>OU426924.1:15807371-18668557 GCA_911387795.2 Apamea monoglypha
TTGACATTGACAGTACAGATATTGGCAGATGACCACAAAACAATAACCAATCACAATAAAAACAAAAATGCCAATTCTCATCCTTGGACAAGGCATTCAGCAATTAAATCGTTTATTGAGTTCTAAAGAATATTGGTCGTCAGGATCATGATCCAGCTCGGCTCGAGTCTCGGCTTTTAGCGACAGTCGCGTCACACTAGTGGCTTATGCATAATTGACGAAACACGTTTAAGCTACTTAAAGAAGTTATCTTTTAGAATGTACAGACGCCAGCAGGTCAAGCTACCCGAAACTGTCAAATTTTCCCAATCAATCTTGAACCTTAATGCTTTAACGATAAAGTTGATAATCTATTAAAGAAATGTGACAGATTGTAGTAGCTTGATGTGCTGGCGTCTGTACGTAGGGATGCCTACATGGAGTTCGCAGGTTTGCTGAATGTTATAAAGGCGTTGGATGGAGAGCATCTACCTATGATTGCAAACAATATAATCTTACCTCATCATCTTCATCCTAGCCTTTTCCCAACTATGTTGGGGTCGGCTGCCAGTCTAACCGGATGTAGCTGAGTACCAGTACTTTACATGGAGCGATTGCCTATCTGACCTCCACAACCCAGTTACTGGGTAATACGAAACCCCTTGGTAAGACTGGTTGTCAGACTTTCAGGCGTCAGACGACCCGTAACGACAGTCAAAGATCCACGAATGACAGCCGGGATCAACGGCTTAACGTGCTTTCCGAGGCACGGAGACACCAAGACCCCCTTGGTATGCAAAGATGGTCACCCATCCACGAACCAACTGCGGCAAGCGTAGCTTAACCTGATCGATCGACACGTGCGGCTGTTATTACTTAGCCACAAGCCCCTGTCTAAACAAATTAATTTAACCTAATTATCGTAAAGCATACGCCAAACAGTTATTTTGGCGAAAAAAGTTTTCTTTCTGACTTTGTGAGTTTTGAAGAACAGCAAAGAAAAATTTAAAAGTAAGAAAAAGATCGAAAGCAATTTTAGAAACTTCGATCTACCTTTTAGCTATTATTTCAAATAGTCTTATGTTGTTATTAAACCTTCAGTAGCCACAATTTAATCAAATCACGGTTCACAACAATTGGTCACAACACTTGTAGTCCAACGTGTGACGAAGTGCGTACAGTGTGACCCACATCATCGTCATTTGACCTATTTCCAGCAGCTGATCTATCTATCGCCTGAGTGCGAAAACAATGGAGGAGTAACACGTTTACGGCCTTATCAAAAGTAGAAAGGAAAGGTTGATTCTATAGAGCCAGATTTAAACCATTTTAGAATTTTGAACTTTATTCGACTAATGGCAAATTCCACCAAACTTTTATACCTAGAATAGTCTTATCCTGAGAATAAATTATTTTTTTACAGTTTTTTATACTAGAACTGTCAGACGTCAATTTTTTCCACGGATAAAAGATACCTGACTTTGGTAAAATCTTTTCAATGGTAAGCATTTGTCAATAGCCAGATAACTTTTACCTGAAAAATTAAAAAAATCTGGCTATTGAAAAACCGTCAATAGCCAGATATCTCTCTATCTGAAGACTACATATGCCGTTTGACAGCTTTTGTATAGAAAATATATATCAAACTGTCATATATTCCTGAGATAAAATATCTGACTATTGAAAAATCACGCATAAGTCAAAGTTCTAAATACTATTAAGAACTTTAATAATGTCGGAATAAAGTTCAATATACAATAACTGTCTCGACGGTTTCAGCTTGGACCAAAATTAGAACTAGTTTGTATTATAATGAGACTGTTGTTGTGTTCTGTATAGTGTATAGGTAGATCTACGAAATAGATGGAGTCTGCGGCAGTTGATGACAGCATTGTTATCGGAATAATCTTTGATGAGTACCAAATTCAGGACCGTTGAGTCGAGTAAGATGAATTAACAGATTTTGGTCAAAAATATATATAATATATATAGGTATATAAAAATATTTATAATATATATTTTCTATGCCACTGCTTCATACACACGTCTCGGTGCAGTATAAAACTGATTTTACGTCACCTCACACATCAGGTCCAGTTGAAAACCAGCGTCAGGCACTAATTGTCTGGCATTTTTGCTAAAATGGGCCTTTTGGCGCAGCCGTGAGGCACACTTTCCTGCTAATTTCTTACAACGGTCTTTACACTTTTTATTTGTTTTTATCTGATGTACCTACGTCGTCTGCCTAGCCTTTTTCAAACTATGTTGGGGTCGGCTTCCAGTATAACCAGATGCAGCTGAATAACAGTATTTTACATTCTTCTTTACTTCTACAAAGTTATTAAAAAGAAATCGAACCTCGCATGCTAAGTCCGGTAGTCTTCTGAAATCTAAATAACTGCCTAATCAAGTCTATATCGTATAAAATATCAGAAAATAATAAATCGATAATGACTAACACAAGCTTTAATATCGCTATTATAAATAACCAACACGCATATATAAATCAGTGCCCTCGTATTTTAGGTCAGCGCTACACCTGCGCCTGCGCTCGTAAACGATCGAAACTGAACGCAACGCAACTTTACCAACAACTATAGACTGTTACGACTATGCTTTATGACTGCACATAAATATAAATAATTATATTAATAAATAGTATTGAATTGTATTCTTCCTTATTTCTATTTATTAGTATCCTTATGCATAACCAATAATTAGCTAAATAGTATTATGTATTCTGATCGTAAATATTATGTTTGTAAAGCAGTATTCTCAACTATGGCAAAAATATTTTTAAAACTTGCAATTTATTTTGCATCTTCTGATTTCGTGGCTTATTTGAACAAGTTGGTAGCTGAGCTGAATGCCCAGGAAGCTGGCCGTAGGTACTACCTGCATAGGTTCTTGGATTAAGACTCTTAATCTAAATTATTATCCGGAAAATCTTATAAAAAAAACGAAGAAATCTTGAAAAAACGTTTAGGTACGCCCAAATTACATTAATTATATTAAGGCTTTTATTTTTAATTACGTTATGAATGCCTAAAGGTACGCACGTATAATGGTGATACCTGCATTAAAACTATAATCTCATTTTTATTTATGACTGAAAAAATCAAAGTTTCTTCACAGATAGTTTTCATTTTCTACCGAGATTCATTTACTTGAGTACACGCAACTTTTTGTCAGCATCATCTCATCTACGTCTAAGTAGGTTATTCTAATTTCAAATTACAGATTTGTACATAGACTAAATTATTTGTATTTTTTACTCAAAAAGCTCAAGGTGTGGGCAGGCGCCAAACAAATAAGGCTTTACAGGAAATACCTTTGCATTTAGCACAGATAATCACGGCTAAGGAAATAAAAAGCAATCTGTCAACTGGTACATAACCAAAGAGACGGTTGTTGATTGAGGTGTCCCCCAGATAAATCATTGTAACGACACGCACTCCCGAAACTGACCTAATTCACAACAGCACGTCGCAATACACACTTGAAACACGCTCATAAGTTTATAACATTTATTTCAAAACTTAAAATATATTTACAATACTTACAATTAACTTGTACTAAACATTACATTAAAAGAAACGCTTTGGTTGAAAAAGTACGGAAGTTCAAAGACAGTTGGATCTAAAAGACAATTTTTTCATCTAAGTACAATAAGCCAATTACAATTTTGCCACATTACGTATTAACAAATCAATTTTTTTAAAGCTATAATCGCGTGTTCTAAGCGTCCGGTGTCCAGAGAAACTAAAGTAGCTATAATAATCACTAATAGAGGAATTATCACAAGGTTATCACGGCAATGATAAACTTCGTATCACACACTATGTTACAATGAGACTAATAAAAGTAACTTATCACAAATTGGGACAGGTCGACCTAGCGTTGTGAGCATCGTGGATTGATAATAAGACACTTGACACTTGCACTTCGTAAACTTGAGAAAGATTACGATAATCGAGACGTACAGTACAATCATTGCTACAAAAATAAATATACAAAGCAACACTGTTGAAGAAAATCTTCACATTTTATAACATCAAAACGGTAATTAAACAAATGCTGTGAATCTAAGTTTTCTAGTAGAGATCATCTGTGAATTGTTGATGCTTCAAACCAGTTCAACCCATCCTCATGATGTTACGTCTTCGGAGCAGTCGCTCCACAGCGTAGAACACGCGATCTGACCCTCAGTAGGGGCACACGATGCCCCCCGCGCCCGGCACCGCTACGGAGTCGGGGAAGTGAACCCTGCAGATCTCCTTGTACGTCTTGCCCTGTCTCGGCGCACGCTCTACATTCCTCGGCTTGTAACCGTAGTTGGGTTGCTGGTAGCCGCCTCCATAGCCGTAGCCATCGTAGCCGTAGTTTCCATAGCCGCTGTAGCCGTAAGATCTTCTCGCGTTGCCGTTGATAGCATCGTATATGGCGTCGAAGAAGGGCTTGCACTCGACGGTCACGGCGAAGCACAGTACGGCAACAAGGAGAACACGGAGCACAGACATCGCGGAAGGGTGGCTAGCAATTGTATCAATTCAGTTGACGGTCAGACTGGCCTCTGTCTGCGGAAGCTCACTCCGGTGGCGTTTAATC
Source organism: Apamea monoglypha (assembly GCA_911387795.2). Lineage (NCBI taxonomy): Eukaryota > Metazoa > Arthropoda > Insecta > Lepidoptera > Noctuidae > Apamea > Apamea monoglypha. Next base: position 15,811,959 of record OU426924.1, read on the forward strand.
GCGAATGGTGCCGGGTGTTCATGCCGACGGCTTATATATCGGCCTCGGATCATCCGACGGCGGACAAACACGGGTGCGTGCGCGCAGGGTTCACGGTCCATACCCTGGAATCGCATTGGACCACTGATTGCTGCGGAATATTCGAAGGGTACGTTTTGTAATACGTTTCGTAAACAGGAAGCGTTCTGCTGAGACACTTTGTTCGCTTCAAGCTGGATTGTAAGTGGATTTTGCACTTAAATATCAAAGTGGGGTAATCTATTCGTATACCGGTATAGTTGTGTGCGGCGTTACAATTTCCTTATTGATAAACAATTTAATAATAGACATTATATTGCTAATAACACTCAGTTATTTAACATTTGTGTAGTTTTAACTAATGTCAACGTTCAATGACACAGTTAAACATTGAATTCCAAAGATAATCGCGATTTCAATATCTTCAAACAATCATGTTTATAATAGGATTCTAAGAAAATACTTAAATTAATAACGACTTACGCTTAATATAATGAATAGTGCTACAAACACCGACGACCTCACAACGAAGACCTAATAGTTGAAGTATGGAATCTAAAACCAAAAAGATCCAATCAATCAAACAGACTCTTTTCCCCAAACCAGCAAATAGAAAAACGAAATTAAAAAAGAATGCACATTTGAAACACGAACGCAATCAGAAAACTTTCATCGAAACCGCAACTAAAACGTTAGCAAAGGACGCATGATTAGATCATTTCCTTATATAATATCTTCACGGTACGCAGCAATGTTAAGGTAGCCGCGAGTCAAGTTCAACGGGTGGTGCGAGCGTTCACCTCTGTCCGTAATTTACGGTTCAGCACGACGCTTCACCATTCGTATTCTGCATTGGCCGACTGAAGTATTGTCTCTGCCTGCACTTTTTTTTAAAAGCTGAGTTGTCAAAACCGTAGTGTAGCCTAAAGAGGTTTAATTGGACTCTTTGAATTTTGAATTTAGATCTGCAGCAGCTGTTGGGCTATTATGGAACTATGAAATCTTAACTGGCCATAAAATGAAGTTCTGGAAAACACGATGGACGAAATAAAGAATTTGTCGAAACAATACAGTATGTATGTTATAAATGCCACTTCCTTACTACTTGAATACAATTGCATTTTACCAGGTACAAAGATAACTGTAGATCACATTCACAAATTGCGGAAACAACAGCGATCGAAAAAAGTAAATTCTCTCTGGCCAATAACTTCGACCAATAAAAAAAGAGCCTGCCATAAAAAAATAAAGAAAAAAATATTCTCATCGTGCTGCGTTTTACCGACATAATAGCATACAAGTACTGGCCACTCACGTATGCTAACCACGTAGTCTCTAAGTAAATTACTCGACCATTCACTAGCCTAATTCGCGGATAATGAAAACACATGTGGCCAGGATATGTATGTTTTGTGCCTAACTTGCTTAGACTATTAATTCAATTACTTGCCTTATAAGTCATCGATAGCGCTATAAAATCGAGTTTCGTATTTATAGACCGCAAGGCTATAATTAGATGTAGTTGAACGTAAAATAACCGTGGAGAGGTATTTCCTTTCGTATTCGTTAGTTTTGGTTCCATTTTCATGTAGATATTTTTGTTGCTAAGTACGTAGCAATCGAAAAGTCGATCAGCCTTTTTTTCAAAACCCTTGGACCCTTCAATGTTCCTTTTTTTAAGCAACCCCTACCTGACACTCGCGACTCAAAAGGGTTTTGCCAAAAAAGTTATGAAATGAAAATGATATGAAATTGTTTATTCTGTAGGTAAATAAGATATCGCAAATCCACAACACATGCAAAACGACGAATACGATTGACGACACGGTTGGCGCAGTGGCTGAGCGATCGACTGCTGCGCTGCGTGTCGCGGGTTCGATTCCCGCACGGAAAAAATAATTGGATTGCCTACAGGTAGTTGTTCCGGGTCTGGTTGTTTGTATATGTCAGTTTAAATGTTTGTAAACGCACCCACGATACAGGAGTAATTCACAGTGTGGGGCAACGTTTAAAAATTAAAAAAAAAAAAAAAAAATTACACGGCATATTAGAAAATAAAATAAGTTAGATAAAGTCGACATTTACTATCTAAGGTGAAACGAAGACAAGGGTCAGTCTCTTTAATTTAAAGTCTAGACATAATCTTGGTCAGATCACGTGAGGACAATCATTTCCTGAACCAAACAGATTTGAGTGAACCAGTCCAATCAGTGCAAACATTTGTCAGTAATCGTGTAACTCACTAAAGTTCAAGGTAATACATATACAACAATTTTCAACAGTATTTATTTATTTAAGTTTACATGCACAACATTACAGACTAGAATCTACTACATTACAAACTAAAATGTGACTCACATGTACACATACAGGTTATGTAAAACACAATTTAAACAATATATAGAGCTCTTTGTAAACGCTTTTTTCCGGGGTAGTACTACTAGGTACTGTACATAGTGTTCCTGTTTGCCAAGTGGATCGGATTGCTGCAGTAATCCGGTTCGAAGGAGATGGCTGCAAGTAAAATTGCAAACGGATGACAACAGATATTCCAACTTTGTCTCTGCTCTTGGTAGCACAGTCAGCGTATAATGTTCCCTCTGCTGATATGTGACATCTACCAACCCGCAATAGACTCGCGTGGTAGATTACAGCCCACTCCCTCTCAAAGAGAGGTGGCATGTGTCCCAGCAGTGGGAACATTATAGGCTGATAGGTAAAGCGCCTGTCTGAGTTCGAGTGAGTGAGTAGATTTAAGTGTCTTCAAGGCTAGAGTGAATAGGCTCGTAATAAATTAGTGCGCTTTACCATCAACGATTGCATCACTGCTTTCCATCAGGCGGGATCGCAGTCAAGCACTAGTTTATATCATTAAAAAAAGAACCTACGACCTACAACTCGTAAGTCAGGGTCGATCACACTGGGCCACCACCACTCTTGGTACTTACTAATGGTAAAAGGTAAGCCATCGGTAAATCCCTTTGTGTTACCTACAGGTGTCAATAGATGCAATAACCCCTTTCCATCAGGTGGCCTTTGACCCAATGCCCAGCCTATTACATAATATGAATACCTGCCCACGATATAATAATATATTATTATATGCAAACTGTCTGAAGCTTCATTAATCTTGCAATCTTGGAACTAGTGAAGGTACGTTTACAATTAACGGCTGAATATTGCCTGTCACGTGCAACGTTGCAACGTTGTAACACAAACCACGTAGCAACTAACTAAATGGACCAATCAAGGAAGAGTAAATAGATTCGGAAAATGTTGGGACATCGTTACATTCTCTGAGCTTACATTGTTTAGATAAAACAATCAACTGTTTGAACAAGCTAAATGGGTCATCGGCTATTTGAATTTGGAATGCAATGCCAAACTTTTGTTTTTCTTTTTTTTTTACTTTTAACGATACATAAGCTCCATCTACACGATGCAAATTTCATAAAATTCAAGCAATAAATTACTTGCATCTAAACAGTGTTAAGGCGGTGCAACTTTTATAGTTGCTTCTACTTGTGTTTTTTCTTAGATTGTTTTTAAATAAAAAGCACTTACTTTTTTATTAAAAGTGTTTTTACTTATTACTTTTGCCGCAAGATTGATTCGTCTAATCTTTTTTGCAGTCAGTCAGAAATATTTCAAAAACCCGTGTTCCACACAGACTTTCTTTTTAATTTGACATTACGCTGACACGAGTAAAAATGGCGGGATAAGGGATATATTTTCTTCAGTTTCAATGGAAACTTTTCAATATACCGAACTTACTCAATCTACAATCTGCCTGCCTTTTCCCAAAGTATGGTGGGGTCGGCTTCCAGTCTAATCGGGTGCAACTGAATACCAGTATTTTACATAGAGTGACTAGACTATACATATCTGCCCTCCACAACACAGTTACTGAGTAACCCGTGGTAAGACTGGTTATCAGACTGGTTTAGTTTTCTCTTCCGACTACCCGTAACGACCGACAAAGATCTATGAATGGCAGCCGGGACCAAGGACTTGACGTGCATACCGAGACACGGAGGGGTCTCAATGGATCGTCACCCATCCACGAACCGACCATGGCAACCGTAGCCTAACCTTTGATCGAACGGTGCGGCTGTTATTATTTAGCTATGAGCCATTCAGTCTGTATTGTTTGTAAATAATTTCATCACCACTCTCAAAACGGTGAAGGGAAACATCGTCAGGAAACCGGCATGTCCTAGAACCAAAAATTCGAAGACGTGATATCTACCAACCCGCACTGGGCCCGCGTGGTGGATACAGCCCACTCTCTTTCACTAAAAGGAGGCCTGTGTCCCAGCAGTGGGAACATAATCGGCTGATTATGCTTCCTATTCAGTCTTAATACATAGTAATTAATAACTAAATACATATTCCAAACTACAGTATTCTAAACCCTGCAATTTCCACTGATTAAATGCTAATTACAAACCAATAGGCAACTGAACGAGGCACTTTACCCTTCTAATACACATTGTAAAATCAATAGAACAGTTGCACCACAGAGTTCACAAACGCGAGTTTTGAAATTATAGGCTCGAACGCAATGCGACCGCGTATCAAAGCAAACGAATAATTTTGGTCCACTAACCAACGGTTAGTCGCGAAATGTAGCGTTAATACCCGATACGTGGTGTAAACAAGCCACGGTATTTCGTCAATGGTCCAATTTGAAATGTACGAACGAGGTTGGTGCATTGTCTATGGTTTCCGATGACATGTTAGGTTAATTAGCTGCATTATTGTTCTGAGCTTTCCAGGAATAGCGTTTCATAATAGAAATCCTACTATCCTACTTTCTACTATCCTACTTCCTACTAATATTATAAACGTGAAAGTTTGTGAGGATAGATGGATGGATGGATGTTTGTTACTCTTTCACATAAAAACTACTGAACGGATTTGGATGAAATTTGGCACACAATAGTTTATAACCAAGATTAACATATAGGATACTTCTTATCCCGATATTCGCGTCGAAACTTATGCGGGTGAAACCACGGGGCGCTGCTAGTAGAACATATTTTATTGTCCAAGTTATACAGTAAGCCGCTATCAATCTCAATCTAAATAAACTTGAAGGATATTGCTAATCCATTGCTTCATATGTTTGAAAAATTTGTCTGCTCAGCAACACAAATAACGCAATGAATGTTGTTGAACTGTCAAAATGAAAGCCATTGCTACTGATAGTGTGTTACGCAATTACCCCGCTGGTTCACAGGTTACCAGCAAGTTGAGACGACAGGAGTAGCTTAAAATATTACATACAGCTATACCCTGTCCATTAGGTTAGCCGTTTTTTGACAGCTGTCTTTGAACGGACTATTCCAGATTACGTAAAAGTTAACTTTAAAATGTGTAATAAAATAAATATATAAACTTCCTTATCTTATTGAATTATCTTATTTATGGCTTCTTACAGACATTATAGTACCGTACGTGTATCAAAATTGATCGATACATGTATGGTATTATAATGTAAACTGGTGATTGCAGTAACACACAATACCAATGTATTGTGTGTTACTGCAATCACTAGTTACTCGTATATCTGTCAAAAAACGGTTTACCTAATGGACAGGGTGGGTATACCCTGTCCATTAGGTAAACCGTTTTTTGACAACCAATTAATATACAAATATTATTGACAAATAGCCCCAAACTAGAAAGATAATGCTTGATTGTTTTGCGCTACTAAAATAAAGCTCTGCTAATCACTGATCGTAGATTTATAGTTTAAGTACCTAATAGATACCAACTAAAATTCAAAATTATTCCTCCGATAAAATTATCTGGCGTTGGAAAAATCAGCCCTTAAATGATAAATCTAAGGCTTCGGATAAAGAGATAGAGAGAGAGAGACATATCGGGTGATTTACGTCAAGGTACTTAGTTTGTATGGAAATTAACAAAAAAATAAGAATTCATTAATGTGCCCATAATGAAAAATGCTTCGTTCCATGAACTCATCTCTGAACATCTAGTCGAAGTTTATGTATATCGTCCGGAACACGATGTATATAATGTTTTTGTGTTAGTTAGAGTTTGAGCCCCGTTGATGGCAAAATATTCGCCCCATTTAATATGGGACTGACCATAACTGGTGAAATGTAGATATACAATAGGTAAACCTCTGCTTAACCCTTCGGGATATACGGGCGTGGTGTTATGATTTGTTGAAATCATATTGAATAAAAATAAGTAAACAATTTGTTGTTAACAAGAAAACAAAAATAAAAATGTCAAACTAAAATAGAATGCTTCCATTGAGTAACAAAATATCTTATTTGACCCACATAACGATAAATTAAACGATTGTCAATCAGTACATGTCGGGCAACGTATCGAGTTTGTATATAATATGATTCGATTACATACCAATCTCCATTCTTGGGGCATTACTCACGGTTCAATTTATTTTGAGCGATATCATCTAGAAGCTTTTCGTTGTGCAACTTTTGCTTGATAACGCTTACTGGTACAGTCCAGCCGTCGAGAGAATGCATTCTTGACATTTGTCAGTTTCATACAAACGAATACGTGTTTTGCGAATTTGAACTTTATTAAACTTCGTTTTTAAACCCAAATACTATTTGGACAGGTGTAATGTCAAATTTGTATGATAAAAAAACGCAAAACCAGACTTCGATGTCAGATCTGGCATTAAAAAACGAACATTAGCTACTGGAATTGTCGCACTGACAGTTGTCAGAAATGCATTCTTTCGTCGGCCGCACTATAGAGGTCATTTATAGGCAGTTAATGGTGCCGATTCCCTTGTTCACAAACTAAACTAAATTTAAGTTCAGTGCATCTTTTTCTTTCTATTTGATTAAGAAATGGACAGAAGATAAATATTAGTTTAGTCCTGTCAAATTAGTCAGCGCCTGATGTAAATTGACGTATTTGTAGTAGCCATGTTTTTAATCACGTCTAAACTATGGAGTATCTTAATTTGACAGGACTAAACTAATTTTTATCTTCTGTCCTTTTCTTAATGAAATAGAAAGAAAAAGATGAACTGAACTTAAATTTAGATTAGTTTGTGAACTAGGAAATCGGCACCAATATCTCGGTTTTTTGAAAGATTGATCAAAGTGAATCCTAGAACCAAAAATTCGAAAGACATGTGACATCTACCTACCCGCACAGAGAGGAGGCCTGATAGGCCGATTATGTGTGTTAAGTATGTGATCTGTAAATCTTCTGTTAATCTCATGTTGTTATTATAAAATGTTATTTAATTGAAATTAAATGAATCGGTAACTTTATTAACTAAACATTTGAAAACACTTTTACACGTCAATATTTTTCTGAACAATATTTCAAAAACTATAGATGGCGCGAATTAAACAAGCTTTCGTCTGAAAATATGCATCTACAGGGCTTCACCATGACCACTTAACGATTCCTTGCTTCGAAACCACGTAAATTCCTTAGTTAATCACGACATCTGAAGGCCAATTCTCGTAATGTTAAACGTTCAAAATCTAGTCGCAGTCTCATCTCGGCGACCAATAAATTTCAAAAATTTGTCAAAATGTAGGAAAATTGTACGTATTTCTGACAGATTGACACTGAGATCAGACTGTGAAAGTCCTTAAAATTACGAGAATTGCCCCTATGCTGTTAACGTATTCTCAATGAAACAATGGCGTGGTTTGATGTGTCAAAGTACATATTTCGATTCCTTGCTGTTAACAAGACACGATATTGACGTGGTTTGCACGTAGTAAGATTTCGCGGGGAATGATACAGAATTGGGCCCAGCAGTGCGATTCTGTAACCATCTCACCGTGAAAACTTAGGTGAAGTGAACGTGGAGTGAGGTGTCATTCCAACTAATGCTAGGGAATGACACTATTGACAGCTCACTCTAAGCTCACTTCACCTAACTTTTCACGGTGAGATTTTTACAGAATCGATCGGCTGGAGTAAAGTACGTGCGTGAAGTGAATACATAAATAAGTTTATTGAAGCAATCAAATTAATAAACATAAATTAATAAATAAACTGTGAGTTAATTTTATTATTTAGAGTCTTATTTAATTTACTGTTGACTACGAACAACGTTATGACTACGTTAACTTAAAATGCTTTGAGGCTTTACAATTAATAAATAAGATTATGGTTCAAGCTAAAAATAACAAGGTGCATTGAAGGAGGCATAATATTGTAATTGTTATTAGTTTATTTTTATTGTTGAATTTTGTTTGTATAGTTTATAGATAGTTTATTAAGTGTGTATAACATCGTCTTGGACTACACTGATGTACTGTAAGATGTTGTACTTATTGGGGTAAATAAATAAATAAATAAATAACCAGTATAAGCTGACTTCTGATTGTACAAAAAACTTATACAATGCGAGGTCAGCTAAAACTGGAAATTTATATGTCGCCGTGTGTACCTACAAATACATACCTACATATTATTACAATGTATTAGAACTTTTTAAACTGTATCACATTCTTGTAATCTATGCCCGCTACTTCGTGCGCGTGAATATTCTTAAGCGCCCGACCCAGCCCGTAGCATCGCATCACCTGCCGCGCTTTTACATCGTCTTCGCTTAGCATTCTTTCCGACTTTTTTCGTTTTGCTCGGCCTGATATTAAATAGCCTATAACCTTCCTCAAGAATGGGGCTATCAAATGCAGAAATAATTTTTCAAATCCGACTGGTAGTTCCAGAGATTAGCGCGTTCAAACAAACAAACTCTTCAACTTTATTATTAGTAAGTATTGATTCGTCAAAGCTCTAACACACTCACTGAAATCATTTCTCTAGCCATCATCTACCTAGCCTTCCCAACTATGTTGGGGTCGGCTTCCAGTCTAACCGGATGCAGCTGAATACCAGTATTTTACATGGAGCGACTGCCTATCTGACCTCCACAACCCAATTACTGGGTAATACGATACCCCTTGGTAAGACTGGTTGTCAGATTTTCGGGCTTCTGACGAACCGTAACGACTGTCGAAGATCCACGAATGATAGCCGGGACCAACGGCTTAACGTGCTTTCCGAGGCACGGAGGGGTCTTGGTATGTTAAGATGGTCACCCATCCACGGACCAACCGCGCCAAGAATAGCTTAACCTGATCGATCGACCCATGCGGCTGTTATTACTTAGCCACAAGCCCCACAAAACAAATCATCCCCACAAATCATTTCTGTAACCGTCTTTCAGAATGCAAGCTCCATTCCACGTCACATCTTTTATACATAATGGGTATGCTTTCAAAACACCACCCCAGGGACATTGAAATATTTGTATAGGACCAGCTTACGCCCGCATCGTGTTATTGATATAAACGCTGCTCTATTGTCTATGCCACCTACGGAATATCGAACTGGCTGGAGTGACTGTAGAGGTAGGTTGTCTATAATGTCTATGGTAATCAATGATTGTATACTAGTACTTGCCTGTTATTTCTGTAGTTAGGAGACTAAAACGTGTTGACTTTGTATTTTTATTTATTTGACAAAATCTAAAGGGTCAAATTAAATTAGCTAGCGAAACACCGCCAAACGTGTTAGGTATCACTGCGCTAACCTATTTTGGGGATCAACGGCCGCTGGTAGTGCTGTTACTTGAAGTATGAGTGGAGAAAATCTGTTTTATCGCGTCTGAGAAGTTCACACACAAAAAAAAACAATTTTTTTAAACTGATACCTATTTGACAAGTGACAATGACCCCACAAAAAAAATCATCAAATATTTTTGTTCATTCAGGTTGAGATACATATATCGATACCCATCACGTCTGCGGAGTTTCGCTAGCTAATTTATTTTGACCCTGATACACAAAGAGTATCTGAATAACGGTTGCTTCTTATCAATGTTTAGTTGTATTGTCAACTTCAACTAACTTTAAACTAGATATGTAACATCGTAAAATAAGTATCTAAAACTTGGTAGCCTCATAATGTACTTGTACCTAAGCTAGATGTGACCATAAGCTTCGTAACTTCAAAACTTCACGGTCCAGTAACATCTAAAGTTTATGTAGTTTTGAACGCGACTGAACTACAGCCGATAACATATTTGTCTATACAACTTGTCCCGGAATTAACGCACACCACCAGACACCCCAATTAGAATGTTATGTTATAATCATAATACATACACTGATTTTTTATTATTATGTAATAAACATTGTTTTTCTCATAAATTAGTTACACTGATTGTGGGAGAAAATTGTGGTCACATTAAAAATCTACGCACGCAAACAGTCGCACTCGTTTAGGGGTCTAGCGCAGTAGGTACTTCATCTATTTTGGTTTGTTTTGATTGTACAGCGGAAGTGTGACAGTAATTTACGTAGTTTTAATTATTTTTGGGATAAAATATTACCTATATTAAAAATTACAGAAATCGATTCAGTAAACGATTCTGAACAAACTACTTTCATAATGTGCATTAATTCAGTTACACATTGTATATTACGTTCGATAAGATGTGTAAATTCAAAAACTCTCTCTCCCGAAACTCTGCAATGTGGTGGATATTTTGACGACACGGTTGGCGCAGTGGCTGAGCGATCGACTGCTGCGCTGCGTGTCGCGGGTTCGATTCCCGCACGGAACAAATATTTGTATTGCCTACAGGTAGTTGTTCCGGGTCTGGCTGTTTGTGTGTGTGAGTTTAAATGTTCGGGCAACCTGAACCTTAGTCCTGAAGTTGAGTCAAGCTATTTACTTGATTTTTATTGTTGAATATATATTTAACCTTTTAATATTAAGACCTTTGCCCAGCTGTGGGACAACATAGATTAATTGGAAAAAAAATGGTTTGATTAAATAAGAAATAGATAGAGATGAAAAAGTACCTATCTACTCTAAACGGACGGTACTTACTAATTCTATTCAAAACTGTCAATGTTTATCGTACCAAAAACTTTTAGTCTAAACTTTTAGTGCAAAGCCTAAGCGGTCATAATATATAGAACTGCAATTTTTTTTTTTATACCGACCGGAAATTTCAGCTCGGAATCATGTACTGAATCCATGGGTCAATCTGTCAATCTGTCAAAAATACCTCTAATCCCCTTACATTTTTGACAAGTTTTTGATACGTATCGTCGCTGAGATGAGATTGCGAAATTTTGAACGTTTTTAATTACGCCTTCAGTAACCTAATTGCATAACACACTATCAGTCTGAATCATTTTGAAGGATATTGCTAATCCATTGCTTCATATACATATTCGAAACATGTGTCTGCTCAAAAACGTAAATAACGCAATGAATGCTGTTGAACTGTCAAAATGAAACCCATAGCTACTGATAGTGTGTTACGCAATTACCCCACAGGTTGAACTTCGATGTCCTCTCACCTTGTATTACGCCCTAGACACAATCCAGACACACTAGTTAATATATTATGCAATCGGTAGTAGGTTATACCTACGTTACGCAACAAAAGCGTAAAACACAAAGTTGCTTGCATAAACAAAGAACGCATCTTTTTACATCATTAATTTATTCATTACCATCGCAGAAAATTTCCATTTTCATTATCTATGCAATTCTTTGTGCTTTAATAGCATTATCATGATTTTCCAATTACAGGATGATACATGGATTTAATCTCCCGACTTCTTTGTCCACCTGTTTGCTATTCATAAAGATTACACATCCAGAAGTCATAATACGATCATAATGCAGTCATAAAAGCGGTTAAGAGCGAGTCGGACTCGCACACAAAGGATTCCGTACCACCGTACAATATTTAAGACTACTTTTTTTTTAACATGTTAAAAACATACACAATAGAAAATCTATTGTTAACGGACACCGTGTGACGGCGGTGGCAGGCAATGAATTAATACTTTAGTTACAAATAAAAAATACGATTTTTGTATTATTTGTTGTTATAGCATCCATGTACACACTCTGTGAGTATAATTTCAAGTGTCTACCTATTACGGTTCAAAAGGTATAGCCCTGTGACAGACGGACGGACGGACAGTGAAGCCTTAGTAATAGACGGGGTAATTGTATGTAACACACATGAAAAAACAATTGATCGCATTTTTTTTCCTTTTGACAGTTCAGCTACGTTCATTGCGTTATTTACGTTGCTAAGCAGATTAATTTATTAATCCCATGAAGCAATGGATTAATAACATCCTTCAAAACTCTCGGATTGTGATTGAAACTGTGTAACGCAATTAGAATGAGGGTCCCGCTGGCGCCCTTTGGCTACGGAACCCTAAAAAGTGCAACGACTTCATTCAAATGCATATAGCAGGCTATTTGATAGATATCAGCGTAATCGTATCATCAATGATACAATATTGACGTCTGGAAACATTGAAGTCATAAAGACATTTGTGCGTGTACTGAGAATATGTGCATACTTAGTTACCTCATCGTGTAGGGTACTTGTCCCACCGCGCCGGCGAGGAATCGAATAGCTATCTAGTTTTTAAAATATGGTTGACGCGTAAAAGTGTTTGTGCAAACCTACTTAGGGCTGATTTTTCCATCGCCAGATAACGTTTATTCGAGGAATAAAATTGACGTTTGACAGTATTTGTATGAAAGAACTCTCAAAATTTCAAAATTATTCCTCGAATAAACTTATCAGATGATTGAGAAGTCAGCCCTTACAGAAATAAAATAATTTATCATTTGTCGACTATTTTCTCGCTTAAAAAACGTATCTACATATAATTGATGTAGGTCCGTGTCAATAAACAAGATATTATGTAATACTTAGTTTATCGCTGACAGTTCACACTGCCGGCGAGAACTCTCGCTCCACTAGTTTGTCGCAGCGGCAAAAGCTCTCAAAGAAAATACTCGCTCGTTTAGCGGACAGAACACTCGCTGAGAGACTCTCGCTTGGTACATACGCATACCAGTAAGTGACTTGGGCAGTCTACTTGGCGCACTCGCTCATAGCGCAGCGGAAAAACTATCCGAACTACACACTCGCTGCTCCTTGCTCGCCAACTCGTTTCTAGTTGTTAGCTTAGCTCTACGCTCTTCACGATAATCGACATCGGTGGGACAGGTGCCTAACAGGTTAATGTCTACTTCGAGTATGTAATTACTTGCGAGCTAGACTAGTTTTGCGTTGCATTTTTTTTTTTTTTTTGGGGAGTTATGGATGGGGATTACTTTCCACAAAAGTAGTCACGTCTGTTGAAACCAACCCTGATTCCGTGTCTGATTCAAGTAGTAAATTAATTCAAGAGCAGATGAATGTCGTGTAACTAATTCGCTTTCGAAGAATTGCCAAACTTAAGTGGCAGTGGGCAGGGCACATTGCTGGCAGAACAGATGGCCGATGGGGCCGTAAGATGTTGGAGTGGCGACCGTGAACTGGAAGACGTAGCATTCAAAGGCCTCTCACAAGGCGGACCGGTGACCTTGTGAAGGCCGCAGGAATCCGCTGGATGTGGGAAGCCCAGAACCGGTCGAAGTGGCGGTGTCGAGCAGTGGACGTCTTTTGGCTGAAATGAATGAATGCATTCGCTTTCTATCTCACTACTGATTGCTATCAAAGAAATCTGAATCATAAAACTACGGTTAGGTATTTTTACCTGTCTTACAATTTCGCACCTCGGCACACAAGAAGAATTACGTGTAAATAATACATTTACATAAAACTACATATACATGAACATTTCTTTTATAGCAAGTAGTTATTTTGTTTACCATTTTTTTCCTCGTGCGTGAGATGACTATCTAATAAACCGCACACGGTTGAACGAACTCCACGAAATTCTGCGTCACTTAAAACAGGAGAATAACTGCACTTAGTTTAAAAACTTACGCCAACTGAATTGTAATAGTGGACAGCTGGAGGCACCTGCCGGTCGATTCTGTAAAAATCTCACCGTGAAAACTCAAGTGAAGTGAGCTTGATGTGAGTTGTCAGTAGTGTCAATCCCTAGCATTATTTGGAATGACAGCTCACTCCACGCTCACTTCATCTAAGTTTTCACGGTGAGATGGTTACAGAATCGCACAGCTGCACAAATAAGGTTAACTTTTAACTATACCCTGTCCAATAGGTGAACCGTTTTTTGACAGCTGTCTTAGAACGTACATATTCCAGATTAAGTAAAAGTTAACTTTAAAATGCGTAATAAAATAAATATATAACCTGCCTTATCTTATTGAATTATCTTTCTTTTTCTTTTTAAAACGTTGACCCACACTAGGAATTACTCCTGTATCGTGGGTGCGTTTACAAACATTTAAACTCATAATATATACACTAATAGCCAGACCCGGAACAACTACCTGTAGGCAATACAAATATTTGTTCCGTGCGGGAATCGAACCCGCGACACGCAGCGCAGCAGTCGATCGCTCAGCCACTGCGCCAACCGTGGCTTCTTACAGACATTATAGAAAGAAAGAAAAGAAAGAAAAATATTTTATTCTGCACAAACAAAACGCACTATACTACCGTACGTTTATCAATGTATTGTGTGTTGCAGCAATCATTAGTTCCATCTGTCAAAAAACGATTTACCTAATGGACAGGGTACAGGTACTGATTTTATTTTATTCTTACACTTTTGGAAGAACGTCAGTACAAGGATTGGTCAAGTGTGAATTTTACAAATAATATACCTAACTTTATATTTTGGGGACGTTGGGAATGGATGTTAAAAAATCATTTTGGGGAACTTGGAGGCATCACCCCTTGTATTTGAGGTGTTAACACGCTACTTTCTTACATGTGGCGTAACCAACATAACTTATAAATCTCCAACAAGCAAGCATGTCTGGCTCCAACAAGTTTCTAAGTATTAAAGAAACATAAATCTTAGAAAAAGTAGCACATGTGTTGAAAAAAAATATGAACAAAAAGGAATGTTTCCATATTCAACTCTGCAACTTAAGAAACTTGATAGAAGTCATGCATGGTCATGACTGCTATCCAATTTCTTGATGAAGAGTTGTATAATCATGAAGAAGAAAAAAGGTGACTTTTCGTACCCAAATATTAAAAACTCGTTGGGCATGGCTACTATGTTCAATAAAACCGATATAAAATAAAAAAATCGAAGACATGTGACATCTACTAACCCGCACTGGGTCCGCGTGGTAGATTACAACCCACTCCCTCCCAAAGAGAGGAGGCCTGTGTCCCAGCAGTGAGAATATTATACTATATGACGTTCAATAAGCAATAAGTATCGGAATTAAATGTTCAAACTGGTTTAACAGTTCAACAACATTCATTGCGTTATTTACGTTGCTGAGCAGACAAATTTTTCGAACATACATATAAAACAATGGATTAGTAATATATCCTTCAAAATGATTCAGCTTGTGATTTTTTTTTCTGGGTGGAAAATCATCATATGACTTCTCCAGTCAGACTTTTACTGACTAAAACCCACCCGTGTTCCCCTCAGTTGCCTATGCCAGGGGCCACGGTATCTCTTTCGAACAGCCAGCGGCACTGGCAGGCATCGGCCCTAGCGGACCCCGTCAGTTCGTGCTGACATCCCTTTGAGGCGCGCATGGAACACAACGCGCCGTCGACCCGGTCCTGGTCCTTGCCGGACGGCGAGCTGCCCATTGCTCGCCGCCCGCAGGCCCGCGCCTACCGTGGCCGGGAGTCGGCTGGTGACTCCCGACGTCAATGACGTCTCCTGCGGCGACTAGAGGCGTGAGGGAGCAGATATTGCCTCTCCCTCACGCGCTCCGCCTCCTCCTTTGCGAGCATTACTGCTGTGATTTATTGATACGCAATTAGGATGCAGATCGAGGATGGGATAATCTAGAAACAAACACGCAAGTAAAACTTCAAAAATAATCACAAACACTAAAAGCTCTGGACAGCCTGGATAGAAAAACAAATAAATACTAGGACGAGCCAATAAACTAACTTCCCCTGAAGGAGGCTATGAAGTTAAAAGCCATATAGTTTACCTGCAGGGATGCATTATCGTTTTATACGTCATAATGTGCACTTGGACGTTAACTGGCCATTTCATGTCCACTCTATTGCTATCTACTGGTCTCAAGCGATACATAGCTTATGCGATAAAAGCGAGATTTCAGGAACGATTTTTCATTATCTATGTCGAATTTGTGTAGATTCGTTTTTATTTATTATTATTTATTTATTAAAATCACCCTTATAATTACTATCATTACAGGTGTATACCTAATGCGATAGCGTGGTCTTAAAATTAACTTCCAAAACATAATCAGCCTATAATGTTCCCACTGCTGGGACACAGGCCTCCTCTCTGTGAGAGGGAGTGGGCCGTAATCCACCACGCGGGCCCAGTGCGGGTTGGCAGATGTCACATGTCTTCGAAATTTTGGTTCTAGGACATGCCGGTTTCCTCACGATGTTTTCCTTCACCGTTTTGAGAGCAGTGGTAATGAAAATTAAATAATTTACACAAAGTAAAGCGCCTGTCTGGGTTCGAACCTACGACCTACAACTCGTAAGTCGCGGCCGCTACCACTGCGCCACCACTGCCCCTAAAATTAACTTAGTTTAAAACTATGAAAAACGTAAAAAAAACTAATAGTACTAATAATAACTAATACTACATCTAAAAATAATAACCACTTTACTAAGTTCCCTAAATAAAATAAAAACAACAACATACTCCACATTCTCTAATGTACACTATAACATAAAAAGAAAATCAGTATTTTTTGCGAATTCACTCAAATGGCATGTAACGATCGATCTTCGCGTGAAGATCGATCGTTAATAAACCGAATAGCGCGGTTCAATGGTGGTCATGTGACGTTGTTACTGAGTGCAGTGATGGGCCAGTGGTAACGGCCCCGACTTACTCGCTGTAGGTTGTCGGTCCGAACCCAGTCAGGCGCTTTACTTAGTGTAAATAATTTCATCACCACTACTGTTAAAACGGTGAAGGAAAACATCGTGAGGAAACCGGCATATCCTAGAACCAGAAATTCGAAGACATGTGACTTCTACCCTCCCGCACTGGGCCCGCGTGGTGGATTACGGCCCATTCCCTCTCACCGAGAGGAGGCCTGTGTCCCATCAGGGGGAACATTATAGGCTTACCTACGAGTATATGGAACAATTCACTTCTGTTCGTAATAAGCCAACAATTTCAATGTAATGTTGATTATTTACTTTGAGTTTTCACAAGAGTATGTACCAACACGTTTGCTTACAACCACAATCCCTATTTCACGCGTACAACCTACGAGGTATACAGGCTATATTTAAAGGCCCATTTACATAACAATAATTGTGAGCAAATTCAATTATAATATGAACAGGAGCTTTCTCTTAGCACACATATGTAAATCGTAGGGAAAATTAAAAATTCCTTTTGTCTTTCATATTAGGTCTCAAGTGTTGATACTGGGAAATTTTGCATTTAGGATTCCTTTGTCTCATAGTGTTTTATCCTTCGTTATCTCCTTGTACGGTAGTAGGGTGTGATTGTGGAGCTATTTCACAAACCATGCTTCACCTCATATCCTGCCCTCTGTGTCTCAAAACATGCAGTCAAAGTGATCTCTGCGCTGCCACCGAAGTGGCAAAGTTTTGGGAAAACAAGATTTAAAATACAGTCGTGCCAGCGACACGAAGAAGAAGATCCCTCGTTGGGAGGAGTTGGGAAAGGATAGACCTGCACCCTGATTTCGTAACACGCTATCTAACTCATTTTGAAGGGTATTGCTAATCCATTGCTTCATCTGCGATAAATTTGTCAGCTCAACAACGTAAATAACGCAATGAATGTTGCTGAACTGTCAGAATGAAAGCCATTGCTACAGATAGTGTGTTACGCAACTACCGCGAGAAACTACGGATTTCGTGCTCAGGTAGTAGGCTCCCGGATCAGCAGTTACGAAGATTACCCCTTACATACAAACCCACAAACTTCACACTTTGTAATTCCTTTATTTAAATTTAAATACATATAAATTATAGTTTTAAATATTAGAATATAAAAAGTATATAAACTTTATAATGTTATTAGTATACCTAGACATACCTATACAAATACAGCCAGTCTTAAAGGACTTGTAGATAAACTAATTAGTTCCCAATCAATAGCTGAACCAATTATTTTAGCTTGTTAATCGCAATGAAACCGTCGCTCGTTTACTGATACGTATTTATGTTAACAAAACCGAACGGACGGTGACAAATTACATGGAGAGAGGTAATAATATCAGACAGAAGTGGAATGGAGACGGTGATTTCATTTAGTTTTGTGTAGCCGAACTGTTCCTTGCCGAAATTCAGAGTAGTCACGAATATCTTACTCAGTGGCGGAGTAAGCCAGTAAGGAGTAGGGGTGGCAAAAAAAATTACCCCCAGGCGTTTTCAGTTTATGTAGGTAAGTATACAGAAAAGTTTGACAACTAAGAGAATATTGGCAACAACGCGCTCAAAAATTTTAGCACAGAGTTAGTTTTTCGACTTATTTATGCAAAAAAGTTAGAGCATAAAAGAATGAAAATTTTGCCTGTTGGGGAATTCAACTCAAGATTTCTGCTCAAGATTTGGCAACCCAGTACCATTTTGATAATACTATACCTACTCGTTACACCATATTCCTATCAATCCTTCGGGAGAAAATCGCTTTTGAATATTTTGAATATTGCGTAAATCGTAAGGTCACGAGCAGAATATGTTAGATATTATGCTCGTGACCTTACCTAGGTATTCCCTAAGTGACTCAATTGAGGCTACCAAAAAGGCACCCGCTGTCCTATTTTTTTTTTCCTATGTCTACTAGTATTGGTCAGTGCGAGCACCTAACGCTTTAACCCAACACAGTCTAGAATCACATTATCAGAATATAACGTTCCCACTGCTTGGACACAGGCCTCCTCTCAGAGAGAGGGAGTGGTCTGTAATCCACCACGCGGGCCCAGTGCGGGTTAGTAGATGTCACATGTCTTCAAATTTTTAGTTCTAGGACATGCCGGTTTCCTCACGATGTTTTCCTTCACCGTTTTGAGAGCCGTGGTGATGGAATAATTTGTACAAAGTAGGATCAATTCTCTTTAATTCGTAGCTTGAATGCGGACACCTAAGAGTGTTCAGATTCTTCCTGGATTTTTCGTATCGATTTTCAAAGTTTTGAAGTAGATGATGCAAAACAATATTATGTTACATGGAACAACGGATATCTTATTGCAAATTGCAACAAAGTTTGCAAATTCAAAAGATAAAGTTGATTTAGCAGGATACAATAGATTCTTGAAGACAATGAGAAATGTTATACAGCAATATTCACGCCATACCTACCACAAATGGAATAAATGAGCTTTCTCAAATCAACATTCTGTGTTTTGATTTGATGAAACCATTGTCGATGCATTGATGAAATGAGTCATCTAAAATTCCAAACCATAGATAATTTTTACTGCTCTGTGGTTCTACGATGGAGAACAGAATTATAAAGAAGAATACTTTTCCGTAGTTGTCGTGTGTTTGTTATTCCTGCGTATGGCACTCGTGAGTTGCAGCTGAAAATCAGCGTCTGAAATTATGCTGAGCTTAGGCCCTTTTGGCATTATAATCTTTATTTTCTGTTTTTATAGTTTTAAGGTGTATTTATATTGCTGTAATGCCACTAAACGCATTTTTCTTTCTTTCTTTAGTCAAATATCGAGAATTATGTAAAGTGATGTCTACTCTATTGCTTCCCGAAATTTCCATTTTAGATTAGATACCACAATATTTTACAGTTAAAACAGTGAGCTGCCAATTTGTGGTTTTTAGTTAACGACGGGTTCTTGTGTAAAGATTAAAATGTAGGCTTTATAAGCTTTCATTTTGACAAATGACTTAGTTATAATACTTAGATACTTATTGAGGCTTGTACCTATTATTAAACCTTCGACTTCAGGGCTCAATCCTTAAGCTGTCTAACACAGTGTCACAGTGTCAGTGTGTAACACAGGATACAAATACCAGCATTGTCATCATCTGCCTAGCCTTTTCCGAACTATATTGGGGTCGGCTTCCAGTCTAACCGGATGCAGCTCAATACCAGTATTTTACATAGAGCGACCGCCTATCTGACCTCCACAACCCAGTTACTGGGTAATACGGTACTCCTTGGTAAGGCTGGTTGTCAGACTTTCGGGCTACTGACGACCCGTAACGACTGTCAAATAGCAACATGAATATAACGCCTTTTTCCTAATGACAGGCAGCGGTCTATGATACATTCACATTTCGCCAGTTATTTTAAACCCCAATATAACGAGGGGAATCTAATGGCATACATAACTTTAGAAAGCCCCTGATAAATGACTTAGGTTAACAAGCTTAGTTTTCGTTGAACAACTTTACTGACGGCGACTGACGGCAGTACGAGCTTGACTCCTGCCGTAACGACAGGCAAAAAGACAGAATTGTATGGAAAAGGGGGAAGGAAGCCTTTGCCCCGCAGTGCGACAATATAGGCTAGTTAGATTAGTAATCACGAAAAATCAGCTGTGTCCTACATTTTGCCGATGTGCCTATATGAACACAAAATGGTGAATTCCCGAAAAAAATCAGGTGTCCCATAGAACAATTGATTCTTTTCGCAGTTTTATGGTTGTTCACAGGTCCTAATATTTCCGGAAACACCTCTATTAACGTTCAGAAAGCGATCTCACACAACAACGCGATTGAACTGACCTTAGTCAAGTTCATTGCCAGTGCGTGTAGACGCGGCGAGCCATCCTGCCGGAGAGCCGGCTGCCAGACTGCGTTTAACGTGTAAGGTTGAGGCCACGTGTGTTCAAAGGTACAGGGCCAACTGGCAGGCATCTTGAGAGTCATGGGTTCACTTTTGTACATGAACTGTAAGCAGGCGATGAAAAACGTATGGAATATTTTTTTGTCGGGAGACATGGAAGCAACATTAATACATGTTTAGATTTATGTAATAGCAAATCAATCGGTCATGGTGGTATTTTTCTTACCTATTATTTTTGTAATTGTATCCATATTATTTTGATTTAAAAGAGTGTCCGTGGAGTTTCTTGTCCTTTCTTTTTCATAGGTACCTACTACGCTTTGTAATGGGCCACTAGCTTCATCTTTCTGTCTGACCGACTCCTTGACAATTCAAAAGACCCTGTAAATTGTTTGTTGAAATAAATGCTTTGAGATTGATTCATTTTTCTTCAATGTCTCCGGGAATGAACAATGTTTTCTTTCACCATTTTGAGAGCAGTGGTGATGAGTATACAAAATAAAGTTACAGACGCCCTGGCACATCCAGCTACTACAATCAGTCAAATGTCTTTAATCGATTTTCAACTTTATCGCAAAAACAGTAAGGTTCAAGGTTTATTCGGAAAATTTGTCAGTAGTTTCGGGTAGCTTGACCTGCTGGCGTCTGTACGACTCATAAGTTGGAGCTGATGTCACTGGGCCACCACTTCTTCACGCATGACGATGACAGAGTCAGAATGATGTTGTAAATTGGTATTGCATGGTATGCTTATTTCTGGTGCAATCGTGCCTAAATATAACTATCATCTTTCCTACAAATACAGTATATACGCTACAACAAACTCCTCAAAGGATAATTCAAAGCTCTAAAAGAAAGAACAGCGACCAATTCAATAAATCTGTGAGACACTAAAAACCTAAACCTCTTACGTAAGTCAACGCAACAGGACCCAATCATTGCCAAAGTTATTGTGGCATCAACCATTTCGCGAAACGGCCTTAAAACTATCATGTGCCGAATTCAGAGCTAATGGGGCGACCTCCGAGCCGCTGACAAATTATTTGTTAATGCAGCTCAATGTCGTCTAACGGGTAGGGCTGTCTGGGTTACTGGATGGGATGGACCAGTCTGGGCAACCATTTTCCTGTTTGGGGACTTGTTTCGTAAAACGAGGCTGGGCCCACATTCTGTATGGTAATTATTATTCCCCGCGTAATCTTACCACGTGCAAACCGCGTACGGTTGTCAAGTGTTGTATTTTGACAGTTCAAACAACGCCAACTTCGCGTTTTTTTCACGCGGTTTCGTTCATGGTGTCATAGATAATACGTTATTAGCAGATGTCGTGATTGGCTAAGGAATTGACGTTGTTTCGAAGGAAGGAATCTTTAAGTGATCATAGTGGATTAGGGCCCTGGCTGGAAAGTGAATTATGTAACAATTGTTCAATGTGCCTTTCGCTTTTTGAAAGTCGATCTCTTGGCTTTACCAGTTGACTTGACAGCATATATAATCAGCCTATAATGTTCCCACTGCTGGGACACAGGCCTCCTCTCTGTGAGAGGGATGACTTGACAGCAGTACAGATGAGATTTTCGAGTTTCGACGCCACTTAGTTTGTTGTTTAGTGTTTAGATATTTTATTGTATCCATTTTTTATTTCATGTGTGTTTGTGTACTTTAATTCAATATTAGTAACAGCATTATCAAAGACAAACTAGCAAACTGGACCCCAGAATAAGAAAACTCAGAGAGGCGCCTTTCAGGAGGACGTAGTTGAGAAAATAACTGGCAAATTTTGGGCAAGAACAGCCAGTCTACGGTACGAGTGGAAACATTTGGAGGAGGCTTTTACCACCTCAGGCGATCCTTACATAGAGAAAACATACTTTTCACTTCAGTAGCTCAAACATGTAGGTTTTGCTGCGTGAAATCACCACCAGCCCTTTCGAAGTTCGGATTTTGAATTCGACCTCAAAGACAAACACGTTCGGAATTTCGTACTAACTAAAGAAATTTTGCAAAAAGAAAATTATGTCTTTTAATGTAATTTATTGAATTTTTAACTTATTGTTGTATTTAAACGAAAATAAGTATTTACTGCAAATAAAACTGACATTTAACTTGTAAATATTTATTTGTAGTTTCAATAAATGTTAGGTACGTAATATATTTTGAATAATAAAATATCATGGGTGCTATTTCCGAACACGCCTTAATTTAAATAAAAGAGAGGGAATAAAATTTGTAGAATTGCAGTAATTTTACTTTTAACTATTAAAATGTTCCATTTTATAGAATTGGTATCTAGCTACAATGTTAATTATTTTGATTCACAATAAATAGTTATTTCAATCTATTCCTGTTTATTATTTTATCTCCTAAAGTGTTCTCGCTGCTGAAGTGAAAAGTTATGTGTGTTACACGAGAGCAAAGTTTTTTTGCATCTCGTGCCTTTGAATCCCTCGCCACACTCAGGATTCAACTTTAGAATCACTCGCTACGCTCGTGATTCAATCTTTGAATCCTTCGCTTGCTCAGGATTCAAAATCAGCACTCGCAGCAAAAAACTACTTTGCTCTCTTGTTGCACAAATAACTATATTCAGCCTATAACGTGTGAGAGGGAGTGGGCCGTAAACCACCACGCGGCTCCGGTACGGGTTGGTATTTTGGTAGATGTCACACGTCTTAGATTTTTTGGTTCTAGGACATGTTGGTTTCCGTAAGATGTTTTCCTTCACCGATTTGAGAGCAGTGGTGATGAAATAATTTACACAAGAGAAAACATAAACATTGAAGATACTCAATGTTTATGTTTTCTCTTGTGTTTAACAACAACAAATATTTATCCATTACTCTAAGAGTAAAACCCTCATAGTAGTAACTGTAAGGAATTAATAAAGGTTTTTCTATTTATTTATTATTTTATTATTCAAAGATACCATCAGGAAAATACCACGCTGATGATTAATTCGTGCTTGTACCGCATTATTTCCCATCGTTGACCGTTGACATCATCCTGTTAACTCAGAAATAGTAAAAAAAAACACATCTCGTATATATGTCATCATCTGCCTTGCCTTTTCCCAACTATGTTGGGGTCGGCTTGCAGTCTAACCGGATGCAGCTGAATACCAGTACTATTATTAGTCTAAAATAGAATATAACTAACTAGGAGAACTAGGCATTTGCCTGTATCTTGGGAGTCAGAGTTGCGACATTTTCAAAGTGTGGTACAGACGGCAGCACATTAAGCTACCCAAAAGTGTCAAATTTTCCCTGTCAAATTTGCACATAATGCTTTCACGATAAAGTTGAAAATATATTAAAGAAATTTGACAGATACAGACAGTACATAGTGATTATTGCAAGACAGGATAACAAAAACTAAAATTTAACTAAACTAAAATCAAATAAATTAAAAAGAACTTAGAATATTCGTTGCCATCAGCGTGAGCGCAAACTAACCAAAATTAAATCAACAGTGTGAGATTTAATTAAATAACTCTCAAAAATTATCTCACAACTACTCACAAGTGTGCTTACAAGCTGTCGCTTTAAGTCGAACATCAATCAATCAATCGCCAATTTAAATGTCAGGGCCAGGCAAGTAGTTTAACGTTAACGATCCAAGTCATTTGCCTAGCTGTTTGATTGAATGGCTGAATGTCATTCAGGCCGCTAGTTGAACGGCGCCATTTAGTTAAAAGGCTAGGCGGTTAACTAAACGGCTAATTAAACCCGTTTGCTGCGACATATATATATACTCACATAAATTTTACTTCATACTCTCCACACAAGTCAACATAATAATATAATTAATAAGGTATTACGAAACAAATTCTCGGGCAATTGAAATTAACCGCGAGATTTATGAATAAGTTCTTAAATATTCAAATAAAAGAAAGAAAGTTGGCAACCCTGGCGGAGGTGGAGGCCGGCGTGCCGATATTCTCGTAACACTGACTCAATGACTCATTGCCTCTCAATCGTCATGCAGATTCAATATCAACAGACCCATTCAAGCTGGTTAGTCCCTGTTCCGGAGCACTACCGCGTTTGATATTTATGATAGGTAGTTACTATGACACTGCCGTGTTTATTTTAGTCGTCTAGCATTCCTTGTTGCGTTTATTTGATCTTCATTATATCTTTATATGTAAGATAAATAAGGTATAGTTACCGGCACGTAAAGTTGGCCAAAGGAGAGGAAGGCGTGCAATAGAACTAGTGATTGCAGCAACACACAATACATTGATTGATACACGTAGGGGAAGTACGTCCAAAATGACATACGGTTTGTTTTTTTATCACATATTTTTAATTATCATAGTTACAATCGATTTTTACTTTTAATAATCATCATTAGTTCATTAGTTTTAACCTACGTAAACTTGTGATTGAATAGGAACCATATAAAAAATATAATTTAAATTAATCACAACCTCTAAGGAAATTTATTTTGTCCGTATAGTACAGACAAAATGAGGAGGCCTGTGTCCCAGCAGTGGGAACGTTATAGGATGATGACGATGAAATTAAATTTCATTCGAAAACATCCATCGGTGTCTTATTAAACTTCAACTATATCCTACAACCCTGGTTACTTATTTCCTTTGGTGACTGTACATACTTACTGCCTAAGGCTACGCGGCAATCAGAGGGACTGTAGCCTTTACGCTGCTGCAAGCAATTCAGAGATTCCCAGAACGATGAAAAGACTTCTTCCAAAAACATCCTGCAGTCACATTTTATCAATTCCTTGAATTACCCTTGAACTGTTCGAGTTATCATTGCGTTCTAATTACTGAAGGATTATGTATTTATACGCAGAAATATGATGTAAATATATTGCTATCGAAGCTTCAATACATTTATTATTATTAAAATAACTGAGTTGTATTTTAATTTCGATCCCGTTTCCTCTAAGTCAATTAAATCAATCTAATAGTTTGTTTTTGTCGTTACAAAACTGTTTCATAATATATAGTCATAGTTAATTCCAAGAAAATTTAACCGAGCATCCTGTCCTGTGTTAAAAATAAAACTTTGAACCTAAATGATTAAACTTATAGGTAGTCAAAACACAGATAACTGAATTCATACTAAGGTTAGTATGAATTCAGTTATCTGTGTTTGGACTACCTATAAGAAGTAACTATAGGTAGGTACCTATAGTTACTTCTTAGAGTAACCTATTACCTATGTTAGTCAAGAAATCTATGAAAGAAAGAAGCTGACGAGTTTATTTGTACGCGCTAATCTATGGAACTACCGGTCGGATTTGAATAATTCTTTTTACATCTGATAGCCTAATTCTTGAGGAAGGTTATAGGCCATTTATTATCACGCTACAACCCTTAGGAGCCGACGAAACCGAAAAAAGGTCTGATAGAACGCTAAGCAAAAATGAAATAAAAGCGCTGGCGGGCGACGTACGCGGTGGGTCGGAGAACATGAAATTTCACGCGGACAAAGTGGCCGGCAGAAGCTAGTACTTAGATAACAAAAAAAAAAACATCCTAAAATATTGCTCCATGCTACCTCCCATTCTCACTTATCTAACAGCCGATCGATTCTGTAAAATCTCACCGTGAAAAATTAGGTGAAGTGAGCTTAGAGTGAGCTGTCAATAGAGTCAATCCCTAGCATTAGTTGGAATGACAGCTCACTCCACGCTCACTTCACCTAAGTTTTCACGGTGAGATGGTTACAGAATCGCATTGCAGACTTCTCGATAGAAATCACTCGTGCATTTACATAAGATAAGAAAGATCGCTTCCTCATTATATTATCAGTTAGATAAAAGATACCTATCTTCGATTGCGTGCGGAGCTTAGATTCTTACGAAAGCTCTAAGTACGATTTCCAATGCTTTAGAGGCAACTGGGTTTTGTCCGCGTCTTCACCCGCGTGAATGTCTGAAAATATCCCCCGGGAACGTACAAATCCGTTCAGTCAAACATACAGACAAACAGACAAAAAATCTAAAAACTACATTTTCGACATCAGACTCGTTCCCACTCTTCGTAGCAATTACTCTTTCTCAAAAATATTCAATGTACAGTTTTGACATCATTATGTACTATTTTAATATAGGTACCTATGTATAGATAGATGCAGTGATGACCTATCACGATTATAATGTACGTAAGTGTATGCTTCCCACTTATGGGTATATGTGGTTATCGAAAATGTACGTGTAAGGAAGCCAGCCCGTGCACTTTTGTCACCTTTGCACCTAGCACTGCTTATTACCGAATAAGGAAAATTATGCAGGCGTCAATGTTCTGAAAGTACGTACCTAAGTTCTAAGATCATAAACCACCTAACGACCGTAATTTTATCAAAAGTAAATGCTATACCTGATACTTAGGCAATTTTAATGGGTAAGTACCTATAGATTACAGGTGAAGAAATTAACCATGGATTTCATGGGATGAAAAACAACCAGTACAATAATTTATTTTTTTATATATAATCATAATTTTCTAGCCCATATTTAGCCCAGTGCTTCTCTATTAATCGTAATCCTAATCTCCGTAATCACCTCTTTTCTAGCCACATCATCATTCACACAGTCCAATTAAAGAGTCGTGGAATTGCTAATTACAATTTAGAGACTAAAACCTATTTCATAATAGCATGCATTCCAAAATACTTACTATGTTCGTAACAACATAAACATACAATTAACACGGTAGGAAAAAATCACTTTTAGAAGTTGCTAATTATTACTTTATCATACCTACAGTAGCTTCTGTCCACAACATCGTCCGCTTGGAATTTCTTGTTTTAACTTAAAATCATATATCCTATCCTATCTAAGGTTGTCTTTAAAAGATCGCTCTTAGCGATAAGACCGCCCATTGTGTCACCCTTCGTAAAATTTTATATATTTATGTTCTATAATTTATATGGTGTACAATAAAGAGTACCTATTCTATTCTATTCCTATGATATTTGGCAATACGGTAGCTTTCCATTATTCAAAGAATTTTCAGAATCGGATCAGTAGTTCCGAAGATTACCTCTACATACAAACTCACGAAGTTTACCTCGTCATAACATGAAGTCCTAGCTGACCCGACAAGACGTTGTCCTGTCCATAATTCCATAATCCAATCAATAATTCATACAGAAATCCTATAGAAAAAAGCACTTGTAGATTTTCCCGTTATTTTTTTTCAATTTTTCGGACAACCTTTCCAATTTATCTTTCCCTCAAAACCTTATTCGGAATATTACGAACATTTCAAAACAAATCGGTCGAACCGTTCTAAAGGGAAGCTCTCCAACGCATGTCATTTATTTCTTAATTTTAATGCTCGTGACTGTACATGTATGTCAGTACTCCAGTAGTACGCTACGGATCGCTGTCCATGGCCATCAGACGGCCTTCCCAACACAACACGTCACTCCACAATCAATATTAATCTGTTTCTATCTATACGTCCACCGTATTCCCAGGCGAAGGGAACAGGAACAAACAATAGAACAAACGGTGCTAAGTGAGATAGAAACCCTGAAAACTAACTGGTTACTAAGGTTAGGTTGTGGACAGAATACTGACCTCGAACCTGACTTGACCTTCTTTTTTCGTCATACTTGCCTAATGTTTTGTTTCCGAAATGGTTACGAGTAACAAAAACGTACCAAATTAATTATATCTGATACTCTACATCTAATTATAATAATTATAGGGATAGATTGTAACGTACCCACTTGTCTTTTTGTCTCAGTTGACAAGCACACAGGTGACAGACAGCCAAACGTGTGATTCTTAGTAGATACTCCCCAATTTCTTCCACACCATACAGTAGATTTTCCAACTTTCTGTTAGGAAATTCTCAGACAAGTTTCACCCCTTAAATAATAGTACTAAATACAATACACCAATGGCATCAATAAGCTGCAGTGACGAAGTATCCGAAGTAAATAAAGAGTATTCTATTCTAGCTCTACCAACCCCTTTTTATATGGGCGTCTCAGACTTCTACTGGTTAAAATCCACCCGTGTACCTTCAGTTGCCTATGCCAGTGGCCACGGTAACTCTCTCGAACAACCCGCGGCCCTGGCAGGCATCGGCCCTAGCGGACCCCGTCAGTTCGTGCTGACATCTCTTTGAGGCGCGCGTGGAACACAACGCGCCGTCGACCTGGGAGTCCTGTCGAGCCCGCGCCTACGGTGGCCGGGAGTAGGCTGAAGCTCTGCCAACCCTTTCGACGAATAACAGGCGTAGCATTCAGTAACGATAGTAACGACATCTATGGCAACAAAGTCACAACTAATAAAACTGACTTTGGCTAGTCAATACTCAACATTGCCAATAGATGGCGTTGTTTATAATTTTTTTAATGATGCGAACAGCAATGAACAGATTTATGGCCGATTATTCAATCGCTATCTAATCGATATCCCTGCTGATTGAAAAATCAGCCCTAAATCTTTCCGTAAGTCTTTTCCCACGAATATAAGTTCTCTCTATTTTCCTCTATGGCAATGGTGCCGATGTCGACAATTATGCCAAAGTCAGATGTGATAAGAGAAAACGTGCGGAGAAAACAAAAAAAAAATCACATAAATTCGTGGAGAAAAATTGACAGATTGACATGATTGATTGATTGATTTTTTTTTTGACAGATTTTGAAAGGAAGAACTGTCAAAAATTCAAAATTATTCCTTGAATAAAATTATCTGGCGTTGGAAAAATCTGCCCTTAGAAATACCAAACAAAGCAATTCGAAGTAATTTTATTATATATTACTTACAAGTCATTATCATCATAATCCATTATAAATATTGTCCTATACATAAAATGATTAAATGGTCATTACAATAATTAAAACCTTTTTTGTACAATGTACAGGCATACAGCTAAAAAGAATAGGAATGCGAAGAACATGATAACTTTGTCGGTGAACTCTCGTCGGCCATATTTCTTTAGTAGTTTCCCAGATTCTGATATTGTGCTGGCTGTGTTCTGTAGCTCTGATTTAGTACCCTGAAACACAAAATGGACCATTATTTGAATATCCTAGTAATTAATTACACAAGATAAGGAGCAACGACACAGGTTTGTTTCGATTTTCAACAATGAACAATTGCATCTGAATCACCATTAGAATTTGAATGCCAATCAATCAAGGCACAACTATTCTCATTCATAGGATGTTATTATTATTGAATAAATAAGTATATAATTATAATGAAATCCATGTAAATGCGAAAGTAACTCTGTCTGTCTGTCTGTTGCGTCTTCACGCCTAAACCCCTGAACCGATTGTTATGAAATTTGACACATAACCAGGTTGAATAATCCAGTACAATGTTTTTTTATAAAAATATCCAGGATAAAAAGTAGCATAAGTAGGTACTACTTGTTATTCTGGATATTTTTATAAAAAAATTATGTAATACAAATTATACCCAGATGAACTCCAGGGCATCAGTTAGTAAATAAGAAGTCCATTATACAAAAACCACTCACATGCACAGTAGAACTAGATGACACCAAGCTGTCCAGCGTGTCCTGACTCCTCTGTGCGGTGTCTGCTAGCTGTCTGCTTATGGATAGCAACTGTTCAGTCACACCTGTATTAAAAAAGAGAAAAAATATGAAACTATTTGTAAAATAAATCACTTTAACACAAACATTGTAATAAATAATAATAAATGGCAGATCAGATGAGATGGTTTTATTCTTGTGCTCGTAATTTAGTTTAATCAAAACTATTTTTTTTTTAAACCTATCAATCAAGCCCCCTAATTCAGTTTAGTCAAAACTCTTTTTTTTTAACTTGTAGCGGTATCTACAACGCCACATTCGAACAACGCGTCATACTGACGTTACGCAAATCCTGCATCTCGCAAGTAGAGTTTACCGCGCAATTAGCATAGATACAATTTCCCAACATCAATCGTTAGGCAATTGCCCGCCAGACACAACACCCGTCTGGTCGGAGGTTCCTCCCTTTTCTATAGAGGATGAGTGGACTTTACACCCAGTTCCTCATACCTCTATAAACTTATTAATCAAGCCCTTTATTCAACAAAGCAAAATATAAACAAAGCATAAAAAACATAGCTGTCCTACTGCGAACAGCCTCCAACAATTCATTTTCTTTGTTCTACTTATTTATGGCATGCTGCCAGTACACATGCTGCTTATTTAAAGATACTAATTATTGTCAACTGTTAAATTGTTGCAACTAACATGTGGCGAGTGATACTTGAATTCCTCACTTACCTACTGAAAGATGGTACATTTAAAGGAAGGTATAAAAAATATTTCTCAAATGGATGGCCATTATGTTTCAACATGTTATATGACAAGTAGTAACATGTTTTATGCACTTAGGGCTGATTTTTCCATCGCCAGATAAATTTTATTCGAGGAATAAAATTGACATTTCACAGTTTTTGTATGAAATAACTGTCAAAATTTCAAAATTATTCCTCGAATAAAGTTATCAGGCGATGGAAAAATCAGCCCTTAGGAAATTATTTGTTGATAGATAAGAAAGAAATAAAGTATCTATTCTAACTTGCACAGGAAGGTCACAAATTTAACTAAACACAATCATAAAAATATAAAAAACCAAATGATAAAAAAAGAAAGTGTACCTTGTACAGGACAAGGCCAAAAGGCTCCTATCTCAGCATGATGCTGCCACATCATCATCATGATAATTTTAACAAGCATTAAAATACCTTTTAAGTAGACTATCCAGAGGAGGAACGATAAAGCTGCTTTGGAGGATGGGGCAGGGACTGTTGGGTAAATGAATAAAGTTTAAAAAAAAATGAAAATAGGTCAAAACACTACCTGAAGACATTTTGAGCAGTCCATCTCTCTCGACTTTAGGCTTTCTATTCCGGATGCCAGAATCATCTTCACCAGATTTTAACAATTCATCCCTTTGAGCCTTCTCTATGGCAAACATGCTTGTTATGTTGGCATCCTTGAATTCCTTTAGAAGACTGAAAATACAATAAGATCACATAAAATAAAGACTCAAACTGTTCTTTATCTAGAAGTTAGAACTGCTCTACTATAATAATAATATTATAAAGACGTATTGTAAGTTTGTATGTAGGGGTTAATCTCTAGAAGTACAGGTCGGATTTGAAAAATTATTTTTGGGTCTGTTAGCCTAATTCTCGTGGAACGCTACAGAGTATTTAACATCACCCTAAGACCCTTAAGAGCTGAACAAAAAGAAAACTTCGCGAAAACGAAATAATAGCGCGGGCAGGCGATGCAATGGAACGGGGTGGGTCAGGGGAACAAGAAATTTCACTTGGACAAAGTCGCTGGCAGACGCTAGTGTTTAATAAAATTCAACAAAATAACATAACATTAACAGAGTTCCTATTGATCGGAAACCCTGCAAAGAAAAGGGTCTGTTAAAGGGAGTAAAGTCAACACTTTAAAATAATTAACAATAATGCTAAGCAACAAAAGACTTTTTATTTTTGTAAATGAAAAATATAAGGACAGGACTTAATTGTTGTGAGACATAATGAATGAATGATTAATGCTTATTGTTAGCCCAGAATGAAGACTGATCAAAGTTAAATTACTATACCGCTTACCATGCTAGCTGATGCCTCTGCGAGTCCACCTCGCTAGAATATTTTAAATCTCCCGTATCTTTTCCATAAAGTTCAAAGTTCTCCATCTCATCCCTCAATACTGATATAGCTGCCCTTCCTTTTTCGTTGAGCTTGTTTAGACTTTCCATCGAGTCTCGGCATGCTAATATTTCCTGTAATTTAGTTATGACAACATTACAAAAGATCTTAAAATGCAATTATATTGGCACACGTTTTTTTAATGATGATTTGTGTTCCTTCCACGTCAGTTGTTTGCAATGATGTGGGAGACTCTAGAAGTCTACAAGACAATTAAAAAACACTGGGCTAAACAGTGGTATATCAATAAATTGTTATCACTTTATTTATCATTCATAATTACCTGAATTATGTTTTTCACAGTAAAATAATGCTTGGCTAGAACTTTCACGTAATTCTGGAATATTTCGTCCGGGCTGTCTGATTTCTGGAGAAATAGCTTGCTGTAAGCGTTAGTACTGAATTCTCTCTCCGCTCTCATATTCATGGCGTTATTTGCAGTTTAAATAGATTAATAAATAAATCAATACGATTTTTTATTTTGAAAACTTTTGTGACTGACCTGTCATCTGTTCCTCATCTGTCTGTGTGACGTTGACGCAAGGGTGACGTTTAATTATTGACTTTTTAAATGACATAAGATATGACTCTTATACACGACATCAACGCCTCATAATAATGGGATCCGCGAGTGGCAATACTTACATCTACTTACAGTGGCGCACCATGGTCACTGGAAAATCGGGCAATCAAGCCCGCTACCACTTCGCCGACTGGATAATACTGACCCCATATTAAATATGAATATTGTCAGAAACGAAAGTCGTTTACTACTGCAATTTCTGAGAAGCTTGATGCTTTTAATTTTGATTATATTATGTTTCATGGTTCTTTTCATTTTAGCTTTTTGTTTATTAGTAATCGTTTGTCTAATCATCATAATCGTCACCATTCAGCTAAAATATGTCCAATCCTGGGCATAGGCTTCTCCCAAGCATCGCCACAATAACCGTCTCAGTTCCTTCATCATGACCTAAATTCTACCTAGCAGGATTGCAGTAAAAAAGGAGACCTTTTTATATTAGTTTATTTGCAGGCAATAAAAACTGTAGGGACATTCATTGTTAAATACAAAAACAAAACATATTTATACAAAAAATATTAACAATCCTAAAATGAGTCACAAAATAATTTGTTTACCTTGCTTTACATAGCTAGTCACACCACACTCAAAAGTACAAGCTGATTGAATTGATACTATTGACCGATAGTGATATCGTCCATAAAGTCGTCATATACATTGTCATCAAGGTACAAGGTATGGTAGCCCTGACAGCCTGTCAACTTTCTTCGACATGTAGGACATATAGGTTTTAGTAACAACGCCTTCTGCAGACAATTTCTGCAAAATACATGGCCACACCTCGTCGAAACAACTGATTCTTTGCCCAAGTTATTAAAACATATTGGGCAACGGATTCGCAGAAGTTGTTTACGTTTTGGTTTTGCCTGCAAATAACAGTATTCAAATGTCAATAAATACCTATCCAAGTAGAAGATAAAGCAAACTAAGGTACCTACTATACCAATATTGTATTGAAATTCTTTAATATGGATTTATGAGGCGGTGTATTTGTCCAACCATGGATTGCGATAGGCCGAGTTGATATCCAAGAAGATTTTAAGACTAACTTACTTTGGTCTTTTGTTTCTTTGTTTTTTTCTCTTTTACTGTTTTCTCCTTTGCTTCAGGTATTCCAGGCGTCATTCCTTCGTACTGATATTGTGTTGTCTTAAATGTAATATATATTTTCATTGATAATGTAAAATCATTTTACAAATAATTTGATTTGTCAGACATTATTTTGACATAACATCTGACAGTCTCTCGTGTTAAAATAAAAAAATCTCTTGTCTATTTCTTCTGATTTAAAAGGAGATCAGCAATAATTGGTTTCCCAGTTAATTTATTTTAAAATGAAAAGAAAGAAAGAGAAAAGGGAGGCCGTAGCCCAGGAGTGGTACACAATGAAGGCTTCCTAAAAGAACGGTTTATTTATGTGTATGTCTCCCAGCGACGGAGAATCCGTCTCCTTAGATGGAGGGACGATCTTCGCAGAGTGGCTCGTAGCAGCTATCGAGAATCGAGGTGAATGCGAGAGAGCGAAAGATTGGAGAGTCCTATGCCCAGCACTGGGCTGCTGTAGGCTAATGATGATGACTATCCCAGCAGTAAACGATAACCCAAGCGCACTGTTTTTTATTCTAAAGACATGGTCCCCAGGAGGAAGTTTATCCAATATGGATTTTCAAAATAAATATACCAATATCCTCATCACTTTACAAGTTCCCACTTGACACCATAGCTGTATAGTACCTTTATGCAATGGCCGAAATATATTCCCTTTATAAATAACGATAAAAGTTGATGTGAAAATAAAAGTACAACACTCTCGTAATAAATGCATTGTATTTTTATAATAATGAGTAGTTACAATATCACTGATCAAGAAAAACCTTCGTGTACAAACGTAAACTTAGTTTTACTAGTCTTTGAAGCATTTTTACAGTTGCCCCTCAATAATTTCACTAATTTCTTTGGTCCACAGCAATATAGGTTCAGATGGTCCCTGAAAGATAAACCAAAACATGTTAATACCCAGTTATTGTAATTACGTAACTTTTGCGAAAAAGTTTCAATTATTTTTAATTGCGTTGAGCGTCATCAGCTATTTTTAAGAAAATCTATTAATACATATAAAAAGGGATGTAATATAGAACCTTGTGGCACTCCTAGGCTTTCTTGTACTTATGCAGTATATAAATTGAGTCAATTGCATCCGTACTCTACTTCTCGAAAGACATTGAATTGTCATCTCTTAAAACTATAATATCGAAGTTTAACAGTAAATTGGTCAACATAAACACATTCAAACGCTTTGATGCGGTCTCAAAAAACCTTTTTTTTTTTTGCAGAATGTCTGTGGAAAGTAGTAATCTAAAACTATAATGAAACACAATCAACTTACTCGGGATATAAATGCACCCAATATCCAAAGACTCGATCCCAATGCGGCCTCCCACGTCGAACTCTACATCCAATCAAGGGATACTGTTTAGCTATATTATAATTATTGTCTTCATCTCCGCCTGCCTTCACTTCATTAGTATTCCTGTTAAGATTCGGAGTCAACAAAGTCACTCTTTCATCATCTCTATCTCTACTCAAAACATGACTGAGTCCTTTCTCGTTAATCACAACCATGTGTGCTACAGGATTATGTGCTTTATTGTTATCGTTATTAAGTTCATTTTGTGTGTTAGTAACGTAAAATTCTATGTGCAGTCGGTCTGGGCGGTTTGCGTTTCGTAATTGTATTATAGCTTTGTTCGCTAGGTCTGCAAGCCATGTTAGCTCTTTTTCATGTCTTACTATCCAGAGAAGGTGGATTCTGCCGGGCAGGCGGTTGCGTGGGTTTCTGAAACATAGATAATTGGAATATTAGATTTGCTAGTCTTAACTTTATATTTTAGATTGCAAATATATTTTATGACAAAATTCAAACAGAATGTTCATTTCGAATCTATCTTATCTATCTAATAGACAAGACAAAAAAAAGTTGCACACCGTTGAACAAATAATTCCTTGTGGGACGACTCAGCGAGCTCTTTTGGCTCGAGTGGGGTCCAACTAACACAACTATATAACAGATATTTTTTTTAAGAAAATAGAGGAACACTTACAGCAACAAGTCATGCAACACGGCTACGAACGGCGTGATCCCGACTCCTGCAGCTACGCAGATCGCCACATCACTCCGACAGACGCCCTGCATAGGACTTGAGAACGGCCCGTCTACGAGTACACTGAAAATAAAGAAAGAAAATTCAATTTAATAACAGGAGCAAAATAAAGTACAATAACAGCTCAAATAATACACAATGAGATAGAGTGACAGTGAAAAAGAATGGTATTTAAAAAAGACAAAATGTAGGCTCATATTACAAGATGAATACTTTTGAAAGGATTTTGAAGATTACCTTAGTTCACTGGGCCTTCTTTCTAATAACAATTTCTCTAACGATTCAGTCCAATCTCCCTTTACTCTTATCCATACGACAAAGCTTCTTTGGTATGGTGTAGGAACCTATGGAATTAAATAATGTTAAGGTACCGTATAAGTACTAATAAGGTTACAAATATTTATATTTATCAGGGTAGGAAAATATTATTATATTTGCTCTCGGTCGTTTTACCAAGAGACTATGCCAAGGGGAGTCATACTTAATCTTCAGATGGTTTGGTAAAAGCATCTGACGGGTACCTACACAAACAACTTGAGATGGCATTCAATTGGTCACGTAGATACCGAAAATATAGGAGAAAACTACAGTAGACAGCTTTAGAGCGATGATATAATTTAACGAGGCGAGATCGTCTATAGAACCCGTTATGTAATCTACAGTAACATTACAATTACAATGTACCATTTTGAGATGCTACAAAAGCCATTGTCAATAAGCAAATACGCTTCGCGTGATTGCTAATGGGTCAACTACCTTATATGCAGTCTCCACCCACGATGTTAGAGCGCTTATGGTAGAATATACTTATATTTTTAACTATAGTCAGAAGTTACGTAACCGAATATCGTTTTTCTTGTTAGAGCATAAACAATTTACGACAGGTTAAGTGGAAATACATGGAACCGTCATTATATTTGAAAATAAAATAAATTCTCCATTGTCTAAAGTAGTTTATGTTGGGAAGGTGAACGACTTGTAGATTTAATTTTTGAAGCTGATTACTATACTCATACTACCCACTCTTTCTTCGATGTTATGTCAAGAGAACTAGAAATCAATCATTAGACATAATTTATTCGACATTCGAACATTATAAACCTATTAAATACGGGTACGTATTGCAATATCTAAAATTAAAAGAACTAACGTAAAATAACCTACGTTCAAAGTCCCTAAAATCTAAATACCTAGTGATTGTTTCAATTATATTCAAAATACCGAAAGCTTAAAATGTCAAATGGATATGTTACTGAAGTTCATAAAGCTAAAACTTGAAATTCCTATGTACAAAGTTCCTTAAATTGGTTTACCTCGCCGTTATATGTTTCTGTGCCCGCATGCGTAACACGCATATATGTTTTTTTAAATCGAAACTGCTAGGTTAGGTTAGGTTAGAACTGTGACCACAAAACGCACGAGCCGAGCCAGAAACATATTTTTGAATGATAGATATTTAGTCCAATCAGTATTTTAAACTTAGGTAATTCGTAGGCAGGTGTTAGTTGCTTAGGTATTTAAAAACATTAGGTATTTTGATTTTAGGGATTTTGAATGTAGGTTATTTTACGTTAGTTCTTTTAATTTACAAATATTTAGAAAAATAATGACGACTATCATCGACGCAGCTGCAAGATAACAATTTAAACTACTGAGTGGCTGCCGTTGGAGTAGTCTTTAAAATAAATCTATGTACAGACGCCAGCAGGTCAAGCTACTCGAAACTGTCAAATTTTCCCAATCAACCTTGAACCTTAATACATTAGCGATAAAGTTGAAAATCTACTAAAGAAATTTGACAGATTGTAGTAGCTTGATGTGCTGGCGTCTGTACCTATCATTATATTTGTAAGCAATACCTTGACGACAGTGAAGGGGTGCCACTCAATGAGAGAGACGTCGAAACACTGCAGCAGTACATACTGCCCCATGCGGCACTGCAGCTCGTGTGGGCAGCTCACTGTCAAGCTTATGGTGCGCCCCGCCATGTGATGCACCTATAATGTTAATGGTTTCGCCATTTTAGTTGTGTGCAGTTATCTATAGTTCTAGCGATTGATGATAGTGGCGTGGCGAACATTATTTGATGAGAC
The DNA here is from genome assembly GCA_911387795.2 of Apamea monoglypha. Classification (NCBI taxonomy): domain Eukaryota; kingdom Metazoa; phylum Arthropoda; class Insecta; order Lepidoptera; family Noctuidae; genus Apamea; species Apamea monoglypha. The sequence continues at coordinate 15,850,216 of OU426924.1, forward strand.
TAATCACGACTGCAATCTGTGACTATAAATTTTGCCATCCAAAAAACGACAAAGTTAATCCCACAACTTTTTGCCGTCGAAGGAATGAATGAATCCAACATTTACGAACATTTTATTATTAAAGATAATCCATTCATAAATGTTATAATTATAATACTAGGGCACCAAGTAGATACAGCAAGGAGCAGTGTTTCTTTATGAATGAAAATTACACTTCTTAGCTCGTAATCCCATTACCATCTCATACAATATTACAACATCCCATCGAAAATTATACAAGCCAAGTGAAAGTAGTTAACTCATTCATCCCAAACCGCTAATCCCATCAATGCGGAATTACCCATGGGACCATAACCTGTTAGCAGGCTGTTGAGCAAGAAATAATGGGGTTGGCAATATTCAATCTAGGGCAATCCAGTTAGTTAAGAATTAGTTAATACCAAAACCATGTAAAAATGTAGGGCAAGAGGACTTTTAATAAAAATATTAAAGTGTAAAAAGGTATCCTACTAGTAAAAGTAGTAAAAGTAAATAGTTTCATAGACATCCATAGTCACATGAGAGGAGCATGTGACTAGGAAACTATGATGTAGGCACCTACTTATTATGAACATGAGATGACTAAGACAAGTATAAGAAAAGTGGCAGACCAAAGATAAGTTGGATTGTGTGAAAGATGATAAGGCTAGAAAGGAAGCTTAGTGTCATCAAAGATGACAGCTAAAAGAAATGTAAGTAGGTATTGACGAAAAAGACGGGCTGCGTTGATCCTTAATATATTGGGATAAGGCCAGGAGGTTTGTCATAAAACATAAAATGCAATCTACTGTGCAAGCAAAATTAAAAAACACAAAGAAGAAAATTTAATTAGAGATCCTAGATTGTCAAACGACGATAAAATAGAAATAGCCGATAAAAGAATAATAAAAGAGATAGGGCTATTAAAACATGATACTATTCTAAAATATGCAATGAATTCCATAGAATCCGATAGACCGTTACCCAATAAGAGGATTATGTAAAGCTTGATCGGTTATTGGATTAAAACTGCCCACGTAACTATTTTCGCGAAAATCTTCAGCTAAATGTGAACATAAAACCGTATTAACCTCGTATGTTTGAGGTTTATCTACTTTAATGAACATTGTTTATGGTCGCGCTTGAACAAACAATCCCTAATTAATTTTGTAAAATAGTTTCTTGTTATTTAAAAAATCATGGAACAGCATTAATTTTCTATTTCTAAATAGATGTTAAGACAAATGTTACTAACTGTGTTATTTATAAAATGGATGCGTGCAGCGAAAATTTTGAAACTCGAACATTGACATAACTATGTTAAAATTACTAAACTTACTTCCAGTATATTAACTCTAGCTCTATTCCTAGTACAGATCCGCCACAAAAGATCCAAGACGTAGCAAGTCAATGGCAAGGACATCCACAGCCAAGTCTGAAAATAAAACACCGCATTAAATACCTTGAAATTAGTTGCTCGTCACGAAAATGAGAACACAAAAAACGGAGACGTCGGCAGGTGGATAATTGAACTTCCAATTTTCGTGACAATCCCGCAAAAAAAATAATGAGATCATTTAATAAGCCTGCACACAAATAGAAACAAGAGAATCATTAAATAGAAATCTCGGAGTTCTAATATAAAATTAAATGAACGGAATCGCTTGAAATAAAGCGTTTAAATTGCATAAAAAGATCGATGCATACGGCGATGACATAGGTCAAGCAATGCACCAAGATAAAATATCTAACAATCATACAAAAAGGAGATATGATATAAATAAGGCTATTGTCCACATTTTAAGACTTGTGGAAAAAGTCACGTATGATACCCACAAACATTCATGACCAAATTAGATAAATAGAAATAGGTATAGATAGGAGACAATACGTAATCAATGTACGGTCCACGTGGTCGTGGTTTCAAACCGTTTTTATTTGGTTTAAAACGGTTTATTTAGAACTACATACATATAGGTACAGGCCGTAGTACAGGATACAATTGGCAGTTAACTAAAACTTGCTTACTTCTTAATAAACTGCGTTTAAGTACTCACAATGATGCCAATAACAAAATCAAAGTATCTATCAATAATGCTATGCCACCCTATGCCACCGTTTAGCGTGGGTACCAACTTCCCACGAAAAGAAATGAATCGGCCTATTCAATAGCAGTGACTAAACTGTTGGTCACGCATGTAAATGAATATTGTTCATTATACAGACAGGTTGATGATGTCACATCAAAATTAGGTCACATGAGTCACATTTACAACTTTTACAACAATATTCCTCAGAAAGCTGACGTTAATCTTTACGATCGAATGATGTGTTTAACCATAGAATGTGATGATGATGGATAGCAGTTCAATAAACCGTAAAATAAAAACTAGATCTCCTAGAACTGCCAAAAAGTTTATTGTTATAAGACAACAAGAAAGACGCTGGTAGAGTCTTGCAATTGGAAACAAGACGAACGTAAAAAATAAGCCTTTCAAGGAACCTTTTTATTGAATCCTGTTGTCTATACTACTCGTACTAATCCTACTAATGTGGATGAAATTTGGCACAGAGATAGTCTATAACCAGGATTAACACATAGGATACTTTTTATCCCGATATTCCCACGGGATCGAAACTTATGCGGGTGAAACCGCGGAGTGCAGCTAGTAATATTATAAATGTGAAATATTGTATGTTTGGATGTTTGTAGGTATGTTTGTTACTCAATCACGCGAAAATGACAAAACGGATTTTGATGAAATTTGGTACACAAATAGTTTGTAACCTGGATAAAACATAGGATACTTTTTATTCCCATATTCCCACGGGATCGAGACTTATGCGGGTGAAAACGCGGGGCACTGCGCTAGTGTGTGATAACCCAACCCCCAAAAAACCATATTGTGGCTATTAGTCAAAACAATCGTATTTTGCAAACACATTGTAACTAAAGAAACGCTAATTTCTAACCAGCGCCTACGACTGCTAGTAAACCGATTTTTCGTGATTGAATCACACACTTTTTTTTTTTTTTTTTTTGGGATGGGAAATCATCAAATGACTCCTCCCGCTCTGGGTGGAGCGGAAGGGAGTGTCAGACTCTTACTGACTAAAACCCACCCATGTTCCTTCCTTCGCCCTTTATGTTCCGGGGTAGCGGTAACCCTTTCGGACAATCCCGCTGCCCCGGCAGGCTTCGGCCCTGAGGGGCCCCTCGTTATGCTGACATCTCTTTGAGGCGCGCGTGGAACACTTACGCGCCGTCCGGCACGGGCCTGGTCCTGATCGGGCGGTGAGCTACCCATTGCTCTCCGCCCGCAGGCCCGCGCCTACGGTGGCCGGTAGTCTCCAGTGGACTCCCGACGCCCGGGGCGTCTCCCGCGGCGGCTGGGACGGGAGGCTCTCTCCCTCATCCGTCCCGCCACCTCCTTCGCTAGCATGACTGCTTCGCAGAAGGAGGCGACTGCCTCCCACTCCCTCTCGCTCCGGACCATGGCTTGCACCAGGTCCGGGCGCGAGAGGCCGCCGCCGCTGCCGATCGCCTCCACGAGGACACGGCGGTGCTCCGCCCAAGCGGGGCAGACCTCCACCGTGTGCTCCACCGTGTCCTCTGGGCGATCCTGGCAATGGTGACACCCGGGCGTTTCCTCCCGCCTGATCATGTGCAGGAACCTCCCGAAACTTCCGTGTCCGGTGAGGACCTGCGTCAGACGGTAGGTGAGGGCGCCGTGGCGCCTCTCTAGCCACTCCTCAAAGAGGGGTCTTATCGCCGCTATCGCGGCGTGCCCTGCGCTGGGTTGCGACAGTCGCTCTTTCCATGTCGCCATGAGATCGAGCCGGAGGTCCGTCCGCTCCGCAGCAATTTGCCGCGGGAGCGGACTTTCCCCCCGGCGTAGTGCCTCCGCGCGCCACTCATACAGGCGCGCGAGGACTATCGCCTCCAGATCCCATGGCGGCAGTCCGGCAAGGAGGCTTGCCGCCTCGCGCGAGATCGTGCGGTAGCCCCGGATTAGCCTTACGGCTACCACCTTCTGGGGCGCGTTCAGGTAGTGGGCGGCTCGCCGCCGCAGTGAACGCGCCCACACCGGGGCCCCGTATATGGCCATGGACCGCACGACCCCCGCGTAAAGCCTCCGGCAGGAGGCGTTTGGCCCCCCCAGGTTGGGCAAGAGCCGCTTGAAGGCGGCCCCAGCCCGTTCCAGTTTGGGGGCCAAACGTCGGAAGTGCTCGACGAAGTTCCACCGGCTGTCGAGGACGAGACCCAGGTACTTCATCGTCGTCTCGATGCCGATGTGAACCCCTCCTGCCGTTAGTTGGGATCCCGGTGGTGGCGCGTTCCGGGGCCCATGAAACGTCATGGCCTCGGACTTGTGCAATGCCACCTCAAGACCCAACTGCCGGATCCTCTCCACGACTATCGCAACCCCGCGTGTCATCGCGTCGGCCGCCGCCTGATGCGACCTCCCCTGCGCCAGGACCAGCGTGTCGTCAGCGTAGCAAACCACGCTGACGCCATCAGGGAGGTCGGCCCGCAGCACCCAGTCGTAGCCGATGTCCCACAGGAACGGCCCCACAACCGATCCCTGCGGGACACCGCACGACATCTCTCGCCGGTTCCACTCCCCATCGCGACCGGGGTAGCTGACGGCTCTGTCCGTCAGATACGCCTCGACTATTCGACGGAGGTAGGGCGGCACTCGGTGATACCGGAGTGCCTCCACAATGCAGCTCCAGGGCAGGGTGTTGAACGCGTTGGCGATGTCGAGTGACACCGCCACGACGACCCCACCCCGGGACACCGCGTCCCCCGTCGTGAGGGCTCTCACGCGCATGATGGCGTCCACCGTCGAGCGCCCCTTGCGGAAGCCAAACTGGCTGTCCGCAAGATCCGGCCCCGTCCTCACCAAGTGCCCGACGAGGCGGTTTACAATTACTCTCTCAAAGAGCTTGCCCACCTCGTCGAGCAGCACGATGGGCCGGTATGCGGACGGAGAGTCCGCTGGGCGCCCTGGCTTCCGAATGAGGACCAGCTTCCCCGTCTTCCAACGAAGCGGGAACTGGCCTCTCTCCAAACATGCGCTTAAGAGCGCCTCCAGTCGAGGCCCGAGAGCCCTCGAGGCCAGGACCCAGGCTTTACCTGGCAAGCCGTCGGGTCCTGGGGCGGTATTTTTGGCCTTCAGCCTTCCTACCGCCACTCTCAGTTCTACCCCGGTCACTTCAGGGATGTCGTCGTCGTCCGCGTGGTCCGCTTCGGGCACCGCAATTGGCGGAGCCATGGGCGGGGGTGTGCGCACCCCCCGTGAGGGGAACAGAGCGCTCACCACCTCCTCCACCAGCTGGGGGCGGAGACTCTGCGTCAGCGGGGGGGCCCAGGTGCGGAGTTTGTTCCGCACCATTTTATAAGGGCGCCCCCACGGATCTCTGTTCAGAGTCTCCACCATCTCCTCGCGGGCCATATCCTTGGCCCGCCGGACAGCCTCTCGGAGGGCGGTCTTCGCCGCTCTGTACCCCTCGTACAGCTCCGCCTCCGTGGCTTCCGCATCCGGAGGGCGAATGCGGAGCCTGCGGTGCCTGGTGTACAGGTGTCGCGCGTCGACGCACGCCTTGCGTAGCGACCCTAACTCTTGCGACCACCAGTACATCCGACGCCGGGCGCGTCCCGGCCGGACTCGGGGCATTGCCACGTCGCAAATGTCGGACATGGCCTCCCGGAACCACTCCGCCTCATCGTCGATATCGGCAGGCCTGTCCGGTGATGACACCCAGGCCTGCACGATCGAGGCTTCCAGGAGGAGCTCCCGGTCCAGCTGCTTCAGCGCCCACCGCGGACCACTCGGGGCCTGTCGGACCAGCGCGCTAGAGGTCTGGGTGGAGACGTCGAACCGGATATACCGGTGATCGGAGTAGGTCTCCACCTCCTCCATGACGCGCCAGTCAATGACACGCTGTGACAGAGCGGGGCTGGCGAACGAAATGTCCACCACCGACTCCCCCCGCATCCGCACACACGTGGGAACAGAGCCCCGATTTAGGACGACCAGGCCTGTTTCCAGAGCCCAGTCCTCCACCATCCTGCCCCGCACATCCGTGCAACGGGAACCCCAGGCCAAATTCTTGGCGTTGAAGTCCCCGAGCACTAGAACGGGGAAGGGATGGCTTCCGGCGACGACGACACTCAACTCTATTAAAGAGTTGTGGAACTCGGCGAGAGTTCGGCTCGGAGAGAAGTACACTCCCACTACTACAATCTCTCCGAACCGTGCTGCTACGCACCCCTGTCCCTTCGTGACGCATTCGAGGGACGGGGTGCCGGCGGCGGCCGACGAAATTATGGCCACTGAGCCGCTCAGGTCCTCCACCCAGTCATCCCTGGGCGGGACAAAGTACGGCTCAGCGACCACGGCGATGTTAATCGACCACTGCGCCACGCTCTGGAGCAACAGGTCCTGAGCGCAGGCGCAGTGGTTGATGTTCGCCTGGAGGAGGCGTAATGGAGGAGCCATTACTCCTCCATTTCAGCCCCCTCCCGGGCCCCCTGTGAGGGCCCCTCGCCAGAGATGGCAGCGGCGGCGGCGGCGGCGGCGGCGGCGACGGTGGCGGTGGCGACGGCGGCAGAGGGCCTGCCCTTCCACTTCGCTCCGGTGGGCGGAGCGCAGGGTTTGCTCCCCGCCCGGTGATCGGCCGGCTTGCCAGCTGCCGCACATGCGATGCAGTGCGGCGCGGCGTCGCACGAGCCGGCCTTATGTCCGGGCTGACCGCAGCGGAAGCACAGTGTGCTGCGGTCTACCTCCGAGGTGCACTGGACGCCAACGTGGTGCCCCACATGGCATCGGTAGCACCTCAGAGGCTTGGGTTCCAGCAGTTTGACCTGCGCTGAAACCCAGCCCACCAGGAGCCTTCGGCCCTCCACAATCGTTTTGGCCGCCGTCACGGGGCAGCTTACCACTAGGGTACGCATGCCCGTGGAGTCTGGCCGTATGGTGCCGGCCTTCACCTGCTCGGCCAGACACCCGCCCGTCCTGACGACGGCGGCCACCACCTCTCCCTCCGTTACGGAGTCATCCAGGCCCGAGATGCGCATGTCTGCGCACTTGACGGGCCTGGACACCCGAGCCTCCTCCGCATCAAGGGACGCCCTTAGCTTTTCAGCTAGGGCGTCAGCGGTGGGGCCGCTAGCAGCCCCGGGGATCTCCAGCATGCGGGCGCCAGTGGCGGTCACCCTGTGCCGGAGGCCCCCGGTGATCCCCAGCTCCCGGAGGTCCACCGTCGCCCTCGCCTTCGTGAGCACGTCACCGTAGGTCACGCCCCTCTTAACCGCGTCCGGCTGTAGCGTTATCACTACAGCCGCGGTCTTCGGGGCGCGAAGCCTGGCCGCTACGGCTCGCTCCTTGCGCCGCTGCCTTTGCGCCTTCTTTCTGGCCGCTTTGGCCGCCTTTTTCTTCTCCCCGACCACCTGCCATTCGGCGTCGGTCGCGGGAGAAGTGGGAGGGTTTTGCGGGCGGGGCGTTGGCTGTGGGGCCTTCGCCTCCCGCGCCGTTTTTCCCCTCCTCTGGGCCTGTGCCTGTGCCGGGGCTCCACCTGCCGCCGCCGGTCTGGCCGGCGCCGGTTTGCCTGACGCCGGTTTGGCCGACGCCTGGGCCCGAGACGGCCCGGGTTTAGGGGCGGCAACTGCCACAGCGGCCGCATACGTGGCCGCCTTCGGCCCCGGGGCCGTTCTCCCCGCCAGGGGGGGGCGCAGCACTATGCCCTCCAGGACGGTAAACCGCGCCTGGAAGGCCGCCAGCTCCCGCCGAACCAGGCTGAGGACCTGGTTCTCCTCCGGGTCGGGCTGGCTCAGCGGTTTCGCCTGCGCGCCCCCGGCGACCCGCAGGCCGGCCAGGTCTGCCCGGAGCCTCTCGTTCTCCTTATGGAGAAGCTCCGTGGCGTTTGTCAGGCGGGCCACCTGCGCCCGTAATTCGGCCACTTCGCCGGCCGAAGGGCCGGTGTAGTTGGCCGCCTCCGCTGCCGCCATAATGGAGGCCGTCGCCGAGACTATGGCCCTGTTTTTGGAAGCCTGCAGCTTCTTCAGGGCCACGTCCCGTATCGCGGCCTCCACGACCGCCGCAAACCGAGGTTTGCGTCGGTCCTCCTCGGGGTTGGGGGCGCCAACCGCATCCGCCTCGTCGCCCGAGGGCCCCGAAGCGTACTCCTCCGATAATTCGGCTGCCTCGCGAGCCGTGAGCCCCCTCCCCTTGCCTCGCTCTCGGACTCCACCCCGCCTACTGGTGGGGATCTTCCGAGCCGAGGCCAGCTCTTCGTCGGAGGACGGCCCCTGGCTGTCCCCTGACCTTGGCCGCTTGCTCTTCTTCGTCGCAGCGGCCACCTCCTTGGCACGACAGGGGCTCCCTGAGCCTCCCGTGCTCGCGCCTCCAGATGCGGCGTCGGACTCCGACCCCGCATCACTCCCCATCTCTTCTGAAAGTTTTATTTTAGTATTTGCCATATTGTTCCCACGAGTATTTTCATGTTTTACTTGCTCAAAGAATAATGGTCCGCACTAGCGACTAAATCAAGCTACCCATTAGCCAAGCTTGCAACCTCCCTCACGGTGCGCCGCCGCTTGGAGGTTTGGGGAATTTTTTATAGAGGTTAATCTTCCTCGCGGTCCGGGCGGTTAAGCCAAGACCCTCGACCCCCTTCAACAGCCAGAGACATGACCTTAACTGTCTCCGGGGCTACGAGATTAGCAGCAGTGGCAGAAGGGTTGCCCCTCCTGCCTGCCCGGCGGCAGGGTAAGTGCACACCGGGCCCGCTCTGACCCCCCACAGTTGTTGCTCTGCTACTCAGAGCGACCTGTGTGGGGCGATCCTCTTGGCAGAACATTAGCATGCGGACAGCGAAATCCCACTGGGAAATAATCCCAATGGGAAATCGCTGCCCGCACCCCAGGATGTACCGGCCCGAACACTGGTCTTCCCCTAGACGTATCCAGAAAGGAACCCCAGTCCCCGGGCACACGTGGAGGTTTTCTGCCCTGACATCCCTGAATCACACACTTGGTTGTAAATCAACTTCCTTGTATGTAATACTTTATTTTGAATTATTATGAAAAAGTTACATAAAACATGAGTGGTTTTCTTGTAGCTTCAATTTATTACAAACTGGATTTTGAAATAGTGGCGAATATCTTTGAAACATTAAATTTGTGTGTGTGTTCTTTAAGTGTCGTATCAACAAATCAATGTAGAATTGTACGATTCTCGTCTTGAACAACGTAATTAGAATTATCTTATTCTATACAGAGCCTTAAATCAAATCGCAATACGGAAGGACAAATATATGTATGTGCCATGTTTAATGAGGCTTAACCAAAACGTTTTAGATCGTAAATCCATTATAAATCCACCTATTTGACCGGCCACAGCTGGTCAACGAAAATTAGCCGCGCCTGCGATATCAATTTGAGTCCCTACAATGAACATTATGTGCACAGTATCTACTATTGTGTATTAGTAGTAGTATTAAGTCTGAAAATAGAGCTTCAGCTGTTGGTAATTCAGGAACTAGGTGAACACATACGTTTCGTAATTGATTGAAGCCATACATAGGTTTTCAGATTTCATGATTTTTCAACAGATTAATTTCAATGACACCAGAATACATTCACAACCATTCTATACGCTTCCGTAACGAATCGAATATCAAGCAATGTTGCCGTAGGAGTCCTCTAAACGCTGTTCGCGAATCCAAAACCCGAGAATTTTGTCAGTTTTTTAAATCAAATAGTCGACCGCTATTCTTCTGGCAGCTGTTTGCTGTCGGGGGCAAGAGATAAATCAGTTTATCGAATTTGTCCTTTTTGATTTATGATAGCCAGTCGAATGGTTCTGAATAGCTGTGTAGTTTGAGTCTTTAGGCTGTAAATATTTAAAAAATAAAGCTATTGCCAGTATAGAACTACTTTCTGGAGGTGATAAATGAGATAGCAATAATCCCACTAATATTATAAACGCGAAAGTTTGTATCGATGGATGGATGGATGGATGGATTGATGAATGGATGGATGTTTGTTACTCTTTCACGCAAAAACTACTTAACGGATTTAGATGAAATTTGGCACACAGATGGTTTATAACCAGGATTAACATATAGGATACTTTTTATCCCGATATTCCCACGGGATCGAAACTTATGCGGGTGAAACCGCGGGGCGCAGCTAGTTAAAATATAAAATCGTCAGGTAATTAAAGAAACGTAAAATCAATGAACTTGATTTGTTGCTCAGAAATAGAAGAGTGACTCTGACTGACGAAATTCAGTGGGGGTTTGGCTCAAAGGTAGGTAGTATTGGTAATCGGTCCATGTAAGAAAATGATGTTGACTGTTAAAATGTCTTCAAGTAACGATTCTCGTAGAAAACGCTATGTTGAATTTAGTCTCATCCATACGACTGCGAGGGCAAAACGCGCTTACAAAAAGACCACAATATGGTGCGATGAGTAACATTTTCTGTTCCTACCTAGAAGCACGTCTGACTAATATAATCTAGTTGTTAGCTTAGGAGTTATTGTAATAAATATGTCTACTCAGAACCGCAGTAAGCTAAACAATGTTCAGAATAGTTTTGTAAATATCAAAACAATTTCAAGGATGTGATTGTGTAACCCAGGATGGAAATATATAGTTTTGCCAGCAGTTCTCGTAGTAACTCTTTTTGTTTTTTTATCATTGGACCAAATTGTCGTCAGAGTAACTTAAAGTCACATCACGCCTGTAATCCCGAAGGGTTTGGCAGAGGTGTACCAGTACACCCACAAAATCCCATGTTAGAGGGGGCGAGTCTTTTGCCATCAACTGGGCACAAATCCAGACTCCTCCAAGCTGCTACTGAGAAGCTTGATGAAAAATCCCAAAATAACGCTTTGCTCGACCGGAACTCGAAGCCAGGAGCTCATGCTCAGCAGTAGCGCATGCGACCACTAGACCAACGAGACGTTAGAGGTCTATATATCATAGGCCAACCATTTAGGGAATGCAAGCGTGTCGATTGTAATGTTAATTCGGAGAGAATTAATCAAATCATTGAATCGGAACACATACGTCAGGTCACATCCAAGATATTGTTATGGTAGGTCCGCCGGTAGATATATAATTAGAACATGATCAATTGGTAAAGAATGTAAACAATAATGTTGCTTGGTAGCAGCCCAAAATATAGATTACTAGCTTCTGCCCGCGACTTCGACCGCGTGAAGTTTCTTGTTTTAACATAAAAGATGGCAATACTGTAGCTTACCATTAGTGAAAGAATTTCTGGAATCGGATCACAAATTCCCAAGATTACCCCCTGCATACAAACTTACATATACCTCTTTGTAATATCAGAATAGAAGAAAAAATATTGTTTTATATACTGTAGGTATTTAAAACAATATTTTTATATATGTATACAGTTAATTGACAATATTATATTAAACACTACTAACACACAGTCTAGTTATTATAGTGATAGCAAATTCGTACAGAATATTGTCGATCTACCCGAAACTTGATATCACAAAGACCACTACTCCAGAATACATTAGACGGAGTGGGGGACCATCAATTAGGGACATTAATATACTTATTAGATTACCCTCGCAGACGCTTTCAGTGCCCGTCTGAATGAAAGTTTACTTAAGGTACATTATAATAGGTGTCCTCCCACGAGAGTAGCGTATGAAAAGGGTTAACATCAGACTCAGACGCTCCTATACAGGAGGTCTACTACGAAGTGCAAAGTGCGAATGTTCGGATCGGACCGACACATGGCCGAACCGAATATTATTGAAAAATGCGAAAAAAGTTCGGATCGGCTCAGTTGGGTCCGGACCATAGTCAATATTCGAAAGAGTGTAGCAGTATAGGATCTGGACCGACCGAACCAAATAGTAACTTCGTAGCAGGAAACGGCCGAACGTTCGGCCGATACCACTTCGGAGTAGACCCCCAGGCCTGTTTTGGTGTATATATAAATCAATGTTCAGCATACATTTCTAATGTATAAATCCCTTCAAGACGTATTTGTCTCCTGTAAAATGCTTTAATAAATGCAGTTTATCGGTATATATCAATCCATATCTCCTATCTTCTTTTTGTCTTTTAAATGAAACAGATTTTATTTTTTGACTCTTTAATCACCTCTTTCTATATGTATGTGTATAACCCGCAGTGGGCCCCCGTGGTGGATTGTGGCCCACTCCCTCTCGAAGAGAGGAGGCCTGTGTCCCAGCAGTAAGAACATTATAGGTTGATTATGCTATCTATATAATTATATCTACTACTTCCTTAGAATTACTTCTCTGGCTATAAGTAGCCAGTATAACATGGTTTTATTTATTTATATAACAATTGCTTGCTGCACTTACAGTAGACACCAAAGCGCACAACAAGCCAACAACATAATATTTAACTAACAAACTTCATACAAACATTAATCATAGATTTACTGCTGTACATAAATAGGTCAACATCCGGCTCCTGAGCAATCAGGGCAAAAAAAATACATTATTATTGAAAACTCGTACGCTTTCATTTCTATTTTGTAAAAATGCAAGTAGGTACGACTCACCTTTGATTTGATGGCGACGAATTTCGGAGTATTTTCGTATTGACTAAAATTTGGACTAGTTTCTGTTTCCATGACTTCTTCTTTCAGGACACCGCTGAAATAAAATTCTTTACTTAATTCCGAATTTTATGAGGCAAGGACAGCAACAATGTACATTTATAATGATATTACATGATGTTTCAGGCAGGTAAGAGAAAGTTTTGGTCGTTTGGAGAGCTCTAAACGACCGAAAGTTTCTTACAGTCACCACAAAAATATTACTTAAACCTTTCCCTTGTCATAATTTATCAGTTCCACGTTACATTCCAATAACATCGAACCTTGACACGTTTTTGCAATAAATAATCTGCAGGTTCGCAACTAAATATGGTAAAAGCTAGCTTTGAATACAGTTCGAAGTGATTCATTATTTTCATCTGACTCACACGCACCGCTGACTTGCTGCTCATACCATTGTTTTCGCTTTTGAAACTTTATACCATCATTAAAATGCCTTTGGACATGGTTTGGACCTTACAGTTTTAACAAGACAAGGTAAAGCTTTATTTTCGTGCGTAGCAGAAAATACGATGAATAAATAAAATAAAATCATTTTATTTCGAACACCTAAAAAGATCCATAAATTGTTAGTAACAGGTTTGCACTTAAAACACTATTGTTAGTAACTTAAATTGAAGACGAATGAATGAGAATTGATGAATGAATAGAATGATGCATGTATGTTCACGAGGTAGAATAACCTACGGTAAATGGTATCCAATCAGAAGGTCAACTCCCGTACCTAATTAAAAACGTTCAAAATGTTGTCTCAATCTCATCTTAGCGACAATAAATTTCAAAAACTTGTCAAAAATGTAGGGAAATCAGAGATATTTTTGACAGATTGAGACTGAGATCAGAATGTGAACTTTCTTAAAATTTCGAGAATTGTCCCTCTGGTTTTTGATCGTAGTTTTGTATCTTTTTTTCCAGGATGTTTCGTCAATTATGACCTCAATGATATTATTACTGATATTCACATCATATTTTTAATTGCCACATTATATTTCAACATTAAGCACGACGTTGTTGTTTAAATCATATTTTAAAGCCTAAACTTTGTTGCAAATGCTTAAAGCGCTAAAGAACGGCGGTTCTTGCATTTGTGCAGCTGTTACGTTAACTTCAGGATAGCCATAAAATGGTAGCTTTCTTTTGTTTGTTGTAACCGTTAGGTTGTAAAATACAAACTCATAATTTAATATAGGATACACAAAGAAGCATACTTAGAAGTTTATTTTCATGTTTGTTTATTTTTTAAATAATATCTAAAGTCTTTGATAGTAAACTAAAGCCGGAATAGATTAAATAATTGACTTACCTCAATGGATGTATAATAAGTAGGACGATGAAGAGTAGATACAGCTGGTGGGTATACCAGAAAACGTTGTAGACCCTTCTGCGGACGACTCTCATAGATGTCAGACCCATGCAAACAGTTATGATAAGCATGGACACGCCAGTTAGACCTGCAGTGCTTAGTAGCAGACATAGAGGATTCTGAAATTAAAGAAATAATTACCAGCAAAGCCCAAAGATGGGTACAGTGTAGGTAACATGAAGTGACATCATCATCTGCCTAGCCTTTTCCTGACATGTTGGGGTCAGCTTCCAGTCTCACCGGATGCAGCTGAATGCCAATATTTTACATGAAGCGACTGCCAATCTGACAACTTTCAAACTGACAAGTTACTGTACTCACCGATCAGGCTTCGACTTTCGGGCTTCTGAATACCCAGAACGACTGCCAAAGATCCACGAATTCCAAACAAAAAGCCGGGACCAATGGCTGAACGTGCTGTCCGAGGCACAGAGGGGTCTTGATACCTAAAAATGGTCACCCATTCACGGACCAACAACGGCCACCATAGCTTAACCTGTTCGATCGACCCGTGCGGCTGATAATACTTAGCCATAAGCCCCTCTACAGTGTAGGTAACAATAAAACACAAATTATAAGTACAAATACCAAACCACGGTCTCTGTTAGTCAATATAAATAGAGGAGTCTAAAATTCAAATGATTCACGCTAGGGACTACGATTACATAAAATATAAGCATTTAGACACGGATGAACGTCAAGCCCTCATAAAAGCTTTAGAAGCATCCGTAGCTCAGTAAGAATCAAGGTCGTCAAGTCATTATGTTATCGTCTTCGTAACCGAGAGGCAACCTAGGGTCACTATTCTTATGACCTACAGGATGTAGATGACGTAATAACTATGGTTGCTAATCAAAATGATATTGAATCAATCTGAAATGATGTACCTATTTTATTTTTTATGATACGGGGTCAATTTAAATTAGCTAGCGAAACTGCAGACGTGATGGGTATCGATATCTAAACATGATAAAACAGAAAAGAAATTAATTTGACGATTTTTTTTGTGAGGTCATGGACCGCAATTAGTGGATTCACTTGAAATATCAGTTTAAGGGCTGACTGTTCCATAGCCAGATAACTTTTATTCGACGAATAAAATTGCCGTTTGACAGTTTTTTGTATGAAATAACTGTCAAAATTTCAAAATTATTCCTCGAATAACGTTATCAGAGGATTGAAAATCAGCCCTTAACTGTTTTTTTGTAAAAAGTTACATACCTAAGTTATTGGTATCAATATCTAAACACGATAAAACATATTTTCTCAACTCATACTTCAAGTAACAACACTACCAGCGGTCGCTAACCCCTAAAAAAAAACAATAATTACTTTTTTCTAAAATTTTATCGTGTTTTATCGATATTCATCCGGTCTGCAAAGTTTCGCTAGCTAATTTATTTCGACCCTGTATAAAGATACCTCAGAGAAGCAGGAATTTAAAAGAAGCTAATGTAGAGATTTCCTTTTGTGTTTCAGGATATTGTATACCCATTCATGATATGGCCAAAGCAGTATTACTGTTTTTTGCAAAGTTATTACCGCCTCTACTCCTGCATACTTAAGAAACATTGTTACCTACAGCAGGAATCGCAATCTCTCCTATAACTCTCATATTTATAAAGTCAAAACCAAAAGCATAAATCTGTTCTTCCTTAGGTGAATACATCATTACATCTACTCCTATTACTTACTACTATATTATACACATCTATTTACCTCATACAATTAGGTAACTGCAATTAGCTTGGTACTATAAACTATTCATCGCAAATTACATGGATACGTATTATATTACCCATAGACAGTAGATTGTAAATTAATGGCATTATGCAGTATAATTTATCTGCAATTCTATCAAGAATTATAGATTCATTTGTCTGGCTACATTCTAATGCCTTGGTATGAAATTTAAATGAGTAAAATGGAAAACTAAATTCTCAATAGACTTACGTAAGACTGACCTATGCAGTAAAGATTCCTACAGATCTAAAGAATTTCTGCATTTACATCGTCGACTGTAGTAACCTTATTGTATTGTGGCAACAAGGAACTATGTTAATGCAAGTTACTAAAATCTATTCATTTTCGATTAGCAACATCTACACTTCGTAAAAGGTTTCTCCTTTTCGTGGGATCGTTATGTAAATAATCTGAATGACTCCTCATTCTGATTCCTAATTCCTTTTTCTTCCAAACTTAGTTCTGTTTGTTTAAAAGTGTTTTATATAAAATCTAGCTATAAGTAACAAACTTCGATAAAGGTCATTCCTTTCATGTAAGTAGGTTTACAATCATGTTCTAAATGACTCCTGTAATCTGTATCTTAAATCATACTATTTCCTAAATCATTCTTCATCCAAACTAAGTTTTGGGTGTTCAAAGTGCTATATGGAGGATTTTACAGTCAAAATCCTCCATATAACACTTTGAACAAACAGAACTTAGTCAAAGAAGAAAACTTCAAGATAACTCAGTCAGATTTTAGAGTCAGGCCAGTGCCTGACGCTAAAATCTGACTGAGTTTTCTTTAATCCCCACACAGTTCATCATCTCACGGAGCTTTTGATGCAGATGATAAAACCGGTAGAATTAAGCACCACACTTGTTCCTAATCTTACACACTCACGTCATTTCCACGTACTTCCTATAACTCCACATTACCACTAACAACTCTTGCGTTAATGCCATCTATATCAGAACAATTCCCCTCCAAACAACCTGAACAGTGGTTACGTAAGTCTAAAACGCGGATAGTCTAAAGTTTGTTAAACTAACCTCGTTTCTGTGCCTCGCGAAGTTAATCTCGGCGTGTTGTTGGTCGTACCCTCTGGAGAAATTCCACAAGTTCACCAGGTGGGAAATGGAATGTACAACTGGAAACAATAATGTGCCTGTATTATACTGTTTGTTGTTAGGTATGGTATAGCAGGTGCTACGAAGCTAGCTGTAAATCCTGGTACGGAAATTATTAAGGAAGTTTTGAAGTAAATAATGGGCAGTGTTTGCGGTATGGGTGTAAAGTATTTTGATTAGAATGAGTTGTTGGATTGGATTAGGAGCTGTAGGGGTAGGATTTTAGGATCCTAAGTTCCAATATCACTTTATCGCGTTGGTATTTTTCGAACTGGGACTTAATACAAAATTGGTAGGCTTCAAAGAAACAGTGCCTTCAAAAAAGCCCCATAAAATATTAATGAAAATGTCAAAATTCTTTCAGTTTTATTTGAGTAAGTACAGGTAAAACTAAAACCCACGTCCTAGTTCACGAACAAAAGCTAGAAATCCTAACAGTGGTGTTGGCAGCCATTAGCCTTCGTCTCAACAACTTAATGGTGCTCTACATACGCAGAGGGCTTTAACGAGCCTTCCACCATTTCCAATTCGCTTTGTGAATATTTTAAAAATGGAACCCATTGAAAACTTTCTTTTTTCAGTTCCTGTGTAGAGACTGGCTGCAAATAGCTCCCAAAATATGAAAAAAAATCCAAACTGTTTCCATGAAGTTTTTATATCGAACGTTCAATTTTTAAATAACACAGCTGCCTGGAACCGTTTAATGTTTTCTTAGTATACAATAACAGTTCTGTAATTCTTATAATACTTGCCTACTTTTACTCAACATATTTCCAGACTATATTTATAAAACTCCTCTTTGACTTAGCAACGCAAACTGTTTTTAATTACATTCCTTGTTACGTAAACACGCACAATTTAGAGAGAAAAAAATCCCACTCAGTTATATTAAAATTCCAAGTTTCTAGGAAAGCATGGCACCATTTTACTACTATTTCATTGGAATAACGTGACTGTTTCTGCTTTGTAATGAACCCATAGACCAGTAGCATCAGTCTATCAAAGCTATAAATCTAATACGTTGTAAGCATAACAAACAATAACACTTACCGGCAAAAACTAAGAGCGTTATAGCAACAGTCATGTGAAAACTCTTAGCTTTTTCTAGCCAGAAAAAGAATAATCCAGGCCATAATCTTGATAAGACTCTGTACAGCAATTGATTCAACTTCTTGCACAGAGGAAGTAACACCAGGGCGCAACATAAATTTATAACAGTCGCCGTGCCACGGGAGATGCATAGTCCTAACTGAAAATGAAAACAAATGAAAAAATATCGCCGGGGTTTATTCAACCTTTTTTCAGCCCGTATGCTGAATGCTGGCAGGTGAGAAAAAACTGCGTTTTATGAAATAACATGTTCTTTTTTTTTTCAAACACTTGCTTCATTTTTACGGAGTAGAGAGTAGGGTTGTCCCATGAGCGAGTCCGCGTATTACTGGTCAGTTTCCCTCATTTGTCAGTTTATTTAATTTGCCAGTTTCGTTGATTTGTCAGTTTCACTGATTCGTCAGTTTTACCGATTTTACGGGTTTTAACTCGACAGTTCCCAGTATTTGCCAGTTTTCGTCGATTCGTCAGTTTTGTACACTCAAGGGAAAAAGTTTTTACTTGTTATGCAGCCTTCAATGCATTCATTGCTCCCAATTCATAACCGGTATGTTTTTTTGGGGTTTGAAGTTGGATTTTTATTGTAACACGCTGAAAACATGACAATACGTGGATTGTTTCAAACTGGCAAATACTGGAAACTGTCGAGTTAAAACCCGTAAAATCGGTAAAACTGACGAATCAGTGAAACTGACTAATCAACGAAACTGGCGAATTAAATAAACTGACGACTGAGGGAAACTGACCAGTGATACGCGGACTCCCTTGAGCACATATTATTTTGTATATATTTTATTCATTAACTTACCCCTAATATCCTTCTTAAATAATAAAACTGCTGTCCAATATTATAATAAATAAATGTATCGTAAAAAAGATACAGCACTAATGAGAACCATAATATCTGAAACAAAAAAAAAATATACATAAGACAAATCTCAGAAGAAATTCTTTGAAGAATTCTAATCTCTCTGTAGTAATTTTAAATGTTATATGAGTTAAGAAATATATGTGTCATTTTTCAATTTAAATTCTGAGATCAACCGTAGTAAGTATTTTAAGCCTCTATTTCGAACCACGTATTTTCAGTCATGGTTTCTCTTTAATTGAGCACCTCACGTAAAATGACACATTTCAGCCATCGCAAAAGAGCATAAATACTACGTTGCATCAGCTTACGTCGGTCGTGCGTCGGAAGTGTAAACGGACGTATAGCTAGCCACTTCAGACTCTATTCAGCGTCGGTGCGTAGACGGCTTTCTATACACAGCCTTTGACAGCCGTGTTGTGCCTACCTCCATTGAACGAGTGAATGGAGCCGATGACAGCGTGAAGCGAGTGTGGGCCTGCATTAATTAACGATGTCGAACGTCCAAACTGAACGTCATTGAGATGTTGCATGCATTATGTTAAATGATAGGATTTGTAGGATAAGGTGATTGATTCGATCTTGGGCCAATGGTTACAAAATTAATTTAGTGTCTTGATCGTAGATACTAAAACCTACGAGTATAAGCTTTAGGATCCTAAAAGCTCAAATAAGTTTGATGCAGGCAACATTTCTTATAATGTTGGCTGTAATGTTTATATTTAATGATCGAATTTGTACGATTAGATGATTGATTGATTGAAGGAGGGGCCCGTGGCTAAATAATAACAGCCGCACAGGTCGATCGATCAGGTTAAGCTACGCTTGCCGCGGTTGGTCTATGGATGGGTGACCATCTATACATACCGAGACTTTCTTCTCCTCGATCTTTGACAGTCGTTATGGGTAGTCAGAAGCCTGAAAGTCTGACAACCAGTCTTACCAAGCGGTATCGTATTACCCAGTAACTGGGTTGTGGAGGTCAGATAGGCAGTCGCTCCATGTAAAATACTGGTATTCAGCTGAATCCGGTTAGACTGGAAGCCGACCCCAGCATAGTTGGGAAAAGGCTAGGCAGATGAGATGATGAGATGATTGATTAGATCGCTAGCAGGTGTCATACTAGTTAGAATAAGAAATGATTATATAAGGGGAAGTCTGAAAGTGGCACCGGTGACTGAACGTTGTGTGGAAATCGGCTGTCATTTTATGGGCATGTGATGCGGAGGAATGAGGATTTCGTGGGGAAACTTTTGAGTTTAAATGTGGATGGCTATAAGAGTAGAGTAAGACCAAAGAAACGATAGGGATAAACTGTGTGAAAAATTATATGGCTAGAAATTGGGTGACTGCTGAGATGACGACTAATAGAGAAGTTTGGCAGAAGAAATGTTGCGCCCCAAATAAATTGGGATAAGGGCAAGACAATTCAGCGGGATTGTCCGAAAGGGTTACCGCTACCCCGGAACATAAAGGGCGAAGGAAGGAACATGGGTGGGTTTTAGGCAGTAAGAGTCTGACACTCCCTTCCGCTCCACCCAGAGCGGGAGGGGTCATTTGATGATTTCCCATCCGGAAAAAAAAAAAAGGGCAAGACAATGATGAGCTAGCATGGCACCTGTACACAGAACCGACATCTTGGATGGAACTATGACAGTAGCTAAAGCTGCAGAATTAGAATTGCACACAGTAGTTTATATGCAAAATGTCAGCTTTAGACATTGGACTCGCAAATGCAGTGCAGTAAAAGCTTTAGCTCGTTTTGGTACTCGTATAATGCAGGTCATGGGTCATGACGACAAAACTAAAGCTGACAATAAACTCCTATTACCCAGTAGTTATTTAGTAGCCTAGATATTAGAACTAGCCAATTAGCCAGTATAAGTACCTATAACCAATAAAAATGTTTAGAGATATGAACTTAACATACAAAGTAAATAGGTAGGTACTTTGTGCTGAAATAAACCAGATGAACGTAAACTTGTATGGGCGTTTGAAGATGACATAAGTGCATGCAATAAAATACAATTTGTTACTAGCCATTGCTAATCTGCACTAGGGGCATAATGTAATCCTTTACTCACGGTCGAGTGTTGAAACATGCTAGGATATGCCTGATTAAATTTAAAAATAGCATCTGCTTTACTCTTGTTTTAAGGTTTGGAAAACATTTCTCTTACTTCGTTAATAACGTTAGGTGTTCAAGCAGGAGACACTGTTTATTAAAAACTAAGTAAAAAAAAAAGATAATTTAAGAAAAAAACTCAGGACCATCATCATCATTACAGCCAGCAATCACCCACACCTGGGTACCCCCCTTGCAGCCCCCTTTCTTCTGCCATACTTCCCGGTTCCGTGCGTCTCTCATCGAGGTGTTTCCCGCGACTTTGACGATATCGTCAACCCATACAGGACCGCCTTATTATTTATTTTTGGAAATCTTATTTTCGGAATTCAAAAAGATAGTTAGTTCATTGAAATTTCAGAACGTGTCCCCGGTTAAATTAATTACTTAACACAACCCATCTTAATGTCGCCAACCTGATAATGTACACATTCCCTTCACCTTTGAACGCAAAGCCCCATAGAGGGTACACTATAGCTACATTACACGTATGAAGGGTTTTTCCTCCTGAGTGCATTAATCCATCTTATATGGGGTAACGGGAATTGATGGCTATCAATCACCCCGTCCCTATGGATTTAAATATATATTTTAGAGTATTCTCGTCAAGCAAAATGGTTCAGGAATGTTGAATATTCAGAATAATGTTTATTTTGATTTATTAGTAGCAGATGGTGCTCGTGCCAAAAGAGAGGATGTTCAATATTGATTTGATGAAGTACGAACGTTTAGATTTAATAGCTATAGCAGGAAATGTAATGAAAAGTGTTCAGGAATATGATGAATATGTGCAAGATTTGGCATATATCTAGTCTCTATATTCAGTGATTTTTCGTGAACTGTTAATTCTATTCTACAATCTCTGTTTCCCCAAGGTAAAAGTTAGAGTGAACAGTAATAATAAAAACACTCAAAAGTGGATAAGCAGAGGTCTAAGGCAAAGTTGCAGAACCAAACGGAGACTACGTTACCAGTATTACAAAACTAAAAACTCTATTAATAAAACTAAATATAATAATTACTCCAATCTGCTAAAGAAATGTATTTACGGATCAAAAAAGAACGCAAACATAAAATACCAGTATAACAAATGCAAAGCCACTTGGACTGTTATTAAAAATGATGCTATAAATAATACTACCCCCAAAGACAACATAAAAATCATAAAGTTAAATGATGCCGTAATTACTGACCCTGTAGAAGTGGCTTCTCTATTCAACGACCACTATATAAATGTAACGCATAAAGCACCAACTCAACAAAGTGCTGGCCAAAGCTTTAGGTTAGCAAAGGTTTAGTCTCTTTACATCTATGAGATATGTAGGTATGTTTGTCAGAAAGCTTCAGCCGATCGATTCTGTAAAAATATCACCGTGAAAAGTTAGGTGAAGTGAGCTTAGAGTGAACTGTCAATAGTGTCAATCCCTTTAGCATTAGTTAGAATAACAGCTCACTCCACGCTCACTTCACCTAAGTTTTCACGATGAGATCGTTACAGAATCCCACTGCAGAATGTATTTGTCAAAGCAGATGATATTTGTGTCCGAAACCGACGAGACCCCAACAGGCTCGTACTAGGGGAGATTCCAAGGCTACCTTAATATAATAAACGCTGCCTTGCAATGTGTGTACGTTTGTATAATAACTAATAAGTTACATAATGATCTCAAAAATTTGAATACTAAGTTATTTAAAAATAAAATGTACGAATGGTTATCTGTTAATGGTTTTTATAGTGTTAAAGATTTCATTGACAAAAAATGTTAATGTCTTTTACATCATGAAAAATTTACATGCTTATTATTATATTGGCGAAACGTGTTTTGTTCTAAATTGTATTTTTGACCATCTTTTTATATCGTGTTTTTATGCAAATAAATATATTATTATTATTACATCTAGACACTAGCATAATCAGTCAGCAATGTCTTCGAACTTTTGGTTATAGGACATGCCGGTTTCCTCACAATGTTTTCCTTCGCTATTTTAAGAGCAGGTAATAGTGAAATTATTTACACAAAGTAAAGCGCCTGGCTGGATTCTAACACACGACCTACAACTCGTAAGTTGGAGCTTCACCACTGGGCCACGACGGCTCCAATGAGACTAATAAGGCCATAATTATCTTCTGTCAAAAGACGTGATTTGACAGACTTGATATATATGTAGATATAGAATAGATTCTTAAGAAAGATATCATTAATACTATTAGACTTCCTATTATAAGCATGACGCGAGCAATTTCATCCACGATGCATTTTTTTTTTATTTTCAGGCGATGAATAAGCTATTCAGAACATAGCAACAATGTTCAAGAAATTAAATCATATTGCAGTTTAATGATTCATAATAAACATGAATCCGATTAATTCACAAATACCAGACGCAGAAAGTAAACAGTCTGTCGTAGAAACTAATAAACATTTGCATTAAGTGTTCCCAATTGGATTTCAATTACACCTAAATGTTTTAAATATTATTTTAAAGTTCCGAGAACATAGAAAAATATCTGAGCGCCGAAAGATCTCCACCAAATGATAATCATTATTTATTGATGACTAGCTAATGCCATGGCATGATATAGCCAGCACATGCCAATAATGGTATGCGTTGCAATGCCTTTTTTTTTGTTAGGAATCATCTCCGGCGCGCCCACAACAACTTACAAAAGTTTCATCACAATCGGTCGAGCCATTTTCGAGTTTTTGCGAGACTAACGAACGGCAATTGATTTTTGTATAAGAAGAAGATATCATATATTCTTTTACCTTCCTTTTGTCTAAACAAAAGAATTCCGTGGAACTTTGTCTCATAATTTGAAAAGCTCCGAATATCTTGCAAAATATTAAATCATAATGATGAGCAAGGTAATAAATAATTTAGATCATCAATCATCTTCCTACGTCTGTCAAGGATCAAGGTCTAGGTCGCTCTAACAATGGTTATTCTCGTAAGAACCATACCCATGATATCGATACCACATAAATATACACCATAATCGGTCATAAATATATTTACATACATAACTAACTACGAACCCAACGAAGTCCAACGAAGTAGAACTATCGCCCATTAGTATAGAATATAATCAAGTTCTTCTAACATAACAGACAGCTGGGGAGTTTGCTGGGGAGTTTGTTGCGCCACCTCTTCTTCCCAGTTTAAAGCACTAGCAAGTGGTGGGCGGGCGTTTTGGGGGATTTTCTTATGTAATTTTGGCGCTCAAAAAGTGCTGATTCTCAGCCTAGTTTGAATGACTTTTGATTTATAGAGCTATTTTCAAGATAGGCGTTGATAGTATTTCGTCAGCAGATACTAGATCATCTACTAAGAAGTATAAACTAAACAAATTCATCCTTGATAAGTCTAGCCATTTAATTATAGGAACAGAAGTGTTTCTTTTGGTACCGTATGATATTATTAGCTTCTGCCTGCGACTCCGTCCGCGTGAATTTTCTTGTTTGAACATAAAATATATCCCATGGCACTCGACACTACCACGGTTGGTCAGTTGGATTTCGAAAATTCTTCACTAATGTGTAAATTTTTTGAAATCGGATCAGTAGTACCTACATAAAAACTCAAAAATGTTGCCTCTTTATAATAGCCTTTTCCCAAATCTCGGGGTCGGTTTCCAGTCGAACCGGATGGAGCTGAATACCAGTATTTTCATAGAGCCTCTTTATATCAATATAGCATAGAATATCTAAATCCAACCGTCAGTGCTTCCTCTGACAAGTGAAGGGTATGAAGAAGTGAAAGGGCTACTGGTACTAAGGGAAATGAGAATCGTGTCCTCAATCGAATCTGCGTTGCGTTTCCTTCAGGTATTGCACGCCGACTAATATCCGGGTTCTTTGAGAGCATTTGTTATTCATATTTTATCTTGTAAGAAGGAAATGAAAATGTTCTGAGATTGCCTCGACTTTATCGGATGTAAAAAGACGAACTTACTTTCTTTTTCAAGGGACCAAACATGTGTAATGTGGAAAACTTGAAACTGAAAACTAAAACCTTGAGGTTGTTCCAAAAATTTTCTTTTGAGCCCGATTTTTCTTTGTTTCCGTTCTGTCAAAGTATCCAGGATCAAAATTAAATTATCTAGCAAAACTCCGCAGACGTGATGGGTAACGATATCTAAACATGATCAAACAAATTAAAAAGATTTTTTCAACTCATACTTCAAGTACACCAACCCACAGTTGGTGTACTTGAAGTATGAGTTACTACTCATTGACCCCAAAAAAATACACCAAATCTTTATTTTTATCGTGTTTAGATATCGATACCTATCACGTCTGGAGTTTCGCTGGCTAATTTAATTTGACCCTGTAGATAATGCAGCTAATAAAAGTTTGTTAACATTTAAATTCACGACATGCATAAATTGGCTGTCAATTTAGTTATTGAGTTTACTGTCTGCGTTCATTGAATTAATGTTTTAAATTCTGGTTATTTAAAGATGCAGATTCCCTCGAATTGATTACTGGGAAACCACTAAGATAATGCCTATTGCCTAGATACTTATAACTTTAACACGAAAGTATATAGGTAGGTCCTTAACACGTTCTAATTTCCAATCACTTCAGTTTTTAATGAGGTATGGATGAGTAGACACTTGGGCATAAGTAGATCTTTGCCTTGAAAAACCTGATAATACGCGGCAGTTAGTAACATATATGTAATTTATAACTACCCAGGTACTTTAAAAGGAGGGGCTCGTGGCTAAATGATAACACCTGCACGGGTCGGTTCGTAGACCATCCATTACATATCGAAACCCGCGTCTCGGAAAGCACGTTCAGCTCTTGGTCTCGGCTGTCATATTTGACAGTCGTTACGGGTAGTCAGAAGCACAAAAGTCTGACAACCAGACCAAGAGGTATCGAGTTACACAATAACTGGGCTGTAGAGGTCAGATAGATAGGCAGTCGCTCTATGTAAAACATTGGCTCTGCTATTTAGCTTCATCTAGTTAGACTGGAAGCCGACCCCAGCATAAAGTAAAGTAAAGTCTGAGTAAAGGCAGATTGATTTTTACTTGTTATGCTTGAGTGCCATTCTCTCTAACAACATTAACCAACTCTACAGCAGTTCGATATTATTACTCAACACGTAGGAGGAGTGATCGCACGCGGCAACTCGTTTGGTTCCTTAGGCCTTTAGTTACAAGCACAACCAACAACTACATGTCCACAAACTATCAATCAATCACTTGCTTTACAGTTTTTTATCTAGACAACTAATTCAGGTAAAATCAACACTACTGTCTACCTAATTAATTTTGAACAATTTGCTGAAGTAGGCAGACGATGTCAGCAATTTTGTCAACTGGATGACGAAGCATTTATATACACAGGTGTTTGTCGTGTTAATAAACGTTACCTAAATTGAACGAAAGGTCAATGTAACGTTATTTTTAGTAGAGCCTACTGATAATGCTGAAAAAATATAATATTACGGAGGTAAAAATGGAACTGCCTTAAAAACTATAGGTGTGTCTGTTAATTTGTTCGAGTCATCAATCGAGTTCAGTTCTATGGTGCATTCATTATCTACATCAATCTGCCTAACCTTTTCCCACTATGTTGGGGTCAGCTTCCAGTCTAACCGGATGCAACTGAATATCCATGTAGTTTCTTGCCCGTTCTTCTCCATAGGTACCTACTACGCTTTGGAATGGGCAACTAGCTTTGACTGACCGACCTTTGACAATTCAAAAGTGCCTGTAATTGGTTTAGTCGAAATAAATAGTTTGAGTTTGACTTTTTATCAGTATTTTACATGGAGCTACTGTTTATATCACATTTACAAGCCATTTACTGGGTAACACGATACCCCTTGGTAGGCTTTCCGAGGCACACGGGATATATTATAATGATTGGTCACCCATCCACGAACTGATCGCGTCAAGTCAATTCGATCGACCCTTGCGGCTGTTATTATTTAACCACGATCCCCTCTTATTGCATTAATTATGGGGAAAACTTAGGGACCTTCAAATAATTCATACTAGTCCCTGATTTTCCGACTAAAACACTGCATCATGACATGACCACCTAAAAGCTCTTATATTGAAGATTTTCCTCACGAGGAGATGTCTTGATGACTGCTGATTGTTCCCGAGTATAAACTAATTAAAACCTTGTTAGTTAAATTAACTACAGATTGATGAGATTAAATGAAGATCACTTCTTCAGCTAAATCAAGAGCTACAGACCAAGTTCGTAAAGCTGAATTAATCGGAATCAGATTTAATTTAATAACATTTTCAATACATAAATGCGAATGCTGCAATGATCATAACTGCATGATTGATCGTACCCGGGTGGTTACAGCTGATAACTAGAGCGAATAAATCATTTTTATTGGATAGGCCCTCACGCTTTATGACTCTCATAGTACGTTACTTGCATTGTTTAAGCTTAAATTAAATCATTTACATTTACAAAATGTTTCAGTAAACCGCTTGCTGTTAATTTTCGGGATAAATTCAGCATCCTATTTGCGTAACACATTTTCAATCACAAAAATCATTTGAAGGATTTTTCTAATTGGTAACAAACAACGTTAATTACGTTGTTGAGCCGATATTTTTTTCGAACGCAATGAATGTTGTTGTAGACCGGGTTAAGAATATAACAATCCGTTCCATCACTAAAATAACTGATGTCACTCGGAAAGCTGGTGGAATTGGGCTGGACATATCTGCCGCATGTCAGATGATCAATGGGCCAAACTTACGACCCAGTGGGCAGCAGGCCCATATGGACATGGCGGGATAAGCTGGACTCTTTTGATAAAGATGGGTCCTTGGCAACTCTGAACAGAGAGAGGTGGAAAGAGAGTAGAGAGGCTTTTGCCCAGCAGTGGGACATTAACGGCTAAAAATAAAATAAATAAATGAATGTTGTTGAACTGTCAAAATGAAAGCATTCAAAATATTACCTTGCAGGATCAGGCTGGATCACTATTTAAATGGTATTTCGTATAAAAAGAGCTTACTACTGGATTCCCATCGACTTAGCTATCATTGACGAAAACCCACAAAAAAGACCACAAAAGAAAACCACAAAGACCACAGAGAGAGAGATCAGTGGGGAATCCAGTCTGTGATAAAATTGGGTACTTCCGAAGGACAGCAATATCCACTTATTGCAGCTGCAAGATGCCTACGTGATCAGATACGTGACAAGCTGATCAGTAAAAATGGGAATACCGAAGAAATGATATGTGTCAAATTGTTTGTACCTACAACACACTTTTTTGTTCTATGAGCAATAAGACTATTTATTGTCCATGGCCATACCATATTATTACATCACATAAAACTGTCCATTATAATATAGTGACATTTGGAGTCGGAACCGTATCCCTTTTTGGTGACTCATCTAAGTATGTGTCCAGCGTCTGTAATCGAGTTAGCTGTCAACGCGTGCGCATGGCGATAAACGATTTACACTCACGCGCATCTTGATTGGTGTTGTTATGTATAATTTGTTGTCCCTAGCCGTATAGTTGGTAACAGTCGTTAAGACGATAGCACGACAGCATCAAAACTTAACCCATGTTTGCACGGAAAGCTACTAATAATAATGATTTTATAAAGTTTACAGTAAAAAAAAAATGCAGAAAATAACGTAAAAATTAAGAAAAAAGGCGACGAAAAATTTCAACGCAGGGGGGTCCAGAATCATGTACTGAATCCACGGTAAGCGGTTGCGCGTCGATGTCCCTGCCACCCTGTATAGTTATCGTAATTTAAATATTACCGAACAATTTTTTGTATACAGAAGTATTGCCAAAGTGATAGTAGGAAGATTTGCATTAAACCGACCGCTTTTTTTTTTTCAGCTACTTTACGGCCATGCGAGGCTGACAAACTGCGAGTTGGTACTTTACCGCCTGACCCAAATACTTTTATTTATCCTGCACGCTTTTGTCGCGGATTCTTGAAATAAATAGCATAGCGTAGTAAAAGGAAGTTCGTGTTTAGGTAGGATACTGGAATGACATCGTTTTAAAAAAAAATCTGATTGCATTATAATTTTAGGGAGGTACGGACGCCAGCACATCAAGTTACTACAATCTGTCAAATTTCTTTAATAGATTTTCAACTTTGTCGCTAAAGCATTGAGGTTCAAGGTTGATTGGGAAAATTTGACAGTTTCGGGTAGCTTGACCTGCTGGCGTCTGTACATCGATATTTCATTCAAAGATTTAAAAAAAAATGATGCACAATTGTAATCGAACCTTGAGGTAAATAGGTAGGTATAGGTTTAGCGAGGTAGAGCATTACTGAATAGGTAACTGATGCCCTAACCCTGTCCACATGGACAAACACCAATTTTTCGAACGTTTCAGTTACTTAAATCTGACTAAAAGTTTATTTCTCAAAGTAAAAAGTTACGAAAAATTTAACCTTCACTAAATCTGGCTGCCACCATAAATTAAGTGTAGCACCTCAATTTCGTATTTTTATTATTGCACCCTTTACACTGCTTTCTTACAACGTGCGTTTGTCGTTGGAGGACAAACAGATGCGGTAATCTGTAGTAAGTATAAATAGCTGTGCGGTATTGACTGTGAAGTTGAGATCATCATAATTCCCGGAATTTTGCGAAATAACCGACTCGCACCTTGTGCTCCCGAGACAAACGCACGCAGAATAAATGCAGGATGATTAAAATTTTAAAAACAATACTTCTTAATGGTAAAAGAATAAGAATTATGTAAGATAATGTCTTCAATTGAAAACATTCAACATTGCTTATTGTTGATGAAAGGATTCTTTGAGGATTTTAAAAAGTAATGAAACGTTTTTGTTACTCACCAAATAAATACGCCTTTTCACATAATCAAAACTGTCGCTAATAAGTGATGTTAACATCATTTTAAACAAATACTTTCAAAGAAACTTTATTTACAAAAGCAAAACAATTTTTATTTTAAACTTCAAAGTTTCGAAATTTAAATTCGTATCGAATAGGAAAAACATTTTCGCGCTCTTCTTAGTTTTTTTTTTTTAATTCACAGTTTCGTTGGCTCTGACAAGTAATGCCATGATGCAAGTGGTCGTGGTAGCGTGCAGCATGTGACTGCCGCGATGCGTTAGTACGGCAAACCGGCCGGCCGACGCGGGAACGTGTCGCCAAAACCCGCGCTGAGATTTCATAGGTCAATGCATTTTAATCCCCGCAAACGCTCGTTAGATAGGCGTAGGAGTTTACATGTAATTCTTACTAAACTTACATTTATACGCTATACGCAAAAGGAAATATTAAATCGATGTGGGTTCAAAGTGAAGAGTTAAGTTATCGTTTGATTAAATTAATTTGATAACATTGAAAAATAAGTCTACCTAAAGTAAAGAAATACTACTTAGGTATATATTTATGTTACCACTTGGTAACTATGCCTAAGGTAAGGCTATACCTGTTTGACCGAGGGGTACGGAGCCAGGCAGTTCCGATTAAATGCTTATGAGTTTTAGGCCTGTTTTTTCCAACCCCAGATAATTTTATCGGTGGAATAATTTTGAATTTTTGACAGTTCTTCCATACAAAAACTGTCAAACGTCAATTTTATTTTTTTAATAAAAGTTATCTGGCGATGGAAAAATCAGCCCTTAGTGGCCTTTTAGTAATTGACCTTTCAAGTGTAGTAAGTTTTCTACTGTATTCAGCAGTCCGACAAGTAGAGATCACTATCATGATGAAATTAACTGCATGTTCATTGTATCTGTGTATTATCATCAGTCACAATTCAATGTATAGACGCCAGCACATCAGGCTACTACAATCTGTCAAATTTCTTTAATAGATTTTTAACTTTATCGCTAAAGCATTAAGGTTCAAGGTTGGTTGGGAAAATTTGACAGTTTCAATTTCAGTTATTAGGGGCTGTTCATTTATTACGTAAGACGATTCGAGGGGGGAGGAGGTCCAAACAAGTCTTATTTTTTCTTACATGGGGGTGGGAGCGGTCTAGATTATTCTTACATAAGATCACAAAAGAAAAAAAATAAATAAATAAATAAATTAAAAAATTACAAGTTTAAAAAAAATTGCTCATTTTCTTTATTCGTCGTAGATAACCAGGTGTTTAGAACAACCATTCGAAGAAAAGAGTACTTGATGGTGGCCCCTGCAGATTAAAAGAAAAACTGTAAAAATACCTAAGGTATCAAATAAATAACAATAAAATACTTACGTACCGCCTAATCCTTTCAATAACCTATAGCAATCCTCGGCGCACTTAATAATAAGAAATTTATTTCAGACGAAGTCCATATACTGTTAGTAACACAAAAAAACCTAAAAAACTATTGTTAGTACATACAAATCCACAGAAAAAATCAAAATCACAAATTTGCCATAAACTGGCACCGCCCAGGAATGCCAGTTTATGGCAAACCCTGGATGCGACCACCCACAGTGTGTAGTCGCATCCAGTGCCTCCACATCGGCTCTACTTAAACGTTACAGATTGAATATGGGAAAGCGGCAAAAAACAAAGAAATCGGAAATCTCTCTTTGACGGTGCTGGTTACCGATAATGGCAGGGTTAAAGTAAACACAATAGGATTAAAAATGTCGTAAATACCTTCTTGTTGAATATACAAACAATCAATTTCCGAGAAAAACAACATTTTGAAAACAATTGAAATTTCGGCGAAGAAATAACGCTAATGATCACTAATAAAATGTAAACCTGTTTGGCCAGGGTCACACTTGACCGAATTTAATTTATCGTTACGTTGTCAGTTCTGAAACCATGTGATTTTATTTCGTGTAACAAGGTGATTATTATTAAAATACGGTTATTCCCACTATCAGCTCTGGAACGCAACTCATTTTTGACAACAACGTGATTTTTTCAGTGTTGCCAACTTAGTGGATTTTCCACTAAATCTGGTGGTTTTGACTTGCCTTTTGGCGGACAATTATGGATTTTAGTGGTTAGTGGATTTGTTTAGTGGAATTCAAAAATTTTGTATATTTTTTCTTTATACTCCACTCGTATCGTTTTTAGAGTTTAATTCACAGACATCTAATATGGATTTAATTTCTATGGATTTAATTTCATCATGCAGCAACACTTTCATCTAGTGGGTAAACTCCTTCAATCGGGAATTCCCCGACGGGGAATCTTTGTTCATCTAATGGTAAAACAGCTAAAAAGACACGCATCCAGGCTTGTTTTCTTCTCGCTCGTCTCTCAATTTTCGTCCGAGCTTAGTGAGTGAGTTGGTGTCGGTAGATTTGTTTGAAATCGTGTTTCGTCATTGATAATCATGCCAAAACCTCAATATTCACAAAAATTTCGAAATTCTTGGCTTCAAGACCCACTTTTAAAAGATTGGCTTCAAGTAATTGAAAGTACTGCTGGTCAAGTACCGAAATGCAAGTTTTGTGGAACGGTATTACGGAGTCACTATGGAGATCTAAAAATACATGGGATGTCGAAAAAGCACCAACAAAATGCGAAGGTAACTGGATTTTTCATAATTATTTCGTTCGATAGTCATAGAAACATATTTTCTACCTAACTTACCAGAAGAATAGATATTTTTAGAGCTAATAATGTGACATGATGTAGCGCGTGCTAAAACCTAAACTATAGAGGAGGTATTTATTTTTATTTTTACAGGTTGTCGTTACGCAACCTAAGCTACCATTTAAACCAGAGCCAATAGGAAAAAAGAAAAAGGAAGAAGCCGAACTCGCACTCTTCACAGCCATGCATACCAGCATCCGTGTAGTTGACCACTTGGGTGAGGTAATTAACCACAGTCATGAAAAAGATATCGATAAAGTGCAACTACACCGAACCAAGTGCACTGCGGTTATTAAAAATGTGTTGGCGTTGCATTTTACCCAAATCCTAAAAGAAGATATTAAAGATCAACGCTACAGTATATTGGTTGATGAGTCTACTGATATTGCAGTACAGAAATACCTTGGCGTCATAATAATTTATTACAGTTTTAAATACCAAAGAATAGTATCTACCTATCTGGACCTTCCTGAACTAACTGAGTGCAATGCTGAAGGTATTGTCTCTGCTATCAAGAAGACACTAAAACAATTTGATCTGCAACTTCATAATTTAATGGGCATTGGTACAGACAACGCGTCTGTAATGGTTGGCGTTAATAATGGAGTCTTTACTAAATTGAAAGAAGAAGTACCACACTTAGTTTTGGTACGTTGTTTATGTCACTCTTTGCAACTGGCTGTTTCAGCTGCGGCCAAGCAATTTTTACCGAGGAATTTGGAATTTTTAATTAGAGAGACATATGACTGGTTTGCTCGTTCATCTTCCAGACAAACTGCCTATAAAGAGTTATATAAAACCATCAATGACGGACAAAAACCGCATAAAATTGTTCAAGCATGCCAAACAAGATGGCTGTCAATAGAGTCTGCTGTGTCGAGAATATACACGCAATGGCTAGAGTTGAAAACTCATTTTTCTATAGCTAAGTTGACTGAAAGATGTCATACGGCAGAGTTACTGCACTCTATGTATGCGAATGATTTGAATTATGCGTATATTTCTTTTTTATATCCCATATTGATTGAAATAAACAGAGTTAATAAAATGTTCGAGTCAAGAGATACAGACCACACATTATTGTGTGGCGAGTTGACCAACCTGATAGATATGCTAGTGAGCAAAGTTACGTTACCTACACATAAAATTGATATTTTTAACCAAAATGTCCGCGACTTTTTAGATCCGAAATGCTATCTGGGATACCGATTTGAAAAACAAATACTCGAAATGCGAGAAAAGGGACTACCAAGGGAAGAAGAAGAAATGATGCGGACTCGGTGCATGCAATTTATAGTGAGTTTAATTGACGAAATTAAAAATAGGCTTCCAGAAAATGTGGAACTAATGAAAAAGATTTCGCGAATAAGTGTCGAAAAAGCACTTGCTCATAACAAAGAAAATCTAATTGACATTTTGGCTCAATTGAATAAAAGTTCTGAATTCATTGCAAAAGTGGACGATCAATGGCGACAAATTCATTTACTGAAATGGCAGGAAACCAAAAATACAAAATTATTTTGGTATGAAGTCCTGCATTTTAAAGATGCACAAGGAGTGTCAAGATTTCACGAATTGGCGACTTTTGCAATCACTCTTTTAATATTGCCGCATTCCAACGCCGATGTCGAAAGACTGTTCAGCAGTATGAACATAATAAAAAACAAGCAGAGAAACAGGATGGGGTTTAATCTTTTAACTGCTATATTAAGAGTGCGTTGCGGAATGAGAATGGCAGCCATGGCAGGAAAATGCTGCAACGACTATGAAATCCCAAATAACATAGTGAGATTAATCGGGACCAAAGAGTCGTACCAATCGGAGACTACGGAGACTATGGATGAAAACGACTCATCTGAAGAAGATTTTTAATATTTTAATATTTTAATTATTATAAATATTTAAGTATTTGTTATCCAACAAAAATACATTATTTTGTTACATAATGTGTGATTTCAATGTTATTTATATAATAAATATATCTTTAAAATATTGTTTTCTTTCGTGATGAATAATAATTTGCTAAAAATAAAGTTAGCGGAAAATTTAGCGATTTTTTAAATTGTGGCGGTTTTTGTTAGTGGATTTCTGGTGGATTTAGAGGTCGCTTCTGGCGGATAGCTTGATACTTCGTTGGCAACACTGGATTTTTTGGAATGTTGGCAACATTGGACTACGCAGTGTTTGATTGATGTAGTGTGTAGTAGGCGGTGCGTTTCGCCAGGTGATAATAGTTTATAAACAATAAATGATTTGGTAATTGAAAAGTTATATGGTAAGCTCAGTGACAGTGACGTGAGAATCAAGCTACAGTTCGGGTTAAATATTATTTATTTCTGAAATCATGGAACCCACCTCGCCATGGAAGCGGCCAAACGAAGTAATGCAGCTGCACAAATTGAAAAAGCGAAAAAGAGCGTTACAGGTTTGTAAACGTTCAATATTAATTTAAATTAAACTAGAATTACAAAGTAATGTAAATAAAAATAATTATTTATTTGAACTGTGACGTCAAACACACCATGGCGTTAATTTTAATAGAAACAAAACAAACGATGCTTTAACTTGCTTTGAAAATAATTAGAGAGACAGCTTTCATATCTAATAGCATAATAGCTTCATTACAACAACTACACTGATAGACATGCCACTGACCCAATAATTTATGCAATTGGCACTAACTTAAATAACTTATAGAAATATGCAGGACCATGTCTTCTCTTTTTAAGAAACTGTCACTTTCTTTAGAGACTTACAAGTAATTCCTAAACATGGACTTACTCCTGTGATGGGTATAGTCTCTATTTTTTACAGATAGTGACCACCTGTTATGAGATTTCTAAAAATATCTAACACTAGAGGCCTATATGATACCAAAGACCCAATGAAGAGAACTCAATTACGTCTGTAGTCATGTCACTGTACATCCAAGGAGTCTATTAGCATTCAAAATTTGTTCCATATTTTATCCCCTTGTCTATTAGGCAGACTTAATAAGTTCGGTAACAATAGAAAAAGTAATTGTGTCTCATTAGTAACAGTTGAGCTCTTATAAACTCTTTTTGTCTCCAGGAACGCATGAAACAACCTTCCCAGCCAATTGTAGAAGCGTCAAGCAGCCAGAAACATGTTGATTTAGATTTCACAAAAATCCTTGAACGGGATAAAAGGAAAAATCCATTTTCAAAGTGAGTCTGTAACCCAGTAATCATCTACAGGCTTTAGATGATGGGGCCTTTTTTGTTAAAAACTAAGATATATTAAAACTGTTACTAACTTCCTATATAAAACTTGGACATTTTGACTTGACTTTGACTAAGAGGTAATTTATTGTGTTTCCATATGAAATATGATGTTATGTAAACTCTATTTTAGCTCATTGCCTTTCCCGTTCATTTTCTTTGTAAAAGAACTTGTTGAAGTTTTCTGCTCTTGTTGTGTAAACTTTATAACCATGAAGAAACACACTAAGCTCATACCAAGATTATGTCTGGACTTTAAAAGAGACTGTGGCCTCTGAGTTTGTTTCGGCCTTTCTTCTCAGAGTGGTCAGATAGGAAAAGCCGACCTCATCATGCTTTTAAAATTATGATTGACTAGCTGTGCCCTGTGGTCATACCCGCATAAGTTTCGATCCCATGGGAATATCGGGATAAAAAGTATCCTATATGTTAATCCTGGTAATATAAACCATCTGTGTGCCAAAATTCATCCAAATCCGTTCAGTAGTTTTTGCTTGAAAGAGTAACAAACATATGGATTTTTGTTACTCTTTCACGCAAAAACCGACTGACTGACGACTGTTTGTATGGATGGCCATACATACAAACATTCACGATTATAATATTAGTAGGATGTGTAAACCTGTTTTTACAAACCTAATTACCAACATAAATCATTTATGCTCATTTTAGGAACAAACCACAACAAAATAAAAAGCCAAAATTAGAAGAGCAGTTAGACGAGTCCAATGACAAGACTCTGGATGCCTTACTCAATATGGCAGCGAAGGTTGTTAAGAAGCCGGCAATGGAGTCAGACACTGAGAAACTGTCCACATTCTCCAATCTCTTACAGAAGTTCACTGCTGAACATTCTGTGGAACCTGTAAGTATTTTTTTATAGTGCCTTAATAATTATCTAAACTAACATTATACATACAAATGTAAAATTGTTAGTTTGTAAGTACTCCATTAACAACAAAAAAATTCA
This sequence comes from Apamea monoglypha, assembly GCA_911387795.2. NCBI lineage: Eukaryota > Metazoa > Arthropoda > Insecta > Lepidoptera > Noctuidae > Apamea > Apamea monoglypha. The sequence goes on from OU426924.1 coordinate 15,886,976, forward strand.
CTATTACTGAGTGTCGTAGGATATGGTATTGTTAACTTCCATGTGGACAAAACTCGCGGGCAGAAGCTTGTAACTAGTATAAAGATGTAAGAGGCAATTTAAGTATTTATTTGATGCTATACCGGTTCAGATGGACATTTAAAATTCTTATGGCTTGATTTCTGAAGGGCAATTCTCGTAATTTTGAGAACATTCACAGTCTGATCTCAGTCTCAATCTGTCAAAAATACCTCTAATTTCCCTACATTTTGACATTTGTTTGTCGCCGAGATGACACTGCAACTAGATTTTGAACGTTTTAAATTACGAGAATTGGCCTTCTGATGATGACATGTTGTGCAGACCCCAAATAAATTGACATAGGTAGGAGAATGAATGATGATTTTAATTTGTGATGCATCATCTACTTCATACTCATAATCCAATTTTTCTCAATGATTTCTGATAACAGTCTTCTCAAAATAAATAATCCTGAAATAAAACTGCAATAAATATCCTTTATCTAACAGGTCTTTCATGGAAATAGGTAACAACTACATTTATGTAACAATACATAAGCACCTGCCATCTAATCTCTTCATCACCCTTGGTTGACTGGTGGAGAATGCATAAGGCGAATGCGAGAAGTTTAAATAAATACATGATAGAAACAAGTATTAATAATGACAAGAATACAAGTTACATACACTTTTCAGATTCCAGAAAAGAAATACAAACATTTACCTATTGACTGGGCTCTAAAAACTAAGGTGAGATTGATGTCACCAAAGCCTTTTGCCTGGACTGCCAAATTAAAGGCTAGTGAAGAAGCTTCAGGAATTACTGGGTAAGACATTATAATTTAATTTAGAAGTGAATTAATTTGCAAAGACTAGCTGTTTCTGGGATGATGACAATTTTTATTTAAGTAAATGAAAGAATCAACTGAACTCTAAAAGCGGTTTCGCACTACGTCGTATCCGAATCCGAATTGGGAATGTTCTAAATTCTGACGGACTGAGATCGGATGTGGTGCGCAACCCCTCATATAAATAAAACTATGGCTACTTCGGACCGTCATTTCTCGGATTCGGATCAGACGTAGTGCGGAACCGCTCTAATACTGGGTAAATCTAGACCCCCTAGCGTAGAAATTTACCGTCAGTTATCAAAAAAGAAATCAGCTGTTTCTTAGAAAATGGTTCAGAATCATGTACTGAATCCACGGTAACAGGTTGCCCGGCGATGTCCCAGTCACCCAGTATAATCAAAAACAGTCATACTCACTATTTAGACCAACCCATTTTACATAATACAGATATGTATTACACCATTTGCAAAATCTGCATTGAACATGAAAACAAAAGACATGATGATAACAAATGTTTTATCTGAATACAGACGGATTATAAGTGGCTTATCGTTTTTTATCAAACTGCTGCACAAAACACGCGATTGCATTATAGAATGCAACACCATTATCTACCTTATTTGTGTAGCTTTCTAAAATAATACACATTTTTAACCTTCGAATTTTATCACTTAAGGGTCAGCTCACACCGAGACGCGACGCGACGCGACGCTGCGCGCAAACTTTTAAAAGAGTGACTTAAAATATACTTTATTTTCTACACGAAAAGGTACACATTCCATTGTGAGAGTTCAGATTACGTTGCGCGGCGCAGCGCTGCGCAGCGCTGCGCCTCGTGACGCCTCGCGGCGCATCGCGACGCAGCGGTACTTGCCGGTGCGCGCGGCGTGCGAGAGCGGCGCTGCGCAGCGCGACGCCGCGAGGCGCAGCGCGACGCCGCGAGGCGCAGCGCGACGCCGCGAGGCGCAGCCGAGGCCGCCGTGGCGACTTGTCTCTACTATTTCCGTCCAGACTTCGTGCAGAATTGATGCAGTACGGTCGAGTGATATTATAATGATAGACTGGGATCTTGTTATAATCGGACTTCTTGCAGAAGAGGAAGAGGAAGAAGAATACAAAAATAAAATTAAAAAAAAGACATCACACAGGAGTATTTGGGTGCATAATTTATGGAGAAATAAATTAATTCATGGTGAATTTCATACCTTGGCTTATGACCACATTGCCAATTATCCAGAAAAATTTTATGATTATTACAAAATGGATTACCAAAAGTTTCAAAACTTATTGAATTTGTTGCGGCCATACATAGAAAAACAAAAAACGAATTACAGACCCACTATCTCGATAATTCTGAATAAAAGGTTCCGCATGTTTATTTTTTGTTTACAAAATTTTATTACTGACTTTTCCTAAACTTTGATTATGTTTGTGAACTAGCTACAATACAATTAATTGGTCTTGGTATCAAAATTTAACGAAATAATATTTAGATTCCTGCTTGCATTGTCACGTATCATTATCACACTTGTTGATTTTTACTTGCCCTTTTGTAGAAAATTGTTAAGTTGGATAATTACGAGAGCAACTTGAAAATGTGTTTTTTTGTTTATCGAAATATCTTAACGATGTTGGTGTCAAATGAAAGGTCTAGGTCTAAAACCATTTCTTCCGTTTGAATCATGTAAATCGGTCCACACGCTTAGGAGATAATTAAGAATTAGTATAGGGAAAATTTAAACAACCATAATTTTTTATGATTTTGTTCTACGTACTTTTTAATTAATGCAAAATGTGAAAATGATATTATTGTACTATGTAAGTTAATGAGGAATGTTAAATAAAGAGGTAGGTAGGTATCTAGGTAGTCTAAAGATTAAAGGTTTGTTTTCAATTGCTAATTACAAATGACGGACGTTAATATTCATTGTCTATCTACCTAGGTAATTGACCGTGTATTATATGTAATATTTACAAAGTTCAAAACCTACCCGATAAACCCATTTGTTCACCAAATATATATATACGTCGTTCTCATGCGCTTGCAAATGGTAGACTGCGGGTGGACGCGGGGCGGGGCGGGAGCACGTAGCGAATGTAGACAAGTCACACAGCGCCGCGCGGCGTCTAGCTGCGCCGCGCGGCGCCGCGCTGCGCCGCGCGGCGCCGCGCTGCGCCGCGCGGCGTCGTGTTGCCAACGATTTTACGATGCGCCTCGCGGCGCCGCGCGGCGCAGCGCGGCGCAGCGCGAAATCACTGGCCTCTTCCAGCAGCGTCGCGTCGCGTCGCGTCTCGGTGTGAACTGACCCTAAGGGTCAGCTCACACCGAGACGCGACGCGACGCGACGCTGCGCGCAAACTTTTAAAAGAGTGACTTAAAATATACTTTATTTTCTACACGAAAAGGTACACATTCCATTGTGAGAGTTCAGATTACGTTGCGCGGCGCAGCGCTGCGCAGCGCTGCGCCTCGTGACGCCTCGCGGCGCATCGCGACGCAGCGGTACTTGCGCGAGGCGCAGCGCGACGCCGCGAGGCGCAGCGCGACGCCGCGAGGCGCAGCCGAGGCCGCTGTGGCGACTTGTCTCTACTATTTTCGTCCAGACTTCGTGCAGAATTGATGCAGTACGGTCGAGTGATATTATAATGATAGACTGGGATCTTGTTATAATCGGACTTCTTGCAGAAGAGGAAGAGGAAGAAGAATACAAAAATAAAATTAAAAAGAAGACATCACACAGGAGTATTTGGGTGCATAATTTATGGAGAAATAGATTAATTCATGGTGAATTTCATACCTTGGCTTATGACCACATTGCCAATTATCCAGAAAAATTTTATGATTATTACAAAATGGATTACCAAAAGTTTCAAAACTTATTGAATTTGTTGCGGCCATACATAGAAAAACAAAAAACGAATTACAGACCCACTATCTCGATAATTCTGAATAAAAGGTTCCGCATGTTTATTTTTTGTTTACAAAATTTTATTACTGACTTTTCCTAAACTTTGATTATGTTTGTGAACTAGCTACAATACAATTAATTGGTCTTGGTATCAAAATTTAACGAAATAATATTTAGATTCCTGCTTGCATTGTCACGTATCATTAACACACTTGTTGATTTTTACTTGCCCTTTTGTAGAAAATTGTTAAGTTGGATAATTACGAGAGCAACTTGAAAATGTGTTTTTTTGTTTATCGAAATATCTTAACGATGTTGGTGTCAAATGAAAGGTCTAGGTCTAAAACCATTTCTTCCGTTTGAATCATGTAAATCGGTCCACACGCTTAGGAGATAATTAAGAATTAGTATAGGGAAAATTTAAACAACCATAATTTTTTATGATTTTGTTCTACGTACTTTTTAATTAATGCAAAATGTGAAATTGATATTATTGTACTATGTAAGTTAATGAGGAATGTTAAATAAAGAGGTAGGTAGGTATCTAGGTAGTCTAAAGATTAAAGGTTTGTTTTCAATTGCTAATTACAAATGACGGACGTTAATATTCATTGTCTATCTACCTAGGTAATTGACCGTGTATTATATGTAATATTTACAAAGTTCAAAACCTACCCGATAAACCCATTTGTTCACCAAATATATACGTCGTTCTCATGCGCTTGCAAATGGTAGACTGCGGGTGGACGCGGGGCGGGGCGGGAGCACGTAGCGAATGTAGACAAGTCCCACTGCGCCGCGCGGCGTCTAGCTGCGCCGCGCGGCGCCGCGCTGCGCCGCGCGGCGTCGTGTTGCCAACGATTTTACGATGCGCCTCGCGGCGCAGCGCGGCGCCGCGCGGCGCAGCGCGAAATCACTGGCCTCTTCCAGCAGCGTCGCGTCGCGTCGCGTCTCGGTGTGAACTGACCCTAACTGATGGATGTGTAGCTTGGGAGTTTTTTTTACACCACTTATTTTATTCCCAACTCGAGGAAGCCTAGGTGACAATATTTTGTCAGCCTAATTTAAATCATTGTTTTACTAGATTCGTCCGCTGCCTCGACACGACCGCATCACCAACTCTAGACACATCACCCCGCGCGAGTTTCCACCAAGCGTGCCTATATTGGCAACACCCACACCTACCATGGTTAGACCTGTACCCCCGATCTTCAGGGAAGGTCGCAGCCACCAGCTTTATGGCAACCAATGAGGAAGTGAAGCAGGCCTTGCATAGAGAGTGGACGGAGAGCTTTAGGTCATTGTTTCAGGTGAGAATAATAACTAGAACATAAAGTGAATTCAGGCTGCTTTTTGAGAAAGGATTATTATTTTCAGCATAAATAGAACTCGATCTACCTCCTTGTCAACCACTTTGAATAACATTCAAACAACAGGCTGTTAAGCCGGGCTTTGTCTGGCTAGGCTTTATGGTCGCGACCGCGGCTAATGCAACGTAATGCATAAAGCCTAAACATCGCTCGATGCATCGCAGTCGTGACAACCCACCGCATAGGCAGCCCGGTGAAAAAGAGATGTACACTGTGGTCTCTGTGTGTGTGCTGACTTACAACCACAAATCCTTACTTAAATTATTATTTATTTGTTACAATATTTAACACAACTATTTCTACTAGGTACTTAAATAAAGCGGGACGAGCTGGATAAAACAAATGACCAGTGATCCAATTTAGCCCTGAATCGAAAAAGCTGGAAGTCATGGTGATAGGCCTTTGCCCAGCAGTGAGATGATGCAAGCTAACAGTAACTTAAATAAATGGATAGGCCACTTATAATATTTGGTTGCAAAATGGTTCACATTTGCCTTTTGAATTTTGTTTTTTTTTTTTCCCGATGGGAAATTATCAAATGACCCCTCCCGCTCTGGGTGGAGCGGAAGGGAGTGTCAGACTCTTACTGACTAAAACCCACCCATGTTCCTTCCTTTGCCCTTTCCCTTTATGTTCCGGGGTAGCGGTAACCCTTTCGGACAATCCCGCTGACCCGGCAGGCTTCGGCCCTAAGGGGCCCCTCAAATTATGCTGACAACTCTTTGAGGCGCGCGTGGAACACTTACGCGCCGTCCGGCACGGGCCTGGTCCTGATCGGACGGTGAGCTACCCATTGCTCTCCGCCCGCAGGCCCGTTGAATTTTGTTTTGGTTTAACTTAGTCGGTTTACTAAAATCGATCGTGATTCGTGACCAATAACCAGTAACCCTGTATATTACTATTTCAGTTGCTACGCGCGCTACACTGTCCGTACTTCTACGTGTGTGCGAACACATTTACTTGCCTATTTCGAGCAGCTGGCCTGTGCGGAGTGTCAGAGCCGTGTGCGTTGATCGCGCCCACAACCAGAGGTTTCAGGCAGATCTTGCGGCAGGAAGGTAAATTATTACTATTAATTTTCTGATCTGTGGTATAGAATACACTGCCCTGCGGGGTAATTGACGACACGGTTGGCGCAGTGACTGGCCGATCGACTGCTGCGCTGCGTGTCGCGGGTTCGATTCCCGCACGAAGCAAATATTTGTATTGCCTACAGATAGTTGTTCCGGGTCTGGCTGTTTGTGTATGTGAGTTTAAATGTTTGTAAACGCGTCCACGATACAGGAGTAATACCTAGGGTGGGGCAACGTTTAAAAAAAAAATGAGTAACACTAACAGTAGGAATGGCATTCATTTTGACAGTTCGACAACATTCATTGCGTTATTTGCATTGTTGAGCAATTTTTTTTTTCGAACATATGCAATGGATTAGCTATATCCTTCAAAATGATTCAATATTGAGACTGATAGTATTACGCAATTAGGGTGCTGGACAAGCAAAGCATGACATAATATGTAACCAATTCAGGGGGTCTACTACGAAGTGCAAAGTGCGAATGATCGGATCGCACCGACACATGGCCGAACCGAATATTATTGAAAAATGCGAAAAAAATTCGGGTGGGCTCAGTTGGGTCGGGGCCATAATCAATATTCGAAAGAGTGTAGGATCGGCACCGACCGAACCAAATAGTAACTTCGTAGCAGGAAACGGCCGAACATTCGTCCGATACCACTTCGGAGTATACCCCCTGGTCAATGATATCGAATCAAATGATATATTTGATTCGATATCACTCTCGCTCGAGACACCACACTTTTAGCTACCCATAATAATGCAGGCTCCTCCTATAACCCCTCCTCTGTTAGGCAAGCTTATTAAGTTCGGTAACAATAGAAAAAGTAATTGTGTCTCATTAGTGACAGTTGAGCTCTTAAAGGAGGCTAGTTTCTACACCATATCTTGAGCTGAAAGCTGGATTTGCGACTGATTAAAGGAGCATGCTTCTGCTTCTTCAAATATCCTGTAAAGCCAGTCAATAATCTCCTAAAGTAGCCTTGACAACATCCACCATTTCTTTTAACTCAAATTTCAAGCTTTTTAAAAGAAACTATCTTATTTTTAACAACAGATGTAGAATACACAATGCCACTGCGGCCGGACATCAAGAAGAAGCTAAACACCTCAGACGATGACAAACCAAAGAACTCATCCTTCGACAGTTGCTACGACACCATGGATGAAAAGTACACACAGGATGAGCTGGATCGGAAAGAGGATGAGGACGAAGAGGACCCTGACCAGTTTCTCTCACAAATGGGGTTCGAGACTGAAGTTATTAAGAAGATTAATATCACACAGGTAATTTTTATCAACAGCTTGTATGAGTGAAAATAATAACAGTTCGATCGAAGGTTAAGCTACACTTGCCGAGGTCGGTCCGTGGATGGGTGACCATCCATTACAAATGTTGTACATTGTGTTGGTCACGGCTGTCATTTGTAGATCTTGAACAGTTGTTACTTTCAGTAGGAAAAATCTTTGGTCAAAAGTGATTGTGATGAGTCGAATGACTGAAATTACTGCTTGAAGGCTCTTGGATGTTGGTAGGTACACACGGCTACACATCAAGCTATGCATTTCCAGTTTTAGCTGACCTCGTATTGTATAGGTTTTTCGTACAATCAGAAGGCAGCTTATACTGGTTTTGTATAGCTTGATGTGTAGCCGTGCGTACGTTTTATTACCATACATTCTGGAGGCCAGATAGGCAGTCGCTCCATGTAAAATCAAACTCTCAAACAATCCCCATTTTGCTTTCTTAAAAATATTACTGAACATCTAATATACTGATTGCGCCTATTTTTGTGAACCTCAAATAACTCTTATTTTGTTGTCGTAAAAATACTAAATAGCAAAGTAATTGCGAACATCTTTTATGGAGCGCTAAAATGTCAAAAGTTTTAAGAGGATCAATTTAATAGTTCCCTTCTATATTTAACTATTTATCCTACAGGCTCGCATAACCCACAGTGCAGAGAGCAGCGTAGACAGCGCGGCTGAGTCACTAGTATTCGTCCGAGGGGCGGATGCGCAGGCGCTGTTTAACTTCCTCCTCAACTGCAAGTCCATCGTCAGTCCTACCGGCCCGTTCGCCGGAGTGCCGCCTACGTTACTGTCTCCGACGGCCTTCCATGGAGGGACGCTACAGTCGTTGAAAGTGAGTTTTTTGTATTTACTCCGTGGTTTTAATCATGTATTTGCACAGTTTTTGCTCGACAGTTATATTCTCCGAAAAAGACTGCTCGTACTGAAAATTGGTGAAAATTTTAAACCTTCCTTTCAACTAGCTTTTATTTAATAATTTCATGTCTACTGATGAAACTAAATAAACTCGCAACAACATTACATGTTGACATGACAGCTAGATTTTTTCTTAAAGTTATTTATAGAGTTATATTTATTTAGGCATAATGACAATACGATTTTTCTTCCAGGTCCGTGAAAACACAATACATTCCGATAGCAATAAGTACTACTCGATAGAGCTGAAAGGTCCAATTCTACCAACTACCCTGCACACGTTGTTCAACGTGTTGAAGACCAGCTCGTCAGCCCCATTCAGCGCTACCTTCGCACATCATCAGCCCACGTTGGCGTTCTCCTGGGCCGCTAGCAATATTGCTGAAGGTATGTAGACTTTCTAACATAACATCACGCTTGTATTCCTCGAAGGGGTAGCCAGAGGTAATACCTATACTATGCTCACATTTTGTCAGTTATGTTTTAAGTCCTATGTAATAAGAGTCGAGCCTAGATAAGAGAATTTGTATATGGAAAAGCCCAATAACACTAACCGACCAGGGATCGAATCCTGGACGCCATGCTCAGAAGTCGCGCTTGCTAATTCTAGACCAACGACGAGTTGATCTATTTTCTTTTGTAATTTTAATTCACCGTTCTTACATATAACTTTTTTTTTTTCAGATGAATCGTCAAAGGAAAACGAGCCAAACCACTTCGCCAAAGCATTCAACAAAGAAAATCTCTCAGATTGCGGGATCAGTGAAGAAATGCTGCAACATTTCTGTTCTTCAGACCCCAATGTTATCAAACCTTTAGATTGTGTCAAGTACAACACTGACGATGATACTTACATGTGGTGATATTTGTGTGAATTTTACTGTTTTTCATAGGTTGGCATAAAATTTTATGGCATAATATAGTTAGGCATAACATTTCGCATAACTTTTATTAGCATAATAATACTTTGGCATAATGCAAAGGTTAGCATAACTACCATTTAGTCTAATATGTTTTGGCTTAAGTTGGAGTTGCATAAATAAAGGCATAATAATTATTCGTCTAATAATCATGAGATTCATGAGACATAAATATAAAAAGTCATAATTGGGTGAATGTAGCCAATAATTTTAAATTGATCTTTAGGTACTTGGTAATTTAACATACAACTATTAGGTATGATGTTTCCTGATATTTACTACTGTTATTAAATCATATGGGTTAGGTTAGGTTAGAACAGTGACCATTAACGCGCGAAGGCGAGCGAGCAATGCGAGCGTGCCGCGGCAGCGGCCGCCGAGCGCCAAATCCCCTCTATTGTTGGTGAATCATTTGGGTTAGATGAGGTTATAACAGTATGATGTTTCCTGACTACTGTTATTGAATCGTATGGGTTAGGTTAGAACAGTGACCATTAACGCCAGATCGTTTTGAGTTATTTATTAGGGTTTTTTAGTTTTGTTTCAAAGAACATTGTTTCTATCATTATGCGTTTTTAACATTATGCTTCATAAAATTATGCTAGCAGTATTTATGGCAAAACATTTATGCCTAATAATATTATGCGTAATGATTATTACGCTGAATTTCGTTATGCCAATGTAAATTATAATATATTTTATGCTTATCATTAGTAAACCGTATTCATATTGTGATCATGAATTAAATCGTATTTTTGTACATGTGTGTTGTATTATTTCGTGTCAGTGAAATAAGGTTCATATTGCAATGATTGACTCCTGCTCGCAAATTGAAACAACTATGCGATATGGTAATTTGTATGGGCTCGTAGCCAGTACAGCTGAGATGTTGGATTAAAGTTCACATTGTTAAATGACAATATTATGTCCTCAAAAATACTATGCATATCAGTAGCCAACCCAGCCATAAATCATTAGTAAATTGAGATGTTAGTTTTCGAATGTTGTTGAATAGGATGGCGTCATGTAGATCTGTCGCTTGTTTTCGCCCATTAAAACTGATTCCGGTACGGAGGTTCAATCCTCGCTATAATGGGTTTAAGGGTTTAAAAGGTCGTGAAAATAATACGAACGCAATCACTTAAATGATACGATTTATTCAATTTTCATTTTTGGTAAATTAAAAATAGGTTTCTTAATAGTCCACAATCACTTACACAATAAACAAGATTCATACAGATCAGGATGAAATAAATAATATTGTGAGTTCTGCATCAAAATGACGTAGTATTTGTATGTTACCTAACATAACTGCACTACTTTGCTATAATTATCACTTCAAACCCAAGGTGGAACACGAATCTTGGAAAGATTACATCTAAAATATTCATCTATGTGACCAATTAGCCGCTCACTAAAACAAATAATTTATACTTTAATATTACATCAAACATTCTAGTTCATTCACAACTTTATTGTAGAATTTACTACTCGCAAGGGTATGTTAATTATAGTAAATTATAAACTATGAATTGTCTATTTATGAGAAAAGAGAGAAATATAATACCTGCAAATTTTCAAGTTCAAATATGTTGGATAAGTTACGGAGCTTATGATTTCTGTAAAAGAAAGAAAGACCAAATTAATATCATTAAAACTAAAATATTTTACACGTTATCTTTTGAAAAGATTTTAAAAAAATACAACTTTGGTAACAGATTATTGAGCTTCCATGATTGTTGCCTCAATCTATCGCCAAATCGCCTGGGTCATCATCACAGATTTATAAGCTAAAGGGAGATATGCCAAGGGGGCGTGGCGCGTGCGAAAAATGTATGCACAAAACAGAAACAAACGCGGGCGCCGTTGATTTGTCAATAAGAATTGTTAATGTGTGAATTGTTGTGTGTCTCAACGTTGCGATCTGCGTTACGCGATTGGCTCGCGTTGAGTGCGGTGACTGTTATAGTGTGAGTGAGCGCGTGTTCGTATTGTAGTGCATATGTAGTTGAAGGCGACAGCCGGACTCGAACAGTTGGGCAGCCACACCATATCTCCCATTAGTTTATAAATCTGTGGTCATCATAGACAAGTGTTGTGTATGCTACTTACATTAGAGGATCCACTGGAAGCGGGTTGTCCGGGTACGGAGTACTGCGGGCGGAAGTTGGAGAAGTTCGCGGCCGCCGCCGCCGCCGGGGAGAAGCCCGGCAGCGAGCCGCTCGACTGGAAGCCCGCGGGGAACTGCGCCATTTGCGCTGCAAGGATAAGATAACTTATTAGTATGCGAATGTAAAAACAGTTAATCTCCATGATTCCAAAAAGTTTAAATGGACAGAAACGAAATCGCAACGGGTGTCAAGTCTAAATTGGCAAGTTTCGTGTGCCGGAAACACGCCGCATAAAATGTATTTCAATTCATGAAGATGAGAAGCAAAACCGGCTGGTGACATCATCCTCACTAGAGCTAGCTCGAGATAAGAATTTGCTTTTGAATTATACAGAAGAAACTCTTATTTTATATAGTCTAATGACATATCAGGCTCTATGTATAATACTGATATTTAACTGCATCCGGTTAGACTGGAAGCCGACCCCAAACGCTAAGCAGACGATGAATGAAAAATCAGGCCACTCGCATAATCAGCCTATAACGTTTCCACTGCTGGGACACAGACCTCTCTGTGAGAGGGAATGGGCCGTCCATCCACGGGCCCAGTAAGGTTGGCGGTAGATTTCACATATCTTCGAATTTTTGATCCTAAGACATGCCGGTTTCCTCACGATATTTTCCTTCACCGATTTTTTTCCAGGCAACTATGATGACGTAATAATATCAAAATATTATCTTACCAGCTGGCACTGGGTTGCCGGCAGTAGCCGCTAGTCTGGAGAGTATAGAGCGCTCAGACATCTGCAGCCGTTGCGCGACTGGCGGAATGCGCGCGAGCGTCGCCGGCAGCCGGGAAACGTCTGACTTCATGTCTGATAGCAGCTCCTCCAGTTGATTCAGCACCTGGAGAAAACAAATACGTTAATAAATTAGGTTAAAGAATTTACATAGTAATGTTTTCATTAAGATATTTTAAAAGTGGCTGAGGATATGAGTGACGTGGTATGGCTTACGATCAGCATTGGACTACTGTTGGATGGTAAATGAAGACTGAAGATGATCACAAAAATCAATGCACCATTAGTCTGCGCGCGCTGCTAAAGAATTTCACTTCCCAGGTCCAAACATGATTAACGAAAGGAACATATTTTTTTTATGCTGCTCATATAACCCGACTACAGCAGATTGGAAGGATTATTTATCTCACTGGTTTTATAAGTATGTGAATAGATCTTCATTCAAGTTTACATATACCGCAGCCATGGTAAAAATTGAAGAGGTAACAAAAAGATAAAGCCTTCTTACCTTGTGCAACACCGCGTTAGCAGGCTTGTTGCCCGCCAGCGACTCCTTGCTAAGATGCTGGTGTGACTCTGCGAGACATTCCACCTCTGCGAAGCGCGCGTTCAGCGACATGGCGGGGTGGTTCGGATCCTGAGTTAAGTTCAGGTACGCCGCGCGACGAAGTTGTTCTTCGATTACTAACGCTTGTTCTAGGAGCTGGAAAGAAAATAATGATTTCTAGTTAGTTTTAGCTGAAGTCAGTGTTGTATTGTTGAAAGGAAATGGTTTATTTTTTTTATATATAATAAGATCTTTACGATTACGATACTTTTACACGGTTTTGACGATTTTTTAAAACTCAATAGCAAGTGCATTTGATGTCTGACGACGTGTTAAGGTGGATCCACACATTGCGAGGCATGCGCTCCGCACGGCGCACAACGCATGCCTCGCCAAGTGTGGACCTGTATATTCGTGGCGAGGCATGCGCTCCGCACGCGCGAGGGCGAGCCAACGTATGTCGGCAAATGCTTCAAGATCAAAGTGCCTCAGTGCGAGCATTACGTTAGGTGTGGACGTAGCCGCGCATGCACGTTCGAGGCGTGCGCCGCGTACAATATCAACGCACGCCTCGACTGCGAAAATGAAACTGCGTTTGCTCGGGCCGATCCAACCCACACAGTAGCAGTCAAGATGGCGCCTTTGCATAGCGTGCGCGTATCCGCTGCTGCTTTTATAATTATTAATTCAATTATTGAAAAGAAAAGGAAAGAAAAAAGTCGTCGTCGTTGGTGGGTTAAATAGTTCTTAATAAGTTCGTAATAATGATTATGTTTAGGATCCCATAATAATCTATTACTTTCGTATAATAAAACTGCTTTTCTTAACATTTCTTTGTCGTTCATAATGCGCGCGTACATCCGCAGCGAGGCGGACACAACCATCCAAACGCAACGCACTGCTCGCAATGAGCCGGCCGCCACACGGCGCACAGCGAATAGCGCGTGTGCGGCGCACACGCGCTGTGCGTTGTGCGCCGTGCGGAGCGCATGCCTTGCCAAGTCTGCGCGCCTACTTGCCTCGAGCATTTGCTTCGCACGCGATGGCTCGACCCGAGCATATGTTGGTATAATTTGTCAACACGCACACCTCAAGCCGAGGCATGCGTTGTGCGCCGTGCGGAGCGCATGCTCGCAATGTGTGGATCCACCTTTAACTACCCATGCAGGTATTCCCTTTACGTGCAAGTATAAAATATTGCGACAAAGGTGGAGCTGGTTATATTTAAGACTAGTCACAGTACATAACACTAATTACACTTATTATATTTTATAAAGGCAAAAGTTTGTGAGTGAGTGAGTGAGTGAGTGAGTGTGTGTGTGTTTGTATGTTTGTTACTACTTCACACTCAAACGGCTGAACGGATTTGGATGAAATTTGGCACACATATACTTTATAACCAGGATTAACACATAGAATACTTTTTATCCCGGTATTCCCACGGGATCGAAACTTATGCGGGTGAAACCGCGGGGCGCAGCTAGTAAGAAATAAAGTTTTGATGATCAGTCTGAAATAAAACTGTAAACTTTATAAGAAGAAACAAAGCCTTACCTTAAAACGCCTCGCCAGAAACTTATTCTTGATCTCCAAAAAGTTTCCTTTACCCACATCCATCTTGAAAGGCTCATTGATGATAGCGAATCGCAGGTCATTCTGAATGTCCTGCCAGCGCCCATAACCGTGGGTCACAATACCGGCCAACAGCCAGTAGTCGTGTCTCCTGTGCCATATCTCGTACTCGCGCCCGGGGGCCGCAGCTCGCTCCTCGTTGAGCCATAGCGTGTGCAGTTCTGTGAAGCCTCCGTCTGCGATGTTGAACATAAACTTGCGACGTTCCACTTTGAGATCTTCTTCCTCTTTCACTAGCACCACGTCATCGTCGTCATCGTCCTGGAGAAGAGATTTTTGTAGGTTTTAAATAAGCTGACACTTTGAAACCAAAATATTGATCATCAAAGGTGATTTATTCATTAGCTGTGTTTAATACAAAAAGAGTAGCCTGTCCTTCTCAAGGTCTTAGGCTACCTATCTGTCAATTTCATATCAATCAGTGGTGTAGGCGTGAAAAGTTAAAACAGACCGACAGATTTACTTTTGCATTTATAGTATTAGTATGGATTTATTTGCATTCCAAGTAATTTACCATTGATTTTTTATAAAGTCAATGGTAAATTATTTAGGAACAACAAGAACGAGAAGTAATTTTGTGTCATAAAGATTATTATTTAAGGACAAGCAAAAAATCATAATTCTGATATTAAAAATAACTCACGTTTACCTTCTTCTCATCCTTAGGCTTCTCAGACGCTTCCGACTCGGCCTTCTCACTCTTGGCGTCTTCTTTCTTATCTACGTCCTCTTTCTCATCCTTCACCTTAACTTCTCTCTCTTCCTTCTTTTCCTCCAGCTTCTCTTCTTCTTTGGGCTCCTCATCCACCGACATACGTCTTTCAACTTCCTTAGAATCTTCTGGTTTTTCTTTAGCTGATTCTTTTTCGTCACCATTCTCCTCTTTAATTTCACTCGTGTCCATTGGCTCGTCTTTCTCTTTGATGTCTTTTTCAGATTTTTCTTCTTTGATTTCTTCTTTGTCGTCTTTGTCTGAGCCCCCGGGTGTGGGAGCCTGTCCTGAAGTCTGTGTGACTTGTGTAGGTGCGGGCGAAGGCGCGGCTGAAGTAATAGGTGTCGCTGTAGATGGCGCTGGCGACGGCGCGGCACTCTCGCCCGTAGCTGATTTCACAGGCTCTACAGGCTTGCGAATCATCTCCGGCATACTATAATACCCGTTAATATGCTCGAACTCTTGCACTTTCTTCCTAATAAGGCTCATGACTCCGATTCGAGTCAAAACATGCTGTCTAGATAGGCCTTCTCTGGGGACGCCGTCAGCGAAGTTTTCTGCGTTATCCGCACCGGGTTCGCAAAGATGTCGCATAAATAAGGAGACGTACGCTTTGAAGTTGCGTTCGGACTTTCCTCTGAGGTCGCGTACTAGCCACTGGGAGTTGAAGGCGTCTTGTGGCGGCATTCCGTAGCGCATGATGGCGTTGAGGAAGGACTTCCTCTGGCG
The DNA here is from genome assembly GCA_911387795.2 of Apamea monoglypha. Taxonomy (NCBI): domain Eukaryota; kingdom Metazoa; phylum Arthropoda; class Insecta; order Lepidoptera; family Noctuidae; genus Apamea; species Apamea monoglypha. The sequence goes on from OU426924.1 coordinate 15,902,859, forward strand.
TGCGTTGAAGCCGAGTACTTCCATGTTTCCTCCGACTCTCGCTAACAGCGGCGGTAACGGCCGGTCGCGTTCTTCACGCCTCTCCAAGCGACGCTTGCTACGCCTGCTCAGCAAGTCACCATTGTCATTCTTCTCATCGAAATCGTCATCTTCCTTGTCATCCTCGCTGCCTTGTGAAAAGTCCGAATTATAGTCAGAGCCGTTCTCCTGCCATGTGGAGTCTTCTCTGTTTTCAGTCTGTGCGACAATACCGTCATTATAGTTGACCTGTTTGCGCACTCGCTTGCCTTTACCAAGAGTCCTAGCCTGGTCCTCTTGATGTTGCTCGTAGTGATGCCTGAGCAGTTTGATCCAGTAGGCCGGGTCGGTATTCTCAGCCTCCTGTTTGATAATTTCTGTGTCCACTTCTTCCTCGCCGTCACCTTCCTTGGTAGAATAGCTGGCGACTTTGAATGAACTAAGGTATTCGTTGGCCCAGGATTCCTTCGATTCGATACCCTCCTTCGAACGATCAAGCAGTTCCCCGACAGCCCTGTCGTCGTAATGAATAGCTTCCTCTTTACCATCCTCCTCTTTGAACAGTTCCTCTGTTCCAAACCTGAGAATATCGTCCAATTCTTGCTTGGTAAAGTTCGCGCCCTTACCGCCCATACCGGGTCGTACGACCAAGTGAGTCAACATCATTTTCCTCTTAGCTACTTGTGTAACCCTCTCCTCAACGCTGTTGCGGGTTACAAACCGGTATATCATGACCTTGTTGGCCTGACCGATACGATGCGCACGAGAGAACGCCTGAATATCGTTGTGAGGATTCCAGTCAGAATCGTAAATGATTACAGTGTCGGCTGTGGCCAAATTAATACCCAGACCACCAGCCCTCGTCGAGAGTAAGAACACAAACTGTTGTGCGCCGGGAGCGTTAAATCTATCGATCGCTTCCTGACGAATCGTACCGGTAATACCGCCGTCAATTCTCTCATATTTGTAACCTTCTCCCTCCAAGAAATCTTCGAGGATGTCCAACATTTTCGTCATCTGAGAGAAGATCAATACCCTGTGGCCTTGTTCTTTGAGTAGCCTCAACATTTTGGACATAAGAACTAGTTTGCCTGAAGCTTTGACTAGGGCTTGTGTGTCGTAGTTTCCGTGAGGTCCGAGAGGAGCTTCCTCGGCCGCGACGGGAAACAGATAGGGGTGATTGCAGCATTTCTTCAAGTCCATCATGACGTTGAGTAGTGACACAGTTTGTCCACCACTCTTGGGGTTCAGAGCCTCGTAGTTCCTCGTCAGAATGTATTTGTAGTACTTCTTCTGCATGGGTGACAACTCTACTCGTACAATGAACTCTGATTTGGTGGGCATGTTCTTGAGCACATCAGCCTTCAGTCGCCGCAGCATGTGAGGTCCCAACATCTCGTGAAGCCTCTTCACCTGCTCTTCCTTCGACACATCGGCAAATTCATTCTGGAATGCGGCGAGATCATTGAACTTATCCTTATTTAAGAAATTCAAGAGATGGAACAGTTCTTCTAGATTGTTCTGTAGGGGGGTACCGGTGAGTAGTAGTTTGTAGTTGATGTGGTATCCTGCGAGCAGCCTGAAAAACTTGGACTGATTGCTCTTGAGCCTGTGGGCTTCGTCTACTACTAAAACGGACCACTCAATGGAGCCGAGGCAAGTGGCATCGATAGACACTAACTCGTAAGACGTGAGAAGTACATTGAACTTGACTTGTGACTTGATCTTGGAAGGTCGTCCGCCTCTGTTAGCGCCATCGTCGAACGTCAGTTCATTTTCTCTTATAACGGCCCTGGAGTCTTTATCACCGACGTAGGTAATGCAGTATAGGTCAGGAGCCCACAGTTCAAACTCTCTCTCCCAATTGATGATGGTTGACAGAGGCACAGAGACTAAGAATGGCCCCTTGCAATGTCCCTCCTTGAACAGCGAGTTAAGGAATGTGACTGTCTGAATAGTTTTTCCGAGACCCATTTCGTCAGCGAGTATAGTATCGATGCCTTGTCCCCAGGAGTAACGCAGCCAGTTAAGACCTTCCAGTTGGTACGGATGAAGCTGCATGCCTGTCTCGTACACGTAGGGTGGCTGGTCTTCGTATTTCTTATTCAAGTTAGTGGTAGGACGATCAGGTGGTGGGTTGTATTTCTTAGGCTTCATCTGTAAAGCACCGCTGCTGTCATCTTCGTCGATAATGTCTTTGTTCTTGCTCTTGCGTCCTGCTTTCTTGCCTTTGGTGCCTTTTGTCTTGCCTTCAGATGTGATGTAGCCGCGCATGTCCTGTAAATAAAAAGAGTTCCATTATTTTACTTTATGTTACGAGTTTCAATGGATTAGTTCTTTAGAGGATATTTCGGAAATGTTTCAAAACTGGTTGGCCATTTCAGACTTATAAGAACTTTTGAGTCCAGGTTTCCTCACCCTGATGATTTCCTTCACCAGTGTCAGTAATGTCCATGATAAACTCAAAAAGTACATATGAATTGAAAAAGTTTTTAAACTAACCTGATAATATTCCATAGCATTCTTCAACCCAGCTATATCGGCATTCTCCGACTCCCACGTGGCCTGGTCGTAGGACAGGTCCCTCCACTTGACGAGGAAATACGTGGTGCCGTCGCGGGACGTGCGGTGGTTGATCACTCGGTGCACGACCAGCCATTCGGGTTTCACGCCGTATCTGAGGTCATGGGTTGTTTGTTAGAGTTATGAATTGGTGGGAACAATAGTGAATGCTGTTGTTTTCTAATAATAAACATGCTGATGTTAGTTGGGCTATTGGTAAGATTTTTATCGAGGAAATAAAATATTCATGATGACAGCCTGAATATTTACAACAGAGGATGCTGAACATATCTTAGTAAAAAGCGATCGTCGCGCGAATACGACACCGTGTAAGAGACAAATGATCACAAATCTTTTTAAAATAATCCCTTGATGACTTTTTACCACCAGCTCATATGGCAGGGTAGAAGTTGAACTGCACTGCTTTTTTGTTCTATGACTTGGTACAAAAAAGCAGTGCAGTTCAACTTCTGCCCTGCTATAAGAGCTGGTGGTAAACCCCCAGATCACTTTTTACGACCAGCTGACTAACGCCTAACTAAATAATACCGAATACCACACGATCACAAACGATCATGACGACGTCTCCTTCACAAAGGGCAGTCACAAAATTACGTAAAATTCATCTCACCTATAATATTTCTCCTCCAGAATCTTCTCGTCAGTATCATGATCCTGTTTATCCCGCAGCCTCTTGACGCGCCCGTCGCGCTCGTCCAAAGGTTCCTCTAGTTTAGGAGGCTCCTCGACGTCTGATTTGCGCATGTAGTAACGGTACATTAGCGGGTGGAAGACGTCCAACTGAAACGTAAATAATAACACGAAATATAGAGTTGTTTGTGATGTTGTAGGTCATCAATAGTTTTGTTTATCTTATTTAATGGCTGGTTTTTTTTAAAAAAAAAAGAGGAATTGGATCTGTGTTTACGCAAGAAAATCGAACCATAAAAGAATTAATCAAAGATATTAGTTAGTGGCTTGTTTCACCACATCCGAAAAAGTACCGGCAGCTGTATTCATACTAGTTCAATGTTACTTTTCTTTTTATCTAGGTAGATCCAGACAGGCACTGAATACTGCCAAACAGGTTCTTAGACTATGAAATTGGATGCTTAGGTAATCTTCTCTTCTCTCGATGTTTTCTTTTTTTTTATCGTCAGTTTTATTTTCGTTTTATTAAAAACTCACCTGTAGTTCAGATATCCAGCTGCAATGCCAATAGGACCGGTCGTGCCACTTGACGAAGAACTCCCGCGAGCGCAGAGCCTTCTTCTCTCGATGTTTTCTTTTTTTTATCGTCAGTTTTATTTTCGTTTTATTAAAAACTCACCTGTAGTTCAGATATCCAGCTGCAATGCCAATAGGACCGGTCGTGCCACTTGACGAAGAACTCCCGCGAGCGCGGAGCCTTCGACTTCGCCGATTGCTCCTTCCATCTCCACGTCAATATCTTCGCAACTTTGCCATCCAACGGTGGACACTAAAAGGATAAAAGGTTTCATAAATAACATTATTTCTGTGTATTTAACCATTAGTTAAATAAGCTTGACTTATTAACTATTGCATCTTACACACTTGAATTTGTTACACTTGTTACTTGATCTTTTTTTGTTTGTTTGTTTTTATCTGAAGGCAAATTCTCGTAATTTAAAACGTTCAAAGTCTAGTCGCAGTCTCATCTCGGCGACAAACAAATGTCAAAAACTTGTCAAAATGTAGGGAAATTAGAGGTATTTTTGACAGATTGACAATGAGATCAGACTGTGAACGTTCCTAAAATTACGAGAATTGCCCCTCTGATGTATGTATCAGAAGGCCAATTCTCTTAATTTAAAACGTTCAAAGTCTAGTCGCAGTGTCATCTCGGCGACAAACAAATGTCAAAAATTTGTCAAAATGTACAGAAATTAGAGGTATTTTTGACAGATTGACACTGAGATCAGACTGTGAGCGTTCCAAAAATTACGAGAATTGCTCGTCTGGTGTATTGTGTCTTTTAGTATGTGCTAAATAAATGTATTTTTTTCTTTCTTTTCTTTCTTTCAACTCCATTAAGTTCTGTATTCGTTACTATTATTAGTTAACAACAAAAAAAAAAAGATGTAAAACACAATCTATTACATCAAACTCAGTAGCACTATGAATAGCATATTTTTTTCTGATCTAAGAAGTCAATGTCCGACACTTGAAAGTTGATATTTTTTGTCTCAAATAGCTTCGTTACTTGTTCTTGTTTTATTTGCTAGAACTTACAAGTTTTTCTTGCCCCGCGTTTTGTTTAAACTTCTTATAAATATGTAATTTCTAAAAGAATGTTAACTTGTAAAACTGTATGTATAAAAAATTACAGTGCAATCTCGAGAGCAAAGTGGTCTATCCTTGGCTGAATAAACCTCAAAGATTAGCTATTCATTGACGCCGATTCCCTTGTTCAAAAACTAAACTAAAAGTTTAGTGCATCTTTTTCTTTCTATTTCAGAAAAGGACAAAAGATAAATATTAATTTAGTCCTGTCAAAATAAGATACTTCATATTAGACGTGATTAAAAACATGGCTACTAAAAATAAGTCAATTTACGCCAGACGCCGACTAATTTGACAGGACTAAACTAATATTTATCTTCTGTCCTTTTCTTAATGAAATAGAAAGAAAAAGATGCACACTGAACTTAAATTTAGTTTAGTTGGTGAACAAGGGGAATCGGCGCCATTATTGCTCTTTGATTTTCAGTTGCCTAAATATAGGTAAAGACGCGAGAATACTTACACTACATCTAGGGCACTTCCAGTCTCCGTCTGGCACCTCTTCCAGCGGCGGATTGAGGCAGAAGCGATGGTATGCCGACGGACAAGAGTCGCAGCATAACAGTTCACCGCCGTCCTTGCAAACTCTGTGGATGTAAAGGAATGTGGTAATGTAATTGTAAATTTGTGAAGAATTTGTTACATATTGATGACAAACAGTTAGAAAGGGGGGTGACTACCGAGATGACGACTGATGGTATGGCAGAAAAAAACATGCTGCGCCGACCCCAAATAAATTGGGTTAGAGGCAGGAGATTGATGACAAACAGGAAATAGTAAAAGACCAGAAAATACCTACACTGGGTCCAAAAGGGGTGTGGATGAAAATTATACGACATCACAATAAAGGACGATTGTCCATTCTAATATTCTTATAAGTCAGTGATAGTTTCGAGCCAAGATATGGGCTAACCTTGTCTCAACATTGTACAAAGATTCACTTCAAGTACCAAAACCTGAATTATATTCTATATTTTTCTCAATCTATTCTGTTTGTATCTGATTATGTATATAATTTTCCTAATACTAAAAAGGCCCAAGCAGCATGAGGACAAACATTTCTAAGTTATTTTGATCAGCTGCGATCTTACCTGCAGAACTCCTGATGCTCGTCATCATCGTCCTGTTCCTGGTTGCCCTCGGCCTCGCAGTGTGGGCAAGACCAGCGACCCTCAGGTGTCTCCTCTAACTCAGGCTCGAGACACACCAAATGGTAGGCACGTGGGCATGTGTCGCAAAGGATTATCTCGCCACCTTGTTGGCAAACCTGGTGATAAACGAGAAATAAGCTTTATTTTGTCTTCAATAACCTGACGGTAGAAACTTCGCTGAGTTTGAAATTTCTAACTATCACAGAGACAAAAAAGAGTTTTATAGCATGCAAGTGACTGTCACACCTTTAGGAACGATACGACCTTACAAGACCGACCGACCGACCTTATAAGATCGATACTACTCGACATATGTCACTTTTCAGGACGCAAAGACTAATTTTCATGTCGACAAATCATTTGATATTATATTGAGTCCAAGGCTCCTTGTACACAGCACGGGTTCTTTATGGTACGGCGCGTTAACCGCACTATAAAAGAATCGTGTGAGCTTGTATACGGACATACGGCGACTGTGCCGTGCCGTACTGCCACCGTGTTGGCAACAAGCTTCTATAGTAGTCTTTTAGTGGGTAAGGTTCAACGAGTCTAAAGGAAGTCTTGGGCTTTGGTGTTTATTGTATGTATCTCTTCGCTTTATGAGAGAATTGTAATTTTGTCTATTTAACTTCACTGGATCTCTATGATAATCGTGATATTAAAGGTAACACGTGGTAGGTATAAGCATATACATTACGTGAAACTCAGGCCCATATTATCCATATTATGGCGTAACTGTACAGTTCCGAGGCTGCCGCGAACTGACAAGTGTTGATCATTTCCTACGTTACATAACGTGGAGTATATGCACCGTAATCCACCGTAGTTTTTCACGGCAAAACCGAAGATTACAGCAAGAAAACCGTGTGTGTACAAAGGGCCTTATCCAACGACATAGCTGGTCGTTTTGCCTCATAATCAAAGTTGAAAACTTCTAGTTTGACTATAAACAATGTGCAAAAGTTTCGATAAATCAAGATTTAAATGCAAACAGGTTACAAACCTCACAATAGTCCTGGTGTTCCTGTTCTCCCTCGGCGCCGTCAGGGAACTTATTTGTGGTCTTCAGTTTCTTCTTCTTTTTGCTCTTGTTACCGATCTTGGTCTTTGCCTTCTTTTTGGGTTGCTATAAAAGAAAACATGCCTAGATAAGCCAACATAAAAGACCCTAGGAAATTCATAATAATCGTCAATTTAATTAGTGCTCATTTACACGAACGGCACGCGTCAACGGCAGAGGCTGCCATCGAGTATACTTAATTACTAAAAAAGTTTCCACATTGCAAATCAAATCAGCACAACTTTATTCACAGGTGTGTACCTATTCTGGTATCTGTTACTAAACCTATATACACAGTGACCTAGTCCAGTGTACAAAAAGAAAAAATATTATTGTTCATTCAAATACAAGCAGAACATACAACATCATATTATTGAAATATTTTTCGGCCGCTGAACCATGTTAATTTTGATATTGAGCAAGATAGTGTGAACAAGTCATTTAAATTAAGGAATCCTCAGCCTTATTTAAATGCCTGTTTTTTTAATAATAAATTATGATAGTGTTATATAACTACATCCTTGAAACACACTCCCGAAGGACATTAACCCCTTTATTTATAAACGTTGCTTGACGTTAATTAGTGATTTGCTAGTGTTTAACCATATTTTTTGACGTTTTGTTTATAAATAAATCCCTAAAATTGCTTACAAAAGTTTCTTACTGTAATTACCTAACTGTTATTACTAAGTTATGTAAACTTTTCTTAAGTAAATAAAATGTTTAAATATAAAAAAATGTCGCCACTCACAGGTACAGCAGGGTCATCTTCCTTCAACGGTACTCCTTCCTCGGCGGCGGCCGCTGCTAGTGGCTTCGGCTCTTCAGCCTCGGCCAACATCTGTTCAAACTCTGCATCTGAGTCTGAGTTCACGGCACTGCCTTCTTGGTCTTCCTCCTAGTAAGAAAAACAGAAATTCCTATAGAAACCTGTACCAATAATACACCGGAAATAATATCAGCCTATTTGTCCCACTGTAGAGGAAAAAATCTAATCTCACACAGAGCATGCAGGCATTCATTGATCGTCACGCTTGCTCAAGACAGATTGGAGATTTCAGACTTAAGTCCAGGTTTTCTCACAATATCTTCCTTCATCAATGTCAATAATATCCAAGACTAACTCAGAAAGTACATATTTATTGAAAAAGTCACAGTGATTGAAGATGTCACTGACAAATGACATGTCTGATGCTTTCCTTACAAGACCACCTCGGACATTACCCTACGTACATAGTCCTCGTATGACCTGACCATTACAATATAATTCTATGGACTTTAAAAGCGACTTTGACCTCTTGAGTTTGTTACGGTCTTTCTTTTCAGAGTAATCTGCTGGGAAACACCAACCTCAACTAGTTTTAATAAAAAAAATGACGTTTATGAGTGTTCTTTTTATCCCTTTTATCATTTAAACTGCTTGATCATATAGATCAAGTAGTTTAAATGATAAAATCTCCTGACCTAGTTTAGCTTACCTAAAAGATATTAATTAAACGGGAATTTAAAAAATAGGGCTCTCATCACAAAACTTACGCTGCTAGTCCTCTTCCTCTTACTAAACTTGATCTTCAAGGTGGGCACTTTAGGCTTGCGGCCTGGCTTGCCGCGCGGCGTGGCGGGCGTGCCGCCGTGCTTAGGCTTGCGACCTCGCTTACGTGGTGCGGCAGCGCCCTCATCACTTTGTTCCTCCTCTTCTTCCTCTTCTGGCTCTTCTATAACTTCTTCATTCTGTGCAGAATTAATAAATTCTGTTAGTTTACATAGCTTAGAAAGCCAAACTAAATTTAATCGGTATCCATCGTCAATGGTACATAAGGTTAGTTGAAGGATTATCATCTTTAGAGAAAACTTGAAAAACAAGGTGACCCACGCAGACTGCAGTGTATGAGAGTTGTGACACGACAAGCCCTGCTATGGGTTGCTTCTTGGTTCGTGCGCGGACGAATAGATATCGCAAAGTTCCAAACTACTGTGCAAACAAACTAGACCTGGCTTTCATTTTGACAGTTCCACAACATTCATTGCGTTATTTACGTTGTTGAGCAGACAAATTTTTCGAACACATGAAACAATGGATTAAAGTGTGTTACGCAATTACGATGCTGTTTCTCGGCCTTATGATACGGGGGAGTGTTTCTGCGGAAGATTGTCGCATTCGGTATAATATAACTATCACGAATGTATAGCGAAAATCTAATTAGAATCAAATTCTACTACTTGGAAACAAAGGTCTAAAAGTATAACTACCTTAACCTCTTTAGGGGTGCGTCCAGGCCGTCCGGGTTTAGGCACGTAGTCCGAAGTTGTGGACGTGTTTGTGTTGTCTTCAGAGCCCATAGCCGGGGTCCCACTGCTGAGGTGCGGGTTTGTTTCGCAGAACATACGCCATTTTGCTGCTACTAACATCATCAGCTTCGATACTGGAACCTGGTTGAACGAAAGGGTCGTTTAGAATCATGTTCTTGTTCATCTTTTTCTCTGATAGTGATTAATTTTTAAACTTGGTAAGTGCAAAAGTGTGTGTTTAGTAAGACCGACAATTTGAGTTTATTTATCAAGAATAACGTCTGATTTTGTATTGGAAGAGTCCTTAATCATGAGATATACAGAAACCTAACTATGAAGCTTATGTTTTTGTATTAGGCAAGGCAACATGTTGTGTGTTGCATATTCTTGAATTCTTCACAAATGAATCATCATATCATTCTTATCGAATTGGTAGGGCCAATGATATTCCAGTCTATAGAATGAGGAAGTTCCTAGTTATTTCATCTATTACTGGGTAGGTGAAATAATACCTAGTTATTTCATTAGGAGGAAAACAAACAACCAATAGTGATTTAACATTTAACGACTTTGAGTTAATTACTGCATAAACATTGATAAGTCTCTCATTTTGAAAATTGCAATGAAGTACATCCCGGACGTGTAAGTCGAATTCGCGTAAGTCGGGGTTCAACTTTGCATATAAATACATATAAAGTTTGTGTAATCGGGACCAGTCTAAAGAAAACAATAATTTAGAAGAAACATGTTTAATGAAATGTTATTGTATAATAAAACAATTTAATGTAAATTGTTTTATTATACTATGAATAAAACAACGTAAACTGAAGTTATTTTGACGTCAAAGGCTTCATATATTCTAACAATGTCGCCTGACGAGTTAAGTTTTTCTTAAGAATAATGCTTGAATTCAAAGATTGAGAGCCTTTCACAGGTTCCGTATTTTTTTCTTTACTTTTTATAACCGTTCGGACTGTTGACTCCGATAGGTCAAATTTCTTTGCCAATTCTCAAATTTTTATTTTCGATTCAAAGTCTGATAATATTTAGTTTACACTCCAAAGACAGTGTTTTTCGTTTCTCGTTAGGTTCAAATGACTCATTTTTTTGGTCTTTTGGATGACATAATTAAAGATAATCAATAAAGTGCACTGCGTACGTAAAACAATTCTACGCGGAACACGTTCGAATTTGTCGTAAATCGAACACTGACAGGGTGGAGATCAAAAGAAAAACCGCGTATCTCCGAATTCGCGTAAAACGGGGGTAGCGTAAGTCGGGGTATTACTGTATAATTATATCAAAGATTATTACGATTTATACGATCATGCCATGTCATTATGTCGAGAGTGAATAGGGTTGATTCTAGGTAAGCGTAGGTACTCCATCGCCGATCTCATTGGTTACTATCAGGTGATAGTGGTCAAATGCGAGCATACTAATAATAACTCCAACATTGAGAAAAGGCTAGGCAGAACTATCTAGCATACTAATGTTAAGGTTAAAAACCCCTAACTTCGACATTTAACGGGCAATTACACTACTCTATGTTATAACACTTATAACAATCGTTGATAAATGCGACAAACTTAAAATCAGCGTCAGGTAGTGCACCTTGTGTTGTCATCTGACATTATGCTGAGCGGAGGCCCTTTTGGCATTGTTATCATTGTTCTGTTTTTTATAATTTTAAGGTGTATTTTTTTTTGTTGTAATAAATACTTACGCATTTTTCATTCTTTCTTTCAAAATATCTTCTATTCCTCAATATTCCATTCCATACATTTACATAACAGTGATCTTACCTTAGGGTTCTCTTTGACGAGCAATGGCCTCACATGTTGCTGGAACAGCTTGTATGATGTCAAGTTTTCTAAGTCTGCGTCTGAATACTGTATGTCCACGTCAGTGAGCCCGAATGATAAGCACACTTCTTCAACTGTCGGCATGCCTGCTGTGGAAACATTACACATTTAGAATCGGCTGGCAATAGGCGAAGAACGGTTTAACCAGCATAAAGATTTCGCACGTTGAAATTAAGTCGAAAATACATAAAATTAATCACTAGTTCCAGAATGCATCTAGTGGGCAAATGTTTTTATTTATTAAAACTTTATCTACATGTAAAAATACTGTACAAAGGCGGACTTAATGCCTGAGGCAATTTCTACCGGTCACCCTTAGGGTGATGCAGAGACAAAACCTGGCACAGGCAAGTGTTCGCATTTGTCCGCGATACATGTAGTTCTTTTAAAATTTTATTTTGTGTTTTATTTGACGTGTACAAAAAACCGCGCCACCTTTCAGGCTATGGAAATTATGAAGGGTACGGGGATTCATAATTTTAAAAGACTTGCAATTTCGCTCTATACATACTCTAACTCATCTCAACTCTTTGACATTGAGAATTTGTTTAATTTGCATTTTGCAATAGAACTTTGCATACAAGTAAACTTGAAATATTAATACGCAATTTTATGTTATGGATCGGCATTATTTTTTGTGAGTTGACGAAAGATTTCGCTACACCGAATGTTCGGCGGAATTTGTAAGTGGTTTAGTATCCCACCAAACATTTTGATCCGTATATTGAGTATGTGAGTTGCCGAAATTCGAGTTGAATGGCGTGCAATAGGAAAGGCCAATGTCCCCGTCAAAACGATCGAAATATACGCCCAATCCAATCCGAACTCTCTATAGAGAGGAAATTAAAAAAAAAACAATAAACCCAATCAGGAAATCCTACTACCAACATAATAACAAAACATGCACAAATTATAGACACAGACGCAATAACGATCTTGATACATGATAGAGAACTGAGCAAGGTCATTATAAACTTGAAGAGGTCATTGCACCGCGCCTCGCTAGACTTCGATTAGAATATCTAGGAGATAATGATTCATTCCATTATTTTATGTACCGCATGTCCTGCATCCTAAAGTACTTAATAATTCCTAAATAACTGCATTTTAAAGTGCAAACGTTTGTTATTTTTTCTTGCAAAGACTCGCGTGATTAATATGTGTGACGCGTTTCTCGTTACGTAACTATTATAGTACATACTTGAAATACGAATGGAATGCGTAAAAACATGATCAATAAATGAATGGCGTTATTCATATTTCAATGCTGTTGTCCAGTATTGGGCATAAGCCCTTCAGAATTACTTTCGCATGTCTGTTTTATTGCCACTTTCAGAAAAACCTTGAAAAGTATTTATTTATTGAAATAAAGGAGAACTGAAATTAGGGTTTTACCCCAAACCATATTTTCCTGTTCGAAATATTATGTATGTCGCATCCCATCAAAGTTAGATGGCTGGACAGTAATAAAGTATGACTTAACACTTTTCAAATCTGACTAAAAAGAAACAAAACAACCTAACGCAGTGGGACAATGATTGCTGAGCAAAGGTTCTTTCATAAAAAACGTATTTAACATTTTTAATACTACCAGAGTCAAGATCGAGTTTCTAGAGAGGTACTACACCTTAGAAATGTTTACTATTTCTTTCAACTAGCAGACTTCATTGGGTGAAGTCTGCACACTCAAAGCCTCGTCATCACAAAGTGTCATGAAATTTTGACACAGTGTCATACATACTATTGTGTCAGTGTCATACTATTACTTATAGAAAATACACTAAGTAGTATGAGAAGAAGAGATGTTCTACACATAAAAGAATCTACAAGTAATAAAAGTTACAAGTAATACTTACTAGACCCTGAATCAGAGGCTGCCGGTGTCACGGGTGTGTTGTGCTTGCTTCCTCTGCCTTTTCTAGATTTCTTTGTGGATGACATAGCACTGAGAGCATAGTCACTATCACCTTCTGCCTCAATCTCGACTCCACCACCACCGCCAAATTCTTCCTCCTAAGAAAGAAAACATTAATATAGAACTGTTAGAGATTCAGCTTTTAAATTATGTTGAAAGCCAAAATAGGCTTAGAATTAGCATTCTTTGAACATCAAGCAGCCTGGAGTCTGGATTAGTGCAATAGGCTCACCCCCTGTTACATGGGACCTAAATATAACTAGGGAAATGTAGATGTACCACAGGTACACCTCTGCCTAACCCTTTGGGGAATACAGGAGTGATGTTATGTTATGTGAACATCAAGAGTGATAGACGTCAGCCCTCAAAATGACCATCTCACATCAATTCCTAGTGTTTAAGCTGATAAGTGGTGCAACAAATTCCCTATAAATAATACTGGTACCTGACACTGGTACATTTCATTATGAGAAAAAATTAAATTGCCTTTTACATGTAAACTATTGTTGAATTGTTTATTTAGATTTACATGATTGTGTGGTTAAGGGTAGTAATTAACTTTAAGATAACATTGAAGTGAAAGAGGTTTTGTTTGTTTTGGAAAGGTCAAAGTACTGTGTGAATGTTCTGTTTGTAAACTCGTGACTTGATTTTTTTAATAAAAGGAGGACTATAAAATAAACTTGTAATAGAATATTAAAATTTATTATTATTTCATACTTGACTCAAATCAATTAATCTGCCTAGTCTTTTCCCAACTATGTTGGAGTTGGCTTGCAGTTTAACCGGATGCAGCTGAATACCAGTATTTTTTATTTAATACTTGACTATAAAAGAGGTAATGAGAATTGTAAGTTCTCAAAGATTTTTTACCAATTATGATCTCAGTTTTATTTCTAAATGAAAAGAAAATAATTTAAATCCATTAATGGAAAACCTTATCAGTTTTATAGTAGTGGCGCTGATTAAAACGTAAATACAATAAAACTCAATCTACAATAAGTAATTGAATACTTGATTCAATCATTATGTCAAAGGATGACAAATAATTGATTTTATTGTAAATTTAGTTTGTAAAGTGCAAAGTAAGATTTCATTAATTAGGTCATTGGTGACATCACATATTCAGACAAGTCCACACGAGTTTCAATAACAATCTCAGTGATGTAATAGATAGAAAAAAAAGATTTTATAAGTGGAAGTTTTTTTTTATCAATGATCATTTCAACATACTATTTTTTAAGCATAGGTTTAGTTGAGATGGAAAGCCAAATCATGTAAGGTCATTTTTTTTTTATAAATCATGCATTGCAGCTTGTGTTGTAAATTGGATATCTAAAATCACACACAGGACACAGGCCTCCTCTCTGTGAGAGGGAATGGGTCGTAATCCACCAGGCGGGCCCAGTGCGGGCGGGTTAGATTGGTTATCTAAGGTAAATGCATATCTGATGTCAATAAAACTAAAATAATGTTTCTCAACTTACCTCTTCACTCTCATTCTTACGCTTCTTCTTTTTTTTTCGACCCTTCTTCTCCTCTCCGCGGGCTTTCCTTTTCTTGCCCTTTTTCTTCTTTCTACCATCTTCAGGTGAGTAGTCTTCGTCCTCCTAACAATATCATTCACAGCTAATGAATTAACTTCAACAACACAATCATAACACAAATAGCAGTACCTCAAATGTTTACAAATACAATCATTCACAGTGGAATAATTCTAAAAACATGAATGAATATAATATTTTACAATTACCTTTGGAGGTGCTTCATCACTCTCTCCTGAGTTCTCGTTCTGACCCTCACCTTCCTCCACGTCCTCGTCGCCTGCAAGTTTACAATAAACTGGTCAAACCAGTCCACCACTCCACCCTCTTACCAACACTCTAGCTAAACCTTTACGATACTGCATTTCGCCACATGAGCACACTCCTCACGCTAAGGTCACTAATCCCTTTGTTTGGCGGCGTCCATTTTGTTAAGTAGTAATGAGGGGATATCGCATGTTCTTTTCTGTCACAAACTGCCACTTAAAAATATTTACAACCACAAAATAACAAATACAACCTTAACTCACTGAAAAACCACTTCTTTGATAACACATCACTCTGTTTGGGCTAAATAAGTGGCAAAAACTAAGTCACGGAACCCAAAATTTTCTAAATTTTTAATTGCTTATACCGCAAGTAAACACATGATACCGCTATTCGCGGCTTACCTATGACATGCTAGCTAAATTCAACGTTTACCTGCGAAAGAACCGTCTACTTCATCATCCGATGCCATTTAGATCACTAATCAACACAACCTGCAATAAGATTAAAGATTTTGGTCTAGAAAAGATAAAGGACGCGCAGTTTTTGCGACAAATGGTAATTAATTCAGAAATTGATGCCGCCGTCACTACACGGCAAACTAGCGAGAGTTCTTGTCTCGCTCGCACACATTCAAAAATATGGGAAAAAAGAAATTATAGGGTGATCATGCTTTATTTAAAAATTCTACTATGTCAAGATGAAATCTACCAATGCTTAAAAAGTATGACTGACACTTGGTTATTTCGTGACACGTGTTTCTTCCAACTAGGGTTATTTTTGGAATAAACTAAAGGATGACAGTTACAAAAAGACTTCAATTATTACTTATAGTGGCAAGATTTTGATTTAAGACGCCTGCCTAACGCTTTTTGATTTATACCAATATCAATATAATTCGACTGCTAAAAATTCAAACTAAAATACTGGATAAGTAAGTATCTTTATAGCCAAAAAGATATCTACTAGTTTTGCACGTAGGAAGAAAGTTAATCTATGTTTGGAACAGCAAAGACTGCAGACTGCATCTTTCACAAGGCTCCAGGAGCAAACAAACTCACTCTCACTTATTTTCATCGTGAGAGTTTTTTTTTGATCTTACAATCAAATGTGGCGGTTTCCTTGGTTTTGTCGAGGAAAATTTCGAAACTCCGTATTTGCTATTCAAATAAAAGTATCTGATGATTAAAAAATCAGCTCGTTAGGGCCGTAAATTGTAAAAGTTAAAAGTTATAATTGATTTGATCAGAGCAGGGTCGGAAGGTTCTAGACAGTGGCGTAACTAGTCCTAAAGGGGCCCTTTTTCAAAAGAGAAAACGTCGTTTTTTTACAAAATAAAAAAAATACCACCCAGAGTCAGGTGGTTACAAGTTGTCATTGTGACTAACATAATGCAAGAGTGACAGAAGCGAGTTACAAAATTGGAGCATCCAGACTAGAATAAATTAAGCTGTCATATTCATTCTACTTAAAATGCAAGAGTGAACGAAGCGAGCTTGAAAATTAGAGCATCCTGACTGGGATAGGTTAGATGTTCTATGCGATTTTACTCAATGAATACTACTAACTACGAAGTCCAAAGTGCGAATGATCGGATCGGACCGACACATGGCCGAACCGAATATTATTGAAAAAAGCGAAAAAAGTTCGGATCGGCTCAGTTGGGTCAGGACCATAGTCAATATTCGAAAGAGTGTAGGAGTGTAAGATCGGGACCGACCGACCCAAATAGTAACTTCGTAGCAGGAAACGGCCGAACATTCGGCCGATACCACTTCGGAGTAGATCCCCTGTATTTTGAAGCCTTTGTAAGCAACTTGAATTTGAGGTTTTGGATTAAATTTAAATTACAAACTTGGGTCAGTATCTGGCGAGGGGGGTCTGTATCATTGCTACAACTGATACGGCCGAAGCTACGCCCCTGGTCGTAGATGTTAAATAAGTAGTAGATTTATTTAAAACTCCGTGAAGTCGTATTTGACCAGAAAAAACAGAATGCCAGTACTAACTAATGAAAATGATGAGGCAGTTAGTGCTACGGGTAATCTCTCATACTCGATCAGGGTTGCCCATGACCGAGAAAGAAAAGAGAACAATGGCCCGTATCGGCCGCATCATACCTATAGCATATCAAAAAAGTAACTCACTTCTTGAAGCATGTCCTAAAATAATGTGAAGATTGTCGAAATGCTAATTATGCCAAACGCTTGTGATAGTGGCCGATGATAATGTGAACTATGGCAGAATGCTGGAGCTCCAATGGCCAATATGCGCAAGTGATTAATACTATGTCAAGTTCAGCGGGATTGTCCAAAAGGGTTACCGCTGCCCCGGAACATAAAGGGCGAAGGAAGGAACATGGGTGGGTTTTAGTCAGTAAGAGTCTGACACTCCCTTCCGCTCCACCGAGAGCGGGAGGGGTCATTTGATGATTTCCCATCCCAAAAAAAAAAAAAAAAATACTATGTCAAGTATGCTCAATGCTACACAAACTTCGGTTTGTTCTCACTTATTCTATTAAATACTTATTAAGTAGAACTAATAGGATTACTTAACACGGTTCCAGCGTGGTAACGGAACAGCTGTTACCACGCTGTTACCGCAATGTGGGTGTAAATGAGCCTACTAGGCATGAACTTTTCAATAGTAAAGACCGATTATCTTATCAAAAGCTTAGGGCACACAAAATACAACCCAATATCAACGCTAATAGTGCTAAAACTTGGTTGGTTACGGGATGAAACTTCATACGACTGTAATCTCTCACGCAAATGGATGGGGATTAGGGCTAGGTGTGTCATCTTAGTCCAGCCGGCTGCATTATGTCAGGTTTTCATTTCATTCATTACCACAGGTTCGATTTCAGTACAGCGTTTTTTGAGTCAGGGCAACCGAAGATTTAACTTCCATTTAAGAGAGATGCGCTAGGTAGTCCGCAAAATTCAAATTTTCTTACGATTTTTGCAATTTGTAGGGCAGTGTCAAGTTCATATAATAAAATTGATTGATATTTCATGAAATAGTCATTCAATCATATAGGATTATATTACTTAGAGGGTTGTATTGACGAATTTGGTTATTTTAATTCCGTAAAATCATATTTGTTACGCTAGCGAATCATATTTTGTCCAACATACAACCTGACGCTGACCAAACCAAACCTGACTGAATTGCAAAAAACGTAAGAAGATTTGAATTTCGCAGGCTACCTAACGCATCCCCCTTAAACGGAATGTCTGCCGCACAAGCACAATTCTACCCGTACGGTTGAACAGGCTAAACGTCCAGTTGAATGCACGCGTGATGTGTCGCATCGGGTTGACCCATACGGGCAAATAACTTAAGAAAAAGTCGTATTCAATTCAAATGTTAAAATCTACCATTTCAAGCAGTATTATTGAGTGGTAATCATTTTTGTCAAATGACAACTTTACAAAACTCAAATGTTGCAAGTGAATAAAAATCTAAAACTAAATATTCATTCATCCACAAATTACTCTAATTATTATAATGGAAAATACTATTTTGGATATAAAATAATCATAATTTTTTTCATAATTACACGAAACCAATGTGTGTACCTGTTATTAGAAACATAAAATAATTAAAATATGAGTGGCTCATCGTAGATCTGCTTGGCTTGGGTAATCGCCTTGGTGTCGTCACTCATTAATGCGAGAGCAGGCAAAACTGTTGCCATCTTCTTCTTTCACGTTCATTGATTGACTTGAATTTGACAATTTGTTATTGTTTCGCTGTGGTTTCGCTGCAGTCAATACGAAGTATGCTTTTTATTTAATGATTGTATGTAATTTTAATACTATTCCAGTAGTTTATTCCAAAATAGTTTCACAACATCACAAAAATGAACGCTTTACTAAATTACGGGTCATCCTCTAGTGATTCTGAGGAAGATAACACGGAGCATGAAAAGTAAGTAAAAACTACAGTTTGTAAACTTTAACGCAATTGATCAATATAACTTGTTATATAGCACTTGACTGTGTTCGATTTCCAGATCTCAGACAGAGAGCACAAAGCCTAAACTGCCAAAGCCGACGATCGGAGAAAGTAGCCTACAAACTTCTGTTTTTTCCAATCCGTTCGTGGAAGCTGAACTAGCAAAGGCCGCGATACTTGAGAAGCACGTTAAAATGGTATATGTTGACTTTCTATCAGACAACTATAATTTTATAAGTCCATGACATAGAGTTTTGAATCAAAAAGTTTCTGTTTATCAACATGTTGGCTATACCTACTATTTTATTTTAGTTATTGTGTACATACCAGCCAAAGACAAATAAAATACTCAGGTATCTAAGAAACGTACCAACAATCTGCTAGCAACATATCCATGTTCTGATTATACTGTCAAGAAACTAATAAATAATTATCTAATAACTGTAAGGTTATTATAAGCATCATCATATAAAATACTATCAAACTTTCCTACATCATTAATTCTTGCATACATTTCATGGTATCTAAAGAAAATAAAAGTTTAGTATCAAGTGGTGCATACAATCGTCAAGTACATAGGCAAAACTGTAAGGTTCCAGGTAAAGACAACACACAGATGATAAATGGCAAACGGATATGCTGGAACTACCGGAAGGGGCGCTGCCGCTTTGGACACAACTGCAAGTACGCACATGACACAGATATACAGAAGTCTAATGATGAAATGGAAGCAGATAAACAGGTACTGTGTGGTCATATTAATACTGTCTGCACTGCTTTTCAATATGATGATAACATAGGATGAACCTTATATAACAACCTAGTTACTGTTAACCTATAGTTTAAGTTATCTTTGTATCTTTAGCTTATGCTAAAGTTAAAGGTTATTTAGTATCAATATCATAGATTCAATAATGTAGTAATGTAATGTTATGTATCTATGGAAACAATCAGTAATCAGTTTGTTATTCATCTTTAAAAGAATCTGCTTAGAAATAAAGCAGGTAAATGGCAAAACTTTATATCCTCATCATCAGCAAAAAAATCTTTCATTTCCAGAAACTGAAGTCTGTGGTATGTGAAGGTGCTGGCACTATGACGGCAGTACCGCCACCTCTAGCCGTCCTTGACACCGTGTTGCCTACAGATGACGCCATCTGGGAGGGTGCGACAGACAAGAAAAAACTAAAACGGCCAGGACTTAGCCAGACACTAGTGCCCGGCAAGAAAGTTATCAAAATGTATAAAGAACAAAAAATCAAAGATACAAATAAAAACTAAATTACTAATCCTGTTATGGTTGCTGTATTTGTGGCATGGTTGAAATTGGGCAACTATTATGTTTCGCATATAGAATGGTTATGTAGGCGCAAAATTTGGGCTTTGCATCTTCTATACATGTACATATACAATACAAATGATTCCGTAATTAGTATCTTTACCAGTCGAATGTCTCGTATTCTAGAACAGAGGGGCAGTTCCCCGTATTTTTAAGAATGCTCGCATTCTAATCTCCCGTGTCAATCTGTCAAATACAATCAATTTACATACATTTTTGACAAGTTTTTGACATTGATTGTCGCTGAGATGAGATTGCGACTTGAATTTGAACGTTTCTAAGTACGAGAATTGGCCTTCAGGTATCAAGCATGAATCTTGATTCTAAACTGACAATAAATCAATGTAACTCCCACTCAGTCTCAAAACTAGTTAAATTACTTATTCAAATCAAGATCATGGTTGAGCGTGGTTCTAGAATACAGACCTGGCGAAGCGTCATTGCCAAACAAATATCACAAATGCGTTTTTAGCCTGTGCAAGGTCCACATTTGTTTGGCAGTGACAATCGCGCTGCGCTTCGCCAGGTATGTGCCGGTCCTAAGACCTATCTGGGGCAATATACACCTTGAAGTGTCGTGGATTTATGACTTACGTTTAAGAATTCAGCACAACAGCAATGTAGTCCAGCATCCTAATTGCGTAACACACTATTACTCTCAATTTGAATCATTTTGAAGTATATTACTAATCCACTGCTCCATATGTTCGAAAAATTTATCTGCTCAACAACGTACGCAACGCAATGAATGTTGTTGAACTATCAAAATGAAACCCATTGCTACTGATAATGTGTTCCGCAATTACCCTGCTGTATAGCATAATGATAGTGTCCATTATCGTGTCGAAATCGTCCAATTTTGTATAGAAATTGTAGCAGCGCCATATGCGCATACGCATAAGTTGTGGTTGCTATCAAATTACGTAGATCCATTTGTTTGTATGTTATGGGTACTAGCTCGTAGACAGCACTATAGCAGCGTTTCATCGGCAAAATTTCCTGGTCATACGAACACCCAGTGATCTACTTTCTAAGAAACTATCGTTTTGATAGTCAGCCAATGGCGCCGATACCCTTGTTCACAAACTAAACTAAATTTAAGTTCAGTGCATGTTTTTCTTTCTATTTCATTAAGAAAAGGACAGAAGTTAATATTAGTCCTGTCAAATTTAGATACTCCATAGAGCAAGTTTAGACGTGATTACGAATTAGTCAGCGCCTGACGAAAGTTGACGTATTTTTAGTGGCCATGTTTTTAATCACGTCTAAACTGTCTATGGAGTATCTTAATTTGACAGGACTAAACTAATATTTATCTTCTGTCCTTTTATTAATGAAATAGAAAGAAAAAGATGCACTGAATTTAAATTTAGTTTAGTTTGTGAACAAGGGAATCGGCGCCAATTCCCAGTTTTGCTTGCCGATATCATTTAACCACGGGGCATATGCAGCAATCTTTATTTTTAATTCCACGTATTTTAAGCTTGCTCTACTGCATTCCATATTCATGTATAGTGTTTTTAATAAATAGAAAATGTTTCAGTAATTTTGAAAATAATAAAAATTATCGCCGAAGATATTAATAAGCTCTATTTAATGTAAGGTGAGAATGAAGATGTTGTCAATCCTCTAATGTCCGTTTTTACTAACCTATGGCCACAACGTAGTTATTTAATTGTTGCAAATGGGTCCACCATTTGCAACAATTAACTAACTACGAGGGTGACACTGAAACTTCTTAGAAAATCAAAAACTGAACAAACTAGCAAGTTATTAGTTTTATTATATCTTTTCAAAATAGTGTCCATTTACATCAATACATCGCTGCATCCGATGGAACCACTGAGAAAAGCACTTAGCCCACTCGTCCTTAATTAAGGGTCTCTTCGACGGCATTTTGAAACGCAGCCACTGCTTCCTCGACGTCCATAAAAAGTTTTCCTCGAAGTTTTTCTTTTATTTTCGGAAATAAATAAAAATTGCAAGGTGCGAGGTCGGGGCTATAGGGCGGGTGACCGAGTAATCACAGAGCACTTTATAATACGAGCGAGTAATTCCACGTCTGACGTCTCCAAGTAGTCGATTGTTTGCTTGGCGGTGTGCAACGAGGCGTTGTCGTGGTGAAGGAAGATCTTACAAAGTTCGGGAAAAACGACCTCGCAGTTACTGCGAGGTCGTTTTTCCCGAACTTTTTCCAAGAGAAGTGGCAAACAATTGTTAGTGTGGTACCATTCTGCAGTAACTGTTTTTCCATCCTCTAAAACAAATGTTGCGTAATGACCTGTCCTTCCGAAGAACGAGGTCACCATATATTTTCCCATGCTTCGACTCCTCTTCACTTTAGTTGGGAACTCCTCGGAAGAAAACACCCAGACAGCAGACTGTCTCTTAGTTTCAGGAACTTAACAATAAATCCAGCTTTCGTCACCCGTAAGTATCTATGTAGGTATATCATCGAACACAGCGTTTGAGTCACATCCGTTAAATCTTTGAACCATTTCACGACACCAATCAACACGTCGGAGCTTTTGGACCTCTGTCAAATTATGAGGTATCCACCGGGCACAAAGCTTCCTGACCGCTAAATGTCCATGGAGGATTTTGTACACTTGACTCATACCGATGCCTAAGCTTGTCCGAATCTGCTGATAAGTCACTCTTTTGTCAGTCTCATCATACGCCGCACAACACTGATGTTATCTTCAGTGTAAAGTGTTGAATAGTCGTCGCCGTAGAAGGCCGTCCCTCACGCAGATTATCGGTGAGATTAGTGCGACCACGTTTTTACTCATTAAACCAGTTGTAAACAGTGGCACGAAATGGGGCTAATCATAACTTTCTTGTTGAATTAAATGACATCGAAAGTCATAAAAAATCCTTTCTTCCTCGTGGTCAAACTGATTTGACCACGAGGAATTCTGTTCCGGATAGTCAAACTAGGTAGGTACTTTTAACGAAAAATATCCACCCTTTGTTATAGTTCGTAAATATACTTGCAGAGCCATTAACAAAAATAATTATCATGGTTTATTCAAAAAGTACCCAACACTTATTATCGTCATGCATTAATTGCAGCTGACACACTTCATTATGAAATCATCTCAACATATACTATACCACTGGATTTGCTTAATTTCGGAATGGCATTCAGAAACAAAATGTGTTACGCAATTAGGCTGTTGCGTAACACAATTTTGTGTCTGTTTCGTTTGAGCAGTGCAGTTCAACTTCTGCCCTGCTATAAGAGCTGGTAGTAAGCTCTCAGGCCCGTGTCCGGGACGTGGACGGACCGTGCTCCGTTAGGGGCTCAAAAAATATCTGTGTACTATACATTATTTTTATATGAACTCGTTCACACACGTCCGTGTCCGGGACGGCGACGGAGCTTCAGTGCCTGCCTTGTGTGCGCCACGCTAGAGTAAATAATTATGTTCCTTGGCGCCACGGCCCTTATATGTGTGAATAGACCTTTAGGCCGCGTCCATGTCACTTTTTGTTCGGTAAACCCGGTCGCACCGACAGAGGGCGCTTTCTGGTTTTCCGAATATTAAAAAGTGACAACGATCGCTTTTACTTAGGCGCGTCCTAAGTAAAAGCGATCGTTGTCACTTTAGGTTAGGCGCCATCTCGCCACGGGCACGAAAATCGCGGCGATAGTCATGCGGTGCCACCAAATTATCGCCGTGGAGATTGATTCAGGTTCTATTGAATTTCATGACACGGCGGGACTAAAGCTGCGATTCTCCCGCTCATGAAGATGGTGCCTGGCTGATTGAGTTAAGACTGTAAGGGTGGTCGCATGTCTGACAGAAGATGTGTCGCGTAACGCCAGAACGGACAAGTAGATAATAAAACATCAAGTATCACCAACACAAGTCGGGGAACTAAGTTACGCCCGACGTATCTTCCGTCAGATGTGCAACTACCGTCAGGCTGGAAAGTGTAGCGCAGACGTCGTTCGCTGATGTCAGTCATTTACTGATTTGCATGGGACTCGCGCTTGCTGACCGTCAATGCTACACTATACACGTCCATTGGTCAGCGACTATAAAGTGCTCTGTGGTCAGCGAACACTATTTCCAGCCTTAGTTGGTTCCCGTCCACTCAATTATAATTATGTTGTTCCACTATCAAATTTCTCCAGTTAAACTTTGGCTGATTTTTCAATCATCTGATAACTTTATTCAGAGGAGCAATTTTGAAATTTTGAGTTATTTCAAACAAAAACTGCCAAACGCCAATTTTATTCTTCGAATAAAATGGAGATGGAAAAATGAGCCCGACTGCGCGCGTCCATTTCTTCAATGATTAGGAAGTCGCGCGACTATTTGTGCCAGTTTGAAAACCTCTAGTTTGACCAGAGATTTTTGTTGACTTTGCGTTCGGTAAACGGCAAAGTCAACATAGATCACTTCAACATCCGACTTTCACCAACTCTTGTTCAGCTAGATAATAAATAAAACAAAAACATAATCCAATGACGCATTTTCTTTATTAAGAAAGGATGCCAAAGTTTTTACATAATATGCAATTTTGAGATTTTTACGCCCAAAAGCTATCAGCACAATGCACCAAAACAAATTACATCATCAAAATGTAAGGTTTCATTCAAAGCCAAGTCTACAAGACTTTGTCAAATAATTCTGGCCTTTTAATATTAAACAGCAGTAAAGCTAGCATTTCATTTATCCTTTTGGTGCAAACGGCTCGTAAGATAAATTTCAGTTGGCACGCTCGCCGCCAACAGTTGCTCTGTAGAATTAGAGCCCTCAATTGCTCAATTATAATAGCACAGCCATTAACAATGCTACCGTGGATCTTTGCCAAACGATTGAATAGCTTTACAGCTATTTAGCAACCCACTATACAGTAGATGTTGTCTTCAACACTTGGAAGTTATATTAAAAAGGTGGCTTAAAATACTTCTTTAAAATTATTTTTATGATTTTGCGATAAGTACTAGTCTCCACCGACAAATAAAAAATAGTGACATTGCAACGACATCAATTTCTAAATCGAATTATTCTATGTCACATAAATATATTTGTTTATTGATAAAAATATATTTCATTTAAGACAAATTCAACGCTACAAGCTTAGGGGGACCGTTCTAGTGAATATTGTTTACGAGTGCTGTTGATTATCGTGAACATTTTTGGACCCCTGTAAATAAAAAAGTGTGAACGATCTACGTGACCACACAACATCGAGACATTAAAATTTCACGATTCAATCTACAAACTAAAACGATTTACTGCAATGTCCTAATTATGACATTGATTACCGTCGTCATTACATAATTAAATTAAGTCTATAAATAAAATGCTATCGCGTTAGGTACATTAAAACCTAAAACACTAATCATAGTGTTCAACATACTGCAACAATACTTAAATTGATATTATTGCAACACTTAAGTACATGCTATTAATGTGAATTACATTGGCGCCGATTCCCTTGTTCACAAACTAAACTAAACTAAGTTCAGTGCATCTTTTCCTTTCTATTTCAATAAGAAAAGGACAGAAGATATATATTAGTTTAGTCCTGTCAAATTAAGATATTCCATAGACGTGATTTTAAACATGGCGACTAAACATACGTCAATTTACGTCAGGTGCCGACTAATTTGACAGGACTTAACTAATATTTATCTTCTGTCCTTTTCTTAATAAAATAGAAAGAAAAAGATTCACCGAACTTAAATTTAGTTTAGTTCGCGAACAAGGGGGAATTGGCGCCGTTATTTCTCATTCCATTTAATATTTTATGAAAAAGTATTTAAATATATTATACTGTGTAAAGGCACAAACAATACAAAACATTTCATTTTGATCTGAATCCTTTTATTCAGAATGCTCAATATTATATCATATGCTGTGGTGTGGATGCGTTACTTATGTAAAATATTGCAATATTTAAGGAATACTACAAAAATAGTTATCTTTTGGCAATTTATACAATTATCAATAAATACAATATTTATACGAGCATACATGATCCATTTAATGATAGTTGGCGATAATTAAATAATTATTAAATTTAAATAGATCTTAAAATTATTGGTATTTCATAATTTGGTGTATATTGAAGTGTTACAAAGTGGAATTTCATAAAATTTCAAAATCTAAAGTAGATAAGTTAATGTTTTTTAAATCTTTACAGCGACCTTTGTAATCTTTGGTGATCCGAGATCCATTCTGTGGCTTTTCTTGAATTCGTCTAGTTCAGTGTCGTGCGCGTCACCGTTGACGCCGGCGCCGTTGAGTTTGGGAGCGTGCGCGTGCGCAGCCTTGCCTGCGCGGGCGCCGGCCTTATCGCTGTACCCGTTAACTTTGTCACCAGCGTGACCATTCATTTTCCCAACGGCATGACCATTTATTTTCTCACCTGCGTGCCCATTCATTTTCGCGACTCCATTCTGGCCATTGTGTTTGTCATCATGGTGGCCGTTGGTCAACCTTTTAGAATGCCCTGATAAAGCAAAAGAAAATTTCCTTTTAACCCCCAAACTACGTGTTTCATAGTGACACTGGCGCAAATGTGTTAGTCACGTTTTCTAAGCTAAATGCGATTGGGTAGATTCATTTGATGAATCCAAATGTTCGAATCGTCCCAAAATAGCAACAGCTCTCGTATCTGGAAAGTTACGTGTGACTTTAATATACTCGCGGGTACGCGTGGGGAAGCTAACATTATTCACACTGTGAAAATGACATGAATTGTATCGATACCTCCCGCGCCTATTCATTTTATATGAGACAATTATACTTCCTTTAATTTCTGATGTCTGTAAACTCGCATAGGTACTCTAGCCAGATGGTGCCGTACAGCGAGCTTTGTTAATCGAGGATTCACAAGGCAGCCCGGAGAGAAATTTCCAAGAATAGTAAACGATGCGACGGGGGAGATATTGACGTGTTAGTGCAAAACATCCAATGTGTAATTGTAATGAGACAAAAACTAAGACAGATTTTAAAAGGTGAGACAAAAACTAAGACAGATTTTAAAAGGTACCTAAATAAACTAGTAAAAATCTACCGGAACTAATAGGGGTGTCTAAACTAGTCTAGGACACAATTACGCCAGTGTTCACATCACAATATCGCATGCATAGAAATGACCGACGAGAGTTAAATACATCGACTTGTCTGACCCAAAAGCTATTAGAACTTTGTATCCTGCTCCAAATATATTTATCAGTCGCAAAGTATTTTAAAACGAAATAAGTTTAGTTTTAATAGCGTTTGTAGACATTTTAGCTTGACAGATAGTAAGGAGTTTTAGCTGATGAGTCTCATTTGCATTCAATACTTTTTGATCAACTCTCAAGTCATAATTAATAATCAGATCGTAAGCAATTTAATTCACTATCCCTCAATCTATTAAATAGTGCACTATTTGTTGTAACTACTAAGTCATATTTTTTATAAATTAATAGTTGCAGCAAACTTGTAAAACACTGCCATGATAGAAGACTATATATTAGAGAGAATAATTTAGATAGCGAGCGCAAAGGGTTTGGAAAATGAATAAAATTGCTTGTTTTCTTTAAAGTTATTGAGATTAGTTGATTTTTCATTTGTATGGAATGAGAGAAGAGAGCATCCTCATTATGGATTACTCCATCAGTACTTGAAATAGCGAAGCAAACATTCTCCGTCTTACCGTTCGCGCTAGCCTTGGCTTCACCACCCGTGTAGTACTTTTTTGAAGTCTTCCAATCCTCCTTCAAGGACAAGTTATACATAGAGAAGGCAGGGTCACCGGTCACCTCCCGTTCAATAGTAAGGAACTTGGGCAGTGCAGCTAACAACGTGTCCTGGTCATACACAGCACTGTACGTCTCCAACAAAACTAGTCCCCGGCACCTGAAAATATTTCAAAAATATAACTTAAGTATAGACAATTTTGTTGATAGATTAAAGAGATATTAAATTATAGAACGAAGCATACATACGTATTATTACCATATTGAAACTTGTATCTCTAGATAGAGGATAAAATATAAATAATGAAAGAAAAAAACACAGCCATTTAATTTATTTATCACAATAAAGAAAGCAATATATAAATAAATAGATATAATAATATGATAATTCTAATATCTAGTCACCTGGGATGGGAGGGCTGTCTATAAATGTCCAACTGATAGTACTGATTGTTGTAGATGAAGCAGCGACGCTTCTTGAAGATCGTGAAGTGAGCTTCGTCACGCTGCGGGAGTAGGTTCAAGTAGTCCCTGTGTGTAAGCTGTGTCCTCACTTCTACAGATTGCCCATTGATGGGATGGACCTTCCGTAGCGTGTGAATGTACGACCAGTGGCCCTTCTGACCGCGCTTACGCAGTCTGACTTGCGCCTTACGGACATCGCTCTGCAAGTAGTTGTGAACCACATCGAAGTCCTGGAAGGACGGGAACTCCGAGTCGAGAGTAATCGGTGACTTGACGAGGAACTTGCGCTTCTTCGAGTTGACGTTGAGCCGGTCGCCGGTGTCGATGCCGATCCTCTGGCACACGCAGTCGATGAGCCGGTTCATCTTCAGATCGAAGTCAGTGGAGTTGTCGATCACGTCGAAGTACGGGTGGCCGATCCAGGCGGCCGCCGCGTTGTAGTCAAGCTCCCTGGCCAACTCCACCCCTTCGGACCGGGATGCATGATCCTGTTAACAATAAAACAACACCTTCATTATTTATTATTCACTAGCTACTGCGCACGACATCGTATGCGAGAAATTTCTTGTTCCCCCGACCCGACCCGCCCCGTCGCATCGCATCGCCTGCCTGCGTTATTACTTTGTCTTTCATACTTTTTTCTTTTTGCTCGACTCCTAACTAAGAGTCTTAGTGTGATGTTCAATAGCCTATAGCCTTATTAAGAACTAGCTTCGGCCCGCGACTTCGTCCACGTGAAATTTCGGCTCAACGCCTCGCATTCCATCGCTCGCCCGTGCTACTACTTAATTTTAGCCTAGTATTCTTTCTGACTTTTTTTCATTTTGCTCGGCTCCCAAGGGTCGTAGCGTGATGTTAGATAGCCTATAACCTTTCTCAAGAATTGGGCTATGAAATGCAAAAATATTTTTTCAAATCCGACTGGTAGTTACAGAGATTAGCGTGTTCAAACAAACAAACTCTTCCGCTTTATTATTGGTATAGACTGATTTATCAAGTGATCTGTCAAGGTTACGTAAATATAAGTACCTACGGAAATAATTTAGGTCGTACGGTGACTTGTCGTATTCCGAATGATAACACCGTAAGACGATTACGTCTATCACAGATCACATGACACACATCCATCATGATGATATTCAATAATATTTCTATTTTACAATCAGTGGTCCTTAATCTTAGTAAATTCATAACAAAACGGTAATCCTATCATTCGATGACGTCATTCAATTATTACTGTGGGTATGATTGATAGCACGCGCTTTATCACCATAGTCTTGTAATGGCACATTGCCAATGTTATTGCGAACCAGAGTCGATAGGTTGCATGCGCTGCGATCATTCATAAAGTTAGACATTTGAATAATATTGTTTTTATAGCTCGGGTCAATCGTTTAGCGAAATAAACAAACGCAAACTAATTTACAATGTGTTTGTTTTGAATGTAGGTACAAAGCTTTTGGTTTAAGAATGAATACATACATACATACTAAGTAGATAAATGTATGTAATGATATTAGGTATATTATTGGTAGGTAAGTTAGATGCGCTTGTGACCACGAAACCAACGAAGAAGGGGCAGGGGGGCAAGTAAACAGCCAGAGCAGGGCCCCGTATTACAAAGAACATACTTGTAAGTCCTAAGGTATGTTGTAACATACCTGGTGAAATGTGTTTGTACTATAGGTACACATCTGCCTAACCCTTCGGGGAATACAGGCGGATGTTATGTTATTTGTGGGTACTGTACCTTTACTGTTTATTTATATCCTTTTATCGACGATTGATAAATTTTCCACTTCTACATTATATTCCATACCTACAGATAGCACGGTGTGGTGATACACACGCTAATTTAAGTACCTACTTACTGTTATCAAGTGTTAATTAAATAACAAGTACAATATGAAAACCCCCTTATCTCTTTCTTATTTAACAGTTTTTTATCAGACAGACAAAACTATACTTAATTTTTTATACACAAAATAGTTTTTTGTCTAGTGAAGTCAATGACCATTTTGCAACAAGTATTAGCCACTAGCGTCGCACAGGCGTAAAAATATAGCGGCGATATTTTTTCACGCATTGGATTTGTTTGCAATCCACTGGATTTTCAAAGCACTGCTTAGCTCGCGTTGAAAATCCAACAGAGTGATTTTTTGACGCGCTGGGATGCGCTTTGGTGGATTCTCAATGCTTGGCTCAACACCGAGAGTTCAATATCCAGTGCACGATAAAATCCCGCCACGAAATTTTTACGTCGGCTTAGCAGTAATATGAAATTGAAAACATTGTCATGCGGCGTTCCAACATGTGCGTCTCACGTGAATGGGAGGTACCGCGGCACGGCAGGCAAATTTAATACCAGTAGCGTTACAATGAAATTACACTCTAAAGCGTTTTATTATTCAAGTCACGTTTCCCATCATGTGTAGGTACGTAATCACGTAGTAGGCCGACAGATATGCTCGTTTATAAAAATACAATAACTGGAATTATTATTAATGAGATGCGAAATAGTATGATAATTAATTTAGTCTCGTTTTTATAGCATGTGCTTAAGTAAATATGATAACCTGTCGTACGTGTTAGACGTAATAGGGCCCCATATAGTTAAAGAGTTACTATCCATTGTCTGGACGAACGAGTTGCTCATATAACGTACCACAGACTACCTACCACTTGATTGTGCAATCGATAGTCTGACAACAGTAAGTGATGTCTTGAGCCACGGTAATGTTGAGCCAACTGAGTAAGTTAATACACTAATGTCTCTCAAACTGATTGATCGAAAGATGGGTGTCAAAATGCTTTTCAACGAGGTGTAATGGACTGTTCCATTGTTATGACAGGAGGATATGAAAATGTTGATGGCTTTCTAGATTAGCTACGACGTAGCCCAGGTACTGCGATTTTAGAGGTATGTGGCATGACGTACAGACGCCAGCACATCAAGCTACTACAATCTGTCAAATTTCTTTAATAGATTTTCAACTTTATTGCTAAACCGTTAAGGTTCAAGGTTGATTGGGAAAATTTGACAGTTTCGGGTAGCTTGACCTGCTGGCGTCCGTACATTTGAAATGGATTATTCGATTACTAGAACTAGTTATTTCTCATTCTAACTTTAATGTTGTATGCTATGGAAGTAACCTGCCTTTGCTGTCGCGCAGTCGGGTAAAAAGGTGGGAGAGGTTATTTTTGTGTGTCGTAAACTCGTAACAATCTATACTAATAACTGTAAGTTATTAGCTGTGAGATTTGACTCGTCATTATCATTCTCCTTCCCGTATCCCAATTTATTTGAGGCCGACCCTAAATAAATTGAAAAGCAAGCAAGAAATAAAATAAATAAATATTATAAGTAAGATAAGATTCAAGTGAGTTTGTGTGAATGGGGTTACCATCAAACTCTTCGGAACTACACTGATCAGAGGCCATATTCTCGTAATTTAAAACGTTCAAAATCTAGTCGCAGTCTCATCTCGGTGACAAACACATGTCAAAAACTTGTCAAAATGTAGGGAAATTAGACGTATTTTTGACAGATTGAGACTGAGATCAGACTGTGAACGTTCTTAAAATTACGAGAATTGCCCCCCATATTCTGATTTTTTTTTAACTTAGGGGAAGCCATGTTGCCAAGTGTCATAGAATTTCTTGTTTGTTTAACATAAAATATATTTATTATGTTAAAACGAGAAATTCCACGCGGACGAAGCCACGAGCAAAACCTAGTCATTAGTAGCCAAATTACTGAAATCAAATGATTATTTAATTAACTAATTTGTTTGTATACATTAAATACTTGTTTCCCCACTCATTATATTTGTAGACACATTTTTATTAGTCACGTAAATTATCTCTCGTTAATTATTTACTATGATGATGAGGTATGTTATCGTATCAAAACATTCGTTATCTAGATAACGTATAAAGATATACATAAGACTTATCACGCATTAGATGACATTTAAAAGAATTTAGTGACATTGAAATTAGCCGGTTTGAAGATAACACGTAGATTCATATAAATAAAGTAATAATAGAGTCGGTGGGAATGATTCCTCAATACATCGCTTTCATCGGATCAATCCATTTATCTTTAAAACTGACGTAGCGTTACAGACAGATAATACCCACACCCACAGACTGGGTCATGATCCTAAGGATTCAATCAATGATAACAGTAACAATGTTAGATAAATAGGAGGGTGTAATTTATTTAGCTAATATTACTACCTTAGTAGCACCTCTGCCTATCCCTTTGGGAAACACAGGCGTGATGTTACGTGGTACTATTTAAATATAAATTCTAGCCATGTTACCTAGAATATAATTGACAAAATGTATATACTATCGCCAAAATCTATATCTGACCACCGTAAAGACTATTCCTGCTTGCAGCGCATATTATTAGTCGACCTAAAAAGGATCCTCTTTTGTTTTACTTACGGACGCAGCTGTGGTCATCGTGTGCACGGGATTTTGTTTTCGAAATGGTTAGGTTAGGTTAGGTTTTGGCGATAGTGCGTACTGTGCACCAGTGCCTACACTGCCTACCCCTTCGGGAAATAAAGGTGTGATGTTAAGTTTTTACGTAGGTACTATTGATATTTGAATTTGGTGGCTTTTCAGATAAGAAATTAGACGTAATATTTTAATAATAAAAGCAATTAACAGACTTTGGACAACCTTTTTTCTTCACGTCGTTTTAGATAATGATATTTATGTTCTCTATAAGCTCTGTTATCGTTTATTTACTTTGTGATATGTTCATTATTTTCTATACATATATGAAACACATCAATTTGTTGCATTAAAATGTGCATAAAATAGTATAGGTGTTATTTTAGCTACAAGCAAGTCAAATTCCTTTTTTATCAGTATTTATATAGTGGAATTAACCTATGTTATAATCGATAGCTAGTCACGATAAACCCTTTCATTGTACTGATTAGAATTACAAAGGAAATCTATGCTGATTTTCTTATGAATATTGGCGTACAAACAGCATCAATTAGATAACAAATGAAGACTTATATTATAAGCAAAGAGATTGGATATAAGGTTATGAGACACTAATCTCAAAAGAAGAAAAGTGAAACTGAAAATAGAACGCGCACATTACATAATCAGGCTATAATAGTCCCACTGCTGGGACACAGGCCTCATCTCTGTGAGAGGGAGTGGGCCTTAATCCACCACGCGGGCCCAGTGCGGGTTGGTAGATGTAGCATGTCTTCGAATTTTTTGGTTCTAGGACATGCCAGTTTCCTCACGATGTTTTCCTTCACCGTTTAGAGAGCGGTGGAGATGATATAATTTACACAAAGTAAAGCGCCTGTCCGGGTTCGAACCTACGACCTACAACTAAGTCGCGGCTGTTATCACTGCTCTTACGCGCACATTATCGAGTGACTTGTATCTAATGAGTATTTTAAACGTGCTCTAGTTTCGTGTGTTTGGCTTCCATTTCCTGAGTACAGTCAAAAGCACCAATATGTCAACACTTGGCAACTTTCAATTGCGATTTTTTCGTGAAATAACGAATGCAACACAAAATACGACACATTAAATAAACCTTTCGTTCGAAAATGCTATGTTCGTAACAACATAAAATTTCATTAAAAAATAAAGAAGTTAATCGCTTTTGAATAAAGCCGAGGGAATACATACTTTTGCTCGTGACTGTACATGTCACAGAGCGGCGCCGGCGCCTGTAGTGTAAGAGAAAGGTTACTAGTTAATGCCAACCTCTGTGGAGTAAAAGTCTTCAGCGCCGTTGGCAGCAGAGAGCATGTGCACGATGTGATTGTACCGGTTGTCTCGCAGCTCCACGCAGTTCCAATTGTTGGTAGACAGCATCGCTTCCCATTTCTCTCTTGATATAACTGGAATGTGTTGAATAAATCTATTAGGTATTTAGGCACAATCAACGATTGAGAAGTTATAAATGAATGTAGCATTCGGCTGCCCGCCAATTTTATGTAACACCCTGACATACTTTTGTTTTTTTTAACGATAGTGAATGACTAATACGGAAGCAGTCTACAAGTCTACAGCAATTTGAGTCATGTCCGGAAAGAAATTACCAGTAATTGTCCCTACCTAATAGTTATTATAGGTACTTATCATAAGTGTGATTAATTAAAATTGGAGTAACTGATTAATAAACAGTCAAGAGACAAGTATAGATAGCTATAATTTGTAATTACGACCCATTCAGATATAGTTGTAAATAAACAAATTGGGAGTTGGTATCACCGAGCAAACAACCTCCTTGGTGCTCGCGCGTGGCCGGAATTTACATAACAATTCATGTTTGAATACAGGAAAATTACAAGTACCTTTCTTTAGGTAAATGTTCGTGATTAGGGCTATTGTTTGATTGTGATTGTATGTACTCGTAATGCTCATCATTACTAAGCCATCTATGATTTTGTACAACTTGTGGTCACAAGACATTGGTCATGGACTTGTTGTCATTGGTCCATGGCCTTGACAGCGAGCAATAGACAAAAGTGTCAACATTTTTTTATGCATGAGTACGAGTCTTTTGACTATGTGTATCGTCTTTTTTCGTTTATTATTTTTTTTTTTATTACTTGTAATTGTGTGTTTTGTTTGTGCAGAATAAAATATTTTTCTTTTTTTTCTTTACTTTCTTTTACAAGAGAAAATTATACAGAGTGACAGGGACCTCGACGCGCAAACTATAACCATGGTGTTTTTTTTTCGTCGGTTATCCTACTATCCTATTAATATTATAAACGCGAAAGTTTGCATTTATGGATGGATGGATGTTTGTTACTCTTTCACGCTAAAACTACTGAACGGATTTGGATGAGATTTAGTACACCGATGGTTTATAACAAGGATTAACATATAGGATACTTTTTATCCCGATATTCCCACGGTATCGAAACTTATGCGGGTGAAACCGCGGGGCGCAGCTAGTTAAGTAAAAAAATAGCTATAAACAATTTGACCGCGTAGGTATAGCCTTTTTCTATGATTCTTCCCTACCATTTTTATATCCAACGAAAAAAATTTAAGGTAGGTAGTCTAGAATCAAGTGCTAAATCAATCTCATAGTTAAATTTTACGCGTCGATATCCCTGCCAACCTACCTAAGTAATAGAGTACCTATTACTTAGGTAGGTAGGTTATTATTTGCTTATTTGATTTCAGACTTGTTTTTGTTTGGTTGAAATCTCACAAATCTTAATTATTCACTAATAGTAAACAACATGTATTCAACCTTCAAAATGTATGTAAACCAAACCACGCAAGGTTTGTTATTTTTATCTGCAGTGCCTGTCAAGAGAATTTGCAGACGTTATCTACGGAAACGCATTACCACCGGGTATTTTCTTTCCTAAAATAAAATATTTGTAATCATGTTTACGACCTTCACGTCGTTCATATTTAAATCTCCCGCATAATGAAGGGAATTTTAAATGGGAGCGACCCAAACTATTGCACCTACATTTTCCTGTGTACTTGCAGTTTTTTTCCAATCTCACAAAAAATAAATATCTAAGTAATGTTGTTTTTGCTGTCAATTGTGCAAGTTTCCAATCATTACAAAACCTCAATCTAGTTCAACCGCATTGTAATTCAATTTATCATGTCCCAGTTAAAACTGCAAATACATATAAATCTAATCGTAACAAATAATAACAAAAACATTGAAGTTTCAATATAAACATCAACAAGACACTTAGTTACGTACGTTTTTTTCTATTAAAATTTATAGGCAACAATTATAAATCGTTTATGAATCAGACAACAAAAAGAGTTTGCGCAATGAGTATAAATTGTGATAAATGTAATAAGTATCAATCAAATGCGTACCGACACCATGTAGCTACGTAGGTATACAAGGTGGCAGGGTCACCGACGCAAAACCTGTACCATGGATTCAGTACATGATTCTGAACCCAAAGCGCTGACATTTTTCGACGGTATGTTTTTTTTTTAAATCAGCAGTTTCGTACAGAAATGCAAAGCCTGCGGTCAAAATGTATGGAACAGTTTTTTTTTTTCAAATAACCGACCATCAATTTCAGCGCAAGCGGGTTTCAGAATTATGTACTGAATCCATGGTATGGTTGCGTTTCGATGTTCCTGCCCCCTTGTATACCTACAGGTAACAATAAAGCTTTTGTAGCAACTAAACGTAGGTAACTTCTATAATCAGCAAACATAATAACACCATTTCAATTATCGATTACCTACTGATAATTTTTCACGCTCTGTAAATTCTGTTTGACCCTGTACAAGTAAATATTATTTTTAAACTTTCCTTATCTACCTATTTAGCTAGTAATATCCAGTAGGTATACATAATCACTCATTTGATTAGGTTCTGATTATACCTTGCTAGTCATGGCTCTCTTTCAATTATCCATTTCTTTCTAATGTATCCGGCCGATCCCCAAAAATATCCAGGAGTTACAAACATGTTTTGTATATATTTACTGAAATAGCAGTAACATTCCCGTCTGACAGATACGAATTACTGCCAGCTTTATTTTACCATATGATATTCAATCAAGACATTGATTGTATAAAACTATTTTCTTGTGTCTGATTCAGTAACTCATTACCTAGGCATACTAGAATCATTTAAGGTATGTAGGTAAGTATTCATAATAAAACTTGTTGTGAAACCACTGAGGCGTGTTGCAGTAATGATAATAAACACTGCATATTTACATATTAGTGTATAATATAAATACACATAGTACTACACAGCTTGTCTAAGGTCTATTCAAATTCATCTCTACAATTGATGTTATTTTAAATTAAACAAATATCAACCTTATTGCCGTGAAAATGAAGCTGATTTCAGCGTGACTAGTGAGTAATATTGAAAAAGTTATAAAATGTTAGAACTTCTAATATTTAGTATCGTAAACTGAACTTTATTGTGTAGGTTTTGAAGTTCTTTTTTCAATAACTTATATTTGTTTACATGTTTGGAAAGTAAATCGCGAACATTAGATGTATTTATAGGGCACGTGTTTTTGTTTGTTGTATCTTCCAGGTATAATCTGCTAGTATCTGCACTGTTGATAATCATATGTAGAGTGTAGACGATAAAACACTTATTTATATTCTCAGACAAATTGC
This sequence comes from Apamea monoglypha, assembly GCA_911387795.2. Taxonomy (NCBI): domain Eukaryota; kingdom Metazoa; phylum Arthropoda; class Insecta; order Lepidoptera; family Noctuidae; genus Apamea; species Apamea monoglypha. The sequence continues at coordinate 15,940,450 of OU426924.1, forward strand.
CCGCCCTTCAGGCGTCTGTTTGTCTGTCTGTTCGTACTTAATCATAATCATGGCATGACGTTGTTTTGCGGCCAGTAATAATAGACGTGTTAATTATAGTTTCCGTTGATCTGCGTACATCATGCCGTGTTAAATTCTGCTAGAATGGAAGTTCTAGATCTAGGAAATCAGGTGTATGAATCAAAACGTCAAACATTTCAGTGAAAATAAAGTTCATTGGGTAACTGTCAAACTGGATTTTAAACTTTGACCTTAGGTATATGTATAGGCTAGGAAAAAAATAGAAGTTGAAACTTACATGCACTGGCATCCATCGCTCCCCTATCGCATATAATCAGGCAATCCCTCTGGCAAGTCCTGCCCAGCTCGAAGAAAGTGTTCTCAATCTGTATCATAGTCCTTAGAAGATTCTCCTGGAATTTTAACGCTGTAACAAGGAATACACATTTATGAATACAAAGGTTTCGATCTGAGAGTAACTAATCAGTAGTAGGACAGTTATATGTGAAGATGGATGGGGGTATGCTATAGGTACGCACGGCTACACATCAAGCTATACACAACCAGTATAAGCTAACTTCTGATTGTAAGAAAAACCTATACAATACGAGGTCAGCTAAAACTGGAAAAGTATAGCTTGATGTGTGGCCGTGTGTACATCACTGCTTAACCCTTCGGGGAATACAGGCGCGATGTTATGTTATGGATGAGTAAGTGCAGTGATAAATGGTTTGCATCATTATAAGCTAATCAACCCACGCAATCATGCCCAAAAACATTAAATGACGTATCAAGTATTTGATGTAATTGGGAACTACCGAAATACATGTCACTAATACCATAATAGTTGCTTGAATACTACCAACACAATAACTGATGAGCAGACCGTGTCATGAGAAAGCGCAGATGGTCAGTTTATTCTTGCAGATATTCTAAACATTCTGAATAAGATAAACTTTGTGAATGACCATGCGTGGTTGAACGTATACAACTGTAAAATTAACGACCGACTAATCAGAAGACATGATGATAAGACAAATGTTTAAAACAAATGAAGTCTACTAATTAAAAACAACTATTAATTAATATCTACCCTCCCATATTTTGTTAATAAGGATAAAGAATTTCTTCGTTGAACCTTTTAATCACTGGTTTCAGGCAAAGTGTAGGCGTGACTCTTAAAGGTCAAAAGTTATAGGTAAAAACAGATAGGTCGTTATAAAATTAAATGTTTATTTTCCAAAACAATAACCTATAAAATGAGGTGTTGAATTGAAGCCAAACAAACACGTGGCTTAAGCGCAATGCCATTGAGGAACGCATGTATATGTATTTAAACATCCATTACATATCGAGACCCCTCCGTGCCTCGGAAAGCAAGCAAGCCCAAAAGTCTGGCAACCAGTCTTACCAAGGGATACCGTGTTACGCAGTAACTGGGTTGTGGAGGCCAGATAGACAGTCGCTCCACGTAAAAGACTGGTATTCAGCTGCATCCGCTTTGACTAGAAGTCGACCCCAACAAAGTTGGGAAAAGGCTAGGCAGATTGAGGTGATGCAACAAGCTTTTGGTTACTGGCAAACGGGGCCCCCAGAACAGTTGGCACTCGAAACCTTCATCCTTCTATCAATTATGTACCTCGATTAAAGTACCTCCGTACATGTATTGTATACCCACTTGACAATAAAATCTTGTCAAGCAAATATCATTAAGTACGCTTTTATTGGACATGTATACGATGCTTGACTTGATAACACATGGCTTTGCGCGTGGTTAATTTATAATTTATTATGTTTATGTAGCAGTAATCGGATAATCTTGTGGCTTTAATTGGTCAGCAACCATTATATTATTATGAAATATAATGTCATGTTTGCTTAATAAACTATAAAGAAATTCAAATCCTAATGATACGGCGTTTTTTTTTTTTGCGAACTTGTCACAACAGAAAACCTTGATTTATGTTTACAGATAACACTTCAGGAAATGACTCAGAATACAAGCAGACATTCCAATTTCCGGCAGGAAATGGTGCAGTGAAAAGCTTCCAAAGAGAATACCTATGTAACTCCAAATCACAGAAAGTTCCTTAAATATTCTGTTTGACTTACAGAAAATGTTGAAGGTTAGCCTATCTGGCAAATTACCCGCTGCATAATAAATAACGACAGTTAGGTTCATTTATCTACATTAAGTTATTTGGATACAAACGTTTTAGAAATACTGAACTACATGAACGTTGATCACGGCAATTTACAGCACAATCTATACCAATAAACGTCGTCGGATAAAGCTAGTATAATTAAATTTGTCAACTGGTGTCACGCACACAATCCATATACATTTTCCATATGAACGGAAATTGAAAGTCCCGTTCTGGAGAACGTGACTGAAAATCATAGTACAAGTACTCTTATGTTGGCATCGCCCAATGAATAAAAGATGAAAATCTATAAAAGCGGCGCGGTAGTCGTTTACATTACAATATTCCATGCCTTTGTAATTTTACTAAAATTGAAAAAGTGTACTACCCCGACAAATGGACTTTAATGTCGGCAAGATTGAAGAGACGGTTACGACCACTATAAATAGAATGATTTTGAAAATTTTTTTGTCGCTATGATGCGGACATGAGATGAGAACCACGAGACATGTCCATGACGCAAGAGGACACTGACGCGACAAGCCGCGCGGAACACACTATTATCACCCACAAATCACTGTTAACGACCCCGGTAGGTACTATTATAATCAATGCCAAAAAATAAGCACGGATATAGATTTCAGAATTAATAAACTTTATCTGCTAAGCCATTAAGTTTAATTTCTTTCGGCGTATCTAAAAATCAATATCATGACTCGTGCTCATGATGAATCAAGCATCTAAATCATTCATCGACTGTTACTAATTTCCTAGAGAATCCGCTAGTAGGTACGATGATACATATCTATCGTAGATAACGATCGTCTCCATTGCCAATGACAAAATGCTGATGCTGCGAGTTCGTATTACGATATCAACGCCTTTTAAGTGGCACCGATCAATTAGGAAGGTATCGCGTCTAGAGGTATCCTGTTTATGTAAGATGATTCCGATTCTGACCGTAACAGAGCGGTAATGTAGTCATGTTGAATACCACCGGTTTATACAATCAACAATTATTGCATTACAATCAACCCAGTAAATATTTATTCATACACACTTAACGCCAACGAGTAACTGCAGGATATCTGTCTAACAAGAAAGATGGATGGCAAATTGTTGTTCGTGGGAAATCTGTTTGAGTTTACAAATAGATAGTGAGGACCCCGATGTTATTGACAGACAGTTTGTAGAATAAGGACGGTGCCTTGGTGGTATATTTAAAAAATAAAGTAAGTAAATTATTTCAGCTAGAGGCGTGCTGGGAGACGAATTCGGCCGTGGTTGTCTGCCGAGTTTTATTTTCAGCGCCATACCAATGAACTCGTATTGGATGTGGATAATTCAAGTTTTCAGTGGTTTTTTTTTCAACTAAGTGGGTGTAATTGTAGGGTAATAATCGTATCATTTCAAAGTAGGATCTTAGCGAAACGTCTATGAAAATGTACGAGCAATGACGTCGGCGACCGCTGCCTAGACAATTTATGAGGTTGATGTAAAAATGGTGTCATTAACGTGTTTTACGACCGATAAAAGTAAAAAAAAAAACATATTTTAGAATGACAAGAAATCTTTAATGTCATCACAAGATACAGGTTTCCTGCGCAATTATGTAAGTAGGGTTTAGTCCCTAATTACCATTTGAGTACAACCTCTCATAAATACTACTTGTTTTACTTGTCGTTGGCCATAATCATAAATTACCTACTTTAGAGTGGACACTTAAGTATCACATGATAGATAAGAAAAATCTATAACCATGAACTTGATAAAACATTGTTGTTTTATAAAGCTTTTTGCTAGTCACGTAGTTAATAAAAAAAAAAAAAAACAACAGTTTGCAAAACTGCGGAAAAGCTTCTAGTAGTTAAATACGGGTTTCTTGCCAAGAGGATAATAACATTAAATAAGGAAATTAGGGGTTTAATTAAATTTCCTTCTTCGAGCAAAAAGTTTTGTTTTTTATTTAACAAATCCATCTGTCATTGTACAATACTGTAATAATTAAGTCAACGTGCCGAGGCCAAATGCTTTCGTACCAAGAACGACATGGTATTTTAAAGGTACCTAGGTAAGTAAAGAGAACAAAGACGTCATAGAAGTTATATTTATTGGAAGTATTTGCAATCTGACAGTAGTTAGCTCATCTACAAAATAAAGATTTTATTCGTTGGCTACCTGTCTTTACAGCTATGATAGACGTTTCATTCAAACTGGATAAATATTTAAAATCGAGTGCCCAAGGTGCGGAGGGTTCACAGACATTGGCGCCGATTCCCTTGTTCACAAACTAAGCTAAATTTAAGTTCCGTGCATCTTTTTCTTTCTATTTCATTAAGAAAAGGACAGAAGATAAATATTACTTTAGTCCTGTCAAATTAAGATACTCCATAGCAAGTATTTTTGATAATAAATTAAAAACCAAACCAACGACGATAGCTTTATCTAGCTACACAAATCAGAGAAAAAATCCAGTTAAAATTAACGTACGAGAAAGTTATCTTAGAACATAAAATTGTATTGACGAAGATAACGTGGAAATCAAATTTATTTTCGTATCGCGTGCTTTGTTTTCATGACAAATTTCATGCACTATTCAAATTACATTATTCATCGTTATTTGAGCAAGCTCCTGTTCGCTTTGCATTGCGAATCGACGATACTTTATGACTCGGTAATTTTCTACCGTGTCTACTTAAACAAGGCAATTCTTGTAAAAAGTTGAATCAATTCATTTTATAATCGTGGCTAAACTAACCAAATAAATGTATATCTTTACAACGATCATTATTATTTAAGAATAATTTGAATGTTTAAAGTTCCGAACTCTTGTTTTATTCAAATTCCTGTCCACTTGTGTTTGGCAGCTCTCTTGTGGACACACACAATGTGTTTGGCATCTCTCTTGTGGACGTTGACCAACACACGCCTCCACTGACGTCAATCCCTCATAAAAAAGAAATAAGTTTCAACGCTCTAAGCGACGTCATCAGAAGCCAAACAAAGCTCCTGATACCTGACTGAAGCTAATTAGTCGGTCACGCCATAATGACCAAATAATTCAAACATTGTGATAATTATGACTCTTTTGCAAATGAGACTACGAAATTCTTGAAATACTGTGCGTGGTTAAATATGGTTACTGGCACGATACCAAACCTAACATATTATTACTGAGCACATGAACCGAGACAATCTAAAAATGAAAACTTCTTAAAATCACAGTCGATCCTATTGATACCAGATGTGGGTTGTTATCACTGCGACAAACTCAGATTACGTGACGTGACGAAACAGAAGCGTACTGGAATTCGTCGGTTAGCTTATTTACTTTCCGACTTCTATCTCCTCTAATAAATAACACTATTTATTATGTCTATTAGATGCCACTGTATCTACTATATCCACTGATATAGTAACGCGCTAGCAGTCTGTAATGGGCTACCTAATTTGATAAGAGCTGAGCGACATATACCTAAGCTTGGATAGATAGATAAAGCAATTAGCGATAGATCGATGACCCGAACTGTTGTCATGTGATATGGTTGTATTTAGCTTTTTAAGAGCTACTGCATGAGTTTCCATTTTAGCGTTGGTTACCGGTGGTTACGGACTCACCACTGACACCGTTGCATGCCTGGGCTACAGCCGCGGTGGTGCACCATTTGCAATCGGTAGAGCACATGTCAACTGAAACACTTTTCGGCGGGTCTGCCACATAATCATTATCTATTTACTTTTTATGAAAATGCTTGCATTTTGGCAAACTGTGTGGACTGTGGTGCATAGCACATGTTTGATCATAGATGGTATTATCATATAAGCGTAATTATATGACGAACTGGTTTCTAGCATTGCTATTTATAATCATGACTGTTAAACCCATTAGGATCCATAGTAGTATGAATATAATGATATGATATTATATGAATATGCTAATGATAGATTTTAAAACCATTAACTTGGTTTTGATAATCTTAATGACTTCGCGTGTAAAAGTAGATGTTGGTCTAGATGATTTATTGTGTCACAATTGAGTATTCAAGGGTCTGATAATGATACCTTTGTGTTGTTAGATTGACATGAAACTTCAAGGCAAAAGCGTAATTGATACAGAAAATATTTGTAGGTCGATATTACCTTCAGCATTGAAACTTGGCCCGCCCTACTTCAGAACAAAAGGTTTTTATACGAACTATTATTATTATAAAAATTTAAGGACAAGAAAGCTAACGATCTGCTTGTTTCTGTATTTCGTAACTTTAGATATTAGACGTAAAAGGGCACGAGGTCGTACGGCCACTGCCTTAAAGAATTCATAAAAAGTGGTAGTACTCTACAACACGCCTACTAGTTTGTAATGACAAAAAAACCGCTATAGGTTATTAACATTTCATAGTGGCATTGATTGCGTATGAATCAATATCTGTTTGGTGAGGTCGTCCTGACCTTGGGAGATGTCTGTCCGAGCGAACTTAGTCCCCAACCCCTATAAAACTAAGCTTTATGTGTTTGTCAATAGTACGCTAGGCTAGACAAATATCTACGACGCCACTACACCCACTATTAAACTAGTAAACGAAGAAAAGTCTGAATACACAAACTCGGAAAATTTTTATGTTGATACTTCAAACGACGAAATAACAAATGGGCATTTTGTCAACACTTGTATGTGCCATTAGTGATATTCTTTTCCTTAATATCCAGACTCATTCAGACATTTAAAATTACTTGAAATGATTATAATAGCTACAAGTCACATGGGTAGTGAGCAATAATTCAACCGTGGAAGAAAATGAAAGATAACAGACAACATAGTCTTTGAACATCTCTGTTATTAAGATGTATAAGATGACATAAAACTTATATTTTTAGTTCAAAAAAGATGTAGATATGTAAGTATGAGAGATAAAAGTAGATAATGCGGGCCAAAAGTAATTATGTATTGTTGTTTTACGTCAGAGAACTCATTACAAAGTCACCTGCAGGTGACTTTGTAATGAGTTAAATATCATCAGGAGATATAAAATGATAAACATAGCGTTGATGGATGTTTAGAAACGGATGGTGGACTTGTTCAGACATCGTTTGATGCTCAATAAACACAGATGTTTGCGTCACTCACTGATGACAAACGGTTTGTATAGACAATTTATTAGAAGTAAAATGGTTTCAAGTTATATTCAGTTTATTCTAGTGATGGCTAACCGTTGGGGGGCACTGGAACGGATAACTGCGGTTGAGTGGAACTGGGCACGATTGTCTATTTCTGTTTAATGGGTAACATGCGCAAATAATAAACGTTTGTAGGTAGATAGGGTAGACTTGTTAGGGTTATAAAGGGACTCGGCGTGAGCACGTGCTATAATAGACTTATCAAAAGCCTTAAAATATTCTGTTCTTAGGCCTTTCAACGTTACATAAGCCAGTCTAAGCCAATAAGCGACTATTTCTAGAAAAATCACGTATTCTTCGATCTGGTAATAGTCGGTGTCGGTATCAATAGCTGAAATTGTGTCGTGGCACGTTTCAATTGTATATAACTACATTTTATCAGAAACAACTGCAGAAGCAATTCAGGCGTGAAACAGAGCAGGCCAACAAAAAATGTGCATTAGGGAGCTTATCATATCAACACCTGTCGTGCGATTATACACGCTAACAAAAAAAAATGAATTACTTAATATTAACGAAAGCGAAAAAAAAATAAAGATTACGATTAGCATCGCATTTGAGGCGCAAACTATTTGGATTTAAGTACCTACAAATGCAATTCGAACATACAAAAATGTAGAAAAGCGATCAGTTGCCAAACAATTCGTTTTATAGATTACAAATCGAAATTATTCTATATTATGAGAGACCCAGAGCCTCTCGCCATCGATCCTCGAGCCTAACAATGCTACAGATACGTAACTACGCATTTCATATACAACGTGTTTCTTTCGCCTTGAACGTGACCGTGAACTAGCTTATACTAGATACGTCAGCGACACACGTTAACATTCACGTGTCGAGCCCGTCGAGAAGCCTCATAACGAACCTTCCCTCCCTCTCTCACACCCCCAGCCTATCTATATATTTATAATGAAATTTTTATAACATTATATCGATGTTAGAAATATGTATTATTCAGTGGGTAAACGCCAGGCGGCCTTGCCGATAATGGATTAAACAGATTTACAAGCACGTAACGACTCAATACAATCGTCAATAGAAACGACTAAGCAAAGTTAATCTTGCTCTTTTCATTCACAAAGGGGAATGGAATTAAGAGGATTGGAAAGACTGAGCTGTGTAATTAGAGCAGAATGATAATATAATTCTCTGCGACTTCTTAACGCCCTCTACTCTAATAAAAAAGATAAGAGCCTCTCAAAAGCAACCTTTTCTAGCACAGACTTCGCAATATCGGCCAAAAATATTCAGAATAAAATTTATTAAACTACGACGCAGCAAACAATAGCACAGAGAAAGAAAAAAATAAACTATCCTCAAAATAGACGAGAAAATCGTCCCCAAGAGGCGTTTCGAAGCTTCGCATACAGGGGCTCGCAAATCGGTCTTCACCTAGAGCTTCAGGAGCAAAAATAAACGATGCACGTGACTTTAGCCAATGTAACACAACCGAAATACCCGGCGTAACAGAATACAAATACGTTTGATGTTACGCAACATAATTATTGCCCGCTTTAAATTTTATACGAGTTTTATACAGATCAGGACTGTTTTATATTGGACTTTAGCCCGACGTTACGTCTTGGCAGTGTATGAAATGATCTGTCCTATATGTATTGTGACAAAGCAAACAGTACGGAATTCTCTGTGACGTGCGAATTCGCAAAATTTGACTACTGAAAAAGTCTTGCAGGCATGATTCATACATCTGCAGGTGGGACATTTCCAAATGAAAAAACTTACAAGGTTTTGTGAGATACGATAATTATCAATATTCGTACGTTTATGTTTTAGTTAGACGACTTGAAATAAAAGGACCTTAGTAGTTGAAATAGAAATTGGTGTTCCATCAGGCCTTAAAACATTTTGACCACGGTACCACTAAAACTATTTTATAGCATTTGGCTTGGAGTCTAAACACACAACTGTCACGCAGCCGCTGATGTTACAGCGACAAGAGTCTGAAGACACAAATTCTAAAGAGAATTCTTACCTAAACATTAAAAAAGAACTAAACGATCTTATCTTTACAATTAGCATGAAACCAGGGGTTATCATTGTTGTTGTAAGCCATAACCTGCGAACAGTTTATTTTTATTAGACGCCCAAATATCAAAACATTGTGGAACATGCGAGAGCACGTGACAAGTCAGAACAAAGGCGCTTTTTGCAGAGATTTTTTATCAGGATTCTATGCGGCCAGCCCGAATTTAAAGAGTGAATGTGCTATTATGTAAATGGCTTTCCCCCTTCACGACGAAACTAAATGAATAGCAGACGCAGAAAAATTTATAAACGTGATTTCAAGAAAGTAATTTTTCGATGAAACCGTTAGGAGCTTGATAATATTTTACTAAAAGGGTTGAGTACTGTCTGTACTGTTAAACATATTTTTAGACTATATTTAGAAACCTTTCTCGTGTTGTGTTCCCATTTGAAATGTTCCATTTGTCCATCGCACCAGTCTTTACTATAATTACTAGCATTTAGCAATGAAAATTCAATTACCACTTGGCAGAGCGTATAGTCGACCTACCTCACGTGGTGTCTACGTCAATGGCAGTCACGCCCCTAGCAGTATAAAGAGACCAATATCTACGTGAGAATTTTTATCGAGAAAGCCAATTTGACCTTGTTATGGCCGTCAAAGAACGTCTGAAAAACTTGCGAGATAAAAAAAATATGTACCGAATAACGTAGATCAAAATCCTAAACAAGTTTCACTAGTTTTCAAAGTGAAACATCGGCTGGAAAGAAATATTCTGCATGCATGTAAAAGCTTAAATCAAGCATTTCTATGATTAGGAACCAACACGTACTGGGCCCACGTGGTGCTTATTTTAATTATCTCGTGGTTTATTTAGACAGTTACTTACATTTTTCATTTTACTTGCGCAGGTAAATGGGATTAAAAAAGTGGTAGTCTTTGTATTTGCCCCTCGGTCAAGACAAGAGGATAGAACAATAGAAGTATTATCCTGAGATTCCGGAGGTGAGATGGAAGGTAGGAGAACGGCGCGGGGGAATCTCCCATGCGCTAAAAGATGCATCCTACAGAAGTCACCCAATACATTTTTAAATGCACGTTTTGTATACTTTAAAAATGTATTGGGCGACTTTTCCGAAGGATGCTAGAAGTTATAAGTAAAAAACTGAAAGTTGTACGAAAATTTCAAGGTTTTTGCGGTACCGTACAGTTTGCACAGGTCTTTCGAAACTGCAAACTTAGTTTTACATATTACTATCTATCCTAACAACGCCCAAAAAAACCAGTACAGTGCAATTTTGCGACCTAACGCGATTTTTGTGTCTACGGTGACTGGCCTATAAAGTATAGTTATATTAAAAGTGTTTTTATATTTAAAAAACGGTATTTTATGGTTTTGTGGTGAAACTAGTTAGTTATTTAATTTTTTTTTTAAATCAATATTGGATAAAAATAGAAGCTAATACCGGGATCCTGGCATTGAACATTTTCTATGCTGTATTAATACCGGTATTGAAAAAAACCGGTATTCGAAACCTCTACCTGTGACCCAGGGGAACATTATAGGCTGATTTCGCTTTAATTAGGAATGTGACAAGTCATTGACACTGAACTTGTGCTGTGGATTAGATTACATACACAATAGAATCAGTTCGGCGGTCGGCCGGTCTCATCTAAAACTAAACATAATTAAACAATAAACAGCCAGCCAAATGCTTAGTCTAAACAAAACGATGTACGATAGGGTGAAAAAAAACGTGTGATATAAGATTTTGGCAGCAGTCAATGCTAAACAATAAATGTACGTACTGGCAGAGGTTTCCGGTCATCAGACTTGCCAATGCGACGTTTGGATTTTCCAAAAATATTTTCTTTTCTTTTATCAAGAATTGAATTCGTTCTATTAGTGGTAGTCAAGACATTTTATGGATAAGACGTTAAACCGACAACCTTTTATTATTCAAACAATGGAATAAAATGTTACGGCAATGTGACATGCTGCCATCAAATCAATTGTTTACCCCATTGTTACTCTGTTCCGTAAAATTTGTTGCTCGTCAAATCAACAGTTAAGTAGGTACTCTATCTTGGAAGTTTCTGTTTGTAAATTCTATGGAACAATGTGGGTTGAAATGTTGGCATCCATAATCAAGCAGGTTCCCGTAAGCACTATTCTTCATAACATAAACACTTCATATGCTTATGTAAACTTAATTCATTACCGCAAATGTGGAATGAAAATAGCTTTATCACTTTTGCAGTGCCAGTAATGTCTACATTAGTAAGTTTACAGAATAAATTGACGTAAATTATGCATTTTAAATAGGTTGAACATTAATTTTCCTATCTAGTATATAATTAACACGTGTGTAACTTCGTTTAGAAGGAAAATTAATGAACATTAAGCGAGGAATAGGCAACGTCGTGGATAGTTTATCGAGGTACCGGATTTCATGCATTCTAAAATATGGATGTAGGTTGACAAAGGCTGAAATGTGAAGGTAATGGAACTAAATTATTACCTTAGCTGTGAAAATTAGGCTGCCTTCGCATCTGGCGTTGGTAGAAGTCGCGTTGACGCTGCACTAGCGACGCGTTCACGGGATTTTATAGAAAGGAGGCTTTTGCGCAGCAACTACTAATACTCTCAACGATAACGAATGCTAACACTAAATGCGAAGGGTGCCTTAAAGTGTGGTTTGGTGTGAAAGCATTGGGCATGCAGCATTAAGAAATGATCCTACTGTATAATATTTTTAGTGATTTCTGCAACTACTATAAATAAATACTTAAAATCTTACCTTCGTCTGCGGAGAGATCTGCGAACTTGACACCACCACTGTAAAAGAAAAAATATGCATTGCAGTACATATAACATACAAAATATAATTGTATTAAATTCATGTTTTCATTTTTATTACATCACTTATGCATTAGTTCCCAATTCCATATAACAAGATAAAAAATTAACAACTACTGCATATTTGTGTTGTGCAAGCTTTTAAATTTCAAAAACTAAGGCATTTTCACAGTGCATACTAAGTAAATCAGGTTTTAAATTTACATTAACTTTCTTCGCTTACAGTTCAATAGTTTACTGACAATCATGGAATCGGAAACTATTTTTATACATACTTACCGAGATTTACATAATAAAGTTGAATTTTAATTTAAAAAAATTAGCAATTGAAGTCATAATATAAAATAATTTCACTACTTAGTCAGAAAAACACAAATGACATGTCTGAGCTGACCGGTGAAACATTATAATTTATAGAACTAAAAATTTAATTTTATGTGTATTTACGTACACAATTCTGATAGAGAATGTAAATTTAAAAGCTTGAATTAATGTTTGTGATGCACTGTGTAGTTTTTGTAGATATCTCATTTACCTGAGGAGCACGTTTGCCGTTTCCGGCACCCGGAACACCTGGAAATAAACACATGTGGAACCATGTCAAATGATCTCCAGATGGAGACACCACAATTCAGAATTCGAGAGGGAAGCAATATTTTGCTAGGAATATCTAATTTTTGAAGGAATATAATTTCACAATAAAATAGGCCAAATGATTACAATTAATATTATAATTTAGTTGTGAAACAGTAAATCGAAAAATATTTAGTAATTATTTATTTCAATAGCATTGATAATAGCTACAGATAATCCTTATCGTGAAGTTTCTACATTTTATCAAGAAAAATAAAGACACCTTTTTTCAAAATCTAAACTTAGTGACAACAAATAAGATTAGGTAGGTATTGATTAAAATTAAAATAAATGTTTTGCTCACCTTCCATCCTAAATTCTCAAAGAACGTGCTGAGGCGGGACTGTCCGGTGGTTTTGCCGCCACACGGTCCTGAATAAAAATACAATGTGGTTTCGAGGTGAGATTTACGTCGCCAGAAATCCACGTGTTGCTTTTTTCATGACAGCAATATCTCATACAATAACAATTATGATACCACAAAGATATTTTACGCTTCATTAGTAAAACAAACCATAATAAAACATAATAGCGGCATGGTAAAATAAAAAATCACCGTATACAAAATATATGAGCAATCCTTACCTCCAGTGAGGACCAGTTTGTAAACGATTTTCTGGGTTTGATTCGCCATTTTAAAGTAAACGCAAATATATAAATTAAAATTAAATTACACTAAGAAGGATACTAAGCACATAAATATCATAAAAATGTTGAATTTACAAAAGTGTTATAAAGAGCCATCACAGTATAACTCGCATCGCCCGTCAGGCGTGCGCTCAAATGAAAGAGTGAATGAAAGGGAGGCGAGTGACTGACTGAGACTGAGTATGCTGACGCGCAGCAACGGGTATTGAATCGAATGATTCATAGACAAGTTTCTGAAACCATAAACGTATGCATGCTAAGAACGTTTACCGCCATCTAGTTGTTAGGCGCTGTACTATTGATTTTACAGTTACGGCCAATTTAGTTTTATGTCGTTTATTCTTCAGAATTTTATATAAAAATTATAGAAATACATATGAAATCAAACCTTTTAATAAGAATCAAGTTATTCCCACTGTACTTAACTGTAAAATACATTGACCATTTTCATTTTTAACTGCATTAGAACTTAAAACTGATACTTTAATTTGAGTATAACATTCGTTTTCCATAGAGCTGCTTTCAAGTTTTTCTAATTGTAATACTAAAGCTGGAATCTGTTCCCAATATCTTCCTAGACAACGATTTCTTTTCTCAATATAAGTTGGTTCTCTGAATGCAGAAGTTGACTCACCATCATCTGAAACAATAAAGAATTTCATAAACATATTTTTTTATACATTGTTATGAACTTATGACATACACAGTAATTTCCAGACTTTACCTTCCATATCAGAAATATCATTGTCTATCCATCTTGTTTGTATGTTTATATAAATTATTCCCACATTAAATTCATTTGCAATAAATCTGCTATAGTTAACTAAAGCATTCAAAAGCGACAGTCCTGCGAACAAATATAAATATTAGTTAAAAATAAAACTTGTCACACACATCACACACAGTATAGCCTCTTTTTTTAGAAGTTGGTTAAAATGACCATAGTGCCTGAACAAGACATGGTAGCAATGTGTCACACACACACACAATCAGCAATGTAATCTTAAATACTATTTTCATTTGTTACTTTTATTATTTACATCTTCTGTCATTACATACAACCTAACTAGCCAATATATATTTTTTTTATCCTTTATTAAAAAGAACCAGGTTCTTAATAATTAATTACAATCTAGCCTATAAGACTAATAAGCAATTTTAATCTAACTTAATTTATTACGTGATAATTATTTTAAAACTTAGAATAGTGTTTATTGTACAGACGCCAGCAGGTCAAGCTACCCGAAACTGTCAAATTTTCCCAATCAACCTTGAACCTTAACCCTTTAGCCATAAAGTTGACAATCTATTAAAGAAATTTGACAGATTGTAGTAGCTTGATGTGCTGGCGTCTGTACTTTACACTAGTCCGTTCCACTTTCTTAGCCTATAATCTTCCCACTGCTGGGACATACAGTGCCGGATTAAGACTACTTGATGCCCTAAGCAATCCATTCCCGTGGGCCACTCTGTCCACTAGTAAACTAGTACCAACCTTTAAAAAAAATAACGAAAATATATTCATTACAACGAGATAGATCATTATGTTCCTTAGAATATATTATAAGAAAGCTTTTTTATTTATTGAAATGCGACTTGCTACTTTTAAAGTTCAACATTTTTTTGCATATCTGTCTCTATATACTATACAGGCCCTGGATTACAGGGTGACTAGTAATTTGTCGTATTCCTTCCAGCGGGGTAGTTGCGTAACACACTATCAGTAGCAATGGGTTTCATTTTGACAGTTCAACAACATTCTTTGCGTTGTTTATGTTGTTGAGCAGACACATTATTCGAACATAAGAAGCAATGGATTAGCAATATGCTATAAAATGATTCAGGTTGTGTGAATGATTGATAGCGTCTGTAAACTATACCATGTGACTTGTTCCGCTTACTTTTAGCAAGCTAATACAATGTAGGATGGTTTAATGTAATATAAAATGTAGATGATGGGACTGAAGAAATTTTACAATAATTTGAATTCCTAAACTATATTTATAATGTTCTAACATGTACAAAATGTAATACGATGATGGCATAACGTAACTGCTGGTAGCTGACTCTCCAAATCGAGCAAAAAATGACCACAACAGAGAGGATGTGCGTGTATATCGTATCATTACTTTAAAAGTCTATTCACACATATCAGGGCTGTGTCCGGGACGTGGACGAAGCGTGCTCCTTCGGGGGCTCAAGAAAATATTGGTGTATACATTTTATATGAACTCGTTCACAAGTTTCATGTTTTAAACATTTTGGTTTTATCGAAAGGCTAAGGTTAGAGGTGGCCAAAGAAATAGCAGTTAAGTCCATTCGATTTTCGAGTTTAGAGAAAAGTGATATTTAATGGCGAATTCTGGGAAATTTTCAAAAATACATAATAATTAAGTTTTCTCGAATCCCATAAAATTTTACATAGGCTTTATGGGGTGCTTAACAGTTACAAATATGTCCCTCTCTCACTTCCTGCAAGGATACGTCAAAGTACATGTCAAAAAATGTACTCTGTGGTACATGTCACCCTGTATGATATTGATAAATCATCGAGCCTTTCCAACGTCAAAGCAACAACATCTCACGCCCACAAAACGTGTGGGTTTTCAAACAGCCTTGTTTTTCATGTACTAGTTTATGGTGTCCCCTAAGATGTGAGCCCTAAGCAATTGCTTGACTTGCGTAGGGGCTAATCCGGAACTGGGGACACAGGCCTCTTCTCTGTGAGAGGGAGTGGTCTCTGTCATCTCATACTCTTCTTAAATTATTTCTTATTAAGTGTCTCCATGGATTATTATATAACTTATGTCCTACCTTCATAACTATCTTTTTCTGCATTTTATTTTTTAATCAATCAGTTGGTTTTGCCTCTGTGTTTATTTATTTTAACTTACCCATTTTATTGTCATCTCCAAGATGTTGAAACATCAAACATGGTAATGAATCAACAATAATCATTGCCACATTTTCAATTACGAGTGTTTTGTTTTTAAGGCTCTTGAATAGCTCCACCAGATCATCCATAGTCCATATGTTGACTACTCTTATTTTGTACATTATTGAAGCCATATTCTGAATAAAAAAAAGCATTTATAATTAAAAGGAAAAATTTCTATAACAATGTTATTTTGATAGAATGGTGCAATAGGACACATAATAGAACCTTTTTTATCAACCTATGACCCTGGACCATTGTTGGGCAAAAAAAAATTCTATTTAAGCCTCCATTTCGCTCATAATCTAGCCAATCCATCGTCAATGAATCCAAGTCATTGTTAATGAATCCAAGTAGTCTTGAAAGCATTTCTTTTTTTTTTTGTTAGCTTTTGCATAATACCTTATTGTAATAAAAATAAATCAAGACCTTATGGGAATATCTTTTTGCATCCAACATCTTTTGTACTCTGACTGCTGAGAAATCCCCTTTCGTATCAACATAAAGGACAGTGCTAGTGTCATCTTTGACACAGTTAACTGCTAATTGGAACGCCAATTGAGTTTTCCCTGAATCTGCAAGGCCACCTAACTCTGTAATGTATCTCACTGGAATCCCACCATTTGTTATAGTGTCTAACCTGAAATTAATTTTTAATTGACAGTTAGCGCTTGAATATGTTTAAAAGTTAGTAAGGCCTAACTTTTGATAATGTAGAAAGTTTATTGCATACCTTTCTATACCTGTACTAATTCGACTTCTTGTCTTGAAAACTTTTATAAATAAATCCGTTCCATTTATTAGTGGTGCTGAATATTTTGCAAATATTTCATTTCTAATTGCTAATATTTCAGGCAGGCTTAATTTAGTTAGCGCTGTTAACTTAGAAACATCTTCTTGAAGAAAATCTAAAATTGTTGTAATACGGTTTTGAGCCAGAGTTCTTAACGAACTCTCGGAAAGGATTCCTAAGTTCTGGGACTTTAACTTTTGCATTTTTATTAAATAAAACAAGAAATAAATTCAAACAAAACTCCTTTTAATATTTTTAAATTGTGAACTGCGATTGAATGAAAGAATCAAAGAAATATCGAATGGAGTAGTGTTGGGCATTGAATGAACGAACTAGTTAAGTCGACCGTCGTCGACGTATTACATACTACTGTGAACGAATCGCCGGTTCAACGATAATTAATGGACTAGTCGAATCCGTAGACGCTTCACACATCTAATTTGTTGATTACTTGTGCTAACTAATCAACAAATTAGCTTACTTATCAGAAAAAGGTGACAGTAGCCCATCGTTGGCATTATTGCGCGATATTGCAACTAATTTAATCACCACAATCTATCATCAATTCAAACTTATTAGAAGACTAAATCATTGTAATTACTTAATCATATTATTATGTTTTTAAACACATTAGAAGACTAAACAATTTGTTATTTGGTATTTTGGTTGTATGCAAAGTTTTAAAACTCATTTTGTGTTGATAGATATCTAGCTCAAACATAGTTGTCTAAGTGTGGGTGAACCTACTATAAACCTCTGCCTTCTCCTTCGGGGATATAGGGGTGATGCTATTTTATGTTAAGTGTTGTCTAAAAGTCTGTGTCCCTCAACTTGTACTCTAAAAGGAACCGTTTCGTATGTAAAAACAAGTTGCCGTTTAAGAGATAATTATATTACTAGAAAATTAAATTAAATTAAATTCTATGAAAAATCTATAGTGATAAATAATAATAGATTTTTCATACTAAATACAAAATTTTTCGTAATAAATTATAATTCCTTCGTTTTTGTGCAGAATTAACTCCGGTGTCATTTTTGTAAAAGTTAAAGCATTTATTTCAAATAGGCACTAAAAAGGCACTTTTGATGAGCTGGCGTCTGTATGCAAAATATTCTAAAACATTTTAAAAGAGTAACGGTGGAGTTTCTTGCCCATTCTTCTCCATACGAAAACTACAATTTGGAAGGGGAGTCGCCCTTTCCAAATTGTCAATTCTATTTTATTGTAATTTGACGTAATTTGTTAAAACAATTAGATGCAAAAATTTATTACCAAACGTTAACTTTATGTACGTACGGACGCCAGCAGGTCAAGCTACCCGAAACTGTCAAATTTTCCCAATCAAACTGGAACTTTAATGCTTTAGCGATAAAGTTGAAAATCAATTAAAGATATTTGACAGATTGTAGTAGCTTGATGTGCTGGCGTCTGTACTACCCGAAACTGTCAAATTTTCCCAATCAACCTTGAACCTTAATGCGTTAGCGATAAAGTTGAAAATCGATTAAAGAAATTTGACAGATTGTAGTAACTTGATGTGCTGGCGTCCGTACATTAATTATATTATAATAATATGCGAAGACGATGCACCGATTTAGTCTTCTAATAAGTCTGAATAGGTGATTAAATGATTTGCAATATCGCGCAACAATGCCAACTATGGACTACATTCACCTTTTTCTGATAACTAAGCTAATTTGTTGATTAGTTGTGCTATGAGTCCAAAGAAATGTTTCTGACGATTATAAATTTTGTATTAGGACATTTTTTACTAAACTTATTTTACGTAAACTTTACGACGAAGTCTTGACTGTCGATGAACGAAATTGGACGGTCTAGTTTCGTTGACGCCGAATACGTCGACGACCCATCTCTAGATAGATGGAATGAATGTGGTAGATGTCAAAAAAACAAAGACAAAGACAAAATAGAGACGGGCTCATCAAGCGATATTTCAATCGCTTCACTTCACTCGGTTGACTGATCGACTCATGAAAATTTTAGCCCGTTTCAATACAATATTTCACTTCAAATAATGAAGAACAAGTAGATTTTAATGACCTCAGAGAAATGTCTCTATTGCCATCTATGGCTACGATTTTATGAATAAAATAAAATGATCAAAATACTGGAAAAGTCGGTTACTTTCCTTATCTGCATTCGAATGAAGCATAGACAGTGGAAAGAATAGGCGGCATGCACCTCCTCTACCGACGCCCGCCATTTGTGTTTGCTGTCAAAAGCGATGTAATGTCGTGGAGTCGTGAATAAATTGCGATCATTGCGGCGTAATTACGCAGGATATTTTGTTTAGTTAAGTTTTATTATTGTTTTCTACGATGTCTAATATATCGCTCGATAAAGAAACTTTTTATCGACGCATGAAGAAGCTGTACGCAGCATGGAAGGTCGGTAACTCTTCGTCTACTGATGTCACCGTTTTGAGGGCCCCGTTCTACAGTAATTACATGTTTTACAGGCTGCTGCAGCGGATTCAAAGGGCGATGATGCGCTGGCGAAGGTCGATTGTCTGGTTTCATGCGTCGGAGTGGACGAAGACACGCTTTACAGCAAGTCAACAGCGCTACAGGTTTGCGCGAGTTTTATTACTCTCCATGTGCTTAAAAACGGAATTAAAACATGTCGAGAGCCTTTTAAGTATTGAATTAAGAGTTGTTACGAGTAAAGAAAGACGTCTTTGTTTAGTGTCAGCAGGGTAACTTGGTGTAAACAGTAAATTTTCAACAAGCTTTATTACCCACAACTTATATGATTGCAGTCCTATTTGTATCAATGTAAAATCCTTATAGGAAAAGTACATATCTATAGTGAACTTGATACATCTGATTGTATAAGTTTACAATAGCAATATTGATTATTTTTACAATTTTGTTTATACATCAGGTTAACATGGCATAGTTGCTTTATTCACTGAGTGTGATCAAGAAAACCTCAATGTAGATTATTTTTAGGGGGTATAACAATTATACTGACTTTTGGTAGATTATTTGAATGAGCATGAATAATTATCACAGTTTATGTACCTAACTCCTATTAACTTCAATTATTTGCTTTATAAGCAGTACAATCAAATAAATTGTTATTGGTTACTATATTTACACTAGAAAACTATTTTACTCAAAGTTTATCTTGTTATGAAGGTACTCTGAACATTCTAATCTAAAGATAACTTAAGGAATTTATGAAGGGTAAAAAAATATACCATAATATTCATAGAATTGGGTGACTATTATACAATTATCATCTTGAAAGCCAGAACAAGAATGTACTAGAAGAATGCCATGCCAAATAGTCAATGTAAAGAATATTTTTTCCTATCATGTTTCTACAAAACTGCCTCCACCTCAAAGTCCCCAGAATAAAATCATAGAGGAACTAGCCAATCAGCAATTGAGATTGAAATTGTAGGTATATTGCATCATTTGGTTATTTATTGTGCAATAATAACAAAACAGAAAAATGGATATTTAATGGGTACCGGTATAGACAGGTCTAACCCAAACTAATGAACCAAAAACTCTGATTAAACAGTTTAATAATGTTCTCAAGGTTCAGTCCTAGCTTTACCTATCTGACTGACTGACTCCATGTCAATTCAAAGGTGCTGGTTGATTGTAATTGAAACAAATGTCTTCAGTTTCATTCCAAGAAATCCACCAAAATCATGCTATCAATTTGTAGATGACAGACAACATGTTGTTATGAGCAAGTAGCATCTCATAAAAAACACATTTTTATTGATTAGCCACACTCAAAATGCTGTCTTCAGGTTTTGTGCTTTATAACTAAGTGGAAGACTGTTCCAGGAGTCACAGATTATAGTTATTCTCTTACTATTTATTTGCTATTATTATTAAAGAGTTTATTTATGTATCCAGACTTGGCTGTTTGGTTATGAGCTGCCCGACACGATAACAGTTCTCACAGAAAACAGCATGTGTTTTCTTGCAAGCAAAAAGAAGATTGAATTTTTAAGACAAATAGAAAATGGAAAGGAAGAAACGGAACTGCCCCCAGTTAAATTACTTGTTAGAGATAGAGTAAGTACACATCCAAAACCATTTATTTTTATTGATTCTATCTATAGGATTACATAGGAAATTCAGGCTGTAAAATGTCTGGCAGTAGGTATTTAGTTTACTTGGCTTTTTTATGGGTGAGTTTATACACTTCTAGTCGCAATCTCATCTCAGCGAAAATCATTGTCAAAAATGTATGGTTATTTATGGCACATTGCGATTGAGACAAACTGTGAACGTTCTTAAAAATACGAGAATTGTGCTTCGGTTAAAAATGTGTAAATTGGTGCTTGTGTGAGTCAAAACTTGAGCATTTCTTTGTACGTACGTACGGCAACGTGCTCGCTGCCGACAGAAGGCACGTGTTTCGAATTTCGAACACAATAAGGACTTGATTCAATGGCGTTAAAGCCCTTTAGCATTATATCCGATCCGAATTCAAGATCCGAGTTCAATCCGAATTGGGAATGTTCTAAATGACGGACTGAGTTCGGATGTAGTGCGCAACCCCTCATATAAATAGTACTATGGCTACTTCGGACCGTCATTTCTCGGATTCGGATCGGACGTAGTGCGAAACCGCTCCTAATGTTGCGTAAATGATTGTTAAATAATAACTCAAATCAAACAAAACTAAAAATACCTCTTAACCCTTGCCAGATGACTGGCAAGTCTGATTAGACAAGATAACACATAAAATAATTATTGTTAAAATGAAAGTTTCCTGATTGGTGTTAAGAAAATCTATTTTAGTCCTCATAATTGATTACTGTGATAATAACGGCGTGTCTGTTATGCGCAAGTCTGAACACTAGCGATGTTTGGTTTATAAGTTTTCTGACACTGAAGAAACAAAAACATGAGGGAAATAAATGTAATCGGAATGTTTTTAGGACATACGTACTATTTGAATAATAAAGCAAAAGCGTCAGGGTATCCCGCGAAATTTAAAATGTGTTACGTGTTTTGCAATTTGCATGTCGGGAACATGCAGTGGAACAACTATTTCGTGAAATCATGACATTTAAGGTCAAATCTAACTAAGTTGTATTGATGTTTTTAATGATTATAATTTTGGAAATACACATTTTTTACGGTCGCCAATCATATTTTGATCAATATATACAACCTGACACTGATCTGCAAATGACAAATCAAGTTAGAAAATTGAATTTCACGGGCTACCTTACTATTTTACATAATGATATTTTTCATGTTCAATGTGTTTTCAGAACGATAAAGATAAAGAAAATTTCAACAAATTAGTACAAGAGATTAAAAAATCAAAATCTGGCAAAACCCTCGGGGTTTTTGCAAAAGATAACTATCCCGGAGAATTCTGCGAAAGTTGGAAGGCTGTAATGAAAGGTGAAAAATTCGAAAATGTAGATATAAGTTCAGCTATTGCACTCCTTATGGCGCCAAAAGAAGACTCAGAAATCATCACTGTGAAGAAAGCTTGTATGGTCACAGTTGACGTGTTTACGAAATATTTGAAAGACCAGATTATGGAAATTATTGATTCAGATAAGGTGAGTTTTATCAAGTTCTTCCAAAACAATAGCTCGTACTTTTAAATATAATATCATGAATGTATTATTTCTCCTTTACAGAAAGTAAAACACTCAAAGCTCGCTGAGGGCGTAGAAGCAGCCATATCCGACAAGAAATACGTCACTGGTGTAGACACAAGCCAAGTCGACATGTGCTACCCTCCAATCATCCAATCAGGAGGGAACTACAGTCTCAAATTCAGCGCTGTTTCAGACAAGAACCACCTACATTTCGGCTCGATCGTCTGTTCTTTAGGCGCTCGATATAAATCGTACTGCTCAAACATAGTTCGGACATTGCTCGTCAATCCTACTGATGAAATCCAGAGCAATTATAACTTCCTCTTGGTTATAGAAGAGGAGGTTATGAAGAAACTTGTCGCTGGTGTTAAACTTTCAGCAGTTTATGAAGCTGGTCTGGAGCTAGCGAAAAAGGAGAAGCCTGCTTTGGTTGAGAATCTTACTAAGTCTTTTGGGTAAGTTTGTTTGTCCACAGACTAAGAATGAATAATATGAGAAATAACAAACTTCAGACTTCCGAAAATTCGAAGACATAAACATCTACCAATGACATCTACCAACCCGCACTGGGCCCGCGTGGTGGATTACGGCCCACTCTCTCTCACCGAGAGGAGGCATGTTATGTAACAAACTTCAGAAGCTCATTGAATTGCTAATTGAAATAATAGTAGATTATGCACCGAGGGGCTAAAGTTGTGTCTTATGTCACGGGCGTCATATTGAATCTCGAGCGCAATGAAGGATTCGGGATTTAACTCTCGAGCGCAGCGAGGGAGTTACGAGTTTAACTCACGAGCGAAGCGAGGGAGTTAATACAAGAATCCTGAATGCAGCGAGGGATTCAAGCTAGCCCAAGGCAAAGACACCTTTAGTGCAGAGGAGGATACTCTACTTTTTACACCTACTGTGAGAAAATAATAGCCATAGTACGGCAGTAAATCATTGGAAATATTATTAGCTTCGGTTGTAATTAATTCAGGAGTACAATCACTTTCATCACTCGACATTTTATAATACTTTGTTGATAAATTTAAAGTTTAAATGCCAAAAGTTCGCGCCTTTATTGCGTCTACCATTATGTAGCCAAGACACGAACAATTCGATTTTCAAAAAAAAAAGTCTCTTCTACGGTTTTGTCGTGTGTTATTGATTGTCTATTGATATCCCTCTCATGGAAGTGGCGTTTGTGTAAACTAAGCTTTATACAGGGCCTGTAGAATGGTTTTGGAGGATTGGCTGTATGCATTTTGAATTTAGAACGTCATTGGAGACGCTCGTGAAAATGGAGTATTTTTGATAAAATGTGATAAATCGACTGTAGTATAGATAGGTTTTATTATTTATTTATTTATTCACAAAATCCACAGCAATCTTTGCGCAGTTTACTTAAAATAAATTAACTAATGTTACAGCCAATTACTATTACGGTATTACGGCGCGGTACGGTATTTGTTACTATTAATGCCAGTTTTAATGTTATTCCATTCCTTTTAAAAAATGGTTCGTAGTTATCTAATTATTCTTACAATATTATGTCTTCGAAAACATGGCAACGATATGAAGAAGCAGTCGTTATGATTTTGTAGGAAATCGAGAATATCATCCACGCGTAGTAAGGGTATCGAGAATAGCTTTCCTCTTTCTGGTACCAAAGGGTGTTTGTTAGTACGGACGCCAGCACATCAAGTTACTACAATCTGTCAAATTTCTTTAATAGATTTTCAACTTTATCGCTAATTCGTTAAGGTTCAAGGTTGATTGGGAAAATTTGACAGTTTCGGGTAGCTTGACCTGCTGGCGTCTGTACTATACTGCCAATTTTGCTGAGCACGTGAGATTCCAAATTCAAATCACATTATTGACCAGCGGGTCATAATGAAATCCAGTACAACATTATTGACCGGCTGTGCCCCCGGCCACTAATGACTCACTTTAGGTTAAGGTTGCTTGACATATAATTTGACATTTTCGAGCAGGTGGTGTGAAAATAATTTTATGTTATCTTACAGGTTCGCAATGGGAATAGAATTTCGTGAAAGTTCAATTATTATAGGGCCCAAAACGTCAACTATCGTTAAAAAAGGAATGGTTTTTAACATTAATATCGGCTTGGCAAACTTAACGAATAGTGCCGCCACGGAAAAGGAGGGCAAGGTATGGTTATTCATAAGATTTAAGATTCCTAATTACAATTCAGCTTTGCTGCAATTTTTTCACATCACAAAATAAAACTCCGTTTCCCGGCATTTACTATTTATTAACAGGTCCATATCATTACCATTTTTTAATATAGTTTCAGCATTTTGAAATATATGCGTGCATGCCCAAATCGACTTCAATTTCATAAATGCGAAAATCCAATACAATTTCACAACTGCGAAAATCCGCCACAATGTCGAAACTGCGAAAATCTGCTTTAATTAAAAAATAGTAAATTTAACACTGCATAGTATTTCTGAATGCCTTTTGCAGATCTACGCCCTCTTCATCGGAGACACAGTATTAGTGAATGAAGAACAACCAGCATCCCTCCTCACACAATCTAAGAAGAAAATCAAGAACGTCGGTATCTTCTTAAAGGACGACGACGAGGAAGAAGAAGAAGAAAAAGAAAACAAGACTGAAATACTGGGTGAGTCATTATGATTGGCAAAGGAATTTGGACTTTATGTGAGGGGAGGAAGGTTGAAAGTTCTATGTTGTGATGAAATATAATTTGATTGGTCGAGAAAGGAATTAGAGTGTTATGTTGAGGGCAGGAAGGTTGATTGTTGTGTGTGTACAAACAAAATATGATTTTTAAGCGATACAAGTGTTTTTGAGAAATTAATTTCAGCTTTACACAATTTTGAGTCAAAAATTGAATGTTTTTGACAAGTAAATAGAGCAGTTTTGTCGAGAAATTGAAAATTTAACAGAATTTTGAAATTGGTTATAATACTATCATAACTTCTAGAGTCACAAGACTCTGTACTCTGCATGTTACTTAAAGTTTAAAATATTGACAGAAAAGTCAATAACTCTATGATGAATTGGCAACAATTTGCTACTTACATAACTAATCATTTTTTTAGATTTATAATTCTAGATATGATAGTAATAAAAACAGAAGGATGACAGATTAGTATGTTGAATGTTTTTCCACTTGAATTTCTACCTGTATAATATTTGTAAAAGCTTTCAGTATCTATAGATGCTAAACTAACTACCTACAATATGACGAACTGGAGTGTTTTATACTTACTTACACCTATTTTTGTTTCATTACATGCTATCGGAACTCTTTGTAGAGAATGGAGGTGAGTTTCTACTTATTTTGACTATAAAACCAGAAATTTTTGTTTATCTAAATGTTCATACAGTATGCAACTGTGTTAAAGGAGGCAGATGAAGTCTTAGAAAAGTTTGGCTGTATTTAACACTGCATTTGCCTTGACACGCGCGTACTGTACGTTATTTTATTTTGTTGGATACAGTCTTGACCACCAAAAGCTTGGAATGTTTAGGACCCAATATGATAGTCAACTGTTAAAAGATTATTTTGTTCTTCCTTAAACAGTGTAAATTATTGCTATTACCCTATTCAAGCATTTAAGGGCCTATACTGAATCCCAGCTTTAAAAAACAGTAATTCTTCATTAAATTTTACAAAATACAACCTTGCTTTACTCAATCAACTTAATTTCTAAACACACAATATTATTCCAGGCAGAGGTAAAAGAACAGCTGTAATCGAATCAAAACTTCGTACGGAGCACTCTTCAGAGGAAAAACGTAAGGAACATCAAAGGGAACTGGCTATAACACTAAATGAAAAGGCTAAAGAGAGGTTAGCAAAACAATCAAGCGGTAAGGAAGGAGAAAAGTTAAGGAAAAGCACCGTTTCATACAAGAGCACCAGTCAGATGCCAAGGGAAAATGAAGTTAAAGAGCTCAAGTTATATGTTGGTGAGTTAGTATGAAATTATTTTACTAATTACAATATCATACAAGTCACAGTTCTGTAAAGCCGCTAATTACCGCGTACCGTGTGCACAAGTGACTGTCGCCATTTAGCTGTAACTTACGCGTAATATTACGCGTCAGATGATCAGGTCCTGAATTAAAATGTCCAAATAGGCACTGTTTTCCAAGGAAGTCAAAACAAAAAATTTACTGAAATGTATCTGGCACTGGTGGAACAAGACGTTTCCTGTCAATATATTTATATGAATCATGATCACTATATACTGCCGGCCTAAACTGTGTAATTTCTCAGTAGCAGCCCAGAGGCTGGATGTCTGCCCAGTTGATGGCAATAGGCTCGCCCCCTATTACATGGGACTTAAACATAACTGGCGAATTCTGGGTGTACTATAGGTACACCTCTATCCAACCCTTCGAGGAAACGTAATGTTTATTTTATTTATTTATTTATAGATAATTATAACTGTACAACACCAATTACATTAATTAACATAGAGAGACAATAATTACGTTGACAATAATATAACTTAAAACTAACATGGAACATTGGACTCACTTGCATACATTCTCTCACAGAACACCAGACATATATGCATAATTTTAATCCATCCATCCACAAACACATCACATTCAGGGTTGACAGCCAGAAGGGCATTCAGCACCTTTAGAGTACGACAGACCGGGGATTCGGCTCTGGCTACAGTTTTCGCTGGGAGTTGCGCAAACAGATTGTGCCGTCGGCTCTGACGGTGTCCGATGTATTTCTCGGGAACAAATAGTCGGCAGAAAAGGCCATGGAGCTCTGGGCAGTCGATACGTCCCCATAAGGTCCTTTAAGCTACAGTGAGTTGATCAGGCCTCTTCTCACCTCCAACGAGTTGAAGCCCAACGTCCCCAAAAGATAGTTGTTAGGATACATGTAGGAAAAGAAATGGTATAACCTTTGGAAGAGGCATCTGAGGAAAGTTTTCTGTACCTTTTCCAGCATTAGTGGTTGGGTCGCGTTATAGGGGTGCCAGATACAGGCACTGGACTCGAGTTTGCTTATGTTATGTTATCATCATGTATTATTTGTTTCCAGATCGCAAATATGAAACAGTAATATTGCCGATATTCGGTGTACCGGTTCCATTCCATATATCAACGATCAAGAACATCTCCCAATCAGTTGAGGGTGACTACACTTACCTTAGGATAAACTTCTTCCACCCTGGTGCCACTATGGGCAGGAACGAAGGAGGGAACTATTCACAACCGGATGCTACGTTTGTCAAAGAAGTGTGAGTACTTGATTATGCTGATATACTAAAGTTTCCAACTCTCCATATCATGTCTTGTTTTTTGTGATAGCAAATACATATTTTGCTTGTCTTCGAAATATTCAAGAAAACAATCCTAATGTGGTGTTGGAAGCGGCACATTTAAACTTAGGGTCGAATACTCTAATCCTCGAATAAGTCGCCTTCGAGTCTAATGCTGTCCCTGTCTCTTAAAGTGTATAGTTGAAATAGCAGTCTCATTTGAATATTCGAGGGTTTGGTATTAATATGTGCGCATGATGAACCATGCTTTTCACCTGACTAAACTGCAATTTATACATTTACAGAACATACAGAAGTACAAACACAAAGGAGCCGGGTGAAATATCCCCTCCATCCTCTAATCTGAACACCGGCTTTAGGCTTATCAAAGAAGTACAGAAAAAGTTCAAAACAAGAGAAGCGGAAGAGAGAGAAAAGGAGGACCTGGTCAAACAGGACACTTTAGTTCTCTCACAAAGTAAAGGCAACCCGAAACTTAAAGACTTGTACATAAGACCTAATATCGTAACTAAGAGAATGAGCGGGTCTCTAGAATCACACACAAACGGATTCAGATTTACTTCAGTTAGAGGGGATAAAGTGGATATTTTGTACAATAATATTAAGAACGCATTCTTCCAACCGTGCGATGGAGAAATGATCATACTGTTACATTTCCATTTAAAGCATGCAATTATGTTTGGTAAGTTGAAATACTATTATACTAATACTAGTCAGACAACCAGTCTTGCCAAGGGGTATCGTACTACCCAGTAACTGGGTTGTGGAGGTCAGATAGGCAGTCGCTCCATGTAAAATGCTGGTATTCAGCTGCATCCGGTTAGACTGGAAGCCGACCCCAACGTAATTGGGAAAAGGCTAGGCAGATGATGAAGTTGAAATACTATAAGCACATTTTCTTTCTTAGCGTAGGCATTGGTCGACCAGCATATACGTTTCGATACAATCATGTTTATACGACGCAAGCGCAATGTCTACGCGGCGTAAACGCGACCAGCGCCTTTTCTGTTTTTCCGAACTGACCAATATTTATCTACGCACACAACTAGACTAACTATCCTCAAACAAACTTCCAATTACAGGTAAAAAAAAGCATGTTGACGTCCAGTTCTACACGGAAGTGGGTGAGATCACCACCGACTTGGGCAAACATCAGCATATGCACGACAGAGATGACCTAGCCGCTGAGCAGAGCGAGAGGGAACTGAGACACAAGCTTAAGGTCGCCTTCAAGAGCTTCTGTGAGAGAGTTGAGAACATGACCAAGCAAGAGGTCGAGTTTGATACGCCATTCAGGTTAGTTTGAATTTATATATACCTTACCTTACCTAAGTCCTCGATACGACGTGTGACGAAGACGTACGAGTTACACCGATACTAAATACACCGTCTGCGTAAGCGCATCGATATGCGATGCGGTGTTGGGTTTGTTCGACTTTAGAACACGTCGCGTGCTCATATCACATCTTAGTTACCTACGGGTCCTGTTATGGTGTAAATAATGTTCTATCTATCCGTTTTGAGTCCAAAACTACTCAACTCTCACAGAAGATACACGTGACTAAAACAGTAAATAATCCTACTATCCTACTAATGTTATAAACGTGAAAGTTTGGATGGATGGATGTTTGTTATTCTTTCACGTTAAATTACTGAACGGATTTGGATGAAATTTGGCACACAGATGCTTTATAACCAGGATTAACATATAGGATACTTTTCATCCCGATATTACCACGTGATCTAAATTTATGCGGGTGAAACCGCGGGGCTCAGCTAGTACAAAATATGGCGCAATAGGCTATAATTGATTGCGTCAATATCCTATAGCAGCATTTTCAAGTTTTGAGTAAACCAGAAAGTGCAGTTCTCCAAGAACTACGAATGTGGTAATTTAACCTTTTTATTTTAACTCCACAGAGAATTAGGTTTCCCTGGAGCCCCATTCCGCAGCACAGTCCTCCTCCAACCCACTTCAGGTGCTCTCGTCAACTTAACAGAATGGCCGCCGTTCGTCATAGCACTGGAAGACGTAGAATTAGTCCACTTTGAAAGAGTACAGTTTCATCTCAAGAACTTCGATATGGTGTTCGTTTTCAAAGATTATGCCAAGAAGGTCGCGATGGTGAACGCTGTACCTATGAACATGCTAGACCATGTGAAGGAGTGGCTTAAGTGAGTATATTAAGAAAGTCTAAAATAGTCGTTGCAAACACGAGCGCGCGTCATGTTTTTTTAATGTCATTGATATAAGGTTTAAATTGCAATGTGCGATCGTGAAATGCAACAAGTATAGTTGGATTTATGAAAAAAGGGAGGATTAAAAAAAGTATATAAAGTTTTATGAAGGGATATTTCCGACCGCTTTAAAAGATTTCAGTTGCTCTGTAAGGTCAGAATGTAATAGTATCTAGTAAATATGTAATTTTAAAACGTTTATTACAAAACTGTAATATTTCCCTCATTAAATAAACGAGGGAAATATTACAGTGTTGTAATAGGCGTCAATGTCGTTATATTTTTCTATTTCCAAGATTTAACTGCACAAACAGATTCTGATGATTTGCATTTCTCCCCAGCTCTTGCGACATCCGTTACTCAGAAGGCATACAGTCCTTGAACTGGACGAAGGTCATGAAGACGATCACGGACGACATCGAGGGTTTCTTCGATAATGGCGGATGGTCATTCTTGGATCCTGAGTCCGACGAGGAAAATGCTGCGAATGTTAGTACCACATCAATTTTTTAAAAAGAAAAAAAAATGTTATATCTATCGTCTCCTGCGTGTAAAGCGACTAACAGATTATACTGACGGCTTACTAAGGCGTTTACCGTTTCTCTATTAAAAGAGAGTTTTCAAGGAAGCCAATGTTTACCAGTAGGCTGGTCTTCTAGCTTTTGTAAATCTCGCATAACTGCAACCTACCTTCACAATTGAAAATTTAAAAGTACTTAGTCTATTATTTGTTCTACTTTTGTACTTTACCTGCAAATACAAAGCCTAATTCCCACTATTACAGGATGAATCGTCAGAGGAAGAAGACGACGCGTACGAGCCGACAGATGCTGAGAGCGAGGAGGATTCCGAAGGCTCTGAGTACGACTCGGAAGCTTCTGACGAGTCGGATGTGTCTGGCGATAGTGACGGTAAGATATTCACTGTAATTTACAAGCAATAAGCATGGAGTATCCATTGATTTGAGAAGTGACAAAATTTATAACAACCTAATTGTGTCCCAAACTGAAGTATCGCAGTGTGGTACATACGCCAGCACAACAAGCTACCCGAAAGTGTC
The DNA here is from genome assembly GCA_911387795.2 of Apamea monoglypha. NCBI lineage: Eukaryota > Metazoa > Arthropoda > Insecta > Lepidoptera > Noctuidae > Apamea > Apamea monoglypha. The sequence goes on from OU426924.1 coordinate 15,971,829, forward strand.
AAATTTTTACAATCAACTTTGAACCTAATGCTTTAGCGATAAGGATGAAAATCTATTAATGAAATTTGACAGATTGTATTAGCTTGATGTACTGGCGTCTGTACTTCCAGAGTGCTCTGTAAAAAATCTCGCGTTGACCGTGTAGGATGCTAGAGAAATAGGAGATAAATCTAAAACAGTCAAATCTATCTAACGAACTATCATGACCTCTCGATGCTATGATACAGCGAGTGTTAGAACTTTAATTCTTTTTTAAATTTCGTAAATAACACAATTACAGCTAAAATGTGCCAATGCGATGCTATAACTACTTGTATAATAAAAACTACCGCTAGCAAGAAATCAAAGTATTCCTTAACTCTGCCTTTTGCATATACATATATGTATATATTTTTTTGTAAAATCACACTCACACTCCTATCATCTTATACTCTATTCCAGGTGAAGAAGACGAAGAATCCGGGAAGGACTGGTCCGATCTTGAACGCGAGGCTGCCGAAGAAGACAAAAAAGAGCGTATATACGATCGAGGCGGGGAACCAACCGACTTCGATCGCAAGCGCAAAGGTGGTCGCGGACGCTTCGAGGATGAAGGGCACGGGAAGAAGGGCAAGAACGACAAGAGCTCCAGTAATCATAAGAGCTCTGGCAACCATAAAAGCTCTAGCTCCAATCATAAGAGTTCGAATCACAAGAGTCCGTCGAAACATAGCAACAGCAGGTTGGTTTCATTTATATCTTGTTTACAATGTTTAGTCTCGTGTCAATAAAATAGACTTCCCTATTGAATCTGTACTGAACAAGTCATCACCCCGTATCGATTGAGAAGGCGTGCGTTAGTTGGTTAGTTAGAAGCGAAAAGCACACAGATTCCATCTTACTTGATATCACCAAGCAAATTATTGGAATACAAAAAATCAGAAGCATCCTTCGCAACTCTGCCTATCACAGCCTACTGTTGGACATACATATGATCTCTCCGAATTTGCGCTACAACACCTGGTTCTGCAACTTTCGCATCCAGTCTTTCCCAGCTACCTTTTCAAGGACGTAGGGCCATTTAGCTAGAAGGCGTTCTGCGCTACATCTTCTATACATCGACTTATTATCTTTCTCTGTTTCTCACCCACAACCTTTTCTCCAGCCCTTCAAAGAACCGCGACAAGCATCACAAGTCTTCGCACCACGAGCGCGACCGCGGCCACAAGAGCGACAGCAAGTCCCACAACAAATCTAACGATAAGAAGCACTCCAGCGACCATAAGTCGCACAAGCGTTCACGCGACGACAGCCGGGACCATGACCGTCATCCTAAGAAATCTAAGTGAGTATTACACTATTTATTACCCGATTTCTGAATTGAGAATTTGAAGTTAAACTTTTCATTTGATGATTTCACAGGCATTTTGCATAAAAAAAACAAAAAATGAATTTCGCAGGCTGTGCTGCAGGCTTGTTGAAGGAATCGAGTATTCATGTCGTGTCTAGAGAAATGGGTGGTTCTCTCAGCGACAAAGGCGAGGCTAGTTATTCATAGTTAGTTAGAAGAGCAAGGAGATAAAGAATAAGAAGAGTTAATTTCCTAGTTTTATGAAACTAAATTGTGCCTTTGCCAAGGCTAGTGTATTGTATATTTAGGTATTAGGGGACGAGCCTAATGCCATCAGCTTGACACAAATGGCCTCCTCAGAAGTTCCTTACAGAAAAACTCAATTACACTGCCAAACTTGGGCCTCAAACCCAGGACTTCACGCTCAGCAGTCGCACTTACGACCACTAGGCTTAAGAGGCTAATCCAAATAGCAATACTAATGCGTATTTCTTTTGTTTCAGGAAATAAACTGCCGAGAATTTATGATTTCTTTAGGAGCAAACACGGGTTTCTGTTGCCGCACGGCTCGTTACTGATACTGTGTTCTCACACCCAATGTCCGTCTGCGTTGTTCAAATCAGGTCTGAATGTTTGTATGTATGTTGTTTATTTCTGATTCCAATGAAAATGTAATAATTTAATACCACGAAGAAATAAATATAAGGATTTATTATTTGCTGATTTCATTTATTCCGGAGTCATGGACTAATTCATAATCAACTGATTTTATTCAAATTACAATGGTAGTCTTACCATAAAACAAAATGGCTTATTATACATCAATTACTCTTGTAGTAATTTCGAGACTATTTTAGAACATAATTTAAATAATAAGCACACTGCAACAAGCTAGCACATGCCCTAATTACTTAGCGCTGTGACCTAATAACAAAATCTCCTGAGGTTAGACCGTTATTACTAACTTACGAACATCTAAGTGAATCACATAATTATAATGTACATTATTTACATAAGTACAACATCTACTTCCATGTAGATTAAGACATATAACACTGACCGGCAACAAACGTAGGTATCGCACCAATACACCTTTAGGGTCAGTTTATATTGCCGTGGAACGGAATGGAAGCGATTTTTTTTTTGTACAAATCATAATGAACTTTATGTCAAAAGTGTAACGCACAAATTAGATACAGACATAAGCACAGGTCGCGCATCTTCTAGACAATTATCGCGCATTCTCGGGAATTCCGGCAGTAATAAGCTCGTATCTAGTTAGACCATTGACAAAGTTCATTTTGCTATGTACGAAAGCTCGATTCCGCTCCATTCCGCGACAATGTAAATTGACCCATACATTTCGTTATATGGAACTTATAAGGACATAAGTTTCATATAACCTCTCCCTTATTCTTATATCGACGAATCGAATCGGTACAACGCAACTAACAAACAACCGTGCGAATCGTACGACTCTTGCCGACTGGTTTTGTATTGCCGCCGAATTGACATTCAATAAATAATTACTTAATTATAATAGGTAACTAATACGTTACGCCCGACAATTCATTTTGATTCTATGATGCGTGCGTTTCGGTTATTATCGATCAGTGTTTCCACTTCTATGCGTCGTCCGACTCCTGCGCAGCCACAACTGGCCGACGAGGCAACACTGATATCCTGGAGTCAGGAATCTTTACTTCCTGCACCTTTGGAGCCTCTTGCTCTTGCGTCTCACTCTTGTACCAATTCTTCTTATTGACTAGCATCAAAATCATTAATGCTGGCAAGTGTATTAGTGAAAACCTGAATAGTTTCCTTGAACTGTTACTGTCCGATTTCTGGTGGAATTGCCATGCTGAAAACAAAGACAAAGACATCATTACTTGCTTCTTCAGTTAAAAAGGCTTGAGACACGGGCAATGTAAAAGTTATAATTCTTACCTAAGTACATAAAATAAAGATTTAATGGTAAGGATTCTAGCGCGAACCACATGTTGGTCACTTCTAGATAGGACGAGGCAACACATGTTCCGATGATCACTCCCGTATGCCTGAGTGCTACTCTTCGGCATAGCGCTGAAAACGAAACCAAACAGTTAAAAACCTGTATGAAGATGAAATATTTTTAAACAAGTTTGCATGACGCATGACATGACAATGATGCGATGCGCTACACAGATTGCATTGCTTTCAAATCAATGATACAACTACTCAATCTTATGACAACGAAATAAGGTTCCAATTATAGTTAAAAAAAACTACAGTTCTTGAAAATAACTTTTATGACTAAAGCTTAAATCGGAATAATTTTTGGTGTTTGATTAAAAAAACCGATAGATCTTTAAAAAAAATCTCAACTGACCGGGATCAGTGACCGCCATCATTCTATATCCGGCCCGTGTGTAATCAGGCCTAAGGTTCCACGACAGCGCGTTGAAGTGTGGGAACTGCCATGAGTACAGTATCACGCCGAGCACGATCGCGCCCGGGTCGAGTGCGCCTGCGCACCCCGCCCAACCCATAAGAGGGGGTATGGCCCCGACTGCGGAAGACAAATTTAATAAAAAAAAAATGTTCTTTTAATATTTGAAAAAAAAAGCAAGGCTTAGTTAAATCGTAAAAGTATGTGTTAGAAAATGCAGCTGTACGTCTGATTATTTTTCTGCATTCACAATGTTTTATTTTCTATGAAAATGCTCGTTCCTTGTATGCAATGGGAAATTATCTACATTTTAAATAAAAGACATTAAAAAAAAACTATATGCAGATAAGAATGGTTGGTTCTTACAACGCGTTTACACCCATCTACGCAAGTTGCGACACTTGTTTTTGACAAATCTGAAAAAGACTTGTCAAAAACATGTATCTACCCATCATACATGCAGCATTGACGTTTTTTCAGACATGTGTTGTTAGTTATTTTCTTACTTTTTGACAACTTGTTTTAGGTGTAAACGAAAACAGTAGACACAACTTGTAACGTACATGTTTTGTGATGTTTTTTACCTTGGTGTAAACGCAGGGGGGAGAGGGGGGCTTAAAGAATTCCACTAGCTTACTCACTGAACTACTGAAAGTTATTAAACAAAGCTTACCTACAGACCCCAGCCAGGTATTATAAATAGACACCCTCTTCAAGGGCGTATAGACGGACGTGTAAAGTACTAGGTTGGCAGCTCCCAGGGCGGCTGTCAGGGGGTTGACACCGAAGTAAAGCAGGCTCAAGCCTGTGGCACCTGTTAGGGCTGCGAAACTTACTGCGTGGACTGGCCTAGAGAGAAGAAAAAGCGGTGTGAGGAAAGCTGTACAATTTGTTATTCTCTAAGGGCTGACTTTTCAATCGACACATAATTTTTAATCGTGGAATAAAATTGACGTTTGGCAGTTTTTGTATGGATGAACTGTCAAAAATACAAAATTGTTCCTCCGATAAAATTATCTGGCGTTGGAAAAATCAGCCCTTATTAAATTATACATACAGGTAAACCAGAAAATGTATGCGCTTCGGTAAAATTCGTGTTTCCGAATTAGCACGAATGTTGCAATAGTGACCAACCACAGAGGCAATTCTTCCCAGTTTTGTAGGTGCGTTACTAATGCGCTTTATAGTAGTGCACCTATCATTGTACGACGACGCTGCATTGACTTGTGCGTCACCTACAGTCGTCGGCCATTAATGTATGTGTAAGTGTTGAAAGTACAGCTTGGCAAGAAAGTCCTGAAACGGAACTAAAATATTTAATCATTGGCAACACTCGCTCTGCCTCGTCGAGTAAGGTACATATTCTGTCATTTCTTGTAATCTGTGACTGTTTCTCGTGTTATTATTTATTTATTTGCTTTATCGTGGTGATACTGGTGACCCATTGTGTTCATAATGAACAGATCTGTTATTCGCAGCTCCGCAAGAGCAATAATTTATGAAGTGTACGTGAGATATTTGGCGGAACTCGAGGCCGGACAAATCTTAACCGAAATCAACGATGTGTATGAAAGAACCGCTGAAATGACAGGTAAAATTATATTTTATACATGTAATCAGATCTAATGTGTGTATTTCAAAGTGCAATATCTATTATAAACCTTTCATACGATTATTGAAATGTACATTCACGAATTTGAGGTTATGTTTACAAAACACATTCGGAATGCAGCGCGTTCGTATAATTTTGATACTTTTTGTTAATATTGCATAAAATAAATCACTGAACAAAAATAACTATAGTATTTTTTAGGTAAATCCATCAGTACTATAAGGCTATATTTTTAATTCATTACAATAAGTAATTGCAAATGTTTAGTTGTTTTTATTTTATTGTTCTAGGCAGTGGCTGAACAAGCGTTTCAGAGCATATCAGTTGACGACTGGAAAAATTCATGTCAACATGTCATAAAAATAGAAAAAGGTTATTTTCGAAGGGGGCAAACTGTGTATAGTGACATTGAAAAAAATATCGTAAACCTACAAGATGAAAGCAGCAACAGTGACACATCTGAACATAGCCAGCAGAGTTTTGGTGAAAGCTCACACCAAGACATGGATGAAGAGTTTTCTGGTGTGGAATACTTTGAGGAAAACATTTTTTATTCTGATTAAAATTTTTGATTCTGATTAAAAAAATTATTCTGATTATTATTTTAGTTTTTGATTAGAACACCAACTATGGAACATTTTGCCTGTAGTTAGAGGAGAACTTGGATTTGTGGGACACAGTCACACAGCAGTAAAGCTTCTAACTTGTCACTGGGATCTAAACCCTATTAAATTCATCTGGGGTCTTGTGACACATAAAATTGTCTCACATAATGTGGGATTAGTTGACATCAAAGTATTTTGAAATACCTCATAATTATATTTTAAATTCATTAAATTAAATAACTGCAAATGTTATCGTTCTAGGCAGTGGCTGAACAAGCGTTTCAGAGCTTTTCTTGTTTTCATAAAACCCGCCAATATTCACATTAATTTAAAAAAAAAACTAATATCAAAACCGTTTTAGTCGTACTATTTAGGGTTACAACATGCACGATAGTGGCGCCACCATTATTTTCACGACTTTTTTGCCAAGCTGTACCGTCGTTTTTGTTTTGTATTGTAATGTTATGTTAACGACAACAAAAAAGATGTTGTATATGTAATGTATTGAATATTGTCTATGAGTCATTGTAACTTGAATTAATATGTAGCTGCAATACATCCGTTCGCCGTCGCTGTTCGCGGGAATAGTTTCGGCGACCTGCGCACCACCACACGGATTTCTGTAGGAACGAATATTCCAACTGCGTTCCTATTGGTTCATTTTATGTTGTAAGTAGGCCACTACTTGTGCCCCCAAGTTTAGGATAAGATATGTAACATTTTTGTAAAGCACAGGATATAAAACTTTTACACTCTATACTCTACGCTACACTTCCTCGTTAACTTTTAAATATACTTTCATCGTACATCTGGAGTATTATTGCCTCACGCTACCTAAGCGCTACAAATAAATGAATAAGAGTCCGTTCCCACTTATCCGATCAGTCTTTTTGCCCTGAACCCGGACGCCGGACGTGGGTGTTCACATTATATCCGATCAGTCTGTTTTGCCGGAAGGTCGGTGATTCGACTCGCGTTTGTATTTCGTACGCGATGGACGGCGACGATGATGTTCTTATATTGTGGTGGTATTTGAGACGAATGAGACGAAAAAGAAGTAGAAAACGAAGACAACATTGGGTGCATCCTATACTTCGAGACCGATTTTCAACAGGGACATTTGAAACATTGATGGGTGAATTAAGGAATGATGAGGCGAAGTTCTTTAACTACTTTCGAATGTCTTTTTCCTCTTTCGAGGATCTCTTAGGAAGAATTTCAATGGACATAAAATTACAAGACACAAGATTTAGAGAGTGCATTTGTCCACAACAAAGGCTGTCCATATGTTTAAGGTACGTCCTTTTTTTCTCTTTAAATATTTATATAGAAAATGCTCTTTTAAGGTTGCTAGTTGGATTGGAATATATTTTTAGGAGTTTAATAAAATACAGATATGCAATTATTGAAATATTTTTATTGGAAACAGTCACATGAGAGCTTTTGTTTTTGTCGTCTTGATTAAGTCATAGTGACTAAATTCCTTGAAAATCATAATCTAATACACTCGATGCTGCAGAAGATGGTTGAGAATGATACGATGACTGAGAGGTTGGTGATGGTGAATGTACGAACGCTGCCGTTTGCTGAAGAGATTGTAATGCACTTGTCGCTGCAGGAGATGGTTGAGAATGATACGATTACAGATGTTGGTGATGGTGAATGTACGAACGCTGCCGGCTGCTGAAGAGGTTGTATATGGTATCCACGATATTTATTATGCCATTCAGTTTGATAATCATATCTTTGGAAACCAACTTTATTTCGGCCTTTGATTTTTTTTGTATGAGCTAAAACTCCTGCTTGAAACTCAAGTTTTATCCATTGTGAAAGAATTGACGGCGGGTAGTACACCCTTGAAAAATAATTTTGGGTTTTCTTTTTCTTGTGTCATCCTAGAGTCCAGGAATTTAGACATCTTTTCATTGACGTCTATTGTGCTCTTCGTGCTTTTGGGAATCGAAGGTTTACGAAACTCAGTTGCATTACTAGGACCACTTTGTACATTAACTTCATCGCAGTTTTGAATTGACTCTTCGGTTGATCTCGGCTCATAAACCTTTTTTAAAAACATCATCTGATCATCGTGTACAGACGCCAGCACATCAAGCTACTACAATCTGTCAAATTTATTTAATAGATTTTCGACTTTACCGCCAAAGCATTAAGGTTCAAGGTTCATTGGGAAAATTTGACAGTTTCGGGTAGCTTGACCTGCTGGCGTCTGTACATAGCGTCGAGACTTTTTGGCAGCAGATCCAGATTTTTTTTCATCTTTCTTATTTTTCATCGATTTTCGCCATGTGTCTCGAATGTTGTTCCATTTATTCGATACAGATTTTCCTGCACACAAATAATAATATTATAAAGTGTTTTCATCCATTTTATTTGTTTTCAGATATTTTGCTTCTGGGTGTTCTTTCAAGGAACTCCACTACTCATATAGGGTAGGAATATCGACTATTAGTAAAATAATAAAAGAAACCAGCGTCATTATTTGGAAGAGATTATGCACAGATTTCATGAAGTTGCCTGATACAAAGAGAGAATGGGAAGCCATTGCAAATGGATTTGAAACAAAAGCTAACTTTCCTCATTGTCTTGGAGCTGTAGACGGAAAGCACATCAGAATTATAAAACCTTCTTTAATTATAAAGATTATGTCTCTTTTGTATTACTTGCTGTGGTCGATTCAGAATACCGATTCATCTACATAAGTGTTGGTTCATATGGGAAAGAGCACAGAACAGATAAAAGAGGATAGAAAGGAAATAGTTCCTGATTTGTATTAGAACGCCTGTCGCCGCATGTCTCCCACTCTCACTCTCCACTACAAGCAAGAGATCAATACGTACGCGCATTACGCACACAAATAAACCACATGCACTTAGATCGCGTGTTTGCTATTGGTTGTCACACTACCGCAAATTCTGCTCTGGACGTACACTCACACACGTGTAAAAGTAATTTTGTTTCTCAAATATTTTACGGCGACCAAAAGGTCGATTAATCATATCGATAAAATTACTGTAATTTTGTTAATTAAAGTTTTGCAATTTTTTAAGTTGCGGGTACGGTACGAATAATGTGGACTTCCTAATTACATAATTATAAATAAAATTAAATCGAAGTGAAATTAAGGGGGAACATTCAATACTGCCGCGAAATTTAAATTTTCTTTCGTTTTATGCTAGTTGCAGCTCTGTATTACGTCATAATAATAGAAAGAAAGAAAAATAACATTTTGAATAACATAAAATGTAAAACAAAGCTACAATTTGCAAAAAAACTAAAAAGAAATTTTAAATTTCACGGCCATATCGAATGCTAAGTCGAATTAACATAATATAATCTAATAAATTTATTGTGAATTACTGTGTGAAAAATGTATTTATTAACTTCATCATGTTAATTTATGAATAATAGCTATGCCCGCCGGTTTCACTCGCGTTAATTTTAGGAAAAATCCTACTAAAATAATACATATATTCCATTACTTTACTTACGATTATCACTTAGTTAGTACATTACTATAGGAAGCTAATGACCGGCCGCCTTATTTTAAAACGATGACATCTCCTAAGATATTCATTGAAATCCAATGACGACAAGGGCAATTTTGTTCAAAATTAAATACTTGTGATGAGTCAACGTATTTATTTGGTAAGGATTAATTAAGAGGGGCAATTCTCTTTATTTTAAGAACGTTCACAGTCTTAACTCAGTCTCAATCTGTCAAAAACTCCTTTAATTTCCCTACATTACTGACCAGTTTTGGACATTTTTTTTTGTCGCTGAGATGAAACTGCGACTAGATTTTGAACTTTTTTTAATTACAAGAATTGGCCTTCTGGGCTGTCTGTGTCCGTGATTAAGTTCATTCAAGCGTCCAAAGACATGGGCTAAAGTAAGTACATAAGCAAATAAATGACACAAGTAAAAATACAAGAATATTTTAATATTCAACAATAATTTAGACTCAATTTCAACTTTTTAATTACATAACCATTTTCTGAAAAATGTTGCGAACAAATTGTGCTACATTTAGTAGGTATCCATTCAATTCTACCAGTTGCCTCAATCCACAGTTTTCTTGTCTCTTCTTATCTCTTGGAAAACTAAAAAAAAAAAATTTTTTTTTCGTAAATTACTAACCTCATACCAAATTTTAGACGAAAAACCAACTAAGAAATTAAATTAATAATTCACATTACACAATAATTGGAGTTAATAAAAACAAAGTTATTTTAATTGTAATACAAATTTCTGAAAATAATTATTCGTATACACTTACTTAATATCGACATTGTTTACAATTTGGTACAACACTATCGACGCGCATTTTGGCTCGACGCACGCGACGTTCGCAGTGAACGCAATACATTGCGCGACCGCTCATGTCGTACAAGATCGTACCCATGTATTGCAAGCAATGTATAATTTTGCATCTGAATGCGATTTTATCGTTTTTGTCTACAAACTACATAATACTTTTGTAATAATTACAAATATTACTCGTATTTTAAGGTTTTTGGACTAACTGGTGAAAAGAAATCCCTCCTCAGGCCACATTACACTCCTGACTTCTTTTCCGACACGTTATAATAGCGCAAGACGACATAATTCTTTTTTTCCGCGGAGCTCCGAACGCTGTCACAACAAGAGCGCGATTGTTGACCGGTGATTCAAATTTCGGTTGACTTTTGAGCGTCTGCTCAAAAGTGCGGCGCGCCTGCCCCGCCCACAAGGCCCTTCTAACTACTTTTATCTGTTCTGTGGGAAAGAGTGTGATTCTACCATATTAAAGAACAGTACCTTCTGGCAAAAGTTTAATGATGGTTCATTAAATATACCAAACCCCAAGCCTGTGCATGAAACCACACATGGAGAAATGCCGTATGTACTCATTGGGGACGAAGGCTTTAGCTTAACACCGAATCTCTTAAGACCATATGGGGGTACACATTTAGATCATGAAAAAAAAAATCTTCAACTATCGCTTGAGCCGAGCTAGAAGATATGTTGAGTGTGCCTTTGGTATTCTAGCCAATAAATGGAGAATCCTGCATTGGCCGATAGATCATCAAATAGAAACGCCGATTAACGTCATAAAAGCTTGTACGGTTTTACATAACTTTGTCCGAGATAAAGACGGTATTAATTTACAACAAAACCCAATAAGCATGGAAACAAGTGAAGAAACGGGCCCGTTCCCACATCGTCCATATCCTCGACCGTGTAGAGGTGGTCCTACTGCAAATATAATTCGAAGAGCATTTGCTGAATACTTCTCATCTGATCTAGGTTCAATACCTTGGCAGGAAGCAGCTATATGAAACTACCTACATAGTATTGAATAAAAAATTAACTTACCAATTTTTTTTCTTTCTTTTTCGTCCTGTTTATCAAACTCAGGTTTTAATATTTTGCAAATTTCCCGCAACGCTTCTAATCGTCGATTTGTTAATTTGTACTCGTCCAACGTTTTATCCCACAATACGGGTTTATTTTCGACTAGCGATATTAACGCGCAAGCGTCCACGTCCATTTTGCACGAACACTGACGCCGAATGAGACTAGCGACGCGAGGAAGGGTCGGGCGGAGGGGGTCTCGTCTTCAGTTTTGACGCAACGTTCGTTCACGCTCATCCGATCCGGGCGTTTTGACTGATCGTCGCAGTGGCAAAACGTCCGTCAAATAACTCGGATCAGTCTTTTTTCCCGGATCAGTCATAATGTGAACAGCTCCATACAAATTGTACTGCCACTGGCACATCCATCTATTTAGACTGACCGAGAAAAAAGACTGATCGGATAAGTGGGAACGGGATCTTATAATTATTGTGCGTTTGTATGTAGGTTTATCTCTGGTTACCTACTCCGATCTCTGATCGTCATTTGTTACTGAAAAGTTTTGAAATTCAAGCCTCTTATTTATTGAGTAACCAGAGGGGCAATTCTCGTAATTTTAAGAACGTTCACAGTCTGATCTCAGTCTCAATCTGTCAAAAATACTTCTAATTTACCTACATTCTGACAAGTTTTTGACATTTTTGTTTGTCGCCGAGATGTGACTGCCACTAGATTTTGAACGTTTTAAATTACGAGAATTGGCCTTCAGGTTTCGCAACATGCTTTTGTGTGAATTGTTTCTCAAGTTACCAACGAATACACGGCTTAATTACCTACTTATCTTTCTTTCTTTCTTAGCTTATTTTTTAAATACATATATTTCTTAATTACCAATCACAATACCCGTGTCAAATTCGAAGGGGCGATAAGAGAGACGACTAAAAGAAAAAAAGGGTTTTCAAAATTATTTTGAAAATTTAATGAAAGAATTCTTAATTAAGTATGCCTGCTTATTGTTGCATAACTTGTATTGTTCATTTGACGCACGGGACGCAATAACTTGAGGATAATAAGTGAGTATAACATGGTTTAGTGAAGCTAATAGCGATTTGATTTGCTATTTATCTAAATACAGGGTCATAAATCACAATACACGCGTCGAATGTTAATTTAATTAATTAACCCTTTCACTGCCAACGACGTAGTATCAAGAACAATTCTTGACAGTTTTATAAAGATTATTTTATCTCATTGCTGTTTTTCTACAAGTACCTAACAAAAATTTTGAATCAAAAGTCAAACAATATTTTTGAGTAAATTCTTAACTATAATTAGAGAAGAATGAAAATGTTGGAAATGTTGAAATTATTCTTTCATTCTGTTTTTCACAGTATGTAAAAAAAATCTGAATCAAAAATAGCAGTGAGCAAGTCTTTCTTTGAGACACGTACAGATCTCCAAGAAAAACTATGGAAGTACTTGCCTGTTTTTTTGTATTACCTTGATTGCAAAATTATAGATTAACAACTCTATGTAATTCCAATAACCTTTCAAAACAAAGACATGCATGGCATGTTGATCTGCGAACGGAGTAGGCAACATGACAGAGAGAAAATTTCATACAAACGCCCAGTGATAGATGCACTACTACAAAGCGCGGCAGGACAAAATAAGAAGATTTGCTTCTGTGGGGGGTTACTCTGTGCCGCGAGGCTCGTACTAATTCGGAAACACGAAAATCACCGAAGCGCATACCTTTTCTGGTTTAACTGTACAAACATTACTGCCTTAATGAAATCTTTCTAGATATCCAAATTCTGCCTACAATTAAACATTGGAAAAGGCTCTTACTCAAGTAATCCTTTGACCAGCACTCTATTCTTAGTCCTAGACATCTGTGCGTCGAATGGAACTTCATGATATTGGTTGATAGAATTGGCGGCCGCTGAAGTGAGTCCCGTTCCGATCGCGCATAACGCGAACGTCGTCAGGTCGAAGGGCGCGGGCGCAAGCGCGTACCCGGCCATCGAGGACATCACTACTAAAGCTGGAAAAGAGCATTCTATTAGCACAAGTATTTTGGGACTTACGGATGTTTTAAATGAATTTCAGAGGGAGGTAGTGATATCTCCATAAAGCCGAAGGCAGACAACCCAAGTGCAGAGCTACCGATTGAGGTGTCGCGAAAGTTATATTTGTAAGAGATACGGCGGGTGGCGGAGTGATACACAACTGCCAAAAACGGAGTGTCATGTTTTTTATTAAAGTTCGTTTTTTAAACCCAGATACTAATTTGACAGGTGCAATGTCAAATTTCTATACCAAAAAAACGCAAACACAAAAGACTTAAATGTCCGATTAGTATCTGGGATTAACAAAATAACTTTAGATGCGAACCCCACATTAAGGGCACACCGAGCTTCTAGCGCTACTCGATTTTAGGTATTCTATGCGCTCCGTGTATGTGTGCGTGAGGCACACCGGCAAGAGAGCGAACGGCTAGACAGATAAGAACACTGCGCCGTCCGCGCGCCGCTCGCGCCCAGCCGTGCGCCGATCGACTCGCGAGGTGCTACCAATATTTACAAAATTAAACAAAAAAAAAAACGATTTCAAATACTTTTATTGGAAATATGTATACAATTTTTAAAATTTATAATTTACCGTCGTTAGATGAGTATCTATGATCAGATCAATAAAAAAATAATATTAGGTATTTAGTCTAATAATACTCAATCAGTTACCTTTTATGATAATATTCTAATTTCTAAGTACAAGAGAAACTTAAAAGTGATTTCAATAACGTAAAATAACTTATCAGCTAAATAAGTAGGGTAAAAATCCCAGTAGTCGTCCTTTTATTTTCAATTTTAAATTATTTATTTTTCAAAGTAGATTCAGTAAACTACTTTCGTTAGTAGGTACGTAAGGTTGGACTTTTAATTCCATTTAGTGACTTGATGGTTAATTTGACAGATTTGAATAAAAAAACAGGTATTTGAGTGGGTGTAAGAATAAACTATATTCAATGAACTTCACAAATGTACTTGTCGGAGAAGGTGTGTCTGTCTCTCGTTAGCATCAGGCATATTTTAATTACTGTGGGCGTACTAAGGGTAGTGTTGGTTATAGCGCAATAGTAAAACGGTTTGCAGTTTAAATCAGATTGCAATTCACGAACAAGTCAGTCACACTAGCGAATCACACACTGTAGGTACCTACACAACTCAACGATACGGAACGCGGCAGTTTCTATGCACATGTTGTTCGTACGATGTCCAATGTGTGTGAAATTTCTTGCAACTGTTCTAATAAATACATAAAATCTACAACTCTATTTCCACTTATTTTGATCTCTTCCAATTTTTCTTCTGGTTCTATTGTGTAATAATCTTCTTCTGAATCTGAATCAGCTGGCGAATGATGTGTAGAATGCTAAAAGGTGAAAAAATTATGATATTAAATCAAATAAACAAATATCCTATTTTTCTCAATAGGTTCAGGATACGTTGATAAATTCATACCTAATACTACTTACATTGGGATTGTCTTGCGTCCTAGTTGCAGCAGCACGCGTCTGTAATTTCTGTATTTCATCAAACGGAAAACTAAAATGAAAAAAAAAAGAAGATTTATGTTAGCAATCAATATTTTTGTAAGGATTTATAAAATATAATAGAGGGCGCCCTGTGAGGAGGGAGCAGTGGTAGCCCAGAGGTCACGGCTGCGACTTAAGAATTGCAGGTCGTAGCTTCGAGCCCAGACGGGTGTAAATTATTTCATCACCACTGCTGTCAAAAACGGTGAAGGAAACATCGTGACGAAACCGGCACGTCTTAGAACAAAAAATTAGTAGACATATGACATCCACCAACGCACGCAACGCACTGGGCCCGCGTAGTGGATTACGAATCGTAATCCACTACGCGGGCCCAGTGCGTTGCGTGACAGGGCTAGAGAGTCGTAATTTACGACCCTCTAGCCCTGTCACTGAGAGGAGGCCTGTGTCCCAACTGTGGGAACAGCAACCTGTTAAAATTAGGGTACTAGTGATAAAAATATTACCCAGTATACCTAAATATTATGCACAATGTACACACGGCTACATATCAAGCTATAAATTTCCAGTATAAGCTGACCTCTCATTGTACAGAAATCCTATACAATGCGAGATCAGCTTATACTGGAGTAGTATACCTAACTTGATTTGTAACAATGTGTACACACGCATATAAAAAAATATGAGGACAGAAGCAACAATAATAATCAATATCGGACTTGCTTCATGGCAATATTTTCTCTGTGTGAGTAAGTCATGTCACTGTCTATTTCTCCTTCCACTGGAAGACAACAATTTTGTTCCGGTGTAATTGGCATCCTATAATAAAAAAGAACATTTGATTTAATTATAATTTCTATAATTATCAACAAATCCGTTTTGGGATGAAAGTAAGACTTATTTCATAAAAATAATTAGTTTCTAAACTTACAATTCCAGAGTTTGATAAATTTTGGAATCGGTGGCTTCCATGAAATTTACCCTGAAAATTGAAAGTTATAAAGATAATGTGGTAGGTACTTAATTTATTATAATGTTTTCTTAGACACATCCTATTATTTTTGCGCTTACCTCACCAGTTCATCAGACGACTCTTTGTTTAGTAGTGAGGTGCCAACAACTGGTACAGTCGCTTGGCAGCATTATCTGACCCACCCTAAAAACAAACGAATTTGGACCCTCTGCCTGTAACATTAAGGTTTATTCAATTTACATGAGCTTATCAGACAAGTGCACAAGGACTCAGCGAAGAAATACAATAATAACACAGACATGCAAATTTGATCTTTATAACGTTACCATTAGGTTATATGTTATAACTACTTGTTATAATATAATTAGTGTAATAGCTTATTTTAATGGTTGCGTTCAAGTAATTCTGGTCTCGTGGTCTGTGTATAAGACTGAGAAAAACAAGTTGCGAGATCAAATCCTGCGACGAAGATATTCTTTTGCTTTCAATTTAGAATGTATTCCAAAACTATTTAATGTATTATTGTAAAGAACTATAGACGGATGATCTTCAAACATAAACTTTCTAAAATGGTAATATTTTCGCATAACTTGTAATAAGTGGGTAGTTGAAAAATAAATATTCGTATTCATTATAAAACTGGTATTCAAATGACTACGCGCAAACATGTTTTACCTTGCCTTACTAAATTGCAAAAACAACGTCCCTTTACAATATTTTATTTTCTATTTTATAGGTAGTTTTTTTTATTATCATCATCTCAATGGAGTGATTATTTAAAATACAAAATAATCTATTTGCACGAGGAGAAGGTTGGCTGCTTGTGCTGTGCAAGAATAAACTTTATGAAGTATACTATATGGTTCAAATTCTTTAGAATATGCGTCTAGCATTACAACTAAGATCAAATTTCAATGCGGCTTATAAGAGTTGAGTTGGTCTTGTGGTCTAAGGTAGTTCGGTGTTCATCGTTGTCTAGGTTCGAAACCAAGTTTAACCTAAATATATCTTTTTGCTCAGCTGTTTCTTGTTTAATTATTTTATTACACTAAAGAAATGTAAACAAAATTTCTTTAATGGACGACGTAGGGTCTTGTCTTTTGAAATGGGTAGGTTGTATAGGAATAAAACTAAACAATTGCAAGTTTAAAATGTTTATTATTTTATTAAAACACTTAGGTAAGATAAAGTAAGTAAATGCTCATATATTTCCAAATTAATAGACATTTTATATTAGTATGCCATAATCAAATCTAACCATTTATAAACATTAAAAAAGGCGTGCTTATGCTTAAAAGTTTGTTATCGAGAAAATGAATTCATCTGTGAAATGCTTTACAGATTTATAGCTGCCTATATGTAGTGAATAAACATGATATTTAAATAGAAAAAATCTATTTATAACAATAACATCACCACATAATCTGCAATATTTTAATGGTTTAACAATCAATCCATTGAGCATTTACTTACATGGTGTGTTTAAAAATACCTACTAGATTACATAATTATATGCTGCTATAACTTGCTGTAAGCGGCTACGCATACCGCGCACCATATTCCAACACAAATCTTTGCCATTTAAATATTCCTGGGCAAAACGAACCCTTTCTTCGCGATGAGCAGGTGTCAATGCAATTTTTTGTGCTGGTTTATAATTCCTTATTCCAGCAGCGTGTAAATGCCTTCTCACTGTTTCCACTGAAATATTGTGGTTTATTGCGGTTACACGAATGAGCAAAAATGGATTTTCGACATTGCTTGAAAGAAGGGCCCGGTGGCGTTCGAATTCGGGACTATACTTAATGGCTTTTGCTCCTGGACCAATACGCTGAATATCTCCATTATCTCCATAACGTCTTAGCCATAGTCTGACCGTATTTCTCTAAAACAAAAAAAAAACATTTTTGGAACCGTGTATGTAACTTGTAAGGAGTGAATGTAGTGGTAAAATAGCCAACTACGCGTTCATTATTCACAATCAATAAAATAAAATAAATATAAAAACACTTACTGCTATATTAAGTCGACGACCAATCTCTCTAATTCCAACATTCTGCTCATGTAAAAATATGATTTTATGTTTGGTATAGTCGTTAAGTTGCGACATGATGCTTTTTTACACCAAATTGCTTAAAAATACTTAACGAGATATGTGAAACGATTTACAAATGTGTGTGCAGTCACTGCTATAGGCGTAGTGTAACTTTTGTCACTTAGATGAATTTATTATCTACCTCACGAAGCAAATATATGTTTTACTTTGTATCCAACCATTCTTGGTAAATATAAATTCTGTGAACTTAAAGTTTTTTAATTTACCCACCAGTTTACAAGATAATTTATTAGGCGTAAATCATATTGGTCGTTCTTTAATAATGCAGGCAATATTGTAGAAATGAAAACAAATTAAAAAAGAAACCGATAATAGATGGACTGCGTTTTCGAACCCACATTTTGTTCGTCGCCAATCCAGCATCAAACCGCTAAGCTACAAGAACTTGTTGGGAATACGCGAAATTAAAGATTGCGTTCTGATTATGTAGTGTGACTTAAAAGCTTTTCAACTTTAATGTCAACGAGATAATGATTAAAATAGCTTAACAAAATGATATATGTATAATGCCGGTGGTTCCGACAATGTTGCACGAGCGCGAGCACTATTGTCTCATATAAATTGAATGAACCTTAATTTTACAGGCAGAGGGTCCAAATTCGTTTGTTTTTAGGGTGGGTCAGATAATGCTGCCAAGCGACTGTACATTTACCCTATAAACAGAAAAAGATAAAGAATTTTCCAGCGTAACTATTTCTTAAAATATCGTAAATAGATAGATAAGTGACAACTATGTACTTACTTTTATTAACTGAGTATAATAAGTAGGTAGGAAGATTATACTTACGAAGCCACAGTATTCTGTTTATCCTCAAAATTTTCTATCTGTAGTTGTCTTTCTCTCTCGGCATCAGATGGTTCAAGTTTATTTTGCAGTGAAATGTCAACAACTGGTACGGACGCCAGCACATCAAGTTACTACAATCTGTCAAATTTCTTTAATAGATTTTCAACTTTATCGCTAAAGCATTAAGGTTCAAGGTTGATTGGGAAAATTTGACAGTTTCGGGTAGCTTGACCTGCTGGCGTCTGTACATTTACTCTATAAATAGAAAAAAATAATACAGAATGATTCAAATCATAGTAGATTTAATCCGTGATCCGTGATTTGGAAAATAATAGAAAAAGATTACGAAATTCACAAAGACGGTCATCGAACCCTGATACTGAGCACTTACCGAGTCTTCAGTATGCATTTGGCTGCATGAATTAGTGTCACCAGATACTAGAAAGTAGGTAGGTACTGTACTGAGTATACTTACGAAGCAACAGGAGTATTCTTTTTGTCTTCAACATTCTCAGCCTGTACTTTTCTTGCTCTAAAAGATAAATTCAATTCTTTTTAAAATACCCCATAAAAAAAATAACACCACTTGGTAAGGCAATTAGTAAATAAGTAGGTAAGTATACGAGTTTTACTTACTTCATTTCTTCATGCAAGCGTTTAGCATAGGTTTTTCGCCAACCCCTTCTGTCTTGATTTCTTTACTTTGTTCCCCATTTCAAATAAAAATAAATAAATAAATAAATTTCAAATACGCTACAATTAATTTTCACACAATTTTCTTCGTTACGTTATTAAATCCGTGCGTAAGCGCAAGCGACACAAGCTCCCCGTCCGATGGCCGACGGCGGACTAAAGCGGATAAGAGGGCGGCGCGGCGGCTCTGCTTATGATGGGCAAAACTCGCGCGAATTTAGGTATTTCCTTCTTATTGTTAAACAAATACACATTTTGAAAATGTAAATCGTATACGTTGTATAAAACATGTAGTTTAGTTATTATTAAAAAACTGATGACCTTCCGCGAAGTATTCACGCCGTACTAAGCGTTTGTTGTGTTTTTTAGAGATAACTTTGTGAATTTATTCTATCGAGCCAACTTTATCAAATCGTGTTTCCATCCTGTATACTGCCTAGTATATATGGCCAATAATACCAATTTATTTCCTGAGATTTTAATTTAATTGTTTACTACTTCAAACAACCGTTATAAAAGCGCGTTTTTGTGTATAAACAGCTCGGTGCCCCGCGCTATCCCACGACCAGCATGGTATGTGCACAGGGATTTTCTCAGCCAAAAAAGGGGGTATCTACAAGTTTGTATCTCTTGTAAAGAAAAACATTCATTCCTTTCGATCACGAAAGGAATGGAAATTATTCTGGGTCGTTGTCACCGGATACGGTGAAGAGGACTTTATTATTATTAAATGAGTGTCTACTTAAAGAAACCATGTAAGTACCTACAATGTTTTCAGTGCACATCATAGAAGTTGATAGCAGTGTTAGTAAATTAGTGTCGCAGTATTTTAAAACACCGGGCTATGAGGTTAATAATGTTGCGTAAACTGAATTTTCGTAAGTCCGTAAGATTCGTAATCCGTCATGTAACTAGTAGATGACGGGTATATTTACTTTTCTAGGCGTCTCTCGTATTCCCAGGGCGTGTGTCATGGTCTCATGGATTGATATCCAGTATCAGTCCAGTGCATTACTAATTGGTTTTTCCAAGTAGTAAACACTCAACACTATTAAAGTAAAAGTGACATTTTCCTCCTATTTATCGATAAACTATGAGGTTAAGATATTATGTCTATGTCAAACTCTTTGCAGGATTCGTTCTAGGGATTCCTTTCAAAGATTACAGAAATGATCAATTAAGCATTGATACAAGTGTTATTTGTTATCAGACCACCTCGTGTTATTAAGCCGATATTAGACGCCTCACTTTCCGTTAAGTTTTGCCTTTCACTCGAAGTGAAATGTTTTAACACAAAATTAATCAAAAGTGAAAAATGAATACTGATCCACCGTTCTCAGATTTCTGCACTCGGTGTCCTCCTCGCCACAGAATAATAAATGAAATAAAAGGAGCGGATGAACCAATTATTGTTATATAATTTTGTCGGTGTCGACTGTCGTGTGAACGTGGAATGCAACAAAAATGAAGTGCCTTTTTTTTTTTTCCGGATCGGAAATCATCATATGACCCCTCCCGCTCTGGGTGGAGCGGAAGGGAGTGTCAGACTCTTACTGACTAAAACCCAAATGAAGTGCCTCCAGTGAAGCATCTGATATCGACATTAGTGCCACAGACTGTTTTCTGTTTACGTAAAACCATGGTCGATTATCTACTAAAGATATAATGGCATCGATTATCCACGTAACTGATAAGCCGCGGCCGGAATACTTCAACTTAGAATGTGTGACAGGCGTTTGTTTTCAATCGTTTGAACGTCGTAAGTGTGTTGATACGATATAGCAATGGCAAGGGGAATGTCTTGAGTCTAGACATACTTAGTTTGTTATTGCAGTGCGACTATAATTTCGGTATTTGGAATTGGTGGCGCTGATTTTGTAGGGGCATCAACCTAATTTTTTAATGCAGCCCCAAAGCCCAAAGGATGGTCTTGCTTGATATGAGTCCACCGGAAGTGTGGTTGCATGTTTTGGTCACAGATCCAACCTCACCTTAGAATAGAATACTCTTTATATGTACACCATATAAACCCCCTACCCGTCCTTACCCGTTTGGTCGGGTTACCCTAGCTAAGTTACTGCGACCGACTGTGAGAAAAGGCCAGAAAATTAATTATAGGCTCAATTCTTAAAAAAATGTGTGCATCATTAGATACGTGCAAAAGTTTCTAGAGGTTCATTAATTTAGAAAAGTGTCCGTCATTGGAATGTCAATAAGTTTTTAGACGAACAATAAAATACTTAAGAAAAAAATATTCGCGAGCCATTTTTTAAGTGTGCAAACTGCAAAGGCGAGAAATATAATGCTACTTCTACTTACAACTTAACCGAAACTTCGACAGCATCATACAATAGTTCCCCATCTGATTCTTTCTCTCAAGGGACGGCGTCTCCTTCCACATCCTGTTGTCCTGGGGCGGTACATTTTTGCTCTTTGCCGGAGCTGTCGTTTGTGTCGTCAGTGGCAGTTTACTGTTCCAGCATTGCGATGTCGATATCCTTGCCAGTTGCTGCAGAAGGATGCCGTTCTGGAATAAAGGAGGACGTTTATTAAAACGAAAGTTTATATGAAATTATCAATTATAGAGATTGTCTATTCAATAGATTGGTATATACTAAAGAATATACATGCACAATGCGCGGCCCGAAATATATTTTTTTTATTTATCTATATGTACTAACAATAAAGCTGAAAGGTTTGTTTGTTTGAACGCGCTAATCTCTGGAATTGCCAGTCGGATTTGAACAATTTTGAACAATTATTTTTCCGTGTCTCGGAAAGCACGTTAAGCCGTTGGTCTCGGCTGTCATTCGTGGATCTTTGACAGTCGTTACGGGACGTCAGTAGCCCGAAAATCAAACAACCAGTCTTGCCAAGGGGTATCGTATTACCCAGCAACTGGGTTGTGGAGGTCAGATAGACAGTCGCTCCATGTAAAATACTGGTATTCAGCTGCATCCGGTTAGACTGGAAGTCAACCCCAACATAGTTGGGGAAAGGCTAGGCAGATGATTTGAACAATTATTTTTGCATTTGATAGCCAAACTCTTGAGGAAGGTTATAGCCCATTTAACATCACGATATGAACCGTGGAAGCTGAGCATAAAGGAAAAGTCAGAAAGAACGCGAAATGCGAAAATGAAGTGATAGCGCGGGCATGTGATGCAATGCCATTACCTGCCCGTGCAATATCTTGTTAAAAATTACAAAAAAAAAAATATTGTTAAATTTCACGCGGTCTAAGTCGCGAGTAGAAGCTAGTTTTAATTATAAACAATCTGATCATGACCTTAGTTAGGTACAGACTATAGACAACACCTAGCTATGTAAGACATTACAGGAAGGAGTTCATTATGCTCGTAATACGAGTAGGCAAATACCGTGATCCTACTTGTAGGTATAAAGTTTTCTAATTCATATATGTACGTAAAGCGTGAAATAGAGCTAGTTAACTATATGTAGTTAGACTAGCTTTTGCCTGAGATTTCGTCCACATGAAATTTCGGCCCCAGACCCACCGCGTCGCATCCCATTGCCCGCGCTCTTATTTCGTTGTTTTTTTTTTTTAAAGAAAAACGTTGCCCCACACTTGGAATTTATCCTGTATCGTGGGTGCGTTTACAAACATTTAAACTCACATACACAAACAGCCAGACCCGGAACAACTACTTGTAGGTCATACAAATATTTGTTCCGTGCGGGAATCGAACTCGCGACATGCGCCGCAGCAGTCAATCGCTTAACCACTGCGCCAACCGTGCCGCCAAATGTTCTTCTTGACTTTATTTTTGCTCGGCTCCTTAGATTCGTAGCTTGATGTTAAATAGCCTTTAACCTTCCTCAAGATTTGAGCTATCTAATGCAAAATTTTTCAAATCCGACGGGTAGCTCCAGAGAGACTTTTTGATTTGCTTTTATCTAAGGTCCTAACCAATTTTGCCGAAAAATCCCAAAACTGCTCAGTCATCATTGACAGATCAGACAACGCTGCTTTGTTCAGTTCAATTTTAATTAATCTTCGACCTTCGGGCCGTAACGAATCGAAATTAAATAAAGCCTTCGTGTTATCTTTAAGTTTGTTCATTTTTAAAGCGTCGCGATAGTAACAGCGGCAGCGGTTCTTCGCTATAACCAGCACCTTAGTTGCATAACACACTTTCAACCATAATCTGGGGGTCTACTCCGAAGTGGTATCGGCCGAATGTTCGGCCGTTTCCTGCTACGAAGTTACTATTTGGTACTCTTTCGAATATTGACTATGGTCCCGACCCAACTGAGCCGATCCGAACTTTTTCGCATTTTTCAATAATATTCGGTTCGACCATGTGTCGGTCCGATTCGATCATTCGCACTTTGAACTTCATAGTAGACCCTCAGAATCATTTTGAATTTATTATCTAGAACTAATAATTCGAAAATATATGACATCTACCAACCCGTACTGGGCCCACGTGGCGGATTACGGCCCACTCCCTGTCACCGAGCGGCGTGTCCCAGCAGTGGGAACATTGTGGGCTGATTATGCGTTGTCATATAAATACGACTTCATTAATGAAAATAAAATATCACATGCGAGAATTATTTTCTAAAATTAGTCGAGGTTTTTGATAACAATGTTCATTACATAAGATCATTTTTATTTTGTCAACCTATACACGCTATCAATGTTGACGTGTTTATGATTATTTAATAACAATTTTTGAGATTAGGGACCTATGTTATCACACTGACAGTACCTAGTAGGTAGCAACAGAAATTACAGAAACAATTAAAAAGCCATGTCCCGGTGAACGTGGATCCACGCGAGATACACTGGCTGTATCTTAAGTTATTGATTAGAACTAGCAGCCCGGTGTCTGGATTTGTGCCCGGTTGATAGCAATCGTGTTGTCCCCTATTACATGGACTACAAGCATAACTAGTGAAATGTGGATGTACTATAAGTGCACCTCTGCTTAACCCTTCGGGAACACAGGCTGTTATGTTGTGATTAGTTAACTTTCATGCTTGAGGGCAAGGAAAGGGCTAAAATGGGAATGAATTTCAAATCAAATATTTTATCCTAAAATAAGTATATTTTAAATTCATTTTTATCAGCCTATTTCTAAACTTAAAAAATTTCACTTGGTCCAGTCATCCTGACGGAGACATGTTAGTGTATCGTTGAAAGCAAGTCCTAAGTTCTATGGACTTTCTCCAAAAAATAATTTGTGTCTATGGTCTGGTCATTAACAGATTTACATTACAACTATTATAATAAGACTATCTCTTACGACGATTTATCCACAAACAAGGCAAACAAATCAATCATTAAAAAAAATATTACATCTTATGGCTTACTTAAAAAAAATAATAATATCTTTTTCCTCTATACTTCACAATTAGTCGTCTTTATATTCAATGACTAATTAAGTTCAAAACCAGAAAACTAAAATATCAAATGATTTGAAAAACCACTATGGATAACATTGAAAATGTTCCCTTGGCTGTACATAGTTTTCCTGGTAACAAAGTAAGGTAAAATATAGTATAATATCTTAAAATATTGTTTCAGTTTATATATTTGTCAAGTACAAAAATGATTGATATGCAGTAGGTAAGTATTATTTTTTTACAAGATCCTTTTTGTAATAAGATTTATTTTTCATGTTTTTAATTTCTGTAATTAAATAAAAAATAATAATCGGTTTGATTGATATTTCATGATTATAATTAATTAATGATTATTATTGATGAGAATTATATGAACTTACAGGCTTATTTGTTGATTTTAATTATGTTATGTCATATTTGTTACACTCACAATTCATATTTTAATCACTGTGGCACACTGCCACAAAAAAAAAAGAATTCTAAAGAAGGGCTTATGTTTAATAAACACTATAAACATCTAATGCCTAAGTTAATATCAAGGAATCATAAGATAAAAATAAAACGCAATAATCTATCATGTAAAAGATGTCCAACATGCATCATATTATTCACTTTTCCTCCTGTAAAATTAAGTAATAATTACCAAAAAGCTTACCCCAGAAATTCCGACAGTGCCATGTTTCAGGCAGATCGTGCAGTGCATCACTTTTTTATAGAACATCCTGTCGTTACACGCCTTTTAGATCAACATTCTGAAATTTACAAAAATATAAATATTTGTTTTTGTATTATTGAAATATTTATGACACTAGTTCAAGTACGACTACAGTACGACCCGAGACTCTAACCAATACTGAATACAAATAAAGATAAATTGGAGTTAAATAACATGCAGTTCCATCAAAAGCTTAATTTCAAATTAGTAAATAGTTGCAAGTTATTTTGTTGAAGCATTAGTTATGACTGATTGAAATACGACTTACGTGTTTACTAATCGTAATCTAGTATTAGAAGTATTCTAAAAACCACCCCTATTATCAAAACAAAAAATAATTATGTTAAAAACGATAATAATGAAAACATTTCAGAGGTTATCACGTTAAATTCGACATTTATGACATAAGTGACGTAACTTTGTCAGTGCGTGCATGATCATTGCCAGTATATTCACTTTTATTTAGAAGGCTTTTTTAAAATGTCTCGGATGCACTTTCTCTTGCTGATTTATTAAAGTTTTGAATTGAAAAAGCGGGAGCCATGAACGGGTCATGGAAAATACTCAATATTTATGTAGTTTCAGGTTTTCAGCTTCCTCTAAGCTTATTCCACTAGCGGACTAAGCGGGGCGGCGGCAGAGGTTCTCCGACCCGGCCCCCAAATTTTGAAAAGTACTTTTTATTCAAATCCTGAAAGAGCCCTTACTTATGCTATAATTTTCGAGCTCGCACTTGCAACCCCTATTTTTTCAATCTTTCTGCTTAACTCGACAAAGCAACCGTTAAATCCATATGAATGTTTAAAAGAAACCTTCTCCAGAATCCTTTCAAGCTGGGTTCCAATTTCGAACTCACCTCGGTCGATCCTGCAGCCTACATTCTTGCTTTTCGGGAATAACTCAAACATCATAAAATACACATCCCTAAAAATCTCCTAAAAAATATTCTGCCGGTTGCGAAGATATTGTTGTAGATATAGAGTAATTATGCACGTTAATGATTTCAACGTGGTTTTCTTCATTAGAAAGCTGGGTACAGTAAACCCCGTTTAAGACGATTTCACCGGAACCCAACCAAAAACGCGTCTTGCTAGAAAGCGTATTATGCGGGATACTACATATTATTCAAGAGATAATATGTACGGACGCCAGCACATCAAGTTACTACAATCTGTCAAATTTCTTTAATAGATTTTCAACTTTATCGCGAAATCATTAAGGTTCAAGGTTGAAAATTGAAAATTTGACAGTTTCGGGTAGCTTGACCTGCTGGCGTCTGTACGTGTTGTTGCCGTATTAGGCGTATTAAACGGGATGACGAATCCCGTTTAATACGCCTAAAAGCCTAAAAGCCAGGCAAGTCAGCGGAATAACCAATTTTATAACTTGTTGCAAAATGTTACGAGAAATACCTACAAAAACTGAGAAGACCGAAGGGACCTTATTTCGTTTTGCCGCCCCGGGTCTCCAACAGACTTATTTTGCCAGTTTGATCACAGTGGATAGATAGCGCGAATGTGTGGCGAGAAAATTGCGAGAAGTACTCATTTGTGGTCAAAATTAGAGAAAAACAGCGTGTACCTGAAGTGCTTTGTTATGAACACATCCAACTAGTACAAATTCGTTCTTTTTCGAACGCTACCTCTATTAATCGATCGATTGAATTTTTTAATAATGGCAACATTTGTTTTTCAACAGTGCTGCCAGCTCTGTTACCCTTATAATAGGGAAATATTGCGAAAGAGAAAATTGTTTACAGCTTAGAATACTTGAATTGAGGCCAAAAATATATTAATAATTTAGGTAAATACCATAACAAAATTAATCGTGGTATATTACCAATACAATTATTCCAATCTCATGTTTTTTGATTATTGATCTGTGTGTAAAATTTTATTATAGGGTAATTTTAACAGTTGCACAAGAGCACCATTTTTTTGTTTTTATTTTGATTCGATTGATATTCGAACGCGGAAGTGGTTTCGTGTATTGACGCTCGCATTGCGAAACATGTCCAATTGTTATTTTAGAAATATATAAACAAGTCTAAATTATGGTGAATAGCTCGTCGGCCCCGTAGTAAGAAAAGCAAACCTATAATATGGCCTCGCGAGGAGACAAAGGGAATGGAAATGGCGAGGAACAGATCGTTGAGGTAAATCGATGTGGCCTACATATTTGACAGTTATGTTGAGTTGACGAGAGTTTAGAATGGAATGATGGTTGCAGACGTTGGCGGAGGTGTTCCGCTGCTTCATCTGTATGGAGAAGCTGGTGGACGCACACCTGTGCCCTCACTGCTCGAAGCTGTGTTGTTATGCGTGTGTTCGGCGATGGCTGACGGAGCAGCGATCGCAGTGCCCTCACTGCCGGGCGGCCCTGCACCTGCACGAGCTCGTCAACTGCCGCTGGGTCGAGGAGGTCACCCAGCAGATCGAAACGATGCAGCAGAGTAATTCGGCTAGTCAGAGGGAGAGCTTCAGAGATAGGTGATTATTGCACACATTTCTGGCATCATACTTCTTTGACTGGAATGATGATATGTAGAAAAGGGAAACCCTAAGAGAACCTTCTGACCATTACTAATTTTCTATTAAAATAAAAAAAAAAAAGATTTCTAATAGGATTCTTTTTTAATTAAACAAAATTAGAAGCAACTTTTTTGTCCCATTCATTTTAATTTATTTATTGACATATTTTTCACATACAACGTTTCATGAAATAGAAATAATCACAACACTGAAACATTCATAATTAATGCATAGTCTTCTCATATAAGGATATAATAAACACACGTAAAGCACCCTGAACAGGTGTCCAACACATCAAGAGAAGCTGACAGTGTACTGCTGGACATGCCGGCGCTGCATCTGCCACCAGTGTGCTCTGTGGGGCGGCACACACTCTGGGCACACCTTCAAGCCATTAGAAGAGGTGTATGAACAACATGTCACACAGATCCGTGACGAAGTGTCCCAGTTAAGACGTAGATTGATGGAGCTGATTAGTTTGGTGCAAGACGTGGTAAGAATTTTGTGTTAATATTCTGTTGCTACGCAAACACAACTGCATAAAAAATTATTGATGTCATAATTATAATATTTTGAAATGTCTTTATTGTTGACGTAGCTTATTGTATTAATTTATAATGCATTCTAGAGAATATTGCATGTCACCGATACTTAAACATATAACATTTATTTGTTCTTGAGATATAATAATAAGAGATGAAGATAAGATTACGAGGCCAGTTGTCCTATTATAATATTTGAGCTTCCACCTTTGCTACGGCTGCATTGTCGCGATTACGCGAACTACACTTCGCGCGCTCTTTGTTTTACAGCGAGGCGTCGAGCGGTGTGGGAGAGAGAGCGCGCGAAATGTACTTCGCGTTATCGCGACAATGTAGCTGTAGCATCGCAAGATACGATTTTACTAAACCAGAATCATGAGGAAGTACCCCATGATTCTATATACTGCCTTTCATGTTGCAATGAAAGTACAACATAAATAAAATTATAGCCTAACTTTGTCTTAGGGTGTACTCAAGAAATGCAACTGTTTTAGAAATCACATCCTTTATCATCTGATCCTGAAATTATAATAAAAATATTTTTTTAAAATATGTCTCTGGATCTATTCAACATAATTATGATGGATAGGGAGGGTCACATCTTTAGGCACATGTTCATATGTATTTCATCTACCCTCGTGACATGGCCATGGTACACGTACAAATTAGAATATTGTTCACAGGAACGCAATGTAGAATCAGTGCGCGCTGCCAAAGATGAGCGCGTACGCGAGATTCGAAACGCGGTGGAACTGATGATTTCGCGCCTGGACTCCGCACTGAAGGCTAAACTGCTTACCCTGATGGGACAGAAAAACAGCCTTACACAGGAGACGGAGCAACTTGAACATCTGCTGCAGGAGATTGAGCATCAACTGCATTCCAGTACTAGGTAGTCATGTTAATATTTACTCCTTTGTTGACTTAAATTGGTACCTCATTTTGTGAATTTGTTCTCTGTTCCTTAATTGGTTTGTCCGTTGCAATACTTGTTAACTTTTGATTAAAAACCATTATCATCAATATTATTATTATACTTGATTAATGAATTAACTTAGTATGTGTTTACTTCGGCTTTGACTATTAATAGGGAGAATAGGACATAATTAAATTGGCTCTGTTTATGATAAGGACCATTACTCCTGGGCCACCATAGGTCACTGTCTGGACTAGAGAGTGGTAGCCCAGGGGTACCGGCCCCGACTATCGAGTTGTAGGGCGTGGTGTCGTACCCAGAAAGGTACTTTGTGTAAAAATTTCATCACCACTGCTCTCAAAATGGTGAAGGAAAACATTGTGAGGATACTGACATTTTGAAGACATGCGACATCTACCAACCCGCACTGGGTCCGCATGGACGATTATAGCTCACTTCCTTCCGACGAGAGGAGGCCTGTGTCCCAACAGTGGGAACATTATAGGCTGATTATGTATGTCAGGATACTATTACTTTCATGAATTTGAGGTACCGCATTAGGTTAATGGAGTCAGTCAACAGTCATTAAGCAAACTCGTTGCTTCGACAATTCATTTAAAAAACTCGAGCTATTACTATTGTATTAATTGTGTATCTTCTACCTTCATGCTATAATTATGGGGTGACCAGAAAGCGTACATCATCAAATATGTTAGTATTGCATGTGAAAGTTCAATCATGCATGTTTGTCTGTAATACTGTGTTTATTGTTGTTTACGGTTTTTCCTACATAGTGTTGTCGGTTTCCCTAGACCGTTTCCGGATATAAGGAATTTTCCGAAACCGAATTCTTGATTTATGAGCTTATTATTGAGCGAGGTCGTTTCCCTGACCTATAAATAAGGGCCTCGAGGGAAATCCTAAACCAACACGAGTAAAGTCGTAAACAATAATAATGAATGTCTCTCTTAAAATTACTGATATGAAAAAGTAATACAGTATCTATCATATCTTACAGGTTTTTGTAAATATCTCAATGTTTGCAGGTCTGAATTGATATCCAAGAGTAGTGAACTATCGAAGATGATTCACCAAGTTCGTAAGAAGCCGATGGCAAGCTTCGTGACTGCTCCCGTACCGGCCGATTTCCACAGGCAAGTGATAATATTGTATATTCTTTATTACGTCTATCTACGGTGTCTTATAGCTATCTGTGCTTGTTGTCGCGAAGCGGTGTTGCTATGTTCCATTTTGAACAGAAAGGGTGCCGGGCGCCGGTGTACACATCGTGGCA
Organism: Apamea monoglypha; assembly: GCA_911387795.2. Taxonomy (NCBI): domain Eukaryota; kingdom Metazoa; phylum Arthropoda; class Insecta; order Lepidoptera; family Noctuidae; genus Apamea; species Apamea monoglypha. The sequence goes on from OU426924.1 coordinate 16,002,655, forward strand.
CAGGCATAAGAGATATTTCAGTTTTGTCCCAGGAATGGGAGCGCACATGCGATGCATCTGGTATTGCAGATGTCCGTAGACCTTGTACCACTTTCCATCCGGTGGACCGCCTGCTTGATATTCTGTCTTTTGCGTTTTTTAATTTAGTAACTTTCGTTTTGACATTGCAAAGTCAAATTGTTGGTTCTCAAATAAATTTTAAGATGTACCTACCATTTATAAAAAAATAGTATAATCTAAATCTTGAAGCAACGTATTGCGTAGGAGTGTGATTTATGCATGATCAACGTGTTTTGGAAGATAATATTTTTTTATTTGAGAGGTATACTACTAGACCAGGAATATTAGGGGTTTCACCTCGGAATGAGAGATAGTCAGCTATAAATGATTATCTTATATTTACCCTTATAAAATATTCTAGCTATCGGAACTGCAAACGAAATATCTAACGCTCGTGTGCAGTATAATCCAAGAATATTAGTCAAATGAGGGCAAGTATCTCGGAATGAGAGGTAGTCAGCTACAAAGTTGTATAAACCTTTATTTTGACACCCTAAAGCTTGTCTCAAAACCTACTTATCGTAGGGTGTCCGCGACTACAGATACTCCAAGGTCAAAGGTCAAAAAATCTATTTTTTAAATATTTATTGCAAATATCTCGTTTCCTAAGGGTTTTATGCCATTTGTATTTATTATAAATATTGTAGAACTAAAACTACCTACCTACCTACTAACTGATACTCTAAAATTCTAAATAGTCAAACACTGCGCGCGCTCTGCCCTCTATCTCGAAAATAATTCAAGATATAAAAAAAGTCGTAGAGAATTTAATTCTCTACAATTTTTATAATAAATACAAATAGCATAAAACCCATAGGAAACGAGATATTTGCAATAAATGTGTAAAATATCGATTTTTTGACCTTTGACCTTGGAATATCTGTAGTCGCGGACACCCTAGGATAAGTAGATTTTGAGACAAGTTTTAGGGTGCCAAAATAAAGGTTTATACAACTTTATAGCTGACTATCTCTCATTCCGAGATACTTGCCCTCCTTTGACTAATATTCTTGGATTATACTGCACACGAGCGTTAGATATTTCGTTTGCAGAGTTCAGATAGCTAGAATATTTTATAAGGGTAAATATAAGATAAGATAAGATAATCATTTATTTGCTCAAACATGAGTACAATGCCATACAACAAAAATTGTCAGCATGCAAGAGATGTTAAAAGTATGACGGCGTGATGATCTGTGTTATCCACACAGATCATCACGTTTGTCTTAAAAATTGGCATGCAAATATTAATAAAATTTAAATATAATTTCACTCAAAATAAATGTCATGTTAATATGAGAACATTAAAAATATTATAGTAATTAAATTAGTAAACATGGTCAAAATCTCTCATCGAAACGCAAACTGACCATTCTAGCGTACTTTATATGCGAATATGCTAGTTTCTGCGCTACTTCGTGGGCTCCCAATATGTTAGCCGTTTGAGCCACTGAGCTGGCTCCATACCAAGTCCCATCTAAAAAATTCACCCCGTATTTTCTAAGTATTGACAGTCCATCCGACCCCCGCCCCTCAGTGAAATTGTCCCGAGCTACGACAGCAGCACGTTTCCCCTGACAAACTTCACGCAACTGCAACATGCCGCCGCGCCGGTGTACTCAGCACCACTACACGTGAACGGGCTCTGCTGGCGCCTGAAGGTGTACCCTGACGGTAACGGAGTCGTTCGCGGCAACTATCTCTCCGTCTTCCTAGAACTTAGCGCGGGACTGCCCGAGACTTCCAAGTAAGTTGTTTAAACTATTGTAATTGGGGTGAATTTATACCATGTAACAATATTCGAATGTGACGAATGTGATTTCTCTTTGTATTTTTGTGGGTCTGTTTCACCACACATTTAACTAAATAAAGTCTAAAACTGCAGACATCACAAAATTTTGATCATATTTGCCCTTACAATTTTTGTAGTAGTATTTGATTTATAATGGCACATGATGCAGTCACAAAATCGTTTTTATTTTACCTTTGTCCATTCAAAAATCTAGTAGAACACAAAACATTGGCACTTCCTAGCTTACAAGTGGTGAAACAGTAACCTGAACACTCGATTTGAAAGCACAACCCGACCCTGATAACTTTGTACCCTGAACCTTGTAACTGATAGTGGAATAACTTAGTGTTTCGTTATTGCAAGCACTGCTAAGTTAAGAGTAGGCAAGAGGTAAGTGCGGGCTGTGGAAGTCGCTCATTAGATGTAGCTCCATGTGCTAGCATGCTCTTGGTATTTAAGGCGCCATTTATATTTGAAGTGAGGATGAGGCAGGAGGTGAACCAGGTGCACTAGGCGTCGGGAGAATTTTATAAAGCTTTGCCTTTTTTTTTGTTGATTCGGTCAATTAATCACAAATCTAACCTGAGATTTGACAAGTTTGTTTCTGACCAGAGACTTGATCAGCCTTTTCAATATGCGCATACATTATTATAAACCTTTTTTAGTGTGTGGCCTTTCCCAAAAAGGTTGCCTCCTTTTAGAGATGGCTCAAGAGTCATAATTAGGACAACTGAATTTGTGTGTTCGTTTTCTGTCTCCATATAATGAGACTTATGTAAAACTTAGAAGACACGCCACGGCCACCTCGCTTTCTGCCATACTTCTGTATAACTGGTGCCTTACTTCTCTTCTGTGTGCTCACTTCAACTGCTCTTTTGCGATGATAAGCGGTAAATTGACATCTTACATGGCGTTAGACAAGAACTAGTTACGTTTTACAAAAGTAGCTATCTGAAGTCAAATATATAACCTTAATTAATTACAAGATCGCTAAGAAACTGCTGTCATATCTACACAGGATAGCATAATCAGTCTATAATAATAGTGTTGCCACTGCGTGGAGCCAGGCCCCTCTCTATGAGAGGAAGTGGGCTGTTATCCACCATGCGGCGACAGTGTAGGTTGGTGGATGTCACATGTCTTCGAATTTTTGGTTCTAGGATATGCCGGTTTCCTCACGAGATAGTAATAATAATTAAAAGTATTATTGTTTCGTACCAATATCTCAACAGCTTTGAGGATAATGTAATCGCACATTAGCACCTTGATCCAACATTTAATTTGGGACTTTAAACTGATATAATAATCAGATAAGAATGCATCAGCAGCTTCCAAACTTAGGGTCAGCAGTCTTGTAATTATCTACAAATATATGATATAAAAAACCTCAATAGTTTTACGATAATCAGATAATTGAATGTAGGATCAGAATCAGCACATTTTGAACCGTCAGATGATGTTATGTTAATCTACCACTTGTCAATGAATAAAAACACTCTTTTTTACCATTCTGTGCAAATCTAGCTTATCATTGTACCATTATCCATCCACTAGCGACGACTTAGACAACTCGAACAGACAGTGCCTTCACAAAATATGTGTCGCACCCATTTAGAATAAGCAATCTTAAATATTTGATTAATATTAGCAAAACACAAGCAAATAGAGTAACCTTAATTGTAATATTTCAGACGTATTTATTTGTTCATTAATGAAAAGACCATAAGAGCGGTTCTGCACTGCATCCGATCCGAATCCGAGAAATGACGGTCCGAAGTAGCGATAGTACAATTTGTTTGAGGGGTTGCGCACTACATCCGAACTTAGTCCGTCCGAATTTAGAACATTCCCAATTCGGATTGAACTCGGATCTTGAATTCGGATTCGGATCGGATGCAGTGCGGAACCGAGGCAAATTATTAAAAAAAAAATGTAATTTCTGTGATGATCAGTAAAAATAATTTAATAATAGTTTATTTTCTTGCATGTCTATTATTGACAAGTCTTATAGCTGTAAAGACTTTTTCTAAACGCCTGGGGGACACATATTTTGGTATCGCATTTGTTGTGTCAGTTCCTGTTATAAATTCGTAATCCATCTGTATAAATAAATATCTATAGAATATAGAATTTTTTTAATGTACTTCGCAGCTGTATTAAAACTAGGATATAGAAATAAAACATTAGCTTTCATTAGAAATAACTCGAACCTTCTATGTGGCCTTACTTGTTCGTACGTAAAACTGTCCTATCTGTTGTTAGCGTTGCTTAAAACTAGAGACAAATTCGACGTCTGTATTGAAGAAGATGCAGTGAATATGTAAGTAAACATTTCAGATAGTAGGGGCAGTAGTTTCTTTAGTATAGTAATTAAAATAATAATTACGGTGGGTACACCCCATGTTAGCACAGATAATTACTGAATTATGAATCTGTCATATAATAAATAGCCTTTATTTTCTTTTTTTTTTACATTAAAAAACATATACCACAGATCATATTAAAACGGGGATTCTCCATTAATATAGGATTATTTTAAATTGGCTAGCTAAACTCCAAATATACTATGGATATCGAAACGTGAAAAAACATAAAATAAATTAATTTGATGATTTTTTTGTGGGTTATCGTCCGCAATTATTGTGGTCATTTAAAATATCAGTTTAAAAATGTTTTTTTTTTTTGTTGTGAAATTCACAGACGTGATGGGTATTAATATATATATATATATATATATTATATTATAACATAAGAAAACAGTTTCTCAATGCACACTTCAAGTTAGAACACTAACCGTGGTAGTTGATCTCCCAAAAAAAATAATCAAATCTTTTTATTTTATCGTGTTTAGATATTGTTACCCATCGCGTGAGCAGAGTGTAGCTATAGACAGTTTAAAATAACCCTGTATTTAAAAAAATCCGCTAAGTGACAGATTTATTTGTTAGAATGAATGAATTCTAGACAAATGTATCATTCTTTCATTACGTGTATGATGAAATGGGAATCTAAACATCTTTTACCGATCACTAACAGTGTATTTGCATCTGGCATTTGTCCAGCTTAGGCGTTCATAGAACGTAGAAGCTGATCAACGCCTATCCTGATCAAACGCTCAATGCAAAAACACTCTTATTCACACATAATTTTTCAATAATCTCTTCTATATTCCCTTGAGCAGAACCTGTACACACAATATGTCCCAGATACGAGTATCGTGTGGAGATGCTGCACCAAGTGTCGCGCGACCCCTCAAAGAACATAGTGCGGGAGTTTGCTTCTGACTTCGAAGTGGGGGAATGCTGGGGGTACAACCGATTCTTCAGGCTCGATCTGCTGGCTAGTGAGGGGTATCTGGACCCGGACACTGATACTCTTATACTAAGGTATGAATGGATTCTGCTTTGTTTGTTATAATATCTTCAGAACAAGAGAGAGTTCTAGAAATAAAAACTCATTCTCAAACTTTCTAAACGTACTCGTGCGGAAAAAGCATTGTATGTGCAAATTGACGTCCAAAACCGAGTTACACAAATAAAACTTGATAGTAGCAGAAATCTTGCAGGTTTACATAGATATTCAGTCATGTATTATAGACACTTTTTTTTTTTTTTTTTTTTTGGGATGGGAAATCATCAAATGACTCCTCCCGCTCTGGGTGGAGCGGAAGGGAGTGTCAGACTCTTACTGACTAAAACCCACCCATGTTCCTTCCTTCGCCCTTTATGTTCCGGGGTAGCGGTAACCCTTCCGGACAATCCCGCTGCCCCGGCAGGCTTCGGCCCTAAGGGGCCCCTCGAATTATGCTGACATCTCTTTGAGGCGCGCGTGGAACACTTACGCGCCGTCCGGCACGGGCCTGGTCCTGATCGGGCGGTGAGCTACCCATTGCTCTCCGCCCGCAGGCCCGCGCCTACGGTGGCCGGTAGTCGTCTCTCGACTCCCGACGCCCGGGGCGTCTCCCGCGGCGGCTTGGACGGGAGGCTCTCTCCCTCATCCGTCCCGCCACCTCCTTCGCTAGCATGACTGCTTCGCAGAAGGAGGCGACTGCCTCCCACTCCCTCTCGCTCCGGACCATGGCTTGCACCAGGTCCGGGCGCGAGAGGCCGCCGCCGCTGCCGATCGCCTCCACGAGGACACGGCGGTGCTCCGCCCAAGCGGGGCAGACCTCCACCGTGTGCTCCACCGTGTCCTCTGGGCGATCCTGGCAATGGTGACACCCGGGCGTTTCCTCCCGCCTGATCATGTGCAGGAACCTCCCGAAACTTCCGTGTCCGGTGAGGACCTGCGTCAGGCGGTAGGTGAGGGCGCCGTGGCGCCTCTCTAGCCACTCCTCAAAGAGGGGTCTTATCGCCGCTATCGCGGCGTGCCCTGCGCTGGGTTGCGACAGTCGCTCTTTCCATGTCGCCATGAGATCGAGCCGGAGGTCCGTCCGCTCCGCAGCAATTTGCCGCGGGAGCGGACTTTCCCCCCGGCGTAGTGCCTCCGCGCGCCACTCATGCAGGCGCGCGAGGACTATCGCCTCCAGATCCCATGGCGGCATGTATTATAGACACTATAAACTATCTATGCTCCATCATTACTCTCATTTGCTTGTATCTGTTTCACATAAAAGATTCCAAGTGCGTCCGCCGACGTTCTACCAGCGATGCCGCGACCAGCAGTGGTACATCAACCAGCTGATCACCATGCAGAACCAACACATCCTGCAGATTAATGATCTCAAAGAGGTAACTTATAACTTTACTAGCTCTTAAACTATACATTGGTGTTATTGACTCGGCAGACTAAGCTTTATCATAAGTGTCATAAAGTATAAAGTTGTACGCACATCGACGTAGTCTTCAAACGGCTCCACGGGCATCCTTATGCGTAATGTTTCAAACTCAAACTCAAAACATTTATTTCAATTAAACCATTTACAGGCACTTTCGAATTGTCAAGAAGTCGGTCAGTCAGAAAATATGAAGCTAGTTGCCCATTTCAAAGCGTAGAATGTTTTTTGAATGTTGTGATGCTTTTGGCCTGCCCCCTTTAGACTTATGTTCTTATTTGATCAGATAACCAGCACCTCACTCATTTATAACCGTCATTTTCAACATAAACCATTATAACCAACAATCTTAACCACCAAATTCCCTTTCCCACAGCGTCTTTCCCTCGAGATGTCACGCAACTCGATCGCGGCGACCCGCGCACAGAACGGCTCAAACACTTCAACGCAATCCAACGCGGGAAGCAACGACACGGACAATCCCTCGCAAAATAACCCCGTCGATGGAAACAGTCTCAGCGATTCCCTCGTCTTCGGCAACCAGTGGAAGTTCAGCGCGCCGCATAATATTATGAGTGGGCAGAGGCTTGCTAGTCCAGGTTTGTGTATGACTTTTATTTGAAAGAAATCACTTTGAAAAGGTTTTTTTTTTTGTGTGGAATAAACTTTGATGCAATTCTGTGAAAAGTGTTGCAAGTGAATCTTACTTTATCGATACTATCGCGACTTAATCATACTATCAATGCTAACATCAATATTGATGATCTAATTACAGACATTATATTATTTTAATAATTGTAAAATTTAAAATTAAACTAAATCATCAGATTGCTCTTTTCAACACAAGTGTAGTCAACAGTCAATACAATCATTTTATGACTGAGTGTCTTGGTCACGATATTATCGATAGAACTCGAACTCTACCCTTAATACCTGTGACTATCGTATGTTTTTTTTTCATCACCAGATCGTAATTCCCTAATATTGGATAATCCTGTCCCATACGATATTGACGTTGCACGCTTGTGCTCAGCCCGCGGCGCTTACGCAGGTTCGATCCTGAATACGGGCATGTTCGCGGACGAGTCGCGCAACAACGACGTGTCCAGCGCCGCGGCCGGCGCCTTCGGCTACGGCGACTACCCGCCGCTGGAGCGCCGCGCGCACGCCGCGCACGCCACGCACGCCGCGCACGCCGCGCACGCCACGCACGCACTGGACGCGGGCTACAACCTGCCGTCTACTTCACGGTACGTACTTATTACAGCATTAGCTGTGCCCGCGACTTCGTTCGCGTGCATGTCGGAAAACAATAATGTCTCGTTTTAGAAAGGAAGAATCTTCCGATCTTTCCTGGTGGGAGGCGGTACCGGGTTCGGGTGTCGATTATTGTAGTCTTTTGCTCAATTTATAACATATTTTAAGACTCGAAGATTGATTTATGGCCTCTACCACGGTTAAACGCAAACCTTTATTTATCTAAGAGCTGATTTTTCAATAGTTAGATAACTTTTATTTGTGGAATACGGATAGGTGGTTACAACCACCCTACACGTGTCCCCTGGGCAGTGCTAAACGAGCAGTAATAATGGTAGTAGGCCATAGCATCGGCTGCCGGCTTAAAATTTACCACCCACCAGACAAAGTCCGTGTGTTCCGGCATGATGTCTGGTGAAGCCGTACGGAGGATGGGTCTGAGCAGCTGTGCTGCGATGTATGCCGGGTATGATGCGCCAGTTGTTGTTGTGTGTTTGGTCGTGGAGGGTAGCGGGATCCGAAGCACGGTGCACCGCTGGCCAACCGTAGGTAGTTGGGGGCCCAAGTAGTGTGCCAGCCACACACGAAAGGCCACCCCGCCAACTGCGAAAAATCCCAATGTGGCGTCCAAAATGGCCCCATCGTGCCGTTTGGCGACCGGACGAGAGGACCCGATGGCGATCCCTGGGGGGGTTCGGGCGTACCCGCAGTCTCCAGATCAACCCCCCACTGGCGCAGTAACACTGGTCGTGTTGTTGGGTTTAACATCGCATCACCTCGCTCAACTGTCGTCTTCCTTCCTATTCACTCAACATTTTTGTTTTATAAATGAAAGGTACAATAAAGAAAAGTAAGTGTCCACAGCGGAAACACGTCCTCTCCTTCAAACTCAAACTCAAACTCAAATATTCACCTCTCAAATATTCGAGGTCTGCACTTAAATCTCGATGCGGTCCATCACCATCTTGAGGCTGACAAGCCACACTTGCTTTTCTTGACGGAGACCCAGATTAGATGTCCGTTAGATGCGGCGTACCTCGACTACCCGGGATACTCGTTGGAGCACCATTTTCTGCAGCGTGCCGGGGTCTGTGTGAACGTCCTCAATGACATCTGCTGCCCAGCCTCCGTCACCTTGAAGACCCTAACTTTTCGTCCTTATGGCTGTTGGTGGATACTGGTATGGACAAAATTGTCTATACCTGTGTCTACCGATCGCACAGCGGTGACCAGGAGACGACTCGACTGTTTGACCACCTGAGTGAGGCCGCTGATAATGCTCTGCATCGGCACCCTGATGCGCAGCTCGTCGCTCTGGGGGACTTCAACGCCTGTCACCAAGACTGGCTTTTCCTATACCAAAGGACCGACCACGCTGGCGGAGAAGCGCGAAACTTTGCGCTTTCAATGGGCCTCTCCTAGTTGGTAAGGCAAGCGACTAGGGTGCCAGATGTAATTTGTCGTACCGCCAATTGTCTGGACCTTCTGCTGACCACCGATCCGGACAGATGTGTGGTAACAGTTTCCTCACCATAAGGACCTTCAGATCACTGTCTGGTGAAGTCTGTGTCGTCCTTCTCCCCACCTGACTGCGACTCACGCGGTGAACGACGAATGTGGCGATACAAGTCAGCAGATTGGGATGAGATGCGTCACTTTTTTGCGTCTTATCCTTGGCAGCAGGTCTGCTTCTCCTCTGAAAATCCGTCGAACTGTGCGGATGCTATATCCGATGTGGTGCGTCAAGCTATGGAGTATTTCATCCCCTATCCTCGGCTCACCCATAGTTTAACGCCGATTGTGCTCAAGCTGAACAGCGTAAGCACTCGGCGTTCCCGGGTTGATGCTCGTGACCGCAAAGCTCCGGATCTGAGCTCTAAGAAGAGAGCCTTCAACCATGCTGCCAAGTCCTACAAAAAGGCGCTAAAGAAGGCTCGCATCGACCGCATCACCCATATTGGCAAAAAGCTCTCCGGTAGCAGATCTTTCTGGTCCCTTGCCAAATCGGTCGAAGCGAACTTCTGTCGGCCCACACTGCCTCCGCTGGTTAAGCCAGATGGAACACTGGCTCATACGGCGGGACAGAAAGCAGGTCTCTTTGCATCCCTCTTTGCCCACAATTCACGTGTTGATACTGGCAGTGCTACTCCACCGAATTTGCCTTACTGGGACACGTCGATGCACGAGGTTCGCATTAGGAACAAGGAGGTTCTGAGAGCATTGTGTCGTCTGGACGAGAATAAAGCTAGTGGACCAGATGGTATACCAGCGATTGTTCTCAAGGCTTGTGTGCAGAGTTGTCTCCTGTATTGAAACGCTTGTATCGCCTCTCATTTGAGACTGGTATAGTGCCCAAGTTCTGGAAGTTTGCCAACATGCAGCCTGTGCCCAAAAAAGGTAGTCGTGCCGATCCTAGCAACTATCGGCCGATTTCAATAACCTCCATACTCTGCAAGATTATGGAGCGCGTGTCGAACTCGCGTCTCATGGCATACCTGGAAGGTAACGATCTCCTCAGTGACCGACAGTACGGGTTTCGCCGCAATCGGTCTACTGGGGACCTACTAGTGTATGCTACTCACTTGTGGGGCAAGGCCCTCGAGAGGAATGGTGAAGCGATTGCCGTCTCCTTAGACGTATCGAAGGCCTTCGACAGGATATGGCACGCTAGCCTTTTGAGTAAGCTTCTAGTGTACGGCATTTCCCCTGGTCTGACTGGTTGGGTAAAAGACTTCCTTATTGAACGGTCTCTCCGAGTTATTGTCGACGGGTGCTCATCGGAGCCCATGACGACTAATGCCGGTATTCCTCAGGGGTCTGTTCTCTCTGCAACTCTCTTCCTGCTGCATATCAACGATCTGCTGATGCCCGGAATCTATGGGTATGCAGATGACAGCACAGTTGTAGAGAGATACCTGCCGAGTGCTCGGGCTTGTAAGGAAGTAATCCGGTCCGAAAGAGAGGCTATGGTAGAGCGTACGAATGTCGCACTTCAGGTAGTCTCCAAGTGAGGCGAAGCCAACCTTGTGGGATTCAACGCCGCAAAACACAAGCGTGTCTGTTCACCGCCAAAAGGAGCCCGTTCACCCTGGCTCCTGCTTTTCAGAATGTATCCTTGGAGTGCACCGACCGCCTTCAGCTCTTGCGAGTTGAAATTTCATCAAACCTAAACCTTGGGCGGTTCATTGAGTTCAAAGCCAAGATGGCTCCTAGGAAACTTGGCGTTCTTGCAAAGGTCCGGCGGTACTTCACACCGGGACAGCTTCTAATGTTATACAAAGCGCAGGTCCGATCGTGTTTGGTGTACTGCAGCCACATATGGGCTGGTGCTGCAAACTGCCATCTAGCAGCTTTGGTCTCAGTGGAGAGGCGTGCGAAGAGGCTAGTTGGTGATCCAGATTTGGTTAAGACCAATCTACAAAGCCTGGAGCACAGGCGTAGGGTAGCCAGCCTTTCGGTATTCCATAGGATGCATTCTGGAGAGTGTGCGTGGGAATTACATGATTTAATTCCGCCATCACCGTTCCATCATCGGACAACCCGTCGCACGGCGAGTTTCCACCCTTACGTTGTTGAAACTGCTACCATCCGGACGAAGCGTTTCGCCTCGTCGTTTATACCGCGAACATCGAAGGACTCGAACAATTTGCCTGCAGCGGTTTTCCCGTCCGATTATAATTTATGTTTCTTCAAGGCTAGAGTGAATAGGCTCATACTAAATTAGTGCGCTTTACCATCAACGATTGCATCACTGCTTTCCACCAGGCGGGATCGCAGTCAAGCACTAGTTTATATGATTAAAAAAAAGAAGAATAAATATTGCAGTTTGACAGCTGCAACTTCCATAATTATTGTTCAAGTAAAAGTTATCTGACTATTGATTAGCCCTAAGACCTACAAAACTTGGAACTTTTAAGTTAAATGTTTTTTTTTTCCATACATCAGCTCCGCAAACTCGCTGCACGTATCGGGCACAGACAACATGGCGCTAGTGAGCCTGCACACGTTGCTGAGCGCGGCCAACGCGCCGAGCCGCGTGCCCAGCAAGCTCACCAACAAGCGGCCCGGCGAGCTGCGACCTGACAAGCATCACGTGCCCGCTAAGGAGACCAGTCTCACCGGTAACTACTTGAAAAAATTTGCAAATCACGAGCGAGCTTCATGGAACTTATGTCATTGTAATATACTTAATAAAAATCTGAAATTCATTCAAACCCAGCTGTTTAGACGTATAATAGAAAATGAGCACTGAGTAAAAAATTCTTTCTTTCTTCTATGTACAGTCACGAGCATAAGTATGTATACACTTGGCTTTATTCAAAAGCGATTTACTCCTATATTTTTTAATGAAATTTTATGTTGCTACGAACGTAGTATTTTCGAACCCCTTTTTGCAATGTGTCGTATTGCATTGTTGTTTTCGTTATTTCACGCAAAAATCGCTATTGAACGTTTCCAAGTGTTCACATATTAGTGCTTGTGACTGTACCGATAATAAAGTCTCTTTTTATAAGTGATATTTCATGAGTTTTGTGGGGAACTTCTTCGCTCAGAATATTTAGGAGTCGAAAAGAAATCTTCAAACTTCGTGCCGATTTAAAATCACTACCTCATCATCATCTGCCTAGCCTTTTCCCAACTATGTTGGGGTCGGCTTCCAGTCTAACCGGATGCAGCTGAATACCAGTATTTTACATGGAGCGACTGCCTATCTGACCTCCACAACCCAGTTACTGGGTAATACGATACCCCTTGGTAAGACTGGTTGTCAGACTTTCGGGCTACTGACGACCTGTAACGACTGTCAAAGATCCACGAATGACAGCCGGGACCAACGGCTTAACGTGCTTTCCGAGGCACGGAGGGGTCTTGGTATGTGAAGATGGTCACCCATCCACGGACCAACCGCGGCAAGCGTAGCTTAACCTGATCGATCGACCCGTGCGGCTGTTATTACTTAGCCACAAGCCCCTCCTTATATATTTAAAATCACTACCTATACCAACACAAAGATTCCTAATAAAAAAATCCTTTTTTTTTCTTAAAATTTTACGTTTCTCAATTGTTTTCAGTCTGGAGTCCGGACGAGGCGTTCGTTCGTTCTCTTTGGGACGATCTATTTATTCGTTAATATTTTCTTTATTATTTTTCTTATTGTTCATTTATTTTGACCTACAGCAGTGTCAAGCAGCCCAGTGACGGATACAAATAACCCGACAGTAGCGAACGTAGTGCTCTGTTCATCTATCTCGTCACCTGAACTGAACGCGGGTGGTAAACTGGACTCGTCTGAACCCGCCCCGCAACACCCGCTACATGCCGCCTCGGAGAGCAGCAGTGATACTGGCGTGAGTGTTACGCGAGTTAGCGAAACCATAGCAGCGAAACCGCAGAAGTTCCGCCATGACTTGTCCGTTGTACACACGGCTACACATCAAGCTATGCATTTCCAGTTTTAGCTGACCTCGCATTGTATAGGTTGTTCGTAAAATCAGAAGGCAGCTTACACTGGTTATGTATAGGTTGATGTGTAGCTGTGCGTACGAAGAAGCAAAACTGCCTGTTCTAACGCACAGATTTGGTTATGATTCTTTCTCTTTCCCGCGTTATTTCATCGATCTGTTCGTAAGCCTGTTACACCTCCGCGCTCAGCCTGCTATTTTGTTGCGGTGCCGCGTTTGTTTTGCACGTATCTGTGGCAGTCGACAAGTTTATAAAGCGGAACTTATTTTTTTTTTTTGTAAAAAAAACTAATCTTAGGGGTCCGAAATATACCTATACTGTATTTACTAAGTCGAAAGCGCCGACATTTTGCTCCGATTGCTACAATTCAACTGAATCTCATGATGTTCCGCTAGTCGAAACGCGACATAATGTAGTAATGTTTCTTAGCGGAATTCGGTAAGCGGTTTCCCATCATTATTTTCGCGGCGAAGGTGTGCCAAGGCCCTCATACCTTATCTTATATTCAGAAAACCTTGGCATTTTAAAAGCTTTTATTAGCTTAGGGGAGTACCACGACACCATGACAAATAAAAAAAAAATTAAGGTCATTTTTTTTCGGTATCAACACAGTCAAGGGTTGATTTACGACGACTTTATGTTGTCACCATGAAAACGTTAAAATAAGTTGCAGATTTAAAATATGTGTTTCAGGACTTGATGTTCAGCGAACTAGAAGTATTCGCTGATGAAAATAATCCAAGTCACGTGGACGAGAACTCTAACGAAGAGAACGATGTTGACGATGAAACTATGTCAGGTAACGTTCTACTCTATAACACCTTAACGCATGATATTCTGTTAGTTGACTGATAATCCTTTCATTGATTTTGAGTAGGTAGTAAAATACTAGACATATTTTAAAGAACATAAGAATATTAATGTAATTTTACCGAGCACTGTTTAAAGAGTTGTAAGGTAGCCTGTGCGTATTGGCCCCGGTAGGGTCGTGCCATGGCCCCCGGGCCGCACCTCCCCCCCGCCGCTTCCTAACCCTGGTCCTGGGGCAGAGGGCACGTCGGGCTCGTCGGGCTGCTCGTGGTGCGGCCTGGCCCCGCCGGGCCGCGCGCGCGGGCCCCGCGCCGCGCCCTACGCGCGCCCCGCGCGGGCCCCCCCCGCCCCGCGGGCCCCGCGCGCCCCGCGCGCCCCGTACGCCACATAGCCGTCTCGCTTGCGCCTGCACCGCACCCTACCTGTCCTCTCCCGAAAATTCCTCAAGTACACAATTTTCAAGACGTCGTCGGTAGATTTTGTCACTGTTATGAGTAAGAGCATTAATGTCCGCCGCGGAGCTTAATTAAATAATAATAATAAAGGATGAAGCGCCGTCGAGCTTTTGATTTAACAAGAACACGCACCACGGCCGCAGTAAGTAGCGTCAGTATTGGGTTGAACCCCACTTGATCACATTAAAAACCCACCGCGCCCCCCGCTGGCGGTATGGCCAGTGCGGACTAGTTTGCATACAGTATTCGGTTTCAGTCAAAGACCACAATCATGCTATATGTTTTCTCTTACATGTGTGGCTACAAAACTACGGTATTATAATGATGAGACCACGGCTTCGACTTCATTTATTATTTTTGACGCAGCTTACTGACGGTATTCGCTTTCGCTCAGTATACACTGCTGAGTAAGGGCGCGGTGAGGTGTGCTCAAGTGGGGTCCAGCCTATTTAGCCGGCGCCCGACATAGCCTCAAACATTTTAATATTGTGCAAGTCGGGGTAGCATCTGAATCTAAGGAGAAATTCCCGTATTTTTAAGCATTCTCAAAATGTCAAAAAAACTTCTAACTTCCCTAAATTTTTACAAGTTTTCGACATTGATGGTTGTTGATATGAGATTGCGACTTGAATTTAAACGTTTTCTGAGTACGGGTTCTTTGCACACATCGACATGGCTTAGCATTTGCATATTTGAAGCTATGTATAGCGCTGGAGTTTCAATAAAAAAGTAGCATCAATATTGATCCATCTTTATCTCTCAGGTGAGAACGACATAGAAGCAGCAAGCGGCGGGGCGGGATCCGGGGCAGATATTCTCCGACGCCTCGTCTGTGCGGTTGCGTCCCGGGGCGTCACGCCGGCCGGGACGGATGGCTCCACGCCCGTGCACGCCCCGCCGAGACATGACTACGACCCGCAGCTGTCTACTGCTGCTCATACAGACATGTTGCTGTTGAATCTGATGCGCATGAATGGATTGACCCCTAAACATTCTAGACATAGTAAGTGATCTTTTTTGTTCAATAATAGATAAATAAGAATTTTGAATAGTTACATACCTATAGTCTCATTTAGTGATTGCATTTTTATTTGTTTGACCAACGTACTCTACAAATAACATTTACAGCCGGAAGCAAACGCCACTGGAGCAGTAGCGCAGGAAGTCCCGAGGCAGGCGCACGTCGCAGTGCGGCAGCAGGGCGCTCGCGCGGCAGAGCGGCAACGTCGCCCGCCGCGCCGCGCTCGCGCCGCCCGCCGCCGCTGTCGCCGGGCCAGCTGCGGCACAGACCCGACACTAGGCACCCCGCCACTTGTACGTACTGCCTACACACGCTCACAGACACGTCATCATCTTCATCCATCTAGCCTTTTTTCAACTATGTATGTTGGAGTCGGTTTCTAGCCTAACCGGATGCAACTGAACATACACTCATAAAAAAAGCGTCGGGTCGGAGGACTCCCGGCAGAAACGAAGTTTAAAATAAAAATCCAAGATGGGTTCAAAAACTTCAAAATGATGAAATTTTTTACGTTTTTGCTGCCAATCTTCTTGAATTTTCATTTTGGCCTCACTATCAGATTCAGCACCCTCGAAAACCATGAAAACGGCACATTTGACAAAAATTTAAAAAAAATTGCCGCCATCTTGGATTTTCATTTTGACCTCACTATCCGCTTCAGCACCCTTGGAAACCATGAAAACGACACATGATGAAATATTAAAAAAAAATTGCAGTCGCCATCTCGGATTTTCATTTTAACCTCACTATTGGCTTCAGTCAGTACCCTCGAAAACCATATAAACTCTCTCTCTCTCTTTCTATTACATAAACGAAAAGTCGCATAACAAATCGTAACGGAACGAAAAAGCTTTATATAGAGCGAGATAGTTTTCATGGTTTTTGAGGGTGCTGTAGCCGATACTGAGGACAGAATGAAAATCCAAGATGGTGGCTGCGAAAACTTTCAAATTTTCCATCATTGGGTGTCGTTTTCATGGTTTTCGAGGGTGCTGAACCCAATAGTGAGGTCAAAATGAAAATCCAAGGTGGCGGCTGAAAAAACTTTAAATTTTTTCGGCACGGGTGTCGTTTTCAGAGTTTTCGGGGGTACTAAAGCCAATAGAATAGTGAGATAGAAATGAAAATCCAATACGAAGGCTGCGAAAATTTTGAAATTTTTCATCATGTTTGTAGTTTTCATGGTTCTCGAGGGTGCTGAAGCAAATAGTGAGGCTCCAGTTCTGAAGCCATAGTGCGATTCTTCGGGTTTGCTCCGACTTTCGGTATTTTAGTTCACTCGTGCGAAGCGATGGCGAAGTAGATCGGACTGTTCACAGGTCACGGGAACAATCTGCGTTTGCCACATTCATTTCTAAAACAATGGTTATGCCTGCTTTCTTGTATGGGTCTTGTCTGTCACTCGAATGGATAACTCAAACTCAAACTCAAAGTATTTATTTCAATTAAACCAATTACAGGCACTTTTGAATTGTCAAGGGGTCGGTCAGTCAGAGAAATGAAGCTAGTTGCCCATTCCAAAGCGTAGTAGGTACCTATGGAGAAGAACGGGCAAGAAACTCCATGGACACTCTTTTAAATCAAAATATGGTTACAAAGTATTAGTTACATCATTCATGTTAAAAATTATGCATGTGAGAACGATGCAGAACGTTAAAAGCGTCCGTAATGAATAGCCTAAAACAATCCAAATATTAAATTAAATTAAAATAAGCCATGGCAGCAAAGAGATGACCAGTCCCCACTGACGGCGCCCGTTCACGAACATGACGCACGGATTAGCACCATTCAGCTCAACCATTTTGAAGGGAGCTAAACGATCCAACACATGTGCCACCATCAGCGAGACATTTGAGTGAGCATGACATACTCTCAGCCGCCAGGGCACATTCAAGTCAATGAAAGACGTACCCAGTAAATGGTAGCTTTATAGTATGTACCTACATAGTACTCACACATGAGCTATACAATTATACAATACTAGACGATTGAAGTTATATAATGCAAAAATAGTATTTTACAATCTTCAGCGGCTCCAACAGTACTTTCAAATGCTAATCAATTTATTTATGCGTCCTGTGGAGCAGGACCAGCGTTTAGCCAAGCATTTAGAACAATGAATAACGACATAATAGAAAGTCCGGGCCCGTATTCCCGTAATTTAAAACATCATCATTTCGGCGACAAACAAATGTCAAAAACTTGTCAAAATGTAGGGAAATTAGACGTATTTTTGACAGATTGAGACTGAGATCAGACTGTGAACGTTCTTAAAATTACGAGAATTACCCCTCAGAAAGTGGTACTGGTGACTGAAGAGTTTCTGGGAATCGGTTGTCGTATGTGCACGTATTTTTATGTTCCTTTCTTCTTGTCTGTTTATATGTGTGTACATAAATAGTTAAATAAATATTAATCTGCCCTCCCATTGCAGCCTGCCTGGGTCTAAGCTTCGCGTCCACGCCGCCCGGCACGCCCGAGCGCGCGGCGCTGTCGCCGGTGTCGTCGCTGGCGCTGCACGACTACTGGCCGTCCGTGTCGTCCGTCAGCGACGCCGACGACGTGGAGGCCGTCCTCGATTACAACGTAAATAACGATGTTCAGCTTAATGTAATGTTGTTTTTTGTGCTTTTAATTTATTTTTATTTTACACTAGCCTCATTTACACGATGCAAGTTGCTGTCCCGTGGCATACAATAAAATTGAAGCGTCAAATTACTCGCATCGTCTACTAAACATTGGTTAGACAATGCGACTTTTATTGCTGCTCCAACTTATGGTATGCCACAGACAAATTAATCGCACCGTGTCAATTAGATTTTTAGTTTCCGAACAATATTTTGCTAAATGTTGTCGTGATGGTTGTTGGGCCAAAGTAGATAATAATGCCGTAGAGATGTGGTCTATTGACACGCATTATTGTTTTTTTTAGACATTAGACTTCCTTTTTCCTTTCATCTATAAGCGTCTCAAACGGCAACACAAAGAAATATTTGCAATCGTATTAGTAGTTAGTTTTTTGTAATTTGTTTTTTTTTTTTTGTAGTATTGAATAGAATATTAGATTACTAGACACCATTTTCATGAAATTCACTAGTTCTAAATTAGAACACATATGTAGAACACATAGTAGTACGTAAAATAGTTTTCCAATTCTTTCTTTATCATGCAATATCTAACTAATAACATAACTTTCCAGGACACGCTGTTCGACATGCTCCTGAACAGCCTGGCCATCGAGGGCGGCAGCTCCGCGGGCGACACGCTGGGCACGCAGGACGCGCGGCCGCCCACGCCGCCCGTGCAGCCCTGGGGCCCGGCCGCGCCGCCCGCGGGCCCCGCGGCCCCGCACGCGCCCCCCGCGCCGGGCCCCGAGCGCGCGGATTGACCGCGCCGCGCCCGGGCCCGCCACCACCACCGCTACCGCCGCGAGTACCATCACTAGACACGTGCTGTGCTGAGCGGATACAGCGATAATGTGCACTCATCCCAGGCTCGCATGACTGATTTTTTAATGCGAAGATTTTTATCATGCACTGGGTTTTCAACTCTCGGTGTTGAGCCGAGCATTGAGAATACAATACAATGCATCCCAGAGCGTCTAAATCCAGAAATAATGAATTTCTCCCAAACATCACGTTTTTTTTGTGGTTTACAAAGGTGTAATTTAAGGTGGCTATAGCTGTTATTGATAACGTACATTTATGAACAGATTCTAGTTTTAAAACGGAAACAAAGTTCCATCAACATTTTTAACGGTTCAATTAAAAACGGTAACGGTACGTTCCGATTTCTAAGAGATATTATGTAAAGATTAATGACAGCTAAAGCCACCTATTGATCAATCAAAGTGGGAGACGTGCACATTAACACTGGATTTGCTGACTACACCGTAACAGCCCTTCCCCGAGCCGTGCTCGCGTCGATAGTCGTAGTGACGTCACGTGGCCCAGTGGGCCGGCGCCGAGCCCCCCTGACCGGGTCCCGGGCCCCTGTAGTCGCCCCCCCCGCCGCCCCCCGGCCGGTCGCGCCGCCCTCGCTTGTGTCCGACTGGAGGGGGATGCGTGGTGGACCAGGCGATCTATTCTATGAAAAAGTCACCATGAAAACTTAGGTGGACTGAGCTTGAAGTGTACCCTAGCAACAGGTAGAATGGCCTAGTTTTCACAGTGAGATTTTAATAGAATAGACCGGCTGAGCTCGCACCTCCGTTTTAGGAACGTATTTACATTTAATTTGGCACGATATACTCCTTATGATATTTGAGTGTGTCGCCCCCTAAGTTTTTTGAGGGATTCGTGCCTCCTCGTCACGTAGGTAGAGTATGAACGCGTATAAAAAATACGGGCATTAGGTAGAAGACTCAAAATTTGAACGATCTCTTATATTTATTTTTTTAGTCATTATTAACGTTTATCAGTACAATTATTACTAGGGTGAAACGAGTTTGGTTCGCCTGCCAAAAATACTAGAGTGCTATTTTTTTGTTCTAATGATATATTTTTATAATTAAATTAGATTTCCCTGCATTGTCGGCCCTAAAATGCTTACTAGTATTCGCATTTACGTTTAAATCTATTCATACACAACTATACACACTTCAGCACATCAAATACTGCTTGCCATCATGCCGGGAATTAAAATAAGGATTGCCAATTTTGTCTGTAGAGCTATGTAGACAGTTTGAATCAAGTTAGGAAGAATATTGACGTTCATTATAATATAACAATGCTAATACTCAATAGTCGTTTTGGAAACTCCACTATAATAGTTAGACTAAGTTCTCGGTACCTACCGGGAGAAGACATGAAGTAAATTTAGAAAAAAATCGAATATACAGGGTCAGTTTAAATTAGCTAGCGAAACTGCAGACGTGATGGGTAATCTTAACATGATAAAATTTAATGAAATAAGAAAATGTGAGATGTTTTAGTATGTAATGTAGTGTTGTTACTTGAAGTATGAGTTGAGAATATCTGAGATATCGAGACCCCCTCACGTCTGTGAAGTTTACACACAACAAAAACCTTTTTTTAAAACTTACATTTCAAGTGCGGTCTACACTAATTGCGGTTAATGACCCCATAAAAAAAAATTAATAAAATATTTTTTGTTTTATCATGTTTAGATATCGATACCCATCACGTCTGCGGAGTTTCGCTAGCTAATTTAATTTGACCCTGTATATTTATGAGCTTTATCTTCACCTGATGGTTACAGCGTGCTCTCCCGATGGGTAGATCGAGAGCACTCACTCAATCACATAGTTACGAGACTTTTTGGTGTCGATAGTTCAAATAATTGATGTTTCATGTGATTGTACCGACCTCCGGCCGCACCCGGACGTAGTTGTCAGTGTTAAGTATTTAATCTATTAGTTACGTAGATTGACATGGTATGACTGAAAAGTTCAAAGTGTGTGATTCTGTAAGGTAATGAGGGTCGAGTATTGAATAGCGATAAGTCACGATATATGTATTAGATCAGTTCATGTGTTGACAAAATTATAATATTAATATATTGGATTCAATTACCGAATTAATTACATTACTTAAGATTATTTTTGTCAAAGGAAAAAATTGAAAACTAAAAATACAATTCGATGGGTACAAGTTAACTTTCTGATTTTCCGTTAGAATATTTAAATTATTATATTTTTGATTCCATATAACAAAAAGTTATGTATTGATGTTATGATTAAATGGATGTAATACATATTAATAAAATGTCACAAAAATCCATTTGGTTTATTTATTTGCCTCCTTATTTTATCCTATCAGATCAGGATTCGAATACCTGGCGTCGATTCCCCTGTTCACAAACTAAACTAAACTTAAGTTCAGTGCATCTTTTTCTTTCTATTTCATTATGAAAAGGACAGAAGATAAATATTAGTTTTGTCCTGTCAAAAAAAAAAACTGGAAATGTACAGATTTCCGGTTTTGATTAAAAATGTGGTGAAGAAATGAATAATTTAAAGGACAAGTCCGTTTCATAATGAAAATAGATGAAATTTGAAAAATCTTTGTTGGATATTGGACTGATCCGGTTTCGTTTGAAAATGCACTTTTTAAAGCCTTTTTTGACCAACTTAGAGCCGGTTTTGATTGAAAATATTAACAGGGATCGTCGCAAGGGGTCTTGGACATCACGATTCGAAAAAAAAATGCTTTTGAATTCATAGTGGACTACTTCGGTTCTGTTCGCCAGCTCCTCAATTGTAATAGGGCAGGATAAACTATTATTCTAGCACAAAATACGGTATCTCTCTAGATTTCGTACTTCATACTTTGTATTCGAACATTGTACTGAATTCTGAAAACTGCCTTGAACAAGGTATCTATTTCCTAGCTTGTAACTCAAGTCTGCATACCCACGTGCAACCCGCAATGGGCCTGCGTGGTGGATACGGGCCACTTACTCTCACAGAGAGGCCTGTGTCTCAGCATTTGGAACATTATAGGCTAATTATGTAATACTTTCGGAATACCATACAGGATGGCATCACATGTCGATGTAATGCCATCTTGTATATTATTAACTACGTGGTAATGCGTCGGCCGGCATAACCGTGTAGTTATGGCACTTTTATATAAAACAGCAATTTATTATTTTGATAACCGACGAAAAGTTTCTATGCTAGGGGGTCATGGGTTCAAACAAACTTTGGAGGCGCCGGACCCCTGGCAGATTTATCAACTCATGAAAAATATTTAGCGAAACCCATCAAACAAAAACGTAACGAAGCGATCTCGAAAAATTTAGCACCTCGCCTCAGATAGGTTATATTTTCTTTTCATCATTATGATGATGATGATTTTCTTTTATTAATTGGGATGATGATGGTGATCAAAAGAAAATATAGCCTATCAGAGGCGCGGTGCTATAATTTTGGAGATCGCTTCTCTCGCTCTTGCAGCTACTGCCTACTTCTCTTCTGCCTACTTCTCTACTGCCTACTTCTCTTCTGGTTCCCTTAATTCTTTGGTTTTCTGTATAAGTTGATCAAATAGGAGTTACTTGGTCGAGTTATACTTCCAGATTAATAATAATTGTCAATAGAAAATCGTAACCTATCCGAGGCGGGATAATACATCCAGTCTTGATTCTAAAAAAATCCTGCAGAAGTTGAAAAAGTAACTCCTATATGCAGCTCCTATAGCAGTGGACTGCGATAGGCGGAGATGATTGATTGATTGAATTTAGCCTTTACCGCCACTCCGTGCAAACTCTAGTACTGTGCCGGTGGTTCATAGTAAGGGAAGTTTTGCCCGAAAATTTTCGCAAATTGTAAACTGCTGTGATTGGTTGAACGATTAAGATTAACCAGCAGCCAATCGCAGCAGGTTATGCGCACTTGACAATTTGTCACATTAATTTTCGTTCGAGAAACTGGCCCAAGCCGAAGTAAGTTGCTGAAGTAATAGCTAGAGCTCTTTGAGAAGTTCCACTACACTCTAAACTTCTACAGTAATAGTTTAACATTGAAAGCTAGATTTTCTTTTTAATGTTGTCGGATACTTGCCGCTACTGAAAACATGCTTTGCCGTGGCATACTTGCCCTCGTTCCATCTGATGGTAGTGGTCACCGACACCACTGGACATCTGCTTCATCAGAGACATGTCTGCAGATGCATTGCCATCCAAGATACAAAGGAGAAATATTCTCATGTGTATGGTCGTCGACGAAATATGATTACATTCAAGTATTATTTCTGCCTGTACGCACGGCTACACATCAAGCTATATTTAACCAGTATAAGCTGACATCTGATTCTACGAAAAACCTATACAATGCGAGGTCAGCTAAAACTGGACATGTATAGCTTGATGTGTAGCCGTGTGTACCTATTTATTTTTGGAACGAAGTTCCTTAATGCGATTTGCAGGAGTTGACCGGTAGAAATCGTCACGGTGAAAAAACGTTATGCCCCCTCCATGCGACTTGCTCTCTCTATTACGAGTGTGTGTGTGTGTTTGTGCGTGCGAGAATTCTTCTTATTTTGTTTAGGCACGTACGGTTCTTCTTTGGTCTTTCTTGGATATAGGTTAAACTTTGTGAATAGGAAATTAGGATACAAAACAAAAAAACAGGTTTAAATTGATTCAATATTTTATTTTCATTGCTCCAAAATATACACAATGACAAATATTGAAAATGTGGATTCATCCATATTTGCAAATGTCTTTAAAGGTGTTTATTTGAATTTCATAGCTGATTACACGAAGAACATGAATAGATTATTTGAATACAAATCTGTTGCAAGCAGACACTGGCGAGCCGGCCCGGCTGAAACATGTCTTTTATTTTGAACGAGCGGCTCACTACTGCCACCTACCGTCTACAAACAATATGATTCAGTAAAATTAGTAAATTCACTGTTCCTATATTAAATGACATATTTACAAATAAAACTTTAAAAGGAACGCTTTGCAAACATTCAACAAACTTGAGATCGTCTTAACGTAAAAGATGGTATAAAATTTTTAAAAGTTAAAGAACGAAATTCTAAAACATCATTTTGCCGACGAAAATATTTACAAGAATAATAATTACATTTTTTTTTTCTCCAAAATGAAATTGTGCCGAATCACGTTTTACATCTCTCACAAATAAATAACAATTGAATTTAGCCTAAAATACTTCTTTGATAAACAAAACAATAAAAAATAATTGCATTCAACAAAGCTACGATAACAAATTTAATATAAATTAATCATAAAAGAAATGTACAATTTTTACAAAGCTAAGAGGGATCACTTTCATTATTATCACTGTAATGTAGTGTAGACGTCTGTTAGTCGAGCAGTTAACTTGGCCGTTGTGGCATACACGTACATATAACTATTGTTACCATCATAGTGAATATCTTTAATATTATTACATAATAATAGGTATTGCATTCATTATTTACAATTTAAACACCTCATTCATATTTTGTAAATGAAATAAAAGCGTTTACAATCTACAAAATTCTGACAAATATAATCTAATTAATCATCGTCGAACTCACATAGTTTTGTCGTCAAAAGGTGACACAAGGTAACTTTAATTCGTAGAAGTTATCTATAATATTATAATTGAGAATTGTGCATAAAATTCGAATCAGCTAAAACTATTGCGAAGGCAAGTAGGTGATGTATGCATTTTATTTTCATAAATCCTTTCAATAATCACTATTACGAAACTCCAGGAGAACCTACAATAATCCTTATGTATACGACTTACATCTAAGTGGTGTTACAGTAGTGTGGTCAGAATGTCGTGTACCGGCGGTACGTCCAATCACTTATCATACAAGTTAAATATAAAGCCCGCGGGCACCATAGCTAATAAAGTTTCATTGTCTGCTCTAACTACGTACTAGTAGCACTAATATTATGTATTATGCATTTGTTTTGCACTCTTTAACGTCATAGTTCCACAGCAACTCCGTAAATAGTAGTTGTTTATCTACAAAGGGAGTTACACTACAAACAAATAATGTAGATGTGTGGAAGGCTCTCGGCCGCGACTGAAGAGTACTTCAGTACCTACTAATATTTTCATATTGGAAAGTGCGACATTGTTTCCCTGATATGGTCATTGTGTCGTTGACCGACATCTTAATCCTTGCATTCCGTTCACCGATTCGTTCCTTCACTCTGATACGCTCCGCGCATGCGTTCTGTTACTACGTCAGTTTCATATCATTCTTTGGCATTATTTAGTGAGCTAAGTTCGTTAGGACTTCCACTAATAGATTTAATTCATGTATTACCGATAGTTTCCATCTAGTCCACGTTTTTAAAATGTATTGCACTACTGAATTCTTTTTTTTTAATCACTTTTGTTTTGTATTTATTTATTTATACATATAATTATATAATTACTATAAGCTACGCCTCGGTTATTAGAGATAATAAAATTGTTTAAAATTGTTGTAATACGCATGGAATTTTAAATTCTGAACATGCTTTAATGAAGTAAACGAATCTGAGTATTATAATCATTCGTAATATTATACAATATAGATAGATATTTGTGACCTAATCTATTCAGTCAATTGAATCGAATCAAATAATAGCCTCTCTCGAAATGAAGTTTCGAACTGTTAGTATCGACGTGGTAATGGGTAAATGTAAATCAGACTTCTGTTAGACGATTTAGAATAGTAGAATACTATATTCGTTTTGCTATAATTCAAACTAATTCATAAGAAGGTTCGTTCTGCGTCAGCACAAAAGAAAATTATATCAAGTCAGCACCACTCGAACAAATAGGCACCGGGAAGGGTCGTTAACTAAAGAGACGTGTACTTTCATAGTCGTTCATGGGTTCGTCGAGACCGCTGCGGGTCCGACGCATCGCTAGCGTAATGTTCCACTGCACCCGACGGCACCGCACTGCTAGCCGTCACGTGAACATGTCGAGAGCCTGTCGACGCGCGCGTCTAGACAGAGCACGTGTGACGTCACACGTGCGACTCCAGCGGCGGGCGCGGCGGCGGCACCAGCGGCGCCGGCCACACGCTGGCCAGCTCGGCCAGGTCTGACGTCACGTCCGACGACAGGTCGGGCGACGACGTGCGCGTGTGGCGCGCCGACCAGCCGTCCTTGTCGAAGTCCTTGGTTCCGCCCACCGTGTGCCGGCGCTTGATGCCGCGCTCGGGCATGCCGTTCTTGCGCTTCAGCTTCGTGGAGCGCCACGCCTGCTGCTCGCGCCGCCGCACGCCCGGCAGCTCGCGCCGCTCCTTGCTGCCGCCCAGCGAGTCGGAGCGAGCGGAGCGCTCTGCGCGGCAGTTCAGCGACTCCGAGCGCAGCACGCGGCCGCCGCGCTCGGGCGAGCGGGACAGCGACTCGGAGCGCGCGAGCTTGGCGCCGTCGTCGTCGGCGGCGCGCGCGGCGGGCGGCGCGGGCGTTAGTGCGGCGCTGTTGCGCTTGCAGTCGCGCGGGCAGGGCGGGCACGCCGGCTCGGGCGCGGGCGCGGCCGCGGGCTGGCCGGGCTGGCCGGGCTGGTCGCCGCGCGGACAGTTCTCCTTCTCGGAGTCGTCGGGGTCGTCCCGCGCGGCGCGGCGCCAGGTGCGCTCGGGCTCGTCGGCGCTGGAGGACGAGGAGTGGCGATGGTCGCGCGCGAGCCAGGCGGCCTTCAACTCGTGCGCGCGCGCAGCCGGCGACAGTCGCTCGTCGCGCTCGCTGGCTCCGTCCGAGGGCGAGCTGGCGGTGGACTTGCCTTCCTCGGTCTCGTCGGCGCACTCGTCTGCGTAGGGGATGCTGCCGTCGTCGAGCGGCGACGAGTTATTGAGCGTGCGCAACTTCTGGTCGAACGTGCTGGTCAGAGACGACACCAAGTCACCGGTTCCTGCGACAACATGTTACAGATTAGTGCGCGTCGAGCTGGGGGCGGGGGTTAGGCACAGACGGAAGCGTGTTAGGGTGGCGTCGTTAGGTGACCATGAGCTGATGATGATGGGTGATGTCGGTATGTACAGTGGTGATGTGGTGATGTGGTGATGGTCACGCCGGCCTATCACTATACTAATGCACGAGCATATTAAAGCCGTGCTGTCAACAGCCGCCGACTGGAAGCGTTAGTTTGATACTAGTTATTCACATCTAGCCGTCGTTATTGTGACAACGTTCCACTTACAGGTTAGAGAATGACACAGGTTATGATGTACCTAGTAAGTGCAACATTTGGTATCGTGGTGACAGATGTGAACAAGTAGCATCGTGTGTTAACGTAGCCGGCGCGTACACGCACACATTGCAACACGCACGCTCACATTCCTCTACCTTATAGTGTGGACAAAAGAAAGGGATTGGTGTGTCTACTCTCTGACGTCAGTACTGGACACCTAGTGGGGCAAATAGCGGACACCTTTATTGTACACGAATATTTAAAAAAGTATTATATCATTTCATTCCCAGATCCTTAGCTGAGGGATATATCGAGTATAGATAAGACAAGCTAACTTCTACGCAATTAAAAACCGAGACTAGTGTTTGTCTTATTCATACTCTATGTAAATCAAAACTACGTGGAAGTGTTTGAACTCACCATCTATGGAGAAGTTGGTGAGCGCGTGAGTATGCCGCGAGAGTTCCTGACGACCGCGGCCCAGCGCTTGCATTGACTCCAGTTCAATTCTGGAAAAATAACACAATATAAGTTTTCCTGTCCCAATACTTGAAATATCTATCTGAGCTCCATTAACATCAAACATAATTTCATTGAAATTAGGCTGAGAATTATCACTTTTTGGACGTCAAATTTACACAAAACAGTTCCCCAAAAGCTTCACAACTTCCTATTACTTTAGCTAGGAAGAAGAAGTGGCGCAACAAACTCTCCAGCAGCATAATTTAAAGCACTCACTTATTTCCATCCTGCGTCCTGCTGTACTTGTGGTTGAGTCCGTCGTAGTCTGCCAGCGACGTGGTGAGGTGGTGCGGCGGCGACGTGAGCGGCGAGCTGGGCGGCGAGCCGCCCGGCGACACGTCGGAGCGCTTGTCGTCCGACTTCTTGTCGGGCTTGGAGCGCGGCTTGCGCTGGATCTTGCGGTTAGCCGCCGATATGATGGACGACACTATGTCCCGTGTGGACACGTCCTTACCTGGAATATGAAAGGCTACTTTTAATGGTATTATTAGTTGCTAACACGGGATAATGGCTTGGGTAAATTTGGTGCGACAGACTTGAAAGGAAGAAGCTACTGTACGTTTAGACGCCAGTATTCGTGTCAGCTGCGGTCATAAGACGCGGGAGCGAGATGTCAGGAGAAATATTCACCGTCTTACTCGCACGTTTTACGACAGCAGCTGCCACAAGTCTTGGCGTTTAGTATATTTAAAATAATATAAAATTGAAAACATAAAGTAAAAGTTGGTGCATTACATAAATCACATTAAAAAAAATCTGTCACAAGGTCAAGTATTTTCAGTTTGTGAAGATATTTACCTTCAATCTTCTTAACGTTGTGTATGAGTAGGTCTC
This sequence comes from Apamea monoglypha, assembly GCA_911387795.2. Taxonomy (NCBI): domain Eukaryota; kingdom Metazoa; phylum Arthropoda; class Insecta; order Lepidoptera; family Noctuidae; genus Apamea; species Apamea monoglypha. The sequence goes on from OU426924.1 coordinate 16,031,263, forward strand.
TTGATGGCGCAGGCGCAGGGGATAGTTCCTCCGCGCTAGTGGGAGGGTCCATAGGAGGGTCGCCCTCTTCCTCCTCGAAATACCATTCGTACTGTAAAGGGCAATAATAAACATAAAATGTGTTTTTGAGCGCGTTCACGTTGTATTGTTTCAGAGCTTTTGGACTATCGGCAAACATGTTGCGTCGCCTTCAAATAAATTGGAATAAAGGAAAGAGAAAGCACTTACATGTGTGAGGAAAGACTCAATAATTCGACACTGGCTGGACATATCATTGACCATCGCCAACATGTCGTCGCTGGCCGCGCGGACCAACGTTGGGCCAAACACTATGGCCAAGTTTCTCGCTTCCATCTTGTTGTAGGCGGAATGCGCCACCACTCGGCGCAAATGTTGGATCAGGTACTTAAGTGTTTCATAGTGCGCGTCTGGTAATGCGCGGACTAGTCGACGGAGTTCCCGCGCTCTTTCTGGTGACCGATCAGCAGCTACGAGAAGAAAACATGGTTAAATATTTTTTTTACTGTATAGTAAAAAAAAAAAAATTAGCATTGAATGAGAGGTAAGCAGGTTTGAGAGCTAAGACACTCCATTATGTTTTTAATTGTGTTGATATTTTAACCGACTTCGAAAAGGAGGAGGGGTTCTCAAATCTTCGGATTTTTTTAATATTCTGTAGTCATTTCAAGTTCTATCTCAATTGTGAAAAAAATTGCTACCTTTACATGAGTCAGTCTCGAAATGAGCACGGTTTATGTGACCACTTAGATACTAGACTTTTTTACCGTGCATCAATTTGAAAAAAGCACTGCCGGTAACCGGAAAATATACTGTACGAATCTCATAACTTACTTAGGTGAAGGATTGCCACTATTGACAGCTCACTACAATCTCACGTCACCTAAGTTATCACAGTGAGACATTTACAGAATAGGTCGGCAGTTACTGATTCACAGCAACGTTGAAAGTATCAAGAAAGTGAATCTAATAAAAAGTTTGTTGACTGAAGTGGCGACGGGTGTGTTTAATAGTCAAGCACGGTCGACTTTGTTTATTGAACACGGATGTCACGATAGGTAACTACATATTAATGAATATCCAAGAAGTGCCCATTCGTTTTGTATAATGGCAACACTGGGTGTTTCCACTCTTTCGCAGTCGACACTACGAATATACTTATCTTGGAGAATCAATATTACTTGCAAACAACTTGATTGCATCGGAGTTAGATATGGGAAGGTCCTAGCTTTATACGTAAGAGTCAGACACTCCCTTCCGCTCCACCCAGAGCGGGAGCGGTCATTTGATGATTTCCCACCAGAAAAAAAAAATAAAAAAAATACGTATGATATATTGTATACAGAAGCTGTTGGTAAACCTTTAGTAATAAACAAATAAATACAGAGTCAAATTAAATTAGCTGGGGAAACTTCATAGATGTGCTGAAATAACCACACTCCCTTCGGTCGTTGACCGCCCGTAGTAACTTGAAATATAAATGTATAAAATTACTTATGTTTTATCGTCGATATCGATACCGATCACGTCAGCGAAGTTTCGCTAGCTAATTGAATTTGGACCCGTACTTTAGTAGGATTTTGACCGGATCTCCACTAAGATTTTCTCGAAATTGGAACTCACAGATCCTACTACAAACAACAATAAAAATGCTCACCAATAAACGCAGGATACAGATCCGCCGTCAGCAGCGGGTCAGGCAGCCGCCTGAGGTAGGCCTTCAGCAGACTGGAGGCCACGTGCACGTCGGCCCAGCGCGCGTCGTCGCTGGGCGGCGGCTCGCCGCGGTCCAGCGCCGCCGCCAGCGCGGCCACGCCCGCCGCGTTGCCGGGCACGCGGTACACGCCGACCGTCCGGAGGCCGTATGCCTGGAAGCGAGATTATGGGTAAGTATTTTATACGACCTGCATAAGGTTGGCTAGTGTGTTCTTGTGGATTGTTTTATACTGGCTGGTTTTTTTCAGAAATGTGGTGTTGTTCCTTTAAAAGAATCTGGTGAATTCGACACGATATTGTTGAAAACACGGTAATGTCATCGAAGCTAGTCTTAATTTAGACCCAGTCGAAAAGAGCTAACGAATCAATAAAAAATCCGACTCAAACTGTCAATTTTGACATTTTTATTGCAGCAAAAATCCACGAACATCTCCAGATCCATCAGTCCGTGCTTTTAAAATGTTATAAAATTGTATAATTTATTCTCCTTACTCTTGACGTAACCTCCCTCCACGACTCTGGGTAACAGATCTATTGCTAAAATTATAGGTAAGTTTCAAATTCCTACCTCGACAGCATGTGCGGGCAGTGTGACAGCTCTGGGCACGAGCGGGTGCTCCGGGTCGTGCGGACAGCGCTCCAGCGCCGCGCCCAGCCAGCCCGACGCGGGCGCCGCCGCCGCCGCCGCGCCGCCGTGCATGCGCCGCAGCTGCTTCGCCATGCGACCCTTCCACGTCTTGTTCTTTGGAGACGACGGGAGGGTTGGTGTCGGTGGGCCTGAGGGGAGAAAGATTCTGTTAGTTACCTGTTCGTTTCATTGTTTCTATTTCTCTTAGCGATAAGACCGCCCATTGTGTCACCCTTTGTAAAATTTTTGTATATTTATGTTTTATAATTGTATAGTGTACAATAAAGAGTATTATATCTTTCTATCTATCTATTCTGGTCGAAATTGGAATTGGGTTATGGTTGGTCAGGTCAGACCAGACTTTAGGTTTAGGTTACTAGTTCCCAAAGGTATATGCCCACGTTTTCTTTGCTGTTGTCAAAAAGTATTTTACAATAAACTATCAACATTAAAAATTTGCTTTGTCTGATTGGCTCATCGGACTGAGGACTTCATTGTCGAAAAGTCCACTTTCGGCCATGCATAACCTAAGAAATCATTTAACGTATGTGCAGAAACTGATCCTCCTAATCCTACTTCCCACGTCCCGAGGTCTTCGGATGACTACAGAGTACCACACATCACACACACACATACACCCTCACACATCACATCTTGGAACTCGGAAGTAATTCAAGCGAGCACTTACCAGTAGGAGACCTATTCCTGCCGATCTTCTTGCTGCGTTGCGGCGGGAGCGGCGAGGGGCAGTCGGGCGCTGGCAGCGGCGCGGGCGCCGGCGCCGCCTGCGTCTGTGTCTGTGTTTGTGTTTGTGTCTGTGTGGGCTCGGCCGGAGGGGGCTCCGCTGAGTGACGGCGCAGGGCTGCTAGCCATCGCTGGGCATCTGCTGCACCTTCAGCCTAGGACACATGAAAAAAAAAACTATAAGTAAGTAAATTGAGGCTACACTTTGAAAATCGTATTATTTCTTCGAGACAATTATCAAGTATATTTACCGAGACGTAGGTTTCCATATTAACAACGACGACGTTCTGAATGAATAGAATTCACATTTGAATCAGAAGAAGTTTTGTGTGAATTGTAGCAATTAGCAATACCATACTGTCGTAGTTGCTAATTATAATTGAAATATTCTAGCATTCAACAATTTGCCAAAATTACGTGTTCTGGCAAGCTGCCCCCGTGTTTGTATTGGATTGGAGGAAATGTAACAAAACTCATTGTTGTATTTTTATATTCAAATGTTTCGTAAGTGGTAGATAGGGTTAATGAACGTTCGAAATAGAGTTGTTTTCAATCAACAGGCAGTAGGTACTTAGAAAACGATATGCAAATTCAACAATTTATCGTTCACTTTAAAACCTGCTTGGAGTGCTTTTGACCGTTTATCATGACCAAAATAATGATCCGGAGTTGCTTTCCATGACAGCAGCAGCACAACTCATGGTCGAGAAAGAAATTATATAGCTGTCGATAGAGGCAGCAGAAACGGCCTCCAGCCATAAGAATTGGAATATAAGATCACGGGAGTCACAGTCATGCCTTTAATACTTCATTCAGGACCTGTCGTTCCTTCCAGAATCTATTTCTGAACTGTTAGTTCCACTATATCCTAGCCATCAACATACCTGTAGTAACAGCTCGGCGCCTGCTGCTGTGGTGACCCTGACCACGTGTTTCCTCTTTGTGTAGTCATCGGCGAGGGCTGCCAGAGAGTAGCGCACATCCAGGGCATCCCTGGAACCGGCTTGCGCCTCCGTGCCTCCGCCGCTAACCGCGCCGGGGCTCTGTGGCAAAAGAAAAGAGGTGGTTAGACTTCAGTCTAAAATAGCAATTAGGAGTATGGGGGTAACATCTGCCGGTCTATTCTGTGAAAACCTCACTGTGAATACTTACTACATACTTACTTAGTGAACTGTCAATAGTGTCAATCTCTAACATCAGGTGGAATGACACCTCACTTCAAACACACGTCACTTAAGTTTTTTACAGAATTGAACGGCTCAGGTCAGACTAGTAGTAAACCTTAACTTGTAAATGGCTTGGCCCTATTGAGGACCTTAGGTTCTGCAGTTCCAAAAGGAATGGTCCCAATCTTTCGTGACCCATTTGGTAGCTCTTAGAACAAAGAGCGTTGTCTTTTAAAAATCATGTGATACCAACAATTCATGTCATCCTGTCACGACTTCAGGTGTTCCCATAATAAAGAACAGTACAAAACGACGTCCTACAGACATTATGTTTTGAAAATAATTGAGAATTAGCCTTTTCTTTTAAACAGTTTACATTATCAGCGGTGAACTGAAGCATAACGTGCAGCGATGACGTTAACGATACAGAGTAACAATAGATTAGTTACCAGCTTATGTACGCGTATGTTTTCAATGTCTTGGCTCCAGGCCATTAGTGCACGCTCATACTAGGCACGAGTGGAGCAAGAAGACAGGCTATTATGACGTAGACCTATCTAAGACTATACGTTGTCCATTAGAATAACCGTTTTTTGACAGCTGTCTTAGAACGTAAATAGTCCAGATTACGTAAAGTTAACTTTAAAATGCGTAATAAAATAAATATATAAACTGCCTAATCTTATTGAATTATCTTATTTATGACTTCTTACAGACATTATAATACCGTACGAGTATCAGTATTGACAAAAAATACTCACTAGTTCGATCTGTCAAAAAACGGCTAACCAAGAGGACAGAGTATAATCTCGTAATAAAAAAAGATTGTAATCCGACAAATGAAAGCTCAAAATAATTGACAGTCAACTTTTTCATGGTCATCTATTAAGTCGAGGAAGTACCGTGTAATCGAACCGTGTCTAGCAGTTAACGAAATTATTGTAATTACTGCACATTCCGAAAAACTAGTTGCTGATAAATCGTGAGGCGACACTACTCACGGAAATGAAATAAAGGCGTCTTGTCTAGCTTTCACCCCTCCCCTAATTATAGTATTTCAGAAAGAATGGTCGTGAATCAGACAAGTGTTGTGATCGCGTCGGTTTTATTGCAGAGTGAAGGCGGCATTCATCGAGATTACGATGACATAGTTTAAGAAGTTGCAGAAGGCTAAGTTGTTGACAAGTTCAGGCTCATACTTAAGCTTAATGTTGTAATCGTTTAAGTTAGAGAGTTTTGGCCGGACGATCTACGTAAAGACAGGACTAGCAGTTCTAATTGTAGTACTCAGGTAGCTACTTGTTAGTATACCGCTATTGTTTAATATTCCGTTGTTAGAAGTGATCCTTCTGATAACTCTGGTATGCCTCGGCGCACGCGCATCACTGGCGCCAAATGGCCGGAAAAAGCACCATCACCAAAATAATACTTCGTTTTCTTACGATTGCGAATCCATCTGCCAAATTATTTTGTATACAACTATGTGCTATTAATCTTCAAGACGATATTCAACAAACCCTGGATTGTGAGGTATTGTAAACGTCTTAAATAACTTTGAGACAATAATAAGTTTGCTAACAGATAATTTAGGCTAATTCGAAATAGATGAGTAATTAATGCGAATGCCAAACGCTCAATCATGACGATTGATAGACGGAAAAAAGTTTAACAAACTTTAGAATAATAACGGTTCAAGAGATTGGCGACAGAAAAGTAGGTCGTGTCATGAACAAGACGGAACATTTCTCTAGCGTCGCCTATATTGTAGTAGAATAGAGTTTGTTCAGAAGTGTTTGTTTACCCGCCCGCGGCAGTGGCTCGTTACTCAGAGGAAATCGAAAGTACGACCGCGGCTGCGTCTTCCGCGGATGCGTGCCACATTGTCACGGCACGCGATTCAAGGCCCTTGTCACGGTGCGCTATAGATTACCATCTACTTAACCGTATTTAGATTGAAATCTTAAAAGAGTTGTATGTTGACCTTACAATGCTAAGGGTCTTTCACGAAGCTGTATTTTACTCGACATGTTAAATGACGTGTTTGAGTTGCATGATTAATTTTATAGCAGATACGTTTACGTTCCAGTCAACTTAAAATAGAAAACAGATGGTTTTAACCAATGTTAGTAATCACATTTCACGGGAAAACATATGCGAATAATTTATTTGTCACATCCAACCTATTAACCTTTAACCAAAAACAACAAACGACATTTACTTGGAGAAGCGACTCGAAAATTGAGCACGACTCTCTATTTAAAAAGACAATACATTTATTTTACAGTAGAGCCATTTACCTTATCGTGATCGGATGCTATTATATTCAATTTCGGTTTATGTGAGAAAACGATCGTGCTTCCAATAGTCTTGAAAACTGTCGGTCCGCGATAACAATCGATGATTTATTAAGACTGACCCACATTAACTGATTTCCGCATATGTAACAGTGAAGTAAAAAATCATGTTCGTCTGTCCGACGACAACGTTTAGCGATTGTTACCTATTCACATCAAACACAATTAGTAGGTCAACGGCTTGTCAGTAGCGGTACGGTGACGTAACGAGCATGCAATATACCAGAGATGCTAATAAACAATTAACAGGGGAGCTAATGAGGAAGCTCGTTGACTAGTCCCGTTCGCGAGGGCGAGTGCGGTGATTATATAGAAAGTACACCAAGAATGTCGGAACTATCGAGTAATTGACCCGATCGATGCAGGCTCGGCGGCACCTCTATCGGTAATAGCATATCACTTTACTTGTAGGTCAATTGCCTATACCTTCTTATAATCATAATTGCGAGGCGTGTTTTGTCTGCGACGCCTTCGCTTGCACGAATTAAAAATGTAGGTAAACGGCGCTTAGAAGATTAGAGATCGAACATGAGTCGATAGTGTCTCTATTCCATATTATTTTTATGAGAATTTGAACCTTGATTAACTCTTACTTTCTTATATGGTTTTTTATAGCTCTATTATGTTTCTTTTTTATAGCTGCAAATGCACGATCATTCTAAGATGAGTGTCTAACTTGCTCATTGCTGGCTGGTTTATTTTTTTACTCAGCATTAGCTATTCTCTTATACCTCGTGTCAACACGAGAGAATAAATATAGTTTCGATTTTCTTAAAAATAAATGCAGCTCTTGAAATAACATCGGAAAATAGGGAAACAGTGAATGCATGCTCACCAATATATCGGTGTACCAGAGTGTCATGACTTGGCGTCTGTCCACGAACGTCACAGGTGAGGGCGAGGCGTGGTGGTCATTGTCACAGCTTGGCACGCCACACACAACCGGCACCACACACTATGCACTTATTCGATACACTCAACAAAACAATACCCTTCCAGCGAGCTTTTCACGTGAATTCTGCGCGAGGGCATTGGCCCTAACGTCATTCGCGAACTTCCGAAATATCTCACAGATGAATGACACAAATCCGTAGCCGTCGATATCGAACATTCGTCAAAGTGTTGTATTATAATCAATCATGCGTCCGAGTGCTCGACCGAATCGATACCGGCGATAAAACAACAATGTGAAAATTGAATAAATTTCCGGAAATGTGCAGCAGTGAGGGGCGGGCGGCGCGCGCGGTCGTCTGCAGGACTATGACGGCGCTCTGTAGATCTGCGTCTGCGCAGAGAAAGTGCTCCCGCGCAGACTCCGCGCCGTCTGCCAAAATGGCTTTTTTCACGGTACGGAAACTGGTGATTTTTTCCGGATGACCCATTCAGCACAATACGGCTGTGGTTTCTTCGAATTATTGCCTCTGCTCGCAGACGTTTATTTGGGTAAATGTTTTGTCATTTTGGAGTTATTTCAAAACCAACATGTCAATTCGTTTTTTTCATTCGTGCAGAGTAACCGAACGTGACGTTTTACAGTTCTTCAGCGTCTAGCATGTATATGAACTCATAGATTTCCTTTTACATTGCAACTGCAACAATAATCAAACCTTTAAATGACCAGTGATTTAGTAAATATCAGTCATTAGGTGCCAACAACAAATATTATTTAGCTGTGTCAAGCGAGTGCTAAGATCCGGCTAAATCGATTCGCAAAGTGAATTATAATCGACTCGTCAATGAGCGTGTCACTAGTAATTTCTTCGGAACCGCGAACGCGAGGTACCTAATCATCGTGATTTGTCATACTTTTCCTTCGCGCTTAGAAATACAGGGCTGTCAAAGATTTCTGAAACATTTTTCGGCACTTAGGAACTGTTGAACTTGCGAGTTCTTTAATCTCCATTCCCGTCGGATGTCTATGACGTGGAATTTTCCCAAATTCTGGGAAACCATTAAAATTTCGAATACTTTTAACAGGATGTATATCAGTCCGCAAGTTATTAATTTACATACTTTTATTCGCGTCGGATGACAACCCTTCAGCCAATTTCCTCGGTTTGTCATTGAACTCTTTACGTGGAGTTTTGTCGCTTTCTGTTAATATTGTGTCAAAGAGAAAGATTGGTCTGCTGAAACCGGTGAAGCAAACGCCCTACTTTTCTCAATGAACCGTGTCTTAATAATTACAAACTTTTCAGGGTAAGTCATTGCTCCGTTACGCATGTTAGTTTGCAATTAAACTTTTAATTTTGGCCGTAATACAGATATAGGAACCCCGGAGTGATTTCCACTGACGTCCATACTGACGTTCGACGAATAGTTACTTCTCCGATTACTCGTGAATCTTATGATGACACATAACAGCGCTTTTAGTAAATACGTTTGACAGTTTCCGTAATATTAGCGTTTCTTTTTTACGTAACTTTGTTGTGGCGATTTGTGTCGTGCGTCTAACTGTGACGATTATATCTACTTATCGTGACTAAGTGTCGAATAAACAATAGCCTGCTTGGATGATTCAACGCGGCGTCTTGAAAGATTTATGGTGTGTGCAGTAGTGTAGATCGATATTTGGTAATAATGAGTCACCGTTGCGTAACCCCGACTGCCAGACGTCGCTGAAGTCTTAAGAGGGCCATTTGTACGAGAGATTGTGGCAGATATAAGACTTATAGCAATTAATTTAGTATTATGTAAATGCTAGAATCACAAAAGCTTTTAACTGTGAGCTTTTAAGTATTTTATTGAGTTATACGACCATAAAGTGATGTTATGGAAGAGATTGAATTCATCGATAAATTAGCTGTGTTTTTAATAGAATGTTCTATTACACGTTGTATTTTTTTTAAGTGACGGTTTTCAACAATTTTCTAAATTCGTTCGCATGCTAGTAAACAATTTTATTTCACATTACTTTCAAAACTCGATATTCAGCCAGTAAACGCGTTTCGTAACTTTCTACTTAATCGCATCCTGTATTATGATGTACGGTGTAATGTGCGGATTTACGTATTTATCGGATAGAAAGTATAATAGAAACCAGATCCCGCGCAGTCAATGGGTTGATCCCGATCCGCCTTACGTTACCTTACGTCACACTGACGTCATTCGCGTATTTGGGTCAGGCAGTTTCATACATTCATGTTTTATAACCTATTTTACTCTATTTATATCATTGTTTGATGAAAATGGAACGGATATGCGGCCTACGTGGTCATCAGATGCGCTTTATAATACATATTACGTAAGTTATTTCGTGATAAATGCACCTTGACAACCCTGCTAAGAAGTAAATTAAACTTCATTCATTTTAAATGCGAGTCATATTATTACGTGTGAATAAACAAGTTCTACTATATAGTAATAAGTCTGATAGTATGTGCTCAGAAGGTAAATATTTGTCGGCCTAAACAAATGAGCCAAAAATAATTTGCGGAGTTGAAAGTTCAGTCGTCCGTGATAGCGGTATGTTCAAAGCGTTCTCCAGACTGTTTACCGAACATAATTCACACGTCGTGCGTACGTTTGTATATTATGTTCATTTCTAGAAACCTTTCAGATTACTCTCCTTATTTACTTTCCGATATATACAACATAATGTGAAGGAATGTTTTATACATAGCGGTTTTTAGAAGAGATGTTTTATTTATCACGCAGGCCTGAAATTTTAAATAGTTTAAGTATTTCTATGAAAATAAGATTCAAGTATGTATATAAATTGGGATGTAGGTAAAGCCTGTGCTTATCTTTTTTTGGTATAGCCTCTCGCAATTCAACCTCCTTTTCTGCAGCTCGCAAAAGTTTAAATGAGGAGGAATCGACCACTGATCGCGATAGCTCATTTCGTTATGGTGTCCAAGACATCATAATTTTAAACTGCTCACAAGACGATAACACATTATAAAACAGTTCTATAAAATAACGTTATGATCTAGAAAGCTGATCAAATAAGAACTGTGGGCGAAGCCACGGGCTACGGCTATCATAGTCTTAATATAGGTAATGATAGCCGATAGCCTACTTGCAAATAACGGCCATATAATAACAATTGATAACGTTTCGTAACATAAATTTATGTTTTTTTTTCGTACGCAATAGACGCTTGGTGATGTAAGATGACATTACATTAGAATCTCATTTGATTTGTGTCTGAATAGGCGGGGTAATAACGTTAGTATAAGTTTAATAGAAATAAATGATAAACGTTGTGTAATAAGTAATTTCAAAAAATGTTTGCTCCAAACAAGCTCGCAACGGATGCATTTCAGCCCGCCATGATTATTGCAAAGTCAACATAAATAACTTAATAAAGATGTCTCGAAATTAATCGGGAAGTTCGCAAAAGCTTTTACCCTCATTCCGAATGCAGATTCATACCTCGCACAAAACGTATACGGAACCAACACAACAATATTGTATATTAGTACGGAAATGTATAATGATTGACACATCTGCTAATTTCTCCTCTTCTAAAATGTTATTTCAATTGTAAAAGTGTTATTGCATGACGAGTCAAGGAGTAATCGTGATTGGCGTGGTACGATAAGAGATTGATCGCACGTGGCAGCGCCTCTAAACTTTCTTTGACAGGCTGAGTGCAGGCCTGAGTTGTCTTTGGTCATGCGCAGACCATTGCTCTCCATGGAAACAATTATGGCGCTCAAACTCGCGCCGTCATTTTTTGTTTGTTTATTGTTGTTGTTACTTGTTGAGACTGTTTAGTCTCATAGTAAAATAGTTCTACCCGTACACCTGACACCGAATGACCTAAAGAATGCTACTGATGCCGCAATCAGCGGGGCCCCCTACTGAGCTCAAACTATATTAAAAAAAAAACAATGAGGAAGAGTACCATCGACACGAAAAGAAGAAGTAGGTCTAAATCTACTAAAAAAAATCTTCCCGTTACCTACAGTTTTGACATAAGACAAAATAAAACTGTTTTGACTGGTGTGCACACTGTCATGTTGATGGTTCCAATTCACCTTTTCCCATCTCCACACAAGAGTCAATGTTCGATGTGTAAGCTGACAAGTGTGTTAAGTCTGTTCCGATGACGTTTTGTTTTGTTTACGGTGTGTTTCGGCCCCGAAAGGCAGCCGGGCGATGCTTCGTGCCGCTCCATCGGCCCCCGATCACTCGGAACTGATCTGCTACTTCATCTCATCATCAATATATCGTATCTTCATTAATTTCCTTGTGAATACAGTATTGTCGTGTAGCGAGAGCTAATTAGTTTTGTTATAAATGAATTCCGCTTATCTTAAAGCGGAATTGAACCACTTGAAAAGCTTAATTTAATTATGTATGGTGTTTATTTATGGAGTAAATTAGTCTGTTAAGCGCCATCTTGGATTGAGAAAACGAATGTAATGTAGATTTTCATTGAGATTGTTTTCGTTGTATGATAATGATAATACAAGAGAAATCTATGTTTTATGATACCAGAAATAATAATCATCTTTCTTATTGTACATATATCAAAACCATCAAGTTGTCTGCTTGCTGTCAATTTATGAAATTGCTATTAAAAGTAAATTGTACAGCAATTTATCTGTCTGCTATTTGTTTTCCTATTTCTTTATCTTTAACCGATAATGAATGTTGTTTTAACAGGTACGAGTAAATTGTTTTTGAGGGACTAAAATGTATGTACAGAGGTAGTTATAAACTAAATATCTCCATTATGTATTTCTAGGTAAGTCAGTCGAGAAAAAGATTAAGAGAATTTTTTTCTGCAAAGTTTACTTTCCTCTTTGCTAACACAGATCTTACTTTCTCGGTAAAAAACGTTGAGCTTAATAAAAACGTTTCGTTTAAGTAAATATTTTGGTGTTTTTACGTATTTCATGATGGCCTACTTTTCTCAATATTGGGGTATCTTACATTCTCTTTAATATCGGGTGTAATATTTGTTTACATATTCCGAATTCAAAGATACCTCTTTATTTGTGTAACGAGCGTTCATTCTGTCCAATTTACTCGTCGATTAGCTCATATAAACTTCAGTAGAGGAAACCTGAAAAATTTTCATTTTACAGGGAAAATAATGAGGTGCAGGAAGTTTATACATTATAGAATTAATTAAAACGAGTTCACGTATGTTATGGTTCGTTGACCGACACAATGGTGAAACAAATGTTCGTAGGTCGTTCGACATGAAAGGAAAAGTAGTTATTTGAGCGTTTCAACTCAAATATTTGACAGTGACTGACTTCTACTATTAATCAGAGTATATCACTTTCTATCGATCCTCCTGATGCCTCATTTACAAGTGAAAATGAGTAGATACATATTATAAATGGTCTCTGAGACATGGAGTGACTTTTGGCAAATGTGGGCAGGTATTGGCTAATAGACGGATTAGCTAATTACTTTTTCAAGTCAATTATTCACTCGAAAACAATTTGTTTCATCTCCAAATCTATTGGCATTACAAAGGCGTACTTCAACCCTCATAAACCTTTTGAATCACAGTTATTTTCAATGAAACCTTCAGATAACGTGACACTATGAATCACGTAGATTTTTGTTTTGTAAAATATGCAATTAATGATAGAAAGTAAACAATAATAATTGGCAAGCGTCCGTCACCCACTCGTTCATTGAATGGGCCACGGATGTGGAAGACTGGATGAGCCACGTGGGTGATATTGTCTAGGCGAGAAAGTTCCTATGACGAGTAAGGCAATTGAGCAAGATCATAAGGTTACAAGACAGATGTAATGGAGAGTGAAAATTAACACTGTTACTTAACAGTGATTACTAGACACTAAGGTTACGTACGAATTTATGATTCATATTTTCATACTGATTTTTTTGCAGTCTGGCGATGACTAAAAGAGTTTTTCTTTATAGGAAGCTAAACGTAACGTTGGGCAAGATATGACAAGGAAATGTTTTTTTTTTTTGTACGAATTATTGTAGGCAAGTAAGTAGACATAGCTGTGGGCAGCCAAGAAAAAGGTTTCCAGTTAAAACATCAAAACTGACAATACTAATGAGCATCAGTTATCGGTTTATGACAACTAATTAACAAAAAAAATTGTCTCTTCGTATTGCCAAAATATACATAGTTTGTAGCAGCACGTGCTACGGCCTACGACGCTGTCGTAGACTTTGCGTACTCAGACAGTAACATTTTTTTGCCTTGTAAGACAAATGTATATTTTCGCAATCATTTCCAGTGTTTCATTATTTCCACGTCGGGCGTGCAAGGTCGTCGACCCCGGCAGCTCGCTGTGTCGCGGACGGACGGCGTGCGTGCGCGCAGCTAACCGATCGCAGGATAACCGATTGACAGTAAAGAGCCTACTGAGATGCACTATTGCGATTCTATTGCCATTGGGAATACACAATGTGAGGCGTTTGATTTAGAAATCAATTGAAATGCCACGTGCTTCGGTTTCGTGATACCTCTATTCTGCTTTCAATCAATTAGATCTTTGTTCTACTTGTTTGTAAAGTTAACTATGATAAATTAAGGAATGCCACATTAAAGCATTCTCTCGGCAAAGTTAAAGATTAAGATATTTATTGGGTTTGGAAATAACAAAATATTCTTGGAACGACTTCCGATGCGATAAAGAAAGTATTAAAGACTTCCTGCTAGATAATTTGTAACAATAGCACACACAAACATGTTTAGAAGTTAATTTGTTAAGGAAAAGATAAATCTCACAGTCACAGGGACCTATTGATAGAAATGTTCGTTGCAAACCGACATTGAAAACTGAAATGTCGAGATAGAGGAGAGAGAGATCTCAAAAGAGATAAAAAGTCAATTAATTTTGAGAGAGAGCGTTGAGAATTATGTGCATTTACATTTGTATTTTGTAATTAATGAGCAGTACACAAGTGCCTCACATTTATCATTCGTATGTGTTCGGCGTGTTTCTCGGAAAGCAGACACTCGGTCTGCCTCGGTCGCCATGTGTTGCAGCTCTTTGTCCGCACTTGCTTCGGCAATTGAGATGCATGCGCTGTTTTCATAATAAATGCGCTGTTTACACTTGAGGAAAGTTTTCTTATTGAGAAATAAGAGTATGTAATTGGAATGAGAACTTCTAGTTACAGGAAGGAATACATGATTGAAATGGTTCAAGTTTTTTTTTTGCCGAAAGAATGTACAGCAGATTTCGTCCAGAACTGGGTTTTGTGTATCATTTTGGGGTAATATGGACAATCGAAAAAAAAAATACAGTGACAACTTCTAGTAACACAAGCAAGTTAGACTGAAATGTTTCAAGGAATTTTTATTAGTGTCAAAACCAAGTAGGTTGAACAGGCATTCGGTCCAGAAATTGACAACCCCTTATATTTCGTTCATTAATTTAGGGTAACAAGCCTATTTCTATTAAGTAAAGTGACAATTACTAGAAACACGTAAGGATAATGTTGACTTTGAAATGGTTCAAGATTTTCTTGTGCCATGTATCAACATGCTACAAAAGGAAGCCACGAAAGATTTATACTGAGAACTCGTATTTTCCTGTTGGACATAATGTATGAAGTTGTGCGTAAGAAATAAGGATAAGATTTTTATAGATACCTTAGAACATTTAGTTGGGTTTTGACATCATATTGTTACGTATCGTAAAATCCCGCGAACGTGTAAAATGCCGATGACGTCTTTTAATTTGGCTATGTTTTTATAGAAGACAGTTGATAATGTTATTTCTAGGATTGTTTACCTGCTCTGGGTTTATTTTTAATGTCAAACAGGAAAACAGTCAGTGAGTGGCAAACAGACGTTCGACCTGATGACAGTCATCTAAAGACGGCTTCCTTCGGTTTTTGGCGCAATTTTATAATAAAAAAAAATAATAATAAAATAAAATAAAAAGCCTTTTATTTCTTGCATGCACTTTACAATTGCTTTGTTGGTTGTTAGTTTACGTTAATTTGCTTATTCTAGTGTTAGTTTATTAAATTTATCATTTATTCTTATTTTTATCAAGAACCCCGTCTTCACAGGTGAAGGCCTCCTCCAAAGCGCAATATTAATGCAATGCAATTAAAAGTAATTGATATTCATTTATAAAGAAGTGTGCACACTCACTAAGTGTACCATAGCGTTACAGATATGGAACATATCAATTACTGGGACGTGTCCACATGATGAAAAGCTTTCCCCGCCGTAACGGTTCACGCTATGCACTTGAGCATAGACATTCATGTTGACGATTTAATGGTCTACTGGTCCGAGCAGTAAACGAAGCATATACGGGGTCTTATTATAAGTGTGGCTTCTTGATTATTAATACGTTCTGGTGATGAATAGTTAATCTAATGGCCGGATATTAAATAAAGCATCGGACGTCAATATTGACGATATTGCAGAGAATATTAAAACTTATGTTTAACGTGAATTCTCGCAGTCGGATGAGGACAAAGCCGCATCTGGACTCCTGGACATTCTATAAATACTGTTAGCCGTTAAACACTGCAATTAACTGACCATTTACGGCACAATCTGAGGCACGCAGAGGTCTAATAGTACGTAATGAGTGGACGTCCTGGAGCGCGGCAGCGAGGCATCCGTTCTTGGAAGCGCAGGCGCACGATCATGACTGACAGACAGACGGACGCTTGTACAATGTTACAAGCCCGATGGTCAGATAGGTACGGAAACGGTAGTTACTCCGAGTGACGACGGACCCGGCCACTACGAAATAAATCATACGCAGTTTGGTGTAACATACTGACGAGTGACGTGACGGACGGACGGTCGGCGAACCGCAGAGGAAACAGAAATAGACATTTATTTGTAACAGTATAGGCTGGAATTGTGAATCTGTTCAATCATATACACTTATGTACGTCATAGCCGTATTTATGGCAGTTATCATTCTACCAGATTTAACGTAAAGTGGGGTCTACTTCGACGGAATGGCAGCAGGGTGTGGATGTGGAGCTGTGACACAAACTATGCTCCATCTCCTATCCTGCCCTCTGTGCTTCAAAACATGCAGCCTAAGTGAACTCTGCGTTGCCACCGATAACGAAGTGGAAGTGGGAGTTGAAGCAGCAAAAATTAAATAACTGTCGTGCCAGCGACACGAAGATTATGACAGGCATGGTACGGTAACGATATTTTATGGCGCATATTAAACGAAATGATAAAATGTCAGTTCTGTAATTATATTATAAAACCCACGCCCTTGCTCCACAAAAAAGCCATAATCCTGTCCCCTCTAAAGTGTAAGATTTTAAAACAAAATATATCAAAGCTATTGGGTCAATGGCAAACGCAACAGGGCATAAAGCACGTTTTCGAAATCTCTGAACTGAAACTATTTAATTTAATGAATTATGAAATACTGAAAGCTGCCAAAGAGATGGCTGATATAAAAATCCGCCAAGTGCGAATCGAACTCGCACACGAAGGGTTCCGCTGTACTACAAGGAAAAAAACGCCGAAAAAAACACGTTTCTTGTAAGACCCCCTTTAATTATTAACTTTATTTTATTTTTATTATTTGTTGTTATAGCGTCAATAGAAATACTCTCAATAGATATAGGTACACTCTGTGAAAATTTCAGCTGTTTACCTATTACGGTTCATGAGATTACAGCTCTCTGACAAACAGACGGACGGACAGTCAGCGGAGGCTTAGTAAAAAGGTCTCATTGGCACTGGCACCCTTTGGGTACGGAACCCTAAAAAAGCGTGTTTAGTGTTAATTTGATGTGACTGACATTTAGTTTACAGGGCTGAGGTTGCGAAACCCTTTTTAAATTCGACTAGTCTGTATGTCGTAAGTCACGTACGATGTTATAACCATTGAATATAATATGAATCATCGGCCGCCAGCAACTGACAGGCTGGCTTTCTACCTAGCAGTACAATACGCACTTAGTGCGGCCTGTATCGTAATTTATGATGTAAAAATGTACAACACTGATTCATTTATAATGTAGTGGTAGTGCGGTACTCGATATAAATCCTCATGTTATGTTTCAGAGAATCAGTTTGAATAAAGCTTTATTGTCGGTTCGATAAAGAG
Source organism: Apamea monoglypha (assembly GCA_911387795.2). NCBI lineage: Eukaryota > Metazoa > Arthropoda > Insecta > Lepidoptera > Noctuidae > Apamea > Apamea monoglypha. The sequence continues at coordinate 16,048,898 of OU426924.1, forward strand.
AAAAGTAGTTTTTCATCGAATCGTTGGTATATTTACTTTGCCTCGAGATCATGTGTACATTCATGCTGGACCACACACTACGCTCGTTGTGATGTAAACAAACACTATCGGATAATCGTCTGGTTTTTGTAAAAAACACGTGAAAGGTTGTCGCCTGTCAGAACGACCGTGATTCAACGAACAGGCTTTAATGTCAGTCTGTGTTGTGTTGACCATGTTTGTGAGTAACCATAACCAATGAACTTTACGTAATTATACTTAACTAATAACTCGTTTTAAGGTCTCTGTGGTCGGCCAAATATGAACATATCGACTGCCATATGAATCGAAATCGCAAAAGCTTCGAGATTTTTTCTCTGACGTTTGTTTAAAGTAAATACACTCGGAATAAGATCAAGAGACTTGTTCAACATTCTCGAGTACTCCAATTCCATTAGTCTGTTCATATCTTTCAAGTAGAACATTTAGCTTTTCTTTTTACTGTATTTTTTACTAAAGACACTCACGCGTTTCGCCATGAATTGCTTGCTTTAATTAAAAAAAACTATAGATCGATTATGACAGCATCTAATAATTATTGAGAGGTGATTGTTGTTTTGGGTGCTACTTCCTTATTATATTTAGAGCCTCTATTAAAAATACCAATTATAAACGTGAATTATGGTCGTGAGTATCTGGAATAGGAATTTGAGCATGATTATCGCTTTGGTATCGTAATTCACGATACAGAAGCTTTTCAAGGCGCGGCGGAGGCTTTTCCTTCTAATAACAATTTGCGTTAAGTTTTGAAACACAGAAGTAACAAAAAAAATATTTTGACAACTAACAACAATAAATTAATTGAATGCTTCCTTTCAATTAATTTGTATAATTTGAGCAGTTTTATTATTACGTTAAAGTCATATTGTGCGGATGGATAAAATTACAATAATGCATGAAATCTCATCCGCTTATTATAAATTCTGACGTTTATTATTAAATAATCGATACACTTTCTTAACGATTAATAAATCGATAAGTTAAAGTACCGTATCGATTTACTTTGCAAGTGTGATGGTTAACGACACCAAACAGTTCCAAAATTATTTGCGATTCGACACCGCCATCGGTGTGTTCTGTGTTGGCAAAACGTTAGTGGGACTATGGTTAAACAGAGTTATGAAATCAATCGCGCCGCCTGCGCAGAACGTTTCAAATGTCACGCATGACATAACGCAAGTCGATGGTACCATAAACAGAAGAAGAAATCGATCGTTTATTAGCATACATTTGTAGAATGTTTAATTGTGACGAGTTTTCCGTGTTCCTAATATGGAAAACGAAATTTTTCATTTTAGATTTGACTATTTATTTTCCTGTCTGGTTTGAGGGTTATAGAGAAAATTATATGCTGCTTATGGAGTAACAAGACGTCGTCATGTCAATTATTATGGTGTCCACGACTGCGCTGTTACGATCGCGATACTATGTGTGCTCGTATTATTGCCGTACGTGTCTCCAAGTGATGCTAATATAGCGATTGTTTACGTGCTATAAAATTATCCAATTCTCTCTCAACGGATGGGACAATCATGTTGTTCTAATCGCAGCTTATTTCTGGCTTCAGACATTAAGGAATTTTAAAATAGCACATCCGAAATAAAAGGACCAAGACAATAAAAGACCAATTTATTTAAATGGCTTCCCTGCTTAAAATGCACATATTTAATCCGAGACATTATTGAGGCCCATGATATTTTGATGGCACGAGCCAACAAATAACAATACAGTTTCTATCAAACGATTCAAGGATGAATACCGTGCTTGCGTGTGCGCAGCCCGATTTGCAGGTGGGTCACGCTCGGACACCGCCGTCATGGCGTCATATCCTCACCGAATTGGCCACTATAATTAATAAAAGAATTGCGCGCGCGCAAGGCAATGCTATGTTCGGTAATGGGCGGCGATCTTGTAGCATTGTTGACGTTTTCGAAGACGAATTGTTGGCGGTCAAGAAATTGTTGCGTCGGCGCTGAAGGGAGTTTGATTCATAATAAGCCTTTAATGTTGGAAGAGGTTTTATAGCGTTGTCTTTATTATAAAGAAAGACTGAGTTCAATACAAATATCCATTCCGAAGACGCATAGTTTGTATCACTACTCATTTATATGTTGTTCATATATATATAACTTTAAATAAAAATATAGAGCAAAGGGCACACACCGTATCGAGATGTCCTTGCTGACATTACATTGAACTATCAGCAAGTAACAGGTAGCTTGTCTCATATGACGTCACGTCACTGGTTAAGGCTCACTTCGCGAAATCTGGTGAGCTCAAGGTATAGACCGGTTGCGTTACAATACGGGTAGGTATTGACACGTGTCATGCTATCCTGTCAGGACTTATCGGCATCGTCATCTGCTGCCCATTATGAGCGATAGACATGTAACCTCACCTTTGCAGCCGCAAGGCCAGCGAGCCGTCCCAACCTTTCGTTTGTCAGATGAATATAATAAATGATTGGTTATCGATAGGTTCAAGGTGCGCGGTGAGAATTTGTTGATCGATTGTACTATTTTTCTGCTGAATAGGAAGTTAAATATCATTGTTTTATAGGCAGCAGATTTGACTAAGTATTTTTTGCTGGCGAAATCGTGTTGGTAACTCACGATATTTTATCTTATTCTCTGAATTAGCATAGTTCAAATCTCTGAATAATTTAAAGGCAAAAACTTTAGAATAGATACACGGTTATTGTCTTGTTCGTAACTTAAGAACGTATTTTTTTTCGATGAAATCGTAGATTGCACTGACGTTATTTATGATTCGTTACGTCGATTATCATCATGTGTAGTTTTTTTATTATTCTGTCGTGTATATGGTGGGACAGGAAGTACTGGCGGTTATTTCTATACCTCAGTGTCGCAGAGGAAGGATATTATGTACTGTGTGTGTTGGAACATGTATAGAAATTTATACAAGACCTATATAGGGACATCTAGGACTCTCAGGGACTTAGTCTGACACCTAATTTTTGTGAGGGATATCATGTTATCCAGTCACTGAGTTGTCGAGGTAAAATAGGTAGTGGCTCCACGTAAAATCCTGGTATTCAGCTGCATTCGGTTAGACTGGAAGCCGACCCTAACATAATTGGCAAAAGGCTATGCAGATTGTCTAGACTCACGTAGGGATGTTACAATACATGGATTAGAGTAGTCTTATTCAGTGAGTCTCGTTCAGTGACCTTTTAAAAATACCAAGATGGAATTTCTATAAATACCTTTTATTACAGAAAACCAATTGAACCGTAAACTTTAACCTCAAACACAAATATTAATAAAGCTAGACGTCAATTTTCCATATTCTAAGGACGACGACCTCTAAAGTAGGCTTTACATAATGTTTGCTGGTAAACGTGATTCTTTGAGTGGAAAAAATGGGGTATTATCGTGAGAATTCATTATCTATTCACATTATGATAATAATAATACGATAAAAATGAAATTAAGTGCATTAAATATTTTCTTTTATGTTCCTTGGGGAGAAAAAGGAAAGCTTTTGTATAAAGTAATTTCATTAAGGATCTAAAAGTAGCAGTCTTTTAATATAGGCCGTTGACTTGTTGTAGATTCTTTTATAGAGTTTCGCTGAAAGGATCTGCGCTTGTTATAAACGCATGGTTAGCTCCTTTTACCGTTAACGGAAGTGGAAAACTTTCCGAGTTTTTGTCTGATATTTATTCAGCGTATATTTTTGCGAATTTTTTATTCTCTTGTTTGTTTATTTACTACTTATTTTCCACTTAATTAGGTAGTCACCGAGCCGTTTGCTGAAATCTGGCAGAGAAGTTAGGATACGCATAATCAGCCTATAACGTGCCCACTGCTGGGACACAGGCCTCTTCTCTGTGAGAGGGAGTGGGCCGTAATCCACCACACAAGCTCAGTGCGGGTTGGTAGATGTCTCATGTCTTCGAATTTTTGGTTCTAGGACATGGTGGATTCCTCACGATGTTTTCTTTCACAGCTTTGAGAACAGTGATAATGAAACTATTTATACAACATAAAGCGCCTCTCTGGTTTCGAGCCTACGACCTACACTCGTAAGTCGCGGCCGTGACCACTGGGCCACGGTACCACTGCTCTCAGACAAGTACTTAGGTAATTTTTGAAATATTATGTTTTTAAAATTCGTAATAGATGAAGTTTTTTTTTCAGACAGTACAAATCAATTGGATACCATAAAACCATTGACTGATCATCAGTCATCACTAAAGCTGTTTTAGATTGTACATGAAGATTGATCATAGTATATCTCTCAACAGAGTTAATAACTAATCTATTTCTGGAAAACGTATTACAAGTTGAAAAGAAAATTAATTTCATTCCCTTCTCTTATTAAGCCTAAGTATATTCTTTGTAGATTTTTCCTTCAACAAATTTCTCAGCGGACACTGACCTTTACAATGAGAATAAAACATTTATTTTGATAGAATATTTTTTCTGCTGTCAAAACGGCAAATTAGCATTCAAATGGATTTCTGAGCTTTAAGATTGATCAAAGTTGATTTTTTTCTTGGAAATCCGTAAGTTCAACAAGGTTAAATGGTATTGACCAAATAATAATTTTGATTCTTGTTCCTAGTTAGTTCCAGGTCATTTGTACGAAGAAACATCGTGAGGAAAATTTCCTAGAACCAAAAATTCGAAGACTTGTGACATCTACTAACTCGCACCGGGCCCGCGTGGTGGATTACGGCCCACTCCCTCTACCATAGAGGAGGCCTGTGTCCCAGTGGGAACCTTATGGGCTGATTATGCTATAAACAAAGAAATCTATCGAAATTCGAGATTCAATTCTTTTCAACGTCTGCCTGTCTTCGCGCAACCAAGTGATTCATTTTTTTTTTTTCAGGTCTTTGCCCTGGTTTCACAGTTGCATTACATGAAGTAACTACAGCATGGCGAAGAAAATTCCTTGCATAATTGTATGCCTCCAATAAATATTAGGGTCGCCACACACAGGCTTGCGACATACGAGCGACAACTGGGCCGTGATAATAGGGGACTACACCGCACGGACAGTTGTGTAACTGGCTTTTCATGTGCACACCTTTCTTGGTTAGCCTGGTATGGTCAGCAGGCTGTAATATCATAGTACATGATACCACTGGTCTTATGACATTGTATGTACTTGTAGACGAAAGGACGCATAGATAATAATATGCAATTTTGCGAGTACCCAAGTTTCTAAGTTCAAGTAATCAAATATCTTCTAAGCATCAAATTCAGCCAGACCACAGCTACTAGTCTATTGAAGTCAAGTACGATATCAAATCAATAATAACACAACCACTTAAATAAATGAGATCAACAGAAGTCTCCAGTAGCGGCTACTCGCAGTCCGTGTGAAAAGCCTCTAACGTTACTTAGTACTGTGTATGTAGGTCCAACCGCAAACGTTAGAAATCGCGGACATGCGTATTATTGAATAGACGCGTACGCAACGCGGTTGAACAGATACAGTGGAAGATAAATAAACGGATTGAGTATGTCAAATATATGCATGGGAAATATAGGAATTATTGGTGGTACTAGTATGGAAAAACTGTCAAAAATTCAAAATTTATTCCCAGGATAAGATTTATTCTAGGTAAAAGTTTGGAGGAATTCGCCCTTAATTGCTTTGTTTGCTTGTCTTGTAACTTGACGATTGACGTGTCGCATGCGTATTTTCTTTTTCAACTGTTTTATTTTAATATAAGAAGGAACTTCCGAATTGAAATAAGGACAAAACGTCCTTATTTTGATTGGGTAGTTGTTCACTTTTTTACGTGTTAAAGTGTTTTTTTTTCAACTAATTTACAGTTTTATTTTTAAATATGTTGTTTACAGAAATACAATATCATATCAAGGCTTTTCTGGCTCATATCATGGACATTCTATCAATCAAGCTTTGTGATATGATTAGTATCTTTAATATGCTTTTTCTCATTACCTAGTTAATCTTCTGATGCACACAGGCATAGATTGGATGGATTAAGTTCGAAAAAGAAAGTACAATTAATACTGTATAATTAGGATTGGTTTTCACCTTGATTTCATCCATTGTCAAGTAAACGAATTGCTTAGATTTCTCCTATAATGGGTAAAAGTCGGTCAGAGCCGCGAGCTGTAGGACAGCTTGTTAGTACGCTGATCAAGTGATGCTTTTCAAATAAATTGATCAAATTATTTGAGACACCATTACGTGATATTTCGTGTTACTATGCTGAGTATTTGGTTTGACAGTGTCAGCAGAATTTCGAGTAATTTGCATGGATATCAAACCTGGACCAAAGTTGTTTCGAAAAAATATCATGTCTTGATCATGATTGACCAAGCTATCGGAAAGTCAGTTATGGCAGAATCTCTTTAATGTGTAAATACACCTTAAAAATTAAATGTCAAAATTATAATTATCATAATAAAAAACATACAGGTTTTAAAATATTACAAAATAATGATGAATAAGTACCTGAACTAGATTCACAGGTACATAATATTTTTCATAATAACTTAGCAGGTTCTAAAGCATCACTTTGAATCATAATTTCGACAATACAGATAAGATCTCGTGATTCCGCGCACAGATAGTCGAAGAATGAAGAAACGGACGTAACATAGCGCACGCGACTCCTGCGCAGCGTACCGGACTGGTATTTATTACTACACTTTATTGCAGGAAATTAGACCGCCTTACGTTTTCCTTCAAGAAAATAAATATGTCTAATTTGTTTAGACATATTTTAATATTTTTAATTATTACCGAGGTTAAACTTGAGAATTTGTGATTTTATCAATCGTATTACACTTTCCTATTAAAACTATATTAGCTATGCACTTTCTTTTTGTAGCATGAGTTACTTTTGATGTCAAGATAACATTATCTTTATTTAAATTTCGTAATTATCTATCTCTCTCACATAATGAAGTTATAATTGCTTTCTAAATTATCATTAAGTTAACTGACAACTGGCGTTGGATTATAAATAAAAGGGCTTGGTTTGAGTACACAATATAACTACTCGAACCTGGTCAAAACCAGAATTGTAATATCCACTAACAGAATGACACCTTCAGTATTATATTATGTATATTACCGAACCCCCACGTAATGAAAACGGACCTTCTATGTCCCATTAAAGCCATTTACATAAACGGTCCGCGTCGTCGAAGGCGAAGATTCCTGATAGGGGTCACCGGGGACACCTGGTCTGTTCCCGGTACGTAAGACTCGTCGTAACTGACTGCTAACATCACAGACGGGACGACTAAAAATAGAAATTGTCAAATTCTGTTTGTAGTCGCTGGCATGTGGGGTGGGCAGGACTCCAAGTCTGCAGACCACAGGTGTATAGAGAGAAGACAATACAGATCACAAGCTTAACATAGTACATTATGAAGTAACATTGGAATCTTCTCGAAACTTGCGCGGGATGTCAAGAATTTCTTCATTGAACTTGAACAATAGAATTTTGAGGTCATTTTAAGTGATGGGCGGCAAGAGAGATATGAATGATGATTATCAAAATAGTTATTTGCTTATGATTGATGAGTTGAAACTTTCAATGTTAGATTAAAGCGTCAGTTTCAATTAGTAGTTGGCTGGGGAAACTTCTCTTTATGTGGTTTCACTTGTAGCTTTGTGTCTGTGATAGGAGGTAAAACGTTCTATTGTTAATAGCTATCTGTAATTAGTTTCAATGTGGATAGCTTTATCAGTAGCGGAAGACCAAAGAAACTAGATAGATTGTGTGAAAGATATGGCTAGAAAGGGGGCGACTACTGAGATGACTCATAGGATAGAGATGTATGGAAGGAGACCTTTATTTATTTATTTATTTCGCACACAACAAAGGTACAAAGGCGGACTTAATGCCTTAGGTATTCTCTACAAGTCAACCAAAGGTGGTGAAGAGATGGCAGTTGGGGTGGCGGTGGTGGTGTTGACATTCTACGCTGACCCTAATTAAATGGTGATAAGGGCTGGAGGAAGATGATGAGAGGATATATTTGCTCAACAACGTAAATATAATTTCTCAAATAGTTTGTAACTACATATCTACAGATTCTCATTTCTTATCCAGGTGTCCAACGAAATATATCGTACAAATAAACACGAGTTAGATAAAGTCCTTTTTTGTCGTAAATCAAACGGCTTTATCGTAGAAAGTAAACTTGATATTTGCATATTATCGACGTCTACGCATTCAGCTGTTTGCTCTGATTTATGTAGAGCTAAGGTTGTTCGTCATTATCTGTTGTGGTCATCGTTGGCTTTCCTTCGAATGTTTTCTTTACTTTAAATGTTATAGTTATGACGGGACGGTGTCATTTTAAAAGTACCTGCCTGAAGGCCAATTCCCGTATTTAAACACGACAATCAATGGCAAAAACTTGTCAAAAATTTAGGTAAATTAGATTTTTTTTTTTGACAGATTGAGACTGCGATTAGTCTGTTAACGTTCTTAAAAATATGGGAGTTGACCCTTAGAAGCTCACCAGTTAATTTATTGTTACATACATTGTTCACTTCGTATGTTGTTTCCTACCAAGATCATGATTCTGTAAAAAAAATCTCCTCAAACGCGGAACAGATTCATAATAAATCTTCGAATTTACCGCCTGGACAACTTCAAACTTACTTGAAAGCTGTCTGGCAAAACTTAACATAAAAAAATGATCAAATTGACGTAAACCATCGGTTTCTGAAACCTATGAACGGTGACAGAATAACGGCTGTCTAAATACAGAGCATTTTTCATGACGGCTGCTTTAATATGACGGAACCGCTTCCCTAGGAAACCAAGCTTTAAAACAAAGAAACGGCCGTTCATCAGTTAACCCTAACATTACAGAGCACAATGCCAACAATCAAGAACATTATTGTTCCGAGAAAACTTGCAACTACTAGTGCAAGTGAAATTTATATGGGGACGCTATTGTTTTGATATTATTATGAGCTTTCACTTTTCTGCATAATGCGCAGGCAAGTGGTTCTTAGCTGGGGAATTGTAATTTATTACTGAATATTTGATAACTCGGCCGCCATTGTTTATTTAGAAGCACTTGAAAATTGTAGAATTATTATATTATAGGAAGTTGTTCTATTTTAAGAACGACCGCGATTTTCAAGAACAAAGCATGAAAACGAAATCATTTCGCTCGTCAAACCAAAAAGTCTATTAAAATCAAAATGTCAATCAAACTGATGCGCTCAGACCGGAATTAGTTAATTACACGGTGCGAACATAAATATAGTATGAACCTTGACATGTTACTCCATGTTGCGTGGGAGAAACATTTTATTTATAACGTCGTTCGGCTCATTATTTACTGGTTCGAGGTGTGTAAAAATAAATAACCTGTACTATCCTCCCACGTGAAGAACAAACGCGACACGATGCAAAGCGACATTTTGTTAAGGTACACGACTGGTTCGAAATTCAAATTGAATAAGGAACTAAGTTCAAAATACTCCTTTGGCGTAGGCCACTGCCCACAACAGCCAGTCTCCTATGCAGTTTAGTAGATGCATGGAACTAGTATGTACTATAACTAGATGCTACAGTTGTCTATTACCGCATCACATCGCGTTGCGTTTTCGTACATGTGGAACAACGGCTTTGTGTCCATGTCACTATTAGTAGACATTACGTAAACTTACGCCAAAGATACGTTTCTATATGCATTGTTATGGGTTCTAAATGTCGTCTGTGATTTACATGAAAATGTGTTCCTCTTATTAGTTTGACGTATTTATGGCAGAAACAAGGATACTGAGGCGCTCATAGAAATGTTGTTATGATCAAATACATTATCTTATCTCAGTCTGAAGTCTGAAATGTGAATGAAATCCTTCATTCTGAGATATTACGTTAGATATTTTTAGATCTAGATTTTGTCGATATCGTCAATCATTTCTGTTTCTCCGGCCTATGAAAATGTTATGCAAAGTGATGCGAATTCCGCAAACAAGTTTGTGGGGTGGGCCTTGATACTATTATAATATTCTACAAATTGATTTTATGTACTTTCTAACATGAAATATATGGAGAGAGTATCTGTGGTATGACATTCACATAAGTGATAATGACATTACGTTCGGCGAAATTACGTAAACTGTGGCCACCTGACGACGGACGCGAAACCAGTCCTGCGTCTGCGCATCCGGACCAGTTTAGCGAAGCAAGGTCCCGCCATAGACCCGGTCACTTCGGACCCGAGCCCGCGACACGCAGGGAGCGTTAGCCTCTATCAACCCGTTTATTATTTTTGTATTTCACGTTCGAACACGCAAAATGGCTGACTTTCGTGTTTATTAATTCTTGAGATAGGATCAAGACCTTCTAGAGGGCCTTTAGACTTGAATTTATTTTAGGACTAAAGGCTAGATGGCCGGCTGGGCAACCACAAAGATGACCTTTATACGAGGCAGGACATAGAGTAGTGGGTATTTAAAACCACACAATTCAGCAACTAAAAGCTTCCTCAAACATTAAACTAGGTGCGAGAACTAATAACAAACATGTCTGCAAGTTGTATAAGACCAGGAATACGATTTGGCAAGTATTAGTTGTTGTAGTAACGCTACGAGGTAGTGGATTTATGATCCTAGTCTGTGTGGCGGTGAAGTTCCGCGTAATCGGAAGCAATATTATAAATTGGCATAATAAACGGTGTTACATAACATGGGGATATACTAACACAAACGTATAAAACTATTATATATATTTGGTATGTTTTTATTAACAATGGACTCACCCAGCGTTTCACGATTTGTTTAACTTTCTTGTATATAAAACTCAAGGAGAAGCACTTCATTTTTTACTACGTATATGTTAAATTCACCATGTCTCCAGCAGTTATGACAGATTAAAATAACAGTTTTAATGATTCCCAAGTCATTATAATAATCATTTACGATCTCGACAGTAATCGTTATTGTGAATAGCAGTAACTGCAAAGTAAATATTGAAAAACGGGTAATTTTGCTATTAGTGTTGTATAATGAAATGTTGTTTGTATCGTGGACAACTAAGTGTGTTATTAGAATCGCATTTATCCGCCATGTTATGTTCGAGTAATTGTAGACAAATGGGTAAAGTGAATGATGCGTTATTTTTATTATTTAACACGTTGTATGAAGCGTGATATGACGTTATTAAGGGAGGTGTAATCAACAGAACATTGCGCTCATCGGTGTAATTGCCTAACACACTTACAGTAGCAATGGATTTCATTTTGACAGTTCAACAAAATTCATTGCGTTATTTACGTTGTTGAGCGGACAAATTTTTCGAACATATAAAGCAATGGATTAGCAATATCCTTCAAAATCATTTAGATTGTGCTTGAAAGTTTGTGACGCAAATAGGGTGCCACAGGATTTCAACGAAGGCCGAAGTTTTAAGGCTAAATTAAACCGATAGAATGTTATAAAATATTCAAAGAGGAGTTTTCGAATTCAGTGAGCAGATCAAGTCAAGAGGAAACGCTAGGAGAAAGATTCCTATATCTGCTGCTAGCCGAGTCTATATAGGATTTAATGGGCGGCCTATGTTCTTGGGACGTTTCCAAAAGTCTAGCAAATGTTAAATCAATGCTACAGAGAAAATCTCGCGAACTATACCTACATATGTTAGAATTTACGAAGGTACTCGGAACTGTTGCAAAAATCTGATTTAAAGATTGATTAAATCTATTTTTTGAGAGGAAAGCTCGGAATTATATTATGTGCGACGATTTGATATATATATCTGATTCTAAATCCGAAGTAAAGTATCTTTACTTATCGAAAAAAGTGAACTGACAAATGGTAAAGTATTAAAACATAAAATAAATGGCCGACATAAAAGCCAACCAAGGTAGTTTACAGCCCGAAAGCTCGTGAAATTCAGAGGCGTGGCGTCGTAATTGTATCCCAATACCTATTAAGTATTACTGAAATATATAAAATATATGTATCAGAGAAGTAGATCACATCGGTACGACATTGTGGGGGTATACGAACAATGGAAGTTGTCCTTGATTTTATGTAGGTAGGTCATGAAGGTTTCATACTTAGACGTAAGTAGGAGGTAATTGCTAAGATATTGTGCTTTTACGCCAGAATTATTTAAGTATGCGACTTGTAAAGTAAAGAATCAATTATCATAAGCATCATCAGTTCAGCCCAAAGACGTCCACTGTTGGACATAGGCTTCCAAAAACCGCCATTTCGACCGGTACTGTGCTTCTCGCATCCCGCGCAAAGAATCAGTACTTAAAACTACTTTTTCATGTGTGACAATAGGTAGTTTAAACTATAATATTACTATGTTTTCGGTGCGTCTGCAACATCATCATCATTCTCCTGCCCTTATCCCAATTTATTTGGGGTCGGCGCAACATGTCTTTTTCTTCCATACTTCTCTATTAGTCGTCATCTCGGTAGTCACCCCCTTTCTAACCATATCATCATTCACACATTCCATCCATCGTTTCTTCCCCTACTCTTATACCCATCGACATTCATACTCAAAACTCTCCTCACGACATTTTCCTCATTTCTCCGTAACACATGCCCATACCATGACAACCGATTTCCACACAACTTTTCAGTTATCGGTGCCACTTTCAGACTTCCTCTTATGTACCTACTCATTTCTTATTCTATCCATTCGTGTAACACCACACATCCCTCTTAGCATTCTCATCTCAGCTGCATGCAATTGCCTTTCATTCATCCCTTTTGTGGCCCAACATTCTGATCTGCAACATATAGGCGTAAAACTTCTGATAGACCAATACAAATCATAGTATACGCCGTATTCCCTTTGCTAAATCCATCCCCTACCCTACTCATAAAGTACACACAGACATGTACAACAAACAGCCAACATCATACAGCAAAACTGCCCCTATTACCACATAATACACCAACAATAGATAGCCATATGTCAAAACCAATCCCGCTTTGCGGTTATCTGACACAGCCCCGACAAATCAAACCTCGTGGTTATTTCGCAGGCTTCGTCGGAAATGACGTGGTCGTCGCGTGTCTGTCGCGTGATGACCACGCCACCCCTCAATTTGGGTTGGAACCCTACATGGCTTCATCCGTCATACAATTATGTCCGTTTGCCAATACTGTTTACGTTTGTACATGAAGTTTACGCATGATCGTGTTTGAAGAACATCGTAAGAGTATATTTTGTTGGATTGGACGCTGTTCACGTCAATTCGATGTGTGCTTTTTCTAATGCATGTAGCGAAACGTGTGGAAGGCATCATCATCTGCCTAGCCCTTTCCCAACTATGTTGGGGTCAGCTTCCAGTCTAACGAAAGCGTAAAGCGGAGCGGGATCGGGGGTTTCTAGTGGAAAGCGTTTAGTTGTAAATGTTTACAAATTTATAAGCTAAAAAAAAGTGACAAATGTGCGATCAAAAGCACAGGAAAACTAACACAGCATTTCCTGTGCTTTTGATCAATTTCTTTCTTAGTAACTAGTGTGCAAGGATAGATTATGAAAAGTGACATCAGTTTAGCAGAGATGATTTCATTCCTGTTTTTAAACCGTTATAGGCAAAAAAAAACCCGAAACATACGATCCATGATGTAAGCCTGGCATAGCTACAGCTACCAGATGTGATACATTCCTGTTAATAAAAAAAAAATCAAGTACTTGCTAACAACGCTAGTCGCTTGTGAGTTTTTTTTATCGACTTTTACATAATTCCAAATTACCGTTTCGTAATCCGCCAAAACACGCGATAGATAAAAGAAAAGCGTAAACGTATTACGTAATTCACCGGCAAGCATGTATATATTTATTATTTACTTAATTAAAGTCTATTCATAGAGATTAGAGTCGCTTGTGTACATAAGTAGGTTATTATTGTGTAAGTGCCAAATCAAGCATGTAATATGCGAGCTGTGATAGTACCGTAGACAATATAGACATTTCTTTGTTGTTTATCGTGTTTTGTTTATTTTGTTTAGGTAAGGATGACATAACTCTATTACTAAATCGATAGATAAATGTATATTCAATAAATCAATGGATTTAGGATGGCGGATGTGAATTTAATTGCCTTAGTTACCTACCTAATACTTATTCATATTTATGGTTTTAGAAAATCCTGGGAAAATTCGAATGCTGATTTTAGAACTTTGCGTGTTATCGTTTGAAGTAGTAGGAAACATTTCTAGCTATTGTTGCTGTGATTATTACCAATGATATTTTTATTACTAAAAAAAAAATCTTGTTTATTAAAACCTTTTCTAGTCTCCTCACCTACACAATTTTAGCTTAGGACAATGTCTACTCGATGATCTATGATCAGCTAGAAATTTGTCTCCACAAAAATATTTGAAGATTTTCAAACTATTATACTACCTATTGATAATCATTAAATCAAGTGACACTATGTGATCTTTAAGAATGATAAATAACATCCAGCTATGCCAAGTTTTACAGTAAACAACAATCACATGCCTCGTGACGGAGAAATAAGGTATTGAAAATTAATTAGCACGTAATTATTATTAAAAATAAACGATCGGATTAAGTTGGTGCTTGATTTGATTACTTACTTCCATTAAAAGTGTAATTGTTCTTCATAATCGTTTTTAAATAGATTAAAAATGAAAATTATGTTTTATTTTTCTGTGTACCTACACTTTTATTCCTTTGTGTGTGAATCCGATTTATAGTAGATTTGAAAGAAAGATAAGGGCAATTGAGTACTGCAATATTGTTTATATTGCAGTACTCAATTGCCCTTATCTATTTTTCGACAATATCAATCAAATAAGGGTGACAGTGATCATAAAACAATGATAAATAACTACAAGCTAGATAAAATCCTCAATTTCTGCTTACCCACGATCCCGTGGAGCCCCAGCGCTTCAGCCTCTTCCCGAAAATGTTTTGACACTGTGAGAGACAGGAGACCGAACTCGCCGGCTGTATCTTGTTAACAAAACTGTCACCCCTGTCTAATGTCATCTTTCACTACCACTAACCACGGTTTAACTAGAGTTTAACAAACGTTCATTTACACTGAATGTTTTTACTATAAAATGTTTATTTATTTTATTGTTCACTATACACAAATTCACATGTGAAGGCGAATCAAGACGCCGTAACCCGTGAGGTGGATGCGTGCGACTGCGTTGCCGGCAGCCGAACGAATGGCGACCGCTCCGCTTTTCCTACCTCCGGAAAGCCGCCCCGCCCGCCTTAGCCGCCCAAATTTTCAATTAGAACATTTTTTTTACAGGAATCGTATTAGTGTCGTTATGTCGCTTGTATGACGAATTCCAGAGAAAAGTGTCGTTAGGAAATCATAAATGAAAGTAAGGAAGTTATCTTTACCGACTTTCTGAAAATTTCTGAAAATTTCTGAAGCTTTCTTAGAATGGAAAGAGCTTTTTGTATCATTGACATTCTTTAGTTTCGCAGGAAGTTATTAGCTATTTTAGATTTACTATGTGTATGTAGTAAATCTAAAATTAAAATACCGTTATTAGAATTACGTTATTTAAAGTCCTATTCATGTTATTTGCGATTCGCTGACTCATACAAAGCTCTGTGAGCTATCACAAATAATTATTGTATTTAGAAAATCCGCTAGTTTCCGACATAAACATGTAATAACTGATATACAAACTGAGGAAAGTTACAATTGACGCTTGTTATGATTGTCTATAGAAGTACTTTACGTTCCATAGTTTACAATACAAGACTATCGATGACGGAGTGATTGAAATCATTTGTTTTAACATTGGCCATGAACTGCAAAGCATGTGTGCACGGAGTGGAACACACATTGCTTTATCTCTTCTTGCCAAATAAAGGCACTGTGTTCTCATGGTTCTATTGTTCTAACTAGAGCTATGTTGGTACAAAAATATTCTTCTAAAACAAATGAATATTGTGCTGGGACGAATCCTTTTAAAAACAAAGGGATATGTAACAAATTAATGTTGATTTTCTTTCGCGATTTCAGGGTAGTTCTTCATAGTAAGAGTTGTTGTGTTGCTTGTCAGGTTTTGAGTTACTTAAATTACACCTTGCATAATAAGGCCATACGTACTTGAGCCCATACGTATATCTAGTATTTTTGCGATAAGTTCGTCGAAATTCACTACGTAAAATACAGCTGTACATAAGTCAGTTGGATATAGAGCCCTTATCTACGGTAGGCTCTCGTGCACAGGAAATAGCGTCCTATTGGCTCGGAACCGACGTCCACATCCGGACGTGATTATACGTGATAGTAAGCTGAAATATCAACGTGGACGTTTGACATTTCAGCTTACTATCATATTTACAGCTGAAGCTTTCGGTTTCCGTCATGGAATGTGGGTCAGAATGATATCAAGAGGACTGGTAGCGACGGTCTTTTGTTTTAAACATCTATATATAGGTATGAAATGGATGTTGGTATATATGAGATTGATAAACTCCGTTTGATCGATCACCATGAAAGTTCACACACACACACATACAGGGTGGCAGGGACGCACAATCTGTTACCATGGATTTAGTACATGATTCTGAACCGATGGAAAAATTCGCTGTTCCATATATTTTGACCGTGTAGGATCAATTTTTTACGCTGGGGGTCTTTAATCATGGTTTCAGTTTCCGCGTCGTTTGAGCCCAGTAGGGCCTGATGCCGCAATCAACGTGGCCAACGTTGATTGCGGCATCAGTGGCATAAAGGCTATCAAAGGTGTAAGTGAACTTAGAACACATCAGCAAGTAGAACATGGTCAGAAGCAACGCACTCGCACGGGGTGCTGTTTTGATGACTTTAATATGATATTAAATATCTCACCATTTCCTCAAGTAAAAGCAAAAATCTCTCTTTTAAGTGCGTGCGAGTTTTATCGTTCCTGTGACATTCAAGCTTTATGACTGCGAATAAAATTACGTTAGTAATGTGTTTTAAATGAGTTTGCAGCAAACATTATGTCCCATTAAATTGGATTATGTTTGTACGTAGGTGCGCTTTCTTAACGGGGCACCGAGCTGTTTATACACAAAAACGCGCTTTTATAACGGTTGTTTGAAGTAGTAAACAATTAAATTAAAATCTCAGGAAATAAATTGGTATTATTGGCCATATATACTAGGCAGTATACAGGATGGAAACACGATTTGATAAAGTTGGCTCGATAGAATAAATTCACAAAGTTATCTCTAAAAAACACAACAAACGCTTAGTACGGCGTGAATACTTCGCGGAAGGTCATAATTTTTTTAATAATAACTAAACTACATGTTTTATACAACGTATACGATTTACATTTTCAAAATGTGTATTTGTTTAACAATAAGAAGGAAATACCTAAATTCGCGCGAGTTTTGCCCATCATAAGCAGAGCCGCCGCGCCGCCCTCTTATCCGCTTTAGTCCGCCGTCGGCCATCGGACGGGGAGCTTGTGTCGCTTGCGCTTACGCACGGATTTAATAACGTAACGAAGAAAATTGTGTGAAAATTAATTGTAGCGTATTTGAAATTTATTTATTTATTTATTTTTATTTGAAATGGGGAACAAAGTAAAGAAATCAAGACGGGTTGGCGAAAAACCAATGCTAAACGCTTTTATGAAGAAATGAAGTAAGTAAAATTCGTATACTTACCTACTTATTTACTAATTGCCTTACCAAATGGTGTTATTTTTTTTTTATGGGGTATTTTAAAAAGAATTGAATTTATCTTTTAGAGCAAGAAAAGTACAGGCTGAGAATGTTGAAGACAAAAAGAATACTCCTGTTGCTTCGTAAGTATACTCAGTACAGTACCTACCTACTTTCTAGTATCTGGTGACACTAATTCATGCAGCCAAATGCATACTGAAGACTCGGTAAGTGCTCAGTATCAAGGTTCGATGACCGTCTTTGTGAATTTCGTAATTTTTTTCTATTAATTTCGAAATTTAGAAAATATGTTGTCGATCCGTGATTATGCACGGATCGACAACATATTTTCCAAATCACGGATCACGGATTAAATCTACTATGATTTAAATCATTCTGTATTATTTTTTTCTATTTATAGAGTAAATGTACCAGTTGTTGACATTTCACTGCAAAATAAACTTGACCCATCTGATGCCGAGAGAGAAACACAACTACAGATAGAAAATTTTGAGGATAAACAGAATACTGTGGCTTCGTAAGTATAATCTTCCTACCTACTTATTATACTCAGTTATTAAAAGTAAGTACATAGTTGTCACTTATCTATCTATTTACGATATTTTAAGAAATAGTTACGCTGGAAAATTCTTTATCTTTTTCTGTTTATAGGGTAAATGTACCAGTTGTTGGCACCTCACTACAAAACAAAGAGTCGTCTGATGAACTGGTGAGGTAAGCGCAAAAATAATAGGATGTGTCTAAGAAAACATTATAATAAATTAAGTACCACATTATCTTTATAACTTTCAATTTCAGGGTAAATTTCATGGAAGCCACCGATTCCAAAATTTATCAAACTCTGGAATTGTAAGTTCAGAAACTAATTATTTTTATGAAATAAGTCTTACTTTCATCCCAAAACGGATTTGTTGATAATTATAGAAATTATAATTAAATCAAATGTTCTTTTTTATTATAGGATGCCAATTACACCGGAACAAAATTGTTGTCTTCCAGTGGAAGGAGAAATAGACAGTGACATGACTTACTCACACAGAGAAAATATTGCCATGAAGCAATTCCGATATTGATTATTATTGTTGCTTGTGTCCTCATATTTTTTTATATGCGTGTGTACACATTGTTACAAATCAAGTTATACTACTCCAGTATAAGCTGATCTCGCATTGTATAGGATTTCTGTACAATGAGAGGTCAGCTTATACTGGAAATTTATAGCTTGATATGTATCCGTGTGTACATTGTGCATAATATTTAGGTATACTGGGCAATATTTTTATCACTAGTACCCTAATTTTAACAGGTTGCTGTTCCCACAGTTGGGACACAGGCCTCCTCTCAGTGACAGGGCTAGAGGGTCGTAAATTACGACTCTCTAGCCCTGTCACGCAACGCACTGGGCCCGCGTAGTGGATTACGATTCGTAATCCACTACGCGGGCCCAGTGCGTTGCATGCGTTGGTGGATATCATATGTCTACTAATTTTTTGTTCTAAGACGTGCCGGTTTCGTCACGATGTTTCCTTCACCGTTTTTGACAGCAGTGGTGATGAAATAATTTACTCCTGTCTGGGCTCGAAGCTACGACCTGCAATTCTTAAGTCGCAGCCGTGACCTCTGGGCTACCACTGATCCCTCCTCACAGGGCGCCCTCTATTATATTTTATAAATCCTTACAAAAATATTGATTGCTAACATAAATCTTCTTTTTTTTTTCATTTTAGTTTTCCGTTTGATGAAATACAGAAATTACAGACGCGTGCTGCTGCAACTAGGACGCAAGACAATCCCAATGTAAGTAGTATTAGGTATGAATTTATCAACGTATCCTGAACCTATTGAGAAAAATAGGATATTTGTTTATTTGATTTAATATCATAATTTTTTCACCTTTTAGCATTCTACACATCATTCGCCAGCTGATTCAGATTCAGAAGAAGATTATTACACAATAGAACCAGAAGAAAAATTGGAAGAGATCAAAATAAGTGGAAATAGAGTTGTAGATTTTATGTATTTATTAGAACAGTTGCAAGAAATTTCACACACATTGGACATCGTACGAACAACATGTTCCGTATCGTTGAAACTGCCGCGTTCCGTATCGTTGAGTTGTGTAGGTACCTACAGTGTGTGATTCGCTAGTGTGACTGACTTGTTCGTGAATTGCAATCTGATTTAAACTGCAAACCGTTTTACTATTGCGCTATAACCAACACTACCCTTAGTACGCCCACAGTAATTAAAATATGCCTGATGCTAACGAGAGACAGACACACCTTCTCCGACAAGTACATTTGTGAAGTTCATTGAATATAGTTTATTCTTACACCCACTCAAATAGCTGTTTTTTTATTCAAATCTGTCAAATTAACCATCAAGTCACTAAATGGAATTAAAAGTCGAACCTTACGTACTAACGAAAGTAGTTTACTGAATCTACTTTGAAAAATAAATAATTTGAAATTGAAAATAAAAGGTCGACTACTGGGATTTTTACCCTACTTATTTAGCTGATAAGTTATTTTACGTTATTGAAATCACTTTTAAGTTTCTCTTGTACTTAGAAATTAGAATATTATCATAAAAGGTAACTTATTGAGTATTATTAGACTAAATAACTAATATTATTTTTTTATTGATCTGATCATAGATACTCATCTAACGACGGTAAATTATACATTTTAAAAATTGTATATTTCCAATAAAAGTATTTGAAATCGTTTTTGTTTTTTGTTTAATTTTGTAAATATTGGTAGCACCTCGCGAGTCGATCGGCGCACGGCTCGGCGCGAGCGGCGCGCGGATGCTCTTATCTGTCTAGCCGTTCGCTCTCTTGCCGGTGTGCCTCACGCACACATACACGGAGCGCATAGAATACCTAAAATCGATTAGCGCTAGAAGCTCGGTGTGCCCTTAAGTGTTGCCAGACTAATCGCCGTTTAGTGCAGTTTTGTTCTAGATCTTGAAGATTTTATTTAATTTTAGATTAAGTTAGTTAAAAATATCATCGTAGCGTGATGCTTGTATTCCGCGAAGGCATAAGATTATCGAGATCAGTAGTGGCCCAGCGGTAAGGACCGCGTCTTACGAGATATAGGTCGTAGGTTCGAACCTTGAGAGGCGCTTTACTTTGTGTAAATTATTTCATCACCATTGCTCTTAAAAACGGTGCAGGAAAACATTGTGAGGAAACCGGCATGTCCTAGAACCAAAAATTCGAAGACATGTGACATCTACCAATCCGCACTGGGCCCGCGTGGTTTACGGCCCACTCATATTCGCAGAGTGGATGCCTGTGTATGTGATATTATGATTATCGAGTTCCATATAATATAGAGCGACCCTATTGCCTTTAACCGGGCACGAATCTAAACATCAGGAAAATAATGATATTACCTGGACGACACGGTTGGCGCGGTGGCTGAGCGATCGACTGCTGCGTTGCGTGTCGCGGGTTCGATTCTCGCACGGAACAAATATCTGTATTGCATACAAGTAGTTGCTCCGGGTCTGGCTGTTTGCGTATGTGAGTTTAAACGCACGCACGATACAGGAGTAATTCCTAGAGTAGGGCAACATTTTTTTAAAGAAAAAAAAATCTTCTATTATTTTAGAAATTGATCCTAGAAATATGAAAGGATCGATGGCGAGGCACGTGGATCTAAAAACATAGGTAGGAAGTTTCTCCATCCTTCAACTGTTCAAGTTTTTAAGGAAAAGAAGTGCCAAGTATTTATTAGTTATGTATACGAGTAAGTAAGTTAGCTTCTGCCCGTGACTTCGTCCGCGTGAAATTTCTTGTCCCCCCGCCCCACCCCGTCGCATCGCATCGCCTGCCTGCGCTATTACTTCGTTTTCACTTAGCGTTATTTCTTGCTTTTTAAAAACCCTTGTCCAAAAGTGACTTTGTTATCAGACGTTCTTAATTATATGTCCACAACAGTATAAAGATATAGATATGGATTCAGCTCGTGTGAAAAGATTCTTGTTTACTATCCGTCGTATAAATCATAATGCAACTGGGACCGAATCCAAGTTGGATGAGTTATGTATGTAACGTTACGACCGGCATGAAGAGAACTAGTTCTCTGAGGGGAATACCTATCACCATATAAAATACTTTGTTACATCCTAGCTTCTGAAAGCCTGGAAAATTTATATATTTCTCAAAGAATTCTTCCCATAGTGTTTTCCATTTTAAAATATCTACATAATCTGAAATCATCATAATTTTAATTACTACGTACTATGTGCAAGTGCCTAGCATAATTGGCCCATAATGTTCGCACTGCTGGAACACAGGCTTTCTCTCTGTGAGAGGGAGTGTATCCACCACGCGGGCCCAGTACGGGTTGGCGGATGTCACATGTCTTCGAGTTTTCGGTTCTAGGACATGCCTTCTTTCACCGTTTTGATAGCAATGCTTATGAAATATATAACACAAAGTAAAGCGCCTGCTTAGGTTCGAACCCACGACCTATTACTTAGGCTTCAGTTAACAAAAACACTATTAACTTGTTCGAAGTGGATGTCTAGCTGAAAAACTCCAAGTGGGAAACACGGTAGAGTGGCCCAATTAATTACCGCTGGTCGGAGCACCTCTAATTAGATAAAGTAGAGGCTGTCGAAATTCGCCACGGCGAGTGAAAACCTTCAGCTTGTGTGCTTACAAAATACTCGCTTATGAAACACAATTACTACTATGTATTACATAGATATGAGTTATCGGCAGGATCTTGACTCAACAATCCGATAAGATGAACCGGAAAAAGGTAATAACCGTCCCTGATACAAAAATAATAACAATCTAAGATCTAAGTGAAGGTCACTTCAGTTTAATAACTAAAAACAAAACACGGTGTCATAAATATACTTCTAATAATTATAAACCTTGTAAGACCAGGAAGGTCGTGGTGCTGGTACTGGACATCAGTCCGCACCCACGCACTCTTTGACATGACAGAACTAATCATAATCATGAAATATTACACAAAAATGCTTTTGTTATTAGCATAAAATCTTATAAAATACTGTGGTATTCCTACGGCTGCTCCGAAGGGTAAAAAAACAAGAAATGCCTATAAAACAATCACAAGGCGAATCAAAATTAATGACATCGCGACCTTGGCCCATATTGCGGTTTCTGTACATTCAATAGATTTATGAAAAACATTTTTAATTAACGCTTTGTGTGAAATTGCAGCAGATAACTGTTAGCATTAGCATAAATCAAAGTCTTAGAGATAAATTTCTTTTTATTTTTGCAATTTCACCGGTGAACGAGGATGTTGAGTAAATAATTCTGTTATGTTCCTACACGAAAATTGAATCGAAAAAAAATGGGTGAAGAAGGCTACAAGGCCGAATTCAACATGTAAAGAATAGAATATTCTTTGTTGTAAACCATATGGACTCAAGATTATTGATAGACAAGTTCATTTTAAACATACAAATCTACCACGGACTACCTCTGATATCTAGTTATTTAATGATCATCATTATCTACATAAAACAAAACATTGAACAAAGAATCCCGAAGGACACGTCTGCAAAATCGATGAAACCTTGACACGTCTCGAAGACACCTGATGATGGTTTCAATACGCGCCTGAATGCAGGCGTGGGCCTAATCCTGCCTAGATCTGCGTAGGATAATACCAGAATTAATCTTTTGAAAGACGTTCGATCTGTTCAATGTAAAAGGCTTGATTATTTGCTGCCTCCCGTGGCTTTCTGGAGAGGTCAGGATGTATGTAGGTCAGTATTTTCCTTGTAGGGTGTCAAGGACTTTTCTGCGCTCAGATGGGCGTAAATAGAACAGTTTACAACAAATGATCTGTTCTTTCAAACTGTTTCTTATTATTGTTTCTTATTGAGGAAAGGTGTGGGTTGATGTAATTGTTATTGCAGTGCGGAAATGACTGAAAAAGGCGACAGGTGCCTTCTAATAGGACGCTACATTGAAACATATAGATGTAATTACAACTTGGCAAACAGAGTAGGATGGTGTTGATAATTCGACCTTAGAGGGAGCTAACTAACGCTTTGGGTTCTTAATTCCTTCCTAAGTTCTGAAGAAATGGGAGAATTTAATTCTGTTTTTTTTTTATCCTATGATGAATTCATCATGCAATTCTGAGCATTGGCCTCTCTTTTCACATCCAATCCCCACGCTCCTGTACCAGCATCATCCAGGTTCTACCCACGATGGTATCAATGTCATCAACCCATCTCACCGCCGGACGACCGACATTATGATGAATAAATTATCCAAAAAAGAATTTCTCTTTTTCCTAGAAGCCTCTTTTGGTAAAAAAAATCTCAATAATGTGGGAATCTGGTACGAAATAGCTTTAGCAACAAAATAAAAAGTAAAGGTTGCTAAGTTTTTGTCCACGTGGAAAACAAAGCCTTACTCCGAGTCAGAAGCCTGAATAGCCTCTTTAATGTCCACGAGCCAAAAGCAGGTCACTTATATAGTTCAAGAAGGTATTAGCCGTAGGAGTTGAGTTACTGTGGCCATAAAGAGAGAGCTCAAATAAGAGAGACTATAGTATAATATAGTAATGTATGGAGAATGACGTCAAATGCCAATCACTTTGAGGTTAAGGTGCTATCGTAGCGTTACTGAAATGTCAGTGTTTTACTTAAGGTGGAAGCTGCGAAGGTTTTAATGTATTTTGTAAAGGTCGTCCTTGATTGTGGTTTCTTAAATTGGTTGAAATGTCAGATATGATTGAATTTTATCAGTCAAGTCAAAGTCATGATTAGAATAGGTAAGAAATATGTATTTTTTATAAATAAATTAGGTTTCTGTTAGGTAGTGATAGGGTTCTACATTCAGCAGTGGCTCTTCTAACTACAGATACATCTTAATTCGTCAAAGAAGTATATTTTTTCCACGTTCCTGTGTGATTTCCCGTTCCTCTATAAAAGTAAAAAGGTTTTCCTCTTTCAGATCAAAATAAAGTATAAGTTTTCCTGAACTATGAGGAAAGCGAGTCTTTAATGAAATACATTTAGTTTTCTCATGAGTTTCGTGTGAAAGTAGGAAGTGACTGAGCACTTATAAAACTTCGCACGCCGCCGATATGATTGGCTGGTATTTTAATAGTTTTATACATGTGGAACATGTGTGGAACATTCGTTGCGCTTTGTAGGGGTTTGTGCAAGGCTTTATATTACCTACGATGTTTATTGAAAGTGTGAAAATGGTTTAGGGTTCGATAATACATTTTCCTGCAGTCTATCTGTAGCTGTAATTTCTTGTTTTAACATGAAATATAATTATATATTCTATAACACTCGGTAATACTGTACCTTCCTATTAGTGCAAGAATTTTCGGAATCGGATCAGTAGTTCCGAAGATTACCTCCTATATACAAACTCACAAATTAAACCTTTTTAATAATATTAATATTAGTATAGAATTGGAAGATATATTTTAAGGTTTTTTTTATTAAATAACCCTGTGTAATAATTTTTGTTAAGAACAACTTTTGATCGTCACTCCTAGACAATGGTCCTTATGAAAACTTTATCTTGCCCGTAAACAGCCGTAAGGAAATATTATCTTCTTATCAAGAATGTCTAATTAAAATTGCGTAAATTCATCGCAGTTTTGCGCCGCAAGATTATTATACATAGTAAACTACGTATTATTTTTTATTATTATTACGTATTATTATTATTTCGACGACACGGTTGGCGCAGTGGCTGAGCGATCGACTGCTGCGCTGCGTGTCGCGGGTTCGTTTCCCACACGGAACAAATATTTGTATTACCTACAGGTGTAGGCAATACAAATATTTGTTCCTAAAAATTGAATCAAACATACACAAACAGCCAGACCCGGAACAACTACCTAGTTGTTCCGGGTCTGGCTGTTTGTGTATGTGAGTTTAAATGTTTGTAAACGCACCCACGATACAGGAGTAATTCCTAGTGAGGGGCAACATTAAAAAAGAAAAATTACGGAAACAATGGCCGTTAATCCGAACTGTAGTTATGTAAAACTTCGCCTTGATCTGGTTAACGCTTCGTAAACAGTACTACGTAGAACTAGCTATTATTCTAAAATATAATATGATTTATGTGTTATAACTAATGTATGAAATGTTTGCCTGAAGTATCCTTGCGTCTTTTATAACGGCAGATTGCAACATCGAATTTTGTATTCATCGCGCACGTATTAGGTTTCAAAATTTAGTAGGTGCGAAGTTACATAGTGCTTCAAGAAAGGTATACAGGTCATATCATTATCCTTCATGCATATAATATGCGACATTACCCTTGTCCTTCATTATAACATTTGTTTGGAGGAGACATGTCTCGTGGTAGCAAGAACTTATGTGTTTTTCACACGCTCCAGGTACCCGTATAGGTTACCCGACGGGTAACCGGGCCTTTGTCCATCTCGGCATAATTTATCCAGTTTACACACATACATTCGTCCTTAGGTACCCGGGTCAACTACCCTGTACCCGGAACATGTGAACAGGCACTTGAGTATTTCATAGTTTCTACAAAAACATGTTCACCTTTTACTGCAAGTGCATTTAAAAATAGGGGTTTATTCTAAAACAGAGAAATAATAGCAACATTTCGACCTCGGACTAGTTTGACATTTCTAAAATAGCCGCGAAGTGCGGTGTCCTCTGCAAAGTCTCGGCTGCATTTCTTTGTTTACCACAATTTATTGTACGTTGTGGTCGTAATTCTGAACGTGCGTTACTGAGACCACACGGCGGCGAACGGTAAATCAGGCGACCGACACCGTGTAGGGTCGCCATGTATTCTGTACCTAATGTATTTGTTTTTGAGTAGGCGTGGGTTGAAGAACCACTGAAAGTTTCGCTTATCTACGGGAAGCGCTGAAACTTTCACTAGTTTTCAGCGGAAGCTGGTTAGTTAGATACGAAAGCTGCAGTACAGAATTTTCCTAAAGTTTTTTTTTTTTTTTATAAAAACAGAGACTGTTGTTATTTTGTTTTCGGAACGAGATTTAACTAATATTTAGTGGTATGGTTGATTAAGCTTGTGAAGATTTTCACCTTGTTGAACAAAGTCTAATTTATTATTACATTACATACGTTTTCTGTTGCCATGTGTACATTATTCGTTTATATAGCTTGATAGAGGTATAGGCATATACACATGTAACTAGTAGACTAAATATGATTAAACTCGGAAAATGCGCCGTTGGTAAAGAAACGTAAACGGATTGATTTGTCAATTGGAAAATTATGATAGAATAGAACGAAGAAAGTACATTTATTTAGCACTAGCTGCGCCCCGCGGTTTCATCCGCATAAGTTTCGATCCCGTGGGAATATCGGGATAAAAAGTATCCTATATGTTAATCCCGGTTATAAACCATCTGTGTGCCAAATTCCATCCAAATCCATTCAGTAGTTTTTGCGTAAAAGAGTAACAAACATCCATCCATCCATCCATCCATCCATACAAACTTTCACGTTTATAATATATATATAATATATATTAGTAGGATAGTAGAAGAGACTACAAGACACACAATACACCAGATACATACATCAGATAATATACAATAAAAAGTGTAAAGTCTGATGTAAGAAATTAGCAGGAATACATGGTTACCCCTATTTCAGAGTTCTTATAAATAACTTAAAGAACATAAATATCAAAAGCACGCGTTGCTTTGTTTTATTTTAAGCAGTTGATTAATTATAAAACAGATATATCAAGCAACTAATGGATTTTAGTCCGTTTAGATGGAGAGATATTTGTCTTCTTGAAAAAGTTTAATGGCGGAGATAGAGCGACTCAATTATACTCGAAACGGACGATAAAGAATAGTGTTATAATAGTTTGACAGCTGAAAATTATTTAACTACATTTATTACTTCCGCTGGTTATGTTTTTTGTTGATTTATGAAGGACAGAAACAAATGCAGAATTAAAAAGAAAAATGTGAAAAACAAAGCACTTAAACTCGACCAAAAATGTTGGCAATAAATATTATAAACGCCATATTTGATTTTATGATCGTAAGCTATAAAATCTACCTCGTCGATAAAGGAAAAAAACTTTATGAAACGTTAACATTAATTAACATTCCCGGAAAACTTCAAACAGAAATGTACTCTCTTATGAAAAATATTATTGAATTACACTTGGGTTTTTTGTGGTTAAATTATACAAACAATTAGGTAGAAGCGAGATTAGGAAACCGTTATCGTCATCTGTTGAGTACATGAGTTTAATAGGAACTTGGGAAAAACTGGCTCAATAACATTCGAGATAACAAATTGGGTTCATGCTATATGTGTGTAAGTATGTATTTTATTTTACAACTAAAACTAAAATTAAATAAGCAGAATACATGAAATTCTGGTTATTTAATTTTAGTTTTAGTTATAATAGTATTATTGTGGCATGTATTTTAATCTTTGGTTACTAACATAAATTTTAAGTATACTAACATGAATATGGATCACTGTGTCTGAATTAAATAAATAATAATAAAATAATAAGATGCGACGCTAATGGTCAATTTAAAACCGCATAATACGACATTTATTAACATACCGCTGATATTTATTCAAAACAGCATCTTTTTGTACTAAAAACTAAATAATTAAGGGATTTGAGAAATGATGACGGTGATAAATTCGTGTAACAACGTACGATAAAGTTTAGGAAGAACGTGGGATTAGCCAATGTTATGGCATGAACGATGTAAGCTATTTCATAATACGACACAAAAACACATTCATCAATTATTTTTCTACCATATAAAATACATCTATAGAAAATTACGAGTTAGACTTGACTGAGGTTTGCTTTCAAAGTTTGCTACGCCCGAGTTACGCGCATGTGCAAAGCTTATACTAAAAACATTATTTTACATTGCCCTACATTTCCTACACCAAGCACGTGTACATTAAAAACACATAAGAGCCTCCAGATTAAAAATAAACTCCGCTTAGTCCGCTTAATTTCAAACGGTTCCGCTTTTCGCAGCTAAAAATAATAATTTCCGTAAACTTTTACTAGTGGTAGCCGGTAATTACCGCAAGGTCGCGATAAGCTGTAAATCACAGGCTGACGTAGTCTAGGGTAAAAATAGACCACTATTTGTGGGGTAGAGTGACGAAAGAGGACAGGTAACGTAAGGATTGGACGTGAAATGTGGCCAGTAGTGTGTGTGTCTGTTATATTAGACGCGGCGGGGGATCGCCTAATTACGTCAAAGTTCGCGTCAATGTCGGATTTTCCGGCTTATGCAAGCTATGATGCTGCCCATTCGTAAGATTATTTTGGCGTCGTCGCTCTTTAAGGATAAGTACGTATTACGATAGTTCAGGGGTTGTAATCTCGACATTCATAGCGATCGCTTTACGATCGAATTCGGTCGCAAAGTCCCGGATTGACAGGTGTAATGTATGGAGTGACAGGACTTTGCGACCGAATTCGGTCATAAAGCGATCGCTATGAATGTCGAGACTGCAGCCCCAGGGCCCTAATTCGCTTAACGATTCGTTACTTCGAAACCACGTCAATTCCTTAGCTAATCCCGCCAATTCGCGTTCATTTCGCGCGGTGTCGTTCATTGTGTCATAGAAAATACGGCCCCAGGATTGAAATTTAACGGTCTTAGGTATAGCGACAGAGCTCCTTATTTGAATAAATTAATATGTCATACATACGTCAGGACTTCACCACAGTTTTGATAAACAGCTTTGTTAACATACCTGTAACAAAATAAGAACAAAGATTAGTTTGTTAATACACAAGCAGAGTAGAAAATATGCTGGTACCTAAACTAGCAATTTGGAAGATTGGGCTACTGAATACTGCAATAATTAATAACCTAGTAGGTTAAAGATAACTAAAGTTTGATACCTTTGTTGAAACTATTAATTGAATAGTCAAATTGGTGGAGAACTGACCAATTATACGATAAACAAATTCCGTTCAAAACATTTATCTATTTCAGATTATTCAATTAATTTATTCCAAGCGAAGTATTGATTTAATTTCAGATAAATAAAATTCAATTTAAAATGAACCGAATCTTAGCCCTATGAACCAAAATGGTCCTTAGGAAACTATTCGACGAAATGTTCAGAGGGGCAATTCTCGTAACTTTTAAGAACGTTCACAGTCTGATCTCGGTCTCAATTTGTCAAAAGTAACTCTAATTTCCCTACATTTTTGACAACTTTTTGACATTTGTTTGTCGCCGAGATGACGACTAGATTTTGAACGTTTTAAATTACGAGAATTGTCTAACCTTCAGTTATTTTGATTGTGACATTCCGAATTCAATGCGAGTTGATATTTCACGTAGTTCCCTCGACGTTTTCCCTTTAATCCCTACGGAATAACCTCCTGACCTCAAAGGATAGTAGAAATGTTATTTCGGTACCAAATTATAGTATCAGTTATAAATATAACTTCACGTTTTCCATATAAGGTATAATTTTAATACGTATATGAGGTTGAGGTGTGGGTTATTATTAATATAACATTGGTTTTTGGCAAGGTACCGGTTGACGTAGTATGAGAAGATCAATACAGGAATCTTATGTTTAAATCGTTATCTACAAATTAGAAGGGAAACTGTATTGAATCACGTAAGCGTTCCTTGTTTAATGTGGATTATGTTGGTGGATGGTTTTGGAAAGGAAATGAGGAGAGCTCATGTTGATCCCATCCGTTCTCCTATTATTTATTTTTTAAACATCAGTGAATCAAATCTCCCCAAAAATTGGCTACCGTGGAGTCTACCTACCATTATAACTCTAACGTCATCAATAACATAACATCACGGTTGCAATCCCCGAAGGGTTAAGCAGTGATGACCCAATTTCGCCAGTTATGTTTTAGCGTCACCAATGTCAGTTACAAAAGCCGTTTACAGATTAGCGATGATCGTGGAACTGTCAGAAAATCATCTTCTACATTCTGCGGGGGCGCAGCACATTTCTGTCACAATTCCCTAAAAATGAGTATAGTTGCCAATTGGGACGATGTGGCATCCGATTTGAACTGACCGAGTCCGAGTGCATTATGCCTGTCGTATTTTTTCTAAGAAAATTATGATTAGATACTCCTTTAAGACATTTTAAGAGCTTTTTGGGTTGAAAGAAATTCGCAGCTGCATTGCAATGGCGGATGTTAGTCTAAGTTCTGACCGTAGGACTGTAGGAGCCAATTAGGTAAACGGGTTTCGAAGTGTAGGCGATGGTCATTAGCGGAATGTTACTATTTTGAGTAATGACTATTTCGTTCCAATATGAATGAAATATTTCGTTCTATGATATCTAGTTTGTCGAGCCGAGAATGAAGGAAAATGCTAGAACGATTACGATAAAAGTTCATTCCCGAAGGCTGTCTTCCCAAACAAGCTGCTAAAGTTTTAAGCTTTTTGCTTGAACTCTTTTTTTTTGGTTAAGCTTTTTTTTTGCTTTATATGATGTACAGTCAAAAAAAGAGATAAGTATGCAGGATCGTCGGATATAGTTGAAGTTTAGTAAGAAACGGATTGATGTTTTCGGATAAAATTTTATTTAATTAATAGAAAACAAACAGTTCATTTATCAAACTAAATTTCATTCGAAAACATCCATCGGTTTCTTACTAAGCTTCAACTATATCCGACGACCCTGCATACGTATCTCTTTTTTAGACTGTACATAAAAAAGAAAATATTTAGATACCTATTCTATTTTATTCTAAAGATTTTTTTCCTGCCCTCCGTGAGAGCACAGAGTTCAAGCCTAAGTTCCTGCAGTGACTAAAATATAGGTTGATTATATTGTCATAGGTATAGTTAGGTTTTGGTTACGGTTTCGTGTAGCTTTGTTCATTTCATGACAAAAAACCCTATAGGAAGCATAGCCAATTCAGAATGAAGACGTCTGCACACGCCAGGGCCATCGCCCGACAGCGTCTATGTCCGCCAGGGTTCAAGCGACAGGCGACCGTCTCGCCCCACTTCACGTCCACATTTCTCGGTAGCTAACGAGTCTCTGATCTGATCTAATAACTCGTAACACATGTAACACAAGCCCACTGGAGCGTTGCGCCCGCGCAATTATTTCTCTCAAAGAAATAGGTTAGGCGGTAAACAATAAAGTGTTTGTCTACAATACAAGGGACCGGAACATTTACTAATGGTACTGTTTTCTTGATTATAATGTTTGGAATTAATTTTGGGTTATTTTAAAGAGTTTCTTAATAGTTTGAATCATCAGGCTGGATTTGATGATATAGCTTCATGTATCTAAGAAAATACAGCTCAAAGACGTTATTTCTAGAAAATTCGGGAATTTCCAGCTGAAAGCCACGACTAATTAATTGTGAGATACATTAACGAGTTCCAAGATTTCTTAAAAGCTCTCTTGTAAAGTCTACTCTAGAGTTTTCTCTTGTTGTCTTTAAGCAAGCAGTAAGCAAGTTGCTGTGGGCTGGCCATATTTGTATAAGGACCGATGGCCGATGGAGCAGATGAGTTCTGGAGTGGAGACCGCGTATCGGCAAGCATAGTGTGGGATGCTTCCCAGCTAGAGAGACCGACGACCTCAAAAAGGTGGCAGACTGGATGCGGAAGGCGGAAGTGTTGTGGCGCAGTATGATAGAGGCCTATATCCAACACTGGGTGCGATAGGCTGACTTGATTGATTGATCTTTGAGAAGATATGATGATGATGTTTGTGACGTAATGGCAAGATGTAGTAGTCTCTGATTGAATAGTGACGTATTTACGATTGGGTCGCTATTCCGGTCCCACGAGATTTTGTTTACGCTTTTATTCGGACTGTTATTAATGTTATTGGAGCCTTGGTTGTGAAGTTGTTTGTGATTTTTGTGTGGATGGAATTATACGAATCTAATTTCGAAAAAAAGAGAAAGAAAGAAAAAGTATTTATTGCGACTCGTACAGGAAGATCATAAAACTAAACGCTAAAGCTTGATTTTCCAATAACCCGAAGCTAAAGAGTATGCCAGGATCGTAGCAGGTGGCGTGTTTTAGTTTCTGCCAACCCCCGTGGGTAAAAGAGTGAGTTTATGTTATGAATAAATGGTGTTTATTAAAAAGAAAACTCTTAAAAAACTCGCTGAATTAAGTATACATTTACTGTAACCGAGAATGAATCTAAAACCGGTATTAGTCGGTTTCGATTTCGACCTAACGAATAGTTCTCCTGTACCATACCTTAACATCTAAATTATTTCAAGTATAAACACAGCATAAATCGTGATATAAACAACTTCCGAAAACTGAGCGTCAGTGTTTGTATAACTATTAGTTGTAGCACTTGTAACGCAACTGTCGAAGATCTGCGGCTCCAACAGATATGCAGGAAGTGTAGGCTAAATGTGGGAGTGTGTCTAAATGCGTGTACATAGCAAAATAGGTTCGTATAGTAGGCAAGAAATAAACAGTCTAAGGCCCTTTGTACACGGCACGGTTTCTTTACGGTACGGCGTACGACAAGCTGTCATAGTGACTGCCATCTGCCATACACTGATGACTGTGCCTACAGACGGCAAATAAACCGTAGTTTTTCACGGCAAGAAAAACGTGTGTGTACAAAGGGCGTGTGTGTTATGAGATGAGACTCACACAGAACAGGGAAGCATGGCAGAAATACTCAGCAGAGTGGGTGGAACAAGGCTGCAAAAGATGATCATGGTACTGCTTGTGCAGTGACTAGCTCACGTAAGGTAACAACCACTTCCAGTATATAATGCCTACATATTTATCCATGTTTCGACACTACGGTTGGTGTTGCCATGGTAAAATGATTTGAAGTCGTAGTTATCTATGATTTTTTAGCCCGCCTTGCCGTGGAAAGAGGTTCTAAAATTTGTACCGACAAACTTGGGTGTGACATGTATTGTATCTCGACACAAACAGCTATCTACATAATAATGTACCGACTAATTGTGACGTATCGAAGACATTGTGTCGTAAAAGTATCTATGAATATCAAAGCACTTATTCAAGCTAAGTTAGGCAGAACAGTAGTGAGTTAAGCGTTTGACAAGTCGCCTGTCAATACCTTAACAATTATTCGTCATCATCATCAAAGTTATCAGCCCGTAAAAGTCCAGTGATAAACATTGACCACCCAAGGACCCTTACAATGAACAGTTACCTATGTATTGTTATAATCACCAAGTCTTTTCTCAACTATGTTGGGGTCGGCTTCCAGTCTAACCGGATGCAGCTTTTATATTCCAGTATTTTACACAGATCACAGATAGTTTTTTTAGACAGATGAAGATGTTATCACAAGATGTTGTTATTAACAGACAAGAGCTTGGCTATCTATCCTTGGCTTAGGAATGGCGAAATAGAAAACATCCAAACTAATATTATAAAGGGAAAAGATTTGATTTTTTGTGTTTGTGCTTTCACGCTAAAACGGTGAGATGGATTTGGATGAAATTTGGCACATAGGTAAGCCATGACTTGGATTAGTACATAGGATATTTTTTATGCTGATATTCCCACGGGATCGTGACTTATGCGGGTGAAACCGCGGGGCGCAGCTAGTTATGTATAATTTGTGACAAAGCTGATGATCGACTTCAATTTTATTAAATAAAAATTACAATCTCTTGGAAATAAGCTATTCAATTGACATTTAAATAAAGTGTTAAAACAATTTACAGCGAACTTAAACTACAAAGCTGTTGTATCTTAAGGGATTTATGTAAGTTCGAACTTGTCGAAGGCCGGTCTAGCTCCGGTTTACACTTATATATATTCAAAACGGAGTCAACTTTACAACAAACGGGTAACTTAGCCACACTGCCTTCCTATAATACTGGCTTTAACCGGTTAAATGCCGTAATTAGAGAAACAATTAAAAAGGCATTGTCGCAAGGATATACGAAGGGTTAAAAGCCTCTTTAACTCAAGTCTTGTCTGAAATACGCTCTGATGGCAACAAAGTAAGACGGGTGGCTAGCATTTTATGCGCACTACCGTCTTCCGATTCTTTCCTCACAGTGTCGGTAGTCTGTGACTAAGACAAAAGACAGATGCGCCTCGCTACATGGACAGCGCAATAAACCCGAAAAGGGCAGTTTTATTATGTACACTGTGGAGGTGTAACAGAAGTTGAGGTGGTTTTGATAAAGAAAGCAGAAATGCGGAAAATTTCGTTAAAGAAGAAAGAAAAATAGGTTTATATGTTACAGAAACATCTAAAATATTGCATTAAAAAATAAAAGATAATTCGAATAATAAAGATGTATAAAAATAGATCTATATTCACGAACACAGAGCAGAAATACAGTCGGCAGCTGCACGTCGTGAATGTGACAAGTTGGCTTCCACTCTGCATGATGCTGTGCTATAGGAGACCCACAGCACAGCGCTGATTTGCAGTGGTCACCCGCTGAACAAACACAACAACGTTTCAAGGTGTGTTACATTTCATGTATCGTATCACCAATCATGCATGCATAACAAGATGCAGCAAAATTTACTCCATATTACGAAAGAGATAGAGCATGCTTTGTCAATCACAAATGCGCAATAAATCATTTGTAAACTTTGTATTTCTAACTGCAAATGCTGTAGGTACTCCCACACTTCGATTTGAATACTTGCGCATATGGAGAGAACCGGGATTACTAGAATCCTGCATCCTAGTCATGTTACTGAGTGACTGAACTGAAACTTCTGTTATTTATTTCCTTAGCATGCGCACGAGACATCCAGTTTGTGAGCGAAGTCATAAAGGCCGATTCGGCAGAAGCTCTTTGCCTAAAGTGAATAAACCAGAGGACACAAATAGTTTTCCTGGTCTGTTCGTGTTAACAGGACTTGGCACTACATTTTATTTATCTCTTAATTCGGTGAATCAAAGGGCGTCTTGTTTCCGTTAGATAAAAGGATATTAAGGGTCATTTTCACTAAACTCTGCTAGTTAAATGTCAAAGCATTTTGACGACCTGTTTTGCATAATATAGGTGCCTTCGTCAAAATCTTTAAAGAAACCATTTATTATCAAACGGAGTAAGACGACACTGGTTCTTAAAATGTTCTTTATTTGGGCAGTAATACTGGTTCCAGGTTCAGCCGGTTGATTCTGTAAAAATCTCACCGTGAAAACTTAGGTAAAAGTGAGCTGTCATTCCACCTGATGCTAAGGATTGACACTATTGACAACTCACTTAAAGCTCACTTCACTTATTCTTCACGGTGAGATTTTTACAGAATAGATCCGCTGTATTTAGGTCAGTATTGGATTTTCGTTTTACTATTAATCTGGCCCTGATGAACAGACGTCTAGCTAGTTTCAAAATAAGTCCCCTCTTGAAGAACTTGAGGCCAATTGAGGTCTAAAATTAGGCTGAAGTTTGATTAAGGCATTGACTGCCACCGCCCGGTGAACGCCAACAATAGATTTTCAATTGTGTCTGTGGTCTGGCAGTCAACAAGTTAATATTGGCTACTATTGATCTTAAATGAAACTTGAAATTAAAAGAAATTAAAAAAAGAAACAAATAAATATACTTCTTCTGAAGTTATAAAACGCAAAGAAATACAAATCACAAAATAAAACTCTCCGATTATAATGAATTACCCTGTTTAAAGCTCATGTTATCAAGAAAACTACCGAGAGATTTATACGCATAATAATTGAGTTTTTATTCATGAATCTTTGAAACACATAAAACAAAGATTTTCAAATCAACACTCTAAATTACCTCTGTGGTGTTTTTTTTATTGTTCTATAAAGGTTAATACACTTTTACTAATAAAGATAGAATAATAGTGTTTAGAAGTATGAACCATGCTGTGACGTCATTGGACACGGAAGATTTATTTCTAGTGCAAAATATTTGGTTGAGATGGCAGTTTACAATGAGTTGCGTATTGCGGAAGACAAGAGAAAAAATAATGTCAGTAACATGAACATCTTTTTCTATTCTCTTTTTTCTAGTGTGGGAAATATAATATTGTTTGGAATAGCTTCGGAAAATCTTTAGTCAGACAGTTTTCTTTATAGTTTTACAGGGCAGATATTGTGAGTGGAAACGCCGGGAGGATATAATATAGTGATCATATTGGTGATGTTCTTCAGAAAGGTCAGGTGCGTAGTTCTCGCAACCAGCGTGCGTGTATGACCAGCACACTTTCAATCACAATCTGAATCATTTTGAAGGATATTGCTAATCCATTGATTCATATGTTCGAAAAAAATGTCAGCTCAACAACGTAAATAACGCAATGAATGTTGTTGAACTGTCAAAATTAAAGCCTGCTACTGTTACGGAATTAACCCGTTGATGTATGAACGTAAAACGAAGGAAAACGTTCTGTCGTTTCTGCCTACCCCGTAAGGTTTACTAAGGAACTATTCGTGCCTTTAATCCGTAGTTTTTGTTATGATATCAGTAAACAAAGTGTTGTTTTCCGTTCTACTTTTTTTCTGACATCATCGTCCTGTCATTTAAAGAGGTTACGCAAACCACGTGTTCAATTTCTTCTTTTTTTCGCCACATCATTTCACTGAAAGAATACCCCTCGTTTTGCGATGCTTACTCATCTTGGATGGCAGGTGTCCATTTTCCATTTGTGAAAATTATATGTTAGTGTTTTGTTTTTACGGAATACAATGTTTAACTTGGCTCCTGTCGGCCATTTTGGCCCCAGATTAGCAATTCCTTAACCCGTGTTGTTGTTCCCGAAATACGATATTTTACACACATTTAACATGTGGTTTTTAGCGTTCGTTTCTTGATATAGTCGTTCGGAAGTATAGTTTTTATTGATAGTAAATATGAACGGGAAGCAAACTCAATATTTGTAAAAATACTTTTGTGTAGCAACATGCTTGTTTTGATTATTGTGCATACGCATGTCAGCGGATACTTTTACCTTTTTTTTTCAAAAGAATATGAGGCCAACTTACCACTGACGTTCGGCTTAACTAACATATAAAAAAAAAACAAATGTCACCTCAATATAATATTTCAGCCATAAATCTGGTACTTAAGCCAAGAGATGTAAAATTCTATATTTAGTTGACCTTTTCAGTCGTTCATATACAGCATATTATTCTCGTATTTAATGGCAAATGATTGACGATATAGGGCAAAAAGGTGACCCTTAAACTTGAGCCTGTGAAGATAATCGACGATGAAAAATAAATAAGATAAAGAGCTGGAGCCCTTGCTAATGTTCTATTAATGAAGCTGTGTTGCCTAGGTAATACAGGTAGGTAATACGGCTGCCTGTCTATGTTTTGGTCTAAGTCTTTCTCCTAATATATCGTGATTATCTTGCGCAAATGTCAACTATGAATTTAGGAGAGATATTAGAAACCCATACGTTTGACAATGAGTCAAAGTTTGCGCGAACTTGGGCTTGGGCTTCACACATTTCACATAAGGAGGTTCTTTACGAATTTGGTTGAAACGAATTCGTCCAATTGTTTTATTTAAAACTAGTATACTTTCACTAATTAGGCGCGAAATTATTTGAGTAAAGATTTATTGCAAAGAGAATGTTTAGTCTGCAAATTGTAATCACAATGGTTCTTCGGGAGACTGCTAACAATTTTGGTACATGGCCAAAACAGTTTTTGTTTTGGTCCTTTGAGCCGAGTATTGGGAACAAATCGAATTCCTTTGAAAGTATAAAATGCCATGTGTCCCAAATAACTTGATTTAGTTTTCTTCGACGATACACCGTATAAAATAAAATTTAAGCGAATGATGTAAAAGAAAATAACAGTTATGAAAGCTATAATTTCACGTGTGAAAGAATGGTTTATTAGTTTTATTCGTTTCCCTTGCATCGTGAAAGGTATCAGATGTAGGTTTATAGCTTATCAGAAGCTACGGAACGATGTTGTAAACTGTGCTACACGTTCGAGGAACCATAAACTTCTAGTTTCCGCGATTCTGAAATTAATACATTCGATCCATGGTTTCATTATCTGGGAATTAAATGGGTTGACGATAATTGTGGATTTTTAATCTGATTTGGTTCTTCACCTTCTGTTACAAAATCTATTTAATTAATCATTGTTGAAAGAAGTTTTTCTCTCGTTTAGGCGATGTCTGGCACCAGGCCCAGTTGCGCGTCCAAGTAAATTGTATAATAAAGTAGAAATGTTTCAATGGATTTAAAGAGAATCGAAATGGTTTTGAGCTCCTAAATATAACAGCCGACTGAATTATTCAGTTAAGTTCCACTTGATTGCGTTAGCAGA
The DNA here is from genome assembly GCA_911387795.2 of Apamea monoglypha. Taxonomy (NCBI): domain Eukaryota; kingdom Metazoa; phylum Arthropoda; class Insecta; order Lepidoptera; family Noctuidae; genus Apamea; species Apamea monoglypha. The sequence continues at coordinate 16,087,821 of OU426924.1, forward strand.
ATAGAAGCGTTGAAGAATATAAACGCTTTCATCTCCTTTTGTACAGGAAATGCCTTATTTTGGAATCGCTATATTGTTCACAAGAAAAGGAGGTAGACACGTACTGTCACACAAAAATTTAGGCCAAATTCGACGTAAAAATTCTCATTTGAAATAAGAGCAGGCGGGGCATGTTGATATTACGCGTAAGGCGAGAAAAGATGGACAGGAAGTAAACAGGAATCTTTCAGCTACAGTACCCACTCACTCATCTAAACACTCCGCGTTCTAAATTAGTAATATCTTTGTTTCGTCCATGTTTGATATTGATGTCAGTAGGGCACCGCTTCCTTACCTTTCTTCGTATTTTAATTTCTTTTAAAAGCCGCTAATGAAAAATGTTCACGACGTCCTTGATTTATGGGACGCTTAATTTAAAATGATCGCGTGGTCTGCGATATGGGGCAGGGAGACGAAACATTCTTAGAAAATATTCGTATTACGTGTAAGACAGTAGCTCTCATTAACGGTTAAAGACACCGCACTATAATTATAACGACGCAACATAAAATAAACACTGTTTATTTTGGATGGTCGAATAGCGAGATTATTTATAGAGTGTGTTGCAAAATACATGGCCGAGTTATGTCAGAGTGTCTGTGCGCATACGCCGACGTGGTGATGTTCACACTGTGTGCTTTAGTGAAATTGGAACTGTCATCGGAATATGAAATGCATTGAAACATACTCTCACTAATACACGTTATCATGAAACATGTCGAAAGTTGAAAGTTTCAATAAAATCATTTATTTATCCCTTTACACGTTTACAATCGCTTTTAACTTTGATGTTCTAATGTTTACACTTTGATCTTCCATTTATGTGTGTAATTTGTATTCTGGAGCCGCTAATAAATGTATTTTTGGGCGAAAGCCTTGAGATATCAGGGTTCGGGGTACTTTCCGACCTTGGGACGTCAGCAACAGTATTCGTTTTTTTGGATCAAATTATTTGGAACACGAACCGAGTAATGTTTACCGCCGCTATGGCCCATGCACAATGGTCCACCTGAAGGACTAAGTGCGGAAACCAAACCCTCTAACATAGAACATGTTTATCCTGTTCAATGTGAAGTTTACCATCCTAAATGGAATCTAGGAATCGTACATTGATATATTGAGAAATTATACAACACATTAGCCCTACCACCAAAGATTTCCAGGATTTGCATGGAACTAGTTAATGCAGCTGAGGTAAACAATGACTGCTTTCAATGACACAAGTTTCCTCTTTACGATGATGAAATTCGATTGATACATACGCCATACGGATATAGAAATTCGTCGTAGCTCAGTATTCTAAGGATTCTAGAAACTTCTACAGGGTTAGCCCTAGGTATACGAAGTGAATTGAAGCTTTAATAATAGGTTTTCGATATAAACTTTACTTTGAAGTCTAGATACGACACCTTTTCTGTTATAGTACGGTTTACTGAACACTTTATAGACAAAATCTTCGGTTAACTTAATTTGTAGCCGATTTGTTGGAGCAGCAGCTAGGTAAGTTGTTCTAAATTTGTCTTGAGACAAAATATCCTACTAATATTATAAACGCAAAAGTTTGCATGGATGGATGTTTGTTACTCTTTCACGCAAAAACTACTGAACGGATTTGGATGACATTTGGAACACAGATAGTTTATAACCAGGATTAACACATAGGATAGTTTTTATCCCGATATTCCCACGGGATCGAAACTTATTCGAGTGAAACCGCGGGGCGCTGTTAGTAGTTTTATATTATACAGAATGGGGTGAGAAACCGAGTCGTTCTCACCACCGTCTCCTACGCACTTTTTAATGCTACGAAGATTGAGTTTCCAGTATTATCAAGACAATAAAATGATAATGAGTCTTTTAGATTTAAACACCCTATTACATTTATTATCGCGGTTCAAAGACCTGGTAACTTTGTAGGTCATCGGAAAGAATAAAAAGGCTATGAAAACATGTATAAAATATAGGGGAATGTTTGTAATTCATGTTCTAAGTTTGTTTAAACCCTGAAAGACTGTTGTAGAAGTCGTTTGTTTAGATTTATGAGTCAGTTTCAAGTGAGTTTTTCCATGCGATAATACATATGTGTTAAAAGATTGAAATATTTAATATAGGTTACGAATATAAAACGTTTTCACATCAAAAGAAATTGTTACTAATAAATAAATTAGACATCAAAAAAAAACTGGGCACTATTTTTTCAGTTTTTTAAATACGATAGGTGGTAGGTATCTAATGGTTGTAAGTCCTACATTATGACAATTTCCACAATTTATTCATGAGCACAGAATATATTTTCTCACCCATTCCAAGAAAACTAAATAGGTAACAATTTTTTTTTTTCAAAATCAAAAGTCATTTATTCAAATTAGGCTGAGAATCAGCACTTTTCGAACGTCAAAATTACAAAAGACAGTCCCTCAAAAACGCTCGCCCTTCACCATTTCCGCCATTCATTTCTTTAATTAAACATTCTAAAAGTAAATTAGGCCTAATCTAAATTAGAACACTGTTAATTACGTAAGGCGAGGTTACACGGGATGTCACGGCAGAAAACCTCCACGTGTGCCCGGGGACTGGGGTTCCTTTCTGGATACGTCTAGGGGAAGTCCAGTGTTCGGGCCGGTACATCCTGGGGTGCGGGCAGCGATTTCCCATTGGGATTATTTCCCAGTGGGATTTCGCTGTCCGCATGCTAATGTTCTGCCAAGAGGATCGCCCCACACAGGTCGCTCTGAGTAGCAGAGCAACAACTGTGGGGGGTCAGAGCGGGCCCGGTGTGCACTTACCCTGCCGCCGGGCAGGCAGGAGGGGCAACCCTTCTGCCACCGCTGCTAAACTCGTAGCCCCGGAGACAGTTAAGGTCATGTCTCTGGCTGTTGAAGGGGGTCGAGGGTCTTGGCTTAACCGCCCGGACCGCGAGGAAGATTAACCTCTATAAAAAATTCCCCAAACCTCCAAGCGGCGGCGCACCGTGAGGGAGGTTGTAAGCTTGGCTAATGGGTAGCTTGATTTAGTCGCTAGTGCGGACCATTAATAATTTGAGCAAGTACAGAATGAAATATACTCGTGGGAACAAAATGGAAAAAATTAATAAAAACAACGTCACAGAATTGATGGGGAGTGATGCGGGGTCGGAGTCCGACGCCGCATCTGGAGGCGCGAGCACGGGAGGCTCAGGGAGCCCCTGTCGTGCCAAGGAGGTGGCCGCTGCGAAGAAGAGCAAGCGGCCAAGGTCAGGGGACAGCCAGGGGTCGTCCTCCGACGAAGAGCTGGCCTCGGCTCGGAAGATCCCCACCAGTAGGCGGGGTGGAGTCCGAGAGCGAGGCAAGGGGAGGGGGCTCACGGCCCGCGAGGCAGCCGAATTTTCGGAGGGGCCCTCGGGCGACGAGGCGGATGCGGTTGGCGCCCCCAACCCCGAGGAGGACGGCAAACCTCGGTTTGCGGCGGTCGTGGAGGCCGCGATACGGGACGTGGCCCTGAAGAAGCTGCAGGCTTCGAAAAACAGGGCCATAGTCTCGGCGACGGCCTCCATTATGGCGGCAGCGGAGGCGGCCAACTACACCGGCCCTTCGGCCGGCGAAGTGGCCGAATTACGGGCGCAGGTGGCCCGCCTGACGAACGCCACGGAGCTTCTCCACAAGGAGAACGAGAGGCTCCGGGCAGACCTGGCCGGCCTGCGGGTCACCGGGGGCGCGCAGGCGAAAAGCCAGCCCGACCCGGAGGAGAACCAGGTCCTCAGCCTGGTTCGGCGGGAGCTGGCGGCCTTCCAGGCGCGGTTTTCCGCCCTGGAGGGCATAGTACTGCGCCCCACCCTGGCGGGGAGAACGGCCCCGGGGCCGAAGGCGGCCTCGTACGCGGCCGCTGCGGCAGCTGCCGCCCCTAAATCCGGGCCGTCTCGGGCCCAGGCGTCGGCCAAACCGGCGTCAGCCAAACCGGCGCCGGCCAGACCGGCGTCGGCAGGTGGAGCCCCGGCACAGGCCCAGAGGAGGGGAAAAACGGCGCGGGAGGCGAAGGCCCCACAGCCAACGCCCCGCCCGCAAAACCCTCCCACTTCTCCCGCGACCGACGCCGAATGGCAGGTGGTCGGGGAGAAGAAGAAGGCGGCCAAAGCGGCCAGAAAGAAGGCGCAAAGGCGGCGCCGCAAAGAGCGAGCCGTAGCGGCTAGGCTTCGCGCCCCGAAGACCGCGGCTGTAGTGATAACGCTACAGCCGGACGCGGTCAAGAGGGGCGTGACCTACGGCGACGTGCTCACAAAGGCGAGGGCGACGGTGGACCTCCGGGAGCTGGGGATCACCGGGGGCCTCCGGCACAGGGTGACCGCCACTGGCGCCCGCATGCTGGAGATCCCCGGGGCTGCTAGCGGCCCCACCGCAGACGCCCTAGCTGAAAAGCTAAGGGCGTCCCTTGATGCGGAGGAGGCTCGGGTGTCCAGGCCCGTCAAGTGCGCAGACATGCGCATCTCGGGCCTGGATGACTCCGTAACGGAGGGGGAGGTGGTGGCCGCCGTCGTCAGGACGGGCGGGTGTCTGGCCGAGCAGGTGAAGGCCGGCACCATACGGCCAGACTCCACGGGCATGCGTACCCTAGTGGTAAGCTGCCCCGTGACGGCGGCCAAAACGATTGTGGAGGGCCGAAGGCTCCTGGTGGGCTGGGTTTCAGCGCAGGTAAAACTGCTGGAACCCAAGCCTCTGAGGTGCTACCGATGCCATGTGGGGCACCACGTTGGCGTCCAGTGCACCTCGGAGGTAGACCGCAGCACACTGTGCTTCCGCTGCGGTCAGCCCGGACACAAGGCCGGCTCGTGCGACGCCGCGCCGCACTGCATCGCATGTGCGGCAGCTGGCAAGCCGGCCGATCACCGGGCGGGGAGCAAACCCTGCGCTCCGCCCACCGGAGCGAAGTGGAAGGGCAGGCCCTCTGCCGCCGTCGCCACCGCCACCGTCGCCGCCGCCGCCGCCGCCGCCGCCGCCGCCGCCGCCGCTGCCATCTCTGGCGAGGGGCCCTCACAGGGGGCCCGGGAGGGGGCTGAAATGGAGGAGTAATGGCTCCTCCATTACGCCTCCTCCAGGCGAACATCAACCACTGCGCCTGCGCTCAGGACTTGTTGCTCCAGAGCGTGGCGCAGTGGTCGATTAACATCGCCGTGGTCGCTGAGCCGTACTTTGTCCCGCCCAGGGATGACTGGGTGGAGGACCTGAGCGGCTCAGTGGCCATAATTTCGTCGGCCGCCGCCGGCACCCCGTCCCTCGAATGCGTCACGAAGGGACAGGGGTGCGTAGCAGCACGGTTCGGAGAGATTGTAGTAGTGGGAGTGTACTTCTCTCCGAGCCGAACTCTCGCCGAGTTCCACAACTCTTTAATAGAGTTGAGTGTCGTCGTCGCCGGAAGCCATCCCTTCCCCGTTCTAGTGCTCGGGGACTTCAACGCCAAGAATTTGGCCTGGGGTTCCCGTTGCACGGATGTGCGGGGCAGGATGGTGGAGGACTGGGCTCTGGAAACAGGCCTGGTCGTCCTAAATCGGGGCTCTGTTCCCACGTGTGTGCGGATGCGGGGGGAGTCGGTGGTGGACATCTCGTTCGCCAGCCCCGCTCTGTCACAGCGTGTCATTGACTGGCGCGTCATGGAGGAGGTGGAGACCTACTCCGATCACCGGTATATCCGGTTCGACGTCTCCACCCAGACCTCTAGCGCGCTGGTCCGACAGGCCCCGAGTGGTCCGCGGTGGGCGCTGAAGCAGCTGGACCGGGAGCTCCTCCTGGAAGCCTCGATCGTGCAGGCCTGGGTGTCATCACCGGACAGGCCTGCCGATATCGACGATGAGGCGGAGTGGTTCCGGGAGGCCATGTCCGACATTTGCGACGTGGCAATGCCCCGAGTCCGGCCGGGACGCGCCCGGCGTCGGGTGTACTGGTGGTCGCACGAGTTAGGGTCGCTACGCAAGGCGTGCGTCGACGCGCGACACCGGTACACCAGGCACCGCAGGCTCCGCATCCGCCCTCCGGATGCGGAAGCCACGGAGGCGGAGCTGTACGAGGGGTACAGAGCGGCGAAGACCGCCCTCCGAGAGGCTGTCCGGCGGGCCAAGGATATGGCCCGCGAGGAGATGGTGGAGACTCTGAACAGAGATCCGTGGGGGCGCCCTTATAAAATGGTGCGGAATAAACTCCGCACCTGGGCCCCCCCGCTGACGCAGAGTCTCCGCCCCCAGCTGGTGGAGGAGGTGGTGAGCGCTCTGTTCCCCTCACGGGGGGTGCACACACCCCCGCCCATGGCTCCGCCAATTGCGGTGCCCGAAGCGGACCACGCGGACGACGACGACATCCCTGAAGTGACCGGGGTAGAACTGAGAGTGGCGGTAGGAAGGCTGAAGGCCAAAAATACCGCCCCAGGACCCGACGGCTTGCCAGGTAAAGCCTGGGTCCTGGCCTCGAGGGCTCTCGGGCCTCGACTGGAGGCGCTCTTAAGCGCATGTTTGGAGAGAGGCCAGTTCCCGCTTCGTTGGAAGACGGGGAAGCTGGTCCTCATTCGGAAGCCAGGGCGCCCAGCGGACTCTCCGTCCGCATACCGGCCCATCGTGCTGCTCGACGAGGTGGGCAAGCTCTTTGAGAGAGTAATTGTAAACCGCCTCGTCGGGCACTTGGTGAGGACGGGGCCGGATCTTGCGGACAGCCAGTTTGGCTTCCGCAAGGGGCGCTCGACGGTGGACGCCATCATGCGCGTGAGAGCCCTCACGACGGGGGACGCGGTGTCCCGGGGTGGGGTCGTCGTGGCGGTGTCACTCGACATCGCCAACGCGTTCAACACCCTGCCCTGGAGCTGCATTGTGGAGGCACTCCGGTACCACCGAGTGCCGCCCTACCTCCGTCGAATAGTCGAGGCGTATCTGACGGACAGAGCCGTCAGCTACCCCGGTCGCGATGGGGAGTGGAACCGGCGAGAGATGTCGTGCGGTGTCCCGCAGGGATCGGTTGTGGGGCCGTTCCTGTGGGACATCGGCTACGACTGGGTGCTGCGGGCCGACCTCCCTGATGGCGTCAGCGTAGTTTGCTACGCTGACGACACGCTGGTCCTGGCGCAGGGGAGGTCGCATCAGGCGGCGGCCGACGCGATGACACGCGGGGTTGCGATAGTCGTGGAGAGGATCCGGCAGTTGGGTCTCGAGGTGGCATTGCACAAGTCCGAGGCCATGACGTTTCATGGGCCCCGGAACGCGCCACCACCGGGATCCCAACTAACGGCAGGAGGGGTTCACATCGGCATCGAGACGACGATGAAGTACCTGGGTCTCGTCCTCGACAGCCGGTGGAACTTCGTCGAGCACTTCCGACGTTTGGCCCCCAAACTGGAACGGGCTGGGGCCGCCTTCAAGCGGCTCTTGCCCAACCTGGGGGGGCCAAACGCCTCCTGCCGGAGGCTTTACGCGGGGGTCGTGCGGTCCATGGCCATATACGGGGCCCCGGTGTGGGCGCGTTCACTGCGGCGGCGAGCCGCCCACTACCTGAACGCGCCCCAGAAGGTGGTAGCCGTAAGGCTAATCCGGGGCTACCGCACGATCTCGCGCGAGGCGGCAAGCCTCCTTGCCGGACTGCCGCCATGGGATCTGGAGGCGATAGTCCTCGCGCGCCTGTATGAGTGGCGCGCGGAGGCACTGCGCCGGGGGGAAAGTCCGCTCCCGCGGCAAATTGCTGCGGAGCGGACGGACCTCCGGCTCGATCTCATGGCGACATGGAAAGAGCGACTGTCGCAACCCAGCGCAGGGCACGCCGCGATAGCGGCGATAAGACCCCTCTTTGAGGAGTGGCTAGAGAGGCGCCACGGCGCCCTCACCTACCGCCTGACGCAGGTCCTCACCGGACACGGAAGTTTCGGGAGGTTCCTGCACATGATCAGGCGGGAGGAAACGCCCGGGTGTCACCATTGCCAGGATCGCCCAGAGGACACGGTGGAGCACACGGTGGAGGTCTGCCCCGCTTGGGCGGAGCACCGCCGTGTCCTCGTGGAGGCGATCGGCAGCGGCGGCGGCCTCTCGCGCCCGGACCTGGTGCAAGCCATGGTCCGGAGCGAGAGGGAGTGGGAGGCAGTCGCCTCCTTCTGCGAAGCAGTCATGCTAGCGAAGGAGGTGGCGGGACGGATGAGGGAGAGAGCCTCCCGTCCCAGCCGCCGCGGGAGACGCCCCGGGCGTCGGGAGTCGAGCGACGACTACCGGCCACCGTAGGCGCGGGCCTGCGGGCGGAGAGCAATGGGTAGCTCACCGCCCGATCAGGACCAGGCCCGTGCCGGACGGCGCGTAAGTGTTCCACGCGCGCCTCAAAGAGATGTCAGCATAACGAGGGGCCCCTCAGGGCCGAAGCCTGCCGGGGCAGCGGGATTGTCCGAAAGGGTTACCGCTACCCCGGAACATAAAGGGCGAAGGAAGGAACATGGGTGGGTTTTAGTCAGTAAGAGTCTGACACTCCCTTCCGCTCCACCCAGAGCGGGAGGAGTCATTTGATGATTTCCCATCCCAAAAAAAAAAAAAAAAAAAAAAAAGGCGAGGTTACACGATACGTCCAGTAGTTATCTCTATGATATATTAAGTAGTTGGCACAATATTAAAGATATTATGTTTTTAACAGATCGTAAAAAGACGAGTGTATACGTGCGATAATTTAAGCGGTTTTACACCGAAGCTGTGCTCATAAATACGTGGGATTCATTGAATACGCTGTTGTGTACGCAACTTTAAAATTGTGGGATTGTTATTGCAGCTTTACCTCAAAAACAATGGCTAAATTGTTTTTATGATTATAAGACATTGTGGTGATGTGTTTGTGAAAAATCATTGTCAAGCATTTCCTTTTAGGAGAAGGAAGAAAACTTTGTTTATTTACAAAATGGCGTCGCATCTTTGCGACTGTGAAGGTCGATCTCTGTTGAAATCTTGATTTATGAGAATACTCGTAAATATTATTTTTTATATGATTGATAGGACGCAAACAATTTACGCGTAAATGTGGAAATTTGAAAAGAGATCTTAACCAAAAATATCTCGTCATGATCGTGCATTAAAACAATAAAATAAACCAGCCTGTATTAGGTACATATTTACAGAATTTAATTCAAGGGCTAGCTGATATCTTTATAAAACCTTAGGTACTTTATTTCCCATCAGATTTAATTAACTTCTTGCATAACATAAGGCATTACATCTACCACAATAAGCCTCCACCCGCCAGTGCTGACCTTTTCGATCGCGGGTTCACCATCGCTGCTATTGAAGCTCTAATGTTCACATTTATCAGTTAATATCATCAGGAGCACGTGCTTCGGAATTTCGCTTCAAACTACTACATGTTTACGAACACATTGCAGACCAGATAAGTGAACTAAATTTGATTTTACAAAACAATCTACATAATTGTGTATATTTCTCCATATGTGCTAATCCATTGCTCCATATATTCGGACAATTTGTCTGCTCGACAATGTTGTTGGACTGTCAAAATGAAAGCCATTGCTACTGATAGTGTGTTACGCAGTTACCCCCTCGGGTTAACTCCACGTTGTAGAAAAAAATAAACTGTGTGCCCCGCCACAAACATCACGCCTGTAATCCCCGAAGGGCTAGGCAGAGGTGTACTCTATTGTACACCCACCCTTCGCCACTTATGTTTAAGTCCCATGTAATAGGGGGCGAGCCTATTGCCATCCCGCCACCAGGCACAAATCCAGACTGAGACACAATGGCACTTTGCCTGACCCGGGATTCAAACCCAGGACCTCATGCTCGGCAGTAGCTCTTGCGAGTACTACACCAACGGGGCAATCGGAACTCCGGACAAAATCCCATTATTTGCTACACTATCATAATACATCCGTTCCGAGCATAAATAACCCGTACAATACTTTCGAAAAGGAAGGGATCAATAATGAAGGCTTTTCCCGTTAATCAACATTGTATAACACTTCCATGATAACAAAAATAAAAGAAAGTGCACCGTATCAGGTACCGTCAACCCACGCGAGTAAAAGTAAACAATAATAAAAGTGTGGGCCGAACAAAATAGGTTAAATTGCGGTGATTGGAATAAAATTTAAAAAAAATAACGATAAAAAGTTGTTAAAGAAGTATATTCTCGGCTTTTTAATTTCCCCAATTACATTGTGGCTTTGGAAAAGCAGTAAAACGTTAAATTCCACTTCATAATAGCCAAAACTCTGATCTCTCGCGGATATCTTCATTATTTTATCGAGTAAAACGAGTATATAAAACGGAAAAAAACGTAAACATCATGGAAACGGGTCAACAGTTTGTTTTAACGGTATTTTAAAGTTTTACAGTATTTTTTGCGCCTGTTACGCGAGTTTTACGGGTGTGTTCCGTAAACCGAGTTACGTGGATGCACGTCAGAGTAGGTAATTTCGTTTCCCCTACCGTGTTTATCTGGAAACTAACCGTATGTTTGTATACTTATGTTCAAAAACTGTGATATTCGTTTAGTTTTCTTAATAAATCTGATCTAGTTGCCAATCAATGTTTTTGTAGTTAATGTTGGCCTTGCTAACACTTGTCGTTCTATTTTGAGTTTATTCGATGAATTCCGATGAAATGTTGCATCGTATCACAACAACAGCGTGTCGAGATGAAAAGTCGAGAAAAGTAGTAGCAATATTTTAGTAAACTAAACAAAAGACTGAGAATAGAATAGACACATAATATCACGCCTGTATACCCAGAAGGGTTTGGCAGAGGGGCACCTATAATAGTACACTCAGATTTCGCCAGTTGTGTTTAAGTCCTATGTAACAGGGGGCAAGCCTATAATATGTGAGAATAGAATATAGTGGAAAGGAATACTCTTTATTAAGGACTGATTTTACCAAAGTCTTTTATCTCTCAGGATAAGACTTATTCTAGGTATAAAAGTTTGGTGGAATTCGCCCTAAGAGTATTAATAATAATAATTGTATTCGTCGAAAAATTCCAAATTCATATTTATAATTTAACTTAGGGTGACATAATGGGCGGCCGTATTGCCAAAAGCGATATTGAACTCTATTTCCAACACATGTTGGGCGTATGTGCCTTTTGTGGAGTAGGGTTACTCCAGTAGGAAAGAAGAGAGAGAAAGCCTACAAAATGCTAAGTTAGTTGATTATTTCAATAAATTAACAGGCAAGAATATCCGCAGCAAAATCTAGATATCTACGTACCCAGTAGCCTCATATAACTTCTTGTATAACAGGCCAAGTCGAGGCCCCAAACAATAAGTATTACGTACTATTTAACGTCGCTAATAAAACTAAAAACATTGGCAACCAACTAAATAGGTCTATTTACCCATAAATTATATTTAAACGTTCAATGAGACTGTAAGCACTCCTGTAATCATGTTAAGATTTAATTCTTCGACATATTTCTAGGTTGTAAATTCTCGTTTCATTTAATACAGAGCTTGTAAGTTTTTATTAAGAAGTTAACAAGACATATGGAACAAGATTTTTTTTATGTGGTTACATTTCTCTTTTACGATATTGTTGTCTAGAAAGGAATACGCGTTTTTTTAACTGCTAGCTTTTGCCTGCGACTTCGCCCGGCGGGGTAATAGCGTAATACACTATCAGTACCAATGGCTTTCAGTTTGACAGTTCAACAACGTATACCGCGTTATTTACGTTGCTGAGCAGAAAAATTTTGCAACATATCTTTTTATTTTCTTTTTCTTAAAAAAAAAACATATGAAGCAATGGATTAGCAATATCCTTCAAAATGATTCAGATTGAGATTGATAGTGTTACGCAATGTGTGTGTGTAATTTCATCGAAATCTGGTTAGCCGTTAAGGGGTAAAATTCGCATTTATATTATTAGTATGGAGACAGGCTTTTCGCTTGATACTAGTAGGTACACTTTTTTTTTTTCGGGGGTAACCTTCAAAATGCACCCGACCTCCGGGGAGTGAGGTCGGGGAGTGTGGGATTTTTACCTCACTAAAACCACCCCGGTGATCATCACCATCCGCACATAGGGGTGGTCTAGGTTCCTCTTAAAAAACCAATTCCGGAACCACCCCTGCGCAACGCCTTTAAGGCACATACCTGGGGTAGTAGGTACACCTAGGACTACTACAGGCATATTTTTTATTTCTTTGTCTGATTATGATTTTATGAAAGGGATAGAAATAGACGATGTGCATAATCGTAATCGTATACAACCGTATTAAAGAAAATACATCATGTAATATCCCGATCCGAACCAACGTTATGACATTTGGGTAATCAATGCTAATTTACCAAACGACCGACGTACGTTACCAAATTCATCCTGTATTATGAAAATTAACACCATTTCGAAACGTGGAAGTTGTGTAAATATTTTAGGAAATAATAATAAGAATATTTTCGGATAGCCTTGACTGTTTTACTTTCTTACACGAGTCTTAGCTATTGTTTGGTATACATTGCAGAGTTTATTTTAAAATTTCTTAAGTGCTTTGGACGAGAATGTTCAATGGATGGCGTGTTAGTAAAAATAGTTTTGAGTCTGTGACCATGTTCTTTTTTGGAACATCCTTGAAGCAGTTCCGGTGGTCTGCAGATTATTAACGTGTTCCTAACATGTGTCTAAATTAATTATAAACAGATTGGACCATAGATTATAACGTAAAATTAAAAGTTGTAGTGATTTGCCTCAGATCTTGTATGATTAGGCGAAGGTATGGTTTTGAAATTGAATGTGGTTTATTCGTGGATTATCTTTGAGCCTAGAACTAGGGTTTGGACATAATGGAGTTTGAATACATGTTGTTATTGTAATGATTACAAACATTATTAGTGGAGCAATAATTATATCCATTGATGGAGTGTGTTTCAATATGAACGCTCTTATGATTCACACATGCATATTCTGCCTATAATGTTCTCACAGATGGGACACAGGCCTCCCTCTCACAGAGAAGAGGAAGTGGGCCATCCACCACACGGGCCCAGTGCGGGTTGGTAAATGTCACATGTCTTCCAATTTTTTATTCTAGGATATGCCAGTTTCCTCACGATGATTTCCTTCACCATTTTGAGAGCAGTGGTGATGAAATAATTTACACAAACGCCTGTCTGAGTTCCTACGACTACTGCTGCCACAAACTGATGCTTTTTTTTTTTTCGGATGGGAAATCATCAAATGAACCCGCCCGCTCTGGGTGGAGCGGAAGGGAGTGTCAGACTCTTACTAAAACCCACCCATGTTCCTTCCTTTGCCCTATATATTCCGGGGTAGCGGTAACCCTTTCGGGCAATCCCGCTGAACAAACTGATGCTTAGGGTTATATTAATAACTGTTTTATTATTGTCTTTGTTTCTTTATCAAAATCACTCAATCTGATTTATTCTTTTGCACATTAGCGTTGCATATCAAAAACGCGAAAAACATAAACAATAACACTTCAATTTTGGTGATGGGATTGCACAAAAGATATGTTAAAAGCACATTTCTTCACATATGCTGACAGATCAATTTAAGGAGATATTGTCGGGGTGCACCTTAATGTATTTTAAGTACCTAAAAATAATATTTATTTCAACGAAAAATAAAAATAAAAAGAAATTGAAAACATCAACAGAAAACTGTAAGGTACTAAATTAAAATTCTTTTGAACATAAAGTTTTGTTAAATGTTAGTAGATACTTTTTCTCCTGAAAAGTAGGACGCTCGTCAGCCAAAGGAGACTAGCGTAGCAAAAAAGGTAAAAAATGTTTCTATGAAAATGAAGATTTCCTCGAAGCAGGTTGTATAGCGACGCAACTGAATGGGGCCGACAGGAATCTTATGGCGTGATTTCTAAAGAGCATGTCTTTTCCATAAACCTCCTTTTATTCGCAAGAATCCTTTCAAGAGGAGATTTTTTCTAAGAATGCTCCTTAAACCATCGTGTACGCGATGGTTTAAGGAGCATTCTTAGAAAAACTTACATAGATATAAATAATCTCTCGTCTTGGGGGTAGGCAGACACTACAGAACGCCATTTCTACGATGCTCTCATACTTTTTTCTTCGTTTATATTCATATATCTGAGGGGTAATACCGTAACGCACTAAAATTAACAATGGGTTTCATTTTGACAGTTCAGCAAAAATCATTGCGTTATTTACGTTGTTGAGCAGACAAACTTTGCGAACATATGAAGCAATGGATTAGCAATACCCTTCAAAATGATACAGCTTCTGATTGATAGTGTATTACGTAACTAGGGTGCTAGTTAAACATGCACGCCGGTTGCGAGAAAAAATTGTCATTGGAAAATGCGGTGAAAATGCAATAAAAAGCTGCAATATATCTTTGATCCTACGCACTGAGACAAATGAGTTGTTGGGAAATACAACATTAATACTTCTAAAAGGTATCCAGCTACACCAATATTTCAGATGTCATGTCATATTGTGTCCGTTGAAAGGAAAATCGTGTGAAAAACCTGTGAATTCCATATCATTTTCCTGTTCATTTACTGGAACGTTATTTATACTAAATACTTGGAATGATTCTATTCTGTAGACTTACGTAGTATGTAGCAAATATTTCAGAACATCACTTTTGTTGCTTTTTTGTGATTCCAGTGAACTGAGTCGTGAACATTGTTTTTATGTATGCTATGAACAAATGATTGGTAACATAAACTATGCCATCGTATGGCCCGCACTGGAGCAGCATGGTAGGATATGGCCCACTACCTCTCACAGAAGAGGGTTGTGTCCCAGTAATGTACTCAACATTACAGGCTGATAATGTATGTAGAGAGTAGTGGTGGCCTGGGTGGTACTGGTAACGACCCCGACTTACCGAGTTATAGGACGTGGGTTCGAACCCAGGCAAGTGCTTCACTTTGTGTAAATAATATCATACCCACTGCTCTCAAAACGGTGAAGGAAAACATGTGAGGAAACCGGCATGTCCTAGAACCAAAAATTGGAATTCATGTGACGTCTACCAACCCGCACTGGGCCCGCGTGGTAGATTACAGGCCACTCCCTCTCGAAGAGAGAAGGCCTGTCTCCCAGCAGCGGGAACATTATAGTGACTGATTGTGCTAATATATGTTGGTTGTAGTGTTTTCCTATTTACTTACTGTCCCATTGCATTCATCAATGGCTAGCTCATATGTAATTCAGATTACGTCTATTGTTTTCCGCTTGACCTCGGCTACATATAGATTTCTCTACTTCCCATACATGTGTAAAATAGTTTCCACGAGTCACGCACCCTGTGCCAGTCTGTCGGACCAGTCACATTACCAACTTGGTAATTAGGTAATCTTTCCTACCCAGCATGAGCTTGCATAGTTCATCTCAAGCGAAAGGGATTGAGTTAGGCTCTTCGTACACACATGTTTTTCATGTCGTGAAAAACTACGGTCGTCAGTGTTGTATGGATCACTATGGAAGCTTGTTGTCGGACAGGCTTTTTCTACGGCGCGGTTTATGCGCCGTGCCGTATACAAAGTCTAAAGGCATAGCAGGGTATCCACAACGTTGAGCAATCATCAATCCTGCTAAGCTTTTCAATAAAACCATTAAAACTCCTACAACAGCAATAAAATTGAGCAGAATTACCAGGATCTTGGGTAAAAAAGGGTATTGAAAACAATACAAATGTACATAATAGTATTTTTGGTTGAACCCTAACTAAGGTCATTGCACTGTAATGCCAGGCGACATTTAACAAAGTCGAAGGCGTTGATCCGATGGTCCTGAACAAACAGAGCCTATTGAAATAATTTATCTCAAATGGCGTGAATTTGCTAAACAATTGCTATTACTAGGGGTGGTACTGTAGTGCTATTCGGTAACGGTCTCACCGTGGAAACTTACGTGAAATGAGTTTGAAGTGACATGTCAATCCCTCGATTACCTAGCGTCAGGTAAGGTGACCGTTCACCTCAAGCTCACTTCACCTTAATTTTCACGGTGAGGTTTTTACAGAATAAACTAGCAGTTATACTCAGAAACAATTGAAAGTCAACCCCCAGACCCCCAGTCAGTCCTGTACGAGTCGCAATAAATACTTTTTCTTTCTTTCTTTCTTTAAATAACGTGCTTATAGTCCAGCCGGCTGGCGTTATACGGCATTGCGATCTTTGGGGTTGTGACATTGTGATTTGAGGTTTTGGTTTTGGTTATAGAGTCTAAAATAACTTGTGGCATGGATCACCGTTAAAAGTTGGAACTGCTCCTAAAGGAAGCGTTGACCAATGGGACGATTAAAGTAAGGATTGCTTAGATAATCACACGTGCTCATGTTACCTACATCGTGTTATGAGGGCAGTGCAATAGCAGACCATTTTGGCTACGTAATGCATTATCAACCATTACAAAATCATACTTAAAATCACGCCTTTCTTCCCATGGAGGTTGGCAGAAACTACAGAGTGCGAAGATCCTTACACACTACTTTCGTACACGCTCGCTTCTTTGGGGAGTAGGTACTACACACCTGACCTTTCGGAAGAACATCATAATTAAACAACATAATTAAAATAATAAAGGAGAAACTAAGCACATCCTACTAATATTGTAAACGTGAATGTATGTGAGGATGGATGGATGTTTGTTACTCTTTCACGCAAAAACTACTGAACGCATTTCAATGAAATTTGGCACACAGATAGTTTATAATCAGATTAACAGATAGGATACTTTTTATCCTGATACTCCCACGGGATCGAGACTTATGCGGGTGAAACCGCGGGGCGCTGCTAGTGGTTAAGCTTTTCTTCGTAAGTTCACGAAGCTTTACATTTAACTAAATAAATTTAATATATCTTTCCTTAACATGTTATTTAATACTAAAAGACCTTAATCGTATTCCAGTAACATTATAAGGGTAGCAGCCCTGCCTAATACTTGCTAAACAGCAGGTCAATGAACCCAGCATTGGACCCTCGACAATAAAATATCAAATTGATTGTTTTCCGATGAAAATGAATCAAGTGTATTGGAAATTAAAGAACGTAATAAAGAATTTCGAACCTTCACAATACTTCTATATTCATGGAAATATTACACGATTTCTGAGCAAGATAATCCTTTACTTGTTTCAGGCCTATTTATTTATCAAAGAGAGTTGTAGATGCAGATTCCTGCCTGCACGTGTTGCGTAGCATGACCATCAAAGAAACGAAACACAAAATGCCAGATTGTAGAAAGATTTCTACGGCGCAACGTCAAAAATAAAGATTTCCCTTTTCCTTAGCCTTTTCCGTTTTTTTTAAACTCTCTCCGAGTGCCTATCACACTTCATAAAAAGTAGTCGTGTTTCTAGTTTTCTAGAAACAACTGTATATAGTTTAAATAAGTGAAAGAATTTTGTGACAAAAGTTCTTAAAGAATTCCGGAAGCTCCCGTAATATTTTAGGAGGAGAGAAAAAGTGTTGAAAAATTTTTTTTTTGTTGAAAAATATTTAAAGAACTTTTGTCACACAATTCTTTCACTCATTTTAAGGGATCATGTTGTTTCTAGGAAACTAGAAACGCAACAACGACTGAAAACTTTTTATGAAGTGCGGTAGGCATTTGGCAAGTTTTTATCATCAATAAATGTCCGATTTTACCGTCATACTAGAAATTATGGGTAATATATTTTTTGTTGTATTTTTAACGGATTAAGTGGGTATTTGATTCCAGCCGAGAGTTTCTTGGAAAAACTATTTTCATTCAAGATTAGAATGTGAAAACGTGAGACTCAGCAGTACTCAGCGTGTATTCCATGTAGTTAGTATTGTATGTATGCAAAAAAAAGTAATAAAAACATAAATGTTTAAGAAAATTTATTGTAGTAGGTACTTTGTGTTTCCCTAGAATCTGTGTTTTTTACGACTCATATGCCCGTTTTCACACAATGCGACATCTTAGACATTCAGCAGTTACGTAGCGCAAAAAAAAACATAAAAGAACCAACAAGAAGACAATCGATTCTCCAATACGTAATGTGATGTTTTGTTTGCTTAAGTAAACAACTTTTACAGATTGCCTATAGCAACAGATTTCTAAAAAAATTGACAGACTCCGCCGACATAAAAAATATAGTAAATACTAATTCCATGCCTAAAAACCACAGACAAAAATTTAGATTTCGAAGCTTACGAGTTGCATACTGAGTAACGAATGGTGAAACGGAAGTGGACGCTTAGGAAACTACTTACTTTTGATATTACCTAACTAGACGTTGCTGGCGAAAGAAAACGAGCATTATTAATGTGTCTTGCGAATTAACTGTCATAGTTTTCTGACAGCAAAAAAAAAATATTTTTGAGAAAACTAATTTTAATTTATCAGAAATAATACATAGTAAGTACAAAATAAAACGGTTTATTCCGAACCTAAGTAACGCCACAAAATAAAAAAAATAAAAAAACAAAACAATGACGTAAAGACGTCAATTGGATTGGAGTGAAAGAGCAATTCATTCAAAGGTAAATGAATTATCACGTGTCACCGAATGACGTTTAATATCGTCAAATCAATGACGTCATAAAGGTTCTGACGTAATCATATTTCGGCGATAAAAGCTCTGTAGACAGAGTTGACGCGTTGACGCGACATTTCGATATAATTTGGTTGACGTAGGATTGAAATCGAATTGTTCAGAATAAAGGCTTTTTAATTGATTGAGTACAGGTTGATATTTTGAAGTTAACCTGTTGTTAATTTATCAAGGATTTTGTGTATGCTTTTATGTTGGCGTATCAATGACGCAATAATACGACCAAAGATAAGATGAAGTGGAGAATGGTTTGGTAAGGAACTGAATCAATACTAGCAGCATATTGTTGTATTTGACACCTTAGACTTTTAATTAATAAAAGAACAAACGAAGACAAACGAAGTCCGCCTTTTTCTTTGACCGACAATTTTAAATCATTGGACTCTAATACTCCCACGCCACAGGGAATCCTAGTGTGGGGTCCGGGGAATATGTAAAAATCTTGCGCCTAGGGCTCCTACGTAATCATCTACGAGTTTTTTTTTTTTATATTGTACCATGTTTTTCCTGAACTGAATAAAGTTTTCTGTTTTTTTTTTCAATTTAATTCGTTGGTAAGCACACGAATAAAGACCCCTAGTTCATCTTTTAGCTTATTATCAGTCTTTCTACATTATTACGTATAAAATTAATTATCAATTAATTATGCATTACGCAGACACGGGGAGCCGTGTAAGGCGCTGTCGACTTTCCAAACAATGTCTTCTATTAATAAGTGAGACGAGCTATTTCGACGCGACGCTATTTTTAGCCAAAAGCTGAAAATTGCAGCAATGTATCGAGTTATGTGTTTATTGATGTTATCAGGTGATTGGGGCTATATTTGGTGTTTGTTTTTTGTATTGTTTGAAGTCCAAGAGATTCTACTATAAACATTAACCCCTTTATTAATAAACTAGCTGCGCCCCGCGGTTTCACCCGCTTAAGTTTCCATCCCGTGGAAATATCGGGATAAAAAGTATCCTATATGTTAATCCTGGTTATAAACCATCTGTGTGCCACGTTTTATCTAAATCCGTTCAGTAGTTTTTGCGTGAAAGAGTAACAAACATCCATCCATCAATCCATCCATACAAACTTTCACGTTTATAATATTAAAAATAAATAATAGTAGGAATAGTAGGACGTTGCTTACACTGAAATAGTGATTAGCGACTGTTTAACCACACATTTTTGAAGTTTAACCTCACATAACTTTAATCATCGTTATAAATAAACCCCAAGAATAATTAAAAAGGTAAATAAATGCACCTATTAGTTTTTCTAGATTTTTGGCAAAAGATGTGGTGCGTGCGTAGTACTCGTAACCTACGTGCGTGTTGCTGCCTACCCCATGGGAACAAGGCTTGAGTTTTTGTATGTACTCGTATGTATTCCTACGTTGTATTTGAGTTGTAATTGATAATGCTACTTTTAATCTAAAATATGAACTTGTTAATACTGTAAAAAATGAGACAAAAAGCTTGAAAATTTGAATTAATTTTAGTAACTTTTTGCAAACGGTAAATGCCAATGAATTGGTTTAATAAACAGCATGTCTCTTCGCATTTCATTCGTCAAAAGGACGGTAAAAGACGGAATGAAGTTATTTATCATATTTTCAGGCTATTCAAAGACACGGTAAATCCTCCTTCCTAAAAGATCAAAGCGCTTCATCATCATCATTCTCCAGCCCTTATCCCAATTTATTTGTGGTCGGCGCAATATGTCCTTTCTAATATACTTCTCTATTAGCCGCCATCTCGACAGTCACCCCCTTTCTAACCATATCATCATTCATACAGTCCATCCATCGTTTCTTCAAAGCGCGTATATTTAAAAATTCTAATCAATTTGTGATGCTAACTTTTGACAGCATTAAAATCTTTACGAATCGGAAAGGCGATATTTCAGTTAAAAAAAAAAAAAACACGACGTGAACTTAAATAAATGAAGACTTCCCAAAACTATTGCCTAACCTTTTGTATTTGTCTCTTGTGTAGTTTAAAAAATAACACAATATCACGCCAGTATTCCGTGAAGGGTTAGGCAGAGGTGTAGAAAAGTATACCCACATTTCGCCAGTCATGTTCAAGTCCCATGTAATAGGGGCGAGCCTTTTGCCATCAACCGGGCACAAATCCAGACTCCGGGTTGCCAAAAAGAAATTCCAGATGAAAAACCCAATCATACTTTGTCTGACCTGGGAATCGAATCCAGGACCTCATACTCAGCACTTACGACCACTAGATCAACGAAGCAGAGCACTTACGACCACTAGATCAACGAAGCAGTTTCTTTTAATCAAAAGTTCCTAATCTTAATAAAAATTGTCAATCAAATCTATTAATGGTTTCAGATTGAGCTACAAACTAACTACTAGTTAAGTGAATATATCATGCCTTAATGCTTGTCAAGCTCCTAACGTAACAATTCAATTACTGTAACCGAGCTTATTTGTCCTATATTACTAGAACACGTGGTAAACGTGAACATACCACCCCCCTCCCTCCTCCCCGTCGTCGCCACCCGCACCGCGATTCCTTGACGTCATAACACACCCCTATTATGTGCGACTATTATCTACAGTTGTCTTGTGTTTCTGCTGTAAAATGGACTCGTTCGTTGGCAAAAAAAATGGCCAAGTTTGCAAGATATGGCCACTTAGTTACCAGATAAAAAATAACTCTGTTTAGTCTATAAATAAATAAAACTTTGAACTGTTACCATGGAAATAGTGTCCAACAAAAATACTCGAAGAATTCCCTGAAATGTATTTACCAGTAACTAAGTAGGTAAGTAAATAATAAGAAAACTCGGCTGCCAACGGAGCGGAGCGGCTTTATTCAATTTCCCAATTTTCCGAGCAAAATGGTTGCAGCCCCTCCAAACACAGGTAAATGGGGTAACAAGGTTACGAGTCTGGCTCCCCAACTATTTATAGAATGGCCCAGCTATTCCGACGCTTTATCAAAAATGGATGACGTTTTGAGGGCGTTATTACCAAACTTGGGTTCTGCTCTAGGTTTCCTTAAGGTAGTTATTTCGTTAGTCAGTTTCGACAGAATTTCTGAAGAACTACTGTTCTGAGAAAAATCTTTTTGGTCCCTCAATGTTGAGATAAGTAGCTATTGTTGTGAACAAAGGTTGGGCTACTTTGTCACGATCGCGCCAATTTTTACTTCAACAAAGCTTTTAGATTGTAAAAATCATGATTCATCAACGTTCTAAGCTTTTTTTAGGGTAGGTATATTGAGTCAGCTACTGATAATTGGTTATGTAAGTGACTCACAATAACATAGTCTGAACAGAATAAGTTACGAAATAACAATGATAACAAATTCTGCGGTCAAAATATAGATAGTCATAGGAAAAAATCGTCAAGGCAAACAACCCATCAATATGTGTTTGGAATAAGTTATTGTAATCTGTCTATGCATGGCACTTGTTTTTAAATTCTAATAAAAAAGTGACATGGCTAAAACAGATAAAAAAAATGAGGAAAACAATTATTACGGTTCTTTTTTCAAAACGACAAAATGGCGGCTTTGCTTTTCATGATATTGAGGAAAATAGTTGACGTTCGTTATTCAAAACGCCAAGATGGCTGCCCGGTTTTTTTTAACCATAAATATTCCTATTTCGGAATTAGATAAAATCAGAGAGCTCAAGCTCAATAATGACGACCTTTGAATAACAACAAAGTTTCGTGCAAAAGAAAATCAATTGTAGTTTGCGTGAGCCAGTCGTATCAGAGTCGGCTTTCACGCTTTGTTGGCGGGACATTCTCGACGGCGCCCTTGACATTTTAGTAGGGATATTAGTTTCTGCGTTAATAGAGGAGTGTATATTAGTTCCAAAGTAATCCACGTGCTTGAACGTAATACCTAGTGTTTTATTGGGTTACAAAGTTGTTAATGAAGATTTTGGGAGACAACACTTTTGACAGCCTGTTATTACAACAATATTGATTCTTTCTAATTAGTCTACTTAATAATATTTTGCCACAAACCTATTTACACTTTGAATGTTATTTGATATGTGGTTAGAACCTGCTTACCACGAAATTTACAACAACTGAAGAAGTCTTAAAATGTGCAGAATTGCTAAATTTTGCGTCATATTTTCCCAACACACAGATAATATGTGTCATATTCCATAGCAATAACAGATAAATAAACAATAATGACACCTCGATTTTCCCTCCATGATCATGCCCATTTTATGCAAAGCGGGGAACGCTGTCATTTTCACTTTCAATGCCATCACGGCTTAATTAGTCGGAGTGGTGGTCGATATACCGCCGCGTCGAAAATAGCAAAACTTTTCATTTATGCCCAACAGTGGGAGTTCCTTATGATGGCTGGCGTCGATTGATGGCCGTTTCATTGTTTATTATGGTGATTAAGTCACGAATAGATTTATTGTGGTGTTTTGTAGATGTTGGTATTGCAAATTGGAAACGAATGGAATGTTTTTTTTTTTGTAATTAACGACTAAGGTGAGGTGTGGGTGGTGGCCCTTTCTTTCAAAACAAAGGGCCTAAGAGCAACCTTAAAAGCAACTGGGGTAGACTGTTGGCAAAGTGTCAAGGATTGTGTAAGGCGCAACTTGGGGGAAAGTTATGCTCGACAAAATGTTGTTAATTTTTTACTTGATGATTTCATATTTTATCTTTTGTGTAATATACAAACTGTGTCTTTAATTTCTGTAATTGGTATTAAACCGTTTTAATTGAAGAAATAAATAAAAGGGAAAAAAAACTTGAAAAACAAAAAAACCACAATAACATTTACACAACCGTAATTTTCCCAAAAAAAATTAATCCGTTTCAAAAGATCGCAATTAGACCCCAATGACGTGAGCCATAAACAAATATTTTCATTGGAACTTTTCCGGTCGACGTAAACGTAACACAGCTACGATATTGTGTTACTAATTAGTTTCGGAAACGTTCTAAAAATAGGAATAGAACCCTTATTTGTCTTATTACTTTAGTATGGAGGGAAAGCGGAAGTAAACGGAGTAATGAAATTGAAGTGCCTTAAGAAAAAACGGTTAGTTAAACCATAAAGTGTTCTGTTTAAAGAAAATATGTCCTTATTTGAATGACTTCCTACATTAAAAGAATTAATAATAGTGTGCAGTCAAAATACCCATATACAAAAATTGCATAATCTTAATCAACCGTTAATGTTCTCACTGCTGGGACACAGCCCTCCTCTCTGTGAGTGAGCCCAGTGCGGGGTGGTAGATGTCATGTCTTCGAAGTGTTGGTTATAGGACATGTCAATTTCTTTACGATGTTTTCCTTCACCGTTTTGAGAGCACTGGTGATGATAATTAGACACAAAATGAAGCGCCTGCTTGGGTTACCTGCTCAAAAATGGAGTAAACAGTAAAACCATTAAAAATTAAAACATAGAATTGAACATTCAATAAGTATGTAAGGAGTTAACCAACCAGAGACTTTCAAGAAAATTCGTACTAAAAATAGGTGTTAGGAACAAAATTAATCAAACCAGATTGAACGCAACACTGAAAATAATTTAGCAAAAATTGTGTTTATGGTTATGTTACGGTAACCGCAGACCACATAAACAATGGATCACTGGCACAATATTGTAACGGGAATCCTAGATACGAACTCGTAAATTATGTTATTATTATCAGACGCTTGGGAAACTTACGCAAAAACTTCGATTTTACAGTTTTGTGGTAACCCACTGACTAACAAGCGATATAGGGCAACTGTATTAGTATTGTGTAAAAATGACTAAAGGCTCCCGCAGACAGGCGCGACGCGAAGGTGCGGCGCGATTCTGGTAGAACAATTTCCATGAAGTTATATTGAAATTATTCTGTTGGACTCGGGTCGCGTTTGTCTGCGAGAGCCTTAACACTGCGGTTCGCGATATATTTCATAGGAAATCATTAACACAATATAACTATTTTTACTTTAGTCCTACTCAGCTTAGTAGGTCAAGTGATTCATGATCATAAATAGACGAAATAATTTAGCCACTCTTTTGTTTAAATATAAAAATAACTAGACTTACATTTTTTGCGTTGTATTATATACAAAGGAAGTGAAGTTTTGTTCTAAGATTTTATTCAGATCAGTAAACAAAGCCAAATAAACAGGAATTAATTACTTTCTTTTGATTTCCGGTCCAATTCACTTACTTTTCAGCGACAACTACCTACTTACTGAACAAAATTTTCCTCATGAAATCTCTACAAACTCTCGTGGGCCCAGTGCAGGTTGGTAGATGTCAAATGTCTTCGAATTTTTGGTTTTAGGACATGCCGGTTTCCTCACGATGTTTTCCTTCACTGTTTTGAGAGCAGTGCTGATGGAATAATTTACACAAAGTTACAAACTTACGACCCACTAAGACCTAATACTACACGTATGTCGCGGCCGTTATCACTGGGTAAGGCTGCCAACCGTCCGGGATTCCCCGGATTTGTCTTAGTTTGACGGGCGTCCAGGGGCCGTCCGGCAGGGGTTTTTAAAAAGATTTGGAAAAGACACTTTTGTTGTCAGGGGAAACCTAATGTTTTAAAGATAAGCGATAAATTGAAATAAATCTTAGTTAAACATTAATTTATAACAACCCGCATTCAAGAAGGCACGGCATAATAGTAGACGATCGAACGCCCCCACCACCCCGCGCCGCGTGAGTGTTTTCGCTAGTCAAGCAGCAATGGACGAAAGAAAGAAACTCGCTAAACATACACACGGTTTCTTCTCTGATCAAAATGAAGTATAATTTCAAGGACCTGAGTTGTTCCGACTTTTACAAATTCTTGTTGGAAAAGAAAGATATTTTAGCGAAAACTGGGAAGACTGAAAAATACTAAAATAAGTTTTAAAAAAAATGATCTCGTTAAAATTAAAAGTTTTAGCAGTTAAGTACTTTTAATTTACAATCAACAAATAGTTTAAGGATTTGGCTACCTAACTAGATTACTGAAAATATCATTGGTGTAGTTTATTCTAAAATTAGAAAGTATTATCTATAGTTAGTTAGTTATTAGTAGTATTAGGTATATAATAGTTTGATTGATGCCAAAAAGAAGAGTGTTTCTAATTATTTTTATTACCATATTAGCTCAGAAAGAGTGTTTAATTTTATAAAAACGTCTATTATTTGTTGCGGTTACATACGTACCTAATTCGATTTTAACAACAAGCTGTATAAATGTACAAAAACTAAAAAAATGTAACGATGTTTTTATTTTTGTTGCAAAAATATTTCGCGACGGCAATTTAGTTGATGGCAGCCCTACCACTAGGGCACCACTGCTCTGAATATTGTTTGTGTTCTGTTATTTAGTTTCCAATTTATTAATTATTTAAAGGTGACCTTCTTGTTCCAGACAATTTCAATAACACCAAGCTCAGCTTTATTAACGGACCGTCCACCAAAATCAATATGTTTAGACTACAGCCCTTTTCGGATGACCTTTACTGGAACATCAAACTGGACCTCCCAAACAGGAGGGCTGTTTGGCCACGTCTGACCTACAAAGGTCGGGTGTGCCAAATGACGGATTTAGTCACAAAGTCCCCTTCGGTTCTTGGCTGATCGATCAGCCTACAGTTTGTAAATGAGGTGACACCAAAACTTGACAGGGACACGTGGGGAATTCCAGAAATTGTTATGACGATGGACAGCATACGTAATTGTGGAGAGATTGAGTCATGTGCTAGGAAATGAAGATTTAACGTATTTTGAACGTAACCTACTTAAATTGTGATTTCGAAACTGAATACTTAGTATTTTTAAAGGCTCATTTATTAGACGTTAAATAATCATTTGTAACGTTCAGTAATTTCTAGATTTGAACAGTGGGTTGGCCGGAAATGATCAAGATGGCGTCGGAATCTAATTGGTGGACTCGAATCTCCCGATCAAATCTTACGAGATTTTAAGTCGACATTTATCTGCCTCTTTTCGTAAGCTAATATATTTTGAAGGAAGAAAGAAAAGATAAATTAAAACTTTTAGCGTTTGTTTACTTTTTATTTTCCCGCAAGGATCCCTGCATGATTCATCGTACCAATGTAACCGATCCTCTAACTGCGCAATGAAATGAATCACCTGAACTTCTCAACATAAAAAAACTGAGTCACATTTGATTGTTCTTCTAACTAGACCACTATAGTAACACCATCTATTACGCTTAGTAAACAAACCGACGCTTAGATAATAGATAATCTCTCTTGAAATTGAATAATCATTGGAAGTTCCAGAGAAAGCACGAGATAAATGGTTCGTTGACAGAAGTATGCCGTGCTCTGGAAAGAGATCGAGTGGTTGTTAATGAATGTCAAACTGTTGTGGTATTTTGTGGATGTGGCCTAATTGCAGTTCAGCGCACGTCGCGTAAAAAACAATTATTGCGTGGCTCAGCGGTTGCTTATTGGGCAATGGTTACTCATTTCCTTGGAATGTGAAGAAGACATATATTTTTTGAACAGTTTTCCTCTCTTAAAGTTAATTAAGGGAGAGTATGGCATGATTTTTATATGCAACACTACAGTCTCGAGTTACTTCATGAATGCTCTTTTAATCAAGCAAGGAGCTTTAATTACAGCAAAACATGCAAATGCACGACACGTTTAAAACTTAAATGATACACGAGTTTTTCTAATGCAATATAAAAGAGAATCCTATAAATATCCACGCATGTAAACCTACTTATGTAAAGTCACATCATATAAAATATGTAAGGGGGCTGTTCATTTATTACCTAAGACAATTTTGACCACGTTTAAACCCCATCCCTCCCCTTACGTAAGAAAAAGTAAGACTTGGATTAACCCCCTCCGCCCCCTTTCAATCTTACGTAAGATCAGTATCTACCGAAATTGCAAAGAAAAAGTGGCAAAATAAAATTGAAACTTATAATTTTTGCTTACATTTGTGTTCTTACGTAAGAATAATCTGCACCCCTCCCACGCCCACGTAAGAAAAAATAAGACATGTTAGGACCCTCCTCCCCCCTCAAATCGTCTTACGTAATAAATGAACAGCCCCAAAAGGTATAAAATTAAAACTTATAATTTTTGCTTACATTTGTGTTTTTACGTAAGAATAATCTGCACCCCTCCCACGCCCACGTAAGAAAAAATAAGACTTGTTAGGACCCCCTCCCTCCTCAAATCGTCTTACTTAATAAATGAACAGCCCCAAAAGGTATTCAGAAGGGCTATAAACTAATGATGAAGTGATGCAAAACAAATTAGTTTAAATACAATAACAAGACATTTCAGCTTTATTAATAAAGGAGCAATTACTTGAATAGTTTTACACGAAAATAATCGCAACGTCTAAAAATAAAAAAGACATGTACTATTTCAACAAAATTAACATTCTAACAAAATTCCGCTGAATTTTTTTACAATTGTATTGCAGAAGTGTGTGTAACAACAGACACCGTTCGCAATGCTCCCGTCAGACGGCTGTTCCTGTCATTCATAGTTAGCTATATTTCTACATATTTCTCCACAATTATAAACGGTTTACGATGCAGAGAACCCATTTTCGTTCCATGCAATTTATTTTAATTTAACACGACTATTACATGATAAACATGTTACATGAAATCACAATTTGTGAATGGAGTTCATGAAAACCGGAAGCTATTCGGAAAACCAGATTTTGTGGTTGACATTATTACGCGGGGGAATTTTCTGAAAAGCACTTACTTTCAAGTAAGCTATTCTAGTTTTGTTTATATAACGGTAATGGTGACTGGGAATGTACAAATAAATACAACAATACAGGAACCAATCCTTAGACATAGATATGTCCAAGTTATTTTCCTGTTCCCGATTCCATGGAAACCAAAATACAGGCCCAAGGTATGCAGTAAACACAGCCATTGCCAAATATCTCGAATACTTTCGCTATTATTGTTTACCGTTTCCTACAACCGAAGAGTTATCGATAATCGATACCGATCTAATTGACCGATTAATCGTTAAAAGTATGTAGGCCAGTCACTGTGACTGTTTACGTATCATGTGCCTCACAATTACCCACTTCAGATTTTATTAAAACGAGCTTTATTGCGTAAACAGTAAAGTCTATAATATCGTTAATGGGATAGTTGAAGGCCTGAAGATTTATTTATGGGATGCTTAACTTCAATCCAATATACTTAGGTAATGAGTGAAATACGAGCGCCATTTTGATGCGTTCCGTTCGCCAAATGTCTGTCGGCGTTAAGTATTTGTTTAGGCTTCGGGAGGCACGCTGCGAAGGAAATACGAGTGCTAGAGATTATTTACGTTTTGTGTCGAAATCGACTTGCCGTTACCACCGGCTGATATAATATTATTCCAACCGCTACTGTACTATTTGCTTTCGAAGAAGTTTCTATTCCATAGTCTATGATTTACCCAAGTACGGTATTATGTGGTGAAAATTCGTGAAGCTCGAGTGATCACTTGCAGACTAGTGACGTCACCATGTGTAACAGTAGTGTTGTTATTAAGGTTGCGCTAGCGACACTGCACACGTCGTTTACAACAAATTGTCGCGGACCATTAAGTAACCCATTTACCTATATGACTCTTACTGTTCGCGTGGGAACGGGCAGCTAAATTAATTTATGTTTTTCTTTAATTTCTGGACCGCAGTAGAAGTTGAGTGATTAAAAAAGTATTTTTATAATTGCACACGAAATTACAAGTATTTAGTCCGCGCTTGCCTACAGACAGAGAGCAGTGGTAGCCCAGTGGTAACGGCAGCGATTTACGAGTTGTAAGTCGTGGGGTTCGAACCCAGGCATGCGCTTTACTTGTTGTAAATAATTCCATCACCACTGCTCTCAAAACGGTGAAGGAAAGCATCGCGAGGAAACCGGCATGTCCTAGATACAAAAATTCTAAGACCTGTGACAGCCCACTCCATCTCGAAGAGAGGAGGCCTGTGTCCCAGCAGTGGGAATATTATAAGATGATTATGTTGTTATTGTGGTTAACTATATACATTAGGCTTCAGCCTTGATGTGTAGGTACAAATAATGTGTGGGAAGATTATGTCTATTTAAGGTTTACATCCTTATACGCTCGTGTATCCACAGAATCCTCACACGAAATAAATAATGTTATTATAAACACGTCTATAATAACATTATTTATCACGATCAAAATAAAAACACATTTCGTCGAGCATTACTCTTCAGATCTCATACGAGCTTTTTGAATCTCAAGAAAGGAGATATCTAAAAATAGCCTTGAGGAGAAAAATAACCTAAGCGCCTACACGTTACATAATAGATTAGGAAAGGTATGTAGGGCGATAGACACTGAGGTTTCCCAGACAATTTCGCTGTTCGCGAACCCAATTTTGGGAGATTAAGCGATCACTCAGATCCTCTGATATATTGTACGTTTCTAGGACAAACCCTGGAGATTAGTACCACCCAAATAGCTTGTTTCGTAGTTTCGTAATTATTTTCTATTCCCGCATTATTTATCGCTGGGCGTTGACGGCGCCATCTTGCTCGGGAGCTGACGACCCAACATTGGCATTCAGTCGCGTGTTTCATTGTTTTGAGGTGAACTCTTATGTAATTTGTACGGGTCAAGTTCATTAGTGATGCAATATTCGTGTTTGAGTCTTTGAGTCAACAAATTATTAGTAAAATTAGATTTCGACCTTCAACAAATGCTTGTAGAGAAAGCCCTTTGTGATTGAGTAATAAAAAATATACCTAGCTGCGACACCACAGAACGGATACTCTTTTATCTGTTCTGTGTTCGACACGTTAATAATTCTGTCCCCGTCAATTTCAGATTTGGGTTAATCCTGTGCCAACCTTATTTCTATTTCAATTTAGCCTAAACACACGAAATGGAAATGTCAACTCCGAATTAAGATGTAAAACAAAGCCCAAGTTTAGAACTAGGTCAGCTGTCTGCAAACTTGCGAAAAGCTCGGAAGCTTTTAAGTTGTCTTCGAATAAGGGATGAAGGATTTATTACTGTTTGTCAGATGTTTGGCAGTACACTTCCTGCCCTTTCGGCGAGAAGGGACGAGTGATTTAAACGCGTGGTTAGCGTTTACAAATTGGCAACCTTCACGCTCATGGAAAAATGAGGACCATTTTTCATTGTGACCTAAAATGGCAAAGAGACTCTCTATTTGCCCACTCTATAAGGACCATTTTATTGGAGTATCAATAAGGTAAAACGCTGGAATAGCATGCAGTGACAATATCCATCGTAAAATATATCGTGAAAGATGGATTGAACATCTTTAGTACAGACGCCAGCAGGTCAAGCTACCCGAAACTGTCAAATTTTCCTAATCAACCTTGAACCTTAATGCTTTAGCGATAAAGTTGAAAATCTATTAAAGAAATTTGACAGATTGTAGTAGCTTGATGTGCTGGCGTCTGTACTTAATGAATTGCACACAAATGACTGAACGTGAAGCCCATCGGGGCGGCATTCCACTTGCCCAACTTATTACACAAAGTTATTACACGTCAGCCTTATCACTAAACGGTCCTTGTGCTGCAACTGTGGCATTTAAAGTATTTTAAAAGCGCAATCGTGTTTCATCCACGCCGACGCTTCTCGCAACCCGTCAGCCTATTGTTTTAACAGCCCACTATTAACCCGCATCGATAAGCTCATCGCAATAACGATAATCGAGAGCGACACAATAAAATTCCAATTAAAACTGTATACGGAGCTTGTTAATTTAAAAAGAAGTGTGATTTTTGATAGATAAAGTGTCGATTACCCGGTGATGGCCGCGCGGTTGTTTTTTGGGCAGTATGCGCGCTGCGGGCTCTGTCCTCAGCTCCTGACCCTATAAGGAGCCGCTCTGTCGCCGCACACGTCGTTCGATTACGCAAATTCGAGACAACGCGCCCTCAAATTAAGCTCGGAGCCGCCAACAGCAGGACTTAACGACCTGTCTCAACGCCGTAGGAAGTGATTATTGTTTATTTTTATAATTGCCGTGGCAGGAAGTCGGAACCAGCCGCCGCGGCGTGTTGGATCAGGAGGCGCACCTCACACGCGCATGCAAATAAAGCAATTTGACCAGCGACAGTTAATTGAGCAACACCGTCCGAGGCTGAAATATGGGCAATTCACGTCAGCAGGCTGTCGACACAAGAGTTGCAGCTGATTACGCTTAATTCGGCAATTATCGATACGTAATAAGCGATACGATGAAATGAATACTGGAATTGTTAATTAAACTTGTTGCTGTTCGGTTAACCGAGCGTGGTTAGAAAGTGAAGCCTTAAGACGTAGGTTCTAGAAGAGATAGAAGTTCTGCGAACCCTAAAGGTTAAAGTCCTTGATGTAACGAAAATTGAGAATAAATACAAATAGACCTGATTCTAAGAGTACCTGCTTCCAACTTTTGTCATCAATAAAAGGTTCACTATTGCTTGTTACTTTCCCAATAATGTTCCGTAGAGTTCAACGTCCTCTTAAGGGATTGTCAGTCAGTCAAACTCTGTCGACAGGGGAATGAATGACGCCTACGATCGTCGTTAAGAGTATTATTCATGCGTTTCAACAACAAATGAAGCGACAAATGAATAAAGTGTGTTGTGGCGCTTCCCGAAGGTCGGCCATGTTTATAAATAACTTCTCGTCCCGCTAGGAGCACTTGACTGAGGCCCGACAAGCACTGGACAGTTACCGTCTACTGCAACTTCCTTAGAGATTAGTCTTAGTTGTAATTAAAAGATAGAATGTCGCAAATTAAGTGTTGCCTTGTAAAATACAAGTCGAAGAGACAAGAAAATGTTTGCAATCGGGATTCCTTACTAGAAGAGCTTAAATAATTGGTTGTATTGTTCTACTAATATTATAAACGCGAAAGTTTGTATGGATGGATGGAT
Organism: Apamea monoglypha; assembly: GCA_911387795.2. Lineage (NCBI taxonomy): Eukaryota > Metazoa > Arthropoda > Insecta > Lepidoptera > Noctuidae > Apamea > Apamea monoglypha. The sequence continues at coordinate 16,120,242 of OU426924.1, forward strand.
GCATGGATGTTTGTTACTCTTTCACGCCAAAACTACTGAACGGATTTGAATCAAAATTGGCACACCGATAGTTTATAACCAGGATTAACACATAGGTTACCTTTTATCACGATATTCCCACAAGATCGAAACTTATGCGGGTGAAACCGCGGGGCGCAGCTAGTATGTAATAATTGTGTGAAGGTAAACAGAAAATCTCATAATGGGATCGCGAACTCGAATATAGAATTTCCATGGCGAAAAGCCTGTAAATAACCTCACTACTACTAATAGCAGCAACAAAATAGTATTATGACAACAAGCTCGAAATACAAGTCTCCTTTCCTTTACCCTGCCAGTATTCTTCATTTTCCAAGAACTCCACTTTGCATACAGAAATAACACGTTTATTATATTAATATTCAAAACACCGTTGTTCTCGACTGTACATTATGTCATACCACAAAGATTCTCTCTCTCTGTGCAGTATTTCTATTTTAAAAGCGGCCATTTGTAAATCTCAAGTACCTCAATTTAATTACGGTTTATTTTGAACGTGTTTATTTTGTGCATCTCACAATGGCGTACAATTATAACAAAAGATGTTTATTTCTGTTGAGGTCGAATACCTACGCCAAAATTCCTTGCACCTGATGGTTTAACATTGGTATATGTAAAGAGGACAGGATAACTTTGACGAAAAATACTTCAAAAATATTGGCTACCCCCTGACCATTAACATGGAAAACTTTCAAGCTCTACGTATCAAGGATACGAAAACAAAATAACTAAGTTACTAGTAATAAAAATAAGGTGTGTAATTTCAGAGTACACGTACATAAAAATAACTTTAACGTTCACGTTTCTAATACTAACTTTTTCATGCTCAAGCGCATGCATTTAATTTAGATCGTAAATTTTAATATTACGATACTCATATTTCCAGCGAAATTTAATGCCTCTGCGAACTTTTAACCCATCACGATTGCATATATTTAACATATTACCTTTAGTAAGTACACACGAATGCGTTAGGAAACAATAAGCGGTAACCCTGGCTTGAAACAATAGGGCGACACCTGCCCAGCATTGACCCGCGATGCTATACCATTCAATCGCCGCCTGCGCAGCGAACGCCTTTTTGAGAAAACCAAGAAGATCATGATAAATCTCAATGCATTCGTGTCTAATCTCGAACACCCACTGAACTGACTCTTGCGTTCAAACAACAAAATACAACAATGGCAAATGGCATGAAATATATCTTGTTTTCTTAAGTAGTTGATATGTTTACAGCATTAAGGTTTAAAATTACGAGTAAAATTGGCTTGGAATTTGAGAAATGAGCCTCATAAGACAATGGGCAATTATTGTGCTTACACCGTAATTTTACAGTGCTGAATTACTGTTTTATTAACTTCCTGCTCGCATGTGTCATAATTCGTTGAATAAAGACCTTTGTTATCTGCTGCCATATTTACAAAACAAGACCCCTCCGTGACTCGGAAAGGTCCCGGGTGTCATTCGTGGATCTTTGACAGTCGTTACGGGTCGTAAGAAGCCCGAAAGTCTGACAACCAGTACCAGTCCCACCAAGGGTTATTGTGTTACCCAGTAACAGGGCCGTGGAAGTCGCTCCACGTAAAATACTGGTATTCAGCTGCATCCGGTTAGACTGGAAGCCGACTCCAAGATAGTTGAGAAAAGGCTAGGCAGATTGATTGATTGATGTTATCTGCTGAAACTTAACCCTAAAAAAATCTTGACCTTTTTTTGTCCAATAACTGACTCATTAAAAGAAGGGATTAATTGATCCGCGGAAAGCAAAAGCTCAATCTATCAAATATCAAAAGTGTTCAATTACGCAGTCACTTGTAATTCATCGGCTTGTGGGTCGTTTATCGTGAAATCGGATGCGCGGGCGCAGGATCGCGAAACGCGTCTCCCGATCGATCATTGATTGCGTGTGAGCGATCCATTACGGTGTGCATCCACGATTAAGTTTAGGTGGCCATTCCATTATTTTAGCATGCATGCTTATCTGTTCTTTGTCTAATAATGGAGTACAAGCGTCAGGTGACCTTCTCCGAATAATCTGCATTGAAATATTGCTGTGTATTTTTCCTTCAGGTGATGTGTTTTTTCGAGATAAAACTTTAATTGTTCACAGGTCAACATTGGGAAATCTTTCATGCATGGTTTCCGAAGTAAATAATGCAGTAAAAGTATTAGAACGCAAATCTAAACTAATAATGATAAAAGGAAAAGATTAGATTTTTTTATTACGCTTTCACGCCTGTTGAACGGATTTGGATGAAATTTGGCACATGGCTAGACCATGACCTGGATTAGGACATAGGATACTTTATCCCGATATTCGCACGGAATAGAGGCTCATGCGGGTGAAACCGCGGGGTACAGCTAGTATTTAATAAGTTACTTCAAATTGCTTAACACATGTCAACGAAAATAGATACTAGGCTCAAGAAAAAATAACCAGCCGACTGGCTATGTATTGCTTACTCGTGCGGGGCGAAAAAGGATTTATGCCTCTCACAGTTCCAGCAATACACTATTTATAATCATTAAAAAGTCTAATCTAGTCTCTCAGCTGTCTAGAGTGGCATAACGCATTACGATAATTAAAAAATACTTGAGAGTCCGCCAAACATTGCAATAAATAAGGGGATATCGATAGCAATTTTCATACATTAATTCTGACGTGTTAAGAATATGCCTGAGGGTGTGTACGTGAGTGTACCTGACATTGAAGGCGCCTGTTAGTGTTACAAATTGAGTGAAACCATTTTTAGAACTAAACTACGGCTGAAAATTGATGGAACTATGGTTTTGTGGACTAGGCCTAACTCGTATACGATGTTTGACACTCACAAACATTGTACGCACGGCTACACATCAAGCTATACATAACCAGTATAAGCTGACTTCTGATTGTACGAAAAACCTATACAATGCGAGGTCAGCTAAAACTGGAAATGTATAGCTTGATGTGTAGCCGTGTGTACCTTATCAACATTTCTCACACAACTATACAAAAATAGCTTTATTATTTGTAAGTAGTTTCTACTCGCGATTTCGTCCGCGTGAAATTTTTGTTCCCTCGACCCACCACGTCGCATCGTATCATCTGCCCACCCTAGCGTGATATTAAATAGCCTATATATAGCCTTCCTCAAGAATTGGGTTATCAAATGCAAAAAGACTTTTTCAAATCCGACTGGTTGTTCCAGAGATTACCCCCTACATACAAACAAACAAATTTTACCTCTTCGTAATATATTATTAAGTAAAGATAATAATTCAATCATGTAGCTAACATAGATCAACTTTGCCAAACTAACCCATGAATATTGCATGACACCCTAATTTCCTGTCAAAACGGAAACGACAAACATCCACAAGTATTTTGCGTAAATAATGGGTGCCGCAGTATGTATGGTATCCTCTTGTTTCACATTAGCATTCTTCCTCGAGGCGATGGCATTTATCCAGGGCAGGACGGGCAACACTAGGTGTGGGTGGCAACCCGAGATAACAAGCCTTCTCGATTTATGGAACTATACGTTATTATAAATAGGAGATCTTATTCTGGGTGAGGTAATTGAAATTGACTGAGAATTTTAAGTGTATTTGAAGGTTTGTTAGTAAGAGCAAAGGTAATATATAAACAGCAATTGTTTATTGAAGTTTCAGAACACTGTGCTTTTTAATGGGAACAGTTGTCTAGTTAGAACAATACGCGGTTTTTAAATCTCAAAAGCGCCTGTATGAGTTTCAGTAAGCTCCGGGAAACCTTTGAAATTTCTTAATTTTTATGCAGTTAATTAACCTTAAGTTATTCTCAACAGCTTTCCCCATTAAAATACCGTATTAAATATCGATGTATATCTTACCAAAGTAGTTATATCTTCCACCAGAATAGAGGCATCGTCCGACATTGATCCGATTACAACTTCTTACATTTTCGTTGGGTGTTAACTTCATAAATATGTATTTAGTACATTTTGCGCTCAGCATTATGCTAATCACTGTTTTGTTCCATTGATTTAGTATCGGCAAGTTAAGTGCACTTAATACATACTTTGACGGTGTTAATGCATGTTCATAAATTGTTATAAAATGAAGTGTATAGTGTAAAGTTGTTGCTTTGATCGTACGCTGTTATTAAGTAATAAGGTTTAAAGACGTGTATATGTTATCCTTCACACCTTTTGCTATTAATAACTAGAAAATTACTTTATGAATGTTTTGTAGAGCTTATACGGGACCTATTCAGTCTGCTGCGGCTTTTACCAAGACTTTTATATGGTGGTTGGGAAACGGCCCCGACTTACGAGTTGTCTTGGGTTCGAATCAAATTGGTTTTATCATTGAAAATTTTGTAATACTTATTCGTAGAGCAGTGGTGGCCTAATGTAATAGTAATGACCCCGACTTACGAGTTGTGGTCGTGGGTTCGAACCTAGGCAGGTGCTTTACTTTGTGTAAATAACTTTATCACTACTGCTCTCAAAACTGTGACGGAAAACATCGTGAGGAAACCGGCATTTCCTAGAACCAAAAATTCGTAGACATGTGACATCTACCAGCACGCACAGGGCCCGCGTGGTAGATTACAGCCCACTCGCTCTCGAAGAGAGGAGGCCTGTGTTCCAACAGTGGCTGATTATGCTAAACAGGACAATGTCGCTGCTGTTTCCAAAGAGTATACCTTTAGCGTATAGCGGATCGTAGCAGGTACCGTTCTGTAGTTTCTACCCCCGTGGGAAGAAGTCGTGAGTGTATTTATGTACCTTTCAAACAGGCCATTTTACGAGATATTTCTTTGGCTTTTGTTGCAGAGTAAATGCTGTAAATCTCTTATACTATTATTCCTAATTCTTAGTATTATAGGATTTATATGATGACATAGTATCTGTTAAAAAGCACTTTAGCGAAAATATGCGTAGGTACAACATAAACCTTAAAATACGAGATATTCAGGTTTAATTTATTTGTTTTTGTAGCACTTTGTTACTGTATTCTAGGAAGAATTGTTTTGGATGAGAGACATTTTTTTGGGCCGGGGATGTCTCGAGACCCCAAAAATTTTATTTTTAGTAATTATACTGTCATCTTTAATATTTATGTTTCAGGGCCGATTGTGGACGTGATTGGAGTCACGCAGGCCTATGAACATTCCTAAGATTTAGCAATGAACTGAAGCAGTCACACCTAAACTTATGAAAATTCTCAAGATATAAGAACTATAAAACAGTACAATCTCTACCAAGTCTGAAGGTCTTCAAGTCGAAAGCAAATAGGTTGTTCTATCAGGTGATATAGTGGTTTAACGCGACCTTATCAATGAAAACAAAAGAAGGTAAGTCTATCGTTTTGTTCTTGGGACCAATACAAAGCTGAACTGACAGAAGACAAGCAAGAGCGCACTTGAAAAGCTGCAGTAGCGAACTTTATTCGGAAATTCCACTTGTTTCAAGATTTTTTTTTTGTAAAGAGTACATATAGGGTAGCTGTGACATCGACGCTCAAATTGTTATCATGGATTCTATACATGATTCTGAACAACCTTGTGTTGGGAATTTGCGTATTATTTAAAAAAAAATCGCTATTTCATATTTTTTTTCTACGTCTAGAATCATGTGCTGAATTCAAAATTAGTTTGCTCGTCGATGTTCCTGCCACTCTGTATAGACCATACAAATGTAATTTTTCATACACATATGGTTTTAATTCAAGTCATCTTTACATAACGACTCTTCAACGTCTTGTCGTCGACGTCGTTTACGTCTAGTCGTCTTTAAAATTAATTAACATTTCTTACAATTTGGAACTGTATAATACAGACTACTGTAGTCTCCATATGTACAAAATATATTTAGCCCAAGTTTTTTCATTTGACAATATTGGGTCAAGGAGAACTCTCGCGTGATTCCATAACGCATGACATTTCATCCTTTACGTGTTCCGAATGAGAACAGGAATAGGGAGTAATAAATCATCAGGCTAGAGAGCAGTGGTGGCCCAGTGGAAATGGCCACGACTTACGATTGTAGGTCGTGGGTTCGTTCCCAAGCAGGCATTTTACTTTATGTAAATTATTTCATCACCACTGCTCCTAAAACGGTGAAGGAAAACATTGTGACGAACCAAAAATTCAAAGACATGTGACATACGCCAACCTGCACTGGGCCCGCGTTATGGATTATAGCCCACTTTCTGTCACAGAGAGAAGGCATGTGTCCCAGAAGTGGGAACATTATAGGCTGATTATGATGAAGTATTTGTAAGGAGCGAAGTAGAGTAGAATATTGGAGAAAGAACAAACAACAATAACAATAAACAATATTAAACAATATTTATTAGTTCAAGTCTTAAGCCTATTTACATGCCTTTGTACCTTAAATTAGACTGTAACTTAGTGGCAAGATACTAGACATGTGCAACTGGGCTTAAACTAGAACTAGAACGATAGTCACTTATATAGTGGGAGGAATTATAGTGGCTTAGACACGTGCAAAAATATTCAGTCTCTACGACAGCCATGGCCGCCACATAAACTTGTGAACAGCGAAGTTTCATGTATGTTTCAAGGATATGTAAGTAATATAAATTAGTAGCATAATTACTTTTACACGAAAATTAGGTACGGTATGATATAACGTGCGTTTGTAACGTTAATTAAAGCAATATGGGCGCTAATTAGAACCTTGATTACGTTATCAGACTAATAAGGCTATCTTTATATCTATACTAATAATAAGGGTGAAGAGTTTGTTTGTTTGAACGCGCTGATCTCTGGAACTACCAGTCGGATTTGAAAAATTATTTTTGCATTTGATAGCCGAATTTTTGTGGAAGGCTATAGGATATTTCGCATCACGCTAGGACACTTAGGAGCCGAGCACAAAAGAAAAATTGTTAGAAAGAATGAAGTACTAGTGCCGGCAGGCGATGGGACACGACGGGGTGGGTCGGAGGAACCAGGGGATCTACTCCGAAGTGGTATCGGCCGAATGTTCGGCCGTTTCCTGCTACAAAGTTACTATTTGGTTCGGTCGGTCCCGATCCTACACTCCTACACTCTTTCGAATATTGACTATGGTCCCGACCTAACTGAGCCGATCCGAACTTTTTTCGCATTTTTCAAATAATGTTCGGTTCAGCCATGTGTCGGTCCGATCCGATCAATCGCACTTTGCACTTCGTAGACGAAGTTGCGGACAGTAACTAGTTTCTGATATAGAAAGAACATGTTTTTCTGCTACGAATAAACATGTTCCTAAGAGTTTCAACAGTCAAGCAACTGACACTTCTTGACATATCGAGATTAGAAAATATCATAGCGACATTCTTCTTCAGAGGAACATCTTCCTATAACACCATATGTAATTAAAAGATCAATCTTCTATATTTATAAGAACATAGGATTTCCGCAGTAGTCATAATATCTTATTAATAAACTGTAGAAATATAGAGGCGACACTTCTCAGAATATCTAAATCCATTTCATTCGCGGAATGTCTTCCGTGAAAGTGCAGTACGAACTTAACAAAATAGCCTTTATTGCTAAGACAATATGGGTATTTGGACGAATGGTTAAATAAGGAATATAAAACCAATGTTCGGTTTATTGTACGGAGAAATGTGTAGGTAATGTCAATAATAAATTGTAGGGCACGCTTCGAGGAAACACTTGACTGTCGCGATGGAATCCTTTTGATCAGAAGCAGTTAATTCAGGAAACTATGCTGGCGTTACGGAATTACTTGAAATAACTTGGGAAAATATAACTCATCAATAATACTGATGATAATGTGTAATGCATTGCATTGCATTGCATTGTTGTAGTCATCATGTATTAGACGGCCACAGCTGGACCAAGGATCAAGCGTCACCACATCGACCAGTGGGGTAACTGCGTAAAACGACACTAACAGTAGCAATGGCTTTCATTTTGACAGTTCAACAAGATTCATTGCGTAATTTACGTTGTTGAGCAGACAAATGTTTTGAATATATGAAGTAATGGATTAGTTTCAAAATGATTCAGATTGTGATTGAATGGGTGCTGTACCCTAATTGCGTAACACACTTTCAATGACAATCCGAAAGACTTTGAAGGAAATTGCTAATCCATTGCTTTATAATTATGTTTGAAAAAGTGTATTTCGCAGTTACCCCGCTGTTCTGTGCTTCTCGCATCCGGCAAAATCGGGAAATTCTATAGTTACTTTTGTCTTTCACTTTATTTCTCTTGCAGTTTTCGCGGACAGCACAGTCTTTGTTCCAACGATCACACTTTCAGCAAATATCAAGGAAGCCATAAACAATATTTAAGCTTTACTAAGAAATCCCAAAACAAGGAGTCTAACTTCATTCGCATTCCAGAGACGATTTATTTTAGAGTTCAAACGAAATTAATACATTCAGTAGTAGGTACGTATATGAAGAATAAAGACAACACCAACTATATCTAACAAACTGATCAACAACAAAATGAATGGTCGGGACCACAACATAAATTTCGCACGTCCACATGTGACATGTACACTTAAGGTCACGAATCTTGCACCAAAAATATATCATTTCATAAATTTATTGCGTTTATCGAGAATGAGTGACGTCCGTATGAGCCTTCGGATGCGCAAGAGTTGATATTGTTAGAGTTTTGACGTTTAGTGCGTGGATGAGAGTGGGTGGGAGTGTGACACCTTTTATTACAAGAAAACAGTGGTTAAGTTGAAGTGAAGTGAGTTGTGACTTCCGCACTACGTACATTCGTGTTTGAAGTGTTTTCTGCTGAATGTTTGTTGTAGCAGACTTCTAACAAAGCGCATACTGTGTCATTGCTTCACATTTTACTCGGAATTCTTATTCTTTAACTGTCTCCCTATACTCACACCCATTGAAAATCTGCCGGCCTATTCAGTAAAAATCTCACCGTGAAAACTTAGATAGAAGTGCGCTTGACCTGACGTTAGGAATTCATACTATTGACAGCTTACTTCACCTCACTAGGCTTTTTACAGAATAGATCGGCTGATCGATATTGAAAAGTGTCATCAAAACTCTTTAGATAAATCATATCTTATGTAATTGTTACTACCTAGACCACTTAATCCAAACAAACAAACAGCTGCTTCCTATAGAATTATGCTCATAATTAAGAAAACTACTCTTTAATTCCGTGACAGCTGCAGTTCCGCCTCTGAACACGTGGGTTAGTAAAGTTTGCCGTTACGTGTACGCTTGGCTAGTTCTTCGGAAGGTGCGGGCTGCTCCAACATGTTGGGTATCTAAGGGTTGAATGTGTTACCATATTTTGTTTTTTGTTTGCTCAACTTTCGTGTCACGGCAGCTGCTTAGACGCATAATTAGTTGCCTTGTTAAGATTTAAATTGGAACGGTGATAAAATCGCACCTAGACACTGCAATTTTCTCAGAGGTTTTTCTTCACTTGCATGAAGCTAGATTGAAACTCCTCCTTAAATTACATAAACCCTGACAAAAAGCTAGGAAACTGAGTGGGTGACCAAACAATAAATTGCTGGATCAATTTTCTTTTATTCAGAAAGATAACAAGTCTTTCTTCGATTGACGTCATGACACCATATTTGATTTAACACGTTGACTGCCAGACAACATACACAAAAGAAAATCTATTGTTGGTGGTCACCGGTGTTCGCGCTGGCAGTCAATGCTTTAAACAATTAAAGTCAACAAATTTATATTCTTTAATTAAGACGTTGACAACCCTAAACTGTCGTTCGAAGTTTAAACAATGAAGCCAGGTGCGCACGCGCTTATGGCGCGCGACAGGAAGTCGATAGTTTATCTTGAAGATAACCGGCACATCGCTAGAATTCATAATGTGTAACTTACACGGGTATCTCAATTAGTTATTAAGATTAGTCTGCGACTTAATTGGGCTTAGGGTATCGCTTGGTTAATAATGGCTGTTATAATTGTACTTTACTGGTAGAAACTTAGATTATGTATACAGGGAAATTATTAATCCAGTGCGCAAACTGGTTACAGAAAAAGTTCTACTGCCCCTTGCCAGATATTTTTCGTCGCTTATGAAGAGAAGAAAAAATACGTACGTGGTCAAAATGTATGGGAGAGCAAATTTTTTTTTTAATAACACAAAACAATTCAACTGCGTTTTCAGAATCATTTTATGTCATGAATTCATTCATGGTTAAAGTTAAAATAAATCCTGTACATAAGTAGTCTGTGGTCAAGACTTTACGATTTTGCGTTTTATTTTAGGCGATTGGAAAGTCTTTTTTTTTTAGATGAATCACATTCCAAATTTACCTTTGATCAGGAAACCGATAAATATTCATACGTATTTTACGCTCCATTACAAAAAACTCCCTAATCACTTTATGCATTAACCTGTCGATATTTTGTAAACAGTCTGGTATTTTAGCGCCATAGTAATATTGGTGTGGCCGGTGCTGCGTAAGCAAACATGAGTCGTAGACAATAACAAAACAAAAACCATTCCACGTAAAATAATCTTCCATTACCTCACTGGTTCAAAATATTTGCACTACACTGTGGACTTTTATAGGGCTGTCAATGTATTTTTTTAATTAAGAACCAAGAAGTTCTCATAGTTCATGATTGATTATTTCATAATTCTTTATACTCAAATGTTGTAATGTACGTTTCCCAATGTATTTTTTTGCTGTGTGTACATAAATAATAAAATGTATGATTTATCCCACTAAAGCGCAATTGCCTATTTTTCTAAAATTCTATCAATTAACCTTGCGCTCTTGAGCTTCAACAGACAAGCAATAAATTTTCATACGATATCAGAGGGGCAATTTCCGCAATTTTAAGAACGTGTACGTCTGATCTCAGTCTCAATCTGTCAAAAATACGTTTAATTTTCACACATTTTTGACAAGTTTTTGTCGTTTTTTTATCGCTGAGATGACGTTGTGACTAGACTTTCAACGTTATTAATAACGGGAATTGGTCTCCTGACTTGACTGTAAAAATCCCTTCGCATCATCATTCAGCAGCCCTAGCACACGTGTGCAGACGTGTGCTCTCGGCTAACAAAAAGGTACACTTCGAGAAAACCATACGTCACTTATCGGAGCGAGCCAAGGCCGCATACAAATAGAACCTTCCCGTAAAGCTTCCATCACATAGCTATTGGTTTGGCCTCAACTTATAAGGATTTTCCGAGCTTTTTAGATATTAGGTTTACATGGTAACAAGGTTTATCTGTCGAATTGGAGGGTTAAGACAAAGTATTGGCAATTGTTTGTTGCGCATCGTAAGTGAAACTTCGCAGATTCGTTTTTATGAATGAGATACGTTTTTATAGTACCCCATGTTAAAAATGAGAAGTAAATATAATATGAAGAATTTCGTTGGAGAAATAAAAAAATAAAAAAAATATGCGATTTTTTCTCTGAAAATACACATCACGGATTCAGTTTAGTTTTGTCAGTCCTCGCTATATGTAGATTAAGTTATATCTATCACATACCTGACTGGGATGGTGTCTGTACAGGTACAGCTTGGTGCCGTGCAGCACACCCCACACCTGCTTCCAGGATCTGTCACTCGCGCGCTGTGGTAACAAAAAAATATTGTCATATATCGCAGAAATAGCTTTTTTTGTTAGCCTATAATTAAACAGTCTCTTCTATTTGAACGACTGCCATGGAGCCCAAGAGGAGGATAATCCGTTTTTTAGATTTTCCACATCTCTTCATAGTGTCTATAGAGTTGTGAAAAACTTGCGAAGACTAAGTGCTCATACGCACGAGCGACACGCGTCAACGCGCAGCCGTCGGCTGCAGTTGCCTCTGCCGTTGACGCGAGCCGCTCCTGTGTATGCACACTAATTCGGAAATGAAATTTAATTTCCCAATAACTATATTTCGGCGAGGTGATAAACTAATATAGCTTTCTATAAAACCACAGCTCTACAAGGAAGTAAAACAATTAAGATAATAATAACTCCATGGTGAGGGAGAAGACTGTTTTGCATATCCCCAGATATGCAAAACAGTCTTCTAAAATGTATACCTCAGATAACAGATATTACTTTGTGCAAATTGCAGTAAGGCTTGTGCTTACGCCTTGAGAATCCCGGGTAAGATTAAAAAAAATCGTGAGGAAACTGCTGTCGCATTAGGTTAGGCCTGTAATGATAGTTGTAAGGTTGATATAGAAATAAATAAATAAATAAATAAATGTCCTAGAACCAAACAATTCGTGACATCTATCGACCCGCACTGGGCCCGCGTGGTAGATTGCTGCTCACTCCCTCTCACCGAGAGGGGGCCTGTGTCCCAGCAGTGGGAACATTATAGGCGGCTTATGCTAACGCTTACAAGTAATTATTTAGTTAGTACCTTGCCGTTGCTGACCACCATCTTGATCTGCACGTTGCCCTGCACGTCTCCTTCAACGGCTTCCACTGCATTCTCCGCTATCTCCTCCTCCCCTTTCTTCGTAGTGCTATATAACAATTAACATGAATTAATTACAACAATCCTAGTTGAGGGTCACGCAGGGTTGCAAGTATTTAAAAATGTTGACGGAGGCTCTAGTGATGTCCTTTTCTCATAAATTTCGATTGTGAAGGAGTTGAAGTGATAAAGTTAGTTTAAGATTGGGATACCAAACCATTTTTCTTTTACAAGTTAAAAATTATCTTCCAATTTGATCATAATAGGTCGAATTCCAAAACCTCTTACCACAGTAATATATACTTACTTAAAGGTATGTACAGGACAATGTATACAGGGCGGTAGGGACGATATCCCTGCCACTCGGCAAGGGCATCGGCGCGCAACCTGTTACTATGGATTCAGTACATGATTCTGGACGCCTCGTACACACGGCTACACATCAAGCTATGCATTTCCAGTTTTAGCTGACCTCGCATTGTATAGGTTTTTCGTACAATCAGAAGGCAGCTTATACTGGTTTTGTATAGCTTGATGTGTAGCCGTGCGTACGTATACCTACGTACGTATTTTGAGTTTTTTTTTTTTTTGATAAACGACGAACAATTTTTTTACCAGGGATCTAGAATCATGCGCTGAATTCATGGTTACAGTTTGCCCTTCGATGTCCCTGCCACCCTGTATAAAAATACAGTAAAAATCCTAAACTAACAACGAATAAGTAAAACAAACATGCCGTATATACATTCAGACATTGAATTTTACGTAAATACGAGTAACACAGTAGGTAAACTATTAACATTGAGCATCTACACCGAACATGCACACATCAAAATACTGACAAATTATCTCCATGCAAACATCTGTTATGTTGTAACAATATCGACGTTTGTTCCACCGAATACGATATTTACAAAGCTCTCCCCAAACAAGTTATTTTTTAAATCGATTTGCGGATGAATTTGTTTAAAATATGGGTAGCTCAACTTCGTTATTGAATGGGTCTCACTTGTTTGTGATATTCAGTACTTACTTACCGATATATTTAATTATTTTATCATGATTAAAGCAGTGCAAGGCGATTGAATTCATTACTTTACACTAAAACATCGAAAAATCAAGTTCTTTAATTCGGCTACTAGAGGCGCTATCTATGAACGCATTCGTGTAACTATTGCACACATTGTAAAAAGCGCCATCTATGGGTGGGATGACGTACCGCGTGGGGAGAACGGCTTGAGGGTCGAATATTCTCAGCAGTGGAGTTATGTCATCTGTGAACCGAGGGGGGCGCCACTTTCGCTGTCTGCGTTTTGAACCCAATCACATATACCCCGTTAGTACAATTTATATTACCAATTTGAACCCACGCTATGTTAGGTACACATGATAATGGTTGGTTACTTACTATTGGCTACAGACAATTTATAGTAACAATCGTCTATCTACAACATTTCTATGTGACACAGTGATATTAAAAATTGGTGCTAATCACAAATATTTTGTTATATGGATAGGTATAAACGGTAGTTAACTACTTTGGGTATCTACTGGACACGTGTAATACAATTAAACAACAGTTTTCACTTGTGTTTGTCACTTAATTAAAAATCTGTTTAAAGAGAAAAACAGCAAAATATTGGTCAAAAGACATAAGCGTAAGGTGACAAAACAAATGAGAATTTTCTATGTATATTTTTATAAATAAGTACTTATGGCTATTGTGCAAAGAGTTAAGGGTACATACCCTCTAAGGCCTTGTGGGTCGTTGTCTGGTTCCACGTCACTGTCGAGGTGCAATCGATCACCCCATGTGGCTTTCAAGTAGGAAACCCTTCGCATGGCGCGTTCTTCTTCTGCTTGAAAGGGAAATAAACCTTATTAGTCTTGTTATACGGTTTCATTTGCATTGTCAGATTAGGTCATTTATAAAAGTAGTGATAATAATCAACTGTGGCGTTTATTTTCATGCAGTTAGAGTTGATTATAACACTTAGTTAATTGGTTTACTGACCACCGAGTTGAGCATCTTTCTTTTGTCTTCTTGTCACCAAATCATCGGCAAAACCTGTCCAAAGAAAATACTTAGTAAAACAAACATCCTGAACACAATATTGTACCACAACATTAGTATATTAGACATCGAATGATCACGACGGTTAGTTCTGCGTTAGTAGCACACCTAAAAGCACACAGCATTCCTTGAAAACGGTTAGAGAAGACAGGTAAGTCCGAATCGCCTCCTCCCTAGTTTCAAAGCAACCTCCTTTCATAAAAGATATTGCTTTGAAGCCTGATTCGTTATCACATGAACATGGGTCGGATTCAAACGAAATTGTTAGTGAACGAGCAGGAAATAAGAGAGCAATTATTGCTGATATCGCGTCGCGTTTTAGCATTAAAGTAACAGGCAATTCCGGCAGCGTTGACGTCTTAAGTCCGTAGGGAGAGGTACGGAGTTACGGCGTCAAGGAAGTCACAGATTTAGCATACAGATTATCGACTCCCAAAATTCGTCATCCGGTGTACTTCCTTACTTTGTGTTATAAATGTCGAATTAACCGGGATACGAATGTATGGTGTCAAGTGCAGTGGCAAGGAATTACAACGACACATCGAGCTTTAGAAAGAGACTGCCATACTGGTGTGACAGAGACAACGCTCTACAAAGCAGAACTTTTTCCAAAGCCGATGTATCATTTTACAACCAGGTACAGTAATCTGTATTCCAGTCTGTGAGGTATCTAAGTTGCACATGCAGCGCGACAGTCGGCAGGCAGGTAGGGAGGGGACTCGTCGTCCGACCTGAGTCGGCGGGCGTGCTGGGCGAGGGCGACGGCGACGCGGGCGCGCGCGGCGCCAGGCTGAGCTGCGTGGGGCGCGCGCGCGGGTCCCCGGCGCCCAGCGACACGCGGTTCATGGCCTCCATCTGTTCCTTGTTCAGGCCCATTCGTCGCTTCGCGTGACTGCCATCTTGGGGCGGAACGGTGCCATTAGACGCGTGCGAAGCTGAGTACGTGTGTGTGTGTGTGGCCTTCTCATTGGTCGGCGCGCTTCGAGCGATTGGTTCGCTGGTTTTTTCGAATGCTCGAAATTCAAATGCTTTCTTTTTTACTTGATTTTGTTTATTTCCAGAAATTAGTGGACACATAGACAAGAATTAGGAATAACCAAGCAAAGTTTATAAAGATTGAGAATTATTAAAACTTCAGAAAGAATATTATCAATGATTTCAAATTAAAATTAATTACGAATGAATCAAGAATCAAGTAATGTTTTAGACTTGAAAATTGGATGATTTAGATAGTAAAGCATTCAAATAAATAGTATTGTGAATAAGCGAATCGCCAACCAATAAGCCCAAAGCTAAATACCGAAGAATCACATTGTGTTCAACGGTTTGATTATGTGTAATGTTTGTGGTTGTAAAAAAACTGTATGAGTGGAAAGCCCATAAACTGAATGAATTGAAGTTGATGACGATTAAAGAAATCCACCATTTTGAAATTCATGTGGTTTGTTACACGTTCATTTGTTTCATGACTCAGCAACAATCATACGGGTAGAAGAAGAATCAGAAGTAGGTATGCCTCATTCTTTCTAGGTACTTAAAAACTCATTTTCATGTAAATGAAATGACAGGACAATACACAATTACAACTTTTCAGTTGTGAGATCTTTTGAATAATGTAATTAATTTACTAGTATGCTTTTTACTCGATGTTTATCGATAAAGAAATCTGATAAGCTAAATCGAATATCAAAGGTATACTAACAAACAACGATTTATCGAACTCTCCCCCACATAAATGCTCTACTGTGAATGTGTAGTGATTTGAAACCCTGTCTACTAGTGATGTGATGTGTTCTGGTGATAATATTATCGAATGAAGGTATACCTGTGGCATGATGTCTTCTAATAGGTAATCCATCGCTTCCGGTACTATTCGACCTTGTTCGCATTTGAACCTTTTCTACTTCTGTAATAGAGAAAATGGATTGTATTAATAAATTTTCCAGAAAAGTGTTAGAGTTCAGTGGTATGGGCTGATTTATTGCTGAATTAACCATTTGTCACATCTTAGTGTAAATTGAGTCGAAAGAAAAGAGACTGACATCCTGGTCAACCGGATGAATTTTATCTTTATTACTTGAATATGTTATTTATTTCATAAATATAGCTTTTACTATAAATTAGTTTTATAAAGGTGCATTGATTTATGTATGTACGCGTGTGTCTCAAAATTGGGTAATTCAAAGAAATCGAAAGGTTCGATCGCCTGGATTATTCTCTAAGATGTAACCCTTACTTCAGAATGGATGTTGTTGTAATTAAATGTATAGGTGATGTAGAGGTAAACGTACCGGGCACATATCCGTCTGGTGGAGGACAATGTAAGTGTTTGCTGCCGGTGATCGTCAGCTGATTGCCTGACAAGCTGCCGCCTAGCAGCGACTCGTGATCCAACTCTGTAATGAAACGAAAATAATTAGTAAATAAATAACATTATTATGCCCTGATAGGAATTTGAGCCCTTATTAATCAACTCCAGTGTAACTTTACACTGGAGTTGATTAATAAGGGCTCGAATTCTTAAGTGAACTTTGATGAGATGCACGGTGATAGGGTTAGAGGCCATTAGGGTGGAGGGTGAGGGGTCACTATATGCTTGCTTGGTGAGCCTATAATCTCTATATTCGAGCGGAAAAGAGTGCGCAAATAAGACTAATGGTTTTGATTTTCTACAAAAGAGTGACCATCTAATTTATTGTTTATGTGGTCAACGTTTTTACCACAACACGACGGAATGGCGGATTAGCACTTGAAGGGAACGGTTGTCATGTTTATGGAGAGTAAAGACGAAGATTTAATAAATTATAATTAAGAAGATATATATATATAAACTGTATTCAAATAATTTTACTTGCCCCACAATCCCCATTCTTCATTTTGGGTAATATATATATATATATATATATACATTGTAGTGCAATAAACTGGTACAATAAATAATGGAGTTATTTAAGCGCTACAATTTCAAAAGTACTCAAACAGGTTAACTAACCTTGAGGCTGCACATCCAGCGACCTGGCCTCTCGTCTCGCAGCCCTGGTCTCGAACTCCTTCCGCCTGAGCGCCACGCTGGGCTCAAGACGCGTAGTACTGAGCCTGGCCAGCTCACTGCGCGCCACTTCAGTGCGTCGTGAACAGCCGCCGCGCGCCTCTTCCAGCTGACGTGTCCGAGCTGTTACTAGCTGCAGTTCTGCTGCTGGGTATCTGAGGAGAGGAAAGAAGTACGGTAAGTATTGGTCCTGTAACGGCTATAACCAGAGGGGCAATTTTCGTAATTTTAAGAACGTTCACAGTCCGATATCAGTCTCATTCTGTCAAAAATACCTCTAATTTCCCTACATTTATGACAAGTTATTGACATTGATTGTCGCTAGGATAAGATTGCGACTAGATTTTGAACGTTTTTAATTACGGGAACTGGCCTTCTGATGTCCTAATAAAAAGTGGGTATCATCATGCACCATGCAGAATGGCTGATGTGTTATGAACCTTAAACACCAAGTAGAACTGTGTCTTAGGTCTGTATTTCATCGGAATTCATATCTGTCAACCTTAAACAAAGAATTTGTTTAGGGTTGCTTGTCACTGGCAGCAAGAATGAGTATGGTGTAAGTAAATGCTATCCTGGAAGAACTTTTCCAATAAGTTCACCAGGCTTTCTTGCCTGATATACTATACTACCTGGTATACTATAAAGCTAAACTTACTTGTTATCTTGATTAGCATCATCCTTAAGTTCCGTCCCTCCATTGGTGACAGTCCCCACAATCATGCTCTGAATGCTGGGCCCGGTCTCCTGTATCTTCGACAGTGTCGACACGAACTGACTCTTGTCCTGTTTCTGTCGACTCTTGTCGTTTTGAGCTCCGTTCACTTCACCATAGCCGCTGTAAGTACCGCTGTCGACACTTGCGGAGCATTCTTCTTTTCTTTCCTGGTTCTGTGGCGGGGGCTGAGGGGGTGGGGAGGCAGCGAGGGGCGGGGAAGCCGCGGGGGGAGGCCACGCAGGCTTTTGTAGCTTCTGAGGTCTTGCGTAGAACTCTTTCTGCTTGATAGGGGGTGGGGCGTCAGGGGTGACCCAGCCAGTGGGCTGGCTCGGCCGTCGGAGGAAAGCCTCCTTCTGCTCGAGACTTTTTCGTATTCGCGATAGGATTATCGAGTCGTCCAACTCTCGCCCGGTCAGGGTTGAGTTCGAGTCGAAGGATCCGAGGCTGTCTTTGCTCTCCGTCGCCGATGATGGCAGAGATGTGTCTGATTCCCGTCTGCTGTGAATAATAAGAAAACTTTTTAAGAATTTGTTTTTTTATACCCGATATTTTGGTGACATACCCGATTTTGGGTATAGTTAAGATTAAACGGTATAAAATGAATCATATATAAAAAAATAAAAAAAAAATCAAAAAGGTTTTATTTCATTAATACACGTTGCAAATTATACAGTTGGTGGCGTCTCCTATATATAAACCACTTATGTAATAAACGTCATGACTCTAAAGTCTAGACCTAAACAAACAACGTATTAAGAACTATTTACTATGACAGTCGCGTTAATGAACTTACCCATCATGCAATAAATAGTGCGGTGGTCCAGGCAGACGCGTGACGTCATATCTGGAAGGTGCCAGAGACGCCACACTAGCGTACTCTGGGTCCTGGAGCCGCGCCGGGGCCTGCGGGGCCGGCTGCGCAGCCCTAGGCCTCCGGTACGCGTCGAACAGCCGCGACTCGTGTTCCGTTACTGGAGCCGGCATGTCTAGCGGGCGTTGATTTGTTTCGGGGTTGTATGCTGCTTCGCTGAAATACTGTAAGAAAAGGAACGTTTAGTACAATAAATGATTTTCAAGTAGGTAAATTATAAGTACCTAGTTGTAGAAA
Organism: Apamea monoglypha; assembly: GCA_911387795.2. NCBI lineage: Eukaryota > Metazoa > Arthropoda > Insecta > Lepidoptera > Noctuidae > Apamea > Apamea monoglypha. The sequence goes on from OU426924.1 coordinate 16,139,640, forward strand.
TAGTTAGCTCGTCTGTTTATGGGTGTTTACTAGAACTATAATTAGGTGCAACCTTGAGTAAGACACGCATTATCTGCTGAGTGAGCTGTTTACTGATGTTGTTGTACATTAATACCTACTAACTGCGGTTTTTATTTTATTACCTAATATTTTAGTCGAGCTTGCATTTTTAGTTGATGCATAAGGGAAATTAACTTAAAATTACACACTCCACGTATTACTAGACATCTTAAAAACCAGTCTGCTATTTTAGACGCGAGTGACAGGGTGACCGAAGCCAACATTGTCATCGTCCTAATCATAAACTCACATCTTCTTCACATGGGGGTAGAAAGAAACTTCAGAACGCCATCTGCTACGATCCTATCATACTCCATTTGCTTCGTTTACGTTCATACATCTGAAGACCAATTCTCGTAATGAAAAGCGTCCATAATCTAGTCGCAATCTCATCTCAGCGACAATCAATGTCAAAAACTTGTCAAAAATGTAGGGAAATTGAGGTAATAATAATAGTAATAATAATTTATTTGATCTCAGAAAAAAACTTTACATTCAGGTTTCGAGTAACACTGGACCCCACACTAGGATACCTTGTGTCGTGAGGTCCAGTCTCTTTCATCACAAGGTTTGTTTATATGGAAAAAATGAAAGGGGTGTTATGTTAAGTATAGTTTGTAGTGTAAGTGTGTAGTGTAAGTGTAATGAGAGCGTTGTGAGAGAGTGAGTGTTGTGATGTGTTTGTGTGTGTTGATTCAGCTAATAGTGATTATCCTTTCAGTGTTCAAATAATCCAAATCAAGCAGCCAATTAGGTATTTTTGACAGATGGAGACTGAGATCAGACTGTGAACGTTCATAAAATTACGAGAATTGCCTCTCAGATCATATAATACACGCACGTCGTTAAGAGTAGGTACTACGCATATGCCTTGTAAATACCTTTTGTTAATTGCCTTTCATTCATTCTCTCAACGTGACCAAACTATCTAAGCATATAAGCATACTCTTTTCAATTTTTGTCACTACAACATTTTTTTAATTGTAACGTAGCCTTATCACATGTGCAACAATTGCCAATATTGTGGAGCATTATAGCCAACGTTGTGCAGTTTCAAAACTCACCCTCTGCAACAAATCGTGATCCCTCGGCACGACAGTGAGCCTCAATATCCTCGGCTCCCGTTGCGCTAACTGCACGACTCGCGCGTACGGCGCCCGGGACCGGCCGCAGGCAACCGGCTCGCCGTTCACGGCAAGCACACGGTCGCCGGCGCGCAGTCCGGCCGCGGCCGCCGGTCCGCCGGGCCGCACCGACCTTACGAAGATCGTGTCCATTGGCGCACCCACCGCGCCCACCGCGAGGTGGCGCGCATCTTCGTATAGATCCTGTAAGGTATATGGTAGCAGGTTAGATGAAGAAGGATGGCTTCGCTGATAACAAGACGTATCGATAGGAAGAAGGGTGATAGTAGAAAATAATAAAACAACAGGTGTTGGTAAAGATTAAAAAGTAGCAGTAAAAAGAACTTGATAATATGAAGCGATACTTGTTCAGAGGCCACGCAAAAACTGGCGACTGATTATTGCATTATCACTGCAGTATCTAATACTTCACATATTATCTTTGGGGCGACTGAAGGATAGCTCGTACAAATTCATTGTATCTGTGAAGTATCGATGTTATCTTTGTTTCTCGTAGAAGAATGGACAGCTGATTTGTGGCTCTTGGCTTAAGTTTTATAAATCAAAATACCTCCCCTCCCTCCCCCCTTCATCCTTTTAATAGGTATATACCTATCAAACCGTATGTAAGATAATAAATAAATAATAATAACTTAAAGATGAATATCATCTTTAAGTTATTATTATTTATTTAAGGCATAAGTGGTATGGGCCAATGCCTTGATTTCTCTATAAGCCTTGAAGAACATTATTCAGGATTGTTTCATAAGCTGCAAAAAAAAACTAAAGCTACAAAAAAAAAACAAAAATATCTACTCACACCCACCTGCAACGAATCCGGCGGATACACTACAAGATGTCTGAGGGTGAATCCGAAGCCGTGACGAGCGTCGGGGCGTTGGATGACGATGGTGCGAGGAGCAGATGCGTGCGCGGCTAGCGGCGAGTTCGCGGCGGTTGGAGCCGGCAGCGCCAGCGGTGGCGGCGCTTGGGGTAACGGTTGGGGCTGGAAGAAGAAAAAAGGATTTTATTAGTTACGTTTTTGATGTAATGGGCACCTTAAAGCCACACGGGTTGATTTAACAAAGGCTTGCCGAGGTCGGTCCAAGGGGATGATCATGTCCATCTGTTTCATACTGAGAGACTTATCTGAGGAAGGCACGTTAAGCCGCTGGTTCCAGCTGTAATTTGAAGATCTTTGGTAGATGTAACGGGTGGTCAGAAGCCCGAAAGTCTGACAACCAGTTTTACCAACGGGTACAGTGGTACCCAGTAACTGGAGGTCAGATAAGCAGTCGTTCAATGTAAAATATTGGTATTCAGTTGCATACAGTTAAGACTGGAAGTCGACTCAACATAGTTGGGAAAGTTCTAAGTGAAGAACGACAAAAACAGTTTTCCGACACGACCGGATTCCAATTAATTTACGCTAACCGTGGTTAAAGTTGGTATCTGATTGGCACCAGTAATACTACTGCCATCTCAGGAATGATAGCCTCCATAAAAATATGAATAGGTCCGTTTGAAAGAAAATTGCAAAACGCGTCAGCTTAATCTAACAATATTCATAAATCATGTTATAACGAAGGTATATCCCTTCAACTCAATAGGTATACAGGAGTCAGACAGTTCGTTAAGCGCATTTGATGACGGCCCACACCTCGTTACGAACACCCAGGTACTCGTCTATGATAATCACGGAGAAAATGATGCAAATCCTCAGAGAAACCTACCTCACCCTGATTATATTGTGGATTTCCTACGTAAATCATGGTTTAATGTTGACTGCCTACACATTTATTCACGAAATATGTTCTGATATTGGAAATGAGTTCCTATGTGAATTGTAGATTACTAACCCTATTTCAGCTTGATTGATTTGACAGGCCGTAAATAACAAGAACCTTGTTTTTTTGGAAAAAGAATACTTTTACTACACATTATAATTTTTCAATCTTTTGATAACTTTATACGAGGATAATTTTGAAATTTTGACAGTTATTTCACACAAAAACTGTCAAACGTCAGCCCTAAGGGCCCTCGCCCACGGCGACTTTTTGTAGCGATGCAGTCGCGCGTTTAGCAAACGCGCGACAGCATCACTTCTAACGCGTGTTAGTCGCATTTGCAACGCGCTACTGCATCGCGATTGTATCGATACAAACGCGCGACCGAATATGACATTCTATAACAACTTTTGAATTTAAGATCATAATTTTTGAGTTGTTTGAATGTTGTTACATGATGTCCACAAAGTAATATCTGGGTATTAAATGGATGCATCCAATATTGACGCTGCTTCCGTTGCCTACGCTTCGGCTGCTTACGTAAAAGCAGCACCAAAGACAACGTGACTAATGTTGCCTCAACGGAGTCCATCTTGCAACTGTACTGATCCAAGGTATTTTTGTATCGTAACTGCATCGCGACCAAATCGCGTTTGCATCGCGACTGAATCTGGTCCCGTGGGCGCGGGCACACAGCTAGCGACTGCTTCGCGTCTGTATCGATGCTACGCGCGAGAGCATCGCGACTGCATCGCTACAAAAAGTCGCCCGTGGGCGAGGGCCCTAAGATAAACATCGGCCGCGTCAATTTAAAAAAAAAATCACAACTAATTAATCAAATTAATTAAGCGATCCCGAAAATAGAGACAGTTATTAATCTGTCTTATTAATCAAGTTATCCTAGAACAAGCCATATGGATATCCTATTGGCAAAAATGACGAACTGCCATAAAAACTTTTTCCTCTTTAGGGGATGAATTTTCAAAAAACCTTCCTTAGTTAGCTCACCTTCGGTACATAATAGGTAAGGAGCTGTTGTGCAAATTGTCATGCTTCTAGACCCAGCGATTTAGGTTGTGCGTTGTCTTTCAGTAAATTTAAGAATTTTATTAAATAGATTGGTACGCACGGCGACACATCAAGCTATATCTCACCAGTATAAGCTGACTTCTCATTGTACGAAAAGCCTATACAATGCGAGGTCAGCTAAAACTGGAACAAGAAGTTCATGATTCCGTAGACAAACTGAATATTGTCCCGTTTAGTGCTTGAATAAATTAACTGCTATCGACGTAAAGAAACACGTGTCTAAATGAGTCACAGTGAGAAGCCCCGCGGTGCATCGCGTGTCGAGTTACCTATGTACAGACGCCAGCACATCAAGCTACTACAATCTGTCAAATTTCTTTAATAGATTTTCAACTTTATCGCTAGAGTATTAAGGTTCAAGGTTGATTGGGAAAATTTGACAGTTTCGGGTAGCTTGACCTGCTGGCGTCTGTACTTAGCCACTCAGATTATCGAGTATCGTATACCATCGGATCGAACCTGATTTTAACTGCGTCTTCCGGATTTACAAAGGTGCTTAATTGGATGGTTGCCAAGAGGTGTAATTAAGGTGGAATATTAATTTAAAAGGTAGTCATGAAGAAATTAATTACTTCTTTTGTGACTTAATGAAGGTGCTGGCGATAAACAAACCAACATATCTGTAAAATGCTTTTATGTCTTTAGCTTGAGGAACTGTTTGCAAAACGGGTGTAAAAGACACTTAACGTAGCCGAGAGTCACTTGGTACTCCCCGTTATTGTTATCATTTTTTTGTTCAGGACCATACCTGGGAACATTCTGGTTACGGAGATATTGAAGGTCAAAATTCCAACTTTTACTGACGTTTTTTTACGAAAACAAATTTGCAATGTTATAACAGAACTTTAAATACGGCCTCCACCACCCCTGTACCATTGCATGCACCCCCCCATAAACAGCAAATTTTCACACCAAAAAGTTTCACAAAAAAAGTCGTTTCCCAGCAATTATTTTTATGCAATGTTACTTAGTTTGATAATGGCTATGTGAAGTGTCTGCACCCATATAGGGTGGACCCATACAGGGGAAAACTATCAACCATATACATGGTTGACAATTTTTTTAATCTAAATAAATACTTGGTTGTATTCAAAGGAACCTTCTCGATCTAAAGGTTTATTTCAAAATCCTAAATATAAGTAGGTCATCTATTATAGTCAACGAATACACTACAAACTAAAAATGACATACAAATGAGGCCACGAAAGTTGACCCAACATCTATAAAGTAGCATTTTAAAAATAAACTCATAAAATATGGGAGTGTCGAAGAGCAACAAGAAGCCCTTTAGTGTCGTATTACCAAGAAAGGGGGAGCTGTTGTCGCTTGATCAGATTGGGGACAACTCTTCCGGATTTATAGGGCTTGTACACTTTCGAAGAGACTTTACTGACCCGTTAAACATGGATTCATTTTTTTTTTGTTGTTGTTTATTAATTTGGTCAGTGTCAGATGGAAGGAGAGTAGGGAGGCCTTTGCCCAGCAGTGGGATACTAAAGGCTAATAAAAAAAAAATTGTCAGTACCTAATAGAAATACTCAGTTCCTCAGTATACGTAGAAAGTTTTGTTTATTTTGATCTCATCAACACGCATCGAAACTTAAGCTCTATCAACATAGATTTAACTTTGAGCAAAAACCTGCCTCCATGATTGTAAATTTCACTTAGTCTTCTCATGGCAAAACTTGCGAGAAAGCAGTAATTAAATCAACTCTTAATTTCCATTAGCCTACCGACACATTAACAACAAGGCCTTTGACCTCTGACGAAAGAGCCAGAGCCAAAGAGCCATATAGCCTTTGAGCCTATGATATTGGTAGACACACGAGCAATATCCGTAACGTATGTCATTAATCACGGTGCGACGGGAGCCAATAGGTACATGTAGCCTATTGCAGGGTCAGAGGGTTGTGCCTACAGTTCAGGGAAGATTGATAAGTGCTGTTGGAGTTACGTGGTCAAGTTTGCGAGTGGCATTAATAGATGACGTAACTATAAATTAAGGGAAATTAAGGGAACGGAAAAATGATTTCCTATTTGTAGATAATATTTCACGTTTAGTTTCAAATAACTAGGTCAATAAGTACTAAGATCAATTAAAAATCCGTGATTATAATCTAGAAATCAAACGTGAAAAGTTTAAAACTGGTGTTGATTATACTGATAAGAAACTTATAAATATACCTACTATACTAGCGAACCCGGTAGACGTCGTCCTGCCCGAAAAAGCAGCGCCACCTACCGGGTCCAATTGTGTACCTATACAAACCTTGTCCTGACAATAACAAACACAAAAAAAAACAATTATCCAATTTGGTGCAGTTGATCGGAAGTTACGCGCGTACATACATTTCGGTGATTCACTTTTATTTATATAGATTTTCAACCGCCTTCAAAAAAGGAGGCGGTAATGTTTATGTAAACACTTTACGCCTACATAAACACTGTAATTTATTCATACATTTATCTATTAGATAACTAAAGGGATAATAAAATGACGATGTAGATGTGAAAGTAACATAAAGTACTATGCAAAACTATAAAATCGTTTAGATTTGATCACAAGAGACCCTTTCTACATGAATTTGCAATAATTATGTAAAATTCTAGATAATTATGTTAAATAATGTAACTGTGGAGAGCGTAATGTTCTTAGGATAGAGTTTTAATGCAAAATAAGCACTAAGTATCTATTAACAAATGTTATTAAATGTACTTTTTAACATAGATACTTGGTTAAATTATAAGTTATAATAATAAATGCCATAATAGTTCCATACATTTTATTTCAGTCAGGTAAATTTTTATAGCTTTTTATATTAACACCGAATATTTATAAAATATCTATACTCAAATTAAAGTAGGTACGTTTTTGAATAAACATATAATCAGTGAGGAGCGGGCCGTAATACACCACGCGGGTCCAGTGCCGGTTGGTAGATGTCACGTCTTAGAATTTTTGGTTCTAAGACATGCCGGTTTCCTCACGATGTTTTCCTTCACCGTTTTGAGAGCAGTGGTGTCGAAATAATTTACACAAAGTAAAGCGCCTGCCTGGGTTCGAATCCACGACCTACAACTTGTAAGTCGGGGCCATTACCACAAGGCCACCACTGCTATACGAATAAGTTACAAAATTTTCAATGAGAAAATGAAATTTCACGCGCACGAGCGACTTCCCTAATCGCATCTCATAAAAACTTATCGCACAATATTGAGCGTTGTAAATATTTACGATAACTGAATGTCCGGTATTATTATAGGCATTAAGTCCGCCTTTGTACCTTTTTTTTGTGCAAAAAGATTAAATAAATAAATAAATTATACAGGCAGTGGTCGCAGTGGCCGCAGCGGTCTATGAATGTGCACCACAGTGTACGGTCGCGACCACCGGAACCACTTTCCTTGCTACGTAAACTTTTCAGTGTGCTTTGATGGTTTACCTTCGAGCACGCCAAGATTAAAGTAAATGTTTGTAAGTGCTGGATATATTTAGATAAACGCTTTGTGTGAATAATTTTCTCGCTTGGCTGAAATTGGGGTTTCTTAAAAATCTACTTCATAAAAATCTTAAATTCATTTACTAACAAACAACGCACATCCTTAAGAGCTGGTTCTATTGCGCAAAAGTTATTTATATAACGAAGGGAGCACTCATGGCGGACTTAAAAAATCCATCCCCTGAGGATGAGAGGATGAGAGTTTGTATGGGTAATTCGTCATATTTGCCGATGCGAAACCAACTTATCAAAAAATAAAAATCTGAAAGCATGTGTGTGTGTGAGCGTTAAAAACCCCTGGGCCAGCTATGTAAATAAAAACTATGTAGGTGAAATACTTGGTTCATCGTAGATACCAATTTTCAGAAAAAATATCTAAGTATTATTTTTAACTCCGTTTCGTAGCAATTTAGAACAACAAAGTTACAAATTTTGCGAAAATAGACACAAAAATGAATATTCCGGGAATGTTTCTTTTTAGAGAGAAATAACAAATTGCTTTTACGTCTATTTAATTAACTAACACAATTTACCAAAGACACGAATTGGCTAACTCGAGACGAGACGCCTGAAAAATTTCAAGTTCTATTTCAGTAAGAGGTCTCGAGGCGTTTCAGACATGATCAATTTTATGATAAGATGGCCGTTTAAGATCATCTGTTAGATTACGGGAGTGTTTGTTCTAAGAAAAGTCTTATTTGTGGAAAATTACAAAAAAAAAAATTTTACCTTGCTATCTAAATCTAAAAAAAAAAATGTTTATTTCATCAACTCATGTAAATTTGTTTTATTAATTTTGGAGTCACCTTTTAAGCAAAGATTTGCTTCTATAGGTACTAATAATAAATCTGACGTGTTTGTTTGTATTACGTTTGATAGCCCAATTCTCGAGGAAGGCTATAGGCTATTTAACATCACGCTACGACCGTTAGGAGCCGAGCAAAAGGTTAAAAAGTCAGAAAGAACGCTAAGCGAAAATGAACGAATGACGCGGATGGGCGATGCGACGGTATAGGAATGGGGAAAAAGAAATTACAAGCGGACGAAGTCGCGGGCAGAAGCTCTTTTCTTTGGGTAAAGACCGCCTCCCTTTCTTTCCACTCTTATCTGTCCTGTGCTGGCCCGCTACTTATCTCGATCTCGGCGACCCATCTTTCTCGGGGCCGTCCTTGTTTTCGTTTTCCTTTTGGGCATGAATTTTCCAAGCAAGTAAATATGTACAGCCAAGTAATAAGTAAATATGTGTCTTCTATGGCTTATGTACAGTAAGGTAATGTCGGAGAAACGTCGTCGGTTAAGCTAGACGGAGACTGATTGACGTGAAACTTGTAAAGTTAACTCTATTACAGTGAACGGTAGAGAAAAGCTTCGCAGAATCACCGGATGTCATAAATCTTAGACTTGTTAATGGAGATTTAATAGTTAATGAAACTGTTTACATGCAAGGTTGTAATATTACTTATTATGTTTTGTAATTTAATATTTTATGAGCGGTTTCTCGAATATAATTCAACAAAAGATGCACTTGAACAAGTAAACAGATTGCTGATTGCAGTTAGAGAAATCACTAATCATTTTAGATATCTATGCTAACAATAAAGCTGAAGATTGTTTGTTTGTTTGGAACGCGCTAATCTCTGAACCACCTCTTTTTTTTTCTGGGTGGGAAATCATCATATGACTTCTCCCGCTCTGAGCGGAGCGGAGCGGGGCGTGTCAGACTTTTACTGACTAAAACCCACGTGTTCCTTCAGTTGCCTATGCCACGGGCCACGGTATCCCTTTCGAACAACCCGCGGCCCTGGCAGGCATCGGCCTTAGCGGACCCCGTCAGTTCGTGTCGTGCTGAAATCTCTTTGAGGCGCGCATGGAACGCAACGCGCCGTCGACCCGGGCCTGGTCCTTGCCGGGCGGCGAGAACCACCCTTAGGTGCTGACCGAAAAGAAAAATCAGGAAGAACGCTAATCGAACACGAAGTAAAATCGCGAGAGGATGGTACGAGGGAACAAGAAATTTCACGCAGACGAATTCGCGGGCAGAAGCTAGTCCGTGGTAATACACTTAATAAAAGTAAGCCTGTATTATTATGCTTTTTACTTCGTCTAAGAAAGAAAAAAAATACCCAATAATAGAAAGCTAAGATTACTTACATAATATTTGATATTCATAAAGATAGGAGAAGATGAAATCAAACACTACGACACATCTAAGCAGGAACCACATCACTAACAAGGTTTTTAATTATCTTCATCGTAACTATGATTACAATTCACTTTTACTTCACTAGAAAACTTGAATGAAGTCAACGACAGGTAAACGCCCTAACATTGCCAACGAATACGCAAGTCAATATAAAATTGATATAAACAATATAGAGAAACTGACACAGACAACTAACAACAAACAATTTGAACTGTAAAAGGTCTTAAATACAAATATTTTCAATAGAAAATAAACCATGTGTTATTAAAATAAGGCTTCAAATTCCCAAGCAAGTTTATTCGATATATAAAGGTAGCTGAAGTATAGACAATATTTTCAATTCTAGACGTCTATATCGGTGAATGACCATAGTAAATGTTACGGTATTCAGTGGAATGCCATTGAACTAATTAATCATGAACGAAATATGTTCAGACACGTCAAATATGATGATAAAGCCATTGACTCACTGAATGACCTAAACCTAAGTGGTTAGCTAAAGGAAAATAAAACCATTTTAAATGCGAATTCTAGAGTGTAACAAAACAATGATACTGAAATAAAACTCTTCATATTAAACGTGAAATAGTGCACTGTGAAATACAAGAAGACATAAAAGGTAAAATAAAAACTTAATTTGGTTTACCTGCTGTAATTACTTCATTAGCCGATTACCACAAAAACGCGTGCACTTGTTTTATTTAAACACTTACTTTCAAGACTGTTCCAGATCTACAAAACTACTGTGGCATACTAACAACGCTGTGTTGTGGCTTTACAAATGACTAATTTGAAATCGACGTACATACTATAGCGGAAAACGAAAATAAATTTAATAAAAACTGACTCATATAACATATGTTACCTTATACGGGGGCGGCGCTAATTTGAAAGTAGTCGATGTCAACAATATCATGATACAGTACCAATGTGCGTTAAACACTTTATTGACGTGTTTAATTAATTAAATTATGTAAAAAATGAGGTAACTGTCAAGTTTCACGATACACTTCCTTTCATTGATAACTTTATTAAAAAAACATTCATGGCTAATTGTTCACTGGAACTTAATGGCTTAAAAAAGTGAATGGAAGCCGTTATGTAGGACGGGTAGCTGATTCATAATGCGAATTTGCATGCATGTAAATGCAGGCAGGATTAAAAAGAAATATCAATGAAATCTGCTCAAGTCTCCGCCGTTCCATAAATCAAAAGGAATTACAGAGAAACAGAGTTTCAGCAAAATGTATCTTGAAGATGTACTTTACGGCCACTCAGGGCTTTGGCGGAGGAAGATTTAAGAGCAATGAGTAATGGTAAAGACAGTGCAAGGATCAAAGAAAAAATACTAGTTTACTCAAGGCAAGTGGACGAGTAAAGAACACCGACCAAAAAGCCGACTGCAATACTCACGACCTCTTTTAATTAACCAAGACGTTCTGTGGTAATCACGAAGTATTTAGTAACAATTACAATGTTTTAAGTTTCTATTGTGTTGCCAATGCAGGACTTACATTATTTTTTCAATCTAAAAATGTTCATTGTATTATGAGACACTTATGGTATACGACAGAGCAGTTAATCTCAGAAATGACACAATGAAGTTAGTTTCAAAACTACCAATTGCTTCAAAAACGGCAATGAATCGCATAGAGATTATCATCAGAAATGTAATAATAAATTTATTCACACTAAATTGAATAAGGCTAGAACAATTGAATTAGTTCTTGCTCTAAATACAAACATACACACTATAAACAAAAATGAAATGCTGTTCGTTATATAGTAGTGTATTTTTTTGTTTCAAATTGTTCGTAATAGTCCGAAATAGGTCTTTATGGAAAGAAAAATTTGAAAAGTTGCCCGAAAAACTGAAAGCGCTTTTTTATGGGATTTTGATACGAGCTAGAGACCATACTAAAATCCTGTCGCGGCAACGTCTGTCGGGTCAGCAAATAAAGAATATTTTTAAATAATACGAATGCACAGTATTTTCGCTCAATCAATTTCATTCATCACTCCAAAGTTTATTTTAACGCTTACGTAACACGTAAAGTCCTCAATGAAATTTTAATATTAAAAGCCGATACCAGCCAATTAACGATCAAAGTAAATCAGGGCAAAACCGTGAGGTCACTCAGACCCTATTAGCGGAGACGGGTTGAGTCCATTCGAAAGTACCGGTAATTAAGGAAGGCCGCGATAAACAATATAGCGATGGATATTACGAAGGCTATGGACTAACCCAAGCCTTATAAGGTGGTGCACACAGATGGGTGGGCGGAGGCGACACGCTGGCTGACTGGCTCGGTAACATAATGCCGCCAAATTGTGTAGCTGTAGGTATTGTAACTAACGGTCTGACGTGACGTGATCTAATGTAGGTGATATATATGTATGAATAATGAAATTGATGTCAGTTTATTAATACTTTCGGGGAATTATGTAGTGCTAGTTTCAATGTCAAACATTATTGTGTGGTTATCATACCTTCATGGCTCATATCTATACTTAGTTGTGTTTATATATTTGCTCAATATAAATATATATTATTTATTTCGAATGGTTTTGATTTGGGTTTATGACGATTAAAATATTGTATATAAATATAACGTATATCTTATGTGCAATTGTGCAGTCTTTTCAATAACCTTATCTTCATGGTTGCTTTTAATACCGTTATTTGAAACAATACCTTCATAGTTAATCGTAATGTCCTACTTATATTTTTTTATGGCGTCACCCGCCTTTATTCACGTAAATCCTTCTGCTGAAATGTCACGTTTTGCACCATTTCGTTAATCAGGAGACGTGACACTTTCATGTCTTACTTCGTTTCACAAGTAGGGTACGAAACGAAGTTTAGTTATTTGACCTTTTAGTATTTGGTACTGCCTATGCCTGTCTGAAATCTCCATATATAACAGGCTTGTCTACAAGTAAAAGCTTTTTGGTAATACACAAATAATCGAGGTCTAATTCAATATCATCATAGAAGTCTTGATTTGATAGTCTTCTATTTTTGTAATAGGCAAGATTTGAATATTTTTCAAATTCATTTTTAATTCTTGATCGTCACCTGTTTTTATTATTTCATAGTATGCTTATTTAGTAACCGGCAAGATATTTTGAATATTTTTCGAATCCATTTTGAGTTTTTGATCGTTACTTGTTTTTAACAAAGATTCCTCATGGAGATCGTCAGATTTTTCATCAATATATTATTGAATCGTTTGTTTCGTATTTTTTTTTTGCCTTGCTTTAATTGTTTAATTTGTTTTTTCCTTTATTTTACCCAATAAACAAGACAGCGCCAACAACAAGACTACCACCTCAAAATTCATTAGCACTTCAAGTCCAATTAAAGGAACCAAATGTTTCCTAGACATTGAAATGTTGTTTATTTCCTGGTGTTAAATCTACCGCGTAAGTTTCAGTGATTATGCCATTGCTCGTTATTGATTAGCGGGTAGTACGATACAGAGTCGTAGACATGGCTTCCAGTGTCAGCTTTACTAAGGAACATAAATTGGCATGTTCGTAAATTCTTGATACATTCATTTGCAACTTGATCTGAGTGGAGTGACTACGATTTATGAGACAGGACGTTCTGGGTTTAATTGATAGAGGAAGAGTTGATTGAGATTGTAGAAATGGCTGTAGGCTGGTGGGTATGGAAGACTTTATAAAGGTTCTTGCTTGAATTTTCTTGTTCCCCCTTTCCAGCACGTCGCATCGCATCGCCCGCTCGCGGTTTTACTATGTTTTCGCTAAGCGTCCTTTCTATCTTATTGTCTTTTTCTCGTCGTAGCGTGACTTTAAATAGCCTATAATAATAACCTTGCTAAAGAATTGGGCTATCACTTGCAAAAAGTTTTTTTTTTTTTCAAATTCGATTGGTTCCTGAGATTATGCGTTCAAACAAACTTCAGCTTTATTATTAGTATAGTTAGCAGAGTTTCTTTAAATACTGCCAAAGAAGCACAGAATTTTACAGCCCAACAACGAATGGTTTTCCACGTTAAACGTCCCTTATTGTCTTTTCCACTAGACGATACCTAAATGAACGCCTAAGCAAAAGCGCGCTGCTCGATTTTCAACTTTCGACGCTGAGCGGAGCGTTGAAAATCTAACATCACGCTTTACTAGCCAGTTTCTAATTCCACCGATATCTAAAGTTCAAAAAACCAACAAAACATTATAGCGTCCCTTAATCGACGCAGCAACATCTCATTACCTTCCCAGCCACACCACGTAATTACCAGCGTATTACTCATTTGAAAAACCAATAATCTGCCTCAATCAACGGCCAACTTTCGATTTCATCCAATCACGTGCTGCGATCGCATTCTACTCTCACCTGATTGGCCGATTAAATCTCACTGTTATTGGTGTTAGGTATCTTTTTAGTAATTATGGAAGAAAATTTTGATTTGACTAAGATAAGGGTAATGTTTGAAAGGTTTCTTGAAATGTATAGAATTACTTTATTAATAAGGAACAAAATTAATTATAAATTGTCGAAACTTGAAAGTATTTTCATTTACATTGAATTAATTACTTAACAGTTCTCTCTAACTCTCTTGAGATAATGTTAATTTTAAAGCGATCTGATTTAAATATTTCGTAAAGATTTACCATATTCATACACAAACAGCGGTGTATTTGCGTAACACTCTAACAGTAGCAATGGCTTTCGTTTCGACAGTTCACCAACATTCATTGCGTTATCTACGTTGTTCAGCAGACACATTTTTCGAACATATGAAGCAATGGATTAGCAATATCCTTCAAAATAATTCAGATTGTGTAACTCAATTAGGGTGCTGAACGTGCACATTGCCAGAGCAAAGCGCAAACTGCCGTCAAACCCTCCAATTGCACAGGATATGCACTTTGCCACATCAAGATCCCTTCAACATCAGCCAATTGCATTAGGCCGTGGGTATCACGTGACGCAAGCGAATCAGCGAAACCGCAATTTCACGGCGTGAGCAAATTACCCGTAATACCCAGCCAGTTTGTATAATGACCGTACACACGCGTGCCACGGGATGTTTGCTCAGACCACCTCGTTTGGACGAGAAACTAAATTGTGGTGCGTCGTGAGGTAATATTACACTTTCAAGGATGACAATTTTGTGCTCGTGTACGCCCTAAATGATAGGTGACGTGAAGGTTTCTGTTCTATGGCTAGTGATTTTTTTAGTTAAAAGCTTTTTTTTGCACCTGTTTGTTTCCATTTAAGACGAGAGCCTGTTGATTATTATTGATGGTCTAGTGTAGTTGAGTTTAAGACTTTCAGAAGTCGAAGAAGACGAAGTCGAAAAACACTAAAAATCTCTATGTATTTAGCCCGTAATGTGCCACTGCTGGGCAAAAGCTTCCCATTCCCTCTTCCACACACGTCTGGCAACTGCCACTGCAGGCCAGTCCTATCGGTAGGAGTCAAGATCATCCCTCCGTCTTCGTCTCGATTTGCCGAGATGTCGCCTAAATGAGGGGCTCGTTTAGGCGACATCTCGGCAAATCGAGATGAAGTATGAATCAGTGTCGAAAACCTCTATCTGTTAAAAATTTCCTAAGATACCATTCCAATTTCCAAATAATTTACTAGAAAAGACAAAACTTCAAACCACATATTACCTCAACGAAAGCTACCGACAGCCCGATTAAACTTCCATCAGTTGAACAGTTACACGGCAATAACAAACACGGTTAAGTACTCAAACTTTAAAACCTTCGTAAACTTTCGTTTTCGTTCATTACCGCGATAGTGGCCGGTCGAAGCTGGTAATGTCCGCTTGGTGTGACTGCTACTCATTATGGGACAATGCTGCTGTCACATGCTATTGAACGCGATCGAGTCGTTACGAAAAATGTAAGGATGAATCCACACAGGTAAGCTGTTCGCTTGATGCTTAGAGCGACGCTGCGTGCTCTTAGTGCTCATACACACGAGCGAACCACACAGGCAACTGCATCCGTCGACACCTTTCGACGCCCGCTGTCGATCATCACCATTGCTCTCAAAAACGGCGAAAGAAAACATCGTGAGGAAACCGGCATGTTATAGGACCAAACATTCGAAGACAACCCGCACTGGGCCCGTGTGGTGGATTACGGCCCACTCCCTCTCACTGAGAGAAGGTCTATTTCCCAGCAGTTGGAACATTATAGGCTGATTATGCTATACATAAACAGATCACCTAACAAGCCACACTGCACGTACGCTACGCTACTCAAGCGTGGCACGCGAAGCCATTAGCTGTGTGGCTTGGACCTAAATAGGCCCGAATTGAGTTTTCACGCCAGTTAATGTGGCTGTGTGGCGTGTTGGTGATCGCTTGATAAGGTCGGGGAAACATTAAATGTAATCAATCAATCTGGTCGTGATTGTTGCAGCCATGTTTCTAATGTACCTACAATGTGTCTGGTGTTTGTTTGTAACTTGGTCAACGAGTATGTCTGACAGTCGTTTTGAACAGTAAAATATCGAAATTCTGATAACAGTTTTAGCTTCTGATATCGGTATTGGGTGCGAGGTGATCCGGCAGAGAACCAAAGTTGCCGACACACTGTCGGCTCACATAATAAGCAAGTTGAAGTGGCAATGGGCCGGCCATATTAGCCGTAGAACCGATGACCGTTGGGGTAGGTGTTCTTGAGTGGAGACCGCGAATCGGTAAACGTAAGGTGGGACGCCCTCAGGCTAGGTGGAGCGACGATCTTCGCAAGATGGCTGGTAGCGGCTGGATGAGAGTTGCCGAAAATCGAGTTGAATGGCGTGCAATAGGAGAGGCCTATGTCCAGCAGTGGACTGCTATAGGCTGATGATGATGATGATCGGTATTGGGCAAAACTTGGATGAGGCTGGCACAGGAGCGTGGGTATTGGCACTAGAAAAGGGAGGCCTGTGTCCAGCAGTGGGTGAAGTCGGGCTGTGGATGATGATGATATCGGTATTAAAATCATATATTTTTTTATTGTCTTATTACACGGGACTTAATCATAACCGGTGAAATGTGGGTGTAGAATAGGTACACCTCTGTTTAGACCCTTCGGGGAGAACAGGCTTGAAGTTTTTAGAGTTATGTTAAGCTTTTTACTTTAGGTAAAAATACTGAATACAAGTGAAGTGTTCGGGCATACTGAAAGAATAGAAGTCATGGCGGCATCATTTCGAAATGTAGATGATGAATGACTTAACAAAGGTTAAGAAGACAGCAGTGAAGCAGCAGTAAAATAACACTTAAGTCTTATTAGAACGCTTATAATCTAAGCTTTATTAACATAAGGATTAAATCCACAAATAAGGATTAGGCAATCGATCATATAACGCAGATAAGGAAGACTGAAAACATTGAGACAGAACCAACAAAAAATAGGGGACACTGACATATGCGAATACATCACGAATTCTCGACTTCCTTGTTACGCCATTCAAAGAATATGAAGCAAGGATTAAGTCTGTAGCAACTGCAGACTTTGACAACTGTTGTCATAGTTTCTTTTAGCTTTATCTTGTTCCATATCGAGATCAAGGGATTAAGATATATCGTATATTATTCTCTTAAGAAGTTATGTATTTCGACCAGTGCCGGTGGGGTTTCGACACGGGTGTCAGTCAAACTGATTTATGATCTTTTGGCAGCTGATATACTTTCTCGAGCTCTATTATAACTAGAGGACGTTACGTTTCAAAAGATGTCGAGTCTTTTGTTCTGTATAGGATAATTGGATGAATGTGATTCTAGGATTATATCATCGTCATCATCTTCCTAGCCTTTTCCCAACTATGTTGGGGCCGGCTTCCAGTCTAACCGGATGCAGCTGAATGCCAGTACTTGACATGGAACGACTGTCTATCTAGAATATATTCATTATTATATATTTATCTTTGCTTTGATGTTGCTATATAAAGACTCTTTGTAAGACCATTGATACATTTATCGAAAACGATACTATCATTTGGAGAAATTGCACCGAGAGCACCGAACAGCGAATTATCGCTAACATAATTACAGATATAGCTCCTGTCATTATTAATCTTCCATAGATATCATTGGAAGCTACATAAATTAATAACCTCTTCGGAGACATCTAATCATTATAAAACGACGCCATATCTATATGTCATTAAATACTATCCTTTAACTTCGTCCCGCCCTTGCACCTATAAATTCTCGTGGACTATAAATGATGCAGCATCAATTAGGCGCCTGGGCAGCCAAGGGGCCATCCACAAAATACGTCACATACATTTAATTATTTTTAGATCCCCGTCCTTGTCACAAATGGTCATATTTTGCGGTTTTAAACAAAATGAAACCTTATATTATAATAATATAGATAGAGAGTCGGTAATATTTTATAGTTTTTCCATAGTATATGTGACGTCATAGAGCTGCCTTATGGTATACGATGTCACACTTTGTTGATCCCCTAGCTCCCTCTTACCGTGTGACGTAATGATAGAAATATGAAAACAGTTCTTTCTTATATCTTTGGACGTAATTTATGGATGGCCTCCAAGTCTCGATCATGATGAAGGAGTCGCAGATAGCTCGCGTGTGTGATAAACGGTCGCCATGAGTCCAGTTCTTGCTTCGTTAAGACTTAGGTATTTGCTTACTGGTGAGGGCTGGCAAGCGGATGGGATGTTTTTGTTGCTCGCAGTTTTGCGTTCTGCGTCAGTTCTTGTCTGGTCAGTTTGTGTATTTATGAAGAGATGCTGGTAGTTAGGTACGCTTCTTCTTATCTAGTGTACGTTTGCGATAGTGCTGGTAGTTAGGTAAACTATTATAACAGTGTCTTTTAGATTTTCGTACCTAATGAAATCAAATCCTACTAATATTATAAACGAGAAAGTTTGTATGGATGGTTGGATGGATGGATGTATGGATGGATGGATGGATAGATAGATAGATGGATAGATGGATGGATTTTTGTTACCCTTTCACACAAAAACTACTGAACGGATTTGAATGAAATTTGGCACACAGATAGTTTATAACCAGGATTAACACATATGATAATTTTAATCCCGATCTTCACACGGGATCGAAACTTATGCGGGTAAAACCGCGGTACGCAGCTAGTCTTTTATAAATTACTTCTTAAAGGATTGGCCCACAATCTTAGTAGACCAGGAAAAGTGGAAAGAGGGAAGGTGGGCTTTTGCCCTCCAGTGGGACAACACAGACTCATAATAAAAATAATCTATTGCTCACATCTAAGTAGTCCTAAGCCGGCTACATCTTAGTAATGAGTATAGTTCGAATTTTGCGAGATTCAATAGAGCAAATTCTATTCCTTACCGGAAAAACCTGTCTCAGTCCCAACTGGCTGAATATAGGTGGCCTTCGAAACGATAAGAAAAATAAACATCCGCAAATAGAGCAAGATGAAAGCGACTCAGATCTCTTGTCAAACATTTGTAAGTCAACCGTCTGACAGTTTTCAGACAATTTCTCGTACAAACCTTTATTTTATGTGTTTGTTAAAGCAACCCTACGACTTCCCGGCAATGAATCACGCACCGCGTCTCGTCGGAGGAGTTCGGGGGAGTTCGGCCGCTGGAAGCGACTGCGTTAGCTGCGCAAGCGCAACACTGCGCCGATTACGAAAATAGAACGAGTTGACACACATAAATAATATTAGCGTGATCGTAAATAACCTAAGCTTCGGTAAATGTCTAAATCTTCTGTTGAGTGACGTCGACCCACGAGACCTACGTTGTAGTGTTGCCAGGTAATGTATCGATGTAAAACTGTAAATATTTTTACTCTACTTTATGATTCGTGTCTTGTTTTAGTGCGTGGATGAGCGATTGATAATTTTACGATGGTTTTATTGCAGGCGTTATTAAAATTTATTTCGGTTTTAATTGCAATAACATAATAAACTTTGGAGGACTTGTAGGCCCCAATTACAGAACTTCACTCAAAAGTCAATGTTTTTTTAAGCCTTTTGATTCGTTGAAACTAGTAATAAATAATGCTTGAGCCTTGAGTGAGGAGATTCTGGGACCAAGTGATGTTTTTATAATAAAGGAATATGATAAGTAAGCTATTTAACGAAAGCTCAACGTTTTCCGCATTTCAGGCCGATCTCGACATACGACCGAAGCGAAACGGAACTCATTTGGTGCAGGCACTTGGAATCAATACTGTGCTCGTAAAAGATCTAGAAATACCTCGCCAGCCAGTCACAGAACTATTTGGACCATTTGCTTGCCAATTGTTACGGATATACGAGTTTTGTGTGGAAGAGTGACGAGCTGTCATTGGGCCACAGAGCTGCACCCTTGCATAACACACTTATAATCGCAATAAGAAAGATTTTAAAGGAAATTGCTAATCCATTGCTTCCGCAATAACGATATCGCAATGAACGCGTCTGAACTGTCAAAATGAAAGGCATTACTATTGTAAGTGTGTTACGATATTACCTAGTTTGGATCATGGAAGTTGATGGTATTGGACTGAGGATCCCATAACAGGTATTATCAGTTTTCTTTGAACCAGATAAGTCATGTAAGAAAATAAAATAATCTATTAGATTCGACAAAACAAATCACTTGAGCCCAAACTCGAGGGGTTTACCAGTAGCCACTGAATAGTTCCACTATCCACCTCTTGACTCCATCATATCAGCTCCAAGATACCAAATTATAGATTTGTCATCTGAAATGCATATATATACAAAGTTTCGTTTCGATACGACCATTAGAAGTAGGTTAAAATTGACTTCTAAGATTTTATTACATTGTTCGTTAGTTACAAGTGAAGCTACTAAAAGAGCCGAACTCGCACTGGGCCCGCGTGGTAGATTACAGCCCACACCCTCTCGAAGAAAGGAGGCTTGTGTCCTAGCAGTGGGAACATTATGTATAGGCTGATTATAATAAAAGAGCGTTAAAAATGATCTGTTGTTGTCAATTCTGTTCTTTCTTGAAAATGGTGTTTGCTTGCGTGTAGGTACGTTTCCTTGAACTTGCAATAAACTGTTTATAAGAAACTCGTGCAAATAAACCTACGTAGTAATGAATGAATGGTTTCCTTACGTGGCCGAGGAACGGAAAATCGATGTCACAGTTGATTGATACTGACCTGAAACAAGGAAAATAAAATTATTAGTTTATTTAGCACAATGTGGTTATTATAAAATTATAGGGACGCAATAAAAGTTAACCCAATTATTGAGGTCAAAGAGAATGGATCATTATGACACGCCATTTGTGTTTGCATTGCTATTAAAATAAATAAAGTCCTCCAGACCGTATTTCGGCCACAGCAACCAATCTCAACGGAGACCAGCTTTCGACGCGGGAGATATTATAGTGCACAGGTGTGCGCGCAGGAACAGGTGCACTCTCTCTTCTCTCTCTCTCATAGTTCGATGGGACGGCAATCCGACACGACCGGAAAGAGATCAGGCGCAGGACCAACGGCTTAACGTGCTTTCCGCGGCACGGGGGTGTCACACCGCCAACTTCCAAACTCCGGGCTGCTACTAAGAAATTCCTAATGGAAAAACTCAATAATATTTTGCCCGACCCGGGAATTGAGAACCCAGGACCCCCACGCTCAGCAGTCGCGGTTGTGAACACAAGACCGACGAGGCATAATTGCTGTTACGATATATAATTATAGTTACACCTCTGCCAAACCCTTCGGGGATTACTTACAGGGGATTATTTTTAACGCTGATCGAATGCCAATTACCAACACATCAATCAACACCCTACTAATCTATCCTACATAATCACCAAACTCGTAATTAACAAACCTAATTTGCTGAAACCACAATGTTGCGTATTTGCAAAAGCTGGTACGTCCCACGAAAGGGCAAATCGAAGTGTCATTGCCCTCTGCTAATAGGTAATTGTTGATTGGAGTTACGGCACCGCTTACATGGTAATTTATTGGCAACCGTTCAATATATTCTCTTGAGGGAATTAAGCCTACTGGATTGACCGATGACCTTAGGAAGGCAGTTAGGTTTATATATCTAGGTATACAGGTAGCTATAGAATGGAATAATCCACACCATATAAATTACAGACATAAATATAGAAATTTTACAAAGGGTGACACAATGGGCGGTCTTATCGCTAAGAGCGATCTTTTAAAGATAACCTTTGGATGGATTAAAAAGACAAATACTGTAGGTACAAAACCCTGCTGAATAGTGCATAATCACCAAACCTATAATATTCCCACTGCTGGGACACAGACCTCCTCTCTTCGAGCGGGAGTGGGCTGTAATCTACCACGCGGGCCCAGTTCGGGTTTGTAGATGATGTCTACGAATTTTTGGTTCTAGGACATGCAGGTTTCCTCACAATGTTTTCCTTCCCCGTTTTGAGAGCAGTAGTGATGAAATAATTTACACTTGATTGTTACAAAACACTGCAGAAACGGTTTTCGGTGAAAACTGTTTGACTCGTGCTGTATTAAATCAAGTATCAGTATCACCATACGTTGCAACACAATCCTTTCTTCAAACTGTCATTTACGCAGTTTCATCAAAACAATACATGACTAAACCACTATTCCTAACCAAACCGAACTAAACACAGAATTCTAAGAAAAATCACGTCATATTCAACACATCTACACTGCAAGTAGCAAATACCACGAAATTGACAAACTCGGTCACTAAGTTTACCATTAAGTGCACCGCTAATGTTACCCTAGTTAGAAAATAGATGCAAATGTTATGCATCCACATTACACGGGAACCCACTTAGCGTTTGCAACGGTTTAGAGTGAACTTCAATGTATTGGGACCTTTAAACTTTGGTACAGTATGCAATTAATAGGTACTTCGCTTAACCTACCTAGTTAAGTGATGGATTTAAGGCACGTAGTGTAGTAGCTGTTTAACTTATGTTACTGCAAGAAATGCAAATATTTCGAGTTCTTTATCAGTGGGTTACTGCTTTGTTAAATGTAGGTAAGTGCTAGCTTAAGTATGATCAGCTCTAGTGTTCCTACTGCTGGGACACAGGCCTCCTCTCTGTGAGAGGGATTTAGCCATAATACACTATGCGTGCCCAGTGCGGGTTGGTAAACGTCACATGTCTTCGAATTTCTGGTTCTAGTACATGTCGGTTTCCTCGCGATGTTCCTTCATCGTTTTTGAGCAGTGGTGATGAAATAATTTACACAAAGTAAAGTGCATGCTTAGGTTCGAACCCACGACCTACAAACACGTAAGTCGCAGCCGTTACCATTGCTCTGTTAAATGTAGTAATGTATGTACTTAAAGAATAAATTAATATCATTCATCATTAAATAAATTGTGTCACTAAATTTTCCTTATAAATTTTTCCTAAACTTTTGTTCACACAAACAGGTAGTCTCAAAAATTATCTAACTGGTACTGACTAGTTGTCCGTAGTTTCACATGAACGCCAAATTAGACTCCGAAATAGACACAGCGGAACTACAGTAGATAAGCAGACACGTTTCTTGGGAAAAGTATCATAATTAAGTCTTTCAAAGCCTTGTCAGATATTTTTACGGTCTGTCGCTTCCCAAAGGCGTGATTGACTAACAAACACACAGACTTTCAGATTTTTATAATATTTAGTATGTAGGCCACCGCAATGACGTCTAGGCGTGTTTATGTCAGTTACCTTTATCTGTCGGGCTGTCATAAAAAAATACATAAATAAAAACTAATTTCTTTGAGTAACAGACACTAGAGCTTTTATTTTCATCCATGCAAGGTCAACGGTGAGTCAGATTTAGCTTTTAAGCACAAGTAATGTTACCTGGCTTTTGAAATACTTTCACTTAATTCTAATTCATAATGCCACAACATTGGTTGTCAGCAGCTTAATGCTGGCCGAATTTATGTAGATTTTAAGGCAGACTTCTTTTTCAGAATTTTAATTGTTATCTGTTGTGATTTTTGTTTAATTTATGGCACTATGCCTGAGTTCGCATTGTGGAATGCAAATAAATGTATTGAGTTTTGAGTATAGTGAGATGAGCGTATGACATTCAATTAGTTGTATACTTTTCGTTGTTGTACAGACGCTAGCACATCAAGCTACCCGAAACTGTCAAATTTTCCCAATCAACCTTGAACCTAATGCATTTAGCCATAAAGTTGAAAATCTATTAAAGAAATTTGACAGATTGTAGTAGCTTGATGTGCTGGCATCTGTACTTAACTTATGTGTTTGTGTCATTAACTACTTACTTACGACAACGATTTGTGTGCATGTAGAGTTTACCTATAAGTGATTGTTACACTTTATTCCGATTTGTAGCTTATGTTTAAATTGCTTGTAATAGTGTATACTATTGTTGGTGCACCAATAAATAAATAAATAAATTAAGTAATGTACTTAGCCTTAACGCTTTATGTTAACATAAATAAATGGCGTTTATTTGGAATTTGAAAACTAAAGAAATGTCTTTCTCAATTTTACAACGAAATAGAGAAAGTTAAGTCTTCAATTCCTATAGACATGATTGTGTTTAGCCGTCTTTATGGCTTAGAATCAACCTCGACCTCTGAACCAGCCTTTCCTAATAAGAAAATCCTTTGGCCGTAAATTCGCTATCCTAAATCCTTGTTTACGACTACAACGGTGACATTTAAGTACTTTATCAGATACACTTCGGAAAATACTACCTCAAGATACCACTAACTTACTTGTATATTTATTAAACACCCTTTAAAGGGTTTGGAAGTCAACTGACTTCTACTTTTGAGGTTGTTGTGCACTAATTGGCTAGTTACTTCAAACCTGATATTATTATCAAGAGTTTTTGGACACAGCAACCACCTCAACACCCTAAGAATTTGTGATACGACGGTTTTGCTATACCTAAGTCCTAAATTGTCTCTTATTAAACCCACGGCTACAGGGGTTTATCCTCAACATTGGCCCACACAACTTCCTATTTCAACACAACAATATAAATTCAAAAACATTGAATTTCCTACTTTCGCAGGATGTTTCGTCCCACGGGGGCAATCATGTAGTCATTCATATCATCAAGAGGTTCGCCATCATTTCTCGCGATAAGTGTTGCTCTTAATGAATTAATGTGTTCGTATTAATGTCAAATGACCCGCTCGTTGGAATGCGGAATGGCTCCGCGCAATTGATATTATCCACTTAGCAGCTACTGTTGATCTGCTTGGTGGTTGGTGTAAGTGTGAAGGAGAAACGTCAGCACGGTGAAGTTTAAAGGTTACAAAGAATACAAAAAAAAAAATGTGTAGTTATTTATACAATTGTAGGTCGAATATTATTGCTGTGACATTTATTCATCGTGTTGAAATAGGGTTATATAGTGCTCGATCACCTGCACCTCGGATGACCTAAAGAATGGTACTGATGCCGTAATCAACATGACCACCTACTGGGCCAAAATTAGGTACCTCTCTGAAAAAAAGAAATCAACTAGAAAGAATACCATTGACACGAAAAGAAGAATGAGAAGGGGTACTATTTAGTTTGTGTTCTTTCTGTGCGAGTCCCAATAAATACTTTTTCTTCCGCTTCTTTTCGTTACAGCACCAGTGTCTGTAAAGACATAAGCAATGGCAGACATTTGGGATCAAGACCCTTACAGTAGGTAATATGAAGTTTTTTTTGGTCATTTTCAAAAGCAATCAATATCGTGTGGTCATTATGTGTCGTCATAATTATGTGGTTTCCTATTCTCAAAACCCGTTATAATCTTGTCACTTACCCCACTCATCTGCGCAAGCCGCGAGTGTGAGCATCATACATACATACATTATGTCGCAATATAATGTAGGGCCGCTGGATGGCATAACTGACGTCTGATGTATGAAAGTCGAGTGTTCTGTACCGAATCGTGCGAAACTAATCGACATTATAGCTGTTTAGCATTGCGTGTGCGTTAAAATCACATGCACTTCGGTTTATTCGAAGCGTAGATTTAGTACATTATTTTAGTTGTTATTTATACTTGATTTATGGAACAATTACGGTTGAATTCTCGGTTATCTTGTTTCAATAAAAGCTCTGCTTAAACCTGCAGTAAAATAGAAGTAAATGGACATTGAATAAAGTTGAACCAGTCATAATTAAGTTTGCACAGGAAACATTAATTGTATAAGCAAAAATTTCTCGTGTATGCATACTTTGATTATTTTACCGCACTTCGGTTAAGACTTATTGTTCATGCACTTATCTGTCGTAATAAAAACGATGCATAGCAAGTTAAACGACAGCAATTATCTTGAACGATGAAAAATTCGACACCAATAAGACATTACGCGACTGATGAATCTAGGGCGACAATAAATCGACGCGACACTCCATCCGTTGCGCAAATGTCGCACGACGGGAGAAAGTGACGAGCGCTCTCCTGTAAAGGACCGTGACACTTGCGACCCTATTTCGAACGGCTTCGAGAACAGAGCCCTTTGAAACTTGACTCCATTGTTGAAATCGAGTAGCTATTTTTCAAATCGTGAAAAACGATCGTCATTTATTTATCTTAAGGCAGATTTGTTCCTCCAATGAATTGAAATGCGGCAGTAACATTAAAATTTTTATTGTCACCGTAACTACAGTCTTTACGCCATTCGAAGTGAGATTACCTGTCTTAAACCGTGGTCATAAAACACAATAAAACCTTATTTATTCAAACCAATTCCTTTACAGAAGGGAACGCAAGATCGCGGTGGATTGAACTAGTTTTGCTCGTAATTTAGAGCTTAGAAAGCAAAACTTGTGGTGCCCTTCGTACTGCGGCCAGTAAATAACTTGAAGCGGTCATTATCCATCTTTACTCCAGATAGTGATGTGACACTAATTCTCATTGTTTGTTTAACTGAGATATTGTACCGGTTTGCAAGGATGAAAGTTTTGGAGTACTTGATTAGATTAGATGTGTAGTATTTATGTGATTGGCTGGGATAAGAGTGCTTATGGAAAGTTTATTGCAATGGAAAATGTAGAAGTTTTATTGGCTATATTCTTTTCTTTTAATAATAATAAATTTATTTCAGACTATAAGTCCATAAACAACACGCATTATCATTTTATACACAAAACATACATAAATACATGAAAACACATACCTACACACAAAATACACTAAAACAACTTATTTTAAATATTGGAATGACGCACGATGAGTGGTCATCCATTGCCACATCAATGGACTGTCTATCCTGTCGGCTACTATAGCCACCAAGCTGTTGGAGCTGTCGCGCACTCGCCGCATCAGGGATGCTATGGATGCTTTTGAAAGCCCCTTATGAGTGAAGACAGGCCAAATCTGGAGTTTTCTCAAGCGAGAATAATGCTCGTTTTCACCATTGGATGACACCTAAATAAATCTATACTCATAATAAAGCTGAAGGGTTGGTTTGAATGCGTTAATCTCTGGAACTACCATTCTTATTGTATTTAATAGCCCAATTCTTGAGGAAGGTTATAGGCTACTTAACATCACGCTACGACACATAGGAGCCGAGCAAAATGAACACAAGTAAGAAAGAACGCTAAACGAAAACGAAGTAATAGCGCGGGCGCCTGATGCATTGCGACGGGGTGGGTAGGGGAACCTGAAGTGCGCGCAGTTGGATTTTCGCCTAGTGTTCGTGAAAATGGGTCAGAGAATTACGTAATGAAAATTGTTTTCATGTTCAGGTATTACATACTAGAATATACCTAATTGACGTCACGCTCAAGTATTTCAGCTCAAATTATTTAGTGAATCATATTCACAGACAAATAAAACACTCCAAATCTCGTACTCGTGCTCGTAACTCGTGTTTTATCAAAGGAATAGCTTCAGGAGCGCATTAAGACAGGTGTGGCTTTTCTAACAATACATTACTACGATGTTGTGCTCGTATGTACTGTCGACCTCACTTCATTTGACAGCGCCTTTATGTCGTAGCAGTAAGGGTCACTTTCGTAATGATAGTTTTCTCACTGAAGTGCGGTTGATAATACCTACTTCTGATTTATGTGCGTGTGTGTGTTCATTGTTATTTTATGCGTAGGGATCTGAATGACGTTGATAGTCCATTTGGGCTTTACTTTACGAAATAAGACTGAATGATGTTTAGATATAGTCAATTTGTGCTGTTTGTTTGTAGGTAATGTATATAAATTACTTGGCCCACCCACAGAGAAGTGATAGTTTATTTTGGACGTGAGCGTTCCCTTATCTTCGTATGTGTAACTTGATAAGAGCTATTTCTATTGTATTTTCTGCAAGTATCGATTGAGGAAAATAATGATGATGGCCGACAGCCGCGAATTAGGTTATTGCCATAGTTATTGCAAGTTATTGTATTGGTAATTAAAAAGCTTACTTCTCGTCGAAACCAGCCATTAAAATATCGATAAAATGCATGCAAGCTCAGCTTTTACCATCCTTACCAAACAATCAATTGTTAAAAACTATTAGTCATTAATCACAGATGTCTCCAGCACAAATCGTACAGAATATAATCTGAAAACCGTGTCGGCATAATCGGACGATTTTTCGGTATTATACATTACGTTTGATCGTAAAAATAGTAAGTATGTAATATGTTGTTGCCGCCGTCGCCCGCGCCGCGCTGCCGCCGTACGTAAGGTCGCGTTCACACCAAAGCGTTTATCAGACAAACTGTGAGCGTCCAGTACAAAATGTATGAAAAAACAATGTCAGCCACCGACTGACTGTCCTTTGTTTTTCATACATTTTCACAATCGTCGGTAGTTCGGTGAGTTCACAAACGAAGGTACAGTGCCCGTTGCCGTTCGTACGTGAAATTCACAGTGCAGGTGATAGCACTACCCCGCGCACTGCGCTAGATTTCTTCGGCGCCCCTCTTGGAGAGTACAATTTTTACATCCCGCCTGGGAAAGGTTAGGTTTTCTTTTGTCCATTCATACAGAAATAGGAAATACTTCGCGACTTATGTTTGCACCCTGTCTCGGAAATG
The DNA here is from genome assembly GCA_911387795.2 of Apamea monoglypha. Classification (NCBI taxonomy): domain Eukaryota; kingdom Metazoa; phylum Arthropoda; class Insecta; order Lepidoptera; family Noctuidae; genus Apamea; species Apamea monoglypha. Next base: position 16,168,360 of record OU426924.1, read on the forward strand.
TTAGCTTCATTTAGTCCTTTCAATCCAGTTCGAGAATAAGGAGTATATAGGATGAGCGAGCAAGCAAAGCAACCTCAAAATTTATAGCACGGCGCCTCTGCTAGAGTGAAGTTTTCTAGGTAAAAAATTACCCTACTAATGTAGGTAGGTACTGGTGTGAACGCGGCCTTAAGTACAATGTTGCGCAAGCGGTAATATGAACTTTCATTACGGTCAATGTCGCAGTGTGTCGAAGAGTTATGTTTATTTTAGATGGGGCGGGTTGAGCGATGTCCTTTGTTGTTGGAGTTCGAGGTTCAAGGATACAGGTGTGGGTACTGACGTGTTGTTGACGGGTGACGGTGAAAGGTGAATAGGTGTTGTGTTCTTGGGCTCTGTCTTACTCTGTGATTTTTCTTTTAGACTTCTAGCAATTTATTGGCTAGAAAGGGAGTGGACCGTCACAAAAGGGATGAATATGCAGCTGAAAGATAATGTATGAGAATGCTAATGAAAGAGTTTATTGAAATCGTGTTTTGAAAACTCTGGATAGAGTGAGAGTTTACCGAGATAGCGACCGATCAAAAAGTATGAAAGAAAAAGACATGCAGCGCAAACCCCAAATAAATTGGATTAAGGGGCAGGAGCATTAGATATAAGTAGATTATTTTATATAGATTTATTTTCTGAGAATAACGACGTTCTCAGACTAAATGTTGAAACCTATTGTTACCGATGTAGAACCCCATGAACCAAAGGAACTTGTAGCATCTGACTTTTGGCACTAGCGAGCTTAGGAAGGTTAGACGGGTTGATAAATATGTTTCTAAACGAACCTATCTCTCCTGACAGCAATTAGCATGCAGACCTAAAGTCTCATACATCTTCTTTTCTTCGACAGATCAAATCGGAAATGAAACTAAAATTACCTTTCAAAGTGGTTTCTTAATACAAATGCTGTGGTACGAGTACATATATACACAGAATTTGGCAAGGCAAATTTCCTAAATTTCCGACAGATAGATTCTGGACATTTTCACTCACTAATGGATGGACTTTGCATATGATGCAATGCAACGTGTATTTTCTGACATACATGGCAGTATAAACAAGATGGTCTCCTCTAGATAGCGCAAGATCAACGTCAGGACGTCGTCATATTCCACCAATGACAACGGAGTATCACACAAGCATGTTCTTGGCTATTGGTTGATAGATGCTTATAGCGTGGTTTTTGACCTATCAAGACTTATCTGTCACGGGGATAAACCCAGCAGTACCTACCAGGGACACAAGTTGCGTAGGTGTTTGCTCCTTAGTAAAAAAACTTCGTAAACGGGTTCAGTCCTCCCATTAATCACCCCGAATGTTTAATAAAACGGATCACTAGTGATGTAATGGAACAGTGACAGATGGTCTGTCACACGCATTTGTTTCATGTAGGCCTCAATGAGATCGTTCACCTTTGGCTTTTGTTGCCATAAGGCATCAGGCAGGTTCAGTGTTGAGACACAGACATACGTTTTGTCTATTAAGTTCTTGTAAGAGATTTAAGGAATTGAACATTACATAAGATTGACTAAAGATTTTTGCTCTATATCTGGGTCAGAATTTCTACACATTTTGAGTAAAAAAAAGAAAAAAGAAAGAAAATTGATTATTCTGCAAAAAACAAATGCTTTTGGTAGTTGACTGGTAGATAATGCCTTTGGGCGTTAAGGTAGAATATGTACCATTACTATATCTACATGAAGTTTAAATAAATATACACTCCTACAATTGACGTAATCAAAATTTTGTCACAATATAATTTAAAAGTGTATATGGAGTTTTTTGCCCGTTCTTCTCTATAGGTACCTACTACGCTTTGGATTGGGCAACTAGCTTCATATTGCTGACTGACCGACTCCTAGATAATTCAAAAGTGCCTGTAAAAGGTTTAATTAAAATAAAAGCTTTGACTTGGAATATAACCAAAATATATGTAACATTCACTTTCAAACTCGGCTACACATAAAAAACCCGTAAATTGCTTTTCCTTTTTTGCTCAAACACGAATAGAACGCAACATTTCCTCAGAACAAATTAGTATTAATTAAAACACACAAAGTTACAGTCTACAAAGACTTCAGTATCGCTGTAGCGGATGAAACGCCTTTATGCGTGAAACTCTTTCAGCACGCCTGTAATTCTAATGAAAGCTGCCATAGTGGCACTCCACCTTTGAGCTTTGAAAGTTTTCTTTTTATGGTGAGCTTTGTGAAGGTGTATTTACGTCTAGACGGTTTGTGCTCTGGGTTTATTAGCTAGGTCGAAAAATTCTACGTTAGAAAAGAGCTTCTAAAGTATTTTTGTAGATTTCATCGACGGTTGAAAATAGTGCCCATTGGCGTGTTTAAGCACTTGAAGCTTTATGATTATGAACACTTTGATGTTGCTTTCGTTAATTAATATCATTAATGGAATTCCCCACCAGTTATGATCATTATCTAAGCTCTTCGAAGTGCTACAAAAATCACAAGTATGTCTGGGCCGCCAGCATAAGCAGGTGCTGTGAAGACCTGTCGAGAAAACAATCATACTGATTCAGGACTAATGAATGGTCTACCTCTTAACCCTGATGCAGGATTCGTCTGGTATGGTCATATTCACAATGGTATTGTCTTCAAGCACAACTGACTGACTGTGGACTGTGGCGGCCCAATGGTAACGGCGGACTTATGAGTTGTAGGTCGTGGGTTCGAACCCAGCCAGGTGCTTAACTTTGTGTAAATAATTCTCCCCTATTCCCAAAACGGTGAAGGAAAACATCGTGAGGAAACTGGCGTGTCCTAGAACCAAAACATCCAAGACATGGGACATCTACCATCCCGCACTGAGCCCGCGTGGTAGAATACAGCCCATTCCCTCTCGAAAGGAGGAGGCCTGTGTCCCAGCAGTGGAACCATTATAGGCTGATGAACTGATAAAGTTCTCCCAAGGCATACGGTACCTAATCTATCTTCCTTCCTTACCTAGTTAAGATCAGCACAAACAAAAACACACAGGATACACAACAGACGAAAATACACGTGCAATCAAGAACGTCTGGCACAATTATAACATAAAAGTCATTAATAAACGCGTGTTTAATTAGTGAACCTATGTGGGGGGCGTCCGTCAAGAATTAGTTCCAAGGTTAGTGATTTTTTTTTACTGCCAAGACTTGGCTTGCCTCCAGGTAGTGAGTAGTGACGGGCGTTGATTCATTTCGGTCTAGAACTCGTAATTAATATTAGAACAGTAATTAGTACTAGGTTTTATAGATGCTTGACGTTTTTATAGTATAGTTGGAGAATAATTTCGTTTGTTTTTAAGTTTAATTACGGGTGTTCAAGATTTGTAAATATGATCTTGAGACATTATGCGTATGACAATTAAAATTTATAATGAATTACCACCTGCCCTGAGAATGTTACTAATTAATAAGTTTAAATGTAAAATGTTAGCTTGGCTCTTAGACATGTGTTTTTATTCCGTCAATGAATTTTTAAATCATACTTTTTGATATTGTAATTAAAATCTTAATAATGGCATTAGTACTTTGACATCATTATGAATTCTTGGACATTGTAATTTTTATTTTGACATTATGATTTATATTTTGACATTATGATTTATATTTTGCCATTATGATTTATTCTTTGACATTATGATTTATATTTTCGACATTTTGACTTATATATTAGATTTGACGATTAATATTTTGACATTATAAATAATGCATTTTTGATAAATCTTAACCAGTCTGCATGTACATAGCTTTTAATATTTCTACACCAGCAATGGTAGTATGTGTGAATCAATGTTTAATATAAGACCTCAATGTGCCATAATACTGAGAAATAAATAAATACAATAAAATACAATTAAAAGACCTATTTAAGATTTTTATCTATCAGGTATCTAATGGCATGGATATCCTTGATACGACGGGTATGTGTTTTATTTTATTTTATTAAATAGGAACAACAAAAAGCTACAATATGCCTATAATATGTTAGGTTGTATCTTAATTAATCTGAGATACTTTTTAGTAAAACAAATTAAGCAAAAATATTCTGTTATGTATTAATTAGTACATAGATGTTTGTGAAAGACATGAATATGTTAATTTATTGAAATTTATAGAAGTGCTATCGGAAGTGCTATTAGCTAAAACGACGGGTCACACTAATCGTAAAAAGCAATATGTCAATTAACATAATCAATGCATAAAATAAATACCTGCCACCAATGAAAGGTACGGAAATATGACGGAATAACCTAGGTACTTGAAATTCTTTGATAATTACTTAATTAAATTAAGTAGGTAGTTATTGGAAAATCCTTAGGTTTAATATTTTTTTTAAACATACCTACCTATCTGAGGAAAATTCATAAATATTCAACGGAAAGAAAATTAATTTTCCACTAAGATTAACCTATGTATAAAACAATTCGACAAAACAAACAAAAAATAGCCTACACTGCCCATTGATAATAATCAATTCATTTAACTTTTATTTGAAGAATCGATCAAAAGCTATTAAACTTATTAATATTTGCCTACTAACTTTTTTTTTTTTTTTTTGGGATGGGAAATCATCAAATGACCCCTCCCGCTCTGGGTGGAGCGGAAGGGAGTGTCAGACTCTTACTGACTAAAACCCACCCATGTTCCTTCCTTCGCCCTTTATGTTCCGGGGTAGCGGTAACCCTTTCGGACAATCCCGCTGCCCCGGCAGGCTTCGGCCCTGTGGGGCCCCTCGTTATGCTGACATCTCTTTGAGGCGCGCGTGGAACACTTACGCGCCGTCCGGCACGGGCCTGGTCCTGATCGGGCGGTGAGCTACCCATTGCTCTCCGCCCGCAGGCCCGCGCCTACGGTGGCCGGTAGTCGTCGCTCGACTCCCGACGCCCGGGGCGTCTCCCGCGGCGGCTGGGACGGGAGGCTCTCTCCCTCATCCGTCCCGCCACCTCCTTCGCTAGCATGACTGCTTGGAGGCGACTGCCTCCCACTCCCTCTCGCTCCGGACCATGGCTTGCACCAGGTCCGGGCGCGAGAGGCCGTCGCCGCTGCCGATCGCCTCTACGAGGACACGGCGGTGCTCCGCCCAAGCGGGGCAGACCTCCACCGTGTGCTCCACCGTGTCCTCTGGGCGATCCTGGCAATGGTGATTGCCTACTAACTTAAAGTAACAGTTCGTTAATCTGTCAGAACATAAAATACAGCAAATAAATATACATAAAAATAACTAATCCTATTATAAAAGTTACCTATGTAATATTAAAACAAATTGCAAATAGTCGTGTTCATGCATTTTAAAACACAATTTATGCAAATACAAATTTGTTATGATCCAAAATCGATATTAGAAAACATTTCTAAATAAATCTGGCATTGATGTCAATTATTTCGTTATTTCTGTTATTACAATAACAGCGGTTTGCTCGCGAATTTGTCATTAAATTATAATTAAATGCGGTGTACAAGTTTGTATGAGAAAATCCATAATCCAAGTGAATTACGGATATTCCCATACAAACTTTAACACCGCATTTCATCGGTTATAAAGTGTTAACTATGACTAAGTCCTTCCTAGGTAGCTCTAGCTACCTCTATACTAATTTTCATCAAGATTGGTTGAGCGGTTTAGTAGTGAAAACGTAACAGAGAAACAGACTTGAGAAATTTTCGCATTTATAATATTAGCATAGATTTCTGCTTACATAATATTAGTAATTTCTGTCAGGACAAGACACGAGACGGCGCCAAAATATTATTTATGTAACTGTTCTTTTTAAATCCGTTCTGTGTCTCTACAGCTGTTTTATATTTAATGATGATTTGATATGATAGCAGTTTCCGCTATGTATGACATAATATGAACAGTTATATAAGTTCAAAGAGGATCTCTTTATTTATCAAATTAAAAGATGTGTTACTATTTGTGTGTGGATATTAAAAGAGATAAAAATTAGGAGATGAGTAAAGGAAAATGAAACGCGATGAAATTTTTTTTTTTTCATTTTAATAAAACTTATAAATGTTTGTCTATGCAAATAACTCGTAAAAATAGTCGGTGTAGCAAACATTTATTATTTTAAATTATCAAATACATCTTAAATTATTGTAGTTTTACACAACTAAAATTAGACATAACATTCCTATAAATTGCATTCACAAATTAATTAAAACAGCTAATAAATTGTATAACCACTTTCATTTCAAACTGCTGTTAATTTCAGCAACGTTTATGCAAATAACCAAATATTGCAATAAAGTAACGTAACTGCAATTCAAATTAACGTTAGAGTTACAAAAATAACGTAATAGCAATAGAGTAGTAAAATTTTACAAGAGCAACGTAACTGTTTAGACATTGGAAGGTTAAATCCAGAGACCATATGGCGTCGCAAAAGCCCACGGTACTTGGTTAAAGCAATGTGAAAAAATTTAGATGAATTATTGTTAAGATACAATCCAAAGGAAAAGCAAAAGGACTAGGTATGTAAGGATCATAGCAGGTGGTGCTTTGAAGTTTCTGCCTTCAACATGAGAAGAAAGCGAAAGAGTTTATCTGTACAATCACAAAAAATATGCACGCTATAAGTGTTAGGGTTAATGGAGGAACACCAAAGGAAAGGCTGTTATCAGGATTTATATAATACGTTTATCCTTTTATATTTATATATTGGAAGGTGTGTTTACTAATATTACGTGAGACGTGTGATCCCACACAAGGCTAAAAGAGTAGTGCAATCGCTATGAGAAAGTAAGGATTTCGGTCAAGTGGTAAGGGCGGGCCCGATAGTAAAAAATAATATTTATGAGTTAGAAAGAGAAAGACGATAGTGTTGAAGTAGGATCGATTTGTTTTTGCTATACTCCAACAATAAGGCAAGCCCCTGTGGGGTACGGACTTCGGCTTAGGCCGTCGCTGGGGGAGGGCAGCAAGGGACAGGCTGGGTCGAATTAAGAATTCAACCTCCAGCCTCAGTTTAATAAAATACTAGGAAGCAAAGGCCCCGCTGCGTGCTGAAGTTTTATAATTAGAAGAGATTGTTATTTTAGATGTCCAATAAGCCCAAGGAGTACATTTGAGGTCATGCAAAACTTCTACATTTAACACGATAAATAGTGTTAAAACCTACACACCAAGCTCAAATGAATATTTATGAAGATCAGTCGCTATCTACAGACCACAAGCACAAGTTAACACCCAAAATGGGTAAGAATCTTAATGTCTTCATTACGCTAGCTTTGGCGAGAGGATAGACACAACGACTCCATGTACGATGCAGCATCGAGGTCTATGGGTGTTTATTTAGATGAGCTATTTGAATTTTAAGGTGAGGCTGGCAAGAATTTCTAGAAAAGGATTTTTCTAGACACGTCTGATAAAGTCAATCTGTAGTTTTGCTTACATTATCTGCCTATAATGTTTCCACTGCTGGTACACAGGCTTCCTCTCTGTAAGAGAAAGTATGCCATAAACCACCACGCGGGCCAACTGGTGTATGTCACATGTCTTCGAATTTTTGGCAGTATTGCTTATTTTAGCGATAAACCTAAACACTTAGATACTATATACCTAGGGCAAATACGTCGATACAACGAAAACGGCGCACGAAACAAGATCAATACCACGAAAGTCCAACTCAATAAGTCACAGCTTACCGTCGGTAAACATTGCATTTCGCTCCAAGCCTCCAGCCATCTGTTTTGGTTCGAACGAAATAGCGGCTCCACAACAAATCCCATTGATAAACTGCAACATTACCTCCTAAGTTAGGACTACAAGTATGGCAAGATCACCTACTATCCTCACGTGCTTATAGTGATTTGTTCTTTCCTCAAGAATTGCGATACCATATGTCCAACAACGTCAAGTCAAATAAGATTCTATAATAAGTTCCCTAAAGTCTAAATTCAGGTGTAAATCCTTTAGGTAGTGGACACACGCTTGCTAGTTAAAGTCGATCCAGTGGCCGGCAATTGGTAGCAACTTTACTTCAAGCCTGATTGATGGATAGTCTGACAGCCGTAACCAGGTGTGTAGAACTGAGGAGACGGTTTCTCTAGAAACTGTGTGAGATAATAATTGTTTTTGCAATGTTGCGACATGTCTGATTGTAAAATATCCGTGGACAGTGACATTAACGAGGTCTTTCTCCATAGAATTATGTGTGGTTAGGGCGAATAGACGTGACATACATGTTCAACTGAGTTTTGCTGGTCAATAACCAATTTATTGTTGTATGTCACTTTTATTTTGCAACCAAGTGGCGTAAGCAGAGTAATTTTCTACAGCTTTAAATATGCGTATAAATCTACCATTTATTAATTTAATTAAACCAAAAACACAGACCTTTAAAAACAGGATGCAAAGATATCCTATCTTCACCTAAAAATACCAAAATATTGTTTTAATTAATAGCGGTTTTCCTGTAAAACTGAAACATTAACTAAAGTCAGTCTATAATTGATCAATAGGTTCAGTACCTAAGTGAGGAGGTATAATAGAAAGCTTAATCTACGCTATCAATCGGCGGGGACGCGACGCGTGCGCAGCGCCGGCGCATGTAACGAGAGCCAGCGACAAAGGTGGGACTTGACATTTGTGATGTGTGACGATTGTGTCAAGATGTGACGTGAAGGTATTGCTTGTGTAAGAAAGATCGAAGAAAAAGTAAAGGTATTGATTGTTTACAATATTAAATGTAAGGTTTTGATGCAAAGTTACAAGATATACACGTGTATACAGCTAGAACTGCCTTTCTAGCTGTAGCAGAACAGGAAAGATCAATCAGGGCCCTAGTTCACAATGACCACTTAACGATTCCTTACTTCGAAAATCTCGCGATAATTTCGCGCGGTTTCGTTCATTGTGTCATAAAGATTTACGGCCCAGGTTGAACTTTATATTAACTTGAGCTTTTGTATTCAAGTGTCTGATTTGAGAACATGACGAAATAAACAAGGGATTTCCATGCTGTGATTACTGACAAGTCTTTTTCTTCACCTGCGCCTATTCCTATAAATGTATTCATGAAACCAACCACGTGACGCAAAGAGAGAATACCAATAGTTAAAGTAACCCATGACTATGCATAAATTGAAACATTCAGTAGCTCTCAGTTGTCAATTTATGCTTCGTTTACTTAAGCAAAATACGGTAAGTAAATAAATGGGCATGTAACACTGGTGGTAGGTTTTTTTTTCCCTTTAACCGCGATTTTTCTTTATCAGCATAATCAACCCACCACGAGGACCCAGTGCGGGATGGTAGATGTCACATGACTTCGATTTTTTTGTTCTAGGACATGCCGGTTTCTTCACGATGTTTTCCTTCACCTTTTTGAGAGCAGTGGTGATGAAATAATTTACACAAAGTAAAGCATTTGTCTGGGTTCGAACCTACGACTTACAATTCGTAAGTCGCGGCCGTTACCACTGGGCCTCCACTGCTCCTTTTCTTCATTAATAGGTACATTAATAAGAAAAACGGGGTTAAAAGCTCAAAAAGATTTTCTCATTTTCCGTAGAATGTTTATGACTCAAAGCTGGTCTGTGTTGGAAAGTAGGTCGGATAAAGTGCGTCAGTTGTGCCTTTTACCCGCTTTTACCCTATACGGAGCGCCAGTTTCCGATGCTTAGCCTCCAAGATATTGCTTTAATCAAAAACAGTTCCCATTTTTATAGCCTGAGAAGATTATATTTCAGTGCGCATAAATAAACTTTACTTAGAGTTTAGGGAGGTGAAATCAGCGTGGGGATTGATATCGACGAAATATTACTTTACAACTACTCATCTCAATCATTATCCAGCTGCCTTCTAGGAAAATCTTATTATTTAAGTATTTATTTACAAATGTCCTCATTAAAATTTTAATACTAATTGCCGTTTCGCCCTCCCGAAAGTTTTCTTTGCCAAATAACATACGAATACCTAAGGTGCGCATGACTCATGAATAAATAGCGCATAAATATCATGTTGGACATTACAAGATTACTATCTTCATAAATATTATCACAAATATTTATCGGTATAAGGAAATTGACTACCTATTTGATTTCGTAGCAATAAATTCATAGTCGGAACAAACCACTGGTATCTGGCAAAGTTAATTGGCCAAAGCATTTAACCTTTAAGAACTCGAAAATTCAATTTGGTTTATATAAGATGGTTGTTACGATACTAATTCGCGCTTAATATCTGTCAACTTCAATTCGATATGAAGAAATTATTATTAACTGAATATAGAGCGCTGCAATTAGCCGGTTTTGAAGGGAGGAGTCGTAGTGAGTAACTGCTCACGTCAACTTGACAGAAACAACTTAATTCAGAGCAATTACGATCACACCGTGTATAAAGCTCACGCATAATTGCTAGACGCCGTATATTAACTAGTATCGATTAATTACTGATCGTTTTATATCGATACCGCACTGAGTGGACACAACACTAATCGGCGGTCCATTCGGAATGTAATGGGCGGCGATAAAAATTGTAACACGTGTTTTATGTTGAACAAAAGGTTTGAAAGAATGTTGTTGCGCAAGAGCAGATAGTTGGACAGTTCAAGACCCTGAACAGCGAGTGACATTAAACATTATAGTGTTCTATTCTGTTTGACGTGAAGGATGGTAATAAAAAATGGGGCGGTGTCTTTTTAGTTCATTGCAAAAATGTGCTGAGACATGGACAAGTCACACCTACTGCGTATGTACCTTGTCTAGTCTTGTTAACTCTACAGGTTATTTTATGAGAGGTTGCTGATAATATTGCCACACTGTGCGGTCTCTTCTGGTGCTGGCTGGTTACAAAATTAAGTTAAATGGCTGCACAGGGCACGTAGGTCACAGTCATTATTCTAGTTCCTAATTTAAAACGGTTTTTTGTTACGTTTTTTAAACGGAACAATTTAAATTATGGGTGACCAGCAAAATAAAAGCATCTAGCTTAAACTTTAAACAGCAATAAAAGCATAATGAGCCAGTTTGAATGGAAATCACGTACGCAACAATTTGTTCGTTACAAAAAAATCAACATTCTGACATTACGATTTTCCCCGAAGCGCAAAGTGACTTTATTCGCGGTACAGCTACAGCTGCCTCCGGTAACTTAAAAACCACAGTGTTTAGACTCTAACTTCCGATATTTTAACGGTATCCAAACTGTCGCTTAACAGTTTCCACGGATTATAGTGTAACGTAATTGCGCGCGCGCTGCTTACGTTATCGGCGCAGGAGCAACGCGAATTACATGCTATTGTTGAAGTTATGAAACGGAAAATTGAAATTGTTTTACAAATAACTGACATTTGATCAAATGTTATTGGTTCGCATTTGCAATGTGTGTTTATTTGTGTGTGCAGTGTTAATTAATATTTGCTTTCGATTTCGTATTTCAAATTGCAAAAATATTTTCAAATCGTAATAAAATAAACAAATCATATTGTGCCTTGTTAATTTAATTTATTGGTTTTTCCATCTGGAATTTCTCAGTTGCAGGTCGGATGTGTGCACGGGTTGATGGATATAATGGCAATAGACTCACCCCCTATTACATGGGAATTAAAAATAACTGGCGAAATGTGGGTGTAGGTACACCTCTGCCTAGTCCTTTGCATACAGGCATGATGTTATGTTAATTCAAATGAACTTATCACAGTCAAATTAAATCATTCTAGCCAATGAAACATTCGATTTCTCGTCACACAAATCACGTCATATGCACAGATAACATTAAAAAAATCACCTTATGCTGTAACAGCCATCAAACGAGACAAGTACATAAGCACTTGAATCGTAAACCATTGTGCCGAGGTCATTGACACCATGATTCATGACGATCTATCACTATCATTTATCTACGTAGTACAGGAACGTGGATGTAAAAAAGCTAATCAATAGTGGTGTTTTTCGGTAAGTGCCCTTAACTTTTTGCGAAGCTTTTTACATGGCACGATGTTTTTATGTTGGACACACTGTCGAGGGGTTTTTCTAATTAATCTTTTTTATTAAGGAGTGAATTCCTATTTTTAGTTTTCTCTAGGAAAGACTTACAGTATGTTTTTGTGTATAGGAGTTCCTGTTTTTGGGTTTTTCTAGAAAAAGTTAAACAAAAGCTTGTAAAAAGGAGATTGCTACTAAAAGTAGGTACCTTAATCATGTTGGAATGTTGTTGATTTAGTTTCTATCCAAGAACTACATTGTAGAGAAACTAAAGTACTTTGATAATCTAATATCGTTGTAGATAAGTTTATTCTGTGCTAACAATGTTATCTCTAACTAAATTCCGTGATGTAGGTAAAAGAAAATGCTTTTGCTGAGACATAAAATAGTACATACAAACATAACATAATTTGCCTATAATGTTCCCACTGCTGGGACACACACAGGCCTCCTCTCGGTGAGAGGGAGTGGGTCATAATCCACCACGCGGGTCGAGTGCGAGTTGGTAGATGTTACATGTCTTCGAACTTTTGGTTCTAGGACATGTCTGTTTCCTCACGATGAAAAAAGTACAAAAAGCTAAAATTAGCTCGCTGAACGTAAGGACAATGTGTAGCATACAACAATAGTAAGACACAGTCACGAACTGCTCCGTGCACTCTACAACACATTACCTTATCATGACACAAAACCCACACGCGATAATCCAACTTAAATCCTTTAAAATACGATCCCATATCGTGTGATTGGTCCACACAACTGGTACAGTTCAGTGAGGTTGATTGTACGCGACTGATTACTTCGAAAGAGTACAAAGAAGTGTGAAAAGTCACAGTTAGATCGCTAAATGTTGTGTGATATATCGAATAAATGCAAAATTCCTGAGTATATTAGTTTTCTGCAGCAGGAAAACGAAAAACAAAGCATTGGCATTTTATCGTTCTGAGAAATCTGTGTTAGTGATGTTATCGATATGTGCAAGCTAGAATGAAATCACCACTTATCGATATGGTTCCGAGTTCTGCTGAAAGATCAGAATAACTTCTGCCATATTGTTTATGTTACCTCATCATGATGAATGGTTACCGAAAAATTGGTACTTTTAGCCCTTCGAATGACAGTTAGGAGAGATTTGTTGGTGTTTTCACTAACAAAAATGCACATAACGTTAATAAAGAATGCCCTTGGGCATCCTCTTGACCTCCCAATATAACTTTATATCACAGAACATGCCCACATTCCCCGGAGGGTTAGGCAGAGGTGTACCTATAGTACACCCACATTTTACCAGTCAGGTTTAAAAGGGTTACTACGGTGGGGCCCTAGTGATAGGGTGGGCAAGTGCAGTCGGGAACACCCAATCGACCTAGCAGTAGGGCCTATCTCTATATCTATTATTACACTACCCTACCTAGGAGATAGGGACCCTACCGATTGGGTAGTGTAATAAGCCTTAAGTCCCTTGTAACAGGGGCCTATTGCCATCAACCGGGCATAAATCCAGACTCCTGACTGCTTTATATGACAACTAAAAGTGTAAGTCAGGCTTTTTATTCACTGGACTAAAAGATGAGAAAGTTTGAAACATAGTTTTTGATCTTTAAAGACAACAGTCAACATAATGTTTATTATAAAATCAAATGATCACATGAAGTAGGTAGTTAAAAGAACGTGTGAAAGTGTCCTTACTGTCAACTGAAACTTTCTAACACATTAGGCTTTCACGTAAAACATGTAATAACTTTAAATCATGTACAAACTTTTATGACATTAGTCTGGAGTTTATACTGTAGTTCTATAACGTCGCCCAGCAGTGAAAACCACGTAAGTGTTTATAACAAAATTTTACAGGAGGAAGAAAAAACTGTCTACTGAAAAAAATGTATGAGTGGGGATGATATTACCTATTGTTTTTTTTTAGATTTAACTATGCGCTAGGAGTAGCTGATGAAAGTTTGCTAGAGTAATCTGTGCCTACCGAGTTTATAAATCCAAAGAACAAATATTTTTTTTTTGAGGAAATGAGACATCCGAGGTTTTCACTGCTGGGCGACGAAAGTTAGTTGGTTAGCTTTTCTCGTTACTATAAGTTAAACTCTCACAAGTAAGTTAATTTCCAACGAAGTTACGTAGCTTCATATTTACTTTGAAATATAATTGTATTTGTAAAACATTGAGAAAATAGTTTGTTAAATTATCAACTATAAATATAGTAGAATGACTTAGTATTACTACTAAGTATATACTTCAATACTAATTTAAAGAGTATACCAGGTCACAGATTACTGAATAGTTACTACGTAAACCAGGTGAAGACGGCAATACGATAAAAAATTAAACTGTATATATCTGATGTCGTTCCCAGTCTGCATACGAAAATTCAATCAAATATATCCAATAGTTTAGTCAATATAGCTAGTCAAAGATTGGCAAATCCCTTAGTCAGCACAGCACTAATATTTAGTTTGTTTGAAAAAATCAGGTTTTCAATTTCGATGTTGGTATTTATTTGATAGTAATCAAAATACTCCTAAGCATTAGTGTCACCAGTATTTGCATTTATCGTCGTACTAGCAGCACCCCGCGGTTTCACCCGCGTAAGTGTCGATCCCGTGGGAATATCGGGTTAAAACGTATCCTATGTGTTAATCTGATGTATAAGCTATATTACTGTAAAGTTTCATCAAAATCCGTTAAGTAGCTTTTGCGTGACAGAGCAACAAACACCCATCCATCCATCCTCACAAACTTTCGCGTTTATAATATTAGCAGTTTTGTCATCTCCACGTTGTAGAAAGAATATTTTATTTCGCCAAGCTCTGTCTAAAAAAGGTCAACAACAAAAAAAATATGTCGTGAAAGCGCCAGTTATTCAATACACGTCGGAAGTAGATAACCACATTTTAATTACTGACAGAACTGTCGATCAGGCAAAATTAATTAATAAGCGAGAAATACTAACAAATTAGAAACACGATTGAGCTGTCACAGGCCACACCCATACATCTCAACTTGTCACTAATTACAAATTGATATAATTAGCTACACAACAGCAGCTAAAGACAACCCCGTCACAATGCCTGCGCGTGCGCCACGGATTTAGTTCGCCACGTCCGCTTTGTGTGCCCGACTGTACTTGTCTGACATTGATCACATGATTGACAGCTAAGGTCCTGGATTTATTACATATGCAACTATGCAGGCTTGTATTAATAGGATTTAGAATAATATAAAAGGATTTGCATTTATGAGTTGTATATTTTTCATATGTATCTAATGAATTTAATTAAACTTATTTATGCAGTACACGATAACTTTGACAGAATGATATAAATAAATGATTCATTTACCTACTTCTCAGTTCTTCGAAGCTCATCATAATCAACCTATAATGTTCCCACTGCTGGGACACAGTCCTCGTCTCTGTGAGAGGGAGTGGGCGGTAATTTACCAAGCGAGCCCAGTGCGGGTTGGTAGATGTCACATGTCTTCGATTTTTTGGTTCTAGGACATGCCGGTTTCCTCACGATGTTTTACTAGTCGAGCATAGCGGGACTAGAGAATAGGGGGACTAACCGGATGTTTTCCTTCACCGTTTTGTGAGCAGTGGTGATGAAATAATTTACACAAAGTAAAGCACCTATCTAGGTTCGAACCTACGACCTACAACTCGTAAGTCACGGCCGTTACTACTTGGCCACCACTGCTCTCAAGCTCATATAGCTGCACATTCCTCGTAACGGGTTTGATAATACACGCATTTTGAATGATCAGTAACAGTAGTGTTTGGTCATTGTTTCATGCTTCGAATCAACAACGATGAATGAACATCAGTTTCCATTGTAAGCAGGTTACATATTTCATGAATCAAAAGTGAAACTTCCATACCACATTGAAATAACGCGGTCAACAAAAGAACAATCATAATGTTACGACATACCTCGCTGTGACTGTATCCCTTACAAAATTTAACATTTCATCATGGTACTAACACCCCAGATATTAAACTGAATTTGCCGCATAATTGCTGCCTTTGAGAGGCAAATTGAAATGTACTTTATTTTTGTATCGGTAAAGTATGTTGTTGATTGAAGAGGGCGATTAATATCTATCTAATATGTGGTGTTTGACAATAGAAAAGTGTAAGGTGTATTGTGTGTGGTCACGGGAGAAAAGTCACAATGGAGACCGTGAAATAGTTTTATAATTTGATGAAAAGTTAATCGTGAGAGAGGATTCTTTGTAGTGCAAGACAGGGAACGCGGGAAATAAATGAATTAGGACAGTTTAATATTAAATTAATGAAGAAGAAGAAGAAGGAATAAAACTCAAGAGCAACCATAAGCTATGGAACCGAATTCTGGTCGAAGCTTATTTAAAATATAGGCATAAAATGGAGTCACCGATTCGACGAAGAAGAACCATGGAACGAGAATCAGCAACATTGATTCCAATCCAGCTCTGTTTGTCGCTTAGCTAACGTAAATCTATTTCAATAGAAACATGTTATGTACCAACATTAGTTTCACTCTCTTAAAAGGTAAAAAGTAAATATGTGAACTACGCAATTAACTTGTAAAATAATTAGCGTTTTGATTGGTTTCGCGGAATAAACAATATAAAGTGTGTGTGATCGAGGTCGGCCTGACAAGGATAGCGAGTTTGACGGGTTGGACATATCCATTAAATAGAAAGTAGTACGTGGGGACCAGAGAGCCATCGGTCCCTTGACAGGGCTTTAAATTATACAATGATTACTTTTGCTATGCGCCTCACACAGCGCTATAAAGTAGAAAGGCGTTACTTCGAAATTGGTTATTGGCAAATCATGTCAAGTCCATTTTCACCTCAATATGTTTTCTAAGAAACATAGTTGGGAAATCGAGAAGAGTCTATAACTAACAAATTAATTGTAACCGAATACAATTTAAAATATTTAACAATAGAAATTGTTTCTTTCAACAAACTTACAAGGTGTTACAAAGTGCACCTAGAGCAAAAGCAAGGTTGAAACAGAATTAAATACAGATGAGAAATATGAAGTGATGAAATGACAGCCGTTAATGAGCGTGTCGTTATCATTAAAGCAGTGTTATTTTTAAATTATTTTACTGCCGTTTATAAATTAAAAACATACGTTCAAAGAATTTCACAAAAGTAAAAACAAAAATATCATGGGAAAGTTCATTGGCCTCGCCACGTGGTGTGTGCGTAAACAAACGGTTAACATATATATAAATTAATAAACATTTCGAGCAGGAAACCCTTGAGAGGATAAATATAGGGTGTTGCGCAGACGCGGCGGCGGCGGCTCGGCGCGGGCGCAGCCGAGCACGCATGCGCGAATGTTTATATCACTGGACACGAAATTCACTTAAATAATGTTCCTGGAATTGTAATGTTTAATGTTTCATACATCTTGAGCTTTTTCCGATTCATTAAATTGTTCGTTCGTTGCCAAGGTTAGTGTAAACACATAAACATTCGAGAAATTATTGTAATATTTCTCGTCACGGATTCGGTGAGATATGAAAATAAAACATCTGAGAATTGACGATAAATTGTGGGGCGCCTTCAAATAACTAATGTTAAATGGATGAAAAATTCATGAACGTGGCTATGCTAATAAAGCGAAATAAAGAGAAATAGGAGGTAGTCAGTTAAAATATGAGTTGGGCGTTTGATGTCTCAGGGGCGACCACCTTGCAGGAATATAAATGGCACAAGAGACAGCTTGTTTAATTACTAGTCGGCGAGCACACAGTAATTGATGCTCGCAAACAAGATCAATTCCCAGTGAAATCCGATCCGCCCAACCTAGAAATGAGTCCCTTCCTCTGTTTAGATATTGAAAAGAGTTACGTAGAGGTGCAGCACTGCTAAAGCAGAAAGATACGCACCGACTCGCAGCGTGAATTTTGACTGCTTGTTAATGAATTCTCCTACATACCTGAAAACAAAAAGAAATACGGAATTAATATACACGAATAGCATTCGTAAACTAGGTTTTAATGAAAATAAATTGAATAACTAAGACCCTAGAAAGACCCACAAAACAATTGAACATATTATAGATTACTTTAGCCAACCTCAATGCAGATATTGAACAGACTTACTACTAGATGTACTTAATTTAACCTTTCGCTTTAATTTTCGCGCTACGCAGAGACTAGATACTGCATAACAAGGAAATATAGAATTGAAACAAATCTCATTTAATATCATAAGTAGAAATAGCATGACGTTAGAAACTGCGCGTTCGTGTGACACACGTGAAGCAGGAAGACGTATAAGAGACACGGTTTTAATGAGATTATGGCACGGAATGTAGGCGGTGACAAGTTTCGTGATGATGCGTATCATGGATGTGGTAATGGGATTGATGAGGCGGAAGATTTCGTGTGTCTTGTGATTTTTACTGAAGATTCTACACGCAATTCGCTCCTGATGATAGGATAAATAATGAACGAATAAAGACAAAGCAGGCATTAATCAAAATCGCAAAGAAGAAGGTTGTGGAGTTTTTGACCGACCGTTTTTGTTCTCTATTACATATACAGTAAGCACGAAAATCTCTTGCATCAACAACGATGCAGCACAAAACGGGGACCAAAACACGAGGCCAAAAAAAAAAATAAGCCCTTGATCAGGGCTTAGTATTAATTTGCTTTTCTCAAGTGTCAATTTTGCATACCATGATAATCCCGTTACCATTATTGCTGGCATAAATAACAGGCTTCCTGACGGCCCAGATTTAAATACTGTTTTAATACTTTATACTCCTCCGTCGCCTCCCGTACACATACGCAAAGCTTATTTACACCAATCATAAGTTGAACTAAGGGGTAATCCACATGCCATGTTCAATTTTGTTTGTTTGTATGTAGCAGAAGAGGGCGGCCCATTTGATGATAAGTGGTTGCCGACGCCTGTTGACATCTGTAATATCAAAGGCATCGCAAGTGTCCATCCATCCCAGAGACAACGCTGAAATGTTTCGTGTACCTGTTACACAGGCAATCCAGAAAATAGGAACTTATCAGTCCGTGAAAGCAAGGATTGTGTACTTGCTTTAAAAGAGGAATGTAGAAATCTTCTATGCCTATTATTAAACTGACAATCCAGAACACAGGAATTTAGCAGTCCCTGTAAGCAGAGAATGTGTGTGTGTGCGGGCTTTGGAAGAAGGATGGCAGAAGTAAAATATTTCTATAGCATGCTTAGTTATCGGGCTTCGTGGGAACGGGTCAGTGTCAGTGCCGGCGGCGCCTGCGCAGCGGAAGTCGGCAGGACGTGCTGCACATTATGTGGGACTGCTATATATTTTGTATCCTTGGCAATTTGTTTGTAAATGTTAGGAATGTTTTTTAATGTGACTAGGATGGAATAGGAATCTTGCGCCGTAGTCGTTGAGTTATTTTACTTCATGCAGTATTTATTCTACTTCTTAAAGCAAAGCAACGTGTAATATGTCTTATTATTCCTTCTATCTAATTTATCTTTAACACAATCCATCTTCCTTTAGTCTGCTCTATGTTATTAAATAATGCAGATCAATTCAAATCCTACTTCGAGAAACTTCCATTATTTATGATATATGATTGATGAAAACAAGATGATCCAAATGATACCTGCGGCTATTTAGAACAAACACTAGATTCTCGTAGATAAACATTTTCATTTCCCGTTCCTATTTACGATTTTCCACTGATACAATATTTAATGGCAATGAAAGGAGTTTATTATCAATCGTCTGCGTTGTAATAACGCGTTCGTTCCCAACACTACTGTTTTGGCCTTCAACCACCATTCATGCTTCTGCAGTCCTTCTGAATTCTACATCAAGGGATTAAGGGTCATATTCATATGTTGCATCATTTTTGTCGAACTTGGGCGTTACTTGACTGATGTCTGCGTCTATCCTGAATCCTACTCCAGGGACATTTAAGGGCGCTTTTACTTTGGTCTATGTAAATTCTATATTCTATTCTATATTCTATATGCAGCTTGGGGCACGGACGTGAATATCTTTTGATCTGCAACTGTAGTGAATTCATTAGTCGGTACACACAATGTGTGTAAATAGAACGGAAGCCCTGTACATAAGTGTTACCTTTGCGATGTTAATACTGAGCCACTTATATTCTTTAGTCGTGCTTTAACTGACACATTTCCGTTTAGATTGAATAATGTTTAGATTAAAGGTTTAAGCTATCACAGTTCTAAGTTAACTACAGTTAATCGTTGCTACATTGATTGGGTTAACTGTAGTCTCAATAAAATCTTTGTTGGTGGCAGTAAACATGGGTTAAGTGTAAGCTCATGATTCGAAATTAATCAATTTGTTGCTTTTACGGAGTTGAAGGCCGCCATTTCAGTTGTATTGCTTTTTACAGTCTTTAATTTTACTGCCCGACTACCGTAAGGAAACAACACAGAAGTCCTACGAATCGGTTAATCGAATAGGCCATAAAAATTACGATCCTATAGGTTTCGTATTTACCATACAGGCAATCAAGCAAATGAAAAAAAAATAGGTACCTAAACCAAACCTTGTCGTCGAAGACATAACAAACGGCGACTCCAGGAATGACCATTAAAACTCACAAAGAAGACCCTCAGTAATTAACTGAAGCACCAGTCTGTTCTCAATACGTGAAAAGTGCATTGCAGCGAAAATGCATCTTCTCTTTTTAGAACAGAATCGCGTACGTTGAGGGCTCTTGGGAAAGGCTTTGTGCAGCAGTTTTATCTGAGAGACGAATATGTACTTGAATGCAGTCTCGACTCCCGCGTCAGCACGGGGGGTGTTACAGGGAGATTGTCAAGTGGAACGTCGTCAGGGTGAACGACCGCTGTTGTCGTAGGTCGGGAAATTGTTGCTAACTGACGTAGATTGAGGAAAATTGTTGGTGCCTGTTTTGTTTCAGGATTGGTGTAACTGTTTCTAAGATTGTCTTTTGTTTTAAGAACGCCGTTTTGACTGTGTCTAGGTTCTTTTTCGTTTGTTTGTTAGTGCCTGTTTTTTGTATCGTCTTTTGTTTTAAAATTAGCGTTGATAATTATGATGGTTGTATCTAGGAACGTTTTTGGAACAATGGATAAAGGTTGTTGGCATGTACATCAACTCAGTAAATTACAAGATGAACTTGTTTATTTGGAAGATACGACTAATGTCAAAACAAACAAAACGTAAATTAAATTAACGTAGTAATATCAGAACTGTTTGTATTCAGAGGGTTTGACGTCATTACTTCAACTATGTGACGAAAGAACTCGTGTATATTGAATTATATACTCACAGACAAAGGGTATATGCCCGAATAGAGTCAATTTACGGGAGAACGGCTTTTGGTTATCCTTACAAATTAGATTAAGGGCTGAGTCCTATTGACGTCATACTAAGGAGGCTAGAGGAAGGGGGAGGTCGATGACTACAAAGGGTCTGCGAAGGATGTCTGTTATTTTAACTAAACCTCGAAGGTAATTCACTAAAATTTGGGAGTACTACTGCCTGATTCATAAGTACTTACTTATGACTTACCTTTTTTTAGTGGTATCGACTTAGATACCACAAAAATAATTTGTTTTATTTGTCTTTTCTCCAAGAAAATATTGGAAGAAATTAACGTTATTATTTGACTAAAGGCACTTTCAAAAGTGGTAAAATAATAATGATAAGGGGGCAATCGAAGGAGTAAAGTTGGAAGATAAGTGTAAGTTATTGTTATTTTTACACTTCATAAAACTTATCAATCCGGTGGATTGATGCATGATGTTTTGTGCAACTGTTATCTGTATGAAATTGTATATCATATCAAAGAGATTCCAGAAACACTTGTAGATAGATGAGGGACGATTTTCTTATAAAGATGTTAAACCTAATAAAACATTTATTGTTACAATGTTATTACACCCAGACGGCCAGACTTCAACCACACACAAAAAACAGGCCCAGTACACACAGCACATATTTCACAACCTAATGCTCTAAATAATTTTAGTGAGAGCCAAGGCTCTCACTAAAATAATAACGAACGGCTTAATATCAGGCTCGTTACTCACGGACGCACAGCAGGTGAACTTGCGCACAAAAAAGTAATGACAGCCAGTATTACACAGTGGGACGCCAGTTAGTACGCACTGGATGTGTCGTTGTAAAGGGGAGTGCAGTGTGGTGGAATGAAGCTTTGCGAATTGCTTTTTGGATGAAAAAAACCCATTAGAAATAGGATTATTACTTTTTGGTTTGATATTGAATATGGAAGAAGTTATAGATGTTGAAGTTTGTGATGAGAATGACGAGGAAGCAAAAGGGAATGACATCAGAATGGGAATCATTTGAACGAAAATCATGTGTGTGCTATCAGCAAAGTAAAAATCAAAGCAAGCAAATTCAAAGATTTATACAAACGAAAGTACCTTTATTGAAAAAAAAAAACATTGTCAAAATAACTTCCAAAAATGCAATATACTTGAGGCATATAATTTTACAATTTGAACAAAAGTGCATGCTCAGCGGGGGAAGTGCCCTCAGGTCCTTTGTAGTGAACAGCACTACATTCGCAACATTGTTGAACAGCTATATGGGGAGTTTTATGGGGCTCATGAATTATAAGTACACTAGTAACGTACAAAAGCAAAATTGTTAGACGATGGACATTTAAATTTTGGGCCGATTATAACAGCAGTTAAAATATAAGAAGCTTTTATAAATGAAACTGCACTTTTTAACATAGTAGCAGCAATACCTACTTCGAAATTCCAAGATCTGTTGTCAGTCACATGTTTCTTTGAAACAGCCTCAGTCGCAGTTTCTCAATAAATTGACTATAACGGGAACCAGAGCGTTTTGTAAGTAAAACTCTGTTTTTAGAAGAAATGTTGTAATTCTATAAATAATGACGGGAACCCATGGTGCTCGCACAAACAGACCCGCGAACAGACATGTTACAGGAGAGAGTGCGGGTCAATGTGTTCTACACAACAGTTTAGGGATAACACGCAAAGAACAATTTAGACTTTCTGTGTGATAAGAATAGGGTTTCAAACAACGGGAACTTGAAAAAAAATGTAAAATCGAAGTAAATCAGGACAGAGCCATATATTCAAAGCCAATAATTGCATATATAATTTTATTGAATGGTCGAATTCAATGAATGAATTACGTTTATTCGAAAAACAGAATTACTATTAAGTTCAATATAATACCGTACAAAAACCAAGAGACATCAAAAAGCTACAAAGAATTTAGTACAAAGGACAGCCCTGAGTAGAATAAACACGATGTATATAAACAAATTGCTGGCACCTGCCATAAAATTTACCTAAAGCGGTCACGCACCGCCTCATGAACCGTTTGTTTGATGTCAAAACACTTGACACAGAAGTAACGAAAAGTTATAAAAGTGAAGTCGGGAACACACGGACATATACCAAATAATCAATGATTTCACAATACAGAAATATTTTACAATCATCTTTGTAAAAGAAAAAGTATCGTACCAACAAAGCATCCAGAAATACAACAAATGATAATTGACATTCAAGACAAAGAAATTTTCTGTTAACAATCGTAGTTGTTTGCACATAAAACGTTGGGTTACATTTGCACTATTTTTAGTAACACATTAATTCGCTTTTGTGACTCAGAGATGTAGTAAAGGGTCCAAATGAGATTTCAATTCTAGCTGTACAAAGTGAAAACAGACTTTATTTGTTGGTCATAAGGTTCGAAATTTAATGTTTGGTATGGGAAACATTTCATAAGGTAATAAATAATAATGGATCGTCTTTGGCCTTGGTGAAATTAGTCACCAACGCGTCTCGGCGCAGTAAATTGTGAATTAATGCCTTGATGTGACAGTAGACGCATATTACATATGAAATGCAGTGTCTTAATAAAGCAGAAAAAGGATACGACCTCGGAATGAGATATGCGGTATGTAGCTAACAGATTGGCTAGGTTTTGAGGTCATAATCTAGGTAATAGATTGTAGACGTGAATAAAACATGAAGTGAAGAAGAGGAGAAATGCTAAGCTTATGCAAAAACAAGGTCGTCTTGATACATCTCATTTTAAATGTTCCGTTTATTCAACTCTATCCGTGTTGAATCATCTGATAAAACATTAACATATTTAGCTGAACTTCCACGTTCAAAATAATGATTAACAATGACCTTACCAATTAAGATAGTGACTGTGAATACCATGTGAACCGGGACGCCCGTGCCTTTATCAATGGGAGCATTTGGCATTGAACTGCCAGTCAATTAATAATGATACAAGCATGTGAGGTTGCGCAAAATCCCGTGTTGATGTCGATTTATAATTTATATTAAGCAACGGTATATTTCGATTACAATAAAACTTAAAATGAACCCGATAAAGTAGACTGCCCATAAAGGCTTAACTTTAAGAAGAACGAGCTGACAGATTAAGTTGATGACATTTCATTAATAACCATAAAAATATTAAAAGCAGACATGATCCTCGTTACAGTAAGTAGAAAATCAAATTAATCACAAATTGAATCCTGTGCCTTCCAATCATACGATTGATTCTGGGTCATTATAGCTATTGTAGCCAATCAGATAACAATTGGGACACATATAACCAGTCTTCAACGATGAACGTGCTTTCGCGTCTATTATTACGTTACGTTTAAAGTTTCCAGAGGATGCCAATTTTATACCCTGGACGTTGTCTCGTAAATATAGGTGGAGGCAATAAAACGCGTTTATTTCTTTTGCTCCTACTTCAGATTAATTTATAGCAGTGTCAAGAGTAGGATATCCCAGGGAATATAACTTTGTTTGTGATTTTATGGAAGATGTTAATGTAAATTGGAATTTTGCATCTTATGTTTGATCTTTTCTTGAAAGAAATGTGTTGCCATGTGAGACTCTTATCTGAAAATAGAGAGATCTCATTTCCATCGAAGCGATTAAACCAAATCACAAAACTACAAGCCAACTAACTTCCTTAAAGGCATGAGAATTTGGAAAATTGCCATGGAATTGAATGAAAATGCAATCAATATTTTCTCAGAAAGGCGATGTACACTTAGCCAATATTCATACTCTAATAAGCCTGCTTTCCGACGTTTATGACCAATTAACATACTTTAAAGGATAAGAGTGCCAAATCGTTATCCTTTGGCACAGTGTCCGAGGCTGGCAGTAACCAAGTGGCAATTGTAATCCTCAATCCGAACGCATGCCAGACATGGCCATATTAATCAGTTACAATGAAGAATGCCACACAGAAACTGTTGGTTTACCAATTGGTTTTTGTATTTGATACTTTGCTTTTAAGCATTAAATATTCAGCTTGTCTGATACTTCAAGCCCCATTGATATTGAAACATTTTTCTTGATTCCCAAAGAATATACGTTGTTCGTAATCATCGTCATTCCCATACAATTCATGACCGTTTTTACTCCACCGCTATCACAGATTCTGATCGCGTCTTAGGGGGCGTGATTCTTAATAGCTATGATGAAAAATATAGATAAGCTACTGTTATAATTATTACTCGCGTTATCTTAAACTAATCAGTGTTCAAAATTAAGCCAAATTACTGCTATTAGCTTCAATTGAGCCATCAGAGTACAATTAAGTGAATCGTTCGCAATTAACAACAGCTGCAATCATTGTTTCACTTGTCACGTCGAGACGAATTGCCTTTTTAAATATAGGAATACTGTCTACGATTTTATCGTCACTTTTTTTCTAAAAATGCATCAGCGGAAATAACTTTAGCGTCATAAAGTCTAAAAATAAGGGAAACTATAGTTTTTTGTAATTAATATTTAATTAACTTTATGAAAACGCATAAAGTTACGTATGAATAAGAACATTTCTGTTATTATTTACGCTAGGTTAGTTTAGTTTATTCGAATAGGAACTTTCATAACACTGCAGTGCAATTTCACAGAGCACTGCACTTGAATAATTAATATTATAATTATAGTGAAAGCAGTGTCTAATACAAAGCGGTCAACTGTTGGTCTGTTATTCGAACCATAACGTGGTTTGTGACAAATGTGACGCTGACAGGAAGCAGGGTTGTTACAGAACAAAGATACTAGTACATAAATATACTCCTGTAGTGTAATTCACACTGCAGTTACAAATTAATGAAGTATTACACAAATATTTGATCAGAAATAGAGCGCGATGTCATAAAACCATGCTGTGAAAACATTAACGTTACTTGTAGAATAACATCAATACCAAGACAAAGCAGGTAGTAGTAGTCAGCAAGAGTTACTGGGATCCCTAACACCATAAAAACCAAGCGCACAGGAAAATATTAAACATTCCAAACAAATGGTCAAGATTCTTGCAGATACATAGTTGTAATAACAGTCGTAAAATCTAGAAATGGATAGGAATATCGCGATAAATGAGTAAACAGAACTTGTTCTATCGATATTAGACTATGTAAGGAAGCGAGGAAATTGTTAGACATCAAGGGTCCATCGAATAGTTTCGATGATCTCGTTAAATATGTCATAGAATGGCGGCAATCACATGTTGTACCCGGTGTACATTCCTACGGAGATAGGGATGACAATGACGAAGTCACATTCTATGAATATGAAAATCCTTGTGGACAGAAATTGTTAGATAATTATAGTAATCAAGCTTAAATTACATTTCACAAAGGCACAAAGGTTAAAACTAGACTCTAAACTTACTCAAAAGAAACTAAAGAAATACAACCATTTAATTCTTTCTCTTTGATCTAACGTAATCAGACGCAGAGTTCTTTTATAGACAAAACTGTAGACGGACGAAAGACAGACATATAACAAGTTGCATCTAAAAACAAGAACAGAACAACCCTACTATAAACATATAAAAGGAATGTCCCAGATTGTATCAACGTTCAATTTGCATCTTACCTAGTCATCGAATAAATTATTGCATCCATCGCATGATCAGAAGTTATATAAATTCACATGGAATATACACTGGTCAGCAAATAAACCGAGCCACCCACTACCTAGGAACTCTGATTCGATTTTCTCAAAAAGTATAAAACTTACAACTATCAAAGTTATACCTACAAAAAGAGCGTTTCATGGTGATTAAAATGACTACAAATATTCGAAAGTACCGTCAACTCACATTGTAATCAAGCAACAAACACAATGCTAACGATTTGCTCTGTTTTCACCAGAGTTTGAAATTAGCGTTCTTTTTCTCTACAATGAGGGTAGTCGGATATTTCTTATCATTTCTTTAGTTTTTGTCCATCATTTGCTCAGACGCGTGTGTTTTTGCTACTTTTTTCGATTAATAATGGATACAACACCTCAGGAAGCAGCTCAAGTTGTAGCATTACTTCAAGCAGGCATTGCGCAACGTGAAGTCGCTCGAAGGCTTCGAATCAGCAGATCTTCGGTGCAACGAGTTTACAGACGATACCTAGAGACTGGAGCATTCGATCGCCGTCCAGGTACGGGCAGACCTAGGGCTACATCAGCAGCAGATGATCGTTATATCCACCTTACTGTTCTGCGAAATCGCCACCTCAACGCAGTTCAAGTCCAACAAAGTCTGCGTGACGAACGCCAAGTGGTCATAAGTTCAGATACCGTCAGAAGGAGACTTGCTGAACGGAACCTGACCCCAAAAAGAGCTGCAACAGGCCCAGCATTAACGGTAGCACACCGTCGAGCACGACTTGAATTTGCTCGAGAGCATAGGGATTGGACATTAGAGCAGTGGAGTAATGTACTCTTCACTGATGAGACCAGGGTGAGTCTACATGGAAGTGATCGACGTCAGAGAGTATATCGTCGCCCTGGAGAACGTTATTCTCGGTGTTGCATCAAGGAAACTGTTGCTTATAGAGGAGGATCTGTAATGGTCTGGGGCGGCATCTCGTTAACAGCACATACAGCGTTAGTTTTCATCGAACCGACGGGCCGTACACGTGGACTGACTTCTCATCGCTACATTACTGAAATCCTCGCAGACCATGTGGTACCTTACGCAGGATATATCGGACAGGATATGCAATTGATGCATGATAATGCACGGCCTCATGTTGCTCATGTGGTGACCCAGTATCTACGCGACGTCAGCATTCGTACGATGGACTGGCCAGCTCGAAGCCCGGACTTGAATCCGATAGAACACTTATGGGATGAGCTGAAACGTCGGGTTCGAGCCCGGGTACCTGCTCCAACAAGGCTTCCAGAGCTGCGAATCGCAATTGAAGAGGAGTGGAATACAATTCCTCAAGATTTTATCGTCAGGCTCGGAAGGTCGATGAATACAAGGATGCTGGCAGTTATCCGAGCAAGGGGAGGGAATACGGAATATTGATTAAAAACTTTTTTTTGACTTTATCTTTGTTTTTGGCTTTATTTTTTTTTTTCACTTTATCATTACTAACGATTGTCACGACTGGAAAACGACTCTTCTTTGTAAAATCCTTAATAAACACTGAAATATTGATTAAACCCAATGAGTTTCCTTTCATTTTAATCACCATGAAACGCACTTTCTGTAGGTACAACTTTGATAATTGTAGGTTTTTTAGTTTTTGAGAAAATCGAATTAGAGTGCCTAGGTAGCGGGTGGCTCGGTTTATTTGCTGTCCAGTGTACATGGAAAATAGACATAAAGATCGTGGTTTACACTGCGGATTAAGGTACACGTTTGTTGATATGTTTGTAATATTATTGCTGCTGTAATGGCAAAACATGGTGACCTGATATAAATATGTAATGCAAGAACCCAATGTACACACGGCTACACATCAAGCTATACATTTCCAGTTTTAGCTGACCTCGCATTGTATAGGTTTTTCTTACAATCAGAAGTCAGCTTATACTGGTTATGTATAGCTTGATGTGTAGCCGTGCGTACCTATGTTTGACAAATAAAATTCTGATTCTGATTCTTATTTTATAATATTTAATCGGCTTATGATGAACTGTCTAACAGTAGTAGCTATAATTTACTTTACTATTTACGTATTTAATGATATGGAAATGAGAAAGGGATTTCATCGGTTGCTTATCTTTGGAAAGACTTGCAGTGATTGGAGCCCTGTTAGCTCTTCTAATTTATGTTTATTAACTCCATCTAAATTCAATGTTTTATTAGTTTAGGTTAGCATGAGGTGCTAACATATCTCCTGCAATTTTAATGGATGGTAAAGCAATATTTGTTCTGGAACCTGAGGGCAATGATGAAATAAATTGTGTAATACAATAACCCTTAACCGTCAGCAAGACAACAATTTGGTGTTCCATGTATATCAGGTAGCGGCGCAATAAAACAAAATTACATACGGATGGAAAAACAATGCAATATAAATGGGCTTGCAATTTTTTCCAAGCATTGTCGTCGTCCGCTTCGAGATAAAATTGTACTGAATACAAATTCCTCGTCTATTTTTAGACAGCATTCAGCGAGTCCTTTCATACCAATTATAGTATGCGATGCGTATGTAAAAATAGGCCTCCGCTGACCATTCTCGGAGACTTAAAAAAAGTAAGGTTCTACTATTCAAATGTCTCAGTTGTCTTGCAAACAATCGTTTAATTGAAGCTGCAAGTCTTGTTTCTCATACTAACACAGATACATTCGAAGTTATTTTTAGTGTTGACAATGAAAATGAGATCTTAGCGTGTAATTAATATGATTGGAGTTGAACTAGCTGCATTAATTAAAACTAATGTGCAGTTGTAAGCGAATCTAGAATAAGATACAGAATTGGATCTGGCGACGGGAGCTTCGATAATGGTCCTTGCAGCTTTAGAGATACGGATCATAGGGAATGCAGTTTACTGTGTGGTGTTTAACAAGATGAGACCTCGCCCTGCCACTTGACGATTCATATGCGCGGCGTCGCGTCGCGCCGTCGCTTTATATTTACAATGGCAATAACATGGAGCCATGAGATATATAGATGGCATATATAGAACCACTTTAGGTATTGTTACTGGTAATACGATCGGCCTAGTTTTAAAATCCGTAGATTTATGTTCCTTCGTTGAGCTTAAGTACTTCATGTTTATATCTTATTTTAACTTTGCTACAACTCCTGATATGACCTATTTGGATGATATATTATACTTTAGAGTATTTACGACTCTACCAATGGTACCAAACTGCTATTGAAAACTATAAATCTATAAGATTGATTATGGGAAGCAAATCAAGACAATAAAACGCTAATCAAAAAACTACATCAGACTTTATTTGGTGGCAACTGATTAACTAGACTGTTATGACGCTGTCAATTAGTGATCAGCATTTTATATTGAATTGGGAGCAGGGCTGTCAGTTGTGAAGACTCTAAGATACGTACTAAAAAGAGGTAATCATGGAAAAAGGGTAATCCCCAGGTAGAGAGAAAGATACAAATGGCGTCAGTGAGCTTTTAAAGAGAGACCGCGATTACGCTATTCCATAATTCAGTAAGTTTATTAACTACTTGTTGACCTCAGGTGATTCTTGGAAAACGGAAAGTAGGTAATTTAACCAATAAAAACACTGCAAGGTAGTGTAGGCAGTACAGTATACTAATACAAAGTTTCTCCTACTCAGTTCAACCAGGACCTAGACAAAGAGACGTTCTATCAATAATAACGATGATGGAAGTCAAAAATGTATGTGACTGACATAAGCTACCGAAAAGCTTAAGTCAATCCTGTTGAAAGTCGTATTCATACAAAACGCTTTTAAAGCGATTGCCTACCCTCTTACCTCTTTGTCTACCCTCTTGATTCCTGGCAATTTTGATCGTGTGCATAGCGTCTTCAATACATAGAATTCTATTTTCATGATTCCACTTGACCAACACACTAGACAACCCTGAAAAAAAGTTCAATAACACGTGCAGCCACAATCATCAGATATTTTTGTATCATAAATAATATGACGTCATTTATTAGAGCTGATGGGTGATTCCAATCTGATCTCATAGTTTTACAACATCTAACCTGACCGCCACTGACCACCATCTTGGATTTAGCGTGTTCGAGTAATTTGTTCTAGTTAATTTGACATGTAACAGTATAAGCAAGATGAGGAATAATTTATTGAGTGAGTAAAGTAGTTACGGAAATGCATTGTAAAAAATAATGATTGAACATGCCTCCGGTTCCATCATCAATATCCTCTGAGTACTCGCGTGTTTAGTGATTAATTGGGTTTTCATTGATTTGGTTTTATTGTATTGAAGCTGCGGTAGTAAAATAGTAAATTTAATGCTCAAAACTGGTATGGGGATATTTATTTATTTATTAAAACTTTATGCACGTGTAAAAAAAAAATACTGTACAAAGGCGGACTGAGGCTGGATATTTCTCGTTTTGACGAAGAAATAAGTAATCTACTTATACTATATAAACTGTTCAAGTAACTTATGATCGTCACAAATTAAAGCTCTATGTCACCTAATATTAGTAAAATACACTTTCCAATATATAAAGAACAATTTAAATAAACTTATTATTAAAATCCTTAGAGCAGCTTTTCCTTTGGTGTCCCCTTTAACAGGTTATTTTACGAAGTGTCTTCTTCTTAGTGTTAAGTAATATAAGTATAGGTAATATTGTCACGTTTATTTTTTCTGGTTTAAGTCTTCACGGCCAGCTAGCGTTGTTATTCAATTTGAAATATCCCCCCTTACCCAATTATTTTTATCTGTATCATTCCTTTATCATATTCTACGTCTCTGCAACAATACTTTGCGGAAAATAATAGGATGTGGGTAGAATTCCACGCGCGTCCTGTTGACCTTGCTTTGATATAAAAATTGCGTTACATTATACACAATCATCTGACGATTTATGTTTGTAAATATTTGGCACTGAGTCGAGCAAACATTCCTTTGAAACCTGTTCATCGATTAAGTCTTCCCATATTTATTGGCAGACTCTTTAGTTCTTTTTCTTTACAAAATCAGAGTGGATTGATGAATGACTAGATTTGCCCTCTTTGTCTCCTCTTCCTGGAAACCTCTAAAGGTATCTAATACATAAAATATCATCGTTATTCTCGTGACATGGGTATGTCTATGAAATACCGTGTTGCACACCGTTCATGTCGACTGACATGAACGGTGTGCAACAAAGCTCGTTTTAGAATTTTATTGTTACCAATAAAAATACTGGGCTTATGAACCAGTACCACAAACCACCACCACCAGTGGTGTTACCAGTTTCACAAATCATGTTTTTGGTACATTTCCGAACAACTCGACCACAAAAACGTGCACAAAACAGAACTATTAGCTACATCTTTTACGTCAAAATATTTCACACTTCAAATGATTGATAGATTTCATTGATTCAAAACACACCCAAGAGCAATGACCACGTTGAATGAATCACAAGATTTCGTAAACACCTGTATTAAATGGCACCACGGTATTATCACCTTAGATAACTTATAAATAGAGATTAAAATCGTGTAACAAGTTAGATCATGACTGTTATTTCTGCACTTGACAGGTTGTCGTTAATTCACTAAACAAATAAATATGTACTTCAGCGTTATAAAGACAGCTTCTGACTCCCAAGATATAGGCAAATAAATGCCTAATTTGGGGTTCGCCGTCTATTATATTCTTATACAAATTGTGATTAATAAATAATATTGAATTTGAATTTTGAACCTTTTAAGCCTGTATCAGTAACAAAGTGCCCTAGTTAACAAAACAATGTGCTAATTTTGTATTTACTTAGTTTAGTAGGTGCTTCTAATTTGGTAAAGGAAAACACTTCAATTTGGAATGGTACCGACCTTGTTCCGTGCCAAAATATATTGTATTTCGTAAACAAGGTGCTTCAAGTCTTTATATTGTTATATAAAACTTTACTACCAAATATATAAAATACTTATAATTTTTTCTTTAGAAAATACCTTGCCCCACACTGGGTATTGCTCCTGTATCGTGGTTGCGTTTACAAATATTTCTTCAATCTTGCCTTAGTACCTACTACGCTTTGGCATTCCAAAGCGTAGTAGGTACTAAGGCAAGAAACTCCCATTGGCAACTAGCTTCATCTTGCTGACTGACCGACCCCTTGACACATCAAAAGTGCCAGTAATTGGTTTATTTGAAATAAATGCTTTGAGTTTGAAAATGGTCAGGTGCGAGTACTCGCAACCAGCATGCGTGCATGACCACATATATAAACGTGAACGATGCAAAAGGAGTACCTATGGAAGAAGAAACAGGAACTACCCACAGAAGTAGGAAATTTACTGGCAACAGTTACCGATGCTAATTTGCATAGGTTTATCACCTAAAAGTACAGCGAAACTATTGCAGAATATAGCTTGAAGCTAGCTCCCTAGCTACATGGATTGACTGACGCTGACGAGTGACGACAAGAGGGACAAATTGGACGCCTAAGTTGGTCTATGTCCAGCAGTGGACTGCGATAGGCTGAGTTGATTCTATGGGAAGAAGGTGCGAGGTTATGTATGCGACGCGTCTATATTTCATACACTTATACATAGGTATAATGTGCATATAAAATGGCGCCTATTTCCAACTATCCCATATTCCACAGTCGCGATAAATACGCGTTATTTGAGTCTTCTTTCCGCATTCCGTTTCCTCCAGTGACAGGAATATAAATAATTTTAACTTGACACTCAGGACACTGGTCGAGGTACTAGGCTCGCATGAATCAGCTGGTTACGTCATTTAGAAGCACGTGGTGGCCATACGTGATGCTACGTGTGTAAACGTGTTAACTAGTAATGCTGTTAGTGCAAATATATGATAATGTTATGTACCTACAATGTCTCATTGCTATTGTTTGTTTTGTTTTGAGATACTTGGGGACTACGGTGTGTACGCCGAAGTTAGAATTGAGCTTACGGTGCCACGCATTTAGAGCCAAGTTCCACTGTTCAAGAATACATAAATAATAAAAATTGCCCATTGATATCATCATTGTAACTGGCAGCCTTGTTCCACCCACTGCTAAAAATAGGATATTGCTAATCCATTGCTTCATATGTTCGAAATATCTGTCTGCTCAACAACGTAAATAACGCAATGCATGTTGATGAACTGGCAAAATGAAAGCTATTCCTATTGTTAGTGTATTAGGCAATTACCTGCTGGTCTTCGCGTTAAAATACAGCGTTAAAATTGGCTCATCCGTTTCAGAGCTACGATGCCACAGGCAGAGACAGATACAAACTCCAAACTTTAGCACCATTCTCATCGAAACCATACTTCACAAAAACTAAGTAATGTTATTTAAATCAATTCAGTCGCCAAAGCTTGACCTGCATTTTCAAGTTAACACGGTCTCCAACTCCGCTTCGCCCGGTTTTCTGGCCCCATTGTACATACATAAATACATAATTACAATGCAACAGCCATAAATACATACCTACAAAACTGTGGTGTCAAACAGAGCCGAACGTAACCGCGGAAGTTGGAAATTCACCGACACCCGTTACTGATGCTAATTTGCTTAGGTTTATCGCCTAAAACTGTAGCGAAACTATTGTAAAATATGTATAGCTTGAAGTTAGCTCCCTAGCTACATGGGTGACTGACGAGTGACTACCTGAAGAAGAGAGGGATAAATTGGACGCGGAAGGTGGAAAATCGGGTATAGTCTTGCATCCTGGCAGAGTTCTAGGTCCAGCAGTGGACTGCGACAATCTGAATTGATCGTAAGAAACTTGTAGTCCAATAATGTTTTCAACCGACTTCGGAAAAGGAGGAGGTTCTCAATTCGAACCGTATGTTTTTCTTTGAAGGCATGTGTCTTATTAAAAGGAAGTCTCGAGATTCCAGTCTCACTTTCTGATATTAATTTCTGAGAGCTTGAATGACAGTAAACAATTTTGTATCTCGACTAAAAAAATATAGCCAACGATTTAAAGAATATTGTAACAAATGCCTTTCATCTCTCAAAACATCCCAAGCCAAGTGTATCGCTTTGATAATATAGTCGTCAGTATCGCAAGAATAAATAAACATACTTTTGCGAAGAGTGCGTTACTTATCAACTTTTATATTTTGCCTTCACCTCGTCACAATGTTGGTATCTTCAATAATAGCAATCTTTTACAGCTCGTCTGACGCAGTGGATTGAGTGGTTTAGTTGGAGCAATGAACTAAGGTATACCTTATATATATTGTAGACATTGAAAGTGTTAGTACATTTGCGTGCACTGAAATGTTTCAATTGATGCGTTTCAAATGTTATTTTCTATCCCGGAAACCGATAGTAGAAAACAAGACGAGAAACTAATATAATTTAATTTTTTTTTATATTATTTTCATTCCATACCTACATATGCCATAGAAATCATAAAATGAGTACACTATTGAGTTTGCGATTTTTATTTTGGCGAAATTATGTGTATACATACCTCACAGCAACTTATGTAAATATGGCGAATAAATAAAAATTACGTCTGTTTTACTTACTTTTACTTCACTTTCACTATACCTACATAGCTAAGATTTAGAATAACAGCAAATTTTAAGCTAGACTGAAAAGTAGGATATAATAAATTAGAGTGTACGTAACTAGTGTGAAGAATCTCATTAATTTTATTGAATAAACAAACACAGACAGGAAATGAGAAAGAATGTTTATATTACGTAAAACTCCTATAATATATTGGAAATATTGTTAAGAGAGGACTTCAACAGATTTATCTTTGTAGACGGTGTAAACTTTTTCAATCTAGAATCAAGGCCAATTCTCAACGTTCAAAATCTAGTCGCAGTCTCATCTCAGCGACAAACAAATGACAAAAACTTGTCAAAATGTAGGGAAATTAGAAGTATTTTTTGACAGATTGAGACTGAGATCAGACTGTGAACGGTCTTAAAATTACGAGAATTGCCTCTCATATTTTAAACCCCTCCGTGCCTCGGAAAACCCGTTAAGCAGTTGGTCCCAGCTGTCATTCGTGGATCTTTGGCGGTCGTTACGAGTCGTCAGAAGCCCGAAAGTCTGACAATCAGTCTTACCAAGGGTATCGTAGTATTACCCAGAAACTGGGTTGTGGAAGTCAAGTAGGCAGTCGCTTCATGTAAAGTACTGGTATTCTGCAGCATCAGGTTAGACTGGAAGCCGACCCCAACATAGTTGGGAAAAGGCTAGGCTTTGACGATGAATCAGATTAAAAAGAAGGCTGGATTTAATCGGTTTTTTCACCCCAACGTTTTTAAAATGGTTTCAGGACTTTCAGAAGTGTATTATTAAATCTCGATTATAAATAAAAAAACAATTATAATTTATTTTGATAACTAGAACAAATACAGGGAAAATTAAATAGGTTGGTTGGAAAATAGATCACAATTGTGTTTATATATAATACATAATTATTATCTATGTAAAAATAATTAAGATAAAATGATACTTAAATCGCGACAGAAAACTATTGTTTTTACCTTCGCTCTGGTACCTACTCATCATTATTAGAGTAAGTGAAATACGAAATGTACCATTGTTACGTTCCAACCAATTACGGAGGCATTACGGAAAATTTCCTCCGCCTATCGCGTAACGTTCGAATTTCGAAAACAATGCGTATGCGCAGATCGATACCACTTTTATTAGATAACAAATACCCCACTTTTTTTGCTAGAGTAGAGCCGGCAATTATCTTGCGTTTTTTTCATCTAATCAAGTAGGTATGCGTTCTGACATGTTTATGATATCTTGATTTTCCTTATGTTATACCTCCCTACTTAATTTATTACGTCATTCAAAACAATAACTTTGGAGTTTTCAATGCTGCAAGTGTTTACAAAATGCCGAATCACTGTAGTGACATTTTGTAAACAAGTGTAGCCCTTATAACAAATGCAGCCTTGAAAGTAAACAGTAACACATCATTGGCTTCTACAGAATTGTAATAACTACTATCTATGGTTAATCTTGTATTTATAGCGAATGAAAAAGGCACACGCATCATCGTGGAGATTAAATCACCTTTGTCAATTGTTATCGTTGTTACGGGCAACGTGATTAACTGGGCATTATTAATAAGGACCGGCCATTATTAATAATGTCCAAGAGCGATGGGCAAAGTGATTAATTTATCACTTTGACCGGCCATTATTAATAATGCCCGACGGCCCGTGGTCCATGTAATAAGTCAGTTTTTGGGATTGCTTGAATTTATCACTTGGACCGGGCAATATGAATAATTCCCTACTTGTAGCCGGGCAATGTGATAAATTGGACCGCGGCCGTGCCTTGCAACATGCGAGGGGCGCGTACGCCCCGCCATTATTTGACGGGTTAACGGAGATAGTAAGTGAAGATGACCTAGAGGCAATGTTAAAAGATGGTGATTCCGGTGAAGGTCAAAACGTAATTGTGGACAGAGCAGATGATGCCGTAAACGAAGACAGCGATAACATAGATGAAAACTCTGCTGCTGTTACTGGTTCTATTTCTGTTACGATTGAACCTGAACCCCGTTCCAAACTGGAACAACAATCTGCCGATATTCAACCAGAAAATCAGCAACCTACTGTGGACATAATAAATGAAAACCCTCGACCAGACGATCAACAACCTTCTTCTGAACTGGAACAACATTCTGCCGATAGTCTACCAGAAAATCAGCAACCCACTGTGAGTGTGGACATAATAAATGAAAACCCGCGAGCAGCCGATCAACAGCATTCTGCCGATATGAGCAATGAAAAGGAAAATTCTGATAATGAAAAGGCTGCATCTTTACTCAACGCAAAATCAAACGAAATTCGGAAGGCTCGTAACGCAGCTAAAGTATCACTTGATAAGCAAGCCGAAAAAATGTTGGCGCGTTCAAATGCAAATTTTCCTATTGCAGAAATAGGCCAAAGCGTTCGAGTAAGAATACCAGATGTAGATCGAGCCAAGACGGATAGTCATAATATAATTGCTATTATTATATCTGTCGAAAAAGAAAAACTTTACAAACTTGGAACTAAACACGGTATTTTAAACCAACTGTACTCCAGAAATGAGTTTACTGTGTGTAAAGAAAAGTTCATTTCGATCGACGATGTTCCAAAAGTTGATATTACTCTTCGAGAATGTGCTCGAAGAGACTCTCATTTTGATGGACAAGGCTTCCAGCATTGTAACTGTAGTGGTGACTGCAATTCAAAACGTTGTAAATGCAAGAAATCCAACATTCTTTGCAATTCCAAATGTCACAA
Organism: Apamea monoglypha; assembly: GCA_911387795.2. Classification (NCBI taxonomy): domain Eukaryota; kingdom Metazoa; phylum Arthropoda; class Insecta; order Lepidoptera; family Noctuidae; genus Apamea; species Apamea monoglypha. Next base: position 16,206,511 of record OU426924.1, read on the forward strand.
AAGCTCATCTTGCAAGAATAAATAATTCTAAACTTAATAACTTTCTTGCACAGTCCTTAATTTTTAAAAATTTCATTTAATATTTAATAAACAAAAACACTACACTTCACCTATTTTATTACTTTGCCCAAGATAGGGTGGGCATTATTTATAATGGCCGGGAAAAGTGATTAATCATGCTGTTTTAATCACATTGCCCAATTGAGCCGGGCATTATGAATACAGACCGGCCATTATTAATAGTGCCCGGACTTATCAAATTGCCCGTAACATCGTCATTTCAATTTATATTCGACTCAGTGTATGTTCAGAAATTGCAAACTTTAAATGAAATTACGTAATTTCAGTTCATCATAGTATAGTAAATAATAACATCACGCTGTAATCACCGAAGGGTTAAGCAGAGCTATAGGATAGTACACCCACATTTCGTCAGTTATTTTTAACTTCCATGTTCCATGCAGTTGAGCCTATTGACATCAACCGGGCAGAAATCCAGACTCCGGGCTGGTAATGAAAAACTGTAAAGTGTTATTCGGTTTTTCCATCTGGAACTCAGATGATAAAGCCCAATAACACTTTGCCCGGCCCGAGAATCAAACCCTAGGACCTCATGCTCAGTAGAAGCGCTTGTATCAAATAAACCGAAGGTTGACTATCCAGGGGGTCTACTCCGAAGTGGTATCGGCCGAATGTTCGGCCATTTCCTGCTACGAAGTTACTATTTGGTTCGGTCGGTTCACTCTTTCGAATATTGACTATGGTCCCGACCCAAATGAGCCGATCCGAACTTTTTTCGCATTTTTCAATAATATTCGGTTCGGCCATGTGTCGGTCCAATCCGAACATTCGCACTTTGCACTTCGTAGTAGACCCCCAGGTATAAATCATAAGAATCGGATGTACGATAACCAATTTCACTAAACTTGTACCACAAACAAACGTGATCTGGGTCAATCTAACAAAATGTACTGGTTAACGCACGAGACTATTACAAAATCAAACAGGAATAGATAATTACATGCTAAAACAGCAATTAACAAAAAACAAAGTCGGCCAGACGTGTCCATTCTTTTATTTTTTAATTTATATGTTAATTCCGTCCGCTGCCGGACAGCCGGACGCTAGTTTGATAAAATATATTTTTATGTTAATATATGAGAAAACAGTAGTTTGGTAATGTATAGGAGTTGTTTATGAGGCAATTGAAAATTGTTTTGGAATTGTTTTAAATTGTATCATAATCAGCCTATAATGTTCCCACTGCTGGGACACAGGCCTCCTCTCTGTGAGAGGGAGTGGGCTGTACCACGCATGCCCAGTGCGGGTTGGATTTAAATCGTATGTTGTACCAATAATCTCGGTTGGATAAATACGAGTAACGTTTGAACAAATATGTTGCCATTTGGCTACCTATATCCAGATGCAGAAGTGGAAACCCCTTGACTATAGACCTTTTTCAAATAAATGGAAAATGCAGTAAGGATCAAATTAAGCAAATGATACGACTGATTTTGACAGAGGTAGTTTGGTACTTGAAGAGGCTCATTAACGCATCTCTTTCAGAGTCTTTAAAACTATAAAAGCAGGTGGAGAAGCGGCCATCACTAGTCTAATAGTATCTACCTATAATCGAAAGTAGTAAATACTAATAGATTTTTTTCCCGTAAGTATCTGCCGAGAGGAAACGCGCAGTCACGGCGGTGCGCGGGCGCAATAATACTCCCAAGTGCAATGACTCGACGTAACACAGGTTGCACAACTCGTACTGTTTACAGAACTTAATTGCTTGTTAATTTTTTATTTAAACACACACGCACACACGTAGTGACACTGCAGTTTCTTAGAAGAGTCATACAATGTAAGTAGTAACGGTAATTGTTGTGATTGTAACTATGTTTTGGTATGTCTAACTTTAATTCCGAGTCAAAAGTGTCAGTGCTAAATGAACGAAAAGCGAGTTTTTTTTTCTTCTAATCTTAGTAAACTCACCAGCACACAACAAACGAAGAAAGCAAATGGAGTAAGTGTGTAAGGACCGTAGCAGGTGGTGTTCTGCCGTTTCAGCCTATCCTATATAGAAAGGTATATGAAAGTGTTTTCGTGATAGTCACAAATATTAATACAAACATTTCATTATCAATAAGTGACTAACCGAGTTTCCTAAAATGATTCCTACTTTCCTAGGTTATACAAGAAAATTGAGAAAACTCATCTCTATTCAGCAGATCAGAACCGGTTAAGTACTAGGTAGAGATAACTTATTTCTTTACAAACCTACTGATTAAATATGTCGTCTGCATAATTACTTACGCAATTTGGAAGGTCTGCGGGAGCTTTTACACTCCTGCCAAAAGAACGCACCACAGATATAAGAAAGAAGGAGATATGCCCGGTAGTTGAAAATGTATCGGAACCCATAGATATATACCCTGTCCATTAGTTTAACCGTTTTTTGACAGCTGTCTTAGAACGTACATATTCCAGATTACGTAAAACTTAACTTTAAAATGCGTAAGAAAATAAATATATAAACTGCCTTATCTTATTTATGGCTTCTTACAGACATTATAATACCGTACGTGTATCAATCAATGTATTATGTGTTGCTGCAATCACTAGTTCCATCTGTCAAAAAACGGTTTACCTAATGGACAGGGTATATTTTAAGTAGATAAGAATGCGTTTCTTTCTTCTATCTATGGGTTCCAGTACATTCATTACGAGTCTTAACGTCATGTACTACTCGTCTAAACATAACAATTGTACACGATTCTGGTGATGACGGAAACCAGAACAATAACTTCACATCGCGAACATTTGCTTGGCTAGACTCCAAAAGAATTCACTACGGTTCATGAATTATGTATCCAGGGGCATTGTTAACGGTTCTGAAGAAAAATGAAGACGGTTTTGTGAAAAGCTTGGTGTTTAGGATTCATTCATAAGTCTACGCGACTTTGATGGTAGGAATTCTGCATAAGCTATTTAGACGGGTTAGCATTTTTACATACTGATTTTTACGATAATTAGGTACTAACTGTTTTCATATAAAAATGTTATTGATCTGAATTTAGGAGAAACATTTTTGTTCTTTCATCAGTATATTCTTCACTTTGAACGTAACATTGATTTTGAAAGCTTATTTTCTACTATTAAAAGACTTGAACAAAAATCTCGTGTGAATATAAAATTGCAAAATCAAGCGTGAACCAAACCATTAACACGAGTAAGTAAATATTCTTTTTTGTACGAAAGAAAATCGGAGTATTCCGTCGTTTCTAGCACTTTTCATAACTCCAAGTCAATCAAATCAAGGAACATAGAAACTTCGGGGAAAAAATACCACGAAGTCCTATTTTGACGTGTGTCGGCGTAAATGTCGGATATTCTCAAACGAAAACAAGATTCCAGTAAATACAAAAATCGTATTCCGTGACTGACGTAACATCAACTAACACGTAACAACACGCCTCTATTCCCCCAAAAGGTAGACAGACGTGGTAAAACTGGGGAAACATGGAACATTTCACCATTTACCTATACACAGTCTGGCCATAAATACTGTTACAATTAAAAATAAGAAAGATATTACATTTGAATTTGGAATCTGTCATTTTTATACGATTGTTCATTGAGTTTTCTAATTTTGGCGCCAATACGTTGTACAATATTTTGCGATATTAAAATGGAGTGGGGTGATAAAGAGAACCGAATCGCTGTGATTGCATTACACAAAGTTGGTATGGAGCCAAATGCAATTTTTAAAACTCTCCATACGCTTGGTATTAGTCAAATGTTTGTGTACCGGGCTATTAATAGGTACAATGAGCAGTCTTGGTTGGAAGTGAACGTTTCGGACTTCATCAGAGCTGAAGACTGGCCGTCGTCTAGTCCCGATCTTAATCCGCTGGATAATGATCTATGGTCAGTTTTAGAGAGTACAGCTTGCTCTAAATGCCATGATAATTTGGAGTCCCTAAAACAATCCATACAGTGGAGAATTTTCCCATGGAAAAAGTGCGTGCTTCTATTGATAACTGGCCTCAACGTTTAAAGGACTGTATTGCAGCCAATGGAGATCACTTCGAATAAGCTTTTTATATTTTAAATTGTTTTATATTTATGTATTAAACTAACACACTGTAAAAGTAATAAATATAATTTGCAATAAAAAAAAATTTTTTTTTCTTCGTTACAATATTTATGGCAAGACTAGGTTTTTAAGTTCCAGCCAGATGAACAGACGACCTCAAAAAGGTAGCTGGGACAGACTGGATGCGGAAGGCGGAGGACAGGGTGTCGGGGCGCAGTCTCATTTTTGGTTCTAGGACATGCCGGTTTCTTCACGATGTTTTCCTTCACCGTTTTGAGAGCAGTGGTGATGAAATAATTTACACAAATGATCGGGATGATTTAACCCGACATAAATCCAGACACAGAGCCCTGTCTGGACTTGTGTCTGCCACTGAGAAAAGGAAAAACCGCTAGAACAACGAGGCATCTGACGTAACATTGCACAATAACCGCGTATCTACATCTCACAAGTACTACCGGATTCTGTGGTGTCAGGCATGATGAGTTTCTCACATTTTAATGAATTAGTCATAGCAGTTATGCGGCGCTTTCGTAAGGTCTGTCCCTAGAGATGAAAGAAAAATCATAACTCACAAATGCTGTGACTTGGGCTAAGAAACTGTGCTGTAAGACCCGTCATCAGCTTTTCCATCTCGAAAACTAGACTTTAAATTTTGATGTAATTTCGACAAAGCTTGGAACAATTTTCGAGGAATGTTACAAATTGGCGGAGGCGCCGTCGCGGCGGTGTGTTGCCAGTGTTAAAATCTATTTACGCATGTTATTTCACAGCTTACAACTATGAAGATATCGGTACAAGATAAACACGATACATCGATTAGTTTCGGTCACAATGACCTCTAAACACGGTCATAAACCTCTGAAGCCAGTTTACATCAAGAAATTAATCAATTTGACTTTCTTCTAAAACCGAAACGATTTTAAACAGTAGCTCTACATATATGCATAAACTAGTAGGGTAATGGGAAACTATATTTTATGTCACGTCATAAATACGCCCGTAATTAATTTATCGTCCATCATATATAGTTGCAATAAATAAAACGCCGCAACTTAACAGATTTTCACACTTTCCTTAGAAAGAAATGAATATTAATGGCATAATTTCCTGGAATTAGCGAAGTCGTCGACCTTTGGGTCATGATCATTTGTAATAATCGCATAGAGGTGTACCCCCGTACCACACAATTGGGTTCTACGAACTCCAGCAAAAGGTATAAAGGCAAAAAAGTTGAACATCTGAATAGGCCCTCATCAATCATAAAGTTACGTTGAAAGGAGTTTTTATACGGTTTGTTGCATCAGAACACTTTCTCTGTTCCTCTGTTAGTCATAAATCATAAGTTTCGAGTTTAAACGTGACTAAAACAGTTTCGCGGTGAAATCCAAGGACATTATTAGTAGTAGACGATTCGATATCCACAGTGTTTCTGGCTTGACGAATTATATTTCGAAACAGAACGGTGTTTACTTGATGACGTGTCGGATAACTTAATTGTTGAGAAAGAAGTTCCTGTTTGTTTCACTTTATTGAGGGCAGGTTTCATTTTCTTTTGATAACTAAGCAAATTCTTAGAATATTATAGGTTTTTGTTTCTCTACATATTTCGCAAGCTACTGTCCTTTCACAGTTATTTCACATCACTTTAAAAATCACAGTGTTTTTTATTATCATTCCAATAAGTTTACTGTTAGGTTGCTGCTACTGACAGGTCTGTCAACATTACTGTGATCTTTATTCTCGTCACAATAGGGTTGTTACTGTCAGAGGTAAAATAACTGTGAACGGACTGTCTGGTAAGTGAGTCAATCAATCTGTCAAACAAAAGTGACATTTACCAAACTGTCAGTTTGACATTAAGTTACCATGACAGATGACATTAGTAACTGGACTGCACTCGATAGCATAGAAACACGAAAATCAGCTTTAATTTCAATTTCTTTCACGTAAAATGTGTAGAGCTTTTTTAACAGAAATGATTTCACTGATTCAATAAAAATAGACAATGGCAGCCTATATCTGTCATTAGCAATTCCAATGTGCTGAGTCATCGAGCTTACTGTTTCGGCGCTGAATACAAATGGTTTAAAATAAAATTGTGACAATAGTGAGTCATTGTTGGAAACATTGTTGAAAATTGTTACAGCACGGAGGACTGTGTTTTGAGAATTTTGCGGTGACTTTTAATGATAAAATAATACCAGCTTATTACTGTCCCACTGCAGGCCAGAGGGGCAATTCTCGTAATTTTAAGAACGTTCGCAGTCTGAGCTCAGTCTCAATCTGTCAAAAATACCTCTAATTTCCCTACATTTTGACAAGTTTTTGACATTTGTTTGACGCCGAGATGACACTGCAACTAGATTTTGAACATTTTTATTTACGAGAATTGGCCTTCTGTTCTCATATGGAGAAGGCACGAGCATTGATCAACCACCACGCTTACCTACTCAATATTGGGCTGGTGATTTCAGACTTATATTAACTATAAGTCCAGGGGGTCTACTCCGAAGTGGTATCGGCCGAATGTTCGGCCGTTTCCTGCTACGAAGTTACTATTTGGTTCGGTCGGTCCTACACTCTTTCGAATATTGACTATGGTCCCGACCCAACTGAGCCGATCCAAACTTTTTTCGCATTTTTCAATAATATTCGGTTCGGCCATGTCCGATCCGATCATTCGCACTTTGCACTTCGTAGTAGGCCCCCAGGTTTCCTCACGATATTTTTCCTTTACCGATGTCAGCAATATCCAAGATTAACTCAAAAAGTACATATGAATTTAAAAAGTCACAATGGTACTTGCCCGTATTAGAACCCACAACAACCTCGTGCATGAGGCGAGGCCTTAACCACTGGGCCATCACGATATACTAACTTTTAATATCAGAGAAGTACAGTGCTGGATATAGGTAAAGACGCCTGCAGGTCAAGCTACCCGAAACTGTCAAATTTTCCCAACCAACCTTGTACCTTAATGCTTTAGCGATGAAGTTGAAAATCTATTAAAGAAATTTGACAGATTGTAGTAGCTTGATGTGCTGGCGTCTTTACACAAATACTCACATACTCCCGTTTTTTTGCAGAGCATTGGTTTGGTCATTAGAACTGGGTGTTGATAAATACCTGGAACAAAAAGATTTTATTATTAGACAAATGTTTAACAGAAAACCAACTATAGACTAGAACGCGACAAAATTAAATGAAAGGACTCATTTTGTTTGTATTCAGATCAAAGTCAAAAACGAAGTCATTACAAATTCAGTCAACCGAAAGTTTTCCGTTGTAAATCCTTTTCCATATATTCTATAACAGTCCCTTTGCCCTCTGGGCAGGCAGTAATAGGGTTGGTTGGTTACAAATAGACCAACAATCGAATGGCGAGCTTTAGAGAGGACCAAACCTCGAAGGCTACGCAAAATCACAACGTTATTTCAAAATTTATCAATCTGCAATCTCAATAATGCAAGAGAATTATCCAGAAATCTAATATCCAATTACTGTAATAACACAGATCACCAGACTCGCAATTTGTCAAAATGTTGCCAACATAACTTTGGAGCTGCGTACGATTTGACGTTTATCTGATCCAGACTGTTCTTAATTTGATTGCTTAGGCAGCTTAGGTAGGTACTTGTCTTCAAGAATGACGTTGGTCGGAAGTCATAGCTAACGGTTTCAGATCCGTGCAGTTGTTCAGGTGTGAAATCTAGATTAGACACTCAAAATAAATGTAGCAAGAGCGACAACTTGGTAGCACGTATTGGATTGAATTAGAAGCACGTATTTAGCAAAGCGAGCAGTGGTGGCCCAGTAGAGCAGTGGTGGCCCAGTGGTATCAGCCGCGACTTACGAGCTGTGTAGGTCGTAGGTTCGAACCCAAACAGGCGCTTTACTTTGTGTAAATTATTTCATCACCACTGCTCTCAAAACGGTTAAGGAAAACATCGTGAGGAAACCGGCATGTCCTAGAAGCAAAAATTCTAAGACATGTGACATCTACCAACCCGCACTGGGCCCGCGTGGTGGATTACGGCCCCCTCCCTCTCACAGAGAGGAGGCCTGTGTCCCAGCAGTGAGAACATTATAGGCTGATTATGTATTTAGCAAAGCACGGTTAATTAAACTATTGTAAAGATGGAAACAAATGCAACGCGCTCTTTTTTTTAAACGGACTAACCGTTAAAAAAAAAGAGCGCGCGAACGCAAAAATATCGCGGCAGGATTTTTTCGTGCACTGGATTTTCAATTCACTGCTTAGAGCCGAGAGTTGAAAATTGAACAGTGTCGTTTTTTGACGCTCTGGGATGCGATCTGTTGGATTCTGAACACTCGACTCAACACCGAGCGTTTCAAATACAGTGCGCGCTAAAATCGCGCCGCGATATTTTTACGTCTGTTCGAACGACGACTTAGGAAATGCTTCTTTTTCTTTTGTAATGGATGGTATTCTAATTTAAAAAACTTTAACTTTTCTCAGCTACACGTTATTCAAAACATACTGCGCCATGTTTTCGAAATACTACGACTCAGTGTAAAATCAGTGTGCATTCTGCACGCCAACATTGTAAGAATTGTTGTTGTGCCTTTTATTCGTTTCTGTGCATACACTATGTACTTATTTCTACAGATATTTGTGCCTGAACACAATAGCGATGCAGCTTCGACATACTATTAACCGATGGGCGTTTCCCCGTGACGAAATGTAACTGCGTTGTTGAATAGTTAAGGCAAAACCGCAAGGATTATCCGCGAAATATACATTTACGTTCTTTGCAATTTGTATGTTCATCAAAATATGATTCGCGACCGTAACAAATATGTATTTACAAAACTACAGTCATTAAATAAAATCATCAATACAAGTCTCTAAGTTCACATTGAATGACTATTTCATGAAATCATGAGATTTGAACCATTTGCAAATTGCAAAGAACTAAGAAAAAATTTTCGGGGGCTAGCTTAGCGCATCCCCCTTAAGCGAAAATTTTATATTTTCTTAATTGAAGTGGCTTTCCGTGACGTGATAATAGTTTATCAAACTAGAAAATATTAAATAGCTTCATCACGTGTAATTAAAATGCAATCATGTGAGCTTACCGGATCTTAGAACATGGCTATTTAAATTAATATGATGTAAAGTATAGAGTCATGCTTCCTTTACATTCGAGCAAGAGATACTCCGTCACCGTATGCTGCGTTTAATCGCAGGTAAAACGAGGAGCTTGGATGAAAAAAAAAACAGAATTAAATTAAACCACTCACACAACTGCAGGCGGATTAATGACTGTTCAAAATTAATTGCACGGCGATATTTTAACCGCCATTAAATCAAGCCTGTGGACGCAATTACGCAGTTTTATTTTTATTACCGCAGGAAAATTATGAATCAAATTAAGTTATAGAAAACTGTTAATGAGTGAAACGCGTATTTGAACTTAGCTAGTTATAGACTAAGTGCTAAACGGCTGTTTAACGATGTAGGAAGCTGGAGTATCCGCTCCTAATAACGGTAAACGAGACGATATTGAACCATTACGTTAACTTGCAAATGACATAATAACACGAATTATAATTGTAACCACGATTTACGTTTTTGCGATAATTTGCGGCATAAAACTAGAACAGGACTTTGGAAATTGAGGTCTTGAAATGGAAAGTAGCATATAACAATGATAGTTGGTAAGACAACACAAAAAATACGGTCATCATCATCATCATTTCAGCCGACAGACGTCCACTGCTGGACATAGGCCTCCCCCAAGTGTCGCCACACGGTCCCGTGCGACTCGTCCATCGCATCCAGCGGATTCCCGCAACTTTCACCAGGTCATCGGTCCACCTAGTGGGAGGCCTTCCAACGCAACGTCTTCCGGTTCGCGGTCGCCACTCCAGAACTTTTCGGCCCCATCGGCCATCCGTTCTGCGAGCAATGTGCCCTGCCCACTGCCACTTAAGTTTGGCAATTCTTCGGGCTACGTCGGTAACCTTGGTTCTCTTGCGGATGTCCTCATTTCTGATTCGATCACGCAAGGAAACTCCGAGCATAGCCCTCTCCATTGCCCTTTGAGTGACTTTAAGCCTTCTGATGAGGCCCATTGTGAGCGACCACGTTTCCACGTTTCAAAAAATACGGTATTCAGCTGCATCTGGTTAGACTAGAAGCCGACCCCAACATATGTAGTTGGGAAAAGGCTAGGCAGATGATGAGTTGGCAAGACAACAAATATAAATTGCCGTAATTGCGTTATTGATAACTTATAAAAAACCTGTCATGTGAATTAGATGAATATTGTTCAAGCATAAGCTTTATCAACCTATAACGTTCCCACTGCTGGGACACAGGCTCCTCTTGGTGAGAGGGAGTGGACCGTAATCTACCACGCGTGCCCAGTGTGTGTTGGTGGATGTCACATTTCGACGAATGTTTGGTTCTAGGACTAGCCGGTTTCCTCACGTTTTCCTTTTGTTTTTTGATATATTGTACAGTTGTTCACTTATTTAAAATGAGTTGCAATTGAAGTAAAATAAAGGGCATTGTAACACTGAGTATTTTTACGAATTTCTTGAATTGAACAATATCGCAAGCGTGTCTCATTTTCAAAAACATTATCAAAGCAACCAACTGTCAAACTCAACAGCAACTCAACATACACACACAAACTCAACAGCAACTTCGTATAACGTGCTACGTCAATCATTCTTCATTAAGATATCTACCACAGCTGTCAGGCTGCAGCATTAGGCTACCAGTCCATTAAGATAGGCTGAAGGATTGTATTATCTGTTTAAACGAGGAAGGGTAGATAACATTTTGTTATTACGTCAAGTCTTTCTTCCGGATTAATCAATCAGCCTAAAGTATGCTCGAACAAACTCCTATATAACATTATTATGTTAGGAGATTAAGGAGTTTCAATATTCAGCAAAATATGGGAAATCTTCTGGCTGGCATAATTAATCCCGGATTTTAATAAAGCCTGACTTAACGTAAAATGAAATTTTGGAGTAAAAATGACTGTTGTAAAGGGAGAGCTTCGTCTAGCTATGTTTTTATATTTGAACAACGTAAGACCGTATAATTCATAGAAAGGCTCGCACACATACAATATGGCTGGAAATATCATGCAGAGGTGTACGACACACCACGCCTGTATCCCCTGAAGGGTACGGCAGAGGTGTACACCCACATTTCGTCTGTTATGTTTAAGTCCATGTAATAGGGGGAGCCTGTTACCATCAACCGGACACAAATCTTGACTCCAGGCTACTACTGAGATGATTTGATTGCAGATGGAAAACCCAATAACACAGCCCAGAAAACCACTACACCAACGAGGCAGGAATGTTTTACTGAAAAACAGTACATGCTGCCAATAAAACTAACACATTAGATACTAAAGAATACCGCAATACTACCGCTCTAACATCAGAAGATAAAATAGCTAATCTAAACCCGCTAGTAATCGAATACATGTTAGAAATAACTCAGGGATGTTCAGTTAGTACATTTGCGAGCAAGTGCAATCACGCCAGAGAACTGATAAGAAGTTTGCAGCGTGGGCGACTGTTTATCGCGTCTGTCGGAGATAAAAAGTTATTTTCTGAATTTATTTCAAAGTATTGGATGTTAGTTTGTAGTTTGTACTAGCTTAACAGGAGATAGGTCTTGGTTTATATTTTCTTATTTTTTGCTTGCAATTTTACACATCCTCCTTAGAATGACTACCTGCATCTTGTTTTAGACTGCTATATGACGATGGTTTGAATTGGATAGTAGCCCGGAGCCTGGATTTGGGCCCGGTAATATGAAATATGATGGCAATAGTCTTGACTTCTATTATGTACATAGGACTCAAACATAACTGGCGAAATGTGAGTGTACTATTGATACACCTCTGCCTAACCCTTCGGGAAAACCAGGCGTGATATTACGCTACGTATTAGATACATTCATAGTTACAGTCTCTTCCAAAAAATAAAACTAAGTAGCTAACTTCTCACAAATATAACGTTTTTTTTATATTTCTTTCTCCGTCATTCATGCAAGAATAAAAATACTTTAAAAGTTTCCACGATTCTTTATAACCGCTGCTGCATCGCCTTGTCTAAAATGAACCATTTTTTGATGTCTTTAAAGACACCGTTATTATGGACCTCATCAAATTCTTATTCATCAGCACTATCCATATCTGAAACCATAACCTTTATACCCACGCCATTGTTTGCGCGCTCATTTTCCTCACCAAAGAAAAAGCTATCATAGTTGGCTCTCACAAATTCATATTGATCGAAAGTGTTCAATGCCACACACCTTCCCCAGGCAATCCAAAGTGCTAACTATTTCCTCAGGTTATCGATCCACTTCGCTGGGAACGCGCCATCTGGCATTTTCTTGACCGTCACGTGTATATTTCGTGTATTTACTAGAATAGTGTTTTGGCTGTACATGCGTCTAACGTAACGTATTAGACTTAGTTGTGTGATTCGGTTACATAATTTTCTCGCTGTTTTTGAGGAGCTCCACTTTCATCTGAGGAGATGAAATACATCTTGTTTGTTACTTGTCCATCACCAAAAGCAGAACCAATATTTCAATCATCATTTTCGTCATGATTCATACTATTGGAGAATTCTTACCAGGCAAAGACCCTTTTAATAAAAACATAAATGTGATTTAAAACGCGGAAGCAACAAGCAAAAATGTGTAGGCAACATACAACGACATACGAGTACAACCGAGACATTCAAAAATATGAAGCGATTAAACAAAGGGTATTGTGCACTCGATATCTCGATCATGATACAATCGTGAATCATAAATTTCATCATCGATACGTACATTGTGTTCAACAATTTAATCATTGTGGTCTCCTTAAATAACGTATGATGGTAATTTTATTTTATTTATTTATGTTACCATTTATGTACACTCATATATATATAAACAGACGAGAAAAAAAACAGAACAGAAAAAATAGGTAAAAATTCTACTTGGACATTTTATCATTAATTTGGTCAATTAAAACGTATATTTCACTTTCAGACAGGCTAGTAAATTGTAATTGTTCAGAAACGTACTGTAATTACATAATTTATTATAACCACGAATAAAACTGGTCCGAGTCAGATAGTATCATCCATTGCGTGAAGCATTGTAAATGCCTAAGAACCAACCAAATGGAAATGATAGATACCGGAATTCCAGTAAAACTACTACAGCTGAGTACTACTACCGATGCCTGATATAATCTCAGTTATTATGGAACACGGTCTACTAAATTAGCCTGTCTGATTTTAAAATGATTGTGAACTATATTTGTAGATAGTATACTATGTCGTAAACAAAATTTTGCGTTGTGCCAAAAAGATAAACAACGAATATTTGCGACACGACACACAATGAAGAATGTTCGTTGTAGTCGGAAGAATTCGGTCAGGTGTCAACAAAAAATGTACGAAATGCACTGACAACTGTCCGTCCGTTTGAAACAACTTTTTGATTTATTTGATACGAAACTAGTTTTGTGGAATATTTTAGGTTTACGTTTTGCAATATGATTAGATAATTCAATTGTCTGGTCTTTTTATTGTTTGTTATTGTTCGTGCGAAAAATTGAATATTTTATTCGAAAGTTCAAAACTAAACTAGCGGCGCAGGACAGAAAGACACTGGCGCCAATTCCCTTGTTCATAAACTAAACTAAATTTAAGTTCAGTGCATTTTTTTCTTTCTATTTTATTAAGAAAAGGACAGAAGATAAATATTAGTTTAGTCCTGTTAAATTAAGACACTCCATGGACAGTTTAGACGTGATTAAAAACATGGCGACTAAAAATACGTCAATTTACGTTAGGGGGGGGGGGTGACTAATTTGACAGGACTAAACTAATATTTATCTTCCGTCCTTTTCTTAATGAAATAGAAAGAAAAAGATGCACTGAACTTAAATTTAGTTTAGTTTGTGAACAAGGGAATCGGCGCCACTGATAAATAAGATGATGATGAAATTAAATTGTCAAAGTCTGATGATTTAGAAAAGATTGAGTAAAAGATAGAAATAATTGAATTAGATAATGTGGTGAGATAGAAAGCCAAATAAGAATAGGACAAAAGTGTAGCGTAAGGAGAGCGCAAGTCACCCTAGACAAAAGAATTGTTTAATGGGCACGATCATGCAGATAGTGCAGATTTTAATATAGGCTTAAATTAAGCTATAAGAGAAAAGCGGAATGTAGTTACGCAATAACAGTAATCTAACAAGAAAACTATAGAATTCATTATAAATACAATCTTCGTGCGTAAGCCAAATGTCGGATGGGTTTCCAAAGGCCTTGGCAAAACCACAACATGATATCGTCTCGCTATTTCATTCTAATTCTGAAGCTAAGTGAGCATAGCCATGTTCAAGAACCAGAGACAATTAAATAGCTGAAGCTGGGTTTATGGCTAAAATATTGTAATGAAATACTCAGAAACCACAGACGTGAAGGCCGTGATTATTCTAAAGTAGAAACATAGGAAACGTAGTATGGGATGACTATACAACCTGATGCGTCGACCTTAAAGAAAGAAAGAAGAACACATTTGGAGGGCTGTGTGTTGTTTGGCGCAAAATCGAAGACACCTGTTACTATGGTGGACTATGCTAAAATAAAAAACAATTTACTCCAAAAACTAACAAGTTTTATATATCCCGCTGTATCTCAAGACTCAGTCCGCGCCGATTCAGTTTGGTTTGATACAACGATAGAGCACAATCGGTTACGAAACGGTACCGATACCATCGCACTTTCAAGATGTTTTGATGACGTAGCGCCACAGTTGGCTAACAAAAACTTTGGTTGCGTAAACCCACGGCTTTATCGACGAGCTTTCATTCAACTGGATTTCCTTTGAACCAATCATTGATGGAAAACTAAAGTTGGAACGGTAGTGCCGTAAATCATACGATTGTGTATGAATCATTGGTAGTGTTGAATTGTTTGATTCATAGTATAGAAGTCTTATAGATTTAAAGAGTCAGTTCTTGAATATTCATGAGATGGGACCATTATTAGTCAGGAGAGAGAGGGTGTCAAGATTACAAATATAATATGGATTGATTTTTATACATTATTATTAGTAATCATATTTTTGTCCTTTAAATCGCACATATGCTCCAATCTACATATAATCAAATCATCAACAACGTCTGAGAATGTACAGGAAAAGAGTCCCAGGAAAAACCCACATACATGTTTTTTTTTATCTTGTATAATGATAGTCTAGAAAAAACTGGATCAATTACAATGGGACAAAAAATCTTTTAAGTACGAATATGTTATATGTAGTTCAAAGTCTTTCTTCAACAAGCTTAATGGTTTATCAATAAAAAAGCCACGTGTGGTATTTTTTATAACTTGTAAGTGGTAATGGATTTTCAGAAGTAAACAAGTGTGAGTCAAAACAGACGAAGCAATCAAACGCTTTAAATTTAAGTACAAGACTTAAAGGAATATGTTAAAATCAGTCATTAAAAGAAACCATTTAGCAGTACCGAAGAAATCCTTTGATATAGAATATATAAAACAAAAAGAAACACTGAAACTACTGATTCCTTAAGCCATCAAAGTTTTCTGGAGAAGGCGAATGCCGGAACTTGATCGATTTCTTTCCTACAACGATAAGGCTCCGAAAAACTTGTTTATAAAAAGCGACAGTTCCGTCGGGTCCATTGGGGTGTAACATAATTTTGTTACGTCACTCCTGTTGTGATAAAAACTGGTTGAAGAACTTGAAGATCACGATACATGGCCGGAAGCTGGGGCGATGGGTTTTGTACGAATATGGGGAGCTGAGGAAATAGAGTGCATTTCGCAAAGACGTCGAAAAATATACATGTAGTCCAACAAAGGTATACCAAGACAAGGCAAAGGAGAATGTACTTATATAAATAGAGACCATCCCTCTCGAATTAAGTTCTTTTACGTCAGCCTTTTTCTGGTTCACCGAATAACGTTATTTATAGCGACCACATCCCGAGGTAGAAATAAAATTTCAAATGTCACATAAAAATATAACACGTTCCTTTTTTAGCTTATCAACCCACGTGGTCATGTAGCACGTGACTAGCGACGTGCCTCACACATAATAATGCCTTATTCTCACTTTAACAGTATTTTTTAAGGTCAAGTCCACAACAATCTCGAAGCTAAGCAAACTCGTTGACGTTAGTTACTCGAAGATTAACTCGCCCACTCATTCAACGTTTATACACAAATCTATTGACAAAACACAAAACCCAATATTGACATAGCGTTCGAGATTAATTTCTCGTTGGAAACTGGAATTTAATACACACACGCTACATTCAAGTATGTGATGAAAAAAACGCAGAAGGTTTACGTCGCGATGAATCAACTCCTCAAACATCACACGGAATCAAAATTTCTCAAATTCATGCAAATTCTAACCATCCTTTCTAGTTGGAGACTATATACAGTTGTACATATTAGGTATCGTCGACTAATGGATTCCTTAATGTGTTTTGGCTTCGGGAATCGCCTTCTGTACTCAGTTTTTGTATGGTTTATGTGAAGGCGGCGCGCGCGCACGGTAGCCGATCGTGACTCACGCCAAGCGGCCGCATGGTAATGTGAACATGTTAATTGTTAGAGATTCGAGCCTATCTCATAAATCCTTTTTCGTGGGTAGGTAGGATTTTCGGAATTTTTTATAGCGAATGGGAGTTCGATTCTTTGCTATTTTATCGTGAAGTCGTTGAATTGTTTGCATTGCTAGCTACGTCTGAAACAATTCTAAGTAGTTTTGCAATAAAACTAAATCTTACCAAAACCTAATCGATAAAGATTCCAAACAAAAAGTAAAGAGAAAAATTAACAAACTCAATAAACACAGATCCAATATCAATCGATCAATACACACAACGTGACCAAAATAAAACATTTAGATAAGAACCGTTACACCGAAGATGATAAGCTAGAACACAAATCCGAACACAAGACAAACACACAGACAGACAAACAAGAGATGAAACTGACGAGTTGACTGAACGTAACAAATAATCTTAATGACATAAAACTAAGAGATAAATGTTATGGAATTTCATTAATCTCTGGACGCAGTGTTGAAAAACAAATAAGTTATATCGAATAAATTAATGTGTCTTGATAATACTTTGGTAGGAGTTAAAGGTTATGAGATAATGGCAGTGCATTACGTATGAAGACCTGTCGTGTTTTCATTCATTAGTACTGGTCAGCGTGCTAGATTCCGATGTATAGCCGATATACTCGATCGCTAGACAGATGTTCTTCGAGAAGCAAGTCGCTTGCCAAATGCCTTGCTATAAGGTCAAGGAAATGTTACATTTCATTCAGTTTCTTTTAACTCAGGACAACACAGAGAAGATCCTTCTCACAGAGAGTGGGCCGTGTCCCAAGAGTTGGAAAATTACAGGCTGAATATGAAATGAGAGTTCCGAAGGACATCTTTATAATGATCAATGAACTGAAATTGACGGTTTATTTTATTAACAATGGAGACAGCTCTAGTTCAGCTTACACATTCATCGTATCAGGTGTTCTACTGTGCCTATTTGAATGTCAAATGTTTTATAAATCAACAGTTCTCTAAATCTCACCATTGTTATCAGTAAGAGCTCATAAACACCTACGGTACGCGACATTGTCACGACTGAAAGTGGTTGCCAATGTTTAGTCGCAGAGAGGCAGAGGTGGATCATTTCTAAACTAGAAATGGACGAGCTATTGTGATGTCGGGCGCACGCCGCGATCCAAGCGTGGTTCCTGGCGATAAATCTGCAACACCGTTAGGCTAGCAACACAATTGATGATTAGAAAAAAGAAATTTCGATTTGAATGCTATTTGAGAATTGAGATATTTGTGCATGAAATATTCTTCAACACCGTCTAGATAGGACACGCTTTCTGAAATTCTGAAAATATTGTTTACATTTTGGAAAGTCTTTACCAAAAAATGTTTTAGGGACACCATTAGGTAGTAGAGTTACATTTTTGTCGACCATCGAATGCACCTGAGAGGATCAATCATAATCTACGAGCCATCAAATAAAACAAAAAACTGACTTATCAAGTAAAACTTTTACCGATCATCCATCTTCATGAGGTACACGTCACACAACATGCACACTCGGTGGACCTCTGACACTGCGCGCACGCGTATGCCTCGGGCGGCGTATGCTCACGATTTTAGGTCAAGGCAGCATTCGCCAGGGATCGCAAGAAGATTATTACAAATTGCACTACGCTGCAGTCGCTACGGCCCCTTTTAGTCGGTCCAACAATGTTTAATATCATTTAAATCGGCGTTATTATATAAACTTGTCTAGCTTGACGTAAAAGATAACCCGATGAGAAACAGAAATCATGTGGCTGGTGAATTTATTACTGAAATGTATATAATTTTCGGAGCTTATAACTTTGGGGAGAACAATTGGCGAGTTGCGAAGGTCAGGCAAGAGTACACAGATGCTAAAAAGGAATCTATTCATACGATATGTTCCGATATTTATGAACCTGCGCGGATTTATATTGTCTACATAGAACGAACTTTAAGAGTATTTTCCATAAAATTAAACTTCTTTCCCAATATTAAATGATTCCAACGCAACATCATTCGTAAATCTTTCCTAATCTCAAGGAAGTGTATATTTACACAAATTAGAGCCTTTATTGGCCAAACAAGGGCGTCCATTACGTCCAGACGAACTGAAAAGGAAAAGTAAATATTATTATATTCTCGAAATTGATTGATACGTGTTATCGTAATTTGGTTAACGTACTATTTTATTTACAGCTGTAAGCTGGCAACTTTTCAATACCAGCGATTAAGCTATAAATTCAATCAGGCAAACCTTAAAAGAACATTATTGCTGAGATAAATCAGGCTGTAGCATTTACAAGATTTGAGATAATAGTTGAATCAGAAGTTGGTTCGGTCGTGGGAATGGTAATAATTGGCATCATGGGAATGGTGGACGGTCGTGATCTTCGCGATGGATTCGCCGGTGACGTGGCTAATGGCTACGAGTGATGACTCCCTGGCAATGATGTAACTGTGTCGGGACTATTATTTGCAGAATTGCAATCTTAGTCACGTTATAATCTCAGTCATCAGCGTTTGTTTGACATTTGTCCATCATGTTTTAGTTAGATCTTACAAAATCTACTGGCTTTAAACAAAACAATGAAAAAGCAGCTCCGGAAGTTTTAAAATACGAAAGAAAACAAAGTATTGCTACAAAAACAGACTGCAATATAAATATTTGTAAAGGATCCCATAAAGATTGCAACCATCTATTAGAGTGCTGACTTAAATATAACTTTCCCTTTAAAATATGGCAGTTGTGTGACAGTAGTAAAATTATGGGGGATGCACAGTACAATTTAAATGTTGGGTTCCGTGGGAACAAAGACAACAGGTGATGTACGGACATGTGTAGTCACGGATCGTGAACACACACACGAAATACAACAACACAGAAGGGACACAAACACATATAAAAATTTTACTGATGCACGTGCTATTGAAATGGTTCAAAACTGTTTAGTAACATACCGTATCTAATAGGTGTTTATAGAAATGCTATATTTGCACGACCAATCAGAGTTCACCAATTATAACATAACCTGACCTAAACAATGATAAGAATAAAGTAATATTTGCGCTTGTTTCAATTACTCGGCTTTATCAAGCCGAAAGTGAACAGTTGGCCTTCTGTAGTGACCTTATTTTGTATCATTGAGGTCGCCATGCTTTTGAGGGGGGCATTCCAGCAGTTGGAACATTTGCGTGAGGGTGTGCGCCCAAGTGTGTCCCCTGTGGCATGGGGAGTTATGCTACGAAACTTTTGGAGTACCTATTGTCTTTATAATCTTATGAAACATTCATAAATTGTCGTCTGCGGAATGAATAACTTTATATTGCACTGGAAAAGGTACCTAAATTTGAATAAAATCATCCAGATTTTGTCAAAGTAAATCTTCCTCAATTCTCGTTTGATGTTGAAAGGTTTTGCAAAAATGCAAACGTAATAGAAGATCGAACAACAAAAAATATAGCAAAAAACGTGAAAGCTTGAGTACGACTATAATATTTTTTGTTATATGTATACGACAAAAAAAGAATAGATGTGGCAAAAAAGGGGATCTTTTTAAATACACAGCACTAAAAAATGGGTAAACAGTGAATATAATCCCAGAAAAAATGGAAAAGGTCAGAGGTCCCGCAAAGTTTAAAGAGTCCCAAGGGTCGGCAGCAATAGTAATCCGGCGCATGTGTCACAGTCATGGTTAAGCGATTAGCCAACGACGGTAGCGAAAGAGATTTTTTCGTTAGAGTTAAATAAGATTGATGAATGATTAGGGAAACAAATGATGAATCTTTGGAAGGTTAGTAATATTTTGCTGTTTTTTTTTATATTTTAAACGCTTTTCTCTTATATGGTAGGTAGAAAGAATATATATAATGCCCCGTGCTACAATCTTTACTCGTACATACTCTTTTGCAGTCCAGTTTCTCAAATCAAATAAAGCTCTGATTCTTCTAAACTAATATCATAAAAAGGTGAAATGGTTTGTATGTAATGATCTGATTATGAAAATTCTTTCACGGATATTAAGCTACACTTTTGCCGAGTTCCACAGGACGGTTTTATGGTATTGTTGACTTCCATGTGGACGAAGTCGTGGGCAGAAAATTATTTGTGATAAAGTCATAATATAAAAGTAAGACTTTATCTGTTTCATTAAACAACACATTCGACACAGAGCTTATTCACCCCAAATGCTCGCAAATGTTGCAGATCTAACAACCAAAACTAATGTCCAGAAACTGGAAATCGCGCCATAAGCGAATCCCGTGAGAATGATCCAAGATAATAACATATCGACAAAAACCAAAGGGTGTTCACTGAGGGAGCATTCTCCGCCCCATGCGTCCAACAATTTGAACAATGGGCCATGCGCGCTTTGTACTCGAGATTTGGCAGATTTTTTTTTATATTTTTTAAACAAAGAACTGCACGGGTCACACTGGGTCACGCTTTACGACTTCCAACAATGTGGTGATGAAATTAATCATCAGTTCGTCTGTGACGTTTGCATCGTTTATATCATCCTCTTTAGAATTTCACTCTGTTTCTTAAACGTTTTAAAGTTACACAACTAGCGAAATTATAATCTGTCTCGGAGTATCCATTAGCAGCGATTTCGCAATCAGTAATAAATACTGTATAACAATGGGTAATTATATAGTTTTTGTTTTGCACAAAATTGGCATAATAGTGACGGATATGTCTTTGCCGGCGAAATTAGAATTATTTTATTAGGTAACATTCCGGAAACATAATTAAATATTCCAATTAGTCTTTGTTTTGGGGCTTTCCACAACACTTAACTTGTTTACATAAGAAACTTTTACTTTTATAGCTGTAAATACTAAAATTATACAAAAGGCAATTAGTTTGTTTCCCCCCTTATATATATTAAAAAATATAGGCACATAAGCACTTACATGTTCCAATAATGAAGTTGAAAATTGCATTTTCGCTCAGTCTTTGATAAACACATCACGCTGTGGCGGCTTTTGTGCCATCGGATGCACGCTCCACATATTCTGCATTCTGCACGTGATCGGCACGCGCCTCCCTCTAGCCCTCCGACCCTCGGGAGGGACAAGCCCTTGCGAACTCTCGTGTTGCCCTAGCAACAATGTTGTCCCGGGAAATTACGTGTGCAGGTTGCGCACCCCAATTATTTCTTGGGAGTCTTGTAAGGATGCCGCTTTGTTGTTTCTTTTCAAAAATAATAGTCCCATTTTTCTATGTATCATCTCATTACTCGAAAATAATGTAATCATTAGGTATAGTAAAATAATGGTAATGAGCGAGAATGTTTATTTTCATTCAAGAATTTCATTCTATTGATGCATGCCTGATAATAAAAAAAGTGTGACTCATAAAAACACAGACGGAAAAATATGATATAATCGTATCATGAACTGATAAATATTTATTGAAAACAAAGAGAAGCGATATCCACTTTCGATTTGCAAAAACAGATTTATTTGAAGAAAAAACATTGGAAACGTCACAATAAATCATTTCCACAGGTTCAGAACTAAATCCTAGTAACCTAGAGGTGCCTACAGCTAGACGAGACAACAATGTAACCAATTTGTCCAACAAAAGCAACTGTTGAATGTTCGTGAACAACTAAATAATAGATAAACCAACAGACGAGACTTTACTAAATCCCATTAACTCTATAAATCATAGCTCTATCGCGTAGATACAGCTACGACTAATCCCACCGCACAGATATATCTAAACATTCTAAACCCTCGGATTCACAAAGATTTCCATCGCTTAATAAACAGGATGAAATACGTAAGTTATCACGTTATAAATTTTGTCTACTATTGTAATAAAATAGCCAATAAATTGTCGGTCTATAGCCTTATAATGTATAGCTGTAATAGAAGAGGGGAGTTTCCTCAACCCTTCATATTTCAAAAAGTTATTTCTGTGACCTTTACGAAGTTGACTTTATGAAGCTCTTTTGATGTTAGTTTCAAGTTTATTATGTAACTTATTTAATTTAATAGGTATACTGTTTGATATTTGAAACTAACTTCCTTCACCTGTCTCACAGACAATATTAAAGGTATACTTGAATAATCACGAAAGTTTTATTGATAAGAATAATAAAATATGTATCTCTACTGACATATTCTCCTCACATTCTATATGTACATATTTAACGAGTATTTGTAAAACGTAATTTCCATCGATGTGGGTAGATACAGGAGTGTGGGGAGCGACATCAGTGTCGTCGAATCGATGCAACACATGCAATATTTAATTACGGAAGGGGTGAACATGGGGGAGGGTTCCGGTGATTGTATTTGCATAATAAAGCCAGAATAACGGACTTTAATGGGGACTACGCACTATTATTAGGTGAGGACCTCAACAATACAACAATCTATGAAATTGATGATAGAACATATGTATATACCGTCGGCAAAAATAAGGAAAATCGTTGGCAGAAACACACAGGAACTTCCGTAATGTTTTGTTTATGATTTCATGTCAGCAGCACATAACAATAAACTGTCGCACATCCACTCGTACCTCGTACACATACGGCAAAGCGCACAGCCGCGCCGTACAGTGGAGTGCAACGGAAGCGTCGTGTGCGCACCGAGTGCAATTAACTTTAACCGCATTGTATCCTGTCGCGCGTGCGCGGGACTAACTGTACTGTGCTAGTTACGTGTGGGTTAACACATCGACAATCGTCCATTAAATTGAGGTAATCTGATGTAACGTAAATTACGAATTCCTGTAAATGTGATGCAGAGGATTGAGGGGTATGTCATGAGGAGAATTTGGAGAATGAATGTGGATGGCATGAAAGAAGATATGGCTGGAAGGGGTGTGAATAGTAATACCGAGATGACGGCTGATACAGGAGTATGGGAGAAGACATGCTGATCTGCGAATTACGACGAAATGCCACTCAGACTGTAGGACTTAGATTAGACAGACTTCAGATTAGTGTTTGTGAAACATACATATGTCTGTCTGATAAAAGCCAAAAACAACGAACTATATCATTCAACTGTATGGCAAGACATACGTCAGATAAAAGCAAATGGAAAATGCTGTATCAGTCAAAAACAATGATTAGATAGTACATATTGGAACTGCACAAATAATCGGGTTCTCAGGATTACAAGAAGTATGTTTTGAAAACAGACGGGGATTATGCTAACACACGACATACAACAACACTGATAACAATCGTGTGTAGAACAAAAAAACTCAATAAACAACATTTTTCCAAAGGGTTGCAAATGGTAGATATTGCTTTTGAAAACTAATTTATTGTTCATGAATCTGCCAAAGAGACGATTTCAGAGGTTATAGCAGCAGCATGTAGGCATGGCATCGATATCTCTGAGGTTATAAGGGACAAAACATCAGATGCTTCCAATTTCAGAAACCAGCTGATTCGTCAGATATTCAGTGAGCAAGATATAAAAATAAATTACTTTTTCGTAGCTGTCAGAAGCATTACTGGAAAAAGATGGAAACTATTTTCATTTTACGTTTTTAAATAAGAATATTTCAACCTTGGCATTGGTCCTTAGAACCATAAAGGGCGTACCCTCGTTACAAAAGGGTAGCAATCACAAGGGACTTAAAAAAAATTGGGGACTTGAAATAACCTTGAAGTTCACGTGTTACACTAAGACTACTTGTCTATAATTTAGCAGGATAATAACATAGCCGCAGCTACATAAGAATAGCCTTTCATACCTTAGTAAACAGGCCACATCACACTTAATGAGCTAAACGGGTCACCAGCTCCCAAAGGAAGCGCTGGAGTGGAAAGTTATGACGACATTATAGGCGCGTTCTTATCACAATGGACTTAAAGGTCACTTTACTTTGGACGAAATATAAAGGTGAACCGTTAATAAAGCTTAATTAGGAAAGTTGGGATAAGTCTATGTAGTAATTATTATTATATTAGAGTGATGTATGAGAAATTCGTCGGTAATGTAATTTTCTAGTTTGTGCTCCGAAACTCGGGCCGAGTTTGCAGTTTATATCGAGTTTATATCAAAGTTTAACCTAGTAATTGGTTCACTTATGTAATAAAATAAATAAATAAATAATAATAAATTTATTTGTGCACTTGGAAAACATACATAAGTACACAGGATTAAAAATATATTGCACAATAGAATCACATTAAACGGCGAACTGATGCCTCCTAAACTAGGCCAAAAGCCTGTGTTTTAAGAGCCAAGGTTCCTCCAGGTATGACATACAACTGGTATTAAGTGTCGTGCAGGTACTTATAACATAAATACAACACACAACATAAATTAAACTAACATTAGTTAATTTAAAAGGCAATTGTAATGAGATTCTCAGTTTCATCATACGTTAGCATCCAATCTTTTTTTTTTTCTGGGTGGGAAATCATCATATGACTTCTCCCGCTCTGGGCGGAGCAGGAGGGCCTGTCAGACTTTTACTGACTAAAACCCACCCGTGTTCCTTCAGTTGCCTATGCCAGGGACCACGGTATCTCTTTCGAACCCGCGGCCCTGGCAGTCTGCAACCAATCTGTAAGTTTGATTTTGACTTCGTGTTTAGTTATATACATAAACTTATACCCATATACTCCCTGTATATGGGTATAAGTTTATGTATTCTATTATACAGTCGAGAGCTAGTTGCCGCATACTGTCGGCTGGCAAACTTGGAACGGTGTTTGACTATATCGCACACGGGAGTGCCTTTGCGTCTTTTTAGCTAAGCAAGATCTAGATGTGGCGTAGAGTGTCTTCGCAGCATAGCGCGGAGCACAAAAAGCTGTCTCACAGTCAATACTTTGGCTTCTGAATAAAGTTAATTGGTTGAAAAGTCCCTGCGCTTAAAGTCTTTCACGATCGTCCTTTGAGCTCTTTCAACTTTAAGTAAGGAGGTTTTGTAGGTTCCACCCCAAACCGGGGTACAATATAAAATAATGGACTGGCAAAGACTCTGGTAAACCATCAAAGCTACATCGTGATCAGCAGAATGCCTAAGTTCCTTAAATACATAAATTAATTTTCTGATGTGTAACGTAAGTATTCGCTAAATTGTGTTGCTAATTTAATCACATTGAATATTTATGAAGTAGAAGTATGGAAGTGTTTAAAAGAAGATGGATGTATGTGGCTGACTTTATTCTTCAATAAGTTGTTGCACGAAGGAGGGATCCCACAAGAATGGTGCAATAGTTCCCTAGTGCCCATTTTCAAGAATAAAGGTGATGTACAGGACTGCAACAACTATCGAGGGATAAAGCTCATGTCACATAGTATGAAGGTATGGGAGAAAGTAATAGAGAAAAGATTGCGAGAGGAGAGTGAGATTACCCCAAACCAGTTTGGGTTTATGCCAGGTCGAGGAACAATGGACGCCACTTTTGCACTCCGCCAAGTGTGCGAGAAGTACAGACGTGCACATAAGAACTTGCACATGGTGTTCATTGATCTGGAGAAAGCGTATGATAGGGTACCTCGTGATGTGCTGTGGTGGGCCTTGAAAGAGAAAGGTTTGCCCGGGAAGTATGTAGAGTTAATTCGTGCTATGTACAGTCAATCTCGTACCTACGTCCGGTCGGCTGCTGGCTATACCGACGAGTTCAGTGTGGCTGTAGGCTTGCACCAGGGATCGGCTTTAAGTCCTTACCTCTTCCTGTTGATTATGGACGCTCTTACGTCAGACATCCAGGAGGAGGCACCCTGGTGCATGTTGTTTGCCGATGACATTGTTCTCGTCGGTGAAGATGTACCTGAGATCCAGAGCAGATTGGAGAAATGGCAACAGAAGCTGGAGAATGTTGGCTTGAAAATCAGCAGAACCAAAACGGAATATATGTTCTGCGATTTCGGCGGTCTCTCCAGTTCTGGAGCCATAGCGCTTGATGGCGCACGTCTCCCAGTCTGCTCCGACTTTCGGTATCTCGGTTCACTCGTGCAAAGCGATGCCGAAGTAGATCGGACGGTTAAGCACAGAATTAACATTGGATGGATGAAATGGCGGCAGGTCACGGGAACAATCTGTGACTCCCGCATTCCCCTTAAACTTAAGGGGAAGATATATAAAACCATGATTAGACCTGCTGTCTTGTATGGATCAGAATGTTGGGCCACAAAAGGGATGAATGAAAGGCAATTGCATGCAGCTGAGATGAGAATGCTAAGAGGGATGTGTGGTGTTACACGAATGGATAGAATAAGAAATGAGTACATAAGAGGAAGTCTGAAAGTGGCACCGATAACTGAAAAGTTGTGTGGAAATCGGTTGTCATGGTATGGGCATGTGTTACGGAGAAATGAGGAAAATGTCGTGAGGAGAGTTTTGAGTATGAATGTCGATGGGTATAAGAGTAGGGGAAGACCAAAGAAACGATGGATGGAATGCGTGAATGATGATATGGTTAGAAAGGGAGTGACTACCGAGATGACGACTAATAGAGAAGTATGGAAGAAAAAGACATGTTGCGCCGACCCCAAATAAATTGGGATAAGGGCAGGAGAATGATGAAAAATGATGAATATTTATGAAGTTACGTTAAGCGTCTACCCGCGACTTCGTCCGGGTGAAATTTCTTGTTCCATCGACCCATCCCGTCGCATCGCATCGTCCGCGGTATTACTTCGTTCTTTCTGACTTTTTATCTTTTTGCTCAGTTTCTAGCGTGATTTTAATAACCTATAGCCTTTCTCAAGAATTGGGCTGTAGTTCCAGGAATAAGCGCGTTCCAACAAACAAACTTTTCAGCTTTATTATTAAGTAAGTTTATATAACTATAGAAGATGTTTCATAGCCAGATCAAATCTCAAAAGCTTTTACAAACTCTTCGTAGCTAAGTAGTTCCTAAAGACCACTTCTTCCATTCCACGAAACACTATTGATCCAGTTCGAAAGTCATAAATCAAAGTTCTCATCTCGCCATTCTATCAAAATACGAGCCAACTCCAATAAGAGCATTCCATCCAATAAATCTACGATTCATTTGAATAGTTGTTAACTAATTTGTATATTCGTACAGAGGCCTGTCCTGCCCCGTATAATTTGTAGCCCGCATGTCAACGGCTTGGGGACTCTGATTCAATGGAAATTGAATAAGTGGTGAGCGATTGTGGACCTCGATAGAGTACTCGATAACAAGATAATGTGAACATAGTTGACAACATTCCGATTCTATCGGACAAGAAAAATAGCGGGCATACCGAATGGCGAATAGCTTTATAGATGAGAGATATTAAATATCTGGTCGGTTATAATCATTATCTAGTTAATGCAATCATAACTCAAGCGACCAGCGAAGAAGTTACGGAGACGGGAAAAAAGATCTCGTTAAGGATGAATAATTCTAATGAATATTTCATCCAAACCACCAATCTTGATGAAAGCCATAAAAACGTCGTTAGCAGTCATCAGCACAGACAATTAAGAGTAAAATCTAACTGTTAGTATTTTAGCTTAGCCCGTTCTCCTTGACATTCGATCGATCGTGCTAGAAGGTATTATTAAACTAACTCTGTCCCGTTCCTTCTTTCAGGTGGAAGAGAGATGAAATTATTTGACAGCTCAACTGTTGAACTGTTAAACGGGTGACAATTGCACAAGTGGAGTCGTTCTAGGGTTCATTGGGTCAATGGCAGGTTAAAGAATTAGTTATCTACTAAGGTTAAGTTCGAAATCCTTGCAGCCAACCGGCGGAGCGTGACTACAACCAATTCGTTGGGGAAGGGAAAGAAACTTTGTAGGTCTGAATTTATCCTCTGCCTTTTACTTTACTTTTATCTCAGCTCTAAATATGGAAGCTTGCACATTTTATTCATTGAGCAATTCGATGTTACGTAACATTTAAGTTCCAAAACCCGAACTTCAAAAGATCAAGCTATCATTATGCCCATGTAAAATCCCCCGTAGCAAATCGGCTTGATATTTATATTATAGTATCATAAACTACATATAAACAAAACTGCAGTCATGACCTCGAAACAGGACTTGATAGAACAAAACTTCCTCCATTCTTTGCGGAGAAAGTGAGCAGTAAAAAACATAGACCTACAAACATGTTCTGCATATCAATCGATGTGGAAAGATTGATTGAATGATTGATAAGCTCCCGAACACTATGGCTGGCACTCTGGTAATGACACGTGTCGGGTCAAACGCGATATAATCTGACATTGCGTGATACTTGGCCAAGAACTTGACTTTGAAATAGGGTTCGCATGTTTCAAAGCGGTAATTTCCAGCAGAAATGACCCAGATTCAGGAAAGGATATGATAGAATTATCATGCTGTTTAATCTTAAGTAAATAACTATTTAGATCATGAGTTTCCTGTTGTTCTTCGGTAGTACTATTATTATGGAAATTTAATTTAATATTGAGATCTAGAATACGTTCAAGGAATAAAGTTAACTTTCCAGGAAGTACATTTTGAACTTGACACCCACTGTGTTAAGTCATTACTGAAGTCGAAATTGTCAACCCTACCATTTAAAGAAATATATAGCCTGTAGAAACTTATATACACGTGAATGTTTGTCTAGTTATTTTTATTGCAGTTATTACTTCTCCAGCGCTGGGGCTCTGTCTAGTATAGAGTCTTAGCATTATGCTGAGCGATGGCCGTTTTGCGTGAATGTGACGCATGCTTACCCCCAACTTGTTACTTTTTTTTTTTTTGTGTGTTTATGTTCTTTTTTATGCGTCGTGTTTGCCGCAAATCAACGTATTTTCTTTCTTTCTTTCTTTCTTTCTTTACTTCTGTTGGCTTTGCTTCACGTAATTCTTGCTTTAGTGTTCTACTTCGCTTGTCAAAAAAACAGTCATACAAAATATGATTTAAAAGTCCATCTAGGAGAGAAAGACTTATTTCCCAAAGTAAATAGTAAATTAAACATAGCGAGAAGTTTATCTTTTGGTACATTTAATTCGGCAATAAAGATGCGAGGCTAATAGTGATTGACGCGGCTCGTTTTTTGCTACTGTTGTTCAATTAGCGCTTAGTAAGATTGAAGATGTGCTTCTAAAAGTAATTGTGAATTTTACATTTGGGAATTAAATATTTTTGATTATTCATTGAATTCATCGTCGTTAGTCTTAGAAAGAGTTAGATGTTAAGCTATCAGAAACAATGTTTATATCACAGAGGTATGAAACTTGTGCGAAAATTATTACAATAGTAAATGTATAGGTAAATAGCCGGCGTTAAAAAAATACAGTTTTGAAACGATTCATTGACCTACACCAATCTAGATCGTTTCAAGTCCAAACAATTAGGTAGAATAGTGAAAATATCGGCCATAACAGGCTAGTAACGGTGTTCGCGTCCCGCTGCGACCGTGACACGACTAATTGACGTGACGTTTCAGTCGTGTCGCGTCGCGCGTGATCGGGGCGCGTCGTGCGGAACATCCGAATGTAAAATGTAAATGCAAGATGTCTGAGTTACTGCGTTGAAAGGAATGTGATAGCATTCCAGTTGAATAGCATCCGCAATTGGTTACTTAATCAAATGGAGTAGAACTATGTCAATTTTGGCTATTCTTTGAAGAAGTCTGGCAAAGGGCTTTCAACAATTCTAAAGTAAGAAAAAAAGAACACCTGATGCAAAATACAACAAAATTCACAAGAATTTCTTGTTAAGAAACTAAAAACAAGCGAAGTTTTATCCTGATCTCATCTTACATGAAAAAGAAACGCAATTTTCCTCACAAGCTGAAGTTAAGATAACTTTTCAAAAAAACAAAATCCAAGTACCCTTACAGTTTATGCAGTTATGGTAATATGACATCTATTTTCTGCTACATAAAGTTTCAACTACAAATTGTGGAGACAAGGCGAAGTAGTTGCGCCGTAAATAACTTGGTAAGACGGAAATGTTATGATTTGCATTCGTAGGTCAGTAAGTAGTTCACAATAATTTAAATTTATGCGGAAGAGCATCATGCGATGCGCGGCTTGAACAAACGTCATTACTTTCCATTTCTAGGTTCCTGCCTACGTTTATATCTATAGCATAAGCTTTATCTGCCTATAATGTTCCCACTGCTGGGACACAGGCCTCCTCTCTTCGAGAGTGGGTGGGCTGTGATCCACCACGCGGGCCCAGTGCGGGTTGGTAGGTGTCACACGTCTTCTTTTTGGTTCTAGGACATGTCTACCTTTAGCTGTTTTTCTATTATTTAATTCGGTATTAATTTTGGCTCATCTTCATCCTTTTGCCCTTATTCCAATTTATTTGTGACCAGCCAGTATGTTTTCTCTTCCACACTTTTGTCTCTTTCAGCTGTCCGGTCAGCTTAGTGTTAAATTGCTTTCTAGCTGTATCATCTATTAATACTTCTATTTATACCACTACTGCAAAACTATCGTCGTTTCTCCCATCGACAGTACCTTCTAAATCAATTCTCTCTACAAGAAATGTATTCAGCCAATAGTTTGTTCCTAGCCCCAATGGTACACAGTCCGTTACAAGCAACAGTTTTGCGTATCGCGACTGCTCTATGTTAGATACATAAATTACTTTAAGATGTGTTTGTACCACGGAGGAAATAGTAAATGGAACAGACAGATAACTTTCAAACCAACATCACCAAGAGATTTGCCAAAAGCACATGAGCTGTATGACGCGAAATCAGTGAGTGATCGTGTAACGGTAGATGTTGTTTTGCGCCCATAGTCTACACAGATTCTGATGTTTAATGCACTCCAGTTATTAATTACTCCATGGTTGGAAGGTACATACTGGCCACAAGTCTTCGCTTCCTCGGATGGCCCGTTATGGCCTCGATTGTGGCTTAATTAATGAATAATGGATGCAATGTAATAATTCACTGATTTCACTGTAGCTCCCGAGCTGCTTCGAGCAATACGGGAAGCGAATGTGGTTTTGTAAGTGAAAATATAGACTATTAATGTATTAGATAATTTCTCGCTAATTACGTTATAGCGAAATTGTACCTGCTCCGACATTGCTTTATAGATTTATGCCTTGAAGAAAGTAAAGGCTTTGATTCGTCTTCGAGACGAAAATATACCTATGTCTGGCTATGGTGAAAAGACAGCCTTTCGGCAAGATTGGTTGTAGCTATATTAGACCTACGCAAATAAGTATCGTTACCACCATAGGGGTCTTAATGCCTACACGCCATTTACCAGCAATAAAATCTAACACCCGTTGAATCGTAAAGTAAACACAGAATCTCATAACTGCAATCTCTCTCGCCAATAACATATATCTTTACAATTCCTAATTAATTTCACATTTTGCTTGATACGTCAATCATTAATGACAACTTTTACATTCACGGTAGGCAATACAGAACGGAATGCGACTCACGCGGTCCAAGACTTCCAGTATCGCAGCAAGGAATTTTCTCTTTCCCCGTAGCTAAACTGTTGTAGGAAAAACGAGCAATGAATTTAATTAATTGGCTTGCTACTTGCACAAACAAGCGATAACTAACCCTATTTCTTTGGGCTAAGAGTCATGTCAGATAAATTTATTTCTGTTAGCAACTGTACACCATAATTCACTCGCAGTGTTGCCAATCTCATGTGAGAAATATGCGTTATGTTTATGCCAAAAACTTGTAGTGCAGACGGTGCAGTTGCTGTTATTAATTTAAGAAAATACCAAGGGCAGAGTGGAGAGATGAAAATTATACATGATGTGCCGACAAACGTGTGAGATGTGTAGATTTATCCGTTCGAAGGTTGATTTATCCTTCGTCACATTAGGAACTCCACTGGTGAATTTGTGCATTGGACTTTGGCTCCTAACGAATCGAAGAAAGGAAAATTGCGCAATTTTAGAAGCCACAATAAAAATGAAAAAACTTACGTAACTGCTAACCGTAGCGAATATTATAATGTGAATTTGAATTATAACTTTCTATTTTTATAGCGACTTTTGAAATGCTGAGGTTTACGAAAAATAAAAATTAAGTTAAAAAAAAGAAATATAAAGAAACAAAAATAAATACTGCATTAGTTGGATATTGCTGGCTGTTGATAAAAATAAAAATGAGGCAAATTACCCAAGCGTCGTTAGAATATTGACACATAATAAGCTGAACATGACGAATGCGATAAACAATACTGAGGAAACAGCACAATTAAGGAAGATTAATTTACACTCCGATAACGCGGTAAACACCCAAGGTTAAGAAGTAAAAACGAAAAAAAAAAAATACATTTCGGGAAATATCAAGGAAAATTCTCGTTATATTCAATTCATAGTGATCTCCACAGACTTGCTCTAACGCTAGGGCTAACTAAGAAAGAGCTATTGATTCCAATTAACTCAAGAGAAAAAAAGGCAGGACTGAACGCATTATAATAAAACACACGTTAGCTAAGAACTCATAAAGCCTGAGGTCATTACTCTAGCAACACCTTTCGCTAAGATCCCATATGGGATGTCCAGCTGCTTTTTTTTCCATATCCATAAAAGATCGGTCACCTGGTTAGTGCCAGTTTTTATAAGTGATTTCGCGAGACTCGCTAACAAGTCAAAATGGATGAAAAACTAAGTTACATTAGATGATTAGATGAACATAACATAAACTTACACTTTCACACGAGTGCCATTGACTGCGTTTTTGTAAAGTTAATAGTTTTTATTTTTATTATGTGTTATAATTGGACCACTCACACATTTAGAACTTAGCCAAAGGACAATGCGCAAAAATACTCTTTACTAATATTACAAATGTGAAAGTTTGTGAAGATGTCTGTTTGTTACTCGATCACACAAAAACGGCTAAACAGATTTGAATAAAATTTGGCACGCAGATAAACCAAGTCCTTGATAAAAACATAGGATACTTTTTATCCTGGTTTATGAAGTAGTTCTTTTAGAATGCGAGTGAAACCGCAGGCAACAGTTAAGTAGTCAATTAAAAAAGCGTGGTCTAACGCTATAGAAACATCTGATTCGATAATGTGTTACATAATTCTAATTTGTGAACCTCGGGGGCCGGAAACTTGCACAAGTAAGCGTGTTATTTTTATCAGTTCGTGTTTTATCTAAGTCGCATTAAACAAACAAGCCAAAGATTATTTGCTCAGTAGATTAGATACAATCGACGCTGTTTTAAATAACAATTGACTTGAGTATTTTGCAATTCACAATTACTTAAGTAATGAATATAAGAATATTCTAGAAGTAGTTTTAATGGAGTGAAAGATGATAAAAGGGTATTTGAGATGAAGGCTTCTGGAGATGCTTGGAAAAATAAAACAGCTTCTTCTTCTACAGTCTCTGGTCCCGTTATTTGGGGCCGGGACTCCTCATTTTTCTGCGCCAAGTTATTCTGTCTTGGGTTGTCAGTTCTCGTAATGGGGCTTTTTTGAGGTCTGTTTTTATTTTGACCGCCAGGACAATGGCGGCGGCCTCTGCCTTTCTTTTGAAGAAGAAGACAGCCTGCGCCAATATATTGGAATAGGGACAAGGTGATGATGATGTCATTTTAAACCCAAAGGTATTTTTTTAGCTCTCCAAACCAAAATTCTCCAGATTTTCTATGTAAATCTAAAAACTTGATTTCCCAACAAACTATTATTAATCGTAATCAAATGCCTACTACATTAGCATGTTATAGGTTAAGTCTCACGCTTCTGAAACTGGGTAAGTAGCACTGAAAGCGGCGCTCGCGCATATTTAGCGCTCCGTTTAACGCCATGTATGGTATGGCGCATTAAGTCCAAACACTATAATCGCTTGTAAGTGGTGACAGATTGTTGGAACGCCTACCACCAGCATTAGACAAAGATTGGGTTAATTTAATATTAATTAAGTATAAAATGGTGTACAATAAAGTATACATATAGAACTAAATAAGTAGGTAGAGCAAAACCAGACATTACGGTTTTAGAATGAAAAATAAAAAGGGGCTCGACTGTTTTATTTTTGTAGTACTCTTTTTCGCTATACCAAACAAAAACAAACAACTGTTAAACACAAAAATATAATTTTATTATATATATTATAAGTTCAATAGGTACATAAAAATGGTTATGATGAACAGCTTCATGAAACCTTTTTGAACATAACATTTACATTATTACACGATAATTCCGGCTTGTTTCTAAGGCATACAAACAAACATACAATGTATCCAAAAGTGTACTATGCGTGGGGCATGACGCGGTCGACACAGTCAGCGACAGAGACAATAAAATGAATGTTACGTTACGTGCGCATGAGTTGCTAATCAGCCGACTCACGCGCGGTTCGATGATCCATTCTAGTTTGATGCTCTCGCGCGTTTTTCTAATAAGATGCGTCTTAAGAAATTAGAAAAAATGTGGATTTTAACATATAAAACTGGTATGGAAGAATTAGGAAAATGTCGTGAAGACCGCTTTAAGTATGAATGTAGGCTGAAGGCCAAGAAACTATGGATGAACTTAGTGAAAGACATGGCTAGAAAAGGCGTGACTTCTGAGATGACGACTAATAGAGAAACAAGTATGGTAGAAGACGAACCCCGACCCCAAATTCACTGGGATAAAGGCAAGAATGTCAAGAAGAGTCAAGATGTACTCGTATATAAAAACTGCACTTAGTTTCACTTGCAAGGGAACTAAAGTGACTGTACTGTTTTACTGCTTTTGAAAGAATATCGTTAACCGTTCGTTATGCGATTTCTGGGAGCTACTGCATATTAAATTAATGAACTATAGCTTAATTTAGCTTTTAGTACTCACTTATAACAAATTGCTAGATCGTAACCATTAAACTAAGAAGGAGGAGAACCTACGCATTCGCTTATTAAGTTCCGAGAATCATCTCAAGTAACGAGAATAGACTCATGTAGATGTTATTGAGGGAAGCTGCGGGTAAAGTATTTGTTTAGTCTGTACCATTGCGCAGTAACAATGAACCAAAAGTTTTTCTAAAGAAACGCATCAAATTAATCCCCAAAGTATCATTTCAGAGAAATTTTAGTTTTTATAATACCTAGAAATGAGGGTGAAACGTGATCGGTTGTCTTCGTAGAACCAGCATAGCTTTGACACACATTCCACGGATAAGAGACCACATTAAGTTTTAAAACACCAAGGAGTTTTAAGTTTTTATGGTGTTAACAGAATTCCGACGAACATAGGCGTGCGCTCTCGCGACCATATACAGACGTAATGATACAGGATTTTTTAAATACTTTTATGGTATTGACAAATTGATGAATGAATCCACTATACAAACTCCAATGGCATCCCTGAGAATTTTACAATTTAACTGGAGAAAGATTTTTTTTTATAATATTTGTAATTTTCTTAGTATCTAGTGGCATACGTTTGACACACATTCCTCGATCAACACGCTACAGCTGGTTCTAAAGTACAGGGATAATGTTATGATTAGTGTACCGTTAATCCACTCTGCTAGAAGTTTTAGCCTTAAAAGAGCATAGTCCCCGACACTAATTACAATGATTTAGATAAGTTTACACGCCATTTAAGTGCAGCTTAGAACCCAGCCTTTATACTGACAGGATAAACCTGATTATTGAATAATCCTATTAATATCAGGCGACAATTTGATATATTGGCGAGTATTAATAAAATGGCGACACTCTTACATTTGCATTTGAAATAGATTTCCTATTACGGAAACTGATAATTACGTTTGGCTTATTGCAATAAATTTGAAGATAAAAACTGACCATGTAGAGGATAATTTCACAACTAAGCAAGAAATATTTTTCCTTATTCCGAGATGTTGATGTTAATTGAAATTCTATTTTAATACAGGCATACGATGCGCCTTGTACGGTTGTCCGCGTTTCCTTTTGGGACACATCTTCGTCAGGCCACATTCCGCATGAGACCTGCCAATTACGCGGGGATCGCTGAAACTTTTTTACCAGCTACTGACCGTTATTCGATGACTTCGACAATCGTTAAGAACCTGTCCCTTTACCCATATACGTCGGATCATGTTCCGATTTTCTAGCCTCATCGTATTACCACTTTTTTCCTACTTGCTTACTTTACGTACGTATGACATATTGGTGTCAATGCAACAATAAAATTTAACATGCATTTATTCATAAGGCCTACTCAGATGAGGCACGTTCTCGTGTTTGTTATCGAGTTATTGAGTGATTTCAGGCGGAGATGTTTTTCGAACATATTTTATGAGTGTTGGACAATTGACTGCTGGGACACAGGCCTCATCTCTATGAGAGGGAGAAGGAGTCCACCAGGTGGGCCCAGTGCGGCTTAATGGAGCTCACGTCTTCTAGTTCTAAGACATGCCGGTTTCCTCACGACGTTCTCCTCTACCGTTTTGAGAGCAGTGGTGATGAAATTGTCACTGACAGAGACCCAAATTAAACACCATAAAGATAAAAAGTGTCGGTGACAGAAAGATCTGAAAACTTTGCCGGCCATGACAACTGTCCTCGGCAACTCGAGTTTACCGATAACCGACCTCATAACCAATATTTGGACATCTTACATCTTTTGCCGAAACAAATGTATCAGTTGGACGCGAATCGATTTACGTATACGAAATTGAAAACAACAATTAATTTGGCGCAGTTCGCCGGTCAACAAAATTCTTGTTAGCAAAACAAAATCGGATCCAAGGCTGTTCACGGATTAACTTAAAACCAACATGACGCAGGATCGGAAAGTGAAACTATATCGTAACTGATTAGTTCGATTAGTCTAACACGAATAGGTCACCGAGACCGGTCGGCGCGGGTTTCTCGCTTCATTTTTGGCGACTTGACATCATTAATTAAACTTTTGACGTGCACATTGTTCGCGCAGTCGTTGGCCTAATGACATCGATTAAGATCCTTGTTCAAACCTTCCTCTCCGCATTGTTACATCTTTTCTATTCAGTCAATATTGATTTACGCAGAACAAAGGACGCGTAAGATTGATGATCATCGGTAACGAACAAAAATGAATAATCTGGTGAGTAATTACGATTACAAAACATAAGCCAAGGTTACGAAAACTGAGGACCTACATACACAAATGTAACGTAAACTGTACATGGGAACTAATAATAAATACGTAACAATGAGTTGCTCCGCTTTTGATGTGAGCAAACACGTCAGAACTGCGGCTGGTAGGTACTCGTAAAACTAATTCAGTGCTGGTAACTAGCAACAACGAAACATTGCTGCGTAACGACAGCTCGAAATAAAAGAACACAAGAGCACCGGTTCGATTTGACTCGAAGATTGATGTTCCACGCTCTGAAAATATTTGGCGGACCAGATAAATGTCGCAGAATCATGTTTTCACAGTCGTAAAAAATGTCAACTGGCGCCTACTAAACATAGCACCAGGTCGCGACCGGAGTCGTGATTCCATTTCGCAAATACAAGATACACGTAAAAGTGGAGCGAACCTTGGCGTGGAGTCCTGGCGGAAGGCCAACTGAGCAATTGAATGAGTGACGATTAGCAAACAAAAAATAACAGGGGTAGACGAACACGGATCGATCTATTTCGGGGAGGTCGAATTTTCTGAAGTACCTGAGTCAGAAGCAGTTCTGGCACTTGAGGATTGCGCTCATTGAGCTAGAGGAAATGCGTGTCTGTTTACGATAGTGGCGGTACTTGGGTGTAATATTTTAGGCTAGCGTGGTGTATGGTACTGTATACATACACTACTGTTAAAGTTAAGGAGGTCCTTTGAGTGTGTCAGACGTGACAGGGCTAGTAAAGGCGTCGTTGTTGCCGCACGTCCGACGCACTGTCTGACTGGACGCTCTTATCGAAGGCAGTTATCGATTGTACCTCGATGATTGTGTTCGTTTCTTGACTTCGGGTGACTCCAGGAGATTTGAAGAAGAACTAACATTGATGGAATAGAGGCCAAAGTTTCCTCGATGATTTACACTTTTTCTCGATTAACTCTACAAGACATTTTCCGAATTTTAGGACGATCATGCCATTATGAGACAGCCATAAATATTTTGAAAATATTTTGGCACGTTACCCAAACGTTACGTCAGCAATCATAAATTACCGTATTTTCCAGTACATACTACATCAGTAGATAAGGATATACTACTCCATAATTATGTCCTTGGCGAAGTACAAGATAACGATAATGAAATATTAAAGTTGACAGATAAAAAGTATATTTGCGCTGTGGAAATTATTAACGTCACAATTTCTGGAAAATGTAATTTCCCAATTTTGATTATAAGAATGTTTGACAAATATCTTTTGCTTATTCTTCTAATTGTAGTTATAGTATAGTACGCTATAGTGATAATCATAATACTATTCAGCTGTTGTGACGGTTTGTGTGTGTGCACAGTCTGCCATTAAATGAGAACTAATGTTGATGACAAACAAAACAATTCATTGCGAAGCGCACATCTGGTAATTGCTTCAAACTTTTGAACAATACTGAAGGAAGTTGGAATTAATATTCGAGAACACAACTAGGCTGCAGTAAATTCCGTACAAAACTTTCGTAATGAAATTCATGAAAATAGTGCTGTAATTCCAGTGGGGAATGTACTGCTATGCTAGCGAAAACAAGTGTTACGAAAAATTCTGATAATGTAGTTGAATTGTAAACATTATTGGACGGTATTATTCATTCGCGACAGGCGGAACGTTTCAGATAAGCCGGTATTGTCCGCGATAACGTTAATTATGCCTATGTTCGTAAAAACACCAATAGGTATATTTCCAAATTGAAATTTTCCCTCACCTTAGCACCGGAGATGCTGGCGTTCATCCAACTTTCGGTGCTGACGCCTTGGCTGTCGCCGAAATTCGTATTCGAACACTTCAAAACATGCAATGAGTTTGTAAAACTCTAAGAAACGTCGATATCACCAAACGCACAGTACAGAACTTGGCACAAACTAAGCACGTCTGAACGAACACAAATTAGGACGTTGAGTTTAAAAACACCAGTAGGCTGAACCAAAAATGGTCTTTCACATCACGACAAATATTTGCGTGGTCACAGGTGCATACTGTGTAAATAGATGCAGCGCTCGGTGCCGGCGACACGTGCGCATTCGATGGCGAACCGCGAATAACAGTGTTTAACGCGAGCGGCACGTAACGCCCCTCTACCACGACCGCTGTACGCACGGGGCACAGCGACACTGACGCAGCCGGCCGCTCGGCTCGATTCCGCGCCGCATCTCAACCCCTCGGGCTTACAGCGCTACACCCCGCTCGGACAGCAAATATTTTTTACCCCGAGCAAAAACCTCACATTGCATCGCGCATCAGACCACTGTGCGAGCTATGGCATTCGACCGCTTTTTCTACCGAAGTCGTAATTATTCAGACCTTTTACGGAACCCTGAATTTAACGTACACGAGTAAATAGTAAGATGAGGATTCTCGTGAGAATGCGAGGCATAGGTTATCTTGGAGACATTTTTTGTGGAAGACCGAGTGATCCATAAAGTGATTCTGCATATTTCACATTTCGCTGCAGCTACACTTTGTATGACTTGTTTGCCGCGAGTCTTCGAGATTGTTTGGCTTTCTCGCGAGCATGTTATCAAGTTGACACAATAAACACCGAAATAGTATTGTCTATTGAAATGCGAAAGTGTGCCACATCCTGAAGCCGAGTTAATGTGAAGATAATGACAGGCACCGATAGTGCCGCTAGGCGCTAGGATCACGTAGAGCCAACGGTACCGTGTCTGTGCGACTATATGCACCGGGGCTTATTTAAATAATCGTCGCATTGACGACTCAGGGCTCCGGGGACGATTTGTGGTGAGATAACGACGTCCACAGTAGTTATTATCTGTCGTTGTGGTGCTTAGAAGATAATACGTCTCCGCACAAATACCGGGTTTGTTGACAGATCGCGTGGCCTAATTACTAAATGAAAGCCATCATTCTACAAACGCTTATTAGGTCAGACGTCAAACGTTTTGTGAACTACTATAGAGCCTCATTTAACAAACCCAAAGTTACTTCGTTCTTAAGAAAAAGTAGAGCACAGAGCACGCGGTTTCTGCAAAAGCCAATCAGATCATGTTATCAGCAAAACATGATATGTCACATATTTCGTCAATATGTTTCCTCTTCCACTTGCACGGTTGCAATAATTAATACCATATACAAGATAAGAATGTTCAATTGGCTGGAACGATTGAAATTAGCGATAGCAATCCATACAGAGATGGAAGAAAGCTGATACAATTATATTGGAATCTAGAAGACCCGGTCAGTAGATTGTCGTTATTAATCAAGTGTAATACGATAAAATAATGATGGTGAGTCGCTAATCGATGTGGTTCTGGTTTGAGAGCTCCTTCACATGGCCGGTTTTCACGACATGACCAATGGAGGGAATCCGAGCGACGTGGAGCATTCCGTCTCGTTACAGTTTCCTGAGTTTCTGTGTGATCTTGTTAAATTACAAGCAGTGCCGCGAGAAGGAGCATAGCGAAAATAACTCTAAAGAAAAAACAAAATGGCTGAATTTATTTGCAGTACAAACACCTCGTTTCGAAAGCACCTAAAGAGTGTGAAAGATACAATGTAATAATTTCTTAAAGACAGTATTTACTTGTTACTTGCAGACCTGCTTACCCATTAAGACTATTTATGTTTTCCTTGATTATCCAACTTGCAGTTTATATCTGTCAGGGTAGATTACAATGACAATACGTTTTCATTTAGAAAACAATACAACGACGGTAATGAGGCGGTCGGTAAAGTTGCAAGATTTACGCGGATTTTTGTCCCGTCTCGATCTTGTGATATTTCCTTAACTTTCTCTTTCCCCATTGTAGTATCGGAGGTGTCGACCGCGATTTATCGCCGACCATCGTCCGACAACGACACGACACGGGAATCGAACCCCGAGACTAACAAAAGCATAAACAAGTTTCACTCCGCCCAAGCTTACAAACTGTTACTGTAATTTAATACGTATTCGATTGGTGTAGCGCAAAAAATATCGTTTATCATTTGCGTAGTAAAAGGCAGTACTGGATCGTGTGAAAGATCATATGGGTAGGAAGGGGGTGAATACTGAGATAACGGCTAATAGAGATGAACGTATGGAAAAAGAAGAAGACATGATGCAACCCCTAATAAATTGGAATAAGAACAGTTGGATGCTGATAACTTTAAAGATCGAGTACCTGCAGTGCAGATACGCTGAGACGAAGTAGTGGTGTAGTAAGTTTATTTTAGGTGCATCGTCTTCACATATAATTATATAATGTATCCAAAATTTTGTAAAACATATTTGTTAAATTGTCTATGCCTATTGAATGAGTTTATGCCTATTCTTTTCCATAGACCACCTTTTGGATGGGGCGACTAGAATCAATTATAATTTTTTTGTAAATGTTGATGTCCAAAAGTGGTTTTTATGTGCCTATTTGAAATAAACGATTTGACTTTGACTTTAAAGATATACCAAGTTTTGGCACTGTGTCCCTTATTTTGTTTGCTGTCACAGTCTAGAGAGTAGGGTATTTGGATTGAGGGCAGTTACATCTATTTACTCCATTAGTTTTTAATAATTTATGGACACAGTTAGTTTTTCGAGACATCGCCAAGCGGTTGGTCGACTCTTCACGTGACCAGAGGGCTGGCCTATTTATTTGGCCAAAGAATCAGCATTGCCATAAAACGTGGCAATGCAGCCAGCCTTTTGGGCACGTTTCCTATTGACAGCGATGCGGAAGAATTGTTTGATGCCCTTCGATTATTTCCCCTCCTTTTCATACACTTGTACATATTATTATTTTTAGACTGTTAGCTTTTTAAATTATGTTAATATCTTACTATTTTGTGTAACTGCAATATAGATTTATGAATTAAACATTTCGCCTCCTCTTTCCTCAGTCTTCATAAAATGCTCCTCTACGAGTGATCTTTGTCGATTACAAGTGATACTAAATCGTGTGGG
The DNA here is from genome assembly GCA_911387795.2 of Apamea monoglypha. Taxonomy (NCBI): domain Eukaryota; kingdom Metazoa; phylum Arthropoda; class Insecta; order Lepidoptera; family Noctuidae; genus Apamea; species Apamea monoglypha. Next base: position 16,249,149 of record OU426924.1, read on the forward strand.
GTTTTTACAATGAGAAAGCGTTCGTAGTGTAACATTAAGTTATATCCCACAATAAACATAGCAGAGGTGGTTTACAGTGACGTTAATAGTGCTTCAAGTGAGAAAGCAATATCGTCAGGAGCCCACGACGACGCCATTTTATTTGTTCACTTTCATGTTTTAGGGCTTGCATGTCTGATAGGTAGTGTGTATTTTGTGTGAAGGCGAATCGAGTCAGGGATGACCAAAAAAAGGTAGAGCAAACATTATTTTGCAGTTGTTGATTAAAGTCGTCATCTTTGACAAGCAACAGCGTCTTCAGGGGAAAGCGCCAGGGAAGCATTCGAAATTAAAATTTTCTTACGTTTTTTTGCTATTTCAGTGTCAAGTTGAATGTTGATTAAAATAGGATTCGGGAGCGTAACAAATATGACTACAGAATTATAATCATTTATATCATCAACCCTCTAAGTTCATTGAACCATATTGAATGACTATTTCATGAAATATCAAACAACTAATAAGTCTTCATTATTGGAGAAACTGTAATAGGTAAGTATCAGTGGAATATCATCGGCTATTGATGATGATGTCTATCAACTAGAGAATTAATTAGATGGATGATATACGAATCAAGGATCATCGTCTGCCTAGCCTTTTCCCAACTAAGTTCGGGTCGGCTTTCAATCTAACCGGATGCAGCTGAGTACCAGTATTTTACATGGGGCGACTGCCTATCTGACCTCCCCAACCCACTTAGTGAGTAATACGAAACTCCTTGGTAAGACTGGTTGTCAGACTTTCGGGCTTCTGACAACCCGTAACGACTGTCAAAGATACACGAATGACAGCCGGGACCAACGGTTTAACGTGCTTTCCGTGGCACGGAGGGTATGTAACGATGGTCACCCATCCACGGACCAACCGCGGCAAGCGCAGCTTAACCTGATCGATCGACCCATGCGGCTGTTATTACTTAGCCGCAAGCCCTACATATACGAATCAAGGATGACCGACTAAAACAAACGGCGTTATTTTTCTAAAAATAAACAGGTAAGTACAATTCTGAATAACCACAATTTAAAGGAAAGTGTCGTGGGAAAATGCCTTCCTAACATAGCTGCATACTAAACCAAACACGTGTGCACCATTAGTACCGGTCATGCGCATACATTGACTGTCCGGCTTCACGACTGACATATATACAACTCAGTAGCACGGGTTTGGTTACATGACCAGAAACCAAACTTCCGATTCTTTAGCCGTTTGCAGTAGGTATCGTCTGCTACAAACGCTCACTTGCAAAAAGCTAGAAGACCCTCAGAAGGATCGATATTGAGAGATGGCTAGATATTTTGTTTTGTTCAGGAATCAACTTAATTATCTATTTGACAGATGCCAAGTGTGTTGGTGCCCGTAGCATGGTCTTAATTAAATGCAGTATCATTCTTACTACTCATCCAAACACCCCTTGGTCCCTTATCATCAGCATCCAAAGTCCGACTCTGCTAGTCATAGGCCTTGATCTCTCTTTGATTGTGCCAACCTTCACACTTCTGTGCCTGTCATTCAAGTTCGACGTGTGATGAAAATAATGGCCTTAAAGGACGAATTTCACCAAAGAAACTGAAAGCTCAGCACATGTAAACTTCGTTCAAGAGCTGTCAGTGTCATCATTGTTGTGTAATATTGACAAGTCTTTAACGCAGTTTAGATGGGCTAATCGCGTTCAGTTTCACTGGTGAAATTCTCCCCAATTCCCCACGCATCTCCAAAAACAGGTTGACCTCTTCTCATCCAAGCGCCATCCTGACATACACCTGCAGACGGAAACTGCATATCACGTGCATTGATATAATCAATTAGAAGTCTCGTGAGTCAGCTATCGGTACAGGTAGCAACGCCGGAACATTTCCAGCTGTTAATTGATATTTACATAGCTCGTTACGTGTGGTGGGAACCGCGGAAGCTGTTAGTAGTTACATCAGTGACCTTATAAATGATTCGTGGACGGGATTCTGTTATGATTTAAGATTGGATCAGTTCGGTGATGTAATCGTAAGTGGTGTTATTGGACTGTGTGATGAGTTGTATGAAGAAGTGAAGACTGAAACAACAAGAACTCTTTCATGTGCTTGTCTACTTAGATACTTTTGTAGCCAATTCAAGAGATATATTTATTAAGTTCGACGAAGAAGATACAAAAACAGAAAATCATGAAAGATAAGAAATGTTTATGAAACCAAGATCCTAAGCTGCGTTTTAGTTATCTAGCTGCTTATGGCTCTCCTTAGCAATGCACCTGAAATCCCTCCTACAAGACTTGACATGGGACTATCTGGGTAGATATAGAACTCAAGGTGGTATATTGCATGTTGTTGATGTTAATTCGACGACCATCAGTCCTGGCACTCGGAAGAAGGCTTAAATTTATTGTACGATAAACATAACAGCCATAAAATACCCATGGCACACAAACCAAACATAATTACTCAGCATGAAGACAACCATTTAAGCAAATTAAATACAGCATTGGAAGTGTCTGGATGGTATAAAGTGCTCAAAGGAGCGTGATCTCCAATTAAACGGTGCCTATCTTTATATCGGACGGACGGTGTTGGGACTGTGCCGTGGCTCACGACCGAACAAACTCACGACCCTAACTACGATGTTGATATTTTATTTTTTGTGTATTGAGGAAGTATCAATGGGGATTCGGTTTAAATGTTTTTGCAGTTGATTAATGTTTCGATTGATTCTTTGTTCCTTGTTGCATTTTAGAATCGTTTCTTTGTTGTTATCGTTTAGGCGGTGGTTTTATACTCTTTCATATAACAGAAGATAGATGGGTTACGCTGAGACTCTGATGTCAGTTTTCACTAAAACTAGATGAAACTTAGATGAATACTTAAATAAAAGCAAAAAAAATATGTTACAAACAATAATCTTTATGATCTTAAGATGTAGTTTGTGACTTATTTTTAATTTTGTGTGTGTGACTTGACTATCGCATTAGGTTAAGTAAGACCTGTAATGATAGTTTTAAGGCATTTAAATAAATAAATAAATAAAAGCGCACTCTTGGATTTTCAACAGTCGGCTCAGCGCCGAGATTTGAAAATCCGACGTGCAGTAGAAATCAGGAATTACATATAATATGTACGTATCGCCAAGAAATTGTGAAAATGGACATGAAAGGTTTATGCTCGGAAGTGGCTAGCAAACCTATATGTTTATTTATAAAGAAAACAATCACGGTAAATCAAAGTATAAAGAGTTTAAGACGCACCTGGCATGCATGTAATTAATATCTGTTTGCTTAATACAGGTGACTACAGAATGATATTTCATGCGGGCTCCGCTAGCGTTAGTAGGTATTGATTTAACTGGCTAGTAGTTCATTTGCAGAGCAAAACTCACGTACTACGTCAATCCGCATTTAGCCGATATTGTATTGATTATGCAGTTTGCAGGTTGGGTTCACTGTACTATAAGTAATTATAGGATGACGCAAGAGCGATCAATGGGGTTGCAAGTCAGATTAGCGTCACGCTGATATCTGATTAATGTATTATTTCTATGATGTTTAGGGCGTAAAGTTTGATTCTGGATTTAATAATAAATAAAAGGATCTATATTGATCAAGGTGCAGTGATGACAGGTAGAGTAAGGCAGTGCCCGAGTGGCGTCTAAGAACTTGGAGACGAAGTGTCGATGGTCCTGCGATGAGATGGGCGGACGACATTGCTGCCATCGCGGGGAGAACCTGGATGAGGCTGGCACAGGATCGTGCGGATTGGCACATGAAAGAGAGGCCTAGTTCGGGTTGTGGATGATCATGATATTGATCAATCTGTACCTATCCTAATCCTACTTCCTACTAATATTATAAATGTGAAAGTTTGTATGGATGGATGGATGGATGTTTGTTACTAATTCACGCCAAAACTACTGAACGGATTTGGATGAAATTTGGCACATAGATAGTTTATAAGCAGGAATAACACATAGGATACTTCTTATTCCGATATTCCCATGGGATCGAAACGTATTCGGGTGAAACCGAGGGGCGCAGCTAGTATTATAAATGTGAAAGTTTGTATGGATGGATGGATGGATGGATGTTTGTTACTCTTTCACGCAAAAACTACTCAACGGTTTTGGATGAAATATGGCACACAGATGGTTTATAACCAGGATTAACATATAGGATACTTTTTATCCCGACATTCCCACGGGATCGAAACTTATGCGGGTGAAACCGCGGGGCGCAGCTAGTATTATTATAAAATTTCAGAATTATATTCTTAACTACTGATCCGATTCAAAAAATTATTTCACTAATTGGAAGTCCACCAGGAAATGTCACGTTTACGTAGTCGCGGGTAGAATCTAGTGGATTCTTCTAAACAAATACATATTATAAAGAGAAAAGATTTGATTTTTTGTATGTTTGTTTGTTCTTTCTTCTTTCACTTTCAAGGATTGGAAGAATTTGGATGATATTTGGCACATGGGTAGACCATGACCTGGAAAAACACAAAGGCTACTTTTCATCCTGAATCACAGATGAAATCGCGAGCAACAGCTAGTCTTAAAATAATATTATGTAGAATCCACCCGTCAATTTTGTTCAATGCTCAATTACTTCCTAATTCCTATGGCAACCGAATAAGTTGATTACCTATTCAAGTTTAATACTTCATTGAGCAATTTTGCCCATTTGCTTAGCTGTCAATAAACGGATCGCCTCGTAGTCAATAGATCGTAGATTTTTTACACTTGATAAGTTTTTTGTTGCTTAATTTAAAATGTTGTCTAATGCAAATATAATAAAGATAACTAAGAGTTTCTTAGAAGCACGAATTACAAAGTGAAATGAAAACATAACGTCTGTAATCTCCGAAGGGGTAGGCTGAGAGGGCTTCAGTTTTTCATGAATATATATGGCAAAAAAATAATACTGATTTCTGTATGTTTTTTTTTTGAGTAAAGTTTTTGTACTCGTTTTTTTTCCTGGTATTTTTTGACATCTACCAACCCGCACTAGGCCTGGGGCCCGCCGTTATAGCGGCTACGGCCGCTATAATATAACGGCGTGAGACCCGTCATGGAGGCGTGGATCGAGAGGCGGCATAGCGCCCTCAGCTTCCGGCTGACGCAGGTACTCTCTGGCCACGGTTGCTTTGGGAAGTACCTGTGTCATATAGGTCGGGAGCAGACACTGGTGTGTCACCATTGTGAGGCTTGCCTGGAGGATACGGCGCAGCACACGTTGGAGGATTGCCCAGCTTGGGCAGGGCTGCGCCGTGACCTCATCGTGGCAATAGACGGGAGCGATCTCTCGCTCCCGGCCGACGTTCAATCGATGGTCGAGAGCGGGAGCGCATGGGATGGGGTTGCCTCCTATTGCGAGGATGTGCGCATCCTCTCTCCCCTCCCGCAGGAGACGCACCGGGCGCACGAGAAGGGTGCAAAACGATCTGCGACCTACATGAGAGGTGGGCTGCGGGCGGCGGACTAGGAGCGTCAGTCGTCCGACCAGACAGGTCCTAGTTGGCGCCGCAGTGTTCCACGCGCGCCACTCGAGAGTGGGTGCGACCATTGTGGGAATGGCCGCACGGGGAGGTGGGACCCCCTGAGCAGCAGCGGGTCAAGGCCTGTCGGGGCAGCGGTGACTGCTTATGCGCACCCCCGCGCCCCCGGCCTTAGGCAGAGGTGGAACTCCGCGGTGGTTTTAGCCGGTAAGAGCCCGGCATACCCCTCCGTCACCCCCACGATGGAGGAAGTCCATGAGAATTTCCACCGCGAATAAAAAAAAAAGAAAACCCGCACTGGGCCCGCGCGGTAGATTACGGCTCACTCCCTCTCATAGAGAGGAGGCCTGGGTCTTTCGAGAAATGTTTTGTTTTAACAAAAAGTCTTGAGCTACGTCAGGACAGTAAACTGACTAGTAGGTAGCCATTTAAAATTCGTGCAGCATATTTAGCATATGTTTTTCATATAAAAAATATTGCAAACACTTATAATTCATGACAAGTGCTGTGAGAACTTTAGACTTCATATTATGTACCTACTACTGTTTTATGTCCTTGAATGTGTTTTTGCCTTTATTAATATTCGTATAACGTTTTGTTCATTCAGGACGTCCACTTGAATCATTATTAAACGGACCTTTTTACGTATGTATGTACACATAGGTATATATATATGTATAGTTATTAGTATAGTGCTATAGTATTTAAGCTGAGGAAGTAATAATGTGACACGGGGTGTCATTAAGACATTGAGTTTGAGGTACCTAATTAATGTATTATTCTACCTACCTAGAGCCTTCAAACATTTTGAGATAAGCCAAGAAACAAATGAATGAATTTTGGCGGCACGGTTGGCGCAGTGGTTAAGCGATTGCTGCGCTGCGTGTCGCGGGTTCAATTCCCGCACGGAACAAATATTTGTATGACCTACAAGTAGTTGTTCCGGGTCTAGCTGTTTGTGTATGTGAGTTTAAATGTTTGTAAACGCACCCACGATACAGGAAAAATTCCTACAGTAAAGCAACGTTTTAAAAAAAAAATGATTTCAGTGTCACTATTCTTTATTTAAAACAACCCAAATATATGCCTGACTCGTCGGTCTAGTGGTCACAACCGCCATTACTGAGCATGACTAACATTGACAGGGTTCGATTCCCAGGTCGGGCAAAGTGTTATTGGGTTTGCCAACCGGTATTTTTCAATACCAGCCCGGAGTCTGGATTTGTACCCGGTTGATGGCTAGTCTCGCCTCGTATGATATGGGGCTTAAACATAACTGGCGAAATGTGGATGTAAGATACAACTCTGCCTAAGGGATAGGAACACAGACGTAATGTTATGTTATGTAACCCGAATTTACATGAGATGAGAAACTTCTTTGATCTGTGTAATTATATTATTTTCCACTTACCTTCCCTCATTTGAATAATCAATTAATTTTACCAACAACAGCTAAGAAAGCTCCAACACATACCTGCAACAAAAACATCAATAAATTAGTTCAAAACCAACAATTAGATTGCCCAACACAAAGTATGGCAACAAAATAAAACCGATCGCGGTATGTGTTGCCAGAGAGAAAACTTGTTACGTCACGCTGTGGCATTTTCGATCAGATACGTAATGACTTTTATTGGCCGAATTATATTCACGGACAAAACCAATGAACAGCATCTTGCTTTTTAGAGTTTGACATTATGATCGCAGAGTAAGATGTGACAGAAGGTCCACGTTAAGGAACATTACGCGATAAGTAGTGACTTCGGGCAGAATATTCGACATCGGCTCAGTTGCCATAAAAGAAAACAAAAAAAAAAGACTAATGATAGACTCTTCCGAAACGGAAGGTAATTGTGATAAAACTGGCTGTCCACCCACTACCATCGATGTGTCTCATTGTCAAAACTATTTTCGAATTATGGCAAACTGTGGTGGCCAAGCTACTAGTTTAATTATTATGGGGCCATTCTGGAGATGAATATCTTTAATTTGAAACTTGCGAGGATATCTACCTCGCAGTTGTGACTCCTATTCATTAAAATGGTACCTGAAAAGCACTGTTAATCGTGGAAAAATGTGACAGCGTCTTTAAGTACTCGTATATGTGAACGTACCAACTAGTCATTAGGTTTGTGCGCGACATCTAACGATGTGTCGATGTGGTGTGGTGTGGTGTGGTGGTGTGTGTGTGGTGTGGTGGGGTTGTGGTGGTGTGATTATTGGAGTTTTAGGACATTTCAGTTTCTTTTGTACACCCCTTGATATATTTGACTGAAAATTAACAATTTCAAACAACTGTACAGAAGCTAGTTGCACACATTTGTAAATATTGACCATTTGGTTGCCTGTTTGCAGTAGTCCTTCTGCGCGCTTATATTTAGTGTAAAATCACTGTAACATTTCAGTCAGTACTGCTCACTCTCAGTTTCAAAATCATTATTATTAAAGCGACATTGCCTTAACAGCAATGTCTTGATTATCGCTTCGATGAATACAATATTGACTGATGTCAATCAGATGTTTTGTATTGATTTAACAGTTATGAATTCGATAGTGAAATAACAGACAGTGATAGTTATGATGATGGTAAGCCATAGGCGAATACATAATCAGCCTATAATGTTCCCACTGCTGGGACACAGGCCTCCTTTCTTCGAGAGGATGTGAACTGTAATTTACAATTCTTTACTGTTATATTCTCCTAGAGCAGTGGTAGCCCAGTGATAACGGCCCCGAATTACGAGCTATAGGTCGTGGGTTCGAACCCAGACAGGCGCTTTACTTTGTGTAAATAATTTCATCACCGCTCTCTAAACGGTGAAGGAAAACATCGTGAGGAAATCTGCATGTCCTGATAGATGTCACATGACTTCGAAATGGTGGTTCCATTTCGAAGTCATGTGACATCTACCAACCCGCACTGGGCTCGTGTGTTGGATTACAACTCACACCTCTGTCTGGGAGAGAGTAGCCCTGTGTCCCAGCGATGGCTGGTTATGCTAAATATAACACTTTCTTCAAATAAATTCTGTAATAATTTCAAACAAAACGGATTTCTTACTCAATAATTATTGTATAACCATAGACAACTAAATTTAAACCGACATTTTGTCAGTCCTTAATAATTATAAATTTGTTCGCTGACTTTTGTAAGTTATTAATGACTTTATCGTGTCAAGCAGGTTATTAATATTCCCCCAATGGTGATCAATTCTATTACATCACCAATTACGTAAATATGCGATTTCTAATTCAATTATATGCTGATTGGCTTTAATTTAATTTGTAGCAGAAGAATTAATACTCATTCGTTCATTGTTGTAGAAAAGACTATTGTAGTTTCGACTGTTATCAAATTAATTATTGTTTGATTTGTTTTTCCTTTGTAGAATAAATAGAAAGTTTTCCACATCTATCTTTTTCTATACAGGGTTAAATTAAACTAGCTAGCGAAACTCTCCAGACGTGATAGGTATCGATTTCTAAACACGATAAATAAAATAGAAAAATGTTTGGGGTCATTGACCGCATTTAGTTACTTGAAATATCAGTTTATAAAATCCCAATCTCCCATTACGTCTGCGGAGTTTCGCTAGCTAATTTGTTTTGGCCCTGTATAAATAAAAATGAAATGCTGCTCGTTGGTAAGCGCATCACTTGAGAACGGTTGGACCGATTTGGCTATTTTTTGTATTAAAATGTTCGAAATAGTCCAAATTAGGCTTTTACAGAAAATGTTCAAATTCGGGACAACTGAACGCCTTTTTTTCTATGGGATTTTTGTATGGACTCAAAACCATTTTATTCAAAAGATAATGACCAAAAGTCGCAGATACCAAAGTCCATAGAGTAAAGTAATCCAAAGTAATATTTTGATTTTGATGCATGAGGCATCAAAATCAAAATATTATAGTAATTATTTTCATAATTTTTTACGATATTACGCGTCTGGGATTTGATTTTTGAACGGGGAATTTAAAGTAAAATAGTGTTGATATTGTCGTGATCACGTCTTTCAAAAACATATACAAAAATTATACTTTGCCGATTCTACATTAATTAAAAATATCTAGAATAAAATAGAATAGATTTTTTATTTAAACGATTATCATTTTTTTAGAACAATAATGGCCCTTCGTATAGGTATGACATGTCAAACAAAATAAAGTACCTACCTAGTACCTAGTTTTCAGGTTATTTCGATTTTTTTTAAAATCTCGGAAACCCGGGTTTTGTTTACAAAAAGAACATAAAAACAAAATTTGACTTTGATGCAGCATGGTACAGGAGTCCATACATCCATGAGCATTGTCCTTTGGACAGGAAAACGTCTATCGGGTAAGCTATACATAAATTATATTGCTATATTTTAGTTTGTTTTAGTTTTAATTAAATTAGGATATAATTTTGTTATTTTTATTAATTAATTCGATTTTTTTACATCTACAAAATAAATAAAATTGAAATAAATAAAAAAAGAAGTGGTTCTACATAAATATTTATGCTAGATACTCGTAACATGCTCGTAACAGCTCTTGATATCGCTTTAGCAACAAAAACTAATCTGGATCATTATGCATCTCCATGCAGAAAACGGAGACGACACGCAACTGACGATAAATGTTTAATACAAACTTACTTTTACTATCCCACACAAAGGAAAATCATCCTTAATTCCATCATTGTAAGAACGACCTGTGATCTTTTTACTAAAATTTGCTAAGTCAGAGGATTTTGAACTCTATTTTCAGCATTATAAACGTGTGTTTAAGGTTTAGTTAGGTAAATAGACTATTGTTTCAGCCAAATGCGCATGTCACGCCCACAGGGTAGACAGTTGTAAGCTCACAAGTATGGAAACCAGACAAGTGACCGGGACATCGATTCCATTGTTCCAGCTTTTTGTAGAAAACGAATCGTTCCGAACATGCGTTTGTACAAAATGTAAATCGGTTTTAAGGGAAATGTGGAGAACACCCGTGAATATTGTGATAGCAGTTTTACGACATGTAAGAACGATTTTCTAATACTTAATGAATGTTTTTCAGAACGCAATAAAACTATTTTGAATGAAAATTGACCTAATTTTTGAGGAAAAGCTGAAAATCATTCAGCAGATTCAACGGCATTCGGGAATGAGTTTCGATAGAAATTCTAAATAATAATTCCTAAAAGAGGACAAAAAAAAAAGAAGAACCTCGCCTTTGAGAAAACTATAAAACGTGAAAAAAATGTGCAAAAGCTGTTGCAATTTTCCTGATTTTTATTGCTATTTGTGTACAGTAGTTTCATCTCACGAAGGCAGATGAATCGTAACAAAATGAATCTTATTTCGACGTCATAAAAGTCACGAAACCCGCCTTCGTAAGATAAAACAACTTATACCATACCATGGTCCTATCAAGAGAATGTCTTAACTAATTAATGTTAATGCCATACCTACCGATACATAATCCTTGTTGACAGAATTTCGAGGCCAGCTTTCGTATTAGCTTCTGCGATATTATTTCAGTCTGCGCTTGCATCTAAATGTCACGCGCAAAAGAATGCGATCGGAATCCTAGAGCCAAAACAGTACCAAATGAAAATAAACTTTAGCGAGCATACACAAAGTTGTTTTTTGAACAAAAGTTTTAATAATAACACAGTACGTGTTTTAGGGCCTGATCACACTTACCAGAACCACACCACATCGCAGTGACAAAATGTGGGTAAACAATGAAATGTGGCCAGACTTGTGAATTGTCCTGCTCTCACAGACAGGAGGCCTGTCTGCGAGCAGTGGGAACAGTATAGGCTGATTATGCTGTAAATGTGAATAGTGTCGCTGCAGCTTCTAGCACTTGCGTAGTGGTAACTGTAAAATGGTCAACGCAACGTCGGTCAACGGTCGTCGGTCAATGGTCGTTTGCGATGTGGCCGGTCGCGCGGTCACGCTGGTTGCGTTGTGGCTGCGACGTGGCCTTGTTGTGGTCGGTATAGGCCACACGGTTAATTTTGACGGTCATATGTGGTCGGTGTGAATAAACTACTCATTTTTTTATAAATTAGCGCCCAACCACGTGTTTTCGTTGTGGTGTGGTTGTGGTACGTGTGTCCGGGCCTTATACGAGCAAAAACAACGTGAATATCTGGAATAACAGTGGAATGACATTTTCGCAATGCTACCAAATTGGGTAGCTCTGAAACAACAAATTGTGAGCACCGATACTATGTCGCCGTTAAATTGAATTAAGTATATTTTTTTATTGAAACATACCATTTTAAGTGATCGGACCTTAAACAATAACAATATAATAACTTAACTACTCAGCTCATTTTGCGTTTCGTTAATGGGCAAAGAATTTATACACAATTATTGGCGACTTCTGAGGACTTATTAGTCAATCCGCACAAATTTACTCGCCCGAAACGGACGAGTCGTCTCTTTTAAATTATATGCTTTGTTGTGTGTGAATGTTATGTAATGAAGTTAAGAAAAAGTACACGATTTATAATAGTCATATTAAATTAAAAAAATAAATAGACGCTTACGTGACGTGACGTGTCGTGACGTGTTTATTAAAGAGTCTAATCTAATCTAATCTAATTATTACTCATCACTTCTGTGCGCTAGTGTCCTGTTTACGGCAAAAACTGAGGGGTGTCACAAGTTATACGTATGTATCCTGTGTGTCTGTCTGGATCATCGTATGATCGTAGCTCCCAAACGGCTGAACAGATTTTTTATTTGTTTTTATTGATAGGTGGCTTGATCGATTATGTTCTTAGCTATGATTCAAGAAAACCAGTTCAGCCGTTTGAAGATTATCAGCTTTTTTCTAGTTGATGAATTGATGTGAGCATCTTCTACAGGTCTGATTGAGTCGAAATTGGGCATTTCGTTACTTCAATGATATTAGAAGAACATAGTAACCTTGAACTACTGCTGCAGCCCTGGAAATTTTTCTATACTTTATTGCATAAAATTAAAAATGTTACAATTCGTGCGAGTCGCCTATAGAAAAAAACAATGTTATTTAAAAGTGACGATTCGCCCGATTCGGGCGAGTAAATTCGTGCGATCGACCAATAAGCCGTTCTGAGAAATGTATGACTGTTTAAACGGCAATTAATAAGGACTTACGATTGGCACGGTTTTTTATCGACCAACGGCGGCCATTTGTCGGAAATTTGTTTAAGACCATGTCTTCGTAGGGTACCGACACCAACGCCATGTTTTATAACGATTAAAGTCTGTAAATATTTAAATACATGAGAGTAAGCACCAGGAACTCGTAATTGAAAGCCCGATCTTTAATTGAAAGTCAACTGGAAGGTGACCATTCAGAAGATACTGTTGGCAATTACGTTTACCATCATGAAAGAAATATAAATTAAAAAGGTTTCATTCAAGATATAATAATAAATAATAAAATAAAAATAAAAAGCCTTTTATTTCTTGCATGCACTTTACAATTGCTTTGTTGGTTGTTAGTTTATGTTAATTGCTTATTCTAGTGTTAGTTTATTAAATTTATCATTTTTTATCATTATTTATCATTCTTATTTTTAGCAAGAACCCCGTCTTCACAGGTGAAGCCTCCTCCAAAGTTAGCCAATTGTCTCGGTCTTGGGCTACTTCTATCCAGTATGGACCGGCGACGTTTTTAATTTCATCTTAAAGATATGCGCGCATTTAATCTAGTAACAGTAGGTACACTTCCATTTGTTTAATTTTAAGAAACTGAATGGGTTTAGGTAAACATAACTTAAAGGTAAACATTACGAAGCAGTCATGCTAGCGAAGCAGGTGGCGGGACGGATGAGGGAGAGAACCTCCCGTCCCAGCCGCCGCGGGAGACGCTCCGGGCGTGGCGAGCCGCGTGACGACTCCCGGTCACCGTAGGCGCGGGCCTGCGGGCGGAGAGCAATGGGTAGCACACCGTCCGATCAGGACCAGGCCCGTGCCGGTCCTGATCGGACGAAAAAAAAAGGTAAACATTACTATGGTTACAAATTACTTACTGCTCTAGTAAGTAATTTTTAACGTTTAAACATTAAGCATCGTTTATAAATAAAGGGGTTTACAAAATTACATTTATTTATAAACGATGCTTTAAGTTAAGAGACATGGAATGTCAAAATGTATGGTTAAACAGTCGCCAATCATTACCTATTAAGCAAAGTTTATAAATACATCCCAAAATGTCTAAACTGAAGCTGAACTCCTTTCGATGACGTAGATTTTGGGCCTGCATTTGAAACTGCCATCAAAAACCGTCCTTCTTTTAAATACCAACTTCAAAAAAAAAAAAGAAGTACCCACCCAATGCTTGAAACCTCGTGAGTAAACAATGACTAATATACACACAGATTTGCACGCGAATCGTTTAATTGGCGGATCGGGACAATTGGCTTTTATATTTAGTTGCGCGATCGGATCAGCGCGTGCGCACGGTCGCGTGATATGCCAGCCGTGGTGGGGCTGTATCGGTGAGGAGATCTTACACTGATTCTTATTCATCAGACTAGCTTTTTACTTAGGGCTGATTTTACCAAGTTAGATATCTTTTGTCCGTGAAATGAAATTGACGTCTGACAGTGCTAGTATAGAAAAAATGTCAAAAGTTCAAAATTTATTCTCAGTTTAAGACTTCTTCCAGGTATAAAAATTTTATGGGATTCGCCCCTAGTATGTTAGCTTTTAGTCCAATCAGATGAGTTCAATCAGCCTTTTTTGTTTTCGGGGGTAAACCTTCAAAAGGCACCCGATCTCCGGGGAGTGAGGTCGGGAGTATGAGATTTTTACCTCACTCATACCACCCCGGTGATCAACACAGGGGTGTTCCCGGTTCCTCTTAAAATACCAATAAGTAATTTATTCCAGATGACTTCTATTTTATCAGGTCATCTATTCCAAACAGGTACCAGGTGATACTGAAGCATTCGATTTTTGATAAAACTTTTCAAGCTTAAAACAAAAAGATAGCTGAACCTGCTGACCCCAACATATTAAAACTATTTGTCTACGAGGGGAATAGAATAGAGCTAGAAATGTCTATGTCTAGGCCAAATCTGATCTATAGTGATTTCCTAGCTTGTTAGTAACCTATTTTTGTCTCGCTACCCATCAAAATCAAATCCGCGTCAGCGCACCTTAACCTTACAGATCTCGCGAAGTGCCCGCGCGCACGCGGTCTCGCGTGATATGCCAGCAGTGCACCACTATCGGTAGCGCGATCTCGACGCGATTCTTATTGTTTTTAATTAATTACGGAACTGAAAGGTCACTTGGTTAAGGCATGTAGCACCTACCTATACTACTCACGAACGTACAGACGCCAGCACATCAAGCTACTACAATCTACTAAATTTCTTTAATAGATTTTCAACTTTATCGCTAAACCATTAGGTTCAAGATTGATTGGGAAAATTTCCCAGTTTCGGGTAACTTGACCTGCTGGCGTCTGTACACAGATTCCCAGACTTCTAAAATAAAGATTACATCTCTACAGCTCTTAATTTTATAGATATTCTTCGTATAAGAATGAGTTATGACTGTGAAACCTTGAACGACAGGTTAAACCTATTTTATTGGATTACGGAGTGAGCTGTTCTATGTGGGATGATATTGATAAATTGTGTGGGAAGTAAATTATGCGTTCGTAAGATTTCCTGTCAACGCACGACAGAATGAAAGGGACTTTAAATGGGGTTGATGGTGTCCTCTGGTTAACTGTATCCTGATTATTATTTGTGGGCAGTTTTCTAATACATGAAAATTAATAGATATTACATAATCAGCCTTTAATGTACCCACTGCTGGGACACAGGCCCCTCTCGGTGAGAGGGAGTGGGCTGTAATCTACCACGCGGGCCCAGTGCGGATTGGTGGATGTCACACGTCTTTGATGGTTCTAGGACATGGCGGTTTCCTCACGATATTTTCCTTCACCATTTTGAGAGCAGTGGTGATGAAATAATTTACACAAAGTAAAGTGCCTGCTTGGGTTCGAACTCACGACCTAACAGCTCATAAGTCGCGGTCGTTACCACTGGACCAACACTGCTCCATAGCTGCTGCTAATAGGGATTATGCCTACATTATTCCTAAGTCAAAGTCAATGTTTTTTTGAGAAAGAAAATGAGTTACGATTACGATCACACCGAGCTGTAAACAGCAGGTAAAAACGCTCAATCAATTATAGGCACGAAAACACTACTTAAAAAAAAAAAAAAAAAACAGCTCAACGTGCGAGAACCGCCACACCACGCCACCTCGCTAATTGCCACAACAATGTAGGTACCATGTATCGTCGCGTAATATAAATCATTAAGCAAGTTTTCGACAATTTCCCTTAATTGGTCTCGTTTCCCAATCGGTCGATACTCGATAGTGATCTCGCGATGTGTGGCCAGCCCTCAGCGAATCAACGGGGTGATCGCAGTGACACTGACCACGACATGAGAAGTAATTAGCACGAATAAGACCACACACCGCCAGCCATTAAGCCAAAAAGCCAATCTGAGGCGCCTGTTCAACTTTCATCTTCGTATCGAAGTCTGGGTCGTATGATTCACGAATTTGCGATCGATTCTGTCTTGTTCACACGCCGCGACTGGATCGAAACCGCGATTTAGCGATACAATGTGCGTTCCACGTAAAGATGTATTTACATGCGCTGGTAAACACGGTTTTTTCCGAAGAAAAAATACTGACACGCGATATCGTGTGCGTGGACGATGCAAATTAATGTGGTCTAGTACGTGTCAGCTACACGTGTCAAGTTACAAAACTGATTTAAATGCATACATAATTATTTAAATTTTTCACGAAAAAAATGCTGGTGAAATAATTTTCAAGAGCATGCGCATTTCAAGTGGCATCGCTCAATTAAGATGAAGTTTTTCTAATGATGCGACAGGACTTCAGGAAGACAGACAGCTCAGGTTAACAGCCAGTAACTGGGTTGTGGAGGTCAGATAGGCAGTTGCTCCATATAAAATACTGGTAATCAGATGCATCCGGTTAGACTGGAAGCCGACCCCAACAGAGTTGGGAAAAGGCTAGGCAGAAGAGAAGAGACAGCTCAGGTTAGTATCGAATGAACCCTTCATAAACTACGATTGAAGTTGACATCGATATAAAATAGTTGTTCAAATGGTAACTAAGACGGGAACACGACAGGAACAGTGCTGCGAAGGAATTTTACTCCGTTACATTGCATGTAATGCCGCCAACTGTGGGGGCCGTTATCAATATAATAAATAATATCAAATCGCCTATGTACGAATAATTTAAGCCCAAGCTTATAAGGGCAAAGTAAAATACGGAGTGTGAATTATTAAGGCACGAAATTGGTGCAGACAATACAATGTTTCCAAACACTAAAGGTGAAAATTCTTTGACGTAAGTTATGTTTTCACTGAACACATAACTTACGTCAAAGAAAACGCAGGCAACGAACGAAAAAAATATTGACATAAATCATAATGCAAAACAAAACACGCGTATGAAACAACTCATTGACTTGCAAAAAATTAAACATTCACTCATCGAACGGAAAATCGCACACATGAACGCAGCATCAAAGGAAGAATTTAACGCAACCGCGCCTGCCCACTAAAAACAAGTCTAAAAATAAACACTTGCATAACCATGACCATAAATAAGTGTTGTGACAAAAGCGGAACATTTTTGAGCGCGAAACGTTCTTTAAAGCACTGACAGGCGATTGATCAATCATGATATACGATATATAGATATATAACTATATACAAATAGAGCGATAGAAACTTTACCGTAGAATAAATAACTATACTTCTTCACAACACCGATAATTCGCCTATTTATATCTCGTCTGCTCGACGTCCTTATGTCGCTGTAAGGATCCAGCAGAATATCAGCGTCTAGTATATTTGCCTGATATATGCTGAGCTGGACTTCCATTTGGAGTGACCTTGCGACGTACACTTTGTATGTTCGTTATTTCATTTAAAAAAGTGTGACATAGTCAATAGTCTCTTCAATATGTGCCTTTTTTTTTGGTATATAGGCACCTTGTAGATAGTTTCTTAATATGTATATTAACAGTGAGCGGAGTTCGCGCAGCTGAACTTTGGGCCAAAGATGTTTCAACTTTTTGCCACCGATACGCGAAGAAGAATATAATATTCATGTAATTTGGTATTATTTAATCGTGACTTTATTTGTTGTGTTATGTCTTTGCACCAAACAAACGATGTATCCATCTATGTACTATACACGATCCTGTCGCTGTCCAAATTGCATAATTGGCACCGAATTATCAGTGAAAGTGAAGAATCGTCTCACGAATGCTAATGCACGGCTTAATGATAGATGGCAGCGCACCGTAGAAAGCTCAGCGATTATTATTTATTATTTATGATCAGCCGAATCTATTGTTGGTTGCGTTGAGTGATTTACAATGGCCGCTGTACGCCCGATTTGACGACTTTAAAATGTCCTCCATCTATTGTGCGCTTTATGATATTACAAATTACTATTTTTTGTTCACTGTTTGTGGTGGTCTGTTCATTAGAAATCAAAAGTATATTAGAATAATAATTAAGGTTTACTTTCACAGGTAACTAAAATTCAATTAGAGCATTATCAAAAGAAATCAGAGAAGCAATCCTATATTAAGAACAGTCGCGTTCTAATCTCAGTCGCAATCTGTCAAAAATACCTCCAGTTAACCTACATTTTTGACATTTACTGGCGCTGAGATGAGATTGCGACCAGATTTTGAACTTTTTGAAATACGAGAATTGGTCTTCTGGTCTTAATATTTAAAACCATTTATTTTTAAAGAGGTTCCATACTAAGTTGAATAAAGGGAACACTGGCAGTTAATACAACTGAAAACTACAATGATTTCAAAACTGGACGCGTTCGATATTATCTCTGTACTTGATTTTCTATTGTTTTTTGGTCAAGATAGTGTTGTTTACAAAACAATAATTATTTATCTATTTATTGAAATGCAAATAGAAAACTATTGAACAATTTTTTCGAAGAACCTGAAGGACTTAGTAGCACAATATGTGACGCTGAAGAATGAATATTCCCTGTATTTTTCTTGGTCAAAGGGACAAAAAGTTCCTATCAACAAATGCAGAACGTACTAGAAAGCTCAACAAAGAACCTACCATCCCTAAGCCTGCTTACAAATGAGCTGACTACAAAGTACACTGAATAAAACAGCGAATGCATTTCAATTTTAAACAACGAGAACTCGTTTTTCAAGCGTCATATTGTGTTGCAATTCAAAACAGCACTTGATTCTACATTCAGCTTTAAAGATCACATCTCAGGGATTGCATAACAATGACTACTGTGCTTATATTAAAATTAAGACATCGTGCAACACAGAGAAACAATAATAAATGCAATTTCAAAACTTAATTCACATAATTAAGCTGTTTAATTTCCACGAAAAGTAATTTCGTTTTGTAAGCCATTAGAAGGGTTTCTTTCCAATACGATAATTACTGACTGGCTACATTTTGAAATGCTTCTAATCATTTAATTGCTGTAATAGCCGTTGCGTGACTAAAGGGCGATTTTGCGAAAACTTCCAGCGATTATTGAGCTCCATACCCTAACATTATGAACATAACTATGGGTCTTTCTAAATTGGTTAGCAAAAGTAACTATGGGTTTTAAAAGAGTTCATGTCAAACGAGAAAGATTATAGAGTATCGTTATAACATTTCGTACACTGACCTCGATAATAAACGTGTTAATTAGTAGTTATAGGAACAACAAGTTTAAAGTCGAAGCAATGAAAGTTTTGGAGATGGTAATAACAGTCGTCAAGTCGAGGTAAGACAAATGTGTTGGGACAAGCGACAATTTGCAGTTGTCATGAGTTTGACGATGATTGCTATAGACTAGCTAGAAAATGATTTTGCAGTCATCACAATATCACGAAATTGAAAGTTTAAACATAGGTCATCGTCCGTATTCCTTAATCCCGGCCGTCATAATTGGACCTTTGACAGTCGTTACGGACCCGTAACGACTGTCACTGGTTGACAGTCTGTGAATGGTTGTCAGACTTTCGGGGTTCTGACGGTCGTCCATCAAGGATTACCAAGGGGTATCGTTTTACCCAGTAACTGGGTTGTAGAGGTCAGATAGGCAGTTGCTCCATCATACTGCATTCCGCGGTATACTGATGTTCAGCTGCATACAGTTAGACTGAAAGCCGACCCCAACATAGTTAGGAAAAGACTAGGCAGATGATGATTCTAGAATGGTGCCTAAGCGAATTTCGAAATTCGGTGCCAATTATGAATATCGATTTAAAACTGGATTTGAATAGCGAATAATGAGTACATCTGTTAATTTTGATACGACGAGATTCATGCTTGAGCATCGCGATTCCGTAAAGTCATCTGGATTAGGTACAGATCTGAGCAAACATTATAAGATTCTGCAAGCCGAACCAATCCCATTGGATTAGTAAGTATTAATTTGTTTAAAACCAAGATCGTATGTATTAGTGCTACTAGAAATTCAGAGTTACGTTTGACGATACATCATTATAATTAATCAAGTCAATGACATTACATTACTTAAAATTGCCTGGTGACAAAAAATCTCAATTAACGCTGTCACTCTCATTAATCCACACACAATTTTAACCTCAAACGAATCAAACGTCGAGTTAAAACAAAACTTTCTACACGTCAGTAACTATAAATCGTGGTTGCATCATTTGTTATTAATGTTATCACAGCAATGGCAATTAAAATCTTTGAGGTGCAAACAAAATTAATGTTGACTTTCGTTGAACGTTTTCCAACAAGCGAGCACAGAAATTAAAGCCTTATTTTCTCTGTTATAAAATACGACACAGTTCGATACAATGTTACTCTGTGTACTCTCTGTGTGTAGGTAAGTTTCAGTCTGTTCATTGTGTGTGGCTTGCAGCAGGAATTTTGCAGTAAATCATAAGATTTGAAAGGTGATTGCGCTCGCACCAGTTTTTGTTGGTTTTATTGTTTCCATTATAGATTTTAATTAAAATTTAATTAGCTGCCTTGTTCTAATGGTGTTTCAAAGGTAAACCTTGAGGTACAAGCTTCGCAATAAGGGTGGTACACATTGTGCAACTGCTGTACAACTTCGTTTTAATTTCTGGTACAGCGTAATTATGGAACAATTAGAGAGTTTGTAGAAACAAATAAGGAAGTCGCCTCTATAAGTGTCACTATGGGTACAGAATTTCAGGAAGTCAGCCGTGTGTTTGTCCTGAAAGAATATTGCAATGTTATAACGATTTCAGTCGGATTTGTATTAGTATTTTGGGCGATCCTTTGATAGACGACTTTAGATCCTCTTGTAATCATCCACCTACGTCTGGTGCACAACAGGGCTCTTGCGAATAATCCTCCAGACCGTATTTCGTCCATGGCGGCCAATCTCAACGGAGACTTGCCTTCGGCGCGGGAGATATTATAGTGTACAAGTGTGTGCGCAGACACTGGTGCCCTCTCTCTTCCCTCACTCTCCTGGTCCGATGGGACGGCAATCCGACACGAACGGAGAGAGATCAGGGGCAAGACCAAGGGCTTCACGTGCTTTCCAAGGCACGGGAGTATCACACCGCCAACTTCAGAACTTCTTATTGAAAAACCCGTAACACTTTGCCCGACTTGGGAATCGAACCCAGCACCCCACGATCAGCAGTCGCTCTTGGAACCACGAAACCAACGGGGCTGTTCAAATGCAAATCTAGAAACCACTACATGATCCACTCTCGTAGATAATGACACCCACTTCAGAGGGCGTGCCTTTCATTACCGGAAACGCAACCCAATTGTCAAAAGCCGAACTATTACAACCGGCACAATTTACTAACGATTAAATTACTGAAACTTTTCGCCATGTTCAAGCTTTAGCAATTTGTATCGAAATTAAGCATGACACGGCCCACACACCCCGGCTGCGCTTGCGCCACAATTCGTGGCCCAGCCTGCCACTACCGGGTTCCGTGCTTAGACAAAGCCTTCAGTTTGTCATTGTTCCTTTTAATTGTTCTGCATTGCTTGACATCCTTCGTCTTTCACTGGTTGGCCAATTACTGTGATATACTGATAACGGTGGTTATTGTTTGTTTTGCTGTGAGGAGGAAGGAAAGCTCTGCGAAGGAGTTTGGTCAAGGCTGGCTGCTCGGTTTGGTTAGCCGAATTCTAAACCGGTCTATTCTATTAAAAATATTTCCATGAAGATTTAGGTGAAGTGAGCTTGCACCGAACTGTCATTCCCGTCTGTTTTGTAAAAATCTCACCGTGGAAACGACGGTGAAATGAGCCGTCATTACACCTTGAGGACAGCTCACTTCACCTTAGTTTTCAGTGATAATTTTACAGAATAGACCGGCTGATGATAGGGATTAAAAGCTCACTTCAAACTCACTTCACCCAAGTTTTTACAGAATAGCACCGCTGAATTGGGAACAACAAAATAGGTGCGTCTTGAAAAATCGACGTAACTATTTTTGGCATAATAAATATTTGGGGGGCCAAGGAAGAACTGATCATGATCTTTCCTTGGCCTAAATACGTCCAGTCACTTAGATTTCAACACGCACCTATTTTGGTCACATCGCTCGTATTTCACAGAGGTTCTGAATCATTATTTTTAACTGATCGAAGAATTATTCTGACCTTTTCTTCAAGTCTAGATCTTACTTACCATATCTAATTCAAAGTTGAACTTTGAAATGCAACAGCCTAGTCACCTTAATCCTTCAAGCATTTCCTACTTTCCTATTTATCATAACAAGTCCAAAAGATTTAAATTCGCGCACTCATGGACTGTTTACACATAACAACACTACAATAGTGTTGTGATGTAACTGTCCAAAATGACTCAACTAGAAGGTATTAATATAACATTTGTAAACCTAATGCGATTATCTAATATCGATTACTGACCTCCCACGCGGTCTGTCACACATCAAACTCGATTCTCGAATCAGGCTGGATCGAGTTGCTCACATTAACACAGGTCGGCGAAACAAGCCCAGTGCTGTAGGTGTCCATATCGATAATATCATCAATGGTTTGGAAATCGATGCCGTTCACTTGCCAACTTGTATTGTTTGCTAAACAATTGAGTAATAATTTCTTGTTATTGTCAATTATATATATTTTTGTTGAGGTGTTATTTATTTGGACATTCCAAAAGAAAGAAAGAATATACGTTCATTTTGCGGCAAAAATAACGCAGAAACAATAAAAAACAATGAACAAGTTGGGGGAAAATATGCGTCAGATCCAAGCAAAACGGCCATTGCTCAGCATAATGCTACGAGTCTACGACCCGATGCGAAAGAAAGAAACTTTGGTTTGTATTCAGAAGATAAGACCTCTAAGAGTAGAGTTCCTAACTGCTTAATCCCGATTATTATTGCCACATAGGTAGTAAACTTTAATTAAAGAGAAGGAAATAATAAAAACGTGTTACAATTAGGTACATCCGTCGACAGATGTCTATCTAAAAGCTTTAACTTCCCCTAATAAACGCTTATCTATGTTTGTTTATGATCACTTATATAAAAATAAACACGTTCCAAAGTAAAACAATCATATTTAAAAGCCTTTGTACCTATTTTTCTGTTCGTTTTTCGTGTCTGTTATATATATGTGTGATATTTAGTAATTATATTGTGTAATTTAGTTTGATAACGACGAGTTTGTTTTCTATTAATTTAATAAAATTTTATCCGAAAACATCAATCCGTTTCTTACTGAACTTCAATTATATCCGACGACCCTGCGGGCTTATCTCTTTTGTTGACTGTACATAAATAAAATAAATATTTCAATAAAAATCCAATTCTATCGATAAAATGTACCATAACATTGACCACTATATCGAGCGCCCTTCCGGCGGAAACGCATCGCAGACCGGTCGAAGGCGTGAGAGTGAAAGCATACGCGCCTGCGCATACTACTAACTTAGTACCGAATTTGTTACCACATCTGCATAACATTATGTTTAGTGCTCTTGAGTATCGAAAGTGTGAGTTCTGTGAATAATGGGCTTGACTTCTTGATGGCCACCATGGTCTGTGAGTGAACTTCAGCCTAGGTTATACATATAGTTAGATAGCAGAAAAGCAGGCGTGGATGAAATAAGTACGAAACAGACAAGAAGTAGTGTTTACAACTTATCAGACACTGGAAAAGCAAAGATGGTATTACAAAAGCCAATATCATACCTTTTATATCGTCCGAAAACACTAATTCTCGTATTTTCATTCCTGACACACTCCATCAATGATATGAAAGACATCATCAACCACTCCACAATCATCACAATTTGGAGACAAAGCTTTCCTCATTAGGTAATAAAACTTATTTGATGGAGTATGACCGGAACGAAGTCTTAAGGCCACAGTAATTAGGTTTTTATTGAGGTCACAATCAAACCACGGAACCCTAGTAATCTCTGGCTGGATAGTTCGATACCATATCCCTTTTTCTTTTGTTCTTTCATCAAAATACTCCTGCCAAAGATCTAAACACTTTCTTTTAACCTTTCCAAAATAGTCCGAATATAGTGGAGTAATATTCATGGGAACTCCATCAACACAGGCTTGTTTGGCGAGCATATCAACCTTTTCATTTTCTTCTACCTGACAATGCGACGGAATCTATTGAAGACATGCCGTTTTGGAATTAGACTGAAGCTTTAAGAGCAATTCATATATCACTTAGGCTGTCGGATTACCTCGCATGTGAGAAGTGTGCCGAGTAGTGTGAATTTAATGTGGGGCGAACAAGGAATATCAAATTTGGGGCGAATAAGGAATATCACACGTGGGGCGAACTTGGAATATCAAACGTGGGGCGAATGCGGAACAAATTGAGAAAATCTATTGTCACTTGTGGATGACATAACGAATGATGATGACGAATGTAGGGCTGGACGAATATAGGTAGGCATACACTGGAAATACTTCAACTTTGATATATATACTGGCTTGATTCTGATGAACCTTAAGAGCGAATACCTACCTACTCATGGAGTGGACTATGCTAATGAGATTGCAAAAGGAACAACTGCCCGTAGGCACCTTAGTGAGTCATTTACAGTTTGAAGGCGTAGTAAAAGGAAGCTGCACAGCTAGATACAAATACATATGAATCTAATTTATGCAGATTTATTATTGTAGAACGTCCGTCGCAATTATACGTCTAGACTTTTCTTTTATTTGTCTGTCTTTAATTAATAAAATAATAATATTCATAACCGACTACCTTAAATCGCGGACGCGGTAAATAAAAATGATATCCTGCTTTCTACAGATTTCTATCAGCGAAAAGTTTAATGCAAAGATAAAAGAAGATATATATAATATCTTAATTGCATGCTGCAGTCGGAATGATATAAAGAAATCTTATAATTCTTTTGTCAACCAATTATTTACAATCGTACAATGCCGGGACAACCACCCAGTGCGACTGTATAATTACGAGTGACATCTACATACCAAATCACTGTTATCCTTCATTCGCGTCCAGCCGTAGATCACAGATAAAATATGACGCACCCGAAATGGCAGACCGATTAAGACGTCTCGTATCGCGGAACTCGAAAACAATAAGAATCGAGATAAATGTCTCGATTAAAATAATCGAATTGACCTTTGCATCAGCCGATCCGTCATCCCAATATCTCTATATTCATGGCTGTAAAAATGACGTACGTCAAAAACCTTAAAAGGTGCGCAAGCGGCGGGCGCTGACAGAAAAATTGGTAGTGTACAGGCGGCCTATTGTTTGCACAGAAAGAGATGTATCGACGATGGCTTCACTCGATACCGATGTTGCTAAGTGAACGTCTGCATGTGATTTATAACGCATCCGTTATAAGAAAATTATTGTTCTGAACACGGCAGAATAAATGGGAGTTTCACTTTATCCCTTGTTGGATTTTGGGATCTCTCAATTTGGGTAGCTGACCTTACTGATGTGATCAAACTCCTTACAGCAATAACATAATCGAACACAGCATCCGCAAGATTTATATGTGCAAAACAAATCAAGATATGAGAAATTAATGTTGTGTGTAAAGAAATTTGTGTACCTATAGTAGATTTGCACCAGTCGTAGTTTGTACTAACTCAATAAGAGAAAAGCGTAAGTATAATTTACGGCAAACAGGGCGAATGTGGTCAGACTCAGTAGTCTAATCCGCTGGCCTTTTTACTCGATAAGAAACTCGATATTAAAACATAAATCGACTTTCACGAAACGATTAGCAATGAAATCGTTACTGTCGATTAAACCCATTTTGTTCGGTTATTTGTTGTCCTGTTTCATTATCTGTGGCTCTGATGCAAATATTGTGTTCCTTATCGGACAATAAATTAAGCTGACACTTGCACTTTCTATAAAGTTGCTGAATTGTCGATTTATTTTATTTTACTTTAACGACGCTATCATACTTAGGAGTGGTTTTCTGTGTATTTTTATTATGAGGTCTGTGAAGTATCCTGGCTTTTAATACTTAGAACTTAAAAAAAATATAACAGTGATGACCGAATCTCTACAATATTATTTCTAAACCACGATGTGCCATATATTTCGGTTGATACTATTGTGTTTTAATAAAGCTTCTGCCCGCGACTTCGTTCAAGTCTAGATATAATATAGATATAGTATAGTAGATTGCATATGTCCTTTTATAACACATTAAGGGCTGATTTTTCTATCATCTGATAACTTTATTCGAGGAATAATTTTGAAATTTTAACAGTTATTTCATACAAAAACTGTCAAACGTCAATTTTATTCCTCGAATAAAAGTTATCTCTCGAATGAAAAATCAGCCCTAAGTCTTCACATTCTTTTCACAGTTATCTTACCTCTGAAAGCAACCTCATAGCGACGAGAATAAAGATCCATTTTTTTTATTTTCATGTAGTCCTGAATCTCATTAAAATACAAATAGCAAAAGTCGTAGGCGCCGTCGTAACTACATACAGATGCGACCACATCAAGCTACTACAATCTGTCAAATTTC
This sequence comes from Apamea monoglypha, assembly GCA_911387795.2. Classification (NCBI taxonomy): domain Eukaryota; kingdom Metazoa; phylum Arthropoda; class Insecta; order Lepidoptera; family Noctuidae; genus Apamea; species Apamea monoglypha. The sequence goes on from OU426924.1 coordinate 16,275,717, forward strand.
TTTAATAGATTTTCAACTTCATCGCTTAAGCATTAAGGTTCAAGGTTGATTGGAAAAATTTTACAGTTTCGGGTAGCTTGATGTGCTGGCGGCATCTGTACATAAAAAGCTCATAATGTAAACAAAATTCCCCCAATTTCTTGTAGATTCAAACAATAAATATAACATTACATGGTCGATTTGCTTTACAAATTACATTCATTTGCATTTTCTGTCTGTTTTGGGACAAGTTTAATATATACATTTTTGGAAAGAACATTGTTTTAACAAAAAGTCTTTATTGAGTCACCAATTACATAGGAGATAAATATGTTTTATCAATTGATTTAATAAATTATTTTGTTGAGCCAAAACAGTATCATTAGTTGTTTTCTCGATGTTAGACATGACATCATCATCTGCCTAGCCTTTTCCTAACTATGTTGGGATCGGCTTCCAGTCTAACCGGATGCAGCTGACTACCAGTATTTTTACATGACATGACATGAACTCCAATTATGGTTACATTTACAGGATTAGTCTGTTTGGAGCAACAACGTTATCTCTTTCAGAAAATTGTCAGAGAAGTTGAGATTTATACGTTTTGTAATTGGCTCGTGATAGTAAAGATGTGTGAATGGATCATAATTAGCCTATACTTAACGTTCCCACTGCTGGGACACAGGCCTTCTCTATTCGAAAGGGAGTGGCTGTAATCTACCACGCGGGCCCAGTGCGGGGTGGTAGGTAGATGTCACATGTCTGCGAATTTTTGGTTCCAGGACTTGCCGGTTTCCTCACGATATATTCCTTCACTGTTTTTGAGAGCAGTGGTGATGGAATTTTTCAAAGTAAATAATAATAATAATAATTCTTTATTACAGATAACTGAGATCCAAAGTGTTAGTAATTACAATCACGACTTAAGACTATTGTTAGTAAAGTGACACAAAAATTTTGGTGATTCTTATTTATTAATCACCGTCCTTACCATTTTCTTAAAAACTGGGGAGGTAATATCCTCCCCTATTATTTTGAGGATGCTGTTGCTAGTTCCTCGTACTCTGCTTAGTAGAGATGCAGTTTTTTTGCGAATCACCTCATGAAAACCATCGGTTCGATTCTGCACAAACATCTCTGAAGCACTACAAAAGCGAGGCCTTCGCAACAGCATCCTAAAAATATTATTATACTGGACGCGCAGCGCGTCCATCGCTCTTTTGGTATACGCGACCCACAGGCTTCCCGTGTAGAAACTTTGGCAGTATGCCTTAAAAAGGGTGATTTTGACATCTTCACTACATCGGGAGAACCTGCGTGCCAGCATATTACCTCGGACCGATAGCGCCCTGCGCTCCCTTTCAATGTCTATTGTCCTTAAGGTCGGCGGTGAGGAAGTGCCCGAGGTACTTGAACGAATCTACCTTAAAGAGACTGCCTGGTTTCAAGCGTCATCGGAGCCGTTACTACAGGACCACCACTGCTCTTTGGTGCACTTCATAATCTGCGTAGCCATTTCCCAACTATGTTGGGGTCGGCTTCCAATCTAACCGGATGGTTGTCTTTGGTACATGCTTATGCGTCTTTGTCTATTTCCTGGTTTTATTAACATTTGGCATAAAAACAAAAAAATCCACAACAAATACATAATTGGAGCTGGGATCTCCATGCTCTCTTATACTTGAGTGAGACTCCCACATTTCTTGGACAAACTATAAATACTTGCATATTGCTTGCTAGTTTAACTACATAATCATACCATACACTTTTATAAGCGTTAATGCTATCCGCAATAAGTATAATAAAAGTCGTATAAATATAAAATACATAAATTCTACCAGGAATCTTTATGCACTATCTTATTTTCCGCCCGGTTTGACCGATACACGCAATTACTAATGCTAATTCCGTTCATTAATATCGACTGCGGTCATTAAGGGGGACGTCTGTTAATGAGTTTCTATACTTAATGTTTTTAGTGTTTTATGGAGAAAATCTTGAGATATGGGATGTGAAATTGAACGAGTGTCTGTACGCCTGTCTGTGTTAATGATGATGTTTTGTTGTTGTTTCATTTAATTACTATAATTATCACGTGATAATTGATCATTTAAACTTAATGGCACTAATTAATTTGGAAACTGAGATTTGATTAAGACATTCGTCGATTAGGAATGAAGTCTGCTGATGTCTATACTGTCAAAACCGGATTCTACCGGCTTACTATCCAGTAAAATTTTACAGATTCGACCCCCCCGCATACGTCATGTGCATCCAAAATACTGTAGGTAGGACGGTAGGTAGTAGGTACCTACTTATTATAAAATTCGCATCATTTTAGAAATGACACATTTCAATTCATGGGGGTTTCATTCTTAACATTTTATACAGGCTGTCCGGTAATTAATGGATAACCTCATAAGGGGTCCATTATCCATTAATTACCGGATAGCCTGTATAAAAAGCTTTAAAGGAAAGTTAAATATTTCCAATATCAATAAAGAGAAAACTTGAGGCAAAAGGATGCAATAAAAATATTCATTCATTGCCATAGCTCCCCACTTTCCCAACTTAGAAATGATCACAGCTTCAATGAAACTGCATTTTAAAGTAAATTATGTGCATAATGTACCAACATTTTACATACATAGGTGTGGGGAATTAAGGACTTCCTGTTCCTAATACGATCTTATCCAAGGTGATGCATTTAAACTTCTCGAGACAGAGTACAAAGTAATACTCTCATTATCTGCCTAGCCTCTTCCCAACTATGTTGGGGTCGGCTTCCAGTCCTACCGGATGCAGCTGAGTACCAGTATTTTACATGGAGCGACTGCCTATCTGACCTCCTCAATCCAGTTACTGCGTAATACGATACCCCTTGCTATGACTGGTTGTCAGACTTTCAGGCTTCTGGCGACCCGTAACGACTGACACGATCCACGAATGACAGCTGGGACCAACGGTTTTTCGTACTTTCCGAGGCACGGAGGGGTCTTGGTATGTGAAGTAATACTCTGTTTTGTAAAAATAACTGTTAAAACATGTGTTAAGGAAACTGGTAAAAAGCGCACTGTACGATTTTCAACGCTCGGCTTAGCAGCTTCAGTTGCGAGGGTCAATAATATTTAAGCAATATGATTAGGTCGGTTACTGCCTGAGGTCCTGGGTTGGGTTCCCAGGTCGGGCAGTGGTATTGGGGTTTTCCATCAGAAATTTCTCAATAGCAACCCGGAGACTGGTTTTGTGATGGCACTAGCCTCACCCCCTATTATATGGGACTTAAGCATAACTGGCGAAATATGGGTGTACTATAGGTACACCTCTGTCTAACCCTTCGGGGATTACAAGCGTGATGTTATGTTATGTTAGATGTGTGTCATTTCAAGAGTGTAAATGTGGTGCTGACCCACAAACAATGGGGCACTTAATATCGTGTCCAGCGTGTTCTGTTGTCTGCACGCTACAGGAGTTGATGGACGCTACTGAAGGTGCCAAGCTCGTCCAAATTCTGGGCTGATTGTATACAGATTGCCATAGACACGCTAAGAAGAAGATTATAAGTGTAAGGGCTGATTTTCCAACACCAGATAATTTTAATCGGAGGAATAATTTTGAATTTTTGACAGTTCTTGCATACAAAAACTGTCAGACTTCAATTGTATTCAACGAATAAAAATTATCTGTCCATTGAAAAATCAGCCCTTTGTTTAATAAATGGGATCTAAACATAGGTTTTCATATAATAAGAATTGGAATGGGATACTTAAATGAATGTTATGTTTAAATTAATCAAAAATGCGTATTGCGTCGATTGGGAGACCTATTAATGAAAAATTATTCATATGGTAACTTCTTCAATACTTTCTACACCACATTAGTGATTTCCTAAGTACATTCACGTGTATTTATGGCGGTATTAATAAATAACAATGCATGTGCCTAGTCCATTAATTTTGTGAACAGTGCTAACAGTATCAACAAGGAAGGAAGCGTTCCAAGGAACTGTAATAGCATTTCGATGTCCTACTATCCTACTTAATTCTACTAATATTATAAACGTGAAAGTTTGTATGGATGGATGGATGGGTGGATATTTGTTACTCTTTCACGCAATAACTACTGAACGGATTTGGATGAAATTTGGCACACAGATAGTTTATAACCAAGATTCACACATAGGATACTTTTTATCCCGATATTTCCACGGGATCGAAACTTATGCGGGTGAAAGGATGGATAGATGGATGGCTGGATGTTTGTTACACTTTCACGCAAAAACTACAGAACGAATTTTGATGAAACTTTACGGTAATATAGCTTATACATCAGAATAACACATAGAATAATTTTTATCCCGATATTCCCACGGGATGACTTGGCTTAACGGCAAGCCCGCACATCTGAAAGCTCCTGCTGCCAAGTAGAGAGAATGGGATCCTTTACCAGCATGCATGATTACCAGCAAACAAATTAGTTTAATGTAAAGTTTGTCAATAAATTATTGTTATTCCTACGGGATCAATACTTACGCGGGTGAAGCCGCGGGGCGCTGCTAGTAGGATATATTTGTGTGCTTTGTACACGAACAGGGATGTTTTAGATGGTAAGATTTCAAGAGTTTAAGTATATTTACCCAATGTGTAGCTAAATAACTATTCAGCTGAAGAAGTCGGTTTGTTTGTCTATACTGTCTTTAAGGTACCGCGTACAGTCTTCCCTAGTAAAAATTGACTGATATCATACAATATTGATGGCCTCCTTGACTATCTCCGGATGACTCCGGTTAACTTATTTGACAAAGGGCAGATTTTTCAATAGTCAAGAACTTTTATCTGAACAATAATTATGGCAGTTTGACAAATATTTTCTATACAAAAACTGTTAAACCGCAATATTTATTCCTAAGATAAAAATTATCTGACTATTCAAAATAAGGCCAAAGAATAATGTTTTAATTTTTTTTTATTATTTAATCGACATTGACAGGACAATTCAAATGGCAACATCTTTGTGATGTCATCTCTTTAGAAAAATCTATCAAAAATAATCAATTGTCGTTCCAGTTTACATAATCGGTCCATCTAATATAAATGACTACTTTTTATAAATATTTAAAATCTTTGTCCAATCCATGTCAATTACAAATCCGACTCGCTGCTTACACTGGCTCACCATGTAATAGGAAACTATTATCATCATTATGAGTTTCCACTTCAGTGCAAGAGCTGTGTCATTTTAATTATTCACGATACCTAAACTGATTGGCTAATGCAGTATTTATTATTATTTCTCTAGAAGCATAGCCTTATCCATTACTATTACAGCTGTTTGGTAATGTTTGCTGCGTAACTCAAAAGACAAGGCAGTTGTAATGTTATACTCTATGTAGGTACTTACTACCGTGTGTAAGGGTCCCTGGTGTAATAAGGGCGTACAGAGTATATAAGATTTAGGAGCACTAACGTAAATTAGTACTTATTTACATTCTACCTCTATCTGTACTGTCAACTGTCAATTAATGTTAGTTGTCATTGGTCCATGGCCTTGACAGCGAGCAATGGACAAAAGTGTCAACATTTTTATGCATGAGTACGTGTCTTTTGACTATATGTATCTTATGTCTTTTTCGTTTTTTTTTTAATTTATTATTATTATTTTTTTACTTGTAATTGTGCGTTTTGTTTGTGCAGAATAAAATATTTTTCTTTCTTTTTTCTTTCTTTTCTTTTTCTTTGTGTCAATAATATTTTTTTCACAGGTTTAGTGCAATTCATTTAGAAGTGGAACCACATGAGTAAATATTGTGGTGGAACTTCTTCATTCAAGGCACCATCTTCAATCGCATCATCGCTTGTCATCCCCAGTTGTAAAAAATATTTTTTGCGTAGTTTGACCACTAGTAAGTTCCTATTAAGTACTATAGTAAGATTTTAATTTTGTTTACAACATAAATAAATTAAATTTGAATTGTTTAATTGATTTATGTTTCCATCCTAATTATAACACTTGATTTTTTTCATCTACAAAACTCACTCAGTTTCAGAGAAAACGCAAAAGTTCCGAAACGTAAAACACAAAACGCTCAACATATAAAATGAAGTCATAAGGAAACAGTGTAAACTTGAACTAGCACTCAGTACAATAGACTATAAAAAAGCCATTGATCTGCTTATCACAAGGGCACTGTTAAAGCATTCGAAACACCGTTATGGTGTTAAAACATCGATTCCTCATGGGCCCGCCGGTTTTATTGACTACAATTTTGTTGAAACGTAAAAGGAGTTATATTTTATTTCGACTTGTAAAGAGGTCAATTGGTTCTCTTATTGTGTTTCAAGTAATAAACGAGCTTGAGTTTGGTACTTCCGATTATTTTGGAAAGTTTTTTTTTTAAGAATGCTTTGTAAATCACTAGCTGCCTTCAGTTTCAATCGCTTCCTATGGAAACTACTCCATTCACACATATGTACATATATGTAGTATCCTATTTGTTAATCTAGGTTATAGTCTCCCTACGGGTTAATTGCGTAAAACACATAAAATGAAGAACAAGATGAACTGGTCCTTAGTAGCTTTAAACAATGAGAAGTGGAAAGACAGTAAGGCTTTGCCCTGCAGTTGGACATCACAGGCTTTTAATAATACAAACCCATAGTCCAACTTTTCATTTTTCCATATCCTGCAATAGTACTACACCAACCGGGGGCTGTCCTTCGGTGAACTTGCATAGTGCACACAGGGTTAATCGTCGGATGGTGGCGTCCTAAGGGGCCTCTGCGAGTTGGCTTCGGCCCCTCGTACGCCTTCCAAAGAACCGAGACGCCATGGTCCCGAGATATGTAAAAACATAAAAATAAATAATAATAATAATAACACATACAATGATAATTGATCGCAATGGATTGCATTTTGACAGTTCACCCACGTTCATTGCGTTATTTACGTTGTTGAGCAGTAGAATTTTTCAAACCTATGAAGCAATGGATTTTCCTTCAAAACTCTAGGATTGTGATTGAAAATGTGTCACGAAATTAGGGTGCTGCGAGCCAATGTACAATGTACAAATACGTTCAGCCGTTTACGAGTGATAGAGTCACAAACATCCAAGATTTACATCCTACTAATATTATAAACGTGAAGTATGGATGGATGGTTGTTTGTCACTCTTTCACACAAAAACTACTAAACGGATTTGGATGAAATTTGCCACATAGATGGTTTATAACCAGGATTAACATATAGGATACTGTTTATCCTGATATTCCCACAGGATCGAAACTTATGCGGGTGAAACCGCGGGGCGCAGCTAATATAAAATATTAAATAGTAAGATAAGCGAAAAGGATAATAACTTCAGCATAAATCTCTTTTCAAGACATGCAGCATGTGCAGTAGCAACCAGTTACCTTTACAAACCGCAGTTGTAAGGAAGTAGGTAACTAGTTGCAAATTGCAGGCTTAGCCTAGTTTCGCGTTCGAGCATCTGTGTAACCTGTGCCTCATTTGAAACGTGAAGACTCACCGACACATAATCTGTCTTTAGTAGAGGACTTGTCTACTGTTTTGCTACTTGAATAGTGTAAACAACCTATTAGTTGTAAGTTATTCTTGGCCTGAAGACGAGAGACATGTAAATTGGTCCTTATAAACATTTCTGAGCGCCTGCCACAGTTGTGATAAAAAAGTATACAAGTAGACTTAAAGTAGTAGGCTATTCAGTTGACAGCATCGTAAAATATAGATACGCAAAACAAAAAAATATACAGGATGTAATTAAATTAGCTAGTGAAACTCCACAGACGTAGGTACCGAGATATAAACATATTTTTTTTTAAATTAATGTGATGTTTTTTTTGTGGGGTCATGGACTGCAGTTAGTATAGTCGCTTGAGAAATCAGTTTATTTTTGTGTAAACCTTACAGACGTGATTTTGTATCGATATCTAAATACGAGAAAACGAAAGAAAACTGATTTTGTCAACTCATTATTGAAGTAACAACAATACCATCTGTCGTTGACCCCCAAAAAAAACATCTACTTAATCTTTTTAATATTTATGTTATCGTGTTTAAATATCAATACCCATTACGTCTGCAGAATTTCGCTTACTAATTTAATTTGAACCTGTATAAACTTTTTTGTACACCATTAAAAATAATAAAACACATAACAAAAAAATAATCTAACCGCATCTTGTTTTTTCAAAACATTTTCACAAAAAAAAAAAAAATACAAATTTGTACCCACAGCGCCCCCCTGTCAATGACATTCAAGCGACAGAAGATCCTTGATGGAGTCTACCTACAAGTGATTGAACAGTTTGAGTGGGTTTAACAGCTAGACGTGTTTCTTACGCTTTCAAATGAATATAAGTCCGATGAACATTACAATAAAATAACTCTCCAAAGTCCTTATCACAAAACTCCATTAGATAAATAATCTAACCTTTATTTTTAACCCACTCGCAGACGAGGAAGTGGGCAGTCCGTCAAAACGTAACGCGACAACTTTTTATCGTAAATCGGGCGACATCAAAGCCATGCGTGTGCGCCGAACCGCCGACAGCACTCGCGTTACGTGAATTGATGCAAGTTGTGATGTGGTCGCGTTTGTTTGTAAACAAACGTTCAGTTTAGCTTATAAAATATCTTAATAAGCCCCCGCCATTGGAAATAGGGACAACACGCACTAAATACAGCAATCAAATAACATAAATGTGACGTCGATTACAGGAAATGGTGTTGGATTACAGCGCTGAAGCTGGAATGAGTCATTCGGTGTCCGAAATCTGTTGTTGTTGTCCTTTCTAGACAAACAACTGTGATAAATGAAAACCATTAGGCTTAGGATAAGCTAATAACGAAAATAAATGATAACATGTTTATTGACACAAATAGATACGTAAAGTAGACATAAATAAATGAAGATAGATACAATTTGTCGAAGTGATCACTGACCCACGCAACACCCAGTGCGAGTGCGGTGCTTCTGATCAGATCATGCCCCACTTGCTGGAGTGTCCTAAGTGCGTTCAGCTGCACTTCGAATGACCTAAAAATGCCACTGATGCTGAAATCAAAGTGGCTACCTACTGGGCTCAAACTACTCGTATATAAAAATATAACAAAAAAAAAAAACAACTAGGAAATGTACGAGTAACGTCGACACGAAAATAAGAAGATGTAGATAGATTCTTCTTCTTAGCCTGTCGATAGCAAATTAAGTGGACTCGGCCTAGAATTCGGCTACTTGTTTGGCGCCATCACCAGCGCCCATCAGTTCCTGTAACGTGCAGCTGACAGGACACGCAGTAGTTGATGGTGTAGCGGTATCTACAACGCCACATGCGAACAACGCGTCATACTGACGTCACGCAAATCCTGCCTCTCGCAAGCAGAGTTTACCGCGCAATTAGCTTACATACAAACTTCCCGACATCAGTCGTCGGGCAATTGTCCGCCAGACACAACACAAGTCTGGTTGGAGGGTCCTCCCTTTTCTATGGAGGATGAGTGAACTTTACACCCTGTTCCTCATGCCTCTATAATGGCAATAGGCTCTCCTCTGCCTAATTCTTCGGGGAATACAGACGTTATGTTATGCAATGGTGACACATAAAATGTCTTAATCAAATTCAGGTTCGAATGAAGCAACCTGTCTCTGATACATATTGCAACTAATACGACACATAGCCCCCCGCCGTCACTTCATATTAACACCATTCATATCAGATTGATTGATAGTAATCTTTAATTGCAACAGTAATTAAACAGTGCAACAACACTACAATACCTTTGTTGATCACAATCGAAATTTTGAAACTCTTGACGACTATCTCGAATGTGCAATGATAGTAAAGGTGGTGTCAAGAACAGATGGAAACCACATTTATACCGCAGAATATTGACACATCAAGTGTGGTTATGCTATGGCGTGTGAACTTGCATCTGAGCTGAGACTACAGAGACTCCATTACTTATTGAGATAAACTTAAAGAAGAAAAAAAAAATGGTAAAGGAGGATGCAGGCAAAATCTCAAGGGATAACGAAAATCCATCTGTCTAGCTTTTTCCAAATTATGTTAGGGTCGGCCGGCGTCCAGTCTAACCGGATGCAGCTGAATACCAGTATTTTACATGGAGCGATCGTCTGTCTATCTGACCTCCAAAACCCAGTTGTTACCCAGGTAACACGATACCGCTGAGTAAGACTGGTTGTCAGGTTTTTGGGCTTCTGTCTACCCGTCACAACTGTCAAAGATCTACAAATGCCAGCTGGGACCAACGGTTTTACGTGCTTTCCGAGGCACGGAGGGGTCTCGGACAGTAATGAGTTCACCCATCCGTAGACCGACCTCAAGTCCGCATGCGTAGCTTAACCTTTGATCGACCCGTGCGGCTGTTATTATTTGGCCACGAGCCCTCTCTCAAGAAGGGATAATCTAATTTGTGTAACTTTCTGGCAATATTATTGCCTACAGCAAGGTTTGAGAAAATCTTACGATTTTACCTAAGTTTCGCGAAATCAGGAAGTCTTTTAGCTAAAGGCTTTTATAATAAAATATGAATAACCTATCCCATTTCATAGCAAAATCTGCAAATCCATTAGCTAGGTTTCCTTATTATTCGAGAAGTCTTAAAACTTTCATGCTATTACCGCTAAAACGCCCAACGATCATGTCTACTTATACAACACCATTAAGAATCCGCTGTAGGACATTAAATAAACAGATAAAAGCTGGTCCAGTACTGTTCTGATGGCAGAACGCGATAATCTGGGCTCATCTAGATACAACCTGAATGTCACTGCGCGCCCCGTGAAAGCAACGCAAAATGGTGATGGTAATTTCACTTGTCATACCGCAAATGAGTTTTGTTCATCATTTAGAAAGCAATTCTTGGATTGAATTAACGTTGGTTTGAGTGGGTTTAACGAGTTCAGGGCGCTTTCGATTCGTGTCACTGTTTCCCCGTTCACGATGCGGTTTGACTTGGTTTTTCCATGATTAGGTGTGCATGTGGGTGTATCGGATACTTAACTGATGTTTGTACTGCCAATCAAATTGATCTAAATAAATTACTTATGTATGTCTTCATGATGCTACTTTAATCAGTTAAAATCTGCCTAGTCTTTTCCCAACTATGTGGGGCTCGGCTTCCAGTCTAACCGGATGCAGCTGAATACCAGTATTTTACAACAACCTATCTGAATTCCATAACCCAGCTACTGGGTAACACTGTACCTTTAGATAAGACTGGGTGTAAGACTTTGGGCTTCTGACTAGGTAGTCAGAAGCCCAAAGTCGTTACAGGTGTAACGACTGCCAAATATCTACAAATGACAGGCGGGACCAACGGCTTAACGTGCTTTCCGAGATACGGAGGAGTTTCGGCACATAAAGATGGTCACCAATCCACAGACCAACCGCGGCAAGCATAACTTAACCTGATCGATCGACCCGTGCAGCTGTTATTATTTAGCTACGAGCCTCTTAGAATCTATTAATATACACATATATTGATTAATTTTCCTGGCAGTTTACTGCTGAAAATAGTCACCACTGCTCTCATTACGGTGAAGGAAAACATCGTGAGGAAACCGGCATGTCCTAGAACCAAAAGTTCGAAGACATGTGACATCTACCAACCCGCACTGGGCCCTGGGCCCGCGTGGTGGATTATGACCCACTCTCTCCCTCACCGAGAATAAAATGGGAATACTGCAGGCTGATTATGTAATACTGTTTATAGCGTCACAACACTTGGTCACATCAGCTATGATCAAAACAATGACTATGTTGGTTTAAAATCTCCATTTCAATCCCTTTCCAAAAAAATATTAAATTAATAAAGCTACAGACTCGGATACATTTCCAGTTCGAACAAATTACAGTCGCCATCAAGTAGCAGGCGATTGAATCATAAAAACTGGTCGACGCAATACATTGGAAAACTGTATCAACGGAAACTAAGAAATGCACTTTTATTATGACCACTCAACCAAGACCCGTTCAAAATGAATTTTTCATTTAAAATCTGCAGTGAAATGCAACTGCGAGGGTTCAGGATTGATTGGGTGATCATTATCGATGCGCTTAAATTGCCGCTGTCCGGATATCGATTCCATTGGAGGTATGCATCGGTTTTATGAAACTTAATCTGCTATATCAATCGGTAGCGACGACATAATTTAGTGTTCTTTGCTAAGAGGTGCGAGCTAAGATGGCAGTATCTTTTCTGAGTAGTTCTTAATAAATATTGAAGTTATGGAAGTGATTAAAATTGGACAGGTTTGTTATGGATCTGAATGTTGATAGCGGTAGAAAGTGATGACGACAGTTATAAAGATGAAGATTCCTCAGTTAATTTTGTATAACAAACAAGTCTACTTCTTTAGTTTTTAACAACAAGTCCTGATTTGAGCTACACGATAAATGTGCATACACCTGAGTGACACGCGCCAATGGCAGAGGCTACTGCAGTTGTCGACACCCCTCGACTCCCGCCGTCTACGCGTCGGCGCGGCGGATGCCTTCGACAACGTGCCGCTCGCGTATTTGAGTACGGTGCTCAAATACACGAGCAGCATGTTGTCGACGGCTGCAGTTGCCCCTACTGTTGACGCGTGTCGCTCGTATGTATGAGCACTTACTGACAGGTACGTGCACTGACTGGACAGGTCCATTCAAATGTGTGTGGTTCTTTCCTCAGAAGACTATTTCTGACACTAATCTACATATTGGGCCTCATATGATCTGACCAAGAGCATTTCTGGTCTTTAACAAAGACTGTGATCTCTGAGTTCCTTTTGGTGCTTCTTCTCAAAGTCGACGTCATCTAGTTTTTAAAATATTATCGACGTGTAAAAGTGTATGTATAAACTACTTACAGACAAACATAATTTATCAATAACGAAATTACCTTCGGACCTTCGGACGGCAATGTTGTGAACTTTGGATTGTGTACATACCTGCGGATAAAGAAAAAGAACAGTTAAAAACCTCTATAAATATTTGAGAAAATAAACACAAAATCTCTTGCAAAAATCTTATTATTAAATTGCAAAGATTTCTATCTTAATAATTCAAGACTGTATGATACTATAACTCAAGGGACTTTTGTGTACGTGTTTAAAGAGTCTGCGAAGATCTGCGAATTGATAGAATGAAAAGTTTTCTCTTTACTGATGGCGTATCATCACTCAGAGAAACTTCAGTCAAAAAGCTAATAAAAGATAACAAGGTAATGCCTGTTTTTACTAACGCTAGGCCACACCTAAATGTACCATAACATAACATCGCGCCTGTAGTCCTCGAAGGGTTAGGCAGAGATGTGTCTATAGCACCCACATTTCGCCAGTTATGTTTAAGTCCCATGTGATAGGGGGGCGAGCCTAGTGCCATCAATCCAGAATCCGAGCTACTGAGAAAACCCTGATGGAAAAAACCCATAACACTTTGCCCGATCTGGAAATCCAACACAAATCCTCAATCTTTGCAGTAGCACCTGCGACCACTAGACCAACGATCTAAATGGAAGGCCTAAATACGATTGCATGTTAGATTTTTAACTTTTGGTGCTAAGCCGAGCGTTGAAAATCTAACAATGCGCTTTTGCTTAGACATAACATTAAGGTTTCGCTTAGTAAAAACGGGCATAAGCATAACTCATCATATGCTTAACCACGAGTTAGTGCGTAACAAAGTAGACATGCAGTTATTCAAACGATCATTTCCGTCTGGAATCCTAATGTAACATGTTTTACAAATTACCTCTTACATACATACTCGCAGTTCGCGGCGCAAGAATTATTGGGCTTACGCAACAAAAATTGTAAACATCACCAGGTATATAGGTACTTCAGGTACCTACCCGGAAACGTTAGCGTTATTTATAGTTTGACCGGCGCAAGCGCAGGTACAGCCAAACAGTAACCTTTAGTATTTGAAGGCGCCTCATAATATCTAGACTTGGCCGTAATCGGTGGTTACGCGTGTAAATGTATAATAGCTCGATTGTGGAGGCGAAATGGAAAGGAAATCAATTTACACAACAACGCTCCTTGTTGGTGTTAATTTTCTCCTTTGGAATGCGAAACTGCAGTTGGTAATACATCCTTGAAGATCGTATGAAGATTAGTAGAATCTTCATAACATATCTTCTTACTTCTGGGAAGAACAAGTTGTAGACTTCTTCTCCGCTTGAAGGGTGGGCGCTTTGGGGGACTGTCTTATGTAATTTTTACGTTCAAAAAGCCCCCCAAAAATGATCAGCCTTAATTGAATAAATAACATTTGAATTTGATTAAATGTGCGAGTCAATAGGACCATTTGATTGATCCAGATGATGACGAGACGATAATCGGGATTTCTTGTATGGAGTAAAATTTTGGTGAACAATCGGAACAGTAACGAGTCGGCCATAACTCTATCATACACTAACATAATGCGGACAAGCACATTATACTAACGTTGAGAAGCCACTGTTTCAAAGACAACCGTAGATAACCTCCCCGTTTTTTTCAAAGTCAATTGTCGTGTGTACGTTCAAATCTAGTCAAGACACAATATCATCTCAGCGACAATCATCGTCAAACACTTGTCAAAAACTTAGGTAAATTAGAGATAAAAACCTACCTACAGTGATAGGTAAGCATGCGAGCGTTCTAAAAAATACGAGAATTGGCTTTAAATTAAATAACATCGTAATGAGGACTATTTACCTCCAATTTAAAATCATCTGAAAAGCAAGAAAGCTCCACAGTTTCAGTGGCCATAAGTCAGTGCGGGTATTGATCGTAAATCAAAGCTGAACGTTGCGCGCGCGCACGCACCGGTAACAGAGACTTCGACGCGACTCGCGGCAGATTGCAGCAACATGAACGATTGTATCGTTCGTTTGGGCAGTACTATGGAACTAACAAACTTAAGACATGCGTTTAACCTGTTACTAGCTTTTAAATCATGTACCTGCTCGTTACATTTAATTTAAGTGCACTCATGTAGTTTGAGGCTCACTGGCAAATAAGACTTTGAAACCAAGCTGTAGGTAATATGGTAAATTGACCCATGTAGTCTCATCCAGCTGAGATGAGAATGCTAAGGGTAGAATAAGAAATGAGTACATAAGAGGAAGTCTGAAAGTGGCACCGGTAACTGTAAAGTTGCGTGGAAATCGGTTGCCATCGTATGTGATACGAAGGAATGAGGAAAATGTTGTGAGGAAAGTTTTGAGTATGAATGTCGATGGCTATAAGAGTAGGGGAAGACCAAACAAACGATGGATGGACTGTGTGAAATATGGTTAGAAAGGGGGGTGACTACCGAGATGAATATGGAAGAAAAATACATGTTGAGTTGACCCCAAATAAATTGAGCTATGGGCAGGAGAATGATGATGTTGTCTCATCCTGTGTTTAACCTATGTTCCTGCATACTGTATTACCTGGATAATAAACTAATTCTATTTTATTATTTTAAGTGAACATTTAACCAAAACACATTCAATTAGAATAAAATTCTGAGCTCAACTACATATCCATACCATACACAATATTTTTAAAGAAAAAAACAATATCACAACATAACCCAAATATTGCCATACTACTAAATCAACATCCGACTGCACCAGGTCACTTCGTTCAATAACCGTCTCATTCCGATATCTCTCGAGTCTCGACTAACAGATAATATTCTCCAATAAATAGAGCACAGTGGTGCACTATTATTTCGTATCTATTTGCTACCGGTAAATAATCGGCTTATATATTACTTGTTTCCTATGATGGATCGCTTGTCTGTGTCGTGAGATGGGGTAGATATTGCACTAGCAAGTCTGGCAACACTTTAATGGCCGCCCGCTGTGATAGAAAATGATAATGGAGACAGTTCTTATAATTTACGTTAATTAATATTATCTGATCTTTTGTTCTTTGGACTTTCTCTTGATGACTTTAATGGTTTTGATTAGTTAAGATATGCGAGTATTTGGGTAGCTAGGTTAGGTATAATATTGTTGACAAGCAATTTTTTTTTTTTTCAAAAAGTTGCCATCTGGACCCTCCTACCAATCGTCTTTCTGTAAGCGGGATGTATCTCATAAATCGTAATAAGTAGACTGTTGTAATTTCCACAGTGTTTATTTCTGTGGTCGCTATAATAACAAATCCTATCCCATTCCTACTTCCTACTATCCTACTAATATTATAAACGTGAAAGTTTGTATGGATGGATGGATGGATGGATGGATGGATGTTTGTTACTCTTTCACGAAAAAACTACTGAACCGGTTTGGATGAAATTTGGTACATAGATGGTTTATAACCAGGATTAACATATAGGATACTTTTTATCCGGATATTCCCACGGGATCGAGACTTATGCGGGTGAAACCGCGAGGCGCAGCTAGTAAGTAATAAAAATAAAATAAAGTTAGACCCCATTGAATTGTTAACTTTATTTTATTTTTATTACTTACTACCATACCATACCATACAAGAAACGTGTTTTTTTTTCGGCATTTTTGCTTTGTGGCACGGAAGCCTTCGTGTGCGAGTCCGACTCGCACTTGGCGGCTTTTTTCTTAACAATTTTTATCGCTCGAATAAAAGTCGAAATTCACCCGGAATTTGAGCCCGGTTGATGGCATTAGGCTCGCCCCCCATGGGGCTTAAACATAAATAACTGGTGAAATGTGGATGTACAAGTAAGTACACTTCTGCCTAACCCTTCGGAAAAACGCGACGTTATGTGTTGTTAAAAGCCCCATATTTAGCCGTTTCTGTTAATAAGAAAGTAATTATGAGCGTTTCTACAATCTCTACTTAATATTTTAATTTCGATCTGCATTTATTAATAAACTTGTATAATTAATCCACTACTGAGCACAGTATCGCGGCAATATCCGGACGGATCAGCGCGGGCGCACTTCCTGTTTACAACTTCATATTATACTCTTATCTCGTTCTGATAACGGGCTCATTATTGCATCGTTTTTTCATTGTGTCAACGCATAATTTTCCACTAATTAGGACCTAACCTCGGAAGTATTCGCTAGTAGCGGTCTTATCAGTATATCTGTCAGTGTGTCTGTCTAGTCGTGTAACACACTATCAATCTGAATGATTTTGAACGATATTGCTAATCCATTGCTTCATATGCTCGAAAAATGTGTCTGCTCAACAACGTAACTAACGCAATGAATGTTGTTGAACGGTCAAAATGACACCCATTGCTACTGATAGTGTGTTACGCAATTACCCCGCTGCTGTCAAATTATGATTTGTTTATTGATCTCCCTTATAACGTTAATGTTGTATTTGTATAACAATAGCCAATCAAATTAATTGACAACAAACTAAATTAAATGGACTTTCAGAGGCTGGCGATCTCATAATTTTCAGTCAATTGTTGGTCACGATACACGTCAAAAGAGCGCTGTAAGCCTGCAACCATACACGTCAAAAGCAGCGCTCTTTTGACGTGTGACCGAAATCCGATCGTAGTAAAGTCGCTATCTTTTTTTTCAATACTTTTGACTAAACAATCATGACACAAAAGTTTACCAACAGCGCCCCCTGTCAACGTCATTAAAGCGCCAAAAGATCTTTATAGCAACCACAAAATCAGAAAAAAGCTTGTAGATACCCATGTACAAGACCACAAAATCAGAAAAAAGCTTTTACATACCTATGTACAAGCCCACAAAATCAGAGCTTTTTCGGATTTTGTGGTTTGGTAGTCTGGAAATATACTACATAGTGCAAATACCTACCAGTATTCTAGTAGAGTATTTTATCTATTTATCTATATTTCAGACTACCAACACAAAATCAGAAAAAGTAGGTAGCTAGTAGGTACTTATTCCATTTACTATAGAGCTGAAGCTGAGTCATGATTAGAAACTCTTGTACGCAACGCATTACTTAGCAGAGAGGAAGTAGACAGCTTTTGTTGCCAGTCCAGCATTCAGCAATCAAAAATCTATACCGGGAAATATTTCACACTGGTAATACTAAACCCGATGGGGGTATCGATTTCACGGCCGAATAAATTGTTGCCACGATTAAAATATCAATGGTCGGCTTTCACTGTGATTGTATGCAAACTACTGTATCATTTAAATAAACAGTGTATTTTCCTGCCGTGTGGCCCGACGCGCGAATAATCGCCGAACATCGGGCGTCGAAACACACGCAACGATTTTATTTATGGCCAGTGTTGAGATTTATTTTTCAATTATACAGCAATTTTTGTTTTTTATGGCTGTTGTGACTCAATGTGTGTACATATTTTATTTTTCTTAGTCATAAGTCTTTTTTTTTTACTTTTAATTTCCATTTAATATTCCTGATGATACGTAAACAAGCAGGCGATCTTTAACTTAGGTAGGTTTTTAGAAACAAAACCAAATTGTACATCTCCTTTGTCTAATTAAATAACTTATTTTAAAATTATATGCTAACGTAGGTAGGTGCTTAGTAGGACTCTCACAGGCGAGCAATTTAAATTGCATAAACTTTTACAACAACATAAAGCAGTCGTCATTTAGTGCCATTTCCATGCTCCAGATCAAAGGCCAGCTAATATAGCTAAACAGTCCACATTACTTAATTTAAAGAAAGTGTCTAGTAGTGCTCCGGTAGCCAGCGATCGTGACAGACGAACCGAAAGGATGTGCATACCTCGCATTAATCGCATTCCCCGCACAATCTCGCTTTCACTTCGAGGAGCTGCTTCTAAGATATTTATTGCATAATTTATATGTAGACTAGATGTTGCTGCTTCGACTTTAAAAGTTCAGAGCTTAACCTGATAACCATCACGGAAGCCATTGTTTCATAGGACGTTGATCGCTGAAGAGTGACTGGTAGTTTAACAGGTTCACTGTCCGAGGTGTACACACAATAGTTCAACAATTGTCATGAATCATGAACTGATTATGGGGTCAGAACGTGTAGCATGACCAACGTAGAAACGAAATACAAAATCACAGATTGTAGCAAGGAATTTTTTTAAACTTTTCATTACGGACGCTTTTAATAATAATGAAATTGATATACTTCGTAGAGAAGAAATAGAAGTTGTCATGTTACGCGTGCAGGGAAACGGTTAAGGGGCTCATCATCATTTCTGCCGAAAGAGGTCCACTACTACCCATAGGCCTCCCCTAAGCACCCCCACTTCGACCGGTTCTGTGCTTCCCGCATCCAGCGACGTCCTGTGGTCTTCAGCAGGTTAAGGGATTATTTTCTTGATTTGTTTTGGTTTTATTCACGGAGAGCTACAATTTCTACTGTGTCAGCTGTGTATCTGACCATGACATATAAAAATCAAAAATCTTAATACCAAATCTAAGTTGGGACGCCTTTCAAATCTAGGGGCGTAGACGCAACCAATTTTTTGCATCGAAACAGTTCCAGCAACAGTAATTTAATTATTAATATTAATAATGGTGAGTCAAAAAAGTGTGCTACTAAACCCGTCGACATAACAAATTGCGCCGCGGTTATCTGTCGCGATCGGCATGCTGTTCCGCTGTCCACCTCCCACCGGACACCCGCCTCGTATTATTAAAAAACAAAACCCATTTTTATTGCACTTTTTACCAAGCTACCTTCCTTTTATAACCGACTAGCTTTAGCCCGCGGTTCAGCCCGCGTGGAGGTCGGAAACTATCTTACGGGATCGTACTGCCTGGATAAAAAGTATCCTACTTATGTCCTAACCCAGGCCGTGGTCTATCCGTATACCAAAATCCGTTTAGCCGTTCCGGCGTGAAAAGGTAACAGACAGACAGACAGAAAAAGAGACAGAAGAAATGCGAAAGTACGCTCGCATTTTTTTCATGTATGGATGTATGCTCGAAAAACAATGCGAGCATTCTTTTGAAGTTTGTCGACTTGGACTGCATAAACTCTGAGCAAAACCTCGGAGAAAAAATGGCCGGCTTTACGGACCCAGCCGAGCAGAAAGTAATAAATCGCTGCATACAAACCCAGAAGTAGTGCTAACAACTTCATTGAGGCGAAAACCAGGAAAATAGATAATTAATGATATATTACTCGATACTAGTTACCTAGTTAATGATGAATTGATGGTCTTTAAAGAGAGAAGAATTGAACAAACTGCATCTATTCCACAATAAACTTTTCTCCAAAACTACCAAAAACGGTAAGACTTGGAAGATCCAAGAGCCACAAAAACATTCCGCTATATTCTTTCGTAGTGATGAATAAAACATTTTGCCAAAAACGTACGACGACGTCCGAGCGCATACCGTTTTGGGCGCAATACGACGATCATTTATCATTACTTCTGTACATATGAATGTATGTATCCATGTTCATATGTATGTACTACTTCCGTGATTTGGAACTGACAGCCTGTCGGATTAGAGCACAGTGCACAATAATGATATACGGACTGCGGTTAGACCTCTTGACGTCTAAAATTAAAAGTAATTGACAAAATCAATGAAAATAGAAGGTTTTAATTGGTTATTGGAATATGTTAAAGTCTTAATTAATAACTTTAATGAAGTTTTCTTAATAAAAGACAAATAAGTTGGTATGTAACGGAGAAAGAAAACATCGTGAGGACACCGGTATGTCCTAGAGCCAAAAATTCGAAGACATGTGACATCTACCAACCCGCACTGGGCCCGCGTGGTAGATGCTCTACGCCGTTTCGAAGAGAGAAGGTCGGTGAGCCAGCAGTGGGAACATTATAGGCTAGTTATGCTAAGTTGGTATGGAAGCACCAGTATTTGAGAGCATATATCGGAGATCGGAACACGTATTTCCATTTTATTATTGGATTCTATATTTTGCCGCAAGGAACCCCAACTACATGTAGGTCCATAATCCCATGACATGTCACTGGGAAGTAAGTGTAAGTATAAATAAAGGTGGTAGCGTTAAATATATACCATTTAATTTGCTTGTACATGCGTGTTTTAATAACAGATGGTAATTTTATGCGCGCTCAATTTCGGTTGGGTGGTCGGCAGGTCGGAAATGAGAAAGAACGACATATCAACATGGGTTTGTGTTCCGACTGCATATATTATAGGAGAGTAAACACTGGTTGATGATTTTAATCATTCTTAAAAAAACAAAAACAGTCGATTAATCGAGTAATCGACTGCAAAGGTTTATTTTTACATCCATAGCTTCATAGATTAGAAAAATTCGTCTGCTCTACAAAGTAAATAACACAGAGAACGTGACTGCACAATCAGCCTATAATGTTCGCACTGCTGCGACACAGGCCTTCTCTCTGTTAGATGAAATGGGCCGTAATCCACCACGTGGGCCCAGTGTGGGTTGGTAGATGTAACATGTGTTCGAATTTTTGGTCCAAAGACATTTTCCTTCACCGTTTTTGAGACCAATGGTGATGAAATAAATGACACAAAGTAAAGCGCCTCCTAAGTTCGAAACCACAACCTACAACTCGAAGTCACTACTGCTCTCAACGTGACTGAACTGTTAAAATGAAAGGCATTGCGATCGAATTCCATTTTATGAGTGTTACGTAAATGGCAAGACAATTTGAGCAGAAACGGAAAAGGGGTTTTCCCTCAGGGTTCTAGCTCGCATTTTCATGTGTCGCACATCATTTAACAGTAAACTTGTTTAAATAAATATAAAAGGTCTTCGTACTTTCGAAGCAAGGAAGGCCCAAGATGACAAGAATGTCGGAACTCACAAAACAACATGCTTAAAGATAGCACATACTCCTGTGGTGTTTAAAGCATACACTTACCTTTATCGCGTCTTGAAGTACCAAGAAATTTATACTGTCGGAACTTTATGAGCAGCTCTTAACCTTTCCGTTTCAACAGCTTACTACCAGATGTCAAAAACACAATGGATCTCCATAAAATTCTCCTCAATTTTCGAGTGACGAAATAAAAGCACTTAAAGAAAGGGTTTCAAGTGATGAAAGCGAAGGTAAGTAATTTCTTAACATCGTTATTGTTCCCTCTAAGGCATACGGAGTCGCCGATGGTACTAGATATGCTAATTTGTAAGTTTACCTTACAAATGAAGCATTCAAAGGAAGTCTTTAAGTAAATTAGTAGGTAAACATTTGCGCAACATACGCACTTTCGCGGGTTAGGGATTCGCATGAATTTATTCGCCCGAAACAGGCGAATCATCACTGTTAAATAATATTATTTTTTCTATATGTATGCGACTCGCACGAATTGGCATATTTTGAATTGAATTTCATGCAATAGAGTATAGAAAAAAGGACCTAGCGACCCTAGAAGTGATAAGAGTTTAATATTATAAAACGTGTACTTTTTCCTAGCTTCATTCCATAAAATTAAAAATGTGCCAATTCGAGCGAGTCGCCTATAGAAAAAAATATATTATTAAAAAGTGACGATTCGTCCGTTTCGGGTGAGTAAATTCGTGCGGATCGACTAAAAAGGCACTTTCGCCACCCTGAACATCGTTATGGAACAACATGGTTTCCCATTACGGAATGAATAGACACTTAACATGAAACTCCCGATGACGCACCAGATGCTATTCTCATCCTCGTTCAGATTTCGCAAAAGGTTAAAACGGCTTGATCGTTATCAATTAACACCAACGTCTAGGGTTTATGCTGTAAATAAACGGGCAGAGATTGAAACTTACCAGGAGAACAAAAGATTAATGTACCGTTCCTTTTGTTCTCCATATTTGTAGTCTTGTCAAATCATTCCTTGGATATCCTTCGAGTCGTTTCAGATTTCTTAGGTCTTTAGAGAAACTCAATCTGATTTCAATTTAGGACATATCATAACGAAATGAAACCTACCCGACGCAAACCGAATTAACTTCTGCCACAACTTAATCAAGATAGCAACCTTTAACACTATACTAAGCTAGGTATTCAACCATTTTCTGTAACGAGGCCATGCGCAAACGCAGCAAACGCTAGTCAATCATAAAGTTTAATTGCGAGCGCTTTCCCTGCCCTTATGTGGTGCATCGCGTGATGTCGCTCCTAGTAAGGGCTGACGATTTGCCGCCTGTCACCTTCCTAGACGTAGATATGTTGTATTTCCCATAGCATACGTTTACGGGGACAAATGTTGCTAGTCATTTAGAGCTAAGTGCTTTTTAATCCGACGTGTATATCCTGTTACGTCACTTTTGGTCAAATAGGTGGTATATTGGCGGTTAGAGTAAGGGAAGAGCGAGTGCACCTGCGCACTGCGTACACACTTGTGCACTATAATATCTCCCGCGTTGATGGCTAGTAATTCGGTCTTTAGGACTATTATTATATTAATTAATTTGACAGATTCGAGGCATTTTATTTATTTGTTGAAAGCTACGGACGTATTGGTTCCTCATATTTTTGTTTGAGTTAGGTTGTCTTTTTAAAATACTTCCTGAAATGTAAAACGACCCCATATATTTTTCTCTTGCATCTTAATATGGGTCATTTTTATTTTTACAAAACGTGTTCGTAATTTATGCAGCTCCATGCACGGTAATACTTAACACCTGCATATTTAGGTCACTACTTTATAAACCAAAACCTGCTCTCGATTCCTACGCCTTTAGATAACAATAAACTTCAACAGTTGGCAATATTGTTTCCTTATGAGAATCAAAATCAATCGACGATTCCATTTGAACGAACCTTAGAATATAGTCGAAGTAAGGTTTTACGAAACGTTTGGTAACAGACACAAAGGTCAGGACAGTGAAATCTAACCCAAATCCAACAATGGGGAATGGTTACCATGAATACTGTAAAGTGCAACAGAACGCTAGTCAAATGTTCAGTTCAAGTTTGGGCGGAAATGTTTCGTTTAGCCATTTTGAACAAAAACATCGTGTCGTGGTCGGTATCGCAAATATTTTTCAATAAGGAAAACTTTAAAGGTTTCTCTCGAAATTGCGAAATTTCCCTAAAAAAATTCCTGAGTATGTGTGAAGCCTCAAATTTTCCCCGACTCGTTTTTAAAGACGGTTCGTAACTGCGGCATCCATAGCATACGCATAATGTTCCCACTGCTAGGACACAGGCCTCCTCTCGTTGAGAGGGAGTGGGCTGTAATCCACCACGCGGGCCCAGTGCGCTGTTGGCAGATATCACGTCTTCGAATTTTTGGTTCTAGGACATGCCGGTTTCCTCACGACATTTTCCCGCGTCATCCATACAAATAAAATCCTTGCTAACTGCCAGGGACTAATTAACGTTGTTGAGTACATAAAGTAATAAATAGAGCAACACGTTATTTACTTCGTCATATCAAGTAAAAAGTTCGTACGCCGACATAAAATTAAGGGTCTTACGCGACCTCCTTTTATAAGGACGTGAAAAAAATATCAAAAACTAGTTTGTGTATGGCCATTGTCCAATGCACTGCTAACAGCGATAATAAACTTTTTTTTGCTCATTACTGACCAACAATGGCCGCGGTAAATGGTCAGCGGTGCGCAGAACGAGAACCTCGCTTTATATTGTTACTGCCCTATAATCTCGTGATTTTAACGCGAATTTTATTTTTAGTACTGTTCTATAACGCTTTGTGTAGACTTTAGGACTTGTAAAGTAATTCTGTCGCGTTTTTATAGGTACTAACCGTCTCTCGCACTTCAGGTCCACTTTATAATGGTAACTATTTTCTGCTCGAAGTGCTAATTGACCAACATGACTATCTAATATTTTATGTGCGTTTTAACCCATTTGCGCCCGCTGTGCGCAAACGGGGCCTACTTCAAATCTTCTCCTTACTTTTTTTGATATGTAGAGCTAGTTCAAGTAATTAGTTGTCGGACAGTGTAACTTCAGCCATGGGCTCAAATGGGAATAGTATGAAATGTATAAATAAGAAACCACTATCAGCCTATAATGTTCCCATTGGTGGGACACAGGCCTCCTCTATTCGAGAGGCAGCCCCGCTTGGCGGGTCCAGTGCAGGTTGGTAAATGTCACATGTCTTCGATTTTTTTATTCTAGGACATGCCGGTTTCCTCACTATGTTTTCCTTCACCGGTTTAAGAGCAGTGGTCATTAGATTCGAACCAAAAACTCGTAAGTCGTTAGCACCGGGCCTCCACTGCTCTCTAAAATATAAGAATTATTCTTAAAAAAAAATGTTTTTCAGCATTTGACAAGCAAACTACCACATTTTCCCTGTTTTTCAACAACGCGATCCTACAAACAGTTCGTATGCCATTTGTCTTTGTCCTCTCGGAATATCAGGGAAGTGTTAATTTCTCTGGGATTACGATCTGGGCCCCGCTGAGTGACTTATCTACAACAACAGAACACAATGAGCTGTCTCGCTAGTTTTATTTTCGCCTTGTTCAATGTTCGAGGTACTTTCGACGCCATTTTATTTGTTTTGTGAAGGTACACAAAATGGCGAAGGTTTGGGTACTTTTGGTCGAGAATAAGGGATTGTAGAAAGTTTTTGCCGATCGTAGATCGATAATATCATCATCTCATCATCTGCCTAGCCTTTTCTCAACTATGTTGGGGTCGGCTTCCAGTCTAACCGGATGCAGCTGAATAATGGTTCTTTTATTCATACCTTAACCATTTTTTTTTATAAAAAATATAGTAAAAATCGATAGTTAAAAACGGATAATGGTAGTATAAAGAACTATTAATATTGCTTCACCCGATGTGGAAGTTTCCTTCAGTGGATTTGATTATAGTAGATATCATGTTTCTCGAATTAATTTTTACCCTTTATCTCAGTCGCCCAGTGAGTAGAAAATCAAATGTCATAAATAACTTAGTCCCCGCGGTCTACTATTCCGTGGTTCATCGTTATCAAGCGTCGGACAGTCGACAAATCATACAGGCACCATGAGAGACCAATAAATCGTTCGACATTCGTACAGGGGCGCTATTCGTCTCGCCGCGGGCTCGACAAATTCTCGGGTGATTCGCAAGTACGGGATAAATCACGAGATATCGCCCTTAGTCGTGACAAACAGCGGAAGACATTTAGTTCTTTTGGAGGCAAAAAGTCAAGTCTGCTTGTTGGAGGTGGTAAGACCTGTGAAACTGAGATCATCAAAGATCATTCAGGTATAGGTAGGGTACCTGCACGTGTTTCTGTAACGATAAGTCAATTAGTTTATCTTTCTGCTTTCCTAACATTGTACCAGCAAGCTCCTTTCATTGACAATCGATGTTAGCTACAACCACACTAGGGCACCTGTATCACAAGTTGAGAAATGCGATACGTTTGGAATACCTACGTATATGACGCAGAAACGCTGTGAAGAACTTAGCTAAATATAAATATCAGACATAAAATTAAAATGCTTTCTGATAATCGAACTCTGCCTGTCATAAGTCGAGCATTCGTATCACAACGTGTGCCCTCTTGCAGAGCAGCTAAGCTAAGGTAGCTTCTATCTACACATACTCGTATTATGAATTAAAGTCGATCTTTGTGCCTGTCCGTGTGACTGCATTGCTCTTCTAAACAACACAACGGATTTTAATGCGGTTTTCTCCAACATTTAGAGAATTATACTCCGAAACGTTTATGTGTATAATATATTAATAATAAAATTACATGTGTTAAAGTAATCTTAATGTTTTGTCAAGTCATAAAAACTGTGCAAAGCAGTCCGTTCCCTGCTTCGCTAGTCAGATAAATAATAAGGAAGGTTCTTGAATTTCGTTGCGTTCCTTAAAAATCTAAATAAGTATTCCCCCGCTTTTGGTTTCCACACACAAAGGTTTGGTATTCACAAGCACACGTACGGACCGTATGTAAATGAAAACTTATCTGTCTGGGGGAAATAAAATAAGAGATTTAGGGTTCACATTGAGAATAATGGGCGACGTGGCAGATTTGAATCTTTGATTTACTAACGGATGACATTAAGATCTCATTGAGTTATTTTCATATAAACTTAAGAATCTTTAATATTCGAATTTCATAACAGTAAATTACGGAAAGATATATTTCAGTTTCTGTGGTACGAGAATACACAACTTTTTTAACGTGGTTCTACTGAAAAAATCAATCAAACTCAAACTCAACGCATTTATTTCAAATAAATCAATTACAGGCACTTTTGAATTGTCAAGGGGTCCGTCCGTCAGTCAGTAAGATGAAGCTAATTGCCCATTCCAAAGCGTAGTAGGTAACTACTACGCTTTGGAATTTTTGGAACCTATGGAGAAGAACCTCCATGGACACTCTTCTAATCGTATGAGTTAAGTATACCAGAAACGTAGGAGTTTCGGGTTTACGTTAACAATTTATTTACAGTAAGCAGAATCAGAATGTAGCAACATTATAAAACAATGCTATCTGTAGTTTCAACATATTCGATACTAATGTCAACTTCAATTTTCTAGTTCTCTTTAAAAAGGGTAAAACCCATTCACGTCTAAGTTTCACGGTACGTCACAACCAATGAAGGCTTATGTAAATGACGCGATACCCACAATCGCCTATTGTTTTTGCCCCCGAAGCAGCGCTCGTGCAGCTGTTAGTGCAACAGTTATTAATATTACCTTCTTCATGCCTTAGGCTACACTGTCGTAAAGCTAAGAGATAGAAAGGACCTAACTGCCATTTAAATAAAAAAATGTCTTCGCGGCAGATTGTTTGTACTGACTTCAAATAGTTTGAAATATAAAATATTTACCGTCCAGGCACACAGTAAGCAAGTTCAGAGCTAGTTGAGACGATGTGAGTAGCCTAAAATACTACCTACAGCTAGGTTACAATATATTGTTTGCTAGTGAGCCCCAAACTAGACAGTTAGTCTGTATCTTGGGGCTCGGGGTACGAATTCCAGAGTGGAGACTAGAGAGGTGATTTCAGGTATGGTATGGTACGTGTGTATTTGTGATGTTTGTGTCGTGTTTGTATGATATGTGTGTGTGGCGTGTGTGAGTTGTGTGTGTGTAAGTGTGCGTGTTTATTCCATTGTGCTTCGTCAGATTCGGTGGCAGGTCAGGGTCTTTATATCCTACATCCTACTAATATTATAAACGTGAAAGTATGAATGGATGGATGTTTGTTACTCTTTCACGCAAAAACTTCTGAACGGATTTGGATGAAGTTTGGCACACAGTTGGTTTATAACCTGGATTAACATATAGCATACTTTTTATCTCCATATTCCCACGGGATCGAAACTTATGCGGATGAAACCGCGGGGCGCAGCTAGTTAATAATAGTTATTACTTGTATCTACCGATTTGGCATTCGCAGATTAAACAGCATCATTCGATTTCGTGGTAATACACCAATAAAGTTTGTAAAGTTCTTAAAACTTTTAATTTTATATTCGGTTTCCGTCCCAAAGCTCCAACTTTCAGGACAAACTTAACGTTACACGAATAAAATCTTTAAGGTTCTTCCAGAAACTTCGGTTTTTATTTATTTTTCCGGTCCAAGGTTCCAAGTTTTATGTCCGTTGCACCTTTCTTTCCTAGCACGCCAGAGTGTGGTTTTCTGAGTAATAAAAGGAATATGGAAGGAAGGAATTCTTTTGTAAAAAGTAAGACGAGACAGTCGTCAAGTGAGATGTCTGGTACAGCCAGACAGGCAGAAAAGCTTCATAGATTTATTACGGCTTTTTTTTTCTGTCTCGTTTCCAGTGTTTAATAGTCTGTAATTTCTTCTATTACGTACGTCTGAGTAGGTTCCAACACACGAAGGAATTTCGCTCATTTTATTTCTTGTGGATAATATCACATTTCTGTGTTTTCTTCACTAACTAACGCCTATCGTGACGCAGTTACACGCAATAGTTAGAACTAAACTGCGTTAACTTTAACTCGCGGTTTAGATAACAATTGGAAAATAACCTCACGTAATACATTACGGCCAACAAGTCGGAACAAAAACATCGGTCGACTTTTAATGGAGTTTTTTATATCTCTAATTGTTTATGTAAGTGCTCAAGGAGAAATATTTCACGCAGAAACGGCTTCTTTTAAAAACGAATGGGCACATTGCGTGTAATAATAGTTTGTAGTTTCGATATTTGTTAGACCTAATAAGTTTTGTAGTAAGTAGTAAAAAAGACAACCACTTTTAATTCACCCCGGCTTTTGTTTTAGTTTGTTTTCTTTTTAAAACAAAACCAACACACGGCGACTACGACGAAGATAGACACAGGATTTTGAATTTCGCGGACTACATTGATGTAATCATCTTAAGTAAGTGCTAAAGTAGAGCTTGACAAGTTCCCAACTTCAAATTCTCTCAATTCAAGAATCAGATGTCCCAATTACCAGAAGGCCAATTCCCGTAATTAAACACGTTCAAAATCTAGCCTCAATCTCATCTCAGCGACAATCAATGCCATAAACTTGTAAAAAATGTAGGGATTTTAGAGGTATTTTTGACAGATTGAGACTGAGATCAGACTGTGAACGTTCTTAAAATTACGAGAATTGCCCCTCTGAAAAACGGCCTATGATCTTAAGTCTACAGTTATCTGGAAATATAAAGAATGAAATGAAAACCTACAACTGTGTTTTCAAGCTACTTTGTACACTACGATTGAACATTAAAAACGCAGCAGGCGAGCCTGACCTTTCCCGCCGTAAAATGGGAAAGCTGCGAATTTTTAACGACCAATCCAAGTGCATACTCTCCGAAAAGTGCTCCATAAAACCAACAAACAACCTTCCTTTAGTAAATAAAATTCGAGGCTCTAACTTGGCATCTGTCCAGGATTTACTGCCAACAGCTTCTTGGCAAGACGCTCTTTTGAGATCGAGACGTCAAATTGACTGTTGTTTTTACGACAATTGATGAAAGTAGATAACATAACATAATATTACGTCTGTATTTCCCGAGGGTGAAGCAAAAGTGCATCTATAGTGCACCCACATTTCGCCAGTTATATTTAAGTCCCATGGGGTCCCAAAATGGGGTGCGAGCCGAGTGCCATCAATCGGGCATAAATCCAAACTCCGGGCTAGCACTGAGAAAAAAAAGAAGGAAGGAGAAAGTATGTATAACAATTTTATATCACTATAGGTACGACATAACACACATATAATCAGCCTATAATGTACTGCTGGGACACAGGCCTCCTCTCGGTGAGAAGGAGCAGACCGTAATCCACCACGCGGGCCCAGTGCGGAGATAGCACATGTCTTCAATTTTTCTAATTTTGTCACATCCGGTTAAAGACAGATACAGACACGGAACAATAATTATAGAAATAGAAGATAGAGAAAACATTATAGAAGACAATAACAAAACAAATCCAAGAAATGTACTCTCTTACATCACAGAGCCCAGCAACAGTACTGTTTTAATTACGTCCCTACATAACACCATCGGTAGTCAATTTAATTAAGGTTTGAACAATGAACGCCGTCCCTAAACTTTTCTCAGACTTCCGATCCGATGGCGTGACCTCATAACAATTTATAACACTACTAGCATCTGCCCACGACTTCGTTCGCGTGAAATTTCTTGTTCCTCACATCGTCTGCCCGCGCTATTACTTCGTTTTCGCCAAGCCTTCCTCAAGAATTGGTCTCATATGCAATAATAATTTTTCAAATCCGTCCGGTGGTTTCAGAGAGTAGCGCGCTCAAACAAACAAAAAAACAAACAAGTCCTTCTCCTTTATTATTAATATAGATAGGTGCGACATAACACACACGGAACAATAATTATAGAAGCAGAAGATAGAGACCAAATTATAGAAGACAAAAAACAAAACAAAACACATCTAAGAAATGGGCTCTCTTACATCACAGAGACCAGCAACAGCACTGTTTTAATTACGTCCCTACATAACACCATAGATAGTCAATTTAATTAAGAAGGTTTGAACAATGAACGGCGTCCCTAAACTTTTCTCAGACTTCCGATCCGATGGCGTGACCCCATAACAATTTATAACACTACTAGCGTCTGCCCACGACTTCGTTCGCGTGAAATTTCTTGTTCCCCACATCGTCTGCCGCGCTATTACTTCGTTTTCGCCAAGCCTTCCTCAAGAATTGGTCTCACAAGCAAAAATCATTTTTCAAATCCGTCCGGTGGTTTCAGAGAGTAGCGCGCTCAAACAAACTCTTCACCTTTATTATTAATATAGATAGGTGCAATATAACACACACGGAACAATAATTATAGAAGCAGAAGATAGAGACCAAATTATAGAAGACAAAAACAAAACAAAACACATCTAAGAAATGTGCTGTCTTACATCACAGAGACCAGAAACAGTACTGTTGTCATTACGTCCCTACATAACACCATAGATAGTCAATTTAATTAAGAAGGTTTGAACAATGAACGGCGTCCCTAAACTTTTCTCAGACTTCCGATCCGATGGCGTGACCTCGTACCGAGGACGAAATTCGAAAGTACAGAAGACAATACGCCTTAAAACTGATACTATCGGCACATTTAATTAACGGAGTGGACACACGGACGGGACACCTGATAAGCAACGAATTGTTGAACCCTTATAAGCTGATGGTGGAGGATAGATATCTTGTAATAACGGAACTCGGGAAAAAGTGATTATATTGGGTTTTGCGGGTGTAATAATATTAAAAAAATGTAGCGTGATGGCAATACGGCAGATTTTATCGAGTTTAGGTTCATATATGAAACATTGCTTTATTTCGATAATTTTTTTTCCAATAAACCTATGTTCCCTCAAGAGTTAGACAGTGTACCTATAGTACGGACGCCAGCACATCAAGTTACTACAATCTGTCAAATTTCTTTAATAGATTTTCAAATTTATCGCTAAAGCATTAAGGTTCAAGGTTGATTCGGAAAATTTGACAGTTTCGGGTAGCTTGACCTGCTGGCGTCTGTACCTACACCCACATTTCGTCAGTTATGTTTAGGTCCCATGTAACATAACCATATTTTTTCATGTATAGTAATAATAACAGATAGAAAGACTTACTAAGCTTGCAGCATTTGAAAAGTCCAGCTGTGTATCAACAATTTTTTTAATAACACCCCAAAAATATCAAGAAATCCAAGAGGAATTAGCAGATACAGTACTACAGTACAGTATACAATAGTACGGATATTGTAAAGAAGAAACTCCGACTGCTGTAGATTCCGAGTTCGTCAAACTCCCCGACCGTGAATCTCGAACGTTACCAATATACGTTGATAAATTGAAAAAGGTACAAGCGCGGATATTAATTATAGCTTTTCGTACTCCGTCCGATCGTTATGGAATCGTTACCGGCTCAGAGATAATAAGCCCTGATTTATTGGCATGTCGCAGATCGCCCCTTTTCCGGGTGGCTCGTGGACGATGACGCACTCCGAAGATTACGTAAACACTCCAAGATAACTTCGGGACTATTTATAAAAATTTTCAAAGGTTTTTCTTTAGAAATATGCGGTTATGAAAATTTTCACGAGTCAAATTTGATTCGAATGAAGCAATCATCAGAAGTTCTCCTGTTCGTATCGATGATACATCTACATATATTAAGCTGTTTGGGCCCAAGTGGCCACGTTTATTGCGTCGGAAGAAGCGTTGCTTAGATCTTCAAGTTTGATAAGGTTGATATGACCAGTAAAAGCTTGACCTAGTTTCGGAAAAAAACGCCCATGCCAGTTTTATATGAATAAACTCAACTACTGAACTGCCTCGTTGGTGTGGCAGTGCTACTGCTGAGCATGAGGTCCAGGGTTCTCAGGTCTGGAAATGGTGCCCGATAGTGGCAATAGGATCACCCCCTGTTACATGGGACTAAATATAATTGGTGAAATGTGGGTGTATTATGGGTATACCTATGCCTAACCGTGCTGTCATGATGTTATGGATAAATTGGCAACACCAGCACGCATGATTAGAATGCCAATATGATTATACGTATGTACAGTGTGCTGTCTATTCTACTGATATAGATTTCCTCAGTGTACTTCAACAAAACCCCCTGGAAGAAATGCGGCTTCCTATTCAAAGCGGAGACCACATGGCGGGAATAATAAGATATAATTGGCAATACTGACAATAATGTTGCCATATGGGTAGTTAGTAATGATGTAAACCAGTGCGGTCTCGGCACCTGTTACGTATTATATAACTATGTTTATCGATATATCTCGATAGATATCGGACACACGATTACAATCGATTGTTTCCGAGTATGGTTGGCAGACTGCACAAGATCCGCTACCCAAATAAGTTTTTGTATCAGATTAAAAAGCCATATCTCATACTGATTTGTAGATATAAGTTGGCATTATTATTGTAAATCGTCATCAACATCATCAGCCCATAGCAGTCCACTGCTGGACATAGGCCTCTCCTATTGCACGTCATTCAACTCGATTTTCGGCGACTCTCATCCAGCTGCTACCAGCCATCCTGCGAAGATCGTCGCTCCACCTAGCGTGAGGGCGTCCCACCTTACGTTTACCGATTCGCGGTCTCCACTCAAGAACACTTCTACCCCAACGGTCATCCGTTCTAATATGGCCGTCCCATTGCCACTTCAGCTTGCTTGATTACTGTAAATCGTAATAATCACCATTGCACGTAATCTTTGAAGTGTCATAGCAGTTTCAAAGAAGTCAAAATATTAAATCTTCAAATATGTATAACACAGTAAAATTGTGAAACGAGTATCTATTTTACTTTCTCTTCAAATTATTGTGTGTTTTTTTATAGATACTTGTTTCGATCAATCGGAGGATGCTGTAACCACGAATAAGTGGCCGTTTAAAACATTTGCACAGTTGTTACTCAGCATTATTTGGTCTCCGGTCGCTTTAGCCTCTCCCAAAGAGAGATGCTTTATCCTTTCTCTAATACATTAAGCATCTACGTTTGTTTCATGACAGTTGAACGGCACGTCTTGATTTAAAATAATGTCCTTGGAGTTTCTTGCCAGTTCTTCTCCATAGAGATCTACTTTTTGAAATGGGCGACTATCTTCAACTTTCTGACTAACTAACCGACTAGTTGACAATTCATAAATGCTTGTAAATGGTTCAATTGAAATGCTTTGAGTTTAAGTTCACAGACCAGCATCATGGCGAATATGAAGACTGACATTCCTGCCAACCCTAGTTTGAACTGATACGTATAGACAGGGGGCGTACCTACTGGACAGCGGTTTACATGCCATTGTTGTACCCGTAAGTCTTAAATATCACTTGCTACTTTCCTTTCTCGTGAATTATGTGCAACTTATACCATATAAGCGATGTGTTGCGATAAAATACCAACTACTGTTCACTTTCCGTTTTCTTGATAAAGTCGACCGTCCACTGCTACGTAGGTTGTGCGTAGAGAGGTTACCTAAGGGCCCCATCACACGTACCACACCACAACGACAACACGTGGACGGGCGCTAAGTATGAAAATAAATAGTTTATTTACACGGACCCCATTTGGCCGTCAAAATTAGCAACACCAAGGCCAAGTCGCCGCCACAACGCAACCACCAACCAGACCTCGTACTAGTGGCGGTCACACCGCAAACACAACGTTGCGTCGACCATTTGTTTTGATTTTGTAGTTACCACAACGCAACTGCAAGAAGCTGCAGCGACATACACGACACTGCTTGGCCACATTTTGTCGCTGCGATATGGTGTGGTTGTGGATTGGGCCCTAAGTCTAGTTGCCCGGTTCATTTGTTTGCCAGCGTTTGCTTTGAGTGAAGCTAAGCACACATCGATGCTTTCAAGATGTGGTGTTGGCGGAGGCTACTTCGTATAACATAGATCGTCATGAGAACGAATGAATCCCTACTGGAGGAACTCAACATCACCAAGGGGCTATCTACAATATGCCATGAGCGTGCCGTCGGTTTTTTCGGACATATTATGCTTTCACCTAAGCAAGGCCTGGAAAAGCTTTTGATACCGGGTGGAAGCAAAACGCGCTCAAGGCAGAGCACCAACAAGATAGTCAGACGCGATCAAGAAGGTTGTTCGAGGCAACATCTACCGCGCGGTCCACTCTGCAGAAGACCGCTTATCTTGGAGACACGTCGTATGTGGTCGCAATCCTCAGCATTGAGGGAATGAAGTCGAAGGATACCTACGAAGCCTACCCGTGGGCTACTTTGAAGCAGGGCCTTAACTCTAGATTCCGATAAAACGACGTATTTGATTCAATATTATCGATTCAACTGGTGATTTATTAGCGTAGTTTTCCTAACATGGTATTTATGTCGTAATTGAACTGAGATATCAATATCGCAAGAATGTGGACGCCCTAGGCTACTGTGTGATATTATAATGGTTGGGTTTTGTAAAGTTGTGGTTAGAAGAGCTCCATTCGGCGATACGTATTTAGGTGTTCCCGTACCTACTCTAAACAGTCTTCAAAAACTTAACATATCAAAATATGCCTTTAGAACTCTTGAACAGGACTAAGTATATAGTTATTTAAGTAGAACAGTACACAGTACACCAAGTACAACAGTAGTTGTTACAGTTAGACATAGTTAGATCTGGACACGTTCCATAAGTTTGCGTTTATGATGAAGAAATCTAACTCGCCTAATTGTGTGGAGTTGTGGAAGACTTACACCATTTATTGATGGACTGTGTTCGATATGAGTCTCATAGAAGTGATTTGTTTGGGGTCTTGAGGTTGAAAAGACTTGATATAGGCACATTCCATAAAATTCTGTCTCAACCAAATGGTGAGGTTGCGAAGAGTCTGTTCAGGGTCATGGCCCAAATGTTATCTGTAGCAGTATGTATTTAGGGTACGATGGGTCTGTCATACGCATTGCGGTCATAAAAGTCCCTAATTAAATAAAGAATTTGTTTTAAAGTTTGTAGTTACCTACCCTTTGTGCTTTTTACCACTTCAAACAAATTAAACCGACGACACAATTCACATCGTAAACTTATCTCCTGTCAAAAAGAACAGGAACCATCGAACGTCGAAAATAAAATGATGCCACATATACTGAGTGATTTCTTTCTTCTCGACAATACAGCGTGGGTGACGTTTAACAGGCCATAAACCACGACACAAGCTGTCAATAATAAATAAAAGTTATCGTCAAAAGCACGTGCGATCCCTTCCTAGTATGAGTAATGTACTGAGCGGAACCGATATTAACATAAATCCTCCCATATGCGAAGCAACAACATTGTATTAATCGATATGTATGTAGACGGGAAAGATATGGAAGTGAAAATTAGCATACTGGTAGTTTATCATCCGATTTATTTACTCTAGTGGTGGACTGGTGGCAAAGAGAAATAAATCAAGATTTATCTTCAGTGTCATGGCATTGAAAAGTGGATCTCCAAGTTGATTTTTGATTTGATACTTTATGTTTATTAGATCGTTATGGCTTAGACATTCATCTTCAGTTCTAGGCCATTTCTTTTCCTAGATAAAATTACAACTTTCATATTCCATTTGATTCCAATTACGTTTCCATGTCTCCCAATGCTTTCAAGTCTTAAATTGCTGAGATTTCAATCATCTTTAATTCTTTATGCAGATAGATTTGTATTTAATATTACTGAGCGATTATTAAAGGAGTTCAGACCGTTATAAACAGAACGTTTCAATAATTGAAGCGCCAGAATTGCCGGACATAAATTGGATCTTGTCAAATTAAACAATTTTATTGATACATAATAACGTTTTCGTATAATAGTAGCTAAATTAATAGAATAACATTCGTCAGAAACAAATCAATTTGATATTTATTTATAAAAGAGAAAGGATTCGAACTGGGTATAGAAGGCGTTATAAAAATCAAATAAATTTATGTGTTTAGAAATTCAAATGACAAAACTTGTAATGGTATTTCCGCAGTGCGAAGTAAGAGATTCTCGTGTTGATAAAATTAATTGGTGAGCGAATTTATTTCCGATTAGCTTTCTAGTATTAATAATATCAGAGTCATCTTCTACGTGTTACGATCGACATGTCGATAACTAGTTTTTTAACGGACTTAATTATATAATTTAATTAATCTATACTAATAATAAAGCTGAGGAGTTTGTTTGTTTGAACGCACTAATCTTTGGAACTACCAGTCGGATATAGTGGGGGATTACAGACCCATCCAACACCCAATGCGAGGGCGGTGCTTCTGAACAGACCATGCCCGGCTTGCTGGCGTGTCCTAAGTGCCCGTACACCTGCCCCTCGGATGACATAAATAATGCCACTGATGCCGCAATCAACGTGGCCACCTACTGGGCACAAACTATATTAAAAAAAAACAATGAGTAAGAGTACCATCGATACGATAAAAAGAAGAAGTCGGATTTGAAAAAACATTTTTGCATTTGATAGCCCCATTTCTTGAGAAAGGCTAAATAGGCTACTTAATATCACGCTAGGAGTCTTAGGAGAGTCAAAAAAGACGCTGATGGAAAATGAAATAAGTAACCGCGGGGGCAGGTGATGCGATGCGACAAACTGTGTCGAGGGAACAAGAAATTTCACGCGGACGAAGTCGTGGGCAGTAGCTAGTATTTTTATAATCTCTCTTATTAATCAGAGAAGTGTTTTAATTAAGACATAAAGTGTTATTTAAAAGCGTAGTTTTATAGTTGATCATAAAAGTATGGAAGTTATTGTCGGCTATTAGCCAACACCCATCCTGTCGGATCCCATGGCTATACTTATGTGATCTTATTAAAACGGGAAGTCAAACAAGTGGTACATTCACAGTTTTATTGTAAGCTTTAGACCTGACACCTCTTTTCTTCAGTCTATAAACGGTTCGGTATGAGGTCTGGTTCGATTCCCAGGTCGGGCAGTGTTATTAGGTTTTCCATCTGGAATTTTTCAGTTGCTACTGACACAAATTCAGACTCCCGGCTGGATTTGTCCCCGCTGGCAATAGGCTCGGCCCATCGAACTCGGCATTACATGGAACTTTACCATAAGGCTGGCGAAATGTAGGTGTACCCATAGGTCCACCTCTGCTTAACCCTTTGGGGAAACAAGGCGTGATGTTATGTCTATATGGTATGTCTAAACTACCGCCTCTTCCCAGGGGGCCTACTCTCCAAGTTTGATACCTCGGAATGAACCGATTAATTAACGTTTACGAACTGAAAAAATACTGTTGGAGTAACGACAGCTTTCAAATCGTATTGTCATTCATTCTTTTTCGAACCCCGAACTAATCATAATTTCCGAAGAAGATACGGAGGATGAAATACCCGTGACTTCGGCCGAAACTACGGAGGGCCCCCAGATCTGCATAGAAAATAACCATCAGCTTCTGCGAGTCCTCTACGTACGAGTACGTACCAGTGAAGGTTCGCTGTGCTTGTTTATTCATTGCCATAATTAAAATAATTAATCGAATTTCGTTTCGTTTGAATACGCAATTAATATATACGAGATTTAGATCGAGTGATAAGCGCGAATTAAGGGCCGGTCGTACTTGAAGTGGTCGGTCTGCAGCTCGTTCGTCGTTCATTCACGGTATTTCCTTCGCTGGAGCAGGTATATGAATCATTTTTTCAACCATTCACTTTTACGATATCTGTTTTTTTTTACATAAATAACACCTATGTGTACATTATATCGGTGCTGTTATTGCTTATTTATATGGAGAACATTACGTAAACGTATGTTCAGTGGAGATCAAAGATTATTTTCAAGGAAAACTTACACTATTCCGAGCGCTGTAATATTCTTGTAAAACAACGTTTACCTGTATCAACATCAATTTCTTGCTCCGTTATTAGACTACTAGCTTTTGACCGCGGCTTCGCCCGCGTGGATGTCGGAAAAAATCCCACGGGAACCCACCACCGTGTTTAAATATCCCCTATGTGTTAATCCAGGTTAGAAACTATGTGTGTGCCAAATTTTATCCTAATCTGTTCAGCCGTTTTTACACATACATCAAGACAAATAGACAAACATTCTAAAAACTATATTTTCGGCATCAGATTCGTTCCCACACCTCATAGCAATTACATTTTTTTCAAAAATATCAATGTACAGTTTTGACTTCAGTCACTATTTTATTACTATGTACACAGAAAAGAAAGTGCAGCCACACAACGCTGCAATTTATTTGAACAATGTTAAACACTCCGCGGTACTCAGTGACCCGAGATAGCAGCAAAACAACGCCGATACAAGATAGAAAAGCGACTTTATCGCTTGACAGATATAACTGCGATTGTCTGACATGATATTTCAGCAGCAAAAAGTGACATTAAACTCGAACAAAAGGAGTGAAAGTGTATTAACAGACGCTGGGGACAAGATCTTATGACAATGGCTGGGCATCGGAGTGATTATACGTACACCCGAACGTGTTATTACGGCTTCAGCGAAAAAACGCGCGGG
This sequence comes from Apamea monoglypha, assembly GCA_911387795.2. Classification (NCBI taxonomy): domain Eukaryota; kingdom Metazoa; phylum Arthropoda; class Insecta; order Lepidoptera; family Noctuidae; genus Apamea; species Apamea monoglypha. The sequence continues at coordinate 16,314,970 of OU426924.1, forward strand.
AAAATTGACAGTTGTCAATGTCAAGATGGAGAGCGAGGGCAAAAAGCGCGGGAATAGTGACGTGCACGTGTGTAAATGTCATAGAAATCACAAGTTTACGCGTGATTTATATTAAGTAGTTAGAGAGAAAATAACAGGTTCAATGAAATAACAATTTGCTAGAGTAAAGATTATGGTTGAGGAACGTTATAAAAATGTTAGCGGACCAATATTTATTGGCCAAAATATATTGATTGCGATTTATGAAGGAAGACTTAAATGATCTTTAATCAAAAATATGTAGGCATAGACAGTTTGAGCGTGTGAACTGACCTGCCAATAACAACATCCTTCTTAACACTATATTATGTTGTAAACAACTGTTACTCTATCATAAACTAATAATTAACCGATATTTTGGCCGTTACTCTAATCATACGCATTCAAATATTCTCGTTATAATCCTCATTCGTGGAATGGTCGTAAGCATAACTGCTCAACAGTTATGCTTACGACCATGGGTGCATGGGGTCCTGGGGTCAATCTTTATGTGGGGCAGTATTATTGTGTCTTTCTAATTGTATTTTTACAAAAGCAGGTCAGTGTCTGGATTAATGACTGTAGGCTCGCCCCTAAAAAACATGGAATTTTGGCGAAATGTGGGTTTTCTGCCTACTCCTTTGGGAAAAACCGGCATTGTATTAAGCTATGTCAAAGTAACAGTTCACAAATCGATTGATCCCACTGCGGGCGCAGGCATCATAATAAATCAGCATGTGAGGCGCGTGCGCGGTACTCCACGGGTATTCACGGCTCATTTAATGGTAAATGTTTTACGACAAACAGCTTTAGCGTTGGCTTATTGACTGTCCCAGCGTACCTGTGCCTTCTAATGACGCGTGACGTGTTTTGATTGGTTATTATAAACCTTTACGATCATTATTACGTGAAGGTATCATAATACTAAGGGTTTAGAATATTTTATGTTTAATAGCTTGAGGTTGGTTGAGACGTTAGTGTGAGTGTCAGGTCAGGCGTGGGTTTTATTTGATGTTAGGACGACCTCAGTAGCAGCCTGATGTAAGGAAATGGCAGTAGGCTCACTCCCTATTACATGGAACTTTATATCGATATCAGAAAATAGTGGGTGTACAACACTACACCTCGGTCCGTCTACAGCCACAGACAATAAATAAAGCTGTCATTTTCTTATTTTGAATTCAGAACAAGGCCTTCATATTTCAATTTCGATTTGAATATCGAACGTTTTCTAGTTGGAAGTTGTAATCATCTATACTAATAATAAAGCTGAAGAGTATGTTTGTTTGAACGCGCTAATCCCTAGAACTACACGTCGGATTCGAAAAAATCATTTTGCATTTGGGGAGACCAAATTCTTGGGGAAGGCTACACCTTTAGGAGTCGAGCAAAACAACAAAAGTCAGAAAGAACGCTAAGCGAAAATAGCGCGGGCGGGCGACGCGATGCGAAATTTCACGCGGACAAAGTCGCAGGCAGAAGCTAGTCGCTAATAATACCGAGTAACATAAATCGTTCGCCAATGAATAAACTCGCATACTTTATAAGGGATTATTTATTAGTTGCCTACCCGACAACTGTGACCCACATGTCGCGATCTTACTAACGAACTGTTTAACATTTCGCGGACGATACTGTTATAAATTTTACTCCGTACAGAGGTTAAAACGTCGATATCTCTATGTACTTGTATTTATTTAAGTAGCGGACGTAAAGCTGGGGTTACATCACGGTGCTTAAGAGACTGTGCATGAAACTTGATACCTGAAGGCCAAGTAATTAAAAATGTTCAAAATCTAGTCGGAAGCTCAGCGAGAATCAATGTCAAAATTTGTCAAAAATGTAGGGAAATTTAGAGGTATTTTTGACAGATTAAGACAGAGATCAGATTGTGAACTTTTTAAAATTACGAGAATTTCCGAATCGGGCAAAGTATTATTGGGATTTTTTCATCTGGAATTTCTTAGTAGCAGCCCGGAGTCTAGATTAGATTTTAAACGATTTAAATTACGAGAAATGGGCTTTCGGTGTTTATGTTAAGGTTCAAGTTACGACCAGTGGCCAGTGTCGTAATGTAAACCTCCCTTTAAGGAAAAGTTGTGATCCCATGACTTGTGTAAGTCACGTCTTATTTCGAAACTAGTTTTATAGTTTATAGCTAATAATTGTGGGATCATATCAGCAGCCTGACCTTTCTTTTCATGTACAAACGTTATGAAATTAACAACAGTTTTCATGCTCGTTTATTTTAAATCCTATCTGCCTAACCTTTTCCCAACTGTGTCGGGGTCGGATTACAGTCTAACAGGATGCAGCGGAATACCAGTATTTTACATGGAGCGACTGCCTACCTGATCTCCACAACAACCCAGTACTGGGTTATACGATACCCCTTGTTGGTAGTCAGACTTTTGGCTTCTAACGATTGTCAAAAATCTACAAATGGCAGCCGGGACCAACGGCTTTACATACTTTCCGAGACACGGAGGGTTCTCGATATGTGTTGGATGGATCCACGGACCGACCTCAGCAAGCAAAACTTAACCTTCGATCGTCCCATGCTGCTGTTATTACTTAGCCACAAGCCCCTCAGTTAGGAGTAAGGATTAGGATTTTTCACAGGAAAATATGTTCTAAGATTCCGAACTATTTTAATTTATTTATGCAATTTTGTTCCGTAATGGCGTTAGCTAATCAGTCAGAGCAAAAGGTCTTGTAATCTACGGTAATTTAAAGGTGATTGTTCAGTGACTAACAACGCTGGCGAAAGTAACAGATATTAAATGCAATTATCCGGCAAATGCATATTTCCCCTTTATCTACCCCCAGACGGTAAACAAAAATCCTATCACACCAACTATCTCGAATCTTGCCTTACAGTAACTGAATACACAGGAGATAATCAGTAATTCTAAACACAGTAAACAACACGGAAAGCGATAAACTCAAAAACTCTAGCTGGCTTATCCTGTCTTATCGTAATAAAATAAGTAAGGACACACAGTTAAATGGCGATAATAATAAATAGAAAAATAATACAAACCATATTTTTGATAGGGAATGTAAGTTAACGCGCGGTAGGGATGAACGGTCCGATTTGATAGTTTACACTTTATAGTATCGATACAACAGGATACGATATTACGATATATTGGATCGATACAAACGAATATGATTTTATACTTGGATCGATGCAAATGACAGTGGTATCGGAATCGATGGCTCGTGTCATCTTGTCATAAATTCTTGATCACTGATCTAGAGAGCCACCAAGGAAAACATGATTTAATTATAGGTACTTGAATTTTAATATTATGTTTAATTGGTCAATATAGAATCTAAAAAGATTTACAATGCGATACGATATTTGATGGATCCGAGCGAACTATTCTGTACGATCCTAGGATCGTTTCACATCGTTGCGCTCCGGATCTCCAAGGTATCGATACAAATACAAGTATCATACATCCCTATCGCGCGCGACATTCGATATGCTGGATCGCGGAAGGGATTGGTGTGGATAATAATCCCGCTGTAGCCATCCAATCGGGCACACATTACACGGACATCAAGGCGAGGCGTGGCGTGGGCGCGCCCGCCAAAAGCCTATAAATTGACGGCTAACAGACCCGCCACATTTGAGTCGCACGCGCATTACAAATTCAACACATTGATCGCAACACACGGCAAAGAAACCGCTCCGAAAATAACGGACGGCAAAGTTCAGGATCCCTCCAATTTAAATAAATAAACACAAAATTCGTTTTACCCAGATCAAAAAGCGATATTTGATTGTTGAACCGCGTTTAACAGTAACTTAAGCTTTGGTCCTATACAATCAGCAGTAAACAGCAAAAATATTCAGAAAATTTGCACAACAAAGGGTGCAGTGCGATGCGTTTTGCATAATAAACAATATAAATGGAAAAGTATTGGCCATACGAGTCCGTGATTACGGCGAAGTGAATCGAATGCAATCTCATAGAGTTATTCGTTATTGGTGGTTTAGTCGCGTGTGCATTGCATGGCAGTTTAGCTCTAGGGAACACACAAATACTACTGAAGGAGACTGGTTATGTTACATAATAACTGAAGCAGTAAATCAAGTATCATCAATGGATAGGGCGTTCGTACACGCGTTTGTTTTCAACCCTGCAATGAAATTAGATGCGAGTTGAGTGGTTTCAGACACATGTCTAAGACGAAATGGTGTATCTGGATCATGCCAATTTATTCAAATGAAGGAATTTACTAATTTACTAATAAATAATAAAGCTAAAGACATTGTTTGTTTGTTTGAACGCACTAATCTCTGGAACTACCGATCGGATTTGAAATATTATTTCTGCATTTGATAGCCCTGGAGGCTATTCCTGGAGGAAGGCAAGGAAACATCATCATCACGATGACGTTAGAAAGAACGCTAAGCTAAAACGAAGTAATAGCGCGGTAAATTTCATGCGGACGAAGTCGCGGCTGAAACTACTATCAAATAAATTGTGGAAATCACGGAGCACCTGAACTTAAATTGACCAAAAAGATGAATTTACCTAATTGTCTTATTTATACCGTTTCTATTAGCCAAGTGCAGACAACACTAAATTACAATGAAAATGTAATAAATTAATAGCAATTAATTCTCGTAATTTCCCTGGTTATAAAGTCGTTAAACCAAAACAATGACAACAAAATAAGCTGTAAAACGGTTGGCCGGCCGCGCGTAGGGAGGGGCAAGAGTCGACAAGATCTTGTCGATAATAGTGGCCATTTGGAGGCGACCGAAGGCGAGTGCCCTCGTTTGTATCGCGTTAATATGTTAATACAGACATCAAGTCACGATCTTGCATCCAGTCCACGTACTACTCTTGGTTTACTTACACTGTTTTCGATTCACTTTTGACATGATAACATGACATTTATAACGTTACTTTACGCTGATGGAGGACGAAAAACTCGTTGAGAATCGTTCGTCCTCCTAAATTTAGTTTAATCACAACTGTTATAGTAATTGAGTTCGCGCCAAAATGCATTTCGAATACATCGTCAATGTTTACTGAATTCTTCCATTTACAAATCACGATATTACCCAACTCCAAACAAAACATACACGAGAGCAGTGGTGCCCCAGTTGTAACTTACGAGTTGTATCGTAGGTTCTAACCCAGATAGGCACTTTACTATGTGTAAATTATTTCAAAACCACTGTTCTTAAAACGGTGAAGGAAAACATCGTAAGGAAACCGGTATGGCTTAGAACCAACAATTCGAAGATATGTGACATCTACCAACATGCACTGGACCCGTGTGGTGGATTACGGCCCACTCCCTCTCACCGAAACGAGGCCCGTATCCCAGTTGTGAGAGCATTATAGGCTGCTTATGTTATAAAAATAAACGGACGTACTTATGTCAAATACTATCTAAAATTACAAAGCATATTGAAGCTGAACGACACAACAGAAAAGCGAAACGACACAGATAAATCCACTGCAAATGTTGCTGTCCCAGTCTTAAAGATAAAAGGACTCCTAATTGACCACACTGACCCACAGAAAGCTGGAAGTCAGATAAGCGCAAGAGTTGACATACTGCGATAACTAATTTCACTTGCATTTCCGAGAACATTAATCTCTGATTGAACTACAAAGGCTTGCAGGACAATAACAGCTTGTAAGAGGAAACTTGATTTAGATTAGACAAGGCGTATGTCTTGTTATGCATCCTTTAAATTTATACTAGCTGTGCCCGCGACTTCGTTCGCGTGCATGTATGAAAATAAATTGGATTCCATGGGTTTAATTTTTTTGCGTGGAACCCTAATTAGAACATTAGCTATATGTATTTAGTAAAAAGCTGTTATTACGACATCACAAACAGATACTTCAAATTACAACAGACTGCCATTTTGCATCTGCAAGTATATATGTATCTTTACGGCTATGTTTATGAGTAATTTTCTGGAGGCATTAATGGGATTTAAACTTTTAAAATTATTTAAATAATAGGCTTAGAGGAAAGCTCAATGTCAGTAATTATCATATTTAAGTTTATCATCCGTTTTAACGATAAGCAGTTAATTCCGACAAGATCAGCATAAAACAATATTTTTACGACCGATTACGAACAAAAACATCCATATATCACTGAAGAACTTTTATTCGTTTTAAAAACACACATTACATATAATTTCAATTCCCATAAACTGTATATTTATAGGGCAATAACAGGCCGATAGTAGAAAACAAACTCGTAATATGGGACGTTATGGGTGTATAATGGCTGGCAGCATCCATATAGTTTTCACTTTTATCGATAAAATACATCGAAGTTTTGCCGATACAGGTGAATCACTACATACAGAATTACGGACTAGAGTTATCTGTGGCGAGTACAATGAGATATTTAATAAGAAACCTAATGATTTAATCAGTTGCGGTAGAAAGTGGTCTAAATCTAAACCTGCCTGGTAGATCTAGTACTTTTTTATTGTGTAATTTAAAAGCTATGACCTTTTGTCTAATTGCGATAGATGCACTTTATTTGAGATGTGTTTTATTGTAATTCTCTTATAGCATATCGTAAAGGAGTCTTAAGTCTGAATTGTATAAGAACTATCTCTACTCTCGACTCATTTTGACCGATGTGTAAGAATTGAATTATAACTTTTATAACTTTCGGAATCAATCAATTCTGGGACAAGATAAAGGTCAAAATCGAATACACATAAAATGGCTTATTACCCTCAAACTCAAACTCAAAGTATTTATTTCAATTAAACCAATTACAGGCACTTTTGAATTGTCAAGGGGTCGGTCAGTCAGAAAAATGAAGCTAGTTGCCCATTCCAAAGCGTAGTAGGTACCTATGGAGAAGAACGGGCAAGAAACTCCATGGACACTCTTTTAAATCAAAATATGGTTACAAAGTATTAGTTACATCATTCATGTTGTCAAAAATTATGCATGTGAGAACGATACCACCCACGTGTCCCCTAGATCTCAGTAAAGCTTAATTGCTGTTCAGCGGAAATGCATGTAGTTTTTCTTTATATACAGGGTGGTAGGGTACCATGGATGTGTACATGAATCGTTGACATTTTTCGTTTGACTGTTCCACACATTTCGACCGCATAGGCACTTTTCTGTGAAACAGCTTCTTTTTTTTATAACGGTAGGTGGTCTAGAATCATGTACTGAATTCATGGTTACAGTTTGCCCGAAAATGTCACTGCCACCCTGTATTTTGCATGTAGGTACGGACGCCAGCACATCAAGTTACTACAATCTGTCAAATTTCTTTAATAGATTTTCAACTTTATCGCTAAAGCATTAAGGTTCAAGGTTGATTGGGAAAATTTGACAGTTTCGGGTAGCTTGACCTGCTGGCGTCTGTACTTAATTTGTTTCGTGAATTATTTTTCTTTTAAGATCAGATAAAGAAGTAAATAAGAGAATTTGCAAGATCACATCACATAGCTATTTAAAACAACTCGGAACTCCCGTACATCAACCGCATCTATTTGCGAACACCAGCTTATCAGACCTGGTTCAGTATCCGCAGATTATCAACCAGTTACGTTAGTAGGGATGTTACTAAGAAAACCGGAGCCACAACCGCTGCATAAATAACGATTAGATTTGCTTCGCCCATCACTTATTAGTCCGTTAATTCGAAACCAATTTGCAACTTCCCCGTACAAATGTAGCAGTGAGAGAATGTTATTGGTCATTTCCTGATGCTACTAGTTCTGGAACCTGTCTTTTTCTGTATAGGGAGCTGGGTTTAAACGCAATTGGATCGTGTAATCATGTTGTTACGGTTAATCGGAAGTATCTGGACGTTTAGCGCTGAATAAATAGAATTTATTTTCTATTTCTTTGTATGGACGTGGAAAGGTTTTAGACGCTCTATAAATATTATATTCAGTTAATCTATGAACCGATCAATGTCAGTCGTTCCTTAAAAAACGACTTTTAGAAAGAAGAAATCCTCCTGCTTGTCCTGTCAGCTGCACGTTACAGGAACCGATGGACGCTAGTGATGGCGCCAAACATGTAGCTGAATTCTGGGCCGAGTCCATTTAGATTGCCTACGCTAAGACGAAGAAAAATGGAAATACTTAATTCCAAGGATCCATCTTCAAACGATTTATTTCGAAATCAGTACATAACAACAACAAACATTACTCAAGTAGCCCCATAAACTTTTCAGAGAACCACCCCATTCCCCGACACTCCGACAGCATATCAAACTTAACCGACTGCGCTCAACTTTGTACCCGTATAGTAGTTTCACCAATATATCGATCATGCCATGTAACAGCGACACATACACAGATAAACGGGTCGAGTACTTTCTACGCATGCGTGGGCGCAACAACCGCTGAACATTAATTAATGCAACTGCACACAGACGCGAATCGGGTGAAACCAGACCAACCAATGAGAGGCTACAGAAAACCCACTACGAACAAGACAAGCAAAACCACTCAAACATGACATTAGTCTTTACAATACTTCAAAAATTAAATTGTTTCGAACCCCTGCGTTCACAGATCGTCCACATCTTAAGTGACAGATCTATTCCTTGTCTCTGTTCCATGTACCTTCTGTTCTCATTCTGTGTATTGCCAATACAGAATCTTAAAGTGATACAAATAAATATGAAAAGCCGTGAGAAAGCACTGACTCACCTGTCTGTACGCAACTGCGATGACTATGCGTTTGATAGTTTATCGCCCCTACATTAAACTTTAAAGTTTATCATGACACGTCACCGTAAGGTAATGTGGCTAGTTACGATGGTGGAAGGATTAAATGTTGTGAAGATATTAGCACTTTGCGGGACATACGACATGACATAGTAGATGTTTAGTTGCTAACACATTGGTAGACGTTAGATCGTAGGTAGACGAGATCATCATGCTCTTGTCCCGATTTATTTGGAGTATGACGTCTTTTAGTTCGATCCAGCTCTCTTTAATTTAATGTTCTGTTTATTGCAATATTAATTACTTTACATACCTAGTATTGTATACAATCAAGTATTTTCTAACTGGATAGACAGCTGTGCTGCTGCGGAGTTTTTTGGCGCTATTTCTTCTTCCCAGCAAAAGCACTAGGAAGTGGTGAAGGGCGGGCGTTTTGCGGGACTGTCTTTTGTAATTTTGACGTTCGAAAAGTGCTGATTCCCAGACTAATTTTAATAAATAACTCTTAATTTTATTTTTTTCTTCTCAGTTACAAACCTGGAGTCGGAATTTATGCCCGGTTGACAGCAATAGGCTCGTCTCCTATTAATAATTTTAATAACAATTTTTATTGTTCTAAAAAGAGTGTTACAGATTATATTTCCACCAGTTATAAATAAGCAAAAACTATGAAATACAATACAGTCCTTTAGTGGAAAAGATCACCTGTATCCTGTACTAGTTAAAATAAGTATCACAGGAGATGAAAAACACTGGATTACATGGGACCCAAGGTGAAATAAGGGTTTAGCAGACGTGTGACCCATAGTAGGCACACTATGGGTCACACGTCTGCTAAACCCTTTGGGGAAATGAGGCGTGATGTTGTTATGTGTTATTTCTACCGCATATGCACGCATAGCTCATAGAATAAGCAAGCTGAAGTGTCAATGGGCCGGCCATATTAGCCGTAGAACCGATGACCGTTGGGGTAGACGTGTTCTTGAGTGGAGATCGCGAATCGGTAAATGTAAGGTAGGGCGCCTGCAGGCTAGGTGGAGCGGGGATCTTCGCAGGATGGCTGGTAGCAGCTGGATGAGAGTTACCGAAAATCGTGTTGAATGGCGTGCAATAGGAGATGCCTATTGTCCAGCAGTGGACTGCTATAGGCTGATCATGATAGGCACGTAAAGTTATGGGTCAGATACCCACCAATGAGGAATAATGGAGAGGGATTTCTAAACTGAAAACTATTTAAAGTTACGTGGTGATTAAGAAGTGTAAATGACTAATGTGAGTAATCAATTATACTTGCGCGAATCCTTGCCGGCGTGGCGCCATATTGAATTAAGAGGAAAAAATATTCTATGTAAAGACATTTGACATCATCACAACACGCGGGTCAGCATCCCAATTAGAATGTTAGCATACTAGTTGACTAATTACTTCATTAACTCTAATTAGCGTCGCTAGTACGAGTCTAGACTTTGCTTAGCACTTTATTTACGTAGCAAATGAAAGTGATGAAACTTTTGCAGAAATGTTTCCTAAAGTGAAGGTTTGTTTACATAGCCATTTTATCATTAACCCCCACAAAAAAATACAGAAGGTCAGAAGGTAATGCTTTTGTGCTTCTATAATTAAGTATCTTCATCTTTCATCAGGACATTTTCTTCTTTTCGTTTCGATGGTACTCTTCATTCTGGGCGTTGGATGGATCAGTAATACCCAACTTCGACACCTAGTTAGTATCATCATTAGCCAATAAGCAGTCCCCAGCTCCACCTGGACATACGAGTAGCACACCTCTCCAATCACACATCATTTCACCACAAACATCCTCATCCAGCTACTACCTGCCACCTTGCTTAGATCATCGCTCTACCTAGCCTTATTATCTATCCTCCACAAGGAATCATAGAAGGGCCAACACTTTCACCTTAATTTCATTTAGCAACGCGCCCATATCGCCTTTACAAGGTGTAATTAAAATATCTGAAAACCTCTTAAGGGGAAATTGTACTCATCATTATGAACCTTTTACAATGGGACCAAAACCCAGAAATCACACAAAAAAACATCATTCAGCCGAAAGACGTCCACTGCTGGACACTGGCCTCCCCCAAGCACCTCCACTTCGACCGGTTCTGTGCTTCTCGCATCCAACGGGTTCCTGCGGCTTTCATAAGGTCGCCTTCACATTTTGTCGAGTTATGCAAACAAAATATATGAACAGCAATATTGTTTCGCGATTTGGTTATCCCATGGTAAACGTTGTTCCTAATGATTCATTAATACGTTTTAAGTTATTTCTATTATACGTTATACTCGTCTCAGTAGGTCCAACCTTTTTGTGCTGATATGATTTAGCACTGCGCCCATCGCCTCTAGATACCGTCTCGTTAAGCATGTTTTGTTGCTCCTGACTCACTGGAATCAGTTAACACGCCTCGGGTGTGACGTCATGCAATAGATGAATGGGTTTCTATTTATGAGTTAGGGTTTCCGTGTTGTGATTGCAAGAGGGTAGACAGACAGACGGTGTTGGAGAGAGGGTATAGCTGCGAAAGCGGCCCAGAATTGTAAAAGATGTGCTGAAGAAGAATGAATGCTGGACTGAACCCAAAAGAATCGTGATAAGTGCAACAGGATTACGATGAAGTAAGAATTAATTATTTCTAACCCATTCCTCCATAGGTGTGAAAAATTCGTCTGCTCAACAACGTAAAGAACGCAATGAACGTCGCAGAACTGTCAAAATGAAAGGTATTGCGATCAATTTTCATTTTATGTGTGTTATCAAATTACCTATTTCTGATTATGATGCTGTTAGAAGACATGCAAGGTTGATGCGTCGACATTTTTTCTGTGCTATATACGTATTTACATTTTTTTTATCTGAAAGTCTTAATGTAACCATTCAAAAGATGGTGTCATGAGTAGCGTAAGTTCATTTAATTTATTTTCCTTTCACCCACCCACTCAATACTGAGATGTTATGAACTAAGCAATATTTATTTGTAAGAACATGAAAGGACTCCATTAATAAAAGGTTATAAACTCTTTCATACCGAGAAAGCTCAACACAGCTATCGACAAAAACATCAATATTTATACTGATTGGAACGTAAAGAACTCATAGAATCGTTCCCATCTTACTTCCTTTATATCGGATAGTTTTCAACAAACTGATATTATCATTTATATTAAGGGGGAAGAGCACGATTCAAATTTACTTACGTTTTTTGCAATTTGCAAGTGTCATCATCATCATCTGCCTAGCCTTTTCCCAACCATGTTGGGGTCGGCTTCCAGTCTAACCGGATGCAGCTGAATACCAGTATTTTACATGAAGCGACTGCCTATCTGACCTCCACAACCCAGTTACTGGGTAATACGATACTCCTTGGTAAGACTTGTTGTCAGACTTTCGGGCTACTGACGACCCGTAACGACTGTCAAAGATCCACGAATGACAGCCGGGACCAACGGCTTTCCGAGGCACGGAGGGGTCTTGATATGTGAAGATGGTCACCCATCCACGGACCAACCGCGGCAAGCGTAGCTTAACCTGATCGATCGACCCGTGCGGCGGTTATTACTTAGCGACAAGCCCCTCCTCATCATCATCATTAGTGTCATGTTGATTATTGGCGCCGATTCCCTTGTTCACAAACTAAACTAAATTTAAGTTCAGTGCATCTTTTTCTTTCTATTTCATTAAGAAAAGGATAGAAGATAGATATTAGTTTAGTCCTAGATATTAGTTTAGTACTGATAGTGTGGTACACACTATCAGTAGCAATGGGTTTCATTTTGAGATTTAAAATTTATCGTGTGTTACGCAATTATGGACATCTGCAGCATAGAAAGTAAGAAAAATTGTATTTCACGGGTTTCCTAGCGCATCCCCTTAAAGTTGTTTACGACACCACTCTAAAGCAACTTCATTTACTTTTAAATTGATAGCTAATAAAATAATAATGACTTCTGCATTCCTGCTTTCACCACACCATCTATGGTTAATATCATATTATATAAATTTAACGGTTTATCTTTAGATGTCTTTCTTTTCACCCCTTTGGACTTCTCTAATAGAATCTTTCGCAGATAAATAATAATTTATCGACATTAGCTAGCGTTTAGCTTCCGTTAAAACTTTTTATACACAGCCAATAATTTATTAACTAATATAATAATATAATATAAAACGTTTATTTTCTCTACACAAGTTATGAACATAATGCTAGACTTTGACAGTAGTGCACGAACAGGGAGCTAACTTTGTGAAAGACTTGGGAGCCTGAGATATGTTTATTTAAAAACCTGTATTACAGGTCACCAGGCCTCACCATCAACTGGCAAAGAGTCTTCCATATTATCTAACTAGGTTTTGTCCGCGACTTTATCCGCGTGAAATTTCCTGTTCCCCCGACCTACCCCATCGTATCGCATCGCCTGCCCGCGCATTTACTTCATTTTCGCTTAGCGTTCTTACTTACTTTTTTGCTCAGCCCCTAAGAGTCTTAGCGTGAAGTTAAATAGCCTATAGCCTTCCTCAAAGATTGGGCTATAACATGCAAAATAATTTTTCAAATCCGACTGGTAGTTCCAGAGATTAGCGCGTTCAAACAAACAAACAATGTCTTCAGTTGTGTTATTAATTAATATGTAACATATAAAATCTTTGTTAAGACCAATGCACACCTCCAACAATAAAACTTATAACTAATTTCAACCGAAGAGCTATTGCAAATGTTTAATTACAAACTTAAGTGGAAACGCGGTCACGTGGTTGTTGGCCTTCATTCCATACTAACGTATTTCCTCTTTCTCCCTGGTTAATGATACTATACTCTGTCCACTAGCTGAACCGTTTTTTGACAGATCGAACTAGTGAGCAATTATATGTTTTTGTCATAACTGATACACATACGGTATTATAATGTCTGTAAAAAGACATACATAAGATAATTCAATAAGATTAGGCAGTTTATTTATTTATTTTAGTACGCATTTTAAAGTTAACTTTTACGTTATCTGGAATATGTATGTTCTACAGCTGTCAAAAAACGGTTAACCTAATGGACAGGGTATACTTAGTTCAAATATTTTTAATAAATCGTATAATCATATATCTACCACTGTCCATCATGTCCATATGTTTTGTTTCTTGGTGTAATTTTATATACTTATCCTTTTTTTTTTGTACTTAAATAAACTTTTGACCACATTATCCAGTATTTGCAAACTGTATGTTTGTTCTTGAAATAAGTAATTAAAACTACTTTGGATAATGTATAACCGCGTTATCTGTTAAATTGTTTTACTTACACATTACGGAATTTAAAATCAAAAGCTCAAAATCCACAACAAAGTCAAACAAAAAAAAAAACGGTTCCGTATCAATTTGTAGACATGTATACAGTGAGATTATTTATAATGTGTACATATCGAAATGAGGGAATCTATGCTTAATTTTATCGACGGCAAAAATATTTAAAAAAAATTAAATATCTTTTTTATTTTTTTAAGGAATTTTTAAAAATTTTGTTCGCTACTGTGACCCCAGTGTAAACAAAATAGTGTAACTTTTAAACTAAATGATCTATCACGATGAAACAAACTCCATAATGATTGGAAGTAATTAGGCGTCCTCTTAAATTTAATGTAACAACTACTTTACGATGTTCGGATTTTTTCCTATACTTGTGCTACATGACATTGTTTCTTGCTAGATTTCATGATTTTAGGTCAACGGGAAGTACTCTATACGTTTTGTTTCCCTTGCGAGTGTCAAAATATGCGGCATAAACGAAACATAAACGCCCGTATCTTTTGATTGCGTTTACTTAGAACTTTGATTTTTTCACTTTTTCAATGGATTGCAACCCTGGCTTGATATTAATTTCAACTTTATAACTCCACGCGTTCCTCAGAAAAAGGGTCTTGTCAGACGGACAACGAAGTGATCTTATAAGGGTTCCGTTTTTCCTTTTGAGGTACGGAACCCTAAAAAAAACTTTTATCTATTGACACAGTAAACACTTACAAATGTCAAACTCAGTAAGAGCAGGCACTTAAACATCACAACTAACTAGTGCCTACTCTGTTATTGACATCTTGACAGAATAACCCACGTATTACACTGTTACATAAGGAACGATGGTTATGTGTTACATAACAAAGTTCTTAGGTTCGCACGCTCATTAATTAGCAGAAATGTTTAACAGCGGTGGTGAAAGCATTGTCTTTGGCTCGACTTTAGGATAGGTAACTGTGGGAAGCTGGTGGGTGGCGTGGGCACTGCATAATTACAAACACCGATATACCCTGACCTCCCTCACCCCCTTTACCTGAACTAGTCTCCCCATAAAAGGGGAAATTGTACCTAAAGCTAGAGTTCTTTGTAAAATGGTTGGTAGTAAAGGAACAAAGACCGTTAATTTGTCCGGGATCAAAATTGCCTTGTCCATGAAATCGATTAGGTTTTTGTTTAATCGATGATTTTTCAATCGTTTGTAGGATCGATTTTGGGTTCGGGTGGGAATAATGACAACTATTAACTTTGATTGCACTTCGATTTAAGATAAAGTAGGTAACTTAAAAACAAGGTAAGATACGTAACTTTAAATCAAAAATAATGTTTTTTTATTTATTCAGATAGGTTTACGACCAAGCACACGTGACAATTATAGTAAAAAACAATATTCGAAACTTTTTTCTAGGATAAAACGAGTTATTTTTATAAGTCTGTGTTTTCCCACAGCTGGGCAAATTTTCCCGTTCAACTGCATTTGTGGGCCGCGACTACGCGGCAGGCCCAGAAAGAGATGGCGGGATGAGTTGGATTCCTTAAAGGATTAGCCCACAATCGCAGTAGACCGGGAAAAAAGTTATTATCTGTTGTAAAAACCACTTTAACATACCAGAAACAATTAATGAATATTTTCACTCAAACAAAACTAATTACAAAGCATAATTACTATTCAATTTAATGGACACTTTGAACAGACCAATTCATATAGAAAATGACGTGAACAATCATAAGACCGTTAAATCACAGAACCTAACAAGGCGGTGCCTTATCTCATTTCATTCAGCCATTAAAGTCTAAAAGTCAATGGTAAAATACGTAAAATACTATAGCATTAATAAGGAAATAATTTAGCGAATAGTTAACGTCCCATAGATATAGGGGAGGCGATAACCAAGTTATTTACTGACACTAAAGTCATGCGCGTTTCGCTTGGAGATCGCTATTAGTAAACACGCATTCTGGTTTACTTGTACGAGGACACAATGGCTGGGAGAACATCTTACAATTTGCATTAAAGACGACCGATGTAAATAAAGTCGCCGGATAAAGAAAATGTGGATGGGTGCTTAGTATGTGGGCATATACGCGAGCGGCAGAGGCAACTGCAGCCGTCGATGCACCGTACTCAAATACACGAGGGACATGTTGTCGACTGCTGCAGTTTCCTCTGCCGTTGACGCCTGCCACTCGTGTGTATGCGCACTAAATGTGAAAGATGATATGGCTTATGACTAGGACAGCAGTAAACACTGAAATCACTTCTGATAGCGATAATATTCATAGGGTGAAATGAAATAAAAACGTGCCCGCCGAACCTATGCACATTGGTATAAGGACAGGACTCAGGAGGCTGACGAGGTCTCAAGGAGTTAAAGCTCTTATACAAAACTAACTGAGGAATCTTCATCTTCTGCGAGGGCCGCGGGTTGTTCGAAAGAGATACCGTGGTCCCTGGCATAGGCAACTGAAGGAACACGGGTGGGTTTTAGTCAGTAAAAGTCTGATACGCCCTCCTGCTCCGCCCAGAGCGGGAGAAGTCATATGATGATTTCCCACCCAGAAAAAAAAAAGCGCTCTGGCCTATACAAGGAAATTTATAGAATAATACAAATACTAAAAGAAAGAAATCAAACTATGCCAAAGTCTCGCCGCAGAAATCTGATGATTGCTGTTTATCCTCTGTGACCCTTTTCCAGGGTCTGTTATAATAATAATCTACCCAGAAATCCTTATTACAACCTAAGTTATAAAGGTTCCAGTAGTGGCGTGGGAAAAGAGAACCTGAGACGACTTGGGGAAGGCACAGCAGAGAGATAGTAAGGGTTAAATAAAGCTAAATAAATTGTAGTTTTAATAGTCGGCAAACAGATGAATATTGTTACTAACGGAAAAGTATATCTGCCTGCTTAATATTTAAGCTAGCCAAACTCTCAAGCAGTGTGTACAATCAGTTAGAAGGTGCAAGACAAACGGTTTTGTTGTGCACGCGCAATTTGCCGTACTTGATGTGCTGGAGTTATGGAAACAAATTGCCAATCGTCCATATAAGTCGATAATTAATTGTGATCAATGGGACAGTGAAATAATTATGTTATTTACTGCTGCGCGTGTGAAAGTGATTGAGAAAGACGTTGGCTTTTCAATTTATTTGCAAACTAGCTGCGCCTTGCGGTTTCACCCGCATAAGTTTTAATCCCGTAGGAATATCAGGATAAAAAGTATCCGATATGTTAGTCCTGGTTATAAACCATCTGTGTGCCAAATTTCATCCAAATCTGTTCAGTAGGTTTTTCGTGAATGTGTAACAAACATCCATCCATCCATCCAAACTTTCACGTTTATAATATTAGTAGGATAGGTAGGTTCATATTTCATTAGACGAGCGAGATGTCGGTCGTCGAGCGGCGAGATGGGCAGACAAAATTGTTGCCATCGCGGGCAAAACCTGGATGAGGCTGGCACTGGAGCGTGGGGATTGGTACAAGACAAGAGGCTTATTCCCAGTAGTGGGTGAAGTCGGGCTGTGTATGATGATGTGGACGGTGAAATGGTGAGTTTCATATTTTGGAAATAGCTCAATTTTTTTTCAACTATTTCTTGAATATGAATTGCACCATTCCCAGCGTGGTTTGACCAGACTCGTTTAATCGAATGAACCCCAAGATTCACTCTAGCTCCTGTAGCCTCATGTTCATGGTGCTACAGCGACCATTGTATATCAAGAAGTAGACCGGGGGGCGCGGTTTTTGTAGGGAAGACGTGCCCGTTGGAAAGGATAGGATTTAAGAACCTACCGGATATGCATCCTAGAGTAAGCATTGGACTAGTGGAGAGATGGGTGATATTTGTCTATGGATGGGCATCTTTTTAAAGACTTCGCGGCCAGGTGTTTCAGGTCGAGCTTCACCCGCTACTCTTTTGGCCGGGTTCTACTGCTTTCTCGGTTCTTTTGTATGTCATTGCTCTGTTGTGTTATGTTGTGAGATGTTGTTGTTCTCTATCTCTTGTTTTTTTTGTGCTATTTCTTGCGAAAAAATTGCGGTCTTACATGAGAAACTACTTCGCATTAACCGTTACTAAATTAATTTTATAAAAGAAAATTTTGCAGTTCTTTTGGGCTCCGCCACAGTTGGGTAAAAATTTAACTATAAGTTGCTGTTATAATTGGTCTTTCTAATCGCGAAAGCGCAAAGTAAGTCATAATTGAAAACGACTATATTAATATTATACATACTATTAATAAGGTGAAGGAAAACGTCGTGAGGAAACCGGCATGTCCTAGAACCACAAATTCGAAGACATGTGACATCCACCAACCCGCACTGGGCCCGCGTGGTGGATAATGGCCCACTCCCTCTCACAGAGAGGAGGCCTGTGTCCCAGCAGTGGGAACATTATAGGCTGATTATGTGTGATGTAACTAATAATATCAAGCCACTGCAGGACAAAGGCGTCTTCTCATACAACACCCTAACTGCTTAACATCCTATTAATAACAATCTGAATCATTTTGAAGGATATTGCTAATCCATTGCTTCATATATTCAAAAAAAATGTCTGCTCACCAACGTAAATAACGCAATGCATGTTGTTGAACTGTCAAAAAGAAAGCCATTGCTACTGTATTGCCAGTGTATCACCATGCTTGCTCAAGACAGATTGGTGATTTCAGACTCCATTTAAGACTAAAAATAAAAATAAGTTACTCGATTAGAAAACTATTACATAACTAACCTCTATTTTAAATTTACGACACTTTAAATAAACATTATATCTGTCGGCCCTAAAGAGACATGAAACTTGATTCTTGAGTTAATTTCGCAGCCGATTTGGCTATTGACGACCGTAATAAAACTGGAAGACATAATTAATAGTCACATGTGTATAATGTTTACTAATGTCTAGGGAACAACAAAGTTTTCTTTTAAGAGAATTGATAGTTATAGTAAGCTTTCTAAAAAGCTCAGCATGTAACTTTTGTTTTTTTTTTTCACGTCACAAGGTGTAACAACGTGAATAAGAAAACTTAAGTGGAAATGGACAGGCCATATAATAAGAGGCATTGAGAAGTGGAACAAAAACATTTTATTTTGGTACCCAAGAAATAGAAAAAGGAAACGAGGTAGACAGTTTCGAAGGTGGGAAGACGAAATTAAGGTCATAGCAGGCAATTAAAACATGGACAAGGAAAGCTATAAACAGAACAGAGTGGAAAAAAATTGAAGAGGTATTTGCCAAAGTTGGGCAAACAGACCAATTTGTCGGTGTCATCGACTCACTAGAGGCGACAAATATAAGAGTTAAATAATTATAAATTCTTTGTCTAAATAAAGGGTTATATTATTATTATTCAAATGAAAGAAATCGTTCAAACAAAATCATTACAGTTACTAAGGGATCAAAATATATATACATTACCAAGGTGGTAGGCCCTCTGCCAAGACATAAAAAACCAAACCCGGCCTTTCGCGATCAAATGCGAAAACACACCCACTAAAATGTGCTACGGTTGAAGTTCATTGACTCATCGTCTAGCACAATGAAACAGTGACGCAAACTATTACGATATCGATACTCGACTCGCAGATAATCGAGACTCGTTGTATAATCGAGCGATATCGAGATACGATCGCTATCGCCGCAGACGCGTGTCGTGGGCGGCGCGGACGTACACGGAGTAGGAAAGAAATGAAGTGCGCATTTTACCTGTCGTTGTCAGGTGGGAGATGAAAGATCTGTTATTGGATGATTGCCGGGATGTGGGACTTGGATGTGGTCCATTTGGCGACTGTTTCTATTCTTGAATATGATGAAATATTCTTTGTATTAGCATCCAAAGACATCCAGCGCTTAAGCTGATATTACTTCACTCGAGTGAATTATACGTTTTTTCAACCCACGTTCACAAGACAGTGACAAAATTACATAGGAATGAACGTCCTTTCATTTCATTTTTCAATCATTCTGTAAGCCAGTGATAAATACCGAGTCCCGAAATCCAACATCGTGGGATCGTTTCACTAATTAATTCGTTTTTCACCTTTGATAAATTTTTGTTCGGACGTTCCATTCCAAGTGAAAGATGCCGAATGAAAAGCATCAAATAACTATAGCTAGGCAGCTTCAATCAATCAACTCAGACTGTCGCAGTCTACTGCTACACATACATAGGTCTCTCCCATGCTGCGCCACAACACTCTATCCTCCGCCTTCCGCATCTAGTCTGTCCCAGCCATCTTTTTGAGGTCGTCTGTCCATCTAGCTGGGAGGCATCCCACACTACGCTTGTCGATATGCGGCATGACGGCTTATAGGCCTTCATTCTCAACTTAATCGGTGCTTCGGTTTCTTCATACTCCGTGACAGCAAGTCCGTGACTTCTCGTCTCGAGACGCCAGTCGTCAACGCAACCAGTTTAAGAAAACGAATAATTAACAAACATAAATAATTATTTACTTTTTTTACTCAGATGTTACGCGTCAACATAATTGATAGTCGGCTCTTGTGGACGGAACTGGGAATTAATAACTACTTGAGTACGTAACTACACCGGCGGAAGTTTCGAAAGACTGTCTTTTTATTAATATCATAACATTAGCGAGCTGTGAGTCATTCGCACTGCACTACACTACATATTTCCTGTCACTCATTAATAAAACTGCTTCGATGGTTTAGTGGTCGCAGATGCTACTGTTGAACATGAGGTCCCGGGCTCGATTCCCAGTAACTGCGTAACACACTATCAGTAGCAATGGCTTTCATTTTGACAGTTCAACAAAATTTGTCTGCTCAACAACGCAATGAATGTTTTCATTGCGTTGTTGAGCAGCATTTTTCGCACATATGAAGCAATGGTTTGGCAATATCCTTCAAAATGTATCTGATTGAGACTGATAGTGGATAACGCGTAGGGGGTGCTGGTCGAGCAAAGTGTCATTGAGCCATTGCCTGCGAGTCCAGTATAATAATGCGTGCAGGGTGCTGATGGGGCTGCCACGGTTCTGCAGTGCGTCAGGCATGTTTGCGGAGGCTAGCTTTGCCGCAATAATGCGTAAGCGTTGCGCCTCCATGCTTGAACGGCTGCGATCCAGTACCAATGGCATTCTGTGTGTATTAGCTGACCGATGGGACTCCCCGCTGCTCGAGAGATGGGTACAACTACATGTAGGCAAATAATGTCGTGCATGCTGAGTTTGCGGGGCGTCACATCGGACAGCATAAAAGCAATATATTGGTGAAAAAAAAAAAAAAATGTTTTACTAACACTAGTTTCTTAAGTTTTGTCTTGTATCTAACAAAAATATGGATACCTACTGGTCCGAATTAAAAGTTTTATTATTAATATATATTATTGAGCTTTTTGCATCAGAAATTTCGCAGTAGCAGCACGTAGTTTGGATTTGTACCCGGTTGATGGGAATAGGCTCGGCCCCTATTACATGGGACTTAAACATAACCGGCGAAATGTGGTTGTAGACTGTAGATACAACTAAGGTTCGCCTCTGCTTAACCTTCGGGGAATACAGGCGTGATGTTATGTAACTAATAACAAAAATAAACCAAGCCAATAAAGTTTTATGTCTTACTTATAAGGAAAGTCATTTGAAGCACTCGGCGGCTCTCCCACGGGTAAGGTAAGGTCTAACTTGCTTCGTAGACTTATTACCTTGGCTTTATTTATTTAGCATTAAAACGGGGAAGAAATCTTTCACTTATTTCCATTCCCTGGAGTTTCTAAATTAAGAATATGAAGTCGAGAAATTTTCAAACTATACTTTGGAATGACTTAGATGATTCCTTCAATGTCCCAGGCTACATGGAAGGAAATTCCTGATTTCATACGTTTTTTGCAAATACATTTTGAATTTCGCGAGCTTTAAGCAGAATTTGACAAGCTTTCAACTTCAAATTCTCAAATCAGAAGCTGGGTGTAAAGCGGTTCTGCACTGCATCCGATCCGAATCCAAGAAATGACGGTCCGAAGTAGCCATAGTACTATTTGCATGACGGGTTGCGCACGACATCCGAACTTAGTCCGTCCGAATTTAGAACATTCCCATTTCGGATTGAACTCGAATCTTGAATTCGGATTCGGATCGGATGTAGTGCAGAACCGTTATAACTGTTATTAAATACTATTTACTTGAATGAAGCACTTAACTGCAATACCATTCTTAATTTAGTATTACAATGACTATCTTTTACTTACATTCGAGATAGTTACTTCTCTGAGATGCAGTTTTTTCATTATATAGTAACTCACGCACATACCTGAAACAAAAAGAAAACACGTTTATTATTCATTTGTACTAAGACAATTAACTTCATCAGGTTCTAAATACATAAAGAACTTTGACCCTGACCATGAAAAAATCCGAATCTAAAGAAAAATATACACTGAAAATAAAAATGGTCGGATATGGTTCAACCCAGAAGGCAAAGGTCGCGTGAAGGACGAACATCGAAGCCCCGAAGGTCAGGTTCAGGGTTTACTGCCGAGGTCACCGCTCGTGTATTGATTTTACTTGACATTAGCATGAGGTACGGAAATTAATGTAGCTTTCATGAAAATTTTACCGTGTTGAAGGTTCCATGGTTACAGAATGTTTGTTTATTTACCTAAGGATTGAAATAGAATAAGGTGGTGGTTTTATTTTTCAATGAAGTTGGTATCACTTTCTCAAGGCGATCAGCCCCGATACCGACATTGATAAGTTACCTACCTACTCATTAATTTAGCACCAAATCAATTTTGTAATATCGAGAGAGAGATTGAGAAGTGAAGGCCAATTCCCGTAATTAAAAACGTTCAATATCTAATCGCAATCTCATCTCAGCGAGTCAATTTCAAGAACCTGTAGCCAAAAATGTCCCTACGTTTTTGGCTACAGGTTCTTGAAATTGACTAGCTCAAACCTAAAATCTCAAAATACCTCTAACTTCCCTAAGTTAAAGGTATTTTTGACAGGTCGAGATAGATTAGAATGCGACCGTTCTTAAAAATTTGGTATAAGTTGCTTAGGTATGTACAGATGCCAGCACATCAAGCTTCTACAATCTGTCAAATGTCTTTAATATATTTTCAGCTTAATCGCTAAAGCATTAGGTTCAATGTTGATTGGGAAATTTTGACAATTTCGGGTAGCATGATGTACTGGCGTCTGTACCTTGGACCGCTTTGCTAGAGGAGTACTCAAACCGTCCAAGTTAAGTACACCTCTGAGTGTCTTAGTTTATTTGCCGCTTAGCAGTCATTTTTAAATTACCTATAAGTTTGGTGTCCCTCAAATCAAACTTTCATAATCAACATGAGATATTTAAAGTTCTAACGTAATCTTCAGCGTTGTCCTTCCCCAGAAGATTACTCTCTTTACTGCCTCCGCAATACAACGAGTTACTAATAATGTTCTAAAATGTTTAATTAAAAGCTTAACATCGTAAGGTATAGTCCTATGTCAAGGTTAGAATGTTGATCCCGGGTCAAAGTCGCCCAGGATCGGGTGCAAGGATAGGCCGCCGAAATGGGTCGCGGTAAATAGGTCGCCATAGAATTTATGAGCTGGAAGGAATGCTTGACACGAGGTTAAATTTAGAATTTAATGTGCCTGGTCTTGAGAGTTAAGGGTGAATGGGTAATTTAGTTAAGGCGAAAGCGTCTGGGTAGTCCACGAAATGTAAATCTTCTTACGTTTTTTGCAATTTGCATGTCAGTAAAATTTGCAGGCCTGATACTGACCTGCAAAAGGCAAAAAACGTAAGAGAATTTACATTGTATGTTGATCTAAATATGATTCGCAGCTGTAATAAATATTTATTCGGATTATAATATTTATTTATTTCAAATAGAATTATAATCATAAAAATAAAATGGCATCAATCCAACTCTCTAAGTTGATATTACCCTGTTGAATGACTATTTCATGAAATCATGACATTTGAGGCCAATTCTAACTTAAGGAGTTGTATTGCTAATTCTAATGATTACAATTATGTAAAGCCATATTTGTTACGGTCGCGAAATCATATTTTAATCAACACACAACGTGACACTGACCTGCAAAAAACGTACGTAAATTTGAATTTCGCGGGCTACCTAGCGCATCCCCCTTAATGTGCCTGGGGTTGAGAGTTGAGGGCAAATGGGTAATTAGGTTAAGGTATGAAGTGTTATGTTCATCCGCATGCGGACAATAAAAGCAAAATTATTATCATTTTAAAGCGGTGACGAGGATTTTGTCAGCTTTGCTATATTACTATTTTAAAGGGGTATGCATAATCAAATATACTGATTTATACAGGGCGGCAGGGACATCGAGGCGCAACGTGTTACTATGGATTCAGTACTTGATTCTGAACCTGAAATTATTCGACGATTATTTCTTTTTTAAATTGTTGATCTATGAAACAGCTGGTTTATTTTTTGATAACCGACGAAAAATGTCTACCCTAGAATCATATGCTGAGTTCATGGCTACAATTTGCGCGTCGATGTCTCTGCCACCCTGTACTTATAGTACAGACGCCAGCAGGTCAAGCTACCCGAAACTGTCAAATTTTCCTAATCTACCTTGAACCTTAATGCTTTAGCAATAAAGTTGAAAATCTATTAAAGAAATTTGACAGATTGTAGTAATTTGATGTGCTGGCGTCCGTACTTTAACGGAGCATGAATAATCAGTTAACTATACTGATTTATATTACCATAGATTGAACTTTAAACACCGACCTACACCAACATAAAGCAGTGCAATTACAATACATTTAAAAATTAAAACAATTCAAAATTATCCGCAACTGTCGCACAAAAAATCAACGAATGAATTGCGAGAATTGAGTGAGGATAAAAACTGGTCTCATGAATACGGAGTAGAGGCCACCCTGACCCCAACACGGTGCAATGGTTCATTTGTATTCCATCGTTGAAGAAAAACCTCGGCCATATATCAATGTATCGATTTAAATTGTAATACGTTTTTGTGTGTAAAGGTCCAACCTTCCGTCAGAAATCAATTGGTATTTTGTAAACATTAATTGTTCTTGGGTAAATATTGCTTTAGGTTGCTGGTACATCGATGTGGTTGTGTGAACGTTCGTTCGTTGATGATTTTTAGTTGCGTTTTGCACGCGATTTCGTTGTGGCCTTTGCCTTGATCTTGTACATAGTTAGAAAAGAATAGAATACTCTTTATTATGTACACCATATAAATTACAGACATAAATATATTTTTTTTTTATAAAGGGTGACACAATAGGCGGTCTTATCGCTAAGAGCGATCTTTTAAAGACAACCTTTGAACATTTCTTTTTTTTTTAATAATTAATTTATTTGCAATTCACATTATTCACAAGGTTTATCAAATGAGGCGCTAATAATTTGACTTTTTTTATTGCAAGTTGGGAAAGCGAGTGCTGAAAACAGGCCAAAAAAATACAAGGTAGAAGACAAATGATACAATCAAAAGAAAATCATGGTCTAACAACGATCCCAACCATAATAATTGAATAGAAAATTACAAGCAGGGAAAAAGACGGTTGCTATCTAAATCATGCTGAAACGGAACCGAACGATGATTCTGTTACACCGCAGTCAGTGACAGTCTTTACACGTATTTCTCCGATTGCAACAATGTTGCGACATGTGGTGTTCATATTTTTACTGATGCCATTTTTAGTGCGAATGTTTGTGATGAGCAATAAATAGCTGAAATGTACTTGAAATATTTTAAAATGAATGAATTATTGTTTATACCACTTTAAGATGAACTTTAAGATAAATGACTTTAATTAGTATTTAAAATTTAAAGCTCTCTCTGTTACAGACGTAGTACCGTGTAATTTGTTTTTTTATTTGCTGTGTGTAAAAAAATTGCATAATGATATTCGCAAAAACATAATGCAATGAGATGACCTTAACTGATATCAATGTTTGATGGATCATGACATTATAAAAGACGATCATTAGTAAATAAATAACTTATGTTTACATCCATACATACACCTTGACATTCAAATAAATATATGTAAGTAAGTACACTAATAGAATATACATCGAAACTCATTATGAAACTGACAGACGATATCGTGATTTTCAAATTACCAAACCGTTTAAGCTCCAAGAACAGCGCGAAATAAAAACAAAAACAAAACGAGCCTGGAATTCGTAAAAAAACCAATTTGGCAATACATTCAGACGAAATTATGGATTGCATGAAACAATGGCCGCGGCCGATGCAAATTGTGACCGCATGCTGCATTTTATTTTTTTAAGAGATGCATAAAAAAGACGCAGTGTGTTCAATTGAATGCACCGTAAAGGGTAAGCACCATAAGCATCGGCAGCAGAGCCATTGTCCGGAAAATATTAATAAAAAAAAATGCCCCGGAAATGTCGAAGTTGTTGTACAATCCTCAAAGAATGTAGAGGTACAATCTGTACAAGAGGTTAAGAAATGCCTGCATTTAAATCAGCTTACATATATATGTATATAATCAGCCTAAAATGTTCCCACTGCTGGGTCTCAGGCCTCCTCTCTTTGAGAGGGAGTGGGACAATCCACCACACGGGCCCAGTGCGGGTTGGCAGAAGTCACATGTCTTCCAGTTTTTGGTTCTAGGACATGCCGGTTTCCTCACGATGTTTTCCTTCAATATTTTAAGAGCAGTGGTGATGAAATAATTTACACAAAGTAAAATGCCTGCTGGGTTCGAACCCACGATAAAATACTAGCTACTACCACTAGTAAGTTGCGGTTGTTACTACTGCGCACCCTAGAGGGGCAATTCTAGTAATTAGAACGTTCACAGTCTGATCTCAATCAGTCAAAAATACCTCTGATTTCTCTACATTTTTGATATGTATGGTCGTTGAGATGACATTGCGACTAGATTTAGAACGTTTTAATTACGGGAATTGACCTTCTGGTCTCAGGCAGCAGTCTCTAAAGCAACTGAATTTCTTGCAAAGAATTTCATGACAAAAGACAAAGAACTGAAGCCTAAATACAAATAGACACACACAGCCCAACAACTCACTCAAAACCCACGAGTTTCCACAAACGCATTCGCAATAAATTGAAATACAATAGAAATCAACAATAATCGGAATGAGAGCCTTTCACTGCAATCCCAGGCGTACAGTGAACGCAGCCATAACCACAGATGCAGTAATAATTCAAACTATTAGTCGAATTTCGTGTTCCCAGGGCTCGCAGTGAAAGTAGTCCGCTACTGGGCTTTGCGGTGCCCTAGGCGTGGTCCGTGTGACAAGCGATAAGCGTGGAATAGATAGCGATTATAAATTAATTAATTCGTAGATAAATAACGTCTTTTGAATTTTGTCGATCTCACGAAGTATGATCTGCATACTTCGTGTGACGGATGACAATGACTAAACAGTTGATTTTCGAAATTATTTTACGTACGTATTATCCAGCAACCCGCACTGGGTCCGCGTGGTCGATTACGGCCCACTCCCTCTCACAGAGAGGAGGCCTGTGTCCCAGCTGTGGGAACGTTATAACGTTCATGATGAAAATAGAAGCAGTTCTTTTGCGGCAATATTTGGGTAAATATTGGTTGGAATAACCACCGACGGCCGCCATGGCTCACGCACAATGGTCCACTTGAAGGACTAAATGCGGAAACCAAACCCATAACATAACATAGACCAGCAACATTACGCAAATACGTACCTACAATACAAAGATATTCACGATTGGAAAAGAAAAACCAAGCTTATTCCGATCGCCACATCCTGCAAACTTAGAGTATTTGAAACATTCAACTACGTATTGCGAAACTCATGATTGAATATCTAAGCAACATTTAAAACAATATAAACATAAAGTATACACGCGGAACTTATGTTAACATATCTTTATCGAGCCATTACCATACTATCTGTCTCTATTACGGACATCTACGACCAGATAATCTTATAGTTACGTATTACCAACGTAACAGCAGCTGCAGCTTGCATCTTACACCTATGTCAGACAAGCGCGTGCTACGCTACTACCAGAGATGTTTATCGCCTATTTATTGCCGCATTAACTTGTAAAAAGCCTATAATTTAGCCTCTCCATCGTCCAACGGTGAAAAATGTCCTTAGGGCTGCGCGCACCCGCAGACATAACGTATCGATCAGATTATCGCGAAATTGGACATCGATAAAGTGCTTGATATCGATAATTTGTTTCTGCCAATTACGTCAAATGACACTTAAGTGTTGAAAGTGACGAGGTTATGGACAACTTTAATCAATGAACTTAATTGGTTATTATGCTGTTTAGTAGTTCGGTGTACAGAAATGTTTATGGTAACGAGGTGTTTCCCAGGGTTTCTCTCTTAGGGAAATCGGTCTTTAATTCTCTGCTCCCACACATAACAGCTTTAGACTGAAGATAAATCTACCTACACATTCCATACCAAGAGCAGACTCAAAAATATGACAGACAGACAGACAGACAGATAGATTGACTTCATGACATGACACATTACTTTACAGAAACGATCTAACTTCAATTAAAGTCGAAGCAATTGAGTTCAATACTGTCAACTTGATTTCTAAATCTAACTTACTTAATGTACGCTTTTGGCTAAGTGGAACTATTTCGTAACTTGCATTAGTAGAGAGGAGTAGTATATTTTTCTCGCATGAGGCAAATAGTATGGTCGGTTCCATCGCTATACAGGAACAAATTAAATTAGCTAGCGAAACTCTGCAGACGTAATGGATATCGATATCTTGACATGATAAAACAAAAGTAAATTAATTTAATGTTTTTTTTAGAGTTTAACGACCGCCGGTAGTTTTGTTACTTGAAGTTTGAGTTGAGAAAATCTATTTCCTTTTGTTTTATCGTGTTTGGATAAAGAAAACCATCACGTCTGTGAAGTTTACCACAAAAATTTAGCTGATATTTCAAGTGCGGTCACTGACCCCACAAAAAAAAAAACCATCAAATTAATTTATTTTTGTTTTATCATGTTACGATATCGATACCCATCACGTCTGCGGAGTTTCGCTAGCTAATTTAATTTGACCCTGTACACTGACTAAACAAACTTCACACGGCAGCCTGTCATGTTCCTATGAGAGCCATCGCAAATACCCGTAGTAAAATGTCTTTAAAACATTCCTTATCTCGCGACATTCTCCACAATTACCATCGAGCGGACCTCTCATGCCATAAATCTGCCAACGATTCCAAGTTAAACCAGCTAATGTGCACAGACAGACGGTTGCTCGGTTAATGTAGTTGGAGTCTAAGGCATATGAATCACGGTGCGATGAAAGCCCGTGGGTGTTCGTATGAAACTTCCTGGCCCACCCACGGGTGAACCTCGAAGGAAGACTAGGAAGCAAATGCCAATAAATTGCCCGTAGCTGTGCACTGACGTAAGACCTAAATGTAATTTTCTTAGAGCGAAAGCAATCACCTGGAATGTCGACAATAATGTAACGGTTGAAATCTAATGTGCCAGCCATTTTGAAAAATATAGGTTTATTGAGTTAGAACTTCCTTTTGCAAAGAATGGAAAAGATGAACAACAATATAATGCTAGCAAATGATGGTGCTAGGAACAGTTTAGTTTAATATGACATTGATTCAGTTGCATGGTCGAAACTTTTGTGACATATCCTTAATCTCCAAAATCCTATATCACTACTATGTGATAGCACATTAGGGTAACATGGAAACATTTTATCTTTATTTAGACGTGGCAACATTGGTAACCTGTCCTTTTAGACGTGGCAACATTGGTAACCAGGAGAGGTTACCAAGACCATCAGATACGGCTAATTTACACCAAGGTCGGCAACATTGGTATTTATATATTATATTGGCTGTTTTTTTGGACGTGGTAACATTGGTCTCTTCTTCAGATACACCAATACCAAAAACCTTTCTTTTTTCATATCTTCTTATCCCAACCTTTCATTAACTAACTCCCTCATTAGCACAACAAATTACGTAAACTATAATTTACACTCTTGCACATTATTCGTGTCTTCACGTGTGGAACTGTGCAGCTATTCGGTAACAAAAGCGGTGCCCACGCAGCAGAGCTCGTCGTGACGTGTGACAGGTAGCCGAGATAAATGTTAGGAAGGCTAAGCTAATAGCTGCAGTGATGAAGTGTTCGCGCCGCATGATTTGTTAGCTGGGCTCGGTTTATTTTTAGAGAAGTTTGCATTTCTTTATGATCGTTTTAAGTGACTGCGAATAGTCATAATTGTAAGGCAAATTTCGAATGATGATCAGAGGGGCAATTCGCGTAATTTTAAGAACGTTTACAGTCTGATCTCAAACTCGATCTGTCAAAAATACCTCCTATTTTCCGTAAATTTTTAACAAGTTTTTGATATTGATCGCTGAGATGAGATTGCGACTAGATTTTGAACGATTTTAATTACGAGAATTGTCTCTCTGTTATTTGTTGTTCTAAAAGTTGATCAATGTCGTTTGTTTTCTAGTCATGGACATACAAGACAGTGGCGCCGATTTCCTTGTTCACAAACTAAACTAAATAAGTTCAGTGCATCCTTTTCTTTCTATTTCATTAAGAAAAGGACAGAAGATAAATATTAGTTTAGTCCTGTCAAATTAGTCAGCGCCTGACGTAAATTGACGTATTTTTAGTCGCCATGTTTCTAATCACGTCTAAACTGTGTATGGAGTACCTATCGTAATTTGACAAGATGCACTGAACTTAAATTTAGTTTAATTTGTGATCAAGGGAATCGGCGCCAATGTCTTATCTTATGCTCCCGATTAATTTCATTCATAACATTATTTGGCTTCTGAAACGGTGTTTACCTGTGCCACCAAAAATCCAGTTACAAATAAGACCCAGAAAAATCTAAATATACATTTTTTCTCTGCAAAACTTCTAGCGTCTTTAGTTCCAACCTCTCTTCCCAGTTTCTACTAAGGTTACCGAGTAACTCAACCAAGTACTGCAGCTGCTTGATAATAAGCAATTTACCTTATGATGCGTTTAATGCTTCTTGTAAGATATAAACAATTGAAAACGGGAAATAATAGATAGTACAGCAGGCACTCCTTGTTGCATATCATTATTATTAGAATACCCAACAAGACTTTCATAAGTTTCACTGAGAATACATTCACTAAGCTGAAGATTACCATCAAGGGCAATTCGAAAGGGAACTCTATGAGATAGGGTCAGTTCCCTCAAGTGCAATGTTGAGTAGGAAGCGCTTGGGGCCACGGGGAGGCGTCGAGCGAGTGGCAAGCTCGACTCATTTTTTGCAAAATTGAAATTGTAGTTTTATTGAGTATTCTAAAAAATTCTATGAAATCTTTGGTCGTTAACAGAACTCACCTAGCTGAAGTTTCTAACATTTCTCGACCGCGTGTAAACATTGATCCAGATCCAATCAAAATAGCTATACCTACATCAACACCCTTAATTTATCTCTAAATATAACGGTGGTCAAAAATAATAAGAGAGAGGAAGATCTCAGATACAAGTATGTTGCAAAGCGATAAACACTGTCGGTAATAGATATACAAGTTAATCCGCTACACGCTCCGGTTATCAACATAACCGCACCCTGAAAACTTGGAATGGCGAACGGTAGATAAGAAAAAGCTGGCTGCGATAAAACCGTACTCGCGCATTTCACTAAAGAAACGTTTATCTTATTTGGAAATGTGCATGTTACATTGAAACTTTAGATATTGTTGGAACACAAGGCTTGGAACTGAGCGAAAATGTTAACTGGTGAAATTAGTTGGTCTTACACTACCGATTTTAACTTTTCATTTCTGTGTATAATGGAAGACATGAAATTAGTTGGTTTTACACTACCGATAGTAACTTTAGAATGGTGATGTGGCGGCAACTACGTCACCACATGCGAACTACCCATCACACAGACGTAACGCAAAGTCCTGCATCGCGCAAGCGATGTTTACCGCGCAACTAGCATACATACAACATCCCGACATCAGTCGTCGGGCAGTTGCCCACACGATACAAGATACGGCCATTGGGCATCCCTTGTGAGAATAAAAACGTGCCCATACGTGTAGGAATTTCCGTAGGTACTACATGCAAATACTTTTCAGCACTTATGTTGTCAGTAACTCATTTTAATTATTCAAATGATATTTAAATAAAAGCGGAACGAGGAACCTATAAAACGATTAACAACATTTCCCCTCGACGTGACAAATTGTTGATATGTTTGTCATGTTTATTCATTTGAGTATTATTTATGAGACTATCCTTAATAGAAATGTAAGGAAAACATTATTATGAAGGTGTAAACTAGCAGAAAAATAATGGCTGGAAACAAACAAAAACAGCCAAGTGCGAGTGTACCACAAGGCATTAAAAGGCCGAAAAAAACACGTTTCTTGTATGGAGCCCCCTTTAACGTTATTTTTATTATTTGTTGTTATAGCGGCAATAGAAATACACACACTGAAAAATTCAACTGTCTACCTATTACGGTTCATGATATACAGCCCGCTGACAGACGGACGGACAGCGGAGGCTTAGTAATAGGGTCCTATTAGTACACTTTAGGTACTGAACCCCTTAAAAGTATCAGCATCTGCATCGACATACGAATTGAAACTTATTTTACATTTTTTGAAAGTCAAAACCAAAATATTCTACATAATTTATACCAAACAAAAGAATAGCTCCTATATTAAATCTGAAAGCACGCCAGTGTACTGACGAAAGCACTTATTTGCAATCATTTGCATGAGGAAGCCAGATGCAGTGTAGTGCATGCTTAGATAGCGCACCAGACCGAGGGTGGCCTCGATGTGGCCTACTCCTTAAGATTGTCAGTGTTGCCACATTACACTTTCTAGATAAGGGTGCTTAAAACTAATACGAACATGCTGAGCTGATATAGGAGTGAAGTTATCTGGAAGTTTGTTTCAACCTAAAAAGACTTGGGGTTGGTCAAGAGGGATTTTTTTAGTAAAACTTTGAAAGAAACAAATAAAATAGGTAAGTTTATTTACGGCAAACAAGACGCAGAAAAAAACACAAAAAAGAACAAGTTGGGGGAAAGTATGCGTCACATCCACGCAATACGGCCACCGCTCAGCAGCGCTCTGGTTTCCTAAGAAAGCAGTTCCATCATATTATAACGAACGTCATGAAAATTTATAATCTTCACGTGTCAAGAACCGCTCGGTACATGGACAGTCGTCATTGTGTGACCGTTTACTACTTTTTTAGAAACCCAAAAGCTTTACGGAATAAAATATCATTAGAATATGACAGAAGTATGAACAACCAGGAAAAAGAATGACATGATTGAGGATCACTTATATACATATATCTAGAGGAAACCAAAGCTTTATGGAATAAGATAAAAAAAAACATAAGAATATCAGAGAAGACATAAGAAATCAGAAACAGCATATTATCAAGGATCACTTATAACCAGCAATGGCAGGTGAACACGCGATTGCTGTTGATCAGACTGCACAATCTCCTCTATGACTCTCAATGAAAGTGACGGTAAACAAATCTCGGCATTATATCAAGAAGATGGTCAGCCTCCATCTTTAAACAGATAATATCTTAAGCGAACTCTGGGTTCACTAAGTGCTACGGAGGTCAGATGGCAGTCACCCCCAATAAAATTAATAGATTGTCAACGAAGGTACCTAATAGTCGTGCAATAGCTAAGGACACCACAATTGGTTTCTCCAACGACACTGGAATTTAAATTCCAGATATAATATCGAAAGGATGACGATAATAATCGAACAATAGATTCAATAGCTAATCTAAAATATCTGAAGGTGCAAACGTGATACCACCAATAATTTGTTGAACACAAACACAATTGCGAGAGACAGTCTTTGATTTAAATACAATCCGAATCGAGTATTGCAGTATCGATCGAGCTCGTAAATCCTACACTCGAACACACATTAAAATCAGTAGCAACGACTGTGTCGACATCATAACATTATTTATGGTTTCATTTTATCTCGGGAACATTACGCGCGCCATACGCGGCCGGGGTTACTGCTGGAACAATAGACAGACGAAAGGTGAGCTGGACAACCGGGCCGAGGTACCGTTGCAACCAAAAGTCTCGATATAAAATCGAAATTGTAAATACGATGGGTCAACAAGATACGATCCTCTTTAAACCAACAGCGAGAGAAAGGCCCACTAAAAACACAGAGTGCGAAGTTCAATTTATTACCCCTCGGAAGTGGGAACCAGGACGGCCGAAGAAAACAAAATTTGGTCGTAAATCAACGCATACTTAAAAAACTTTAATACTTCCTACAATTACAGTGAGCCGAATTCTTAATGAAAGACTCGATGTCCGATGATGTTCGTCAAATCATTACCAGTAATGAATATGAATCGAGCGGCGGCAATAATGACTCCCGATCATTACAGCTAGACGCCCACTTTGTGTCAGTGTCAGCGACTCAGCGGCCAAGGAAATGATATAACAGCTTTAAAAGGTCCGTTCGATGCTCAGGTAGTAATTTCCTTCTTATCGTATGTTAAAATACGGTTTTTGCATACACTGCGACGACCGTCATTAGATAATGTAGCCATAGAGTAAATTACGACAGCTTCCACTCCCACGTGCAGGTAAACATTTCCTTTATCGACACAGCTCACCACGAATCATGCATCTGTACCGCGGGGCACTGTCTTTAAAAGCTTTACGTGTACTTATAGACACGATCATTGATTTTGCTGAGATTTATGCACAGTTTAGAGCGACGTATTAAAAGATATAAAGATATGCACAAGATACGATCGTGATCGACTGCAAAATCAATACAACGAAGGGATCGTGCACAAAGTGGGCGTTTAACCTCTGACCGAGGGCGTGGGCCGCGCGAGCGCACACGCCGCGTCAAACAATCCATCATGGCCGCTATCTGTGGCAAATTAACCCACTAAAGATGCCACCGACGCTAACCGGCCAATATCTATGATACCTGATAGTGAGCACCTGATACAGCGTCAGAGGTCGCACACTCCGGTCGGGTGCGAGCCCTGCTACCCGCGTGTGACGAGTACAAATCGCCCCAACACCGAGTACGTCACGGTTTCCAATTTACTTTCTTCCGCGAGTTGAATGGCGCTGACCCCATAGACCAGAGGAATCGTGAAATCGATATCATGGGAAAAGCGTTATTTGTATGCTGATGAACATCGCGTGTTGCAAAACGTACAACATTGTAATCTTGATTGAAAGATTATTATTTCCAATCTCTCACTTTGTAAGACAAGTTCTCTAGTATTAAAATTCATGGGTTTAGCTACCAACGATGGTGTAGCGGCATTATTTCCCAATGGTCTATTTACAATCTCCGAAGGTAAAAGTCACCCTTCGACTGGAGGCAAGTGGCTAATGAAGCGAAATAGTGACACTGTGAACAAGACAAGCGGACCAAGCGACACTTAACGTCAGTCAAGATGACGCCTCGATCGCGGCGTCGATATGAAACGAGTTTATATCATCGGCAAACGTCAATTACGCGCGTAAACAATTACGCAAGCGTAACACAAGTGGAGCAAGCGCCGAGCGGGAATCGTGAATGAAATCGAATGATACGGGCAATTAAGGCGCGATCTAAGTGATTTTGAAAAGAAATTAAGGATCTATCAACTTGGTGTTCTACTTTTAGGAGAACAGCTCTCTTTAGAACGATTCTATCTTTTATGAAACTGCTCGGATTTGAAAGTTCATTATCATATATTTTGATCATGACATTAAAAAGTTAAACGACAAGACGACTCATAAAAAATCATATTTCGTAATTCATGAATGGAAATGTCCCAACACTGACAGGCTAATCCATCAAGCACAGGAAACAGCTTAATATTGTATACAACTTTGATACAAGAGATAATGCCAAACTTGCAAAAGCACCATGTTGGGCCATTCTGACAACCCATCCATTTATTAAATTATTAACAACACAGTATGAAAGTGCTTAGGTGCTCTTGTTTATGAATTTCACCAGCTTGGTACACGTAGGACCATACGAATAAGATAGCATAGGCAATGGAACCGGATAGAAGGACAAACGCCTAGAAAAACAAGAATAACAGAACAATTTAAAAGCATGTGGGACACGCTAGAATGATGCGCACGGTATACGATAAGTGAATTTTCTACGCCCGTCAATCTGACCTGAGGATGCGTGCATAACTCCAGTCGGACGACCTATATCGTGCTTTTGCATACTGCGTGTAGGCGTTCACGCATGGCCTTCTTTGGCTATCGGCGAACCTGCTTCTAGGTAGCATGTGGTTTCTCAAATGTATACACACCCATACAAACATAAATAAATGGTTTTACCACATTGTGCACACCAGCTGTCTCGTACCATTTCATGGCGCATTAGTAATACTCGCTTTAAATGGAAATATTAATAAAGAAACCACGGTGGTCGAAGAACAAGACCAGGTTAAGTCAATTTCATTAAAACCCGCAGCTAAGGTACGGACGCCAGCACATCAAGTTACTACAATCTGTCAAATTTCTTTAATAGATTTTCAACTTTATCATTAAAGCATTAAGGTTCAAGGTTGATTGGGAAAATTTGACAGTTCAGAGTAGCTTGACCTGCTGGCGTCTGTACCTAGTCGTAAAAAAAGTAACAGTTTCCTGCTCAACTCCTTTGTAATTAAAATACATTATTGCATTCAAGAAACAGACTTTTAATTACCGGCGAAAAAACTGCATAAATTAAATTATAGGCTGCGCAGAATACTGAGAAATAAAAGTCCTCTCTCTAGCTGCGTCAGAGTATCGCTGAGGTGACGAGCCAACAATTTGAACTGATAGGCGTATCAATGGAGCTTCACGGTTGTAAGCTTGACTGACGTGAACTTTCAACATAATTAATATTGTTCCGATGCCATTTATATTTGCTGACCCGAGATTGCAGAAACGGTTCATCTCATATGATTCGCATATACTCTTTAGGCAATATTACCGGAGATCAATTGGGCATGAGGAAATAGGCTTTCGAAATTTTGAATGTCTGTCTTCGACTTCAATAATAACGATTCGACTCACTATACTTCATAAATAACGAGATATTTAGCCCAAAACTATTGGTATTTTATATAGTATTTAAACATATTTTATTGGTCAATTTAGTATTTAAACTGACTAACCTACAATGTTCAGGAATTCACTAAACTAAAGAAAAACAAAACAGAAAATATCAGAACTGAAGATCCATACTAAGCATAATAAAACCCGGGCTGTCTTTCTGTTACATTTTCACCCCTTTACGGCTAAACGGATTTGGATGTTTGGTACACGTGATTTAGAACATAGGATAACTGTTTATCCCGGTAGTACGTTCCCATGCGATAATTCTTTACTTCCACGCGGGCGCAACCCGGGCAAAACATATTATAAAATACAACACAGAGTGATAGAACAATTTCCCCATAAACTAACCTCAAGACAAGACAACTCAAGCTTCACCACGAAAACCAATAAACACGAGCTCATCATGAAGTACAGTTTTACAACAGTAGCCATTATCCAGACGTGCAATATCATCAGCAACAGTGTTGCTAATGAGCCAATGAAAAGCGACAATTACGGCACACTGGTTTGAGGAAACACGACCACTTCGAATTTATGGGCTAATGACTTTGTGTACTTCCTCGGTGACTTTACTTGGCTTAGAGATTGACACAAAAACTCAATAGAATAAAAAAGTTGACTTAGGAATTTGAGGAAAACAATGTTAATGTTGGGATTGACTCAAGCAAGAACCTATGAATAAGCAGTAGTTGAAGTTGGGTTGTGAATGACGATGGCGATGTAAATGTTGGATTTTCTTTTATTCTGGTTGAGTATAGTTTTCAATGCTTTTGTTAGTATATTAGAAAGAAACAAAGTAGAAAGAAAATACATTTATTTGCGGCAAACAAGACGCATAAAAAATGAATATAAACACACAAAAAAAAAACAATTTGGGGTAAACATGCGTCACTTTCACGCAAAACGGCCATCGCTCAGTATAATGCTAAGACCCTATACGAGACAGAGCCCCAGCGCTGGTTATATTGGCATGTGAACTTAGTGGCTAGCTGACATATATGGAAAATAAGGAAGTGGTGAAGGGCGGACGTTTTGGGGGACTGTCTTATGCAATTTTGACATTCAAAAAGTGCTGGTTCTCAGCCTAGTTAGAATTGATTGAATTTGGTATGCTACATGATTTAAAAATGCATAAGAGGCAAAACAAACAATTATTCTCTAATATTCGGTCATATTAATTTTTAATTGTATCCTGACTTTCCAATGATTCTTATTTTAACCAGCCCAATAAAACGATAAAAAAGTTCAACGATTTTAAGAATTCTTATAAAATCCGCTTTCTCATATACCAACAACACTTGTAAACAAATAGTATCAAGCCCAAACAAGCCCTGTCCACGACAGACAGCTTGAGTAATGCCGTTAGTATCGATTTAAGGACGTATTAGCTTTTATAGGAAGACAGAGCAGCTCCGTGACTCGATGGAGATTGATCGAATCTCTCCCTCGTGTCGCAAGGTGCTCTATAAGTCTGTATTGGCCTTATCTGGTACGTTATAGCGTTGGTCAATCATCGGAGCTGATGTATTGCGTTCAGTTGCGCTTACGTTGTGATATCGTTGAGCTTTTAAATGATTCTGACGTTTAAGTTTGTTTGGTGACAGGTTTAGAGTGTCGGTTTGTAAAAGAGACTTATTTTCCTATAGGAATACATTCGTACGAATGTGATTTGCCTCTGGTTTGATGTCAACAATAACAGCCGCACGGCTCAATCGATCAGGTTAAGCTAAGCTTCCCGCGGTCGGTCCTTGGATGGGTGACCATCTTTACATACCGAGACCTATCCGTGGCTCGATGAGCACTTGTAAGTTGGTCGTGGCTGCCATTCTTGGATCTTTGACAGTTGTTACGGTTCGCCAGAAGCCCGAAAGTCTGATAACCAGTCTTACCAGAGGTATCGTATTACCCAGCAACTGGATTGTGGAGGTCAGGCAGTCGCTTCATGTAAAATACGTTTATACGTGTATTTGGGAAAAGGCTAGGCAGATGATGAATGGATCTTACTTCTTGTGCCATCGACAAATCAGTTTCGCTCATCTAAAAAGGAATGACACAAATATGTCGCAAGACAAAGTATGCCAAAAACTGTAAACACAGCTTCCTTGTCCATTATCATCTAATCTCTACATGTCAACATTCTAATTTGCCTGTCGTTCCATTTTCTGTAAACTTATCGTGACTGTGGCTCCCAGCACGCCTCGGGCACAAATCTTAATAGATTTCTTCATTATTGGACGACCGACGTCGATATGCATTGCAGATATTATGCGCAGTAAATTATGGCGCAGTCCCCTTCGGCTAATTGTGACGCCAGATCGATATCGATGAATCGATAACGGTTTGTGATCTCGATTCTTTGATCGGTTGTCCTGAAAATGTTGTTAACCGGGTCAGATATTGTTTATTTGTTTTTCTGTTTGTGACGTATTTCTCAATAACAATAATAGCATATACTGTTCCCACTGCTGGGACACAGGCCTCCTCTCTGTGAGACGGCCGTAATCCACCACGCGGGCCCAATGCGGGTTGGTAGATGTCACATGTCTTCGAATTTGTAGGACGGGACATACCGGTTTCCTCACGATGTTTTCCTTCACCGTTTTGAGAGTAGTAGTGATGAAATAATTTACACAAAGTAAAGCGCCTGTCAGGGTTGAAACCTACGACCACCACTGCTCTGCAATAACAATAATCGAACAAAAATACTAGTAGCGATACTTTCCTGACTCAATGCAA
This sequence comes from Apamea monoglypha, assembly GCA_911387795.2. NCBI lineage: Eukaryota > Metazoa > Arthropoda > Insecta > Lepidoptera > Noctuidae > Apamea > Apamea monoglypha. Next base: position 16,354,852 of record OU426924.1, read on the forward strand.
GAGAAACCTCAACAGTGCTGATAATCGATTTGTTTGTTAATCTAATACAAGAGTAATTCTCGAATTTCCTGAATATGGGAGCTTAGAAAGTGGGCAATATTTCATGGATCCCATTAATAAATGGTCTGTAATAGGTCGCCGGTGAGAGCGAATCGGTCCGTTGCATTGAGGGGTTAGTGAAACTGGCATAAATCAAAACTCGGATGCGCCCTGATTGCTAAAGGAACAATAATTCACGTTGGCAAAGCTGACGGCGGAGCTTTCACGCGCAATTTTAATGTTAGGTTTGCTGTTAAATCCTTAACAGTGTTATTACGATGGTTTTCAATTACAGCGGGGCTTCTTTTAGCGGTCAGATCTATTTTAGTTGTTTAGAATAGGTATTTGTGTCCGTTTCCGATGGTAAAAAGTGCGTTGATCTCTTTTTTATTTAATACCTAATGTATGCTACAACGAAGCTGTTTTGTACAATTTACTTTCTTTAGATGTGTGGTTATCAATGTAGACTTGTAAATGGCCTTCAAATGCTTATTGTTTAAGAACACTGTTAATATTCGCTGTAAGTTTCCCGAATAGAATAAAATATAGCATCGGTTTTTATACCTACTAATATCGTTGCTACTTTTTTGGCCTAGTTACATTTGTTTTGAAGAGAATTTGTACCCGATGGTGAATCCTTTGGATCTATTTCTAAAGTGTCAAAAAGGCTCTGTTTTGTAAACTTTATTTTCAAACTTGTCTTATGTAGGTAAAAAATAACTAAATATAGATTCCAATCACGCGGTTTCTTTTACAAAACTTTTGAACTCAAGATGACATTTAGCAATAAATTCCGGTGCATATAAATGAAACCATCAATTACAGTTTCATACATATAATATCTCGGAACAAGATTTATATTAAAAATAAGCATTGTATGTTAAGATAAGATCTTAAACGGCAAAAAATCAATGTTCCGATCGATTACCGGAGGCATAATAGTCTGATATTATTATTATTAAAGTGACATACTGTCCTCCAGTGGCTACTTACACGTGATTGATGATCAGACCATCTGTTCCGATGTCGGATATAATGATGCTTAATTTGATAAGAAAATACGTGCATAACGTTCACGTAAATTGGTGGTTTATGAATGGATGATCAATGTGATCGGAAGCTAAGGTAAGGAGTCGGAAATTGACGTTAGGGTTGTGCTACTGTGAACTTGTGCTCGGTTCCTATAAACAAAAACGAACCGTTTTGCTTACTAATGGTATTATTTTTCATTGCCAAAGAATGGCAGATTCGTAAGCTCATTTTACCTGCTACTTCCATATAGGAGGGTCTACTATACAAAGCTATGAGGTCGTTGCATCATTATTGGTAAAGATACAACAGTCTTAATTTTAACCAATAACGGCCCGTATATTATATTAAGTCGTTAATAAGATAATAAATATATAAATTATAATATTAATTACTTACCTGAATATTGGTAAAAGTTTATCGCTTTATGAGCAATCCGGATAATGAAAATGTCTGCATGGTTGAATATGGGTTTCCCCAATATAAACCTATATGGGATTCTTTTTGTTATATGTTCTTCCAGTTATCTTCCTCTATATTCTTCTATTTTATCTTATGCCGTTCAATTTCAATTTAAACTCCGATCCAACCAAACACTATGGTCACAAGCTCGAACCCCAAAATTGGTTTATCAATTACTTGATTCCAACATTATCTGGTCATTCAAGTAACCAGTAGTGGTTTTAAAAATAATTAATACACATCACACGTGTTGTATTATTGAGGAAGTTAATTATAGCGGCTCGTGTACCGGAAGACATTATCGTGATCATCAGGCCGGGTTGTACCATCTTGAACTTGTACCGCACAGCTACACATCAAGCTGTACATTTCCAATTTTAGCTGACCTCGCATTGAAATCAAAATCAAAATATTTTATTTCACATAAACCTACATGGGCACTTATGAAACGTCAGAAGCAAGGTGCAAGGTTCTACGGTTCCAATGGGTCGTTTCCTATGGAAAAGAGCCCGCAAGAAACTCCACGGTTACTCTTTTAAAACCATTGTCTTTTACAATGTTTTCATAGTGTAGAATTAATAGGTATGGGAGAACAGTGTAGGTCTGTCAACAAGAAGATTGTATAGGTTTTTCGTACAATCAGATGCCAGCTTATACTGGTTATGTATAGCTTGATGTGCAGCTGTGCGTACCATCTTGAACTTGTACCCACTTATAAAATATGGAGATACGAATAGATTAAAGGTGAAATTTAGATTGATTGTGTTGAAATTATATGGCAGGATTGGGAGTTAAAAGCTTTAAACCTGTCTGTTGTCTGTAATTTTAGAAAACGCTACGAGGCTTTGGATTTTGATAAGATCTCGAAATATCTGTTAATATAAGAATTGCCGCTATCGTTGCTTAAAAAGAGGTTGCGAAGCTTTTTGACATTGAAAGCATACTATAGTGTAACATAATTTTTGATTGATAAAAAATTTGAAACTTAAGACTGTTTACAATAATGTTTAAAATAATAATTATGTTTGGTTTTTTGTGTTGTTTCTTGTTCTGTTTGTTAAGGTTGTACGTTGTTTTATAGATAACAGTTCTATGAAATTTCTGTCTGCGAAACTGTGAAAGTGGAGTATATAGTTATGGTTTAGTGGATTTACTTTTGTAACGTTTTTATTTTATGTTTTGTAACTTTTGCATGCCTCATATCACCATATATGCAAAATAAAATATCTTTATCTTTAATAATATTCTGGGTAATCGTCTGGAAGGTAATCGTTCTAAAACAAAATATTTACACACAAACAGGTACAGAATACTGCACACACACTACTACATACTGCTACTGTACATTATAGGCTATGCATTGAAGTATACTTCAATGCATAAGCATAATCAGCCTTTAATGTTCCCACTGCTGGGACACAGGCCTCTCTATGAGAGGGTGTGGGCCGTAATCCACGCGGCCCCAGTGCGGGTTGGCGGATGTCACATGTCTTCGAATTTTTGGTTCTAGGACATGCCGGCTTCCTCCCGATGTTTTCCTTCATCGTTTTGAGAGCAGTGGTGATGAAATAATGTACACAAAGTAAAATGCCTGCTTGGGTTCGAACCTATGACTTGTAAGTCGCGGCCGTTACCACTGGGCCACCACTGCTCCATACTGCAAAGCTATCACTTAAAATATTAATATCAAAGTACTCTCTTAGAAATTCATTACCGGAGTAAAAAATGTGATGTATATTTTACAATACAATTGCAAAAACAATCACAAAAACCGCGTGAAGAAACACAGAGAGAGAATCAAAATCTTGACAATGGATACTCCCTAACAATGGTCTCCGTATACAATCTGGCCGAGCGACTTTCAGTATTGATTAACATTTATTTGAAGCAGAAAATCTAGGCCGCAAGATATTACAGCATCACTGGATTGGAAGCAGGGACACGTGGTATTCAGCTGAGCAAAATAGGTGCATCTATTTTAGACGGCTCACGCCTAAGGCAATGCTGTTTTGAAGACTTTATTTAACGAGCTTTTCTAGGTAAAAGCATAGGTATTAATATTAGTGGACTATAAATCTCGTGTGTTGAAAAAAGTTGAAGTTTTGATGTAGGTTTCTGTAAGGCGATAAATGTGTTGGTGAACTGCGCTTTGGTAAACATGCAATACGGTAGAGATAGATGGACAATAGTGATAAAATAAGCTGGGTTAGCCGGGATACGAAACTCAGGAGATGGATTTGACCATTAATGGACTGCAACAACACTTAGCAAAAAAAAATTGGTGCCGTAAGTGGAATAGCTTAGGTGCTATCCGCTCTAGTGCGGTTGAAATCATTGCTGTGGCAGTGGAATACCTCGACAAGATATGCTGAAGGACATAGTATTTTGAAAATCAGCCTAGAAATATTTCTACTTTAAAATCCCGCGCACCAAATGTCAATTAAGTGCAAAACACTAACCATTTATTATTAGATGCTTATGTAAGAATGCAAATCATCACTTTGCCAGCATAACAGATGTTATCCAGATAACTGATGTACACAAGGTAAATGACGTTGTTAAGGCAATCTCCGATTGGATTCGGTTCGTCTGACCGAGTGGGCGTCACGACCGTTTATGGTACAGAGAATGGTCGTCGTTCAAAACTAAATAAGCACAAAACATTGCATAATGATAATGTTCGTGTTAAGTATATTAAATGTAATAATGCATGACTTATGTAGATTTCCAGTTATGGCACTTTTCTATTTAAAGATGTCGAGAAGTGAGATAACAGTTATTAGTCAGCTAAGTTTGTTTGTCGCGTTCCTCAACCGATTAAGGAAATTAAAATTACAGCAAAAGAAAGAACCTGAATAAATTGACACCGGGTCCAAAAATCTTTATTACCTACTTAATCAAAAACAGACTACCTCACTGCAAGCGCTAATGCTGAGCATGCAGTCCTGGAATCGATTCCGAGGTCGGAAAAAGTGTTATCGGGTTTTTCCATCTGGAATTTCAACCTGGAGTCTGGATTTGTGCTTGGTTGATGGCAATATGCTCTCCCTCTGTGACACTGGGACTTTAACATAACCGCCGAAATGTGGGTGTACTATAAGTACACCTCTGCCTAACCCTTCGGAGAACACAGGCGTGATATTACGTTATGTTAATCAGAACAAAGAAACAACAATATTCGTACAAAACTTTCTTCAAAAGTTACAAGATATTTCCGTTTTATTAACACATCTCTTTTATGTAACCAGCGCCAGACAGGTGATCGAATAATGACCACCTTCAAACCAATTGGTGGTCATAGTCTGCTTCCATATTGGGATAATTAGCCAGACAAACGAACCAACGAACCGTTCGTGCCGCAGTTTAGTTATTTTTTTATCGAATGTTACCTATAGACGAGCAATCTCCAGACCCAATGGAGCCGTCATAATTCGGGCGGACGTGATGCAACCGGCATCGAAGCTAATATAAATATTAAGGTATTTAAATATCAGAAGGCCAATTCTCGTAATTTAAAACGTTCAAAAATACCTCTAATTTCCCTACATTTTGACATTTGTTTGTCGCCGAGATGGGACTGCGACTAGATTTTGAACGTTTTAAATTACGAGAATTGGCCTTCAGACTGTGAACGTTCTTAAAATTAAGTTTTATTAGCCGTCAGATATGTTAGAGCTTTTCAGGAGCTTGTATTTTGAATGTAACTACTATTTCAATATTTTAGTAAAGAAAAAAGCAATGTACTCGTATATGTTGCAAAAAATGCAGAACATACTGATTGGGATAAGACACTAGCTCCTGTAACACGGGTGTTGTTACCTTGCGCAGGAGTCAGAGTCACTTTGTTTGTAAACATTTTTGTATGCAAATAAAGAATTTATCTATTTTATGCCTACACATTTTCCGGACTGACATAGGTAAGGGTTGATGGTGACGAGAGTGAAATAATAAGGCTCTCGGAAACCAACCTTGCTCTACAGTAGTTTGGAATATGGCAGCATAATGTTAATGATGATAAGACCTATTGATAGCTATTGATGCATAATCAGCTTAAAATGTTCCCACTGCTGGGACACAGGCTTCTCTGTGAGAGAGAGTGGGCCGTAATCCACCACGCGGGCCTAGTGCGGGTTGTTAGATGTCACAAGTCGTCGAATGTTTGGTTCTAGGACATGCCGGTTTCCTCACGATGTTTTCCTTCACCGTTTTGAGAGAAGTGGTGATGAAATTATTTACACAAAGTAAAGCGCCTCTCTGGGTTGGACACTTCGAAAGTCGAAGCCGTTACCACTGGGCCACCACTGCTCCGTCCTGTTTTAAAGTTTAAATTAGGACGGCAACATCCTAGAATGCACGTACAGCTAATTCCCAGCATGTTCCGCTTCACAGCACACACACGCATCGCTTCACCTGGGCAGCATAGACAGCCCGAACGCGTCTAATCACATTATGCAAGCGAATCGCGCACGGAGCCGATAATTCGATTCGATCTAACGTCCGATTTCTAATTCGATTGTGATTGCGTTCCGATTGTAATGATAGTGGGCCGAAATGGATATGACAGTTCATAAATATGGCGCCGATAGTCACCATGCCCGGAGGGTGGGTTCGATAGAGTTTTCGGTTTTTGTTATAGCGTGTAATTATTATTGTTACGTAAATTGTGAGGCTATTTAGTTGTGCCCCGAGTGTAGTGTTCAAATTAGACGTGTTATTAAAATAGGCACTGAAGTTGTAACGTGACCAATTGACTGGCCTTTCTTACTCTTAATTTGTCTAACTGCCTGTGTCCTAGATTTTTATAATTGTTAGGATGCAAAAAGTATTGCGTTGGTAATTAGGCACCGCATGCCTCGTTACCTATAGAAGATGACATAAGGCGATATGAAGCTGGTTATTAAATCCTGATGAATTAGGAGACTCAACAAGCAAAGACATTTTTTATAACTTGTATTTGACTAACTTGCAATTCAATATTATATCTAAGAAACTAAACAAAACCCAGAAAATGTATTTGTACGCCAGCAACGGCAATAATTTATGAACTTTAAAAACTATGTAACATCTCTGTAACAACATTCTAACAAATAGATGGACTATAACTATTACTAATAAAGGGAGAGGCTTAAATCCAGCCAGTGATTGAAGTCGGGTGCTTATTATGGTGATCAATAAATCAGGCTGTTTTTTTTCGAATATTTAGACAGCAGCTACTTAGTTCAACTATACAAGTTCATGGCATAATAATTGATTGCCTATAAAACATGACAGACATGGTCCTTAGCAAAATCCTATAAGCTCTAATATGATAGAATTTGTTCATACTTGCTGTCGTATGTCACCACAATACAGTGTCAATCTATAGAAAGTTTCAGGCATGTATAGATTTATCACCAAACCGGAGCACTGCCGAGTTTTGTCGAAGTGAGTTCGTGAGGTTGCGTTCCCTGGGCCATGTTCCCGTCAGACGTGACGTACGGCGCGGACGGATCTCACACCGTGTCCTTTCACTAATATTGCTCAATACAATGAAGCGACGAATTAAATAATGTGTAGTGTAATAGGCGCCCGAGACAATGGCAACGGGACTTGATTTGTTACAGCGGTTTCTTTGATGGTATATTGTTGAGATGGTTTGATTGATCTGTGATTTGGTTTTGTGTGATTTCTCTTTAATTGGTAGATAAGTATATTATGTTGGGTATAGTATAGCGAATAATAAACATAAAAATTAAAAAAAAAATGCAGTTCAAATCTAGCCAATTGTGTTTTTTGAACCTTTGGTATTTTGGAAATTCGACATGAAAATACTTATTGACTTACCTGTTTAGTCTATCATTTTGTCAGCGACTTTGTCCGTCCTATATTCTCTGTCTCGTGGGCATGTCGAAAAATCATCGTTCCTTGTCCACGTCATAAAGGGAACTTCTGTGCAAAATTTCACCTTTCTAGGTCCAAGGGTTATGAATGGGCGTTGAAGAGTCAGTAAGTATGAGTCAGGACTTTTCATTTTATATTATTCATAAAACTTATGAATTTGATGGCTCTAGCCTAAATCTTGGTTCAAATATGCTCTCAAGCATCCTATATTCAAAAAGGCAAATAAAATCCATATATTTACAACGTCCTCTGCAGAATTTCTTCAAGCAGCAATTTTGATTTACTGCCACTATTCAAGTTAGTTTATCACAATCATTACACCGTCATTTGTTTAGAACCTATTGCACATTAACTTCCTACGTCACTCCCATAATTTATGGTAAGTACCAACTATCAAGTCTTCCCTTGAAAACGGGAGGATGTGCTTGTCTCATCTATATTATCTATACTTTTACATTAATAATAAAGCAGAAGAGTTTGTTCGTATTTTTGTTTGTTTGTTTGAACGTGGTAATCTCTGGAACGGCAGTTTTGAAAAATTATTTTTGCATTTGCTAGCCCAATTCTTGAGGCTATAGGATATACATTAGGGTTAATGGAGGAACACCAAAGGAAAGACTGTTATAAGGATTTATATAATACGTTTATTATCCTTTTATATTTATATATTGGAAGGTGTGTTTACTAATATTACGTGAGACGTGTGATCACACATATAAAATCAGTCTAGGACCCTAAGGAATCGAAAAAAAAGCAAAAAGTCGGATAGAACGCTAGGCGAAAACAAAAAACTATCGCAGGCAGGCGATGCGATGCGACGGGGTGGGTTGGGGAACCATAAATTTCAGGCAAACGGCAACTTCGTTTTCGTGAAATTCAGAAACTAGTTTAAAATAAAACTAATGAATTTTGTGGCGTTAGTCAAAACGATATTTGACTTCGAGGAGCTCTTGCAGAAATCATCCTATCCTACATATTCAGCAAAGCGAATGAAATCGATCTATTTTCAACGACTTTATTCTAACGGACATTTTGATTTACTGCCACTATTCAGGTTAGTTCATCAGAATCATTACACCGTCATTTGTTTAGAACCTATTGCACATTAGCTTTCAACGTCGCTACCATAATTTATGGTACCAACTATGAAGTCTTCCCTAGAAACCGGGAGGATGTGCTTGTCTCATAGTAATATAATATATTATTATACCTATTCGCGATTGGTTAGTGGGCGTCTCGAGGACAGATTTATCGTGGAAACTATCGGTGGATATCGTCGTGGTAATTTCTATTAGATATCGAGTAATTTGTTAACATTGAGCGGAAATCAGGTGGAATTGGATGGGATGTATGATTTCTAATTCATTGAAACTGGGGTTCTACTAGAGGAACGAGGCATTAAGTATAAGTCTATAATGTGCTCACTGCTGGAACAAAGGCCTCGTCTCGGTGAGAGGGAGTGGGCCGTAATCTACCACGCGGGCCCAGTGCCAAACGGGCATGTCCTAGAACCAAAAATTCAAAGACATGTGACATCTACCAACCCGGTAGATGTCACGTCTTCGAATTTTTGGTTCTAGGACATGCCGGTTTCTTCACGATGCTTTCCTTCACCGTTTTGAGAGAAGTGGTGATGAAATTATTTACACAAAGTAAAGCGCCTCTCTGGGTTGGAACCTATACCTCGAAAGTCGAAGCCGTTACCACTGGGCCACCGGTTACAAATGGTGCACATTTTTTTTCAGCGATGTTACTTGGGACTGGCAATGGTGGTTTAAATTAGTTGCTGAAATAAAGTCGCTGGCACAACATGGTATATTCTTTTCCTAACATCCGACGATTATCCAGACATAAAGGCCCCTAAACGGCGTGCGGTAAACTACATAAACGAAAGACGTCGAGTAGGCAGACAATGGTTAATAGACGTCTTATCTTGCCCAAACAACCGTCAGCATCGTACCTATTAGCTCAAAAACACGTCTCTACATTGATTAAAGCGCAATTCATGGTAAACATATAGGTATATGTTTACCATGAATTGAGTCAACAATCATACACTGAGAGCGCCTTTTCTGCCGTAGCAATAAGGGCGACTTTCGTAGAGCACAATTGATTTTCGTATGATTAAAGCGCAATTTATGGTAAACATAGGTATGTTTACCATGAATTGCGCTTTAATGAATTTCAAATCAATGTTAACACGTGCTCTACGAAAATCGCAGTTATTGCTACGGCAGAAAAGGCGCTCTCAGTGTCTGATTGTCGGGCCTGCGGGCGGAGAGCAATGGGTAGCTCACCGCCCGATCAGGACCAGGCCCGTGCCGGACGGCGCGTAAGTGTTCCACGCGCGCCTCAAAGAGATGTCAGCATAACGAGGGGCCCCTTAGGGCCGAAGCCTGCCGGGTCAGCGGGATTGTCCGAAAGGGTTACCGCTACCCCGGAACATAAAGGGCGAAGGAAGGAACATGGGTGGGTTTTAGTCACTAAGAGTCTGACACTCCCTTCCGCTCCACCCAGAGCGGGAGTGGTCATTTGATGATTTCCCATCCGGAAAAAAAAAAAAAAAAGTCTCTGATTGTTGACTGTAGATGAGCAATGGCCCAGTTAGCTGGTAAACAAGCAACTTAGTAATACGATTAAGTATAACATAATAAGGCCCTCGAAAAAATCAACAATGTATCAATCTTCACCTATCATAATGTCTACCACATAAAACATTATTACCGTAAGTTATATATTTTTCTACAGCCAACAACAATCACACGTTTCATTACAAAGTAATGCTACTTTATTTATTATGTGAAAGGGCACTATTTGACCCTGGCAGGGTCAATAATATGACAGGGTGACATTCAAACAAATGACAGTCGACACATTGTAGTATTTCATTGAACTTCAATTCGAACAAATATTTGGGTCAATTCCGGCTGCATTCCAGAGCATGGAAAAAAGGAAATGACAAGTATCATATTAAAGTAATTAATTACTGTTAAGCCGGCAAAATTCAACACAGACAATACACACAGACAGAACAGAACTTTAGACAGAAGATATTTATTAGTTCAGTCCTGTCAAATTAAGATACTCCATAGACAGTTTAGTTTAGACGTGATTAAAAGCATGGCTACTAAAATACGTCAATTTACGTCAGGCGCTGACTAATTTGACAGGACTAAACTAATATTTATCTTCCGTCCTTTTCTTAATAAAATAGAAAGAAAAAGATTCACTGAATTTAAATTTAGTTTAGTTTGTAAACAAGGGAATCGGCGCCATTGTCAGAGGTGTCCAAACGAAACAAAAATGCGACCATCTTTTGACGCGGCAAACCGAATCTGTCAGGTGTAGGCATTGTAATCTTTGGCCTTGTGTCTACCGTTTTGCATAAAAGTTTAAAATAAATAAATTGATCAATGACCACCTGAATACTTACTTAAGTTATAATCATAAATTCTAATAAGTACCGACAACTATTTCTAAACGGATATAGAAACAAGAATGTATGTATAACAGTTTATTCAAATTAGGTGCTAACTTTTATAAATTATAACATACGAACATATCCTCAAAGGAAGTGTTCACACTCGCAGCATGCCATTAAAATGACGAAACCTTACACCTCACGTAACATTCCGAGTTGATTGACATCTGCTACAACTGTAACGAGTAAATTGATCGATTATAATCGCATAATACGAACAAGGACAATCGATAAACGTGTTTATTTTATATCGATGACAGATACAGGAATATCGAGACTTTCGTTTTAAATGATTGACTGGACAAGTGAACAAGACAATAGCATTGATTGATGTATGAATGGTAATGCTTGTCATTTAGATTTCGTTGTATTTACATTACAAAGGTAATGGAAATGCTGAAGAAAAAGGGTATAGATTTTTATCATGGGGTATGCAGACCACCTTACGCGACGTCGCGTCGGGGTGCATTGCATTGCGATATTTGCAATCAACATTGTCTCGTGGCTTTTGCTGTTTGTGATTGCATAAAACAAAGCTTTACATGAAACTCTCTGGTACCTATTAATTAATTAAGACGTAGGTAACCAAAAAAATATAATGCATGAAGATTGGCACAGAGAGATTTATGCTCAGTGGGTGAAGTCGGGTTGTGGATGATGATGAACCGAAAACCAGACTAGCTATACTAGTCCTACTTTTCGCATGGAGTTTGGGGTAAACTCAGAAACTATTCAGCAGCATTCTAAAACATTATCTTACTAGTGTTCTTAAGGTAATAGCATCAAGAAGGACAGTAGACCAATTTTCATCAGTAGTTCAACCACGTTTTGTTTTTTATATAATTTTATTTATGGCTTTTGAAAATGAGGCTAATGAGCGATACCGAGCGTACCTTGTTTCCGTTTTTATGTGATTTTTCACGTTTAGTTTTCAGGAAACATATTTAGACAGGGAAATCAATCGTTAAATAAATTGACACCCTTCGTAATTTTGCCGTTTTATACCCATTTCACACAACTGTCAAAGAATCGCAGTTTGACAATTTATTACCAACTTAAATTGGCCGTATATTAAACTATGAACAATTAAAGTAAGTTTTCCCTAACTTTGCCAACATATTTTTATCACATGTCTTCTGTAGGTATACGTTATCTATTTGCAGTTGCCTTGAGCCACTTGCTAGACAAATATGCAATGGTTCACAAAAAATGACAAATTGTTGGGCTGTCGCCAGCCGGCCGGTAACTAACCTATTTCCTTCATTTGTCTCTCATAATTAGCACCAGACGAGACACAAATAATTATGTGTAGGCATGATTACTGTACCTGAGTAAATAATGAAAAAGAATCTTCTGGAATATCAGATATCAGAGCACAATCGATACCACGCCATGATTAGGCATGATTTTATTTTTCTTCGTGAAATGTTGATCCCAGATTATCCTGTTTCATTACTTACCGATGACAGACAAAAATCTAACATGCTGAAACCCGCATGAACTATGTTGAAATATAGGTCATATTATCATAGCGCAACCGACATCCATATTATCATAGAGCAGTGGTGGCCAAGTGGTAACGGCCGCGACTTACGAGTTGTAGGTCGTAGGTTCGAATCCAGACAGGCGCTTTACTTTGTGTAAATTATTTCGTCACCACTGCTCTCAAAACGGTGAAGGAAAATATCGTGAGGAAACCGGCATGTCTTAGAACCAAAAATTCGAAGACATGTGACATCTGCCAACCCGCATTGGGCCCGCGTGGTGGATTACGGCCCATTCCCCCTCACCGAGAGGAGGCCCGTGTCCCAGCAGTGGGAACATTGTAGACTGATTATGATGAACCGACATCCGCAACGAGGTGATCCGGTAGAGAACCAGAGTTGTCGACATAGCTCACTGAATAAGCAAGCTGAAGTGGCAATGGGCTGGCGATATTAGCCGTAGAACCGATGACCGTTGGGGTAAACGTGTTCTTGAGTGGAGACCGCGAATCGGTAAACGTAAGGTGGGAAGCCCTCAGGCTAGGTGGAGCGACGATCTTCGCAGGATGGCTGATAGCAGCTGGATGAGAGTTGCCGAAAATCGAATAGAATGGCGTGCAATAGGAGAGGCCTATGTCCAGCAGTGGACTGCTGTAAGCTGATGATGATGATGATGATCATAGCGCATCGTACAAACCTCTATTTCTTATTGGAATTTTTGTCTCCATTTACTTTTGCATAATGTTTATCTTCCCGTTCAAATCAACATAAGAAAATCTAAATCATTTTAATACACACGTTAAAACGACATATTCAAAACAAACACGTAACGTTCTCATAGTACATACTAAACATATAACACAAACTACTTTCATTAACATTTATAATATTAGCATATCAAAGGCGTTTTCACTCGCGCATCAAGTATGGCCGCATGAGCCTTTGTACGGGCATTGTGTGCGCAGGCGCAAGACGTGCGCGTAAAGAAAATATTTGCATAATCATCGCGCAACGGATTCATTGCCGCGGGTGCGTGTCCTTTGTTTCGTACGATACGTGAAAATATTTTTTCTTAATAAGAGTTTTGATTGTGAAGTGTTTAATTGAATTTTTTTGGACACGCTAAACTATTACCTCCTTTTTAAATAATTTACACATGTTAACTGCGATTGGCGGTGTTTAATCTTGTTTTTTTAAAGGGTAAGTATTCAATTCACCTTCGTGTATATAGCCTGCTAATAACTGGCAACCAGTGGGACACTCACATTTTCAGGCGCAAACAACCGTAGCCCCAGCAAGAAACAATGGTGTCATCTGAGTCGCGTCGTAGTGGAGCGTCAACGACTAGCCTACTAAACAAAAATGCAGAAAAGGTGAAAACACTAACACAATATCTACTTATCTAGTTACTTTCCTTAAACAGACCCATGAAAACAATTGCGAGAGCTGGTGTAGGTACCTACATTTACTAGTCCAAGAATGGAGGCAAAGAAATTATGTTCTATGCACATTGTTATCTTTATTATAAAAGAGAAGACCACTCTTTTTAAGATTATAATTCCTACTCATCGTCATCACATCACATGTGATCACACACAATCACCAATATTCTAAAAACTAAATAAGATGTTTCTATTGCAGTGGTAAGGAGAATGCTATACCCACCCAAATTATTATAAGTAATAATTAGTCATTTTACTACACTTTTAGACCAAGATTTTCTACATTTAATCCCTACACAAAATGTCAAAAAAACTTTGAACAGTGGTCCCCTTGTCCGGAGACCTAAGGGGCGTTTACCACTTTAAGCCACCCATACCGCATAGTACTATTAGACCCGAGAAGTGACATAAGACCATCCTAATATGACAACCAGCTAAACTTGTATGACACTAAGCCAAGAAAACAACAATACAGTTTGACGTGTCGTGCAAACAATGGACGCACCCGCACCCGATTGCAGTCAGCTGTCAATCAGTCGCGCGCCGACGTGGGCGATGAATGTACGGTGACATTGGAAAGTGGTCACGCTAACATTTTAGTGGTAAATAAATAGGTACCTACCTGTTTGAGTGGTATACTCGTCTATGATATAATTCATAATATGCAGAACAATACCGTCAAATACTGTAATATCACATGCAATTTCTTTGGACATTAATCATTTCGATTGTAATGAGCAGTCTCCTAACACAGTCTTACACAATCAGCCTATAATACTGCTAGGACACAGGCAGTGACAGGGAGTTGGCCGTAATCCACCAGACCGTTTAATTTACCGTTGTTTCTATATGTTATAAGATTGGATGATTCGAATCAACAACAGGAGCAAGGGCAATGATCAAGCCAGATGTGGAACAGGGATGAGTCCTTTTAAAGTGCTTGTGATGCAGCTTGGAAAAAGAGTAAAGAACTACGGGATTGGCATGTTTTTATTAAAGAATAAAAGTATCTAATTTTTTATTGTCATTATTGCATGACAATAAAAAATCTTGGAAAAGGCTAAGTCCAGCAGGGGAAAGTGATAACATAAATAATTGGAAAACAAATGCCGATATCGCGTCCATTGGGGGTTTACAGGCGATGCACTAGCACTAACTATTTCTATCTTTTTAATTTCAACTACTAAAATAAATTAAAACGAAGACAAAGGGACTCAGCGAAGTCCGTACAAGCTGAAAACCGATACGGTTAATTGACTCTTTACGAGTTTACGTCTTTTTTCAGTGCGCGCACTTTATCCGGGCAGTAGCCGGTAATCCCCGGATCCAGTTACTCGTCAATATTGAGTTTCAAGTCTGTCTGTAGTGTTTGACATGCCAGTAAAAAGAAAAGGGAATTTGAATGGTGGAGAAAGTTGCTAGGGAGTTTATAAGGAAATTATGTAAAGGAGATTGTGGTTTTTAACAGTAAAATCGGCGAAGACACTTTTACTTTTATCCTATTTCCTACTAATATTATAAACGTGAAGGTTTGTGAGGATCGATGGATGTTTGTTATTCTTTCACGCAAAAACTACTTAACGAAACTTTACAGTAATATACATCAGAATAACACATAGGATACTTTTTATCCCGATTTCTCCACGGAATCGACACTTATACTAGGGAAACCGCGGGGCGCTACTAGAATTAAATTTTTTAAAAAATCGATTAATTCATGCAAACAAATCGTTTGGCTAAGTTTGTCTACATAACTGTTTAAAACTGGCCTCTTTGAATCCGTTAGCCAAATTGCACCACAATACCCGAAGTACCAAAAAACATCAACAACTCCATTGTGCAAACGTTTTTGTCACCCGTGTAAATAAATAACTGTTTTAAAGAAGATTAATAGCTGCAGTTTTCCTCAAGCCACTTGATAACGAAACAAAGATTTATGGCTTCAACTTTTTTCCTCTTTCAAAGCTACCGCGGATACTTTTCCAATAATTTTCCTTAAGCAATTTTTCTTTTCGATTCAGAGAAATAGCCCCATCCAAATAAGAACTTGAAACGTAATCCCAAGCAATTTTCCTTAACATTGAAGGGCAGAAAGGGCCACGCAGCGCACGCGCAAGCAGGTGATAATATAATAATGAATCGTTCACTGCGCAGTAAATCAGAGGCGCCGGAGGGAACCACGCCCTCCCCCCCTCCTTACACTTTCAGCGAAAGCGACAACCCTGCGAAGTGCGATACTAATATGTGTAGTATGACCAGAATACGTGAATTATAATGTGAATATGAGCAATTTTTTGGTTTCATGGAGAAACTAAAAGGATTTCACAATGAAGTACAGAACCAGTAGGTGTGGCTTGCGGAAGGCCTATCTTCAGCAGTGGACGTTTTACGGCAGATGATGAGGTGATGAATCATAAGCTTAGCTTTTGATACCACGTCATTGAATGATCATGTTTTCGTCCATCTCGCATGTGTCGTATTTCGATTTCTTTACCTTATCGTGTTTGCTAACTTTACATACATTCACATACATAAGCTTATGCCTTCTTCCCATGTGAGTAGACAGAAACTACGGAACGCCACCTTCTACGGTCCTTACATACTCCTTTTGCCTCATTTACGTTCATACATCTGGTCTAACGCGCACTTCGGTTGCGAGTACACGCACCTGGGGGTCTACTACGAAGTGCAAAGTGCGAATGATCGGATCGGACCGACACATGGCCGAACCGAAAATTATTGAAAAATGCGAAAAAAGTTCGGATCGGCTCAGTTAGGTCGGGACCAGATAGAAAAGAAAGAGTGTAGGAGTGTAGGATCGGGAGGGACCGAACCAAATAGTAAGTTTGTAGCAGGAAACGGCCGAACATTCGGCCGATACCACTTCGGAGTAGGCCCTCTGACCTTTCTTAAGAACAATAAGGTCACTATTATGTCCTCCTAGGCCATCCCCTCCCGGCTGGTTACTAGTTTTACGAAGACAAATAAAAGATAAATATTGTATACTAACAGACCTGTATTGCTTTACAGAACGTGGCGTAACTAGAACCACCATTCTATTTTGGAAAGCAGTCCTAAACACTAAACCTACAACTCCACAGTTCAATATTTTAATCTTTACAGCCCGTTTCAATTGGATACAAGCACTAATACGTAGTTTCTCGAATTGAAACAGCGTAACACAATCCAGCTATACAAGTAATTGATGGTCACTGCGCCTGCGTCGATAGCGCTTGCAGCCGTCAGCTATAGAATCCGACAGACGAATTATTGCAGAGGGTATAACAAAGATTGC
The DNA here is from genome assembly GCA_911387795.2 of Apamea monoglypha. Classification (NCBI taxonomy): domain Eukaryota; kingdom Metazoa; phylum Arthropoda; class Insecta; order Lepidoptera; family Noctuidae; genus Apamea; species Apamea monoglypha. The sequence continues at coordinate 16,371,964 of OU426924.1, forward strand.
GATGCACTTTCTACGGGGCCTCTCTTATTGGGCGGAGGTAATAAGCTATTTTTCAATTGCACGTTCATCGAACGTGCAATTGAAAAGTAGCGAAATAGCAAAACCAATGCGAAAGTAATACGCGAAAGGGATCGCCCTTTCGCGTATTACTTTCGCATTGATTTTAAATTGTTCTGACTTCCTACTGCGAGGGTCGATTCGTTTTTCTTTTTCATGAGGAAATGATTCCAGTCGTCCGGAAAACGTTGAAGGTTTGGGGCCTTGCCACAATTAAATGAAATTGTTTATTCTGTAAATAGGACATAGGAATCACTTTGACACGTCATGTTATAAAAAAATAAGCCAGATTTAGTCGATATCTGACTACCCAGAGAAACTAGCGAAAAGAAATGACGAAACAAACTCAAGGGACAAAGTCTCTTTTAAAGTCCAGATATAATCTTGGTCAAGTCATGTGAGGACAATGTAGATTAGTTTCTAAAATGGTCTTTTGAGAATAGAACCACACAGATTTGAGTGGACCAGTCCAACCAGCTCAACTCAGAACTTGAGGAATCATTTACAAGGCAGGTCATGTGCAGGGCAGGTCCAGGTGAACGGCTTTTCCTTCTTTCACCAGATTAGTCGTAGCGCATTTGGTACAAATAAGCTTGTCACCCCACTCTATACCTGCTAAAATTCATATTGTGAACCCCGTGCTAACACAGTCAATACAATTTAGAACGCGTTTTTTGACAGGTTTGACGTATTTGTCATTTATTAATCAAAAGCAAAACCGACCTCAAAACATCAGCGCACAACAGACATTGTTAACGTTTGGCAATAGATACGTCAGTTACTAACGGATTACTAAACAACATTAGTACAGACCCTACATAGGCCGACGTGGGTGTTATCCCATATTCAATAATGCACAATTAAAAGGCTAATGCACTCGCTAATGGCACGAATCGATATAAGTATCGATACTCATGACAAACTATCGAATAGTAAATCGATGAATACAAAGTCACCCACGCGACTACGGGCGGTCTGCCGGTCGTGTTTATTAATACGCCCGTTTCGGGTCTATTAAAGTGATATTATGTCAATAGATGCCGAACTGAGTTATATTATTTATATTACGGGTATTGTAACAATGAGTATGAAGTTGTTGACGTTACAGGGATTCAAACATTTCTGAAACGATGGATGATTTTTCAATAGTCAAAAGTATTTGTTCCAAGCATTGCCGAATTTTCGTAGCCTTGGAACCCTATTTCCGTTTTTTTCAAATAGGTATACATGCAACAAAAATCATAGCCCTATTAGCAAGCACTTTAAGTAGATTAACCTTAGCTAATTTCTTAGAAATGTTAAACGCACAAAACCGCCCATTTCCTTCCTTTTAAAGGTCTATTTAAAAATCTCAGTTTTTTCCTCAGCTCCCGATTAATCGCGAGCCGTATATCGTACATTTAAGCTCGCAATCGGCATCTAAGCGTGGTATTTATAATTGGCTCCTGTTGGCGACTCTGTACTGTTAATTGGCACTACGAGATTCTCTCGATGCCGCCGTAATTACGGAGCGAGCGAGAAATTGTCTCCGGTGAAGGCTAGACCAAACGATGGTAAGTAATTGAATAACTTGGTCATTTGCATGCCTTTCTTTTTTATGTCTTGAGTAGAAGGAACTAAAGGAATTGCGTTTAAGAACCATCAATACTTGTAGAATAGAAATGCTTGCATTTAATTAAATCTGAGAGAGATATATAACAATAAGTCTTGAAAAGGCGCTCAAGCAGACAGAAAACTAGCACTACATCTCGTAAAACAAAAAAAACGAAACGATGGTTAGGTAAATAATGGAATAACTTGGTCATTTGCATGCCTTCCTTTTTAATGTCTTGAGTAGAAGGAACTAAAAGAATTACGTCTAAGATGCATCAACCCTTGTAAAATAGAAAAGTTAGCATATGATTAAATCTGAGACAGAAATAACAATAGGTCTGGAAGAAGCATTAAAGCAGACGGAAAACCAACGCCAGAACTCGTAGGATAAAAAACCAAGACGGAAACAACACAAGTCCATAACCACAATTTATATCCGCCCTACATTCAAACGACAGAGTGACAATGCAAATCAAAACGCTCAAAACACACTACCGTAAGATGTAATGCCACCAGTTTACATGGTCGGACAATCGCCAGCTAATAAAACCAAGACAAACGATCTCTTTCATATCTTAGTTGATTGCCTGTCCAACGCAGAACACAGTACCAATACTCAATCAAACCGAAGTAGGGCGAGTCATTAGTGGGCCCTTAACTGGGTCGCGTTGTGAATTGAATATTGTGATAATTTACCACGAGATGACGGAGATTACGGATGAAATGAGACAAGTAATAAGTGGGTATGAAACGAACGTGCAGTTCTAACTTGAGATATGATTGGAGTTTCAAATGTGTTAGTTGGTGCAGGGCAATCTGTTACGTTTGGTAGCTTATTAACTGTTTTGATATCTGCTACAGACAATGTTGTAAGACCTCATACAAAAACAGTTGCATCAGCTGCCAATCTCATCAGGGGATCTGTTTCCAAGAAGAAAACAATCAAACTGCTAGTGCTAAAGCGCGATGCAAACTTGATTGGTAAACACTTTTAATCGCCAGCACAAAACTCCTACACACATCATTCAAAGGCTTCTAAGAAGCTTTAAACTTAATCCCACTTCTTTCACAAACTACTTCCTTTACATCAAGTTCATCTTTAATTAAAATTGCGAAAAACAGTTGAGGAGTCGCGAGGAAAGGGTTGAGTATGAATCTGGATGGCTATAAGAGGTAGGGGAAGACCAAAGACTTGAGTGAAAGATGATATAGACAGAAAAGCGACATGAATTAAATGGCTAATAGAGATGTATGGAAGAATAAGGCATGCTACGCTGATCCCAAATAAGTTGGGATAAGGGCAGGATGACGATGCAAAAACAATAACGCACAATTCCAAATGTTGGTAATTTCCTCATTTCAGACGACAGACGATCACAGCTGGACATAAGCTTCCCCCAAGAGACGCCATCAAAGAATGAAGTTATATACCGTTGTAATAACATATTACTACTTATAACATTCTAAAACATGATAAGAAAAGTGAACGTCACAATGTATGGTATATTTATCAACTTAATATACTTTGACGATTTTGTTATGGCATGTGTTATCGCGACACTTAATTGTAATTCGATTCATTCAGCTACTACTGATAAGCCTTTCGGCACAGGTTGAACAAAACATTAATGAAAATGTATGATTAATTTCATTTTCAATTTCAGCCTTTTCATGATTCCTCTCTTCAGTTTTTTACGACTGAGAATGACTAATAGACTGAGACAGAGATTTTATGCGAAAGCATTTCCGATTAATATACTATTCTTTTTGCTCCGATTGGATCACAATAAGACCGGATAGCAGTAAAGTGATGTGGTTTTAGGCCAAGGCCCGACTCCGCCCTGTCTCGCCGGGTTATTAGTCGGCACGTTTGGATGAGCCCTTATCTGGGTCAAGCCAAATTCAAATGGAGATATAAAAGTTTTATTACATAAAATTGCAGACGATGTATGTGATTATTAAAATATTAACCCCTTTAAAACTGAAGATGGAGATATTTTCTCCAGTTCTTTTTTATGAGTCACTGGTTATGACCGAATTGTGCCAAATGTTTGAAACATGGCTGTTCGTATATCTTTTTTATGGGCATCATTTTTCCTTCACATTATATACATTTTGGATAAACAGAGAGCGCGTTTATGAGCTGTACTTTAGCATTTTTAATGTCACAATTACGCCAAAATTCTTTCACACTTCCTAAGTTTTAAACTAGGCTAAACGAACCTTGGAGATGTTCATAAACCTTCTAATAATCCATTTTCCCTGTCCCAGAATCGTTCATATGTTGAAGCTTGCAACACGTCATCCGTAGCTATTGTGGTGCCAAACTGCCCGGCACCCACTTAGGCTCATTATAATAAGAAAGCCGTCAATGACTCAAACCGGGAAGGAACTGCAAGCCATTCGGAGAGCGAACTCGGTTTTAAATTACATGCATTCCGGGTGGCGCCGGGGGCAAGAACAATGTGTTATTGTCGGTGGGTTGTGACGATTTGGGTTCAATTTGATCGGAACTTTTGTAAAACGACTCAGTTCCGGTTCAATCTAAAATTGATGGAAGTTTTTCAAAGAATCTTGGCGTCCGTGGTGCCTGAACGACGCTAAGGTCTCTAGCCAGTTTTATATTTTGTTTTATTTTTATCTCCTGTACAGTACTGAGGATAAACGAACTCTTTCTTTTGCTGTAAGATAGTAGGTACACTTGTCTGTATTAGTTATCTTGACGCAGGCACTCGTACACTGCCTCGTATCTCAATATCTTTTTATCTTCAAGCAATAGACAAAATTGACAAACTTTAATTGGTTGAATACAGAGCTTTTGGCTACTTTGTATGTGTGTATTTTACGTCTTTTTTTTTGTAATGTGCGTTTTGTTTGTGCAGAACATACAATTTTTTCTTTTCTTATTTTCAAAAATTCAATTGGCTTTTATTGTACAATCTAAAAAGGTTCTATTCTGTAACAGGACTACCAATTGCTACTTGATTACCATTTTCTCCAGTATTTTACTCTTTCAACAATAAAATCATGGCACTGACGGAACCCATCAACAAATAATGGTACATCAATCTTGTTTTCTTCAGTGATTGTTCGTGAATCACTTGGCTATCACTTTCGCATCGATATGTATTGAGTAAGATACAAACATCGGAATACTGCGCGTCATCGTATTCAGAATCTGATTAGCATAACGAGGAAGAGATATAACGCCTACTCATGTAACTATTGAAATCTTGTAAATAGATAGAGGATTATTTATACGTAGGTGACTGGATGTAGAGTCTTATAATATTTGTAGGTACATTGGATGTAACCAAAATTGATTTTGATAAGTGTACAGGGTGGAGACGACAATCATCATCGTCGAATCGTTCCCATCTTACTTCCTTTATATCGGATAGTTTTCAACAAACTGATATTATCATTTATATTAAGGGAGAAGAGCACGATTCAAATTTACTTACATTTTATGCAATTTGCAAGTGTCATCATCATCTGCCTAGCCTTTTCCCAACTGTGTTGGGGTCGGCTTCCAGTCTAGCCGGATGCAGGTGAGTACACTGGTACTCACATTTTACATGGAGCGACTACCTATTTGACCACAGCAACCCAGTTACTGGGTAATACCCCTATGCTTATGCTTACGATGCCCCTTGGTAAGACTGGTTGTCAGAGTTTCGAGCTTCTGACGACCCGTAACGACTGTCCAAGATCCACGAATGAGTGGAGATGACAATACGACAGTAAATTAAACTTCGTATCGTATACCTAATGACGTTCCTAGTCTGCACATAAAAATTCAAACAAATATATTATATCCAATAATTTAGTCACTTATAGCTAGTCAAAGATTGGCAAAACCCATAGTTGGCCCATCACTACTATTCAGTATGTTAGAAAGAATCACTGACTTAATTTAAATGTTAGGATTTATTATTTTATACTTATTATACTATACTCCTATTGTATGATATTGGATAGGGGCTCCGTTTGATCACTATGTATGTCACCCGAAGTGAGCGATGATGCGGTAGAAGTAGCCATCTTACTAGTAACTTAAAGATTAATCTTCTCTGACAAAAAATCGAATGAAGAATAAGGCTAATCTAAAATGATTACGTGTGTATTTTACCGTTTTACGGTTATAAAGCAGATTTATTTTACAATCTGCGGTGTACACGTGAAGTTGTTTATGCAAAGGAGTTTTTACAATTAGTTACGCATGGTACCGTTACATGCCTACCTAATAAAAAATGCAAAACAGTTTGCAATGTGCGCAGAAAAGTTTTACTCGAGCATAGCGCATTGTTTTTCAGTGTTTCAGCAAGTCTGTATACAAAGTATTGAACACATTGTACAAAGTTATGTAACGTGGGAGAGAATGTTATGAACGTTCTACTCGGTGGGCGTGTGCATATTATGATAAACATTTTAATTAACAATTCGCGGAATAGACATCATAACTAGCATTGATCACTGATTCGCTGAGTGCTCATCATGATTTGAGAGAGTAATCTTCATTAGTAAATCTCGGAAAATATGCAACCCTTATAGTTCGCATCTTCGATTAGTAAGATAGTTTTCGTATTAAGGACATGTGCATCCAATCCTTACCTGAACATCTCTCCTAGGTTGTGGCCTCATTATCGGCGGTCCGGGAGCCGGCATCCGCATCGGCGGCGGCGCAACGTGCCTATAAACCGGCGGATGCGGCTGCGGCGGTGGTAGCGGCGGCCGCGGGCCGTGCAGCACCGTGACAGCCGGTACGAGAGGCGGCGGCCGGCGCTCCATGGCCCGCTCAACTATAGCCAGGTGCTCCGACGGCCTGATCAACCGCGGCGGAGCCGGCAGCCGCAACGGGTCCGGTTGTATGCGCGGGTCGGAATGCATGCGCGGGCGCGGTTCCGGCGGGCGTACGGTTTGACGCGGCGGGGGCGCGGGCGCGCGCCTTGCCCTCGCCGCTTCCGATTCGTCTGCCATCGGTGCGCGCCAATCTGTTGACAAGGAATTCAAACTGTTAATAAATTTTTTAATTCATTGCATCACTGTGTTAAATAGATTAGGGTACGATACGTAGAAGAGTCAGAAGTCACCAATCGCCGACTACGAAAAAGCTCGCCTCCATTGACCTAATGCAACGATGTGAGCTTCTTCCTATTTTCCGGGCGGAATCGAGCTCCTAATAAAGAATTTCAAATATAGACTCTGTATTGTTTATGAGGATTTCGATATTCGACGAAAGACCAAGCTCCCGCCCTTTTAAAATTGTCAATCTAGCAAATTGAATTCTATGGGTATTTTTCACAGACACCTAAACGCAATCAATCTCAAGAGGAGACAAGCGATAGCCCAAATAAATAGAAAAACACGTTCCTCCCTTAAACAAAACAGGAAAACGCAGAGTGAAATTGGGGTCCCCTCACTGTTGACAAGTGTGCCCAAGGCAATGAAATAACAACGTGTCACGCAATCCCTCCTATCAATCTTGTTCACGCGTAAATAAAAGAAAATGTTGACGAAAACGTGTATTTATTTTCTCTAATAAACATAATTGAAGAGCGCGCCATCTATCCGTAGCGCGCGGAACTCGGTAGACCGGTAGCATACGAACTTACGAAGTGATTTTTATGTTGGACGCGGCGCTTTCTGTCGGCGGCGCCGTGTCTGCGCTTGCGTACTATTGAACATTGAACTCTACATGGTACTGTACTTGTAGGGCAATAAAGGCATTCAAAACGTTACCTACAAGCTATTTTTAAGGCTTTAAATGGGTATTTTTCCTTTTAAACTCGTGTTATACGAGCGTTGAATACAAACGCGAAATAGGAGTCTCTCGTATCGTCTACCGATCTAAATGCATGTAGACAAGGTCTTTTTCGATTTAAAATGTCTGTCCGCATTTAGCACAGTCTAAATTTAAACGGCTATTACAATAGTGTGAAAATAGATCTAGATAAATCCTCGGTCTAATAGCCATGAATAAAACATGACAATGTTTATATTGTTACATAACGGGACCTCGTTTAAGGGTTGCCATTTTATAAATCATTACTGTTGCATTTGCATAGGATATCTGATTGGAGAATTGAATTATACCAACGCAATAATAGCTTTACGACCCGTTATTTCATTCAGGTGTTAAACCACGTCAGGAATTATTGTTTGTGATGTCATTATCAGAACGTATCTTAGTAAGGGCTGATTTTACCAATGTAAGATATCGTTTATTCGTGGAATAAATTTGACGTGTGACAGTTCAGGTACGGAAAAACTGTCAAACATTCAAAATTTATTCTCAGGATAACACTTATTCTAGGTATAAAAGTTTGGTGAAATTCGACCTAAGGGTTGATTTTTCCAACGCCAGATAATTTTTATTCGTGGAATAAAATTGACGTCTTGATAGTTTTTGTATGGAAGAACTGTCAAAAATTCAAAATTATTCCTCCGATAAAATTATCTGGCGTTGGAAAAATCAGCCCTTGGTCTCTTAAATAAATGTTTGGTTCTTTTTGAGTATAGTCTCTCTCTTACTTTCTCGCTAACTCTTTCACTAACAAAATCTCTACTCTATACAACAACAAATCAGCAAACAACAACAACGAACAACAACAACGTTCTTACAATTTGATTTGGCGCCAAATTGCATTCAACATTCAAAGTGCGTTTTTATCATTTCTAACTACGCCGATATTTTCGTGAAAATTCATAAAATGTATAGAAATACGTGCACATTTTTTTTGTGTGTGGTTATGACTATGCGAGAACATTATCGTGAACGGAAAAAGCGTCTTCAATTCTATTTCCATACGTATAGAGGGGCTTATGACTAATTAATAACAGCCGCACGGATCGATCGATCAGGTTAAGCTACGCTTGCCGCGGTTGGTCCATAGATGGGTGACCATCTATACATACCAAGAACCCTCCGTGCCTCGGAAAGCACGTTAAGCCGTTGGTCCCGGCTGTCATTCGTGGATCTTGACAGTCGTTACGGGAAGTCGGGAGCCCGAAAGTCTGACAACCAGTCTTACCAAGGGGTATCGTATTACCCAGTCACTGGGTTGTGGAGGTCAGATAGGCAGTCGGTCCATGTAAAATACTGCTAATAAGCTGTTTCCGGTTAGACTGAAAGCCGACCCCAACATAGTTGGGAAAAGGTTAAGATGATGATAATTATATTCCCATACATTTTACTTCAAAGTTGACAATTTGAATAAGTGAATATGAAATTCAGATACCGTTTCCTTCTCCCGCTTATTGCAATAAATATTAGCACTCGCATTCAAAATATCAGATAGCTTTCAAATTAAATTCTTCGTTCACTTTACGCGTGTGTCTATCTCCAACAACTGGAGAGTTGAAGCCTACATTTTACGAGGAACATTATCAGGCTAACAAGTGTGTAGGCACAGCATATCTGACACATTTCAGCTTTCTAGCCGAACCACTCGGACTTGACAAACTTGACCATAGAGTTTGATATCGCTGGGTTTCTATCGATGCGACGGACGTTGGAAACTAAACAAATCTATTACTTGCACGTGGGAATCGAGATTGGCTGAGATTAAAATATGAAATAGTAGGTACGAATACCTAATAGTAATTTAATATGAAGAGTATGTTTAATCTATAATATTATTATAAAGAGGTAGAGTTTGTAAATGATAAATAAATGATTTTATTTTGTAAGTAGGTTTGTACAAACACTTTTACATATCAATCATATTTTAAAACTAGATGAGGTCGGCGTTTCCTATCTGACTAGTCTGAGAAGAAAGGCCGAAACAAACTCACAGGAGGTCACAGTCTATTTTAAAGTCAAGACATAATCTTGGTCAGATCATATGTACCTTTGGAACTACTGATCCGATTCCAATTTTTTTTCACTAATAGTAAGCTTCATGTATTTTGTGCTCTAAAACGGCATGTAGTAGAACCAAAAATTCGAAGACATGTCACATCTACCAACCCACATACATAGGTCCCGCGTGGATGGATTACGGTCCATTCCCTCTCATAGAGAGGAGGCTTGTTTTCCAGTATTGAGAACATTATAGGCTGATTACGGGTAAGCTTCAGGATTGCCGAGTGTCATAGGATATAACAAGATTTCACGCGGCCGAAGTCGCAGACAGAAGCTAGTTAAAGTAATAAAATACGATCCTTGATTAACAACACATGGGGTTTAAGGCAATGACGTCAAGAATTTGAATATGAAAATTACAAAAGCAAAGACAATAAGTTGTTTGTTGCAAAAACAAAAGAACTAAGTACTTACAGACTTTCAAAATTTTACACAGATAACTGAGAGGCACTAGCATTTGTGCAAATTGATCAGCACCAATACCTTTTCTATAATACCAATTTCCTGACCCACAGCTCCAACATTCAACATGTAAAACACAACACGCAACATGTATAAGGTTTCCAGTAACCACTGATATCGAAGTACAAGTACCTACCAATCCCTTCGAACCTTAAAATAAACCACAAACGATATCACTCCGCTCGACTTCAACCCAAAAAATCCGGTTCTCACAAGATTTATATATCCAAAAAGACAAAATGGAAGGGTGGCTCGGCTACTTCACTAACAGGTCTAAAAGCCAGCAATTAACTGAACGGCTGAGTTGAAAGGTCTAATTGACAAACACAATACTAAAAGGTGGGTAGACTGGGTAGCCGGGAATGTTCATGTCACTTTACCCCATCGGCGTCTCTCCTTCAAGGATTTCTTATACGATGGACGATTAATTACATCATACATGCTAATTAACGTCTTACGGCCGTTGTCTCTTTGTTTATGGCGACTGAAATTTATAGGAACGCGTTTGTTCGGAGATATATGGGCGTTTTATTGTACGGGCTAATATCACTAACGAACTTCAGCGGATAAAGATGGTTCTTTAACGCCGACAGATTTGCTCAGCGATTTATTTTTATTGAAGTTTTATCGCCATTATTTCTTTCTCGCTTTATTATTTCCACGCTAAACGTATTTCAACTTTAATTCTTATTAAAAAAGAAAATCTAATGATAACCCTCTTGATGCTACGGAGGTCTAGAAAGAACATCAGACAAAGACAATGGCTATAAAAACAGTATTGTAAAAGATTACGAGGGCGATAAAGCAGACAGATTAAACGCCTACTTCACAGGTAAACAAACCTTGTGGAGTTCAATCACAACAAAGAGCACTTGAAACAATGGTTTAATTCACAACTATTTGCACAGCACAGACGCAGTTCTAAACGGTTCTTGATAACCGATAGGTTTCAGTCTGACGTAGCCTCCTTACACAAGTGCAATGAACACACGGATAGGTGCAATATACACCGTTGCTATGGTAACACTGTATACGTTTTTCCCTCCAAAATGAACGCATGCGCGTCACTATAACCCTGTTCAAGCAATCGAATAAAGGAAATTAGACTCTAAGGTAATATAATTAAGTTTTAGGTTGGAGATGATGGTTTGGTAAGGGGTCGCGTGTCTTGCCCCACGCAAACATATTCCTTTCGAATGATAGCCTGCAGTAGCAATTTTCCTATTATTATTAAAATATGTATGGGTATGTAGGGGTGATTGCACGGGGGAAGTATCGCTCATTTTGTACTTGCGTAAGATTGCTTGTATCATTTTCACTACCGGTGTTTAGAACGCGCTGCAGACTGCTGTAATAATGACTTTGTCCATAACATAATAACTTGCAACTAGTACCATGTACAAAGTGTATTGCGATAGGGCTGTCATTCATGTGTCTTTATTATTTGCCTTTGTTCGAAAACCTTATCTTCCTATTTATTTTAGCTTTGCTTAGTGTGCGCAATCAATGAAAACGTCAAAGAAATCCGTTGTTTGTTTTAACAGAATATATCGCCAGTATTCACCGAAGGGTTAGGCAGGGGTGTACTTATAATACACCGGCATTTCGTCAGTTATGTTTAAGTCCCATGTAATGGGGGGCGAGCCTATTGCAATCAACCGGGCACAAATCTATACTTTGGCCTGCTACTGAGCTATTTCTGATAGAAAAAATGGACAAATTTGTCAACATTTTATATGCTTGAGTACGAGGCTTTTGACTATGTTGTATGTGTATATTTTTGTCTTTTTTTATTTGTAATGTGCGTTTTGTTTGTGTAGAATAAAAAAAAAAATCTTTCTATAACCCAAATTTTCCCGATCCGGGAATCGATTCTAGGACCTCAGTTTCACCAGTAGCGCTTGTGACCACTAGACCGACGATGCAGTTGTTTAAATAAAATCTACTTAGAAAATTTGCATACAAAAATCATTTTCTTCCACCCCTCTCTTCTTTTGATAACAGTTAAAAAGTTGCGCTTATCCTTTGCATTGAAATGCGATAAAAAAAGTTAGGGGACGGAAACCTAATATATTTCCTGACATTATTCTAATGACTGATTTTATCTTTTAAATTACCATAAAGCTCCAATTTTTACGTACAAATGCCAGCAGGTCAAGCTACCCGAAACTGTCAAATTTTCCCAATCAACCTTGAACCTAATGCTACAACGATAAAGTTGAAAATATATTAAAGAAATTTGACAGATTGTAGTAGCTTGATGTGCTGGCGTCTGTACAACCCTTGAACTAACTCGTAGTCGCAATAGGTATCTCAGGTATGCCATTAAATGAATATGGTTCTACTTTTTTCCATCTGTCTCAGTGGTATGTGCATAATCTGAATATAATCAGACAGATTCGAATCAGATGTGGACGCTTTAGTCACTCTCACATACCTATTACTATATTTATAAGGCATTGTGCATTGTTTTACGATTATTTATTATAAATAATGTTACCAGCGGGGTAATTGCGTAAAACAATATCAGTAACAATGGGTTTCATTTTGACAGTTAAACAACATTCATTGCGATATTTACGTTGTTGAGCGGACACATGTTTCGAACATATGAAGCAATGGTTTAGCAATATCCTTCAAAATGATTCAGATTCAGATTGATTGTGTGTTACGCTATTAGGGTACAGGTTGCACTGTTACCCGTTTTCACGAACACTAGGCAACGTCTAAATCAATGCCTAAATAAAAGCGCGCTTTTGGATTTACTAGTCTCAAGAAATCCTATATTAATATTATAGCCTATATTAATTAACTACTTATAGGTAAGACGTGCCTCGGAAAGCACGCTAAGCCGTTGGTCCCGGCTGTCATTTGTGGATCTTTGACAGTCGTTACGGGTCGTCAGTAGCCCGAAAGTCTGACAACCAGTCTTACCAAGGGGTATCGTATTACCCAGGAACTGGGTTGTGGAGGTCAGATAGCAGTCGCTTCATGTAAATGCTGTTATTCAGCTGCATCCGGTTAGACTGGAAGCCGACCCCAACATAGTTGGGAAAAGGCTAGGCAGATGAGGTAAGAATAGCGAAATTAAGATGCCCCACAAACACTCATCACGTGTGTAAAATTTCACCAATGTATTCAAGAAGGCCCTAAATTTACGACAGCGGCATTATTTTTACTTTTACACACATAGTATCGCCTGCATTCCCCGAAGGGTTAGGCAGAGCCCGAGGTGTACCCATAGTAGGAAGGTACACCCACATTTCGTAGTTATTTTTAAATCCCATTGTATGTAATAGGGGGCGACTCCGGGCTGCTACTGAGAAATTCCTGATGGAAGAAACCAATAAAACTTACTTTTTTTATTTTACTGTTATGCATTAATATTCTTATAGCGATTAAGCGATTTTAAAGCAATAACTTCTTGGAAAATATCTCAAGGCTTTCTGACAAGAACTTTTACACATACATATATGATTTAAATGTGAGAAACAGATGAATATCTCAACTCGAAGAACAGTCGGATAAAGAACAAAGAAAAAATGTAGTGTCAATAAATTGAAGAGAATGGTTTTGTATGCAAGTCACAGGTAATTATCGCGCGCTCGTATCGTAGAGGTGCACATTAATGAGGGTCTGGAGGGACCACCCTAGAGAATACGTGGGGCGAATGACACCGCGGAAGACGAAGGGTTAGATTCGAAATTTAAAATGACGTCTGTTCGACATTATTTTTGTCTATAACTAAACTTGTCTATAAATTAAAAAAAAGACTAATTGTGTAAACGGCCAGTTCTTTTCTCCAAATCAATTTTGTTTAAATATAGTTAACAGTTTAAAAAGAAATCGAGTCGTAATTTCTTTCAGCATTGCAAAGTGTCGAAATTCAATTTATCGCGAAGAAAGTTATTTAAAGTTGCTATTTAACATTTTTACGTGTCGAATAAACGATGGGTAATAACACTAATAACATAATTGCACGTTCAAGTGAAAATATCCTCATTTAATTAACAATCCTCCTTATAAAGGGGTGAAACTGCCGAAATTAAGAAAATTATAGGCAGCAATTAGTATATTGAGTACACAATGTCAGATCTTATTTATTTTACTGATGAAAAAGCTCGAAAGCTGGCAGTAATTTTCAAGCCCACGTATAGGATTCACGAATTTCAACTTGCTTAATTAACCATTCAATCTCTTTTTTTGTGTTAATTAATTTGACCTATGAAACCACCTATGAATACACTTCTTTATATAATTTTTAATTTTGCAATACATATATGTCTGCGTGGCCTTTATTTAGTCTGTGCTAAATAAATGAATTGTCTTTCTTTCCATTTTCAGGCAGTTTACGGGCTGATTTTCTATAGTCAAATAACTTTTATCTGTGGAATAATGATTAGCGTTTGACAGCATTTGTATAGAAAACTAGCTGCGCCCCGCGGTTTCACCCATAAGTTTCGATCCCGTGGGAATATCGGGATAAAAAGTATCTTATGTGATATTCTGTATCATGTATAAGCTATATTACTGTAAAGTTTCATCCAAATCCGTTCAATAGTTTTTGCGTGAAAGAGTAACAAATATCCATCCATCCTCACAAACTTTCGCGTTTTTAATAATTAGTAGGATATGTCAAACTGTCATATTTATTCTTCAGAATAAAAGTTATCTGACTATTGAAAAATCAGCCCTTAGAGTAGTCCAAGCAAGACTAGAGAATTTAATGAAGTTCGTGTCCCAAAACTTATATATCTCTAAGCTTTTCTAAATCCAAAACACAAAAAAAATCATATTCACATTTGTATGCACAATAGGTAGTTACGTTTTTACCAGGAAATATTCCATACACCTCAGCATTTACACAAATTGTTCTCAACACACACGGTACCTACACGAAGCATGGATTTCGCCCAGTGAAACGCTGATCGTGCGATAAGACCTGTCGTCGGTGCGACAAAGTGGCTGGATGTCACACGGCGAATATTAACAGCTCCATTCGCCAGACAGATGTCTAGATACGCAGTGACCTCTGCGCGGCCGCTTTACATGCGAACATGTGCTGCGGAGATAATAGGACAATACTCATATTTATGGGCTCTATGGGTTTTGGAGTGAGGCTTAGGCTTTGTGTCAGAAGAAAAGGCTGGCAAGAACTGCAAGTTTTTGAATGTTTGAGCCAACATTGGTGTGTAACTTATAGATTCCCCGAAAAGAAAGAAAAGAAAAAGTATTTGTTGGGACCCGTACAGGAAGATCACAAACTAAACACAATAATCATAGGTAAAAAAAAAAGAAAAGCAAGGAATTGGGCTTCGTAAGTATTGCTCTCTAGACACCCCTTAGAACTAAAATAGACTTTCCCCTCATTAAGCAAAATTAAGTACAGAAACCTACAAGGTCTGGCGATTACGTAACATCATCATTATCACGAAAATAGAGAAAGAACGATGTTTACCATCCAACCAGTAAATAGCGTATGAATTTACAATAACATAAATAAAAACGGATATCAATCAATATCATAACGAAACACAACACATATCTTGAAGAACAATCACAATAATTTACAACTTCCTGCTCAAAATAAATAACTGACGTAATGCAGCAAAAACAACAATAGTTTGGATGCAAGGTTACTGTGTTAATCACCACTGATTGAGTGTATCGTTATGCTAATTGGTAGGATATTATAACCATATATAATCTTACACCTGGAAGGAAGAACTATTAGTTCATGTAAATACCTTGACCAGGTGTCTGTGAGGTGTCTACTGTGTCACGCTCCATTAGTCATTCAAACGCACGTAACCGTCACGCGTTGATTCCCGAAGGGTTAAATACATGTGTATTGTTAGAGACATAGGTACTATAAATGTAGTATGGGGAGATTTTTACTCAAAAACTATAAAGTAACCACGGAAAACGTTTGAAGTTTTTGTTAACAGACATCTTGATTTTCCTTTAAAAGTATGGTGATTGAAATAGACAGGAGTTAATGATACTATTAATCACCATAAAGAGGAACTTTTTCTATATATATTTTTGTGGTGTACAATAAAATATATATAAACCTAGACGATTCTTCAAAGTTCAGAGAAGAAAAACATCCAAAAAGACAAACTAAACATCGCAGAAGTAGAAGTACTTGAAATGATACAAAATTAAAGCCACAACAAATTAAAGTTAACCGCAAAGCGTAAGTAGACAAGCAACTAGTGCATCGCCCGTAGCAAGCGGAATAAGCAGTTGTGATTCTAACAACTTGTTGAATGGTACCACTGGGTACAAGGCTTTCCTTTTATTCGAAATTACTGAAAGTGGAATTCTTAGAGAAAAAGGAAACTAATACTTGTAACAAAGAACCTTTTCTAACAACAAACGATACGTTCCTAGTGATAAATACTTCTCAATCGAGAAACATCAGTCTTACGAAACATTCAGAATCTCAGTTCAAGATCTTAATTACCGCTTTTATTGCAAGACTTTTATTATTACTATCAAGCACTCACATTATACTTTATGGAGCCAGAACAAAGATGTAACTATTGGAAATGGAGTTCAAAGATTCCTAGCTATTACATAAAATATTGTGGTATTTAGCAAAGTGCACTGCTTGTTTTACAACTTTATTACCCTGACATTACAGTTTACGTTGCACGACGTGGATACGTAATCTGCCATATTTCATCGATATTAATGTCACTCAGTTACTTAATAAGCCCTATTTGTCATAACCCATTTGCGAACGTAAGGACCGTTTCAAAATAATAACAAATATACAATAAATTAGGCAACTTAATTAAATGTTAAGGCCTGCTGTTAATTGGCTTGAATTAACGATGGCTCGTTTTATTTACGACGTTTTACAACGACGAATGTTGAGGCGTCGAAAGCTCGAAACAAAGTGTGAAAACCGTCGTCGCCTGATGATATCAGTAATAAAGAATGACACTGAAGTTACGGAACAAGACTAACCTTAATACGCACTTTCTCTGGAAATAAAAACTTTATGAAGGCTGTAAAAGGATGAAGAATAAGTGAAATTGGACAGCTTGGTGATGCAAGTGGCAACACTGACAGCGAAATGCACACGTAGAGAACATAAAGAGGTAAAAGCTAGATTAGGTTTATGATTGCAGCTGAGGCGTGGAATCGAACGCCTTTCTCTTGCAGCTAACAAATGAGTCGGGATGCGAGCGTGATTTATTTATTCAAATCCGATGGCCGGTGATGCTGGTCACGTCTGCACTTCGTTTGTAGTCTGGGCACGAACTGTATAGGTGTCGCTGATTTGTGATGATACGAGCACCAGTTAACGTGTCTTGAATAATTGCCATAACTTCCGTGTTAAACATTAATTGATGTGAGCTTTCTTTTATTAATGAAGTTCGTTCTTCTTAAAGGTGTCGTGTGATTCTTAACTGGAAGCAGGATATACTTTACTTTCTCATGGAAGCACTCGGGGCATCTAAGACTATGCTATGATAATTCAAATGTAGTATTCTTCTTCTATGTTTGCTGAAGGCGATTCGTAACATAACTAGCAATGACACTCTCTGTTTGATCGACCCTGTGAGTATGATAAAATTATTAGGTAATTGTTATTGTCAGCAACATAATTTCCTCAGGACTCCTTATTATGGCGTATTTAAGGTAGTCTAGACAGCATTATAATGCAGGGGAACAGCAGCAGTAGCAGCAGCAGCAGTAGCAGCAGCGGCGGTGTAGCAGTGCGTCGCATACGAAGCACTGCTAGAAATATCTAAATTCTGCTCAATGAAGCCACAGCTTTACGACACCACTATTCAAACATCAGACCGATCATACTCATAATAAATGATTACAGAACTGGGAGGTAACCACGCCGCCAACACCGAGGTATTTGATGAGTGTTGCGTTGCCAATGTTGCCAATGATTGCTAAAGTTCAGTCACGAGCACAGATAATTTGCAAGTTTTGGCATTTGCACTAACCTCCAGCTAACAATATGCACGCAGAGCAAAAACTTTGTTATTATATTGTGTACAGTTATTGCAAGGTGAGGGGAGTGACCCCGGGTCCTTTAATGTTGAGAAAAATACAGTACCGCTACGGGCTTATTTTGAAACAAAGACTTGTGTATGTGGCATTGGAGGGTTATGTTTATTTTGAGTTGTTGTTTGAATGTCTTTTTTGTCATATTATGAAACACTAGCTTCTGCTTACGACTTCGTTCGCGTGAAAGTAAACTATAAAATATATTCTTTGATACTCAGCTATAGCTTATATGTATATTGTAGCTTTCTAGCAAAGAAAGATTTTTTGTTCAGTAGTTCCGAAGATTAACCCCTACATAACTCATATTGCCTCTAATATTAGTATGAATTTCCCCAAAATCTCTCAACAGGTTTAACCCTGGACATCTCTTTACCTAGGAACTTCCCTACAAGGCATTACTTTGGATCCGTCAGCCAAAAAAAATTAAGTGCTTATTTTACCCTTCATTTTCGAACACAGCGATGCTGAACAGTGTCAGAAATAAAAGAAGGAACAGGATTACTGTTTAGTCTAACTTTAGTTTTGGAAGCTTTACCACTGTCTATTCGAGACCCCTGTTCTGTACAGTTTAACATTTTGATCAATGTTTTTGTAAGCTCACGTTTATCTTTTCCATTCATGACAAATCCGGGCTTTGTCCTCGCTTCTCTCCTAGAAATAGGCGAGCGCACATAAATTAAAATAGCAAATGGACACATAGTTCAATTACGCATCGGTAACAATACTCTTTTGTGAGATAATCCCTTCACAAATACGGTATTACGTGATTAGCACATTTCAAAGGGTTCCCAACCCCTTGCGTCATGTAACCATGTTACTGGGAAAGGGTTGTTTGTATTTAAAGCACGATATATTGATATAGTTAAGTATGCTAATGCCAGCCGGCGTTGCCTTTGTGGACTAATGAGTTGCGAAGCTATATGCACGGTTGGCTGGTACAGATTTTAATATGGAACAGAGTGCTGTCCAGGGAAGATAATTGCATCCATTGGAGAGGTTTACTCAATTGGATTTCAATAGAAAAGTATACAGGGTTAAATTAAATTTGCTAGCGAATCTCCATAAACGTGGTGGGCATCAATATCTAAACATGACAAAACAAAAAAGGAATTAATTTGATGATTTTTTTTTTGGGGTCATCAAGCATCTCGTCTGCGGAGTTTCGCTAGCTAATCGAATTTGACCCTGTATA
This sequence comes from Apamea monoglypha, assembly GCA_911387795.2. Taxonomy (NCBI): domain Eukaryota; kingdom Metazoa; phylum Arthropoda; class Insecta; order Lepidoptera; family Noctuidae; genus Apamea; species Apamea monoglypha. The sequence goes on from OU426924.1 coordinate 16,391,175, forward strand.
TTGCATCGTATGTAAAAATAGCTCACGAATATTTGGTAATATAATATTAAAATGCAGACAGATATTTGTTAGCTAGTCATGCATAATTAATATTGGTATGGTATGCCATGCACAAACATTGAACTGTCTGCCAGTAAGTTTTGTTTGTTAATACATACTTAATAATAAAACAATTCCAAGGATACGCCGCGTTCTCTCCGTCAAGAATTCTTTCTCGGAAACGATATAAGTTCGACTTTACTATCCAGCGTTAGTAATTACGTACGACTCACGTTCGGAACTTATCGGATAGTTTCGGCGCGAGTCGGGCGCGGCGCGGCGCACCGTTATCGTAATAACCAGCTGACTCGCGAAACAATTATCCAGCTGATGTTGCGCCAACGGGATATCTAGTGCGTGAGACGAGAGACCATGGGATGCCGACTACAGCGTGTTTGTATGGAAATGTGATGGATAAAGTTTTGTAATTTTTACGCTTGCGAGCACCCGTTCCTACTAATGCAACTCCTAGAAAATAATGGCGGCTTTTTCGCTGTGTAATTGGCATACGTAATTGCTGTACACGTTCGTATTGCTAGACATAATACAATGGAAGTCATTTGAATACTCGGCAGCTGAGAACGTGAAGCTTCAGATTCTCGTATTTGTTTTCAAAATGGCGAAGAAATCCACTGCCCCATACCTGTATGTGTAGCGGGAAAATATTCTTTTGGCGTGTGGCCAAAATCGAAACTAACTCCGCCATCTTGTTTTTTCAAGACATTCCACAAAACAATTGCACAAATGTTTACCAACAGCGCCCCCTGTCAACGTCATTCGAGTGCCAAAAGATCTTTGTAGCAGTCTAAATGCCTCTCTAAAACAAAGCTTCCAAAGACCAAAAACCCCATTGAGTCGTAACAAGTAACTAAAGTCCCGATAATAATCTCAATCGTTTCTGTTGGACGTCGATCAGCCAGCATGGGCCAGCAATGTTATCAGATGGCAATGATGGTCGGCCTAATGAAGCTGTAAGGCGACCGCCCATTTAACGAGCTCATCATTAGCACGGCTCGCAATCCGATTGCGATGACTTTGAACCTTTGAGCTGAAGGAAATTGAGTGGAATGGAAGAAAGCTATTAGGAAATAGTCAATAGAGTCGTTATTTTAGTGAAGTGTCTCGTTGGCTTCGAGATTTGAACTTTTGATTTCGGAATTTGAAGTACAGAGGTGCTCAACGGTTTTAATTTGATAAATTATAAGGAAACAGGGGAAGATGATGAATGGACCGAAGTACCTATCTATACATATATTAAAAAGATGATGTCAATTTATTTATACAAGCTGATGAAGCCATAGCCACGCCTAATATGCTAAAATATCCATATCTTAGAAAATGAAGCTTTGTTGATAACAAAGAAAAATATACTTAGATACTTAATTTTATTGGTAGGTTACGATACTGTATTGAAGGTCAATACTATATCCATATATGGCTACATGCCACTGTTTATATACAGTAGGTACTGTTATTAATATCGTTATGAATAAGGCTGTAAATATCAAGTAAATAACAAGCTCCAGCCGCCCATTAGTCGCATCTGGTAACGTTTTATTTGGACTTAAATTGTCTATTAAAACATTAATGTCGATATAATTTCATCGTCATCGACATCTTAGCCTAGAAATTAAGATATTAAACATAATAACACCTAGTTTATTTAGTCGCTGTTGCCAAGAGCCGAACAGATGTTTAGAACTAAAAACATTAAAATCAAATTATAGAACTCAAATAAAAAACTACGCTAACTTTACGAAGAAACACTCCTTGAAAAATCAAAATTGCCTTCAAGTACTTAAATACTTTGACATTGATAATTTCTAGCCTATGAAAGCGCAATAAATCTCGGCGAGAGAATTCACGAGATGTCATCATGGATTGAAAGATGACATCATAATAATGTCGTTATCGTCTGAACGATCCTCCAACAATGACATGGGGCGGCCCACGCCACCATAACTCCACCACCCCCGTAACACGACACTGCAGTAAATACGTCAAACCTTCAACGTTAGACTTAATAAGGTGTATGCATAAAATCGATTCATATCACCCGTGCCCTCGCAACGCCTTCTAAATTCCAAGCGAAAACCGACTCTAACCCCCGGAAATTGACACCAAATTCTTTTGTATTCTGAAATGAGTGAAATATAAAACACTAACATCTCTCGATGACATCACTTTCACAAATTCGCATAAATAAGTTCCTTAAAAATGATATCACCAATACAACTTCGTTGGGCACCCACACGAGGCACGCCATGTACAGACGGGGGTGACTCACCCGAAACTCGAAGCATTAAATGCACTTGTACGAAATATTGCATTCATATCAGAATGAATCAATTCTGGAAGCGACTGTTCTTACCGCATATAATCTTGGGAAATAAATAAACTAGGTACAGTAAAAGATTTTGTTTGACTGATACTGCATGTTGAAGGAATTAAAGAAGTCCGGTCCGGTCCGATTGGTCCGTGGATGGGTGACCATCTTTACATACCAAGACCCCTCGCCTCGGAACGCACGTTAAACCGTTGGTCCTAGCTGTCATTCGTGGATCTTTGACATTCGGTACGGGTAACAATTAGTCTTACCAAGAGCTATCCTATTACCCAGTAGTTGGGTTGTGGAGGTCAGATAGGCAGTCGCTGCATGTAAAATACTAGTATTCACATATTTGGGAAATGGCCAGCCAGATGATGATGAAAGAAGGTATTTACATCCTGGCAAAGTACGATAACTTTTCACATCATGTTAAGAAATCTAAGGCAGGAAACGTACACTCAGGCAAGTTTAATTAAGGTATAGAGGAACATAATTCCAAAGCATTTGCCCCATTAAAACAAATACCTATGGTCCTATACAATATTGTTTTCTCATTGGATATCTTATCGGCACTGTAATTATAATTGGAACCGTTTCGTACTTAATCGGGAAACATAAATTAAATGCCATTAATTTGATAAAATATCAAGTTTTACATCACAGTATTACTGAACATAAATATGATAAGAACGACCACCTAGAAGGGTACCTAAATACGAATTCGTTAAACTGAGATATCGATAACCGTTCTAGTTTGCCTATATCCAAAATATCCGTTGCCTGACCTCAATAAGTCGGCACAAGAACAGGGGTGCTACCCCTCGCAAGAGGGGTTGAGACAAGTCCTATGAGACAACATACCCCTGAATTTGAAAGATAAATGTTATTTATGAAAGTAAATTTACTCAAGGGGATGATAACAATTAATTATCCACTGCTCTGACATTAATTGGGACTCCACAAAATATGTTAATTATTAAAAGCTATCATTAGACGGTACTTTTAATTACCTAAGACAAGCACGTTAACATTTTAAACATAGACTTGTAACCGATCTACTGTTTGAAATTTCAATGAAATTAAATCTAGCGTTAATAAAATCTGTTTGGTATCACAAGTATTAAAAGTTTATAGACAAATACACTATTAAATTGTCATAAAGATCTCCTTGGGAGAGGAAAACTGTGTTAGCTATAATTATTTTGATTATTTTTATGATAAAGAGATATAATCGTGGGCTTTAAGCCAAGAGACGTTACGAGGCATATCACCACAATCCAAAGAAATTATGAACTTGTTTGTTTTAAACATCGACATTCAATTTGCATCTATAATAACGAGGTAAGCTCAAGACAAGACCTAAAAATAATTACGGACAGCTTTTGATTATTTTGAGAAATCACAAGACAGGTAAAGCTCCTTTTTGTTGTGGTTTTAATAATATTAAAACACAATATAGTATACAAACAGAAGCTTTCGGTATATTTGTCATTAATGGCATGAAACTTAAACCCTTCAACAATAAAAGTTCGAGAAATCTCCCATAATGTGTGCGCAGTAGTCACTCCATCACGTTTCGATGCGGTGGACGATGCACGCCGAACGAACTTGTATATACGCTTACATATAACCATAGTGACTATAATATGCCGAGTCAATCTCCCGACTTGCGGTCGCCAGCACCAGAGGTAGGTAATCATGAAGTGTACTTTGGTGTAATAGAAAGTAAAATTAACCACATGATCGTTCTCGGTTTCAGCAAGGCCCGATTGTAGGATGTGTTCGTTAAGAGTAAAATATGATCATTAAAGCTGTGCAGAGAATGATTTTCTTAAGATTTACAACAAGCATTTACGCTCGTTTGATTGAGCAGTGGTGGCCCAGTGGTAACAGCCCCGACTTACGAGTCGTAGGTTCGAACCCAGACAGACGTGTTACTTTGTGTAAATAATTTCATCACCACTGCTCTCACAACGGTGAAGGAAAACATCGTGAGGAAACCGGCATGTCCTAGAACTAAAAATTTGAAGACTTGTGACATCTACCAACCCGCACTGGGCCCGCGTGGTAGATTACAACCCACTCCCTCTCACAGAGAGGAGGCCTGTGTCCCAGCAGTGGGAACATTATAGGCTGATTATGTATTTACGCTCGTTTGACTCGCTCGGAGATGGCCTTTTGAAGAATCATTTCTTACTGCACTTCTACAGCCTCTAAGGATTAGTATTCTAGTCTACTCTTCACCGTCTTCGGTGACAGCGATTTGATATGATGATATATACGATACAACCTTCATATAGCTATACATACAATAATGCTGATCAGCTCCTCTTCACACGGTGAGCAAGTTCGGCTATGCAAAGAGCTCACTAAAGGAAAGAAAGTTACTCTGAGTCTAAGTAATACATTGTTATCTTCCATATTGTATTCTGTGGTTTAAGTTATGCGATGTCTTTCATTCAGCCACAGCTACAGTACTGTTTTATGTTTAAGTTATTTCTTCTAGTAATAAAGCAGAACTAATTGCTTGCACAATGCGTTTAGTATTTACATTTTGCAATTTGTACGCAAGACAGTGGTTGGTTTAGGTTGAACATGCAACCACCTGGGACTCGGTGTCCTTTAGCAAAATATTGTATTTAACTTTACTGTAACTGAAGTTGGCTCGTATACTGCTTGTTGTTGCATTGTTTCTTGCTCTACATAAAAAATTTATCCATAATATATTTGTTTTTCATGTCTATCTTTCATACGTTGGTGTCCACAAACACAAAGTTTCAAGATAGACATAATCCATTGTTTAAATATAGGTACTCTTGTTAAGAATATCTGAGAAACAGGTTATTACTCAATTTAAACTAGAAACAACTTTCCTTCAAGTGAGGTACGGTTTTTCGTTACCGTAAATAAAGCCCTGGCACATATTTCAAACATTAATTGAATCGTCTACCTAAAAATACTCCTCGTTACCACTTCAACCGACGTTCTCCAAATATGGTTTTCAATGGTTTAGTTTTAGCAATCAAAGCAGACGCTATTCCTGGAGCTAATAGATAAATTAAATTGATAAGAGACGAGACGCCACCGGCAATTTGGACCAATCAGGTCCAGGCTGGAGAAAAGGATGGGCCACAATTTTGGACGAAGCTGCGATGGAGTTTTAGATGGTCTGAATTTTGTTAGGTAAGAGTGTACGAATTTTTGTGTTTTGGTTTTGCGAAGGGTAACCTATGTGCCAAAGAACGAAGTAGAACGAGGAAAAAACGACATACCTACTAAACTGATTCCAAATAATTTCGGACAATGACAAGAGAAAGATGACGATGATTGATAGAGATGATTTTTGTGTTTTAGTTTTGCGAAGGGTTACCTATGTGGCTAAGAACGAAGTAGAACGAGGAAAAAACGACATACCTACTAAACTGATTCCAAATAATTTCGGACAATGACAAGAGAAAGATGACGATGATTGATAGAGATGATTTTTGTGTTTTGGTTTTGCGAAGGGTTATCTATGTGCCAAAGAACGAAGTAGAACGAGGAAGAAATGACATACCTAGGTACTAAGCTGATTCCAAATAATTTCGGACAACGACAAGAGAAAGATGACGATGACTGATGAGAGATGATAAAAAGTTGTTTTCTTAAAATCTCAGACTGAGTGTACATATGTCTCTCGTTGTATCAAACGAACAGTTTAACCTAGCTCAAGTCCTGCTTATCCCAGTAGATGACACACCCGCTATGACGCGAGATATTCAAGAAAAAGATATATCGTTGTCGTTACGCGTCCACAAACACACGTCGCTATATAATTATGTACATACATAATCGTCTCATGAATCATCACGGTCAAGGCAAACTTTATTTTTCTCGGCTCAATATTATTTGATTTACATATTTCATATTTATTTTCTTTCTTCCTCAACACTTGTTTAACATTTAAAAGTAAATACTACTCAATTGTTTATTTTGCGTCGGTATTTTCAATGGTCTTGGGGCCTAGTATGAAAATTAATCAGTGCCTTTGTGACGTCATAAAAGCCGTGCCGAAACCGTGAGCAAACTTGGTGCTCGAGCAAAAAAGCATGAAACCTTTTTACGCTTACTTGAGCGACATGTAAGAGCAATTTACTGCTAACATACAGAATTATGTATGGTCCATGTAAGGAGCAGGAGTTGTTCTTCAAATAAATAAACAGCGTCCTGCTTTCTTTTAAATGCTAACTTATCGGAAACATGCGTTTTAACAGTTACAGTACAACATAAAATAAAGTAAAATTCGTCAGTTCACCTTGCTCATACTCGGAGCACAGCTGGAGTCTGAGATGTAGGTGTTCTTAAAAACACTGCACCTCAAATATTAGAAAATTTGAAATGCACATAACTCCAATTATTACCTGCACTGCCGTCCTATCGGACTATGAGAGTGAGGGAAAAGGAAGTGTACCTGTGTTTGCGCACGCATTTGTGCACTATATATTCTCTTCTCTACTTCTTGTATAGCATTGTACCCTGAATAATTACCAAATTACCAGCGACGACCCACCAGATGGACCAAAACAAAAAAAGTTCTGACCTACATTCCCGCCTTTTAAAATAATTTAAATGAGCGCGCACTCAGCGTTCTCTCGTCAATTGTACCAGGCGGGACCGGTTTGCGGAATATGAGCCAGAACGTTGAATTGAGGAAGCCCTAATAACTTAAGCGCTCCATATTCCGTGTCGTTTGGCCGCGTTCAGATAAATTTATACGTCGTATTTTTTAGGTTAGTTCTGTAGCAAACTTTAAGTGAAGTAGGTAGCATTTAGAATGTTATTTTGGTCAAAGCCTCCTTTTAACATAGGTTGCAACCCAAAATCAGAAGTTTCGCTTGAGATTCTGCAGTATCTATTCTAAGATATGCGTAGGAGTTTATCATGGTTCAATGATGTCTCACGTAGGTTAGGGTCGTAAGTAAATGAAGAATGCATATATTTGATCAAATAGTTTATCGAAATGTTGTGGCGGACCATTCTATCTTTGCTGTCGCGCAGTCCGGTAAAAAGAAATTTGCAATTCTTTCGCCTATGCAGTCAAACAACTGGTGTCCGGCTCGTAATATTTGCCATAGATTATAATGGTTTCGGTTCAATGATGACCCATGTTGATGTTTTATTGTATTTCTCGCTAATCGCTAACAATTTATTATCATTCACGACTAATCCGTGGCCATTACAACTTTATGCTTCACTTTAATGCTACACGTGGACCTACAAAGTATTATCAAAATAAAAATCAGTAATTTTTTTTTTTAGCCTACTTTGTATCCCACTGTTGGACAAAGGCCTCCCCTTGTTTTTTCCAAACCTTCCTGACTTGTGCGATCTCTGGCCATGGTGGCCCTGCAAATGTTACCACATCGTCGCACCACCCTCGCCGTGGTCTACCTCGACGGCGACGTCCTCTTTCAGTCGTCCAGTGAGTGACGATCTTTGCCCATCGCTTCGGGTGCATTCGTGAAACGTGTCCAGCCCACACCCACTTCAGCCTGGCTGTTTTATCTCCAACATCCGCTACTCGAGTTATGGAGCGCAGCGTGGTGTTTCTCGATCTGTACGCTTAACACCTATTATGCTGCGCTCCATTGCCCGTTGGCAAATCTTGAGTTTGGACTTCTGTTGTTCAGTAAGTGACCAACTTTGTGCACCGTAGGTTAGGACGGGCAGGATGCACATGTCGATGAGTTTCTTTTTAAGTGTTATAGGAAGATTACCTTTCTTTCATACGTTCTTTAAGGGATCAGTAGGTCTTTCAAGCATTTTGGACTCGTCTTTCGACTTCCTTGTCTTGTCTGTTTAAATACAAGGACCAAATATTATATGAAACATTTGCTGCGAAACGAAATTCTATGAAATTTCGGTCTGCGAAACAAGGGAACACAAGTATTATCACTGTCACGAAGCACTGAAAAGTGTTTGGAAAGACAGTAATGAGGTACTTTTTCAAGGTAATTTGCATATGTGATGGCGAAAACTAACGTGTTGCGTAAGAATTTGCATAATTAATCCGAGAAATATTTCCTCATTTCTCAATCTACCGGAAACCGTCATAGACCCGAGTAATTTTACATGTTAACAACCTTCTTTTTACATCATAAAATTACGTTTCAAATTATTAATCTGGTTTGAAAAAACTGTACAAACTTTAGAAAAGTCTGACCGCATGTATGAACTTCTTTATTTCAAACAAACAGTACAGGTTCTGCTTACCCCAGCAGGTGACACGCCCGCTACGACTACTTCTTCAAGGTAATTTGCATATTTGATGGCAAATACTAAATTTTGCATAGAATTTTCATGTTAATATTAATCCGAGAAATATTTCCTCATTTCTCAATCTGCCGGAAACCGTCATAAACTCGAGTAATTTTATAAGTTTACAATCCTCTTTTTAAAACATAATATTACGTTTCAAAAGCTCAATCTCGTTTGAAAAGATTCTACAGAATTCTATCGTGATTTTCCATCGTAGATGCTCAGATGGTTTTGTGTCCTCAATGGCCACCTACAAGAATCTATTTTATGACATTAATAGATTGCTATCGACATTGAAGCCATCCGATGCGAGCATCGATCAATAAATATCCTATCTCAGATAGGGTTCACATTAACAAAGTGAGTCTACGTAACTAATCATATATCTGGACTTCGCATCTCAGAATTCTCAGATGAGGTTATCTTTCTTAGGCCAATTACATTTTTATTGAATGTTGGAAATAGGAGTTTAAGTTTACTGGAGCTTCTTTTATTACTTTAGAAGTACATAAATGCTGTGTCAGTACTTATAACGTTGGCAGTATATTAGTAACTAGCTTTTGAAATCTTCTCCTTCTTTGGCTTCGCCTTTTCCCGTTACACGGAGTCAGCTTTCCCAATCATGCGACGCCATTTATATCGGTCTTAGCCTTTTATATGCGTCATCTTCCGTAAGTCCCATCTCCCTCATGTCCTTTTGGACCTTCGTCATCCATGAGGTTTGAGGACTTCCTCTTCCCCTCTTCTTCGTAGCCATGGAAAGGCACGTTCGACGAAGTACATGACCTACCATCTCAGTCTGGACTCTTTTGCTACATAACCTATTTCTACTAGCTTTTGAAATTATGTAGGAAAATATACTACGGGAACGTACTAACAGGATTTAATGTACCCTATTTGTTAATCCAGGTTATATACTGTGTGCCAGATTTCATCCAAATCCGTTCAGCCGTTTTTGCGCCAATCCGTAACATAGATCCAGACAAAAATTCTAAAAACTACATTTTCGGCATCAGACTTGTTTCCACACCTCGTAGCAATTGCTTTTCTTCAAAAATATTAAATGTGAAAAAAATGTTAAAAGTTTTCACTTCGTTACTATTTTTTATTATACATAGGTATAAATGACGTTTTCAATTCTAAAGAGAGCTGCTTGCTTGAATATAATTACAAATCGTTACCAAGAAGTAACTGCCAAATAACTATTTATATAACATTAAACATACCAAAAAACTTAAATAACTACAGGCTACGGGTATTTGAAATCATTTACACGTACATAATACAGACATAAAAGCAATCTTTCCGTCGTAAATATAGTAATATCGATCTAAAAAACACATCAACACATTTTTACGTGAACACAATTACATTGTAAAAAAAATCAATGGTCGATTTAGTGGCCTCGCGCACCATTAAACATAGTATAATAAACTAGGGATGGACCGAGTATAATGTTCTGCCGAAACCGTTGCCGAATATTCGAGCGAATATTGGATTACGGATTGTGAGTTTTAGGCTTTCAAAAGTTCTAATACAGTAAGAGGTTGGATTTGGAAAGCTTTTGTGACATTTTTTTGCTCCTTTAAGTAATGATTTTTAGATAGCAGATTCTTCTAGGAATGCTCTTCAAATTACTACCAAAATAAGTGCTGACATTAAGAAAACATGCTGAAATCCGGACACATTTAACGTCCAATTCAAACGAAACCAGCAAGATAAAGAAAGAAGGAAAGCAAGAAAAAGTACTTATTGGGACTCGCACAGGTAGATTACACAAACAGAGAGAGTTTAAGAAAGTTATCTCGTCAAAACTAACACTACTTTTAGCCGGAGCTGAATTCGGCGAAATATAAATTATACATCGGCCCAACACTAGTTGGTACAAGCCATTCGGGTATATCTGATAACATCTGGCAGATAACTCGCAAATGGCACATTAATCATACTGAATAATACTCCTGCATATTAACGCAACGATGCTTTATTAAATAAAAATTATAGATTTGTATTCATGAGGAAAAATATTTATAGTAAATATTATGTAGAGATAGGCAACGCCGCGATGGGTTTTGCAATATTATAAGGAATACTAACTAGCTTTTGCCCACGACTTCATCCGCGTTAAATTAAGCATCTCTTGCTTCATAATATGTTGAAAAATTCATCGGCTCGACTGTAAATAACCACCTATTATTGTTGAACTGTCAAAATGGGAGGTATACCATTGTTAGTATGTTAAAATTGCGGGAAATACTTCTCTTTTAGTCGTCATCTTGATAGTCACCCCTTTCTAACCATATAATCATTCACACAGTCCATCGATCGCTTCAATTATTATCTTCTACCGATGCGCCAAAATTTGATAGCTATCGGCTCACCGTTTCGGAGATATAAATAATATAATCAAGCATGAACATGTCTTTCTAAGTTTGGTTAGGTACCACCCAAAAATTACGAATGTCGCTTCTGAATTTGCAGATCCATTTAAGGATATGCCAAAGCCAATTAAATGTTCATTCCAAAAAGCCTTGCGTGGTCTGATGACTTTTTATCGATAAGCGTTTTTCGGCATCGGTATTCGGCAGCCAGTATGACATTCTTTACATTGTTCTGTTGACATGTCTATTGCCTACTTATATCGTTTGACCGATAAGAGTCGCGACTACGGAGTTATATGACCGATTGTGCGGCGTGTACATTAGGTATGTAAATATAGATTGCGTAGCTAGACAAAAGGTAAGCTTGTCAATTTACCATAATAGGAAGGTGAGGTTGTCTTTCATTGAAAACAATAGAGCAGGAGATTCATCTGTGGTGAATTTAGACGAGAAGAACTTACGTACTTAACCAAAAAAAAACGTTCAAAATGATGTAGCAGTTACCTGCTAATACAAATCTATCTGTAGATGCAGTAATGAAAGCGAATGAACCAATTAAGTACCGAACTAGTAAATGAAAATGCAGAGTTGCAAGCAATATATACAACCAAACTAACGAAACTACCTCTTGAAACTATCTGTAACAATTACGTGCTGAAGTAAAGATTGTAATGTGGCACTAAGTGGGTGATAATGGCCCATCACCAAGCACTGCAGTACCCCATTTCCTTCAGTCCACGCATATTATTACCGCTTGCATTTATTTGTAGCAGCTTACATTGTCGCATTCCCTCTCTCATTAGAAATCCTACTATATTCATTATACATGGAAATACAAACATACAGTCGTCCTTCGTCGTAGAGACAGTTACCCGGTAACAACAGTTGTAGATTTGAATATCAAGCAAATTATTTTTAAAAGAGTAACCGTGTAGTATTCTGTCAGCTCTTCTCCTTAACGAACTACCAATCGGAACCGTGCGCCGAGTTTACACAAAGTAAAGCGTTTGTCAGATAATCTAGATAATCACTTTGAATAAGTAATCAACTTGTAGTTTCAAGCGTGAGCCTCAAACATGCTTCCAACAACAAATACATGAGCTACTTCAATTACACTTACAGTCATAATGATATTTGTAACAACACCATACAAATCGCCTCCCATACATTACATACATACTCCCATTATGCAGTCACGTTCATACCTTTACTCGATAATACAGCTCCAAATATGGTGGATGACATCATTCGACAAAAAAGAGAATAGTATATTAATGTTCGCTGAAAGCGCTTGAGGCAGCGCTTAATTGCTTTACATGCTAAAGTTCGGTAACCATACGAAATTGGTTTAAGTACACGTGGCTTATGTAACAGATGATTTATTGTAGCTAGGCCTGTAGGCTTTGGTCTGACATCATACAAGATAATTTATAGTGTGTTATTGACTTTGATAATAACAGCCGTGCAGGTCGATCGATCTGGTAAAGCCCCGCTTGCCGCGGTTGGTCTGTGGATGGGTGACCATCTTTACATACCGAGCCTCGGAAAGCACGCTAATATTATCTAGATAATATTACCGTGCCGAAAGTCTTACCAAGGGGTATCGTATTACGGTCGCTAAATGTAAAATACTTGTATTCAGCTGAATCCGGTTAGATTGGAAGCCGACCCCAACATAGTTGGGAAAAGGCTAGGCAGATGATGATGATGATTGACTTTGAGATCTACTTTCTTATTGTAATTCCTTCGCTTGTTTTACCTTCTATTTTTGTGTTGAAAACTTGGCAGGTCATTACATTTTCTTAGTCAGATTTTCTTAGACATACCTACCGAATCCCTCTTCCGATGTTCTTGAGAAAGGTCAGGTGCGTAGTACTTGCAACTGGAGTGCGTGTATGACCAGGTATATGAAGATAAGCGAAGCAAAAGAATTATGTAAGGATCGTGGCAGGTGCGAGGCGTTCAGTAGTTTCTGCCTACCCCAATGGGACGAAGACGTGAGTTTATGTACAGACGCCAGCACATCAAGCTACTACAATCTGTCAAATTTCTTTAATAGATTTTCAACTTTATCATATCAGCCTATAACGTTCCCACTGCTGGGACACAGGCCTCCTCTCTGTGAGAAGGAGTGGGCCATAATCCATCACGCGGGCCCAGTGCGGGTTGGTGGATCAACTTCAACTTTATCGCTAAAGCATTAAAGGTTGATTGGGAAAATTTGACAGTTTCGGGTAGCTTGATGTGCCGCCAGCACTGTAAAGTTTGTCTGCAAAAATCGACCTTATGTTGTGCAGGCTGGCAGAAAAATTACTCAGGTTGCATTCGAACATACAAGCGAATTTAGAATGAGCTATCAAATTTTTTCTAGTAGGAAAGAGGAGGAGGGTATGGAGGAGGTAGGTAGGTGTTTCGAAACCCAGTGATAGTATAGGCGCGTTGATGCGGATAAACGCAATAATTATTGTTCAACTAGGACTAGATTACATGGCAAAGTAATATAATATAAAGCACAAGCATAAAGTTTCTTAATCTAGTTACTGGGTTAATCTAGTTACTGCCCTCTTAGCTATTACATTGTATCATTTTATAGCCCTTACACCACTCATCAGAGTACCTACTAAACATGCGAGCGGTTGCCACAGAGAAATCTGCTGAAAATAGCACAAAACGAATAAAAAAAGTCACAAAGAAAAAAATTTCATTGACACAGCACAAAACTTCCAACACCATTATGATCTGGCTAATTCGCCATACACGTAACACCATCGAGAAGGCATTGTCAGACTCAGATTGACATCGGCTAACGTAAAGATTTTGGCATTCAATACCCGAAAATAAAAAAGTGTCCCTGAGAATTCCAATTTGAAACGTGACTAATATTTTTTTGTATGTTTTTAAATATTCAATGAGAAACGTGGATAGAGGCAAAGGCAAATAGTATTCGTTTTCAAATAAAATTTTAAGCCTTTATTTGCTGTCTGACAACAGTTTAACTTGAAGAAAGAAGAGTAGATGAAGACTAAAGAAACGATGGAAGAATTGGATGGTGTGAAAGATGATAGAAGCTGTTCATTCTTTACGTAAGACGATTTGAGGGGGGAGGGGTCCAAACGAGTCTTATTTTTTCTTACGTGGGGGTCTAGACTGTACTTACGTAAGATCACAAAGTAAGCAAAAATTATACGTTTTTCATTTTTTACTACTTTTTCTTTGCAATTTTACTAGATACTTTATCTTACGTAAGACTAAAAAGGGGGAAAGGGGTTCATTCGAATGATGTTTTTTCTTACGTAGGGGAAGGGGGGGGGGGGGTACGTAATAAATGAACAACCCGATATGAATAGAAAGAGGGTGACTGCTGAGATGACGGCTAACAGAGATGTAGCACAGAAGAAAACATGCTGTGCCTACCTCAAATAAATTGATATAAAGACAGAAACCGAGGATGGAATTACATAACATCTGCCTGTAATCCACGAAGGGTTAGGCAGAGGTGTGCCAATACGATTCCGCCAGATATGTTTCAGTCGCATGTAATATACGAGCCCCTTGCCATCAAAAGGGCACCAATCCAGAGTCCGGGCTGCTACTTAAAAATTCCTCATGGAAAAACCCAAAACACTTTGCCCAACTTGGGACCTCATGGTGAGCAGTAGTGCTTCCGACCACTAGAGCAACGAGGCGAGCAGGGGATGAATGTACACAAAATCATTCTTATAAGTTTCGTAAGACCAAAACCGACCATGTGCTAAATGACTAACTCCTATCAAGTCCCTAATTAAAGCCGGTTTAAACAGGGTCTAATTAGCACACAAGATTGGACCCAATTAAAGCGTGTTATAAATCGGTAACGTTTCCGATTTTCATAACACGTAATGCACTTAGCCAGGGGTAAATGACCGTTAAGAACAAATAAACGTAAGTACTCATAAAGTGCTAATTTTATCACTTGCCTCGCACTTAAGTGTGGGACGCTTTTGATTCGATAGTTATAGCGTCTATAAAAATATCGTCGGTGATCAGTATTGACGTTTATCGTCATACTGCGATCTTTGGCTACTATTTTGTTTGATGAACGGTAAGTAGGAAGTACAGTACGCTGTTGTGAATATGTCATATCGAGAGAAGGAGACTGGTATACACAGACATGAATATGAGGAACAGAGACAGCGCTCCATAATCGTCTTCAGCCTACAGCAGCAGGCAGTCCTCTGGTGGCCTCTCCATTCAGCTCTATTCTGTGCAACTCTCATGCAGCTGCTACCACCCACCACCTAGTCTGGGGACGTCCTGCCTTACGTTTACCGATTCGCGGTCTCCACTCAAGAACACGTCTACCCCGACGGTCATCGGTTCTACTGCTTATTATATGGACAACGTTCTACAAACTCCAACTTTTTCTGATGATCGATGTCCAATATTTATGGATGTGTAGGATGTATACTGTAATGCAGTGTAAGAGGAGCGGTGGCCCAGAGGTAACGCGGGGCTGTTACCTCTGGGGCATCACTTAGGTACAAGTTGTAGGTCATGGTTTCGAAAAGGCCTCTGACCCAACAGTGGGAACATTATAGGCTGATTAATACTACTGTAATAGGACTTTAATGCACCTGACCACCCCTTTACTTTATAGCTCGTGAAATATATCGACATTTTGTATCTTTCTCAGAGAAAATATTAAGATAACTGTACTTGATTTATGCCTTATGGGGTCATGGTGTATGTAGTATTGTCGTCAATAGTAATTTTGTCATCAGAATCCCATCACTTGTTTAAGTGGTTAGGTGGCTATTGTAAATCTTACGTAACGGTCTAACTATCTATGGGTTTTGGAACATTAGATATAACTGCTGTATGGCGATGATAAGTGGGTATTCCTGCCATAAAATAATCATTGGAATAACTGTTTTGTAGTGGATTCTTATCCGGGAATTGCTAATCTTTGAATATACGATAGAGAAAGATGAAGTTATCAGTGTTAAATAACTATCAAGTAAATGTAAGATAAATTATAGAGATTTTAAATACAATGAATATCTTTGAGTATGCATAGATATTTTACAGTTACAGAATGATGAGGATTAACAAACTGTTATGGCCATCGACGGAATATCATATGCAAATCAAAGAACGAATGTTAATTAGAATGTTGATGAAATGGTCAAATCAGGCTTAAACCAAACGAAATTTTTGAGGAAACAACTTTTTCTTTACCATAGTGGAAGTGCATACGTGTACAGACGCCAGCACATCAAGCTACTACAATCTGTCAAATTTCTTTAATCGATTTTCAACTTTATCGTTAAAGCATTAAGGTTCAAGGTTGATTGGGAAAATTTGACAGTTTCGGGTAGCTTGACCTGCTGGCGTCTGTACTTACTAAACAAAACATTGTAAAACATTTTAAAAGATTCGTGCCCATTCTTCTTCATACAAATCTGCCTTTTGGAATCAAGAAACTATTATATTTTATTGTAAATGTTTGTCGTTCAACACTGCCTTTTGACGGCCTACTTGCAATAAATTATTTGACTTGACTTGAAATAGTTTTGCTAACATATATTCTTAATTTTCTAACCACACAAAGCCGTCAGTCGTTACCTAAACAGCATTATCCAACACCAGTCTTTTGTGTTCATATACCCCATAGGCCATGGTACTTACAAAACTTAATGATATTTCGTTGATGTCAAAATCTAACGCGAACCGTGACCATGGCAAAAACCATACAACGGAGCATAAACAAGTATTTTTTGTTAGCCTAACAATGAGTTACCAATTACTTCGTAAGATCGTGCGTGGAGTGGTTACAAAAGCATTGATATTAATTATAGCGCTTTGTAATTACTGCTATATGTATTTGCATAAAAACTCACGTAAATAGATGATATGTTATACAGTATGTTAACTAACAGAGGGCGTTCCCGTTAACCCGCAATAGTATAGCATCCATACATGATAAAAAAAATATTACCATTCAAAAACAAAATGTTTTTATTTTTTTTAATAATTAAAATATTCACTAAAAATGTTAAATTGATACGTAAAAGAAACACTCTGTACACGCGTACTTGAAGGACGGCAACGTCGCAATTTATTTATGAATGACGGGCCGCGTGTGCGGCGATCTAATTGATGTGCCTAGAACCGCCCCCTGTCCCCGAATGTCCACCTAATTTTATTCGGAACTAATCTCACGCGCTGACCGGACGCGCATTATTTTCGTATTGCAACATCTTGCGTCATTCTTGTGTGAAAAAGTCCACGTTATCAGTTCAGTGCTCAGGAGTATGTGAACATGGTGCTCATTTATGCTGAGTGTAATTATGATGGTGCACGTGCTCTGAGGATGTATGCTGAGAGGTACCCAATGCACATCAACCGCGGAATTCTCGTGTTATTGTGAGTGCCCTGGTGCGTATTCGTAACAATGAACCGGTAGTGCCGCGTCGTTCTGGTGGCCCTCGACCCGTGATCTCTGTGCGGCAGGAAGAGAACGTGCTAAGGCATTTTGAGGAGGAGCCCGGTTCAAGCACCGCCGCCGCCTGTTAAACATGAGTCACGTCGCAGTCTTTAAAATTTTAAAGAAAAACAAACAGCATCCGTACTCACTTCAAAAAGTACAAGGTCTGCTCGGTCCAGCTGACTTCGAACGCCGGTTAACTTATTGCCAGTGGGCACTGCAGCGATGCGCGGAGGACACCCACTTCATCGAAAACGTCATATGGTCAGACGAAAGCCTATTTACGCGCAATGGCATGTGCCTCAGTGACTTGTTGCTTTGTCAGCTGGGCATTTGAGACGGCTTGTTAAATGTTATTGTAAAAACTAAACATACTTACATAAATGTTTAATTTTACTGATAACAACCCGACGACGTGTCTTTCTAATTCATTATGCCGCCTTTGAAGTCGCCGGTCGCGTACGCATTGCGACGTTGCCGGTTTGGGCAATGCTAGTAGTCTAGTACGCTAGGTACTATTCCGCGATACTATTTTGATTTTAAACAGGATGTTTCGAATTTATTGTCAATTAATTATTTTTTTGAATTCGGATTTTTTTATGCTTATTTCTCTATGCTGATATTTTTATTTGAATCTATTAATGATATAGATTAACGAGTTTAAGGGAACGCCCTCTGTTATTTAACATACTGTATAACAATGTTGATATGGAGAATCCGATATCGTCATCGTTTTATTTATATATGATAATGGCCATGGCTTATTTTGATTTAATTTAATATTTGAATTGTTTTTTTTATATTTTTATTACGGACGCTTTTAACGTTCTGTATCGTTCTCACGTGCATAGTTTTTAACATGAATGATGTAACCATATTATTGTGATTTAAAAGAGTGTCCATTTGAGAGAGAGTTTCTTGCCCGTTCTTCTCCATAGGTACCTACCTACTACGCTTTGGAATGGGCAAATAGCTTCATCTTTTTGATTGACCGACCCTTGACAATTCAAAAGTAACTGTAATTGGTTTAGTTGAAATAAATAGTTGAGTATGAGTTTGAATAATTTTATACGAATGTAGGTCGTATACTAATACCCAGTTGTGCCAATATAGAGTCATCTTGTTTCTAGATGAGATATTTTATTTTCTGCCTGTCTGCATACGAAGCTCAAGCCATTCGGTATGGTAATTAATGATCCCAATTGATGCCCAGTGTAGTGACCATCATGCTAATACAGTAGTGGTAGCCCAGGGGTATCGCCCCCGACTTACCGAGTTAAAGGTCGTGGGTTCGAACCCATGCAGGCGGTTTATTTTGTGTAATTTATTTCATCACCACTCACAACGGTGAAGGAAAAAATTGTGAGGAAACCGGCTTGTCTTAGAACCAAAAATTCGAAGACATGTGACATCCATCAATCTGCATTGGACCCGCGTTATGGATTACGGTTCACACCCTCTCATACAGACTGCTCTCTATGAGAGGGAGTGGGCCATAATCCATCACGAGGACAGGTCTCCGCCTATGTTCCAGGAGTCAGAATATAATGAGCTGACTGTGCCAATGCCCAGTCTTAATCTGAATTTACCAAATTAATTTTAGAAAACGAATGCCATAATGAATTTGTGGTATCGTGACTCTACGTTACCATAAGCAATGCCATCTGACTGGTGATAAAAATTCTTTGCCACCGGGCTAGAACCTATAACCATTAATTCTCCATTTTGAAGAGGTCTATATGACCTACCAACCAACAGACTGCGTTAGCCTGACCTGGCTATAACAGTAGCAGCGAATATGCAGACAATAACAACGATGAAGATACAATCT
Source organism: Apamea monoglypha (assembly GCA_911387795.2). Lineage (NCBI taxonomy): Eukaryota > Metazoa > Arthropoda > Insecta > Lepidoptera > Noctuidae > Apamea > Apamea monoglypha. The sequence goes on from OU426924.1 coordinate 16,410,518, forward strand.
TTTTAATATTTATTGCCACCCATAAAAAAACTAACCCGGTCATTTTTTATAAAGTCTGTGTTAACCAGTAAAACAAATTTAGGTTTTTTCTTTAAAAAAAAAATATTGATTTCAACTTTTCAACGTGATATAATGGTCTCGCAATCCATTGGACGAAATAATGGCGGATAGAAAAAAGGTTTTATTGCTGCTATTAAAGTAGAAGCAATTAATTCGAAAGTTTTTATATAGTTGGAAAAGAATAGAATAGAAAGAAAATACTTTTTATTATGTACACATACGAATACCAGATATACTTAACTGTAGAAATTTTATTTTGGGTGACACTGGACGGTCTTATCGCTAAAAGCGAGCTGGAAAACGGCAAGGGACCCTATGATTCGACAAGGACAACATCCAGCAGAAAAACAAATGACGTGGTCACTTGGTATTTCAGAACATATCAAAGAGGACAGCATGCGCCAGCGAATCCTGCAATCTCGACTCGTGATAGTAAAACACTGTGAAGATTCGTCTTGAGGGGTAGGGGGTTGGTCTTTGGGGGGTTTGGCACAAAACCAGGTGGAAGGAATCCGATATAAGCCTCCTTTTTGGGTATCGATAGGTAAACATCATGAACAGGCAAAGGCATAAGTAATAACAGCCATATCAGCAACAGTCATAGGAAAGTGTAAGAATTTGAAAATCTTCGAACACTAGTTAGGTATCAGCCGCTAGTTCTTGTACTTACCTTCCTCAACACACTATCTAAAACATCTTACCTGTAATACATATTCCTAAAATGACATCATTCCGGAAAACGAAGAACTCTCCACGCAAGCGCAGGAGTCATACTAGTTATAGATCATATAGATTCAATCACTGATTGTTGCGAATGCTTGGCACTGGTGTTCCAAGTCGTGCCGATAAATTAACGTCAGCCATGACAGGTGGCGCTACCGTTCCACAGTATAAATTAAACAGAAGGTGCATTCCGAACAATCTGTGAGTCTATGACCCAGTCCGATATGGCACATGGAGATGAACGAACCGATGCAAATATCGTTTCGATATCACATAAAATTGGAATGGTCTTAAGTCTCTAAGCTCTTGTTAATTTAATCATGGCAGGTGCGTTGAAACTACTTTAAACCTACGAATCCGATTTTAGTACCATAATATAGAGCCCCGAATTTTATTCACAAACGAAATTTTATATGAAAGAATATTCTGTCGCATTAATCGAATTTAAAGTTGCAGCATGAGACTAATCGATGGCGTTTATTGTAGACCTTTTACACTTTCTCCTACTGTGACGGTTCTCAAGGCATAACGCACGTTAAATTATGAATATGTGGGTTTCCCCGATGTTTTCCCTCGCCGCTCGGAACTGGAGCTTACACGTGTTTCCCAAATCACGTCATTATCAACTGGTTCCATCACGCGACATCGTGTTTCCGTGTGATGTGATTAAGTGATGACATGTATCTCAGTATGTAAGCAGTTTTGAGATAGAAACAGCTTGTTTGGCGAGTGATGTATGTATCACAAGAACAACGTTTTTAAAAAAAAAAAAGGAATAAAAAAATAATTGCAAACACCGCCCGTTCAGCTTATAACAAATCTTGCGAGATTAATTGTGTGAAAAATAGTGAACACGCAAACATACGATGCATTGTATGTTTTTCAATTATAAGCTCAAAACGAGAAACTTATACAAATATCAACACACCACTTCAGCTCTTCGGGGGTCCATTTAAAAAAAAGCATAATTATGTATTTTTCTTCCTTTCTTAACTATCTCATAACTTCCTCAAAATCGGATCAGCGGTTTAGTAAACAGGGATTATTCCACTACGCCCCACCGCTATAGTAGAACGCTCACAATTTTGTCGTCCACCATATCCTCTACTACTTGATTATGGTGGGGCAAATTACACTCGCATAAACTCTGAGTTCACTTTTTCCAAAAATAAAAAACAGTTTAGTTTACAAAAAATCAAATAGAAACTATACGTATACGACATTAGCGTGACTGAAGCAGCTTAAAAACCACAAAGCTGACGCTAATTAACTAGTAAGTACCTATCTATGTTTATGTAACCTTGTAATTATGAAATAGAGGCCACTTAGCGATTGGCCCAAACACTGACAACTTGCTTATTTAGAGATGCACATTTGCCTAAGATTTATAACACGAATAAAGCTCACATCTTTTATGGCGACTATTTACCTTTACTATATATAAAGCTTGGCTTTACTGCACTTGTAAACTAAACAAACATTGTTTATGGCCGTCATTCAACGGTTAATTTTATAGCGAACGAACAGGAACATGTTTAGTGATTCACGCTACAAACTTGTGAAATTGTCAACTCTTACATTGCCGTAAAACCAATTAATGTAGAGGAAGATACGGTTTACCTACTCATAAAATTGTACCTGGACTCGCTAATCTCTGGAACTAGCCAACCTTTCGGTATTCTATAGGATGCATTCTGGAGAGTGTGCGCGGGAATTACATGACTGAATTCCGCCATCACCGTTCCATCATCGGACAACCCGTCGTACGGCGAGTGTCCACCCTTACATTGTTGACACCGCTACGATCCGGACGAAGCGTTTCGTCTCGTCGTTTATACCGCGTACATCGAAGGACTGGACCAATTTGCCTGCAGCGGTCTTCTCGTCCGATTATAATTTGTGAATAGGCTCATAATAAATTAGTGCGCTTTACCATCAACGATTGCATCACCGCTTTCCATCAGGCGGGATCGTATCGACAGGACTAAACTAATATTTATCTTCTGTCCTTTTCTTAGTGAAATAGAAAGAAAAAGATCCACTGAACTGAAATTTAGTTTAGTTTGTGAACAAGGGAATCGGCGCCATTATCTATCTACATTTTGTTATTTTCTTCTACGTATTGAGTGAACAGTTCTGTAACTAAACGAGACGTTTATATCCTTGAAAAATAAATAGCGCATCATTGGGGGTCATGTACCATGGTAATCCTATTCAGTTGAATTGATGATATGGTAATACCGTTCATGTACCGACTAAGTGGATATTGGATTTATGATACCATAAGGATGCCTCTATGCAGTCAGAACTTTGCTTAAGTTTTAGTGTGTAAAGTAAGGAAAGATTAGCGTAACTCTTTGTTTTGCTAAAAATGAGGACGTAGATACAGGTGCTGACCCACAAAATATGGGGCATTTTATATCGTGTCCACTATGTCCAGTTGCCTGCACGTTACAGGAACTGATGGACGCCACTAAACGTGCCAACTTCTGGGCAACACGTAGCCAAATGTTGGGCTGACTCCATTTAGATTGTCACCAACACGCTAAGAAGAAGGTATGAGTTCAATAAGGACAGCATAATTTAAAATCGTATGTTTAGACTTCGGAAATGCCGGAAATTCGTTAGCCTGGAAACCATGCGTCTTGACATGATCAGCGACGGCATTAAAAACGGAACATATACCCGGAAGACGTTGCGTTGAAAGGCCTCCCACTAGGTGGACCGATGACCTGGTGAAGGTTGCGGGAATCCGCTGGATGCGAGTCGCACGGGACCGGTCAATGTGGCGACACTTGGGGGAGGCCTATGTCCAGCAGTGGACGTCTATCGGCTGAAATGATGATGATGATGATATACCCGATACGAGACATACCACAGTCAAAAGTAAGACAATACCGCTATAAGCAATTAAATTTCTCAAACGCATCGGTATTAACATAGTTTCCCATGAAATCGACCTCAAGGTTAGACAAACAAAATGGGTTATCGAGCACTCTTCTCACGAAAGTCGATATAATCGTCGCAAACGCAACGCGTATCACGTACTTTGTAAACACACCTCCAATGAAGGTGGTAAAGGTGCGTCCACAGTTTCACTCCGCAGGGCTGAGGAGGGGAAATGTGTAATTGATCTCTAAAATCTTATTGACCTTTTAATGATGCCCGCTTTTTTAAATTAATGCACCTCTAAAAACTTTTTTGGGCTTCTAATGATGCACACTTTTTAATAAATGAGCCTCTTTTTAACTTTCTGGCCATTTCCCACAGTTGGTCACAGCATCTAAAGCTACGATACCAAAACGGGCTAGGTTAGAATTATAACCAACCGCGCGCGAGCTGAAAATTGGGTTGTGTTTTGAAGGTTGACATTGTAAGCACTATTTAACGTTAAACATGGTAGGTACGAATAATACACACTTTTGATAAAACTCTCGCTTTTATAGAAAATACTCTGGTAAGTGCTAGGTGCACCCTAATCCAGAAAAATTCCTAATGCGCATACAAGAGGGTCAATTCCCGTAATTTTTAGAACGTTCACAGTCTGATCTGTCAAAAATACCTCTAATTTCCCTACATTTTTGACATTGATTGTCGCTGAGATGTGTTTGCGACTAGATTCTGAACGTTTTTAATTACTAGAATATAATTGGTCTTCTGTTTTAGCAAATACGCCTCATGTCTACTTGGAAGTATTGTTCTACAAATGTAACCACGGTGTGGATGCACCATAATGAAGCTACGAGTTACGAGCCATTGTATGAAAATGACATACATCATACGGAGTAACTCCGAATGTCATCGAGATGATTATTTGTATGCATGTTTGATTTTATGAGATTAGAAGTCATTAAATTAATATAATGATGAAGGCTTAATAGTTTGTTATGATTTGTTGTCAATCAAATAATAATAATATTTATTTATATGCATAAACATGTGTGTACATGCACAAATTATTATTCATGTATGTAGGATGACAATAATAAATTAGAACTACATGTTTGCCATTTGACATGGCGTGCGAATATTAAGAGTAATAAAAATTTGGATTTTTAATTTTGTGAAATAAGACTGGCAGTTCAATGTGATTAAATATTAATAAATGTCTGTCTATGGAATTAGTTTGTTTGTTATAATTTGTAGTTGAAATACTGATAATATTTATTTCGATTGTTCATCATCATTCTCCTGCCCTTATCCCAATTTATTTGGGGTCGGCGCAACATGTCTTTTTCTTCCATACTTCTCTATTAGTCGTCATCTCGGTAGTCACCCCCTTTCTAACCATATCATCATTCACACATTCCATCCATCGTTTCTTTGGTCTTCCCCTACTGTTATCAACCGATTTCCACACAACTTTTCAGTTAACGGTGCCACTTTCAGACTTCCTCTTATGTACTCATTTCTTATTCTATCCATTCGTGTAGCACCACACATCCCTCTTAGTATTCTCATCTCAGCTGCATGCAATTGCCTTTCATTCATCCCTTTTGTGGCCCAACATTCTGATTCGATTGTTCAAAGAAATATAAATAAAATGAAATAAGTATGTAGTTTATTCTGCAAATAGGATATCGGAAATACATTTAAGTCATATTTAAATAAAAAAATAAGCAAGATGGAGTATAATAATAAGCCAAATGATAACAGCAGCGTGGATCGATCGATTAAAAGCTACGCTTGCCGCGGTCGGTTCGTGGATGGGTGACCATCCATTACATATAGAGAAACCCTCCGTGCCTCGGAAAGCACGTCAAGCTGTTGGTCCCGGCTGTCATTCGTTGATCTTGGACAGTGGTTACGGGTAGTCAGAAGCCCAGAAGTCTGACAGGCAGTCTCACCAAGGGGTACCGTGTTACTCAGTAACTGGATTGTGGAGGTCCAGTAGGCAGTCGCCCCATGTAAAATACAGGGGGTCTACTACGAAGTGCAAAGTGCGAATGATCGGATCGGACCGACACATTTGGCCGAACCGAATATTATTGAAAAATGTTCGGATCGGCTCAGTTGGGTCGGGACCATAGTCAATATTCGAAAGAGTGTAGGAGTGTAGGATCGGGACCGACCAAACCAAATAGTAACTTCGTAGCAGGAAATGGCCATTCGGCCGATACCACTTCGGAGTAGACCCCCTGGTATTCTGCTGCATGCGTCACTGGAAGCCGACCACAACATAGTTGAGAAAAGGCTAGGCAGATTGATTGACCACATAGAAAAACTCGATGTCTACACAATGTAAAGAATAGAATTTATTGTGAAATTCCATTGTATACTACTAACTTAACAGTTTTTACGTTCTTGAATACCTCACAACTATTAACATTCCGATTTGATTGGGAAAAAATACGTAGACAAGAAACGGTCCCTGTTGCACTAACATCCATCTCGGTTTAGTCTGTAATAAACGAATTTATTTAAATAGAACAGACCGTAAATAATTGTTAAATAATATAAACAAAGAACGACCTTCAAGCAACGAAGTAAAGTCACGCAAATATAAAAATTACAAATGTTAATAACAAAAGTTATTTCTTGCCTAATTAGCTGACGTCCGGTCGAAGATCTAATGATGTAACTCCAAATGCAACTCATCAATCAATCTGGCTAATTAAAAACGAATTAGGGTACAATGTGTTCCGAATTATGAGTTTTAGAGGTCAGATCTAAAGGACTGTCCAGACAAGAGAAGATTATCGGACGTTTTGCTGAATTTAAAATTGGTTTTAAAAATTTGAAAAAAAAATGTAATTTTCGGTTCACAGATTTTTTCTGACTGCCTCGATTGGTCTAGTGGTCGCAAGCGCTACTGCTGAGCGTGAAGTCTTGGATTCAGTTTTCAGTTCGGGCAAAGTGTTATTGGGTTTTTCCATCGGGAATTTCTAAGTAACAGCCCAGACTCTGGAATTGTGCCCGATTAATGGCAATAAGCTCGCCCCCTAATACATGAAACTTTAAACATAACTGGCGAAATGTGGGTGTGCTATAGGAACACCTTTACCGAACCCTTTGGGGAACACACGCGTGATTTTATGTAAAAGATTTAATCTAGATCATAATCACTAATGCAGTCTAGACTAACACCTGCTCAGACAAATATTCACGTATAAAAACTTGTTAAAGCAAGTTATTAAAATAACAGAATAAAATTAACCCCAATGATGTAAGAATTAGCAGAAAAACGTTGCATTTAAAGCGGTGCAACACTTTAGCGTTGCATCAGAGCCCGAACCGAGTTTGTAGTTTACACAGTTTGATAATTGTTGCGATTTCAACAACATTATTATTATGTACCATTTAGAGGGAAACATTACAAGAATGAGATCTCAGTTGAAAAGGCTAATGTAATTCAATTTAATCTGTGGCAATGATAGGTTTGTTTGTAACTTTTTAACGACAAAAAGATGGCCGAAGCGTGCGTGACTCAATGTTTAGAAAGAAAAATTTTTAGTACCTTTCTGGTGTAAATGACACCACACCGTACAGGTTTTATATAGTATTTTTATCTCATAATTAGCCTATAATGTTCCCACTGCTAGGACACAGGCCTCCTTTCCGTAACAATTAAAACACCGTTTATAAACTTGAGCTACAGTGAGCATGATAAATATCACAGGAGACATTTCTCCACGACGCTCCCAGAAAGAGCGCCGTAACAAATCTACTGTTACAAACGTCAATGTCATCCTGACGTAACCGTTCCGTATTCTACATCATTATTTAGTAAATTATCGTTCACAAACACAACATACCTATTACCTATCAGAGACACAAAAACAATAAAATACTAACAACTATTTGTGCAATTCCATAAACGTCAAGTACGCGGCGAAGGGCCCGATCGTCTATAAGAGCTCTAACAAGCTATTAATCCATCATACTACAAATCTTGACCTTGTTTCACAACCAATGCATGACTGAGCAATTTGTTGCGTTAAAATGCGTGTGATTCGCTTATTGTATTCTGTAGGTACTTGGTTACTTAAGTACACAGGATATTGGTTGTATAATTAACGATAATATGATGGAGATGAAGGTCCAAAGGTCTTAGATAGAATGTCACTTTGTCTTTGTTAGACAAAGTGACATTCTATCAGCGATAATGATGACGGAAAAAGCAAAAATGTATGGGACTGACTTAAGCTACCGAAATACTTATGTCAATCCTGATGAAAAGAGCTGTAGAAATATGAAACGGAAAGCGATTGCCAATTGCCACTTGTCTAGGCCCTGCACCCTAATTCCGTAACACAATTGCAATCACAATCTGAATCATTTTGAAGGATATTGCTAATCCATTGCTTCATATGTCCGAAAAATGTGTCTGCTCGACTACGTAAATAACGCAATGAATGTTGTTGAACTGTCAAAATGAAAGCCATTGCTACTGTTAGTGTGTTACGCAATTTCCCCGCAGATTGTTAAGCACAAGGATGCGTTTGAACCTGCAAGTGACTTTGCAGGATACTACTGTGCTTTTTTGACTTTCTGTCTTGAGTATTTGACTTTTCGAAATGATTTTTAAGTTTAACATTTACAAGACTGATTTACGTTGAAGTAAAGCCTGGTGAGGAAATCCTTCTCAAAGCAGTCTTAAATCTCTAACATGCAATATGCAAACATGGTGTACAAATGCTCGTACCTTCTCTGTATGAGTAAAGTCTTTGCCCAATAGTGGGGCAATTACAAGCCGATATTAAGCTCCGTAATGTATAAATGCATGGATTATCGAGTTAAAAGCTTCCGCCATCTATTCGCACGTCGGCGCAGGCGCAGGCGCCACGAACGAAGCCGATATTAGAACATTGCACTCGTTTAAAAGGATTGGTGTAACTTCCTGTTTGATAATCCCTTGGACAAATTCAAGGCTGAATATTACCTGAAACAAACAATAAAATACTATTAGCATACATGTTTCTGTTATTCGTAGATCTTTGATAGTCATTACAGGTAATCAGAAGCCCAACCAGTAGCTGGGTTGCGGAGGTCAGATAGGCAGTCACTTCATGTAAAATACTGGTATTCAGGGGTGGTTTCTCTGGGGTAGACAGTTAGGAAATGTCAACTCCATCTCGCAATTTTTTTAATATGTCTTGTAAAAGTGTTTCCGATAACCTATTTTTTATTTTATTTGATAGGTACACCAACGACCTATTCACTAGAAACATTAACATCATAAAAAATAACATAAACATTGAGTTATGGTGAATTAGTCATTTACAGGCGTACAAAGCACTTACATAAAAAATTGCTTCTTAAATATTACGTTTTAACAAGATTATTTACTCGTAGTGAAGATAAAAAAAAAATAATTAGATACAAAAAACAAATTACAGAATAGGCATACAAGTTTGGTTTCAAAATCAACAAGGCGTTAGTTTTGAGAAAGTAGAACATAGGACAAATCCAGCAGGGTAATTGCGTAACACACTAACAGTAGCAATGGCTTTCATTTTGACAGTTCAACAACATACATTATCTACGCTATTTACGTTGTTGAGCAGACAAATTTTTCGAACATATGAAGCAATGGATTAGCAATATGCTTCAAAATGATTCAGATCGTGGTTGATAGCATGTTACGCAATTAGGGTGCAGGTTAGTCGGTAGTTGCATAAGAAGAATAGAATAGAATAGGTACTCTTTGTTGTACAGCATACAAATTATAGAACATAAAATTTAAAATTTTACAAAGGGTGACACAATGGGCGGTCTTAACATATTTCAATGATGAAAAGAATCTTATACCAACAAACACTCTCCCTCGTCGTAAACCAATCGACACCTGAAAAGGCCTTACCAAACTTGGTTACCAAAAAAAACTGTTAACCACCATTAACATTGTTAACAACAGCATTATCGTTCGCGCCCTACACAATACAACCAATCAGGGCTAACAAAAAGCATAATTTAAAGTGCGAGTACTTCATCATCAGTTCTTTGGCAACAACTTGATGGCTGATACTGGCCCACTGGGGCATTCCATCACGTGCGCCGGCGGCGATCGAGCCGCCATTCTGACAGTAAAATGATGCAAACAAAAACTGACTCGGAACATTTCCCTTAAATTATAGCTGACAATTGGTGCAGTTTACGAATCATAGATGAAACGGTTTCAAAGGCCAGTGCTGGAGGCTGTACAGATCTATTGTAAAACGGAACTAAGTAGCGTCGTGATCAAGAACATTTAACTTGTAAGGCTCCAGACAGGCGCGACGCGAATCTGGTGGAACAATTGCTATAAAAACTTCATAGAAATTGTTCTACCGGAGTCGCGTCGCACCTGTCTGTAGCCTTTAAACCTGGTCAACAATAAACAGAAAATGAAAGAAAAAAAAACACGTAATTAATTGAAGTATTTTTAAAATAAAACAATGGGCGGTAAAACAAATATGGAACGTTACATGTATCTGTCATATAACGTCACCGACCTACTGATTTATATCACTAATTTCCCTAAATAACGATATATAAATCTGACATTGTTATCATTGAGACTGGGATCATGAAAGCGACAGTTTAATGTCGGTATGTACATAAATTCGTTTTGTGCCAGTGTCACACACCTGTTACATTTATAAACATTAGGTGCTGTCGCATAAGCATTTCCCGCCAACTAATGCCGCGTACATTTGACATTAGACAGTCTATGACGAACCACAGACAAAATAGTGCTGATGAGAGAAGTTTATGGTCTGTACCGATGTTGACATAGAAGCAGGAACTAACATTTTATTTCTTCTTCATTAAAATATAAAATAAAAATTTCATCAACTAGAATGTCGGTACATTCTAATGTACCTTTTGATACAATTTTATTGTGGATAAAAAATATAACGGGTGATTTCGTCCGGAAATTCCACAGTCAACAAACATTCGTTCAGTAGCTTTATTACGTAGCTGTAGATACAGACGCCAGCAGGTCAAGCTTCAGCGGGATTGTCCGAAAGGGTTACCGCTACCCCGGAACATAAAGGGGCGAAGGAAGGAACATGGGTGGGTTTTAGTCAGTAAGAGTCTGACACTCCCTTCCGCTCCACCCAGAGCGGGAGGGGTCATTTGATGATTTCCCACCAGAAAAAAAAAAGCAGGTCATGCTACCCGAAACTGTAAAATGTTTCCCAATCAACCTTGAACCCTAATGCTTTAGCGATAAAGTTGAAAATCTATTAAAGAAATTTGACAGATTGTAGTAGCTTGATGTGCTGGCGTCTGTACCTATTGAAAATTTATTGATAGCAACGAGAAAAATACACACATCCAATTTTGAAGGTTTTAGATGTTGAGAACTTGACTTGTCAAATTCTACATAAAATGATTCTTTCAATGTCATCATCAACCTAGCCCTTTTCTGTACTATGTTGAAAACGGCTTCTAGTCTAACCGGATGCAGCTGAATACCAGTATGTATTTTGCATGGAGCGATCGCCTATCTGACTTCCTCAATCCAGTTCTGAGTGTACGATACCACAGATTACTAAATAGTTAATACCTCTTGCTAAGACTGGTTGTCAGACTTTTGGGCTTCTGACGACCCGTAACGACTGTCAAAGATCCATGAAGGACAGCCGGGACCAACGGCTTAACGGGCTTTCCGAGGCACGGAGGGGTCTCGGTATGTAGAGATAGTCACCAATCCACTGACCAACCGCGGCAAGCATAGCTTAACATGATCGATCGACCGGTGCAAATGTACTACTTAGCCACTAGCCCCTCTTAAGGTACCTAATTCCTTCAACGTAGCCTACAAAAATCAAAATTTCTTTGCAAAAAGAAGTTTTTCATTTCTCGGACTACATTGATCACCTTAAATATTGCATAAGTAGACTTTGATAAGTTCTCAAATTGGAATTAACAACTCAAAAAAAAAAAAAAAAATCAGAAACCGCGCGTTAATCAAAAATGTTTTTACTTTGTTTAACACAATTCTTAACTAAGTACCATAAGGCCTAAGGTTAAGTCAGTTTCTAAGCCTTACCACTTGACTTAATGATGTGCGCTAACGCAAACAAAAACCCCTGATTGCTATTTGCCAACAATTTGAAACTTTATAGTTGTCAATGTCAATTAAAGTCAATGATGATGAAGTATCTTCTAATGGCACTGTTACGGTGTGAGGTAATATATTGAGTCTGCCAGCAACAAATCTTGTAATTTTAATAATTATCAAGTGAGATTGCAGTATTGTTTATTCGTCAGTCTCATAAAGGCGGATCCACACCTGCGCGAACTGTGTACACTACGCGCCTTTAACGGGAATGGACGCGTCACACTCTCCAAGCAGCAGATCTATTCTGTAAAAATCTCACCGTGAAAACCTGTGAGGTTGAAGTGAGCTGTCGTTCCACCTGATGGATTGACACTGTTGACAGCTAACATGACCTGTTTTCACGGTGAGATTTTTACAGAATAGCACTACAGCTTACACGCAGTTCGCGAGCCTTGATTTGTGCGAATTGTTTGTGCTTCATTGACTGATTTAGCATGGACGCGTTAGAGAATACTTCGCGAAACCACGAAGGACACAGTGAATATTAACTTGCACGGAAATCCCTCGCTGACCGCTCCCGAACGTGTCCAAATATGTCCATACTATGTGACTAAGATGCACGTGAACCGCACTGTTCTTGCACATGCGTAGGTGTGGGTCTACCTTAACGTTTCAGGTACCTGGTTAATTAATATATTGGGTTATCGATGTCAAGTGTCTCATTGGAAGTATCGGTGCAAAAAGTTGTGTAACATCTTTGTAATTAATGAAAGAAACCATCAAATTAAAGATATTATTTTTAATCTTAAAAAAATAAACTTGAAAGTTCTATACGTCATCTGATTCTTGTCGCCTAAAAGGATTCAACCAGAATGTGGCAGGATAATAAATAAGTACGATGTCAATAGATCGCCCACAAGGTCCATTTCTCAATGTTCAAAGCTACGTGGGCAAAAAAACATGGAACCTATGACCATAAAGGTAAGTTTGTCCATACATGTCACTCACTCCTGGGACCGAGCTAATTAAAGGATATTCAAAGAGTGACAGCTTGCTTGAAAAGCGTGAGAATCCACACACTACATTCATAAACGCATGCATGCATTCAAAAGCCTTGATAAGGCGCCTATAAAGTAGTGATGGGATGCCACATCATTCCTTTCTCTTATCGATAGGTTTTTACGATGTCCAGGATCAGGCAAAAAGTGGTAAAACTTACGGCAACATTGTGACACTTTATAGGGTTCCGTTCCGTACCCGAAGGGAGTCAACGGGACCCTATTACTAAGGATCTGGCTCCAACTTAAAATGAAAGGAAAAAATCCTCTTTAATTTTTAACTTTATTTTATTTTACATACAAGAAACGAGTTTTTTTCGGCGCTCTTTTTTTAAAGTACTTTTTTTTTAATCAGGTTTAAATATTGTACGATGGTACGGAATCCTTCGTGAGCGAGTCTGACTCGTATTTGGCCGCTTTTTGTATGTAGACGCGTGCACGTGCAGACAACGGTTTCTAGTTTCTAATCCAAAAGCTCCACGGTAGTCAAGCTACAGTTATTACGGCATTGTTTTAGTTAATTAACAGACATACCTACTACGAGTCGATTAAAGCGGTAATTCGTGACCTTGAATGCGTGCTCGAATGCTTTAACAAAACTAAAATAGAGCTGAGCCAAATACATATCGATAATAAATTGGTTGGAACATTAATAATTAATAAATATCTAGGGCATCGTTATCTTTTAATCGTTTCGCCATTGGCAACAACGGGCTGTGCAAAAAGGCAATTAATTATAGAATCACTGAATATTCAAACTGTAGCTTTATATTGTAAATTAATACATTTCATTCGTTGCCAGTTCTAATAAAAACTTTGGAATGAAATAATCACCTAATTTAAAATTATTTATTTATTTATACATATAATCATGTATGTACACGCATATAAACAGACAAGAAGAAAGGAACAGAAAAATACGTACGAAGGTGATGCTTATATTATGTATAATATAACTATAACTATATCCTACTAATAATAATATTATAAACGTGAAAGTTTGTATGGATGGATGGATGGATGTTTGTTACTCTTTCACGCAAAAACTACTGAACGGATTTGGATGAAATTTGTCACACAGATGGTTTATAACCAGGATTAACATATAGGAAACTTTTTATCCCGATATTCCTACGGGATCGACACTTATGCGGTTGAAACCGCGGGGCGCTGCCAGTTATATTTTTTTTTTTTATAAATAACCTTGACTGGCAGTCTGTTTATAAATATAACAGTAGAAAATATAAACAGTAAAAAGCAACTAAGTTATCGAGTTAATAAAAGCGGATTTTCTTTCTACAACATTTATCAGCGCTCATAAAATATTCGCACTTGATCTACATACCTTGGTTTATCGATTGCATTGATATCTACCGTTATCGATACTTATCGGGAATCCCTAAAAGCCTTGGGCTTAAAGCGAACATCGCTGCATCGCCCGAAGCGATCGGCAGCGATGAATATCGCCAAAACGTTACGAAAGTGGCTACAACTGGAGCACTGGCCACTGGCCACTGACATCTGAGCGAAGGGAATTTAAAATAAGAAAAAAAAGTGGCGGGAATTGTGTAAGGTTTCGAGCGGTTTCGGCGGGAAGGTTTAACGGTCTTTTTGAATTCCAGACTCAAAAGTTTCAATCTGGGGGACAATTCTTGTAATTTTAAGAACGTTCACAGTTTGATCTCAGTCTCAATCTGTCAAAAATACTTCTAATTTCCCATACATTTTTGTCAAGTTTTTGACATTTATTGTCGCTGAGATGTGATTGCGACTAGATTTTGAATGTTTTTAATTATAGGAATTGGCCTTCTGTTTAATTCAGAGAAACTTAAAAGACGGGTTCGTGTAAATCAAGTTAAATAATTATTGGCAGCATTACTTACGTAGATATAGTATACTATCATAATTTTATAATACCAAAGGTGACTGACATTTCATTAGTCATTCATACCACAGCCAATAATATTATCCTTTTATATTTTTTTATCTTAGCTTTTTTTCTTGTTTATAGTCGTGAATATGTCATACGTCAGATAATACAAAAAGCATTTTGTTCAAGATTGACTTCGTGACATGTTTGCCGACTAATTGTTGATAAGGGGCAGAATAGCTTTTTTTAAGAAATGAATTATATTTTTAAAGAAAAATATTATATCATGCTGTATGAAAGTAAATTGGCTTACCGCATATTACGATTTGTAAAATAAATAACAGCTTTATCGTCCTACTAGCTGCTGCCCGCGACATTAATATCTTTTGATTTTCTTTCTTTTTCTAAAATAAAAGTAAGTAAGCCTAAGTTACTCCTTATTACATCAGCTATCTGCCAGTGGAAGTCCCATCAAAATCGGTCTAGCTGTTTCGGAGATTAGGCAGAACAAACAGACAGACAAAAAAAAAGTTTTCTTGTTGTAAGTACCGTATACGTATACTTTGATATGCATTTAGTAAAAAAGCTTTTAATTTGACATTACAAACAGACACTTCAATTTTATTTATTTGTATAGATTTGAGCTTTCATCAAAGGCCGATTCTCGTAATTTAAAACGCTCAAAATCTAGGCGCAGTATCATCTCAGCGACAATCAATATCAAAAACTTGTAGAAAATGTGGGGAAATCAGAGGTATTTTTGACAGTTTATAATTGAGATCAGGCTGTGAATGTTCTTAAAATTACGAGAATTGCCTTTGGTTTTGAATTTCAATACCAGCGTGATCAAGTAGCATGAGACATTTCAATAACTATGGTAGGTAATTAGCAAGTGTCCCACGATTTTATGGACAAATTCAGATCATACTTTCACTTGATTCAATTTGTAGTATTTTGTTCTCATGTAATTAATACTTTCTACTGCAATTTAAGATCAAGTTCTGTATTATGATACCTTTGATACACTTCACTTAAATCCGTATGCTTGAAAAATTAAAAAAAAGTAAAATAATGATAATGTTTTCGACTTTAAAAGTTAAAATAGTATTTTAGGGTTCCGTACCTTAAAAGGAAAAACGGAATCCTTATAAGATCACTTCGTTGTCCGTTGTGTCTGCCCGTCTGTCAAGGCCCTTTTTCTCAGGAACATCTGGAGTTATCAAGTTAATATCAAACGCGGAGGGCTACAATCCCTTGAAGCAGTGAAAAAGTCAACCTTCTAAGTAAACGCAATCAAGAGATACGGGCTTTTATGTTCCGTTTATGCCGCAAATTTTGACACTCGCAAAAGAATATTTGGTAAGAAGCAACGTCATGTAGCACAATTAAAGGAAAAAATCTGAAAACCGTTTTGTTAATACATACCTGTAGGTACAGACGCCAGCACATCAAGCTACTACAATCTGTCAAGTTTCTTCAATAGATTTTCAACTTTATCGTTAAAGCATTAAGATTCAAGGTTGATTGGGAAAATTTGACAGTTTCGGGTAGCTTGACCTGCTGGCGTCTACGTAATTTGTACGGAACCCTCGGTGCGCGAGTCCGATTCGCACTTGACCGGTTTTTTTAGTGTAATCATAATAATTTATTTACACCAGGTATTGGTACAATGTTGGTTTTAAGGTCAGTAATTAAGTTTCCTAGTCAGACATTTGACATGCAAAACTTTACAATGCTAAAGTACATTAGATATAATAATAATGGCATGTTTGAAAGCTAGTTTCTATCGTTTAATATAAAAATCACTTTCGTTAAGTGAACCTACATACCATGTACCATGGCTACAAATCAAGCTAAAATTTCCAGTTTCCAGCTGACCTCGCATTGGTTTTTCGTACAGACGCCAGCAGGTCAGGCTACCCGAAACTGTCAAATTTTCCCAATCAACATTGTACCTTAATGCTTTAGTGAAAAAGTTGAAAATCTATTAAAGAAATTTGACAGATTGCAGTAGCTTGATGTACTACCAGTAAGTCAGCTTATACTGCTTATGTATAGCTTGATGAGTAAGCAGTAGCGTACATGTGTGACAGCTATATTGCTCGTTGTTAGCTCAACTATGATTTAAAATATCATCATCATCATCTGCCTAGCCTTTGCCCAATTATGTTGGGGTCGGCTTCCAATCTAACCGGATTCAGCTGAATACAAGTATTTTACATGGAGCGACCGTAATACAATACGACGGTAAGACTGGTTGTCAGACTTTCGGGCTACTGACGTCCCGTAACGACTGTCAAAGATCCACGAATGACCAACGGCTTAACGTGCTTTTCGAGACACACGTCTCACCCATCCACGGACCAACCGTGGCAAGCGTAGCTTAACTTGATCCATCGACCCGTGCGGCTGTTATTACTTAGCCACAAGCCCCTCAACTAAAATTTAAAACATCAACCAAATTTTGCAGTTACAAAATCGAATGCCGCCAGCTTAAAAAAAAAATAAGTGGCAGCATGAAACTGCACTTTGCGTTGAAAAACAAGAAAAAATCGACAAGACAAGTGTAAGTACGGGGCAAGTTCTTTAAAATAAGTAATCAGCTCGCGATTGCCCCACTAGGCTTGTTGAAAAAGTATCGATATTTTCATTTCGATATATTTGCGGCCGATATAATTTGATCCGGTACATCGATATATCGATTTAAAATATGCAATATCGAAAATGGTATAAAAAACGATATTTTTTTTAAGTTGAAAGAAACATTATAAGTTAGAAGATAGTGTTTGATATTTTTTTGTAATTTTGCCAAATAAAAGATATATTGATGAACCTTCGTTTTTATTGAGAGATTTGTACGGACGCCAGCACATCAAGTTACTACAATCTGTCAAATTTCTTTAATAGATTTTCAACTTTATCGCTAAAACATTAAGGTTCAAGGTTGATTGAGAAAATTTGACAGTTTCGGGTAGCTTGACCTGCTGGCGTCATTTATATACATTCAAATAATGTATATTTTGTGTAAAGATGACCTATTGATATTATCGACTACTGAACTAAATACATAATTTTTTTTAAACCAATTTTTTTAAACATTTTACCGATCATCGATATATCGATATTTTTTCCTAGAAATATCGATGTCGATATTGATATTTTAATAAACATCGAAACATCGATATTTTTTTTCACTTCCGACATCCCTTTGCCCCACCACTACTAGTTGATAACTTCGATAAGTACCTCCACCATCGTCGCCCTCTTTTTATCGATAACTGCATTTGTTACCCAACATCGATAAGTGAACGATAATTTTATAGAGTTTAAACAGCCTATCTGTAGAAAATAGTCGTTTAGTGTTATCGATTTTGTGATTGGTGTTTGCTGTAGGATATCGTGTTTCTGCGATAAAAGAGACTTGGTTGCTTGTAGTTCATGTACCTAACTGCATTTTAATAATACGTTAAATACTGTATATGCGTAATGAAGTCCATGTAGGAACGAATTTCCCAGCTTGAAAATACGTCGGACGTTATTTATTTATTTTATCGTATTATCGATACAAAATTGGCACACTGACGTAAAATGTTCATTAAGTTAATATGAGATCTTTTTTTTACCTTTTATTTGAGGATACCTATTATGTTACCGTTTGATGGCTATTTAATAATTTTACTAATACTATTTATTGGCTATATAATAACAGCCGCACAGGTCGATCGATCAGGTTAAGCTACGCTTGCAGCAATTGGTGTGTGGATAGGTTCTTTATATACCGAGACCCCTCCGTGCCTCGGAAAGCACGTTAAGCCGTTGGTCCCGGGTGTCATTCGTGGATCTTAGACAGTCGTTACGAGTACTCAGAAGCCCGAAAGTCTGACAACCAGTCTTACCAAGGGGTATGATATTACCCAGTAACTGGATTGTGGAGGTCAGATAGGCAGTCGCTCCATTTAAAATACTGGTATTCAGCTGCATCCGGTTAGACTGGAAGCCGACCCCAACATAGTTGGGAAAAGGTTAGGCAGATGATGACTATTTATTTATTACTCATTACTTAACGATGAAACCGTTACACAAAAGGCTACATTTGACCCAGTTTGCGCTGTTATCATAGTACTTAAATTTTGTTATTCGATAAATAATTACAGCCTACAAGAATTAAACTTGAAAGTAACATCGGCCTTCGATTCCGACACTAAGATAAATACTTTATTGTCTTTCGTCCCGATAACCTTCGTAATTGAAAAATAAACATTATCGTTAATACACGAATAATGTTGTTAAGTACCAAAATGTCACGGACCACGAGGTAATGTATCAAATATAGGTAATAATTACCAATAACGTAGAATTTTACTACTCGAGTTATTACCACGAAGTATTAAACTTCTTTGCAAATACGTGAGATTTCTTAATTTCGCAGGCTACATTGAAGGAAGTAACGCTAAATTAGGTTTCAGACAGAGGATAATGGGATACCGCGGTTTCACCCGCATAAGTTTTTTTTTTTTTTTTTAATCCAAATCCGTTCAGGAGTTTTTGCGTGAAAGAGTAACAAACATGCATCCATCCATACAAAATTTCGCGTTTATAATATTATAGTAGGATTAATCAATGCCTACAGTAAAACAGCATAATCAACCTGTAATGTTCCCACTGCTGGGACACAGGCCTCCTCTCTGTGAGAAGGAGTGCACAATAATCTACCACGCGGGCCCAATGCGGGTTGGTAGATATCACATGTCTTCGATTTTTTGGTTCTAGGACATGCCGGTTTCCTTACGTTGTTTTCCTTCACCGTTTTGAGAACACAAATTAGTATCACGAAAAATTATGCAAGATTTAGAATATAAAGCTGGGCAGCTTCAACTATATTCTAAATCTCTTGATTGACTTCTAAATCTCCCAATTGCCTTCAGTCAGTCCAAAGTAATTGTAAACAGCGATCACAAACGTCAAAACAGTCTGAAAGACGAAAAGCCCTAAAGTTCGTGTTGTTGCCCCATAGTGACGTCAATTGGCAAGCCGTGGCTGTTATGTAAAACATGCTAAATAAGGGATCTCTGTAACAGAAATACTTTACACTCTTTGTCCCGTTTGTGGAGTTAGAAAAGAGTTTGTTGAAACAAAAAGGTTTTTGCATGCAAGTACGTAAGTAAGTTTATTATGATGTTGATTAGATGACCAATGCATAACATGGTAATGTTGATGCTGGTCCCTCTTAGCGTGTCGATGGCAATCTAAATGGACTCGGCCTTAGAATTTGGCTACGTGTTTTGCGCCATCACTAGCGTCCATCAATTCCTGTAACGTGCAGCTGACAGGAGACGCAGGACATGATATTAGTGTCCCATTGTTTGTGAAACAGCACAACATTTACACCAAAATCAGCAAGTCAGCAATTTTCATCAAGTAGGCAGGCAGGTACCTAAGGTTATTTACTGAAGTTACACCTTCTTGTGAAGAGTTTGACTTTTAAGTACCTATGTACATATTTCGGGATGTAAAAAGAAATGGAAACGCCATTGGGCGACTTTTTGTCAGTTTTACGTTTTTCAATAAAATCTTTAAATAATCACTTTCTTCTGTCACTTTCACGTGCGCATTGTGCTCAAAAAACAGGATCATTGCTTTTTACTCAGTTATGTCGACGTCAATTCTCTTATCCGTTCAATAATTTAAACCTAACAAGTAAGATAAGTTAGATGACACATTGATATAGTATAACCTTCATTTCTGCGAAAATAACAAAGGACCGGAAAAGAACCGGAGTTACTGACATAGCTTGCAGAGTAAGCAAACTGAAGTGGCAGTGGGCTGGCCATGTCAGTCGAAGGACCGATGGCCGCTGGAGCAGACGATTCCTGGAGTGGAGACCGTGTATCGGCAAGCGTAGTGTGGGACGCCCCCCAGCTAGATGGACGGACGACCTAAAGAAGGTGGCCGGGGTAGACTGGATGCGGAAGGCGGGGGACAGGGTGTTGTGGCGCAGTCTGGGAAGCTTATGTCCAGCAGTGGACTGCGATAGGCTGAGTTGATGAACAACATATTCGTACCACCTTGTTAAAAATCAGTTTGTAAAATTCTAAATAACAGGTCTTAACTCTCAGTCTCAATGTCATTCTCATTAACCATAATACTCCTCTCGATTTCAGCAGAACAACGAGAGGACTAACCACAAAATGCGATATTAATATCTGCAGGTCAAACCACCGTATGCTCTTGACATTTACTTCTTTTGTAACCTATACTTGTTACGATTGTGATCGTACCCCTACCACTAGAACTCGATAGGAATCGTCATCTGTTTAGCCTTTTCCCAACTATATTGGGGTCGGCCTCCAGTCTAAACGATTACAGCTGAGTGTCAGTATTTTACATGCAGCCACTGCCTATCTGGCCTCTGCAATCCAGTTACTGAGTATCACGATACCCCTTGGTAAGACTGGCTGTCAGATTGTTTTTTTGAGTACTCGTTACGACTGTCAAAGATCTACTAATGACAGCGATGGCTTGACGTGCTTTTCGGGGCATAGAAACGTCTCGCTATGAAATTGATAGTAACTCATCCACCGCGGCAAGCGCAGCTCAGGCTTGATCGATCGACCCGTGCGACTGTTACTTAGCCACGAGCCCCTCTCGATAGCAATCAGTATACGAGTTATATTTGCTCGTTAATTGTGTCCATACAATGCTTCCACTGTACTGCATCAAGGCGACCTTGCAGGCTGATCACGATTTCGCACACCTGCACAGAGGTTACGAACCATTCGTTCTCGTTTAGAAGTTTATCGATTTAAATGGTTATTTCAATGGTAATCACGAATAGGCTGCTTCCGGAATCTGAACACGACTCAATAAATGAAGTCCCTAGTTTGCCTCCACTTAATTTTATGTATCTTTGAAGATGTTCTTGTCTAATTGCAATTAAAGGCTTGGCAGTAATGAACGAACCAGCACATAAAGAAGCTATAAAAGAGTCATTCTAATTATACATCATCTGAGAACCTGTCTTAGAATACACATTCCTTAATAGCCCGCGAAATTTAAATTTTCTTACGTTTTTTGCAGCTTGCAGATCAGTGTAATGTTGAACAAAATATGATTCGTGAGCGTAATAAGTATATATTTACAGAATTATACCCTGCCGCTTCCCCCTTGATCACAGTATCGCAAAAATCCTTAACAGTTTCAGGTTACCTGCCAAACTCAATCCACGTAAAGCAATTTCTTGTGCAAAATAAATAAAAGCAGACATATTTCTTGAAACACGATGGTAGAGGTCCGTTTATGGCCCAGTTGATCCCCTGTTATGAGGAATTCACGATTAAGGAAGGATCTAAGGCGAATTCCTCAGTTCTGTTTAGGTCAACAGCGATAAAGCCAACTTTTTTTTTCTTGTTGCTGGAACTGCACCGAAGGTTTACGACGAACCATTAAATTGTTTTTAATCTCTGTGTTGTAAAAATATGATGTCTGTCTGAATACTTATTGCAATAAAATGACGGTCTTAAAAATTAAAATATTAAAAAACAAAGGGTTTTCTTGCAAACATTTTTTCCGTTACTTTCTGGAAATGTAACAGTTTTTTAAACTAGATTCCTCACCTTTCGATTCGATCTCCAACATTACACGTTTATGCGGTTATCATGTTCTCAATTATCATCTAACACCATCTAAGCCTTGCACCATCTGGGCCTCAAAAGGTATTCCGAGGCTTTTACTGGCCTGGTTTGTTCTCCGTTCGTGCACGCTAGTCGAGGCCACTCATGCGCACTGATGTGTCGATAGTAAATAAGGTTAAGAATTGTCACTTCTGAAACCTTATCAAATATTTCGTTATCTTAAAGTTCAATCTGTTAGTTTAACAAGAATCAGTTACCTACATGATTCAGGACTTTGAATAAACTCTAGTAAAATGTTTGGTAACGAATTCGATGTTTTACTTCTTCTTAGCGTGTATAGCAATCTAAATGGACTCGGCCCAGAATTAGGCTAGATGTTTCGCGCCATCACTAGCGTCCATCAGTTCCTGTAACGTGCAGCTGACAGTAGACGCAGGGCATGATAGTAAGTGTCCCAAGGCGGAGTCGTCTATGGATGTATTTACTAATAGGTACTATCTACTTACATATAGAAAATTAAATATTGCCATCAAAAATAAAGCAGAAATTAAAGTGAATCCAGATTTGAGGATATAGACAAAGTGATATTCTATCAGCGATAATGATAAGGAAAGATCGAATAAAAACGTATTGAATTGACACTTAAAGCTACCAAAAAATATACCTACACAATAAAAAATTTAATTGATGATCTTAAAATAATTACATAATTTAAATGAGTCTTAAAATAATACCTACTAATAATATGTATAAGTACATATATAAAAAAGGTCACAACGGGCTCAAACGGTAAAGGAAAACATCGTGAGGAAACCGACATGTCTTGGAACCAAATATTCGAAGACATGTGACATCTATCAACCCGCACTGGGCCTGCGTGGTAGATTATATAGCCCCACTCCCTCTCGAAGAGTGCTAGGAGGCCTGTGTCCCATCAGTGGGAACACTATACGCTGATTATGCATGTATATTCGCGTCGTTGTCAACAGGAAGTGCCCGAAACAATTTGAAAGCGATTGCCACTGCTCTCATGTCGTCATGTCGATGGTAACTTCTTTCCCAATATGCACAGCAGTTGAAAGGCCATTTAATAGTACACAAACAAATAAACTCACTAGAGAAAATCAATCTAAACTTGACAATGCCCCGGAGGTCAAACATTAAGATTACACATGTTGTCTGTTATCGATTGCGAAAGGCAATCAATTGCCAAACACCAGAACGTGCCGATTGATAAACACAATGTAGCGATTACTCGCGTTGGTAGCTCGAATTGTGAGGATGAGTAATGTCTGAGATAATTATGTATGTGCAATTCATAGAATAGAATAGTTCTTTATTTGCACAGAAAGTAGGTACAAGTTACTGATGTTGAGTTAAAAAAAAAAAAATATCCTTGTACTAACTACCTTAACTAAGGCATGCAAACAGTTTTAGCTATAATAATAAAGACTCATTAATATATTTATTATTAACACATTCAATCAAATCAATACAAGTTATGGTAAACTTGTATTGTCAAGATGAATTTCACTCATCATCTGCCTAGCCTTTTCCCAACTATGTTGGGGTCGGCTTCCAGTCTAACCGGATTCAGCTGAATACCAGTATTTTACATGGAGCGACTGCCTATCTGACCTCAACAACCCAGTTAATGGGTAATACGATACCCCTTTGTAAGACTGGTTGTCCGACTTTCGGGCTTCTGACTACCCGTAACGACTGTCAAAGATCTACGAATGACAGCCGGGACCAACGACTTAATGTGCTTTCCGAGGCACGGAGGGGTCTCGGTATGTAAAGATGGTCACCCATCCATAGACCAACCACGGCAAGCGTAGCTTAACCTGATTGATCGACCTGTGCGGCTGTTATTATTTAGCCACGGGCCCCTCATGATGAATTTCACTATCTACATAATTTGAAATAGGCAATACAATACATAATGTCAAGTTTAATAAAATGGGATTGTAAATTCGTCAAGTTCGAGGTCAATACAGTAATAAATTAAAAAGGAAGGAAGGATAGGATAGCAGGGTATGTAAGGATCGTAGCCAAAGGCGTTCTGTAGTTTCTGCCTACCCCACAGGAAGAAGACGTAAGTTTAGGTATTTGTATGTAATTCATATAAAGACGAAACTATGCTAAGGAATACTTCACACGTCGTCATAAAATGATTTGTTAGTGAATCTTTCAATATTTGGGTAGAAATTAGGACCTACATTAGCAGAAATAATGAAGTTACGCGAAATCCTTCCCCGAATACGCTGTCGGTTAGGTTACTGCAGGATATGTAACGGGTTCATTCATAAACGTTGAAGAAAGTTTAGTGACGTTTTAAAAATTTCAAAAATATATGGCTAGGCAGACGTTCCATCATTCTCCTGACCTCATCCCAATTTTTTTGGAGTCGGTGTAACATGACTTTTTCTTCCATACATTTCTCTATTAGTCGTTATCTCGGTAGTCGGGTGACTACCGAGATAACCGATTACACACCGATTACACAGTACCGATTTACACAGTCCATCCATCGTTTCTTTGGTCTTCCCCTAATTTAATAGCCACCGACATTCATAATCAAAACATTCCTCACGACATTTTCCTCATTCCTCCGTATCACATGCCCATACCATGACAACCGATTTCCACACAACTTTTCAGTTGCCTGTGCCACTTTCAGACTTCCTATTATATACTCATTTCTTATTCTATCCATTCGTGTAACACCACACATCCCATGGTTAGGCAGAAGTATATTATTACATAACTATAAGCAACGATTTGAAATAAACTTCATAATATGTTTTAAACAAGACTTTGTACCATCAATCTTCAGACAATACCCAAAGCTTCAAACGCAAACAAAGAGTAACTTCTAAGTGTCTTTATTAATTTCCGCCATTTCAAAGAGAAATGTAGAAGTACCGTAATCCGCTTAGTAGTGCTTAGAAGAATGAAAGATTTCTTTCATCTCCGGGGTTAACATACCCATTACAAAGATTAATTCAGCAACAATGCAGCAAAAAATATAGCAAATTACTGCCTAAGCATTAATTTATCATTTAACCCCGCCCTCCGAACAGAATAATAAGCCATCGTGACCGAACTCCATGCCTGCTTAATTAAACCGTAAAGAATGAACTCGCGAACACAAAAAAATAGAACCGGTCATCGACGAAGAACAAATTGAAATGTCAAAGTGAACTGTCAGAACTGAAGTATCCGTTGTTGCGCTTGTGTCGCATCGAAATATTAATCTAGTAGATTAGCCTCAGGTCACATTACGCAACTCACAAACAACGGTTCGTTGAGTAAATTCATGCGAAAATTGCCCGTAATTTGTCCGAGGTCATCTGCACATAATACTCTCATTTGTATTGTAAACTCGCTACAGTTTAGTGTTATGGAGTCATAATATACCAGCCTTGTCAATTATTAACTAGGCAGTCTCGTTAGTCATAAATCAATACCGACATCTATAGACCGTTGAATAATACATAATTTATAACCTAGAAATAGAAAACGGAAATTACTGGAACAATGCATCTTACCTGTATAAATTTTGTACAGCGAATCCAATAAACCCTGCATCATTTTGACGTGTTATTTAGTCACTAGTTATATCACAATACACTTTAACAAAAACATGTCTAGACTAGCTGGCACACAATAATCAGCACTGAGCACTATCGCTTTATTATTTTTTTAAATAACAAGACGTGATCAATGGCTAACATAACTGAAAATGAAATTCTTCAAACTAAATGAGCAGCCATCCAGACAGCTAATTAGTCCCACATTCGGAACAAAAGCTTGAACAGATCAATTGGTATCGGAAAAAATAAATGAAGACATAAACCAGAAATTACTATAAGTTTCGAAGGTGAACGAACTAATAGACATCACGGTGGCCAAATTGAAGTAACGGTAACAACCGTCGGATCTTTATCATCAATCAGATTTGCGTAACGATCTTTTAGCAATTACTTCGTACACTTGAGTGGTCCAAATGACTGGTTACGTGGAATGCAGTCAACGTATACTATTACAAGTAGTAAGGACAAAAGAAATGTGATCTAGTTACAACAAATATTGAGAACACACGACAAGGCTACTATTTGAACCCAGCGAAGCGTACTGAAATAAGTAGGTAATAAATATGAAGATATCAAAGCAATACCTTAATTAAATGAAAATAAAGAAACAAAATTCAACCTAGACCCCGATGACCATACAAGTATCATGGAAAATGATAAAGTTAAAGTATTATGCAAGGTCACATAAGTTGAATAACGACCTGCAGTACGCCTACGGCAGTAATAGTCTGAGTGGCCCATAACACGATGTTTTACATGATGTTGTACAATATGGGCCTAATAATGTCGAAACTTTCGATGTAGGCGGGAACTCGGATGTGTAATAAATTGTAACAAGCGTAATAATAAGTCTACAAAATGTTGTAACACTAGTAACATCAGTATGAAAAAAAAAACAGAACATCATGATTTTCATCAACTTTGTCAAAAGAGAAAATGCACACCACAAATTATTCTGAAACATGTCTTTATCCAACAGCTTTTACGTTATGTTTACTCTTAATATTTTCTTTATATTTTTGCAACACAACGTTATTAACTGCTGGGATGCATTCTAAAAGTAACACAAATTATTCGGATCATTTGTAGGAAGTTTTCCTTCGCAAAACGTAAAAACACACTTCAATTTTATTAATCTTGGCACGGGTTTTAGCATAACAAATAAACTTAACAAGCGTTTCCTAAAATCATTTATCATCGGTCAAATAGTAAGAGAATGGTTTGAAGAGTTAGCAGAAGACATAATAATGATTCAACGTTAAGACTAACTATAGAAATATCCTAGACGTCTGACAAAACAAACTTTTACTGTCACATATTGTCCATCAGATAATCCGAATGCTAAGAAAACTAATTAGGAATCTTCAGGAACAAGTAACTATGGAAAACGTTAATAAATCATTCAAGATAGCTGT
Organism: Apamea monoglypha; assembly: GCA_911387795.2. Lineage (NCBI taxonomy): Eukaryota > Metazoa > Arthropoda > Insecta > Lepidoptera > Noctuidae > Apamea > Apamea monoglypha. Next base: position 16,437,867 of record OU426924.1, read on the forward strand.
GATCTACCAACAAGAAGTTAATATGTAGTAAGTCCCAGAGGGACATCGCGGCAGGCCCAGACGGAGATGGCAGGATGAGCTGGACTCCTTTAATGAAGATTGGTCCTGTGCAGCTCTGGACAGAGAGAGAGGTGGAAAGAGAGTACGAAGCCTTTGCCCAGGAGTGGGACAGTAACGGCTAATAAAAATAAAGTCTCAGAAAAGAAGAATGAAAGTCGCGATACCAGTAACATTTCTTTGGCCAAAATAAGAGCATCAAGTCCAAAAATAATAAGCAATGTTATTTTAAGTGAAACAATACCTCCGACCGATTTACGACCAAAACAAAGAATCGCAATTAATATGCACGAACCCAGCAATGTTACTTCTGAACTCTTACGTGAACGTGGAAACGTGCACGTTCAAAAATAGACTACAGATAACAATGTGTTAGTAAATGAAGACAGTAATGACATGTCCACATGAATGTAAAGTAAAATTAGCCACACAAGAAAGCCATTGCGAAACCAATGGGAAGAACGCAGACATAATACTCGTACAAAGCGGTACTATTGAAACTGGGAAACTTTATGAACATCTCGGTTTGTTGAAGATATAAAAGATAGTTTTACGTGTTTTTATTTGCAATGAATTCTTTTATGAAATGCATTTCATACAAAATACATCATGAATTCTTGAATGCAATTGTTCAGGATCAACATTACTGACATACTTAGCCGTCTCGCTTTATTCGTGGACACAGTCTAGTCTTTTTGTTAAGGAACTATAGCCGGGTAAAATTAGAATTTCAAATGCATTCACCCGCAGTAATTCATCTTCTCTGCAGCAAAAAGCAAAAATAATCCCACCAAGTTTTTGAAGTATAAAAGATACATCTTTGAGAAATTACTCCGCAAATAATACGAAGAAAGATTTGCGAGTGTCCCGAACAAACGACAATTTATTCTCCTGTAAATTGGAAGTGGCATGTCTGCGCTTAATCAAGCGCGCACCGGAGCAAAAATCTCGGTGACCGGTCAAACGAACAAGATGAACGAAGACTTCGAAAAAAGAAAGTTCTTGAAAGTTTTTCCATATCGTCAAATTGGAAACCTGTTTAAGACAAAAAGTATTTATTTAACAGAACATATATTCGCACTTGCATTACAACAAACTGTCATCTATCGTTAATAGACGACGTTGATGGCAAATATTTAAAACACTGTCACTTTTTAAACCACATTTTGCACTCGCGGCGATCACTCGTATGTAAACCACGTACTCACGACTTTTGAAGCAACACCTAGCGAAGTTTCTAAGACTTCTACAAGCTATGGTCGAATCGCAAAAGTCGATTAGGGCGGGCGCTCATTGCGGATCGCGCGCCCGCGCCGTCCGCGGTCTGCCGCACCGCCGCCGCCACTGGCGTACCGGGATTATTTATAAATTCATACAGACAGGGGGTCGTAGAATTTTGCACGACGTCGTCGTGGTATGCCAAAGCTAATGACTGCATCAGGTCAGACCGGAAACAGATTGTCACGGTACCTTCCTCAAGTTAAAGAACGAACTTGAGTGTCCAAGATGTGTTTCTATTTTTCCATTGTCCAAATGGAAAGCCATTTATTTTTAATACCGGATTTCCTCACCTTTGTTTTGGACTTAATGAATCAATTTAGCTTTGTTTAATAAATGACAATTCGAATATAACCCAAATATGTACAAACCCCGCCCACACTAGGCCGCGAATTAATTCTAAAAAATGTTTTGCAAGATACTTGTAACTCAAAGAATTTTCCGCCGACCCTGGCCATGCCGCCCACCTGGACAGGTGTCCAGCGCGATGGCTCATATACCACGATATTACGTTAGACACGTGAGCTAGATTTAAATTAAGCAGTATGAACGGTTTCTTGTTCGACGTTAACATTTATGAATTGCTTACAGATGACGTGCCAATGACTTGCGTTTACTATTTTATCGTACCCTGGTAATTAATTGACCATCTTAAACGTTTCTACTGCTATGATTGAAGATTCTCGAACAAATATGTGACGACCACTGATGAATCACCTGCAAGCAGAATACAAAAGACTTAGCGTTTGGCACAACTAACAATTCATTCCATGTTTCTTGACAAATGACAGCTAAAATTAAAACAATGAGCAAATTGAATAAACATAACTGAAGCAAAGCCAAAATCACCTGTACGTGTGATAACGAACAAATTGATAAAGAGACAAGTAAATCTGTGTTTGGTAGTGGAATAGATGCTGCTATAGCTGATAACACTGATATTCTTTAGATGCAAGTGTTACATTACAACAGATATCTACAACAAAGATTAACAATTACAATGATAAGGCGATCAGACCAAGAAAGCGTACTACATATTGTAGGTGCTCCACGGACTAAATCCTACCCAATTAGAAAATTCCAAAATACACAACAATTACCCATCAAATTAGACTGTGAATTCAACGACACGTCCATATGCTTGATAGGCATCCAAAGAATGCCAAAAAGCCATCGTTCACCGTAACGGCGGCAAGTCAGACAGAAATGACGCCCCTGCCTATTTGTATTCTAGAATATTCATTGCGCATCAGTATTTACGGGTTTAGTTCAGTCTCAAACAGCTGTCGACGCTGACGCGGTTTTCATTGTGGACTTTATTATTGATCGTAAAGTATCGTTAGCAACGTTTCTTTGACGTAAACGTTACGTTTCGAAGTAAACTGAAGCTCTTCATCTTGTCGGGTAATGTGAAGTTTCGGATAAGTGCTTGTTTAGTTGCAATTTTGGAATAGATTTAAATGTTAGGACTCGTCAGTATGTCGCGATTCCGATTTTGTTAATAACTTTGCATCATTATCATTAACTGCACCAGTACCCATTTTTATTGCAGAGATCTAGTAGATTTTCCTAATATGTGGAATCTTGAAAATTATATTCTTAAACCGTTTAAAAGTATTTTTGGTCTAGTCAAAACGCTCGCCTTCTTTCACTTAAAACCTTACCTCAGCGAACATAAGGTGTGCGTACCTATCAACACGGCATCCTTTGAAGATATACGTAGGTACGATGTAGCCTTCATCTTGAGTTTCATAGCCATGAAAATAAACGTTTCCAAATATATTTCCAGAAAAAGAAACAGAAACAAATAAACAAACGCACACGATTCCAATAATACGTAGTTACCTAAGCGATAGTTTGTTTAATGTTTATGTAGTAGTATATTTGTAAGGTAATATAAACAATATGTCCGTAGGAACATTATTCGGTAAACCCGAGTCAATGTTATTTAATAAAACACGTTTGAAACTTACCTTTACATATTATAAAAATAAAACTTTAGCACCTGAATTAAATTTGGTTTAATGTGTAATCTCATGTGAGTCCTTGGAGTTCTATTTATTTAAATGGTTTTTAACACCACCAACCATGCTTTCTGAATCCATCACTAAAGCATGTTTTGCGTCAATATCATATGAATCCTTCTCACTTACGAACCACGTAAATGCTGCCCACATCATACGGTTGAATTCTTAGTATTTATTCAGGGCTCTTTTCCATCAGCCCTTTTATTATCCTAAACTGAAACACCTATGTAAACTACTACAGTGAACGATTGCTCTTTCAACATAACCTATTCTAAATCTTCGTATCTTTTTCAAGTACATGTGTTGTATAATGGAATCGGCTTTTATTCTCATTAGATGACCGGTCTGTATTGATTAGATTGTTCAGTAGCTTGTACGAAGTAGTTTCGATCTGATCTACCATTCCTTCTATACGATCTGGATCAAGCCTTCCATACGATTTCTAGCACCTATACTACAATTATAAAGCGATAAAGCTTGAACTTTCTTTTCAGCTTTTCCTTGTTATATTATAGTAGTCAAACAGCTAATAGTGTACTTTGGAACGATATGTTCATATTTTAAAACCCCTCAATACCTTCAGAAATAATTGAAAACACATGCTTATTAGTAAGTAAGCAACACAAACCTATAAATAAACCTGAAGTGCGCCAGTCACCAACGGATACATTTACCGGCGACAATTGAGCAGTGGCGTGTGCTTGCCTCTTCCTCGATGATCTCATGCAAAATTGTAGCATTTCTACAAACGGCACCATTTAGGGAACGATATTTAGGTCAGTCCAATTGTGTCATTTAGATGAGGATGCCTTTGATTAGAACAACCGACCCTTTTAATGGCTGGAACTAGGTTCTTGTAACGCGATAGCGTTTTGCTGATTGCTATCATTGTATGTAGAACGTGCATTGATATTGTACGTATCATGTTTATGAATTACGAGATTTGGATTTATATTATGCTTTTGATACGACGAATACATCAGTACACTAATCTTCATGTTTTTTTTTTCAGAATCGAACTGAGCGGAATGCAGTTCGCTGCCGCTTTTTAGTAAAAGAATTTAGCTGTCGTATATTTGTGGGTGGTCCCAATAAACACTGTAGAGTATATTACCGGTATTATCAACTTGTGAATCTGTAGGTGCTCAATCTGTTTTTCAAGCATCTCTTCAGTATCCGATATGGTCTAGTGGCTAGGATACCTGGCTCTCACCCAGGAGGCTCGGGTTCGATTCCCGGTATCGGAAAAACTTTTTGAAGATTACAGCGAATTGTGAAAAAAATGTCAAGTTTTCAAAGAATATCGTTTTAGGTTAGATAACAAAGGAAATAATTTAACGAATTTAGGGATTTCTAGAGCGTTATTGATAAGACATTTTGGAGTAAATATCTTATGTAAGTAACAGTCCAACAAATATTGAGTTATCAAATGTAATATTAGGTAAATAGTCCTTAGTTTCTCGGAATTCTCAATTTCTTTTGACGCGTTTGGTTAAAATCGTGGTCAAATATGTTTTGGTTAAAGACAGCTGTCAACTTGTCAACTACGTGTCGCTGTCCTGAACACTACAATAAAAACTGTTTCAATTCTTTGAAATAACATTTCTCGGAAATTGTTCTGACTAATGATTCTACTTCACTCATAATTTTGCTGTCCTAACCGGCAAGGTTTTCTGCAATTCCCTAAAACTTTTAAGAATTGCAATTTGAGTGGGTTTATTACCACAAAAATGCTCTCACTTGCAAGCCATTACTTTATACAAGCACTTTCCTGGAGAGCTTAGAGGGCATTCCTCCCTCAAACTGGCGGCCATGTTGCGGTCACAATGGGTGCGCCGGCGCACGTCTTTATTAGCCATGAATGGCGACGGCAGTAAACAATTCAAAATAGACGCTTCCCGCTCGCGTTGCTGGACCGATCTCGTCCACGAGTTACAACTTTATAGCACGTGGTACTTTTGTCTACGATGCCTGCCCATTAATCTTCGATTCTTACTCACATTCATAGGAAGGGTCAGACGAGGTCTTAGGAGGAATAGGTACGTATGATAAGTAGATTCTGTAAAATGAGATGGTTGTGATTGTATTTTTTGATAAAGGGTTAGTGTTACTTGATGCTGAAGCAAGTTGTGGAGTCCTGGAGGTCATTAAATATATTATCCTCAAGTGGTAGGTATACCTTGTGTTTTCGTCTGTCATTATGTTGAGCTGAGGCCCTTTTGGCATCGTAAGCATTGTTTTCTGTTTTTTATAGTCTTAAGGTGTTTTTTTTTTGCTGTAATAAATGCATTTTTATTTATTTCTTTCTTTCTATCTTGGTGAACCTTTGAAGGAGAGATAACTTTCATTACCTGAGAAGTAACTACTAAAGTAACTAATGGCGTAGAATACGTAACAGAACTCACTGAATTATTAATTTTGGCTCATATCTGATCTGTCAATCAGACTATTAATTTTATTACAGCTTAAGTCTTTTGGCAGTGATCTGTATTCAATTCTCGGAATTCAAGGTGCAAATCGCGATTTGTATGCATGATGTAGAGCTACCATCGAATGGTTTATGGCTTTAGTGTTTATTAGAATCAATGAAAGAGAAAGGATTGTTGAATACTATTAAGACCTTGAATTTATAAAGATTCTTTCTTTAATATTAAAAGTTACTCTACTTATGACTGTGAGTGATGTTTAATTCACAACATTATCTCTGTTTTTTAACTGCCTCGTTGATCTAGTGGTATCAAGCGTTACTGCTGAGCACGAGGTTCTGGGTTTGATTCCCGGGTCGGGAAAAGTGTTGTTGGGTTTTTCCATCTGGAATGTCCCAGTAGCAGCCCGGAGTCTGGATTTATGACCGGTTGACGTCAATAGGCTCGCCCACATGAGACTTAAATATAAGTGAAAAATTGTGGGTGTATAGGTAGACCTAACCCCATGTACAGACGCCAGCACATCAAGTTAGATCAATATATAGCAATCTGTCAGATTTCTTTAATAGATTTTCAACTTTATCGCTAAAGAATTAAGGTTTAAAGTTGATTGGGAAAATTTGACAGTTTCGGGTAGCTTGACCTGCTGGCGTCTGTAGCTTCGGGGATTACAGGCGTGATGTTGTTATCTCTGTTTTCCACGAATCGATTGATGTACAAAAAAAATAAGATAAATAATTTTATCACCAACTTTTTGTGCAGATATCTTTAGAGTTTTTAGAGCGTGTCTCTTGGAGACATAACTTGCAAGAACGGGACCACATAATAGACTAATATTCGAGATAAACCGTTTGCGAGACGAGCCTATCTTACTGGGTCACAGATAACGAATGGGAGTTTAAAAATAAAGCAAAAAGTAGATTTCTTGTTATTGACAAACAGTTAATCCATTGAGTGCTGCTGGTAGATCCAGAATTGGTTATACCTCAACTATATGTACCTACATATAGTTGAGGGATTTTTTCTGACAAAAACGTTGCTTATGCAGGCAATAAAAATTATGTAACGCACTAAAATGATTATAAACGTGAAAGTTTGTATGGATGGATGGATGGATGTTTGTTACTCTTTCACGCAAAAACTACTGAACGAATTTGGATGAAATTTGGCACACAGATGGTTTATAACCAGCAGGTCTACTCCGAAGTGGTATCGGCCGTTTCCTGCTACGAACTTACTCTTTGGTTCGGTCAGTGCCGATCCTACACTCCTACACTCTTTCGAATATTGACTATGGTCCCGACCCAACTGAGCCGATCCGATCATTCGCACTTTGCACTTCGTACGAGAAGTAACCCCCCAGGATTAACGTATAGGATACTTTTTATCCCGATATTCCCACGGGATCGAAACTTATGCGGGTGAAACCGCGGGGCGCAGATAGTAATATCTATTTCTGTAAACTGGTTCAATGAGGACATTTTCACGTCAAAAATAACTGATGTTTTTTAAAAACAGATGAATTCAGTATTTCCTATCCAACTACACTGAGAAGAAAGCCCAAACAAACTCGTTTTTTTTTTTACCAACTTTCATAACTTTTTATGTACATAATTTAAAAGCTAACAGTCATAATATGTACAATTATATAAAAAAGAAAAGAATCATAGGACATCAAAACATTCGTCCGCGTCGTTGTCAACAGGAAAAGTAAGTACCCAAAACAATTGAATTAATAAAGTAAAATTAATAACTTTCAAACTTCGCCTTCATTTTTTAAGCCAAGCTAACAAGTTTTAATAATTAAACTCATATCCATAATGGCGGCAATTAATTCACCTGACAACAATAAAACAGCAATACAATAATAAAGGATATGAAACAGTTATTTAAATCCTTGGCCGACAAAATAAAAATAAAAGTGATGTAAACCAGTACTCAGAAGTCAGCTATTCTTCTCGAATATCGATAGTAATCGATACGCGATTTAAAGTCGATAACGAGTGTTAAAGTCATCGAATATCTGTGAATTTTATTAAAATAATGATAAGTACCACGTGAAGATATGATTTTTTGCCAAAAATGGTCTTGTCAAAAAGGTGCTTTATAATGATTATCATTTAAAAGTGCTTATTATTATTGCGCCTACGCAGCTTAATGGCAAAGTGGGCCGCCATATTGGCCCTTTATTTGAGAAGACAAGTTTTGCATGTGAATTAATTTAATTATCAATGCTAAGCATTCTAGCTAATCGGGATGTCGCAAGGCAGTGCTTGTTTATTGTCTACTAAAAGCTGTACTGCACACTAGTGCAGAATGTAGCAGGTGGGTAGATGTAAATAATACTTAATTGAAATGTACAGACGCCAGCACATCAAGCTACTACAATCTGTCAAATTTCTTTAATAGATTTTCAACTTTATGGCTAAAGCATTAAGGTTCAAGGTTGACTGGGAAAATTTGGCAGTTTAGGGTAGCTTGATGTGCTGGCGTCTGTACATTGCATTGTGATTGAATTAAGATTGGCCTTATAATTTCAAACTTACAGAAACATCTAGAGCATCATCATTCATCATTCACTGGCGCTCATCTTAATTTATTTGGAGTCGGTGCGGTATGTCTTTTTCCATACTTCCCTATTAGTCGTCATCTCGATAGTCCCTCCCTTTCTAGCCATAACATCTTTCACACAATCCATCTACCATTTAATTTTCTTTGGTCTTCCCATACTCTTATTATTAGCTATCCACATACTCAAAACTTTCCTCACGACATTTTCCTCATGCCTCCGCATCATATGCCCATACCATACGAGTACATACAACCGATTTTTACACAACTTTTCAGTCACCAGTGCCACTAACACAGATTTCTGGATCTAGAGCATGTCAGTAAGTTAAATGTCAAATATCATTAATTTAATTTACGCTCATAATGAAGCAATGCAAAATCTGCCGTCAGATTTATTGATTAACATCATAAAGGTTTCCAGAACAGCTTAATTTGTCATGGCATTAAACCGCGGCAACCTATGAAGAAAACTTTACACTACAGGTAGCCGTGTTAAAGTAAATGTCAAAATGAACTTTAGCGTTCGTGTTTAGAGAAGGATTATATTAACTACGAAGGTACAGTTGGAGTCAGAAATATAGGAAGGAAGGGACAGAAATTACGATTTTCAGAATTTTAATAGCGTTCACAGTCCGCGGGGTAGTTGCGTAACGCACTTTCAGTAGCAATGGGTTTTATTTTGACAGTTCAACAACATTCATTGCGTTATTACGTTGTTGAGCAGACACATGTTTAAAACATATGAAGCAATGGATCTGCAATATCCTTCAAAATGATTCAGTTTGAGATCGATAGTGTGTTACGCGATTAGGGTGCTGATCTTAGTGTCAATCTGACAAAAATGCCTCTAAAATCCCTACACTAAGAAACGTTTTTGACATTCACTGTCACTGAGATGAGATTGCCACTAGATTTTGAACGTTTTTAATTACGGGAATTGGCCTTTAGAACAACTACTCGTACTAAAGAAACTAAACTTTTGTCAATTCGATAAATCTATTGTCATTTGCCGTTGTAGCAGACGAGTCCTCCAACGAAGATCAGCAAGCGTAGCATGGAACACCCCAGCCTGAGATACCTATGGACCGAGGTCCTGAAAAGGTGGCTGGGACCGATTGGATGCGGACTGCTTAGAACCAGGTGTTGTGGCGCAACTTGTGAGAATCTTTGTCCTGTAATGGGCTGCGATAGGCTGAGTTGATTGTCATTGTGTTCATTCTGTTGCACAAGCAACCCTCGTGGCATTGAGATAGTTCAATTATTCTAATTTATTTATTTATATATACTTTATTGTATACCAGAAAATACATAACAAAAAAAAATATATTTAACACTACAACAAAACATACAATCGGCGGCCTTATCGCTTTCTGCGATCTCTTCGAGGCAACCTTGGAATGGACAATGGTTGCGTGGACATAAAAATGGGGTTGTCATTGGTGCAATATAATAAGTGTATAGTGTATCTTATTTGTTCTGACCACTTTGAATGGTCTGTAGTTCCCCATAGTTTTGCCGGTAACTGTACAACAAGCCAACCTTTTCGATGTACAGTCGTGTCTATTGTTTCTAAAGCGATTGCTCAAGCTACCCTCAATGACTCGGTTCTCCGATCATGCACGAATCGATTGAACCGTGAATTGATTTAGACACCGATACGATAGTACAATCGAGTAGTGGCGCCTGAGCAGACGCCTGTTCAACATTACCATACAGGTTTTAGTTCGCATCTGATTGTTGATTTAGAAGTATGAGTTCGTGTTTGTCTCTTAGCTCATCTATAGGTATATGAGACGTTCTGGCTTCTGCCCGCGACTTTGTCTGCGTGAAACTTCTTGATTTAACATAAAATATATTTTATGGCACTTGACAATAGCGTTAGCTTACCATGAAGATTTTTTGTATTCGGATCAGTACTTCCAATTAATTATTACCTTTTACAAACATACAGGGTGGGAGGGACATCGACGAGCAACGTGTTACCATCTATTCCATCAACGACTACTTAAACGATAAGAATAGTTGGTTGCCTTAGTTAACGCAAGACAATGTTTGTGTTCTTTCTCCAGAATTAGCTTACTGACAGGTTATTGTTATTAGTAATAACTTATTTATTTATTTTACTTCGATGGTCCTAGTTTATCATTTGTGACTTCAAGTGACAGCTATGCGAACAGAACCCAGCAATGCATAAATATGTAAGCTGTCACGCCCTTTATGCCTGGAGGCTTTTATTTACATTTTAATTTTAATTAATTATTTTTTATAGCTTGAGTACCTATAGCTTTTTATTATATTTGTGGTATATTGGCGTGGCTAGCTGACATATGGCAAATCATTTAATTTTATGTTCTGTGTCTTGTAATGTTAATTACTTAACATGTGTACCTAGTACCTATTGTATACAATCAATTTTCTAACTGAACAGACAGCTGTGCTACTGGGGAGTTTGTTGCGCCACTTTTTCCCAGCGACAGCGCTAGGAAGTGATGAAGGGCGGGCGTTTTTGGGGGACTGTCTTTTGTACTTTTGACGTTCGAAAAGTGCTGATTCTCGGCCTAATTTGAATAAATGACTTTTGATTTTGATTCAGTACATGATTCTGAACCCCCTGCGTTAAAAAGTTTCGTAGGTTATTTAAAAAAAAAAAGCTGGGCCATACATTTTAACCGCGTAGGTATTGCACTTTTCTATGAAACAGCTGATTTATTTCTTTTAAAACCGACGTAAAATATCTACGCTAGGGGGTCTAGAATCATGTCCTGAATTTATGGTTTCAGTTTGCGCGTCGAGGGGCTTGTGGCTAAGTAATAACAGCCGCACGGGTCGATCGATCAGGTTAAGCTAAGCTAGCCGCGGTTGGTCCGTGGATGGGTGACCATTTTCGCATACCAAGACCCCTCCATGTCTCGGCAAGCACGTGAAACCGTTGGTCCCAGCTATCATTCGTAGATTATCGACAGTCGTAATGGTTAGTCAGAAGCCCAAAAAGTCTGACAAGCAGTCTTGCCAAGCGGTATCTTGTTACCTAGTAACTGAGTTGTGGAGGTCAAATAGGCAGTCGCTCCAAAAAGCTGGTATTCAGCTGTAGCTGGTTAGACTGGAAAATGAAGTACAAAGAGCCCTACATAGTTGGAAAAAGGCTATAGGCAAATTGATTACTTAAATCACTCCAGAAATTGTGTCAGCTTAAAAAAACACGTAATAGTGTAAATGTTGAAGAGACTCTTCAACATTTTGCATATAATATGACGATACTTGTAAACATTAATTAATTTGACGACACGGTTGGCGCAGTGGCTGAGCGACTGCTGCGCTGCGTGTCGCGGGTTCGATTCCCGCACGGAACAAATATTCGTATTGTCTACAGGTAGTTGTTCCGGGTCTGCCTGTTTGTGTATGTGAGTTTAAATGTTTGTTAACGCACCCACGATACAGGAGTAATTCCTAGTGTGGGGCAAAACTAAAAAAAAAAAAAAAATAAGTAACTCGTAACTTTTTGAAGAGGATTGTATATTGACGCCACTTATCATCAAATCTAAATCATTTACATTAAAAGTGAGAAAATAGCGATTCGACTAATTAACTGTATTATAGAACCACTCAACATGAGATCATAAATATTTCTAAAAGTTTATCGAAACATGATCACATCATCGACTCTGACCATTAATTTTTCTAACATATCTAATGAAATCGTGATCATAATCTGCATATTTAATGTTTTTTTTACAAATTAATGGCTACTGATATTGATAATTCAGAGTTATATGAGGTTATTAAAGCATTTGAAGATGTGTTACATGGATTGAATAACTACATGCTATTAGAGAATTACATAATGACCCAATGTCGGCTTACACTGGCCTGCAGTCGTCTGCTTAAGGAAAACTTGACCGTTTCTAAGAACAGCATTAAGGTTTTTGCTGTTCACTACGTTTGGCAACTGAGTTATTGATCGCACTTAGTCACGACGTCTAAAGCCTTCCTGTGCATATGCATATGTACTTAATAAAAACTTTAAATTCACTGGCAGACAACGCACAGCCAAAACTTGGTCTAGAAGCTCGAAATTTTACAAAAGAGTTTCTTTAATAACGAAGGTGAGGACTAAGGAAGGATTTTAGAAATTTGTCATTTTAGGCGTTGGGAATTCCATCGGTCACGCCTTAATGACTGACCGAATTTGAAAGAAATTTGGCACACCGGTAGATCATGACAGGTCGTGATCTACCTAGGTTAGGACATAAGATACTTTATATCCCGGTAGTTAGTTTCCATGAAATAATTTTCGACTTCCACGCGGGCGATACCACGGGTCAAAGCTAGGGAAAAAAAAAATTAAGAAGCAAAAAAAAGAAACTAGGGAAACATCACAATTAATTTTCTTGGGAAGCTAGGGCTCTCTTGGAATAGTCCAAGCCTGGAACACAGAAGAAATAACTAAAACTGGGCGTATCATACGCCTCGAGACCTAAACCAGATGTGCTATTCTGTAAACATCTCACCGTAAAAACATACTTGAAGTGAACTTGATGTGAGCTGTCAATAGTATCAATCCCATAGCATCAGGTGGAATGACAGCTCACTTTAAGCTCACTTCACCTAAGTTATCACGGTGAGATTTTTACAGAATAGCACATCTGATGAATAGTGCTATCGTGAATTCATTCAGAGCGGGAAGTTTTACTTCCACATAAAGAATTATTTATTTTTCTATACCTGTATAGAGGTATGAGGAATAGGGTGTAAAGTTCACTCATCCTCGATAGAAAAGCGAGGATCCTCCGACCAGACGGGTGTTGTGTCTGGCGGGCAATTGCCCAACGAATGATGTTGGGAAAATCGTATCTATGCTAGTTGCGCGGTAAACTCTGCTTGCGAGATGCAGGATTTGCGTGACGTCAGTATGACGCGTTGTTCGCATGTGGCGTTGTAGATACCGCTACAACTGTAATAACTGCAATACCAAATGTGTATTACGCTCACGTACCCGCCATTTAGCCGTCAATAACACTGATAAGGTGTTTTATAATTCTAATTCTGTCAGCCTGACAAGGTTGCGAAGTCTGACACTTGTAAGACTCGTACACTACGTATCTTTCGTATCATATCTGAACATAATAATAAGTTAGGATTACTATAGTGGTATCGACCTTACGGACTACGGTAGCGGTATCATAACGTGTTTAGTTGTCGGATCAAATTTATTTTTACATGCTCTACAATCACTTCTGGGTACTATTAAGATAATTGTGTGTTATTAAATTAACAATTTGTTCGTACCTGAGCAGGTAGCTGTTTTATTACAATGGCAATTATGTCATGTTAATTTTAGGAATATTTAAGTCTTGGGCATTAAAACAGAAAGGAGGTCACTAAGGGACTCTTATACCCCTTTCCACTATCACCAGGCGTCACATAAATTCATGTATGCCTAAATATAAGCGCTGTTGAATTTTCAACGTTCAGCTGAGCACCGAAAGTTGAAAATCCAACACGGGCATTGGTATTTAATAAGGTAAGCATCGCTTGACTATCATAACCCCAAAAAACCGTCTTCGGTCTCAATTTCAAAATAAAAACGATCGAATATAAACATGCGCATGCGCAGCATAAGGGGGCCAATACCTTTATCTGGACTGTTATGCGTTTTTAATACTCATCATACGTTTATTGTAAACAATATGATAAAAACTGAACCTTGGCCGTCCGTATATGGGGACAAGTCGTGACATAAGGACCCAACTTAAATAAAGATGGTTACGATGAGACGATATGCAATGTTAAGACTCTGAACTTCGAAAAAGTCGAATTGAATGAGGTTGGTCTCGTATTCAGGTACCTATTTGATACAATCTGATAACCTAGGTACAGGTGAACAATACAAGGATTGTTTTGTGCTAGGACATAATCGGAATTATTACAAACTTGTTTTAAGTTTATTTACTAGAGTAAGTAGGTCTAGGTCTAGTGCTTGCTTTGCCTCTCCAGACGACTTCAAATTCTGCCAATTTTAATTCAACCAAAGCTACGCCTTATTCTTGACTATATACTTCCCATATTTCCAGATATAACATAAAATCCCGCCTGCATATCCCGAAGGGTTAGGCAGAGGTTTACCTATAGTACACCCACATTTCACCAATTATGTTTAAATCTCATGTTATTAGATGGTTCGCCCCCTATTGGGGATGGCACAAATTCAGAAATCTCTTAGTTAAAACCTATCACCCAGTAGCCAAAGGTAACCTATCTAAACTTTATTCCAATACTAAATGGAAAGGAAGACAGAATAATAAAATAACAGCTCTATGTTCAAAGGTAAAGGTCACAGTCGTCGGTCAGTATTTGTGCAATGCGTGTTAACTTCCATTTCTCTCCATATAGGGAGAGGTGACAACGGTGACACCGACCACACCCTTATTGTGCCTCTGTAAGTCTGTAAGACGGTACTTTGTTTGTGTTTTCCCCTTTAAGGTTAAGCTTTAAGACAAAAGTGTGTTGTTCGATGATAAACCTTTTAAAAATCGAGATAAAGTTTCTTTTTCTCAAGCGGGTTGCATTTTTGGATTCGACTTAAGCCTTTGACAAGTAACATCATGATGTCATTTCATATTTTTTTTACATCTTTAATTTGTTACTTTATATTGTAGGTACCGCTCGAAATATAAGATTAGTCTATTGGTTGATTAGTTAAATTCGTTGGTCGCTAAAATTTTGCAACGCAAGAGCTTGAATGCAGCCCTGAAGTAGAGAAGTAAACAAGAATACAACGGTTATGTTTTTGTACACGCCCACATTTCGTGTTCTGACATAATATTTTGCATGACAACACTCAGTAATTTTAACGGAAAGTTGTAATCATTCATAACTTGACATGTAGGCATGAAAAGCGCTAACAAATTGCATGTTCGCTAGAAAAAAGTCGGTGTAAAGTAGTCAAAAAATGAAAAATAGATAGATTCTACTCGTACATTACACATAGCTCAATTTCGATCTTTAGAGAAAATACCATTTATCTTCACAGCAACAGCCAAAAGATATCTAGTCAATGCAGTTGGATTTATTGTCTCAATGAGTAATGTTCTTAAACTAATACGAAATTTAAAATTTATATGATTGTAAATTCTTTCTTGGGTTTAATAAATTCTGCAAAGCTAAACTGGACTCGTTATTTTATGCTACGAAAAAAATCAACGTGGGCGACCACATGTTCGGAAAAAGTTAATAAGAAACTGCACGCCATCACAGTTATTCCTCCTTAACATCCGTTGAATCGATGGCCGAAACAGAAATCCTAAATAAATAAGTTAGCATTCAGAATCGTTAAAAAGATTCCGTCTGCGTCTTCAGTTATCGTAAATTCCGTGTACAATGTGGGAAAGTGACGTCCCTGTTTATTTTAAACCGTTTTAAAAATGTTACTGTCTTGTTTGTTACTAGAACACTAAACAGAACACATCGCAAATAGAATAAAGAATACAACTAATAGTCAAATATTTACACAGGAAATCGCGCATGAACGAAAATTTGTGCGTAACGTAAAAATAACATCAGTTATTCTATTAGCGCCAATTCACACAAGTGTGATTATGAGCACAAACAAAAATAAGCGTATCAAACATATCCGACGCCTCTCTCGACAGTCGACATTCGCAAATAACATACTTGAGGCGTGAAAGACGGCAACAAGTGTACATTGAGAACATTGTCGAGTGAACCATTCAAACGACACTTTAAAATCCCGCAAATCGTAATACCGATGACACGATCATTCATAACTGATGACTAACGACTCGTCCATGCAATACAAGTGTCTCATTACGTCGCATTAACAAATGCAGTAACATGATTCTCGTTCACAATGCACCACGAACGTAAAAAACAAATTAAATATTCGATGAAGCGTTGAATTGTCAACATTGTGAGATTGTAAGACCACCCTGCGCGGGCGTCGAACCTTAAACCTGCCCGATCAAATAAACTACTCCCGGTGAGGGCAACGATTTACGTTCCATTCGCAATAGTAAAGGCTTGTGAGGCAATAGTGGCTACACTGGCCACAATGAAACGAGTGCACGGCTAGAAACAGAAAACGGCGTACGTACACCCGTGAATAAAAACATTTCGCCATTTTACAATCCTATAAACGTCCACATCAAACCTCTAAAACAACTAGGCGGGCATTACAACTTTCTGAACTCACTTTTATTTGTATCAAACAATGTTTGACACGATCTGAAGGCCCATAATTAAAATCGTTAAAACGCAATCTCATCTCAGCGACAATCAATGTCACAAATGTAGTGAAATTAGAGGTATTTTTGACCGATTATGACTGGGATTAGACTGTTAACGTTCCTAAAATGACGAGAATTGTCCCCTGTTCTATTTCAAGGTTAAATTGTTGCTGTCTCGATTTTCTTTTCCTTGAGTGGAATTTTTGGTATTTATTGAGGCAAAAAATAGGCTTCGAACGTTCCCATGAAATGTACTGATCGAATCTCGAAACAGGTGAAGGCCCTTGGGTTTTTCGGCCTGCTTTTTCGTAGTGCGCCTTTAATAAACATGAGCCGACCAACATTTCTCGTAAATTGGTCGCCGCTATCAATGATGAAGCCATTTTAAGAATATTGCACTTTATACATTACACAGAGTTTATAATGAACACAAAAGCAGTTCTAAAGCGCATACGGAGTTTTTTTTACGCCAAACAGTATCGCTTAATCCTTTCAATAAAAACTGCGTCATTCCGAGGTTATCCGAGCTTTAAAGCTAACTTTAGACTGTCAAAATCCTTTCAACAGTTTTTGCTTTGCAGCAATAAATTGAAAATATCAAGTTCTTTCGGCAATTCGGTTATACGATTTCCAAGAACCTTGCGAATTGTAACACTCAAAGTAAATCGATTCCGCTAATTCTAAGAACAAAGTGGCGTGTTGTTCCACGGAACTCTCTCTGGCTACCGTAGGTACAGACCTTATAATTAACATAGCCGTTTTAATTAACATTAAAGCAATCTGCGCTCAGGGATCGTGAAAACCATCAGTTTTGAACAAGACTTTCAATTCAACGTCTCTCTTTATTGAGTTCAGGTTTAACCTCGCTGCTTCGATTGACTGAGCGATTAATTTATTTCAATTTAGTAATTTTCCAGTGACGGCGATACTGTAAATTACTTTAGCTGACAGAATTAAGGCTCGAGACATTTTTACGTCGAAATATACAAGCTTACTGGCACGATTTAAGACTACCTCTTACATAAACTTTAATAAGATTAAAAACGATATCACGGACAAGCTTCAACCTCTTTACAAAGAACCAAATTGTCTTTTAATTATGTGCCCCGAAAGCGTAGGTAATCTTGTACAAACCGCGAAGCCTTGAAATCGATCCAACCACATCATAGGTATGCTAACCTACTTAATAATGGATAAGTAGATATTATTTTCCTCTCTATCTACGAGCTGCGATCATCACCTTTATAACAAAGAACGAAAGACTACAATCCTTTGAAGGCAAGCTCTGCTGTAGATGGCGAGTGACTTGACCACCTATGCGACACAAATCCAAACGTGTCGTTAATTAGACATATGTCAACACTGCCTTAAATCGATATTTTAATTGAAGTATTAATCTGATTTGATTTTGCATACTTAACAGTCTGCACATATCGAAGTAGACCTTTCTCTTCAAAGCTTAACACTGGTAAAGGAGACAGCAAGAGCAATGTCGCTGAAAATATATTTCCATTAGAATTCTATCACCTTGAAATTGTCCGTGGTCAGTGTCCGTTGGTCCATCTAACATAAAGCTCTTGGGTTCTGTAGGCGATAGCCAACACGGGACAACGCATAGCGTGGGTGTCACGGTGTCAACCAGCCGTGCTCCGGCAATGGACATGAAAGCGAAAGTTGCTAACCAACATAATACTGAAGTATTCACAAACCAATATATACTTATTTTTGAGATTTCCATACATCTTCTGACGTTACAATCATTTATCATGTTTCGATACCACAATGAAATACCACACTAATGTCTTAATGATTCACGTATTAAGTATTGTAACATTTATTGCTGTGCTAACTTGGTATTAAACTCCATGAACAACATTGATACATTCTTTTTCTTTGACAGCTAATCGAAAAACATCTAGAAGACATTCAAGATTTATTAATTCCCAAACGTGTTCTCCTTAGGTTTCTGTAACGCTCAATAGAATTGGATAATAATAAATCAATTTAGATTTTCTATCTGACATACATTCATGAATAGGTTTTAGGGATAAATTATTACGATTTGATAGAACGAGGAGTCATCGAACTCTATAAATAGCTGTTACGGGCTCACAATGGCTACTATCTGATCTATTGAGGTCCAACTCTAAATCGTATTGACTGGTCTCATATAGAAGGCCAATTCACGCCGAGCTCGGCAACAAAATGCATGGACGTGCTCATAGAATCGGCCCGTAATTGCTTTCAACATTTTTATCGAAAATACTTTCAATAATATCTTAGATTCATGGATATTAATCAAAGGCAGTTTGTATAACGCCTCTTCTCTAAAAAGTTTCGAAACTAATGACTAATAATCCTCAAATGACAGCAAAAAACACTTCCTCATGACCATAGATTTCATCAATACTGCACCGAAACCATTTGCAAAAAGTCATCATGGAAGCTATTAGCGTTTTACTTTGGTGTTAACAAACGGCTGGTTGCCTTAAGATACCGTTACTGCTCGTGACGAGGTCTTAATTGAGCTTTTAGTGTTGACAAAGAATAATGTGAGACACGATTGGTATCGAATCCGAGTCTCAACTGAGATAGTTGGCCTACTTTAGCAAATGGATGTCTCTGATATGTGATTGATAGACGAAAGTTATGTTTTGTTAATTGATAGGTTACAGTGTTGAGATACGTAACTATACGGTCTAATTAAGCTCTTTGTAGTGGGTGCATACAGCCATAAGCTGCATGAGCGTTGGAGTTTACACAACATCTGCAGTTTCAAATCTAGGGGTTTACGCTTACTACACAAGCACGAAAACCGTAGTTTCGGCCGAATTTACGGTCATTTGCAACTCTGTATCACTTCCAGATATAAGATTAGGTTGGGGCCCAAACTAAGAATTGAAAATTGAATTGAAGAAGACTGCACGATTTGACAGTTGGCCCTACCCCCTATATGTATGTGCCCGTCCGAAAAATTCAAGCACTTTTCGAGATACCGCCAAGCGGTTCGTCGACTCTTCACGTGCCCAGAGGGCTGGCCTATTTCTTGGCCAAAGAATTAGCATCGCCATACAACGTGGCATTGCTGCCAGCCTTTTGGCCACTGTTCCTGTTGACAACGATGCGGACGAATTTTTTGATGCCCTATGATTCTTTGCTTATTTGTTCACATGTAGATATTATTATTTTAAATATCATCTTATATAATGTAACATATTTATGATGAATGTAAATAAATACTACATTCGGCACTTGTTTTAACGGATCAACTACTTTCTGACAGGCCTGTATCTACGTTGGCGGACTTAGAGATTATCCCCCTGAGGTAGATCCCACGTAATCCATCTAAAATTGCATCTTTATTTGTAAACAAAGCCAAACAAATCTGTTTATTCGCTAACGGGCTAGCCAGTAAAAACTATATAGTTGGTTAGTATAAAATATTACCTCATTTTATCAAGGAGAACAATCGGAATCTCCACAATTGAACGTCATTTGTATAGAGCGCGTTTACAATATATCTGACCGCAGTGTTGTTATTATAAACACAAAGAGATGTTTTTGTTAGAGTTATCCCGTTTACGGTTTACGACATTTATTTTCTCAAAAGATTACATTATTCACTTACAGACAAAATACAATATTAAGTAAACAAAATAACCGATTAGCGATTTTAGTAGGGTAGATGTTGGTAGACCTAGTTGACCTAGGTAAAATAGTACAATGTAGGTAAATAGTCTTAGTTATTATTATAACCATTAGTATATGGCATAGGTATTAGCAGACCTATAAATAGAACTGTTAATGAATAGCAAACATTATTATCAAAACTAGCTGTACTTGTGTGTAAGAAAGTTTAATACAGCACTGATGCATAAAAGTGTGTTCTGCATGGCGCCAAAGATATTCAGTCACATTCCGCCACACAGTTCACTTGTTTAAGAAAAAAATAAAGAACTTTCTAATTCAAAAAGCCTAAAATTTCCGAGTTTTTAACTGACAAAGTATTGATATACCTAGTTTTATTTTATTTACATTTTGTTTTAGCATTTGACTCTCTTTTTTTTCTTTTCTTTTTTTTTGTTCATTATTGATGTTATGTATAACATTTAAGTAAATTAATAACTTGTGTGATATAAATAATGTAGATTTGTATTCCTAATTACTGTGATTTTTTGACTTGCTAATTTTATTTTATTAAACATTTCGAAGACGAGTCTTTGACACTATTCTGTTGCACATTTATTATAATTTGATAAATTTTTTAATTTGATATTATGTTAATTGCTTTGAACAATGGACAAACCTATTAATAAAAATAACCTACCTGTTTATATTTGTACGCCGTTAAGGCAAAACATAACTGTGCTATAATTTTATGTAACATCTTGCATGTCATGTGTGTGCATACTTATGTTTTGAACAAATAAATGATCTATCTATCTATCTATCTAGCTGTTGCCCGCGACTTCGTCTGCGGTCCAGGATAAAAAGTAGCCTATGTCCTTACCCAGGTGAAGGTCTATCTGTGTGACAAATTTCATCCAAATCCGTTCAGCCGTTTTAGCGTGAAAGCGTAACAAACAAACTAAGTTTCGCCTTTATAATATTACTAGCTGCGCCCCGCGGTTTCACCCGCATAAGTTTCGATCCCGTGGGAATATCGGGATAAAAATCCGTATCTTATATGTTAATCCTGGTTATAAACCAGCCGTGTGCCAAATTTCATCCAAATCCGTTCAGTAGTTTTTGCGTGAAAGAGTAACAAACATCCATCCATCCATACAAACTTTCACGTTTATAATATTAGTAGGATTATAGTTAGGATTCACAAGATAAACAGGCGAATAATGACCTTTCAGAAGCCAAGGATTGCTGATGCAGAGAAGTTTTCAAGAAGTTCATGACCCCTTTCGTATACCTACGTGAAGTCGTAAAAGACGAGGTGCGTTGGCGTTACTACATTTACTCCAGTAGGCAGCCCCGAAGGTTCAAAGTTCGCAAACCAGTTAATATTGCCTACAGGCATCATAGCAACCAGTTTCTCTCCAACTTGTCCAAAATCCATTGAACTGTCTGTTGTTCTCGTGTATTGTGCAACAGCTTTTCAAACCGAATCATAGGAATATTTAAGTGGGCAGGTCATGGCGACGAAGCCTCGTAACAAATGCTTTGCAGTTTCTGCCTACACTGGAAAAATGGTGCGATTAAATCAAAACATATTTCGTTCTTCGACTAAAAAATAAACCTCAGTCGCAGTGTCGCATATTGCACGACTGCATGCCTTATCTCAGAGTTCTGGAAGGTAACATGAGCAATGTGATAACATTCCACTGAAGCCACGTGCAACCGGCATAATAACTGCGAAGAAAACGCACAAATATGTTAATTACCACTGTTCACGCGAAATTGATTACAATACCGTACTTAAAATACCTAACCTATTTACTGGATGAAGTTTGTAGAAGCAAATTATTACTTCTAGAGCACTGTTCTACTTCGTAGTCCTTAGACATCGATTGCAGGTCACAGACCTCGTATGTGCAGATGGTGACCACCGGGGTGGTTTTAGCGAGGTAAAAATCCCACTCTCCCTGGTTTATCCCCAAAGACCGGGCGCTTTTTGAAGTTTTCCCCCCGAAACAAAAAAATAAACAGGTCACAGACCTCTTAAAAAGGCATATAATACTTAAAGCACATTACATTTAGTATCCACTGTAAGTAAATAAAGTGATAAAACCAAATAACAGCGAGCCAGACACCGTAATTCTGCAAGAAGTTATCGTGTTCCTAAGTTTTATCGTGAAACAATAAAATGCTAATAAACTTTAGCATGAAATCCATAAAAATATAAACGGGCAAGATGATAAAAAAACTCATAAAATAACTAATGTACAGAGCAAGGGCTATGGACGTAAATCGGTTTATTGAAGTGAGGAACTTTTTGGGCTTCTCACAGAACAAATGAATGGCTCGTAAAGGTTCAGACCTGTTTCCATTCGCCCTAGTTAATTCTATGAAATCACTTGAAAGAAAGAGAAAAGGTATAATCATAAAAACCTAAGGGTGAGTGTGCCTCTATCTCCTCAAAAGACTATTTCAGTCAGACACTATTCTATGTATATGGTCCTCCCATGATCTGACCAAGATTATATCTGGACTTTAAACGAGACTGATTCCTGAGTTTGTTTCGCCATTTTTTCCCAGGGGTAGTTAGATTGAAATTTCGACTCCATCTATTTTATTTTTAGGGTTCCGTACCTACCTCAAAAGGAATAAACAAAACTTATACTAGTATATTCTTTTTTATTGTGACGTGTAAAAGTGATTCCATATCCTATTTACAGAATAAACAATTTCATTTCTATCCGGGAAAATCTTCGGAAAAGTAAAGTTAGCGCCACTGGTTTCCCAGAATGAAGAAGTTCAAGAGTTAAAAGCATCTAGCCATGCACACTATCTGTTTCCAAAGGTATGGTAACAACGCAAGCAAGCCGATAACTCTTAACTAGAACTATCGGCCAAATAACTTGGCGATGACGCAACGCTTCCCATATACGGTTTGTTTTCACTTGATACCCAAATACGACTAGTTCTTAAACCCAATCGTCAGAATGCTTTCTATTTCATTGGAGTTTTCGACGAGATTCAACCACATATGGCGCAGATCCGGTGGCCGGAGGAAGTAGAATTTAGACCGGGGACCGGACGGAGGAACGACGGTTGTTAGATGGATAGATGGACTGATGACAATTGACATAGCCACAATAGTAGTGGAATACTGAATAAAAAGACTTGATAAATAAAAGGAATGGAAAAGATTAAATGAACAAGTAGGGAATAGAAAGAAGATTCGATTCTGATACCAGAATCGCGTAAAATGAGCTTACGTTTCAATTGCCGCTTTGCGGGATGAAGAAATTAACGATAACGTTACAGTACATTAGTGCCTACTCAAATATATCAGCACTATGTCATTGACTGATAAATCAAATAAATTAATCTTACAGAATCAATCATTGTAAGAGCCAGAATCTGATGTATGAACAATAATGAACATATCGACATACTAATTGCTTAGTAACTCACATCTTCATTTCAATGACAATGCAATTGAAGACAATTGTATTCAAGATAAGAAATTCGTTTCGCAGTGATATTGATTGATAGTTACCAACTAAGATTGTCATTTTACACAAGATTCATCTGTAATTTACACTTACGTACAAACGAACCGTGGAATTGAAGAAATACAATGTATAATTGGATAAAAATTCGATGCAACACCGTATGGCGCGTATGGCGTAAACGTTTAAAGTAATAGCGGGGTATTACCGCTGTGCCATGGTAATAGCTGCGCGGACGCAGCGTTATCGCGTCAAGGTCACGCAATGAGATGCGCCGAGTCACTAAGGTAAAGCTTTTGTGTTGAATTTTGAACTTAGATTCGATTGGAAAAGGAAATAGAGCTCTAAAACAAGGAAGGATTTGTTTTTGGATATCATCATATTTTTTCTTCACATTTGACGTTTCTTTCTCAGACTTTATAAAGATAGACATGAGTCTAATTATTTACAAGTCTTAAGAAATCTTATTGATTTCTTAAGACTTGTAAATAATTACACTAACAAAATAATTAACGCGTTAAACTCTGAACTAGTTTTATCGCGAATCTCAACCGATTCTTGCTTGACCCGAGCGTACTGGGCGCCAATGGATATCTAGCCATCTGACCCGCGGCCGCTTGCTATGAATATTGATCGGGCCTGCATTAATATGGACGCCACGACCTTAATTATATCTGTTTACAGTATGCATGATCATGCACGTGGCCGCTCGACAACAGAATGGACAAACTCGACTACTGTATTAGTGTTTACTCTAAACAACCTTCTCAGTACGGCTTAACGAGAATTCAATTATGATTTTAATGTTAAGATCTTTCTTGAAACAACATCAAGATGGTAATAGCTTGCCATACAGGGTGGCAGGGACATCGACGCGCAACCTGTTGCCATGGATTCAGTACATGATTCTGAACCAAATGCGTTGAAATTTTTTTTCGGTTATTAAAATATAAAATTTGTTGTTCAGTACATTTTGTCCGTGTAGGTATTGCACTTTTCTATGAAACAGCAGATTTTTTTTTTTGATAACTTGTCAGACACATGTGTCATCATGTGCTGAATTCAATGTTAAAGTTTGTGCGTCGATATTCCTGCCACACTGGATACGTTTGCGAGATTCACGATCTTATCCACGCATTAGTAGCTCCTTTCAAAATGTCAATCTTAATGGAAATTTAACATTCATAAAATCCACTTTAGAGTAATTAAAGCCGTTATTTAACCTCACAAACTGGCTACACGCCCTGAATAAGTCTCAGATTACACGAAAACTTTCAAAGCATTTTGTAACTTGCCATGCTTCATAAGGGATTATGCGCTTAATTGCTACATAAATCCGAAAAACGTCTACCATAATTACAGGTAAATATAGTAATTTACCTCGCGTCAAGCAAGTTCTCGTCGGAGGCTGGTGCATGTGGAAGGCCAAATATTAGCGTGTGTGTCATAGCTAACGGAAAACATTTACTTAACGAGCCTTATAAAGGAACTGGTCGCTTCACTCGGCCACTACGGAATGATAATCTCGATGATACAAACTTACTTGAGCGCGCAGGCGCAGGTATTGCAGATAGGACGCTTTCATCGGCACGTTTCACTTCTGCTAAAAAGGAAGCCGTTAAAACAAGCACGAGTCGCAAATGATCGATGAACCTAAGAAACCTTTTAGTAATTTCCTGGTCCAGCCAATTACTCCACATTTACACTTCCTTGTTTGGACAAAAGTAACAGGCAGGACGTTCATTATTTACCCGTATCTTGACAATAGCGCCACTACTCCTATATAATAGAACAGGCTTTATTTATTGACAGCAATAATAACTGCCAACATTGTTGTAACAAACCACTTTTAGCTGAAGGGGAAAAGGGTTTCAGTTTTTCCATCAGAATTCAAATTGAATAAACTTATCATAGTTGTATCAGGATACGTTCCAGACGGGCATAATGCGAGGGGTTCCAAAAAAGTAATTGAATTTTCGCAACAAAACATACAGGCAGGCTACACAATTCATCGGAATCGTGTATGATTCATCGCCTGAATCGATTCGATTGATGTTATCGTATTCGTTTTATAAAAACAGTGTACACAAGGTTTGGGCCGTAAGCCCGTAATTGTGGACATGCAAAAGTGATTCAACGCGGTTACTCGATAGGGATCGCTACAACCGGCTTCATTTTTGCGGCTTATCCGGTGTACGTTACACAACCACCAACCGTCATTACCTTATTCGTATTTAAAAGGCTTTGTTAATGAACAAATGTCCTTTTTAACACTGCTGATTTTGAAACTTGCCAAAGTGCCAGTAATTTTGGTTTATTAAAAAAAAGTTGAACTAATATCGTCAAGGAAGTCGGAGCCGTCAGGGACTAATAAAGGCTTGTTATGCAGAATTTTACTGGAGCATTGCACTGCAGCGGTGCGCACTATAGGATAATTAAGGGTCGGTGACCCGGTGCAAAGCTCACAAAGGGAGCTAGTGCTAAAATTCAACCTCCCACTAAACATGAGTCCGGGAAATGTGCAATTCAATAGCTGTTAGTCAGGTTTATAGTAATATAAATAGCCAATATTAATAATATCCATACGTTCTCAGTCGTGTCTTCAAGTAGGTCTTATTCTTTTGGTGTTGCAACATCTCAAACAATGTTTTAAGTTCAGTTTCACTTATCTTTAGTCAGTTTTATCTCGTCGACCTTCAATATGGAACAATGAATGCTTTGTTTCTCAATTCCTCTTTAACAATCTGTACCATTTTTTTGTAAGACGGTTCGCATTCCGTATGGGTTTGAGAAAAGGCCGGCTTTGGTACTTCAAATTGTGTGTTTAAAATTCTATATCTAAAACATTGATCTGCTGCTGTCTTCAGCATCTTGTACGTTTTGCCAAAAAGTGAATAAATTCATGGAGAAAACCAACTTTCAGACTCTAAAACGTACATAAACTTAAGAGACTTGAATCCTATCAGTTTGCAATTTGTTTGAGTATAATCCACACAATGCCTCTCGTATATTATGGTACCTTTTAAGGTCTTTTCTGCCCAGCCTACATTTCCGAACGTTTCTCCATGTTCGGGTAGCTATGTGATGTCACATGGTAAACGCATCGGCATTCAAGTGTCAGCCCGGGTATTGTCCAAAACAAGTCGGCCCTGTTCCCGGCTTGGTTTTTGTTCAGATACGTGAGACTCCACGGCGCGTCTTAACGAGCATCAAACCAGTTCCACATATCATCGCGTCATGCCAAATCTGGTAGTAAATACTTCGACACTCCGTTTGTTCTCGCGGTTTTTGCATCACTATGAGAATAACAGCCGTTTGATGGACAGTTATACCAACCACATGCAATGCGCAAAATGGGCCTTAAAAATTAAAATTCTCCATTGAATCGTGTGGATCTCTTTTATTGCTATTATGTATAATTATGGACTTTCACTTGTCTGTTAATGTGACCGATGCCATGGTAATTGGTTCCGATCCGAACAAGAAACTGCAAGATTGGCGAAATTATTCTCATTATAATGGTGTATAAAAAAGAGTATCACGCGAGACTTTCCTTTCACGTACTTGGGACGTAACCCGCTAATTACAGAGTTCATCGGTCTCAAGTTACATTGAAACCGATTTAAGAAGACTATTAGACTATTTATCATTGTTGACTAATATTGTAAGACAGCTCGCTTCTTTTTATTTCGTAACAGCTCGAGCAGAAGTTGCTTAATGATAATAAACAAATCTGTCTGGTGGCTAAATGAGACTAATAGTAGGAATATGAACTACTTCTTAGATAAATTCTTTCTTATTATCCATGTGCATAGAACTTTTGTAATATGTAAGCAGCGGGGTAATTGCGTAACACACTTTAGGTAGCAATAGCTTTTGTCAGTTCAACCACTTTCATTGCGTTATTTATATTGTTGAGCAGACCATTTTTTCGAACATATGAAGCAATGGAAAAGAAATATCCATCAAAATGATTCAGATTGAGATTCATAGTGTGATACGCAACTAGGGTGCTGGTGGATTATGTGATTTGAACTTGAACGGAAGTCGGAATTTGATAACAAATAAACACAGCTGAAAGGTACACACAGAATGTTTTAAATAGCGCTTGCCTGAGTAAAATTACAAACAGAACACTTGGATAGCTGGTGTAGGTACCTACCTACTTGTAGATTAGAAACTCAATGTAATTGACGACAGACAATCACAGCAGCTTTTTCCTCTGTCGTTTCTACTTGCACTTACTAGTTCGTCAAATAGCAAGTATGGCGACCGTCTCATTACACTAAACCTCTTTAATATTATTGATGTAGAATATTGCAACGCAGACAAGTTAAATAGTTATCCAAGTGAAACAGGTTAAAACGGAAATCTAGGCACCGATTTAATGAATCGCATCCGTGGCTGTCGCAACTTGCGATAGACAAGTAAACTTCTTAGGAGGACTTAGTAAGCAGGCTCATTAATCGATAACTGACAGGCCAGCAAGCGTTTATCTGCGGCTGATTTAAAGGACATCTTCCTGCCAATCTTCGATAATCACTTTAATAAGAGGGCAATTTGTATCGGTCCAGTGTAACCGTAATAAAAGGCGGTATGTTTGTCTCGATCTTATTGAAAATCAGCTTATCTATGTGCTCCAAGTTACATTTGAGATATCTTTTAATTTTTTAAATTCTTAAAAGATTTCAAAAACTTAATGCGTTAGTTACCAGTGGCGCCGATTCCCTTGTTCACAAACTAAACTAAATTTAAGTTCAGTGAATATTTGTCTTTCTATTTAATTAAGAAAAGGACAGAAGATAAATATTAGTTTATTCCTGTCAAATTAAGATACTCCATAGACAGTTTAGACGTGATTAAAAACATGGCTACTAAAAATACGTCAATTTACGTCAGACACTAACTAATTTGACACTAATATTGAAACTAATCCTAATCCTGTCCTTTTCTTAATGAAATAGAAAGAAAAAGATGCACTGAACTTAAATTTAGTTTAGTTTGTGAACAAGGGAATCGGCGCCATTGTCTACGATTCTGGAAACTTTTTTTTTTGCTTCAATGCAAGTTGTGTCCATTTCTGCATTTGTCCTTGCATTTCACAGTCACGAAAACTCTGCAAAGACGTCGAGGTTATAAATGTTCACTACAAAATGTATCAACAAATTCTAACAAAAAAATACTAGTTTTTTAATATAATTATGGTTTTTATCTTCTAGTGTTGAAGTCGCACACGCTTCTAGCTAGTTGAGCAAACGCAGTTCGCCTCGACGACGATACAGCACGCAATCTTTATCAAGAAGCTGTGTGCTGCGACCTTTGTCGGTAAGTCGGTTATTCGCTAGTAACTATGCCGTGACTTCAGGCAATTAGTTCGGACAACGATATCTAGATCTCCGTGTTATTGGTTTTGTCAAGCCTGCAATGTTAAAGAATGACTGATTAGAGAAATTAACGGTTTGTTTTTCTGTGCGACTTTGAACGAGTCTCTTGCTACATTGGCTACTTGGGGCAGTGGAAATGATTGGCGAAATGATAGCCAGGTTCAACTAACCTGTGACATCTTTATGATTAGGAATGTATTTCTAACATCATTATGCTAATTTTGATCACATAAAACTTCAATTTCAGAGCAAACGAACACCCAAGTTCGTGGTCGCAACATGTTCTGTATTCATCTCATCTACTTTTGCAAGAAAGTCTTGATTGAATTTCATATCTGCACAACGAAATAGTGACATAGGAAGGTACCTTTAATATAAATTATGCTACAAATAGCCAGTACTTATTTAAATACGGTTAGGACTGGGTGTTTTATTACAGTGACGTCATGAGCTAGACATCGAACGCCCACCGACAATCTAGAGTGGTTTTTATCTATTTTGATAACATGAGTGGACACTACAGGTTTTAGTCCTGTGTAAAATCCGATAAATCCGTACCTACGGTGTACTTAGGAAAGAAAACATTTCGGTTTATTCAATAACGGTTAAGCCGGTTTCGTACGTGCAAGGGTTATAAATGGATTATTTAATACTTCGCCAATTTATTTTAATGAGTCTGTACCTGGTACACTTACATTATTTCCAGGCCATATCATTGAACTTTAGAAAAGTTTTTATTACAATATTTTTTACAATTTAGGCAGTCTCTTTCCTTGTCCGAGCATGAAGAATGGTATATCATAGAGTACAATCTGTTGTTTAGAAAAAAACACAAACAAGTGACGCGCTAGGGGTGAATTAACATGAGAATAGACAAAACAGCCGACAGGATGTTTGACGTAAAAAATAGGATTGACCGATAAATTGTACCTAGTTAAGTAGATCATATGGTGTATTGTTTTAATCGCAACGCGCGTAAAGTATCTACCTAGTTACATCACTCGCGTAAACAAAATGATTATGATCTTCATAATGGGTTTAATCACACCCATTCAAGCTGGATACCGACCAGATACCTGTACCGGTGTGGCCTGATTACACAAAGATACTTAGTGTAGATTCAAAGCCTCTTATCTGATGCATCTTACAAAGATCAAAAGGTTGGTAATCGATTCGACTCTTCAATTCAAGTTCATCAACCAGTTCCATTCCATCGACAATCTTAAACGTCTAACATCAGATCATAAAAAAAAAACATTGGGATAATCAATGCCTCGTCCTTGTTTCACTTTAGTCCCTTTGTAATTCCTGTGGCGAGGTTGCATTCTCTCCGTGGCGTGGCGCGCCGCGTGCCTTGCCTCGTCCGCTAAGGTGCAAGGCAAGCTTCGCGGCTGCTACGTTCATCGCGACTTGAGACTTAACGCCAACGGAACGACCTACGTCTTTGTATTCTAAACTTACAAGCTAAGTTAAGAGTTTATGACTTTTGTTGTTCACTGAACATTATGATAGAAACGAGTTTATGTACGTTTGTTTAAATCTTGTATAAACTTCCCGCGTAAACAGCTTTCCGAAATTATCATAGGTTAGAATTTTAAGTCGGAACAAGTAAGCTTTAAGTTAGGTATTTCTTGGAAAGTTACAATAACAAATGGTCATTTGCTAAACAAAAATGTAGATGTATCGAAGTAGTCACAACAAGAATTTAGGACAAACGATAAATAAACACCGTATTATCAGTACCGATAAAATAACTGGACGTCTTACTAACCTGATGGCTCGGCGCAGTCGCTCATAATCCAAGCTGCATTTTAACCTCAAAAGACACCTTTAGCACAGTCACGAAACGCGAAGGTCACGGTTATGCTATATTGCATAATATCACCAAGCCTTAACACCAGCAATTGAAGGGATTTACAAAAAACAATACACGACCGAGGATTACTGTTAGTGCTGTTATCATAAACACACGAATGCACAGTTCGATGCACGTTTAAAATTCAACAAACGACGCGAGTATCCATTCAAGACTCCATCAAATCGCATATTTGAAGAGTTATCTAAATAATACAAGCACCAGTGAGGACTCGATGTCATAAGTTTTATGCAGTTTACGAATAAACATGTCACAGCCGTGCACTGCACTCCGTCTGACACGACGAATATGGCGGATGAATTTGAACTACGCTTGCGCGGCGCGGAGCGAACGCCCGTTGTTCGCCGGGCCCGGCAGGTACAAAAACATGGGCGGAAGTGCTGCCATCTAACAATTTTGTGCTGAACTGCAGTGTTAAGACCTTAGATTGCTGAATGAAGTAGTTACTTTAATAAAAGCAAGATGGCAGTACACTATCATAACAAAAACATGGATATAATTCAAATTTTGATATAGTTTGTTAATTAATTTATTTTAAAAGTAATTAGATATGAATAATTTAAGCAAATTGGATTTAACTTTTCCTCTGTTGTCTGGCTGATATGGTTTTTTTTATAATCTTCAAAATATGTCGCTGACGAAAATGTATTTGGAGTTGGAATATTTTGAAGTATTTTTTCATAGAAATGATTTCTTCTGGTTTTATGCATATATTTTATTAATAGTAGGAAATATGGCCAAAAAAAATACCGGACTGCAAAGAAGGGTTATGTATTTTTTTGTGTTTTTCATTTGAATATCATCTTACCTGTTAAGTAAGCGATTAGGCTGTCCATGATGATGGTGCACGGTTGCCCAGAAGTCACTTTTATAACACAGCACTCGAAACTTGGAAACACACTCAGAAGACTGAATCAGACTGACCACTGAACAAATACTTCTGGTGATACTCGCGATAAATTTTCGATCAGTGCCAAATAGCAAAATGACGTTTCGACTGAGCGATAGATTTTTGTAGCGAGTGATGAATGATAATGGCATATGATGATGATATCATAATGTCATTATCACGCCGGTATTACCCCGGAGGGGTCAGCAAAGCCGTAGGTACAGACGCCAGCAGGTCAAGCTACTCGAAACTGTAAAATTTTGCCAATCAAACTTGAACCATAATAGTTTAGAAATAAAGTTGAAAATATATTAAAGAAATTTGACAGATTGTAGTAGCTTGATGTGCTGCGTCTGTACACTCACATTTTTCGCCGTTAGGTAATTTTTCAATCCCTATTGCCTGGCGGACAAGTCTGTCGCCACAGTTTTTCAATAATAACTGTCCCGATTCCGGAGTAATTGCGTAAAACTTATCAGTAGCAATGGGCTTCATTTTGACAGTTCAGCAACATTCATTGCGTTATTTACGTTGTTGAGCAGACACATTTTTCGAACATATGAAGCAATGGATTAGCAATATCCTTCAAAATGATTCAGATTGAGACTGATAGTGTGGTACGCAATTAGGGTGCCCGGTTGATGGTGAGAAATTCCTAATGGAAAAATTCAATGACACTGACCCAGTTTGAACCCAAAAATAGCGCTTGTAACAACTAGACCAACGATCTCCATGTTTTTATAAACATATTTTTAATTTCCATATTTTCAAAAATGAGATCAACGCTACGGTTTTAAAACTAAAACATAAAAACAATCAGTACAATAAATTCTTTATTTAAATTATTTACATCTCGCGGAATACACATTTATCATAATAGACACCATACCAAAAAAAATTAAAACCATAGACAATAATAGATTTATTTTCTCCTAGTCCTGTGCCTTAGGGCCAGGACGGCTAGGCTGTGGAAACCTAGGTATAGAATGAAGAGGGCTAGGACGTCCGTCCATAGGTTACTGGTCTTGAAGTCATAGGTGGATAGGACTTCGGCACCGGTGCTCAGGCACGGTATTCCTATTTCATTGGAGATGCAGGCTGTAACAAGAGAAAATGGTGATTAGAAATGGTCCTTCAAGCTATAAAAACAACGTGTCTTTTTTAAACGGATTGGTACCTAAGTTAATGAAAAATTGGGAAAAGGCCGCCGCTGCCACTGACAATACCTATCAGTACCCTAATTGTTTAAGACACTATCAATCTCAATCTGAATAATTTTGAAGGATATTGGTAATCCATTGCTTCATATGTTCGAAAAATGTATCAGCTCAACAACTTAAATAACGCAATGAATGTTGTTGAACTGTCAAAATTAAAGCCATTGCTACTGTTAGTGTGTTACGCAATTACCCCGGAGGTATGTAAATATTAAGAACATTATATTACACATTAGGCATGACCGCTGCAATTACAAAAACCGTTTCCTAATAACAAATTTAATATCAATCAGAACGAATCTTGATTGCACATCATTTAAGATCAAGATAAGTATCTAAAAGTAGTGTTAATAAAGCATATTTTGTTAACACAAACGCTGTTTGTTTTTTGTTGTGGTTTGTTTAGAGTATTCTATTCTTTCTATTGTATTCTTGTTTATATTTTTTTGTCTATCTAAATACCTAGTTTATTGCAGGTAACGTATTCTCTATGACGCAATGAACGAAAACGCGCGAAATTAACGCGAAGTTGGCGTGATTAACTAAGGAATTGATGTAGTTTCAAGAAAGGAATCATTGAGTAGTCATAGTGAATAAGGGCCCTGTTGTAGTGACCTTGTGAATAAATAAATAAATACCTATTTTATTCCAGGTCCTACCAAATTAAAATATCCATAGGACCGCTTTGTGATTTGTATAGGCCGACTATCGATTGAAGACTCAAAGTCTACTTGACTCCCGGGTCGACCACCTCAATTTGTCAAAAGGCCTGATACCTTAACAAAGGCGCCATGTCCCTTGTTTAGCAAGGTTTGAACTATGGGCTTAACACATTTCTAAACGCTACAGAGATATTGCTCCTTCTAAATACATTATTGTTATAGTTTTTTGCCCATGTACCTGGCAGACCCTTTTTGTGGGGAATATCCCGGGCGCCATAATAATCTACCTGCCTTAACTACAGAAAAAAATGGCCCACAGCAGATGGCCCATTACAGGAAGTGTTAAAAAATAGGGGCTTATTGATTTATATTTATTTAGTCAATCAAAAGAGTGTCAGATGACAGTTTCACAGATAAGATTTTTTTCTAATAAAACCTTTGATGACGTTTGAGGAACGATTGAGTTTCTCCTAATTATATTGACGCTAAGCCCCATGTACTTACACCATGCAAGTTTCTGTAACCAATTTAAATTAGTTAAATTCAAAATTGAAGCATTAAATAATGCGGCGGCCTCTCGCGCCCGGCCCTGGTGCAAGCCATGGTCCGGGGCGAGAGGGAGTGGGAGGCAGTCGCCTCCTTCTGCGAAGCAGTCATGCTGGCGAAGGAGGTGGCGGGACGGATGAGGGAGAGAGCCTCCCGTCCCAGCCGCCGCTGGAGACGCTCCGGGCGTCGGGAGCCGCGTGACGACTCCCGGCCACCGTAGGCGCGGGCCTGCGGGCGGCGAGCAATGGGTAGCTCACCGCCCGATCAGGACCAGGCCCGTGCCGGACGGCGCGTAAGTGTTCCACGCGCGCCTCAAAGAGATGTCAGCATAATTTGAGGGGCCCCTTAGGGCCGAAGCCTGCCGGGTCAGCGGGATTGACCGAAAGGGTTACCGCTACCCCGGAACATAAAGGGCGAAGGAAGGAACATGGATGGGTTTTAGTCAGTAAGAGTCTGACACTCCCTTCCGCTCCACCCAGAGCGGGAGGGGTCATTTGATGATTTCCCACCAGAAAAAAAAAGTATTAAATAATCCTGCCATCTAATGTCTTCACCACCCTTGGTTGACTGGTAGAGACTGCCTAAGGCATTAAGTCGGCTTTTGTACCTTTATGTGCAAAAAGTTTAAATAAATAACTTGCATCGTCTGTCTAAATACTGTTTAGACGATGTAACTTTTATAGTTGCCTCAACCTATGGTATGCCACAGGCAAGAAACTTGCATGGTAAAAATAGCGTCGATATAATCACTGTGCAAATGGCTTTACAAATACAAATCTTTCATAATATACTGTTCCCACTCCTGGGAGACAGGCCACCTCTTTTCGAGCGGGAGTGAGCTATAATCCACCACGCGGGCCCAGTGCGGGTTGGTAGATGTCACATGTCTACGAATTTTTTGTGCTAGGACATGCCGGTTTCCTCACAAACACCGAGAGGAACCGTGCAGTGATGTGATAAAATTATTTATACAAAGTAAACCGCCTGTCTGAGTTTGATCCATGACCTCCGTTGCCACATCACAAAACATCCACAACCGGAACAACTATCTGTATCTACCCTACAAAGGCGATTTTTCATCGACCACGCTAAACAGGCATCATCGTATCATATTACTACTGTCTCACCATAGTACACCACCCCCTCACCCTACATAAATTCCTACCCACTACAAAGTACCTACGCACGTATATTTAATGCTATTAATAAGTCTCCTAAATATAAATCTACAAAGCATTGTCTGAATACCATCTATCTAAATAGTTATTGATATATTGCCAAATATCGTGAGGGCCTGCTTAAAATATACTCGTATGCTTCCCTTACCTATATGACGTACGAATTACAATCAATCAAACGTCAGAAGCATTGAACTACGAACACCGCCTTTACTTGGCGTCATAAATCGCAAACATGAACTCACGCCATCTTGCCTTGGGGTAGGCAGAAGCTACAGAACGCCATCTACTATGATCCTTACATACTCATTTTGCTTCGTTTACGGTCATACATCTGCACCCTAATTGCGTAACAGACTTTCAATATCAATCTGAATCATTTTGAAGGATATTGCTAATCCATTGCGTCATAAGTTCGAAAAATTTGTCTGCTCAACTTCCTAAATAACGCAATGTACTCGTATGTTGTTGAACTGTCAAAATAAAAGCGATTGCTACTGTTAGTGTGTTACGCACACACTAACAGTAGCAATCGCTTTTATTTTCTTATTTCCTAATTATCCTGCGGATTTTTCTGAAGAACTGCTGACAAGGCGCCGATTCCCTTGTTCACAAACTAAACGAAATATAAGTCCAGTGCATCTTTTCTTTCTATTTCAATAAGAATAGGACAGAAGATATATATTAGTTTAGTCCTGTCAAAAGATGCTTCATAGCAAGTTTAGACATGATTATAAACATGGCCACTAAAAATACGTCAATTTATGTCAGACGCTGACTAATTTGACAGGACTAAACTAATATTTATTCTGTCCTTTTCTTAATGAAATAGAAGGAAAAAGATGCACTGAACTTAAATTTCGTTTAGTTTGTGAACAAGAGAATCGGCGCCAATGTCAAATTGTGACATGGACGTGCAGTTGTCTGTACTACTAAAAACTGTTGCATTAGATACAAAGATGAATGGCATGTAGGATCGCAGCGCATGCGACTATCAATCCGTGTTGGTATTCGGTGAATGTCATAGATGGCGACACTGTGCCGGTATCTGTGCTAGTCACGTCAATACATACAATACACGTCAGACAAGATCGAATTATGTTGCAATCTTACTTCATTAGGTTCGAAACTCGTGACTTGTAATTTTTTTTCGTGGGGCTCACTAAATTGCTAGCGCCAGGGTAGCTCAGTCATCATCTGCCTAGCCTTTTCCCAACTATGTATGTTGGGGTCGGCTTTCAGTCCAACCGGATGCAGCTGAATACCAGTATTTTACATGGAGTGACTACCTATCTGACCTCCACAACCGGTTACTGGGTAATACGATACCCCTTGGTATAACTGGTTGTCAGACTTTCAGGCAACTGACGACCCGCACCAATGAATTTCAATCACGCTATCATCATCATCATCAGCCTATAGCAGTCCACTGCTGGACATAGGCCTCTCCTATTGCACACCATTCTACTCGATTTTTGGCAATTCTCATTCAATCACGTCAAAATATTGACAATTGCAATCGAACGTTTCGGTTTATAGAACTTTATTCTCATTAAAACAATCGTCACTTACATGAGAACATTAAATCTTATTACTAATTATATTTGAACAGTGCAGGTAGAAGAAAAACAAAAAGTAAAAATATAATTGTCAACAAAATTGGAAGCGAGTTCGCTGCATTCCTAAGATAAGGTGGTGGCACAAGTTAAAAAATATTGCTGGTTTAAACATAAATAAACACAACACAATTAAAATGTTGTGTCGTCGTTGTAAATAAAAGTTAATAATTTCTTTTTAAATATGTTGAGTGAAGTCGCCTCCTTTACAACTTTTGGAAGTTTATTATAGATCTGTGCTCCCCCATATGTTAGGTTATTTTTACCGTAGTTAGTTCTTACTCTAGATAATACCAGGTGACAAGCTCGACGAGATGAGTATTTGCTTATTTCACCTTCTGTAGTGAATGTAATGCGTGAGTGAATAAGTTTGTGAATGATTTTATAGATAAGTATGCATGTGTTATATGTATAAAGTTGTTTGATGTTTAATAGCTTCGACTCTTTGTAAATAGTTTTTGACGGTGTTAAGAAGTCATAATTGTATAGTATTTTGATTATTTTATTTTGTAGAATTTGGATTGGTTTTAGATTAGTTTTATATGAGTTACCCCATACTTCGATAAGATATAATAAATGAGGCTTAACAAGAGAGTTGTATATTACTAGCCGAACTTTTTTTGGAATACATCTAACAATTTTATGTAGTGAGCCCACCAAAGATGAAAGTTTATTTTTAATGCATTGAAGGTGTGCTTTCCATGTTAAATTGCTGTCAAGAGTTAGTCCGAGATATTTTTTCTTGATCAGTCCTTTTCAGTAATTCTCCGTTTATGCTTAGATTAGGGTAATTAGGGAGTTTTTTATTTTTTGCACTAAATATTATATATATGAGATAACGTTTCGGGGACCCTTTATATCCTCCATCTGGTGAAGTATCGGGATGCCAAGAGTGACTTGCACCCTGACACCTGTCATACAGATAGTCAACAGGTGGCTGGGATGACTTGTGAAGCGGAAGTTGAATTAGTTTATTGAAATCTCAGTGGGTCCAGGTTTTTATATACCATACAGGTTTTTTTTTGTTTAATACCTACTGGTTTTTATACAATTTGATATTCGTTTGCTGCCATAGGTGCCTGACTAGTAATTTAGTTATTATAAGTATGCAAAAAAAACAAAAGTCTACGGGGCGGCCTACGACCGTAACAAATATGGCTTTACAGAATTATAACCATTACAATCAGCCATACAACTCCTTGAGTTAGAATTGGCCCGGAATGTCATTATATCATGAAATCATTCTTAGAGAGTTGTATTGATGATTTTTATGATTAGCTTAAGCATAATCAGCCAATATTGTTCCCACAGCTGGGACACGGGCCTCCTCTCTATCAGAGGGAGTGGGCCGTAACCGTAATCCACCACACGTGCCCACATGTCTTCGAATTTTATTATTATCCTACTAATATTATAAACGTGAAAGTTTGTATGAATGGATGGATGTTTGTTACTCTTTCACACAAAAACTACTAAATGGATTTGGGTGAAATTTGGCACACAGATGGTTTACAACCGGGATTAATATATAGGATACTTTTTATCCCGAAATTCCCACGGGATCGAAACTTACGCGAGTGAAACCGTGGGGCGCAGCTAGTAATTCTATACTTAAATAAATATTTATTACGTCCGCGAATCATGTTTAGATCAACATACAACCGGATACGGATCTGCAAATTGGAAAAACGTAAGAAAAATTGTTTTTCTCTTTTAGTTTTCGCTTGCTTGCGTTACGTTACTTTCGCCTTAAGTCGGCACTTTTTGAACGCCAAAAGAGTGTGTACCAAGTCATCTGTGAGGATAAAGATATCCTCACAGATGACTAGGAGACCTAGGTTACGGCTAAGCCATTGCGCTATCCCCTCTTTATCAGATTAATTGCCCAGAAATTAAGACGTCAATAAAGCGTAGGCAGATACTGGGATATATAATACACCCGAACATTTTGAAGACCAGTCCGCACCAATCTAAAGGCTCGGGAGCAGACAGGCGAGATGCGATTCTGGTAGAACAAATTTCTATGAAATTTTCATAAAAATGTTCTACGAGTCGTGTCGCGCCTGTCTGCGAGAGTGTTAAGGTTGCTTACCTATGTTATTACATATATGTTACCTATGTGACGTAATGCAGGTATATTATGACAGGTATTCAAGTTCGCTATTACCACGAACCACCAGAAAACATGCGATATAGTATTGCATAACAATAAAACTGTAAAACCTTACCACCAAAACAAAAGCCAGAATTATAGTCGCATAATCCGCCTATGATGTTCTCACTGCTGGGACACAGGCCTTCTCTCAGTGAGAGGGAGTGGGCCGCAAACCACAACGCGGGCCCAGTGCAGGTTGGTAGAAGTCATATGTTTTCGAATTTTTGGTTCTAGGATATATCTCTATCCTCACGATGTGTTCCTTCACCGTTCAATTACATATATATACATACATATATAGCAGAACTTACTTATATTTTGGACACCGTCCCACTGCAATATGCTCATCGCTTCATTCGAGTACATCAGCCAGGATAGATGACGTATCCAGGACACGTATTTTGGCATTGAACTGAAAAAAAGGTTAAAACAGGTCATTCATGATGATTTATTTTGTTGAATCTACTAAAACCAGTTAAACGTATGCCTGACTCCATTTTGAGACACACGCACTTTAGAATTAGGTAGTGAAAAAAATGTATTAAGTCTAAGATTAATGATAAAGAATAGATTAGGATCTAGACTTCATTAAAAGAGTCCACCAAAGTATTGAATAATAATAATAGTGCAGATAAGTGCCACTTATGATACCAAAAACCTTATCCGTAATCTGACAGAGTGGACATAGACTCGTCTCACAAACAAAGCAGCATCCACACACCTATACATGTATATCCACACAGCCATCGTTCATGTCACCATATGTTAGTCTATTCTTAAACAGAACACGATTTAGAACTTACATTTGGTTTTCGTTCATTAAGTTTTTTTTCAATTTACTTTTCATTATTTAAAAAAATCACATTTTTGTATTTAGTCTAAGCGTTCTCATGTTGATCCATGTAACTGGAGAAACCTCGGCCCCTGTCACAAAGGATGTCCTATTTCAGGGGTGAGACCTCATTGATATAACGTGTAATGAAGTTTTGGAAATGTTACTATTACTTAGGGACTGGTATGAAAGATAAAGTTAGGTAGTAAGTAAGCATTCCATTATTGTACCCTCCTATCCATTAGGTTAACCGTTTTTTGTCAGCTGTCTTAGAACGTACATATTCCAGATTACGTAAAAGTTAACTTTAAAATGCGTAACAAAATAAATATATAAACTGCCTTACCTTATTTATAGCTTCTTACATAAATTATAATACCGTACGTGTATCAATCAATGTATTGTGTGTTGCTGCAATCACTAGTTCCGTCAACCTTTATTTACCTAATGGACAGGGTGTACGTCGTACTGGAATACTTACTACCTAGCTTGCTCTTTCATGCCATAGTTCGATTATTCTTGTCAATACTAAAATTCTGCATTAGACTGAAACGTCTCAAGCTCTTTTCAAATAAAAATAATTAAGTAAGTATCATTTGATTTAATGTGTTTTTTTTAAACGCCAATAACTCGATAAAACGTTGAAGAAAACATTGAAGAATGTATAAATAATTAAATAGATGAATTAAAGATTCACAGTTTACTCCACAAACGTCCTCAACCGATGTTTATGATATTGTTTATTAATAAAGTTACTCTATTAATGATCTCATTAATAGGCAACACCATGAATATAGAGTAATAAATGACTGTTATTTTCGATTTTTTCTAGTAGCTCTCATAAATACATATTAATAAGGACAATTAAAAAAAAAACGAAGATTTTTCAGCATAATAAGATCGTAACCGTAACACATGTGGTGCTAAGTAAATAACAACTATAAAATCAGTAATTAATGTATCCATACCTTAACTTAATGAAGAGCCCGGACGTCATCATGAGCGCGTAGTCGAAGGGCACGAGGTACGCAATGGCTACCGGCATTGAACCAAACGCACATGAGAAAAACGAACCTGGAAATCAACAATATAATGATGATGTTAATAACAAAAATTAGGGTATATACAGATTCTGCATAGCATAGTATAGCTCCTTGTAAAATTGTAAATCGGGAAAAGTTGTTCTTGAAACGCGAATGTTTCTACCTCCAAGCAGCACCCTAATTACATACCTAACACACTATCAATCTCAATCTGAATCATTTTGAAGGATATTGCTAATCCATTGCTTCATATGTTCGAAAAATGTGTCTGCTCAACAACGTAAATAACGCAATGAATTTTGTTGAACTGTCCCAGTCTACTGATAGTGTATTACCCCGCAGGTTAAAAGGATGAGATATGGGCTTTGGATTGGTCTCCGAGCGATGAGCACAATTTAATGAAATATAGAGAATACTAAGAGATAGATGTAATCTACGACAATAAGGCAAGTCGTGTGTCATTTTCGCCTTCGGCTAGTTAGACTTTACGTTAAGAGCCATCTTTTTTTTTTTTAAATGATATAAACTAGTGTTTGACTGCGATCCCGCCTGATGGAAAGCAGTGATGCAATCGTTGATGGTAAAGCACACTAATTTATTATGAGCCTATTCACTCTAGCCTTGAAGACACTTAAATTGCAATTCTCATCATCCTTTTTCACCCAATCCTGAGTATAGGTCTCCGTCTTTATGTGTCATGCTTCCTTGGCGAGCTATCTGCGATCAACAATTGGTCTCCCAAGACATTGTTTTTTATTTATTTTTCTATTGCTGAATGGGCCTGCTCTTGGCCTCGATCACGCTTGAGGAAAGTAACGGATGAGGTCTATGTTGGAATGAGCGTGCCCAGAAATACAGCCTGTAGAATACCGGGCAAGCAACATTACACCGATGTCCATTAATGGGAGGGAATGTTGCTCCGTGGTTTACGGATTGGTTTTCTACTTACCACAGGCAATAGCAACGTTGAGCACCAGTATAGCCAGGAAGACAGTGAAGCTGAACGCGTACAAGGAACCTCGAAGACCTGCGATCCAGTACACCACCAGGGTGAAGAGTGTCGGCTCTATCAACAAGCCTGGCAGCTAGGAACAAAAATACGACAGTTATTACTATTCAGGTATTTTAAGTTTTTTTTTTCTATACCCAATACAAAACTCGGAACATATAGGTACCTACCACGGAAATATTTCCGGAAAGTCGTATTGCTGTTTAAGCAGAATTTTATAAGCAGGTGGGTTTTGCTTACCAAATGAAAACAGAAGGGACTGCACTTATGCAACAAAAAATATTGCTATTAAGCTAGGTAAGGTAGGTTAGGTAGTAAGTGAAAAAATAAAAATGTTTTTTTCGGAACAGAGCGTCAGGACAGGACTAACAGGAGGAGGAGCGGAGGAGGGCTAGGTAAGATAGGTAGGGGGTAAACTGCGCATGCCGCGGTTGGTTCGTGGATGGGTGACCATTTTTACATACCAAGACCTCGGAAAGCACTTTGTTGTAGGAAGACTTCGGGGTAGTTTTTGTTGCACTGCGAGGTTTTTTTTTTTGTTGCAGCGGGCGTAGGTATAGAAACTTGACTTACAAGCTAGAAAATAGATAAATTGTCCAAGGCAGTTTTGGACAATGCAGGCAGAGGCAGGCAGACAATGTTACAATAAGAAAAGCGTGAAGTACGAAGTCTAGAACTATACCGCAAGAATAATAGAGTCTATTAGTTTATGCCGCCCTACTAAATATAATATGAAAACATTGTCCTAAAGCTTAGCTATAGCTTAGCCCAGACCTGAAACCCAGCCGGAAACAGCTTCCAATGGAGATCCCTGAAATAAACGGAAAGATCTCACCAGATTGGCCCGCAAAGAGCCCTCACCGTCACCGACGTCACCAAGATCCTCGGCCGTAAAGCATGAACGCACGTATGTCACTTTTCCACCGTTTCAAGGTGTTTTAATTTGCACCCACGAAAACAACACGCGAAACACCATTCAAATTTCAAATTCGAGTTTCAAACTCAAAGTCAACCAACTACATGTTGTGCACGTGAAAACACGACAGGACACGTCTGTCCTCTTTTACGGACAGTACCCGAAAAATCTACCCAAACTGGCATATCCTAGAACCAAAAATTCGAAGACGTGACATCTACCAACCCGCACTGGGCCCGCGTGGTGGATTATAGCCTACTTCCTCTCATCTAGAGGAGGCCTGTGTCCCAGCAGTGGGAACATTATAGGCTGATTATGATTATGGAATTCATCATCTGCCTAGCCTTTTCCCAACTATGTTGCGGTCGGCTTCCAGTCTAACCGAATGCACCTGAATACCAGCATTATGATTATGCAATTGCCAATCTATATTATTCCGCCCTTTGGTGTCACAATAATTATTTATTATATGTAATAAATTAAACTACTTATAAATGAGGGTTCACGGCTGGTAGGATTAGTTGCTAACCTCACCTAACCAAAGACTTGTCAACAGGGAGATTGCGCATTATTAAAAAAAAACTGGTAAAACAACAACAAAACGAACAGGATTAACAAGCGGCATGGATAATTCACGAGACAGCAGGCATTTAGCTGGCCTTCAAATATTGGAGAGGTTCGTAAAGGTTCATAATGAAAAATACACTGATTATCTATGTAAAGGTATTTCTACCTCAGACCATGAATGATCACTCAGTTTGCTAAGATATGTAGTTTCTTAGCCCCACTCAGCTTGCTAACCGAGATATGTAGATTCTTAGCCCAGGAGCATTTGTGCAGGAAGGCCTGAGAATTTGGGTTTATTTATTTATTTAAACTTCTCGCACGCAATAACGTACAAAGGCGGGATTAAGGTCTTGGGCATTCTTTACCAGTAAACCAAGGGTGATATAGAGATACAGGAGAGGAAGGTGCTCTGTTTTTTGTGTTTCTGGGGGACTACTCTCAGTCCGTCAACGTCATAGTAGTAGTATTAGTTCCTTCCAGAAGTAATTGCTCCATCAAAACAAGTGTCAGATTAAATTTTTCGATCGGGAGTATACATATCTGCAGTAGACAACTGTCAAATAGTATTGTCATTCGTTATTAGTTCGGGCCCCGAATTAAGCTTATG
Organism: Apamea monoglypha; assembly: GCA_911387795.2. NCBI lineage: Eukaryota > Metazoa > Arthropoda > Insecta > Lepidoptera > Noctuidae > Apamea > Apamea monoglypha. Next base: position 16,482,093 of record OU426924.1, read on the forward strand.
TCCGTAAGTGATGCGGAGCAGGAATGGCTCGTAAAATCAGCCAAAACTACGGGTTTCATGTTGAGGGCGTAGACCCTGACACAACGTTGAGCTAAAATGCGTTTTGGGGAAAAAGGCGACTGATGGCTGACTTTTTCCTGGACTAATGGAACAATCATTTACGATGCTATTTCAAGGATAACAGTACTCACCAGAGCCACCATCCTTGCAGTATAATAAATCGGCGCTGTATACAATCCAGCTTTCAGCTCTCTATTTAGCAGCGGGAACTCTTCGGGGAACATGTGGAGAACAGAGTACATGGGGCTGAAGGTGTTCTCTGCGATGATGATGAACAAGGCACCCTGGACGTCCTGGATACCTGACTGAGTCAGCCGGGCGGTACCCATGAAGCATAGCCCTGCTGTTAGTGCTATAGCCTGTAGAAGAAAATGTCGTAGTTAGTGTAGTAGAAAAAGTTATAAAGACTGGTGGGAATAATTAATCCTGGACTTGACTTGTCTCATTTAAATGTAATTAATAAGGAGCTCATTAATATCGCTCATATTTCGATTATAAAGCAGGCAATATGTAGCCATAGCTTAGGCAAGAAGGCTTAAGGGCAAGAGAATGATGATAATGAGCGTAGACGTCATCCTAACTAAGAATATACATATAACTTTTCAACTTACCAATTTCTGTAATATCCTTACAAATTGCACTCTCGGATCACGGATTACTACAAGTACATATCTGTATATTAACCACCACAGCTTCGTCAGGAAGAAAGGACGTTCGAAGGTTTCATGTGTTTCTTGATTCGTCTGGGAAATTAACAAAATATGAGTTAGCTACGAACCGAAGTAACATCTGGGATTGTAAGCGGGCCTAATAACAAGCCCTGTGGAACTCCTGTATTATAACTCTTAAGATGATAATGCCGATACGCATCTAATAAATCGTACCATTATCTACGAATGCTTGGCTCAAGACCGACATGGTCTGTCGACAATAAATCATACTTTAGATCTAGTTGTTGACCTTTATTAGAAAGAACGACAATTTACACTAGCTTATTGACCAATTTTATTGATAGCACGTGTATTTGACTTTTGACCCTGAGATTTTTTAATAACATTTACGATGACCGGTAAAACACATCTTCTGAAGATACAATTATTATTTCTTCAAAAACATCTAATTCATAACTCGGTCAGCAACTTGTTAACTTACACAACGAACAGAATCCTCATTGTCCATCAAGTGGAATTCGAAATGTATTTCCATGTCCAGTTCTTTGGCAGCATCGCTGACTGCGAATCTGTCGCAAACATTCTTGATGGCCTGTCGTGAGGCTGACTCCGAGCCAGGAGTGATGGACAGCACCTTAATGAAGTAGTCTGTGGGGTTGTACATGAGGGGGCATTGGTACCCCAGGCTGAAACAAACGCACATACATAAGGATATGGAATATTTGAAGAGGAAATGATCTACCTTCTGTAGGCAGGTTTGACCAGTTTTATTATTTGGCTGTCAATTTTGACATTTATACCCTTTTAAATTTAAATAAGCTAGCAACGATCGATGTCGGCACGAGCTTGACTCCTATATTCCGCACTATAAATTACAATCTGAATAATTTGAAGAATATTGTTAATCCATTGCTTCATATAAAAATGGCCGCTCAACAACGTAAATAACGCAATGAATGTTGTTGAACTGTCAAAATGAAAGCCATTGCTACTGTTAGTGTGCTACGTAATTACCCCGCAGTTTTAAGGAAACCGTCTAGAGGTCAGGTGACACAGATTCCAATCTAATGGGTGGTCTACAGATAATACGGATTTCAATCACTACCTAATAAAAAAATATTTAATTATCAACTTGTGCCGATTGCCAAACCAATAAAGTTTTATGAAGCATTCATTTTGTTATCATTGATGCATTCAATCCTGTATCTGTAGGTAAAATTAGTTACAGTTTTTTCTTCCTTTATAATTATAACTTTTATGATACCTACCATTAATTTTAATAATATTATGAAAACTGGTAAGTATAAACCGCAAAAAACACTGAGGTGTTTGCCCCCCTGAAAAAATGCGATGCAATGAGGTTAGTTCGTTGAAATGTTATTATGATGCAATTTATTTTATTTTGGAAGAACATTGAGAAGCATTCAGAACGCCAATTCTTGTAATTTACAACGTTCATAATCTGGTCGCAGTCGCATCTCTGCGACAAACAAATGTCAAAAACTTGTCAAAATGTAGGGAAATTAGAAGTATTTTTTGACAGATTGGGACTGAGATCAGACTATGAACGTTCTTAAAATTACGAGAATTGCCCCTCTGGTTTTTTTTTCCATTATTATTCTATAATTTGTGGAACGATGACAGTCTGTATCTTATCATTCTTGTATCGAATTTCATCGGATAATTACTTACAGTTTGTCGAAGAGTAAGGACTGCTGTTTCACTGGTTCTATTATTATATCTTTAACATTAACGTAACGTCTTTAACATCTGTCGATTTGCATGAAAAACAAAATTGAGACGTAGTAACTGTCTAACTGGGTCATTGGTGTAGTGGTCGCAAACACTACTGTCGAGCATAAAGTCATGGTTTCAATTCCTAGATCGGGTAAAGTGTTATTGGGGTTTTCCATAAGAAAAATCTCAGTGGCAGCCCAGTCCCTGAATTTGCGCTCAATAGGCTCGCCTTACATGGGACTTAAAACATAATTGGCGTAATGTGGGTGTACTATACGTACACCTCTGCATAGCCCTTTAGGCATTACAGGCGTGATGTTAAGTTTATCTAACATAATAACCAGCCTATAATGTTCCCACTACTCGGACACAGGCCTCCTTTCAGTAAGACGGAGCGGGTCGTAATCCACCACGCGGGACCACGTGACAAGATGTCACAGGTCTTCGATTTCTTTTGGTTCTAGGTCATGCCGGTTTCCTCACGATGTTTTCCTTTACATTTTTGAGAGCAGTAGTGAAGAAATAATTTAAACAAATTAAAACGCCTATTTGGGTTCGAACCTACGACCTACATCTGTTCTCGTAAGTCGCGGCAGTTACCACTGAGCCACCAATGCTCTAACAGTAACATTCTTATCTAGCAAAGATGTCAACTAAATGAACTAGATGCTGAAAATCAAATGCACTGAACTAATATGAGAATGCAATTGTGAGACGTTGCTAAAGAGTCGGGAAGTCCTATTAGGGTCACAGCCTAGGCCAGCCCATTTAGACGTTGGAACACAATTGTATTGGATCAATACTAATTATTATGGACGACTTGTCAAATAAAACGTGTTCATCTCCATAGATTTGCCATCACTGGAATCCAGAACTGCTTTGCGAAAGATTGATTAAGGGATGATTTTTCAATCGACAGATAATTTTTATTCCTAGAATAAAATTGACGTCTGTCAGATTTTGTATGGAAGAACTGTCAAAAATTTTAAATTGTTCCTCGGATATAATTATCTGGTGGCGGAAAAATCAGCCCTTAAAAGAGTCTCTATGGAGTTTCTCCATAGAGATCTACGTTTTGGAATGGGAAAAATTAACTACGTTGACAATTCAAAAGTGCTTGTAAATGGTTCAATTGAAATAAATGCTCTAAGTTTGATGCCAATGTTGCGATAATGGCAATGACTAGGAACCTTTTTAATTAAGCAATGTCTCAGTAAAACTTGCATCATCAATTAAAAATGGTGTTTTATTAGTTTTTTAATGATCAATAGTTAATGAATTTAACGGCGTCATAATGACAGTGGAAGTCACTATTTTTTTTCGTCATAATCGATGTTCTAGTTAAAATTGCAACATGCAATGAAAATGCAAATGCAATGAATGTGGCTTTGCATTCAGTTTTTTTGCGATTAAGTTAAAAATGAAAGAATGTATTTAACGATATCTTAATGACCACGTGTTTAATTTAATGATTAAAGTTTTGTATTAATTTTTTTTTTGCTATTAGTATTAGGGAAGATAACAAGTAGGTAAACGTCGCTAGTGATAACAAATACATAATTGCGAATTTTTATTTTCAACTTCGCCTCTTGTCAAAATTGCAGCATCGATGTATTGAATGCTGTATTTTATTGTGTTCTTTTTGTGATTAAAAACGATGAATGAATTTAACTAATGTGAAATGTATTTATTAGCTCGTTAAATGCTCTTAAAGAATTATTATACAACTTAAAAAAGCGGTTTTTGATTCAGTTTATTTTTTCAATTAAAAAGTGAGCGAATCTAATGGCTATTTAATGACGACGACTTATTTTTTAACTATCAACACCAAGTATAATAAATATCTAGTAAAAAATGCATCATCAATGAAATACAGTTTTTTTGTACTTAATTAAGAAATTAGGAATGATGCTAATTATTAATTACATGATAACGATAATGTCTTCTTTTTAATTTACCAAATAATCAAGTCTCGTTGAAATTGCATCATAAATAAAGCGCGCTTTTGTACCTATCTGTCTGTGTGACCGTCAGCGAATTGAGATGCGGTTTTCACCATCATTTAGGGAATTTATTCCAGGTTTACATGCGGATTACTTTAATAATAAACTTACATATAATAAAGAAATCTCGTTGTTTTGTCAAGTCGTAAAAACCGTGCGTAGCGGGGCGGGTTGCTAGATTTGCAATAAAACGGTAAAAGATGCTTGAATTTACTTTTTTACGATTTTGCTAGCTCGGTACCTATTCTTTTTGATAAGACAGGTCAAAAATAATGGATCCGCCGTTACATAGTACATGATGAGTGTTGCCCTGTAAAGTCCGTATGTAAACCAGCAGCCTAATTGCATGCATAACGCACTTTCATTTTTCGGGATTGGCATATGAAAGTAGAGGCCTAAGCTCAGCAGTTGGTGAAATCCGGCTGTGGATGATGATGATGATTATATTGGATTCTGATCATTTGAAAATGGCGGAGACCAAATGCAGTTTTAAAAATACGTTTAGCGCTTAATATGTTATGCTCAATATATGTATATTTAGCGCTATTATCCCTCTCACAGAGAGGAGGCCTGTATCCCAGCAGTAGGAACGTTATAGGCTGATTACGTATGTTATCTATGTAGCACTATTATATTATCCATCAACCCGCAGCCCCATGAGTGGAATACCTCGTGGATAGAGGACGGCTCACTCCCTCTCACAGAGAGGAGACCTGTGTCCTAGTGGGAACATTGTAGTTGATTATAGGCTGATTGTACTAAATATGTTAAGAGGTTTGTGGGGCAAGCAGGCATTATATTCCGTAATTTATTCCGTCGATTGAATTTGTACCAGTCACAAATTTCGTTTATTATTAAATCCTATATTGCGAATAATTAATGTCCCTTACTTATTCATACTATTTTAATTTGACACTTAAAATAAATGGCCTACGCCGAGAAGCATGTACAGACGCCAGCACATCAAGCTACTACAATCTGTCAAATTTCTTTAATACATTTTCAACTTTATCGTTAAAGCATTAAGGTTCAAGGTTGATTGCGAAAATTTGACAGTTTCGGGTAGCTTGACCTGCTGGCGTCTGTACAAAGATTTTATGTAAAATAAATTCATTAATAATAATATAATATGGCTTAATAGCCAAGAGCCTCGACCAACACCTGAGGAGGCTCTCGTTGGGCAGCTGGATCAATGGCTTGATTCAGAAAGCGGTAGTTCTGGACACGGCTCGCATTGTCAGGAGGTTCCTCTCTCTGTAGCTTGGACCGTGTTCCCGATACCGGTGGGCTACTATTTTTTATATTTTTAAATGTTTTTATATCTTTTATATTCTAATATTTAAAAATATAATTTATATGTTTACATTTAAATAAAGGATATAATATTATAACAATAATAATAGTTTATTTCTCACCAACATAGCAACAGGATTACATATTAAAAAAAAGTACTTATTATTGGGTAAGTATACTACTGTCATATACATTGTACAATAATAATCCCACAGCATTTGTGGTGGTAAAGAGAGGTTTACTTAGGGTATTGACTCTTATCTTCTGAACTAGGCGAGGTCTGTATCTCAGAAGATAGCGCTCAACTGACCATTTCATTATTTTATAACCTAAAACATTGTGTGCTACTGTTTTAATTTATTAATAAAGAATAAAAGTGTGTGTGTGTGTGAGAGAGGGTGTGTGTGTTTAATTAATTAATATGTTTATGGAGGAGCGTTTATCACAATAGCTGTGTCATCAGCGTTGGTATATATTTTTGCGTAAGGCATTGTCACTGTGCAAAGGTCATTAATATATGTATATTTTAAATAACGTTGGTCCTAACACGCTCCCCTGGGGCACTCCGTAAGAAACTAATTTCTCGTCAGTCAAGTTGGAATCAATTTTAACTTTTTGAGTTCTGTTGCTTATCTATGAACAATTGTAAAGGTGTACCCCTGATGCCCATGTTCTCCAGTTTGGTTAAGACGTTGGAAACAGAGACTGTGTCAAAGGCTTTCGCCATATCCAAGAAAATGCCGAGACATTTATTTTTAATGTCAAGTTGTTTTACAATGTTTTTATAGCAACGCAAACCAGTTAAATGTAAAAAAAAAACTAGTTTAATACGTAATATGAACAGGTAAATGAACGATTTGAAAGAAAGAAAGAAAGAAAATACGTTTATTTGCGGTAAACATGACGACGTTGCGACGTTGCGATTTGACGTACATAGGTACATTTACCTACGCATAGAATGTCCTTTACATGGAACTGGCCTTTATATAAATTACGTTGCACGTCACGTTAATTTTATTGAAATACTAGCTTCTGCGCCCGACTTCGTCCGTGTGAATTTTTTTCCGCGCTATTAGTACTTCGTTTTCACTTAGCGTTCTTTCTGACTTTTTTCTTTTTGGTTGGCTCCTAAAGCCCTTAGCGTGATGTTACGTAGCTTATAGTGTTCCTAGAATTGTGCTATCAAATTCAAAAAGATTTTTGCAAATCCGACTGTAAGTTCCAGAGATTAGCGCGTTCAAACAAACCAAAAAACCAACAAAAAAACAAACAAACTCTTCAGCTTTATTATTAGTAAGATATATAGAGATAGATAAATTATTTATTGTGTGACTTCTAGTCTGTGCTAAATAAACATAAATTCTTTCAACCTTCCTTCTTAAAAAAAGTTTCCAAACTCACCTCTTAAAAAAACTTAAAGCTTGTGTGGCAGTACCAGCAAAAGCCACTCTCCCTTCAGCAAGGAGTACCAGCTTATCGAACTGTGCCATCAGTTCCGTATTAGGCTGGTGGATGGTGCATATGACCGTCTTGCCCTGGGCTGCACTGGCTCGGAGCAGGGTCATCATCTGATGGGCTGAGGATGAGTCCAAGCCTGTGGTTGGCTCGTCGCAGAAGAGGAGGCCAGGGTCTGTTAAGAGCTGGGAAAGAAGGTTTTATAAGAAAGGTTTCTTGGAAAAGAACAACTTCATTTACAGCAGGATTTTTGCTTGAGTCGCCAAAAATATGTTCAACAGCGTTACTGAGTCTCGCTTTTTTATAAATTTTCTCGGTTTACAATTATTTGGGATGTAAGGGCACTGTTACCATCTCCGTGCCCCAAGTCAACCTCACCTGCTCGTGGTGCATCCTGCTGAACAACAAACGAGGCTCTGACAACCGACAAATGGCGGTATAACCATGTAATTTCGCCGCTAAATGGCGCATATTAGTGACGGGCAGCAGCTTCACTAGTACGAGAAGCTGCGACCTGCGAAAGCCAACCCGCATGCCCAGGGTGGCGATTATAGGCAAGCCCTCCAATACCAAGCCAGAATCAGCCACGGCCCCCAGTTCCTGGCCGCCTTGCTATTCCTGATTTTGGCAGCGATCACGGTTACGGCAAGGTGCGAAGAATCCCCGAGTTACGAATGGCCCCCAAACCCAACTGACCTTAGCGACGTATAGCGGACTCTTTAGGAGAGGTCTACCCTCTCCTAAAGAGTCATAGCATCGCATAAAGCAGTCCAGCAGTGGACTGCTTTATGCTGATGATGATGACAATTATTTGTCGTATGCATGAATATCATGTCATTTGAGTGTCATAGTCATTCAATAAATTGTTTTGTATTTAAATGGACGCTGATTTTAAACCAGTTTGATGAGCTTTTATCATAAATTTCAATCAATAAAAAAATCTACACTTCAAGTATTGACATATAAAAGAAGCGTAAAACTATATTAAAATGTAAAATATTCACTAGAAGACTGTTCTAGTGCCTGCTTGTTATCTTAAAACAAATATGTAAATATTATAATTATGAAGAAATATGCAAGTATACATACACGTGTTTATACTTATTTCGTGTTTTCTAATCCTAATAATAGATTTAGGTAAAAAAATCTTATTTAATTTGCATAAACATTTACATTTGGGCTTTAAAAAGGAGTTTGTGCAAAAAAAAAAGACCAAGAAATCGTTTAAAAAAACTCACCGTGAACACCCTAGCAATAAGTGGATGGAAAGTTCTCGGTGAGTTTTTACAGAATAGTATTAGGTACTGATGCAGGTAACAAAACAGCCTGTTAGCATTTTGACACTAACTTAACTACAATAAAATCCAGAACAGGAAATTCAGGCTTAACATTTACCTGCCGATCTTTAAAATAATTTTCAAGTGTTTTTTTGTGTTTATGTGGGATGTGTGGTGTTACACGAATGGATAGAATAAGAAATGAGTACGTATGAGGAAGTCTGAAAGTGGCACCGGTAACTGAAAAGTTGTGTGGAAATCAGTTGTCATGGTAAGGGCATGTGATACGGACGAATGAGGAAAATGTCGTGAGGAAAGTTTTGAGTATGAATTTCGATGGCTTTATGAGTAGAGGAAGATCAAAGAAATGATGGATGGACTGTGTGAATATGGTTAGAAAGGGGGTGACTACCGAGATGGCGACTAATAGAGAAGTATGGAAGAAAAAGACATGTTGCGCCGACCCCAAATACATTGGGATAAGCGCAGGAGAATGATGACTGACCTTCTACTATTCAGATTATTTAGAAGTCTTACGTAAGAAACTGACTGACTGACTGACACATCAATGCACTGCTGAAACTACCTAATAACGTGAACTTTTGTAAACGGCTTCCTTTTATAATGTAGGGGAGCACTAAAAAGACATCTATTTGTAAAACCTAATATTCCTTTGATGTGTAAACTGCAAAATTAGACCGAATACTTATTTATCTGAATAAATTATATATAGTAATAAATAATATAAATAATTATATAAAACTCGTAAACAAAATTTTTCGAAAACTGCGTTTCAAGGGGGGTGGAAAAAACACTCTGTTTTAAATTTTTAGAGGTAACTATTTACGAAGTGCTAGTGTTGTATATGCAAATTATAACCTTTGGTTTTTTTTACTGATGAGGAAAATTATCACATAACACATTATCAGCCTATAATGTTCCCACTGCTGGGACACAGACCTCCTGTCTGTGAGAGGAAAAATTATGAAAGACCACAATTTGTTATTTTAATTCATTACTGCATCAAGTACAATAATTCCCGATAAATTGATTAAACTCATAATTATTTTATTAATATTAGTACTTAATTAAAACAATTCTCGCCACCGCAGAACTCAACTTAATTGCATAACATTTTAACAGTTCAAAAATACTAACGGCGATGTGGAATCTGCCATCAGAGACGAGTTATTTGAATAAATGGTGCAATTTGGTCAACAATGCTTCTAATGAATATATGAATAAAAGTTAATGCGATTGTTTGTGCAATTAGGAACAAATTACACCGGAAAAACCCCAAATGCAAATATCTTTCTTCTTACTAATACCTACTCGTATTACTCGGAAACTTTCGGTTCATGAATGGAACATAGTGCTTTTTTTTTTGTTTTCGGGGGTAGCCTTCAAAAGGCACCCGACCTCCGGGGAGTGAAGTCGGGAAGTGTGGGATTTTTATCTCAGTAAAACCACCCCGGTGATCACCATCCGCACATAGGGGTGGTCCCGGTTCCACATAGTTTTCACATAGTACCTAACGTTACAGAAAATACTTTATTGAAGGTAAAGTTCGTTTTTAACTCAGTTAGTTATCTGACATTTCAAGTCTTTATTATGCTTTTTAGTATCGGAGTATGACTTTACACCTGTCAAATCACTCTTAAAGAAACGAACTTTAGTGGTATCAATACCAGTGTAAGCTGGCCTATTAATCAGTTGAAACTCAATACTACAGTGTTCCAATCGACGTGCGGACGACTGTACCTACTCGCAGCTTAGTTCTGCGGGGTAATCGCGTAACACACTATCAGTAGCAATGGGTTTCATTTTGACAGTTCAACAACATTCATTGCGTTATTTACGTTAATAAGCAGACACATTTTCCGAACATATGAAGCAATGGATTAGCAATAGGTATCCTTCAAAATGATTCTGATTGAGATCGGTAATGTGTTACGTAATTAGGCTTCTGGGTAGACGCAATGTGGATAGCCAATTAAGACAAGCTAAAAAGGTAATTCAAATATTTGTTACCTCTGTTGCAAACGCCAGTCTCTTCCTCTCTCCGCCTGACAAAGTTTTCCTTCCATCCAGGCCTCCTATGAGGGTGAACCTGGATCCATATAGGGACAACTGGCGCAGGAGTTGGTTTACTCGTCTCTTGCGGGCTAAGGAGGATGTGCGTCCGTCCATGCGTAGTCGTGCCTAAGGGAGGAAAAGATTTTTATGGAAAGGGCAAATGAGTACCATGTGTTACGAGGCGTGAAACAATGGGGTTTCAGATTTTCTTGTTGCATGTCATGTACAGACGCCAGCACATCAAGCTACTACAACCTGTCAAATTTATTTAATAGATTTTCAACTTTATCGCTAAAGCATTAGGTTCGAGGTGGCAAAATTTGACAGTTTCGGGTAGCTTGAACCGCATTCGTATCACACACAATCGTCTTAATTTTCGAGTTTCATTACATCAAAAGAACTATGAATATTTCTAGGTTAATGTTCATAAAGAAGGCGTTTAATAAGTAACATAGTTATTGCTACTTACCATGATAGTAAGGTGCTCGATAACCGAGAGGTTGTCGACAAAGAGGTCGTCTTGGTGCATGTAGCCACTCTCTTGATGCATGAACTCGCCAAGCTGTGTGCCGTTCATGGCGATGTCTCCATCCACTATGGTTCCCACTGTAGAAAGATAAATAATTTAAACGCCATCTTAGGACTATTTTTCCAATTTTCAGATCATTTTCCTCAGACATTAAATCTGGTCATTGAAATTTTTGAAGTGTAATTTTTTTTATTACTAAATTACAGTAGATACCTTAGTAAAAAAAAAAAATTACACTTTAATTAAGATATTTCCATGGTGTAAATCTGTAGCACAGGTGGAGTGACAGCTCACCTTAACCTCACTTCACCTAAGTTTTCACGGTGAGTTTTTTGTAGAATATACTCGTACATGTACCTATACTTTCAAGATACACAAAGCGTGTAAGTACTTATTTACAGTAGGTAAGTTAACTACCTAATTTCAGGTGTAGGGAAAAGTACCTATAGGTATAAGGTATAAGGTATAGGTATAAGTATATATAGAATTCATTCATATTACAGACCTTAGTTTGTGATATGAATGAATGCAGTCACACATACACTCGAAATCATTACCCTCCTTCTGGAGCAGTCGTGCAGATGTAAAAGATGCTAACTAATTTGGATAGCTGATAATGTCGAATTAATGTGATGTGTGTGTGCGTGACGTATTTTTTTTTTTGAAGAATATTTATAATATTTGAAAGCGCACTGTACTTTCTGTTCTCGTTTCTAATTTCCACTTGAAATGTAGTAATAATGAATTAACTAATAGAACAAGTTTAACTAATAGTACAAGTTTAACTAATAGTACAAGTTTAGCATTTCTTCTTTTTTATGTTTACATAATAAGAAAATAAAGACAATGCCGTGATTTTTTTTTTACACTACTGATAAAAAATCTAATAGATTTTACTTTCTTTTATTTTCTTCTACGTAACACTACAAAAATCCGCCTATAACGATCCCACTACTAGGACTCCGTAAGGAAGACCTACTCTGTGTGAGTGGCCTGCAGTGGACAACGCAGGACCAGTGGGGGTTGGCAAAAAAAACTAGCTAGTTTTTTTTTCTAAAAATTAATAAATTAAGATTCATCTGCCTAGCCTTTTCCCAACTATGTTCGGGTCGGCTTCCAGTCTAACCGGATGCAGCTGAATACGAGGATTTTACATAGAGCGACTTCCTATCTGATTTAAAATGATTAAGGATATGAGATAAAATTTTAAGGATTTAATTTCAACCTTATTGACAGCTTCCTGAACTATGTGCGTCATAATTTAATAGCATGTGTTTACTTGGAACTAAATAGAAATCTTTGAGGTCGAATATCTACTGCAATAAACCATTACGAGTTTTTTACGTATGCTAAACGTTATGATGGCCTCAATACGTATATTGTTCATAAATATATTACTTAATAAATATTTGAGATTATAGAGTGCATTTTATTTTAATAATTATAATAACCAGCGACGCGCTCCGGCGTCACCGAAATATTTCTTTATTTTTTATAACTTTAATTTGACAGCTTCCTAAGCTGTTTGCGTCATGTTTCTTGGATCTAGAAATCTATTTGATGCCCTATGATTTTTTTCATTCTTTTTTATGTAAATGTATCTATCTACATATTATTAATATTATTTTATATGTATTATGTAAATATTATAGCCTATAAAATAAAAAGTATTCTAATTTTAATGTATTATACACATGAATATTCCGGAATAAATTTGCTAAGTGATGTTGAAACCACATAAAAATCCGTTGCGTAGGTTAGAAGAACAGTCGCACAGACAAACACGAAACTTCTTCAAAACGACTTCAAATTAGATTTTTATATATAGATTCACAAAAGATCAGAGCACCACATAAGTAAATACCTGTAGTGACGTTAGCAGTTAAGATTTGCTTACTATTAAAAATCCATCTAGAGTTTCGGAAGCGTATTTCAAACGACGTTCAAAAACCTGCTGAACCTAATAAAATGTCAAAGCAGTTTTCCGTAAATAAGTTCCCGCTACCGAAAATTGTATATTGACAAGTGTTATCTTCAATTTATACATACTAATAACTATACAGGGTCACTGGTAGAACATTACCAACCTCTCAGGACTATTTTACTTACATCATAAACAACAACTTTTGTTCTATGACTTTTATTAATTCATCAGACTTTCAACAAAAATAAACATATTTCAATTCAACGAATTCAAATATTCGATTTTCTGTTACGAACTCTACGCGAAGCAAAAGAAAGCGCTAGTTAGGTAAACAAACTGCCGTGTCTAGTACAAAATTCAGCGGAGGGGAGCGGGGGTTAGATGGAAAAACGAAATTTTAAAGGTTTGGTTTTGGTAAATGTATTATGTTTTGTAAAAAGTCATGGAACAAAAATTGTTGTTTATGATGTTAGTAATCCAGTCCTGCAAGGTTGTTTGGGTTTTACCAATAACCCTGTATATTTTTATGTTACCTATGTATTTTCTGGTATACAATATAGTATAAATAAGTAATTCCATGGAAAACCACACATACAGTTATTTCACGTCTGACAGCAGCAAGCTAACAGCAAACTTATTGTGACGAGAATAAAGATCACAATGATTTTGACAGACTTGTCAGTGGCAGCAACCCAACAGCAACCTTATTTCAATGAGAATAAAGATCACTGTGATTTGGACAGTGATGCAAATAAGAAATAAAGTAACTGTGAAGTAACTATGTATCTTTACTTTTGAAAAACAAAATACATTCAAAAACAAAATGAATACAAACATACCTGGATTCCGATGTGCCAATGCAGTCATGAGTGTAGTTTTGCCTGCTCCACTGCAACAAAAATAAAATATAATTCAGGAATAATATTGATGAGTTTCCTATACAGGGTGGCAAGAACATCGACGCGACCTCTAGCGTAGAAATTGATCGTTAGTTATCAAAAAAGAAATCTGCTGTTTCATAGAGGAATACCGACGCGGTCAAAATGTATGAAACAGCTATTTTTTTTTTTTATTGAAAATGCACCAACGTTTAGAATTACTGTACCAGCAGCGGTGAGGTTTGTGAAAATTTAGGTTTTATATTTGATTGTGTTGAGGATTTTAAAATAAAACGATGCGGTTTTAACGGGTAAATTCTATATATTCACCATCTTTTTTACAATATTCAGGGAGAGGGGTGAGGGAACAATATTTTGGCTAAAAACCAATTACAATCGAGAGTTTACTATTAGGTACGTAGCATATGGTGTCGTTCTTTGCCTCGAGATGTCGCCATCAGTCGCTATGTGAGATTACTCCTCTCTCCTGTATTTTATAAGTTTTACCACGAGTGAAGACAAATGAAGCAGAGTAAAAACAACAGTACCCTAATTACTTAACACACTATCAATCACAATCTGAATCATTTTGAAGGACATTGCTAATCCATTGCTTCATACCTTCGAAAAATTTGTCCGCTCAACAACGTAAATAACGCAATGAATGTTGTTGAACTGTCAAAATGCAAACCGTTGCTAGAATAGTGTGCTACGCAATTACACCGCTGGAACCACTATCTCATAAATTTCCTAATTTGACAGCAAATAAACAACTCGTAGTTTGTTTTTTAGTGATATTTGTTTAAAGCAAAAAGTCCTACATTTCCATACAACCGTATCTCAGTACAAGCAAACTTATCATACAGCTTACTGTTGTATTACTTATACACTTCGTAGATAGAAATACCTCAGAGTCGAAGCCTAGGCGCGCATACGCAGGGTAATATGAGATTGTAACTGAATGTAGATCATAACTTTCCAGTTGAGTTATTTGTACCGATAACTGACCGTAATGAGGAAATATAATTCTGTTTCAATGCTAGAATATGTTCTTATTAAAATTATAATCAACTGTTAGCTAAATTTAATTTAAGCTAATTTCTACATTTAACTACCTACCTCTTTAATTTATATGGTGTACAGTCACGAGCACCAATATGTCAACACTTGACAACTTTCAATTGCGATTTTTTCGTGAAATAACGAATGCAAGGTTAAACTACGACACATCACAAATAAACCTATGGGTTCGAAAATGCTATGTTCGTAACAACATAAAATTTCATTAAAAAATAAAGGAGTAAATCGCTTTTGAATAAAGCCGAGTGTATACATACTTTTGCTCGTGACTGTACATATCAACTGGCTGGACAGGACCACTCAATGTGTGTGGTTCTTTCCTCAAAAGACCATTTCAGACACCAATCTACATGATCTGACCAAGATTATGTCTGGAATTTAAAAGAAACTGTGTCCTCTGAGTTTGTATCGGCCTTTCTTCTCAGAGTAGTCAGATAGGAAACGCCAAACTCATCTAGTTTAAAAAAATATGATTGAGGTGTAAAAGTGTTTGTACAAACCTACTTACAGAAAATAAATCATTTATAAAGAATAATATTGTATTTCAATGTCATTTCAATGTTGTACATATACAGGCTGGCCGGAACATTGACGTCCAAAAATAAAATTTAGGTCCCTCGTATCGTGGGGTATCCGAATCACCCCCATGTATGTTCCGCGACTTTTCATAGTTTTCGAGTTACGAATTTTTTTCTGATTTTTTGAGAATGATCGACCTGACCAATCTAAGAAATGGCTTTGTCGAGATTTTTTTTTTGCAACTGAATCTTCGTGAGTAGTACTTTTATGCATAAAATAATCAGCTTCGTAACTGTGATGAAAGTTATGAAAAAGTTGGTCTAAAGTGAAAAAATTACGTTCGGTAAATTATGGCTTAGCATTTTAACTTTAAATAAAAAATTTAAACAGGAAACTTCATGGTTCCTAAGTAGGCTTCAAGAATGCGCCAGACTCTCAGCTTTCATAATCATAAAAAAATTAGCACTTTAGACCAACTTTTTCATAACTTTCATCACAGTTACGAAGCTGATTATTTTATGCATAAAAGTACTACTCACGAAGATTCAGTTGCAAAAAAAAAATCTCGACAAAGCCATTTTTTAGATTGGTCAGGTCGATCATTCTCAAACAATCAGAAAAAAATTCGTAACTCGAAAACTATGAAAAGTCGCGGAACATACATGGGGGTGATTCGGATACCCCACGATACGAGGGACCTAAATTTTATTTTTGGACGTCAATGTTCCGGCCACCCTGTATATAAAAAGTCATCAAATATGAAATATTTTTGTAACGCTTTTATTCAATAAATAAATGAGGAGAGTATCAGTAATTTCTACAAATATCTTGGATTACCGCTGCATCCTGTTAGACTAGAAGGTGACCCAACATAGTTGGGAAAAGACTAGACAAAAGATTATCTTAAAAAGTTACTGAAATGCAATCTAATTATAAGTATATCATTTTATTGTTATTATTATTATTTTTTTTAAAAACGTTGCCTCACTAGGAATTTCTCCTGTATATTTCTCCTGTTTATTTGTCCTGTGTGTATGTGTGTGTGTGTGTGTATTATTGTTGAATGGCGTGCAATAGGAGAGGCCTATGACCAGCAGTGGACTGCTATAGGCTTATGATGATTAACTTAATTATAAGTGTTTTCAATAGACCGGTGCGTACTTAAATATACATTTTATGATCCGTTATTATAATGAGGTCATAGTAATAATAGTTACTATGTAATGATGCATATTCGGAATAAAATTAATTTTATAATTTATAATTATTATTAAACTAGCTTCGCTAAGTTTCGTTCCCGTGTGAATATCGGGGTAAAAAGTATCCTATGTGTTAATCCTGGTTATAAACTGTGTGCCAAATTTCATTCAAATCCGTTTAGTAGTTTTTGCGTGAAAGAGTAACAAACATCCATCCATCAATTCATCCATCCATCCATCCATCCATCCATACAAACTTTCACGTTTATGATATTAGTAGGAAGTAGGATTGTATGCATGACGTCCAAGATCGTGTCATAAAATAAATATGAAATGAAAGGACAAAACAATTCCTTAAATATTTTAAATAATAACTTGATGAAGTTATTATTTAAAATATTTAAGGAATTGTTGAAGTCATTAATTATAACGTCATCATCCAATGATGATGACGTTATGATTAACGACTTTGAAATATAAAATCAAGTTTTGTCAATGGAATATGCAACGAATGACGCACACATCGTAAAATAAATGTAAAAAGCATCTCCACACTAATGCTATCAATCTACTATAATAAAATAGTAACAAAGTCAATACTGTTCACGGGGTAATTGCGTAACAACGCAATTACCCCGTGACCAGTATTGTCTTTGTTACTATTTGAAATACTACTACTTACTTACTTTTACTTTTTTAAATGAAAGCCATTCCTACTCATAGTGTGTTCACTAACAGTAGGAATGGCTGTCATTTTGACAGTTCAACAATATTCATTGCGTTATTTACGTTGTTGGGCAGACAAATTTTCGAACATGCCAAGCAATGGATTAGCAATATCCTTTAAAATGATTTTACCCGATTAAAGTGCTGTATATTGAATATTTTTCAAAAAAAGTAATTGCTACGAGGTTACTATTTTTCAAAAATATAAAAATAAAGTTGCTGCAAATACAGTTTTTAGAATTTTTGTCCGTTTGACTATTTGTCTGGATGTATGTTCCGGATCAGCGCAGAAACGGCTGAACGGATTTGAATGAAATTTGGCACACAGATAGTTTATAACCTGGATTAACACATAGGGTAATCTTAATCCCGGTAGTACATTCCCGTGGGACATTTTCCGACATCCACGCGGGTGAAGCTGCGGGCAAAAGCTAGTTGATAATAATAAAAGCTTTTATTTTAAAAACAATAAATTAAAATTTAATTTGAATAATGCGTTCTCTATTATACTGTGACTGTTTTTTAAAAATTATATTGCCTTTCATTCCAGTTCAAAATGTTAATGTACCTACATATTTAGCATAAATAAAACTTTAGCTATGGCAGTCACTCGCCTAAAACTACAAAAACTTATACAGCATTCCTAAAACTTTAATAAATTAACTTATTTATCCTCGCACGTGGCATGAATGAATGAATTTATGTATTATACTCGTTTACCAAATTATTAAAAGAAGTATCTACTAGTAATGAACTGGAAGCATATTAAGTAGTCACGACAATAGGTACATACGGAATCTGTCGTAAAAAAATAACAAGAATAATGAAAGAAAATGAAAATATAAGTGGGATCTTTATGCGACCGCCGCGTGTGAAAATCAGCTGGTCTATTCTGTAAACATCCCACCTTGAAAGCTTAGGTGAAATGAACTGTCAATTTTTAAGCTAAGTATTCACGGTGAGATTTTTACAGAATATACCCGCTAATGTAGAAATAAATTTAGCACAGCAGCATAGCTTGTAATTAAAATCAAGTATAATGTGACTTACCTAGGCCCCATTAAAGCTGTCATTGTACCAGGTTTCGCGATCCCGCTAACTAAAACAAACAAATAATGTCAATAAAAACACGGTGACAATGTCCAGCGGCTACCATCTCAGCAGCTCTAGCAGAGCAGTAGTTCTATTCCGTGAAAACTTAGGTGAAGTGAGCTGTCATTCCTCCTGATGTTTTGGGACTGACACTACTGACAGCTCACTTCACCTAAGTTTTAACGCTAATTTTTTTACAGAATAGCGCGGCAATTGGATATTGGGGCCGAGATCTAGAAGCATTACTTAGCACGTATTTAAGCTAAGCGTTATTCCTGTCACTGTCATACAACGGTGAATTTAAAGGTGTAATATTTGAAATACAGTCGTGCTAGCGACACGAAGAAGAAGAAGGTGTAAGATCATCATCATTCTCCTGCCCTTATCCCAATTTATTTGGGGTCGGCGCAACATGTCTTTTACTTCCATACTTCTCTATTAGTCGCCATCTCGGTAGTCACCCCCTTTCTAACCATATCATCATTCACACATTCCATCCATCGTTTCATTGGTCTTCTTCTACTCTTATAGCCATCGACATTCATACTCAAAACTTTCCTCACGACATTTTCCTCATTTCTCCGTAACACATGCCCATGCAAGGTGCAAAGTCTAATTAGTGTCGCTCAGATCTCACTGTGAAAACTTAAGTGAAGTGAGCTGTCAATAGTGTCAATGCCGACCCTTGAAGGTCACTTCACCTTAGTTTTCACGGTGAGATTTTTACAGAATAGACAGGCTGGGCCTGAGAGATTATAGGGCCGATCGGAGTAGCCGGGAGTCGAGTTAGTTCGCGAGCTATTAGAGAGGCCTACATATGTCTAGCCTTGGATTGTTAGGCTGATTATCTATGGGACGGTCTGTTAACAACTTTGAACTGGATTTAGTCCAGCAGTTAACCCGAATAGAGAAAAGGACTAGTGCTTATTGTTACATTTGGTCGCTAATTTATTTAATACTTAAAGCACATAAATGTACAGAGACTCACTTAGTGCCATAGGCATTTTCTAGCAGTCAACCTTTTGGTGATCCATCTCTGCATCACCAAAAGGTTGACTTGAAAGGTTGAAACAAACTAGTCCTTTTTCCATTCGTGTTAACCCTAACCAATAACAGATCATTTTACCAATTAAGTACAAGTTCTTATCCTACTCGGTCATTCGTAACAACAAACAAAATTTGTTATCTGAAATAAACATGTTTTTCTGATAAAATGTCAGCAGAAAGCACAAATAGACCAAAAAGCTTTTAGTTCATATTTCACAATAACATAGAATTTAACCTTTATTTAACGCATTTTTAGTGCAGCATACATGTGTATCATACGGAGCCGTTCGTTGGCATACTGTCGTATCGCCGTTATGTTATAATGCCTAAGGCATATTGATGACACTTCAGCAGGTCAGCAGGCTGTCGCTGAAAACCAGCGCTGGGGCTCTGTCTTGCATAGGGTCGCAGCATAATGCTGAGCGATACCCGTTTTGCGTGGATGTGACGCATGTCAACCTTTTCTTATTTGTTTTAATGTTCTTTTTTGCGTCATGTTTACCGCAAATAAACGTATTTTCTTTCTTTCTTTCTTCTTTCAGGTCTGTTCTGTAAAAATGTCACCGTGAAAACTTAGGTGAAGTGAGCTATCATCCCCTGCCTAGTCTTTTCCCAACTATGTTGGGGCCAGCTTCTAGTCTTACCAGATGCAGCTAAATACCATTATTTTACATGGAGCGACTGCCTATTTGACCTCAACAACCCACTTATTGGGTAATACGATACCCCTTGGTACTCGTAAGACTGGTTGTCAGACTTTCGGGATTACCCGTAAATGCTGCCAAAGATCCACGGATAACAGCCGGGAACAACGGCTTAGCCAGCTTTCCGAGGCACAGAGGGGTCTTGATATGTAAAGATGGTCACCCATCCACGGACCAACCGCAGTTATGGACAGTTTGCAATCTCACGAGATAGATTATAAACTAACGGTTTTACAATCTTCATAATAATCAAATATATCTTTTTGAGGCTGACAGCACACAAGATATTGACGACCGTCTCAATAGTGAATTGAGGTCTTTAAATATAAGTAGTGGATAGTAATACAGTAGTGAGTAGCATACATAGTACGCGTGACTGCGTCTGCGTCGGCACTATTGATCATGTAATTGATCCGTGGGACTATATCGCACCGAAAATGCGTAACAAAAAAAACTCGGTCCCATACAGCAGAAAATATATATCCGTTTATAACCATATCATGTTATACTATGATTGGTTTCTCACGAACGTTTCGAAATTTCGCAATTTGATAGATTTGTCTTATTCAGCTATCATTTATAAAAAAAAAAAACCTGCTTCTGTCCGCGACTTCGACCGCGTGAAATTCCTTGAACTTCGTTTTTTTTTTAAGCCGATTTGCAAAATTCTTTTTTATATTTGAAAGGAGTTTCAGATTGATCCCATAGAAATTTCATCAAAATCGGTTCAATATTTTTTTTTAACATAAAATATATCTTATAGCATCGCATCGCCCGCCCGCGCTTTTACTTCGTTTTCGCGAAACTATTTTTATGTTTGCTCGGCTCCTAAGGCTGACGTGATGTTAAATAGCCTTTTGGGCTACCAAATGAAAAAAAAAATTCAAATCCGACTGTTACTTCTAGAGATTAGCGCGTTAAAACAAACGAAAAAACTCTACAGTTATATTACCTATACATAGAGATATTACAAAATGTTAGACTAAATTTTGTAATATCTCAGTTTTTTTGTGTTCAAAAAGTTCGCGTGAGATAAAACAACAAATTTCGACCAGCTTATAGTAATATTATTCAGATTCAAAAAACTTGAACACGTGTCAGATTCGTTGGTATTCCACGTGGCAGAACGGAATCAATACAAATGTGCTTAGGAATTGTATGATAAGCTGTTACTTTTACACTATAAATCCTACTATCCTATCCTACTAACATTATAAACGCGAAAGTTTGTGAGAATGGAAAAACTACTGAACGAATTTGGATAAAATTTGGCGCACATATCTATACTAATATACTGATACTAATAATCTTATCTATATTCTTCTATATCTATTGTTAGCTTAATAATATTTAGTCGAGTTATTTCTCACATCGGTGTCATTTGAATATATTGTCTTTGACGCGAAGTGTCACTTTTGATGTCTGTGGACATCAATGTGACAACTGTCAAAATTACCAACCATATTGTCAACGGTCGAATTGTACGGATTAAATTCAAATATTTCTGAGCAATCCGTATTTTATGAATGATTTATCTATCTTCTATCTATCTATCTATAATTCTATAATAATATTATAAAGAGGTAAAATTTGTTTGTTTGTTTGTATATATGTAGGGGGTAATCTTTGAAAGTACCAGACGAATTTGAAACATTATTTTTGCGTTTGATAGCCCAATTCTTGATGAAGGCTATGGGCTATTTAACATCACACTATGACCTTTAGGAGCCGAGCAAAAACAAAAAAAAGTAAGAAAGAACGCTAATAGAAAAGGAAGTGATCGCGCGGGTAGGCGATGCGATGCGACGGGGTGGGTCATGGGAACAAGAAATTTCACGCGGGCAGAAGCTAGTAGTTTATAACCAGGATTACCACATAGGATACTTTTTATCCCGATATTCCCACGGGATCGAAATTTATGCGGGTGAAACCGCGGGGCGCTGCTAGTCACCTTATAGGTTTAACAAAGAAATGCGAGGCGATTGCAGACTAACAGTCTGTAGGAATGGCTTTCATTACGACAGTTCAACAACAGAGGGGCAATTCTCGTAATTTTAAGAACATTTATAGTCTGATCTTACCCCTCAATCTGTCAAAAATACCTCTTCCATACATATTTGACAAGTTTTTGACATTTGCTTGTCGCCGAGATGAGACTGCGATCAGATTTTGAACGTTTTAAATTACAAGAATTGGCCTTCATATATATTTTGTTTTTATTTTTTCCTTATTATTAGATTTTTTTTTTGTGTGCACGTGTCTCTGCGACAAACAAACCTATTTATCTTTTCTAACATTCATTGCATTATTTACGTTGTTGAGCAGACAAATTCGAACATAATGAAGTAATGGATTAGCAATATCCTTCAAAGTGATTTAGATTGTGATTGATAGTGTGTTACGCAATTTTGATTCTACTCTATATGTACATAGAGTGCACATCTGGAAAAAACCGAATTATGCAAACTGCGCAAAAGTGTTCTTTATTATATTTGTTTTGTTTTTATTATATTTATAAGGTATAGGTGGTATTTTTTAGGTATAATACTTGGAGATTTTCTTTTGCTACAATCGTGTTCTGAGGGTGACGTGCGACTAACTAACTAAACGTATCGTAAATTGGAACGTTGTTTGGAACGAAAATATAACTGAGTATTCTATACGATGTTGGTTAACATTTTTGATCATGCATTACTCGTAAAATTAACCTCTCTAACTAATGAATATTTGAAAACCTACATGGGTACCTACATCATTTTTATCTACACTAAAAAGTTGATTTTTAAACTCATATTTCACGTGTCTGCACTAACTGCAGTCGGTGACCCCACCAAAATCATTCAAATTAGTTTATTTTTTGTTCTATCGTCTTTAGATATCAATACCCAACACTTCCGCGGAGTTTCGCTAGCTAATTTATTTTGATCCTGTATATTAATTCCATAGATATTAGTTCTATGGAATATAGTCTTAAAACTAAGTAAATATTATACCTATGCGAAACGATCATTTTTAATTTTATAATCGTTCGAATTTACGTTGTGTTTTCTCCACAAGTTCCTGCTAGACACAGAATTCAAGTTTAAGAAACCGAAGAGGTTGAAACCTACACAAGGAACTCACTGTGGCAATGGCGGAGTAATTGACCGAGCACTTAGTTGACAGAGAACGAGTACAAATTCGGGCCCTAGCAACAGTTCGAATTACACGAAGCCGTATGCGGATGAATATTGAATTAGCCAGTAATAGTGTTATACATAGTATTGAATTAAGTAGAGTAATATCTCATTTAAATACTCAAAGAAATATGCTAAAATTATTAGGTATTTAATTCAGACTTTTCCGAGTATACGGAAAGCTTTTTAACATCCTGGGGGTCTACTTCGAAGTGGTATCGGCCGAATGCTCGGCCGTTTCCTGCTGCGAAGTTCCTATTTGGTTCGGTCGGTCCCGATCCTACACTCCTAGACTCTTTCGAATATTGACTATGGTCCCGACCCAACTGAGCCGATCCGAACTTTTTTCGCATTTTTCAATAATATTCGGTTCGGCCATGTGTCGGTCCGATCCGATCATTCGCACTTTGCACTTCGTAGTAAACCCCCAGTTTCTGAGTTAAGGCTGATACATTATTTATCACTACTGCTCTCAAAACGGTGAAAGAAAACATAGTGAGGAAACCGGCATGTCCTAGAAAGTTCGAAGACGTGGCATCTAACCGCACTGGGCCCGCGCTGTGGATTACGGCCCAGTGCCCACTCCCTCTCACCGAGAGGAGGCCTGTGTCCCCAGCAGTGGAAACATTATTGGATAATTATGCTTCAAGTGCAAAAAAAAAAAAATAGTCTTTGACATTGTCAAATCTCTTGTCAACTAATGTGATTGGTTAAAACAACTTCAGCCGATGAAATCATTTGATGAGGTCAACAACAGTTTTTCAGAAACCAGCACCCTAATTACGTAACACACTATCAATCACTATCTGAATCATTTTGAAGGATATTGCTAATCCATTGCTTCATATGTTCGAAAAATTTGTCTGCTCACAACGTAAATAACGCAATGAATGTTGTTGAACTGTCAAAATGAAAGCCTACCTACTGTTAGTGTGTTACGCAATTACCCCGCTGGGCTTCAACAACTGTCACAGTAACCAACCAGCCTATTATTGTTCCACTGCAGGGCCAGGGCCAAGGCTTCTGCTCATACAGAGAAGGCATGAGCATTGATCACCTGCTCACCACGCTGGGTTAAAAAGGGGAAAGCGTCAGGGTCACCCGTGAAATTCAAATTTTCTTACGTTTTTATTCATATTTCATGAAATAGTCATTCCCCATATAACCCGTATGAACGTAGAGGGTTGTATTTAATGATTATAATTCTGTAAATACATACTTGTTACGGTCGCGAATCATATTTAGTTTTAACTGACACTGACTCGCAAATTGCAAAAACGTAATTTCGCGGGCTTACCTGTCGCACCCCGCTCTTTTTTTTGGTTGGGAAATCATCAAATGACCTCCTGCTCTGAGCGGAGCGATGTCAGACTTTTACTGACTAAAACCCACCCGCGTTCCTTCAGTTGCCTGAGTCAGGGGGTTACGGTACTCATATCTCTTTCGAACAACCCGCGACCCTGGCAGGCCTCGGCCCTAGCGGCCCCGTCACCTGTCACTTCCCCCTTAAGGCGGATTGGCGATTTCAATACAGTGTAAAGAAAAAAAACACTTCCGACTTCCAAAAAAAGACACTACAAAGTGAAAAATAACTTTAATTTCGGAAGTCAGTGTCGTTGGGTTCTCATTTTCGTTGTTTGCCACCGTTTTCCGAAATTAAAGTTATTTTTCACTTTGTAGTGTCTTTTTTGGAAGTCGTTTGTTTTTTTTTTTTGTAAAAAAGTTTGTATTTTTCACTTTTAAGTTGTAATTTTTACCAGTAATTTTTGTTTAAAACCCAAACTACTGAACCGTTTTTGATGAAATTTCTATGGGATGGGATTTCCAATTCGAAAGTATATATCTTACAAATAAAAAAAGAATTTTGCAAATCGGCTTATAAATAACGGAGTTCTGAGGTAACAAACATAAAAAAATACGGTCGAATTGAGAACCTCCTCCTCTTTGAAGTCGGTTAAAAATATATCAGACAGAAAAAAATAACTTACCATTATTTACAAGTCTTTTCAGCTTCCCATCTTTGAGTTTTGTATGGACTGTCACGTCTCGCCAGACCAAGGTACAGGGTCTGAAGGTCGGCGCTGGTCCCAACACCTCCTCGATTTCAGGGAACAAGAGGTCATACTTTGACCTTGTGCCCTTAGTCTGTGAACTGTGGGGAATCATTTCCTATAGAGGAAAAACGGTTGCTTATTTTTGGCTTCGTATTTTTGGTGGACAGGAAAACAAAACATTCAATTGAATTTGTCTATACACTATAGTCACTGTTAGTATGCCTACATTTTGAAATTAAATGCCATCATTGATTCAGAATAAAGTTAAAATTAATTTGGGTTATTTTAAAATAAAACATCAACCATTGATAATTGAAAAAGATATTCATCGTTAATAGTACTTGTTTTAGAACTCTTGAACCTAATACGTTTTTAATTGAGTGACAATACGAGCAAAAATGTGTAACATTAGTAAGTATCTAGAAATATTCTGATTACGTAGATATAAATTGATACGAAATTACATTAATAATGTAAGAACAAGCACGATGGTAAAGACAGGGACCCAGATTTGGTGTTCCATATTTAAACAGCACTAATAATTAAGCCATTTAAAAGACGAAAAAAAAAAAAAAAAACAATTGAAGTTTGCTACTTAGAATGTTGCATTATGTTCACAATAACAGCCCCTACTTATGCAATAAATAAGGACTTCAATAAAAACTCAAAACTCAAACTATTTGTTTCAACTAAACCAATTACAGGTACTTTTGAATTGTCAAGGGTCGGTCAGTCAAAAAGATGAAGCTAGTTGCCCATTCCAAAGCGTAGTACGTACCTATGGAGAAGAACGGGCAAGAAACTCCATGGACACTCTTTTAAATCACAATAATATGGTTACAAAGTACTGATTGGTACATCATTCATGTTAAAAATTATGCATATGAGAACGATGCAGAACGTTAAAAGCGTCCATAATGAAAAGATAAAAAAAACGATTCAAATATTAATTTAAATCAACTTTTATCTAACTCAAACGTAACTACGATGTTAAAGTTTACGTTAAGTTTCAATAAGTATTTTAATTTCCACTGAACTTGTTGAAAGAAGTAAGGCATAAATAAGCTCACTACTGATTTTGAAACCACAAAAATACATTAGATCCGACCCAGGGAATATTACCTATAGTATCTCTACCAAGAAAATTGAATTAAAGCTAGAAGTATAGCTAGAGCTAATATTTAATAAATAGCCGAGATAAGAATCCACGATTAGCACATCCAATTCAAAAACATTCTACGCAACGTTTATTTTTAAACATTTACTTGAACTTGCACTTAAAATACACTTGATCACTTTCTAAATTAAAATTTAATAAAAATTGGTAAATATTGTTAACACATTCTTACATAGTTCTCCTCAGCTGCTTGCTCTGTTATGAAACTCAATCTGTCACCATTTCTATTTGAGCTGGCACTCATTTTCTATTGCACAATGTCGTTACTAATTTGAAATTTAAAAAAAAAACCATTCACTAATTTTTTAAATTTGGAATTGGAGCGAGCTGGACAGTATTATCAGCGCGTTCATTTTACCGATTGCTAAGAAGTTTTGGCGCCAGAACATAGCGCGTCTGCCTACCAGTGTAGCGTTGATAGTTTGACATCACGACTTGCATTAGACAGGGACGGATATGGATTAGAGCAGGATGCAGGCATTTTATTGGAAACAAAAGTAAAATGTGCCGGCCGGCAGGCTTCTAATGCATTGATGAAAGATATGTGTGATTAATTAATACGTTTGTGCTAACAGCTGTAAGTAAATGAGTTGTTACTTAATTTTTTTAATACACGACATCCCACCACGCATGTTTGTCCCGAAGGCTTAGACAGAGGAATAACTAATATAATTTATATTATTGTATTTATCATTCAGCCTAAAAAAAAAAATAACCTAATTAGAGTCCCTCATAGAAAGTACTTACGTAGGTACTTTGGCTAAATTGATTTAGCATTTCGTAATGGCCCTAATTAGACATACAAGTCACGCTAAACTTACAAAATAAAATATATTATTATGAAATGACAAGCAACATAAGTTTTACGAAAAAGACTATAAATTACTCTAATTCTGTTTGCGGTTACGCCGTAATTTTTCTGATTCCATCCCTAATTCCAAATCATCACCACTGCTCTCAAAACGGTGAAGGAAAACATCGTGAGGAAACTAACATGTCCTAGAACCAAACCTTCGAAGACTTGTGACATCTACCAACCCGCATTGGGTCCGCGTGGTGGATTACGGCCTACACCCTCTAAACAAGACGAGGCTTGAACTGATCATGTATGTATGAATGTTACATCAGTTTTATAATTAATCGACTATGTCTAAAAAAATAAATAAATTATTAAAAAAAACAATGTACAGTCGCCAGCACATCAAGCTACTACAATTTGTCAAATTTCTTTAATAGATTTTCAACTTTATCGCTAAAGCATTAAGGTTCAAGGTTGATTGGTAAAATTTGACAGTTTCGGGCAGCTTGACCTGCTGGCGTCTGTACACAATGAAGTCTCGAAAAGTTTTATAAAAGAATGACGCTTTGGTTGGGTACAGTTTCCAGATTCTGCTGTCAACCTGTATGTTGTGTTATCTTATCTTGTTATGTAGATTTTATTAAAAAATTGTTAAAAATAAGCTGCCAACCGACATATTTGTCGGTTGGCAGATTGTAAATATTAATTTACACCCAGTTTCTCAAAGTAAAAAAAATTATAATTATACTTGTCTCACAGTCCGGCCGACGAGAGAATGCGTTCTTGACACCTGTCGGTTTCATATGTATAAACGAATACGTGTTTTGCGAATTTGAACGTTATTAGCTACTAGAATTGTCGCACTGGCAGCTGTCAGGAACGTATGCTCTCGACGGTTAGACAGTAAGTACATACCTACTCCATGTGCCGATACCTTTCCTACAAACTTACCAACATATTACAGTCCCAAATTGGCACTTGCTTGTAACTCACGCGTATTGCTTCTACATTCTATGTTAGAGGGTTTGGTTTCCGCACTTAGTCCCAGGTGGACCATTGTGTGTGGGCCATGGCGACCATCGGTGGTTACTCCAACCAGCCCACCTCCCTCCAGAAGTTGATAATATATCCTCAGCGTATTGTTTCTCTTCTCCTTCACCCAAGATTCACCTACATTTCTTATCGGTCAACCTCTTCCTGCCATCTCTGAGCTGCCATGGCTTATTTTGTTTTAATTTTATTTTTAGAATTGTTTACTATGAACACTTTTAATGTGCATATCTTTCAAAATCGTTCTTACATGTATAATTTCAACTCGAATGATGAAAACATCATTTTACATCATTCAAGTTTTGATTTAAAAGAGTGTCCATCGACTTTCTTGGCCGCTCTTCTCCATAGTCACCTGAAATGGACAACTAGCTCAATTTTTCTGACTGACCGACTCCCTAACAATTCAACAGCCTAGTTGGTTTCATTGAAACAAATGCTTTGAAAAACACAAACTTAAACAGTTTGAGTTTGGGTCATAAACAAAACAGGAATATAAAATTTAAAAAAATAAAAATGTCTTCTTTTTTATAAAAAATCAGCATTTATTATGGAAGATAGCAAAATAATTATACCGTCCACAAAATCAGAGATCAGCACCTTATTTTCATGAAAATATGTGACATTTTAGTTTTTTAGTGTCCACCGAAAATACCAAATAATCCACAGGAAAGACTAAAATAGAGCTTTTAATCAACAAAATAAACTCTAACATTTCGTAACCTTTACTACAAAAACAATTACGTTGTACTTTACTTCTTCATATTAAAAATAAAACAAACAATCCAAAATAATCAATAAAATAAAATAAAACTTTTACGTCCACAGAAATGACGTCTTTTCCGTTAACAAAATTATTATATCGTCGGCGCCAGTGCAAGACTTGTCGAAGTTTTATTAGAGACTCAAAAATCTGATCATTTGATTTGGAAATAAAATTGACACTTCCCTACATGATTGTCCAGGCAGAACATAAAAAAGTACGTGATGAATTACATGTAAATTTAACAGAGTGTCATTTAATAATCGAATTTGACGTTTAATTTTCATTCGGGTTATCGTCTCATTTTTACCAGAAGTTAATCTACTGCACTCATCTTGTATTAAAAAATCATGCACAGCTTGTCTCATATCCTTTTTTAATACTGTTTTTTTAGAACTATCCATTTTCCCATTGTTTTCTTTCTTTTTTCTAGCCTTATTATACGCATCTTGTATTTTCTTATTTGTTTGCTCATTGCTAAGACCTTTAAATTTAAAGCTACATTTTCTGCTTTTAATTTTCTCTTATTACGAGCAGCAATTGCCCTTCCAACTTCAGCACGTGAAAATGACGAAGAAGGACTTGACGGTGGAGTATCTTCTTCTAATAGGGCAGCGGTGGCTCTCCGCATTTTTATTCATTCACGACGCTTTTTTGTTTTCTCACGTCAATCGTCTTAATTTCACCTCTTTCTTTCTTCTTATAATACCTTTCTCTATCTTTCTTGCGTATCTCTTCAATAGCAGCATCGCTCACGCGCTCGCCGCATACTCATTTTTTTTTTGTTCACGTCGCCTAATCTTCTTTTCTTCATCAGTTAGATGGCTAATATTACTTGTTCTAGGCATTATTAGCTGAAAGAGAAATCATAACCCACGTGTACACACCAATTTGAGCAATAGCAAGCGTTAACAAAACAGATAATTTAAAAAAAAATGCATCTTAATAGACCATTAGTAGTGTTTGTCGAACATAATTATAGCTTCTATTCAGCGTCAAGGCGGGAGTGCGGGCGATGCATAAGTGCTAAGCCAAAGCTAGCAACACAGGTTTTTAAATCTTACTTGTGTCATAAAAAGTATAAGTTGGCATAGGGGTCACTTTTGTGGACGTGGTCTTTTCCGTGAACATTGTGTCCACCGAAAAGTTTGTCCACGGAAGGGTTAAACAAACTAAAATTGTCTTTCAAACCACAAAATTTTGAGGTTACAATATGGCGCACCTGGTTTTTGCAAATAGCCTCCCATATTACACCAAGTTCAATCGATAATGTATTTTTTATGCCAGTACTTACCTAAATATGGATGGAACAGAAAAGTTGCAGCGACCTTTTACACAAAAGTTAAATAACACTTGTTTATACAATTTTGCAAATAAATTTTCACAGATCGTTAACTTGTATCACTTAAAGTTTTTACTCAAACTAACAGCTCGACAATATTGCCAACCAAAATAAATAAACTAGAGCTGCTTTCCATTTCACAAATATTGAATATTCAATTTAGTTGGACCACGGAAGGGGTCGCGAAATCGGTAACAACATGTTTAAGTCTTATAATGCATTTGTACTGTGTATTAATTTTTCATAATAACGTAAAATAGGAACTTTAAGATGTTAGTAATAAATATATATGAAAATATATTCACACTTTTATTTTCAAGTATTTTTTTAGTGTACGCAAACTTATGAACCTAGGTTGGGCACGGTCCACGGAAGGGGACCTGAGTCTCACTTTAGTTTTAATATTTTAAAGCTAATTAAATATTATCAGGATATTGCATCGTAAATTATTAAAATAAATAAACAGTTAATTTATTAAACAAAAATATAAATGTATGAAGTATGTAATAACACTTTTTTTTAAAAGACACATTTTTTTTGTGTGTTTTGTTTATGACCCGTTTGCATCAAATTCTAAACTGTACTGGGTTTTTTTTTTTTTTGCTACATAGCAATATTATTTCCATGTTAGCAAGTCATCAACTGTATGGTATGTGTTTGGGTTCATTCATGCGATCTGTTAAATTGATGTTAAACATCAGTACAACTTCCTAATTCAACACGTCATCCATACATCGGAGTTCATTCAACTCCTGTCACATAATCCATCGTAAATTGGATAGACCATGTCTTTGAAATTTCTTTAGGCTTAACCTATAACATATTGTTAAGGCGAAAGCATAATCAGCCGATAATGTTCCCACTGCTGGGAGACAGGCTTCCTCTCAGTGAAGAGCGCGTCGTAATCCACCACGTGGGCCCAGTGCGAGTTGGTGGATGTCACACGTCTTCGAATTTTTGGTTCTAGGACAGATGGGTTCCGACGTTGTTTTCTTTCACCGTTTTGAGAGCAGTGGTAATGCGCCTGTCAGGGTTTGAACCCAGGACTTACAGCTCGTACTTCACGGCCGTTACCACTGGGCCGCCTGTTCAAGGCGAAAACGCCAGGGTAGAGTTGGCTAGTAAGTTAGAATTAGCCCCAAATGTCCTGATTTCATGAAATAGGTTCATTTGAATTTAGAGGGTCATGATTACAATTGTGTAAAATCAGAATCAAAAGTCATTTATTCAAATTAGGCTGAGAATCAGCACTTTTCGAACCTCAAAATTACAAAAGACAGTCCCCCAAAAACGCCCGCCTTTCACCACTTCCTAGTGCTATCGCTGGGAAGAAGAAGTGGCGCAACAAACTCCCCACTCCCCAGCAGCACAGCTGTCTGTTCAGTTAGAAAATTGATTGTATACAATACTAGGTACCTATGTTAAGTAATTAACATTACAAGACACAGAACATAAAATAAAATTATTTGTCATATGTCAGCTGGCCAGCTGACATATGACAAATAATTTAATTGGCGTGGCCACGCCAATATACCAACAAATATAATAAAAAACTATACGTACTCAAGCTAAAATATAATTAATTAAAATTAAAATGTAAATAAAAACTTACTGCCTAAATAAAAGCCTCCAGGCATAAAGGGCGTGACAGCTTACATATTTAAGCATTGCTGGGTTCTGTTCACATAGCTGTCACTTGAAGTCACAAATGATAAACTAAGACCATCGAAGTAAAATAAATAAATAAGTTAATACTAATAACAATAACCTGTCAGTAAACTAATTCTGGAGAAAGAACATAAACATTGTCTTGCGTTAACTAAGGCAACCAACTATTCTTATCGTGTAAGACGTAAGTAGTCGTTGATGGAATAGTATGCTTTTGAACAAAGGTTGGATTTTACTAGAGCTTTAAACGCATTGAAAAGCAAGTCTAGCAAAGAAGAGGGTATATTGTTATAAAAGGTTATATCAACCCCAACAACTGAGTTTGTCCTTATTTCTAGTGTTAACACTGTGAATATCACTGTTTTTAGTGTACAAGTGTAAATTTTGCCTAATATGTAAGATGTTGGCGAAGATGAATTGTGATGCAACCGTGAGAATACCAATATCTTTAAAAAAATCTCTTAGAGAAACTGACACCTAGCTGGTAAATTGCTCGAACAGCTCGTTTTTGAAGGACAAATATATTTTGTATATCAGCGGCTTTGCCCCACAGCAGAATACCGTAGGACATAACGCTGTGAAAATAACTAAAATAGACTAAACGAGCTATATCAACGTCAGTGTATTGTCTTACTTTCCTGACAGCGTAGGCAGCCGAACTGAACCTTCCTGCTAGACTTGATATATGAGGTCCCCACTGAAGTTTAGCATCTACTGTTAGTCCTAGAAAAATTGCTGAGCCTACTGTTTCAAGCACCTCTTTATCTAGGACGATGTTGGGTCCTAGATTTCTAACATTCGGTAAGGCGAACTTTACACATTTCGTTTTCTTGGCATTGAGAACTAGGTTATTTGACGTAAACCAATCTGTAACTATTGAGAGTGCACTGTTTACGTGGTCAAAATATTATCTATTCCTGTCTACTTTAAAAAAAGTAAGGTATCGTCTGCAAACAGTACAACGTCACAGATGCCCTTAAAATGGAATGGTAATTCGTTGATGTATACTAAGAACAAGAATGGACCCAGTATTGAGCCTTGCGGAACACCTAACTTAACTGATATCCCGGAAGATTTCACACCATTAACATGTACACATTGGACCCTATTATGTAAATAAGAAATTATTACGTTGAGAGCTTCGTTTTGGACACCTTAATGACGTAACTTACGCAAAAGCTTGTCATGGTGCACGCAATCAAAGGCTATGGAGAGATCACAGAAAACTCCAAAAGCATTTTTGCGATTTCTCCCATGCGTCAAATATGTGTCTCAGCAGAGCAACACCCGCATCTGTAGTTAAACGACCTTTTGTAAAGCCATATTGCTCATTATGGAGGAGGCTATTTAAATAAAAATGTCTTAGCAACTGCTTGAGTACTAACTTTTCAATATTTTGCTAAATGCAGGTTAATACCTGCATTTAGCAAAATTTTGAAAAGTTTTTAAGAAATAGGCCTGAAATTGCCAACATCATTCTTATTATCTGATTTAAATAATGGTATGACTTTAAAAGAAAAAAAGGAAAGGAGAGGGAGGAGGTCAGGAAAAGTTCCTAAATCAACACATTTATTAAAAGTGACAGCTAGATAGGGGGCTACGATGTCTATTATATTACTTAAAAAATTAATGGAGATGCCCCAATAATGTACAGACGCCAGCAGGTCAACCTACCCGATACTGTCAAATTTTCCCAATCAACCTTGAACCTAAAATGCATTAGCGATAAAGTTGAAAATCTATTAAAGAAATTTGACAAATTGTAGTAGCTTGATGTGCTGGCGTCTGTACATTTAACCGGACACTGACCCGCACATTGCAAGAAACTTAAGAAAATTTGAATTTTCGCGGGCTAGCATATCGCATCCCCCTTAATAGAATATAGTACCGTACTGTATGGCGATCGCTGATTGGCGCAAACGGAAAACGATGTGACGGCGAGTTTGAAAGGCTTCGGTTTTCATGTAACGTATCCGAGACATGTGACACCGCCCTACGGTCGGGTCACTGCGCACGGCCACAGGATAAGAAGATCAGTACTCTAACAACCCAATGACCGATCGATGGCTACCACTTTTCGAGTGCCTGCGACTTCACCCGCGTGTAGGTAAGCCTAAAATGTTCCCACTGCTGGGACACAGCCTACTCTCTTCGAGAGGGAGTGGGCTATCTACCACGCGGACCCAGGGCGGGTTGTTAGATGTCACAAGTCTTCGAATCGAGGACATGCTGGTTTCCTTACGATGTTTTCCTTGACCGTGGAGTTCTGAGCGGGAGTTCGATCCCGTTGGAACGTACTACCAGGATAAAAGCACCCTATGACCTAACTCAGGTCGTGGTCTACCGGTGTGCCAAATTTCATCGAAGTCCGTTAAGGCGTGAAAAGGCAACAGACATAGAGACAGATTACATTAGCATTTTTTTTTTTATACGTTGCCCCACACTAGGAATTTCTCCTATATTGTGGGTGCGTTTACAAACATTCAAACTCACATACATAAACAGCCAGACCCGGAACAACTACTTGTAGGTCATACAAATATTTGTTCCTTGCGAGAATCGCGACACGCAGCGCAGCAGTCAATCGCTTAAACACTGCGCCAACCATGCCGTCGTATTTAGTAGTAAGTCACTATGGATAGTAGATAGGTATGGAGAACGTTCAGTAAAATGCAGGTCGACGCTTGATTTTTAAAAATGAGGTTCGTCAACAAAGGAGTTAATGTTTTCACGTTCTCGCTTTACTTACTCAAACATGGCCTCATAAAAGCTTGTTATATTATCATAAATATTAAAATTAATAAGTAATAACACGTGTAGATGATGGTTATACGTTTGCTACCACAATACCCATGAAATAAGTAATTTGAGAATGGGAATAAATTAAGCCAGAATGATACATAATATTATACACATAAACATATGTATAATATCATGTATCATTCTGGCTTAATTCTGCCTTTGGTGTTTAATCAAACATAACTGTCAATATTTGCGATAAGATTATATAATTATTCACCGTAAAGATTGTAAATCATAAAAGTATGATTATAATTGTGAGTCATCATGTATAAATTAAGATAATAATCTTTAGTCAATGACCCTTCAGACCGTGTTTTAGACATGTCTGCCGAAGACGATTACTTTATGGAAACAAAAACAAATCGTCTATTGTTAGTCTGTAGTGATTTTTAAGGTGCTATATACATATAACTGACTTTTATAATGATTGCAGAATTCTAGAATAATTTAGTGTTTAAAAAAGCGGCTAAGTGCGAATCGGACTCGCCCATGAAGGGTTCCGTAGCAGCAAATTGCGGTTTACGATTTTTGACGTATTAAAAAAAAACTACTTACTAGATCTCCTTCAAACAAATTTTCGGTGGACGTTTGCATGGTAATGTACATCATATATTTTTTTAGTTTTATCATTCTCTTATTTTAGAAGTTACAGGGGGGGGGGGGGGACTTTTACCACTTTGGAAGTGTCTCTCGCGCAAACTATTCAGTTTAGAAAAAAAATTATATTAGAAACTTCAATATCATTTTTGAAGACCTATCCATAGATACCCCAAACGTATGGCTTTGATGAAAAAAAAATTTTCAGTTCTAAGTATCCCCAAAAGAACCCCCAAAATTTATTGTTTTTTTTTCTATTTTTGTGTGAAAATCTTAATGCAGTTCACAGAATATATCTACTTACCAAGTTTCAACAGTATAGTTCTTATAGTTTCGGAAAAAAGTAGCTGTGACATACGGACGGACAGACAGACAGACATGACGAATCCATAAGGGTCCCGTTTTTTTTCATTTGGCTACGGGGCCCTAAAAAAGAGCAACAGGAATTTTTTTGCGAATTACAAGATTTGATAAGAAATTCTGCATTTAAATATACTAATTAAACTATTATCTTATCTAGTGTCACATAAATTAAATGTGTCGTCAGCTAATGCAGTCAGGTTCTCGAATTCAGCCTAGACAGAAACTTTGACCTTTTGCTAGGTGGCCAAACTCTGAGAGACGTGGATGCAAGCGGGTTAAGGGTCTTTACAGAAGAAATGTGTAAGAGACGGACTTTTCCGACCCAGCATTCAAAGGGATTTAATTTGGAACTAAAGAAGAAGGAGAGGTCTCTCTTCAGGACTATTTTCTTCAATCAGAAGAACCTTGAGTTGAATCATCAATTCTTTAACTTCAGCTCAGCCTATCGCAGTCCACTGCTGGAGACAGACCTCTCCCAGGCTGCGCCACAACACCCTGTCCTCCACCTTCCGCAACTAGTCTGTCCCAGCCACCGGCCGTCGGGCCATCTAGCTGGGAGGCGTCTCACACTACGCTTGCCGATACGCGGTCTCCACTCCAGGGGGTCTACTACGAAGTGCAAAGTGCGAATGATCGGATCGGACCGACACATGGCCGAACCGAATATTATTGAAAAATGCGAATAAAGTTCGGATCGGCTCAGTTGGGTCGGGACCATAGTCAATATTCGAAAGACTGTAGGAGTTTAGGATCGGAACCCACCGAACCAATAAGAACTTTGTAGCAGGAAACGGCCGAAAATTCGGCCGATACCACTTCGGAGTAGACCCTCTAGACTCACATAGTAAATAAGGCATAAT
Organism: Apamea monoglypha; assembly: GCA_911387795.2. Lineage (NCBI taxonomy): Eukaryota > Metazoa > Arthropoda > Insecta > Lepidoptera > Noctuidae > Apamea > Apamea monoglypha. The sequence goes on from OU426924.1 coordinate 16,519,014, forward strand.
TTTCTGAAATTTCTTTATTTTTACTCTATGGTTAAAACAATAGTCAACCATTGACCATCATTCTTGAATAACGGTCTAAAAGGCATTTGGTTAAGAAGCATTTTCCATGTATGTGTCAATAAATTAAGGCAGTGCCTGACATTTACAATTTGTGGTTTTAATTAAGAAACTTTTCCTCTTAAACCCCACATTTTAAATTAGAATCATAAGCTGTAAATAATACGCAACGGAGCACTACATAAACGGGGTCAGGGTCCAGTTTTTCACTATCGAAAGATTATACACTTGTTTTGGTCGTCCCTGTCACGAAATAACTATCATTATTCTATTAGTAAATAACTATTATTAACATGGTCAAACTTTGCATTGGAAATGAGTGACATTCAGGTTAAAGACACGTGTAACTTCAGATTAAATGTTAAAAGTATTTCGATAGTGCAACTGGTATGGCTCCGATAAGTGTCCCAATTTACTGGTTTATTATTGGTTTGAGATAATAACTAGATCACGAACAGCTTCAGAGAAGTTCTGAGATATTTGAGCTGTTCCCACGAGGACACAGATCTTATGAATCCATTCATGTTTATCAATTTAACCCGGAATCACCCACTGCTGGGTAAGTATAAGCCTCCCCTTTTTTGTGCCATACGATCGTGCCTTTGACGATATCATCAACAAACGCGCTTTTTGACGGCCTTGGCTTCTTTGGCCTAACCTTGGCCATAGAAACCAGGATCGTTCGGTCACAGCTTTACTCCATCAGCCATCTCCTCGTCTCACTAGATGTCCGGCCCAACTCCACTTGAGGCGCATCGACCTGTACGCGACGTCGTAGACTTTCGACCGATGACGGATTTCGGTGTTACGCCCTCCGTCTAGTAGGGTTATGCCAAGCATGGCTCGCTCCTTGGCCCTTTGTGCTACTCGTGCGCGGTGGACAGTCTCCTTCGTGAGCGTCTATGTCTCGGCACCGTAGGCTATGAATCATGATTCCATTACGCCTTTCAAAAGCTCAATATAAGCTACCCTTATTCCATTTTAATGAAGTTCTGCAGCGTATAAGAAACAGTATCCCAATACTCTGCAGCATGACCTCTGCGGCTACAGACTTATTTTTTTCTAGTGCATATAAAAAAATAAAATAAATAAATAAAATTTATTTAGACATTTACAAACTTATAAATACTTAATAGTACCAAGTTCTTAACAGTTTGACTTAAATACTAATATAAAAGCTAGTTTAATATACACCTTTTTAGTTACCAATGAAAGGTGCGTTGGTACTGACATTATAACTTGTGGCGACCTGCCTGAGCTAGGTTAATAAAAACCGGTGTTTCAGGCCATCCCTATACTAAGCGATCAGCTGATTATTTGTCCATAGTTAGTTTATTTTTTTTTATAATAATATCCTACTTGTAGTAGGTACTAATTACAAATGAAAAATTACAAATTTAATAACTACATCATTATTGAAGTACTTTTAGAAGTCTTTCTTTCTGTATGTGACTGGCCATCAATTTTAATTCTGAACTTTTAACATTTTACATAGGAAACGATTGGCTCTTCATTAAAATGCATTTTGAAACGACTGTTTTAGGTATTTTTGAGGGTCTTAGGTTCAAATAGTCTTATAAGGGTTTTTTGGGTTTGTTGAAACAGTTTTCATTTGATTATTGGAAGAAAAGCCAGTTGCTGTGAAATGTTACTAAAAAATTACACATGTTTAAATCGTTGAGTTTTCTTTTTTATTTTGCTACGACTCATACAACTTTACTTGTTCAACTGTATGATGTAGGCTGTGGCCACAGATTACTAAATATTTACTTCTGTGACTGCGACATTCTACAGGGCGCACGTAATACTTCCGAATGTGGAACAGCTGAGCTCTATGTTATTTTGTTTGACAGCGGATGTACGGTAGACCCCACGTCGTAGATAAAGACAGGGCTCTGAACCGGTTTAAAAAGAGCGGTTAATTTCGATTAAATACCGGTAAATATATCGTTCCTTCGTTAACCGGTTAAACAAGTGAACTGTTCTTATGTTACCCAAATGATAAAGGTTACCGGTTACATAAGCACAAACGGTTTTGACACCCAAATTAACCGGTTAATTCCATAATTCGTAAATATTTTTCGTCTACTTTTTTAACACTTCCAACAAGTTATAGTGACATTAGTACCCCAGAAAGCATTAGGAAAAAAAAATGTTTGATCTGAGGACGTCAAATACAACCGGAGAACTTAAATGGTGCCGGTAGATTCATGTTTCGACTTGCTTAGTTCTTTGCGCGCCCGCAAACAAAGCGTCGAGCAAACCTACGCCAGTCGCTACTCACTCCTCGTTCATTGCGTTTGGTTTGGACAATTCGTAAACTCACAGCGGAGATATAACTATTTTCTTTATTTCAACTAAGTATGTAGAAATAAATTACATTTTTAAATATTTTTATAAACAAAAAGATAAAAAAATCATTTAAAAATATAAAAAATAGTAGCCTACCGGTATCGGGAACAGGATCCAAGCTACCGGCGGTCAGGGCTCCAGAGAGAGGAACCTCCTGACAATGCGAGCCGTGTCCAGAAGTACCGCTCTCTGAATCAAGCCCTTGATCCAGCTGCCCAACGAGAGCCTCCTCAGGTGTTGGTCGAGCTCTTGGCTATTAAGCCATTGGCTGACACGACTATCGGCACAATGATTGCTGAGTCCACATGCCACATGTCGACAACCTCGCGAGCCAAGTCAAGATACTTGATTTGTTTATTTTTCTCGGCTTTCACGAGGTTCTCATCATGCGGGATGGTTATGTCAACAATCATTGCACGCCGCTCTGATCGATCCACCACCACTATATCAGGGTTATTGGCAACAATAGCCCTGTCAGTGATGATGGATCGATCCCAGTACAATGTGATATTTCCATTTTCGAGAACTGGGTCGGGCACATACCTGTAGTACGGCACCTCAGATTCCACAAGGCTGTATTTCAGAGCAAGTTGCTGATGGATTATCCTGGCTACAAGGTTGTGTTTATGCAAGTCACGCCTGTGGCATGCCCGACAGATGTCAACCGTGCCGTCTTTCACAATAAATCTCCGGTAATTGTTCGTCATCATAACTTCGACCATAATTGCACAGACAAAACCTTCGGTTTCTCCAAAGAGGTCAGCGAAACGCAGCCAGGCTACGGACGCTAGTAGACCTACATCGGGTTCATGTAGGGCCCGGTAAAAGCGTCCGTGAAGCTCCTTACTCTGCCATACTTCCATGCGATCATGCACTACTGGCTTGCGCCAGTTCTCTTTAGCCAAGGAGAGCGGGGTGAGGCCCTTGTCCACCTCGACCACATCTCGATGCATCCTCACGTCGGGAAAGAGGTCTTCGCAGGCATTAAAATGACTTGACAACTGCGCATCCAGAACCGCCACCAGCGCCCTATTTTTGTTATGCATGGGCAAACGAGGTAAGCGTGGTCTAAGTTCGGGTGACATGAACCGATATTTCCGAATCACACCCTCCAAAGCATTCCTCAATTCCTCATTGCACTGGATACTTACATTTGTTGTCCTGTCATTACTCCCCTCGTCAGCGTGACTAGTGTTAGACTGCGGTAGTACTTACTGTAGCAGTCTGCGACTGGTGGGCGATGACATAGCTACTCTACATTTCACTAAGCAGGCGATCAAGTACTGTTTCATCTAACATATGATTACGCTGAATAACACGCACCTGATCCGATAGTCGTTGTGCCGAAACGTTGACAGCTGGCTCAAGCACCTGAAAAAGAAAGAGCATGCGAACACGGTACGCGGTCAGATTGTTCCCCCCCTCTGTAGCCCCATTAACTATTTTTATTATTGTGGTGAATGTGATAACTAAATAGGGACCTACTTAGCTATTTATCATGGGGAGAAAGTGAAGGGCACGATTAATACCTACATAAAAACCAGAATGATACAATATTTTACCTAGTTATCTTGAATTTATACCCCTTTTTTTTTCCTTTTTTTTTTCGGATGAGGAATCATCAAATGACCCCTCCCGCTCTAAATGGAGCGGAAGGGAGTGTCAGACTCTTCCTGACTAAACCCACCCATGTTTCTTCCTTTGCCCTTTATGTTCCGGGGTAGCGGTAACCCTTTCGGACAATCCCGCTTATCCGGCAGGCTTCGGCCCTAAGGGGCCCCTCAAGTTATGCTGACAACTCTTTCGAGGCGCGCGTGTAACACTTACGCGCCTCCGGCACGGGCCTGGTCCTGATCGGAAGGTGAGCTACCCATTGCTCTCCGCCCACAGGCCCGCGCCTACGGTGGCCGGGAGTCGTCACGCGGCTCCCGACGCCCGGAGCGTCTCCCGCGGCGGCTGGGACGGGAGGCTCTCTCCCTCATCCGTCCCGCCACCTCCTTCGCTAGCATGAGTGCTTCGCAGAAGGAGGCGACTGCCTCCCACTCCCTCTCGCCCCGGACTATGGCTTGCACCAGGGCCGGGCGCGAGAGGCCGCCGCTGCCGATCGCCTCTACGAGGACACGGCGGTGCTCCGCCCAAGCGGGGCAGACCTCCACGGTGTGCTCCACCGTGTCCTCTGGGCGATCCTGGCAATGGTGACACCCGGGCAATTTTACCCCTTACTTTAGGAATATGTTCGTGTGCTTTTTTCTATTAATTTATACAGGGTGGATACGACCTAAGAGATTTCCTTTGAAATACTGCTTCTGCCCATACAAATGAATAACTTTTTCTAAGAAAGTAATAATAATAATAATAACCCCACCGCCGTATCTCTACGTTGACGTCGTGGTGGGGCTTGTGCGCTCCGAACTCTAGGCCTGTGTCGGAAGAGTTTACTTTGCCGAAACAGGTCTAGGGTGAGGAGCCAGACCAAGAGAGATACAGAAAACCGCAGGGCAGCATGTGGCGAGCTGTTGGGCAGTAGCGACCCCACGGACCCTATCTCCTGGGAGAAATCTTGTTCCTCACCTCTGGTTTGCCTTTATTGGCCGGCTGGAGTGAACAATGACGAGGAACAGAGCTCCCACCTCATTCTTGCCTTTACTGGCCGGCTTGAGTGGAGACTCGCAAGAGCAAACGTGCTCGGGGGAAGGAAGTATTCCAGTAAGTGCTCGTAGGGATCTTGACCATCTTCCGGGCTCTGGGATTGTTCTGAAAGCCATGGAATACCTCTCCACTCCTCATAAGCACCTCAGGACATGTTGCCCCCTTGTTGCTACGTCACTATGTGCTAGCGACAGTTTCCGGGGGCCCATTATTGAGTGTGCAAGTCACCCCCTGCCATTTTATCCGTGTATATATAAAACGTTGATCAGGCAGGGGCCATAGTTCTTCAATAGTTATTGGTAACCAGTCCACTTTAGCCACCCAAACCCATAGTCCAAATTTGTATGTTTCCATATCCTGCAATAGTCCTACACTAACCGGGGGTTATCCTTGGGTGCACTTGCATAGTGCGTACAGGGATAATCGTCGGGTGGTGCCACATTTCAATAAAATTTCCTAAGGGGCCTCTGGGAGTTGGCTTCGGCCCCTCGTACGCCTTCCAAAGGACCGGGACCCCATGGTCCCGAGATATGTTAAAATGTTATAATAATAATAATAATAATAATAATAATATGTTTATTTCCCAAAAGAAAATACAGATAGTTTAGAACAAGAATAACAATCAGTAAGTTATAGATGACATATTAGAAGGCAAATGACATTTAATATTGCAGTAATCTGTACATAGTTTTTTGACCCTGCCTCTTAAACTAGGTTACCCTGTGTCTTAAGAGACAGTGTTCAGCCATTATTATTTAATTAATAATTAATGCAACTATAGAGAAGCGTTGTCGATCTACTTAACAGAACGAAGGTTGAAGATATGTGAGAAAGGGTGTGTGTGTGTGGTGTGAGTGTGGAGGTGTGTGTGGGGGTGTGTGTGTGTGCTGGTATATTCGTGTGTGGTTTATGCGTGAGGGAATGAAGTTGGTTAGTTTTGATATTACACAATATACTCTAGTAGGGACTCTGTATACGAATAGTCTTTGTTTAGTAGCCACTCAGTTACTTTACCTTTTATGTTATGTTTGTTGAGATGAATTAAATTAAGTTGATTGTTAATTTTTCTATAAATAAGTGTACTTAGCACGTAAAACTGGTGTTGTGCAAATGCTGTTTTGTGCTGGATACCAGATATTATGTGGGTTCGTTTGTGTAGAACTGGTGGTGGCAAGCTTTTGTGTCTTCTTAGTGTTGCTTGGAGCACATACAGCTGCCGAACTGTGAGAACTTTGCAATCTCGATACAAATCAGTCGTTGGATACCTAAACGGTTTTTTTAACATAACTTTAATTATGGCCCTTTGTGCTCTCTCTATTTTAAGTAAGTTGGTTTTTGTGGCACCGCCCCACACAGTAATACAGTACCCAACAACTGACTGGCACAATGCATAGTATACTGCTCTCAGAGTTTCGCGATTGGCAGATTCTCTGAGGGACTTGAAAACGTGGATAAGCCGCATTGTTCTGGAAGTGAGGATGTCAATTTGCTTGTCCCATCTTAGGTTAGCATCTATCAGGACTCCAAGATACTTCACAGAGTCTGATCTGGACAGAGTCGGGCATGCACACGGTACCTGTGGGTTAGAGCATGAGTGGGCAACTATGGAAAAGGTGTTAGGTGGAGAGGTATTGCTTCTGATGGAGAATGGAATGAAAGTGGTTTTGTTGAGATTTAGAGTTAGGAGGTTGGAGTTCAGCCAGCACATTATTGTGGACATGGCTGCTTCTGCACTTGCCTTTACAATATCCCAGGTGGAACCATAGACGAGGATGGCGGTGTCGTCAGCATAGGCATAGATTTTGCAATTTGGTAAATTCATCTTACAGAGATCATTCACGTAAATTTGGAACAGTGTAGGACCCAAAACACTTCCCTGAGGGACACCATAAGTTATCGGTACGTCACTGCTGAGATAATTATCCACTTTTACGCATTGTTTACGATTATTAAGATAATCTCTGAAGATTTGGAGTGCTAGCCCACGTACCCCGATGCGTTCCAGCTTCGAAGTGAGGAGGGGAACAGAAACTGTGTCAAATGCTTTGGAGAGATCTAGTAGAATGCCTAGGCATTTAACCTTATTATCTAGATTCCTAGCTGCAGATTGTGTAAAATCCAGAACAGCATCCTCCGTCGAAACTCCTGAGCGAAAGCCGTACTGGTTATGGGCAATAATTTGGTATTTTTCTAGGAAGCGTTTTAGGCAGTTGTTGAGAATTTTCTCTAAGATTTTCGAGAGTGCAGACAGAAAGGATATTGGTCTATAATTGCTGACACAGTTCCTGTCCCCACTCTTGTGAACAGGATGTATTATGGCCTTTTTAAGAGCATTCGGGAACACACCTGATTGGAGACAGCGGTTACATAAGTACGTAATAGGTGGAACCAATACATGACGATTGTTCTTCAAAATCGAGGAAGATATGCCATCCCAACCAACAGCACAATCATTCCGAAGTTGGAGTATCAGTGACTCAATTTCTGCTTCATGAACTTCAACTAGAGCTAGAGAGTTGGGGGGAGAGTCATAAGTATCAGTGTTAGTTGTAGGAGAAGGAGTGCCAGTCAGGATAGGTTGTGCTGTATTCCGCGAGGTGATGGCAGCAGCCAAGTCACTCGCAACAGTGCTGAAGAAGTGGCATACCTCATTTAAAGATGAGTTAGGAGTATCACGAATATTTAGCAGCTCTGTAGGGGTAATATGAGTTTTCTGTCTTCCTGTTATTTCATTAATGGTTTTCCATAAGATACGAGGGTTATTTTTGGCTTTTAACAATTCACTTGATTCATAGGCAATTTTTAATTTTTTAAAAAGATTATTACAGAAATTTCTGTAACGCGTATATGTAGTTTTAAGTATTACATTATCCGGATCTTTTTTAGACTTAAGGTGCATCTTATCCCGATTTTTTATACATTTTAACAATCCAGGAGTCATCCACGGCTTTATAACTCTATTTTTCCTTGGAATTTTAACTTGCCTCGAATATTTCAATATAACCGACCTAAGAATATTAATGAATGCATTAGTGGCAGCGTTAACATCGTCAAAATCATATATTTCAGTAAAGTCTACTTGTTCGAGTTCTAGGAGAATAGCTTCATGATTTAGATGTGTAGTAAGATGACGTGGTTTCCTTGCTGGGTTTTCATTCGAAATACATAAAACTGTAGGCTTATGGTCAGTGATGTAAGATTCGAGGACCAGAGTTGTGGATGATTTTTGGGATTTCAAGAGAATGTGATCAAGACAATGTTCTAAGCGAGTCGGAAATAGGTGAGTAGGTAAAAGTCCGTGCGATGCATTCAGAGTGAGGTATTCGTAACCGGTATCATTCCGGTTATTCGGCGTTATGTTTATGTTTAGGTCACCCACAAGAGCAATATTAGGGCAATTAGATAACCTAGCAAGGACATGATTCAGACTAGATATGAAATCATGAAGGTTTTCCTTGGTGTTGAATGACGGCGAACGATACACAGCCACCACAGCCAGGGTTTTATCAATTTGGCATACCAAGCAGTTACCCGCCTCAAACTTAGGCTCCCACACCGAGCACCGCAGGCCTATTTTTGTGTATACTATGACGCCGTCATTTTGATTGCAGTTTTTAGTAGTAGAATGAGATGTAAACCCATCAAGCAAAGGTAAGTGAGTGACTTTACTTAGCCAGCATTCAGAAAAAATAACAATGTCAAAATCTATTTTTGTCATATTTAGAAGTACCTGTGATTGGTCAAAGTTTTTATTTATACTGCGTATATTTAAGTGGAATAGGCTTATAGTACTGCCGGTAGATATGTTAATATATTTTGTACAGTCTTCGGGAGAGCAGTTATAAGAGTTTTCTAGATTCGAGTGGTCAATTTCAGTGATAATATCATAAATGTTAGCCATTAGGATTATTTGCACTGCAAAATACCATACGAGAATATGAAGAGGTGAAATGTGTAGATACGTTCAGAGTGAATGTTGGTATAGTCTCGCTTTTGTGTATATTGTGCTGAGTGTGTGTTTTGGGAAGTGTATATGTAATAATATTTTGAGTAGGATGTTTGTAGTTTTGTGTGATATGTGAGAAAATATAAAAAGTGAAAATTGATATTTTAACATTGTAGTTAGTACGATCCAGAACAATCAAAGACAAATGCAACATATGATTTGGCAGAAGTAGTCACAAGTTTGCGTTTATCAGATTGTGAAGACATTTTTCTGAGTGGATCAGAACTTGTTTGTCTCCCTCACACTTTCGTAAGAAAATATTTCCTCCTGAAGTCCAGCAATATTTGTAGGCGTTGGTCTTGGAAAACTCACGAGCCTGATAAAGAAGTTTCTTCGTGCTGGGTGGCAATTGCTCCGCGATGTAGATCGGCTTGGGGCTACCTGATATCTCGATTAGTGCAGTGTTAATTTTTGCTTCTTTTGGCTTATCTTTATTATAAGAGCGAACAGCTGATATAATTGACTTCTGCGTCTGTACCGTCGTGCATTCTGCAATGATGGGGCGAGGAGTAGCTGAGCCAGTGGATTTGCCCGGAAGACGATAAACATCTCGGAAGTTTGATTCACGAATTGGTACACCAACAAGCTCACCAATTTTGCACACTGTGTTCAAGAGGCTAGTGCTTGTTTCAGAGTCCACCTGTGGAATGTTGCTAATTTCTATACCAGATGAACGTGATTTATGTTGGAGGTCAAATATCTTTTTCTCTAAATTTTCGATGTACTTTTGTTGTTCTTGTCGTTCTTTTCTCAGATCTTCAACCTCTTTTTTCATGTCTTCAAATTTTTGGTTTATAAAGGTCATAGATTGAGCAATTTCATCATTCGCCTTCCTAATAAGTACATTGGAAGCCTGAATTTCAGCATTTTGCAACTTAATTTCCGATATATCGACTACAAGACGGTTCATTAATGAAGTCTGTTCCACTAACGTCTTTGAGATACTGTCTTTGTCCAGATCGCACCCTTCCACATCGTGCGAACCAAATCCAGCAGTATTTTGAGGTGAATCAGCTTTGCGAGGGCGCTTATTTCTATTGGTATTTACATAGCCACTCATATCAACCGCCGAGCTGATATCAGGTTCGGACTGTGTTTGCGTATTACATAGGGCTCTAGGCGTTTTAGGTGGTGTGCGCTGGACGCCCGCCATATTTAAAGACCACAACAGCGAGAACGAAAAACAAAATCACAAATATTGATCGAAATACCTCTGCTGGCTCGCTACGGTTGTTGATCTATAACGCAGTTAATAACGGTAATAGTATATTCACAAAAAAAATGGCCTTACCATATAAAAGTTATCATCAGCTGATCAAAATTAGTACGGGAGGTCCAACACTTTTTTCGGAATAGAATATTAGACTCTTGGAAAAGTGGTTCACTTCTGTGGGCAGAAGCAGTAGGTACTCGTATTTCAAAGGAAATCTCATAGGTCGTATCCATCCTGTACATATGTATGTATGTATTTAGGAATTTATAAGTATATTTATCAGTTGTCTGGTTGACATAATACAGACTCTGCCTAGTTTGGGGGTCAGATGGCCGTGTGTGAGTTATACCAAAATATTATTATTATTAATTTCTTGATTATGAACCGTTGGTAATTCAAATTCAATAAAAGTTTTTTTCATCTCTAAAAGTTAAAATTTGTGTACAAATGAATACAGTTGTAATTTGTGAACTAACTAACTAAGTTCTAAATTACAGGCCTGTAATTTAGAACTCCAAGCCCCCCGAATAAGATCAAGATTATTATGGGTACTTGCGGAATAATTTATTGAATAATATTTTATTTTTGTTATAAAAAATAATCTCGAAAAATACTATTTTCAGTGTGATTTATATTAAGCATATAATTAGGAGTCGTGGCATTGTTTACTGATTGAGTACAAAATTAAAACAATTTTATTAATTATACTATTATAAGTATATTTTATTTAAAACAAAAACCTTAATGACTTAAATTTATTCAGTATCAGTACTTCAATTTGGTCTGTATAATCTAATAACCTTAAACAGTGTTCAAAAAGTTTAATATTTTTACGTAACATCTTGTACGCACACACGCGCACGGTGAGATATGCTTTAATTCCTCTTTAATGAGGTCTGCAAAATGGTCATTCTTTGGTCTACTTCTAATTTTGAATGTTCTGAACAAGACAAACATATTTTATTTTCTTGTTTAGACACTTCTACTTTAGCATTCTTTTTTTTCGACGTACTCATGTTTGGTTTTAACAAAGACGGAGATGAAGGGCGCTCCAAATCGTCATCTTCTGAGTCTAAAGGAAATGGTGAATTGCTTCGCTTTATTCCTGGAAAGAATAAGTAAAGAAAAGACGAAAGCTAATTAAAATGAAGTCAACATTATTAATTCAAATAAAACTCACCTCTGTTATTCATCCTTGTTTGCTTTTACAGTCCTTGTATCAACTGCAGTACGAAGATAAGATTGATGCGACTATTTTGTAACTAAATGACATCGCAACGTCCAGACCGTGCTTACGAGAGTGGCGGGGGCGGGGGAGTTCAAGTTTGGTTTTAACCGGTTAATTTTCACGATCAAAACCAAAATTCATGAAAAACCGGTTTCCCGCAAAAACCGGTAAAAACCGGTAAAGTGCAAACCTTAACCTAAATCGATTTCGGTTTGGGGTCAATGACCGTAACCGGTTAAGAATTTGAACCGGTTTCCGAGCCCTGGATAAAGAACCAGTATAAGTTGGCCCCTTATCCTGTTGAAACTCAGTATTACGCTAGCCCAGTTCAAGGTCAAAGTGTTATTACTGACTTGTGGCCTACTGTGCTATGACCGAACAAAATAGTTTTAAGTGATAGTACTTTTCTTTCATTTGTGAGTTTGAATATACAGGGTACTTCGGGGATCTTCGGAACTTCTAATCCGATTCTGAAAATTAGGCGAACTACACTTCACGCGTTCTTTCTTGCACACCGCTCGGCGTCTCGACAAATTAATGTAGCTGTAGCAGTAGAAAAAGAGAGCGCGAAATGTTAACTACACTTCATGTCCTAGAACTAAAATTTTGATGACATGTGATCTACCAACCCGCACTGGGCCCGCGTGGTAGATTACAACCCACTCCCTCTCACAGAGAGGAGGCCTGTGTCCCAGCAGTGGGAACATTAAAGGCTGATTATGTATGTTATGTAAATAATCGGAATATTTTATCAGTTAAAGTACCTACCTACTACTATGTTTATTTAAACCACAAATAGGTATATGGAAAGAAAACTAGGCCTAACTAGATATTTGATTTTGTCACACGACTTTTAAAAAAAAAACTAGTTCACGTATGGGTTGTTTACGTTCAATATGAGATTGAACGTAAACAACCTATACGTGAACTAGTTTTTTTTTTATTACGCGCACGGACCATTTAAATAAACAAAAAATACACTATCGTTCTAAGGCCCATCTCACGAGGAAGCGACTAGCTATCAAGATCAACTATTTTGTCGCTGAAGAAACGTACGGACGCCAGCAGGTCAAGCTACCCGAAACTGTCAAATTTTCCCAATTAACCTTGAACCTAATGATTTGGCGATAAAGTTGAAAATATATTTAAAGAAATTTGACAGATTGTAGTAGCTTGATGTGCTGGCGTCTGTACAAGAGAAGAACGTAACATAACGTTTAGGTAAAAGAGATACACGATATTAATAGTTCATCGCTGACTGTTCACACTTCCAGCGAGTACTTGTTTGTTGAAGCTCGCGACACTCGCTTTTCCGAACAGAACAGGAACACTCGCTGAGAGAATCACGCTTTGTACAGACGGCAGCACATCAAGCTACCCGAAACTGTCAAATTTTCCAAATCAACTTTGAACCTAAAGCGTTAGCGATAAAGTTGAAAATCTGTTAAAGAAATTTGACAGATTGTAGTAGTTTGATGTGCTGGCATCTGTACATACGCATATCAGCGAGTAATCGCTCGTAGCCGTCGCGCACTCGCTGCTCGATGCTCGTCAACTTGTTCTTAGTTGCTAGCTTTACTCGCTTCTCGTCAATCGCCGGCGATGGGACAGGTGGCTAAAAGATCAAATCAACAACGTACTCCATTGAGCCAGACTATCAAAAACAAAAGACAACGTGGTCTCTGTTGAAAAATAACGACAATTTTGTAACTATGACACGGGTTTGTTCTTATCAATAATAGCACTAAACGGATAAAAAGTACAGCACATCTTTGTGGAATAACCTTTCATTAATTTTATTTTTATCCAGTAATGACCCCTGCCCCTGCTACACAAGGGTGCAATGGCGTAGCTCGCCGCCCGGTAAGGACCAGGACCGGGTCGTCGGCGCGTTGTTCCACGCGCGCCTCAAAGAAATGTCAGGACAAAGTGACGGGGTCCGCTAGGGCTGATGCCTGGCAGGGCCGCGGATTGTTCGAAAGAGATACCGTGGCTCCTGGCACAGGCAACTGAAGGAACACGGGTGGGTTTTAGTCAGTAAAAGTCTGACACGCCCTCCCGCTCCGCCCAGAGAGGGAGGATGCAATGGCGACATGTCAAAACATCGAGATATCTGCGCTAAATCATCATCATTTGTCTAGTCTTTTCCCAACTATGTTGGGGTTGGTTTGCAGTGTAACCGGATGCAGCTAAATACCAGAATTATACATGGAACGACTGCCTATCCGACCTTCACAACCCACTTAATATAAATACGATACCCCTTAGTAAAATTGGTTATCAGATATTAAGTAATACATGTAATAAACTTTCAAACCAACTATTAAACGCCTAAACCTTCTGGAATAAATGCTCTAAATGATTTATTTATTTATTAACGTACACCAACAGCTTCTATGTATAATATAATCTTAAGTACTATGTATCACAATAGCCTCGGTGTCACACAGTCGCCAATTATATGTTTATGAGCAATCTCAGAAATGAAAGTAAAAAAAAATGAAGGTAAAAACCGCATCAAAATATTTGTGTGGTAGAAGATCTAAGCGTTCATACATGGTTCACACACGCAAAGCGACTTTATTTTATACCTGCCTAAAATCTGCATACATCACCTAGATGTACAGTCACGAGCATCAATATGTCAACACTTGGCAACTTTCAATTGCGATTTTTCGTGAAATAACGAATGCAACGTTGAAATACGACACATTACATAAACATATGGGTTCGAAAATGCTATGTTCGTAACAACATAAAATTTCATTCAAAAATAAAGCAGTAAATCGCTTTTGAATAATGCCGAATGTATACATACTTTTGCTCGTGACTGTACACCCCTTTAACGTGTTGTCATCCCATCTTGCTCCCTTCATCGTTCTATTAGTCATCACATAATGTTTCCATTTACCAATTCACAGCCATTAATCAGAGGGTATAGGAACCAAACGATTTATTAAAATCACACCCAAATAGATTTATTGAATTGACGACAATTCTCTGCTTCCTCTGGAGAGCTGCGCTTGCGACATCAATGGAAGATACCCACTGATCTTGGTAGGTTAGGTAGCTCTTCAATAAATAAAAAAAGACATAAATGCATTTACATACACAATGACAATTCAAGTGTCTGTAACTGGTTTATTTGAAATAAATGCTTTGAGATTGAGTTTTAATGCAGTTCATATACTTACCGGATATAAACTATTACTGTAAGAAACAGTAATAGTTTATATCCCGAAGGATATAGACTATTATTCATAACTTTATATCGATTCGCAACTAAGGCACATTCCTCACCGGATCGGCGCGTTTTCGTTTCTGTACCGAATCTGTACAGATTTTTTACCGAGATTCACTTCTTGACTGGCTCGGTTTGCTACGGTTTTTGTCATTTGTTATGGGTCCTGCGCTGCGTGTGAGTGAACTGCGGGGTGGGGCGGGAGTGACGGGACGGGCGAATTGAATGGTTCGGTAGTACTCGGTACAGAGACGTGTGTATGTATGAAACTACTCAGTGAGGAAGCTCTCATTTAATTACATGCACTCGGTAAAGAATCTGTACAGATTCGGTACAGAAACGAAAACGCGCCGACCCGGTGAGGAAGGCGCCTTATGTACAGATTCTTATGTTTTGAGTTAAACAAGAATTTGTTTTGTTTAGGACTAATAAAAAAAGATTATTTGTGTTCTTTTTTGTTTAAACAAGTTTTTTTATATAATTTTAGATACTTATAGCAATTTGTAAGCGCTCATCGTTCTAAGGGGAATTACATGTTCTAGATGCCTCACTGCGATACCTCGCGGTCGCGGTTTAGCTCGCTACATCGATGTCACCTCCATCTAAAACAAATGAATGCTAATAGACACGCACGTATATGCCAGGCATTGAGGTAAGCCCCCAAGCAACCCGCGATGTATCGCAGTGAGGTATCCTTCGGCATGCGTGTGTGTCTCAATTAGCATGCACCTGTGTCTGCGCACAAACTTTTGCACTACAATCGTCTGCGTAGATGGCTAGTCTACGCTAAGGTTGGCAGCCATGGCCAAAATTCATTCTGGAGGACTATATAAAATGAAGCACCAATATTTGTTTTTGTTGCTTTCATTTTATTGTATGCCACAGCCCCACAGGCAGGGTAATGCAGGGCTCGGAAACCGGTTCAAATTCTTAACCGGTTACGGTCATTGACCCCAAACCGAAATCGATTTAGGTTAAGGTTTGCACTTTACCGGTTTTTACCGGTTTTTGCGGGAAACCGGTTTTTCATGAATTTTGGTTTTGATCGTGAAAATTAACCGGTTAAAACCAAACTTGAACCCCCCCGCCCCTGCCACTCTCGTAAGCACGGTCTGGACGTTGCGATGTCATTTAGTTACAAAATAGTCGCATCAAGACGCACGAAATATTTTTGAACACTGTATAAGGTTATTAGATTATAAAGACCAAATTGAAGTGACTGATACTTAAAAAAATTAAGTCATTAAGGTTTTTGTTTTAAATAACATATACATATATAATAGTATAATTCATAAAATTGTTTTATTTCTGTACTCAATCAGTAAACAATGCCACGACTCCTAATTACGAGTATATGCTTAATATAAATCACACTGAAAATAGTATTTTTCGAGATTATTTTTTTTTAACAAAAATAAAATAATAATCAATAAATTATTCCGCAAGTACCCATAATAATCTTGATCTTATTCGGAGGGCTCGGAGTTCTAAATTACAGGCCTAGGATTAGTTCACAAATTACAACTGTATTCATTTGTACACAAATTTTAACTTTTAGAGATTAAAAAAAAACTTTGATTGAATTTGAATTACCAACGATTCTTAATCAAGAAATTAATAATAATAATATTTTGGTATAACTCACACACGGCCATCTCACCCCCAAACTAGGCAGAGTCTGTATTATGTCAACCAGACAACTGATAAATATACTTATAAATTTCTAAATACATACATTTGTACAGGGTTGATACGACCTATGAGATTTCCTTTGAAATACACTCGTATTAGAAAAGTGGTTCATTTCTGTGGGCCGAAGCAGTAGGTACTCACCTACTGCTTCTGCCCACAGAAATGAACCACTTTCCAAGAGTGTAATATTCTATTCCGAAAAAAATGTTGGACCTCCCGTACTAATTTTGATCAGCTGATGATAACTTTTATATGGTAAGGCCATTTTTTTTGGGAATAGACTATTACTTTCTTCGAAAAAGTTGTTCATTTGTATGGGCAGAAGCAGTATTTCAAAGGAAATCTCTTAGGTCGTATCCACCCTGTATAAATTAATAGAAAAAAGCACACGAACATATTCCTAAAGTTAGGGGTATAAATTCAAGATAACTAGGTAAAATATTGTATCATTCTGGTTTTTATGTAGGTACTAATCGTGCCTTTCAAACTTTCTCCCCATAATAAATAGCTAAGTAGGTACCTACTTAGTTATCACATTCTCCACAATAATAAAAATAGTTAATGGGGCTACAGAGGGGGGAACAATCTGACCGCGTACGGTCCGGACCGGGTTCGGATGCTCTCTCTTTTTCAGGTGCTTGAGCAAGCTGTCAACGTTTCGGCACAACGACTATCGGATCAGGTGCGGGTTATTCAGCGTAATCATATGTTAGATGAAACTGTACTTGATCGCCTGCGAAGTGAAATGCAGAGTAGCCATGTGATCGCCCACCAGTCGCAGACTGCTGCAGTAAATACCTGCCTACCGCAGTCTAACACTAGCCATGCTGACGAGGGGAGTAATGACGGGGCTACAAATGTAAGTATCCAGTGCAATGAGGAATTGAGGAATGCTTTGGAGGGTGCGATTCGGAAATATCGGTTCATGTCGCCCGGACTTAGACCACGCTTACTTCGTTTGCCCATGTATAACAAAAATAGGGCGCTGGTGGCGGTTCTGGATGCGCAGTTGTCAACTCATTTTGATGCCTGCGAAGACCTCTTTCAATTCTGTACTGCACGGCTGTAGCGGCATGTCATGTAGCTCATGTCAAATTTGCCAGTGACTCTAGAGCTACACGACCGAAACCACCCATACCAGCTTGGCAGTGCAGAATTGAGCGTCGTATTGGTGCGCTCATCGGCAAACTAATCTGCTTCAGGGAGGGCAATACTCGCCCTAGAGTGATGCGCTTTGTGAGGCGGGCGTTCTCGGGGACTGATATTAGTTCTCGACATTATTTGTCCCGCGTCACAGAGCGTATCGACTTCCTGAAGCAGAAGATTTGTGCATGGGCAAACCGTATTCGTCGGTACAGGCGGAGAGTGGAGCGGTACATTCAGAATCGCACATTCCAGAGCGATGAAAGGTGGGTTTATAGGGCTTGGGAGCGACCGAACCAAGGTGTGACTGACACGCGCCTAGCGGATGATGTCGCCATGTGTTCGTTCTGGCGAAACATCTGGTCGGTGCCTGTTAGTCACACCGAAGGTGATTGGACTGGGAAGATCGAGCGAGCGTGCGATCTAATACCAGAAATGGGGGCATTTATCATCAGCCCCCAAGATGTTGCTCGTTCAGGGTCGGACGGGCTGCACAACTTATGGATAAAGTGGTTCCAAAGGTCGCACGCCCCCTTGGCAGCCCAGTTCCAGTCAGCCTTAGAGTCAAAGTTGCTACCCCAGTTTCTAACGACAGGAATAACCCACCTGCTCCATAAATCAGGTAGTACGGCGGATCGCAAAAATTATAGATCGATCACTTGTCTACCAACGGTCTATAAAGTTCTTACATCCATTTTGCGAGCTAAAATTAATAAACATACCTATATAGACAGCAACTCCATCATGTCTGTCTCTCAAAATGGATGTAGGAACGGGTCCCGCGGTACTAAGGAGCTACTCCTCATAGACATGGCCATTAGCCAACAGGTTCGTCGATCCCGCAAGAATATGTCGACATGTAGGATAGATTATAAGAAGGCCTATGACTCGGTGCCACATAAATGGCTCATGGGGTTGCTGGAGTTGTATAAAGCAGATACGACTCTACGCACCTTCCTAATGACGTGTATGGGGCAATGGAGGACGGTCTTTCGCTATCCAGGATGTCGAAATATCCAAAGGAATAGCGAGCCGATAAGGATCGAGCCAGGCATATTCCAGGGCGACAGTTTGAGTCCGCTTTGGTTCTGCTTAGCCTTGAATCTTCCAAGCACGCTGCTGGAAGATTCAGGTTTAGGCTATCGGCTGAGGAGAGGTGGTCAGGTTATATCTCACCTCCTCTACATGGATGACCTAAAACTCTTTGGCCCCAACAATTTGATGAAGCTACTGAAAATTAATGAAGCTTTCAGTAGCGCCATCAGGATGGAATTTGGTGTGGACAAATGTGCGGTCATGCATGTAAAGCGAGGGGAGATTGTGGAATCCGTGGGAACCCAACTCTCGGACTCCATAAACCTTAGAGCCCTCTCCGCAGCCAAAACCTTCAAGTATTTAGGTATGTCGGAAGCATTGGGCATCAATGTTACTGACATGAAACAATCGTTGAAGGAGCCCTTCTTTGGCCGCCTGAAAAAAGTATTTAATAGTCTTTTATCAGGCGGAAACAAGGTGCGCGCCTTCAATAGTTGGGTCATGCCGGTTTTGATGTACTCTTTCGGCATACTCAAATGGACTCAGACCGAACTCGAGGCCCTGGATAGAAGGGTCCGTACACTGCTGACTGCAAATCGAATGCATCACCCACGGTCATCGGTAATGAGGCTGCAAAAATGTGGAGGTCGAGGCTTTTTAAAAACTAAGACCCTCCACAATCGCGAGATATGCAGTCTCAGGGAATATTTCCTAGAAACCGACGTGAGGATGCATCGAGATGTGGTCGAGGTGGACAAGGGCCTCACCCCGCTCTCCTTGGCTAAAGAGAACTGGCGCAAGCCAGTAGTGCTTGATACTGATGATCGCATGGAAGTATGGCAGAGTAAGGAGCTTCACGGACGCTTTTACCGGGCCCTACATGGACCCGATGTAGATCTACTAGCGTCCGTAGCCTGGCTGCGTTTCGGTGACCTCTTTGGAGGAACAGAAGGTTTTGTCTGTGCAATTATGGTCGAAGTTATGATGACGAACAATTACCGGAGATTTATTGTGAAAGACGGCACGGTTGACATCTGTCGGGCATGCCACCGGCCGAGAGAAACAATCAGGCATATTATCTCCGGGTGTTCTCGTCTATCTAACGGAGAGTACTTGCATACACACAACCTTGTAACCAGGATAATCCATCAGCAACTTGCATGGAATCTGAGGTGCCGTACTACAGGTATGTGCCCGACCCAGTTCTCGAAAATGGAAATATCACATTGTACTGGGATCGATCCATCATCACTGACAGGACTATTGTTGCCAATAAGCATGATATAGTGGTGGTGGATCGATCAGAGCGGCGCGCAATGATTGTTGACATAACCGTCCCGCATGATGAGAACCTCGTGAAAGCCGAGAAAAATAAACAAATCAAGTATCTTGATTTGGCTCGCGAGGCTGTCGACATGTGGCATGTGGACTCAGCAATCATTGTGCCGATAGTCGTATCAGCCAATGGGTTAATAGCCAAGAGCCTCGACCAACACCTGAGGAGGCTCTCGTTGGGCAGCTGGATTGGATTGCAAGGGCTTGATTCAGAGAGGTTCCTCTCTCTGGAGCCCTGACCGCCGGTAGCTTGGACCCTGTTCCCGATACCGGTATTTTTTATAATTTTTAAATGTTTTTTTTTTATCTTTTTGTATATAAAAATATTTAAAAATGTAATTTATGTGTACATACTTAGTTGAAATAAAGAAAATAGTTATATCTCCGCTGTGAGTTTACGAATTGTTCAAACCAAACGCAATGAACGAGGAGTGAGTAGCGACTGGCGTAGGTTTGCTCGACGCTTTGTTTGCGGGCGCGCAAAGAACTAAGCAAGTCGAAACATGAATCTAACCGCACCATTTAAGTTCTCCGGTTGTATTTGACGTTCTCAGATCAAACATTTTTTTTCCTAATGTTTTCTGGGGTACTAATGTCACTATAACTTGTTGGAAGTGTTAAAAAAGTAGACGAAAAATATTTACGAATTATGGAATTAACCGGTTAATTTGGGTGTCAAAACCGTTTGTGCTTATGTAACCGGTAACCTTTATCATTTGGGTTACAAAAGAACAGTTCACTTGTTTAACCGGTTAATGAAGGAACGATATATTTACCGGTATTTAATCGAAATTAACCGCTCTTTTTAAACCGGTTCAGAGCCCTGGGGTAATGAGGCCCGAAGAATTGCCAAACTTAAGTAGCAGTGGACAGGGCACATTGCTCGCAGAACAAATGGCCGATGGGGCCGAAAGGTTCTAGAGTGGCGACCGCGTACCGGAAGACGTAGCGTTGGAAGGCCTCCCACAAGGTGGACCGACGACCTTGTGAAAGCTGCAGGAACCCGTTGGGTGCGAGAAGCACAAAACCGGTCGAAGTGGAGGTGCTTGGGGAGGCCTATGTCCAGCAGTGGACGTCTTTTGGCTGAAGTGATGAATGAGGCTTTATATGTATTTAAAAGTGCGTGATAATTTCTATTTTAGGCATTTTGAGAAATAAAACTCTGTTAAATGAGGTAGCATTAGTTTAATATTGGGAAGTCAGATTCGCCGTTTAAAAAACGGCTCATACACGTATTAAAAAAACCCATGGATACACTTAATTAACATACATAATTACAATTCTTAAGTTTATCTATAAAATTATAACATTACAACAATAACAACAAGACATTTATTATTCATTCTTACCAAACTTGGAATTAAAACTTATGACTTACTTACTACATTATTTAGTAAATTGGCCAATTTTAAAACATATTTCCATTGGTCAAATACTATACACAAATCCCGTCTGTGGTTTCATCACGGAGTATTGGATAAGCCTGAGTTCAGATCCATTTTCGAGATTTCCTTTTTTTTGGTTTATTAAGCTCCACAGCCC
This sequence comes from Apamea monoglypha, assembly GCA_911387795.2. Lineage (NCBI taxonomy): Eukaryota > Metazoa > Arthropoda > Insecta > Lepidoptera > Noctuidae > Apamea > Apamea monoglypha. The sequence goes on from OU426924.1 coordinate 16,540,507, forward strand.
ATATTTTTTTTTAGTGGCAATACTTAAGTGATGATGAATTAGGTGCATCATTTAGCTGTTTCCGCTTAATTTTCAATGTCAAAACTGGCTATGATGGGCGTGGACGGAAACCATATAATTAAATATTAGATATTATATTATATATTATTATATTATAATTAACCATATAATCATTTATAACGCTGTCAGAAATTCCCACCTGAACTTACAAACCTATATTACAATATTTTTACTTAACAGATGTATTTATATGGCCAAGGAATTAAAAGGTCTATGATTTGACTATAAGGATCACTTTACCCTGCGCGCACGGTATAGAAGAGCGAGGTACGCGAGGAATCTGAACCCTATGAAGAGCAGCACCATGCTGACGACGTCCATTGTGAAGTCACCCTAGGAAAGAAATAACCATATTTTGAGTATATTTTTGTAAAGAAACGATGAAGAATTGAACGAAATGTCTAGAAAGGGAGTGACTAACGAGATGACGACTAATAGAGCAGTATGGAAGAAAAGAAGACATGTTGCGCCGACCCCAAATAAACTGGGATAAGGGCGAGAGAACGACGATGATTTTTTTTAAAGATATAAAAATGCTTTGTCGTGTGCCTTTTAGTCGGTGCTAAATAAATGTATTTTCTTTCTTACTTTATCTGAAGCCCAATTCTTGTAATTTAAAACGATCATTTAGTCGCAGTCTCGCCTCGGCGACAAACAAATGATAAAGACAAATGAAATACTGAGATCTGAGGGGCAATTCTCGTAATTTTAAGACCGTTCACAGTCTGATCTCAGTCTCAAGCTGTCAAAAATACCTCTAATTTCCCTACATTTTGACAAGCTTTTGACATTTGTTTGTCGCCGAGATAGAATAGAATAGAATAGAATAGAATTTTATTTTGCAAATTTATATGGGTAATACATAATAGTTCTTAAGATTACATTTAGCTCAGCCACATTTTACCAATCGGCATGCCAACATTTGAAATTATTTAAACCACTATTATTACACTTATTTAGATCAATATTTATAAATTACTATTATAAAATTTGACGAATTTGATGAGACTGCGACTAGATTTTAAACGTTTTAAATTACGAGAACTGGCCTTCAGACTGTGAACGTTCTTAAAATTACGCCCCTCTGATCAAATCTTTAAAACAAAATATAATATAATGCCTATAAAGTTTATTATTTTCCAACATCGTTGTAAGAGCTGGCCAATGGCCCTTCAAAATGATTACCAGTATCCTGTTTAACTTTAACTGTAACACCACGTACGTCACGTCAATAAAGAAGTGTCCTTCTCGATTAAATATATATTTTGGAACACGAGCACCAATACCATACTGGCGTAACACTATCAATTTCAATCTGAATCATTTTGAATTGACATTGTTAATCCATTGCTTCATATGTTCGAGAAATTTGTCTGCTCAACAACGTAAATAACGCCATGAATGTTGTTGAACTGTCAAAATGAAAGCCATTGCTACTGTAGTGTGTTACGCAGTTACTACAGCTCTATTCCGCAAAAATCGTGCAAACTAAGGTGAAGTAAGGTCGTAGTTAGCTAGCTATAGTGTCAATCCCTAGTATTACGTGGAATGACAGCACACTTCAAGCTCACTTTACCTAAGTTTCACGGTGATATTTTCAAGCATAGTCCTGCAAGACCTTATTAAAATCTATCCATCAAACGGGCATACAAATCCAGACTCCAGATTGCTACAGAGAAATTCCAGCTCGTAAAATTAATTCAATTTGTATTTTTTCTGTCTGTTATGTTTTTAAGCCAATAGGACTTAGGAAATTAGTTGTCTTACCTCAGAAAAGCTGAGCGTATCCAGCACGACTTGCCCAGACGCAGGACAGGTGAAGTTCTCCCGAGTGCAGGCGATGGTCTCGACGCCCGCCCATTGGTTGATCAACAGCGCCTCGTTGCCGTAGTGGAACCAGGACAGGTACGATATCCAGCCCAGGTAGGGGGGGACGGAGCTGTTGGAGGGAAGATAAGGTAACGTTCACGGTTCAGAGCAAGTTGTAGATAATATAAAAAAAAGATTTACGTTTAAAGATAAAAATAGATTTAAGTTTTTTATACAAGGTCAAATTAAATTAGCTAGCGAAACTAGCCGGTATATTAAAAAAAAAAATTGGGGTCTTACTTATTTTATAAGATTCAATGTAAATCTATGTTATATCCAAAATAAGTAAGTACGAAAGTTTTTGATAACAGCAGTTTAGTTTTTCTTTTTCATTATTCTTTTTCCAACTATGATGTCGGCTGCCAGTCTAATCGGATGCAGGTGAGCACCAGTATTTTACCCATGTAAAATACTGGTGCTCACCTGCATCCGATTATGGTAAGACTTTTTTTTTACTAGTATTTTCTTTTTCCTCGGCTTAAATTAAAATAGTTTAGTTAAGTATTTGAAGTTCAATCTGAAATACTGTTAAGTAGAGGCTGGCACAGGAGCGTAGGGATTGGCACAAGAAAAGACAGGACTATGCCCAACAGTGGGCGAGGTCGGGCTGTGCATGATGATAATGATGATTTTCAAGTAGGAAGAGCTAATCATTTTAAAATCAATGTTAATGTTATAAAGGTCAAAGAGATAACATCTTTTTTACCCTTCTAGAATATACGCTTTGCAGCGTATCGAAATTCATCACACTAATATTAATAAAGGCGAAAGTTTGTGAGTGTGTGGGTTATGTTTGTTACTCCTTCACGCTCAAACTACTGAACGGATTTGGATGAAATTTGGCACACAGATAGTTTATAACCAAGAATAACACATAGGATACTTTTTATTCCGATATTCCCACGGGATCGAAACTTATGCGGGTGAAACCGTGGGACGCAGCTAGTTACACAATAACAATATACCAGTTATGTTCTTAATATATTTCTTTTACTATGCAAATTAGCAAAATTTTAAAAAAAATGTCACTGATTCAAACGGCTTATGAGCCGACATTAAGAAGAGGGACTTAGGTATCTAAAATTCTAAACAAAACTGGTTTTGAATCTCCCACGTTTGATTTATTAGGCATATAGTTTCGAACATGTAACCCCGCGTGATGTAGTTAATGTTTTTAATACACTTAAGTCTAAAACCACCGGTGATTATTGGGGCATCTTTTAAGTAATATAATAGACATCGTAGCCCCCTATCTAGCTGTTACTTTTAATAATTATGTTAATTTAGGAACTTCTCCTGACCTGATGAAGAGTAGTAAAGTCATACCATTATTTAAATCAGGTAATAAGAATAACGTTGCGAATTTCAGGCCTATTTCTATCTTACCTGCATTTAGCAAAATATTTGAAAAGTTAATACTCAAGCAGTTGCTAACACATTTTAATTTAAATAGCTTCCTCTAGATATAATAGAAAGTAAGACTATACACGTTGATACAGCTCGATTAGTCTATAGGTACTTTAGTTATTTTCACAGAGTTATGTCCTAACGGTATTCTGCTGTGGGGCAAAGCCGCTGATACAAATTATTTGTCCTTCAAAAACGGGCTGTTCGATCAATTTACCTGCTAGGTGCACAGAGTTTCTATAAGAGATTTTTTAAAGATATTGGTATTCTCACGGTTGCACCACAATTCATATTCGCCAACATCTTACATATTAGACAAAATTTACACTTGTACACTAAAAACAGTGATATTCACAGTGTTAACACTAGAAATAAGGACAAATTACGTGCTCCCTTTCACCGGCTTCATAAGGTTCATAACTCATTTGTTCACTCTTTTTCCTAGGTGAAATGTTTCCCACTGCTGGGACACAGGCCTCCTCTCTGTGAGAGAGAGAAGGCCACGCGGGCCCAGTGCGGGTTGGTAGATGTCACATGTCTTCGAAATTTTGGTTCTAAGATATGCCGGTTTCCTCATGTTTTCCTTTACCATTTTGATAGCAGTGGTGATGAAATAATGTACACAACTTAATATAGTCTATGGACGTATAAATACAGCGTCCAACCAAATGAATACGAGCACCCTAATTGCGTAACACACTATTAATCACAGTTTGAATAATTTTGAAGGATATTGCTAATCCATTGCTATATATGGTCGAAAAAATTGTCTGCTCAACAACGTAAATAACGCAATGAATGTTGTTGAACTGTCAAAATGAAAGCCATTCCTACTGATAGTGTGTTACGCAATTGCCCTGCTAGTATTTTACTTGACATGCGCACTATGAACTACAGTGCACAATTTGTCTAACAACCGCGTAGCGGTTACGAAAATAATTCGTAGACCCTTCACGCGTAGCGATCTACGGTCTACGAACTTTTGCAATACTGTGTGAGTTAACTTCCAACTGTGTTTAGCAGTGTCGGTTCTAGGAAGGTTCTAGATGGTTCCACTTATCCTGTAGAATAGACTAGAAGCCACTTACCCAGTGTTGAGGAAGAATCCTCCGAACAACATGAAGGGGATGATGATGGGCGGGCCCACTGATGCAGCCATGCTAACGCTGTTGCTTGCACACGATATCAGGTAACCTGTACGAGAAAATATATGGTTAAATTACATATAAAACAAAAGCTGTAGGTAGACTAAAGTTGGTATTGATTACGAGTATATTTTAGAAGAGGCCTTTTTAATTAAAATTATCATAACAAATATGTCCATCCATCCATTAATCTATCGTAAAATAAATTCACAGAACGAGAAGATTTTATTATAATTTCTAACTAAATGTTTTATTCTACAATCAAATGAATTATTTTATGGCAGTTGCGAGCAGAAGCTACATATATTCATAAGTCGCATTCCGTTTCCTGCTGACATGTTGATACCACAAGTCAACAATGTTGTAGGGCCTTCACCTCAATAGTGGCGTGTTGATATAAACTGTGGAAAACCGCCTAACTGTGCTGTGGCAGTATTGTATTGCACGACACGCGAGAAGCTGCGGTCCAGAGAAATTTGTCTCTCGTTACATCTCATATTGATCGGGGAGATATCGCGAGAAAACTATTAAATTAGCTGTTGTATAATGTTGGCGGTTTGTATTTAGTATTTAGGTAGGTTTGTGTGTGTGTTCGTGCAATTTGTCGATAAGATACCGGAGGTAATACACGTCTTGTAGTGTTTTAATTGCGTGCAATAGAGATTGGCTAGAGTTTTCTATCCACAGCAAGTCAAAATCAATCTGGTTAGCCTTTTCCCAACTATGTTGGGGTCGACAGTATTTTATATGGAGCGACTGCCTATCTGACCTACACAACATTTCCACCAACTCGTTATTGGGTAATACGATACCCTTCGGTAAAACTCTTGGTACCCTTTCGGGCTTCTGAATACCCGTAACGACTGTCAAAGATCAACGAATGACAGCCGCGATCTACGGCTTAGCGCACTTTCGCACCTATCACTAAAATTGACTTATAATATTATTTTAACCAATTTAACATGTCCTTCACCTGGAACAGATAGATAGTTTTATGATTCTAGATTTTGGTTGTGAGCTACCCTCGTTTCAGTAAAAAATCGCATACGTTTAACCTTTAAAATCGGAATGCGTCACGGTTAATCTAAGCGTCAAACATTGGACATCATAATTATATTTTAGCATCAAGCTTATCCTGTTCTACAAAAAATCCAAACTATAAATACACATAACATCAAGTCTGTTTTTCCCGAAGAGGTGAACCTTAGTACTCCCGCATTTCGCCAGTCGGTAGGTACATAACACGTCATCTTATCTGCCTAGCCTTTTCCCAACTATGTTAGGGTCGGCTTCCAGTCTAACCGGATGCAGCTGAATACCAGTATTTTACATGGAGTGACTGCCTATCTGACCTCCACAACCCAGTCACTGGATACCCCTACGATACCCTTTTGTAAAACTGGTTGTCAGACTTTCGGGCTACTGACGACCCGTAACGACTGTCAAAGATCCACGAATGACAGCTGTGACCAACGGTTTAACGTGCTTTCCGAGGCACGGAGGGGTCTCGGTATGTGAAGATGGTCACTCATTTACGGACCAATAGCGGCAAACGTAGCTTAAACGTAGCAGATAACACCTTTCTTTTTTTTTGTTGTCGGGGAGTGTGGGGTTTTTACCTCACTAAAAACACCCCGGTGATCACCATCCGCACATAGGGATGGTCCCGGTTCCTCTTAAAAGACCAATTCCGGAACCACCCCTGCGCAACGCCTGTAAGGCACATCCCTGGGGAGGTACATAACACCTAGCAACGATAATAGAATCAAAGTTATCAATAACAACCTACAGTACATTCCAGAACCAATAATAGAAAAGAACAGACTATCATCCTACTATATATTTGTAAATATATAATATTATAAACGTGAAAGTTTGTATGGATGGATGGATGGATGGATGTTTGTTACTCTTTCACGCAAGAACTACTGAACGGATTTGGATGAAATTTGGTACATAAATAGTTTATAACCAGGATTAACACATAGGATTCTTTTTATCCCGATATTCCCACGGGATCGATACTTATGCGGGTGAAACCGCGGGGCGCAGCTAGTTCTTCATAACAATTATGACCGACCGACTCAAGGTCCCCAAGACCAAGGTTTCTTTCAGGAAGAAACGCCTAAATAAAAGCAAGCAAGTATAAATAAAAGCACTGGCAATACTAATGGGAGTATTTAGAAACTCACAAAAAAACCCTAAAATCGAAATTAAAAGTAGTTTTTTTTTTTTTCAACAAATGTAATACCTAGTAGTGTTGGTCCCTATGGGTTTTACCGTAGATATCCGTGGGTTTTACCGATCTTTTTTTTTTATAAAGGAACGTTGCCCCACACTAGGAATTTCTCCTGTATCATGGGTGCGTTTACAAACATTTAAACTCACATACACAAACAGCTAGACCCGGAACAACTACTTGTAGGTCATACAAATATATGTTCTGTGCGGGAATCGAACCCGCGACACGCAGCGCAGCAGTCAATCGCTCAAACACTGCGCCAACCGTGCCGTCTTTAACTAGCCATTAGTGCCTAAACTATTGCATATACAGGGTGATAGAGACGTCGACGCACAACCATGTTGTTACCATGGAGTCGTACATGATTCTGAACGCCCCTGAGTTGAAATTATTCGTCAGTTATTTAAAAAGAAAATAGCTGTTTCATACATTTCGACCGTGTAGGTATTGAATTTTCATAGGAAACAGCTGTTTTTTAATAAAAACAGCTCCGCTTCGGTAATCCGAAGAAAAAAATCAACGAAATTTCAGGTCGCGCATCGATGTCCCGGCCTCGCTGTACGAGTATGTATTTGATTGATTTCTTGTAAGCAGACTGGAAACGAACGCATAAGATATATGTACATAATCAGCCTATAATGTTCCCACTGCTGGGACACAGGCCTCCTCTCTTCGAAAGGGAGTGGGCTATAATCTACCACGTGGGCCCAACGCGCGGGTTGGTAAATGTCGCATGTCTTCGATTTTTTTGGTTCTAGGACATACCGCTTTCCTAACGATGTTATTCCTTCACCGTTTTGCGAGCAGTGGTGATGAAATAGATTACACAAAGTAAAGCGCCTGCCTGGGTTCGAACCCACGACCTACAACTCGTAAGCCGGGGTCGTTGCCACTTGGCCACTACTGCTCTTGATAAAATATAAGAAGTTGAATTTGTTGTCGTATTGTCGTCACAAAGTTCAATATGACAAACTTAGCATAGTCAATTTAATAAAAACGATTCAAGATAAGGCTACATTCTTGGAGTCTTCTCCGTTTTGTAATCATGGCGCAATGTTAAACCCGTTTCGAAGCATTAAAAAAGTTGTTACCATTCCATATGGTCACAACTTTTTTAATAGTTTCATAGAGGTCTACTAAGATACTGTGTTTAGCTATCGTTGTTAGTTTCGAGTTTATGCGTGGAGAGTTTCGAGTTTTAAATTGGACAAGTTGGATTCGTGCGGCTTATATTATTAAAAAAAAATCATAGGGAGATCCCTCTTATGATTCTACTTCCTTTTATCCTGTACATCGTAAATAGGCATTTTTTTTAATGACAGTTCTGGTATTTGTTCGCACACTTCCAAGTGCATCATCATCTTCCTGTCCTTTTTCCTGAATGCTAATCATTCCTTTGTGAAAGTGGCATTAAATCAGTAAAGTTACCTAGTTTAACATTTGTAAGCGCTACTGTTGCGTACAATACTCTAGTTACTGTTATTTAACTCTACATTACTTTAACGTGACGCTAAGTGACTACTTTCCTAATTAGTTTAGCCCAGTAGTAGGCCAATTGGCCACGCAAGTCACGTGAGTGTATCAGAGTCAGAAACTCTCAACAGTTCCAAATAATAAGTGAGAAATCCAAAATCGAGTTTTCGTAGTAGCGCCAGTCAATCATCCACTTACAAATGATTGTGAAATTGTCATTTCAATTATGCTTTCATCAAATTAGTGGCTGTGGTATACTCTATTAACCTAATTAATATAATCATTTCTTTTGAAACAATATTTAATTGCAAAACCGCAGGGATATTGCACAATATTTCTTAAAAATGTTGGACACTAACTTCGTTTCGGCCATAATTGGACATCACTGTTTTTATTATTTAGGCATTTTTTGTTGCTAGCGTGCAGAACATTTATTGTTGCTTGTAGGTAAACACATTTAAATACCAGGGTGTAAAAAACGACGACGTATTTTATTATTTTGTTGAGAGCTTAGTATTTGGGTGCGTTAGAATTTGTATGCAAAGCTGTGCCGTTGTTAGAAAAATCTGGCTGGCTGGGTAAAAACCCAGCCAGCCAGCCAGCGGGTTTTACCCAGCCTTATCCAAGAAAGGTCTTGGATAAGGCTGGGTAAAACCCGCCCACCAATACGCTCTTGAACGTAGTCTGTGTAGTTTAAGGAAGCTGCTAAAAAACGCCATTAAAATAAAACCTGGTTAGCATCTCCGCATTACCAACAAATCGTAATTTCTTCCTTTTAGATCTTTAAAATAATAGATACTGACGCTTTTTGTGAAAGCATAAATTGATCCTGATCATTAAAGATAGCTGTTCTTCCCAACGCCTATACAGGTTATCATTTCGTCAACACCTCTCCAAAAACAAAAGCACAAAACAAAAAAAAAACAAACTCACCAAATGAAGTAGCAACATTAGTGATCAGGGCTGCCAACCCCGAAGCGATGAAGAACCGCTTCGGTTCAGGGTTGAGCCCTATCATGTAGTACGCGATGGTCGTGAACACCAGCGGGATGGTCGCGAACACCGGCGCTTCTGCTAACGTCTTAGATAAGAAGTAGACATCGGCTCGATACATCCCTGAATGATGCTCCCGTATGAAGATTGGCAGTTCTGAGCAGAATACCTGTGGACAAAAGAAAATGTTGTTGAATTCAAGTTTACAGAAGAAGTAGGAGCTGGAAGTGGTTTAGAGTTTATATTTTAAGCTTTCGACTTTTTTCAATGACATTTAAACTAATAAGCGAAGAGTTTGCTCGATTGATGATTTTAAACAACGTCTGATTCGTCAACGTCAACTTTGCCAGCTGTCAGACGTTTTCATGACAGTACACTGTCGGCTATGCCCACGTGGCACTACTATAATTCTAGACCCAATATTCTAATTGGCGAAGTTATTAAGCATGACGTTTATAACACATCACAGAGGCAATTCTCGTAATTTTAAGAACATTCACAGTCTGATCTCAATCTCAATCTGTCAAAAATTCCTCTAATTTCCCTGCATTTTGACAAGTTTTTGACATTTGTTTGTCGCCGAGATGAGACTGCGACTAGATTTTGAACGTTTTAAATTACGAGAATACGCCTTCAGATTTGCCTCAGGCCTTTTTTTTTTTTTTTTGGGATGGGAAATCATCAAATGACCCCTCCCGCTCTGGGTGGAGCGGAAGGGAGTGTCAGACTCTTACTGACTAAAACCCACCCATGTTCCTTCCTTCGCCCTTTATGTTCCGGGGTAGCGGTAACCCTTTCGGACAATCCCGCTGCCCCGGCAGGCTTCGACCCTGAGGGGCCCCTCGTTGCTGATGCTGACATCTCTTTGAGGCGCGCGTGGAACACTTACGCGCCGTCCGGCACGGGCCTGGTCCTGATCGGGCGGTGAGCTACCCATTGCTCTCCGCCCGCAGGCCCGCGCCTACGGTGGCCGGTAGTCGTCTCTCGACTCCCGACGCCCGGGGCGTCTCCCGCGGCGGCTTGGACGGGAGGCTCTCTCCCTCATCCGTCCCGCCACCTCCTTCGCTAGCATGACTGCTTCGCAGAAGGAGGCGACTGCCTCCCACTCCCTCCCGCTCCGGACCATGGCTTGCACCAGGGCCGGGAGCGAGAGGCCGCCGCCGCTGTTGCCTCAGGCCTTAGGTCAAATTTATGTTCACAGTTACTTGCATTGGTATTGTTTGACTATCTCCTTGGTCAAGTAGTCGCAAGCACTACTACTGAACATGAGGTCCTGGGTTCGGTTCCGGGGTCGGGTAAAGTGTTATTGGGTTTTTCCATCTGCAGTTTCTCAGTAGAAGTCCGGAGTCTGGATTAGTGCCCGGTTTATGGCAATAGGCTCACCCCCAAATACTTGGGACTTAAACATAACTGGCGAAATGTGAATGTACTATAGGTACACCTCTGCCTAACCCTTCGAGGAATACAAGCGTGATGTTATATAGGTATTGTTGACGACAATATTTTCACGAATTTTGAGATTTGTCTTAAGTTTAACGAGACTTGTGTATAGCAGTAAATGAATAAAAGCCGACGTGAACAATGGATCCTTACGTTAATAACAGCGAAGATGTTCTGGAAGGTCATGTTGGTGAGGAACATGAAAATGGCTCCATTGATGTTCATGACTCCGTCCTGGTCCAGGTGCTGGCCGAAGTAGATCACACCGATCAGGACTGACACCATCTGTAACAATAAAAGAGGGTTTGTTTATTACCAGTAAGGAATGAGAATGGGAAATATAGTCTCGACTAATTTATTAATTTAGGGCGAAAGTCATGCTGGATAATTAGAATTTTCTAAGTGCATGTAAATTGTCGTTATGCTAATCAAAATCAAAAGTCATTTATTCAAATTAGGCTGAGAATCAGCACTTTTCGAACGTCAAAATTACAAAAGACAGTGCACCAAAAATGCCCGCGCTTCACCACTTCCTAGTGCTATCGCTGGGAAGAAGAAGTGGCACAACACAAAAAGTGGGGAGTTTTCCCCAGCAGCAATTTATTGTATACAATACTAGGTACCTATGTTAAGTAATTAACATTACAAGACACAGAACATAAAACTAAATTATTTGCCATATATGTCAGCTAGCCACGACAATATACCAACAAATATAATAAAAAACTATAAGTTTTCAAGCTAATAAATAATTAATTAAAATTAAAATGTAAATAAAAACTTACTACCTAAATAAAAGCTTCCGGGCATAAAGGGCGTGACAAATTACATATTTATGCATTGCTGGGTTCTGTGGTTATAAAACTTTACAGCCAAGTCCACATTCATGACAGACATGACCCTATAACTTTACCAACGTCAGTGGAATAAAAAGTATCTTCCCATTCATTCTATTGGTGATGGTGAAGTTAAAGGAAAGATCCAAGGGCCATCCTGACGGTCTATTCTGTAAAAATCTCACCGAGAAAACATAGCTGAAGTGAGCTGTCATTCCACCTGATGCAGGGGGGCGGGTGAGCTGTCAATAGTGTCAACTATTGACAGCTCACTCTAAGCTCACTTTACTTTACTTTATTTTTACAGAATCGATTGGCTGTTCTACAGCCAAGTACGTAACTGATAACATGAGACTGTTAATTTGAAGTTTCTGGGACAGGTTCCACGTTTGTGTTCTGTGCGTTTAACACAACACAAACGTGGAACCTGTCCCAGAAACGTAACTTTCTGTATACACAAAATATTTTAGCAGGAATACTTACAATAGTCTGCAGAAACCGCACTTTGATCAACATCGGCTCTTTAGTGACAGAGAGCCAGGACCTCCACAGAACTGCTCGGAACTGTGCGCACCATGACGCCTTGTAGGGCGACCGGCGCGCGCGGATGGCGGTGGCCTCCGCCCACGCGGGGTCCGCCCAGCCGGAGCTGACCTTGCGCTGGAAGAGAAGAAGAAGTTAGAAATGTGGTTTTTGAAAATACGATGGAGCTTAAGAGTGAGTTGAAGTTAACTCTTCTAGGTATGGTTCAGTCAACTTTGGACTAAGTCAAGGTCTGAAACGTTCGAGACTACGGATGCTATTTAACCCTTTGTAATACATGACGCTTAATTAATGGGCAACATCAGGTATTAAGTAGGTGTACTCCTTCACTTGCCTGAAACACAGGTTTTTCATAAACCTAGATCAGGCAGGTCTACGTTACAGTTAGAATTTAACTTTCCTGGATTGTAATTAATGTAAATCATATTTTTACCTTACTTTATACTTGAATAAAAAACATTATTATTATTGTTATTACTTATCGGAGACAACAATAAACATTATTAATATGTCTATGATTGGATTCCATTAGTTAATGATTTTGCGCTGATAAAAGAAAAATATTCATCATTTAGTCTAATTGATAGTTTGTCGTTTAAATGCCACATCACCATCATCATGGTATCGCAAATAAAGCGTGTTCATGGAATTGTTTACCCGTTCTTCTCCATATGAACCTACTACAGTTTGGAATGGGCAACTAACTCTTTCTTTCTTTCTTTCTTTCTTTCTATCTTATTAAAATAAATGGTTTAAGTTTGAAATCAGATCAAATCGCAATTAAATTAGTGATATTACATAACTTTTAAACTGTTTGATATACTTTAACATAAGTCGAATACAGTAATTTCATTTTTCATACCTCAAAATAGAGTGCTTTCTCAGCCTCAGCAGCAATCTTGCAGCCGACTTCAGACCTTGCGAAGGCAGTGCACACCGTGTCGATGGTTGTGCGAGTAGTCTCCTCTCTGCCCGGCACCCCCGCCAGGAGCTGGATGAAGTGGTCTGCCGGGTTGTAGTTAGGAGGACAGGCTGCTCCCAAGCTGGGGGAAGAAGTCAGGTTAAAGTTGGCGGGTTGAATGTGAAGCAAGATAGGTGAGGTTGTGCTTGTAATTTGTAGAATATTAAATGTATTTATCAGTACTTTTTTTGTTCACCTGGATAAAACTCTCCATATAGTTAGGTACGTCCAAAAAAGGTCAGCTCACTGTGAGTGAATTTTGTATCATTTAGTAAGTACACAGGCTTTTGTGGTCAAGTTCAAGGTTTTATTAGTCGCATGGTCAAGAACGAGGAACTAAAAATCAGGAAAAATATTAATAAGGAACTCTGCCCATACAGCCTTATTAAGATTATCGCTGAATTAGGAACACCAGGCCAACAAAACGACGGATACGAACGTGACAAAAGTAGATACTGCGACTACTTAAGAGGTATAATGATTTAAACCAATTATATTACGTAAAAGTGTCTTAAGAGGTTAAACAAGTGACACCCGACATAGAACATAATAATATTAGAATCGTGTGTGTGGTTTAATTTCAAGGGGACAGGAAATAAGTAATACTTGAGTTCGGCAAAGACCAGGGAAGCATGGCACAAAAGGAAGGAGGCCTAAACTCAGCAGTAGGTGGAACAAGGCTGCCAATGATGACGATGATGATGGTGACTTCCAAAACCTTATTGAATATCGGAAGAAGAAAGTTGGGCTACTGTTACAGTAGCCCAACTTTCTTTCAGTAGCCAAAATTGCTATAGTAGTATTGTAGCAATTTTGGTTTCATATAAGATGCAAGAGATACCATGGCAAAGACTCTTTACTTAAACCCTGACATCAACTATATCAAAGGAAGGAACCGATCGTTTTGGCAAAACCTCATCCACAACTTAGCCGCGAACTATTCTAAATCGATCTGGAATTCGAAAAGTACATAAAGAGTTTCAGAACATACGTCAGAAGAGGTATAAAGATACTTACTCTTTAAAGAAGTCGTTGGCTTGGTCCGGCGAGCCGAGGAAAGCGACCTTCCCGTCGGCCATGATGAGCAGCTTGTCGAACATAGCGTACAGCTCGGAGGACGGCTGGTGAATCGTGCACACCACCGTCTTGCCCTTCTGCGCCAAGCCTTTTAGTACCTGAAGGTAGGAATTTATTTATAAAGAGGATTTTTCGAGAATATTGAACTGCACTAACTACATGTCTGCTGCACTAGCTACGTGTGGGCTGATTTTTCAATACATATATATAATTTTTATTCGTGGAATAAATTTGACGTCGGACAGATTTTATACGGAAGGACTGTATAAAATTCAAAATTATTCCTTGGTTAAAATTATCTGGCGTTGGAAAAATCAGCCTTATGTACACTAAACAAACCAGTACTAATTGCTTCATTATGTCTGATCTGATGAATAGCTGAAACCTACTGAACACACTTCTACTATTTCAGAAATCACTAAATGAAACATACCTGTAGCACATTCTGTGCCATGAAGGAGTCCAGCCCCGAGGTAGGTTCATCACAGAACATGAGTGGAGGATCCGTGAGGACCTCACTGGCGAATGACAGTCTCTTCATCTCTCCTCCCGAGATACCCTTCAGCCGACCAGGGATGCCAATGACTGTATTCTGGCATTTTGTGAGCGCCAACTATGGACAAAGTCATGGGTTAGAAAAATCGTTGTAGGGCTCCACGTTCCCATGTTATTAGGGTCTTGTTGCATACTATACAGACTGACAGGGACATCCACACGCAAACTGAAACCATGAATTCAACACATGATTGGAGACCCCCTTTTTTTTTCCCGGATGGGAAATCATCAAATGACCCCTCCCGCTCTGGGTGGAGCGGAAGGGAGTGTCAGACTCTTACTGACTAAAACCCATCCATGTTCCTTCCTTTGCCCTTTATGTTCCGGGGTAGCGGTAACCCTTTCGGACAATCCCGCTGACCCGGCAGGCTTCGGCCCTAAGGGGCCCCTAAAATTATGCTGACAACTCTTTGAGGCGCGCGTGGAACACTTACGCGCCGTCCGGCACGGGCCTGGTCCTGATCGGACGGTGAACTACCCATTGCTCTCCGCCCGCAGGCCCGCGCCTACGGTGGCCGGGAGTCGTCACGCGGCTCCCGACGCCCGGAGCGTCTCCCGCGGCGGCTGGGACGGGAGGCTCTCTCCCTCATCCGTCCCGCCACTTGTAGACCCTCTGCCGTAGAAGTTTTTAAGGTAAAAGTATCAGGAAGCCCCGTTTTATTCGAGAGTAGACGCCTTCGGGCTGATGATAATGAACATTGAATTTTATATATTTACATACTTACTTATTAATTTATTTTATATAATTACTTACAAGACAAATTATGTGTATTTGTCGTGTTTTCTCTGTTCTACCATGTGTTTACCCAGAAATTCGTGATAGAGCTTAGAGGAATAGAGTCAGAAACCATTTTAAAAGATGTTTCAAGGACAATAGCCTGAATAGGATGCACATCAGAATTTTATAAACAGTAATACTTTCATGCAAATCAAACGAGTATAAAATACAGGTGCATATTATTATGTTTGTGTATGACATTTGTTGTGCCTGGTTTACCTAGTTACTTTTTATCTCCATAAGTCGCCCCATAAAGATAAAATGAGAAATCAACAAGCAACATTCTCTAAGTTTAGACTGTTAATCAAATAAGATATGTGCATGTCGCAAACATCAACAAAAAACTCACCTACAAAAGTTGTTTACTTAGGCACCGTTTGGTACAAAAAACAATACTACTATCTCATCTACATAAATTGCGTTAATGCTATAGTATTTTTATCGCACAATGCCACGCGCGCTTTACTTGTGGTTACCTAGTGTACACACGTTGTGAACATCACATAAAAATACTATACAAAGTTAATCGAATTCTGATGCCATTTCGTTAGAAATAGCTAATGGGATACAAAATAATGACAGAATATTGGAAAAAACTGCATTTTGAAGCAGGTTCTAATAACTATTTAAAATGTACTTACCGTTAATGACTTACGTCGACTAAGTTACGACCACTACGATAAACAAGATATCAAAAATATACCCAAGCTAAATGTTTTTAATACTTTTAATTTATTCGAATACATTACGTATAATGGTCTGCTATGTTTAAATAGTTCCATCTTTAGATAGATGAAAATTGAAATTACACTTCGTAATAAATTCTAAGTGTTCCTGAACCAAAGCGTCAAAGATGCTGATTCCGAATCTTTCTAGCTCTACTACTAACTTTGTCACATAAACGGTTAATCCATTTAATTTAAACTGAGCATCACCATCCTCACGAAGGGACAGGGGTGCGTAGCAGCACGGTTCGGAGAGATTGTAGTAGTGGGAGTGTACTTCTCTCCGAGCCGAACTCTCGCCGAGTTCCACAACTCTTTAATAGAGTTGAGTGTCGTCGTCGCCGGAAGCCATCCCTTCCCCGTTCTAGTGCTCGGGGACTTCAACGCCAAGAATTTGGCCTGGGGTTCCCGTTGCACGGATGTGCGGGGCAGGATGGTGGAGGACTGGGCTCTGGAAACAGGCCTGGTCGTCCTAAATCGGGGCTCTGTTCCCACGTGTGTGCGGATGCGGGGGGAGTCGGTGGTGGACATCTCGTTCGCCAGCCCCGCTCTGTCACAGCGTGTCATTGACTGGGGCGTCATGGAGGAGGTGGAGACCTACTCCGATCACCGGTATATCCGGTTCGACGTCTCCACCCAGACCTCTAGCGCGCTGGTCCGACAGGCCCCGAGTGGTCCGCGGTGGGCGCTGAAGCAGCTGGACCGGGAGCTCCTCCTGGAAGCCTCGATCGTGCAGGCCTGGGTGTCACCACCGGACAGGCCTGCCGATATCGACGATGAGGCGGAGTGGTTCCGGGAGGCCATGTCCGACATTTGTGACGTGGCAATGCTCCGAGTCCGGCCGGGACGCGCCCGGCGTCGGGTGTACTGGTGGTCGCAGGAGTTAGGATCGCTACGCAAGGCGTGCGTCGACGCGCGACACCGGTACACCAGGCACCGCAGGCTCCGCATTCGCCCTCCGGATGCGGAAGCCATGGAGGCGGAGCTGTACGAGGGGTACAGAGCGGCGAAGACCGCCCTCCGAGAGGCTGTCCGGCGGGCCAAGGATATGGCCCGCGAGGAGATGGTGGAGACTCTGAACAGAGATCCGTGGGGGCGCCCTTATAAAATGGTGCGGAATAAACTCCGCACCTGGGCCCCCCCGCTGACGCAGAGTCTCCGCCCCCAGCTGGTGGAGGAGGTGGTGAGCGCTCTGTTCCCCTCACGGGGGGTGCACACACCCCCGCCCATGGCTCCGCCAATTGCGGTGCCCGAAGCGGACCACGCGGACGACGACGACATCCCTGAAGTGACCGGGGTAGAACTGAGAGTGGCGGTAGGAAGGCTGAAGGCCAAAAATACCGCCCCAGGACCCGACGGCTTGCCAGGTAAAGCCTGGGTCCTGGCCTCGAGGGCTCTCGGGCCTCGACTGGAGGCGCTCTTAAGCGCATGTTTGGAGAGAGGCCAGTTCCCGCTTCGTTGGAAGACGGGGAAGCTGGTCCTCATTCGGAAGCCAGGGCGCCCAGCGGACTCTCCGTCCGCATACCGGCCCATCGTGCTGCTCGACGAGGTGGGCAAGCTCTTTGAGAGAGTAATTGTAAACCGCCTCGTCGGGCACTTGGTGAGGACGGGGCCGGATCTTGCGGACAGCCAGTTTGGCTTCCGCAAGGGGCGCTCGACGGTGGACGCCATCATGCGCGTGAGAGCCCTCACGACGGGGGACGCGGTGTCCCGGGGTGGGGTCGTCGTGGCGGTGTCACTCGACATCGCCAACGCGTTCAACACCCTGCCCTGGAGCTGCATTGTGGAGGCACTCCGGTATCACCGAGTGCCGCCCTACCTCCGTCGAATAGTCGAGGCGTATCTGACGGACAGAGCCGTCAGCTACCCCGGTCGCGATGGGGAGTGGAACCGGCGAGAGATGTCGTGCGGTGTCCCGCAGGGATCGGTTGTGGGGCCGTTCCTGTGGGACATCGGCTACGACTGGGTGCTGCGGGCCGACCTCCCTGATGGCGTCAGCGTGGTTTGCTACGCTGACGACACGCTGGTCCTGGCGCAGGGGAGGTCGCATCAGGCGGCGGCCGACGCGATGACACGCGGGGTTGCGATAGTCGTGGAGAGGATCCGGCAGTTGGGTCTCGAGGTGGCATTGCACAAGTCCGAGGCCATGACGTTTCATGGGCCCCGGAACGCGCCACCACCGGGATCCCAACTAACGGCAGGAGGGGTTCACATCGGCATCGAGACGACGATGAAGTACCTGGGTCTCGTCCTCGACAGCCGGTGGAACTTCGTCGAGCACTTCCGACGTTTGGCCCCCAAACTGGAACGGGCTGGGGCCGCCTTCAAGCGGCTCTTGCCCAACCTGGGGGGGCCAAACGCCTCCTGCCGGAGGCTTTACGCGGGGGTCGTGCGGTCCATGGCCATATACGGGGCCCCGGTGTGGGCGCGTTCACTGCGGCGGCGAGCCGCCCACTACCTGAACGCGCCCCAGAAGGTGGTAGCCGTAAGGCTAATCCGGGGCTACCGCACGATCTCGCGCGAGGCGGCAAGCCTCCTTGCCGGACTGCCGCCATGGGATCTGGAGGCGATAGTCCTCGCGCGCCTGTATGAGTGGCGCGCGGAGGCACTACGCCGGGGGGAAAGTCCGCTCCCGCGGCAAATTGCTGCGGAGCGGACGGACCTCCGGCTCGATCTCATGGCGACATGGAAAGAGCGACTGTCGCAACCCAGCGCAGGGCACGCCGCGATAGCGGCGATAAGACCCCTCTTTGAGGAGTGGCTAGAGAGGCGCCACGGCGCCCTCACCTACCGCCTGACGCAGGTCCTCACCGGACACGGAAGTTTCGGGAGGTTCCTGCACATGATCAGGCGGGAGGAAACGCCCGGGTGTCACCATTGCCAGGATCGCCCAGAGGACACGGTGGAGCACACGGTGGAGGTCTGCCCCGCTTGGGCGGAGCACCGCCGTGTCCTCGTGGAGGCGATCGGCAGCGGCGGCGGCCTCTCGCGCCCGGACCTGGTGCAAGCCATGGTCCGGAGCGAGAGGGAGTGGGAGGCAGTCGCCTCCTTCTGCGAAGCAGTCATGCTAGCGAAGGAGGTGGCGGGACGGATGAGGGAGAGAGCCTCCCGTCCAAGCCGCCGCGGGAGACGCCCCGGGCGTCGGGAGTCGAGAGACGACTACCGGCCACCGTAGGCGCGGGCCTGCGGGCGGAGAGCAATGGGTAGCTCACCGCCCGATCAGGACCAGGCCCGTGCCGGACGGCGCGTAAGTGTTCCACGCGCGCCTCAAAGAGATGTCAGCATCAGCAACGAGGGGCCCCTCAGGGTCGAAGCCTGCCGGGGCAGCGGGATTGTCCGAAAGGGTTACCGCTACCCCGGAACATAAAGGGCGAAGGAAGGAACATGGGTGGGTTTTAGTCAGTAAGAGTCTGACACTCCCTTCCGCTCCACCCAGAGCGGGAGGGGTCATTTGATGATTTCCCATCCCAAAAAAAAAAAAAAAAAAGCATCACCATCCAATCATTCAACATCTCTTAAATTACGGTACGATGTTTTATATGGCCCTGTACTCGTATCTCACCTCCGTAATGACTTCTTGAACTCGTCGCATCCGCTGAGCATACGGTATGTGTCGGTCCATCCGGACCATAGCCTGTAGAAGAAAAAAAATATACAAAATTAACACCATAGATTCATAAAAGTTCCCACAAATTCGTCATAACAAACAATAGAGTTCATTTTCCATCATTTGAAGTCATAAAGCCATTATTTCAATATCATACATTTTTTGTTATGGTGGCTTTGGCCTGACTGATTCTATTTTTATCAAACTGGTTTTTCCATGTTACCTAAGTTTAGGAGATACTCTACTAATAGGCAAGAGATATACGACGAAATCATCGTTAGTGAATGATAAATGTATGATTCAGGCAGAACATCTTTCCATTGATGTCAACGGTTCTGCCAGGGCCGCGGGTTGTTCGAAAGAGATACCGTGGTCCCTGGCATAGGCAACTGAAGGAACACAGGTGGGTTTTAGTCAGTAAAATTCTGACACGCCCTCCTGCTCCGCCCAGTGCGGCAGAAGTCATATGATGATTCCCACCCAGAAAAAAAAAAATATTTATTTCATATTTTGATATCTCTTACCTATAGTGTCAGTTATCATAATTTTATCTTAATATCTAAGCCTGCTTATAAAGGCAACTCAAGCTTTCAAATCTTGAAACTTCTCTAGTCAAACACTAAAATAAATCCATTTGAATACCTTTTCAAATTGACTCCTAAAACTCACCTGGAAGATCAAATGCTCCTTCACCGTCAGCGTCCCAATGAATAGGTCCTGCTGCTGCACGTACGCTGACAGTGCTGAAAGCGCTTCAGGTGTAGCCGGTTGTCCATTCAGCGCCCGTGTTCCACTGGACAGCACTCCGCTAGGAGTGCGGAATGTCAGGGTGTTGAGGAGTGTGGTCTTCCCGGCTCCCGATGAGCCCATGATGGCGAGGAGTTCACCGGGGTAGGCGGCGCCATTTACTAGAGAAGATGTAAACGATACACTTAATAATATGGAAATCCTAAAGAAAAATATTTAATTGTTTGTATGTTTCATGTTCACGCTAAAAGGGCTGAACGGATTTGGATGAAATTTGGCACATGGGTAGAGCACGACTTGGATTAGGACATAGGATACTTTTTATCTCGACACTCCCACGGTTTCAGACTTGTTCGGGGGAAACCGCGACTAGTAAAACATAATGACAGAGTATACAGGGGTGATAAGAAAGGATAAGCTTAATTTGGACATAATTCCACAGTCCCGTTGATAGTAGAAAACTAAACTCGTTTATTGAAGAAAATACATCTTCAGTTCATTATCCCAGACCAAGTCCCTAAATAAAGTGAACAAAAGTGTATTATGTTAAGTGAGCTTAAAACTAAGTGAATTTCATTTGATAAAAATGCAAAAACGCGTGTGCAAAGCATGGTATTCGATGCTCGTGGGAAAGTAATAGGCGGGTTATTTTTAGGGTTCCGTAGTTAAAAAAGAACCTTTATAGTTTCGCCATGTCAGCTTAGAGAATCTTAGTACTAGATAGCTATAATTTGGCATGGATATACATATTAATCACGCCAAAAGTGGTAAAATAAAATTAAGAAAAAAATTTTTTTTTTATAGTACACGTAGAGTGGGGATGTTTCAACATGCACTTGGGCGGGTTTTTTTTTCTACGAATTACCAATACTGTGCCTTGATTAGCGAGGAAGCTAGGAAAATTCCACGCACAATACCTTAAATGAAAAAGACCACTCTTGTGCCCAAAAGCGTTAAAATATTCCTCAGCATTGATGTAATTAACTCTTATCAGATTATACGAGTAAATGTTTCCATTGACTTTAAAAGTCACGAGTGGCGTGCAATGGTCAGTTCGCCGCCCGGTAAGGACCAGGCCCGGGTCGACGGCGTGTTGTGTTCCACGCGCGCCTCAAAGAGATGTCAGCTCGAACTGACGGGGTCCACTACGGCCGATGCCTGCCGGGGACGCGGGTTGTTCGAAAGAGATATCGTGGCCCATGGCACAGGCAACTGAAGCTACACGGGTGGGTTTTAGTCAGTAAAAGTCTGACACGCTCCGCCCAGAGCGGGAGAAATCACATGACGATTTCCCACCCAAAAAAAAATGTTTCCATTGACTTTAAAAGTTCAGGAACTTCAAGAAACTGATATATCCTTGGCTTTTAAGTGTAGCTAAGCTGCCTTATCGGATTCTCGCAAATTTTATCTTAGATAAGAGTCAATCAATTGAATATGTTACCTGATATTAGCCAGACATTCTGTGAGAACATGTGTCAGTTAGTAAATTAATATTCAATTTGACGTCTGCTATCTTGATTGATCTAGCTTTATTCGTTACTAACTGTTGCCTGCGACTTCGTCTGCGTGTATATTGTACTAGTTTCTACCCGCGACTTTGTCCGCGAAAAATTTCTTGTTCCCCGACCCACCCCATCGCATCCCAACGCCCATCCGCGCTATTACTTAGTTTTCGCTTAGCGTTCTTTTTGCTCGGCTCCTAAAAATCCTAGCGTGATGTAAATAGCCAATGGCCTTCCTCAACACTTGTGCTATTAAATGCAAAAATAGTTTTTCAAATCCGACTGGTAGTTCTAGAGATTAACGCGTTTAAACAAACAAACCCTTCAGCTTTATTATTAGTACAGACTACGTCATTTTTATTACACATATTCAGGACAAAACGAAGGCTTTTGACACAAACATCAAGAATGAAATCCTTTCCTTCTCCAGCGGGGTAATTGCGTAACACACTATCAGTAGCAATGGGTTTCATTTTGACAGTTCAACAACTTTCATTGCGTTATTTACGTTGTTGAGCAGACACATTTTTCGAACATTTATATGTTCAAAAAATACCAATGTAGCAATGCCAATATCTTCCAAAATGATTCAGATTGAGGTTGATAGTGTGTTACGTAATGAGGGTGCAGGTCCCAGGTTACCTATCTCTCAAATATAACGAGTGGTTTAGATGTGAAAAGGTAACAGACATACAGACTTACTTTCGCATGTAAAACATGAGGATGGAAATGTTTATTTTATTCAACACGTGATCTTTCAAACAGACTCAATTAGACGAAGACGTAAAGCAGAATCAGTAAATAATCTATCTGATCTTTGATTGTAGACATACATTATTTTCTATTTTCTTTTTCTTGGTTTTACGGCATAATAAAATGAGCACAGAATACTTAGCCACAGAGGCTCGTAGAATTTCGTAACTTTGTGGCAGGTACATATATCTACATATCATTACAGTTAATTTAATATAAATCCACGGCCACCTCCACCTCATAGTTGTCCACCCATTTACCGTTACCAGCCATCTTGTTTACACCATCCACCCATTTCCTCATCATCACCTGTCTAGTCTCCACACTGGAATTCGTACCCCGAGCCCCAAGACTCAGACTAACTGTCTAGTTTGAGGCTCACTAGCAAATAATATATTATAACCTAGCTATAGGTAGTATTTTAAGCTGCATGTCCCACAAAAAAAAAAACAAGAAACATTAATCAAAATCCTAAACTTACCATTTCTCAGCAGCTGTTTTCTCTGTTGGTACATGCCGCTCGCCGAGGGCTTCCAGAAGTTCCAAATGCGTCTGGATCTGGATCTGGACTCTGTGGCGAAGGCATTGATATCCGCCCAGGTGTAGGTGACCTTCTCCGTTCCTCCAATGGCTCCATAGTTGCGGTGGGATGGTGGTATTGCTAAGCTCACTTCTCCGCCGCTTCCACGCGGCGAAGATTCTGGCGATTGACCATCCTGGGGAAGAATTGAGATGGTTAAATAATGATGAAGCTGAGAAAGGTTGCTTTTGGCGTTGGGTTGGCTTTTCAAGACCAAGCTTTTTCTCGGGGTACTTATTTTCGGTCACCCAACTGCACACATAGTGTGACTGCACACACACTGGTGGTGATTTTAACATAGAAAAATTTAAGTCAGCCCAGTTGAGATCACAACTAAAAACTTGTCGGAAACACAAGTTTTTAGTTTTGAGGAAAACATTACATAATTATACAGCATAAAACTTTTGTTTTTTACTAATATTGTTAAGTTGTAACCAAAGAAGCCTATACTTTAGTGGATTTTGCAACTCTACCAACGCAAGCATGTTTTTTAATTTTTAGTTTATTCAAGATTCTAAAATACTTTTTTTTAAATAAATATTAGGATGTAAACGGAATATTTTTAGTTATAGTAGAAGTAGATTAAGTGTGTGATACAGCACAATTGCCCATGCTCTTAGTATTAGGCCCGAATCTCTATGAGAGATATATAATCCCATGCAGGCATAGTGCGGTTCGGTGGACGACACGACTCAATGTCTTAAAACTTTTGGTACTAGCCCGTTCTAGGGCATACTAGTTTCCTCACGATGTATTTCTGCACCGTGTTTAGCTTAGACTTACAAACAACATAAGCTGTATTTCATGCAAATTTTTCAAGTGCAAAATTAAATTATGCGCCAAATCTTCTAAATACATGTATTAACATTTTAACAATTGCTTTTCTGGGTCATAACTCACACCTGCAAATAATGCACACAAAGCATTTATTTATATCTACTTTTATTGATATTTACTTTAACTAAATTCGAAAGTTGACATTTAGAAACGAATTTCGTTCAGCAGGAAATTACCTATTTTAGACAAGTCTAGTTATACACCTGCCTAAGTGGAACATGAGTGGAATACAGCAGGGTGATTAGAGCTATAATTCAACTAGCTTATGCCCGCGACTTCGTCCGCGTGAAATTTCTTTTTCCCCCGACCCACACCGTCGCGTCGCATCATCACTTCGTTTTCGTTTAGCGTTCTTTTTCTTTTTGCTCGGCTCCCAAGGGTCATAGCGTGATGTTAAATAGCCCTTAGCCTTCCTCAGGAATTGGGCTATCAAATGAAAAACATTTTTTTCAAATCCGACTGGTAGTTCCAAAGATTAGCGCGTGCAAACCAACAAACAAACTCTTCAGTTTTATTGTTACTATAGATTTACGTCTAGCATAGAAATACAATGTGTATTTCTATGCTAGACGTAAATCTATAGTAACAATAAAACAATAAAACTAAAACTATTTTCGGAACTACATTTAGTTCCCGGTCCTAGGGCTATAGGTTGGCTATAGGCTGTCTTCTACAGGGGTGTTCTAGTTTGGGGGATCGATCAAAAATCAAAATCCATAAATTGGTTTAGAAGTGTAAAGGTGCATAGATATTAAGTAAATATGCAAACAAACGACTTTGTTAAATAAAATATTTCGAGTGCATTTTACACTACATCATAGGTTCTCAACGAGAGTGATTCAATTCGGTTCAATGAATATATCTCTTATTGTAGGTTCGATCATTGTACAACTTTACAAATGACTCAATGTTTATAATTAATAACTGCGATACCAATCACAATCGTACCTAGGAACATTTGCATTTACATGCACTACAGTCTCATAATATAAACATAAATACTACTATACATAGGCATATAACTTGATAACCTCTTACTCAACATTTGATACTCAGTTTCTGATACATATCTCATTCCGTGTTCCTTGTTCTGAGTAATTTGAGACTGTCCTTTATTTTTTATGGTATTTATTGTGTAATCTGCCATAAAGAAATGGTTCTTAGTATTTGGGACATTTTTTAATCATTGATAAGCTCAACGGTTAATTTATAATTACGTAAAGATGACTTACTGAATGACTGACTCATTAATAAAGAACTGCAATATGTAGTTAGGATCCATACTTTGGTAGATTGTCGTCTTTTTGCTCCTAAGTACGACAATTAGACAATAATTACAGTTTTTTAGGAGATTTTTGTCTGCCGAATCAACCATGAAGGAATAATGATAAGTACTTATATCACTACTTGAGGGGCTTATGTCTAAATACATAATAACAGTCACACGGTTCGATCGATCAGGTTAAGCTACGCTTGCAGCGGTTGGTCCGTAGAAGGGTGACAATCTTTTCAAACCAACATACCGTGCCTCGGAAAGCACGTTAAGCCGTTGGTCCCGGCTGTCATTCGTGGATCTTTGACAACCGATACGGGTCGTCAAAAGCCCGAAAGTCTGACAACCAGTCTTGCCAAGGGGTATCGTATTACCCAGTAACTGGGTTGTGGAGGTCAGATAGGCAGTCGCTCCATGTAAAATACTGGTATTCAGCTGCATCCTGTTAGATTGGAAGCCAACCCTAACATAGTAGAAAAATGAGAGCAATTGTAAGGTTAATCGTTAAGTGTTGTAATCGACACCTTTGAGCGAGACTGGCGTCTCCGCCGCCCCTCGCATGAGTATCAGGTTTCCGATAAGTGTTCTAACTTGTCGTGGAAAACTGTTGTATTAGTACTTTTTTTTTTTAAGTGAAATTTCTTTACGCACGCTTGACTTGGGGAGTAAGCTGGCGAACGCGTGACGTAAGCGTTACGAAAAGTGTGATCGGGCGAGGCGAACGGGAGTTGAGTGGGGGTTATAAGCAAGAGAAAGCAGTGCGCGCGCACATTTTCTTTCTCTCTTCCTCACATAGCCAAATACGTTCCGTATATCTAAGCACAGTGCAGGCCTATTGTCTGTATCACAGTGTAGGAGCAAGAGAGAGCAGTGCGCGCGCACATTTTCTTATAGCTAGTAAGTGAAATATGTATATATCTCAGTCAGTAGTTCGTTTGCGAGTTTACTAGCGTTACGCGAACGGTGATTCTTTGGTTATTTTTCGTAATTCTGTTTCGTTTTGAACAATTTAATGAATTAATATTTTGAGAAAGAAGTTTCACTTCAGTCGTGTGGTCATAAGCACACTCGGTTTTTTTTTACTAGCCTACGCTGGCCTCTCTCCACTCCTTCCTTCTTTCGCGAGTCCGCCCGTCCTCTTTCCAGGTTTGACGGAACCTATCCAGCTCGCACGCATCTCCTACGTGGAGATGGCGGGATTAATTTTATTTTTTATAAAATAAAATATTGTATTATTTGTTTTATTTTTTTCTCTCGATTTTAGTACATTTAGTTAGGTTTTTTAGTACCTACCCCGTAGCTCTCAATAATAGACCCTGATATTAAATAGACTTTTTGAAATCTAAGTCAACTATCATTGCTATACATTTTGCAGGAAGAATGGAAATTCGCAAGTGATGTTTAGGTACAATCTACCGCACGCCACATCAGTGGTAACGCGTTATCTTGAGCTGGCCTAGCGTAGTACGGAGTTTCAATAGAATAAGAGGCCAGCTATACTGGTTTACTGGATGGTGGTTGGCCAGAAACGAAGTCAAATCCAGAAAAGAACCGAAATAACTGACACAGATTGCAGAGTAAGCAAGCTGAAGGGGCTGGTCATTAGGGTTCAAAGATACAGCCTTTTGTCAGACAGAAGGACGGACGAACAACGGAGCCTTAGCCAAGTTTAAACTCAGTGGTACGGAACCCGAAAAAGCATTAACTCTAATACCGATTTTTTACTCCTACGCAACAGTTTCCAACACCCTTCATATTCTTTCTCCCGCATATTTCCTCTCAATAGCTGTACGTACATTTTTTTCCATTTTCTATTATAATATTTTCAAGTAGCGTCAAGCTTAGCACCTAATCTTCGGCACCTGTCGGCTTATACAGGGTGTTGCGTAACTCCCACGAGCTGGTAACTCGACAGTAGTTCCGGACATCGGGTCACCCCTAATTCCGTTGTAATAAAACACCGAATATACCGTCGGGTTTCTTAATTAGGAGTTCATTGTATTGTTTACTAATTGGTGGTATTGATCGTAGAATAATATGGGAAGTACTTAATGAATGATGACGAGCGGTGGTGGGCCAGTGGTAACGACTGCGACTTACGAGTTGTAGGTCGTGGGTTCGAACCCAAGCAGGTACTTTTTGTAAATTATTTCATCACCACTGCTCTCAAAACGGTGAAGGAAAACATCGTGAGGAAACCGGCATGTTCTAGAACCAAAAATTCGAAGACATGTGACATCTACCACCCCTACTGGGCCCACGTGGTGGATTATGGCCCACTCCCTCTCACCGAGACGAGGCCTGTGTCCCAGCAGTGGGAACATTATAGGCTGATCAATATTTATTATTTTCACAAGTTTCGCAACTTAGGTGCTACGACCTACTACGACAATAATACTTTTTTTTGTTTGTTTAAAATGTTAAACACGTGTATAAATGTTCAACGGACATGATAAATAAACAAACGAATATATAGCTATTATTATGCAAACACGTACATTATATATTTATTTATCTTATTGTTTCTTGACATTACCTACATTAAAGCATCTTTGTTTTGAGCTGAATAGTTTATCTTAATAAAATCAAGGCAGACATCAGGTAGGTAAATAAAGAGTGTCTTTTTGTCCACCCGTAGCCGACATACAATACTTATGTAGATAAAATTAGGTGGCTTGTTAACAGGTTTCACGAATGTCTGCTAGCGAACGAGAGTTCTATGATTTTTTTTTTATTAGCCTACATTGTCCCTCTGCCGAGCAAAGGCCTCCCCCAAATCCTTCCAAGCATCCTTTTCTAGAGCCACCTCGATCCAACCCTTGCAGTACGCAGCTAGGTCATCTCGCCACCTCTTCCTGGGCCTGCCTCTCAAAAGAATCCTACTAATATTATAAACGCGAAAGTTTGGATGGATGTTTGTTATTCTTTCACGCCAAAACTACTGAACGTATTTGGATGAAATTTAGCACACAGATAGTTTATAGCCAGGATTATCACATAGGATACCTTATATCCCGATATTCATGCGGAATTTAAATTTATGCGGGTGAAACGGCGGGGCGCACCTAGTATTTTATAAAAATGATGATAAACAATCTAGATAGAAGATATCTTGAGATAATGGCGCCGATTCCCTTGTTCATAAACTAAACTAAATTTAAGTTCAGTTCATCTTTTTTTTTCTATTTCGTTAAGAAAAGGACAGCAGATAAATATTAGTTTAGTCCTGTCACATTAAGATATTCCATAGACAGTTTAGACGTGATTAAAAACATGGCTACTAAAAATACTTTAATTTTAATATAATGAAATAGAAAGAAAAAGATGCACTGAACTTAAATTTAGTTTAGTTTATGAACAAGGGAATCGGCGCCAATATCTGAATAAAAATTGGTACCTAATAGTAATTTTATACTTTTTAACTAATAATGGGTGAACTAGTGGACTAAGAAAAATACACAATGTAATCATTTGATCTATATAAAATAGTGACATTTTCAAAGCAATTTTTCTGATGTATTTGCTCATAGCAACAGAAAATTTGATGTATCGACCTTTATTGTATCTAAATAGTGCGTCGATTTTCTTATGCAATAGGAAGTAACCCATTGAACTAAATTGAAGACGATCAATGGAGTTATAGACCGGAGAATATACCTAGCTAGACTAGCTAAGTAGAGTCAGTACTTGTTGAGAACAGCTCGCGTAGCATGTCCAATTCTATCTCTGTTCTACCGAGAATAGGCACAATTCTTTTTATCCAACTCGACGTCTCTTGTGGCCAAGCTCAGGGCGACCTGTAGACTCGCGTTTATATGAATGCAATGACATTTATTCTTTCCATAGCAACGCAATTATCAATTTGACACTTTTTGAGAAGAAATGTTTCTGCCCAAAAGTGTCTAAAGTAGAGAAAAAATGGTAGCCATGCTTGACATTGTGGACTTTTGTCGACGGAAGAATAGAAAAATTTCTTCTCTTCATCGCCATGCTTAAGACGGTAGAAATCTTTCTACAATCTGTCATTTTGTCTAATAAAATTCTTCTGTCGACAAAACCCGTTTCTATGGTGGTCATACTGCGCCTGCAGATGTAGATGAAAGCATAGTAGGTAGGTAGGTGGTTAATGTTTTAGAATGCTTCATCAACAAATGCTACTTTTTACTTGGTAAAACTTGCGATGGATACGGTTATACTCGACTGCCAAGAAGCGTAACGTTTTGAACCAACTGTCACAGTAGAGAATTTGATTGAAACATTAGACACGACGTGATCGCGAATTAAAAATATTCCATCAACAAACAGCTGTTACCACATCGTCACAACCTAACTGTCGATCGACCGAAAGCGAAGGGCGTGATGGCCCTTAGCATTAATTTTGAAGATATTTTGTCTGAATGATGTCGCAACTTTAACGACCACTAACTAATTAAAATTAACTAACTATTTAAGTGACCTCTGCGCTGCCACTGACGACGCTGTTGAATTGGCATAGTTTTGGGCCAAAAAGATATAAAATTCAGTCGCGCCAGCGACACGAAAAAGAATACCAACTAATTATTATTATTTATTATAAATTAATAAATAATAATAATTACGACTAACTAATTAACTTAAAAAAAATAAGTTATTACTTAATCTAAGACAAACAGGAGCGTTTTTACATAATGGGGATATTTAAATCAAATTAGAACAAAGTTCCAACAAAAAAACCGGAGCATTGGGAAACCGGTTCCAAGTTTTTTAAAGTTCGTCTAAGCCCACGGAATCCACGATACAGCCTTGGTAACATTTTTCTCGTAGGTATTGAACATAGAGTCTGGTTTATTTTTCTTTTAGCTAATATTAGTGTTTAAACACTAATATTATAATTGTGTCTTTCGAACACAGCGTGGAATTTTTGGTAGCCATTTTATGTTTGTAGAACAAATGAAATATTAATAAATTAATGTACTATAGGGTTGGTTTTAGTGATATATTATAATCTTAATAAAGTTTCGATCGAAATATGCAGACTGCTATATTTTATTGGTCTGATAAGGAGAAAAACACATATTATGTGACATGAGTGAGCATTCGTGGATATTCAGAGACCTGGTGCTTTAACACAGCCCTAGAAAATCTTTTACAGACAAAATACTAACCTAATGAAGTGTTAGAAAACCCCCTAACCCAAATATCCCTTGGTAACACAACAACAACTCGGTAATAAAGCTACAGATAGTCTATTTTGAATTACTTACGAGTACTTTATTCCATGTGGAAATTGAGTGGCTTTCTGCGCTGCGCCACATCTTGTAACCGTCCGCGTCGTATAACATAAAATATTTTTCTCATGATTTTGTAATGAAATTATTATTTACACTGTTCGTACTACTTACAGATAGGATAGATAGAGACCTCGGGTAAAAGTTTGGATTAGAACCACGAATAAAAATAACTTTATCCCTCTATGAAGCTAGTTTCAATTGAATGAATGCGCTTCATGACACACTTAAATGATAGGCTGGATAGATGTGCCCGTGCCTACAGTAACTATATTACTGAATGGACTTAGCAACTAGTTCCCGTTACCAATAACCTAGTAATTTATCTAATCAAAACAAAGCAACGTCATCTCTGCTAACATTTATTTGTAAAATTTTCTTATTTAATGATATTCCCTCGTTGACATTTTAACATTCTTAACAACGAACTTTCATAGAAACATAGACGTTTCACATTAGAAAAATATAAAACATATTTTTCTAATGTGAAACGTCAATATTTCTGCTAAATCAAAATTTCTCTAAAAGAAAATATTTATAATAATTTTATACACTTACTGGCGGCGTATTATTGAATGCAACACGCTGGTTATCAACAGACGACGTGATCAAGGGCTCATGTTCTTCATTCCCAGCCGTCATTTTAATTTTATTCCTTTAACACACTTTAAATAATTAAAAAATAAAATTAAAAAGTCACTGTCATATTCACACAAATCACGGAAATTTTTACGTCACAATTTTCGGCGGGAAATTGTGGAGACGCGCGCTTGGGTAAGTTTCGTAGCGGTGTGACTGCGCCGCTACAGAGGAATAAACTAAAGCGGTCTTTCCACTAATCAATGCATCGCGGACATTAAACTATGTTTTGTCAGTCTATCTCGGCGACTAAATATTCTTGATTTTATATGACCACGTGCAATCTTATTAACTTAATGATAGTTACGTTTATTTTACGTTGACTATTTCTGGCTCATTTGTTTGAAATACAAAGACTTTCCATTGTTGTGAGAGTCAATGTACTATATAAAGGTATGCAAAAGAAATGATATTGATGCAGTGGTACTACATAATATAGTATATGACTACATCGAAGTCATTTTTATAATTTGAAACTTCGACTTCATATATTTCAGAAATGTAACTTTTTTATACTGCAGTTTTAGTGGAATAAAACGAGTCTTGCCGATAACACAGACCACGTCGTCGCATGTTGAATAAAAAAAGTGGTAAAGACTTTAAGTACTTTGATTTTAATAAAGCAGATTAGATTAGTTAGAAAAACTTTCCTAAAGACGTCTATTGCCTAAAGAGATCGCATCGATGCTATTGTTCGAATACGAAATAACTTTAAAAAGCCGAGGTACGTATTTTTGTTTTTAATTTTGTATACACATAAAGCCTCCACTAGAATACAGAACGATGAAAATTAATAAAAGAGTTTCATGTTATTGTATTGTTTTAAATTCAAAATTAAGAATTACAATAAGATGGTGTTTTTTTCTGCAAAAGTAATATTCTTAACTGATATTCCCCATTCTCCACTTTAGAGGCAAATTTTCACCGACCTCTTTTAAGTAGGTAAAGGTAATACACCAATACGGTACCTAATGCTCGGTTCCTATAAACAAAAGCTTATCGTTTTACCAATCAATGGTAGGCTTTTTATTGACAAACTTGGCACGTAAATAGATTCGTAAGCTAATTTTACCTGTGCTATTATTGTACCTACTTCCATATAGGGGAGGGTCTACTATACAAATCTATGAAGTCTGCTTCATTATTTGTAAAAATACAAGAGTCTTAATTTTAACCAATAACAGTCCGTAATTTATAGGAATACGCGTATCGACAAGCGTAGTGTGGGACGCACCCCAGCTAGACGGACGGACGACCTTAAGATGGTGACTGGGGTAGACTGGATCCGAAAGGCGGAGGACAGGCAGTTGTGGCGCAGTCTGGGAGAGGCCTGTGTCCAGCAGTGGACTGCGATAGGCTGAGTTAATTGATTGATTTAATTTATAGGAATCGGCCATAAGTATTTTCCAAACATATTCCTTTCCACCGTGGGAAAAAGACGTGTGTGTATGTAAGTAGGTATAAAGGTATATTTCATTTGTTCAGACTGTAGCGGTATCTACAACGCCACATACGAACAACGCGTCATACTGACGTCACGCAAATCCTGCATCTCGCAAGCAGAGTTTACCGCGCAATTAGCATAGATACAATTTCCCAACATCAATCGTTGGGCAATTGCCCGCCAGACACAACTCCCGTCTGGAGGGAGGATCCTCCCTTTTCTATGGAGGATGAGTGAACTTTACACCCTGTTCCTCATACCTCTAAAAGATGATGGGCTGTGAGTTGTCTTTACAATAACAGATGCCGTACATTTCCATTATTAGGCCTCCAAACTAGTCCTAACCTACCTTAAGAACAACCTACCTACTACCTACCTACTGAAAAGTTATGACAATAATAAATTACGTAGGTACTGTAGGTGCTTAAATGCAACCTTTATGAATATTTTGATAAGTTGATAGCATAATTAGGAGACAAAGATGGATTTATATTTAGAAGGCGGAAAAAACAATTTAGCTGACAAACGATGTGATAATATAAATAAACTAGCGGACCCGGCAGACGTCGTCCTGCCCAGATACCGAGAGTAGCGCCACCTACCGGGTCTAATTGTGTTTTCAAACCATCCAGGAACCCATTGGAATATACACACAACATTTCATCCAAGTCGGTCCAGCCGTTTTCCTGAAAGGCTGGCATCACATAATCAGTTGGTACCCACATAACATTCCTCCAACTTTAATCAGAAGAACTTCTTATAATCTATTGCGGGTCTATTTCGCTTCGAGCGCGTGTCTGGCTCGGTTTCTACAGAGGGTGCTGCTGAAATCACTTCCTTTCCCGTGGAGTGGTCGCCGTGAACAAGCAGCGAGTTGTTCTGTTAACTCCTCAACGGAGATTTCAGCTCTCAAATCGATCGCAAATCGATGGACTGTTTTATACAAAGTGTGTATGAATTTGCCGGTAATACCTGTACCCCTGTTGGCATAAAATTTTAAGGCATAATATAGTTTGGCATAACGTTTTCGCATAACTTTTATTGGCATAATAATACTGCTGCATAATAATACTTTGGCATAATGCAAAGGTTAGCATAACTATCATTTAGTCTAATATGTTTTGGTTTAAGTTGGATGCGCATAAATTTTAAAGGCATTTGCATAATAGTATTTAGGCATACAATTATTAGGTATCTTTCCTGATATTGACTACTGTTATTGAATCATATGGGTTAGGTTAGGTTAGAACAGTGACCATTAAGCAGCGGCCGCTGAGCGCCAGATCCCCTCTATTGTTGGTGTTGCGGTTTGGGTTAGAATGCGTTTTTAACATTAAGCTTTATAAAATTATGCTTCATTATTATTATGCTAGCAGTATTTATGGCAACAAGCATTATGGCAAAACATCTAAGCCTAATAATATTATGCGTAATGATCATTATGCTGAATTTCGTTATGCCAATGTAAATTATGATAATATATTTTATGCTTATCATTAGTAAACCAGATTTGCCCTGTTTGCCATAGCAATGACGCGTTACAGCGCTGATGAGTGGTGCGCCCAAGCAGGACAATTCTTCAGCCTGGAGCTTGTTAAGTCCTCAAGGATGCATTGGCGCCTCCACACTCATTCAAGAAAATAAAATAGTACCTACATATACTTAACAGGATAGGCTATAGTTTTGTAAGAAGTTTGTCGGAGTGTTTTGTGTCGGTACTTACATCTCTCAGCTCTCGTCATGAATTTCATCAGTTCCTCCTTCGATATTTGCCTTCACCTTGTGTACGCACTTGATCATTGTGTGTTCTGAAAGGTACCTTCTGCTGCCATTACTGCAGAGATACCTATAACACATTATGGCACTTTGTTAGAGCAACGCTGGATTTTATACCTACCTCAACGTATTGGCGTAGTTGCAGATTTTGTCTAGGGAGGCAGCCGTCCAGCTGAACTAACCAGTCATTTAATGAGAGATCATAAATGACGCCCAGTAATAAATCATCATGTGCCTAGCCTTTTCCCAACTAAGTTGGGGTCGGCTTCCAGTCTAACCGAATGCAACTGAGTACCAGTATTTTACATGGAGCGACTGCCTATGTGATCTCCACAACCCAGTTACTCGGTAATACGATACTGCTTGGTAAGGTAAGTAGGTAATAAATAATCCCACAAAAACCATTTCATAAAGTAGATTGCCAAGACGAAGACGAAGATAACGCTTTCACTGTTAAAAAGATCTAATGTAGAGCCAAGCCCTCTCTACAAGGACTATCTACATATATGATTTTGTTACATAACGAAGGTTGAAGTGGTGAAGGAAAACATCGTGAGGAAACCGAAGTGGGCCCCGTATGGATGGATCAGGTATGGCCTCTCGCAGAGAGGAAGACTGTGTCCCACCAGTGGGAAACTTATAAGCTGATTTTGCTTAACCTAACGAAGGTTTCGATGCTCCTCACACTGAAGACGATCCTCCTCACACTGAGGAGGATCCTCCTCACACGACAGCTGCTTCGATATTAATAAATTATGGTATTAATATTGCTTACCTCAGTAGGGGATGGATTTTTATACAAGCTGTTATCGAAATTGTGGTGCTTAATCGCACTGTGCATGCACATCAGACTGATCTAAAATTAATTTGATGTCTTGAAACTTTCAAAATGGCGGCGTTGTGCTACTGGTTTTCTACGTGTATCGACACACGTGTGTAGGTTTATTTTATTCATTTACCTACCTAGTTCATCATCTTGGTTGTCCACAGTTGGGTTTTCAG
The DNA here is from genome assembly GCA_911387795.2 of Apamea monoglypha. Lineage (NCBI taxonomy): Eukaryota > Metazoa > Arthropoda > Insecta > Lepidoptera > Noctuidae > Apamea > Apamea monoglypha. Next base: position 16,576,038 of record OU426924.1, read on the forward strand.
ACCGAACCAGAAACAAAAATGCCTAACCACTACAGTTTCAACGATTTGACTTAAAGTAAAAAATTACTACCTAACCGAAATTACTCCAGCTAAGCAAATATCTGTGGTGTTTTTAAAACTACTTAAAAAGGGAAATGCACATTAACCCGTTGAATGCCGTAATTACAGACACAATTAAAAAGCCATTGTGTCTCAGGCGGATCTTACGATGAAAGTCTGAGAGTGCTTAGTCATACCTATAGTTAGATAAAAATAGAATTATGTCGCCGTTGTAAAAAATATAAAACTTATCACAATATCTGGAAAAAGGGGTTGGTTTCGTGTTGTCATATTAATGAAACGCAAACAACATTAATGAAAATGAAATCAACATACCTTGATTGAAAGGCACTACAAACTCAACCTTATTTGAATCAACATGCACAAACATAGCTGTAACTAAATACCTATCGAAGCGCTCTGAATGGCACGAAAATCGGTCACCGGTTTTCAACTCCCGCAGCTCATGAGATGACGCACAGAACCTCGAAGGCTACACTACCACTGAATTTAAGAAATAATCAGCTGTTTTTTATATAAAAATGCATTGTGTTTATCACTACATGCATTCAATACAACGGAGCAGACACGGTTGCACTTAATCGTTTTGAGGCTTTCGGTGTTAATGGTCCATCTTTGTCCCCGCGAAAGGCAACTTAGAGTTTGAATGAATCTTTAAATAATCTGACAACTATGTTGTTCCCGTCTCAATACTTACACAAAAATTTCATTTGCGCTGCGATGGTCATATATAAATTGGTCATGTGTAGCGAGGCACTTCAAAGGGAAAAATTACTTGATAGACAGTGTCTCATCTTTAATAAATGATCTGTCGAATTATTTTGTAAAAAAATTTCTTCACGTTGCGCTGATTAGATACAAACCAGTGGGCGGCAAGGAACTTGCCTTTTCTCCAAATATGACTTGATAGAAGGTAGAAAGGGGATTAAAGACAATAATACAAACCAGTAAGCGTAATATAATCATTTTAATTTATTCTATAACATGACATTTGAGATAGATGCAAATATTTTCAGTAAATTACTTTATACAATATTTAAACGAATCTATTACACATTCTCGTTATTAGTATGATTACATGACACATGACAAAGGAACTATTGTATGTAGACTTGAGATGTATCGTGATTCTTAACTATAATAATGATTTAGGAATATGGCTAATTAATGTTTGTATTATTTAATATTAAACTCGATGACAATCCTCTAACACTTATTCCTTCAATAATATTTGGTGACAACTTACTGGTGATACCCGAGTTATTTCACTGCTTCAGTATCACAATAACCCAGCTCTGTATCTCCATCGTGCATTAATTCATTTAAAAAATACAATTCAAACATTCACGTACGCTTCACGCGCACTCCAGGCGTTCTTGACAATGTTCTCGTTATCACTCATAAATAAGACGACGGTAATATTTACATTGCACAAACGGGACTCGTGTAAATAAAATAAAAATTGTGACGTTGCGCGATGTAGGCGACTGAGCTGTTTACATATGGCTGACAACTTTATATTAAGTCAACATTACCCAAACCTTAAGATAAATAGTAAATACCACGTATTTGTTTCATTTCTAATTTCAGGATAAATTATCTCAGCCAAGCATCTTTACTTACAAATGTTTTCCCTGATAAACACTTAAAAACTATAAAAATACAAAGTTTATCGAAACAAAAGTAAGTGATACATCAGAATCGGTCCCCTCGCGCAACGCTACAGTTAAAAACTAATTAATATTTAGCCCTACATAGGAAGCTATATAACTTACACAGTTTACCATGAGCCGTACATATTTATTACATAGGTATTTATGTGCAAATTACACAATACACTGAGTGACTTAAATGGAACAAAAATAAACCTTAATGAGTACATCTTAAGAGTTCAATTGCATGTGAATATTGTTTCGGGAAATAAAAACATTTTCATCAACGGTTGTATATCTTTTTATCTCTGAAATGTACAAAAAATCTATTTATAATTAATTTTCATTCGGAAAATCTCTTTTATTTTTAATCAGCTGCGTTTACGATAAGTCTATTGTTCGTTAACCCTAAATTCCATACAGATAGATATATTATGTATTATGACGTAAAGATGGGGACATACGACTATGTAAAACCGTCACTAGCACGCATTTACGCACGCACGAATTACAACAAAATTATCCTTCAGCCTCCTATTTATATCTCCAAAATCAGTTGTGACGTTATTGCTAATGTTTGAAGAACACTTTCAAATTATATTTCTTCCTATTAAATCTTATCCGCAATTTACAGACATGTCATATATGTAAATAATGAAACATATCCAAGGTAGCCAATATATCCCATCATGCGTAAAGAAACTGGTCATGCACTTTCTAACGAGCGGACATTCAGCTGACCGGGCACGCATCACCGTGTATACACGTGTCACAAAGTCATTGAATGTACAACATCACACCTGTATTCCCAGAAGGGTTAGACAGAGGTATACCTATATAGTACACCCACATTTCGCTAGTTGTGTTTATGTCCCATGTAATAGAGGCAAGCCTACTGAGAAAGCTGCTACTGAGAAATTCTTGATAGAAAAATCCAAAAACACTGCTCGACCTGGAATTCGAAGCCAGGACCTCATACTCAGCAATAGCGCTTGTAACCACTAGACCAGCACATGTCTTATTTGGATAAGCTTGCAGGTTTTCTGAAGTCAAAAACTACCAGAGACCGTAGGGCGACCAAAAATCAAAAAGAGTTCAACTTCAACCCTTGATTTGTGACTTTTATGGAAGTCATCACAACTTTGCCAACTTCACGCAGGTACTATAAAATACTATCAAACGATGCAGTCTGCGAAAAAACCTCTCTTGAATAGCCATATGTCCCCATCTCCAAACTAAAGTTATAATGATGACTTATTTAGTTTACTGTGACTATTTTACCTAACAATCTGTCATATCAAATACGATTACGTTTCATACACTCGCTATGAGATGCTACGGTTGCTAACGGAAGTATTTATGTTAAGCAAGTTTATGGCAATGAGGCTTATGGAACTATATTTTGAAAACTAGAAAACTGTATCAATGTTTTTAAGTTTTAATGTGATTCGTTTAGTGTGGGTTTTACACCTCTACACACTCTAAGAGGATAATTAAATCAATTTGCATGAATCAGTAAAAAAAAAATCAAATCAAAGCATGAATCAGTAAAATCGTTTAAAAAGAATCATTATTATCTTTGTTTTTTGTTTGACTTCCCTTTAAAGGCTAGGCCAAGAGTGGGTAAGAAGATTGCCTTTTTTCAGGAATAGTCCAAAGAGAATCAAATCTTTTAACCATATTTGAGACAATGCATGATTCATGTTGTAGCCTTTGATACTGCCAATAGGTGTGCCTTAGGTGTCTTGTCTGTCCCAAGTTTCATAGATGCATTTTTAGTAACAGCTACAACAAAGCCCTATGCAACGTTACTCTATGTAACTTTTCCCTATGCAATTTTGCCCTATGCAAATTTGCCCTATGCAACGTTGCCCTATACATTGATACAGTTCCCCAGTCCATACTTGTTTAAATTGATAACAATAATAACACGTCATTGCGTACCTAGCGATTAATAATAACTGAACTTGAGCTACATATGTACCGTCTATATATTATATATAACTGTATATATCTATTGCTAACTAACATGAGAAGGCGATCAGTCTACTATTCACTTATTGGCAGTGTTATATGGTTCATTTTGATAGGTACCGTTGCCACAGAAAAATATTACAGATATTTAGGTATGTCAAGTTCTTTGCCCCTGTAAATTTTCGCTTGATTTTTTACCTGAAACTTTTCAGGGAACGTAATATAAGACTTCCGACCAGTGCGTTGGTTTATTAATTGAAGTTAAATATCTGTATTTAATTCAATCTGTGACCTCACACAGTTATTATCATCTAGTATTTTAAACATTTCGTTAAGTGAATGGGAATTATAAATTCAACCAATTTTGGTTCTTTTGCGAAGTTTACGTGCATGAATGAAGTTATGACACGTGAAGTCCTTTGTAGACGTGCGTTATGTCTGATTACCATTCAAAGTAATGCGGTTATCAACCTTCTATTTTAGCATTTCCTATAATTCATTCAATTCATTGTATATTTTATAATTTATTTTACAATCCAGTAAAACAGATTCAATACCGACCTTATATTAAGTTTTTATTTCGGCAATGCAAATAATTATTAATGTCATTTAATAACTATTTGCATGCGTCATTTTGTCACATTCATAAACTCGTAATTTCCCTAATTCCTTATTTTGCGTATATTTTTCCATAACAATTTTAAAAAGTCTATTTTTGTCTAATTTATTCAATAATCAACTCGGTTGGCGCCTACTTGTATCTTGCCTTTCCTAGAGTGTGGGACAGTAAACGCTAATAAAAAAAATAAAAAAATAATGTGAAAGTTTATAAAAATGTTTGGATAAAATTTTCCAAACCAAAAGACTCAGGATAATATCAATTCGAGTTCCCAAAGTTGTTATTTTAGGACCCGAAAAAAACTGAATGCTACATAATTTTAGTATTAAAATTCATAACAATCGCGACATGTCTGCATTGGCGCCAAGAACTCTATTTATAAGCATCGTAATCAATTAGACATAGCACGTATAGCAGAAGATATTTGATCTCAATAATTATAGTGACGCTATCTATCTATCTGTTGTGGTTACCGCAACGAGACTACTTGAAACTGGTTATGGGAAACAGAAATACTAATTTGATCTGAGTTTGTTGTTATATGTAGCCCATTTGGCAAGGAATATCACAATTAGTATGGAAGAAAAAAATATGTTGCGACTCCAAATAAGCTGGGATAAAGGCAAGAGAATGATTATGGGCAAGGAATGGTGAAGGACGGGCGTTTTGGGGGACTCTCTTTTGTAATTTTGACGTTCGAAAATTGCTGATTCTCAGCCTAATTAGAATATGCCTAAGGCATTAAGTCCGCCTTTGTACCTTTTTGTGCGAAAAGATTAAATAAATAAATAAATAAATGACTTTTGATTTTCATTTCATTTTGGAATATTCATTTATTTTAAGTTTTAATTTAGAAAAAAAAAATGATGGGCTCATTTCTAGTACTATTATTTAGAAGAAGACAAAACTTGCAATATGCTGAAGAACATGTTCCTATAAAAATTTAACATGCTAGTTAACATCTATAATAACTGAATTGTAGATAAATTGATTACTAAATGCTTCCTTGCCTCGAAAGTTGGTAACCAGTGGAACCAGACATGACAGTATTAACCTAATAACTCGAACCTAAGGATCGGTGTCACAACTGCGGTATTCAGCTCAAGTTCCAGACTCCACGCGTCACTTCAAACGTACTAAATTGATGTAGAATACTAGATGGTAAGACTGTGCTCAACGGTACCTTGGTTTATAATAATGGTAGCAGTACCACGCAAAGGTAATCAATTTTGGTTTTTTTAACATTTGTCGGGCGAATGTTTTTGTCTACAGTACATAATCAAGAACACTGAACGAGACGTACGTTGTTTTTACGTCTAGGTTCCCGCAGTGTTAACTTCAAAATATTAGAAAAATCGTATTGAATTCTCACGTTCACAGTATTGAATTTGGTCACAAACAAATTCATGGTAAAGACGAAATATGAAATCAAGTAGTCCAAACTAATGACAGATACATATCATACATAATCAGCCTATAATGTTCCCACTGCTGGGACACAGGCCTCCTCTCTGTGAGAGGGAGTGGGCTGTAATCCAGCCCGCGGGCCCAGTGCGAGTTGGCAGATGTCACATGTCTTCGAATTTTTGGTTCTAGGCCATGCCGGTTTCCTCACGATATTTTCCTTAAGTTAATGACAGCTACTGCAAGCCAATTTGTGATAACACACAAATCAAATGATAAAGTTGATTTAACAAACATTGACAACTTAACCACAGGTCTTAAGTTATGTTTTCATTAATTAGCTATTTGAATAAACCTGTATTTAATAAAAATGTGACAAAAACACTCGTCCGCACAAAGGTATCAATTTCTTGCCTATCTATATTATCTATTGTATGGCTGTTTGTGATATGTCTAATATTATTCGAGGTAAAGGCAAAGTTACTGGATCCGTCTTTTGTGGCTTTTAGAAAACGAATTTGTTAAGAAAAAGTAATTTTTATAGAAAATATTTTGAACCTTTGTACAGCCCAATTCAAACTTTGTGGCGACTGCGCAGTACCTCCTGTACCTCACCCCTCACCCCCACTGTCTCGTGAATTTTTTATTGAATATTAATTTTTTTATTGTTACTGCGCAGCGACTCGTCTCATGTTCCGAGCCGCCATAAAGTTCGAATCGGGGTGTACGTAAATTTATTTACTCTATATCTGCCAAAAGTATGCTTGCTATGGTCCTAATACGCGTTTAATATGCCAAATAATTTGCATTTACAAAAACTAAGCAAAATGGTTACTACTTTATTACCTTACGAATTTTGAGACATTCGAAAAAATACCATAGATCGAAGTTGTGTATAACGTCTAACAAAAAAAGAAGTACATTATTCGAATTCAACGGCATTTTTTCATGAAATATTTTCTTTTTTATGGGGAAAAACTTTGAATGCAAGCCGTCGCCAGCACATATGGTTTCGGAGAGCTTATATTTCTTTAATTCGCATCATATATTACTTATTTACTGACTTATGTGTAGGTAGACTAATCGTTAAGACTATGCATAATTGAAGACAACTGACATGCAATAACTGTGACTGTAAACTAGTTAACATTGAACATTCTCTTAAGAAAATAGTTGTATATTTTCATCTTGACTTTGATGTGATAACGTCTCTGTTCGCGGGCCAGAATGATGAGAAAAGTTTTCGATACGAAAATGATCTTGTCTAATATGGTTATAAATATAAATATATTTATTTAGGGGCTGCCTCAATGTTGTGCTGTAGAAAAATTGTATGAGAAACAATAAAGACTTTTTTTTTTTTTTTTTAATTATGTTAGCTAAGCGATTTTAACTTTTTTTTAACCGACGAAAAAAGGAGGAAGTCCTCACGTCAACGCGTATTTTTCTTTTTCGTTTTCGACATTGTCACACCGGACACCCGTGGTCAACGCCATTTTTTTTTTAGGTTTAGAAATACAGATTACTTAAGCGAATATTCAATGTCTATCACCTTCATATTAGCGATGCAATCTAGTACTTGACCTAGCCGAAGTCAAAACTGTATTACTTATATTAATAAAATTACGAGATCCGCGCAAAATACTCTGCATTAATGATACAATTTGACAGTAAAATTATCAAGTAATGACAGGTCATCGTCTAAATTGCAGCGTGACTAATTTGAGAGCTATGTAATACTTGAATTCAAAATCTTATGTAACTTACATTCATTGACATTTACTCAACTATCTACTTTACCGTTATGAAGGCTAGGTTGATTGTTGAGTGACCATTTCTAATAAAAAATGCCGTAAATGAATTTGATTGCAATGGAATTTGAACTTTGTCACGCATGACATTGAGTTTGGTGTTCGAAAACTTGATAATTTACCTAAGATTTTGAATTTAAGTTAAGGGTTATTAATTCCTCGTATATTGGGCGATATAACACTATATAGAACCGCATAACAATTTACCTAAAACGTTCACAACTGCCGTGTAGCAACAACTTAACCCTAAACTATAATGATAAGGCATTTTTATTATAATAAAATTTATATCAATCGACTGTAGGTCGTGTATATTTTCTCTAGACTTTTCTAACGAGTGCTAATGTTGTTCTATGTAGTTATTGTTTATGCAATGGTAATTTTACTTTTCTGCTAAACCTATCAATTTCTAACATTACTCGGGGGATAATGCGCGCATAGATTTATTGCGTAATATTACTAATGTTTTTCGTTTAACAAAATGGAGTCTTTAATGGAGGTTTTCGACGAATACACGACAGCTCGAGGTAGCGCGAAGTTATAAAAAAAACTTAAAAGCGAGTGTTTACTTTGATTACGAACATATGACAATATAATACTGCTAAGCCTATGATTTAAATTGTATCCCAGTAGCGACGTAATTCCTTTACGAATAGATCGGATCGTAATTATGATAATCGAATACGTTATTCGATAAAGGAATATCGTCGCTGTCACATCGCGAGGGACTCGAAATAAACGTGCAAAAATGATGTTTTCACTAATTAATCTACGCTTATAAATGAGAGCAATTCGCCTAATATTATGTAGGGTGGATCACTTTTAAAATGCACGATATTTAACCAAAAACAGTTTGTTGCAACGTGAAATCAAACGTTGCTAGATATGCGCACTTTCTTTTTATTGTGTGTAATTAAGCGCTCTTAACTCTTAACCTATCGGATGGCTCCTTATTTCTGTTTTACAGGAGCATTGGATACCATGCATTAAAAAAGTGTCTATTACTATATTTCATCAGGTTTCAGGAGTGCGGCGGCTGTCCTAATCCTCTCTTTACCTTCTCCACAAATACCCTTACCGTTAACTAGTATACGTATGCCTTAATCTAAGGAGTAAAATTAAATTTCGATCCAAACTCTAACACCTAACGAAACTAAATACAAAGTCCATATAATTTTAACATCTACATATATTTTAGATAGACAGGTATAACCCGTCTATTTTCTCTTCAAGGAGACAAGATTTAATGCTAGTCCAACCAAGAATTAATATAATTATAATACAAATGATGGCTGCCAAATATGGCAGCTATTTGTATGTATTTCCTTCCAAATTGCTTTACTATTCAAATAATAAGTTATCATAAAGTTTAGGTATACTAGACTTAATTATCAAACATAATCAGTTGTTTGATAACTAAGTGATCAGTGACGACTATTAATAATTAACCTCAAGTCCGAACTAAACATCTTAAAAGTAAGTCCTTCAACTTATTGCGCATACGCAGCGCGATTATATCACAGCCAGATTTGCCGCCGCACGCCTTACTACGTTCTGAAGGCCCCAGACATGACGTCACTAAACTGCATCAATTTTGGTGACTCAAAATTTTCTAGAATTAAAATTAATAGAAAAATCCATTAATTTATTATAAAAAAACACTATGATCATTAAAAAATCATAAGTCATCGGTATATTTCTGCACTAATCAGAAATAATGAGCGACATCGGAATGTCTGGGCCGTAACTATACGACGTTAGTGATACATTTTACAAGTTTATAACTTTTTCGTAGCTCCTAAGTTAAATCGTGAATTTTCTATATACTTAAGAGCGATGAGGTCGAATAAAAAATCGAGACAAAATGTTGATCTATATCAAACATCAGGATAATATATGATTGGTCGACAGCAAATTAGTGCCTTTACACACCCTTTTGATAGTTTTGATATCATTTACGTTAACAAATGTCAGGTTGTTACATGGCAATGTAGCCTTACATTGATAGATCTAACTTGACACTGTAAAGTGTCTTATATCGTAAGTTAATTATTTAATGACCACCACGGTAACTTGCGTCATCGCGCCTAACTTTTCATTAACAATTTTCAGTCTTGGACAACCTCATCCCGTTCACAAGGTAAGAATTTTGTTACAAAAATGACCAATCGGTAGAAATGCTACAAATATTCAATTAAGGTGCAAACATGTTTGTCTCAATAGAATCCATGCCAGTATGTTTAACCCATTTCCTGTCCCATGAACCACATACGGTTCAGGTTGATTATTTAACTATTGTGTTTGCTTTTTGGACAGTGAGTGTTAAGTAAAAGCAATATGGCGACAGAGTAATATTACAATAGTAAAAGATTGACTAGTACCACAGGATTCCTTTAGCTGACAACTACAGGGTGGCAGGGATATCGATTCAGTACACGATTTTGCCTCCGGGCTATGAAATTTTTCGTCGGTTATTTAAAAAAAAAAATAGCTCCATAAATTTTGACCGCGTAGGTCAGAGGTTTTTTTTTATTGCCGACGATTTGCTTGCAGTTTGCACGCCGATATCCCTGACATCCTGTATATCGACCAACTGTTTTCTTTGCAGTAAGTTCACATTAACTAAAATAAAGATTTCCTGGCATAGATTATATTTCGAACATTACGATTTATTTAAAACACAATTATTATATTCATAGTAATATTTTAAATTGATATAGAGCTGACATTTCCGTCATACATTTCCAAATCCTTACCACCGTTTTACAAAATTCAGGTCTAGCGATCTAATTCATTTCATATGTTTCCACTTATCTGGATAAACTATTAGGTAGTTCTATCCTTGTTTGTATAAATATTTAATTTTAATTTATGTGAACGGGATTAATCCGTTAGTATATCAGTTCAATGGGTAAAAATGCATGTGAAGGGCGAGTGATAACCACTGTCTCCAAACGAACAGGTTGAGGGGAAAAGGTGGAGTCAACAGATACTCGATTTTAAACAGTGAAAGGGCCATAGAAGGTCTATAGAAATACTGTTATTTCGAAATTCCTTTAAAAAAAGCCCACGTTAACACGGAAATAAAATATCGCAGCGGGATTTTATCGCGCACTTGATTTTCAACTCTCGGCGTTGAACCGAGCATTGAGAATCCAAAAGAGCGCATCCAAGCGCGTCAAAAAAAAAATCAAACTAATGGATTTTCAACTCTCTAAGTAGTATTGACGCCAGCACAAATCAAGCTACCCGAAACCATCAAATTTTTCCAATCAACCTTGAACCTAATGCTTTAGCGATAAAGTTGAAAATCTATTAAAGTTTGACAGATTGTAGTAGCTTGATGCCTGTACGTTGAAAATCCAGTGCGCATAAAAAATGGCCGCGGAAAAAACACGCCTGTGCGAACCGGGGCTAATTCTGTCACTCGCCCTATCTATTCGAAATATCGACAAAGTTTTCGTCACAACGACAATGTTCTCAGTAATTGACCAACATTTTATTTGCCACAACGCTGAAAAGTGATTCCGCTAATTTCATAAGCTAATTCATCGCTAGAATATCTACTATTGTTTCCGGTGTAAACATTGTACAACAATTTCAAATATTACTTCAGTTCAATAAGGCATGAATAATTCTCGTGTAACCGCTATAATAATTAAAAAAAAATATACATTATAACACATTTGATAGCACAATCTATCCATTAAAATCATCGAAAAATGAATGTAAATGAACGGTAAATATGAACGGATAAAAGTGCCAAAATGATTTTTTTTCGATTACCTCGTATTTTACCGCAGTTTTTTTTTTTAATGAAGCAATAAGCATTGCTACTTACGTCCGCCGTTGTAAACTGGACCTTATATGATAGTTTTACGGCTGACTTTGGATCAACAGAATATTTAATTAATTTTCACTCACTTTTACCAGTTAATAAATTAATTTCACCGTATTTTATATACAATTAGACGAGTAGTAACTTTACACGTACGGTGAGGCCAGTTTTCAGTAGTTAAAGTGAGTGTTGTAACCTCTTTTTTCCGTATGACAGGTCGCCATGTTGTTTTACAGAGTAGTGTGGGAGTGTAGTGGCGGGAGCCGACGGCTCGCGGGTCACTGTCAGTTGTTCTTGTCGATGTTGTGGATGGCCCAGTTGAACGATGTGGTCCATCTGTTCTTCATGGCCTCGTTGAACTTCTGTCTAAAGTGCTCCATTGCTTTTTCTTCTGATAGGTCCATTACCTGTGACATTGTGGTGGTTAGAGATTGTTTTGGTTTCTTAATGTATGTGTGTATCTACACCCACACTGACGTCACAATAAAATCCTGGGGGTCTACTACGAAGTGCAAAGTGCGAATGATCGGATCGGACAGACACATGGCCGAACCGAATATTATTGAAAAATGCGAAAAAAGTTCGGATCGGATCAGTTGGGTCGGGACCATAGTCAATATTCGAAAGAGTGTAGGAGTGTAGGACCGGGACCGACCGAACCAAATAGTAACTTCGTAGCAGGAAACGGCCGAACATTCGGCCGATACCACTTCGGAGTATAGCCCCAGTATCGGGCAAGCAGTTTACCATCCAACTAGCATATATACGACGTCCCGACATCAATCGTTGGGCAGCAAGTCCGGTTTAGCAGACGACAACCTCCTAGGTTGAACTGCGAGGAGCTATTAAAAAAAAAAAAATCGTCGGGCAGTAGCCCACCAGACACGACACCTGTCTGGTCGGGGGATCCACCGTTTTCTATGGAGGATGAGTGAACTTTACATCCTGTTCCTCATACATATGTAATTCAAATGATGGACTTCGATAGTTTTTATTTTTGAGTCGATGGTAGATACATGATGGATGATACTTAATTCGATTGACTGAGGGACGTGGGCACACAAAATTTGACTTGTGAAACTGTTAAACAACTTTTGAGTAGTACAGGGTCAAATTAATTTAGCTAGCTAAATTCCGCAGAAGTGATGGGTGTTGATATCTAAACATGATACAAGCAAAAAAGAAATTAATTGATGCTTTTTTTGGGGGTCATCAACTGCCGTCACTTAAAATATCAGTTTAAAAATCAGTTTTTTCTTTGTAAACTGGACGTGGACCCTCCACGTACAATTTACAAAGAAAAAACTGATTTTTCACATCGATTTCCCAGCACGATAAAACAGATTTTATCAACTCACACTTCTAGTAACAACACTACAAGGGTCCCAAAAAAAAAAAAATATCAATATTTTTTTTTTTGTCGTCTGTAGATATTGGTACCCATCACGTCTGCGGAGTTTCGCTAGCTAATTTAATTTGAACCTGTATAAGACAGATTTAAATTCAACAGCGCCTCTTGAACAAGACGTGGGATATGAACGCAAATGGCAGTCGCTCTATAAAAATTGCTATTTTGAGCTAGAAAATGCTAGGAGTAAGATAATAAAATACTCACCAAAGTTTCACGTAGATATTGCAGATCCTTCTCCGAACTGAGCTCGGGTAGACCCGTCGAGATCATCATTGAGAACAGTGATAGAATTAGGTGCCCGTGCTTGCGGAGGATTTTGAACGCCTGTGGAAAATTAACAATACTGGTTAGAATATAATCGTAATAATTGAAAACGTTTTATAATTGGTTCTCTAATTACGGCATTCAACTGGTTAAAGCAAATATCATTTAAACACCATCAAAGGGTTCCTCAAGATGTTTGTGACGAAATTATTTACATAAAGTAAAGCGCCTCCCTGGGTTCGAACCCACGACCTGCGTACTCGTAAATCGGAGCCGTTACCACTACCGTCACCACCGGCCGAGATCGAGCTCGAAATCAAACAGTTTATAAAAATATGTGACTCACCGTTTCACAATGCTCCCTAAATATCTTAAAGTCGATAGGCAAGTTGTCCCCGGAGCCCTTCTGTCCCTTGTTGATGACGTGTATGAAGTCGTGCGTCAGTACGAAGGGCGCGCGCTCTCGCTTGAACCCGTACCACTGCTTGAAGTGCCCCAGGAAGTGACCAAAGTCTATGTGGAATAGCTGTGAGCAAAATAATGATATTGGAGTTTTAAGTGATTGGAGTTATTGATGTTTTAAGTTATTGGAGTTATAGATGTTTTAAGTCTTGTAGTTTTTACATTACATGGAACTCATAACATAACTGGCCAAATGTGGGTATACGAACATAAAGTCCGTTTCACAAAAGAAGTCTCGTAGACGCGGCGCCACTGTCGTAGGACGGAATCATAAATATTGATTTATTTATTTATCTCGACATCATATACGAGTAGCAGGCTTGATTATTGGTTAATAAAATGCACATTCTTAAATAAAGAAAGGTGTCTGGGGTAGGAGAGTTGTTGTTGGAATGTTGCTAACTATATAATAATAATTAGTTCCATTTATTGCCGCGGGACTTCTTTCGAGAAACGGACTCTACCACTGTCTATCCCTTCATCGAATATAGTCGTGATGTTATCTACAGTTAGATGCCAATATTTGTGTAATGTATGTTGTAAGTGTGTATCTGATCTGCCTCATTACTATTATTTGATATTGGTAACACTGGAATATTGTTCCGGAACATTCTACGGTTCCTTTCATCCTGTGTATGATGACCTCTTTATATATGTCCCGAATACAAGGCTAACCTAGTGAAGTACCATGTTTCATTACCTGATCCCGCAACCTGGTTCTGGTCTGTTGCTAGTAGTATTATGATGGTAGTGTCTCACCTGACCGCTAGTCTTGACCATGATGTTGTCCGGGTGCCTGTCCGCGATACCTAACACGTAGGTCGCTACGCAGTAGCCGGCGCAACTCATCGTGAACTCGTCCACAGCCTTGTTGAACGCAGCCTCGTTGTTCTCTGTGTTTCTCCGTAGCCATTCTGGGTGAATAAATAAGGTATTAATACTGCATACTGGTCGCCTTAATTTAAAGTTAAAAGAAGAAACTATTTTTTTTCGACCCGCACTACCGCACACAAATCACAGCATAAAAACACAAAAATAATTAAACAGTATTATAAATGTTAGGGCTGATTTTTCAATCGGCAGGTAATTTTTATTCTTGGAATAAAAGTGACGTCTGACAGATTTTGTATGGAAGAACAAAAAAAAAAATCAAAATTATTCCTCGGATAAAATTATCTGGCGTTGGAAATATCAGCCATTACTTATTTAAACTACTTTCGCTTGTTCAAAAAAACAGAGGAGCAATTCTCGTAATTTTAAGATCGTTCACAGTCTGATCTCATCAATTAGAAGTATTTTTTGATAGAATGAGACCGAGATCAGACTGTGAACGATCTTAAAATTACGAGAATTGCTTTCTCGTAATTTTAAGATCGTTCACAGTCTGATCTCGGTCTCATTCTATCAAAAAATACTTCTAATTTCCCAAGTTTTTGACATTTGTTTGTCGCTGAGATGAGACTGCGACTAGATTTTGAACGTTTTAAATTACGAGAATTGCCCCTCAGAAATCAACGTGAAAAATATACATAACTTATCCCTTTTTCCGCAAAAGCTTACGACAATGCACCTCTTACTGTTTGCTGTACCTCTTACTTCTATCTTTTCAAAATTCAATAAGGGCCTTGATGTTCGACAAAGTTCGGCACAATGATATCAAGCAACTAACCCACTAAAAGTTGCCAATAAAAATAAAAATAAACAAGGAAGTAATACAATACTCACGTAATAACGTAGACTTATAGATAGTGGAAGCGGCATTGAAGAGTGCGCTTTGCTTCTGTATGTAGGCGACCGTCTGCGCGTCCTCTACCACCTCGATCATACCTACTGCGTACTCCATCGAGATGCAGTTGTAGGGGTTCATTCTGCGGAAAGACAATTTAGAGGAATGAAGAACAGGGTGTAAAGTTCACTCATCCTCCGTGGAAAAGGGAGGATCCTCCGACCAGACGGGTGTTGTGTCTGGCGGGCAACTGCCCAACGATTGATGTTGGGAAGTTTGTATATTGCTATGCTAATTGCGCGGTGAACTCTGCTTGCTAGATGCAGGATTTGCGTGACGTCAGTATGACGCTACAACAACATTAGATAAATAAATATAATGTTTATTTTGGACATCTTTTTGCCGTTATCTAGTAACAAAAACTTCAACAAATATTTTTTGTAATTCTTGACTTTTAAAACCATCTTGATCTAGTTGAAATAAATCGGAATTTGAATGTATATCGCAGTCAACAACATTGTATTCTAATTTCTATGGTGTGAATTGCCGACATTCAAACTATCTTTGAGTTGCGGAAGAGAGAGAGCAATAATCGGGAACTTCTACTTTACTTCTATTTTTATCTACCCGATCTTCAAGAAAAAGAAGAATTCAATCACAGCGTGAGTTGTGTGTGACAGAAGTGGCCTAACATACGGACATACTAAAGATATAACCAGCATACCTAAAATCATACCCAAGGTTCTTCCACAGTCTATCCATGATGGGTAACAACTGCAGTGTGAACATGTCCTCGCTGATCTTCGTCGACCCCCGAGGGGTCCGCGTTCTATGTGGCTATATAGTAACAAACTCACCTAAAATCATATCCGTGGTTCTTCCACAGCCTATCCATGATCCGTAACATCTGTAGCGTGAACATGTCCTGTCTCAGATCGTCGCCGATCTTCAGTATGATACTAATGTCAGCCCCCGAGGGGTCTGCGTTCTCGAACCGAAGTTGTAGAGGCCGCATCTTGCTGTCCATAACTCGGCAGTCATCCGGCCTAGGATATTTGGAAACTTTAGTACGAATAGGGTATTGAAGATTACGAAGCAGATTTTTAAATAAATGTGCTTTTTAAAATGGATGGCTGGTGGTTGTTGACATTGATTTTCAAAGGGCTTTATAATTCCTCTTTAATCAATGAAATTACACTGTTTTGCCAAGCGCTTTTTTTCATTGAGTTTAGCATAATTATACAGGTTAAAATAAGCGTTAAATAATGGCGACAAAAATGCTCAAAACACAAATAAGTTGTTATGCCACCTAATATTACTGTCTTTAGTTCACTTGACCCTAAAACTTATAACAATAGAAAGTATCTTCACAGCATAACCTCAGGCCAGCTATGTATTTCATTTACACTTACTTGATCCTCTTGCACACAAAACTAGGGTTAAGCGGCGACACAAAATCACACAGTGTCTCCACACAGTGTTGCTCCTGCAGGTGGTGGATGAGGGCGGCGCGGGCTTGCTTTATCTCCTTCTTCTTGCGCACGCATTGGCTGGCCCCTGACACAGCCAAAATAATGCTCAGACAACTGTATTACGAATGAGTATATAGGGGAAAATGTGGATGGGGAACATTTATTACAACCGGGTGTATTAGAAGCGCGCTAGAAGATTAATTTGGTGCGTGGCCAAAATCGCAACTAACGCTGCCATCTTGTTTTTGTGAATAAAAAACATTTGCACAAATGTTTACCAACAGCGCCCTCTGTCAACGCCATTCAAGGCCCAAAAAATACTTGTAGCAGTGTAAAAAGAAAGAAAGAAAAATGCGTTTATTGGCGTTACACAAAATGAATACACCTTAAAACTGTTAGAACTTTATCAAAAACTCGATGTGGCGTATTTTCGTCCATTAGTAATAGATATTAATTAATGTACTTAAATTCATGTTTCTGTCGGGGCGTGCTTTCTAAATAAATTACGTATAGTATTTTTATCTCACGAAGCGACGCGCGCTTTACTTGTGATAACCAACTGTACGAACACGCTGTGAATGTGTTTGTGAAGACGAGTAGCGTCAGCACATAACACACACGCACACACTCCTGACTTCATCCGTGTCTCGGATGGTACCAAAAACACACATTGGCGCCGATTCCCTTGTTCACAAATTAAAGTAAATTTAAGTTCAGCGCATCTTTTTCTTTCTATTTCATTAAGAAAAGGACAGAAGATTAGTTTATTCCTGTCAAATTAGGTCAGCGCCTGACGTAAATTGACGTATTTTTAGTAGCCATGTTTATAATCACGTCTAAACTGTCTATAGAGTATCCTAATTTGAATTATGTTACATTGTAACATAAAGTGGTCAGTTCCCAGCAAAATGATAAAGCGAACACAATAAGACAGACAATACAAAGTATACTTACATTTAAGTTTGTCGAGACAAGTGATCTGCCTCGTGAGGCTGTTGATGTGATCCTGACAGCCGCGGCAGTACGCCTCCAGCAGGAGACCGAAGCGGACGCCTACTGCCGGCACGTGCATCTCAGACCTGAGGACAATATATTAGAAAATTGATGTAAAAAAGACAATACTAAGCGATGAAGGCGGTTTTCGTAGTTCAAGTGTACGAACTCTGGTGACTTTTGAAAATTCTTTAAACTATTTTTAGTAACTTTAATTAAGCCACAAAAGTTCACTCCAGGTTCAAAAGGTCACTGTCCATTCCAGGGTTGGCTGAAAAAGATCGCAGAAAGCGTTAAGGTCGCCCATTCTATGTTTTGTATTAAAAATTGTATTTTATTTTTGTTATGTATTTTCTGGTGTACAATAAAGTATATATAAATAAATATAAATAAAAGTTCACGCGATACACGGCCGTTGACCCGAAGATCAGTTATAGTTATTCCCATAACGCCTGTATTCGCCGAAGGCTTAGGCAGAGGTGTAACTACGGTACACCCACATTTCACCAGTTATGTTCGAGTCCCATGTAATAGGGGGCGAGCCTACTGCCATCAACCAGGCGCAAATCCAGACTCCGAAATTCCAGATTAAAAAATTCAATAAAACTTTACTCAACCCGAAAAAATCGAACCCAGGACCTCATGCTCAGCAGTAATGCCTGCGACCACTAGACCAATGACGCATTCATAGTTATAGTTATTCGAAATGATTTATTGACATTTTTTTAGGTTTTGATACCCATCACGTGTGTTATGTAACGCAAAATATATATGACTAGCTGCGCCCCGCGGTTTCACTCGCATAAGTTGCGATCCCGTGGGAATATCGGGATAAAAAGTATCCTATGGGTTAATCCTGGTTATAAACTATTTGTGTGCCAAATTTCATCTAAATCCGTTCAGTAGTTTTTACGTGAAAGAGTAACAAACATCCATCCATCCATTCAAACTTTCACTTGTATAATATTAGTAGGATAACGATCAGTTAAGTAAAATAATAATGTTAACATAACTTTACCTTAAATGCCAAAAGAGATAATGTCCGATGGTCATGTTCTTGAAGGCCCTCTTGAGTAGGAACACGGAGAGGTCGCACATGAGATATGACTCGTGTTTCAACGCCTGCACCAGCTGCAGGAGGTACAGGAGGAGGTCGTTGTCACTGTGGAAGATAATTCAATATTTTATACTATTGCAGTTTGCATTCATGAGGTTGCTTTGAAGCTTTTTTGGAGAATGGTTACATCGGGAACACTTGCAGTAGTTATCTAAGCGTCATGGAACGAGCATGAAAAACGACAAAAATAGCTTAACAGCATAACTTTCAGGGTTTATCGGGACAGGGTTTTTTTTTTCAGGGGTAGTTTGGAGCACTGACAGCCAGCCAAAAAACCGTAAGCAAGCAATATTTTCCAGTCCATGACCGCAACAGCATACGACCAGCTATCGTATCGAAAACGACACATTTCGATAACCTGATTTTCGTTGTCCCACAATAGTGGTCGTCTAATTGATTAAATTGACAAAATTTTTGGTCTTGTGAACAGCGTTCAGATACGGTACGAAAGCGTAAGTAGAGGCTCGTCCCCTATAACATTGAGACTATGTGGGTGTAATATAGGTGTACCTCTGCCGAGCCCTTCGCGGAAAGCTGGTGTGATGTTGTGTTTTACATTGTTTTCGATACTTATTTCATACCAATTACGGTAACATAGTGTTGATAAGCGCCTAAAAGTCGTGTGTCAACTGTAGTATTTAGCTAGAAAGCAAGTCGCACCTGATCTTGCCGAGGCACTTGACGGCGAAGCTGCGCACGGCGCAGTCGGCGTAGGCGTAGTCCAGCAGCTCCAGCGCGCTCTCCACGCGCAGCATCGGCCAGTCGCCCAGCAGGCGCCGCACGCTGGCCGCCTCGGCCTGCTCGCCCCACTCCACGCACGACAGCAGCTTCGGCAGCAGCTCCGGGGCTTCCTTGCGGAAACGTTCCCTGGGGAATTATGTACTGCTGTTATTTTTTGTTGCATACAGACCGGAGTATCGCAGAGTAGGATTATCCGATGACAGTATTATACGCTTTATTTTGAGTGGCATATAACGCGAAGTTGCACAAGCATCGATGCAAACATTAAGAGACTTCTCTGCTCAGGTGCCTGTCCTCGGGCACTCGATACTCAACATTTATATTAAGGTTCGAACTCAAATCTTTTGCTTTAGTCTGAGCTCTGCTTTAATTTCAGATCTAAACTAATTTTCTTTTCTGATTAAATTCGGCACAATTCGTAAAACATTTGAATTAATTATCTAGAACGCCGAACTATTTCATGTTCCTTGCATTATTTTGGTTGAACACCACAAAAAGTATTGTAACAAGATTTGCAGTAAGAAAATTGATTTTGTAAACAGAAATTGGTTTATCACGTTTAAAATCCTGTCGATTTAGTTAAACCATTCTTTATAATTTACCTTGAAGCCCAGATGTCTTTCTTATCCTGTTCGTGCATTTCATACATAGGATCCTTTTCTGCAAAGGCTCGTAGCCTCTCATAATCCCTGCTTAGCCTCTCCATCGCATCCGGAGACACGGTCTCGGTATGTTCCGGGTCATCCTTCTTCACTGTCTCCTCTTTAGGAAATAGAACGGGGTATTGGCAGTCGTAACTGGAAAAATAAATTTTAATGATTAGATTAGAAATAATGTCCTGAAACACAGGTTTGAATTAAACCTAGTTCGGGTGGGAAGCTACCTAACACTCGAATACCGAACCATCATTACTTGCACCTGTAATAAAAAAAATTTAGTTGTAGTTTATTTTTAGACACTATAATTGTATGGGAAATGAAATTTGCCACTCTTGGCTAAATGTACATCTTTTGTAAACGTTTTTATTAAATAAATTATTAAATTAAATATGCGTTGAAGCTATCTAGAGCTATCTTCTGACTTTTGATGAGGAATAAATAAATGTTTTCTTTCTTCATATTTGAGCATTTTTAGGTCATTTTCAGGCAATGCATTGTCAACGAAATGAGCAGTAGTGGTTTGGTCTACGAGAAAAACATGCTACGAAGTATAACTTACTGGAGACTACCTACCTTTAACCTTCTATGAACTTACACATTAGTTTGCAGTTATAACAAAATAGTTCAGATATAAAAAAAAAAATTGTCTTTTTTACTATTTTCAGGAGATGTTGACTCGTCGCCCGCCAATATCTCCTGAAGATGATCTGTGATCGGCCGAAAAACGTATCGAGTAGAAGTTTGGATTGCATGTTGCATCGTAATAAACCGCATCTTCTGCCTGTGCATATTTTACCAGGCGGGAATTAAAATTAAATATTTTTTTACATAATTCATTTTACCATCGCGAATTTCCGCAAAGTAACGCCTGATTCCATAACTTATTTCATGGATTTGTTTAAACTTGGTTCTTCCTCATACTACTCGCCGCGCGTCCACATGGACAGCGTGACTTCTTTTTGGTTTTGTAAATATGTTGTGTACACTGTGTGTATTTTAGATAAATACAAATGTTTGTTCTTGATACTCACTTAGAGAACTTAACCTGCAAGGCAGCGCAGGAGTCCGTGTTAGGATTGGACACGACAGTTCCTAAAGGATGCAGCACGAGGTCGTCGCCCTGCGTGTCGTCGGCCACGTGCGTCCACATGGACAGCGTGACGCCGTCTGTGCGCAGTTGCTCCTTGTAGTCGAATATCATCGTATTCGCCCACGTCAGTCTGTTTACACCCTCCTGGAATAGATGGGAGGATGTTTTAGAAAGCTATTGATGAAATAGAGGCACAAATGTCGTGGATAGCACGAATAAGCTAGGACGAATTTAAACAGTCGAGGAAATCAAAATTCGTCGAACCACCACTGACAACTTCGTTGACCTGCTTCAATTCATTAAATACTCATTTAATCCACCACGCGGGCCCAGTGCGAGTTGGTAGATGTCACATGTCTTCGATGTTTTGATTCTGGAAAAGTTTTCTCTTCTTTTTAGTTTCCTCACGATGTTTTTCTCCACCGTTTTCAGAGCAGTGGTGATGAAATAATTTATAAAAAGTAAAGCGCCTATCTAAATGCAGCAGTACAACCATTTTTTTTAAAATGATCACATAAAAATGATATATTAATCAAAATGCAGCAGCATACCTTATTTGAGTCTTTCCCTCTCCTCTTGCTCTTGCTCTTGGTGACCTCGTACACCCCGAAGCACACGCGCGCCATGCGCGGCAGGTTGGACACCCAGATGGGGAACGTGAGCTCCTGGTCCCACACCGCCACGCCGTCCGCCATCACCGCCGCCAGCGTCTTCTGCGTCTCGCACAGGGGCTTGCCGCCGTGGAAGATGCCAGCTTGGCAGATTACCTGCAAATATTTTTTTTTAAATCAGAATATGTTACGAAGCTGTAAACGACTATTTAAACCATAATTTATCAAACCATTTTCCTTTATTACATTTACATTCATATTAATTACACTTTGAAATAGTTTTATAAAAAACATTTAAGAGAAAATACAAAAAATAGTGGCCCATCGGCATCAGGAACAGGATGCAAGATGCCGGTGGTCAGGGCTCTAGATATTATCTTATAATTATTATTACAAAAAAAAACTAGATACATTTGAAAATTCATACATATTAAAAAACATTAGATTTACTTAAAATGACTTACAAGTTAAGTTTTTAAATCTTCCTCTCTCCTACTATTTTGCTGTGACCAAATTTGAAGTTAACACCTAATGACACATTGAGGAATGCAATAAACGATTGAGTACTGAAAAGTACGAGCAAACATTTTCGGCCATATTCGGCATGTATCGAATACACATATACTCGAGTTGTTATTCATGAGCACTTCAACCTAAAAGTTTAGCTACAGTTGAGGGTTTAGAGGTATGAGGAACAGGGTGTAAAGTTCACTCATCCTCCATAGAAAAGGGAGGATCCTCCGACCAGACGGGTGTTGTGTCTGGCGGGCAACAGCCCAACGATTGATATTGGGAATGCTAATTGCGTGGTAAACTCTGCTTGTGAGATGCAGGATTTGCGTGACGTCAGTATGACGCGTTGTTCGTTTGTGGCGTTGTAGATACCGCAACAAGGGCATAAAGTACATTAGGTCTAAATTACATTACAGACAACAAATTGTAATTTGAACAGAATGACGTCAATTACGATTCAACAATCATAAAATAACCACAAATTACATACACTTATTAGGCATTAAAACAACTTCGTCTCCGCAAGCAAACTAAAGGTCAAATGAGCTATTGTGAGGTTTAGAATCGGGGGTAAGAGACCCGACAAAGGGGCATTAAATGTAGTTTATGCGATGTTTTAACCATTAAATTTATTCTATCCACTCGTCAGTGTTGCCCTTATCCCAATTTATTTGGTAGGTTTCTTCTTCCATACTTCTCTGTTAGTCGTCATCGTAGTAGTCACCCCCTTTCTAGCCATATTACCTTTCGTCCACAGTCCATCGATAGTTTCTTTGGTCTTCCCTCCTCTAATAGCTATCGACATTCATCCTCAAAACTATTATCTCATTTCCCTCAATCCTTAGCATGTCCATACCATGACAACTGATTTTCACACAATGTTTTAGTCACCGGTGTCACTTTTAGATTTCCTCGTATGCTTAAATAAAAACGTTAAACATGGACAATTTCAAAACAGAACTATTAAGAATATTGATAAATAAATGCTATTACTCACTACATGAGTATTTGGACGATAATTCTATAATTACTGCTTCAGAAAATTGTACATCACCTCACCTATTTTGACGATTTAGAATTTTATTTGACATTGGCATTATTATGACACATAACCTATGACATTTATTGAAATTAATTCTATTTTCAATTTGTATTGATATGCATGTACAGACGCACATTAAGCTACTAAAATCTGTCAAATTTCTTTAATAGATTTTCAACTTTATCGCTAAAGCTTTAAGGTTAAAATTTGATTGGGAAAATTTGACAGCTTCAGGTAGCTTGACCTGCTGGCGTCTGTACCTATTAATATTGATTTTATTACTAATGTGAAAGTTTACATAATTCTACTTCATGATTATCTCAAAAGTTAAATTGGTGTTAGAAGTAAAAAATTCGACAATGTTAATTTAATATATTCGTACGCCTCTGGGCAAAACATAGAAGATCTACCTACCTGTATGTAACATCTCGCATACTATTGTAATTTGACCCATATTTACAAATAAAGCATTCTGATTCTGATTCTTATTATATCCATTCGCGTAACACCAGACATCCCTCTTAGCATTCTTATCTTAGCTGCATGCAATTTCCTTTAATTCCTCCCTTTTCTGGCCCAACATTATGATGCATACAATAAGTTATTTGACTGCTACATATAAAAAATATACATGGAAATACTAAAGATGGTACAAAAAAAAACCAATCGTTGAAGAAAAAAAAAACAGTGGAAATATGGAGAAGTTACAAGCTTTGGAAATTATTATTCTATTCTTGTCACGCAAAACGGTCAATGTACTGAAGTTACTATACTACTTGTGACGTCGGATTATTGCAGTAGTGCTGTCTCTGTCTAGCATAATTTGTAAATGCTTAGAAATTCTTCATTTTTTAATAATATTATTTTTTCAAGTATTATTTATTTATTTTAACATAAAACGGCCACAATTACATTATTCAACACACAACAGTCAGGTTTAGCGTCTAAGAGAGCGTTGAGCAGAGAGTGTGCGAGGTACAGGATGCTGGACTCGAGCGACGGTTCGACTCCCAGGCACAGCGAACAATATACCTAATCTAATTTTTATCATGACTTATCTTTTTTCTACGTTTCGAGAATACTATCATGTACGCTATTCATCCCATCCACAAACAAACATGAATAAACTCACCGCAGCACCATTCCCGGGGTCCACGTTAAGTTTACTGACACTCTGTACGACGCACGAGTAGTGTTTCTCTATGTTCCACGCCGACTCGTTTTTCTTCCGTCGCATCGTGTTGGAGTGCTCCGAGGTCAGTCGTCTCCGCTCCGGCAGACAGTATGGGTAGTAGGGCAGGTCGCGGTTTACTGTGGGGTATGATGAAGTCAGTATTTAATCCTATAACCTTGAATTGAGCAGTATACAGATGATAGTCTAAAAGTTTTCATAAACCTTTACTGAAGATCGTAAGTATATGAAAACTGAGACTTTTAGAGTACCTTCTAGTCTTCGGAATAATCGGCACCCTAATTGCATAACACACTATCAATCAGAATCTGAATCATTTTGAAGGATATTGCTAATCCATTGCTTTAAATGTTCGAAAAATTTGTCTGCTCAACAACGTAAATATCGCAATGTATGTTGTTGAACAGTCAAAATGAAAGCCATTCTACTGTTAGAGTGTCCCGCGGGTCAATGTTTATTTACGTCAGAGCATGCTCCGAAACATTAGACGGCTCGGACGTGTGTAGACAAGTTCAAGTTCAAGATCCACCACAATTCAGATATACCCTAAGGGTAGCTGGTTACCGGCGAGAGATGTCGTGCGGTGTCCCGCAGGGATCGGTTGTGGGGCCGTTCCTGTGGGACATCGGATACGACTGGGTGCTGCGGGCCGACCTCCCTGATGGCGTCAGCGTGGTTTGCTACGCTGACGACACGCTGGTCCTGGCGCAGGGGAGGTCGCATCAGGCGGCGGCCGACGCGATGACACGCGGGGTTGCGATAGTCGTGGAGAGGATCCGGCAGTTGGGTCTCGAGGTGGCATTGCACAAGTCCGAGGCCATGACGTTTCATGGGCCCCGGAACGCGCCACCACCGGGATCCCAACTAACGGCAGGAGGGGTTCACATCGGCATCGAGACGACGATGAAGTACCTGGGTCTCGTCCTCGACAGCCGGTGGAACTTCGTCGAGCACTTCCGACGTTTGGCCCCCAAACTGGAACGGGCTGGGGCCGCCTTCAAGCGGCTCTTGCCCAACCTGGGGGGGCCAAACGCCTCCTGCCGGAGGCTTTACGCGGGGGTCGTGCGGTCCATGGCCATATACGGGGCCCCGGTGTGGGCGCGTTCACTGCGGCGGCGAGCCGCCCACTACCTGAACGCGCCCCAGAAGGTGGTAGCCGTAAGGCTAATCCGGGGCTACCGCACGATCTCGCGCGAGGCGGCAAGCCTCCTTGCCGGACTGCCGCCATGGGATCTGGAGGCGATAGTCCTCGCGCGCCTGTATGAGTGGCGCGCGGAGGCACTACGCCGGGGGGAAAGTCCGCTCCCGCGGCAAATTGCTGCGGAGCGGACGGACCTCCGGCTCGATCTCATGGCGACATGGAAAGAGCGACTGTCGCAACCCAGCGCAGGGCACGCCGCGATAGCGGCGATAAGACCCCTCTTTGAGGAGTGGCTAGAGAGGCGCCACGGCGCCCTCACCTACCGCCTGACGCAGGTCCTCACCGGACACGGAAGTTTCGGGAGGTTCCTGCACATGATCAGGCGGGAGGAAACGCCCGGGTGTCACCATTGCCAGGATCGCCCAGAGGACGCGGTGGAGCACACGGTGGAGGTTTGCCCCGCTTGGGCGGAGCACCGCCGTGTCCTCGTGGAGGCGATCGGCAGCGGCGGCGGCCTCTCGCGCCCGGACCTGGTGCAAGCCATGGTCCGGAGCGAGAGGGAGTGGGAGGCAGTCGCCTCCTTCTGCGAAGCAGTCATGCTAGCGAAGGAGGTGGCGGGACGGATGAGGGAGAGAGCCTCCCGTCCAAGCCGCCGCGGGAGACGCCCCGGGCGTCGGGAGTCGAGAGACGACTACCGGCCACCGTAGGCGCGGGCCTGCGGGCGGAGAGCAATGGGTAGCTCACCGCCCGATCAGGACCAGGCCCGTGCCGGACGGCGCGTAAGTGTTCCACGCGCGCCTCAAAGAGATGTCAGCATAACGAGGGGCCCCTCAGGGCCGAAGCCTGCCGGGGCAGCGGGATTGTCCGAAAGGGTTACCGCTGCCCCGGAACATAAAGGGCGAAGGAAGGAACATGGGTGGGTTTTAGTCAGTAAGAGTCTGACACTCCCTTCCGCTCCACCCAGAGCGGGAGGAGTCATTTGATGATTTCCCATCCCAAAAAAAAAAAAAAAAAAAAGGGTAGCTGGTTCCGAAATAAGAAAAACACACAAATGATTTTGGTACTTAAATCAAAACGTTTTCACGTTCATATTTTGAATGAAAAGCACATCTAGACATCAGTATTTAAATTACTAAAACATCTAAACAATCATAATACAATATATATCTAAAAAAAATAGTATTATACATCAGTATAAAACAGCCCAAAGACAATAATAAAACAACACAGATCACCAACTCACGCGTTAGCGGTAGCTTGTCCATGCTGACCGTCATTACTTGCGGCACGCCATCAGTGGCCAGCATCTCCTGGATGTACAGGAACTGGATGAGGGGGTAGTCTCCGAACAGGTACTCCTCGCGCCCGCACACTTTCAGCACGTAGTTGTGTGGATGCTCCCCCCGCATGTTCAGGGAGTTGGCTAGCTTGCGTAGGATTACTTCTATGTGCTGTTGAGGTGTGCGCGTCGCGGGGACGCTCGAGGAAAATGATACCTGAAGAAATGATAAAATATTATTGTTGTTGTTGTTTTTTAAAAACGTTGCCCCACATTAGGAATTACTCCTGTATCGTGGGTGTGTTTACAAACATTTAAACTCACATACACAAACAGCCAGACCCGGAACAACTACCTGTAGGCAATACAAATATTTGTTCCGTGCGGGAATCGAATCCGCGACACGCAGCGCAGCAGTCGATCGCTCAGCCACTGCGCCAACCGTGTCGCGTGTTTTTAGGTATCGCTGTTTTTTTGCCGGGTTCCACTGCGAATCGCGTTATCTTCACACATTTTGATCAGTGTTCATCGTGTGTTCGCTTATCACATCGTCAGTGTGTAAACATAGTAAACTTACGGCCGAACCCAATAACCTATTGACAGATCGCTACTGACGGTAGCCAGTACAAATTATAACTGCCAGTATAATATATCATACAGATCGTTACCGATATAGACTATTGGGACGTTAAAACCAATAGATAGGTTGTTCTACCTCCAGTATGCCCAAACTGGCGATACTTAGATAAAATAGGTAATTGGGTTCGGTCATAAATCATTCAAGAAACACTAAAAAGAGTTCAAATAACAAGGCAAAACAAAACCTCATTCAAAAAATCAACGTGCGAAATGACATCGTTTTAAATTGAGCTTGTCGAAACAAATGCGTCAAAACCACTGCCAAAACGACGACCTATAAGTCATACAATGCTAAGATCGAAATTCAATATAACTTACAATGATGAAGAAGAGGAGGAGGAGGAGGAACCCGTAGTGGCCGTCAAGAAAAAAGGCAAGCTATGAGTAAAGCCGGATTCATATTACTGTGTTGTGTCGTGTCGCTTTCTGACGCAGTGCTAGCCAATCAAAACTGATTCGTTTGATTGGTGAATCCCGAGTGACGACACAGTAATGTGTTTGTGGCTTTAGGTAGACTAAAGTATTTCACAGTTCACCTGGCCGAATGGAATGCATTTACCTCCTCACCACTCGCCATCTTTAAAGCCTCACTAAGGGGTGGCTCTGCATTCGCCGTGCACACCCCCCCGCCCATGGCTCCGCCAATTGCGGTGCCCGAAGCGGACCACGCGGACGACGACGACATCCCTGAATGACCGGGGTAGAACTGAGAGTGGCGGTAGGAAGGTTGAAGGCCAAAAATACCGCCCCAGGACCCGACGGCTTGCCAGGTAAAGCCTGGGTTCTGGCCTCGAGGGCTCTCGGGCCTCGACTGGAGGCGCTCTTAAGCGCATGTTTGGAGAGAGGCCAGTTCCCGCTTCGTTGGAAGACGGGGAAGCTGGTCCTCACTCGGAAGCCAGGGGGCCCAGCGGACTCTCCGTCCGCATACCGGCCCATCGTGCTGCTCGACGAGGTGGGCAAGCTCTTTGAGAGTGATTGTGGACCGCCTCGTCGGGCACTTGGTGAGGACGGGGCCGGATCTTGCGGACGGCCAGTTTGGCTTCCGCAAGGGGCGCTCGACGGTGGACGCCATCATGCGCGTGAGAGCCCTCACGACGGGGGACGCGGTGTCCCGGGGTGGGGTCGTTGTGGCGGTGTCACTCGACATCGCCAACGCGTTCAACACCCTGCCCTGGAGCTGCATTGTGGAGGCACTCCGGTATCACCGAGTGCCGCCCTACCTCCGTCGAATAGTCGAGGCGTATCTGACGGACAGAGCCGTCACCTACCCCGGTCGCGATGGGGAGTGGAACCGGCGAGAGATGTCGTGCGGTGTCCCGCAGGGATCGGTTGTGGGACCGTTCCTGTGGGACATCGGCTACGACTGGGTGCTGCGGGCCGACTTCCCAGATGGCGTCAGCGTGGTTTGCTACGCTGACGACACGCTGGTCCTGGCGCAGGGGAGGTCGCATCAGGCGGCGGCCGACGCGATGACACGCGGGGTTGCGATAGTCGTGGAGAGGATCCGGCAGTTGGGTCTCGAGGTGGCATTGCACAAGTCCGAGGCCATGGCGTTTCATGGGCCCCGGAACGCGCCACCACCGGCATTCCAACACACCGGCTTCGTCGAGCATTTCCGACGTTTGGCCCCCAAACTGGAACGGGCTGGGGCCGCCTTCAAGCGGCTCTTGCCCAACCTTAGTGGGCCAAACGCCTCCTGCCGGAGGCTTTACGCGGGGGTCGTGCGGTCCATGGCCCTATACGGGGCCCCGGTGTGGGCGCGTTCACTGCGGCGGCGAGCCGCCCACTACCTGAACGCGCCCCAGAAGGTGGTAGCCGTAAGGCTCATCCGGGGCTACCGCACGATCTCGGGCGAGGCGGCAAGCCTCCTTGCCGGACTGCCGCCATGGGATCTGGAGGCGATGGTCCTCGCGCGCCTGTATGAGTGGCGCGCGGAGGCACTACGCCGGGGGGAAAGTCCGCTCCCGCGGCAAATTGCGGCGGAGCGGACGGATCTCCGGCTCGATCTCATGGCGACACGGAAAGAGCGACTGTCGCAACCCAGCGCAGGGCACGCCGCGATAGCGGCGATAAGACCCCTCTTTGAGGAGTGGCTAGAGAGGCGTCACGGCGCCCTCACCTACCGCCTGACGCAGGTCCTCACCGGACACGGAAGTTTCGGGAGGTTCCTGCACATCATTAGGCGAGAGGAAACGCCCGGGTGTCACCATTGCCAGGATCGCCCAGAGGACACGGTGGAGGTCTGCCCCGCTTGGGCGGAGCACCGCCGTGTCCTCGTAGAGGCGATGGGCAGCGGCGGCGGCCTCTCGCGCCCGGCCCTGGTGCAAGCCATGGTCCGGAGCCAGAGGGAGTGGGAGGCAGTCGCCTCCTTCTGCGATGCAGTCATGCTAGCGAAGGAGGTGGTGGGATGGATGAGGGAGAGAGCCTCCCGTCCCAGCCGCCGCGGGAGACGCTCCGGGCGTCGGGAGCCGCGTGACGACTCCCGGCCACCGTAGGCGCGGGCCTGCGGGCGGAGAGCAATGGGTAGCTCACCGCCCGATCAGGACCAGGCCCGTGCCGGACGGCGCGTAAGTGTTCCACGCGCGCCTCAAAGAGATGTCAGCATAATTTGAGGGGCTCCTTAGGGCCGAAGCCTGCCGGGTCAGCGGGATTTTCCGAAAGGGTTACCGCTACCCCGGAACATAAAGGGCGAAGGAAGGAACATGGGTGGGTATTAGTCAGTAAGAGTCTGACACTCCCTTCCGCTCCACCCAGAGCGGGAGGGGTCATTTGATGATTTCCCACCAGAAAAAAAAAAAAGCCTCACTAAGGGACAAACGTCCCGCGACACATGTCGCTTGAGATGTCGAGCGAAGTCAGAATAATATAAGCCTACACGTTACGGATCACTGTTTTGTTCCAATACAGCCGCTCGATTCTGTAAAAATCTCACCGTGAAAACATAGGTGAAGTAAGTTATCATTCCTATTTCTATCTATTCATTAATGCTAATTGCTAGTGATTGACACTATTAACAGCTCACTTCACCTAAGTTTTCACGGTGAGATTGTTACGGAATACCACGGCAGGTCGGCCCACACCCCTCAGTTCACATCGCTATTCACCGTACGATGTCAATCGAAAGAAAAACCTCATTCATAAAATCAACATACCAAAACATATTTTTTAAATCGAACTTTTCAAACGAATTTGTCAAAACTTGTCGTCAGTCAATTTTCATCGACAACTCCAAATAATAGTTAACAATGTTGAAATCGCATTTCAAATTGGTTTAGATAACAACATGCCGCCAGGAGAGAAGCAGGAAGATCAGGCCGGGCCCGTCAAGAAAAAAGAAATCTTCCCTGATAAGGACCTCACCAAATCAAGTATCAGCGTCGGATTTAGCATGCTGGGAAAGACCGCTGATGGAGACGGGTAAGGCACCTATATATCCTTCTTCGTGCTAGGTGCTAACCACACTATCAACTTACCCTTCCTAGTACCTGATGCTGCCAAGAAAGAGAACAGTTTAAGGCAGCGTTTTGTTGAAACAAAGCGAAACTTCAAGTTATATCGAAATTATTCATGATAGTTAATCCTACTAATATTATAAACGCCAAAGTTTGTAAGAATGGATGGAACGATGTTTGATAGGTACTCTTTCACTCAAAAACTACTAAACGGATTTGGGTGAAATTTAGCACACAGATAGTTTATAAACAAGATTAACACAGAATGCTATCTATCCCGATATTCCCACGGGATCGAAACTTATGCGAGTGAAACCGCGGGGCGCTGCTAGTTATACATAAAATAAATACCTAACTTTTATTTCCATGTTACACTAGTGCACAGTGCAAACAGCATCGATAAAGTTTCATATTGTCAACAGATACACATATTTGAAATGCGTAATTACCGGATTGAAGGTGACTTGTATCAAGGCAATAAGGCAGTACCGAAACATCATGTTCTTGGACGTTTCTCACAACTACTTAGATTTAGAAGCGTTACAAGTTATTGCAGAACTACCGTACTTGATTCTTATACAAGCTGACGACAACAAACTAACCTCGGCAGCCATAAAACCTATGAAATATCTTCAATGCATCATATTGAATAACAACCAAATCACATCGGTTCACGATGTGTTCCAGGCGGAACTGAGCACTCTGGAACTTGGCGGCAACCAAATAAGAACCGTAGCCTTCGAAAGCAGGATGGAAAACTTAAAAGTTCTAGATTTCAGAAAAAATCTCATAGCAGATATATCGAATTTCGATTTTCCTCTTTTAGACAGTTTGTATTTAGAAGGAAATAAATTGACGACTCTCACTGGGATTGAGAAACTGGTGAACTTAAGAATTCTTCATGTGCGTAACAATCCTATAAAGCTGTTAAACGGATTTCACGAAGACCTGACGAAACTGCAATACATCAATCTGAGGAATTGTAAAGTTGGAACATTGATACAAATCAAGAAGCTAAGGGTATGCATCAGTATTTATATATTACTAATTAGCAACTAACGCAATGGAATTCCTGCATGTAGTCCTGCTAGCAGTAATTATAGACTTTGCTTTACCTATCAATCTCCGAATTACCCCAGATAATACTGTTCCTTGTTTAATCGACGAATTCCTTAAAGGGGTTTCCATATTGAGATTAAATACTTTAAATTATCGTAATACTAGCTGTGCCCCGCGGTTTCACCCGCATACGTTTCGATCCCGTGGGAATATCGGGATAAAAAGTATCCTATATGTTAATCCTGGTTATAAACCATCTGTGTGCCAAATTTCATCCCTTCAGTAGTTTTTGCGTGAAAGGGAAGAGTAGTCTAGAGTAGTTCTAAGAGTTTTTTTTTTTATTATTGTCCCTCTCAACCAAAGCACCTGCCATCTAATCTCTCCACCACCCTTGGTTGACTGGTAGAGAATGCCTAAGGCATTAAGTCCGCCTTTGTACCTTTTTTTTGTGCAAAAAGATTAAATAAATAAATAAACATCCATCCATCCATACAAACTTTCACGTTTATAATATTATAAGTAGAAAGTAGGATATTTACATACATTATTTCCTTTTAATTTAGATGTACATAATATTATTATTTCAAGACTGTTAGCTTTTAAGTTATTTAAAATTGAACATAACACCACGCTTGTATTCCAAAAGGGATTAAGCAGCGTTGGACTCGTAATACAACCAAATTTCGCCAGTCATGTCCTAAAATAATAATGACATATAATTAATAAATTAAATATTTTTTTTAGGTACTAAAAGGGCTGGAGACGCTCGTGATAAAAGGGTGTCCATACATGGGAGGGGCGGGTGAGGAGGAAACAGATGTCAAAGGGGAAGAGGACGATCCTCAGCTAAGGGTCGAGATATTAGCAGCTCTGCCACGACTCAAGAGAATTAACAAATTCATTGTTACTGACGAGGAAAGGTAATGACATTCACATAACATAACGCCTGTATTTCTTGAAGGAGTGGGCAGAGGTCTATACTACGCATGTTTGCAAGTTACATTTTGTTACAGTTTGCCTATTGCCATCAACAGAGTACATATATCCAGACTCTGAACTGAGAAATTCTTGCTCTTACCCAGGATCCTAGGCTCAACAGTCGAGCTAGAACAATTAGACAGACATTCCTTTTGATTAATCTTCGTACTTCATTTTCATAGTACTTAATCCGTTATGACCGTTTTATTTAATATTTCAGAGTGGAAAGCAAATCCCTGATGTTGCAGTGGATCGAGGAAGACCAAAATGACGAAGAGGAAATAGAGCCGGAGTATAAAGGGGAAGAGGAAGAAGCTCACAATGATAATTAACGATAGTCTAAAACTTATTTATAGTCTAAAGCGTAGTTCTTCAGATAGATAAGATCAATTAGCATAATCAGCCTATAATGTTCCCACTGCTGGGACACAGGCCTCCTCTCTGTGAAAGGGAGTGGGCCATAATCCACCACGTGGGCCGAGTGCGGGTTGGTTGATGTCGCTTTGGTTCTAAGACAGTCCGGTTTCCTCAAGATGTTTTCCTTCACCGTTTTGTGAGTAGTGGTGATGTAACAATTTACTCGAAAGTAAAACGTCTGTCAGTGTTCGAACCTACGACCTACAACTCGGTAAGTCGCGGTCGTTACCACTAGGCTGCTCTACCAGAAGACCAGCGGTAAGGTAGCCCGCGAAATTAAAAATTTCCTACGTTTATTTGCAATTTGCAGTTTAGTATCAGGGTTTAATATTTAGAGAGTTGTATTAATGATTCAAATTTTCCTACGTTTATTTGCAATTTAGTATCAGGGTTTAATATTTAGAGTTGTATTGATGGTTCTAATGATAATATAAATAGTTGTTGATCAACATACAACCTGACACTGGCGCCGATTCCGTTGTTCACAAACTAATTGTCAAATTAGTCAGTGCCTGACGTAAATTGACGTATTTTTAGTGGCCATGTTTTTAATCACGTCTAAACTGTTTATGGAGTATCTTAATTTGACAGGACTAAACTAATCTAATCTAATCTATCTAATCTTCTGTCCTTTTCTTAATAAAAAAGAAAGAAAAAGATGCACTGAACTTAAATTTAGTTTAGTTTGTAAACAAGTGTTGTTCGGTAGCAGGGTTTACACAATTAAACACGAACACACGATTCACACTCAAGTCTGTATTTAGGCAGAGCAACTTCCTTAACATCATTTTACAATATCATCCGATTTGCCTCCCTTTTTCTACACTTTCCCGCCATATTCAAATCAACTGTCAGTGCATTACTTAATATGTTAAGAATACTAAATTATTGTTATAAAAATCAAATAAATGACTTATTATAGGGAAAATAAATACAAAGAATATTATTTAGATATTATTGAGAAGATTTGAAAGTAATTTAGGAATAATTAAGCAACTACTACGTCATAACCGTCGAGTATCTATTTGGTACTTGTTAACACAAGGGAATCGTCGCCACTGACCTGCAAGTAGCAAAAACGTAAGAAAATTTGAATTTCAAGGGCTACCTTCACCCTTAGGCTGAGATCTAAAGAGACTCCGTTCTCAATTTCTCGTTTGTGATTAGGCAAAGTGTTATTGAGAGAGCCGGACTCTTGGATTCGTGCCCGCTTGATGGCAATAGGCTCGCCCCCTATTACATGGGACTTAAGCATAACTGGTGAAATCTGGGTGTACTATAGGTGCACCTCTGCGTAACCCTCCGGGAAATACCGGCGTGATGTTATGTGAACTGGGCCTTTTTGGCGCAGCCGCTTTATTTTATTATTTTATTGTGTGTTTTATCTGATGTACGTATCTGGTGTATTATGTGTCTTTGAGTTTGTGCCAAATAAATGCATTTTCTTTCTTTCTTATATGACTAAGGGCCGATTTTTTGATCCGTAGTTAACTCAACCAATTGTTAAAAATAGTAACTAATGGTTAAATTTTTGCATAATGTGTTTTTTGATCAATAGTTAGTTTATCTAATGGTCACTAATGGTTGTTTTTTTTTTTTTTAAACTAATAGTTAATTATTTGTCTATTAACAATGATATTATATCATTAGATAAATTAAAAATATATTATTTATCTAATGATATAATATTATTGCTAGTGGTCAAATAATTAACTATTAAAAACTAATTAAAACTAGTTAAAAAAATAAGCATTAGATAAACAAAAAACTGATCAAAAAATACATTTTGCAAAAATTTAACCAGTTACTATTTTTAACAATTGGTTGAGTGCTGATTTTTTAATCAACAGATAATTTTTACTCGTGAAATAAAATGGGCGTCTGACAGATTTTGTATAGAAGAACTGTCAAAAATTCAAAATTAATCTACTGATAAAATTATCTGGCGTTGGTAAAATCAGCCCTTAGAAGGCTTGGTGATTAGTGATATCTATAATGTCTTAAATACTCTCTTATCACTCACCAAGCTGATAGTGTTGTATGGTGATTCTAGCAAACAAAAAACACCACTAGGTTTACGGTATTAATATTATTTATCTTTAATTTGAGAATATTTTGTTTCGTTAAGTATCACAAACATTGTTTCCAACAAATATTTTAAACTACAAAGAATTGCTGTAATTTAAAAGACATCCCGAAAAATTCCGCAGATAAATGAAAGCTTTACAAATTGCATTATGAATAGGAAGCCGCGATTTGTTTCAATAAAACTGTCAAATGTGCGACTGGGCCATTAGATTTATGAAGCAACTTTGTGTGGTGGAGATGTAGATATAAAAACATTGGTGATTTTCATTGTCATTGCCAGTGAGAGGCGCCGACAGTTATCACGTCTAGACTGGTCTGGTATTTTTATATCAACAACAGCTGATCAATGTCTGCTATCGAATCTAGATGGCACATATTTTCGTTTCAGACCTACATTTATTTGGGTCAATGTGTTTGTGTATTTTCATGAATAAACTAAATTCATATTACATTTCGTTTTACTTATTTCACAGAGTGGAATACTCTTTATTATGTGCACCATATATATTACGGATATAAATGTAGAAATTTTACAAGAGGTGACACAATGAGCGGTCTTATCGCTAAGAGCGGTCTTTTAAAGACAACCTTTGGATGAACTAAATGCCATTTACATAATGCAATAAATACAGACGCCAGCAGGTCAAGCTACCCCAAACTGTCAAATGTTCCCAATCAACCTTGAACCTTAATGCTTAAGCAATAAAGTTGAAAATCTATTAAAGAAATTTGACAGATTGTAGTAGCTTGATGTGCTGCCGTCTGTACATACGTGTACGTTACTCCAGCAGGAAAGTGGTTCCTAGAGTGAATATTATTATTATTTTCTCTCATAGAGAGAAACGTATAATTAGTGCGTAATCTGCTGTGAATGTGCGCCACATAAAAAAAATGTGCGCTTCGTCGTTTTGAAAAAAAAAACGGAGAAAACTATTCCTGCTGGAGTGTCGTTGTTCCAGCAGGAAAATTCTAAACGAATGATCGAAGAGAGAAATATTGTGTATGGGCAGAGCTTATATTTGTGCAAAAATGTGCGCCGAAAATATAATTTTTGCGTCTTCAGATTTTCGAGATTTCCTGCTGGAGTAACATTTTGCAGAATCGTGTATCTCTAAAACTATTGTATGTGCGCCTGTAGAATAAACGTACACGAGTAGCTCTTTTAGAATTAAATTTAAGAAAATATTTATAATTTTCAACAAATCGCGCTTTTTTGAAAACCCGAAAAAATATCGCAGCGCTTAAATGAGAAAACGTATAAGCTCGCTCGCTGAAACTATTCGGCCCGAATACAGCCGTCGCTTTTTGTAGATCGAATTTGGTCGGATAACCAGCCGTTGTTTACATGTTTTAATTTTTGTTTATACGAGGGTCATTCAATAAATACTTAGCCTACAAAAAGTAAACGAAAATTTTGGAAAAGTGGCAATTTATTTTTCAACATAGTCTCCTTTTAGTTCGATACACTTAGCCCAGCGATGCTCCAACTTTTTTAACCCGTCCGAAAAATAGTTTTTGTCAAACTCTGCAAAATAGGCCTCCGTGGCGGCGATGACTTCCTCATTTGATCCATATCTATTCCCGGCGAGTGATTTTTTCAGATTAGGAAACAGAAAGAAGTCACAAGAGGCCAAATCTGGAGAATACGGTGGATGGGGCAGCAATTTGTAGCGTAATTCGACCAATTTGGCCATGGCAACGGCAGACGTGTGAACCGGTGCGTTGTCGTGGTGAAACAGCACATTTTTCTTCGCCAGATGGGGTCGTTTTTTCTTTAATTCGACGTCGAATCGGCCCAATAAATCGGCATAGTAAAGCCCTGTAATTGTTTTATCCTTCTCGAGGTAATCGATGTAGAGGCAATCGATCCGTTTTCTGGGATTCACACCTTGTGAATCCCAGAAAACGGTGGCCATAACTTTTCCGGCCGATTTTACAGTTTTCGCCTTCTTTGGAGCACGTTCCCCGGTCTGGATCCATTGTTTTGATTGCTCCTTGGTCTCTGGTGTGTACCAGTGGATCCAGGTTTCATCGACGGTCACAAAACGACGCAAAAACTCCGCTGGATTCCGCTTAAACAGCGCCAAACACGTCTCCGATGTGGTCTCACGGTTGCGCTTGTTTTCTGGTGTGAGTAAACGCGGCACCCATCGCGCCGACAGCTTTCTCATGCCGAGTTCCTCGTGAAGAATATGATGCACTGTTCCTTCTGAAATGCCTACAGTCTCAGCTAGCTCCCGAACCTTCAATCAGCGATCTGCCAATACGAGATCATGGATTTTTTTAATGTTTTCCTCCGTAGCAGCTGTTTTCGGTGCACCTGGACGTGGTTCATCAAAAACCGACGTACGGCCACGTGCAAACTCGTTGAACCAATTCTTGACGGTGGCCATCGATGGAGAAGAGTCACCGTACACAGCATCCAAGCGCTCTTTGATTTCGATGCGCGTTTTCCCTTCCAAAAATAGGAATCGAATCACCGAACGATATTGCTCTTTTTCCATTTTTGTAAAACCGATCGACACGTTCGCTTCCATAAGTTGTCAAATTAAAACAAATGAAGCGATTGGAATGAAAATTTGAAAAAATAATTTAAAAAGATGTGGTAAAACTCTTTTGAAACTACAGCGCCCTCTGGCGATGAGGCTAGGTACTTATTGAATGCACCTCGTACATATCTACTTAATCCGAAACATTCCAAGCTGAATATTTTCACTATATATTTTTGACTAACACATTATTTCTCTCTCCGATCATTCGTTTAGAATTTTCCTGCTGGAACACCGCTACTCCAGCAGGAATCGTTTTTTTCGTTTTTTTTTTAAACTACAAAGCGCACAATTTTTTTATGTGGCGCACATCACAGCAGATTTCGCACTAATTATACGTTTCAATCAAATCACTCTAGGACACTTTCCTGCTGGAGTAACGGTCACAATACATACATAACGTAATTATCTATATAAAATCATCAAACGGGAGCAAAGAAAATACAATGTTTATGTCTGTATTATATATTGGGTAAACCAATTTCAATGAATTACAATATAATTATGCTTTTAATGTTCATGTAATTGCTTTAGAGATAGTCATATCGGTAAACCATTTATGGTAAACTTTCCCACTTATCAGAAATTCAGAACCACAAAATAATATTCCAGGAATTACCACCATTAACGATGACTTAATGCATTTTTCCTTATTACATGAAATTGGCAAATAGCCTGAAAGTCTGACAACCAGTCTTACCAAGGGGTATCGTATTACCCAGTAACTGGGTTGTGGAGGTCAGATAGGCAGTCGCTTCATGTAAAATACTGGTATTCAGCTGCATCCGGTTAAGACTGGAAGCCGACCCCAACATAGTTGGGAAAAGGCTAGGCAGATGATGACATGAAATTGGCGTTATTATTTGATACTTAATGAGTATTATTTTAATAGCCACTATGGATAATATTGTCCGAAATCCTAAAAATCATGCAGAAAAGGATGATTTAAGCATAACTCGGTTTTGCCATCGCCTAACTAGATGGCAATTCTCGTACGTAATTTAAAACGTTCAAAATCTAGTCGCAGTCTCATCTCGGCGACAATCAAATGTCAAAAACTTGTCAAAAATGTAGGGAAATTAGAGGTATTTTTGACAGATCGAGACAGATCAGACTGTGACTTTTTAAAATTACGAGAATTACCCACTTTTTTTTTTTTTTTTCTGTCTGGGAAATCATCATATGACTTCTCCCGCTCTGGGCGGAGCAGGAGGGCATGTCAGACTTTTACTGACTAAAACCCACCCGGGTTCCTTCAGTTGCCTATGCCATGGACCACGGAATCTCTGCCCTGGCAGGCATCGGCCCTAACGGACCCCGTCACTTCGTGCTGACATCTCTGAGGCGCGCGTGGAACACAACGCGCCGTCGACTCGGGCCTGGTCCTTGCCGGCCGGCGAGCTGCCCATTGCTCGCCGCCCGCAAGCCCGCGCCTACGGTGGCCGGGAGTCGGCTGGTGACTCCCGACGTCCAGGGCGTCTCCTGCGGCGACTAGGGGCTTGAGGGCGCAGAGATTGCCTCTTCCTCACGCGCTCCGCCTCCTCCTTTGCGAGCATTACTGCTTCGCAGAAGGAGGTGACGGCTTCCCATGCACTCTCGCTCCGTACCATGGCCTGGACCAGGGCCGGACGCGAAAGATCGCCGCCGCCGATCGCCGCCACGAGGACGCGGCGGTGCTCCGCCCAAGCCGGGCAGACCTCCACCGTATGCTCCACCGTGTCCTCCGGGCGATCCACACAGTGGTGACACCCTGGCGTTTCCTCCCGCCTTATCCTGAACAGGAACCTCCCGAAACAACCGTGTCCGGTGAGGACCTGCGTCAGGCGGAAGGTGAGGGCGCCGTGGCGCCTCTCCAGCCACTCCTCAAAGAGGGGACTTATCGCCGCAATTGTGGCGTGCCCAACGAGAATTACCCCTCTGATCTCAGTCTTAATCTGTCAAAAATATCTCTAATTTACCTACATTTTTGACATTGATTGTCGCTGAGATGAGATTGCGACTAGATTTTGAACTTTTTTAATTACGGGAATTGACCTTCAGGTCTAAAATGGTATACCCTTTATTTTATCACACCAATATTACATCCAAACGTGCTCAGGTCAAAGTACATTCTGTATCCAAAGGTATCGTAAGCATATAGTCTGTTAGCACTCAAATTGCATGCTCTTTGTAACTTCAAATTACATAAACAAGAACTACATGATTCCCGTTACTCGCAATAGTATCAACATTCTGATGCACTTAGGACTGTGCAATAGTACATGTATTTAGGTACAGACACCTGTAGTAAATCCTGTAATATCTCTTATACATACACAAAAAAAAATAACTTAGAAAAGTCCGTAACCACTTCAATAAAACCTTTCTAGTAAAGCAAAGTTCTTGATTGAGGGTGATTCCTTAGCACAGAGCCATCAGGAGAGCAGGAATAAACTTGTAATATCTTGTGCCGAAACGAGAACTTACTATAAGTAAACATAGTCGCGCCCGTGCCCCGTGTACGCAAATTACACGCTTGCACGTGAAGATGCGGTGCGTTGGGGCGGTCGACTTTTTTCAGCGATTCAGTAGCGATACAACCGTAAAAAACCGCGATACTGTCGCTGGACGTACACCTTGGCCCACGCAACCACGATTCAGCATCGATACAGTGGTGAGTAGTATCGGTACAGCCGTATGCTGTAGTGCCTACTTGTGAATGCGTGTGGACGCTACAGTTGTAATATGGACTCGGTCAAGTCAACATTGATAGTCGCGAGTTTGCATCGATACTATGAGATTTTATTGCCACTGAATCGCTTCTATCAGGCGTTGGAAATGGGACAAAAGGCCAAAAGTAGTGATACAGTCGCTCGTGAACGAAACGCTGCAAAAAGTCGCCTCAGACGACCGCCGTTACTACTACGAAACATAGTCGCGTCTCCTTTAAAAAAAGACAGCTAGTCCCTATCAAACAAAATCGCAATGCGGACCTAACACGCAGCACTCACAGAAATATGGATATAAATAATTTAAAAAAAAAACAGTTCAAATCTCCCTGCCTACCTCTGAATTCGGGACACGCGTGACGAGTAGAAAGCAGTGTTGGTTCAGGTTGGTCTTCAGGGTCGTCGGCGTGTCGGGATGGTC
Organism: Apamea monoglypha; assembly: GCA_911387795.2. Lineage (NCBI taxonomy): Eukaryota > Metazoa > Arthropoda > Insecta > Lepidoptera > Noctuidae > Apamea > Apamea monoglypha. Next base: position 16,617,420 of record OU426924.1, read on the forward strand.
TGCCAGTCTTGGAGGGCACTGGTATCGCAGCCTCTCGAGGCGTGTGCTCTGCGCACGTTTGATTAAACTCTCCTCTGCTAGGTATCGCATCCGCATCCGAAAGTCATTCACCTCCGAACTTCGAATGTTATCGAATTCGTTGAGGCCTGTTGAGGAAAAATATGGTTTTAGTCATTTGAAGTTTTAGCAGCAACTTTTGTTAGGCGGGATGTGGGATTTCTAAAGAATATATAAGAGTAGGGAAAGACCAAAGAAACGATGGATGGACTGTGTGAGAGATGATATGGCTAGAAAGTGGGTGATTACCGAGATGACGACTAATAGAGAAGTAGGTATGGAAGAAAAAGATATGTTGCGCCGACCCCAAATAAATTGTCATAAGGGCAAGAGAATGATTACTATTCTATATTAGCATGCCCGCGGCTTCGCCCGCGTGTATGTCAGAAATTATCCCACGGAAACGTGCTACCGGGACACAAAGTAGCCTATGTCCTTCCCCAGGAAACCATCTATCTCCTTGCCAGTTTTATCTAAATCCGTCCAGTGGTTTAAGCGCGAAATGGTAACATACCTACAGACAGAGTTACTTTCGAATTTATAATATTAGTACGGATGGCCCCGCAAAGAGTTATTTTAAAATTTTTCGTTAATCGTTAGGAATTTTGCGAGATCCTGCAAAGCATTCCACAAACCCTCATAAACATGGTGCATTTCCTCTAGTTTTTAAAAACACGCGTCGATTGATGCATAAAAGAGAGTGCCATAATGCGTGCGGAGTTTGAAATGGCCCCCAGACTGTATTGTGCATCCAACGGGTAGTAAAACAGCTAATTTCACTTGTAACGACAAGTGAAATTAGCTTCCCGTCTAAGCGGGGGTCCCCGAATTATGCGTTTCGGCCGAGTTATCAACCCACTCATTTTACTAGTCGCTTTTCCGTGTGTATCGATCAATTTAACGAACGCCTTATGAACTGAGCTTTAAACGCCCTTAAACATTTTTTTTAGTCATTGAAGGGACACTAGGACTATGCGTGATGTTAATTTGAATTAATGTTGTTGTGAGTTAAACTTCAGTTTTCTAACAATCTATACTAATACTAGCGGACCTGACAGACGTTGTCCTGCCAGAACAGGGGGTCTACTCCGAAGTGGTATCGGCCGAATGTTCGGCCGTTTCCTGCTACGAAGTTACTATTTGGTTCAGTCGGTCCCGATTCTACACTCCTACACTCTTTCGAATATTGACTATGGTCCCGACCCAACTGAGCCGATCCGAACTTTTTTCGCATTTTTCAATAATATTCGGTTCGGCCATATGTCGGTCCGATCCGATCATTCGCACTTTGCACTTCGTAGTAGACCCCCTGTACTACCTACCGGGTATAATTATGAATGTAAACTACCCAGGGATACTCAAACACACATAATAAATTTCATTAAAATCGGTCCAGCCATTTAGGAAGAGTTTAGTGACAGATTCTCCTTTTATATATTTACATACAGATAATAAAGCTAAAAAGTTCGTTTGTTTGAACGCTTTAATCTCTGAAACTACCAGTCGGATTTGAACATTTTTTTTTTGCATTTGATAGCCCATTTCAATTTTATGTTCTATAACTTGTATGGAGTACAATAAAGAGTATTCTATCTATCTATCTATCATTTCTTGAGGAAAGTTATTGGTTATTTAGTATCACGCTACGACACTTAGGAGCTGAGCAAAAAGAAAAAAAAATCAGAAAGAACGGATGCTTGAGGGCCGAGGGAGTTTTATAAAAATGTGGCTGTTTGAAAAAGAAGTTAATCTTTTTATAAATGTTTAAACAAAATACTGATGTAACAACTTAACAGGGCCTTATCAATGGAATGTTCAACAAACAATAGTATAATCAGTAGTTTAGGTTGTCGCAAAACGTTACGGCGGAAATTAGATACACATTATGTACACAATCGTAAATGCTAGAGGTCATCAACATTTTGTGGGTAGAGATTTGTCATTCATTCATTAAAAAGTTATGTAATCAAGTAATGATAATTTGGTATATATAAATCTCATTGGAATTGATTTATTTTGTTTGATTTTGTATCAATATACAATGTGGAGACAACTGACAATATCAATGCCTAAGAGTATTTTTGGAAATATCTATTTGATAGTTCCAAAATACTTATATGTATATACACAGTCTGGCCATAAATACTGTTTTTTTTTATTTTTTATTAGCCTATATTGTCCCACTGCTGGGCAAAGGCCTCCCCCAAATACTGTTACAATTAAGAATAAGAAAGATATTACATTTGAATTTGGAATCTGTCGTTTTTATACGATTGTTCATTGAGTTTTCTAATTTTGGCGCCAATACATTGTACAATATTTTGCGATATTAAAATGGAGTGGGGTGATAAAGAGAACCGAATCGCTGTGATTGCATTACACAAAGTTGGTATGGAGCCAAATGCAATTTTTAAAACTCTCCATACGCTTGGTATTAGTCAAATGTTTGTGTACCGGGCTATTAATAGGTACAATGAGATCTCCTCTGTTTGTGACAGAAAAAGATCTGGCCGTCCACGTAGTGTTCGTACGAAAAAGGTGGTCAAAGCAGTAAGGGAAAGAATTCGAAGAAATCCTGTCCAAAAGCAAAAGATTTTATCTCGGGAGATGAAGATAGCACCCAGAACCATGTCGCGTATTTTAAAAGATGACTTAGGATTTGCAGCCTATAAGAGACGCACTGGACATTTTTTAACTGATAATTTAAAAAAGAATAGGGTGGTAAAATTGATACAACTACTGAAGAGGTACGCAAAGGGAGGTCACAGAAAAAATTTGTTTACGGATGAGAAAATCTTTAAAATTGAGCAACATTTTAACAAACAAAATGACCGTATTTATGCTCAAAGCTCTAAGGAAGCTTCACAATTAGTCGACAGAGTGCAACGTGGGCATTATCCGACTTCAGTGATGGTTTGGTGGGGTGTTAGCTATGAAGGAGTGACTGAGCCATATTTTTGTGAAAAAGGTATCAAAACATCGGCACAAGTGTATCAAGATACCATTCTTGAGAAGGTAGTTAAGCCCCTTGGGAGGCAGTCGCCTCCTTCTGGGAGGCAGTCGCCTCCTTCTGGGAGGCAGTCGCCTCCTTCTGCGAAGCAGTCATGCTAGCGAAGGAGGTGGCGGGACGGATGAGGGAGAGAGCCTCCCGTCCCAGCCGCCGCGGGAGACGCCCCGGGCGTCGGGAGTCGAGCGACGACTACCGGCCACCGTAGGCGCGGGCCTGCGGGCGGAGAGCAATGGGTAGCTCACCGCCCGATCAGGACCAGGCCCGTGCCGGACGGCGCGTAAGTGTTCCACGCGCGCCTCAAAGAGATGTCAGCATAATCAGAGGGGCCCCTTAGGGCCGAAGCCTGCCGGGTCAGCGGGATTGTCCGAAAGGGTTACCGCTGCCCCGGAACATAAAGGGCGAAGGAAGGAACATGGGTGGGTTTTAGTCAGTAAGAGTCTGACACTCCCTTCCGCTCCACCCAGAGCGGGAGGGGTCATTTGATGATTTCCCATCCCAAAAAAAAAAAAAAAAAGCCCCTTAAAAACACCATGTTCAATAACCAAGTATGGTCCTTCCAACAAGACTCGGCGCCGGGTCATAAAGCTCGGTCCACGCAGTCTTGGTTGGAAGTGAACGTTTCGGACTTCATCAGAGCTGAAGACTGGCCGTCGTCTAGTCCCGATCTTAATCCGCTGGATTATGATTTATGGTCAGTTTTAGAGAGTACGGCTTGCTCTAAACGCCATGATAATTTGGAGTCCCTAAAACAATCCAATGGATGTAGGAATGAAGGCTGCCAGGCTCAAATGGGATTGGGCAGGTCACATCAGCCGTATGCACGATGACCGCTGGGCAAAGGCCTCCACACAATGGGTGCCTGAAGATGGACGGCGCCGCCGAGGCCGGCCCAGAAAGAGATGGCGAGACGATCTGGACGCGTACCAAGAGGGCTGGTTCGATGTGGCGCGGGAAAAGAGTTCCTGGAAGGATTTGGGGGAGGCCTTTGCCCAGCAGTGGGACAGTATAGGCAAAAAAAAAAAAAAAAAACGTGTGTGCTTCTATTGATAACTGGCCTCAACGTTTAAAGGACTGTATTGCAGCCAATGGAGACCACTTCGAATAAGCTTTTTATATTTTAAATTGTTTTATATTTATGTATTAAACTAACACACTGTAAAAGTAATAAATATCATTTGCAATAAAATATTTTTTTTTTTCTTCGTGACAATATTTATGGCAAGACTAGGTCATATAAATCATAAAAAAGTATTTTTTTTTAACAAACCCAATAGTAGTGATGGGCCGACTATGGGTTTTGTCACGGAATAGAAAAAACAGTGGAAGTGCCACGCAGCTATCGCGCGTGTGTCACAATTATGCGGAGCTCCGCAACACCGGCTCAGTCGGGATTAGCTACTTGCTGTGATATGACGTCTCGTACGTAACGAAAAATATTACAAATATGCCTTATTGTGCAATTTTTACATGCAAAAACGATAGCAGGACAAAAAATGTATCTTGCGGAGGTGTATCGTATCACCGGTTATTATAAAACTATGATATATTTCAATATAATCGTTTTTATTGACAAAACCATATTTATTACTTTGTTGCGAACTAAAAACTACCTTATGTCCATTGTTCAAAGTCTAAATCAACTTGCTCGCTGTCTTGAATATCATCGTATACATTCTAGAAACTTCGACGCTACTCGATTAGGGATGGGACACATTCAAATAGTTCGGTATCGATAAAATGATAAAATGTGTATTTATATAGTGAAACTTACACGTTACCATGACATATTATATGCTCGTTGTCGTTCTTCTCGATTAATTGAAATAAATGGTTGGAGTTTGAGTAGGTACTCATATTCTGACAAATAAACCAATCATTCATTCATAGCTGGACGTAGGCCTCAAAAGTAACTAATACTAATAAAGTATGTAAATATTTCAGTTTTCCCTAAGATCCTTTTACCAAGGAGAAATGGATAGAAGCTACGAGAAGACGGAACCTGGATGCCGTCAAAATCAAGTACATAGAATCTGTTCAGAGCATTTTTATGAAAACAATTTACAAACTTCAAAAAAAGGCTACATATTTTTAAAAAAGATAACGCAATTCCGACAATTATTAAACAAATATGTTTTATTTCAAGTACAATAAATAGTTTAAATTCACTATTTATCGTTTCATTTAACCATTTTACCTTTTATACTAATCGGACTTTGGTCCGTTACATAAGATAAAAGATTTTAATTACAATTGTACAAACATCGATATTAAATTATCGATATCTTGTCCTCATCTCTAGCTGAGTAGAAAAATAGATAACAAGTGCATACGAATATGACATCTATTTCAATGACGTTAGGGTGCTAAATAGAGTAAATTGGTTACAGCGCCCTCTAGCGTTGAGTAGCTGAACTCGTTGTGGATTGCTCGAATTTGATTGTTACATGGAAAAATGGACTTCATTGATTTTGACACGTAAAATAAAAACAACACTCAGGAGTTGTAATAAGATTTAATTTTGAACAACAATAAATAAACTTTTCGCCAAAGTTGCATTTATAATTAGTAGCCAATTATATCATCGTTTTCTGTGTATTGAAATTTTGCAAGTGTGTGAGTTTGGCGACACTGGTTCCCGTACTAAGGGAGTCTAAGGGCACTTCCACTGTTTTTTTCTATTCCGTGGGTTTTGTCAATCTTGGACTACCTAGCTATAGTGACTAAACTATTGGATATATTTGATCGAAATTTCGTATGTAGACTGGAAACGTCATCAGAAGGCCATTTCTCGTAATTTAAAACGTTCAAAATCTAGTCGCAGTCTCATCTCGGCGACAAACAAATGTCAAAATCTTGTCAAAATGTAGGGAAATTAGACGTATTTTTGACAGATTGAGAATGAGATCAGACTTTGAATATTGTATATTTTTTTATTGTTGTATTGGCGTCTTCACCTTGATGTTAGATACTTCTGTTTTAGCCAACTTCATAAGTTCAAATGCAGGAATGCCGAGTACAAAACAAAAGTACTGTTTAAGCTTTGCCATTACCTAAGATACCGATTCATACTCACTGAGTATTTCTTCACTGTTATTTAAATAATTATGTACAGTCGACTGCACGGTCGTTAGTGGTAAAATTTTGTCCTTGATTTTTCCTAGCGTAGTAGCATAACCAGCCTATAGTGTTCCCACTGCTAGGAGTGGGCCGTAAGTGGGTTACGGCCCACTCCCTCTCACAGAGAGGAGGCCTGTGTACGCGGGCCCAGTACGGGTTGGTAGATGTCACATGTCTTCGAATTTTTCCTCTTAGGACATGCCGGTTTCCTCACAATGTTTTCCTTCACTGTTTTGGGAGCAGTGGTGATGAAATTATTTACACAAAGTAAAGCTGCCTGGGTTTGAACCCACGACCTACAACTCGTAAGTCGGGGCCGTTACCACTAAGCCACCTCTGCTATATAGCGTAGTAATTTTTTTTTTTTTAAACGTTGCCCCACATTAGGAATTACTCCTGTATCGTGGGTGCGTTTACAAACATTTAAACTCACATACACAAACAGCCAGACCCAGAACAACTACCTGTAGGCAATACAAATATTTGTTCCGTACGGGAATCGAACCCGCGACACGCAGCGCAGCAGTCGATCGCTCAGCCACTGCGCCAACCGTGTCGTCAATTTGAATAGAATAAGAGGCCAGCTTATACCTACTAGTTTTGTTACCAGTACCGTGCCACCTACTGTAAAATGCCTGCACTGGTGACATTTAATTATTATTCAACCTTCGAATGAGGGTAGTTGTCAATGCAGACCTACTTCAGCTACCAAGACATTTGGTTTAAATGGCATTTATGACATTTATTTTATTTATCTGTTAGACAGATTCTTTTATATTTTGTGAATTTGAGAATGTGGTAGGCCTTATATGTTTACCATTTTCTATTTTATCAAGAACCTGGTACTAGTTGACGGACGGTTATTTGTAAAAAAGGATTATTGTGAAATAAAATATTTTGGTTTTGAACCATCGAATGAACCAAAACATGCGTATCAAATTCACATGTCGGTATTTTTTATGTCCTAGTGGTAATTACGTATACCTTTTTTTTCTGGGTGGGAAATCATCATATGACTTCTCCCGCTCTGGGCGGAGCGGGAGGGCGTGTCAGACTTTTACTGACTAAAACCCACCCGTATTCCTTCAGTTGCCTATGCCAGGGGCCACGGTATCTCTTTCGAACAACCCGCGGCCCTGGCAGGCATCGGCCCTAGCGGACCCCGTCAGTTCGTGCTGACATCTCTTTGAGGCGCGCATGGAACACAACGCGCCGTCGACCCGGCCTAGTCCTTGCCGGGCGGTGAGCTGCCCATTGCTCGCCGCCCGCAAGCCCGCGCCTACGGTGGCCGGGAGTCGGCTGGTGACTCCCGACGTCCAGAGCGTCTCCTGCGGCAACTAGGGGCGTGAGGGCGGAGAGATTGCCTCTCCCTCACGCGCCCCACTTCCTCCTTTGCGAGCATTACTGCTTCGCAGAAGGAGGTGACGGCTTCCCATGCACTCTCGCTCCGTACCATGGCCTGGACCAGGACCGGACGCAAGAGATCGCCGCCGTCGATCGCCGCCACGAGGACGCGGCGGTGCTCCGCCCAAGCCGGGCAGACCACCGCATGCTCCACCGTGTCCTCCGGGCGCTCCACAAATAGGTGACACCCTGGCGTTTCCTCCCGCCTTATCCTGAACAGGAACCTCCCGAAACAACCATCTCCGGTGGGACCTGCGTCAGGCGGAAGGTGAGGGCCCCGTGGCGCCTCTCCAGCCACTCCTCAAAGAGGGGACTTATCGCCGCAATTGTGGCGTGCCCAGTAATTACGTATACTTCACACTACCATTTTTCTATCGTATTCTTCCTCATATAACATAACATTTAGATGTTTCCATATTTAGATTCTTGTTTACTCCTATACTTTTCCCTACACATTGAGGAAGACATACGCGTGGTAAAACCAGGAAATAAACATATTATTACAAAAGAACTTGATTGCCCAGCCTTCTAAAATTAACTTCAAGTTTGAAATGCTCATAAAAACAAAATATTTTCCTGTCTAAAAATAATGTTACACATCCTCTCATTGATAATTATTACTAAAAATCTACCTTAAATAAATGTAAGGTTTTATAGATTAGTTAACAGTGGGTATAGTATGGAACGGCTCGGAAGTCCGCATCGAAACGCGTATTATGTGTGAAGGAGGTCTACTCCGAAGTGGTATCGGCCGAATGTTCGGCCGTTTCCTGCTACGAAGTTACTATTTGGTTCGGTCAGTCCCGATCCTACACTCCTACACTCTTTCGAATATTGACTATGGTCCCGACCCAACTAAGCCAATCCGAACTTTTTTCGCATATTTCAATAATATTCGGCTCGGGCATGTGTCGGTCCGATCCGATCATTCGCACTTTGCACTTCGTAGTAGACCCCCTGGTAACCGACAATTTACTAGATGCAAATCAACTCCAAGAAAGATGACCAAGCATTACCTGTTGTGCTAATGATGCTGATGATTTTAATGTTGGTAGTGATATGGGATAGTAACAAAATACTTACGTTTTCCGATTAAATGACTAATATGTGTATTCAGCAACTGTTCTCCAGGCCTTTCAATTGACTTTTTTACTATCATAAGCACACCGCATACTGGTTTAATGTCACGGATGCGCTTGTTCTCATCATCAACCTCTTCCGGAACCGCAAGAGAATTGACGAATTGGAACACATAGCTGGACATCTCGTGCAACATCCCGAAAAGGGGATAGTTGACCGCCCGGTCCCATATGTCCTGAAAAGAAAGAGGAGATTTATTAAGAATGCAAAGAAAACCTTTTGTGGTCACTCAAGACTCATTGCAGTTCTGATGGATGGTGGAAGGTCTATTTTGTATCATCAGTTTTGACTGCCCTGATCACATTTTTTTGTAATGTGTGTGTTACACTTTTACTTTTTTACTCAAAGTGAAATCATTTATTTTAAATAGGCACTTTTAAATATCAAAACTTACAAAACATAAAATAAATTCTAGTTGCTCCTTCCAAAAGGTAGTTTTGTATGGAGAAGAATGGGCAGGAAACTCCACTGTTAACCTCTTTTAAAAACTTTTACTCAAACACCTCTATACTTAATGCTATTACCCTTTTCATTTCATTGACAGTATCAGTTTTGGAAATGTACAGAAGCCAGCACATCAACTGCTACTACAATCTGTCATTTTTTTTTATTACATTTTCAACGTTATCGCTAAAGCATTAAGGTTCAAGGTTGATTGGGAAAATTTGACAGTTTCGAGTAGCTTGACCTGCTGGCGTCTGTACATAACAAAGTGCTGTGCTTATGACCATGAATATAGTAGGTTACGGTAAACATGACATTGCACTAGACCGAAGAAGAAGATTGAAGGTTTGCCAAGAATACTCCTTTGTTTTTAATGTTATTCTTTACATGTGGGTTATTCTAACTATTAGCCTACATCATAAAACTGCTGTAAAAAAAATCTTCTGACTGAATGACTTACAGATATTTAAATTGAGAACTTTTGGTTTTGTCTGAAGTTTTCATAGTCATTGTCGTCTGCCTAGCCATTTCCCAACTATATCGGGGTCAGCTTCCGGACTAACTGGACTCTACCTATCTGACCACCATAATCCAGTTACTGGGTTATACGATGATACCCCTTATTAAGACTTTCGGGCTTCTGACTTAAAGTTTCATAGTTACCCTAGTAACTATGAAGATTTACATGATTTTTAAAATGGCTCATATGAAATATCTAGTACTAGTGATAATATTATGGTGATTCATAACCATATCAGTATAGTTACCTCATGTTATTCAATGTAAATAAATAGGATGAATACCTACATCATCCTATTCTCTAAATAAAACTACAACTCTGTTATTTTCCCTTACTATGTGTGAGTATAAAAATAAAATAATAATGACAATGACAGGAAACATCTAAAAGATAATGATAGCCTCAGTTTTCTAAATAAGGTGTCAAATATTTAGTATAATTGCGGCTACATGAGAAATTATTGAACAAAAAGGTATTTATATTTTAGTTTTTCCAAGATATATTTATATTGAAACCAAATAAAGCCCCTAAAAACCTGACATAAATGTAAATGTGAGTAATGGAATGGAATATTACAGGTTTAAGAGTTAATTCCAAATCTGAAACATGAATGTCACTTAGTTTGGCACTAGTGTGATGAGTATGACCAAACAATAATAACAGAGCATTGTAGGTTACACATGTTTTTCCAAAAAATCTATGACAGAGAACTACATAACATACATGTCATACATTCTAGAATCTAGAATGTCTGATAAGCAAGTAGTAGGTGGTTTTATAGATGTTCTATAATCTAGAACGTCTATAAAACCACCTACATGATAAAAAATAGTGCATGCAATTGTAAACAATGTAAACTACTTTCTAAATGTACCTAATAAATGTATCTGTAAACATGTTACCCAATACTTTGACCCACTTTCCAAAAATGCAATCAAAATATCGTCGGCAAGAGGCGTGAGTCACGCGAGGGTGTTCCACTCTCACACTAACCTCTTTGACATCCTGAAGAGTGGCATCCCAGCTTATCCTCAGGGGAATGTAAACAGAGTTCGGCAGCAGACACGTGAGCTCCACCACGTCCGACGGCGAGGACGTCCAGTAGTCCCACGAAAACGGACAACTCGGCGCAGGAACCATTGTTTTGGTATTATTTTCCCAGGTTACTCGAATTACCCCCGCGACATTTTATAAACTTTCACTGATAACTTGCGTCTACAGCGACCCGGTCGCTGTCCCGAACTGAAAATAATGCACACAACACATCAGTCACTGCTGTTGAAACCGCAGCGATGTTGAATCATAGCATTTCCTGGTATTTTACGACAAGCATATCGCCATTCGAAACGAAACTGTCAACGATAATATTACACAAACAACTTCACAACAACCGTGGAAGACTTATTTATTTAATTACCTCTTCATAAAATGTTTACATAATTCATACAATAGTAAATGTACGAACGTAAATTATTAAAATATGTTTTTGTGAAATTGTAAATAAAGATTACGTGCAACAAACTATGAGCAAAGTAAATTGTTTATGGTATAGTCTAATACGATTTTTTTAATACCCTTATCGGGATAATGTATTTCGATGCGATTTAAAAAAATTGCTGTTAAAAATTAAAGAAATAAATGAAGCATTTTTGAGACTCATTATTTATCATTTCCAAAATAATTATTTACAGAAGTAAAATACTACTAATAATTAGAAAAAAACGGCCAAGTGCGTGTCGGACCACGCACAGTGAAGAGTTCCGCAGTAGGTTCTCTTACGAATGCACAGTATTGTTTTTATCGACAAAAATAAGTTTGTATTTCATAGTATTTTCTTAAAAAACTATCAACGACAAAATATTTCCGTTGTTGTAACCGAGGTATAAATATATCTACAAACTATTGACCTAAATAGCAAAGTCACTTGGAAACATAATAATCTTTTTAATTATGGGATACAACAATATACTCCACACAATTATGTTCCACTCGATCCTCTTTGCCTACCCCGCAAAGGAAAGCGTACAGTTATAATAGTAGTACATACATTTATATAGTTTTCAGTTATAGCCTCTGGCATGCTAGGCCAAAGATGCTAGGCTGCAGTGACATAAATAACACAGTCTCAATGATGTTTGTCAAATTGTTTTCTGATCGATTATCGACGTACTCGATTTCTGACGTACCTACTTCATATGTGTTACATTATTTGCCATTTAAATCTTTCACTGAAAAAGGTACCTGCTAACTAACCTTTAACTCCATAATTTAAATGTTTATTTAATGATGGTGTAATGACCACTAGGTCATCACGAGCATGAGCAGACTAATTTCAATATTGATATATACTTTCAGAGTTTATTTTGGAAATTAGTGACATCGGCCTAGGAAAAACAACTTGAAAAAATCTGGACTTCTAATATTAGACCGAAATCGACAATTACTCCTCTTGTGCAAGCGTGGTGAACCATATTAGCCCATAAGTTTAGATTTCCCCACGTTGCATTTTTAATATTTTTGAAAGACCTATCCAACGACACCCCACACGATGGTAAAGACTCAACTCAGCCTATCGCAGTCCACTGCTGGACATAGGCTTCTCCGGGCTGCGCCACAGTACCCTGTCTTCCGCCTTCCGCATCCAGTCCGTCCCAACAACCTTCTTAAGGTGGAAAAGACTAGTAAAACAAAATTAACGACGCTTTACCTGTAAGGGTGTTTTTTTAATCTGTTGTTTCTCAACTTTGAAGGCGTAATTACTATGTATACCATGTCGGATTACAGCTTCTTATGTTAGTAACTCAGAGAGAATTATACCGTGGGCAGATAGACAGACAGACAGAACGGGTTCCTTGTTTTAATACGGAATCCTAAAAATTGTCATATAGACAAAGCAGGACAATGGAACGCAATATTGTCTATGGCAGTGAGGCTATTTTATTTTGGAAATTTGGATACGTTCAGATTTATTGACGATAACTTGATGATAAGACTAAAACCGGTTTTTACAATAGAACCGTATTATACAGTTAACAGTTATAAACAAAGTCAATGCAATAATCAATAAAACATTGCAATAGCATGTGCTCGTAGCATGATTAAACGAACAAAATTATTATAAAATATTGATGTTGTGTTTGGAACGTTCGAAACTTAATATGAACGAATTTTAACCTAAAACAATTAATAATTTGACGTTTGTCTCGTGACAAATGTGTAGGTCTGAGTTTATGAATATTGGGCAATATTATTTAGCAATGAAAATGTTTTTATGAACGTATTGCTAAATAAAATGTTTGAACATTCAGTCAAGGTACCAAGACATTACAAAATTGCTGCTAATATCTTTAAGCAAGTTTCTACTGAAGGCGGCAGCGTCAAAACTTTATTGTACGACGATAAATTACGGCATTTCGTAAGTATTTCAACAAGAAATGTTAATTTACACGAATTTTGTACTTTACTACTATTAGTTTGTCATATTTACAGAGGACGAATGTGCTCTTCGCACTGATAACAGAAACAATCAAACATGCGAGTGACATAGCCAAAATATTTGAGAATAGTAAAATATTACAAAACGAGTCACGTTTAGACCCATGGCTTGCCAAAATTCTCACATCAGAACTCCTATTCGGCAAAAAGGCTCTACCTGGCAAAAGCAAGCCGGAGCAAACAGTCCTCTCGTACAAAGACCAGTTTGAGAAATACATATCTGACAACCAAGCTGAATTGAAGACAGAAGGTAATTATTAATTTAGATTTTTATTCTTTTTCAGATCTAATTTCGACATTAACTAAGCAAAATGGCAGACTCAGGCGATGCAAATCGATTTTTATCCCAACAAACGAAACAATATGCAATAGTGTTGGGAAATCTATTAGTTTACAGTATTGCTATGTTCACTCTACCATTTGTCGCGTTTTTCGGTGTACGGCATGTACTTACTACAAACTATCCAGGAGAACCATTTCTGGTGAATGTGTGGTCCGTAGCTTCGGCAGTAGTGGTTGTGAACATAATAATAGGAGCTTATGTCTATAAAGCATACCATGAGAAAGAATATGATGGAGATGGTAATGAGATAGACCAACACACGTATCCAGCTACTCCTGCAGCTGAAGCCATGACTGAGAAGAGCACTTTGAACTTGAAACATGATTAATGCATTTATGAACATTCCGTTTTCGATTACAGTATTAAAATGTCTGCTTTTATATTCGTTTAGTGTTATCTTTTCCAAATAGCTTTACTTAAATAACAATAAAAATTGTGTGTGAACAAGTACTGATTTAACTGAAGTGTTTAATGCTGTAAAATAGTTATTATATTTACCAAAATTTGATAGTTAGTTATTATTAAATATAAAAGATATACGGTTTTTGTTTTTATTATACAACTCTGCTGGTTATATACAGCTGAGAATGAAGCCCTTTTTAACCTGTCAAAAGATTGCCTACTAAAAGCCGTTTGCATCGCTGTTGGTTGTTACTCCAACCAGCCCACCTCCCGTTGATTACGCCTCCTGGTCTGTTAAGAACATTGGGGGGCCCCAGGGGTTATTTATTGTTGTATCTGAGTGTATTTTACTTATGAATAACCCCTGATTCATACAACATTTGTCAGAATAAAAATCTAGGGCAAGCAGTTGTGTAGCCACCATCGTCCACTTTTACTTATCTTACGAGCAAGATAGACAAAATCACATAACATTACCTAATCATTTCCATTTCTGTTACTCTGTAACTCAAGATGCTAAGCTGTTTATGATTCTACATACCACAACACAGCAAGCAACTGTACTATTTGCACACACCACATGCCACCAAAAAGTGGAATTTTTCCATTCATTCGTTTTTGTGACTGCCGAGTACTAAAATCAGCAGTCACAAAAACGATTTCCTTTGTTGATTTTTCACTGGCAAAACACCTCTTATGTGTAGCTTTTTTTTTGTTTACAAGCTTTTATTTAACTTGTTTTGCTTACCTAGTTGCTCCCAGACCGAGATATGTCCGCATCAACACCAATCTACTCACAACTTCGGATGCCATCAGAGCGTTCCAAGATGAAGGGTACCGCTTCATACGGTGCACCTCAGGGTCTTACGCTGACTACCTGGAACAGATACAGAATCTTACGGAGGAAGACTTTACTCAAGACTATCACGTGAAGACCATGTTTGTGTTCTCATCTGGAACGAAATTGCATGAACATGAGTTGTATTTGGAGAATAAGATTATTCTTCAAGATAAGGTTGGTAATAACTGCTTTGGAAAACTAAGCAATAGGTGCATGTTTAAACGTAAATCGGAAGCATTCACAATATTATGTGATAGAATTTCAAAATCAAAATCATTTCTCTAGCAACCTCATACTGATGATGTTGAAGCTTTTCCTTAAAAAAGTATAAGTTGCAATATACAAGGTAAAGACGACAATAAAATAAACAGCTTATATCTAATGTTGTTCCCAGTCTGCATCCAAAAATTCAATTAAATATCCAATAGTTTAGTCACTATAAATATCCAATACGCTAGTCAAAGATTGGCAAAATCCATAGTCATACTATTTAATTTGGAAGAAAAAAAAAACACTTTTTATTTAATTTCAATGTTAGGATTTATTTGATAGTTCCTAATTGCTCTTATATTACCAGTGTTTTCATTTATTGTTATATTGTCATCTCCACATTGTATGTATTTATTTATTCCTGTCATAGGCAAAGACTTTTCTCTTCAGTACCTAATCCACATTCCTAATAAGTTTAGTAATTACCCTTTAATCTGAAACTTCAACTTGTCTTCTATTTACAGGCTACCGCAATGGCAGTACATCTCTTAGCCCCTCCGCCTGGCAGCGTAGTGCTGGACATGTGCGCAGCCCCCGGCATGAAGACCACGCAGCTGGCGGCCTACATCAGAAATACTGTACGTATTATATATTCAAATTCTTGTTTTCAGGTGGTGTTATTTCCTCGTAGCGAAATAACAACTTTATGTGAGTATAAATTAAGTTGATTTCAGAACAATTAGTACAAACTATTGAAAAAGTCGTAAAAGTACAAACTGAACTTCTTGTAAGGAACTTAAGTTATTTTTCCAAACACTCATTTTAAAAGAAAGAAAAAGAAAGCCGTCGACACAAGCATACTCCCTCTAGGTACAATCTCGGTTGACGCCAAGCTATTAACATAAAACAATAAAAATAAATATAAACGCAAATGTATGTGGTAATAAAACGTTTAAAGAAAACTTAATTAGTAAAACCTCATTTGCCTCGTGGTATATAAATACGAGTAAGTAATGAAAACAACACATGACATAATATTAATATACCTCTCTGTCGTATTGTTCCTAGAAAATATAGGTCACATATCCCATATAAAGGTGCCCAGTTAGGTCGCAAATACGGACGGAGCGTGTAGCGTAACTTTATATGAGCAGCTCCATAAAACGCCACGCCGCAGTCCTCGCAACTCTTACAACATATAAGCCACGGATCAGAAGGCCAATTCCCGTAATTAAAAACGTTTAAAATTTAGTCGATCATCTAGTAGCAATCTCATTTCAGCGACAATCAATGTCAAAAATGTAGGGGAATCAGAGGTGGTTTTGACAGATTGAGACTGAGATCAGACTGCGAACGTTTTAAAATTACGAGAATTGCCCCTCGGTTCAATTCTTAACCTTTTGAACGCCATTGTCACATATACGTGACAAACGAAATCTTACCCTGAACGCCAACGTCACAAATAGATGACAAAATACACGTCGCACCATATTATGAAATAAACTATTTAATCATTACTTTTGTGTGTTTTTATTTATATAATTTAAAAGTTTAAGCTTCCGTCTATATTGTATTGCATGAAACTAATATAAATAAACCACCAATATCGAGAAATTTGTTGTTTTAAAAGTGGATGTTAAACGCGTACAAAAGGAGTCCCCCATACGCCGTAGTCCGCTATATGTGACAGCTAGTGTTGTGACATATGATTGTAAAATCAATAAAAACTTAAGAAGATGAATATGAAATTTTGGTCTAGAGTATTTTATTTGTGTATAAGTTGGTATCAGGAGAAATAAAACGTATTTTTAAAACTACTTAGCCTTATACTACCGTGCCTCTAGCTACACAATCAAAAATAAAATATGCAAATGTCTAATATCGACACTTGTTAAACTCATCTCTTGCGCATCCCTAGCGCAAACCAATATTATCAGTCCCCTGTACGCCATAGTCATAAATGTATGACACAGCGGTGACGTCGTAAGCGCAGGCGATTAAGTTTAGTGAAGTGCTTTAATTTTTTTTTTGTATTTGTTTATTATTAAAATATCGTGTAAGTTAGTTATAGTATAAACCGTGATCATGAGTGTAATGACTACCGAAGAACTTCTTCGAATATTAGAAGGAATTTGAGATGGCGAAGAGTTCTCGGAAGCGGAATCAATACAAGAAGATGATTTAGAGGTGAATTATTTTAAAAACTGATCAAAAATGTTATATCAACATTTTAATTTATTTATTAGGGACAAAAACAGGTCAGTAATTTCTTAAACGAAATTTTTTCAAAAAATAACTCGCACTATTATAGAAGAACGATACAGGCTTTGATAAGCACCTGAAATATTTTCTCTTTTATTAGATTTACTTATGATATGAATCAATCGTTGAAAATATTATCTGACCTTATTGTTCTTGTTTTTTTTTATATAACTCTTACGAATGAGTAAAATGTCGTACCTAGACCAGCGCACACTGTCTACATAGGTATGCATTAATAAAGGTAGTAATCATAGTATGCACCTAATATGTAAGCTAACCTTATTAAAAAATGATTAATTTTAAATATACTACTAAGACGGAACCAGTTAGTGTACTTATTATTATTCTACACACTTTACCGCTTTGGCTTAGACCGGAGTCGTGGCCAGGCCGATATGGCCGCTCCGAAGTCTAAAGGTACATAGATTGTCGTTTACAAACAGCGGACATAAAGTTTAGAACTATAATAACTTTTGCTTTCTGATAATAATTATAAGGAAAAATAAAAAGCTTTATAGAATTTTGTGATTTTAATTTTGAACCCAAAATAGATATTATTATTATTAGGTACTAAACTGATGTTCTTCCTAGTATATTATTAGGTACATTTTGTTAAAGATTTGTGATATTTTAAGACTGATTCGTAATAATAATTATTAGGTATATGTAACTGTTGATTTTTAAATTATTTCTGCGTATTTTTTACATGTAAAAAAAACAATAATTAAAATACTGATTTCAATTTTTTTTTATTACTACATTAAAATCCTTGCGTATTTTAGATATGGATAGGTATTATATTAGAAAAGAATACTTACTTATTAGAATCGATAACCAACGTGTACACTGCTACATCCCTAATTCGATGCGAGAATTTTATAAAATTGACTGGCAAGCAACGCCATTGTCACAATACCATGACAAGTCATGTTGAATAGTGTTGTAACCATATTGTAATAAATATATTTTTTTAGTTTTTTAATATCTGCTTTTTCATTGATAGTCTCTGTTAAATGCTGTGTAAAGATTACTATATTGGAATATAGTGGCAGGTTAAATAAAATTTCAGTGTCGTGAGTACGGTTTATTAGAAAATTAAAGACGAAAATAAAAACTCAGTTGTATATCGATATAAGTTTTGGAATCCCTATTTTTTATGAAGGTCATTTGACAGAAAAGTGGCCTGGCGTCAGGGGTACGGCGATACGTTTATACTCTGGCGTTCAAAAGGTTAATAAAGATGTTCCCATTATTCTGTAATTCCAGATGTATGTAGTACTTCTTTGTCTATCAGTACTTCTTCAGTACCCAATCAAACTGCTTCGAATTGTCATGTGTCCTAATATCCTTTGAAAATACAATTTTGGGAATTTTCAAGTAGGTCTTTGGCTCTTTTCACTTCTGCTGGCACCAGGTAGCGAATGTATGGCGGGCTAGATGTAATTTAGACCGCTATCAAACTCAGTTATCTATATCTGATCAAGGATTTACAAACTGACCATGTATTTCATTTCCAGGGCCGAGTATTTGCCGTCGAAAGGAATGAGAAGAGATACCAAGTACTGCGTGATTTTGTTGCAAAAACTGGGTCCACTTGCGTGGAGACCATGCATAAAGACGCGTTGGAAATCAAGAAGGGTGATATGGATGAAGTCGAGTACATTCTTCTTGATCCGAGCTGTTCGGGATCAGGTAATAAGTAGTCTTATGTCGTTGATGTTAAAGTTTAATATTAAAAAATCAGATTTAACAGAGTTTTTTCTTTTTTCTCAGGTATGGACTTCTGCGTACACAGCTACATAGAGGACACAAGACTCGCAAAGCTAACATCACTGCAGGAGAAATTCTTGAAACACGCAATGAACGCCTTCCCTAAAGCCAAACGAATAGTCTACAGTACTTGCTCCTTATTCCCTGAGGAGAATGAAAGAGTTATCACTAATGTAGTGAAGACCTCACGAGCCAAATGGAGGGTCCAAGATGTGAAAGAGTTGCTCAAAGGACAGTGGAACAATATCGGCTCGGGCATGTACGGCAGTATGGGCACAAGGTGCTTGTACTCCAAACCAGAATCCGACTTCACTACAGGATTCTTCTTAGCCGTTCTTGATAGAGATCCAAAAGACATGGAGAAAAGTTTAAACGCAGAAAAGAATAGTAAGAAAGAGTGGAGATCTGTAAATAAAGCCAAATCCAAAAATGAAGAAAGTGTTGATACTGATAAGAAAAAGAAATCAAATAATGCATTGGATGAAAATGAAGTTTTTGCTGAAGATAATGCTGAAATCATTCAAGAGGACATTGACGAGGATGTCGAAGATAAGCCTAAGTCCAAAAAGAAGAAAAATAAAGTTGATACTGATGTCAACGAACATGCAGAACCAGAACCGAACTCTACACTAACAACAGAAGAAGCAGATGAAGCTCCCATAAAGAAGAAAAAGAAGCGTAAAAATTATGAAAATAATCAACCAGTAGAGAACATTGTAGAACAACTAAGCGATTTAGCTATGGATTTGACAGACGAGGTTCCTAAAAAGAAGAAAAAGAAAGATAGACATAAAGACATAGAAGCAAATGAAGGTACTACAAACGCAGATGACACTAACGATATAGATGATGTTGCAAAAAAAACAAAAAAGAAAAAGAAACGGAAAGTAGATTCAGATGAAATTCAAGTTATGGAGATAACACATCAATCTGAAAAAAACTGCAATGAAATTATAGACATCAATGTTGGTGATATTCCACAGAGTGTACCCAAAAAGAAAAAGAAGAAAAATAAAGATTCGGATTCTTGATTGTTAATATTTTCTACTTTATTAATAAAAATCATGAATTTCATAATATTTCTAGAACTTGTTCTGTATTTTTTTTTCTATCTCCTCCTCAGTGCCCAATGAAACTGCTTCGAATTGTCATGTGTCCGAATATCCTTTGAAAAGACAATTTAGGGAACTTCCAAGTAGATTTTGGCTCTCATAATACGTTCTGGCACCAGCAAGCGTAGTATGACTACCATAGTTACGGGTTTTGTCGACGGAGCAACAGACATAATGACTGATTGTAGGCAGATTTCTAAAGAAATCTGTCATTTTGTCTATTATATCTGTCATTTTGTCTATTCTATCTGTCATTTTGTCTATTCTATCTGTCATTTTGTCTATTTTATATGTCATTTTGTCTATTCTATCTGTCATTTTGTCTATTCTATATGTCATTTTGTCTATTCTATCTGTCTCTATGGTGTCTATGGTGGTCATACTACGTGTGTTGGTAGCGACTGTAAGGGTAAACCGGGTGTAATCTGCCGCTATGTGTAATATACACGTCTGCTACACTGCCGTCCGGCGCCCTACTCTGCAGACTAATAAAAAAAACATAACCTTGTCTTTGCTGTCGCGCAGTAGGGTAACAAGAGGCTGGCCCCAGCCTGACGATACCTGTGGGACTCGTATGAACGCTTGGAGTAAACGTAACTTATTTAGAACGATTTTAAATAAACACAATATGTACTTTCGAAAATTTTTATAGAATAGACAACTAGGTATTCTATAACATTACAAATTTTCGATTAAAAAATCGTTCGAATTTATGTTACGTTTTTGCTTGTTCGTGCTCTTAGGGGTTCTGATATCTAAAAATTGATCTCTAGCCATACCTGTAATAACAAACATTAACTTCATCTACCGCGATTGTGAAACTGTGATAGTAGGTACCTACGTACGGTCACCAAATGAGATAAGTAAACAGGGTCGTCGCCCGTCGGATATAGTTGAAGTTTAGTAAGAAACCGATGGATGTTTTCGAAGGAAATTGAATTTAATTAATAGAAAACAAACAATTTATTTATCAAATTAAATTTCATTCGAAAACATCCATCGGTTTCTTGATAAACTTCAACTATATCCGACGACCCTCACTGGTTACTATCTCTTTTGGCAACTGTACATGCGTGTGGTGAAGTGCGGGCGTTTTTGGGGGACTGTCTTTTGTAATTTTGACGTTCTAATTTGAAAAAATGACTTGATTTTGTGCAGGGGGTCTACTGCGAAGTGGTATCGGCCGAATGTTCGGCTGTTTCTGCTACGAAGTTACTATTTGGTTCGGTCGGTCCCGATCCTACACTCCTACACTATTTCGAATATTGACAATGGTCCCGACCCAACTGAGCCGATCCGAACTTTTTTCGCATTTTTCAATAATCATCGGTTCGGCCATGTGTCGGTCCGATCCGATCATTCGCACTTTGCACTTCGTAGTAGACCTCCTGGTAGCTACAAAATAGCACAAATTAAAAATATTCCATCGTCTAGACTTGCTATTTACCAAGCAAATACTGAAAAAGAATCACTTCTCGTCATACTCGATAAATCTTGGACATAAGTGGGGCAAACGTCATAAGCGACGTTTATTTCGTCTAGCCATCGTTTCTACGAAATACAAGTACACCACAATTCTTTGTTATTTCAACTTTGATTCATTTTAAACCTTGTTTGTATGGTCTTAGATGTTAGATTCAGAATGTAAGTGTTTAGATGAATTACACGCCACGTCGTTATGGTGTCACGAATGTGTCGTGCGCCCTTATTTTCTTTGCATATTTGGCGGGTCGTATGAAATTACGATTGTTATAGTAGGTTACATTATACTTATACAAACACAAAATAACTGGTAATATGTATTTTGTTTTACCATAAAGCAGCAATATGTTTTATTTTGCCTTAAAAATCTTTAAGCGGATGCTGTAGGTAGCCCGAAAAATAAAAAATTCTTACGTTTTTTACTGTGTGTAGGTCAGTGTCATGTTGAATGTTGATTAAAATATGATTCGCGAGCGTAACTAATATGACTTTAGGTACAGCATAATAATTATTGGCTTGCAGATTAGGCAAACTGAAGTGGTAGTGGGCTGGCCATGTTTGTCGAAGGACCGATGGCCGGTGGAGCAGACGAGTTCTGGAGTGGAGACCGCGTATCGGCAAGCGTAGTGTGGGACGCCCCCCAGCTAGATGGACGGAGTACCTATAGTAGGTGACTGGGACAGACTGGATGCGGAAGGCGGAGGACAGGGTGTTGTGGCGCAACCTGGGAGAGGCCTGTGTCCAGCAGTGGACTGCGATAGGCTGAGTTGATCGATTGATAATAATTATTAAAATCATCAATACAACCATCTACTCTAGGTTCATATGGATTATATTGAATGACTATTTCATGAAATTCATCATCATTCAATAGGATTACTCTACCCTGGCCCTTCCCCCTTATGGGATCATTAGGGATGATTCCTACTAAGTATCTAAGTGCTAGGGTACCGCTGCAACTATTGGGAAATCCACTGCTGGTAGAGGAAAAGAACTAAACTTAAATCTGTACATATTTAGATAAAGCAGGTCACGTAGATAACCATATTCTCCTCCTCTTCTTGCTCACACACAAATCTTTTTTTTTTTTTTTTTTTTAAGTTTCCCCGCACTAGGAGTTACTCCTGTATCGTGGGTGCGTTTACAAACATTTAAACTCACATACACAAACAGCCAGACCCGGTATCTGTTGTCTACATTTCTTTTTCATTGCTTCTTTGTCTGGTGTCCCGGCAGAAGTTTATGAAATAAGCAGTTCTAGTTAACTGTTTATTTCATAAACTTTTGGAGACTTGGTCGGTTTTCAGCAAAAAAATCCAAAGATAGGATCAAAAATAACCTTTTATAAACGAATTCTTATATGTACAGATGCCAGCACATCAAGCTACTACGATCTGTCAAATTTCTTTAATAGATTTTCAACTTTATCGCTCCAGCATTAGGTTCAAGGTTGAATGGGAAAATTTGACAGTTTCGGGTAGCTTGGCCTGTGGCGTCTGTACTTAACTCCTATTAAGTAGTTTTAATCTGCGCTTTAATCTTATGTTCCATTAAGTACATAAACCCGACCACATCAAAAACTTCACTACTTTAAGTACTTATGCTCTCGGCGGGACACGAGACTAATCAAAATTAAGTAGTCGGTACCTTTATTTTTTTTTCTCTGGGTGGGAAATCATCATATGACTTCTCCCGCTCTGGGCGGAGCGAGAGGGCGTGTCAGACTTTTACTGACTAAAACCCCCACCCGTGTTCCTACAGTTGCCTATGCCAGGGGCCACGGTATCTCTTTCGAACAACCCGCGGCCCTGGCAGGCATCGGTCCTAGCGGACCCCGTCAGTTCGTGCTGACATCTCTTTGAGGCGCGCGTAGAACACAATGCGCCGTCGACCCGGGCCTGGTCCTTGCCGGGCGGCGAGCTGCTCAATGCTCGCCGCTCGCAAGCCCGCGCCTACGGTGGCCGGGAGTCGACTGGTGACTCCCGACGTCCAGGGCGTCTCCTGCGGCGACTAGGGGCGTGAGGGCGCAGAGATTGCCTCTCCCTCACGCGCTCCGCCTCCTCCTTTTCGAGCATTACTGCTTCGCAGAAGGAGATGACGGCTTCCCATGCACTCTCGCTCCGTACCATGGCCTGGACCAGGGCCGGACGCGAGAGATCGCCGCCGTCGATCGCCGCCACGAGGACGCGGCGGTGCTCCGCCCAAGCCGAGCAGACCTCCACCGTATGCTCCACCGTGTCCTCCGTGCGATCCACACAGTGGTGACACCCTGGCATTTCCTCCCGCCTTATCCTGAACAGGAACCTCCCGAAACAACCGGGTCCGGTGAGGACCTGCGTCAGGCGGAAGGTGAGGGCGCCGTGGCGCCTCTCCATCCACTCCTCAAAGAGGGGACTTATCGCCGCAATTGTGGCGAGCCCAGCACTGGGTTGCGACAATCGCACTCTCTCAGCAGGTACCAATATGTACCCTGGGCTTTCATAATCCTTGGGCAATAAAAGTCTCAAAACGTTTAGTGGGTCAAGCTCTTTAGGTCATTCTAAGGTAGGCAGGTAAGTAGGTAAGTTCCCTTATCGTCTTGCTTAGCCTTGAGCTAATAGGTAAAACAACTAAGTACTTAGGACTAGTGAACACTCAGGCGTGTTTAGATTTCGATGAATTGATTAAACATAATAATTCAAGTGTTTTCTTAAAATTAGGAAAATAGGTGTAGTTTACCTTACGTAATGAATAGCCATGGTGGTTACTGATTTTTTAAACTTTTTTGTGGTAATTAACCCCTTTTTCTTTTTTTTCGGATGGGAAATCATCAAATGACCCCTCCCGCTCTGGGTGGAGCGGAAGGCAGTGTCAGACTCTTACTGACTAAAACCTACCCATGTTCCTTCCTTTGCCCTTTATGTTCCGGGGTAGCGGTAACCGTTTCAGACAATCCCGCTGAGTAATTAACCCCTTTATTCATAAACGTTGGTTAAATTTAAGCAGTGATTAGCGACTGTTTAACCATACCTTTTTGACGTTTAAACGTCACTTAACGTTAATCATTGTTTATAAATACAACCTTTAATGTCTTTGTGTTGATTCGACCTACGATTGTTAGATATAATTAATGGTTTACAGAATTTGTAAGTGTAATTAAATAAAAAAAATTATTCTAGCTGAATTGGTAATACAGTTATAACCGCAACGTCTGATCACGGGTTGTGGCTTCGATTCCTGGGTCGGGTTAAAAGCGCGGAATCTGGAAATCTCGCCCCTTATACGGGACATAATTAGGTAAACGTGGGTGTACTGCATTTAAAGAAAAGAAAGAAAGAAAGAAAGAAAAATATTTTATTCTGCACAAACAAAACGCACAATTACAAGTAAAAAAAATAATAATAATAAATTTAAAAAAAAACGAAAAAGACATAAGGTACACATAGTCAAAAGACACGACATTTACCTAATATGTAATACACCCCTGCCTAACCATATCGGGAAAGTAAAACAGGCGTGAAGTTATGTTATCAAATTACGAACCAAAAGAAAATCAATGACAAATTCTTTCTTTCTTTACCAACCACTAATATTATATCACAACCGGTTCTTACCTAAGAACTTTCGTTGCTAAGCAACCCGAGTTTTATCCTTCAACTGGGCGGCGTTCTACGTAGGCGGGCGGGCCAACATCTGCTCAATATTCAACCAATCAGCGGCCGGATGCCCGATATTATGACAGTGGTGTCACTCAGTGCCTGTCACTCAAATAGCCTACACACTAAAACCGACTTTATTAACAGGGAATGAAGTTGAAATTAGCTTGAACGGAGGAAGGAAAATGAGCTTCCGTTATTGGCCATGGCTATTGATGTTACATACCTCATTAAGGTATATAGGCTGTTAATATCCGACTATCCAATCCTATCCTATTCCTACTATATATTATATATTAATATTATAAATGCGAAAGTTTGTATGGGTGGATGGATGTTACTCTTTCACGCAAAAACTACTGAACGGATTTGGATGAATTTTGGCACTTAGATTGTTTATAACCAGGATTAACATATAGGAAACTTATGCGGGTGAAACCGTGGGGCGCAGCCAGTTGTTCATAAGACGCTTTATTGATTTATATTAACGCCTTATTACTTGAGTAGAACATACCCATCTAAATTGAAGTATGTATCGATACGTTTGTGTTTCGCCTAATTATACATACTTGCGAGACCTGAAGGCCTATTCCTGTAATTAAAAACGTTCAAAATCTAGTCGCAATCTCATCTCAGCGAAAACCAATGTCAAAAACTTGTCAAAATGTAGGGAAATTAGAGGTTTTTTTGACAGATTGAGACTGAGATCAGACTGTGAACTTTCTTAAAATTACGAGACTGCCCCTCAGACAAGCATGATTCAAATCTAGGTAATGGTCCTGCCAAAAAGAATCAGAATAAATATTAAAAACATACCTACATAGGACCCCCATTATAATAAGCAATAGTTGGTACAGTTACACGGGTCTATCGATTGCCGCGGTTGGTCCGTGGATGGGTGACCATCTTTGTGAAAGCACGTTAAGTGACAAGACACGACGAGACGACGTTGAGTGGCAGTGTCGTTTTAATCCATCCAAAGGTTGTCTTTAAAAGATCGCTCTTAGCGATAAGACCGCCCATTGTGTCACCCTTTGTAAAATTTTATATATTTATGTTCTATAATTTGTATGGTGTACAATAAAGAGTATTCTATTCTATTCTATTCTATTCTTAAGTCGTTGGTTGGCAGTTATTCGTGAATCTTTGGGAGTCGTTACGGGTCGGCAGAAGTCCGAAAGTCTGATAACAAGTCTTACCCTGGGTTGTGGAGGTCAGATAGGTAGTCAATCCATATAAAATACTGGTATTTAGCTGCATCCCACATAGTTGGGAAATCTTCCAATTAATTTCCAGGAATTTCCTGCCAAAACATTTTTAAAAGTTACATACGCACAGTAAATAAATGAGCAAGAATAATATTAACGATACACCTACTTCATTATGAGAAATGACGGAAGTTTCATTTAAATAAATAATTTTCTTTTCGGTAACAAGGAATTTGAAAAATGGCGGAGTATCAGTGCGTGTTGACCTCCATAAAGAAGTTATCGGCAAACAATCTTTTGGATATATGTTATTTATTATTTGTACATTGTTATTATGATAAATACGTCGCATTGTATTATTTGGTACAAAAGTTACAGGGTCACTTGTGATAGAACTGAAAGCAAATTTCGATACTTTCATAATTCTGTATATTACTATAATTGTGTATTATTATTCAATAGTAACACATAGGAAGGAAATCGGCATGTTCTAGAACCTAAAATTCCAAGACATGTGACATCTACCAACCCGCACTGGGCCAGCGTGGTGGCTCGTGGCCCACTCCCTCTCACTGAGAGGAGGCTTGTGTCCCAACAGTGGGAATATTATAGGCTGATTATGTTATGTATGTAATAACACATAACATAACATCACGCATGTAATCCTCGAAGGGTTAGGCAGTGGTGTACCTATTATAGTACACCCACATTATAGCCAGATATGTTTAAGCCTTCAACCAGTGCGTCCTCCCCGTCATGACATATGGCGCCGAAACGTGGACACTGACGGTCGGGCTGGTCCACAAATTCAAGGTCGCTCAGCGCGATATGGAGCGAGCAATGCTCGGAGTCTATTTGAAGGATAAAATCAGGAATGAAATTATCCGGAAAAGAACAGGAGTTACCGACATAGCTTGCAGAGTAAGCAAACTGAAGTGTCAGTGGGCTGGCCATGTTTGTCGAAGGACTAATGGCCGGTGGAGCAGACGAGTCCTGGAGTGGAGACCGCGTATCGGCAAGCGTAGTGTGGGACGCCCCCCAGCTAGATGGACGGACGACCTAAAGAAGGTTGCTGGGACGGACTGGATGCGGAAGGTGGAGGGCCTTCCACAGCGTGTTGTGGTGCAGCCTAGGAGAGGCCTCTGTCCAGCAGTAGACTGAGCGGTAGGCTGAGTTGATTGATTGATGTTTAAGCCCCATGTAGTAGGAGGCGAGCTTATTGCGGTGAACAGGGCACAAATCCAGATTTCGGGCTGGTACTGTGAAATTCCAGATGGAGAAACCCATCCACTACCCAATACCACTTCGCCCGACGCGGGAATCGAACCAAGTACCTCATGCTTAGCAGAAGGGCTTGCGACGAAGGCCAGACAAGGCAGATAAATTAGCGGTAAGACCTCATAGTTGGCAGATGTCACACGTCTTTGAATTTTTAGTTCTAGGACATGCCGGTTTCCTCACGATGTTTTCATTCACCGTTTTGAGAGCAGTAGTGATGAAGTAATTTACACAAAGTAAAGCACCTGTCTGGGTTCGATCCTACGACCTAAACTCGTAAGTCGCGGCCGTTACCACTTGGCCATCACTGTTCCATTTATTACTTATGTAACGCGCCGCTACGCCGTAGCGCGGCTACGACTCGACGCAACTGCTACAATAAACCAAAGGAAATACCGATGATTTGAGTTTATTGTGACAAACCACCTTATAACAAGAATCGGGTCAAGTACGAAACGGGCATTTTAATCGTAATTGGAGGTAACTAGCGCTTGTTTGTTCCTCAAACGGCTAAGCATTGAGGAAAAATATAAGCATTTCTGAGGTGCCGACACGACACTACTTACCATATATTATTATGCTTTAGTACTAACTGCAGACAAATAATAAGAAAGTTTTATGTCTATTTCTACGAGGATTTAGATGTGCTACGTTCTGTAAGCTACGAGTAAGATGTAGCGCTCCGAGAGTGCTACGGAATATTCGTAGCGTGTTAAAATTGACAATCGAGCGGAAGTCAGTTTTCTTTTTTGGACTTTTTGCTTGTCTTTGACATCAAGATTGCGAGTGTTACGACTCTTTAATAAGGTGCGTCTTCTTCAGATCTGGCTCACAAAAAAAATGTGTATGTAGATCCATCCATCCATACAAAACGTACTGCACTTTCCAGTCATTAGTCAGTTTCGTGGTTTCGTAAGGTAGATGGGGTAGACTGGATGCAGAAGGCGGAGGACAGGGTGTTGTGGTGCAGTCTGGGAGAGGCCTATGTCCAGCAGTGGACTGCGATAGGATGAGTTGATTGAGTCAGTTTCGTTAATTTATAGTCAATTGCAGTATTTTTGGGACTCTTCAATGACGGCACGGTTGGCGCAGTGGTTAAGCGATTGACTGCTGCGCTGTGTGCCGCGGGTTCGATTACCGCCCGGAACAAACATTTGTATGACCTACAAGTAGTTGTTCCGGGCCTGGCTGTTTGTGTATGTGAGATTAAATGTTTGTAAACGCACCCACGATACAGGAGAAATTCCTAGTGTGGGCAGTTTAAAAAAAAAAAAAAAACGAGTTTCCACCCATTACATTAAATTGGTTTGTGTACCACACTAGATATTCAGCTACATCCGGTTAGACTGGAAACTGACCCCAACATATGCTGTTAGGAAAAGGCTAGGCAGATTTCATCAGGTGATACTTTTCACCTACGCTACTTCTTGGATTCGTAATCCAACTATTCCAAATCCACTGTCTCATGAATTGCTTTTTTCTTCTGTTATAATATAAGTACTGCACCCTAATTGCATAACACACTATCTATCACCATCTGAATCATTTTGAAGGATATTGCTAATCCATTGCTACAGATGTTCGAAAAAATTGTCTCGTAGAAACTTCAATAACGCAATGAATCTTGTTGAACTGTCAAAATGAAACCCATTCCTACTGTTAGTGTGTTACACAACTACCCCGCTGGTTGTACAGCAGTCTGGGTAATCATTTTCCTGATGCTGGTGATAATGTGATGTATTTATAATTTTTCAATGACATTGATTAATCATACAAACTCATGCCTATAGTATATTATAAAGTAGCTTTGTTTGCAAAACATACATTACATGGGCGTCGAATCACGCAAGAACACAATATTTAATGTCCTATAGTATATGCAAATCT
This sequence comes from Apamea monoglypha, assembly GCA_911387795.2. Lineage (NCBI taxonomy): Eukaryota > Metazoa > Arthropoda > Insecta > Lepidoptera > Noctuidae > Apamea > Apamea monoglypha. The sequence continues at coordinate 16,647,037 of OU426924.1, forward strand.
GCTGAGCTAGTGAGCTTGCAAATGTCACAGAGCATATTAAGTAGCATTAACTAAAATTACTATATTTTATTACAAAAATATTATAAAATAAATAAATGATAAATTATTTTATTTTGTAAGTAGGTTTGTACAAACACTTTTACACGTCAATCGTATTTTAAAACTAGATGAGGTTGGCGCTTCCTATCTGACTAGTCTGCGAAGAAACGCCGAAACAAACTCAGAGGTCACAGTCTCTTTTAATTTTATGGTTAATGAGAGCTTAACTTGATATTCCTATGTATGTTATTTAGATTTGAGAGACATACAATAGTTCTCCAGAGCGAACTTTGGCCATGGCAGCCAAGCTCTGACTAGCCATCGACGAAGGAGATGTTATAGTGCACAAGCGTGTGCGCAGACATAGGTGCACTCTCTCTTCCCTCACTCTTATATAGTCCGATGGGACTGCAAACCGATACGACCGGAGAGATCTCAGGCGCAGGACCAACGGCTTAACTTGCTTTTCGAGACACAGTGGCGGTGGTATCACATCGCTAACTACCAAACTTCGCGCAACAGTCGCGCTTGCGACCACGGGACCAGCGGGACAGTTACAGAGTCATGATAGTGCAGTGTTGAATGAACAGACGAAAAGTTGGGCAAGAAAATTAGGTATCTTTAAGAACAGGCAACACGAATAAATCGGGAGGTTTGATCATGAAAAACTAAATGAGAGCAGTAGTTCTATTCTGTAACATTCTCACGTTGAAAACTTAGATGAAGTGAGCTTAAAGTGATCAGCCGATCGATTCTGGAAAAATCTCACCGTGAAAAGTTAGGTGAAGTGAGCTTAGAGTGAGCTGTCAATAGTGTCAATCCCTAGCATTAGTCGGAATGACAGCTCACTCCACGCTCACTTCACCTAAGTTTTTACGGTGAGATGGTTACAGAATCGCACTGCTGTCAAATCCCTAGCATCAGCCGATCACTTCTGTATAAATCTCACCGTGAAAATGTAGGTGAGGTGAGATTGAAGTGAACTTGTTACTTTACCTAACGCTAGGGAATCTAGGGATTGACAACTAACTCACTTCACCTAAGTTTTCACGGTGAGATTTTAACAGAATAAATAGCACTACAGGTGGAATGGAAGCCCATTTTAGGCTCACTTCACATAAGTTATCACGGTGAGAATTTTACAGAATAGCGTCGCAGATCTGTCAATAGTGCCATCAGGTTGAATGATAGCTCACTTTAAGCTCACTTCACCTAAGTTTTCACGGTGAGATTTTCACATAATAGAGCGAATGTCAGTCCCTAGTATCAGTTGATGGGCTGACAGTTCACTTCAAATAGAACGGCTGCTAATTAACAGCTTTAAAAATTGTGAGGTGTCGTTAGGTTGTCAGCTCTTGTATCCACCTCTTGCTTGCCTTTACGAAAATCCTTAAACCTTACGCGGCGAAAGTATAACAACCTTATTGGTAATTATATTTTCGAGACGGTTGGGGTTGAAACCCTGAGACCGTGGGGTCTGAGCGCTCATAGCTTGTTCACCCGTGACCCAAGGGCTGGTTTTCACCATGGCCAGAGGCTAAGTATTGCCATACAACGCGGCAATTCCGCCAGGGTCCTTTACTGGTCGACATCGATACGGAGGAATTTTTCGACGCCATGTTTTAGTTTGTTAATAGTTTTAGTTATGTTAGGATATTACATTTTTATTTTAATAGTTTATAGTTTATCTAGTATTAAATACATAAGTAATTTGTTAATTTTATTGTTTGGTTCCCTACAGAATCGGGGCCAGTGTAACACAATATTCCGAATCACATGCATATTTACGTGTTCAAGAAAATCCTAGGAATTCGTCACCACTTATTATTCACACTAGTATTAAACGTAAGGCAGTAATTACTGTTCTAGGTTAATAAAACTAACTGGAAAAATAACCTAATTACTTTCTTTGTTAAATACAAGCTGTGCCCGCGGCTTTGTCCGTGGTAATGAGTTCCATTTTATAGCGAGTTCCCAAAATTCGAAGGATTTTTCCGGTGAAAATAACTATGCTATAACTCTGGTAATTTCCAGTGAATAAATTTAGATAAATTTAGTTAAGACCATAGTTAGGACGCCATATCGTGCGGAAAGTTTTGAGTATCAATGTCGATGGCTTTATGAGTAAGGGAAAACCAAAGAGACGATGAATGGAATGTGTGAACGATGATATGGTTAGAAAGGGGGTGACTACCGAGATGACGACTAATAGAGAAGTATAGAAGAAAAAGACATGTTGCGCCGGCCCCAAATAAATTCGGGTAAGGACAGGAGAAGGATGATAATGAATAAGGACGTCATACCTACATAATATTGATAAAGATGGTCCTTACACTGTCTCAGTAGGATTCACCTAAGTGTGGCCAGAGCTCAAGACAAGACTTAAGTTCTGGCCACACTGAGGCGATTCCCGACCGGGACCTGTGACGCGGAACGCGATTGAGCACGTCGATTGTTTAAGGACCTAAGCTCACCTTCGTCGCGAAAATAATGATGGGAAACCGCTTAATGAATTCGGCTATGAAACATTTTAGTACTACATTATGTTGCGATCCGAGTAGCGGAACATCATGTAAGTCAGTTGAATTGAAGCAATCGGAGCAAAATGTCGTTGTTTTCTCTTTAATAAATACAGTATAGGTCTACTTTGGACCTATTAAATTAGATTTACCGTACAACAAACATCCATTTCACAAAAAATTGAAGCTTCGCTTTATAAACTTGTCGACTGCCACAGATATGTTCGAAATAACCGCGGCACTGCAACAAAATAGCGGGCTGAGCGCGGAGGTGTAACTGGCTTCCGAGCAGATAGCCGAAATCACGCGGGAAAGAGACAGAATCATAATCAAATCTGTGCGTTAGAACAGGCAGTTTCGCTTGCAACGGACAAGTCTTGGCGGTTCAACTGAAATGGTTTCGCGGCGGAGATGTGATACCCGCTTTAGGAAATGATACGACTATTCTCGCTAGTTTGAACATATCCATACAAGTTAGTTGATACAATCGGTATGAGAAAGTTTTGTCCGGCATCTCGGTTCTCGTCATTTTGACTGGAGATTAATTTATTACCAAATTGTCTAAAATTCAAATTTTATTTATGTTTCAAATTGACGTTATTTCAAGTTAAACAAATATCAACTTTATTTTAATGGTAATTAAGTTGATTTCAGTAACTAGCGCTATTGAAAAAGTTATAAAAATGTTTGAAGTTGTAGCGTAAGCTGAACTTTATTGTGTAGGAATTAAAGTTATTTTTCCATAAACTCATATTTGTTTATATTATTGGCGAATATGTCGCGATTAAAATTTATAAAGTAAGTAAGTAAGTAAGTATTTATTTATTTTCTCACCACAATAAACAATAAAGACATTCTTACACATGATATATTATTTGGCTTAGTTTACTGTGGGAGACTGGTGCCTAAGCTAGGCTTTTAGGGCCTGTGTTTCAGGTCACCAGGTCTCCGCCCTCTAGCAGTTCGATACATTGCAAGATAATTATAATAAAAGTGATTTAACAAATTTTAAATTAGAAGGTTGTATAATAGCTTTTAGAGTATGTAGCTTAACATAAGGTGAGATAGAGATAAAGCGTGATGATTGTAGCAATATTCCCTATGTTTGTTAATCACATTTTATTATTTCCGTTTACGTGGGTATAAGTAATCGAAGCAAAAGAAGTAGGTAAGGATCGTAGCAGGTCATCATCATCTGCCTAGCCTTTTCCCAGCTATGTTGGGGTCGGCTTCCTGTCTAACCGGATGCAGCTGAATACCAAAATTTTACATGGAGCGACTGCCTATCTGACCCTAACAGGCTAGCAGATGATGTTCTATAATGTCTACCTACCCATAAATATACCCGAAGTCCATGTGTGACTTGGGTTAGCTTTTGCCCAAGTGACTCCTGGCATTGTATCCTTGGAATACTTGGAACTTACTTAATACATGGATACTTGGAATTTGTATCTTTGACTGCCCCGTTGGTCTCGTGATGCAAGCGCGACTGCTATGCATGGGGTCCTGGGCTCGATTCCCAGGTCGGGCAATTGGGTTTTCCATTAAGAATTTCTGAGTAGCAGCCCGGAGTTTGGAAGTTGGTGGTGTGATACCCCCGTGCCTCGGAAAGCACGTAAAGCCGTTGGTCCTGCGCCTGATCTCTGCCCGGTCGTGTCGGGTTCCCGTCCCATCGGACTATGAGAGTAAAGGAATACAGCCGATCGATTCTGTAAAAATCTCACCGTGAAAAGTTAGGTGAAGTGAGCTTAGAGTGAGCTGTCAATAGTGTCAATCCCTAGTATTAGTTGGAATGACAGCTCACTCCACGCTCACTTCACCTAAGTTTTCACGGTGAGATGGTTACAGAATCGCACTGCAGAGTCCACCTGTATTTACGCACACACTTGTGCACCATAATATCTCCTGCGTACCTGGCTAATCTCTTGACCACCGTGACCGAAATCGGTCAGGGGGATTATTATCAGTATCCTTGGAACAATTAAAGTTGGCTGCAGTAGACTCACGAGTATGTGAGGCTCGTGTGCATGTTTCGGCACGGTATGCATGTTTGGATGTTTGCTGTTTTCGCGGAGAATAATAGTTTTGCTGTAAGCAATGGGAAGTAATAATGTTAATGTGGTATGTATTGTTATTAAAATTATTACATATCTACTGTCATGTTTTTTTGTAAGCCTTACTATAAAAGCATGATTTATAATAAAAACTTAATAATAATAAATAATATAGTTTATTTTTCAAAAAGTAACAATACAATTTAGGGCTGGTTTTTCAATCGACAGACAATTTTTATTCGTGGAATAAAATTGACGTCTGACAGATTTTGTATGGAAGAACTGTCAAAAATTCAAAATTGTTGGAAAAATCAGCCCTTCGTCAAATTCGGTGAGCCACAAACTAAGGGTCGCGTCGTTTGTATCTTGTGGCTCAAAATTTGATGGAAAAATATTGCAATTTACAAAATCAATGAAAGCTTTATTTTCGGTTGAAAACAGAAAACAGCTTTTTTGAAAGTAGAGCATCCATTTTCTGAATTACACAACATTATGATGTTCGTATAAACATAAATAATAATTAGAAAACGTAATTGGGTCTCATAAAAACGTGAAACATTCCCCAAAGTAAGAGGTGAAAAAATATAGTCTTAACCTAAATAAACACGCCGCCACGATATACTTCGTCGACCGGCGGGCAACTCGTGTGCGTCGGGCTAGTGAGACCACATGAGTTGCGGAAAATATATTCCTATTTTTAACTTTAATTTTTAAAATTTAATATATGGAATAAGATAGTTTTAATCAACAGAATCACAATAAGCAGCCACATGAACAACCACAAATTTGGTGTGCAAAATCATACTAATTTATTAATCGATTACACGGAACATTTGTTACGCCACTTCTTCTTCCCAGAGAAAGCACTAGGAAGTGGTGAAGGGCGGGTGTTTTGGGACTGTCTTATGTAATTTTGACGTTCAAAAAGTGCTGATTCTCAGCCTAATTTGAATAAATGACTTTTGTTGTTGATTGAATCTCTTCTAACATTCATCGAAACATCTTGAATACAAACCCTATCTAGCTATTTCAATCTTTATAGCGGTCGGCTTCATGTCTAACCAGCTGAATACCTGTAGTTTACATGGAACGACTCCCTATCTGGCCTCCGCAACCCAGCTACTGGGTAACGCGCTACCCTTTGGTGAGACTGGTTGTCAGATTTTGGGCTTCTGACTACCCGTAGCGACTGTCAAAGATCTACGAATGACAGCCGGGACCAAAGGCTTAACATGCTTTCCTAGGTACGGAGGGGTCTCGATATGCAACGGATGGTCGCCCATCCGCGTAGCAACCGCTGCAAGCGTAGCTAAATCTTCGATCCACCCGTACGACTGTTATTATTTAGCCACGACTGAATGGATTGTATTAGAATAGGTGTAACACCATAATTTACAATATCAACGTATATATAAAAGAAACAATGAAATGCCCGTAGCGGAGCGCGTCTGTGAGCTGAGTGTGACCTCTAGTTATTTATAAAAAATAAACTCTTATTTTAAATTAGGACAAGAATTTTTCTAGATAGAATAGAATACTCTTTATTACGTACACCATATAAATTACACACATAAATATAGAAATAAATATAAAAACAACCCCCAAAAGAACAGAAGACCGACTCATGCGTTGCGGTTTGCTGGCTACGACGGCGTAGCGCGGGGCTACGGCGTAGCAAGACCAATATTATGATTAACTTTTTGGAAACCACTAGAGTGTTAATATTTATATATGTAGTTATTTTTATTGAAGTACTGAAGCCGAAAATGTTTGTTTTGGAAAACCGTATTAAGTGCATGAGTAACCGTAACCAGTAACCGTATTAAGTCTGGTGGCAGTCAAATATTTTAAAATTGATACTATTTCACCCTAAAAAAAAACTAGCTAAAAGTCCTGTATCTCAGTGTCCTAGATCGTATATCGATTAAGCTCGCACCTAGCCCCGCTACACTGACGCACACGGGTGCGCTGGCCGCTGGCCGCTCGTTGCCGCCCATTCGAACAGCCGTCACTCTGTTCCGTTAACAAAACATAACCGGACGACTACCACATTCACAACAAAAACAACCAAACACTTTAATGAACATTATTTAAAATTTTAAAACTCCCAGCCTTATGCAAAGTGCTTGAAATTTAAATAAAAAAAATAAAAACTATGTGAATGTTTAATCTGTCGTCGTGAACCTTTTCGTAATTTAAACATCGAATGTTTTTACCCGGAAGTTACGTAGTACGCTGAGGCGAGCGCGCAGAATTGTAATTCTGAATTTGAATATATTCGAACTGGATTTAGTGCTGTGATTGGTGTTTTTTTGGTTTTTGAATTAAAATGGCGACGACGGAGGATGCGATGCCAGTGACCGCAGTGGTAAGATTAGATGAATTTGTAATTACCTATTATTATTGATTGTGGTATATTATAAAAGGTAATATTTTTAATAAGGATTATTTAGAAGAATTTGCATACATTTGATAAGGTTACCTGTTGAGTTATAGGTTTTGAATATTTTGAATAAATATGTGTTGTCCCCTACATTTTCCATAGTCATTAACTTATTAGTTAGAGAATGAGTTACAAACTAAATAAAAAAACTCATGATTTATCAGTTTTTTGTTAAATTATTTAAAATTTTAGAAAGACTGCTTTGTTTAAAAATCCATTACGTCGTGTTTAGATATTTCTGTTTTTTGTAGCCACATTAAGGTTTTTAAACTCATAGAAATTACCTGAAAAACCAATTACAGCTGAAATCTGATAAGATGGCACACGAAAACAAAGAAAAATCAATTCCAATTGCTGTAAATTCCCCGAACTTTGACTCATATAATCTGTAGCCAATCAACTTATGATTGCAGTCGTAACTTCCATAATTACGTGTGACTAACTTAAGTATTACTTTTACCGACGAATCTGAATCATTTTACGGCTTATATTATAACTTGTAAGTTAAAGTAACCGTCCATTCGAGGGTCGTGACTAGGCTTACTTAGTCACGCAGTTGGCTGACTCGTTAGTCCTTATCTTAAAGAATCTCTAACGATTTCTATACCTGGGCTAAACTTTTACAAATCATTAGCAGCTACGGACAGTTGAGTCAAGGTTTTGTGATGATTTCGGTGGTTTTGGATTATTGTGTAAGTGTATTTCTGACGATTTTAGTGTTACTCTAGTCTTTGAGAGATCGTGGAGGATACAGATTTTCAAATAAAGAAAAGAGCCCTAAAACAAATGACAAAAGAAATACAATAGTGTTTGAGGGTTACATCTAAGTTGTGTTCCACTATTTATTTATTTTTAATGTGCTATATTAAAGTAATATTAATTGATTAAAGAGCATTATCTGTTCTTTATTTTCTCTCAAATCTTTTAGATTTCGAAAAATTATAGACACTAGGCGAAGAAGTAAATACCACTATCCACAGTGTTATAATTTACATATTTTGGTAATTAACGAGCGAAGCCAACACAGGCGTGTAGATCGACGCTCAAAATCTACGCTCTAATATAATTAATTCAGCGGTGTTGATAAGGCTACACATGCTACGGAAAATGTGCTTGTTATTCAAGTCTCCCTTCAATATGATTGACAATAACACTTCTGATCAAAATTTTGACCCTAACGTGACTTCGTCAGCGCATCCCTAGTTTAAGTGATCATCCACCTACTCCCAATCAATCAACCACGTGGTCGGCATGAATCGTCAGTTCATGAATGAACATAGACAGTGGTATCAGGTGATTGGAAGTGGGTAGGTCTGTGGGGCGCGCGGCAGTCCGCGGGCGGGCCGGTCCGAGGGATGTCGCGTCGCCCGCACCCCCGGCCGCGCCTACTGACGCGTCCCTGTCGCCAGGCCGCTCCGGAACCCGCACCGGCACCAGACCCGCCGCCGCAGCAGCAGCCGGAACCGCAGTCCGACGACGAGCGAGAGCCCGGTGACTGGCGCCCTTCCCGCCCTGGAACACCACCACAACGCAACGAAGACCACTCCGAAGGGTCCGAAGCAACTGCTAGACCCACCAGAGCAGAACCAGCGAGCCGATACGCTAACCTCAACTACTGGAAGGCTAGAAGAGTCACCTTCTACAGAAATGGAGATCCTTTCCACCCTGGTGTGGAGTTCCGCTTCAAGCCGGGTCGGGACCTGGCGTCGATGGATGCGCTTCTCGACAGGCTGTCAGAGAGGCTGGAACTACCTCGAGGAGCGAGGTTCATCTTCGGTATGGACGGCGACAGAAAGTACAGGCTTGAAGAGCTGGAAGACGGAGCTTCATACGTCGTGTCTTCGTACAAGACCTTTAAGGTAAGATTCAATTTGTCAATCACACAAAGTTACGAGTATCATAACCTTCATAATCAAAAACGAAAACTGCAATGATAGGGATACGATTTTAATATCTCTGCAAAAAGTAGTTAGATTTAAAATGAGATAAAGGAAACTTGTTCTTAAAGCTTTAAACACAAGTGCGTGTGTTTTAAGCTCTTAAAATTATCGTAATCATTCAAGCGTAATCGTACAATCGCTCTACGTTGTGTTTCGGGTATGGGGCCAAGATTCTAAGTTATTCGTCTATGTTAAAGCTTATGCTATACCTAAATAATAAGCACTATAAGAAAACTTGGTGTAATGTCGGCAAAAAATAATAGGTAACATTAAAAATATATATATATCAGCCTATTATTGTCCCACTGTAGGGCAAAAGCCTCTTCTCGTGCAGAGAAGGCAGGAGCATTGATCACCACGCTTGCTCAAGACGGGTTGGCGGTTTCAGAGTTATATTAGCTATAAGTTCAGGTTTCCTCACGATGGTTTTCATTCACCGATGTCAGTAATGTCAAAGATTATCTCAGAAAATACAAAAGATGCCAATTTATGCGGCCTACCCAAATGTCCTTTCTTTGGTAGTTCGTCGAAAGCAGGAGGGCGTGTCAGACTTTTACTGACTAAAACCCACCCGTGTTCTTTCAGTTGTCTATGCCAGGGACCACGGTATCTCTTTCGAACAACCCGCGGCCCTGGCAGAACGTTGAGCTCCTTAAGTTCTGAGTTGAACTGCATGATAACTGACAAATGCATGCACTGACTGGACATTTCCACTCAATCTGTGTGGTTCTTTCTTGAAAAGACCATTTCAGACACTAATCCACATGATCTAAACCTGAAGGCCAATTCCTGTAATTAAAACCGTTCAAAATCTAGTCGCAATCTCATCTCAGCGACAGTCAATATCAAACAGTCAAAAATGTAGGATAATGTAAAAATTAGAGGTATGTTTAACAGACTGAGACTGAGGTCAGACTGTGAACGTGCTTAAAATTACGAGAATTGCCCCTCAGATCTGACCAAGATTATGTCTGGACTTTAAAAGAGACTGTGGGCCTCTGAGTTTGTTTCGACCTATCTTGTCAGAGTAATCAGATAGGAAACGCCGACCTCATTTAGTTTTATCTTGTTTTTAAAATATGATTGACATGTAAAAGGGTTTTTACAAACCTATTTACTGAAACAAAATCATTTATATACACTGTAATTAACATGCAATATTTGTATAAATTCATATCAACCTCCTTATCAATGGGTACTACATTTATACTATGCTTGCCAGAGTCCTTATCTCTATTAATTACCCCTAACACCAAAATTATGCTTGAAAATAAGTATAGAGTCTAGACGACGAAACCCCGCAATATATAATTAACACCTGCTCCACTTCTAAAACGCGAAAAATATTCAATTACTTCCATTCATTTACAAAACAATTGCGGGTTTCGTGAACACCGAAATGTCGTAGGAGACCAACCTTGGAGATGTGGGTCACAGGATAAGACCCACGCACCACAACCTCTTATTTGCATTTTGATTATACACAACATTGTTTTGTAACATCGATAACATTAATTGCAAATAAATTACGTTTGGGCTAAACACTGTTATAACATAGGGTACGGAAATTGCTCGAGATTCAAAGGGTTTTCCGATGTCGTAAGTTTTGATTTGCGTGCTTGCTAATTTCTTTTGCAATAGAATTTGGTTTTGGGGCGATACGATATTGTTTTTAAAATCTAATCATCGTTATGTAAATACAGGCTGTTATTAAACCTAGGCTTATTTACTTATTAGAATTGTCTCGAGAAACGAAAAACCGACTTAATAGACATGCAATTGCTTCATTTTGGTGCATTCGTGAATGTGTAACCAAATAGATTCGATGAATGGTTAAAGATTCATCATTGTCGATTCTAGGCTGGTCGTTCATCAATAATTCTGTACAATTTTTCATCACATCTTGTTATTTAGTTCCATGAATCCACTTAAAAAATACTATTAGCATTAATCCGTACCAAAACATAAGTAAATTAATTTGATACGAAATTCCAAAAAAAAAATAATAATAATAGCTTTAAATAGTTATTAATAATATTATGTATTTGATAAGTCCAGATTAGGTAAGCATACAAAATTCAATCAAACTACAAAAACACTAAATTATCAAACCACGAAAACCCGACGAAACTTTCCAACATGGCGGCCGTCGTCGTGTCAAATGCCTACGACCGCTAAGCCGCCAACGACATCTACAGGGCAATGCACCACCTTGCACTTAATATGCATCAAGGCAACGCGTGGATTACCCACCATTAACATTCGAGACTGGCTGTTGACGGCGTCGGACGTCTTATCTCGACGTAAAGAAAGACGTTTCCACTGTATATGTTTGGTTTAGCTGGGTAAGATTAGGGGTTGTTTGACAGTGCGTTTTATTATGTAGCTACATTTTTGTTACTTCATTTTATCACGCCCTTGGACTAAGACTCGACTAATGTACAGTCACCAAAGAGATAAGTAACCAGGGTCGTCGGATATAGTTGAAGTTTTGTAAGAAACCGATGGATGTGTTCGAATGAAATTTAATTTAATTAATAGAAAACAAACAGTTAATTTATTGAATTGAATTTTATTAAACAACATCCATGGGTTTCTTACAAAACTTCAACTATATCCGACGACACTGGTTACTTATCTCTTTTGGTGACCGTACAACATAGGTTGCTTAGTGGAAGCAGGATCACTAGGACTTTACTTCCAGCATGATAATAACGTTATCAGTCAATACGCTGTATTTGTCACTGTGGGGTAATTGCGTAACACATTAACAGTATGAATGGCTTTCATTTTGACAGTTAAACAACATTCATTGCGTTATTTACGTCGCTGAGCAGACAAATTCTTCGAATATATAAAGCAATGGATTAGCAATATCCTTCAAAATGGTTCAGATTCTGATTGATAGTCTGTTACGCAATTAAGGTGCCAGTAAATGTCTTCAGTAGATTCCATAATGCTTGGCTCTTTATAAAGCCATCTCTCTTTCTAACAAATTCAACTCATTCCTACTGCGCCAAACTCAATTGAATTTCTTTGCCATTTCTTTTTACCCCAAAACGGCGCAACAAAGAGGAATACTTCTTTCGTCGACCGAATCATAACCGTTTAGTTGAAATTTCAGTACATTCGTCACCGGCCTAGCCTTTTCCCAACTACATTGGGGTCGGCTTCTAGTCTAACCGGATCCAGCTTACTACCAGTATTTTACATGGATCGACTGCCTATCTGACCTCCACAACCCAGTAACTGGGTAATACAATACCCCTTGGTACGACTGGTATTCAGACTTTCGGGTTTCTGACTACCCGTAACGACTGTCAAAGATCCATGAATGGCAGCCGGGACAAAGGTTTAATGTGTTTTCCGAGGCACTAAGGGGTCTCGGTATGTAAAGATGGTCACCCATCCACAGACCAACCGCGGCAAACGTAGCTTAACCTGATCGATCGACCTGTGCGGCTTTTATATATTTAGCCACGGGCCCCTCCCTAAAAGTACATTAGTATGGTCAATATTAGCATACACACATAACGTTACAGTACCCTCGTATTTAATACCTGTCTAATATGGAGGACGCTTGCTATAGACCACCGAGCTGCTTAGTATTCAGTGCGTCCACGACGCTCCACACAATCAGTCTTCCTTTCATATCATATCGCGGTATTTACATATTGACCTGGAAAATCAAAGTTATGGTAGATAGGCGGTGTAGTAAAGACAAGCCGTAGGTGGCGCTGGAATAATCCACACCTTATTAGCACCCTAAGGCATATACGTTTGCTGTTGCTTTGTTCTGTACTTAATGCTTCTAAGGATTGTAAATGATATATATACATACAGGGTAAATTTTAAAAACGAAAACTGCATCATTGAATTTTTTTTAAATAAATATTTCTAGTCAGAAATCGAATCTGTTGATTTTGATTTTAAAAAAACACACACTGTATTATTACACCATTCGATAGTGTCCCTAATAAGGATCAAATTCTGGGAAGTAATGACATACGGCAAACGGGTTCGATTCCTGGCTAGAAATATAGATTTTTCAAAAATCCAATGATGCAGTTTTAGTTTTCATCAAAATCGGGCCCGAGACTCGTTTGAGTATTTTTCGCTATTCCTCAAATGTAGTTTCACTTGAAAAATTCGCCCTGTATATTACTTCTAAATATGTAAATATATTTAATTTTATTAACTAGACCTAGGGTTGGATGTTGAATGCAGCACTCAAATATGCACAAGCAAAAGATGGGGTAATTATGAAGCAATATGCGACCCAAACCTATTCTCGAGGGATGTCAAGAGCACAGGGAGAAGCTTCCTCCTGTCTGCTACTGACAACAAATCGCGATAACCAATTCATTTGCAAAACGTAGTGATAGAAGTAACTTTATCATTGTGTATATGCATAACGGACATTTATTTGTTTATTTATTATTCCCAAAATCCAGAGCTTTTTTAAATTTTATCTTAAAATATGCATACATATAAACTAGTCTTACAGCCAATTACTGATTTACAATTGAGCTATAGAATACATGTAGCAGAAACAAACATACAGAATGAACTGAACTGCTAGCACCATCTAAGCATTGCTAAGTGAACAGTGTGGGCAAAGGACATAATTTCAAATTCGTCACAGCACCTTGACCTCAAAATTGTTTGTCTTAGTTTTTACGCAAACCTGCGTGAACGGTGAATGTGGCTAAGTCCTACTAATATTATAAACGTGAAAGTTTCTATGGATGGATGGATGTATGTTACTCTTTCACGCAAAAACTACAGAAGGGATTTGGATGAAATTTGGCACACAGATGGTTTATAACCAGGATTAACATGTAGGATAATTTTTATCCCGATATTCCCACGGGTTCGAATCTTATGCGGTTGAAACCGCGGGGCGCAGCTAGTATTTTCATAAAGTTACAATAATTTCGGCAAGGAAATGAAACGTCATATCGTGTAACTCAATTATATAAGCAGCGTATAATTTTCTCACTACTGGGACACAGGCCTCCTCTCGGTGAAGGGTGTGGGCCGTAATCCACCACGCGGCCCTGTGCGGATTGATAGATGTCACATGTATTCGAATTTTTGGTTCTAGGACATGCCGGTTTCCTCACCATGTCCCCTCATCGTTTTGAGAGCAGTGGTGATGAAATAATTTACACAAAGTAAAGCGCCTGCCTGGGTTCGAACCTACGACCTACAACTCGTAAGTCGGGGCGATTATCACTGGGCCACCGCTGCTCTCGTAACTTAATTATTGGCATTAAAAAACTACGTTTTTTTTTATTTTCTCATAAGAAGGCGTAAACGGTAGTTAAGATAAGCTTGAAGGACATAATGAAAAATCTAAAAGCATTATGAAAGTAATTCGTCTTAGTGGCCCACTTTTAATATTTTCCGCGTCGTTAATTTACTTTGTAATAAGTATTATTACTCATACAGGGTAATTGTAATACATATTTACTTTTGAAAAATGGTTCTGTATATTTTTTTTTCATTAATGACGTTTTGTTTATTTGTACAAATAAACACACACACATTCACTATGTACATAGTGAATTTGAAAAGAAACTTCTAAATATGTAGTGTCCTTTCACAGTTATTATACCTCTGACAGCTGCGACCCAAGAGCAACCTTATTACAACAACAATAAAGATCACTAAGATTTTGACAGATTTGACAGTTGCAGCAACCTTGTTGGAATAATAATAAAGATCACTGTGATTTGGACAGTGATGCAAAATCAGAGATAAAATAACTGTGAATGGACAGTTCCATTCACAGTTATTTAGTATCTTCCAAATATTGACAAGTTTTTAGAAGTGGAACATCAGAAGTTGTTTTCTTGACAACTTTGCTTTAGGAGTGTTTTTTTGTCGTCTTTTTCTCACTTGAATTATGGCAACTGTGCGAGATTAATGTGTCTCTTTGCAAAAACACAATTGAATTAACAGTACTTATTTAATGTTTTGTTGTGACACCCATAAACATAATAGAATACAACAAAAGACGTGCTTAAAACAAACATTACAACGAAGTAATAAATTCCCAAAACACTTCAATTCCTTTGTTTAACTTCATAAAATCATACAAAATTTATTAATAATCAGCCTATAATGTTCCCACTGCTGGGACACAGGCCTCCTCTCTGTGAGAGGGTCGTAATCCACCACGCGGACCCAGTGCGGGTTGGTGGATGTAGCATGTCTTCGAATTTTTAGTTCTAGGACATACCGGTTTCCGATCAAAATCAAAAGTCATTTATTCAAATTAGGCTGAGAATCAGCTCTTTTTGAATGTCAAAATCACATAAGACATCCTGCAAAGCCCGCCTTTCACCAGTTCCTAGTGCTTTCTCTGGGAAGAAGTGGCGCAACAAACTCCCCAGCAGCACAGCTGTCTGTTCAGTTAGAAAAACACACCATGTTTTTCTTTACCGTTTTGAGAGCAGTGATGATGAAATAATTTACACAAAGTTAAGCATGTCTGGGTTCGAACCTACGACCTACAACTCGTACCTCGAGGCCACAACTGCTCAACAATAATTCATCCAACCTAATTTCGCGCCTTATTCGCGCACATTTCACAAGCCACTCACCGAACCCTAAAAAACAAACTGTCATCAACACTATCGATAACGAATGAATAAATGAATAATAAGTAAATAGAATAATAGTCGGTCACCGTCCACGTACATAATGTATGTTAGAAAACCTTTACCAAGGTATATGGGATCACGCGATTAAAAACTACTTCATTGTGTTTCTTACGATGACTATCGCGAAACGTGGCGTAAATAATTCAATTTATTATACTTTACCAGGGAGTGTTGTGTAAGCTTGAGTTTTTGTGGTTTTATAAAGATTTGTCGTTGATTTCAGCATTGATTTCGTGAGATTAGTTTACTGGTAGACGAGGTCGCGAATGGCAAAAATGTTATGTAGATTTTTTTGGCAGGGTTGTGATTATTTAGATTGTTTTTGGATAACCTAAATTAGAAATAACTCGGAGACAGCGAGATTGTTTGATTCTGTGGACAATCAAACTGACGAATCGCCAACTCGTCTGAAGGAAGCGTGGTAATCAATGCTCGTGCCTTCTCTGTATGAGAAGAGGCTCTGCAGTGGGACAATAATAGACTGCTACTTGTTATGATAACACAAAAAAAAACTGATTTCAAGCAGTAAGACAGTTCGTAGCTACGCTACGGTTAGATATTTCGTAGCAGTTCGTAAACTTCGTAGCACTTGCGTAGCGTCTTGTTGTGCACTCTCTAAGAATTTTACGAGGTCCTATATATACATATATCTATCATATTATATGCAATCCAAATCAAATGGATTATTGATGAAAAAGGTCTTTTAGTGTTTTTTAAAACCCTTTTCATGTCGTTAATAGAATTAAACACGATGATAAGAAAAAATGTAATAACCTCAAGTGTTTCAGCCAAGAACAATGTTCAATACAGCTAATACAATACTGCGGAGTCCCTAACGACTTGGGCGCGGTCCGTACAGTCACGATGTAAATTACTGTAAAGTCAGACTTGTATGAGAAATGCATTATTTAATATAAATATTTATAAGGCAAATTATTAAATGTAGGAGTGGCAGGCAAATGAAGCAGTTGTGCTGTTTTAGTTTGAAGTTTATTGCAATTTTATTTAAGAGTTATTATTTTTGAACGTCACTCTCGCTTGCACGAAAAATCACGATAAACATGTTTCAAACATCATCTTCAAACAATTGACAGAAACAGAACGATATTTTAAATGCTTTTGGCACGAAACACATGTAAAACATCGTTCTGTTTTAATGATTTCTGGTGCACGTGGGTGTAACTATAATATTAGTGGGACACTTCAGCTACGAAAAGACGTAGCATGGCTACGCTCATAACCGATCTGCTACGAGCTACGACCTACGCGTAAACTTATCTCCACAGCCGATCGATTCTGTGAAAGTCTCACCGTGAAAAGTTAGGTGAAGTGAGCTTAGAGTGAGCTGTCAATAGTGTCAATCCCTAGCATTAGTTGGAATGACAGCTCACTCCACGCTCACTTCACCTAAGTTTTCACGGTGAGATCGTTACAGAATCGCACTGCTGTATTTTGGATGTAATTTTGACTCGTTTGAATTAAAGAGATGCTATAGTATGGTTTAAGAAACAGGTGGGTCATCCGATATTGTAATTAGTAACGGCAACAAGTTCAACTACAAACTAGGTACAAATATGATGCTGCACAAGATTATAAAATAAACCGTTTTTGAAACATATTATTTTAGCACAATACAGGTTTATTTAAAGTTTAAATCATTTATGTTTATGATAAATGATTGTATTTCTGTAAGTAGGTATAGACAAACACTTTTACACGTGAATCATATTTTTTAACCGACTTCAAAAAAGGAGGAGGTTCTCAATTCGACGGTATGTTTTGTTTGTTACGCGATTACTCCGCCAATTGTGGACCGATTTTCAAAATTCTTTTTTTGTTCGAAAGGAGATACTTCTGAAGTGGTCACATAGTCACCAAGACAGGATCTGATGATTGGATCCTGGAGAAATCGAGGGCAACCCTCAAAATTCTGGTGAAAATTACAACTTAAAAGTGAAAAATAAAAACTTTTTTGCAAAAAAAAAAACAGACTTCCAAAAAAGACACTACAAAGTGAAAAATAACTTTAATTTCGGAAATCGGTGGCAAACTACGAAAATGCGAACCCAACGACACCGACTTCCGAAATTAAAGTTATTTTTCACTTTGTAGTGTCTTTTTTGGAAGTCGGTTTTTTTTTTTAACTGGATGAGGTCGGCGTTTCCTGTCTGACTACTCTGAGAAGAAAGACCGAAACAAACTCAGAGGTCACAGTCTCTTTTAAAGTAAACTTCTTATAGATTAAATATCAGTAAAACTTTAATTTTATTTCGTCAGAAATATTCGTTGTTAAACGTCAGAAGTTAGGTGCACCGTTCGAATTGTTTCCCTATGGAGAAAAGCCGGCAAGAAACTCCACGATTACTCTTAAAAATAACTGGCTTTTACAATGTTTTCAAATTACACATTCATATGAGTAATCGTACCTACTAAACGTTTTTTCGTACCCACCTGTACTTTTTCGTACCCACCTGTACTTTTTCGTACCCACCTGTACTTTCAGCACGAAATGTCTAAATTGCACTTTTGTTCCGCCGTACGTCGTTCGTGATTTCAGTGAAGCGTATCGAAACATTGTAAACTAAGCTGTGCAGTGCTCAGCACTGAACTGCTGACTAAATCGGGGATGTAGGTCAGCGTGCTGCTACTTAAGAGCTTGACGTAACGTGACTTTGTGCGTTTACGTTAAGTTGAAGATAGAGATGTGCTGTGTCATTGTTTTCGTATTTTTTTCGGTGATATAATGAATAATGTACACGTGTGTTAAAATATGAATAATTTAGATATTGTCGTTGTTATTTTGTTTTTCAAGTTTAGATAGGGTTAAACTTTTTATAGAACCAAATTATCACTGTGTTTGTGTGATAAAAGATTTTTATTAATGTAAAATGGTTGAAGAAAACACTTTTACAATTAAAAAATACATTAAGATAATAGACTCTGAGAAGAATACCGAAGCAAACTCAGAGGTCACATTTTCTTGTAAACATCAGTCATCATCTTGGACAGGCAACATGACCATACAGATTAGTTTCCGAGATGATCTTTTGATGAAATAACCACACAGATTCAGTGGACCTATCCAGTCAGTGCACGCGTTTGTCAGGCGGTTCTTGGTTGGTGGTTCTTTTTATTGTTTTTCTTTACATGGCTCTGTGACTTAGTATTAACATTTAAACATCGTAGTTTTAAATTTCTCACATTTCAATTATACCACGTGCATGACTGAAGCAATAAATTATTAAAAGAAATGCAAGTCCTATAAAAATTATATTTGCATAATTCTCATAAAAACAACATTTTCTTCTCGAGCATGCAAAGGGTCCAACAATAGCGACTATTTAAAAAAAAAAACTCCCACCATTTAAGCGAATCCGACTTTGACACACTTTGCGAAACTTTCATTAAAGCTTCATGTAATTTAATTACAATTCTCGGCTTACAAGAACTATTACGTAAAATTAGTACCAAAAAATTGGATCAAGGTTGGCTGAAACTGAAATGGCCCTTTTTGTTTACGTTACCTTTAATGAGTAGGCCGAAAATTCTTATCGGTTGCGTGCCTCAGTCGCCTGATCGACCACCAATGGGCATAACAGCTCATAATTGCTTCTCGTGAAACATAAAAGAGCTTAAACCGACGTCTGGGCTGATGCATATCTAACTATACTTTAGTTACATTGCGTGGATTTTACTGAGAGTGACCTTGGCACCCCCTCGCCCTGCTTCGACCCTCTACCGACAAATAAAATTTCGAATAGTCTGCTTCATCCAACCGTCGTAATCGTACCTCCAGCATTCGGTGTAATATAGTACGTAATAACTTGTATGTAGGGTATCATCTCGCGTGTCTTCGTGTGTCTTAAGCCGTTCCGCTGTTGCGATAGGCTTTTGTTTTGTTGGTACTGCAAATTAGTCAGCTGTTGCGAGTCGGCCTAGTACCTTATATGGTGGCTGAGCATATAGACGTGTTCTCTCTGTGCATCTGAATAATAATACGGGAATTCCTTTAATTTAACTGTGGATATCTCTTCGAATATCTAATAATATTTTGAGTGCAATCAAAGTGAAGTGGCCTAGAAAAACACTTCATGTTTTTAAGTTTATCGAAGTAAAATCGATCATTTTATGACCTACTTTTTATCTGTTTGGCGCATCTGTAATAAGCGATTAGGTATGTAAATAAAGTTCTTTCTAACTATGTACTTACATGCAGATGATAGATATACTGTTACATGTGTGCATTTCTAAAACATTACTGTCTTTTTAAAGTTAGCAAAACTCTAAAATCAGAGTGATTGTTGAGTCTGTGATTCTACCTATCTACTTAGGTATATGACATACAATTTAACAATACAGTTATTCCTAAAACTCTCCTAGTTTGTGAAACCTACTGAACTCAATCTGTTGTCAAATATGGTCATATTGTGATTTGATTGGCGGTCAACCAATCCCAGCAGTCACCATGAATTTAACTTCATGTTAGTTAATTCATATGTTGATCAGCTATTAAAAAACCCTTCATAGCCTAATGAAAAAAAATTCTACACATAGGTACAGTAATAATGTGTTAAGCGAATATGAACTACTAACTTATATGGCCTTAGTAACTTACTCAAAAACAACTCCTGTATTAACACATATAAAGCTTTACCTCCCTACAATAAAGTTATATGTAGTCATGAAACAAATACAGTAATCCTACTTATAGTCGTCGGTTATTAAGTATTGGGATCACGCCACGGTTACGTAATAGCTTTAAGACCATTTTTTTTTCTTTTTTATAGCCATATAAAAGTCCAGAGAGTCGCGTGTGTGAGATTCGATCTTCGTTGACAGACCGAGACCGACGTGAACGCCTTTGCCCCATTTAAAAAAAAGAGTTTTTTTTTATTAGCGTGCCCATTGCATAGTTAATAGGTCGTGCATTTGCATTCGAAGGGCCTTAGAAACTGCCGTGGCTAAGTGTTGAATATTAAAATTAAATAATAAGTTGTGCGGAATAACAGTGTAAACTCTGTTTGTTTTGAATTCTGTGTTGGTTCAGGTAAAACGTTTCAATTATTATAAAAACTAAAGAGTACCAGACAAGCTTCATTTCTATGTAAATTAATGCAGACTTGCAGTTTGTCGGGAAAGTGTATCCCCTATTGTAAGTGAAACTTCGAACGAAAATCTTGTTCCTATATTTTTTTCGGTCACTGTGCATTCCAAAGAATCCTAGCCCTAATAAATTAAGGCATTATAAACCAAAAACTCCACGAAACGAATAACTTCAAACGTGCAATTCGCGTATCTAGTTTAATGTAAGTACATGCAAATGTATGACCGTAGCGACCGGACAGACGTCACCCACTATACGTTACGACTATCACTGCATGCAAAACGGTGGGCTGACACGAAGACACACGCGTTGCTAACAGTAGGTACTTGAACTTGACTCGAGGTGTTGAACGCAAGTGACATTTACAATCAAAGTCTTTGACTCTCCACTCACACATTAATGAACTGAGGGATTCATCATCCCCCTGCCCTTGTCTGAATTTATTTGGGGTCCGTATAGCATGTTTTCTTCGATAAATCGACTAGAAACCCTCATAATTTTGAGGTTTATTTGATAGTTCTATTGGTACTGAACACTCAGTTTAGGAAGAAATTGATAACTTTGTCGAATGATTAACTATTGAGCACTTTTAAAGGACCTCAGAAACCTGAAACCTGGCACTAGCCTTCTTCTTAGTGGTCACTTACTTTCTAGCCATATTATATCATAGAATGAATGAATCGAAAGTTAAATTAAGAACATGAAATGTTTTAATAGGCCATTTTGCTCGTAAAAATTCTTCAACAAACCTATGACGTCATAAGTCACGCGAGTGAGCTTTGAGCTGTGAGTTGGTGGTCGCGTTCTCGCGGGGGTAGGAACAGCTGCGAAGCTGTGGCGCCCTAGTCGGTACCGGTGGCTGCAGGCTGCTGACAGCTCGATGCTGGAGAGTGAAGAGGAGTCGCCGTTTGTCGTCATCTCCCTGCCGGTGTACTCCACTGAGGCTTTCGTGAGTTGGTTTTTTTTGTTGCTATTGTAGCTGCTTTGGGCTGAGTGATTAATTAACTCTGCTGCGACGTGCTTCAAGAGAACAGCTGAGATAAGGTAGTACCGAACATACTTGATAAGTATTAGATATGTCAGAGTGATTGGTAATTTGATGTATTAATTGAAAGAGGTTACACTACAGCTAGTTTGCAACCACGAAGTCACAGTGACTTTGCAACAAAGACTCTAATAACATGGGGTCGGAACTAGACGTAGCAAACCAGTGGGGCAGTTCTTGTAATTTTAAGAACGTTCACAGACTGATCTCAGTCTCAATCTGTCAAAAATACCTCTATTTTCTCTACATTTGTGACAAGTTTTTGATATTTACAGTCGCTGAGATGATATTACGACTTGATTTTGAATGTTTTTAAGTACGAGAGTTGGTATAGTAAGTAGTAACCAGTAAGTATACTAAGAGTATACTTATAACCTTTTTCAAATATGCGTCAAATTACCCGGTCAAGCAATCCGCAGCACAGATTATTTATTTTTTAAGTGTCGAAGCATCATGCTGAGATAGAAGCCTTTTGGCCTCGTATAGGACTTTCTGTTTTTATTTTTATTTTTGTTACTTTTTTCTATATACTTAATTTGGTTTTTTTTTTGACTGTATTTAGTTTATGTACGAGTCGCAATAAATACTTTTTCTTTCTTAGATAGAAAACATGTTATAATAATCGCATCTAGTTTAATATTTCTTTGAAAAATGTTCTTTCCTACCGGAAGCTTTTCATGTGAGTACATTATGTAAGTGGACTCAAAAGGTAAAATTCAAGACTTGTTAACGCACAATTTTATAGCAAGCAAGGTATTTATTATAACTTTGCCTAGCCCATCGGAGCTCATTAGCGTGCTAGTGTACTCTACGGCATTATTATGTACTTTACATAAATACATACTCATAATAACTGCAGCCATTACAGTTTTGCTTAATAACAGCATAGGTCAACGTGGTTCATAATAAAATCAGTCTTAACACCTAACTGCAGCTCATTTGTGTTTCAAAGTTGGAAAATCCATGAATTTTTTTCCAAGATCATTACTAAGGACTTACAAAATCCATTTAAAAGAAAATGGAATAGCTAATGTGTTCTTATCAATTACATAAGCCGATGTTTTCCTTGAGTATTCAAATGAATTGCGTGTTGCGACCCTGGTTGTCGAAAGGGCCCGTCAAAAGTGAGGTTATGTCACAAATGCGTTAATGAATGCGTAGTATTTAAATAATTTCTAGTGTTTGTTGTTGCTAATGGTAGTTATTAAGTTCAGGGTAAAAGTAATGGGTGCTAGAGTTTTTTGAGAATGGTGTAGCAAGGTTTTAATAAAACCTTATCGTTCTAATGGGTCTCAGCCCTAACTTTTAAGCTTGGTGTATTTTTACTGAAAATATGTAACTTTGAATGAGCATTAAAAAAATACTAACTATTTATAAAATGAACTTAATACCCATTGTGTAACCTGCCGGTTTTTGCAATTCATATTAAGTATAGGTAGGTATATGTAAGTTGGTCAGAAACCAATTTATTTAGAATAAATCCACTTTCCTTTGCGTTTTACACGAGTATTAAAAAACACCCCATAAAATATCCACGAGCCCTTTTAATTCAACTTCCTTATGGATACGAAATACAATTTTCCTCGTAAACGACAAAATGACTAACATTTTCAGACATATTAATTTCAAACGCCGCAGTCCACTACTTATGCAGCAATTTGAGACGTGACCTCGACGAAGCGTGCCCCTCACACGTGGTGGACGATAGATGTGTACAGACCAACATACAGAGACCCCCGAACCATCACTAATGGCCCTAAGATTCGCGTGAATGCAGAACTTTCGCGCGGGGGTGGGGAGGCCAATTCCCTGGACACATTGCTACGTTATTCTAATTGCACGCACAGACCTGCGATAAGGGTGTCCTTGGAAGACGGTCAGTACCACCGGCCAAGGACTTCGGAATAATTTGGATGAAGCAGGGCTTTTGTTTACACGGTCAGTGGTCGGTCGGACGCCGGTGGTGCTTGTCCTCGGTGGTGACTTGTCGTGACAACATACCACGGATAAAGATTCGGTATTGCGCGAACAGCGAGGAAGATTTCAGGGTTTCTATCATGGTGAGAGTTCATTTTCATTAAGTTTATCTTTAATCATTTCGTTATTGAGAAAGCTTATTGACGTGTTAGAATAATTCGTAACCATATTTCGTTTTGAGTTAAAAGAATATTGAAAGAACTCAGTCGTACTTGGCAAACATCCAAACTGTCTGCAATTTATTTTATTGCGCAATTAAATAAAATTTATTCATTTTACCCATAATAAGGTGTAATCGACTCATCGTTTCTTATCATCAGATAAAGAATGAATTCAGTCAATATCGGAACATTTTTTTTTTAAATCATCATGAATAACAAAACAAAGAAACATAACTGAGAATTAGTGAGAATACCTATTATTGCTTTGTATGGTATAGCAATACTCATCCCAGAATAGGTAGTCTATTTATGCTTATGTTTCAGATATTATTTCAAGTTAAACAAATATCAACTGTATTATTATGGTTATTAAGTTGATTTCAGAGTGACTAGCACTATTGAAAAAGTTACAAAAATGTTTGAAGTTGTAGCGTAAACTGAACTATATTGTGTAGGAAATAAAGTTAATTTTTCATAAACTTATATTTGTTTACATTTTTGGCAAATAAATCGCGAATGCAAATTACGTATCCTAATCACAAAAAAAACTTCAAGCTTTGATTCATTAATTTATTAACTTAAAACTGTAAAAAATCTATTACAATAACTAAAGACATAGACAGAGACATAAACACATAAAAAAAAACAGTTCAGATTAAAACAAAAAAAAAAAACTAATTTAACAACACTCATGTATCTCTCTCACAGTACTTCTGACATGCCATGGTATTTCAAATCAAATTTTCGCAAAAACACCGCTTACATTCGAGTCGCATAACAAAACTGGGTTAAAAGCAATACCTATTCGCGGGAAGCCAAAAAATCACGCCAACGACGGAAGCAGGGGAATTTACCAAAGAACCGTAAAATTCTGAATAAATCCACTTTCCTTGTTGCATTCCGTACACTTCAACCATTGAAAAAACGTTAAAATGTTACCGGTGGAATAAACTTGCATTACAATGCGATGTGTTATATTATCGGACATGAAGTCAAATAGCTCAGTGGTTCTCATTTGTCATCGTTTTACGTCAATTTTTGCTTTACTTTTGTTAAAAAAATCAAGATTAAACCGCGAGTGGAAAAGTTCTGCTAAAATAAAGCAGAACTAACCTTTCACTGAGAGCAGTGGTGGCCCAGTGGTAACGGCCGCGACTTGCGAGCTGTCGGTCGTAGGTTTGAACCCAGACAGGCCCTTTACTTTGTGTAAATTATTTCATCAGCACTGCTCTCAAAACGGTGAAGGAAAACATCGTGAGGAAACCGGCATGTCCTAAAACCAAAAATTCGAAGACATGTGACATCTACCAATCCGCATTGGGCCCGCATGGTGGATTACGGCCCACTCCCTCTCACTGAGAGGAGGTCTGTGTCCCAGCAGTGGGAACGTTATAGGCTGATTATGCTACGTTTCACTTGTGTTTCATTTTCTCGTCGTCTGAAACTCGAATGGGCAAAACATGACAGCGGTTAGTCTGTGATATGCTGTCATGTAATTTAAATCTAATTTAAATTCATATTTAAAGATCCACCTCTACGATAAAGTCAAATTCATTTCGTCTAAAAATCATAGCCAATGCAGGTTCTTTTCGTATGCATGTCAGTGAAAATTCGCATTTAGTTTGCACATTCATCAAACAACGTATTCGTGTCAGGGGCACAAGGCTCCATAGTTTTAGGTCGGGCCGCTTATATACCGGAATAACTGAAAACATTTACTTCTGATGACGTCATTCGAAAGCCTAATAAAAGCACTTGAAGCCTAAATTCGTAGGAATGTTGTACCTTTCGACTGGTTGAAAGAAGCACGGGCTCCCATTGACCTGAATAAAATAGCTGTAATATTTCTTCGGTATTTAGTTCGTTAGTGGTATGCTAGGTATGTTGAACCGTAAAGTTAATAGCTTCTAATGAGTCATTCATATAATTTTAATAATTCTATTAACTTATAATTAAACAAGATTTAATAGCCCTGCAACCAATATTTCCTGTCCTTTGTCTTAAAAACTTCTTTTTCACAACAGAAAAATTCTTACCTTGCCGTCGCGTCCGTACCGAGTGAAAAGAAACAAATGAATAAGGTAATTAATGAAGCTGAAGCATGTGTCTCATTAGGCTGTAGGCAAGTCATTAAAACTTTGGCACGTGTGATTTTTCTAGGATAGACACCGACTTTACTTTTACTTTACTTTTTCTTCATAAAATGTCGCACTCGTCATTTGGGCACAAGCTATAATTAATAGGTACCATTCTTCTCTCTCCCTCTATCGCTATGTGCTCTTCTGCAGTGCGATTCTGTAACCATCTCACCGTGTAAACTTAGGTGAAGTGAGCGTGGAGTGAGCTGTCATTTGTGGATTGACACTATTGACAGCTCACTTCACCTAACTTTTCACGGTGAGATTTTTACAGCATCGATCGGCTGGTCTAGCCTAGCTCTTCTTCGCGTAGGTGAGTATTCTTCACTTTTTGCATTTAAATCTCTGCCAATCTATAATGGCCTTTGCACTATACATGAGTATTTTATAACTGACTCTACAACTTGCTTTGGTAGTCTACAGATTAATCTTCTACCGCCTTATTACAAAACGAATTCAAACTTTAGATCTAGCCTAAACCTTCCAGCCAGTTACTGTATTTTGAACTTTATTCCGATAAACGTTAAATTCTTACTGCAAAATTGACGTCTTAGACTCGGGTTTAACTCGTCAGTTTTGGTAATAAGAACTTTAACGTTGTCGGATTATAGTTCGAATTTTCAAAATGGCTCGATGGCTTAATCCTGGTTCTAAAGATAAACATTAATAACATAACTTGATTCTGCAATGCAGTTCTGTCTGACAATATTTAATAACTTAATAAATTGGCGATGAGTAATCAGGTATTAATAACTCTAAATTATCCCCTTTCTTTTTACAATGTACGGTCACCAAAGGAGATAAGTGACCAGGGTCGTCGGATATAGTTGAAGTTTAGTAAGAAACCGATGGATGTTTTCGAATGAAATTTAATTTGATAAATGAACTGTTTGTTTTCTATTAGTTAAATTAAATTTTACTGGTAAACATCCATCGGTTTCTTACTAAACTTCAACTATATCCGACGACCCTGGTCACGTATTTCCTTTGGTGACTGTACAACTTCGGTGTTTCGAACTAAAGCGGTCACTATGCTGTCAAGAGTAACCATTAACAATGACGTTTCACAAACAGGCAGCGAGCTACGGCAAAAAGAACGGCATGTGGTACGGCGGCACAGCGACCGGCGCGACCAGCGCTTGGTCGCGAGCTGGCACTCGCAAGCAGTCGGTCGCAGAATCCGATGCTCCTCCCCCGGGCGGCGGCAAGCCTACCAGTGGGCGCGTCATCAGGATCATCAATAATATGGACCATTCTATACAGGTAACAGCCATTAAGATCATCATCCGCTTAGCTTTTTTCCAAGAATTATAGGGGGAGTACAAAGAGGAAACCAGCGAGGTGATTGCGTAACACACTAACAGTAGCAATGGCTTTCATTTTGACAGTTCAACAACATTCATTGCGTTATTAACGTTGTTGAGCAGACAAATATTTCGAAGATATGAAGCAGTGGATTAGTAATATCCATTAAAATGATTCAGATAAAAATATAATCGAGTGTGCTTTAATTGACTGCGTTTGTGATTATATGGTAGGTACCCAATGGTCTTAGCTGCCGTTCATTCCATGAGAAATTGTTCGTTACACGGAACTTATAATAATTTATATATATTTAATAATTTATTCATTTTTAGAAATTTGCATCAAAATGATTTACGATAATTATATTCAAATCAAAAGTACCACATTCCCACTATTCAATTACATGTTACTAAGAGGAACACCGCAATTAAAATGAATACAAAAACCCTGTATTTTATACCCATAATGTTAAAGGCATCGTAGATTGCGAGGCTCCACACTAAATGCGATTTCACGCCAAAACGATTTGTAGTGTATTAATAAAAGCTTTCAGTGCAAAGGCCTTGGTGAGTAAACACTGGGGATTGCCGAAGCTTTGCGAAAGCCGAGGTCGGCTCATAAGTGGCCATATTCGTATTAGAGAACTATTAGGGATGTAAGGTAATGTTAGGTTTGGAAAAGCTTATAAAGGGTTATGGTGAACACTGGAAAGTACTTGTAATTTTTGTAAAATTTAGAGTCGTTGTTTTTAATATTGCCGTTTTTTTTTTATTAGGTATAATATCCTCGAGTTTGAACCAGTAATTGCCCATAATGTCCCATAATTAGTTTAAAAAATTCCGGACCTATAAACTTTATAGGTCCGGAATTTTTTATTTGTGACCTTTAAGCGTTGTACAGCCACCACAAGAGATAAGCAACCAGGGTCGTCGGATATAGTTGAAGTTTAGTAAGAAACCAAAGGATGTTTTCGAATTAAACTTAACTTGATAAATGAACTGTTTGTTTTGTTTTAATTAAATTAAATTTTATCCGAAAATATCCATCGGTTTCTTACTAAACTTCAACTATATCCGACGACCTAGGTTACTTATTTCCTTTGGTGACCGTACATTCATAAAATTATCTTTAGTTACAAACCGTTGATGATTATCTGTAATTTAGGTTCCTAGGTGCAGCTTTACACTATTTTGTATATCACGAAGTGGCGCGCGCTTTACTTGTGGTAAAGTTGTCAAAAAATAAAAGGCCCGTTTTGACATTGACAGTTCTAGTAGTTAATAAAGATCAAATTCGCAAAAGACGTATTCGGTTGTATGAAAGACAGACAGGACTGACAGGTGTCAAGAACGCATTCTCAAATGTCAAAACAGGCCTTTTA
This sequence comes from Apamea monoglypha, assembly GCA_911387795.2. Lineage (NCBI taxonomy): Eukaryota > Metazoa > Arthropoda > Insecta > Lepidoptera > Noctuidae > Apamea > Apamea monoglypha. Next base: position 16,675,814 of record OU426924.1, read on the forward strand.
TTTTTTGATAACTTTAACACACGCTATAAATGTGTGCGTGAAGACGAGTAGCGTCAGTACACAACACACACACGGACATAAAGTACACACTTTCGAATCCGCCATTGTCTCGGACGGTACCGAGAGTTCCTGCGCTTACACACACATTCAGAGTGTGCACTTGATAACCAAAAGTAAAACGCGCATCGTTCCATGAGATAAAAATACTATACCTAATTTAATTTATTTTGATAAGGTTTTTATGTAATGCATTTGTTTGCAGTGTCGTGTTTTATTAAACTTACGTACAACACAGCCGTTTGAGGAGGTGTTGGAAGATTTAGGACAAGTACTGAAGATGAGTGGAGCCAAGAGAATGTACACAATAACTGGTCAAGAGGTAATACTGAACTTCTCTTTCTTAGGGCCGTTTTATCAATTGACAGAATTTTTTTTATACGTGGAATAAAATTGACGTCTGACAGTTTTTGTATGGAAGAACTGTCAAAAATTCAAAAAATTATTTCTCGGATAAAATTATCTGGCGTTGGAAAAATTAGCCCTTAATCTTTCAAGCGTATCGTTTGGTCTAATATTTGAACGGATCTTTATATTCTTAAAAAAATACTGTAAAAAAAATACTGTAAAAAAATACATATTGACTCCTTCGACTGCCTCGTTGGTCTAGCGGTCGCAAGCGCTACTGCTGAGCATGAGGTTCTGGCTGGGTTCGATTCCCGGGTCGGGCAAAGTGTCATTAGGTTTTTCCTCCTTGAGTTTCTGAGTAGCAGCCCGGCCTCTGGCTTTGTGTGCAAGAGGCTCGCCCCTATTACATGGGACTTAAACATAACTGGCGAAATGTGGGTGTATCATAGGTACACCTCTGCCTAACCCTTCGGGGAAACCAGGCGTGACGTTATGTTATGTTATTTATATATCATAAGCGCTAGAACTACATACACTCTACAGTCCAGTATTGGACATTTCCGGGACAACTGTAAAGTTAACACTTCGAGATAGGGCTTGACCGCTACAACTACCCACATGCAACGCTATTATTTTTAGTTACTCTATCATAGAATTAGTAACTAAAAGACATAGAGTTAGTAACGAGAAAGACTGAAGCTGTGACGAGACAGTGCTCCCTTACCCAAACCATTCGTTCCACCCGCTAAAGACCTCACACCTGGACATGAGTTGCCTTGGGTAACCTGGAAATCTCTAAACAGACTCCAGGCCCAGGTTGGCTGAAGCAAGGAAAACCTGTTCGGGTGGAGATTCATAGACGACTCCGCCTTGGAGTGTAAATGTGGTACTTTTCCACAAACGATGGAATAGTTAATATCGTGTCTTGCGTGTCCTGTCAGCTGCACGTTACAGGAACTGATGGACGCTGGTGATGGCGCCAAACAAGTAGCCGAATTCTGGGCCGAGTCCATTTAGACTGCTATCGACACGCTTAGAAGAAGGAACTAAAAGTATTGATACTTTCAGGTGAGAAGTTTTTCTCAGCTGCGGAACGAGTTTGCTGATGTGGAGACATTTTACTTGGGCTCGCTGATGGTGGCTCCAGCCTTGAGCCCTGGAGTCAGTGCTCCGTTACCTATTGAGTCGCCTATTAGAAGGTTTGTAACCCGTTTCAACTGATTTGTTAGTGTTTTTAATACTGTGTCTCTTATTATCTAAACTAATATTGTAAAGAGAAAGAAAAATTGTGTGTTTGTTTGAGGCTTTTAAACTAAAATAGCTTTCAAACTAAAATAGCTTTCACACTAAAATAGCTTTCACACTAAAATAGCTTTCAAACTAAAATAGCTTTCAAACTAAAATAGCTTTCACACTAAAATAGCTGAATAGATTTGAATGAAATTTGACACATGGGTAGACCATGACCTGGATTAGGACATGAAACACTTTTTATCCTGATATTCCCATGGGATCGAGCCTTATGCGGGTGAAACCGCAGGGCGTAGCTAGTAATTAATATATTAATGACACGGTGCCAGTGTATTTATTATCCTACTATCCTAATAATAATATTATAAATGCGAAAGTTTGTATGGATGGATGGATGGATGGATGATTGATACTCTTTCACGCAAAAACTACTGAACGGATGAAATTTGGCACACAGATAGTTTATAACCAGGATTAACACATGGGACTTTTTATCCCGATATTCCTACGGGATCGAAACTTATGCAGGTGAAACCGCGGGGCGCAGCTAGTTATTTATACATATATACTTTATTGTACAGTCACCAAAAGAGATAAGTAACCAGTGACCCCGGATATAATTGAAGTTTAGTAAGAAACCGATGGATATTTTCTAATGAAATTTAATTCGATAAATGAACCGTTTGTTTTCTATAAATTTTATTCGAAAACATCCATCGGTTTCTTAATAAACTTCAACGATAACCGACGACCCTGGTTACTTATCTCCTTTGGTGACCGTACACCACTAAAATACATAATAAAAAAATAGATAATGCTAAAAGTAGCTATGGCTCACTGAACAAGACCACGAATTTGGACCCCGACAGTTGCACTATTAGTACTACCCACTCTTCTATGTATCTAAATCTATAAACAGTTAAAATATAGTTTCAGTTTAAAATTGTAAGGCCATAAAATAATACTGGACAAGCACGAATCATAATGTCGTGAGTTGTAGATCTCGATCACGAGGCAACGTGGCGGCTCCTCCGATGGCTGAGGACATGCGCGGGAGACGCGCGAGGAGCAAAAGTCGACCTCGCGTGCTGTATGCGCCGGAAGGAGAAATCGTTCGTAATTCAGGTAATGAACAGATCAATCAACACAGCCCAAAGAAGTCTATCATCAGCCCCTTCTAGTTCTTCTTAAAAAATATCTTCTTAGGGCTGATTTTTCCATAGCCAGATAATTTTATCAGAGAAATAATTTTGAATTTTTGACAGTTCTTCCATACAAAAACTGTCAGACGTTACTTTTATTCGAGGAATAAAATTGACGTTTGACAGTTTTTGTATGGAAGAACTGTCAAAAATTCAAAATTATTCCTCGAATAAAGTTATCAGATAATTGAAAAATCAGCGCTTAGTCAACAAAACTATCGTTTGCTATCTGCATTATTGTGTTCCCAAAAAGAAATAATGCAACATTCTTAATATTTGTACAGACTACACTCTACTAGAAGTTCTTAAAGAAGAGCCGATCCGGGTGACAATTAGAGGTCTGCGGCGCACCTTCTACCCGCCCATACATCACGCACCCATTGACAACTCCCCGCCGGAGAAGAAACTACAACTTGACTGGGTGTAAGCAATCTACAAAGATTAAGTCATTAAGTGTTTCATTAAGTCTACAACAGTATGGCACAAGCTAGAATTTCTATCTTCAAAATAAAATATTCTTTTGTAAAACTATCGCCTGTATGATACGAATGCTGAAAAATCATGGTGAATTATTGTTAAAGACGTCAGCTTGGTAAACTGTTGAGCGAAGTCAAGTGAAGTACACAAATTGTTTAAATTTAAGTAGTTCTAGGACTTATTTAAAAAAACTTAAAAAAAAAATTTAAAAATCTTTCACCTTAATCTAAGTACATAATAAGTTAAATTACCTGAATTCCCACAGCTATGGCTACCGCGGCTCTGACACCCGTCGCAACCTGTGGGTGCTGCCTACAGGAGAGCTGCTGTACTACGTCGCAGCGGTCGCCATCATGTACGACAGAGATGAAGAGTCCCAGCGACATTACATCGGACATACGGAAGATATACAATGGTAAACCTTAACATTTCGTACCTCGTCCGCTTTTGCGTCGAATTAGAGGGCGGTATGGTTTTGTTCAGAACATTCTCTAAGGATAGCTGTGGATTTCTGAAAACTATTCCTGTTGATCTGGCAGAAATGCATTAGGTATTCTACTTTCCTACATTAGTATTTTGAAGTGAACTATCGAAAAATTACCCGAAAGAAAGAAAATGCATTTATTTGTGACGCAGAGAAAGAACACAAACACAAAAAAATAACAAGTTAGGGGAAAATATTCGTCACATCCACGCAAAACGGCGAAAACCCCGGCCTGTAGTATTTTATTAATACAAGCGTGTCCTCAGCATGGAGCTGCACCCGTCCCGCGAGCTGGTGGCGAGCGGCCAGCGCGCGGGGCGCGGGCGGCGCGCGCAGGCGCACGTGCGCATGTGGAGCGCCGACACGCTGCAGACGCTGCACGTGTTCGGCATGGCCGAGTTCGAGGCGGGCGTGGCCGCCGTCGCCTTCTCGCAGCTCGTGAGTACCAACATGGTGTGGAAGGAAAAGCCATGTGGCAGGTCGGCCAAAGACTTTAATTTGAGCTATTTATTTAATCACCACTGGTCTCGAAATGGTGAAGGAAAACGTCGGCAGGCAAACGGCCTTTTTTCTAAAACCAATAATTCCTAACTCGCATCGGGCCCGCATAGATTACGGTGCACTCACAGAGACGATCTTTGTGTCCCAAGACTAGGAATACGGTATGCATTTGGCTTGGTAGGTTAATGATGCCCATTTCGTCATCTCTCATCGTTCCTATATAGGCCTATACATACTGTCTTTTTTTTTCGGATGGGAAATTATCAAATGCAGGTGGAGCGGAAGGGAGTGTCAGACTCTTACTGACTAAAACCTACCCATGTTCCTTCCTTTGCCCTTTATGTTCCGGGGTAGCGGTAACCCTTTCGGACAATCCCGCTGACCTGGCAATAGATACTGTCTTGATCGGTTAGCAATGTGTATCTTCTAAAGTTGACACTGATAGTTATGACAACTTTGGAAAACCCTTAAATTTTTTTTAATGATTGAAGTGTTTGTAGACCCGCTGACCCGGCAGACAATCCCGCTGACCCGGCAATAGATACTGTCTTGATCGGTTAGCAATGTGTATCTTCTAAAGTTGACACTGATAGTTATGACAACTTTGAAAAACCCTTAAATTTATTTTAGATTGAAGTGTTTGTAGATACCTAAAGGTTTTATTTTCCCAACAGAACGGCGGTAGCTATGTGTTGGCAGTGGACGCTGGCCGCGAGAGCATTCTATCGGTGTGGCAGTGGCAATGGGGACATCTACTCGGAAAAGTTGCTGTAAGTTCAAACTTTTTATTTTAATAGGATTTTTATTATTATCTTCATCCACAGCCGGACTTCACCCACAGCATACGCCTCTTTTTTCTTAATAATTCATTAAGAAATTTGGACTATATAACTTAATTGGATTTCACCGTAATTTAATAAATACCAGCGGGCATTTAGTAATTTTCCAAGTGTACAAGGTGCCGAAAAGCTTCCTTTTTTTCGTTTGAGTATTTATACCCTGTCCATTAGGTTAACCGTTTTTTGACAGCTGTCTTAGAACGTACTTATTCCAGATTACGTCAAAGTCAACTTTAAAATGCGTAATAAAATAAATATATAAAGTGCCTTATCTTATTGAATTATCTTATTTATGGCTTCTAACATACATTATAATACCGTACGTGTATCAATAAATGTATTGTGTTTTGCTGCAATCACTAGTTCTATCTGTCAAAAAACGGTTTACCTAATGGACAGGGTATAACAACATTAACCTTAATTTGTGATTATTTAGTAACAACACCATAAAGTTATCGGAAAACAACACTATAAACAATAGGTTCTTAACATAGTTACGAGTATATGCGTGTTCTGCCTTAATGATTTACTTTTTCTACGGAGTATTATGACTGCAAACTTCATAATGTTGTAAGATAAGCACTGTTTACATGCACAATATTCTATGGGGCCACACTTTCTGCTGTACAGAGAATTTATGACGTTGTCGATAGGTACTACGCCATCAGAATATCCAAGCATGATTAGGTACTGATACAGCGTGTATCCGAAATGTGTGTGGTACAGAACATCAGATTGAACAACTTTCTCTATGAGACCAACATTGCAATCTTGAAAAAAATATCAACAAAACATCAATACCTACTCGACCGAAAATGTATGGGACAACTGATTATTTTTTATAATACAAGACCGCGCATTTCTGATACACGCTCTATACGCAAAGCAGAGGGGCAATTCTCGGAATTTTAAGAACGTTCACAGTCTGATCTCAGTCTTAATCTGTCAGAAATACCTCTAACTTCCCTACATTTTTGACAAGTTTTTGACATTGATTGTCGCTGAGATGAGATTGCGACTAGATTTTGAATGTTTTTAACCATGGGAATGGGCCTTCTAGTTTATGGTGACATGTGTCTTATAAATTGCATCGTGTAGGTACTATACTTAAGCTTGTATAGAAACCTTAAAACAAAATGCATAATTCATGAATACCGAAATTTAACCTCAGATACAAATAGGTACACTTAAACCTATCTGCATTCAGGTATTCGAGTAACTAATATGACATTACGATAAATTTAATAAAATCTAGATAAACAATGGAATGTATAATATGTTTATGACGTACTGTCTGCAACCTTGTGAACCCTCAAGGTTGCTGAGTACATTAAGATGTGGGAGCCGTGTTAGCACCGATATCAACCCATAAACTTTGTCACCTAACCTGAGAAACGCGAGGGTTGCTTTCGTGACGTTTTTAAAATGTCCCCGCTTTTTAATTTAGAAAGGAGATAGGATCTGAGATATGGGTGCCGCAGAATGCATTTATTTTAGGTGTGGTCGTGGAGGATTTTAAAGTATTCCGAGAATTTTTAATGTGTTTGTTAAAAGATTGCCTTTTTATATCACCGTACCTTTTAGGTGGAAAATTAAAAAATAAACGTGTATCTAATTGATACTTTTTGGAATGTCTTACAGGTTTTTTAAACATCACCTGTGGTCGCTACTAAATTAAGAAAGAGTTGCATAGGCAAATTAAAACTATGCTTCAACATTGGTGAAGAGACATATTCATTGATCTGAAGGCCTAGTCACAATCTCATCTCAGCGACAATTAATATCAACAATTTGTCAAAAATGTAGGGAAATTCGAGGTATTTTTGACAGATTGAGACTGAGGTCAGACTGTGAAAGTTCTTAAAATTACGAGAATTGTATTGATCGTGCCCACACTTGTTTTTTTACGACGAATTCTGAATACGAGAAAAGAGATCGCAACAAAAATATCTCTTTATTTCCTTAAAAAATGAAGGAAATAAAAGGTTCATTAAATTTTTATCGTGATACGTGTACAAAAATGTATAAATTCAAAGAAATATCTTAGCCATTAAGTAAAGAAAATACTAGGTACATATTTGTTTTTCTTTAAAAAAATAAAGTGCAACGTAAACAAAGAAACAATAAACTGAAAGGAACCCATTTTCGCAATCGCAAAGAAACGAAAAACTCCATCCATAGATTACGATAAGGCGTGCAAATGCAAGCTCTACGAAAGCATAAATCAGTTCGTAGCGCTTGGTCGCAAGTTCAACACACTTGGACGTGGCCCCGCCCCCTGGCTACGAGCTACGATACGGCTACGAATTACTGAGTGCTACGAAATAAAAAATATAGGCATAAATACATTATTATTGGCTACTTTTTGTTCAATCTTTGATAATTGTTCTTTATTTCGATAAAATCATTTATCTGCTACGGGGTTACGAGTAACAAAGTGCTACGAAACTATTTTTTTCCTTTTTTTTTAAATTGGCACCTATCGCAGTGGTCCTATTTATGGTGAATTACAACATTTATCCTGGATATCATCATGATCGTCATCTGCCTACAGCAGTCCACTGCTGGACATAGCCCTCTCCTATTGCGGGCCATTCAACTCGATCTTCGGCCACTCTCATCCAGCTGCTACCAGCCACTTCTGAAAATTGTATCGAATAATTTTTGTCGAATCATTTTCAACTTTATCGCTAAAGTATTAGGTTCAAGGTTGATTGGGAAAATTTTACAGTTTCTGGTAGCTTGACCTGCTGGCGTCTGTACACACTCATAAAACAAAAAATATCAAATAATATGGTACCCTAAAGTGTGACGTATATATGTATATACATATTTCCAGCTTCCCAAAAAAAAAGTTCAAACAATGGCTACAGTAAATGTGCTTAGAAGTACCAATTAAATTAACCCGTTAACCCGTCATAGAACCACGCAATTCATCAAAATGGCTTCCCTATGGTAATAAACACCATGCTAGCAAACAATCAATCATTATTAAATAACCACGATTGGTCTTAAGTAACACCTATTTTTATTACAAGAAAAATATTAAAATATTTTTCTCGGTAGCCAGGTAATAATTCTTCATAATTGTCAAGTACCATCTTATCGCGTCACGCGACGACTCCTGAACATGGTTGGTACATTATGTACGTGTAAGGAAAAAAGCGTAGGTATAGCTAAATATAACTTTTGTATAGGTATTTTATTTACTGAGTTACGGTTATGGTTTATTTATGATGGCAACATTCAGAGCTTTTTCTAAAAAAATAAATAAAGACAAAGACAAAAGATATTGATTCGCAGGATATGGTAGTAGTACTAACTTGGTAAGTAAAAATTATGTGCAGGACACATCCGGTAATTGTTTTTTCTTTTTAGTTTAATTAGTAACATTTTTAATTTTCGCTTAGTATTTGAACTCATGTTATGATTTTAACAATAGTAATGGTATCCCACCTATAACATAAGTATCGAAGTATAAAACGAAGAAGTAGGTACCTAAAACTGAATAACGATATCTTCGATAATATAGAAATGACTTGATTTTTAAAAATAACAGTCCGTACAAAACATTTCATTGGTGATTGCAGACTTTGCAAGAGGAGCTCACTGGTGCTGCCTTCCATCCACTTGACGATAACTTGCTCATCACACACGGAAAGGGACACTTGGCGTTCTGGAATCGCAGAAAAGATGGATTTTTCGAACGCACTGATATTATCAAGCCGGTATGTTCTTTAATAAGTAATTTAAATTATTTCCAAAATGAGGTTCTATTTGATATTTGAATATGCTTAATATGTCCACGCAGATAAGGAACGCGCGAGTCGTTTCCCGCGTAAGTTGTAGAGTGGAGATAAATCAATTTAAAAACCGTAATTATCGGTTTTTATAACTTTTTTTATTTTTTTACAGCCGTCTCGTACACATGTAACTGCGTTACAGTTTGAGCAAGACGGTGATGTTGTAACGGCTGATAGTGATGGTTTTATCACAATATACAGCGTTGATAGCGATGGAGCTTACTTCGTGCGAATGGAATTTGAGGTAAAAAGCTCTCAAAACGCTGACAAATACTTAAATAGTTTTATATTGTAAAACCATTTCCATCTTTATTTTATGTTTTTCAGGCTCACATCAAAGGCATAAGTTCTCTGGTGATGCTTTCTGAAGGAACGTTAATATCAGGAGGTGAAAAGGACAGGAAAATAGCAGCTTGGGATTCCCTACAAAATTACAAGAGAATTACTGAGACAAAGGTTTGTCAGACTAGATATTTTTCTATTTCTTTAAAGTTTTAATATAAATATTTGGTTCCTATTAATTTTATTGTACTTTCAGTTGCCTGAATCTGTTGGAGGGGTGCGTAGTATTTATCCTCAGAGGCCTGGCAGAAACGATGGTAACATTTACGTTGGCACGACTCGTAACAATATTATGGAAGGTTCTTTACAAAGAAGATTTAATCAGGTATTAATTAACATAGACCTTGATAATTGCTAATCAAATAGTATTTTTTTAATGTTTATAAATATTGACGGTAGGCCTTAACTTTGAGTCTATAAGAATTTTGAATGGATATTTATTGTTTATATGCATTGAGTCAGTACAATGTGGTTTGCTACAGGTGGTGTTTGGACATCATAAACAACTGATGGGCTTAGCTGTACATCCTGATGATGAAATGTTTGCTACTGCAGGACATGACAAAAATATTGCCCTATGGAAGGGACATAAACTCGTTTTTGCTACTCAGGTAAAGTTGTCAAAAAATAAAAGGACGTTTTGACATTTCACAATGCGTTCTTGACACCAGTTTTCATACAAACGAATACGTGTTTTGCGAATTTGATCTTTATTAACTACTAGAACTGTCAATATCAAAACGGGCCTTTTACTTTTTGGCAACTTTAATGTAACAACACAGTTGTATCCTACAATAATAACAACCGTTAAAGGTTTCGTTTTTAATGTATGATGTTATAATGTAACTTCCAGGTCGGCTATGAGTGTGTATCTCTGGCGTGGCATCCAAGTGGAGGAGCACTGGCTGCTGGAAGCACTGAAGGTCATCTAGTAGTTCTGAATGCTGATGCTGGTGCCCATGTAGCCACTCTACGAGTCTGTGGCTCACCTCTTAGTTGCTTGGCTTATAACTCTGGTAAGAAAACTATGTTGAACTTGTGTCGTTAGAGAGCCAAAACCACAGAAACCCCGAAAGTAATAAATACTGATTCATTACGAATCAATTGAATACTTTTGAATCTACTGAAGAAAGTACTAATACCTATATTGCATTTCAGCTGGAGATATTCTCGCTATAGGATCACAAAACGGCAGCATTTATTTGTTCCGTGTTTCCCGCGACGGGTTTTCATACAAAAAATCAAACAAAATCCGAGGAGCTCAACCACTCGTGCAACTCGACTGGAGTCTAGACGGCAATTACTTGCAAACTGTTACTGCTGATTACGATCTGGCCTTTTGTAAGTATACCTTCATTACTGCTTGTTTTTTCCATTCGTAAATTGCTTCTAAACTGTAAAATTTTCTTGCAGGGGATATTAAATCTTTATCGCCAGAAAAGAGTCCAATCGCTATGAAGGACGTAAAATGGTCGACATACAATTCTACTGTTGGATTCCTTGTATCAGGTTCGAAGATATCTTAACATATTTTGGTAAACCAAGATTGTAGATAGTAGAATGGTAAAGTTAATTTCAAATGCCTTGTTTTTAGGGATGTGGAACAACCGATTCTACCCAATGACGACACTGATATCTACGACGAGTCGCGCGGCTGCTCACGACCTTCTCGTAAGCGGTGACTTAGATGGATACATTCGCTTATTCAGGTAATTTATTGATGTAGTTTACTTATCAGACAGAGACTAAACATGTATTGATATTTACCACTTTTGTCCTCTGTGGAAACTTACTAAGACTATCGAAACTGCCGATCGATTTAATGGATGACTACTGTATTTTTATCAGGTATCCCTGTGCAAGTCCAAAAGCGGAATACAATGAAATGAAAGTGTACAGCGGACCGATATACAGCGCCCGCTTCCTGTTCAACGACCGCTGCATGATCAGCGCAGGAGGTACCGACGCCGCCCTCATGCTGTGGGACCTGGTGGACGACTAGCATCCAGTAGCGCTGGGTCTGCGGCCGCCGGCGGTAGTGGTAGCTCCGCCGACGCCCTCGCCGCCGCCCCTCGCGCTCGTCTCCCATCCCACTTTCAAAGTGCTGGATTTTGATGAACTTGATTGAAACAGTTTTTGGAGTTCTGAAGGTTTTAACTGATGACATGGATTTAACGTTATCTGGCGTTATCCAATGAATTTTCACGTAAAAATGAATATGTATTTTTTAAATACTATTTCAGAATACTAATTCTGTCCAAATATTCCCGACATGATATAGGACACGACACTTTTAACTACTTTTTATCACGTAACATATAAGTGGTTACAATATGAGAATTTGTCTATTAAATTTTAGTTACGTAGGTTTACATGACACTGCCATTCTAAAGTTGCAAATAATTATAGGTGCGTAGTTAGTTATTAATCACGCTATGATGTATTAAGTATAATATTATTGGAAGATATTTATTAAAAATATAGCGCAGTTGAGGTAAAAATATTAAACATTTTATCTGAAATAATGCAAAAATTTTAATATTTACAATTGGTTACCTACTGGTGCTGATAATGTAAGTAAATATAATTAAATTGGAAATTTTATCTACACTTAAAGCAATTTATTTCCATTTTATAATCTATCAAAAGAATACCTATTATTGTTTAATTTAAGCCTAACGACACTGCATATAATCATTAAAAATTAACAAAAAAATATTAATTCGTTGTAGTCTAGAGCACTATTTACATTCTAGAATTAATATAGATATAAAATTAAATAAATAAAAATACTTTACACGAGGACTTCCGGAATGTGGCAGGCCACAAACAAAAATTTTGTATGTTATCCTCTTTTTATTTGTCATTTTTACACCGAATATTGTACCAATTGTATTTCGTATTGCTAGGAAAACTTTATTTACTTAGACTTCGTACAAAATTATCAATAGATTTAATTAAATATTATGTATACAAAAACCAAAATGTATATTGGTTTATTTTAATGTTATACTTTGACTTGTTGAGATGTATTTCTATGAAGGAGTAAATATAAAAGAATCCGTTATTGAGACTACTCCAAACCAACCCGACATTACGCTATTATTGATCACCACTGTCATCAAATTTTTTAAACGAAAATCTGAATATTTTGATAAAAAGACGCTAAATGATGAATAGGAGTCATCATTTATGAGACACCGAAAATAAAAACACAAATATTTAATTTATTCATCATTTCTTTTAAATAATAATATCCACAATACGCTTTGTACGGACGCCAGCAGGTTAAGCTACCCGAAACTGTCAAATTTTCCCAATCAACCTTGAACCTTAATGCTTTAGCAATAAAGTTCAAAATATATTAAAGAAATTTGACAGATTGTAGTAGCTTGATGTGCTAGCGTCTGTACCTAGGTACTATTTCAACTGTAATTTGGGATTGTGTAATGACCAAAACTATCGGCCGTGGACGAAATGCTGCTATAACTAACAAGTCGTACTTTAGCTTATAATTTTTAATATTGTTCTAGTAATGCTAAGATCTAATAAAATGATACCAACACATGTCACGAAGAAAAGCTTCTCAATCACAATAATATACCCTATAGTTGTAGCTTTAATGAATTTATTAAAAATATTGAAATAGTTTTTTTATGTATATGCTTTAATGTTATTTCTAAAGGTTGTCGTAAAGAATGACAACAATTTATGCGAGTTTAGGTAGATATTTTTGTAGCTTTTAGGTACCTACCATATTTTGTATGTTTTTTTAAGCGAGTCCTACTTTCATCAAGACAGATCTGATATGATACTGAAAAAGTAGTCATTGTATAAATATGATGTATATATATGTATGTCTTTTATTTTACCTATATATTTTATAAAATAATATTAAACTATAGGTACCTAAATAAGTTGCAAGAAATTATAAAGCTTTGTAAGTGCATACCTACTTTTATGAATTCTATTGTTCTATTGTTTTATTGTTTACCTAAGTATGCTAATATGTATATAAAACATTTGGAAAAGCAACCTGTTTTTATATACATAATAATTGATGAATCAATAAATTAATGTCAGTTATCAATATTCAAGGTGATTTTATTTCATATTCCAGTGCTCCTTAATAAAACACTTACTAGTGTACCTATACAAAAAACAAAAGCGTCTTAAATAAAATAAAAATATTGGAATAATTAGAACGATAACAATCTAAACTGTAGGTTGTGGAAAAAAGATAGGTTTCTAGCAAGAAGGGCTTATAGCAATATATTACTTTACTCTATGGGCAGTAGCCAGTGGGGCATGCTGCGACTGGTCACAAATCGGAGCCTAGGGTGTAAAGTAACTTTCCTACCTACTCCAGTTAAAGCATAAACCGGCTTTTGCTAAAATCGAATCCCTTGAAACAAATACATTTATTTGCAAATGCATTTGTTAGTTAATGTATACCCATAATAACAATAGCAAGGAAGAAAAATTAATCTGAATCGTTATTTATGGAGTCCTAAACGAGACAAATCCTAAACCCGAAAATTTTGCCAGTTTAAATCAAATATTCGACCACCATTTTTCCGCAATCATGCAAATCATTGAAAATGTGTTATTTTCAAAGACATTAAATTATTTACTTAATCTCTTTGGTTATTTTCGATATGACAGCCTGTCTATTGGTTTGGGAATAGCTGCAAATCCAACTTTGTTCTTTCAACATCATAATGCTCCAGAACTAAATAAATCTACTGACATGGAACGATCCTAATAAAAACCGTAAATGTCAGCTTGACATTTGACATAGATAGATAGAATGACACAGGGATGTGAAAAAAATATTGATATATCGATGTATCGATATTTATTAAAATATCAAAATCGATGTCGATATTTCTAGGCAAAAATATTGATTATCGGTAAAATGTTAAACAAAATGGTTTCAAAAAAATTATGTATTTAGTTCAGTCTAAATCGATAATAAAAAAAATCGATAATTTATTGTGAATTTGTTAATAAACATTAGTCTAAATCGATAATATATATAACAATAGGGAGGTCATTTTTACACAAAATATACATTATTTCAATATACAAATCTCGCAATAAAAACGAAGGTATTTTCATCAATATATCTTTTATTTGGCAAAATTACAAAAAAATATCAAAGACTATCTTCTAACTTACAATTTTTCGTTCAACTTGAAAAAAAAATCGTTTTAAAGTGAAACTTTTATTACATCGTCTCACACTTTTTCGTCTGTGTGTTGCATGTCGCGTGACGGTCGGCCGCGGAGTAGGGATAATTTTACTTTCTCTATGGTGTATAGACTATTACTCATTTGTGCCAGTGCTCCACGCTATTTTGTTTGTTTTTGTCAGTGTTTATTGTAAAAAATGTTGTTATTTATTTTATTTATTTTTTTTGTTTTTTTATTTTGTTTTTTTTTTTAAAGTTTCACTTTTACCGTGGTTTCATAAAACCACACAATCCTTTTTTTTTAATACCATTTTCAATATTGCATATTTTAAATCGATATATCGATGTATCGGATCAAATTATATCGGCCACAAATATCGATACATCGAATTGAAAATATCGATACTTCGTCAACAAGCCACACTATGACACACGTCGTTGTCGTTTCGATCGTTCGCAATTTGCGCTGAAGTATACCTACAATTTTATCCGCCGAAGTATCGCGAAATCAGTTGAATGGTTTCATAAAACCACAACATATTATTATTCATTGTGAAACAATGACGAAGCCTCGTCCATGTGGTTGTAAAGGTTGTAGAACATGTTTGATATGTGAGACACAATATGGAGCCGAAAACTTAAAACTACAGCTGGAACTTGACAAAAGTAAAGGTTATGTTTATTGTCCGTTTTGCAACAAAGCCTGGCGAGGCTGGGACCTTGACTCCTACAAACAACATCCTAACCATGAAGGAGACTCTATAGACTACCCAGGTGTATACATACAAATGAATTTCATATCGGAAGAGGAGGAAAGATTTCTGATAAAGAACATCGACGAAGTGCCATGGGAGGTGTCGCAGAGCGGCAGGAGAAAGCAAAATTATGGTCCCAAAACGAATTTTAAAAAGAAAAAAGTAGTGGTCGGCAAATTCGAGGGATTTCCGGCATTTTCTAAGTATTTACAGGAGAGATTTGGTAGTATAGATTTGTTGAAGAACTATTATGTTATAGAGCAGTGCTCTTTGGAGTATGATCCTAGTAAGGGGGCGTCTATCGACCCTCACATTGATGACTGTTGGATATGGGGTGAGAGAATAATTACTGTGAACTGTTTGTCTGACTCTGTGCTCACTATGACTGCATTCAGAGGTGACACAAAGAAATATAATCTGTATTGTGCTGAACAGTATGGCCCAGTGGTTGCTGCTGATGGTACTATTATCACAGACAACAAAATTGAACAATCAATGTTGGAAGCATGCAAATCTGTGATCGCTGATGATGTTATAATTAGAATACCCATGCCAAGGTGAGTTTTATTCTTAATTCTTTTAATGACAAATTCCTTGACATAATTCAATGCTTTTATGTACAGTATATCACATTTTGTAAATGAATGACCAACTCTTTTTATCAAACACATGTATGGAAAATGAAAAATTTATTTAAAAGTTCAAGTATATTACACAATGATAATGTTTCATGAAAATAGTAAAACATTGTGCCATATCTAACACTATGAGTAAATAGTTTGTAGACTTGAGACAAGAGGGGCAATTCTTGTAATTTTAAGAATGTTCACAGTCTGATCTCAGTCTCAATCTGTCAAAGAAACCTATAATTTCCCTACATTTTGACAGGTTTTTGACATTTGTTTGTCGCTGAGATGCGACTAGATTTTGAACATTCCAAATTACGAGAATTGGCCTTCTGGTCAGTTGTTGAAGATTATTATGTACACAGCTACTCTTGAGAGTTGTAAGTATTTATAACTATAAACAAATATTCACAGTACCTTTTAAACAATTCCAGGAGATCGCTATTAATCATTTACGGAGAGGCACGGTACCACTGGGAACATTCTGTTCTACGCGAAGATATCACATCAAGAAGAGTATGTATTGCATACAGAGAGTTTACCCCACCGTACTTGTACGGTGACCAACAGGACATTGGCAACATCATCAGAGAAATTGGCAAAAACTTTTGGGATCACAGCACTAAAATATATAATACAGTAGAAGAGCAGAAACATAATAATCAGAAGGAAATAATTAATGGTCATGAAGGGTTACCTAACGATGGTATTAAATCTCCAGGGCTGAGCCTATCACCCTTAATCAGGCTAAATAAAAAGGTAGAAAACAAATAGCTTAGAATAAATTAGGACATCGTGAAAGTTATTATTTGTTACCACTAGACAAACTACGGAACATGACTTAGTTATAATTATACCTATTTTGTGATATTTCAATTTATAGATTCCTTTGGTCATGTTGAGATGATGAATGAAAGGGGATTATAAAAGAAATTTATTAGATGGATGTCAGTAGAAACGCTGGAAGTGAACTCATATAATAAGATTATTGATTGAGATGCGAGCTCTTGTGCTCCCAAGTATATTTTTGCACTGGGTTGGAGGAGACCGCTTGGTTCTATTAGAACTCCTTGTTGTTTGAAGACTATTTATTTCCGTGATGTTACTGTGAGATCTTGATCTGAACTGAATACAAATCACTAAAAACGCTCTGCCTTTATACAATTCTACATGGTGCGCCCATGTAGAATTGTATAAAGGCGAGCGGTAGTGGCAGGGGTATGGTCTTGATAATTCGAAACGCTAATCACAGTTATCTTTGTTCGTGCCCCACTGTCAGTCCACCAATCACAGCAGTTCGCAGGCTTCGGTGAGCAGCGTGTGAAGCACTTCCTCGCTCGGGAATCGCTCGTTTACAGTGGCGGCGAGTGCTGTCTTCACGGATCTCACCATGCGTTCCCAGGCGCCTCCCATGAATGGGGCACCAGGCGGTATGAATCTCCAGTCGATCATCCTTTTTGAGGCTTCTTCTGCTGTAGCTGCGAAAATGGCGGCCCGTAGTTCCTTCTCAGCGCCGTGAAAATTGGTTCCATTGTCGGACCACAGCTGTGCTGGGCATCCTCGGCGTGCTATCATACGGCGCAGCGCCATGATTGCAGAGTCTGTGTTAACATGTCTGATGAAGTTCACTCTGTGGCCAAGTGCTCGTGACTGCCATGTAGGACCCAACCTAGTGGTGTTAGTGAAGCCACTGGTTGGTTCTTCTTTCCTGTTCTGATCTCCGTTGCGATGAGTAGATCCCAGTTATCAAGGCCAATCAGGAGTTTGGGGTCTTGCATGTTCAGTTACTAGGTCTCTGGCGATGTCATGAAGATGTTCACAGTCCCTTGCTGCTTCTCCAGGGATCTTTTGTGCAGCCAACTCTAGCTGCTTGATCGTTCTTGCGCGTAGCTTGCGTTCAGATGTGTGAAGTCCTTTGATGAAGAAGTTCACTCGTTGAGATGACACGTCGACTGTGGGCTCGCCGTCAAAGGATGCTATTCGAAGTGGTTCATAGGATCCTTCTGCTCCGATTTGCTTGGATAGGCTCTTGTCGATCCTCTGATCGCCGGTACGGAGCCGTCATCCAAGAGTGCGGTATGGTATTATCTTGAGAAACGATACCTTCGGTGTCCACATTGAATGGACCTTCTCTTGTTCCTCTTTGGAGCAGTCGGTTTCTTCTTTCTTGTTGGTTGCTGCACTAGTGGCGTGTAGCATTTTGTGATGTAAATGCACACAGTCGTCTATCTCGCATTTCTTTGGTTTACAGCTGTGTTGCTTTGTTCGGAATTTGAGGCAACGAAAACACAGGCGATGCTTCTTTGCGATGTCCCATCTTGCACGATGCTGTGTCCTTGATGTTCACATACACCACACTTTGGTTTGCTTGCTTCTTGTGTGGCATGTACCCGCTGCTGACGTCGCTGCGTGTTCTGAGTAGTTTGAGTTGTCGCAGCGATGTTCTCAGGCAGTGCATACGGGCTGCAAATCTCTGCTTCGGTCTTGATAAATCGGGTAAACTTCAGAAGATCAGGTTCTGTTCTGGGTTGTGCTGCTGAAAACTGGTACCACTGTCTTTTCAAGGTTGGTGTGAGCTTTCAACAATAGCCTTTGTGACTTCTGGATTGAAGAGGTAATGCCCGCAGTTGAGTGCTTGCAAAGTCCCAACAATGTTTTCCACTTTCGTGGCGAAGGTGCAAACATCACGCGGAGATTCTGTGAGGCGTGGTAAGGTTCGTAGTCGCTCCATCTCAGCCATTGCGATGGAGTCTGGTCGTCCGAAGTGTAGCTCGAGTGACTTCATGACTTCGTTCTCGTCTGCATTCATGATTAATAGACCTTGTACAGCTTCTTTTGCTGTTCCTCCAAGGCTTCTTCTGAGTCTTGACATGTTTTCCACTGTTGTTAATCGATGCGCTGTCTCACAGTAGGCGGCGCAGAACGTGAGCCAATCTTGATGAGCTCTGTTGAAACAGGGTAGTTCAGTCTATTTCATTGGCTGCTGGTACTGTGCGGCGTGCACAGCTTGCGCGATTGCAGCAGCAAGTTCTTTCATGTCCGTCCTTGCTTCTTGGACGGCTAGTGGTGTGCTCACCGGGCAACAAGGTGATTATATTGTCCAAATGACAGTCTTATGTATGTAAAAGTGACTAAAGATTATGTCGAGTTATACAGGTACCTATGTATTTTTTTATTTTAAAATGTACACGGAAAGTTGGTCACACCCAGTTTCTGTTGATCTAGTGGCACGCCCTGTATATAATATACAGGGTGTGCCACTTGATGTCTGTATTGAATGTACCAGTTTGAGAATGTTTTCAAAATAAATTATTTGCAATGTTCCTATGGTACGTTATCTCAAAGATATCGGTAATATAGGTTTTTTTTTTAAATAAATGCCAAATGTTGCAGTCCAACTTGATAGTTTTATTTCTGTTAAACCCATGTTTTATTAAAATTTTACTTAAATTACCTAACTAGTTACAACTGCTATTTATTAATATGTTTATTAAAAGAAAGTGTCAATCAATTAATAAGCTTTCTATTTTATTTATTTATTATTTATCATTTATGTACACGCATATTTATATATGTGTGACAGACAACAAAAAAACAGAACATAAAAATAGGTCAGAAGTTAAGCTTATTTCATAAGAAATCTCTTCCAGCATACCTGCGATAAGACAATAGATAGAGAGATGTAGACAGCGTGTGAAAGAGTAAAGGAGACAAAAAAATAATACAAAAAACCAAAAACAATTCACTTAATAAAACTAAACAAAATTTATGAGAATATACTTACATACATACACTTCTAAAATAAATATCACTAGAATGATAATAATTATAACGTACTCAAAATAATAAATACATACACAACTATGATAAAGTGGACAGATACTGTTCTTTCATCTTCTTTTAAAACTGCAACAGTTTGGCAGTCCCCAATGTAGTGAATTCCACAACCGCACCGCGTGCACTGCGAAGGAGTTCATCTTAAAAACCTAAGAAGGTTTTTAAGATGCGACCCGGAAGGCGCATCTGGAGGACGGGCGTAGGAAAAACGCTCCCGCACATAGAATGGTGTTTTAGGATTGTGAAGGAGAATGAATAGCAGACACAATATCCGAGAGTTCCTGTGAAGTCGAATGGGTAGTCACTGAAGTATCTAGCGAAAGTTGGAGACGTGATCATACTTTTTAAGGTTAAAAACAAAACGAATACAGATGCAAACGCTCAAGTTTATTTAAAAACTCCTCGGTGGCATCCAAATAACAGGCATCGGAGTAATCAATAATAGGCTGAATGAGGGTTTGAGCAAAAGAGATTTTTGGTGTTCTAGGGCAAGAAGCCCTGGAGACGTTTCAATGAAACGTATGGTGCACTTTACGACTGACTTGAGCAACATGAGCAGTCCACGACAGGTAGGAATACATGGTCACCCCGAGGTTTTTAACCGTTTGTGCGTATTCAATCTGAACTCCATTCTGACAGAGTGGAGACAGCGACGCAACATCGAGCCTATTCCGCATATTACCTGCCGCCGATAATCATGGCCTGGGATTTCCTAGGGTTGATTTGCAGTCCAAAAGACCGCGACCACTCGCTAATCAAATCCAGGTCACTGTTCATGGCAGAAACAGCGGCTTCCGCATCTTCTCTTAAGAAGTGATTGTAAAGCTGCAGGTCGTCGGCATAGAGATGGAAGTAAGAAGAGATGACTCTGGTGACAGAGTTAACAAAAATAGAAAAGAGAAGAGGAGAGAGAACGCCACCCTGAGGCACACCTGCGGTAAGAGAGCACCAATCAGAAGACGACTCGTCAAGACGGACCCGCTGTGAGCAGCCTTTAAGATAGGAGTTAAACCAACCAATAGAGGAAGAGGAGAAATTTAAAGACTAGGATCCCTAGAAGGATGTCGAAATCGACAGAGTTAAAGGCACTAGCAAGGTCACTTTCTATTTATTACATAAAAACACTTATTGCAACTGTTTTATTTACAACATGTTTAGTACATCGAAAATTATACAAATACATAGGTACTTATACATAATACATATAAGCAAATATTAATACCTACGTTAATAATATTTTAAGACAATTTGTATGACTTTGCAAAAACAATATTCTTTAGCTCATACGCACATCAAGCTGCAATCTGTCAAATTTCTTTAATAGATGTTCTGTCTTTATCTGTAAAGCATTAAGGTTCAAGTTTGATTTGGAAAATTTGTCAGTTTCGGGTAGCTTGACCTGCTGGCGTCTGTACATACTGTATGTATCATTATAATAAGTATGTCTAAAAACATCTTAGAAGGTAATTCGTCCAAAAGAATAATCAACTGTGGCAGTAGGCAGTTGCCCTTTTTTGTCAACAAAAACTTACTTGTTTTAATTTAATACAAATGCAAAACAACATTTATGTAGGTACTTAAAAATACTGGGTCTAATTAAATTAGCTAGCGAGACTCCGCAAACGTGGGTATTTAGGTAAATGTGATAAAGCAAAAAAAAATGTTTTGTTGATTTTTTTGGGGGTAAACGCCGTATGTAGGCACTGTACTTATTTGAAGTACGAGTATAGAAAATCAAATCTCTTTTTTGTTTACGTTTTCTCATGTCGATTACGTCTGTGGAGTTTCGCTACCTATCTAATTTAATTTAAACCTTGTATAGTGATATGTTTGTTTTTTAAGTTGTTTACGCCTGACTGGATGCCTGGTGATCAATGTAGACCTGGCCCTCACTCTTCTGCATTTCCTCTGCCTCTCTTTGCATGATCATGTTCTCACGGAGTTTCCATGTGATCAGAGCCCTTGCACTTTTCAATTTCCTGATGCAACGGGCCAAGAGCAGAGCGAAGATGATGCCGAGGAGCTGCAATACAAATATTATTATGTTACAAGCAACTTCCATTCAAACTTTCATCCCCTCCTTTAGAATTGGGCTGAAGTTACGAAAACCCTTCCTTTGTATTCACTTTCGTTATAAAAGGAACTCTCGTGCAAAGTTCATGCTTCTGGACCTAGTGATGTAGGCTGAACTTTGCTTGTCAGTGAGTGAATTTGAAATCGAGTTGAATGGCGTGCCAATGTCCAGCAGTGGACTGCTACAGGCGTATTATGATGATGATAAGTGAATTTAAGATTTTCATTAAGTAGGTTCTTAGATTAATTAAGTATTCAAAATCTCTAGTTCTGGAGTCAGGGTTTCTCATCTTAATGTAACCCATAGCATAATCAGCCTATAATGTAATTTTCCCACTGCTAGGGCAGAAGCCAATTCTCGTAATTTAAAACGTTCCAAATCTAGTTGCAGTCTCATCTCGGCGACAAAAAATATATATATTTTTAATAATTTCCCTACGGAAATTAGAGGTATTTTTAACAGATTGAGACCGAGATCAGACTGTGGTCGTTCTTAAAATTACGAGAATTGCCCCTCAGAGCCTCCTCTCTGTGAGAGGCAGTGGCCGTAATCCACCGCACGGGGCCAGTGCGGTTTGGTAAATGTCACATGTCTTCGAATTTTTAGTTCTAGAACATGCCGGTTTCCTCACGATGTTTTCGTTCACCGTTCGGTAACCTAATTTATGCCAATAAAGAATTTACTTATTATTTCAAAAGCCTGCTCCGTTAGTCCATTGGTCGTAAGGGCAACTGCTGAGCGACAGTTCCTGGGATCGATGGCCAGGTCGGGTCAGTATAATTGGTATTTTTCATTAGCATTTATCCCAGTAACAGCCTGGAATCTAGATTTGTACCCGCTTGATGGCAGTAGGCCATAGAAATATAAAAACAGTATATCTATGCGATAGGCTCGCCCCTTACTACCTACATGGGCCTTACCTAAACATAATTCGCTAAATGTGAGTGTTACTGTAGGACAGGTACACCTCTGCCCATCCCTTCGGGGATTAGAGGTGTGATTTTGTATCTTTTCAAAAGTTGTACAACATCGTTTCGACAACATGTATTTGTGTTGTGGAAACGGCGGCAACATTTCTTAGGTACATTATCATGTAACATGTAACACAGAAACATGTTCCACAAAAATTGTTTACCATGCAAACGTTTGAACATTTACTCTTTTCTAGATCGAACAAACAAACATATTTGCTACAATATTCATTTCTGGTATTTTAAGTCCTAGGTAGATAAGTAGGGCACAGAATATCTCTGCAAACAGTACCTGCATACTATCTGTATCCAATGACTTTGTAATAAAGTTACGATAACAATATAGGTTCATCATGCTACTCGTAGGATCTAGCAATCTAGGGCAAAATAACAAACGTCATATCTATACGGATTTCCCTTAATACCTAAGTTTACCGAGTCAGGTAAAGTGGAGGCGACGGTCGTTACCCTCGAAGCAATGCTGCCAGGGAATTTATTACCTTGAAGTAGGCTTGAAGTCTGTTTTATCCGTCGTCAGGAGAAATGCTTTTATTTCGTCTAATCCCCGGTCTTGTGGTGGTTTGTCGATTTTAGGTTAGTAGTGGCTGTAGATGTAGATGCGCGACCTGCGTGTCGTGCGTGTACGCCTCTAAGTTTAGAATAGAATACGTTCTCTCTCTCTTTTTCTTCTCTTCTCTTTTTCTGAGGCGTTTTCAGGAAACGCCACACTGCACATCAAGCTACTACAACCTGTCAAATTTCTTTAATAGATTTTCAACTTTATCGCTAAAGCATTAGGTTGATTGGGAAAATTTGACAGTTTCGGGTAGCTTGATGTGCTGGCGTCTGTACCTACTGATCCGTGCAGATAGCATGCGTTGACACATAAAGACACAGCTGAATCATGTAACCGTTTCTTTCCGAAGATCTACTTGTAGCGATGTAGCGTTTATTCTGTAAAAATCTCACTAACGCCAATCAGTCCCTAGCATAGAATGACAGCTCACTTCACCTGAGTTTTTACGTTGAGATTTTTGCAGAATAGACTGGCGGTACCGAGAGTCGGGCCCGAAAACTCGCTCCTTTAATCAAGTTTCCTTATAAGGGTGATCTCCACCAAACGGCTCGCATCGCATCGGATCGGAAAGGATACGAACGGGTGCGGCGACAGCCGATCGCTTCCGGAAGGATGACGACGCATACGATCGGCTCCGTACCGTCGCTTGCGAACGTATCCGTTTCAGCGCCTAGTCAAATAGTTTCATTCCTACCGTATTGACGTGTTATAATCCTGTACGAATCGCAATAATTACTTTTTCTTTCTTTCTTTCTTTCTAATTTTTCAATTTGATTCGATTGGATACGACGACAGGCGAACGGAGCCAATCGCACGTCGCAGCATACTTCGCGTGTCGCGGAACTTAAATAATGTGTACACGATTTAATGTCGTTTAAAGATTGCAAAATCCGTTCCGATCCAATGCGATGCGAGTCGTTTGGTGGAAATCATCCTTTAGATTACAAACTAGGGTTAAACAAAACACACTCACGTTGATAAACATAACAGACACTCCGAGCACACCGATGATAGTGGAATTCTGCACCAGCGCGTTAACTAATGCTGCTTTACAACCGATGCCAGCTATCCTTTCGCAAACCCCCAGTTCAGTGTAGGAGAAGCAGCAAGATTTGGGCACCATTAGGGTAACCGTCTCGTATTCGAACTTCACAGTAGCCTGCACTGTTGACTGGTTGTTGGTGTAGTTGAAGTCCAAATAGTCCATGAATCTGTTACTGCCGCAGCAACCGAACTGGAAAAAACATGGATGATTAAACACATTTCTGAATATCTGACTAGTCTGCCAGAGACTATTAGGCATTAATTTTGTCCCACTTTGTCAGCCCTAAGACTACCAGTTAGGTGCCTGCTTGACTCTTAAATAAAGTTAATTTTTAAGGCTGTTTTTCTGCACTACTCTCAGACAATTTTTTTTTTAACAGAATCCAGTCGGATACATATATTTTTTCGAAATCGAAAGCTAGAGCTGTTTCATTTTTTTTCTCATGTGGAGTCAAATGAAACAGCTTACCTTCGCACATGATGCACTTTGAAAGTACCTAATGCTATTCAAAGACAAGATGCACTAACACAATAGGTATTGTGATGTGATGCCATTGTTCAACAAGGGAGAGCTTTAAGCTGCTATAGAGGATGCTGGGCGATGGTTACCATCCTACTCGCGTCTCTATCAATTATTTTCGTATTTTCAATATGTAATAGTAAACGAACTGACTCGATGATAGCCTCATTGGTCTCGTGGTCACAAGCGTTACTGTTGAGCATGAGTTCATGGGTTAGGTTCCCGAGTCGGGCAGTGTTAGGGCCTCGGAGAGAGTGGATTTGTACCCAAACATAACTGGCGAAATGTGGGTGTACTATTTACGCCTCTGCCCAACTTTTCGGGGAAACAAGGCGTGGTGGTTATGCTATGCGGTAAATGAACCATGTTATTAGGGATAGCATATTGTTGGGGGGGGGGGCATGTTAAGGGAGGATCCTCCGACCAGACGAGTGTTGTGTCTGGCGGGGAATTGCCCAACGATTGATGTTGGGAAGTTTGTATATATGCTAATTGCGCGGTAAACTCTGCTTGCGAGATGCAGGATTTGCGTAAAGTCACTATGACGCGTTGTTCGCATGTGGCGTTGTAGATACCGCTACACTTACATTAGCTTGCAGAGCGTCGACTTCCTGTTGAATCTCGAGGTCGTTATAGCCCCATACCGGTATGTCGATGTAATGCATTATCTTATCAGTGTCCATTGTGAAGGCGAGGATTACAGCCACCAGTTTAATGACGAACACCGTCATCAAGACACATGCGTACTGAAAAGAAAACCTTTGATTAGATCTACATTAGTTACCCTACAATGTAAACCCTTGGTTAAATCGAAAACTCTGTGTGACATAGGGGCAGTTGCTCTGTATCGTTGCTGTAATGGTCAATTCAACCGCAATAGAATTGGGAAAATACTAGGCTTAGGAGGTCGAGCTAAAGGCTTCAGGTATACCTAAAAGTTAACTGCGATAAGCTTTTGGTTGAAAAAGTAAATTGAAAAGCTTATTATTCTCGATCGAGTTATACAGGGTGGCCGGAACATTGACGTCCAAAAATAAAATTTAGGTCCCTCGTATCGTGGGGTATCCGAATCGGGTGATTCGGATACCCCACGATACATAAAGTTGGTCTAAAGTGAAAAAATTACGTTCGGTAAATTATGGCTTAGCATTTTAACTTTAAATAAAAAATTTAAACAGGAAACTTGATGGTTCCTAAGTAGGCTTCAAGAATGCGCCAGACTCTCAGCTTTCATAATCATAAAAAAATTAGCACTTTAGACCAACTTTTTCATAACTTTCATCACAGTTACGAAGCTGATTATTTTATGCATAAAAGTACTACTCACGAAGATTCAGTTGCAAAAAAAAAATCTCGACAAAGCCATTTTTTAGACTGGTCAGGTCGATCATTCTCAAAAAATCAGAAAAAAATTCGTAACTCGAAAACTATGAAAAGTCGCGGAACATACATGGGGGTGATTCGGATACCCCACGATACGAGGGACCTAAATTTTATTTTTGGACGTCAATGTTCCGGCCACCCTGTATACAGGGTCAGTTAAATTAGCTAGCGAAACTCCGAAGACGTATTGGGTATCGGTATCTAAATAAGACTATGGTTAAAAAAATTATGGTTTCTGTTTTTGGTTTTATTACTTGAAGTATGAGTTGAGAAAATCTGAGTTTTTTTGGTGTTTTATCTTGTTAGGAATATGGATACCCAACACGTCTGTAAAGTTTACACAAAGAAAACATTATTTCAAACACGTCGTTTCACTTTCCGCACATAAGTACATACATAGGTAACTAATGATACATACCACATTAACCATGCAAGTGCTGAGCTTCAAACTGCCGAAGAATCCGAAGATGGACACGATCAGCAACGCCAATCCGATGAAGACGCTCATTGCTGATGGGGTCATGAGCCCGCTGATCCTGCCGTCGTAGAAGAAGGAGAAGCCATGGTAGTAGGTGTATACTGAGATACCCAGGACTATCATCAGCATGGATATCACCTGGAATGGACAATTAGGTCAGGTAAAATAGGTACTCAAATATTTCGACAGGCTTTGATTTTGTGTAGTAAGAGTGGTGAAGTCTTTATCTTATGGTATGTTATGAAAAATGTGAAGACATCATCTAACTGTAATTTTCACGGATTAGAAGAGGTTTCATCTATTCCGGGACCCATTAAAAGCCTACGCCGCGCCGTCTGCCTGTCTGTCTGTCTGTCTAGTTTCTTTTAACAGGCTAGCCAGTTGGAATGTCCGTAAAATACTGTTATGTACTAGTTCTATCTGTGGGGCTCGTGGCTAAGTGGTCGATCGAAAGTTAAACTACGCTTGCCGCGGTCGGTTACATACTCGTACCAAGACTCCTCCCCAGCTGTCATTCTTGTATCTTTGACAGTCGTTACGGGTCGTGAGATGCCCGAAAATCTGACAACTAGTCTTCAGGTAGGGGTATCGTGTTACCCAGTAACTGGATTGTGGAGTTCAGATAAGCAGTCGCTCCAAGTAAAATACTGGTATTCAGCTGTATCCAGTTAGACTGGAAGCCGACTCCAGCAAAAAGTTGTAGCTGGGAAAAAGCTAGGCAGATTTTTTTGTTTACAAATAAACGAAGTGAAAGTGCCTATTAGAGTTCATCTAGTACGGAATGCTTTGTGCGTGTGTCCGACTCGCCCTTGGACGGTTTTAATTTTATTTTTTTCAATAACATCATTGTTTCCGTCGTACGCAATCTTAAATGATTCATTTCCAAACAAGTTTTCCTACCTAGATTATGATATTTTTTATAAACTATTGATAAGATGGTTTAAGTGATCGAATACTCAACGAACAACTGAAGGTACTTTCTTGTACATTTGATAAGGATATTATATACAGACGCCAGCACATCAAGCTACTACAACCTGTCAAATATCTTTAGTAGATTTTCAACTTTATTGCTAATTGATTAAGGTTCAAGGTTGATTGGGAAAATTTGACAGTTTCGGGTAGCTGGACCTGCTGGCGTCTGTACACAGTGCAAAAGCTAGTTGACACTTTTCCACTTCAGCCGTAATGCCTTCCATTTGGACTCGATGAGCCCATGTGAAATATAGTTTCGATGACTATTCGACATATTGTATATCTGCTATACAAATAAAACAAAACATCTTTTTTTTTGTCTGTCTGTTTGTTCCGGCTAATCTCCGAAACGGTTGGACCAATTTTGACAGGCCTTTCACAGGCAGATAGCTGATGTTATAAGGAGTAAAATACACAATTTTTTATTATTTTTTGTCCTGGGAGCACGTTCCTATGGGATAATTCCCGACATCCACGCTGGCGAAGCCGCGGGCAGAAGGTAGCAAATGATAAATCTTTAGTACAAGAAAAAACTTACGTCATGTCGAGAGCAGAATTGATTAGTTAAATAAAAAGCCAAAAAATTGATTGATAACATTTTGTGGAGTGTTTTAGCATACTTACTGGGAAATTACAGCAAAGAGGGTTAACGTTGATTAACCGATAAGATTATGTGCCGATGACACCAAAAACAATTTTGCAATAAGACAGTTGCATTTCAACAGTCCAGACCAGGCAGTTTACAAAAAAAAAAAAGCTGAGCTTAATACATGACAGACAAGGAAATACAGATGTATTGTAACCTGAAACCTCTACACTGCAACTGTTCAAATCGATTTTAAATTGATGGCATAATGCAGCTAGCAATGCCAGATGGCGTATAATGGAATTCAAGAGCTGGTAGGGACTAGGGAACTGCTTAGCACAGCAGCCTATAACGTTTCCACTGCTGGGACACAGGCCTCCTCTCAGTAAGAGGGAGAGGTGGACCCGTCCGATCCACCTCGCGGGCCCAGTGCGGGTTGGTAGATGTCACATTACTTCGATTTTTTGGTTCAAGGGCATGGTAGAGACCTACTAAAAATCAAGTGACAGGTAAGTGACAGGTCTCATTCTCTACAAACCTTAGGTATTTATATCCTATCCTACCTGATTTCTATTGGATTTGCGAAAGTGACGATTTATTAAATAAATAAGTATAAATAAGGTCGAAGAGAGGTAAAATGGCGCACAATGTAGCAGTCAATGGCGCTCATTCCGTTGTTCACAAACTCTAAACTAAATTTAAGTTCAGTGTATCTTTTTCTTTCTATTTCATTACGAAAAGGACAGAAGATAAATATTAGTTTAGTCCTGTCAAATGAGTCAGCGCCTGACGTAAATTGACGTATTTTTAGTCGACATGTTTTTGACCACGTCTAATTTGTCTTTGGAATATCTTAATTTGACAGGACTAAACTAATATTTATTTTCTGTCCTTTTCTTAATGAAATAGAAAGAAAAAGATGCGCTGAAATTAAATTTAGTTTAGTTAGTGAACAATGGAATCGGCGCCATTGTTTCAGCCCACCGTTTATTTTCAACGCCATAAACTTATATAGACATTCTACATATTTTAGACATACCTAGGATAACAAAAAGGCTTACCAACTAATAATATGTGAATAGACAATAATGATAGGCCATATCAATCATTCTTTTATCAACGCTGACGTGTTTTGGGTGATGGGGGACTTTACTCAACAAATATAAACAGAAATGACGCCACAAAATGAAATCTTGATAATCTAATACAAGACTGAAGTATTCATTGATTTTCGATCAGTAAAGAATAACCGGAAAATGTAGAAGACTGGTACTAATGTAAGCTTTGTAAATTGCGCTTTTATGCACGAAGTCCACAGCAAGTTGTACCTATTGCGCAATGTGCCTTCCTAAGTTTACTTGCACAATGTAAACATTGAGCTAGCCACAGATTTAATCACGTTATCAGTTACTGTAATGCAGTTAGAACCACTTTTCAGTAGATTGCATGTTTTGAAAAATTATTAGGAGGAACTTCACCAACCCCTTTGTACTACTTTCACGACTGTATCCCCGAAGGCAGGGGCAAATCTAATCACCTAAATCGGCCAAAGAACCGAGAGAAAAGAGTAATTGAAGAATACCATGTGGCTTTAGTCAGTAAGAGACAGACAGACCCCTCCGCCTGCCCCAGGGCGGACGACGTCCGAGAGTATTATCATAGACAGACAAAAAAAATATTAGTAAATTAGATACGGGTAAAACTTGGGCTGTGCAGTGCCCAGTGATATCATCCTCGACTTACGAGTTACAACTCATAAGTCCAGGTCATGAGTTCGAACCCAGGCAGGCACTTTACTTTCAGTTATTAATTCCATCCCTACTGCTCTCAAACCGGTACAGGAAAACATCGTGAGGAAATCGGCATGTCCTAGAACCAAAAATTTGAAGACATGTAACAACTGCCAACCCGCACTGGGCTCGCGTGGTCCACTACGGCTCACTCCCTCTCAAAGAGAGGAGGCCTGTGTCCCAGCAGTGGGAACATTATAGGCTGATTATGCAAAACCTGGACTGGAAGAGACTCGTACAGACCAGGAGAGCATGACATAGAAGGAAAGGCCTATCCTCAGCAGTTGGTGTACCAAGGCTGCCAATGGTAATGATGATACAATTGAATATTTAGTGCATTTTGAATGCTTACAAATCCGCTGCTTAATTTGTTAGTAACAAGAGCAAGAATGAAGGCTAGAATCATAAAACCATAATGATTGTGTCTAATTTGTCGACTTGCGCAATAAGCAAGCAAAACAATGCATTATCATTCAGATCTTTATGATCTTAAGTAGGTATTGTATTAATTATAGTGTAGGGGTAGACTGAAGAAACGATGGAAGGACTATGTGAAATGTGGTATGGCTAGAAAGAGGGTGCACGACTCATAGAGAAGTATGGAAGAAGACCTCCCAACTGCCGTCCCATCGGACTATGAGAGGAAAGGAACAGAGAGTGCAGCTGTGTTTACGCACACACTTGTGCACTATAATATCTCCTGCGAACCTGGCTAATCTTCGTTGAGATTGGCCACCGTGACCGAAGCCGGTCTTTTTATTATGGATGAAGACATGTTGCGCCGTCCGCAAATACATTTGGATAAGGTTAAGATAATAATGGTGACGGCAACGTAAAAAATATAAATATACTTACAATAAACATAGCCGTGATGGTCAACAATATAAATCTTATAGATTTCATATTGTACTCCGTTTCCGTTTTAGTGAAATGCATCCCCGAATTATTATCCATCGACGTCGCCGATGCAGGAGCAGATGCGCCCGTCATTTTCTTTTCTTTTGTTAATTTAGCACTTATAAAACGACTAAGCGGTTCCTTAGCCAACACGTTACAGCCGAGTATCTTAGTGATAACTCAAATGAAATCTGATAACGATTGTTTTACACATTCACGAACACAGTGTGTTTTCCAACTACGTGCACTGATTACGTAGAGCATTTGAAATTCACTTATGTGTGTCTCACTTCAAGACTGAAACGGCGCGTGTTTTACTGAAGAATAATTAATTAAAAACAATGTTATTTTACAAAGGCTTTCTGTTTTAATCGTTCAAAAGATTATTATCGCATGTTATCTTTAAAATGTTCGTAATTAATGCACTCGTACGATCTAGAAATGTTATCTTGGTCTAATTTACAACAACAATTTTAGCACAATTTTCTTTGTTTTACGTGCTGAAAATAATTCTACTTCACGACTTCAGTAACGGGCTGTAATCTACTAACTGTAACTGGTAATATCGATTATCTATGGGTTATATTTGACCTTCAGGCATTCAGTTTATTAAATATTAATATCATGGCTCGCGGTTGTCGTGTTTGTATTGACCGGTCGGTGTGGTACAAGCTGTTCTCCTGCTACTAATAAAATACAGTTGACAAGGACAGTAATGTGTCCTATTTTAGATAATAGGCGCCTTATCATTTGATATTTGGCAAACAAATTAGTCGATCGATCAGGTTAAGCTAGGCTTGCCGCGGTTGGTCTGTGGATGGGACCATCTTTACATACCGAAACCACTCCGTGACTCGGAAAGCACGTTAAGCCGTTGGTCCCGGCTGTCATCTTTGACAGTCGTTACGGGTCAAAAGCCTGAAAGTCTAACAACCAGTCTTACCAAGGGGTATCGTATTACCCAGTAATTCATAATCATATTGTGATTAATAGTGTGTTAAGCATTTAAAGTCTATTCAAACTTATGTTTCAAATTAATATTATTTCAAGTCAAACAACTTTATTTTAATAAAAATTAAGTTGATTTCAGAGTGACTAGCATTATTGAAAAAGTTATGAAAATGTAGCGGTATCTACAACGCCACATGCGAACAACGCGTCATACTGACGTCACGCAAATCCTGCATCTCGCAAGCAGAGTTTACCGCGCAATTAGAATAGATACAATTTCCCAACATCAAACGTTGGGCAATTGCCCGTCAGACACAACACCCGTCTGGTCGGAGGATCCTCCCTTTTCTATGGAGGATGAGTGAACTTTACACCATGTTCCTCATACCCCCAAAAAAATGTTTGAAGTTGTAGCGTAAACTGAACTTTATTGTCTAGGATTTAAAGTTATTTTTCCATAAACTCATATTTATTTACATTTTTGGCAAATAAATCGCGAATGCAGTATATGGTGCTGCTTGTTCACTCATTAACGGTAGAACGGATATTGATGAAGTTTAGTTCCTATACTTTCTATCCCGGTACCTAGTATTTCCGACCTCCACGCGGGCGAAGCCGCGAGCAACAGTTGTTGATAGACAATTTTGCTAAATAAAGGCGATTGATTACGAGGAAACGTCTTCTATGTACCAAGATAAACCTATCAGTAGCATATTATATTATATATTGAACTAGCAGGTACAAGTGCCATGTAAATATGTGTATCTAGTAAATATTAGTATATAGATACATAAGGATTTCAGGATGATAACAACATCCATTCGCTTATCGCTTGAGCCCTATCGGTTATCGCTGATATCGCTGTATATTTTATAGAAAAGTCTGGTAGATAACTATCGACAGACTGTGATACTTTACATTTTTCTTTATTGTTTATACAACCGGACTTGTTGAATGTCCTAAGATCCTCTGTATCTTAAAAGACTTGGGTTTTTTGCTAAGTCAAAAGTTACTAATTCAAATTATGCTGAGAATCAACACTTTTTGAACGTCAAAATTACATAAGACAGTCTCCCAAAACGCTCCCTTCACAACGTTCTAGTTCTTTAGCTGGGAAGAAGAACTGGCACAACGTACTCCTCAGCAGAGGAGAGCTCCCTAGCGTTCAGGACCTGTTCAGGTTGATAGACGACTCCGTCTTAGAGTGTAAATGTGATGCTGTTCCACAAACGATGGGACACTTACTATCGTGTCCTGCGTGTCCTGTCAGTTGCACGACTTGCGCGTTACAGGACAGTTCCTGTAACGCGCAAGTCGTGCGACTGACAATCCTGTTAGTCGCTGGTGATGGCACCAAACAAGTAGCCGAATCCTGGGCCGAGTCCATTTAGGTTGATATACACGCTAAGAAGAAGAAGCGTTCAGTTCAAATGATTCACTTTTTTCGAAATCAAAGGTCTCAATTCAGTTAGGCTTTTGATTTCAAACATGGCGAATCATTTTAACCAACCGGGATGTTCGTTCATCTTTCTCGATTAGCATCCTTCCTTACTTTAAATCAGTCCCTAGGGGGTTTAAAATCGAAGACATGTGGCATCGACCAACCCGTACTGGGCCCGCGTTTTCGATTACGGGCTACTTCCTCTCACCGAGAGGAGGCCTGTGTTCCCTGTGGGGACATTACAGGCTGATTATGAGGTATTATGAGGGGTTTTAAGGGAATTTGTCTCTAATAAAACCCTTGACTGTTTTTGGTAGCCAGACACGATTTGATTATCTACTATATCTATGTTGGTGTTAAGCGTACATTCTTTTTTTTTCTGGGTGGGAAATCATCGTATGACTTCTCCCGCTCTGGACGGAGCGGGAGGGCGTGTCAGACTTTTACTGACTAAAACCAACCCGTGTTCCTTCAGTTGCCTATGCCAGGGGCCACGGTATCTCTTTCGAACAACCCGCGGCCCTGGCAGGCATCGGCCCTAGCGGACCCCGTCAGTTCGTGCTGCCATCTCTTTGAGGCGCGCATGGAACACAACGCGCCGTCGACCCGGGCCTGGTCCTTGCCGGGCGGCGAGCTGCCCATTGCTCGCCGCTGGCTAAGTGTACATTCTCAGATCGTGATACTTTTTTGTTCAATCATAGTCCAAGTTACATTCACTGGGAGGTCGTTGCTACGAGTATACAGGGTTACCTATTGGTAAAACATTAACAACCTCTCAAGACTATATTACTAACATCATAAACAACTTTTGTTCTATAATTTTTATTAATTCATCAGACTTTCATAAAAAAATTAAAATATTTCAATTCACGCATTTGAAGTATTGAATTTTCTGTTACGAACTCTACGCGAAGCAAAAGAAAGCGCTAGTTAGGTAAACAAACTGCCGTGTCTAGTACAAAATTCAGCGGAGGGGAGCGGGGGTTAGATAGAACCACGGAATAGAAAAAACAGTGGAAGTGCCACGCAGCTATCGCGCGTGTGTCACAATTATGCGGAGCTCCGCAACACCGGCTCAGTCGGGATTAGCTACTTGCTGTGATATGACGTCTCGTACGTAACGAAAAATATTACAAATATGCCTTATTGTGCAATTTTTACATGCAAAAACGATAGCAGGACAAAAAATGTATCTTGCGGAGGTGTATCGTATCACCGGTTATTATAAAACTATGATATATTTCAATATAATCGTTTTTATTGACAAAACCATATTTATTACTTTGTTGCGAACTAAAAACTACCTTATGTCCATTGTTCAAAGTCTAAATCAACTTGCTCGCTGTCTTGAATATCATCGTATACATTCTAGAAACTTCGACGCTAGTCGATTAGGGATGGGACACATTCAAATAGTTCGGTATCGATAAAATAATAAAATGTGTATTTATATAGGTAGTGAAACTTACACGTTACCATGACATATTATATGCTCGTTGTCGTTCTTCTCGATTAATTGAAATAAATGGTTGGAGTTTGAGTACTCATATTCTGACAAATAAACCAATCATTCATTCATAGCTGGACGTAGGCCTCAAAAGTAACTAACAATAATAAAGTATGTAAATATTTCAGTTTTCCCTAAGATCCTTTTACCAAGGAGAAATGGATAGAAGCTACGAGAAGACGGAACCTGGATGCCGTCAAAATCAAGTACATAGAATCTGTTCAGAGCATTTTTATGAAAACAATTTACAAACTTCAAAAAAAGGCTACATATTTTTAAAAAAGATAACGCAATTCCGACAATTATTAAACAAATATGTTTTATTTCAAGTACAATAAATAGTTTAAATTCACTATTTATCGTTTCATTTAACCATTTTACCTTTTATACTAATCGGAGTTTGGTCCGTTACATAAGATAAAAGATTTTAATTACAATTGTACAAACATCGATATTAAATTATCGATATCTTGTCCTCATCTCTAGCTGAGTAGAAAAATAGATAACAAGTGCATACGAATATGACATCTATTTCAATCACGTTAGGGTGCTAAATAGAGTAAATTGGTTACAGCGCCCTCTAGTGTTGAGTAGCTGAACTCGTTGTGGATTGCTCGAATTTGATTGTTACATGGAAAAATGGACTTCATTGATTTTGACACGTATAATAAAAACAACACTCAGGAGTTGTAATAAGATTTAATTTTGAACAACAATAAATAAACTTTTCGCCAAAGTTGCATTTATAATTAGTAGCCAATTATATCATCGTTTTCTGTGTATTGAAATTTTGCAAGTGTGTGAGTTTGGCGACACTGGTTCCCGTACTAAGGGAGTCTAAGGGCACTTCCACTGTTTTTTTCTATTCCGTGGATAGAACAACGAAATCTTAAACGTTTGTTTTTGGTAAATGTATTATGTTTTGCAAGAAGTCATAGAACAAAAGTTGTTGTTTATGATGTAAGTAATCCAGTCCAGCAAGGTTGTTAGTGTTTTACCAATAACCCTCTAAAATAACAGCCGCAGGTCAATCGAAGGTTTACCTACGCTTGCCGCGGCCTAGGTAGATTGATTCACTGGGACCCATAACTTAATATATGCTTTCTAAGAGGCACGGTAGGGTCTAGAATAAAAGTGCTAAAGAAAAGAACACTAGGCTTTCAGGCATCGGTTCTAGCAGCAGGAGGAGAGCTCCCATGACAGCCATATACTGCCTGTTTGGAGAGCGGTTACCGATACTGTAAGGGAGTGTAGTATACATGAAAATGAACTAATCCTACTAATATTATAAACGCGAAAGTTTGTACGGATGGATAGATGGATGTTTGTTACTCTTTCATGCAAAAACTACGGCACGGATTTGGATGAAATTGCACACAGATAGCTTATAACCTAACACATAAATTAACACATAGGATACTTTTTACTCCGATATTCTTACGGGATCAAAACTTATGCAGTTAAAACCCCGAGGCTCAGTTAGTACTATAATAATAGTCTATAGCCTCCCGACCTATTTCGTTCACGGTGGCCAATCTCAACGAAGATTAGCCAGGTACGCAGCAGATATTATAGTGCACAGGTGTGTGCGTAAACACAGGTGCACTCTGTTCCTTTACTCTCATAGTCCGATGGGACGACAATCCGACACGACCGGGGAGAGCTCAGGCGCAGGACCACCGGCTTTACGTGCTTTCCGAGGCACGGAGGTATTAAACCGCCAACTTCCAAACTCTGGACTGTAACTAAGAAATTCCTAATGGAAAACCCAATAACACTTTGTCCGACCCAGGAATCGAACCCATTTTTTTTTTTTTTTCCGGCTGGTAAATCATCAAATGACCCTTCCCGAGAGCGGAAGGGAGTGTCAGACTCTTACTGACTAAAACCCACCCATGTTCCTTCCTTTGCCCTTTATATTCCGGGGTAGCGGTAACCCTTTCGGACAATCCCGCTGAGAATCGAACCCATGACCCCACGTTCAGCAGTCGCGCTTGTAACCACGAGGCCAACGGGGCAGTCAACGAATAGTAAAGGACAAAAACAATAGCACTATCCTACATTTAGGGCTGATTTTTTCCAACGCCAGATAATTTTATCGGAGAAATTCAGAATTATTAATTTTGAATTTTTGCGGGGCGTAACTCCGCTGCCGCGAGAAATCACGGTACAGCGGACAGAGCTCCGGCGGGATCTCATGGCGACATGGAGAGTGCGATTGTCGCAACCCAGTGCTGGGCACGCCACGATTGCGGCGGTAAGTCCCCTCTTTGAGGAGTGGCTGGAGAGGCACCACGGCGCCCTCACCTTCCACCTGACGCAGGTCCTCACCGGACACGGTTGTTTCGGGAGGTTCCTGTTCAGGATAAGGCATGAGGAAACGCCAGGGTGTCACCACTGTGTGGATCGCCCGGAGGACACGGTGGAGCATACGGTTGAGGTCTTCCCGGCTTGGGCGGAGCACCGCCGCGTCCTCGTAGCGGTGATCGGCAGCAGCGATCTCTCGCGTTCGGCCCTGGTCCAGGCCATGGTACGGAGCGAGAGTGCATGGGAAGCCGTCACTTCCTTCTGCGAAGCAGTAATGCTCACAAAAGAGGAGGCGGAGCGCGTGAGGGGGAGGCAATCTCTGCGCCCTCACGCCCCTAGTCGCCGCAGGAGACGCCCTGGACGTCGGGAATCATCAGCCGACTGAAGTCGTCACTTCCTTCTGCGAAGCAGTAATGCTCACAAAAGAGGAGGCGGAGCGCGTGAGGGGGAGGCAATATCTGCGCCCTCACGCCCCTAGTCGCCGCAGGAGACGCCCTGGACGTCGGGAATCATTAGCCGACTTGGGAGTCGGCTGATGATTCCCGACGTCCAGGGCGTCCAGGGCGGTCCAGGGGACTGATAATAACACGCCTATGGGGGAGAGCCTTTAAGAGTTGGTGTTATAGTAAAATTTTACAGTTTTATGAGTCACTCCAAATAAAGTAAAGTATAAAGTAGATACCTGTGTCCTTCGTTTAACCTAGCACCTAATATACTTTAAATCCACGATACTCATCAGGAATGTCAATGATACTGATTTTATTTACTGGTAAGGGGAGCGCCCACGAGCAACCTAGTTGCCCAGCAGCTTTTTTACCTCTGTCGCTGTCTTCTCGCCGAGATTTGGACAATGCGCACACGGGAGCGACAGCAACGCCAATTTTTTTGTTAAAGTTTCAGTTGAGCGACAACTGGCTAGCCCACAACATTTGCAACCCATAGACGGGCGACAGTTCCGTCCAAACCCGCGGACAGAAATGTCTCCCAGCTGTCGTGTCGCTACATGCGCACACTTTCACACAAACCCATAGACTTGATGTGAGAGACAAATTAGTTGCGGAGACAAAATTGCTCGTGGGCGCCCTCCCTAAAAAGATCATCGTTCTCCTATTTAGGTTTGGATAGGTAAATAAAAACACGAAAATATTGTATAAATAAAAATATTTATTTCTTTACAATACTTTTATAATACTTGCTTACTGATAAAAGTAGTGATAAAATATATTAAGTAATTTAGGATTAAGAGATAGAAAGAAATAAGAGTAGTGATATGGCAGAAAATGTAGGTAAGAAAAAGATAGGGAACTGGACGTAATCAATTAGGGATAAAAGAGAGAACATGTGGAATGTTTTTGGACCTAAAAATATAATTTCACATAGATTTATAATATTAAAAATGACTTATTTTATCATAGGTAGGTACTAAGCAATAAGTATCTATGACTATCACAAACCGATATGTGTTCGTGCCAATTTTCGATAAGCACGATTTCCCCTCTAAGTATAGGAAAATATATTTGGTGTGATATTTCTTCAAATAAAAATAAAATCCTGATACTGTAAATCATATACATTTGTAACTACAATTGACTTTAGAGCGTATTTTATTAAATCTAAAACAAAAAGTGCTATCACAATAACCTGGTTCTATAAACCTAATTTTTTAATCTTAGAACTAGGACCAAGGCACTGTCCATACAGCCTCTATTTAGGCGGTCGTTTGTCCGTGGAAAGGGACATAGACAACAGGCGCTTTTTTCTCTTGGTTAGGGTTGAGGGAGGTGTAGGCGTTGATGACGCGCTCCTGGATCTCCCAACGTCTTCGTTCTCTTTCGGATTTAGCCTTGCGGATGGAACTGGCCAGCGAGAATGAGAACACGATGCCGATAATCTGAAATTTGATAAGATAAACGTGAATATCTAAGATATGCGAAACGGGTACTAGATTTTTGGCATGCTGATAAAGCAGGAGGATCAATTTTATCGTATATTTTTTAACTAAACCATGCTAAAATGTGTGCTAAATTCTCGTTTTTACAAACGTAACAAATGCTCGAGACTCATTAAATCAATTTGTTTGTTCTCCAATGACTTTGTGCGAAGGACGTCGCTGCCACGTCATCAGACATAATATGTGTTTTTTCTTATATCTATGCTTGTCACACATTTGTTGGACAGTAAGGTAATCGAGTATGACATCATGCATGACCACAGTAACACCTATTTTATTAACATCATATTATTCTTTAGTGATATGGTCAGCAGATCTAAATACGAGATTGTTTAATAGGTAATCTTCTTCGGAAATAGGGTAAGCCTGTGCACAGCAATTAACTTCAGCCCTTAGGGCAAAGTTGTCTTCGAAATAGGCGATTACCAGCAGCCCTATTCATAAATCCAAAATCGGCTCAGCCAATCACTGTCCACTGCTGGTCATAAGCCTCTTACAAGTTGAGCTAACGCCCGGTCCTGTTCATGCAAAACACTTTTCTTTCAACTGGCCAGCATGGAAAATGTCACTGGCCGCGATGACCTTCAGAAAGGAGGTCCATACACCTGCATTTCTGAGGAAGTAAAAACTCATCAAACAGAATAAAATATTTTTCATTTGCGATCGACTCGAAAAAAGAAGCAAGTGAGAAGTCACAAAAAACCCACCTGAATAAAAGCAATGGTCATAGCTCCAGCGCCCAACAGACCAGCGCTCTGGTAGACCAAATAGAAGACCCTGGGAAGGCA
This sequence comes from Apamea monoglypha, assembly GCA_911387795.2. Classification (NCBI taxonomy): domain Eukaryota; kingdom Metazoa; phylum Arthropoda; class Insecta; order Lepidoptera; family Noctuidae; genus Apamea; species Apamea monoglypha. The sequence goes on from OU426924.1 coordinate 16,715,770, forward strand.
TCCATTGGCATACAGTTTCGTGCACTCGGCGATTTCAACGCCCGCGATGGTTTCGTAACTGGACTCGGCACAGCACGAGTTGGGGACGGTGATGTTGCTGATGGAGATGCCTGAGGTTCCCTGAGGAGGTTGAACGACGCTCCAGTCCATGTAGCTGTCGACACCGCAGCAGTTCAGCTGGAAGATGGTGAGAGATTAGTTAGTTTTTGAGTTTCATGAAGGTCAATTTTTTAGACTAAAGAGATACGGCCTGGAATGGAAAATAGTACCTAGTCATACTGCCCGATCACCTACACTTCGGATGACCTAAAGAATGCCACTGATGCCGCTATCAACGTGGCCACCTACTGGGCTCGAACTATATTTAAAAAAAAAACAACGAGAGGGCGTAACATCGACACGAAAATAATAACAAGAAATATACAGACATTCTAATATATTTTTTTGAAAAACGAGTCAAAACAATACGAACCTTCCTGCTGTACGGTCAGCAGTGAAATACCACTAAAACAAAAGAAACTGTTTACTACTGAAATACACGCAATGGTGAAAGCTTCCGATCATTATTAATCGAAGCTGAAAGCATTAGAATAAAGTTTAGTCAATTATCCAGCAGTTTTGTCCAGTATAGAGGTATGAGGAACAGGATGTAATGGGGGTGGGATGGGGTGAATATGAGTGACCGTGACCTCCGACCAGACGGGTGATGTGTCTGGTGGATAACTGCCCCATGATTCATGTCGGGCCGTTGCATATATGCTAGTTGCGCGGTAAACTTTGCTTGCGAGATGCAGGATTTTGCGTGACGTCAGTATGACGCGTAGTTCGCATGTGGCGTTGTAGATACGGCTACAAGGTGTTTTGAAAAAAGTTACATTCGACTCTAACCGTAGTTTATCAATTTCCTTGCTACAGTCGATACAGTTGACCGAGCATAATACTGAACTATTACAATGGGAAATACCGACTAATCATCATTATATAGCTGAATAAAATGGCTTTACACAATTATTACGGGCAGTTAAAGTTAAAACATCATGTGATTTCGTTGTTTCAAGGGAAAAAATACCTAAACTGCGCAAAGGCAGCGTCTTATCAAACCACTTAAACAAAATGTGGTTACATACAATTATATTATATAATATTATATTATTATTGGTACATCTATTGTTTACGTGTTTATCTACCTATGCCTAATAAATAATGTTACAAAAGTCATGATAATAAAAACAGTCGATTTTCCTCATTTATATTCTATCTTTTAAACACAGATTTTTCCTTAATAAAGTTTTGTTTTAAAATCATATCTTCTATCAAGGATATTTTATAAGAAAAGAGTTCTGAGTCTAATTGGACAACTGACTCACAAACTCACAATCTATGGAGTTTTATTTGAAGGCAAATAGTCCTATAAATGCGATTCAAATGACTATAATAGATAGATAATGCAGATTGTAAACTAAACAACAACGTCTCTATGTGTATGTTGTATCATAGAACACATCTGTCGTACTTGCTTGTCATACCTTGAAAAACTATTGTCTGCCTGTGTCTGCTCTGAGAGTTAAATCTGATAACATCTTATAATATATTCTTATTTTCCTACCAATAATCCATCAATATAGATACTAACAATAAAGCTGATTAGTTTATTTGTTTGTTTGTTTGAACGCGCTAATCTCTGGAAATACCAGTCGGATTAAAAAAAAAACTATTTACATTTAATAGCCCAAGTCTTGAGGAAGGTAAGAAAGATCGCTAACACGAAAAACAAAGAACAGCACGGGAAGGCGATGAGATACAACGCGATGAGTCGGGTGCCGAAATTACGAAATACGCGGGCAAAGTTGAGGCCAGAAGCTAGTATTGCCACGGCGATACTCTGAAACACCCCACGCGTGTTCAGTGGGCAAGATACAATTTGGCCAATGAACACGCATTCGTGTGAGTTGCGGGATGCTCAATGTGTCCCTGTTTATTTTGTTCCTTTAACTAAACATCAGTAATATTTCAACCTACAAAAATCTACCATTAAAATGACACCAAAATCACAAAATGTAACAACATCAATGAAGAGAAAACTGGCAGGCAAAGCTAAACATGAACTCAAACGTAATGAAGATCAAGGAATAAATTGAAGAGGAATGAATGAAATGAATGAGATATGAGGAACTAAGGAACTACTACTTTCCCAGTTGTTTTACCTATGACAGCAGCAACCCAACAGCAACCTTATTATAACAACTACAAGGATCACTGTGATTTTGACAGAATTGTCAGTAGCAGCAACCTAACAAAAATTGTATTATAAGATCACTGTGATTTTGACAGTGATGCAATATCAGAAGGCCAATTCGCGTAATTACAACCGTTCAAAATATAGTCGCAATCTCATCTCAGCGACAATCAATGTCAAAAATCTAGGGATTTTAGAGGTATTTTTGACAGATTGAGATCAGACTGTGAACGTTCTTTAAATTACAAGAATTGCCCCGCAGAGGTAAAATTACTGTGAATGGACTGTAACTAAAGTTTAAGAACTAGCATACAACTGAATGAAGACGAAGCTACTGCACTGTCGAGAGCCCGTAAAATAACAAAGAATCTTGTATTAGCATATTTTTTCCACTGCTGGGACGCGGGCCCAGTGCGGATTGGTAGATGTCACACGTCTTCGAAATTTTAGTTCTAGGACATGCCGGTTTCCTCACGATGTTTTCCATCACCGTTTTGAGAGCAGTGGTGATGAAATACTTCTCAACAACTGTTACCTTAAATTTGTTCAATATTAATATGAAATAAAGTAGTCACTTAATGAATAATCCGTGGTCGTTATCAATCAAAGTGTAGATCGAATCGCGTTGTGTCTTTGTATTTTTATATTCATCGTTGAATCTTGCATTATAGACACTAAAAAGTCTAAAAATATAACTTACCCTGCTCTGAATGAAGTCAAAAGCGTCTTCGACCTCTTCGTTATCATAGTAGTACGGCAGTGTGACCCTCAGCTTCTCATCCAACATGCCGGTGACTTGCGATCGGAGGCTATATGCTGCGATGGCGGCTGCGATCTCCAGGATGAAGACCAGACTGAGGATGACTGCGAACTGATAAAAAATGATGCTTTATTACAAAGTTACAAAATACGGAGGGAGAAGAATAAAGCGGAGTGTTTGAAAATATGTTTACAGGATACATTTTTAACCAGTACACAAACTGTAACCATGAATTCGACTGTCGGGGGTATAAGAAATGCACGCGGACGAAGTCGCAGGCAGAAGCTAGTCTTGTATAAGAATAATTGGAGCGTCGTCTCTAGGTGCCATTGATACCCGTCCAAGCTCCATGTGCCATTTTTATTCCTGCACAATATTTTTGTTTACTTACAATATTAACCAAGCAGGTGCTCTCCTTCAGTGCGCCCACGCATCCAAAGAGAGACACGAACAGCATGATGATGCCGATAGCGATGACGAAGGTAGCCGGGGAGAAGAACTTGTCGTCGAGGAAGAAGGACACGTCATGGTAGATCGCGTAGATCGTCGTGCCCACTGATATTATTAATGCTGAAGTTAGCTGGAAAGAAAGAAATATTCAATGAATACCTGAATAGCAGAATAGAATTAGAATTAGCATCGCCATACAACGTGGCAATGCTGCCAGCCTTTTGGGCACCTTTCCCGCTGACAGCGATGCGTACGAATTTTGTTATGCTTTTTATTATTATTTTAAGGGCTATAGATAGTCCGATAACTTTTATTTGAAGAATAATTATGACAGATTAACATATTTTTTACTAGCTGCGCCCCGCGGGTTCACCCGCATAAGTTTCGATCCCGTGGGAATATCGGGATAAAAAGTATCCTATATGTCAATCCTGGTTATAAACCGCCTGTGTGCCAAATTTCATCCAAATCCGTTTAGTAGTTTTGGCGTGAAAGAGTAACAAACATCCATCCATCCATCCATACAAACTTTCGCATTTATAATATTAATAAAGGAAATAATAATATAATATTATAATAAGTAGGAAGTAGGATATAAAAGCTGTCAAACCGCAATATTTATCCCTCGGATAAAACGTATCTGACTATTGAAAAATCAGCTCTAAGGCAGTCTAGTTTATACACAATCAATACTTCAATAGTAGCTGTACTTGTTTACCATGCCCATAACACATGCCACGCAGGAGACATACATATTATTTATTACTAGGTATTGTTGTATCCCGAGGACGAAAAGAGACCAATTATATATTTAAATGAATCACCGAAAACGAATAAATATTTAACCTTTGTTAATAGCAGGTACGGAATTAATCTACGTTAAATGAATAAAAAATTAATATGGAAAAAAACCCTTTTCAGAGAGGCAATTCGTATTTTTAAGAATGTTCCCATTCTAATCTTAATATGTCGAAAAACACCAGTTTTTGACATTTATTGTCGCTGAAATGACAATACGAGAATTGGCATGCCTTCGTATTTCGTCTTAAAAAACGTTCAAATTCAAATTGCAATCTCATCTCAACGACAATCAATGTCCAAAACTTGTCAATAATGTAGGGAAATTAGGGGTATTCTTGCCAGAATGAAACTGAGATCAGACTGTGAACGTTCTTAAAATAATGTGAATTGACGTTCACGTCTTCTGATGTCTTGAAGATGAACACCGTGGCATTTAGTAAGTAAATAACTGACAAACGTAGGTATCTAGTGTTAAGACTTCCACAAGTAAATCAAGAAACAAACACTCGTCCATCAAGAGCCATCATTCAGATTTAAAGCGTTGTTATTTCAAATAACGACATACATAACAGCTGCCTGTCAAATATCAAGACAGTTCTTTGTGCTAAGTAATGGTAATTTCATGTAGTCTCTATCGACTCTCATAGAGCAGTCTGCCAAATACATGAAGCTATATCTAATACTTTACAAGATCACTCTATCGAGTACACATGCTCTGAATACATAATTAAATTATAAATATATTAAAAAGAAAACAACGACAATAACGTGCTAATCAGAGATTTACATGATTTAAAACATTAAAGATTAAAAGATTAAAAATTACATTTATAAAATACAATAAAACAAAACATTTTTTTTCTTTTAAATATGAATAAAAAAGCATATAGGTACGTAGTTTAAAACTAAATTAAAAATGATAATAATTATTACAATGATAGATCAAATGTTCTCCAACGTATAGTTTACGTTTAAAAGTGTTAAGGCTGTCATGGTTTATATATCTATTTCAGCTTTGCGACATATACCATTGTACAATTTGGTAGCCCTCGTAAGGGGAGAGTTGTCACCTAAATTGGTTTTGTGCAAAGGTTGTCTGAAAAGATTGTAGGTATGTGACCGTGGTAACCTGCGAGGAACATTAAAATATATTTTGGATAGTAATAGTGCAGTTTTTAGTTTAGATGTCACTAATTTGTGAAGGAAACAAAGATCTAGAACCTTTCTACGATTGGTGAGGCTTTGGAGTTTGAAGTGCTGAACACGTTCTTTGTAGGAATTTAATTGTATCGCATTTTTTACTTTGTAAGGATTGATGATACAAGAATCTCTTTTGAACTCGTTGAATACGTTGCTTGTAAACGTTATAGTGGGGTGACCATTCCTGTGAACAGTATTCCAAATTACTGCGAACCAACCTCTCATATAGAATAATTTGGTTTTAGAATTGTTAAATGGCTTTGACGTCCTCAATACAAAACCTAGCATTTTGTTTGCGTTTGATATTATTTTATTTAGATGGCCATTGTAGGTAATTTTGCTATCTATCAAAATTCCCAGGTCCCGGATAGTATTAACTTTGTTGAGTGTCTCGCCCGAAATAGAGCATTTGGTATTAAAAACATATATTTACTAAGCATAAGACTGGACGTTGTTATATGAAACTCCATAATATTGATTGGATCACAATATAGCGAAGTGGCCACGAACGAGCCAAGACCATGACATTTGAGTGGACGCTGAAAATCGATACACTCGTGACCAACCGCTTAAGTCCTTGTACAGAGGTCGTAGAATTTCTTTCAGTTTAATTCAGCATATAAACTGAAAATGTCATACTTAAAATTATATTTTTCGTAGATTAAAACAGAACTGTTTTAATTTTTATCTGCAGTACGCATTGCCTAAGGTAACCTGCAGTAGAAGAATAGGAGAAAATGTCGCTATGAAAACATGACTATTGCTTGGATAAAATTGCTTAAAATCGATTTTCTTTCTTAGTTTAGCTGAAGGACGTACAACTCTAGACTTGTCTGACTTTATGGCTCACCTAAATTCAGGGGAGCAGACTCATCATCATCTGCCTAGCCTTTTCAAACCTATGTTGGGGTCGGCTTCCATTCTAACTGGATGCAGCTCAGCAGACCCATCAAGATCAAAATATTATAGTAACTATTTCCATATTTTTTACGACATTACGCGTCGGGTATTTGATTTTTGAACAGGGAATTTAATTTAATGTAAAAAAGTCTTATTGTTGTTTTATTCCCTTTACATGACGTTCCGTTTCAAACAATATGATTAATATAACTATAAATAATACTATAAATTTTTTAAAATGTCATGATCACGTCTTTCAAAAAACATGAAAGAATATTATACTTTGACGATATTACATTAATTAAAAATAACTAGAATAGAATTTTATTTAAACAATTATAATTTTTTTAGAGCAATAATGGCCGTTCGTGTATGACATGTCAAAAAAAAACAAGTACCCAGTTTTTAGGTTATCTCGATTTTTATGAAAATCTCCGAAACCCGGGTTAATATTTAATGTCTCTTTCACTCATGGCAAACATGTCCACTATCCATCTCTCTCGTCATTTTGCGTAAAATTAAGAACCTACCAAGAGCTTGTGCGAATAAAAAACATTTTAATTGAGTAAAATGGGTTAGCAAAAATCGGGTTACTTGAGGTTTTTATTATTTTACTCGTTTTTTTAGCATGAAACTAACAAGTATTGTACCATTTTACCATCCTGATTAAATGCGCCAACTTTTAATGGCACTTGCCAAGGCACTCTCCTACATTTTTTTTTTAAAGGAGGGCCTTTCAATGTCGACAAATTTTGAAAATTTTAAATTCATAGTTTAACAAAGTCTTAATTCTAGGAAACTTGGGGCGATTGTGTTATTATTTTTGACTGTGATTCTTAGAAATATTATTTAGGGTTACGGTTCCAAAGTTTAAATGAACAAAAATAATAAAAATTAACTACAATAACCGAAAAATGGTTACAGATTGACCAAATTTTTAGGTTTTTCTTAAATGCCCATAATTTTCAAACTGCATGGGATAGATTTTTTTTCTGATTTTTCTCATGTTTACAATCAATCCTGTCGCCCCGTTTCGGCTTGACGTTGAGTTCTGAGACACCCTGTATACATATTATTAATATTATTTTAAGTCTGTTAGCTTATCCTACTAATATTATAAACGCGAAAGTTTGTACGGATGGATGGATGGATGGATGGATGTTTGTTACTCTTTCACGCCAAAACTCCTAAATGGATTAGGATGAAATTTGGCACACAGATAGTTTATAGTCAGTATTATCATATAGGGTACTTTTTATCCCGATATTCCTACGGGATCGAAACTTATACGGGTGAAACTGCGGGGCGGAGCTAGTATTATGTAAACATAACAACAGTATTATATTAAAATACAATTATCTCGTGTACATAGAAACCAACTATGTATTTCTTCAAGATAAACGGTTTTTATGTGTTATAAACGTGACAACTAACCGAAGACTATATACGAGTACTTATATAAAGCCATTGTATTTACTTCTAATGACTTCAATATTCTGAACTATGTACATATGTATATATTCCTACAAGTGCTTGGTCAAATACTGCGCCTGAAAACTGTCACACAATAACACACTTAAGTTTTAATTTACATAAAGGCGTTAATCGCATGGAATGCCATCGATAGGTTTACTTTATATAGCTATAAATAGTCTGAAATCAATAACACTGATAAACGGCTGGAAACGGTGACAGGGTGGCCTCGCTCGAGTGCTGAATAGTTTATTATATGCAGCGCAATAGTGAAGTTGCTGAGGATTCTTTACCCACACCAACACAGTATTTATGGGTATAAATCCACTTGTTTATGCACACGGGTAGTTTGTGTGCATAAACACGAGTGGCACACGTCAACGACAGAGGCGACTGCAGCCGGCGACACGCGTTGACCACGAGCGTCGACGGGTGGTGACGGCTGCCGTCGACGGCTCCAGTTGCCTTTGCCGTTGACGTACTCAAATACACAAGCAGCACGTTGTCGACGGCTGCACTTGCCTCTACCGTTGACGTACTCAAAACACAAGCAGCACGTTGTCGACGGCTGCAGTTGCCTTTGCCGTTGACGTACTCAAATACACAAGCAGCACGTTGTCGACGGCTGCACTTGCCTCTGCCGTTGACGTACTCAAATGCACAAGCAGCACGTTGTCGATGGCTGCACTTGCCTCTGCCGTTGACGTACTCAAATGCACAAGCAGCACGTTGTCGACGGCTGCACTTGCCTCTGCCGTTGACGTACTCAAATGCACAAGCAGCACGTTGTCGATGGCTGCACTTGCCTCTGCCGTTGACTTACTCAAATATACAAGCAACACGTTGTCGATGGCTGCAGTGGCCTTTGCCGTTGACGTACTCAAAATATTATTTGGGATTGTTATTAAATGGGACTTAATCATGTCTGGCAAAATGTGGGTGTACCTATTATAGAAATCAACCCATCGAGGAGATAAAGGCGTGATGATTTGTTATGTAACTTTCGAGGAATAGCCTTAAACTTTGACCTCTATCACAACAAACCTTCGATAGTGAATCAGCGGTACAGATGCAAGTCCATAAATGGTTGATGTGCAATCACTGTACATACGACTTGCTATTGACGCAAGTATTTTAAAATTTAAGAAGTACATACAGTACTTAAGGATTATGCAGTAAATGACAAGGTAGAAAGGCCGAACTTCGAAATCATGACCAAAAATTTCGTACGACATTATTCTGCAGTGCGATTCTATAACCATCTCACCGTGAAAACTTAGGTGAAGTGAGCGTGGAGTGAGCTGTCATTACAACTAATGCTAGGGATTGACACTATAGACAGCTCACTCTAAGCTCACTTCACCTCACTTTTCACAGAGAGGTTTTTACAGAATCGATCGGCTTGCTTGAAGATTGCAACATTGCTGAAATGGTTGAATAAGAAAAATAGAACGAACTCGACAGATAAGCTGATAACGGTCCAATGGAATGCTACTAAACGCCTTTCGAATGAAATGATGAAGATTGCGGATTCGTACCGAGAAAAATACCTTAGTAGTTAGGCCATGTTTCGACAAAAAAAGAGGGCCTCGGGGAACTCCGCGGAACTGCAGTCTCTACTCTAGTCTCTAAATAGTCGCATTTCAGACGCAAACTCAGAACGCCTTAGTTAATAATATAATAATAATAATAATAATTCTTTATTTTCAGTGTAACAATTTACATTACCACTTCATTTATCATACCATTTATAGTCTTATAAATTGTAGGTTTATACAGAGTTATAAACCTCTGACACCCAAGCTAAGATTGAACTTGTGTTATTTAGCCAACATGTTACTGTAATGTAGGTTCAGAGGGGTAATTGCACAGAACAGATAAAAGAGGATAGAATGGAAATAGTTCCTGATTTGTATTAGAACGCCTGTCGCCGCATGTCTCCCACTCTCACTCTCCACTACAAGCAAGAGATCAATACGTACGCGCATTACGCACACAAATAAACCACATGCACTTAGATCGCGTGTTTGCTATTGGTTGTCACACTACCGCAAATTCTGCTCTGGACGTACACTCACACACGTGTAAAAGCAATTTTGTTTCTCAAATATTTTACGGCGACCAAAAGGTCGATTAATCATATCGATAAAATTACTGTAATTTTGTTAATTAAAGTTTTGCAATTTTTTAAGTTGCGGGTACGGTACGAATAATGTGGACTTCCTAATTACATATAAATAAAATTAAATCGAAGTGAAATTAAGGGGGAACATCCAATACTGCCGCGAAATTTAAATTTTCTTTCGTTTTATGCTAGTTGCAGCTCTGTTTTACGTTATAATAATAGAAAGAAAGAAAAATAATATTTTGAATAACATAAAATATAAAACAAAGCTACAATTTGCAAAAAAACTAAAAAGAAATTTTAAATTTCACGGCCATTTCGAATGCTAAGTCGAATTAACATAATATAATCTAATTAATTTATTGTGAATTACTCTGTGAAAAATGTATTTATTAACTTCATCATGTTAATTTATGAATAATAGCTATGCCCGCCGGTTTCACTCGCGTTAATTTTAGGAAAAATCCTATTAAAATAATACATATATTCCATTTTTTTTTTCTGGTGGGAAATCAACAAATGACCGCTCCCGCTCTGGGTGGAGCGGAAGGGAGTGTCAGACTCTTACTGACTAAAACCCACCCATGTTCCTTCCTTCGCCCTTTATGTTCCGGGGTAGCGGTAACCCTTTCGGACAATCCCGCTGACACATACATATATTCCATTACTTTAAGAGTATTACTTACGATTATCACTTAGTTAGTACATTACTATAGGAAGCTAATGACCGGCCGCCTTGCGGAGTTATTTTAAAACCATGACATCTCCTAAGATATTCATTGAAATCCAATGACGTCAAGGGCAATTTTGTTCAAAATTAAATACTTGTGATGAGTAACGTATTTATTTGGTAAGGATTAATTAAGAGGGGCAATTCTCTTTATTTTAAGAACGTTCACAGTCTTAACTCAGTCTCAATCTGTCAAAAACACCTTTATTTTCCCTACATTTCTGACCAGTTTTGGACATTGCTTTTTGGCGCTGAGATGAAACTGCGACTAGATTTTGAATTTTTTTAATTACAAGAATTGGCCTTCTGGGCTGTCTGTGTCCGTGATTAACGTCATTCAAGCGTACAAAGACATGGGCTAAAGTAAGTACATAAGCAAATAAATGACACAAGTAAAAATACAAGAATATTTTAATATTCAACAATAATTTAGACTCAATTTCAACTTTTTAATTACATAATCATTTTCTAAAAAATGTTGCGAACAAATTGTGCTACATTTAGTAGGTATCCATTCAATTCTACCAGTTGTCTCAATCCACAGTTTTCTTGTCTCTTCTTATATCTTGGAAAACTAAAAAAAAAATTTTTCATCGTAAATTACTAACCTCAAACCAAATTTTAGACGAAAAACCAACTAAGAAATTAAATTAATAATTCACATTACACAATAATTGGTGTTAATAAAAACAAAGTTATTATAATTGTAATACAAATTTCTGAACATAATTCGTATACACTTACTTAATATCGACATTGTTTACAATTTGGTACAACACTATCGACGCGCATTTTGGCTCGACGCACGCGACGTTCGCAGTGAACGCAATACATTGCGCGACCGCTCATGTCGTACAAGATCGTACCCATGTATTGCAAGCAATGTATAATTTTGCATCTGAATGCGATTTTATCGTTTTTGTCTACAAACTACATAATACTTTTGAAATAATTACAAATATCACTCGTATTTTAAGGTTTTTGGACTAACCGGTGAAAAGAAATCCCTCCTCAGGCCACATTACACTCCTGACTTCTTTTCCGACACGTTATAATAGCGCAAGACGGCATAATTCTTTTTTTCCGCGGAGCTCCGAACGCTGTCACATCAAGAGCGCGATTGTTGACCGGTGATTCAAATTTCGGTTGACTTTTGAGCGTCTGCTCAAAAGTGCGGCGCGCCTGCCCCGCCCACAAGGCCCTTCTAACTACTTTTATCTGTTCTGTGGGTAATTGCGTAGCACACTAACAGTAGGCATGGCTTTCATTTTGATAGTTCAACAACATTCATTGCGTTATTTACGTTGTTGAACAGAGAATTTTTTCCTTCAAAATTATTCAGATTGTGACTGCACCCTGTAGGTTAAGAAAGGGAAGTCATTCATTGACAGTTATGGAATGGCTTTAAACCGGCAAATTGATGTTATAGTAATTAATTTCCCTAACTGTAGATACTACAGGTTGGTTAGCTAAGACGTACTGCACTTCCGTTTATTCTTCTCCATACGTACCTACTACGCTTTAGAATGGGCAACTAGCTTCATATTTCCGACTGACCGACGCATTGACAATTCAAAAGTGCCTGTAAATGGTTTAGGGCTGATTTTTCCATCGCCAGATAACTTTAATTCGAGGAATAAAATGGACGTTTGACAGTTTTTGTATGAATTAACTGTAAACTGCAATTGATAGATATTCTGTATAGCTAAACATGTGGACATTGTATTTAAATAAGACTGTAACACCATTATACCATGTTTAAGGCAAATAAAGACTTATCTTGTCTATCTTATCTTATCCAAAAATTTCAAAATTATTCGTCGAATAAAGTTATCAGATGCTTGAAAAATCAGCCCAAAATTGAAATAAATGCTTTGAATTTGAGTTGGAATGGTACTTGGAGTTTCTTGGAGTTTCTAGCCCGTTCTGCTTCGTCAACTTTCTGACTAACTATCCAATTATTCGACAATTCAAAAGTCCCTAAAGTAAATGGTTTATAATTTATATAAATGCTTTGAATTTCAGTTTGAATGCTACATAAACAACAAAGGTAGGTAAGGTAAGTAACATTAAAGACCCATAAAATTCTTTAAACCCTATAACCGCCGCAGTATGACTAAATTCCGATCATGTGGAAATCAAGAACAATATAACACACGGTTCATTGTTTCTATTGAACGGCCATTGAAATAGAAGTAAACACGGGGAGATGTTAGCTGCAATAATAATGTGAATTAATTGCAGTTCACGTTCCTATTATATTGTTTAGAATATGTCTTCATGTAGTTAGGAATTGTAATTAGCCTGCTAACACTCGGAAGACCTTGTATTTCTACAGTAGAATATATCTAGATTTTAATTTACGTAGGCAAAGCTGAATTGGTGATTTAAATTCCTTATCATTATACACCATGTATCTGAAAGGTGTGGTCAAATTTAAGGGTGTGGTGTAGATCATCAAACTGAAAAACTTTCTCTATGGGACCGACATCGTAATCACGAAAAAAGTATGAACTGTCCCATAAAAAACTTCAATGTCTACTTGAAATGTATGGGATGTATGTCCCAAATGTATGGGATGGCTGATTTTTTTTCGCTATTACGATGTTGGTCCCGTGGAGAAAGTTGTTCAGTGTGATGGTCTTTACCACACCCTTGACTGAACTTAGGTATCCTAATGACCCCTTAAATAAATGGGCATGCAAGTCTTAAGAATCTCAACACCATACTTTGAAGACGGTATGGTTTTCACAGTGTTTTGTTTTTGCAAGGTGGTAGATCAGTCAGCTGCTCATCCTATTAAACAATATCCCGTCGCTGTTTTTCCGATACCTAATACAGCACCCTAATTCCGTAACACACTATCAACCTCAATCTGAATCATTTTGAAGGATATTTCTAATCCGGTGCTTCATTTGTTCGAAAAATTCCTCTGCTCAACAACGTAAATAACGTAATGAATGTTGTTGAACTGTCAAAATGAAAACCATTCCTGCTGATAGTGTGAAGGTCAGATAGGCAGCCGTTATACGTAAAATACTGGTATTCAGCTGCATCCTGTTGCACTGGAAGCCGACCCAAAAAATACTTGGGAAAAGGCAAGGCATATGCTGATGACTGTGTTACGCAATTACCCCGCAGAAAGGCTGACAGATATGCTACTCATGTAGACAACAAATAATTATGGGAATGAAAGTAATTCGTTTTATAATGGGTATACAGGTATGCTACCCACAATATATGTCTTTTGTATGGATAGAGGTATGCTACCCACAATATCTATTTGCAAATACTTCATTATTACAACGCTCTTCGTGTCCAGTACAACAACGCCTTCCGGGTGCTGTTGGGGCTGCCGCGATTCTGTAGCGCGTCAACCATGTTTGCTGAATCTACCACGGATAGTTTTTCAGCAATCATGAGGAAAAGAACGGCATCATTGTTGCGCAGGATTCGTGGGAGTGCCAATGGCATCCTGAAGGTGATTGGGGATAGGCTGGATGGCGTCTTCCTGGAGTATTGGACCCGTATGCATAGCTATGGGTCTGATACTGCAGGAAGATACATGAATTGAAAAATTGAAGGTTGTATTTTGTTATTTGGTTTTTATTTTAAATGTAAGGTACTAACATAGTTACGTAAGTTGTATCACTAACAAACTATGGAGCAAGTTTCCGAAATAAACGTTTTATTATTATTATTATTTTAACATATCTCGGGACCATGGGGTCCCGGTCCTTTGGAAGGCGTACGAGGGGCCGAAGCCAACTCCCAGAGGCCCCTTAGGAAATTTTATTGAAATGTGGCACCACCCGACGATCATCCCTGTACGCACTATGCAAGTGCACCCAAGGATAACCCCCGGTTAGTGTAGGACTATTGCAGGATATGGAAAAATACAAATTTGGACTATGGGTTTGGGTGGCTAAAGTGGACTGGTTACCAATAACTATTGAAGAACTATGGCCCCTGCCTGATCAACGTTTTATATATACACGGATAAAATGGCAGGGGGTGACTTGCACACTCAATAATGGGCCCCCGGAAACTGTCGCTAGCACATAGTGACGTAGCAACAAGGGGGCAACATGTCCTGAGGTGCTTATGAGGAGTGGAGAGGTATTCCACGGCTTTCAGAACAATCCCAGAGCCCGGAAGATGGTCAAGATCCCTACGAGCACTTACTGGAATACTATTATTAACAATAACATCGCATGTACTCGTACTACAATCCCTTTAGCAAATTGACCAATAACTATAATAGAACATCGCTGTCATACCTCATACAGGTATATATTGATACTAGGAATTTTATTTAATCCGGTAAATGGTTGGTAAACATATGTACACAGTATGTATCCATTGTGGTTGACGTCATTCTTTTATCTTGTAGAGAGGCAAAGGGTAACATGAAAAAACATGCGAAAGTGTTTACAGGATTTTCTTTCTTTCGTTGAACCCTATCGACCTTAAAAGACGTCTACTGCTAGACATACGTCTCCCACAAACTTTAACGTAATACAGGGTCACATTAAATTAGCTAGCAAAACTCCATAGATGTGATCAAAGTCAAATTATTTATTTCAAATAGGCTCGTAAAAGGCACTTTTGAACGTCAAAATTTACAAAAAAAACCGAATTGATTCTAGTTGCCCTTTCAAAAAGGTAGTTTCGTATAGAGAATAAACAAGAAACTCCACCGTTAGGTTCTCTTTCAAAATATTTTGTATCCATTGATTATTAATTATATAATATAAAATGAACTCACTCGATATCAATTGACAAATAAGTAATGCTTGATTTGTTTACCTGTAAGAAATTGGTAAACTAGTCTATAAGTCTATTGGATGTAGCTCATATCTTTGTATCAGTGTATTGAATTTTTGGTGAGACAAATAAAAAAAATAAAAATAAAATAATATATGTGAAGACGATGCACCTACAATAAAATTACTATACCACAATAGGGAAAAAGAATAATAGGTATAAAATAATACAATGAAAGGTAAATTTAAGTTATGTGATAAATATACATGGTGCTCACATACACAAACATTGTAAAAGTAGATGATTTTCCAAAAAAAAATATCAAGTAGTAAATCGGTGTGTGAGTTAAAGGAATCACAGGTCGCAAAATCAATGGCATGATGGGTATCGTATCGATATGATCGATCGATGACGATAAAACAATGAAACTCTTAATTTCACGTAACACACATGTACAGACGCCAACACATCAAGCTATTACAATCTGTCAAATTTCTTTAATAGATTTTCAACTTTATCGCTGAAGCATTAAGGTTCAAGGTTGATTGGGAAAATTTTACATTTTCGGGTAGCTTGACCTGCTGGCGTCTGTACTTTAAACGATTTATTCCGTTCTAATACCACTGGTGTTCTATGAGTTTACAAAATCGTTTTTTTTTGTTTTACCATCATATCTGCGGAGTTTCGTTAGCTAATTTAATTTGACAGTTTAGGTATATACGCGGCAAAGTCACTAAAATTTTGCTTTGTAAGGTTCCACTCTATGGGACTCCAGGGCGTGATTCCTGATTCGTGACCCGGCCTGAAGGCTCTGGGGATTAAGTCTGCGCCAGCTCAAAACCCGGAGCGATTCGCACAAGCAACTGACCGGAATCAACTGGCTTTTGTAAACACACGTCTCGACCCCTCTTGAGACCAATAGAATGGAATCTTGCTTGAAGTGGCCTTTTCCCTCTTATAAGCCAATAGTATTGGTGACTTGAGTCTTTTAGCGACTCTTGTTAATCCTTACTAATATTATAAATGCGAAAGTAAGTTTGTTTGTTACGCTTTTACGCTAAAATGGCTGAACGGATCTGAGTGAAAGACACACAGATAGACCATGAGCTGGTTAACGATATAGGCTACTTTTCATCCTGGGCCGCAGACGAAGTCGCGGGCAACGGCTAGGAACAAATATATACAGGGTCAAATTAAATTAGCTAGCGAAACTTCGCAGATGTAATGGGTATCGATATCTAAACATGACAAAACGAAAAAAGAATAATAATGATAATTTATTTTGAGGTCAACGACCGTATGTAGTGTATTTGCTTTAAATATCAGAAGGTCAATTCCAGTAATTTAAAACGTTCAAAATCTAGTCGCTATCTCATCTCAGCGACAGTCAATGTCAAAAACTTGTCAAAACTGTATGGAAATTAAAGGTATTTTTGACAGATTGAGACTGAGAGCAGACTGTGAACGTTCTTAAAATTACAAGAATTGCCCCTCAGTTGTAAAATTTGTTTTTGCTTCTGTACGCTTCACAGTCGGGATACCCATTCCGACTGTGAAGCGTACGATGATTTATCTAAACACAAAAAATAATGATTTTCTCAACTAAACTTCATGTAACAACAATAACAGCGCTCGTTGACCCCAAAATAAATTAGCATTAAATTATTTTGGTTTTGTTTTATCGTGTTTAGATACCTATACCCATCACGCCTGCGAAGTTTCGCTAGCTAAGTTAATATGACCCTGTATATTTACTCAGACATCATAATTATGGCAGTCTTTACTTGACTTTTCAAGGTCTACCATAGATATACTTATTACGAATCCAGTGTTCAGTAATGATGAGCTAATTAAAAATATACAATGGTTTTTTTTTTTGTTAGAGCTCAAGCAGGTGTATTAGGCCTGTGCAGTTACGTCATTTGTACCATCAAAGTAAATAAACATTGTGTACTTTTCGACATTATCTATCTTCGAAATATCTTCTAGAATAGAATAGAATATTCTTTATTATATACAGACGCCAGCAGGTCAAGCTACCCGAAACTGTATCCCAATCAACCTTGAACCTTAATAATTTAGCGATAAAGTTGAAAATCTATTATTAAAGATGGTAGTAGCTTGATGTGCTGGCGTCAGATTACAGACATTAATATATTTTACAAAGGGTGACACAATGGGCGGTCTTATCGCTAAGAGCGATACGCTTCTACTGATATTATTTTAGGTACTCCGGAGTAAGCAAGCTGAAGCGGCAGTGGGCAGGCTATGTTTGTCGAAGGACCGATGGCCGGTGGAGCAGACCAGTCCTGGAGTAGAGACCGCGCATCGGCAACCGTAGTGTGAGATGCCACCCAGCTAGACGGACAGAACACCTCCAAAAGGTGGCTAGGACACACTGGATACGGAAGGCGGAGGACAGGGTGTTGGTGGTTGGGAAATGGCATCTTGAATTATGTCGTAGTTTGTACCTACGTGAGTGGCTAATCAATAGATATCCATATACCATTTGATAACGATAAGTTTCTACAAGAATGGATGACTAGCTGCAGTCTGGTGCTTTGTTTATTTTTCCTTGAATTGATGATTAGTTCTAGTGTTCTTTACCTACATAAGTTTGTAGAGAGGATTCACAATTGTCATTTTCCTTAAATGTTAAATGATTTTATTTTGTAAGTAGGTTTGTATAAACACTTTTGCACGTCAATCATATTTTAAAACTAGATGAGGTTGATGAGGGTCTGACTAAACTGAGAAGAAAGGCCGAAACAAACTCAGAGGGCAGTCTCTTTTAAAGTCCAGACATAATCTTCGTCAGATATAATATCCTCCTTTATAAACGGCTGCATTTCTGCCAATTTTACCTAGCAATGTATAGGTTTTATTCAATTTTACATCCACAGGTTTCCCACTCAATTATCCATATGCGTCCAAAACTTAGTTGACATTTTTCCATTTCAGCTGTGATGCCAAATCATGATTTAAAAAAAAAATAATCAGATACTCCTAAGGGATTAAGTACTTGATAATTTTTTATTATAAGTCATAGGTAGTTGAATTAGTCAATAAAAACGTTATAGCATTTCAAACATTTGGATCACTAGAATTTTAAATCATAATCATATGTATCACAGCTGAAGGGGAAAAATGGCAACTAACTTTTGGAGGCTCAGGCTTTGTACATACACATTCATACATATTCCCATATAAACAGTTCTTTCAAGGTGAATACTCGTATTAAGCCAGCATAATTAATTATGAACGAAGAATGGCCAACGAGGGTCATTGCAAACCGCGCCAACACGTAACATGATCGATATTCGAAATTCAAAGCTTAATGATGCCCTAAAAATGTTGCCAGCCTTCAACCTCGTGTTGATAAGCCGCTTAAATGTATCGCTGGCAATATTTTGTGTAGTACATACTCAACTTATCGCCATTGCGACTAAAACAGGCTAGCATCACCGTTAATTAGCCTTCAGCGTTATCATTTGGCGTTAATTATACCACTTTAGAACGTTATCATATGCTACGAACGTTTATTTTATAACAAAGTAACAAAGTGCTAGTGCTATAATACCTTTTAGTTTCCGTTAAAAGAACTAAATACTTAGATGAAATGTTTCATTTGTTTAATTTGTATTTAATTACTTTTGTAATATGTTTTCTATGAATATCTATAACGCTAATTAGATACCGATTTGGAATGGAAACTTTGGTATCTCTAACAAAACTAAAACTTGTACTAAAAAAATAGTTTAATGTCGATTTTCGCCTACTCACCTTATTTACTAACAGAAATTTAGTCCAAGCAACATAATATATTTGCCCTCTGTCCAAAACCCTTTAAAAGTATGGAAACAAAAGTATTATTGGCAATCTAACAAAGTTGATTCACATCTATATAAAACACAGATAAGACCTTGCGCAAATAATATGGCGCAATAACATGGTACTATAGAACAAAACACCGTAAATAAAATAAAAAAAACTCACCACAAATATAGCTGTTATACACAACAGCATGTATTTGATGCACTTCATTCCTACTTCTAGACTGTTCCTCGTCATTTTTGTAGCACAGAATGTTCGGATGATCTTTCCGCCTCGGTAATCGAAAGTGTACTGAAAATTTTCACTGTTCCTTATCAAGTTGATAAGGTAACGTTCGCGCGCCTCGTCCAGCGGTGACTGTTTCGCGGGAGGCATTTAGGAGGCAAGAAAATTATTACGTATTTCTTATAGCCAATTAGCTAGTTCGCTTTAAGTGGAGTGCTAATGTAATAGCAAATAGCAAACGAGCATATTATGCTCTGTGAGCAGACGTCATGCAGCGGTCGGCGATGAATGTTATGTGATCAAAATGGTAGAGGAATAAGTAAAGTTTAATTTAATAATAATTTGTTACTGATTTGGTAAAGGATGAGGAAAATTCAACAATAATTTGGTTACATTTACCGTTAATGCAAATGCAAGTTAATGCAGGATAACAGAATGAATGTCCCATTAGTTGTTTATTTAAAAGCAATGCAGTTTAATAATTCGGAAACAAGGTCAGTAGCAATCAATAGTAGAGCCACGTTGTTAATAATTAATATTGTTTGTTAGCCTGCTTTTAGTAGGTATTGCATTTACAGCTGCTCTGCGTCGCAGGATAGATTATTGATCACCAGTTCATCAACACTCGTGGTCATTGGTGAGTTGACTATTTCGGACGATTCGCGGCGTAGCTCTGTCGTAGCGCTGGCGTAGCGCTACGCGAACGTTACGTCTCCGCTACGACGTCGCTACGCCTGGTGCTAGTCACCTCTATGACAACGCTATACCTCCGCCATGACAGAGCTATGCGTCGATCGCTACGTTGACGCTAGCTAGCGCTATGACAACGCTACGCCACCAACACGATAGAGCTATGCGTCCCTACGCTGGCGCTATCACAACGGTACGCCGCCACTACGACAGAGCTATGGGTCCCTATGCTGGCGCTATGACATCGCTACGCTACAACCTCAATAAAGCTATGCGTCACTGCGCTGGCGCTAGCTAGCGATGGATGATTGAGACATAATACGAGTAATTGATGATTGTGAGAATTGAATTGTGAGGTTGCCTCACACACTTCAATATTTCTAACATTCCTAGAGTTCCTACACTCCACTTCACGTCAAATCCGGCTCCATCGGTGACACGACACTGGTGACGGGTGAACGTCACCGGTATTACTTTTGCCGCTAAACTGAACCCTCGAGGAGGTTCTTTGCATTAGATTTATAACCGTGTTATAAAACACTGTAAAACGTACAAAAATAGTGTTTTCAGGGGAGAAAAAAATATCGCTCGCTCTGAGGAGGAAACGCTCGCTGGAGGGTCCACTAGCAATATGTATGGCGGCATAGCATATGAACTCTATGAAAAGCTCCTCACTGTCATATATGTCAATTTTCCTTAGTATTGGACTAAGGAAGATTGACATATATATCAATTTATCACAAGTTTTAACTGGCATGTCTCTCATCAGAGACATGCCAGTTAAAACTTAGACAATTTCTTCCACTCTACGTCAACGTGGAGTTGACGTAGAGTGGAGGAAATTACTTAATTTGGGTATTAGTATATTGGCCTAAGATTTAGGGGTATCGATCAAGGTAGATCGCGGAATTAAAACTGCAGCCTTTATATAATAAAATTAAAATAAATTCTAAAGAAAACATGATATGAGTATATTTAAAAACAACAGGGTTTATTTATAAACGATTATTAAATTTAAGTGACGTTTAAACGTCAAAACTGTTTGGTTATACAGTCGCTAATCACTACTTAACGTCAAGCAACGTTTATGAATAAAGGGGTATATTTCCAATTAAAATATTCCCTCGATTCCCACCATAGGTGGTACCCAGCGACGGATATTAAGGTATTTAAAAAAAACAAGCTTTTAAAGCACTTTTAAAACATCTAATTTCGTACCACAATGCACTTACTTTAATATAAACTAAGTAAAATAAAATGTATAACAAATAAATAACCAACAAAATATTATGTAGACATACGGGGCTTCATAGCTTATAATTCAATTTTTCCGTGATTTTGCATTCTGGAAATTTTGTTAATTTGTAAGGACCCGTAACCAAAGGGTGCCAACGAGACCCATACAAGAAACATGTTTTTTTCGGCATGTCGGCGACGGAACCCTTCGTGTACGACTCCGACGCCCGTGGCCGCTTTGGTTTTTAATTTTCCTGAAAAAAACGCTGCTTTCATGGAATATCAAATCATTTGACTGAAGTATAAATATGAAATGATTACCTGCACAACGCAAATTTTGATATCTTATATAAGTACATTAAAGTATTTACAATTCTTATCTACATTACAAGTTACAACACATAAGTCATTAAATAAATAAAATGACGGTTCCTCTGTTACAAATATACTATCTAATATAAGTAAATCAAATTTACTGATTTTTACAAAGTATTTTGAAAAATTATTGCTTGCCTACAGTTAAAGATAACAACATAATAATTTTATAACAGTATACAAGCTGTTGTTTTGCATCCTCGTCAAATTTCAGGAGGCTGTTATGAAAGACATAAATAATCAAATAAAATTACGATCCCTGGTAAATAATGAATTCATACTTGTTTTGTTAGTTATGTTTGACAGTATTTCAGAATACACCACTTTCAAAGAACAGAATCGCGTTATGGTATCGTATTTTCACTGTCTCACACAGGCCGCGTTTTAAAATGCGTGTCCCACACATGCCGATTTCTGAAAATTACAAAAAAAAATACCTACTTATTTTATTATTGATTCGTGTCGAGAATCAGTAGCATAGTTACCTCCTTGAATTTGACAAAGATGCAAAACGACACCTTGTGTAATATAGGTACCTAATATCTATAAAATAATAAATGTACCTACTCATAGTATAGAACGAATAGGACTACTTCGACTTGCGGGTTAATTTCGTAACACACTAACAGTAGCAATGGCTTTCATTTTGACAGTTCAACAACATTCATTGCGCTATTTACTTTGTTGAGCAGACACATTTTTCGAACATATGAAGCAATGGTTTAGCAATATCCTTCAAAATGATTCACATTGTGATAGAAAATGCGTCGCAAATAAGGTGCTGGACTATGAGTACATATGTACCTAAACAAAAACACACAAATAGCCACTGTTCATTAAGTCCAAGTTATAGCAATTTTCAATACTCATAACAAAAAGTATTTAATCATATGTGGTTATAAATATTCGTTCATTATTAATTACAGCATAATTTAAATCAAAAAAACAGACTGACTGTCTGACTCATTGGAATTATTATTGTAGAATTTAATATGACACTTATCGACCCCTTCGTGTTGCCTCCTTGCACGTTAAGCTGGTCCCGGCTGTCATTTGTAGATCTTTGACAGTCGTTACGTGTAGTCAGAAGCCCGAAAGTCTGACAACCAGTTTTACCAAGGGGTATCGTGTACCCAGTTACTGGGTTGTGGAGGTCAGATAGTCGCTCCATGTAAAAATACTGGTATAGAGCTGCATCCATTTAGACTGGAAGTCAGCCCCAACATAGTTGGGAAAATGCAGATGAGTTATTGGATCTTTGACGTCGATTCTTGCCTTTGTAGCCTGAGGTAGCTGCGCGGTGCGGGAGGGGTGATAGTTGTCACAAGTTGACGCATCACTGAGCTCTCGCATCACGTCATCCACACCCCTCCCGCACTGCGCTGCTACCTCATCTGCATTTTTGTAATTAGGAAGATTATGTACAGACGCCAGCAGGTCAAGCTACCCGAAACTGTCAAATTTTCCTAATCAATCTTGAACTTTAATGCTTTAGCGATAAAGTTAAAAATTAATTAAATAAATTTGACAGATTACAGTAGCTTGAAATGCTAGCGTCTGTACTTAGATTATTAATTGACAAAAAAATTAAAAAATATTTTTGTATATAGTTTGGTTGGTTGGGATTTAAGTATATTTTTTGCAGTCAAGAATAGCATGTATTTAATTGAACCTCTTGCCATTCTCATTTTGCGCTCCTGAAAATGTAATTGGCACTCTAATATAATGATTCCGCAACTTTTTGTGAACCTCAGATAATTCATATTTTGGGGTCCTAAAATTCTTTATGGGCAGGTAACTGCGACCAACTTGGATGTAGGGCGATTGGTTCTAACCTAGCCCATCTGATCAGGGTGCCCTAGCTTAGTTATTCAGGTCGAGCGTGTGTGGTCACAGTTCCAACCTAACCTAATCCGTTTGGTCGAGGTACCCTAGCTTAGTTACTGAGACCAACTGTGAGAAAATACCAGAAAGTTAAAAAGACGCTCAATTATTCAAAAAAGTGTGCATGATAAGAAGGTCAGTGAGTTTTTAGAGGACCATTTATTTATTTTTCTCCGTCAAGAATGGTACCTACCTACTTAAAAGAAAAAAAATCCCAGTGATAAAGTGTAGTTTAAAACATGATCGTATTTATTGATTTTTAATATCGATTAAATAAATAGTACTTAAGTAGGTAGTTTACAAATGCTTTGCTGAAATAAATTGTAAGAAATGCGTACGTGGCAAGTTTTTCATATTTTTAAGTATATCATTATTTGTTCTGGATTAACAAATGACACCGATTCCTTTCCTTAAACGAGTAATGTAGGCTTACACACGACGACACATCAAACTATACATTTCCAGTTTTAGCTGACCCCGCATTGTATAAGCTTTTCGTACAGACGCCAGCACATCTACCCGAAACTGTCAAATTTTCCCACTCAACCTTGAACCTTAATGCTCTAGCGATAAAATTGAAAATGTATTAAAGAAATTTTACAGATTGTAGTAACTTGATGTGCTGCCTACTGTACAATGAGAAATCAGCTTATACTGGATATCTCGTCGTGCTTACTAAATATACTAATATCTAACTTAAGGGTAAGCTCCTCAGTTAAGGGTAAGCGCCTCGCTCTTCTCTAGATATCTTTGCCATCCATAATGCACCTGCCACTGCCAGAGCCTGAAAAAATAACACAAATATTAAAACACTAGCTGCGCCCCGCGGTTTCACCCGCATAAGTCTCGATCCCGTAGCAATATCGGGATAAAAAGTATACTATGTCCTAATACAGGTCATGGTCTACCCGTGTGCCAAATTTCTTCCAAATCCGTTCAGCCGTTTTAGCGTGAAAGCGTAACAAACAAACATACAAAAAATCAAATCTATTTTCTTTATAATATTAGTTTCGGAAACTCTTCATGTGACCAAAGGGCTACCCTATTTTTAGACCAAAGAGTCAGCATTGTCATACAACGTGGCAATGCTGCCAGCCTTTTTGGCACTTTTCCTGTCGACAGCGATGCGGACGAATTCTTTGATGCCCGATGATTCTTCGCCTCCTATTTAATATAAATGTAGGTGGTAGATATGTCCTACATATTATTATTTATAGACTGTTGGCATGTTATGTAAATACTATCTTGGGGTAGATGTGTTCTTGAGTGGAGACCGCGAATCGGATAATGAACTTAAGGTGGGACGCCCTCAGGCTAGGTGGAGCGACGATCTTCGCAGAATGGCTGGTACTCGTAGTAGCTGGATGAGAGTTACCGAAAATCGAGTTGAATTGCGTGCAATAGGAGAGGCCTATGTCCAGCAGTGGACTGCTGGAGGCTGATGATGATGATGATGATGAAATATTATCTTGTTTGAAAATCAAAATAAATAAATATTATTTATTTATTTAAATAACATGGGAGACTTACAGCTAAAATAGACAGATCAAGAACAGTACGTTAGTCTGAAAGCCAATTACAGGTCTCCACTTATAAAACACAGAAATATTTAAATTAGACGTAGCACAGAAAAAAAACATTTTATTTCCTATGTAGCTAACGTTTTGATAAGTTCTGCTGCTACTAATTAAGATTACCAAACTACTTAATTAAAGTAATGGAGCTAGTAATTGCAATGATTAGGTTATTAAAATAGTTTGACGTTACGTATTGAAGTACCTAGACAAAACATCAACTGAATGGATCAGTATAATTAGAGAGCAATTTGTAGAAATGCTGTGCGTATTCATCTAGTCTAATCGATGGCCGCCGGTAGAGCAGGACCGTGTATCGGAGATCGTGAGTCTGGGCCGCCCCCCAGCTAGATGGACCGACGACCTTACGAAGATGGCTGGGACAGACTGGATACGGAAGGCGGAGGACAGGGTGTTGTGACGCAGCATGAGAGAAGCCTATGTCCTTAATTGTTTTTAATTTATTTTATATTTTGAATTGTACTTGGAGTTTCTTGCCCGTTCTTCTCCATAGAGAACTACGTTTTGGAATGGGCAACTAGCTATAATGTTCCCACTGCTGGGACACAGGCCTCCTCTCTGTGAGAGGGAGTGGGCCGTAATCCACCACACGTCCCGGTTTGGCAGGTGTCACATGTCTTCGAATGTTTGGTTCTAGGACATGCCGGTTTCCTCACGATGTTTTCCTTCACCTTTTGAGAGCAGTGGTGATAAAAATTAAATAATTTACACAAAGTAAAGCGCCTGCGCTACCACTGCGCCACCACTGCTCCGAAGCAGCTATCATCATCATCATCATTTCAGCCGATAGACGTCCACTGCTGGACATAGGCCTCCCCCAAGTGTCGCCACATTGACCGGTCCCGTGCGACTCGCATCCAGCGGATTCCCGCAACCTTCACCAGGTCATCGGTCCACCTAGTGGGAGGCCTTCCAACGCAACGTCTTCCGGTTCGCGGTCGCCACTCCAGAACTTGAACAAAAAGCAAAGCTAGCATAGCTTAAGCAGCTATGTCCCAAGGTAATTATGGGCGGTAACTCTCCGGTTTTCTTTTAGATGAAAATAATGAGGCTCCCAAGTTTCCTCACCTGCATTAAAACTAAGAAGATACCAGCTATGCCGATCCCAGCCGCATGGGACTGCACCCAATACCCGAAGGACTCCGAGCAACCGGCGGCATGTGCTGCAGTCAAGGGGCAGTTGAAGGTGGCCACTGCTCCGTAGACGTGGTTGCAGCAGCTGACTGGGAGACCCTGAGACTCCAGGGGTACGATCCAGTCGCTAGCGTTGATGACACCGCAGCATTGGAACTGGGGAAGAGTTTTATAAGATAAATTATGAATTTATTTCGCTCTCAATGTACAGACGCCAGCAGGTCAAGCTACCCGAAACTGTCAAACTATTTAACTAATGTGTCTAATTTTTGAACAGTGACAGTGTAACTATAGATAATCCTTCGGAATAAGATTAGACACTTAAACAAACCTCTTTTACAGTCCGTTCAACCGATTTTAACTTCTATTGCGTTGGTGGCATGACAAATGGCAGCTGCAATAAATAGTTGGTATTGTAACCACTTTTTTGCTTTTAATGCCATCCTTATGCCTACGGAATAGAAGTTAAAATCGGTTGAACGGACTGTAAAAAAGGTGTGTCGTCTAATCTTATTCCAAACAGAGTGTAGTGACCGATAGTTTAACACATGATTGCTTTCATCATAACAAATAACTTTCCCAAAGAAACTATTTTTTTTAATATATTAAGCGCATGATTCCAATCTCCCCAATAGACCTGCGCGCGCGGTCCGTACGGTAAAGTTAATGAAAAAAACAGAATAATGCATAGTTAAAATGGAATAGTTGTGTTTGTAAAAAGGGATTAGTAACTAAATTAAATTATAGCTGATGGTGTATTATTCTTGTTATGTACTCAATTCTCTTCTCTTCTTCTTTTCTTCTCTTCTCTCGCAACTGCCCGACGATATCGGGAAGTTGTATGTATGCTAATTGCGCGGTAAACTCTGCTTGCGAGATGCAGGATTTTGCGTGACGTCAGTATGACGCGTTGTTCGCTTGTGGCGTTGTAGATACCGCTACACTCTATTGGGGTAATTGGGGTCATGCGCTTGAAAAATAAAAAAAATCGTTTCTTTGGGAAAATTGTTCATGTCTTTTGTTACTGATTGGATTTTTGTGATTGACTCGTTGGTCGTGGCCGTTAGAAATTTAGCCTATTCCCCAGTTTTATATTCGAGAATTGTCATGAAAACAATGAACCTAAAGTTAGGACGTTTAAATACATGTTGCAACACATCTTTGATCACATGAAATAAGAAATAATTGCAGTTCATAATTGGTTCTAATTTAGTTCTTAGTTAATACTTGGTTGCTAGTGGCGCCATGGATGAGTCAGAGCTATTACATAAAATAACGTAAAGTCAAGGAAAATTCTTGAACAACATGCCTACCAACTTTAATTGTCCGTATATTCAAATCACAGCTGTACAGTCTCTGACAGTTGTATGAAATGGCTATAGCACGGCAAATTGACGTAGAGCTGTAATTTTTTTTTTTATATTGCTGAATGGGCCTCCTCTTGACCTCGATCACTCCTGATGGAAAGCGATAGATGAGGTCTATGATGGTGGGAGGGAACACGGACGCTAGCAGAGAATTCCACACTTTGGCTGTATGCATGATAAATGTGGAGGAGAAGCGTTGAGTACGACTGGTCGGGATGTCAACCAAGTGCAAATGGTACCCTGCGGTACATCTAGTAGACCGGCAGAAAAAAGGCGATGGTGGGATCAAGACTGTGCAGCCTAGCCAACAATTAACTTCACCAACTGTACATATCTTTGTGTGCAAAAATAGCTATTTTTACTGATCACAGATAGGTAGAATTTTATACTATTTTTTATTTGAATTTTCGTGCTGTTATCAAAATTTCCGTCACCCCTTGCAATACTTATTCAAGTTCATTCGTAGTTTAAGAAATGCTGAGTTCCTGTACAAGTTTGGTCTTCTTTGCGTGGCCCACATGGCAGTCCTAAGTAGGTAGATCAACATCAACATCCTCGTCATTGGCATTTAGTCCACCCATTGCCGAGTATAGGCCTACTTATTTTTGTAAGTATTGAGATTATATAGAGGTTATTTTAAAAGCTCCTCCTGCATGAGTATTTGCGAATTATTCTTCGTTTGTCCCAATGAGTACCCCAGATAAAAAAACCTGGGTCGTTCCCAACAATATGCTTCCTTCGTCCCAAAATATAATTTTAATTATTTTATTCCCGCTTCCTTTCCTCAACTATGTTGGGGTCGGCTTCCAGTCTAACCGGATTCACCTGAATACCAGTATTTTACATGGAGCGACTGCCTATCTGACCTCCACAACCCAGTTACTGGGTAGTCTGACAACCAGTTTTACCAAGGGGTATCCACTGACTGGTTTTCAGACTTTCGGGCTTCTGACTACCCGTAACGACTGTCAAAGATCTACGAATGACAACCGGGACCGGCTTAACGTGCTTTCTGAGGCACGGAGGGATCTCGGTATGTAATGTTGGTCACCCATCCAGAAACTAACCGCGGCAAGCGTAGCTTAACCTGACCGATCGACCTGCGCGGCTGTTATTATTTAGCCACGGTATATTCCTTCTACGGCCCATTTTTTTTTTTGTTTATGCAAAACTTACTTTTTTGTACAATCGGCAAAAAAGGTATTGGGATCCCTTCTTTTCGCATAATGTTTTTTTTATTGAATAGAAAGAAGTAGGCACATTGTGGTGATATTGTGGTGTCTAAAAGTAGCCACCCTCGGTGACCTCGAGGTATATTTATTTTAACTAAACGCCACACTAAATAACCTTTTCAATGTTAAATAAAAGTTGGTGGCGACGGCCAAGCCTTCTAGTGATTGTTGTGCCTTAATTAATAATGGCAAGTCCACCATTAAGTACTATCTCATGACCCTCACCTTGCTCAGTTATACACGCAACTCGTGACATGTTTTTAGTGTGCACGCAAACTTACAGAACTTCACACCTGCATCCCCGAAAGGGACTAGCAGTAATACAGTATGTTTATCTTACAAAGCGACGCGCGCTTTACTTGTCGTAACCAAGTGTACAAAATCGCATGAATGTGTGCGTGAAGACGAGTAGCGTCAGCACATAACACACACAGTTCCGTCTTCGGCATTGTCTTGGACGGTACCGAGAGTTCCTGCGCTTAAACACAGATTCTTAGCGTGCTTATACACTTGGTAACCACAAGTAAAGCACGCGTCGCCAGACACAACACCCGTCTGGTCGGAGTTTCCTCTCTTTTCTATGGAGGACGACATACCTCTATAATTTAATTCAATACTCACATCTTCCTGAACCTCGTCCCAAAGCTTGGTGACTTCGACGCTCTTGTTGACACCATACAGGTTCATTGTGGAGATGAGCTGATGCTGGACCAGCACCACTGTGTTTCCCTTCAGCACGTACCCAGCGATGCAGGCAGACAGTTGGAAGACAAACATCAGAATCATGGCGCCCACGAACTGGAAATGTTAAATTGATGGTCAGATTAATTAGGAATAGTGATTTGGATCTTATAGAAGACAAGTCGTGGGCCTGATGAGTGCTTCTAAAGTTTCGTCCCCTATTTAATCCCCTCTGGGGATGTTTTTTGTTTAAAACCTTCCTTATACTCATATTGTCATATTCATAAGCAACTATGCAAAATATCATGCTTCTAGACCTAGAAATTTAGGCTGTGCGTTGTCTGTCAGTAAATTAATTAGACACAAGTGACGAGTAGTTTGTGTTGTCACCGAATATGTCACTATTATATACGATACTTATAAGTACTTTTACTTTCTGGTCGATTATTATTATATTAACACATAAAGTCATAACGTCATCTAATCTCTTCACCACCCTTGGTTGACTGGTAGAGAGTGCCTAAAGTTAAGTCCGGTTTTGTACCTTTTTGTGCGAAAAGTTTAAATAAGTAAATAACGTCAAGAGTATTCCCCGATTTATTGAGAGAGGTGATTAATATTATAGACCGAATTAGTGGTCGCTGCATTGAATGCTGGGTCCGAAATCCGATCACCAGAAAAGTATTTTTAGGGTGAAAACCTTAATAGGAAATTCTCAGTAGCAGGAATCGGAATCTGGATTAATTCTATGGCAAAAAAAGCCCGAAATAGGATTTCATCGATCCGCCCCATTTGAGGACTAAGGGCTGATTTTTCAATCAGCTGATTACTTTATTCGAGGAATAAATTTGTAATTTTGACAGTTCATCTATACAAAATCTGTCAGGCCTCAATTTTATTCCACGAATAGTTGTTTAGTGTGATGATAAATCGCTAAATATTTAATTATTGATAAACAAAAGAACACCTTGCAGGAAAGATTATTATCGCTAAACAATACCTATCTAGGTACTTAAGTAATGATAACACAATACATGTGAACAAACATTTTTTCTCTTCAAAAGGTTTTAATACGAGCTCTTTTTTGTGTCTAGGTGTCTACTAGACTACACAAAAAGTGCGTTTGATTTAAAATTAATTGTAAAAGAGGCAACCAGCGGGCACCTAGATAGTGCCTATACAAGGTGACAGGGACGTCGTCGTGCAACCTGTTACCATGGATTCGGTACCTACCTACACGATGCTGAATTTTTTTCGTCGGTTATCAAAATCCGCTGTTACATAGAAAACTGCAATACCCACGCGGTCAAAATGTACACGCACATGCACATGCACACGCGCATGAACATGTGTGAACAGCATTTTTTTTTTTCTCAAACTGAATCCATGGTTTCAATTTGCGCGTCGATGTCATGCTACACTGTAGATTAGGCCATATTGCTAATACCTAAATTCTCCCATTAAACTTCCGATATAAAAAATAAAAAAAATAGGCTGTGACTGTGGTCTATCTTATCTTTTCGTTCGTTTTATTTGCAGATATAATTTTGCAAACAGGAAATAATAGCGACATTGGGTGTGTGTGAATCTACGAAAAGATTCCTTTGTGCTGACTGTGACACCATAACATAACTAATCTACCTACCTACACTACGTAAATTTTGACGCTGTCACAGGAGCGTGGGGATTGGCACCGGATAAGAGAGGCTTATGCCCAGCAGTGGGCGAATTCGGGCTGTGGATGATGATGACGATGATGAAGTCATTTTTTTTTTTTTTTCAAAATGGCAGCCCGGCTTGAATCCTATACAAATCGATAGCTGACATCAACGCAAACAAAAAGCAATAATAAGGGTGGCTATTATATTTTCCGTTTGCATTGATGTCAGCTATCGATTTATAACGGTTTCATGCGTGGCCGCCATTTCGAAAAAAAGTCAAAATGGGCGACAGCAGGTATGCCAGGCTCCATATAAAAAAATTAAATCCGCTTTATAGTCGGTATCTATATGTCTCTATACATTGTCAATAATGATATCTAAAACAACATCTGAACTTATAATAAAAACTCAAGGGTAAAATAATAAACAGCATCATAGGTACACAACATCTTTCAGGCAAGATACACAAATACGTAATAAAAATCAGTCGTGCATGAAGATAACAGTGAAATGCAAATAAATACGAAATAATGTCTCGCTTACTCAGGTTTTACCATTTTTGTTCATTTTAAAGATTTAAAAATTATAAGGGTATAAACCCTAAAGACAGGACCCTAGGTTTGGAGTGTTTGCAAATGAAACAGGCACTTTTCAATTGTCAAAAAAAAAGTCGGTCGGATAGTCAGAAAGTTGAAGGATTAACTTTCTGACCAAACTCCATTTGTAACGTAGATCTCTATTCAAAAGAAGAACGGGCAAGAACTTCAACCTATGCGCAGTTTCAAATTGAATGGCGTTTGGAGAGGCAGCTATATAACTTTATCATTTGTCACTGCATTTTATAGAAATACAGACAATTTGCTCTATGAGATGAAGCACAGCATGAGAACCAATTGTTGGACTTACTACCAACAACCTCCTCAGAAAAACTTTTTTGAGCCTAAAATCTAGATCCTCATCATCCTCGCGCCCTCCCATTGCTTCCATATATCTCTATCAGCTGTCATCTCAGTATTCACCTCTTCTAGCGATTACCTACGAACGATCTTTCTTACAGTCCATCTGTTCGGTTTTGTTATTTTATTTAAACTACTAGCTGCGCCCCACGATTTCACCCACGTAAGTTTCGATCCCGTGGTAATATCGGGAAAAAAGTATCCTATATGTTAATCCTAGTTTTTGCGTGAAAGAGTAACAAACATCCATCCATCCATCCATACAAACTTTCACGTTTATAATATTAGTAAGATAGTAGGAAGTAGGATTTCACGCAATTTGTTGTAATCTAGTTATTTTAAATTTAATTTCCTTTTGTATTCGATTATTTGTAATCAACTTAATGTGCTGGCAATACCGAAACGATTCAATTTGTGTGATTCTCTTTGGAAAAGCTGTCAGTGGAAGTTAATGGCGGTAAAGCGGTTTAAAAAAAAAAATCTGCGGGTCTACTCCGAAGTAGTATCGGCCGAATGTTCGGCCGTTTCCTGCTACGAAGTTACCATTTGGTTATGTCGGTCCCAATCCTACACTGCTACGCTCTTTCGAATATTGACTATGGTCCCGACCCAACTGAGCCGGCCAGAACTTTTTTCGTATTTTTCAATAATATTCGGTTCGGCCATGTGTCGGTCCGATCCGATCATTCGCACTTTGCACTTCGTAGTAGACCCCCTGGTTCGATGGTAACATCGAGGTCGGACGCACAATTGGTATTTTTTTCATTGCTGGTCTCCATCTGCATTTAAGTTATCATATTTTTATATTGTAAAACTAAAATAATAAATACCTATACGTGAAGTGAAATGAGCAGTTTTATTACACATCCAACATTTCTTTGACCTTCTCTTCTTTTCACAACCAAAACTTTCCTCGAAATCAGTATCTGTCTTTAAGTATTGGGATCATTTAAAGATAACTGCATTTGCATATAGTCTGATGATTCAGATACCTAATGTAGATAGGTATAGGTACTCTAGCTATCTACAAAGTGCTCATTCCTTTATCAATATACATAACATCTTCAGAAACTTCTTTGTTATTTTCGAGTATCGCTATATATCTTACAACGCAATACTCTTGCCTTCGTTATTTAGTAGGATTCAGAATCTAATCAATCTCTTGTAAATGACATGCGTAATAGTAAATTACTACAGCGCCAGCTGCTGGCAAAGAGCGTGAAAATGTGGCCCGAAGCGAACCTGAGGCACACATACGCTCCGGGGCTACCGCACGATCTCGCGCGAGGCGGCAAGCCTCCTTGCCGGACTGCCGCCATGGGATCTGGAGGCGATAGTCCTCGCGCGCCTGTATGAGTGGCGCGCGGAGGCACTACGCCGGGGGGAAAGTCCGCTCCCGCGGCAAATTGCTGCGGAGCGGACGGACCTCCGGCTCGATCTCATGGCGACATGGAAAGAGCGACTGTCGCAACCCAGCGCAGGGCACGCCGCGATAGCGGCGATAAGACCCCTCTTTGAGGAGTGGCTAGAGAGGCGCCACGGCGCCCTCACCTACCGCCTGACGCAGGTCCTCACCGGACACGGAAGTTTCGGGAGGTTCCTGCACATGATCAGGCGGGAGGAAACGCCCGGGTGTCACCATTGCCAGGATCGCCCAGAGGACACGGTGGAGCACACGGTGGAGGTCTGCCCCGCTTGGGCGGAGCACCGCCGTGTCCTCGTGGAGGCGATCGGCAGCGGCGGCGGCCTCTCGCGCCCGGACCTGGTGCAAGCCATGGTCCGGAGCGAGAGGGAGTGGGAGGCAGTCGCCTCCTTCTGCGAAGCAGTCATGCTAGCGAAGGAGGTGGCGGGACGGATGAGGGAGAGAGCCTCCCGTCCCAGCCGCCGCGGGAGACGCCCCGGGCGTCGGGAGTCGAGAGACGACTACCGGCCACCGTAGGCGCGGGCCTGCGGGCGGAGAGCAATGGGTAGCTCACCGCCCGATCAGGACCAGGCCCGTGCCGGACGGCGCGTAAGTGTTCCACGCGCGCCTCAAAGAGATGTCAGCATAACGAGGGGCCCCTCAGGGCCGAAGCCTGCCGGGGCAGCGGGATTGTCCGAAAGGGTTACCGCTGCCCCGGAACATAAAGGGCGAAGGAAGGAACATGGGTGGGTTTTAGTCAGTAAGAGTCTGACACTCCCTTCCGCTCCACCCAGAGCGGGAGGAGTCATTTGATGATTTCCCATCCCAAAAAAAAAAAAAAAAAAAAAGGCACACATACGCCAGTCCATCAATGCCTGAGAAAAGTAGTTTAAAAGCCTTGACCGCTACCAAGGCTTTTAAACTACTTTTAACTACTTTTCTCAAAATGCGTGGAAATTCAAACTAAATAAATACCAAATACCTATACAGTAGAACATTTTATTTGAAAATTATAAATTCCAGAATCAATGCCAAACAACAATCATTTTTAACGTACCTACCAATTTATGTTCATTTTTTTCCTTTAAATTACCTAAACAGCCAAAATGCAATTAGCAAACCAGTTCGAAGTTTAAATAAAATCTTTGATAATAATTTACCTCTTTGGTTGTCATGTTTCGAATTTTTAAATTATGCGATACATATAGGTTTACATAGTAGTTTATTCGGGCGATAAACATGGAAAATATGGATTTTCATACTAACTTTTCCGACCGCAGCTCGCATGTATTAGACCGATACCGGTATATAGCAGTATCGATTTATCTCGTAGAAGGTTGTCAAAATAATGCTCGAATTTCCAAGCATTTTTGAGAAAATTACAATATTAAACAAAGAAGAAAGAAAATACGTTTTTTTTTGCGGTAAACATGACGTGAAAAAGAACATAATATAAAACACAAAACAAAGTTATTGTTTGTTGTCAGACTTTCGGGCTTCTGACGACCCGTAACGACGTGTCAAAGATCTAAGAATGACAGCCGGGGCCAACGGCTTAACGTGCTTTCCGAGGCTTCTTGGTATGTAAAGATGGTCACCCATCCACGGGCCAACCGCGGCAAGCGTAGCTTAACTTGATCGATCGACCCATCGACCCGTGCGGCTGTTATTAGTTAGCCACAAGCCCCTCTTATTATCCTGTCTGCTAAAATACGTCTTTGGTGAAAATACTACGAGTAGTTTATGAGTTACCTATGAGGGAACAGCTGAACATTCTTACATAGCGCGCTAACATCATAACCCCCCTTTTAGCTTAGCCGTAGTCGGGTTTAGGTATATTTATGTTGCCAAATAGTTATTCATGAATGACCAATTCATTGCCAATTGTCGCGAGGTCAGTCTGCAGTAATAGTAAGCCACATATCACCATAGCAACCAATGCCAGGTGTGAGATTTTTCAGGAAATGAATCTACGTAATCTAGCTATAAAGTTTTTTACAATAAAAAATTCACGATAGGCGAGTGTAGGATCGCGCGCTCGCACCGAGCGACTCGGTTGACTGCACTAACTACTGCAACGCGTTACAAAAACTTGATACATTACAAACAAACGTTGCAATTCAGTCTCCGCCTTTACGTGCAATTTGTGTCTGTTGTGTCATTGCAACCTTAAAATGTCACGACTAAAATACCTACTCATCACAGCCTTATCATTTGTCTCTTTCTTCACACAAAACACAAAAAGTTTCTACAAATTAAATCTAAAAATGACACAAACAATTACTTATACAGTATTTGCTTTCATTATCTCTCAAGATTAAATGCGTTGTAATTTATTATTGACTAGGCTACTGACATTTCTTTGGGACGTTCCTTCAGATCGTATGTAGGGCAGGCGGCCGGTACTTCGAACAAAAAGTAAACTGAGATCTAATTCCGTCCATCCCAGCAGTCCAGCTATGCGTCAACAACGGACATTTTATGTCAAAAATGTTATGTTCCGACAAATAATGATGTAATTATCTCGTGAACATCATGATAATTATGTTTACTTTCAAGCAGTGACGCAGCCTCACAGAATATTAGCATTACTGTGATAATGTGCCTCTAGAATAGAACAAAAGGTACTGTTGACATTGAGATCAACGCGAAAATTTATGACCTGTGATTAAAGGACTAAATTACTGCGTAACTTAGAAGCTGTCTGTTGATTTCAAATGCTTCAAACATGTCTGACTACTTTTATATTTTTTTCGTATCAGTAACACTTGGCAGCTCAGTTCCATGAACCATCAATTAAAGTGTCAATTATCACGAATGAATCATATAATTCACTCGGTTCAGTTTGCACAAATCAGAACAGAACACAAACTATGAGATAACAGGCTTTCACGGCCATCGAATGACGTTAAGATAACAATTGTTCCACTTACCGCCATGTTCACAATGTAGTTCTCCATGAAGGCTCCATAGAACCCGAGGAACGAGATCAGGAATATGATGACACCGGTTGCGATGCAGAATGCTGGCAGAGAGAAGAACCTCTCTGATAAGAACGGATGGTAGCCATTGTACGCCGATTGTACGGACCCGCCGACCGATAGAATAATAATGCCAGTGATCTGTAAACCACAAACCACACTCATAACATGGGTCTGCCTCCCGCACCACAACAACAGCGTAAAACACACACACTACTTACCAAAAATAGAAAATTGACAGTCACTAATATATACTTAACAGTAGTAAACAGTTTCGACCACATTTTGTTGTAATTTATTCAAATTGCTACGTGTACGCTCGCGTGACAGCTTCCACTGCCGTCGTCTTAACTGGCTCCGGATATTTTTATCACTATAGGTAGGTATATTAATCTTGATAAGGAAAACAAGCGGATTTATCTCATCGGAGGCGAACGTCGCTCACTCTCGCACGATATATGTTTCAAACTGAACTACACACGGAACACTGTTTATGAAATTTTGAAATTGGAATTTTGCTCTATGAATAATAGATTATGTATCGATAGAAACGTCACCAATGTTTTTTTTTTATTATTATTATTGAAATCTTTAGAAACAGAGAGAATACAGACACAATAGCCTCGCTTGCAATTTACAGTCGATATGACAAAAGGCGTTAATTTTAACTCGCTTCGTAGTGCTCATAGGCTACGATGTTAATTGCAGGTTGTGATAAGAAAAACACACACGGCAGTTTACATTTTAATTTCTATTATAATCTGACAATTTTTCATTCAATGTAGGCGGGTAACGACGTCATCTCTCATTTTCTTGAAAAACGCTTAAAAATTGTGCCAGTATATTTTCCGAGTCAGCATGCCGTATGAAGCAGAGTATGCTTGCGTCTTTGGCTTGAAGTTTTCTTACTTAAAGTAGGTACGAAAGTAAAGAAAGGATTTCTGAAACCATTTCGCCATTAGGTACTTTGCTTTTTAATAATTGACGTCAACAATGGTACTAAATTAAGTACTTAAGTGAGTAGTAATGTTACACAATGTTAGTAACTGTAATGAAATCATATCATAAAACAAACATTCAGAATTCAAATAGGATAAACTATGGTTTCGAAAAAGTTTGTTTGCAAAAATCTTTTCACTAACATGTAGGACTTAACTTTAGAACATTAATTTCATAGTAATATCTAGTTTACTCCCAGCTAAAGTAATTGTGAGTGATTAAAAAATAAAACAAAAACTAATAAATACTCATTCTTTATTTAAGACTCCAACTCGACCACTTCGAACTTCGACCTATAAGCTAAGTAGCCGCCCATCAACGATAGTAGTACCTGAGAAAAGGGAACAATTCGTTATTTGATTAATAGTGTCTATTATTATTTTAATGGTAACACACGATAAAGAACGACGAAATTCTATCTAAAGCAACTGAAGCCTAAATAATAAGTACGTATGTTATTGGGTATGATCAATGAGTTTCCAATTTGATCTGGACTCCTTATTTCTATGCCGAGAACGAATCATTTGGGAACG
The DNA here is from genome assembly GCA_911387795.2 of Apamea monoglypha. Taxonomy (NCBI): domain Eukaryota; kingdom Metazoa; phylum Arthropoda; class Insecta; order Lepidoptera; family Noctuidae; genus Apamea; species Apamea monoglypha. The sequence continues at coordinate 16,753,997 of OU426924.1, forward strand.
GCCTTTTTTTTTTGTTTCCGGATGGGAAATCATCAAGTGACCCCTCTCGCTCTGGGTGGAGCGGAAGGGAGTGTCAGACTCTTACTGACTAAAACCCACCCATGTTCCTTCCTTTGCCCTTATGTTCCGGGGTAGCGGTAACCCTTTCGAACAATCCCGCTGACCCGGCAGGCTTCGGCCCTAAGGGGCCCCTCAAATTATGCTGACAACTCTTTGAGGCGCGCGTGGAACACTTACGCGCCGTCCGGCACGGGCCTGGTCCTGATCGGACGGTGAGCTACCCATTGCTCTCCGCCCGCAGGCCCGAGCCTACGGTGGCCGGGAGTCGTCACGCGTCTCCCGACGTCCGGAGCGTCTCCCGCGGCGGCTGGGACGGGAGGCTCTCTCCCTCATCCGTCCCACCACCTCCTTCGCTTTGGGAACGGCCTTACAAATCCTACTAATCCTACTAATATTATAAACACGAACGTTTGTTGGATGGATGGATGTTTGTTACTCTTTCACGCCAAAACTTCTGAACGGATTTGGATGAAATTTGGCACACAGGTAGTTTATAACCAGGATTAACAGATTACTTTTTATCCCGATATTTCTACGGGATCGAAACTTATGCGAGTGAAAGCGCGGGGCACAGCGAGTACTCTAATAAAGCTATATAAATCTATTAAAAGGACTAATCATTCTCCTGTCCTTATCTCCATTTATTTAGGGTCGGCCCAACGTGTCTTTTTCTTCCACACTACTCTATTATGTCATCATCTCGGTAGTCACCCCATTTCTAACCATATCATCTTTCACACAGTCCATCCATCGTTTATTTGGCCTTCCCCTACTCTTATAGCCACCCACACTCGTACTGCACGAACGAATCTATTGGCAAGAAACTGAAGACAGATGATAGTACACTAGTCTTGAAAACGCTCACTAGCCAGTTGTAATGTAATAAACTTACCATCGGGATCATTCTTTTCCCAACTACATATATTGGGGTCAGCTTCCAGTCTAACAGAGTGCAGCTGAATAGCAGTGAATACCAGACTAGTTGTCAGATTTTTGGGCTTCTAACTACCCGTAACGACTGTCAAAGATCTACGAACGACAGCCGGAACCAACGGCTTAACGTGCTTTCCTTCCGAGGCGCGGAGGGGTCTCGATATGTAATGAATGCTCACCCATCCACGAAGCGACCGCGGCAAGCGTAACTTGACCTTCGATCGACAGTGTGGCTGTTATTGTTTAGCCACGAGCCACCCCTATCGGCCAACATACTATCTACTTAAAACCCTGATGTTAGTAGCCGGCCGGCGTGCTTGCCGAAACGATAAACGATGAATGATTAATCCACAGTACCTATAGTATGTTGGTATGTAGTTACTTGTAATTGAGAACGGTCAAGGTTAAGCAATGTTAGATGATCTTAATTAATTCAATTGACACGACATGCGACACGGCGAATCCAGTCATACTTTAGCGATGGTGGAAGATTACATCCACCACAGGGGAACTACACGCAACCACAGACTACTAAATAGTTACTACGGAACTACGTCATCACTTACCTTTTATGGTCTTTAGGTATACCTAAGAAACGTTAGAAACGGTCCCCTCCAGGCTCCAATTCAAGGCTATAGCCTTTTCTAGTTGTGTTCCGATCGCCCAGAGGACACGGTGGAGCACACGGTGGAGGTCTGCCCCGCTTGGGCGGAGCACCGTCGTACCGTCGTAGAGGCGATCGGCAGCGGCGGCGGCGTCTCGCGCCCGGCCCTGGTGCAAGACATGGTCCGGGGCGAGGGGGAATGGGAAGCAGTCGCCTCCTTCTGCGAAGCAGTCATGCTAGCAAAGGAGGTGACGGGACGGATGAGGGAGAGAGCCTCCCGTCCCAGCCGCCGCGGGAGACGCTCCGGGCGTCGGGAGCCGCGTGAGCTTACTCAAAAGGCTAGCGTGCCTGTCGAAGGCCTTCGAGACGTTTTAAGGAGACGGCAATCGCTTCACCATTCCTCTCGAGGGCCTCGCCCCACAAGTGAGTGGCATACACTAGTAGGTCCCCAGTAGACCGATTGCGGCGAAACCCGTAAAGTCGGTTACTGAGGAGATCGTTACCTTCCAGGTATGCCATGAGACACGAGTTCAACACGCGCTCCATAATCTTGCAGAGTATGGAGGTTATTGAAATCGGCCGATAGTTGCTAGGATCGGCACGACTACCTTTTTTGGGCACGGGCTGCACGTTGGCTTGGCCACTATACCAGTCCCAAATGAGAGGCGATACAAGCGTGTCAATACAGGAAACAACTCGGGCACACAAGCCTTCAGGACAATCGCTGGTATACCATCTGGTCCACTAGCTTTATTCACGTCCAGACGACACAGTGCTCTCAGAACCTCCTTGTTCCTAATGCGAACCTCGTGCATCGACGTGTCGCAGTGAGGCGAATTCGGTGGAGTAGCACAGCACAGCCAGTATCAAGACGTGAATTGTGGGCAAAGAGAGATGCAAAGAGTCCTGCTTTCTCTCCCGCCGTATGAGCCAGTGTTCCATCTGGCTTAACCAGCGGAGGCAGTGTGGGCCGACAGAAGTTCGCTTCGACTGATTTGGCAAGGGACCAGAAAGATCTGCTACCGGACGGCTGCGCAGAGAGTTTTTTGCCAATATGGGTGATGTGGTCGAAGCGAGCCTTCTTTAGCGCCTTTTTGTAGGACTTGGCAGCATGGTTGAAGGCTCTCTTCTTAGAGCTCAGATCCGGACCTTTGCGGTCACGAGCGTCAACCCAGTTGAGAAACGCCGAGTGCTTACGCTGTGCAGCTTGAGCACAATCGGCGTTAAACCATGGGTGAGCTGAGCCACCGATGGGTACGTCACCATAGGGGATGAAATACTCCATATCTTGACGCACCACATCGGATATAGCATCCGCACAGTTCGACGGATTTTCAGAGGAGAAGCAGACCTGCTGCCAAGGATAAGACGCAAAAAAGTGACGCATCTCATTCCAATCTACTGACTTGTATCGTCACATTCGTCGTTCACCGCGTGAGTCGCAGTCAGGTGGGGAGAAGGACGACACAGACTTCACCAGACAGTGATCTGAAGTTCCAAATAGTGAGAAAACTGTTACAACACATCTGTCCGGATCGGTGGTCAGCAGAATGTCCAGACAATTGGCGGTATGTCTAATTACATCTGGCACCCTAGTCGCTTGCCTTACCAACTGGGAGAGACCATTGAAAGCGCAAAGTTTCGCGCTTCTCTTTCAGCGTGGTCGGTCCTCTGGTATGGGAAAAGCTAGTCTTGGTGGCAGGCGTTGAAGTCCCCCAGAGCGACGAGCTGCGCATCAGGGTGCCGATGCAGAGCATTATCAGCGGCCTCACTAAGGTGGTCAAACAGTCGAGTCGTCTCCTGGTCACCGCTGTGCGATCGGTAGACACAGATAAACAAATTTGTCCATACCAGTGTCCACCAACAGCCATAAGGACGAGAAGTTAGGGTCTTCAAGGTGACGGTGACGCTGGCAACAGACATCATTGCGGACGTACACAGAGACCCCGGCACGCTGCAGGAAATGGTGCTCCAATGAGTATCCCGGGTAGTCGAGGTACGCCCCATCTGACGGACATCTAATCTGGGTCTCCGTCAAGAAAAGCAAGTGCGGCTTGTCAGCCTCAAGATGGTGGTGGACCGCATCGAGATTTGAGTGCAGACCTCGAATATTTGAGAGGTGCACTCGGAAGGAGAGGACGTGTTTCCGCTGTGGACATTTACTTTTCTTTATTGAACCTTTCATTTAGAAAACAAAAATATTGAGTGAATAGGAAGGAAGACGGCAGTTGAGCGAAGTGATGCGATGTTAAACCCAACAACACGACCAGTGTTACTGCGCCAGTGGGGGGTTGATCTGGAGACTGCGGGGACGCCCGAACCCCCCCCCCCCAGGGATCGCCATCGGGTCCTCTCGTCCGGTCGCTAACCGGCACGATGGGGCCACCTTGGGATTTTTCGCAGTTGGCGGGGCAGCCTTTCGTGTGTGGCTGGCACACTACTTGGGCCCCCAACTACCTGCGGTCGGCCGGCGGAGCACCCTGCTTCGGATCCCGCTACCCTTCACAATCAAACACCCGACATAACAACAACTGGCGCATCATTCCCGGCATACATCGCAGCACAACAGCTCAGACCCATCCTCCGTACGGCTTCACCAGACATCATGCCGGAACACGACGGATCGCTTAGCGGCATGACTTTATCTGGTGGGTGGTAACTTTTAAACCGGCAGCCGATGCTATGGCCTACCACCATTATTACTGCTCGTTTAGCACTACCCAGGGGACACGTGTAGGGTGGTCGTAACTCAAGTAGATCCTACGGACGCAAGCAGTTCATCCCCCAAAATGCATGAATAAATGATAATGATATAGGCACATTCCTTAAAATTCTGTCTCAACCAAATGGTGATGATGCAAAGAGTCTGTTCAGGTTCATGGCCCAAATGTAATCCTTAGGAGTGTGTATTTAGGGTACGGACGCCAGCACATCAAGTTACTACAATCTGTCAAATTTCTTTAATAGATTTTCAACTTTATCGCTAAAGCATTCAGGTTCAAGGTTGATTGGGAAAATTTGACAGTTTCGGGTAGATTGACCTGCTGGCGTCTGTACAATGGGATTGTCATACATATTGCGGTCATAAAAGTTCCTAATGAAATAACGAATAAAAAAATAAAAGGCCCTAAAGCAGTACCTATTGGTAAACCATAATCTAATGTACAGACGCCAGCATATCAAGCTACTACAATCTGTCAAATTTCTTTAATAGATTTTCAACTTTATCGCTAAAGCATTAAGGTTCAAGGTTGATTGGGAAAATTTGAGTTTCGGGAAGCTTGACCTGCTGGCGTCTGTACCAATTATTTGTATTGAGATCCAATTATTTGTTCCAATTATTTGTTCCAATTATTTGTTCCAATTATTTGTATTGAGATCCAATTATTTGTATTCAGATCATAATACAAAACATACGAATAAAAGAAAACAAAATAGGTACTAACATTACTGACCTGCAAACATGAGGCAACCACCGCACAAATGGCAATAACATACAAATTGTAGGACAACCACTCGCCGAGAAGTTTCGCGCAGCCGACGTCATTGGCATTGGTGGTGGTGCATTCAAACGGGGAGATGGTGCCGTAGTCTATGAAGCAACAGCTGATCGGGATCCGGTTGGATATCCAGTCGAAGCGACCACCTACACCGCAGCATTTTAACTGGAGACAATAAAAGATGTTGCCGATTAAACACATGCTGGAATGGCGTAACATACTAACAGTAGAAATGGCTTTCATTTAACAGTTCAACAATATTCATTGCGTTAATTATATTGCTGAGCAGACGATTTTTTCAAATATATGAAGCAATGGATTAGCAGTATCCGTCAAAATGAATCAGATTGTAACTGATTGTGTTACGCAATTGGAGTACTGGCGTATAGGCAGGAAATAGTTATTATTATAGGTGTGAGAGGAAAGGTAACTGCATTGCATGCAGCTGTTGATGAGAACGTTAGAGGCATATGTGGTGTGACTAGGAGAAGAAAATACGAGGGAGTATGCGCCTGTGACAGAAAAGCTTAGGAATAGCTACCCGATTGCCTTGAATGCGGGGGAATGGGAGTATGACTACGTCATGAAAGAGGTTGAGTGAGTTTAGGGTAAGACCATAAACGATTAATAAGATTGAGTAAAAGAAGAAATGGCCAGAAAGAGCTTGAAATATCCTGGAGGTCTACTCCGAACTGGTATCGCCCGAATGTTCGGCCGTTTCCTGCTACGAAGTTAGGTACTATTTGGTTCGGTCGGTCCCGATCCTACACTCCTACACTCTTTCGAATATTGACTACGGTCCCGACCCAACTGAGCCATGTGTCGGTCCGGTCCGATCATTCGCACTCTGCACTTCGTAGTAGACCCCCAGACCATGTCCCAAGTACCGAGTAGAACCCGATTGTGAATTGTGAGTCTCGGCTTCGTAAAGGCCTTTTTTGAACACCCATTAAACAACGTGGTCCATCCCATATAATATATAACTATGGGACTGGACCTTTCAAATTTCATCTTGAACAATATTCATTCATTGAAGCAAATGCTCTGTCCGCCCGTTTCGAATGGCGATACTTTTAAAGCGATTAATAGAAACATTGCTGTCAGTTTCCAATCAGGGAGACCATAATTGAATCTTAGCTAAACTGGAATAGTAAATTACGCTGGCCTTACGGTCAGACGACCTTCCTCCTAATTCAGGAACTTCTTTAACTTATTCATTAGAAAATCAACTCTCGTAATTTAAAACGTTAAAAATCTGGAGGCCAATTCCCGTAATTAAAAACTTCAATCTCATCTTAGCGACTTGATTGTCGCTAAGATGTCAAGAACTTGTCAAAAATGTAGGGAAATTAGAGGTACCTATTTTTGACAGATTGAGACTGAGATCAGACTGTGAACGTTCTTAAAATTGCGAGAATTACCCCTCAGACTGTGAACGTTCTTAAAATTACGAAAATTGCCCCTATGGACGTTTCAAACTGTTGAGTGGATAAATAATTGAAAGGATCAACTTGGTACTCACTCCCATCTGCAGATCGTCCCACAACTTGTTAATTTCCACCCTGGTGCCGTACTGCTGGAGCGTCTGCAACATCGGCAGCCTGATCTCCTCAGCTGCATCATTGGTGAGAGAGAAGGCTGCTATCACTATCGCGATCTCGAAGACCAGCGTCAACAGTAGAAGCACCACATACTGTATTAAAGACTGGATTCATAATTTTGAGGTAGTAACGTCGATTTTAATTGTTAGAGTAGGTAATAGCTTAAAGGTTCATTTAAGAGTCTGGGTTCAGATATTATGTGCAAGAAGGATCTATAGGTACAGCCGGTCTATTCTGTAAAAATCTCACAGTGAAAACTTAGGTGAAGTGAGTTCGAAGTGAACTGTCATTCCACATAGGGATTGACACGATTTACTTCACCTATGTTTTCATGGTGAGATTTTTACACAATCGAACAGCAGCGCTATTCTGTAAAAACTTAGGTGAAGTGAGCTTAAGGTGAGCTGTCAATAGTGTAAATCCCTATTCCATCAGGTGGAATGACAGGTCACATCAACTAAGTTTTCACAGTGACATTTGTGCAGATAGTCTACACAAATTTCACCGTGAAAACTAGCCGTGCGGGACAATTCTGTAAAAATCTCACCGTGATTGCGCGTTCGAATTTCGCGCACCGTTCACGCAAATAGATTCACGCAAGTATCTTAGTCGGAAATGTCCTGCCAGTAGGTTGGCAGACATAGTTGGTAGCAAAGACATTACATTATTTGTACCTATCTTAAATCTCTTTGGTTGGTAGGCACGATAGAGAGCACGAAGATTCTGGCGTTTTGTTTAAAATGCCAGAATCTTCGTGCTCTCTAGTCAATAGACTATTGACTAGAGAGCAATGGACTTCACTGATCTATTGACAATAGATCAGTGAAGTCCATCTTTCTTCGTCCCTTTTCTATCTTCAAATCAATAATACTTACACCAGCTACAAAGTAGAATTGTTGCGAGATGGCACTGTAGACTCCCAGCCCGGATCCCAGCAGTATTATGACGCCTGTGGCCACCACAAAACCTGACACATTGAAGAACCGCTGCGTGATGAGGGCATCGTATTCGGAGAATGTTGTCAAGAATGTTACACCCACGATTAGGAGTAGGAAGCCTGTGAGCTGGAAAAAAAGACCTTATTAGCCATTTTGTAACTTTACCAATAATTTAAACTCACTATCTCAGTCATCATCTATAGGGACTCCTACAACGAATACCCAATGTGTTACATCCAGTTGCAAGGGTTCAAAGGTCAACAAAACTGTCTGGTAGAAGCGGTACGAAGATTTTGTTATGATGAATCCACCTTCCTGAATGGAAGGCGTAGTAAAATACCGTTAAGCACTAAGTTTGGGCGGGACAGGTGAACAGCATCGTCATCGAAAACCTTAGTCTAGCCACACTCCTCAGCGCAGTGTTAGGGCCTCCCTCTCCCTTTTCCATACAATTCTGTCTTTTGCGAGTGCCGGCCAGTCTCTACGGTAGGAGTCAAGCTCGTCTCGCCATCTTCTTCATCATAAGGGTAGATTTTAAACTTATTTTCATTTTGTTGAATTGGAGTGTGCTACCAATTGTGATTTGATAATCTGGTAAAAATACGATATGTTGTACAGACGCCAGCAGGTCAAGCTACCCGAAACTGTCAAATGTTCCCAATCAACCTTGAACCTTAATGCTTTAGCCATAAAGTTGAAAATCTATTAAAGAAATTTGACAGATTGTAGTAGCTTGATGTGCTGGCGTAAAAAATTTGACAGTTTCGGGTAGCTTGACCTGCTGGCGTCTGTACATAGGTACCTACAGTAATTATGCACAAAAATTAGGTTGGTACCTATAGGTAGGTAGGTAGGTATTATATTCCACTGAAAATGGACATAAGTAAGTACGCTCATGTTTTGTAAATAAAGCTTTTCAAGTTTGACTTGAGTTAGTACTTTTAATGCCAAACTTAAAGTTTCAAATACGTGAATGGATCTTCAATAAGGTTGATATGAAACTTTCGGAAACCTTTAGAAACAAACATGTTTACCAGACAGTTGCTTAATCTTAAAATTTCTTAGAAGAGAAAGTAAGATGTCATCTAATCTCTTCTTTTGCATGCCATTATCTTTTTATCAGGGCGGCAGTGCCTCCTAAAATAGTAAATATGTCGTTTTTATATTTATCCTTTATTGATTTAACATGCTTACATGAGAGCAGTGCACTATACTTTTCCTCGGTGAAGGAAAACATCGTAAGGAAATCGGAACGTCCTAGACCCAAAAAATCGAAGACTTGACATCCACCAACCCGCACTGGGACCGCGTGGTGGACCACTCCCTCTCACAAAGAGGCCTGTATCCCAGCAGTAAAAACATTACCTACCTATAGACTGATTATGTAGGTATAATTATGTATGATCTAACATTATCTAGTGAAATCCGGCTGGATTTGGCCAATATGTTAGCGTCGTAGTAGGTACCTACTCATATTTAAAAGGGGGCGAGTTTATGTTCAAAACTAGCTCTGGCTGCTACTTGGCCGGACCTGGAGATCGAACCAGGAGCCCAGGACGTCATAATGCTTGGCAATTGCGCAACTTTGCTTCATACAGACCGTTTCACAAGCATTATTTTGTAATAAAATGAACCTGCAACATACCTACAGTAACATTGTCAAATGAATTTGATCACGAGACTGCGAAAACCCAGCCCTAAACACACGATAGGTAGGTATCGATAAACAACTTGTTACGCTCGCGGGTGAAATTTACAATGTAAGAGTCGAGGCCAACAACAACTTACCATAAACACCCCATTTACAGCTGCTAACGAGTATCTCACTGACTTCAAAACTTTAGGAACTTCGAAGTTAAAATCGAAATCAAAACCCATTTTTTAAAACATAAATAATACTTTTTTTTTCTTTAATTTTTACTTAAAAAAATGTAGCTCCTCTGAATAAGATAAGTTGACTGAAAAATGAGATGATGAATTATCTATCAATCATGAACGGCCAATATCTTCGTTATCTCGACATATCCATCTAATCTCCGAGTAGGTACGGACGCCAGCACATCAAGTTACTACAATCTGTCAAATTTCTTTAATAGATTTTCAACTTTATCGCAAAAACATTAAGGTTCAAGGTTGATTGGGAAAATTTGACAGTTTCGGGTAGCTTGACCTGCTGGCGTCTGTACAGAAACTTTACCTTAGTATTAACATTCGTAGCTCAATAAGAATTAGGTATTGAGCAAGTGGAAAACGAAGGACAACACTTTTACATGTTGATATTTATTAATAAAAGACTAAATAATAATAACCAATTCTGTACAAGTACCAACCAAAGTGTACCCATAATTTCACAGAGCCCCAGTGTTAGTGACTATTTGACCAATCTTAGACTTTATCTACTTGAATCTTAAAACTCAGTGAGATGTATTTAGCCTGATTTTTTTTATGTTTAGCATATCATACTCCAAGGTTGCTGGAGGCTGGCCCTGCACAACAAAAATAAAGTCGATGTCTCATGTCAATGTGTGCTTTGTTTATCACCAAAAAGCTACTATTTCAAATTATAACGTTAAAACTCTAGCAACATTGGCTCGTCTCAAACAGTAGACCTTGTACAGATTTATGGCAACACAGACATTCGCTATTTTCGGTGTGTATCGGACGTCGCTCGTGTTGTATTGTTTTATCGCAAAAGATAAATTTTGGCGGTAAGCTTTGTTTTGATATTGTCTGTATATAAATAAATGAGAAGTGTTAATACAAAGCTATTATTAGAAATCTATTAGAAGTGCAAATAGTAACTAAAGAGTGTTTCACCTGGCGTGCCGTCAAGTCAAGCAGACACCAATCGATGTTTACCTTGCGCGACCGTATGGAGAGAAAGGAATTAAAATATTGGTGTCTTTTGTTCCAGATCTAAAATTTTATAATTAGATTAGAAGACAAGATTTAAACATGGCTATCGGCGCAGGAATGTCGTGTGTGAAATATCTGCTGTTTTGCTTCAATCTTTTGTTCGCGGTAAGCAAGCATTTTTTTTCTTGAAAGCTTTATGTTGTTCACCTTCGATTTTTTCAAGTTATGTGCTTGAATCACTGTCTTATTCCATAGCGAAAGTAATCTAGATCTTTCGAATATCTGGTTTAATGCGGAAAATGCGCTGATAAATGGAGTGATGCCGAAATAATGTGTGAAAAAGTAAAAGACCACATACTTAGCAAGGTACCCTCACACCGTTATGTTATGATGAATGATGAGTCATTACTTACAAGGAAGTTGGGAAAGATTGCACAACTTATAACTCGTTGGTTTTTTGTTCGAAAATCATTAAAATTAACTTGTGGTATTTCCAAATGAACCATGTTTTTGGAGTACATCGGAATATTTTTTTCCAAGTATAACTTAACTCCTCGTCTGTTAGGCAAAAAAATTCGGTCTCCATAGTTACAGTTGAGGTCATAAAGAAAACATGAATAATCTTGGAGACACTTAATAAAATTATGATGTTGTAAAATGAAAACAAACACCACAAAGACTCCATACCTACTTACATTAAAAAAGAAAACCGACAAGATTTGTTTATAATTTACTTTTCCAAAAAATTCCCCACACCATCTCAACACATTCCCTTATTCTAGATCACGGGTCTGATAATCCTGATTGTTGGCATCAAAGCGGAGATCAACTCCTCACCCTACATCGACCTGACAGATGAGAACTTCTACACATCGGGACCCATCGTCCTGATCATAGTTGGAGTAATCGTGTTCATTGTCGCTTTCTTCGGATGCTGCGGCGCTGTCAAGGAAAATCACTGTATGATAGTGACTGTAAGTATTCTTGTTTGTCCTATTGTCTATGATTTTATTACTAGGTTGGCTCGGTTAATACTTTTCAGAAAGATTTTCATGTTGATACAAATCTTTTGACAGAACTCAAGGAATATGCCATCAAAACTAGTATTTCTTTGAAATTAAATGAAATTTATTTACAAGAATTGTAGTGCATTACAGTTGGTCGGGGTTTTTATAGAGTTTCTAAAACAATTAGCTTAAACTAGCATGCAACATTATTAAAAATCATCATCTGCCTAGCCTTTTCCCAACTATGTTGGGGTCAGCTTCCAGTTTAACCGAATGCATGTGGCTAAGTAATAATAGTTGCATAAGCAGTGTAGGGCGTGGTTAACTAAAATTTTGTAATCTGGTTACTAATTACGATTAAAAGTAGTTAACTACATGTAGTTATGATTACATGTAACTTAACTACAGTAATCAAACTACATTAAGTAGTATTTAATTTGATTGCTGCAATCTAGTGGTAATAAGTACTGATTATTTAAGTTTTATGAACTTATATTATGCAATTAAAAAAACAAGTAATGTGTAGTAATATATGTTTTGGAATACGGCTGCATAAAAAAAATCAGTTTATTGCACATTCCTATGTTTATTTTCATGAATAATCAAATGCAAGGATTAAAGTTGTAGATATTATGTACCTATACTTACCAGATCTTAATTACTTTTTATTGACATGTAATCGAAAAAATAAAATTACTCAGCAAACATAAACTTAATTCAAATTATTTGTGAATCAAATAAATAAACAAAAAAGGTTGATTGGGTTAATCATTTAAAATAGCTTTTAGTACTACACGTTTTTCGAACATTTCATCCGATACCCTGTGGAATTTGGGATGGTTTATCATAGTTGCGTATGAAAACAGTCTTTCCACTGGAGATGAAGAAGGTAATGGAGTATTGTATTTTACGAATACTTTTCACTTCTGGATACTATGAAGACAATTTAGTTCTCGATCCATATCTGATAAATAACAAGAAACAATCAGATCTGCTTTTGACCTCTGGACTCTGCATACATCTCACTCTCCCCCCCTGTCTCTCTCTCTCTATTCTCTCTTTTCTTCATCTTCATGTACATGAATTACATGAGCGTCTATCGCGCGTTTGCTTTTTTAATGACGCAACATCATTTTAAAACTGTAGGTATAAAAAGTAATTAAGTAATCGTGATTGCAACCACAATCAGTAGTTAGTAGTCGAAATTTTTAACTGCATTTTTCGATATTTTTATGTAGTTTGTAGTTATGATTATTAATTACTTTATGTAGTCGTAGTTAGTAATCAGTAGTTAGATTACATTTTGCCCAATACTGCGCACGGGTCGATCGATCAGGTTAAACTAGGCTTGCCGCGGTTGGTCTGTAGACGGGTGACCATATTTACATACCGAAACCACTCCGTGCCTCGGAAAGCACGTTAAGCCGTTGGTCCCGGCTGTCATTCGTGGATCTTTGACAGCCATTAGGGGTTGTCAGAAGCCCGAAAGTGTGACAACCAGTCTTACCAAGGGGTATCGTATTACCCAGTAACTGGGTTGTGGAAGTCAGATAGGCAGTCACTCCATGTACCAATACAGGTATTCAGCTACACCCGGTTAGACTGTAAGTCGACCCCAACATACATAGTTGAGATGGCTTGGCAGATGATATCTCAAATGTTTACATGTGAAAGTTCAAAGAACATTGATGTTTTGAGTTCTAGTTGCATTCTGCAGTCACAATAATGCCAGCAAAATGTAAATATTATTTATTTATTTTGCTGCCTATCACCCTGGGCTTATCGATTTATTTTAAGCTAGCTGCGCCGGTTTTATCTGCATAAATCTCAATTTCTTTGAAATATCGGAATAAAAAAAACCTAACGCAGGTCATGGTCTACCCTTGTGCCAAATTTCATCCAAATCCGTTCAGCCGTTTTGACGTTAAAGCGTAACAAACAAATGTATACAAATAGTCAAATCTTTTCTCTATAAAATATTAGTTTAGACAAGAAATCAACCACAGTTTGGTATTTCATCCATTGCAGAGTTTCAAGGGATAACGACTTAGGGTAAGGGGTAATTTTAAGAACGTTCACAGTCTGATCTCAGTCTCAATCTGTCAAAAATATCTCTAATTTTCCTACATTATTGACATCGATTGTCGCGAAATGGGATTGCGACTAGATTTTGAACGCCTTTAATTCTGAGAATTGGCCTCCTTGTCCTCATTACTTATAAGTAATGAGGACAAGGAGGCCAAAAATATAAATAAAAGGGTAGCTAGGTATACCTAGCTACCCTTTTATTTATATTTTTATTAAACTTCTAATTAAAAATTAAACTGCATAGATTGTTATCTAATTAATTGTGTGACTGGAGGAACTATCCGGTATTTGCGACACATTGCGGAATCCTAACAATGGAACACTTGTTTTACAGCTAGGCATAATTATATCTGCATTTATTTATTAATTGGCTTACCAACTAGGTACACAACACAGCATTGACACACAATCAGTATAATATAGAAACAGAACGCCTCGATAGAACCAGTTTAATTTAAATATTATTGAAGTTATTTTGTACAACTTAACGATGTTTGTTGAATGTTAAAACAATATTTTTAATCTACAGTCCGGCCGTTGAGAGAATGCGTTCCTAACACCAGTCAGTACGACGATTCTAGTAGCTAATAAAGATCAAATTCGCAAAGCACGTTTTCGTTTGTATGAAACTGACAGGTTTCAAGAACGCATTCTCTCGTCGGTCGAACTGTAGCCAACTCTAAGGCCCTCTTGCACCACTGATCACTAAAAGCGTATAGCGCTAAACGTATTAAACATCATGCTGTCTCTGTCCATTTCAAACGATTGACAGAAATGGAACGATGTTTTAAAAAGGTTTAGCGATAAATGCATTTAATGATATGTGGCGCAAGCGGGCTTTAATAATAAATACTTACTTACTTAAATCAAATAACTACAGTGCGGCCGACGAGCGTATGCGTTCTTAACCACTGTCAGTTTCATACAAACGAATACGTGTTTTGCGAATTTGATCTCTATTAGCTACTAGGATTGTCGCACAGACAGGTGTCATGAACGCATTCGTAGCCCATCTTATTTTTGTAAACCAACCACGTTACACATTATCACACTACGGTAGTGTATCGATCGAGCGGTACCCTCGCACCTATTGTTCCGTCCCTCTCATTACCGGAACGAAAGGCGTGAAGGACTTGTTATAAGTACTTCCTGCTTAAGCAACCGGATTCCGTGTTGGACATTGTTTTCTCCGTATGTCTTGATGACATATTGTAATCAATACCATCCTTGAATTATGCCTACCTAATCCAGATTGACATAAGTTCCCCTTAAAACTTCTAGAAAATAATTGGATACCTATACAAGCTGTTGTTTTGCATCCTCGTCAAATTTCAGGAGGCTGTTGTGAAAGACATAAATAATCAAATAAAATTACGATCCCTGGTAAATAATAAATACATACTTGTTCTTTTAGTTATTTAAGTTTGACAGTATTTCAGAATACACCACTTTCAAAGAACAGAATCGCGTTATGGTATCGTATAAGCGGCCGCGTTTTTATGTGTGTGTAAAGGGCAGTTACAGTGCGGTCTCATACAGGCCGCGTTTTAAAATGCGTGTCCCCACACATGCCGATTTCCGAAAATTAGAAAAAAAAACTTACTTATTTTATTTAATTCGTGTCGAAAATCAGTACCATAGTTACCTCCTTGAATTTGACGAGGATGCAAAACGACACCTTGTATTTGTTAGAGAAGCAGTCTAAACGTTAATATTATACCTACTTAGTCTAACCAATTTACCTATTTCAAAAACATAAAATTATGTAAGTAGTTACTAAAGAAAAAAACTTGTTTCTCACGTTTTTATCCATGTTACAACGAGCTGAAAAGCACCATTATAATTATTTATGTAAAAATCTGGTTCGAGGTGACGCGGGAACAGTTTCTAAAGCCGTGTGACGCACGAACGAACAAAAACATGGTGAACACGAACATCGAAAACTATGTTCGCACGTGCTTAACTCTAACGAACATCAAACACTGTGTTCGTTAGTGGTACGAATAAAGTGGGCTTTAGGACTTGGGGTAGGTCTTTGCTCAGCAGTGGGACAGTGAAAGCTAAACAAAAAAAAAAGTAAATCGGGATGAACTCGACTTTTTTCTAAAAGATTGGCCACACCTCTAGCATCATCATCTGCCTAGCCTTTTCCCAACTATGTTGGGGTCGGCTTCCAGTCTAACCGGATTCAGCTGAATACCAGTATTTTACATGGAGCGACTGCCTATCTGACCTCCACAACCCAGATACTGGGTAATACGATACCCCTTGGTAAGACTGGTTGTCAGACTTTCGGGCTTCTGACTACCCGTAACGACTGTCAAAGATCTACGAATGACAGCCGGGACCAACGGCTTAACGTGCTTTCCGAGGCACGGAGGGGTCTCGGTATGTAAAGATGGTCACCCATCCATAGACCAACCGCGGCAAGCGTAGCTTAACCTGATCGATAGACCTGTCCGGCTTTTATTATTTAGCAGTAGATAGGAATAAGTGAAAGGAGGGAAGGGAGGCCTTTGACCTCCAGTGGAACACAAATGGCTCATACTAATACCTAATCTGCATTCGCCACATATTCGCCAAAAATGTAAACAAATATGAGTTTATGGAAAAATAACTTTAATTCCTACACAATAAAGTTCAGTTTACGCTACAACTTCATACATTTTTATAACTTTTTCAATAGTGCTAGTCACTCTGAAATCAACTTAATTACCATTAGAATAAAGTTGATATTTTTGTTTAAATTTTAATAACGTCAATTTGAAACATAAATAAAATTTAAATATACTAATACCATTTAGCTAGAAAACAATATATTTTCAAAAAGCCAAAAGATCCTTCATAATTCGCAGTCCTTTGCCAGCCCCGGATCTTCAATTTTTTTTAGGCGGGGCAAAAACAGAAAAATGCCGCTCCCGCCCATTTATTTTTACCTTTATCATCCATATAATTTCAGCTATCAGATGTCCACTAATTGATTGAAATTTGGACATAGCCTACATAAGCCTTCCGGAAATAATTTACGTTTCGGAATTCGTTTATTTTGGAAAATAGGGTCAACACAACTTTTTTCAGCAACTTCTCCAGCTTCCTTTATCCAATATTCCATTGGATTGTGTCTCATTTTTTGCAAAGTTTTGAGCAGACCATGCATTAGTGCGACGGAACGGGCAAGGATAATATCTTCTTTCTGAATTTCTATATTCACTCGATTGATTTCGCTGAGAATGTTCGCCCAAATAGTTAAATTAAGAATAAATTTAAAATCCTTTATAGCAGTTAAGAGATGACCTGCCTCGTACGCTTCTGGAGCACGAGAAGTTTGCTTAACTTCTTCTAAGGCTTCCGCTATTTCTGGCAAATTATTTAATAGGGCATTCACAGCAACATGTTTCGCCGACCATCTCGTCTGACTACTTCCTTTTAAATTTGTTTTAACGTATTTTCTCATAATGTAGTGGAGCCAACAAAAAAGCTACCTTTAGCTGTTTTTAGCTACTTTTTGAATTTGTCCAAATAGGTTAATAGCTTCCTGGCATGATGAGGCAGAATGAACACCTACAAGATTTAAGGAGTGAGCCAAGCACGGTACGAGCTCGGCCAGCTCATTCCTTTCTGCAATCCTGCCTTGTACTCCTTTATGGATGCTGGCCATATTGGACCCATTATCATAAGATTGGCCACGACATTGTCCAATATCTAAATCATCAACTGCCAAATTTTCTAAAATCTGTTGACAAATGTCCTCTCCTGTCTTTCCAGCAACTTCTATGAAATCAATGAAACTTTCTTTTATTTCACACACATCGCCAGTTCTTTTTACATATCGAATTACCTGGCTCATTTGTTCTGTATGGGATACATCCAGAGTGCAGTCGAACATTATCGTGTAGTATTTGGCTTCTTTGATGTCATTTAAAATGCTATTTCTAACTGTTTTTGCCATTATGACAATTATTTCATTCTGTATTGTCTTTGATAAATATGATATTTGTCCCTTTTTTAAGTGTTCTAATTAACATTAAGAGTTGAATTATGTTTGGCGAGCAGGGAAATTAAGTTCAAGAAGTTACCTTGACTAGGCTGAGGATACTGCGCGATGAGATCGCTAGGAGTTTCGTGGGACCCGCGAAAAGAAAGGCAGTTTGTGGATAGATACAATACAGCATCCATAACAATACACAGGATCTGTCTCCATTTTTCTTTCTCTGAGTGAATTACTCTCTCAATGTCTTGATCAATACCCTGGCATGATTTCATTTGTTGTACCCGTGTTTTCCACTTGATCATACACTCTTTGTGCATTTGAGTTGCCTCGTGTTCGGTTAATCTCTCTGAAACTTTTTTCCAATTAATAAACCCTGTAGAACACAATGCAGATGTGGCGGTAGAAGTCGGTTTCTGGTAAATCTTGCAGCACGCACAAAAATTGCATTTTTTGTCATAGAAAATATAAGCCAAGATCTTTTAACCCTTTCGCAATTAGCCTGTACCACATAGAAGATGTTAAATATCTGCCATTGCGTTCAGTAGATCTAAATTCAATGTTTTCGGGGTGTTTTTTTGCTAGTAATACAGCCTGGTTGCTAAAGAAAGACCGTTGTTGGTCAGTAATTTTTTCCACCCCTGGCCAATTGCCTGGGTCCGTCAAATCAAATCCGGTTTTTGCAGTTCATCCGAATCCGAGTGCGGGGATTTAGATCCTTCGTATTCTGGCTTTGTTTTTTCAAGTTGCTCAGGTTGCTCTTCGCACATCGATATAGATGGTGAAGTTTGCACTGTGAAATTAGACTGAAAAATCTTGATCTCTTTCGCACGCACGGTAACCAGACGCGTGCTGCCGCGATCTTCGATTCCTGCGGGCGAGCGGGCGCGTATTTTGAACTATGCCTACGCGCCTCGCGGATGATAAATGTTCGTGCAGCACGTCTCACTCCGCGCTCTGGGTATCGGTCGAGTTGATATGGCCATGAAATTTCTGTACTTGTACTATTATTTATTCCGTGGTCAAAGTTAAGTAAATGATGAGTTGTCCATTCGTCTGTAAAGTGTGAATTTGGCCGCCCTCTGAACTTGCCGCCCGGGGCATAGGCCCCGGCTTGCCCCCCCCTAGATCCGGGGCTGTCCTTTGCACCAACATTATGTTAACTTAACATTCAAGTCGTGATCCGCGGTTGTCAGTCGTATATTAAGCAAGCGGTATCATGTACTCGCCAGCCTACGCCCGCATTTCTTTACGGAATATATTAGCAACTAAGGATCCGTTTTGCAAGTATAAGATCCGTTGATTTATATTACGCGCATTTTTTGCAACTTACAGCAAGCGATGAGTAGAGAACGCCCTTCACATCGGCCGAAACTACGGGTTTCGTACTTAGGGAGGCCCAATAGTTCTTGAACCTGACTCTGACTGTCACATGCATGATAATCGAATATAAAACAACCAGTAGAAGTAAAATTAATTCAGTAAAAAAAATAGTCGCAAAAATACAGCAGTTTCTCCCTTATTATAACTGTCGAAATGTGGGTAGGTATACTATACTCTGCCCAACCCTTCGGGGAATACAGTCGTGATGTGCTGTTATTTTGTTTTATGTCAATAATATTATCTATTTAAAATAAAATACGCAAACATACGTATTCCAAAATAAAGCGCTATAGAAGTAATCTTTAATGATACGCAATAATCACGAGGTTACCGTGCAATGAGTACTTAAGAATCGTAATGCTATTCGTAATTGGTTAGTCAACCAAAGACAAGTTCTATATCGTCCTGGACTGACTAATCCCTAGAAGACTAAATATTTATAAATGTAAACAAATTCAAAGAAATAACCATAAATAGGTAGCCTATAACTGACTTATTATTAATTACTTTCGAGAACAAAGAAAACATTTCATAAACAATTGATGTATGTGCTTAATTAAAACAAAAAAAAAACATACCTAGTAGTTTACAATGACAAAGCGTCAGGGAAGCCCGCGAAATCAAATTTTCGTTTATTTTGTCACGGTCGCGAGTCATATTTACATACCTACATCCTAACACTGACCTGCAAATTGGAAAAAAAAACGTAAGTTTGTTTGATTTTCGTGGTACTTTTCCGTTTCGATTTATTCATCAAGTTATCAAAATGTATTGCTGGATTTTTTCATCATTACTCATCAAGTAGGTACTATAACCCTTAATTAGTTCATAAAACCGTACATCCAAACAAATTATCGTATGCGCGATTTTGGCCCCGAGCGCTGCTAACAAACCGTTTGCTAAATTAGCACACATTCAGAACACAATAAGCTACAAATTGCAGTTTTATTGCATAACTAGTCGCCATCACATGACTGTGTACAGCAGATTGACTTGTTTATACCTAGATAGGTACCTGAAAATGTAGGCGTACTTATGACGTTTCTCTCACAGAACATAACGCTTACTTCGGTTTAAAACTGTACAGATTAGTCACGTATATAAGTCAGCTACGTCAATACAACTTTAAAAAATACGCACAAAAACAGCAGGTAATTTGTACGTTTCCGCAAACCGATGAATGGCAGACATGGTTTTAAACACAATGACAAAGATGGATGCCATATTAGAGGGTATACGTAATGTAGTTTGGCGTCTTCTAACGCAGGGACTATTTGCTTAAAAGGTGGCGCCATTCACCACCAAAATGTAAACAACTGTGGTCAAGAAATAAACATTTTTGTATTTTTTTTTTTTTTGTTTTCTAGTACGCTGAAGGGCAGGAATTTTGGAAAATAGTCGAATGATTGAATATTTTTTGTGCTACCATAAATCGTTTCCGTGAATTCCTACATTGTTCAAATATTTAGTATTGGTACGAAAACTAGCCGTGTACAAAGATTTAGCCTGCCTTAAACGCCTTTAAATCTTTGCCCCCAATTTTAATAACTCCAATAAATGCCAAGCAATTGAGCAACAAACAAACACAAGCACTAATTCGTACCGCAGTCCGCAGCCCTGCGGTCAATTGACTCAGATGAAGTCAACCTGCGACCTTTGACACGCAACTGTCGTCTCATCCAGTTAAATGGCCACATCCTTTTCTACTTATAAACCAACTATTATATCGCTGCGTTCCTAATAGACTAAGATTTTCGACTAAATAGTGTGGGTTGACTGAAGATTTTGCTTTCGTAGGCGTAGAAGCAATATAGTCCGAAAGGTCGTGACCTGAAGATGTGCAAGGGTCAATCTGTATATTAATAGAACGTTGGTATTTACTTATAGCTAATGACTTTAATCTATCTACTCATTAACATTTCTAATGTGGCTAACAACAGCGTCAGTCTACCAATTAATTCACAGAACTTAGAACACGAACTGATTGTCAATTCGGAGAACTACTCGAGTAAGATTAGGTTCGGTTTCACGCTTCCCTCGCCGGATGTTAGCTTTGGCGATAAGCTAATTCACATTATCCGTAGCGAAGCGTCCCTTGCCAAACATCGCTTCATAGGCATCACAAACATTGTGTATCAACATTTTTAGATTTTTAAAAGAAAATCAGAAAGGACACTTGCTTTGAAGACGTAAAAAACATTCGTTTAACTATCACAATGAGGAGCTAACAACTCAACAGCCACACACATGAGCACTAAGTGGTTGGTCGCGTTAGAAAAGTCTAGAATATGGACAATGCCACAGTTTATACCCACATGAATCACCTACGGCACGCTCGCTGACTGACTCAATGATGCTATCTTATCTTCCTGTTGTTTTTCCTAAACCTTTACTTATACTGCACTAGCAATCACGAATGAGCTTAAGAGGGACATAAATTAGGCTGATTACAGCTTAATATCGGTGTCAAATATGGCTAAATGCGATAAGCAAACTACATAAAATCATGCAAACCGTTGATATATGTTTTTACATTTCTATGGTGCAAACTATTTACAAAACACGAAAATCAAAGTGCATATAGCCAGAATTCTCGATAACAGAATAAAATGTCAACGCCACAAAATTGAATAAAATCACGACATTATTTAGGTTTTTATTATCAAAACTATAAACAATGTGCGGACGTGATAGATTAATTAATTAGCAGTAGTTGTGCAGTTTAACGTGCTTACAGCGGACATGTGGAATTTCCTGTTCGTTAACACAATTAAACAAAAACTGTTGTAATGAATTGCTTGCCTGGTGACGATTTAGCTTGGTTCATGGTACGATTAGGATGCAACTAGTAGAAGCTCTAGAAGTTTAGTTTTAGCAGAACTATGCCCAAGGACATGGCATTTTGGCGCAGCCTGAGAGATAACTACGTGCAGCAGTGGACTGCGATAGGCTGAATTGCCTCATCTAGTTTTAAAATATGATTGACGCGTAAAAGTGTTTGTACAAACCTACTTACAAAATAAAATTATTTATCATTGTTTGCCATAACTTCTTATTGCTTGAACTCGATCTTTGGCGTAAATGAAAAATAATTGTTCAACGATCTTTAACTGATCCTTCCAGTCTAGACGAACTTGTTCGGGATACACAATTAATTATCAATGAAAACAAATCAATACGTCCAATTATTTCTTCTAGGTTAATGAGTATTTTACCTAGTTTCCTTTTAGTAATCCTTATAAGCAACATAATTATGATGTTCATACTGCTTCGTTCGCTTGTTCGAACCTACAACTCGGTAAGTCGGGGCCGCTACTACTGGGCCACTACTGCTCTCCATAGCAAATAAACTATCTAAAAATATATTTTACTAGCTGCGCCCCGCGGTTTCACCCGCATAAGTTTCGATCCCGTAGGAATATCGGGATAAAAAGTATCCTATGTGTTAATCCTGGTTATAAACTATCTGTATGCCAAATTTCAACCAAATCCGTTCAGTAGTTTTTGCGTGAAAGAGTAACAAACATCCATCCATCCAAACAAACTTTCACGTTTATAATATTAGTAGGATTTTCGGCTATCCTGCATTTCTATATCTCAACCCTTTTGTAAACCTGTCAAAACCAGAAAACTTGGCACGGCTACTCGGAAATAAACTATGCTTCGGAAAACGAAGAGTTTTCTTACATAGTTTGTGGGAAAACTACCTAAATATACTAAGTTTAACAGTGCTATCTAGTATCGATCCGTCCTAATTTTACTTGGGATATTTCTGGGAGACTGGGAGTAACATATAGCCTCCCCTTCTGCTTTTCGTCTGGCATGTGGGAACAGAATTAGAGGGGCCCGTGGCTAAATAATAACAGGCGCACAGGTCGATTGATCAGGTTAAGCTACGCTTGCCGCGGTTGGTCTGTGGATGGGTGACAATCTTTACATACCGAGACCTTCCGTGCCTCGGAAAGCACGTTAAACCGTTGATTTTTTACTGTTGTTACGGGTAGTCAGAAACCCAAAAGTCTGACAACCAGTTTTACCAGGCGGTATCGTAACTGTACTGTGTGTGGGTACAGTAACTGGGTTGTGGAGGTCAGATAGGCAGTCGCTCCATGTAAAATACTGGTATTCAGCTGCATCCGGTTAGACTGGAAGCCGACCCTAACATAGTTAATCAATGACGAATGATTTACAAACGTACATTATTTCTCTTTCACCAACCGTTACATTGCATGTGTCAGCCTCATTAAAGCGCCCTACTAATTCACCAATGTGTAGGTAAGGGTCCTGATTATCGCTGTAAACTTGTAGACTGCAATCCGACGGGTACTGACCGATAGCCTCTGTATGTACGTGTAAATTGTATGAAGCAAATGGTATTCGTTTCATTTTATTTATAAATAAATATTAAAAATGAGTCAGTGTTGTTTTTGCGTGACATATCGTCATTGTATCTAGACGTGCTCCTATTCGTGTTTGTTATCAATTCGATTTGGAGGCGCATGAAGAATATTTATAAGCGTAAAAAATACCGTTCTTCATAAAACAAATATTAGCTAATACTTTGATTCATCAAAAACGGCTATAATATAAACTTAAACCAATCCTTCAAGAATTCCAAGATATAAAAATGACAAATGTTATGTATTTTAATTAAATGTCAACACTAAAATTGCATCCAACTCATTTCGTCACCAAAAACCTCTTCCGTCATTCATTTGTTTTGAGAACAATTTCGGTGTCCAGCGCCCAGCCAGACGTTGGAAATCTCTCACAGCACTCATATTCACATTACAATACAATTTATTGTAATATTTCCACATTATCATAAATATTGTTTTATACCGTTTATCACGTTGGCTGGTGAGTCAGGTTAGCATCAAAATATCCCGCCATTGAATCGTTTAAAGCATTGTGAAGGCGCATTCATGACATCCGTAATTGGTACGTTGTATGTCGTTGGTTTGTTACCGGAATTCAGACGAATTGTATACTTCAGGGAAATGCACGACATGAATGAATGTTGGTTTTAGGAAAACCGCAAATGGATTTTGAATTTAAAAATCATTCGTTAGTAACTTCGTACTAATTGACAGATTATCTTAAAGTTAACTAACGTTAAAAGATACATAGCTACAGAACAGTACCCCGCCTCCGTACTGTATGTTCTGCCTCAGGATGAACTTAATTATGGCACCGTACTAATGATCGCTTATTTGCACTCCCGACCGATAATGCAAAGGTCGCGCGGCCGATAACTGAAGATAATACTACTGCTTAAGAAAATAACGTTACATTTTGTAACAGATACGTAGAATAACAAGCCGACCCCAACATAGTTGGGAAAGCGCTGGGAAGATGATGACTTGGAATAACAGTAGACCTCTTTGAAAAGTAACACCATATGTACCTATTTCTGCCGCCAAGGAGGCCAGGGGGTCTACTCCGAAGTGGTATCGGCCGAATGTTCGGCCGTTTCCTGCTACGAAGTTACTATTTGGTTCGGTCGGTCCCGATCCTACACTCCTACACTCTTTCGAATATTAACTATGGTCCCGACCCAACTGACCCGATCCGAACTTTTTTCGCATTTTTCAATAATATTCGGTTCGGCCATGTGTTGGTCCGATCATTCGCACTTTGCACTTCGTAGTAGACCCCCTGAAGGGGTGGTGTGAATAGGGCTTGAAATATCGGTATTTTTTTGAACCGGTACCATTGGCCCGTTACCATAATAGTACCTGTACTATTGGTATTTCTATTCAGTATCGGTACTGTACGGTACCAAGCAAATATTTCCGTAAGTTAAGAGTGAGAAAACATATATTGTAAGGAAAAAAGACATTAGGTAGAAAAATAACTTCAAGGTTGCCAACCGTACGAGGTTCCTCATACAAATATGAGATCTGTGGTATGCGCCGAGTACCGGTACTTGTGAGGTGGAGTACCGGTACCCATCTGGAACCGCTAAGTACCGATACAGAACCTGTACTTTTGGTAATCTCCGGTTCCAAACCCTGGGTGTGATCAGCATGAAGCTTCGGGATGGTAACGCATCTACAATTCCTCTGGTATTGCTTATGGACATCTGGCAAAGTGGCAACGGCAACTTGATTGCCATTCAGTAACGTAAAACTACAATGATGAAAACGGTCCATTCAGAACTGTGGGACAGTCACGTGCCTAGCAATGTGCAGTAGTTGGTGGTCAGTGTTATAACCTAGACGAGTGTTAGGTAATCTGCGCCATAGAGTAGGGACTCTGTTCGCCTACCAAGCGACGCCAGGGAAGACGGTGGCACAGTGGTCACGTGCTGCCGTGCATAACGAGACTTAGGGGAGGCCCCTTTACACTCTCCCCAGGGATGTGCCTTACAGGCGTTGCGCAGGGGTTGTTCCGGAATTGGTATTTTAAGAGGAACCGGGACCACCCCTATGTGCGGATGGTGATAACCGGGGTGGTTTTAGTGAAGAAAAAATCCCACATTCCATTGAAGGTTTCCCCACGAAACCAAAAAAAAAAGGTAATCTGCGCCACAAGTCCACTACATTCCTAGAACTAAGTATCTACGTAATAAAATGCGAACCGCCTGTTTATATAAATATTTATACTGTTAGCTAGGCTGAGAAAATTATCTTGTTATGCACTGAATTTTAAGCTTCGAAAATCTCAGCTCGCACAACATTCTTCGGGAGAGGAAAAATAGCATGTTGTTAATATGTATGATTTTAAAAATTCGGCCTAGTTTTGTTCGAATCGTTCAAGAGGTGTGAGAATGAGAAGTTTAGTTCTCTGAAAGCCATTGTATCAAGTGCGGATGCTGCGGTTTCTCAACACTGAAATGACAAACAGCTCGCATTAACACCTACCTGAGAGATCGGACGGCCATCTTGTGCACGTATACCGATACAAGTATAGGCAAAGGATGGAAAAGCCGTCTATAATGAAGAAAATCTCCAGCATCGAACTAGGTCAACATAAATTGAATATTGCGCGCCCTAAATAAATTAATTAGCAGTAGATAGACACAAGTCTTCCATTAGGCTCCCGGTGGGGTATCAAAGCAATATATGTAGAGTTAGTTCAGCGTTAGTAGTTCAGATCAATGAATAACATTATTTTGTACCGACCTTGCAGTGGGCTGCGATAAACTGCGCTTGTGGTCAAGGACTGACCGGTCATGCTCACGCGCCGCATCGATTTGCATTATGATTTTAATGTTATTTTAAAACTGTAATAGCTATGGGTTTGGTAGTTCATTGCTCAACGGAGATTAACATAAAACTATGACCAATTATATTTAATGTTTTCACTTCATCTAACGCACATAAAAATCTCGCTGGGTTGACGATATCGTCGCGGGGTCACCTGGATGAGAGACTCACAGAACCGGGAAGTATGGCAGACGAAAGGGGAGGTATATAACCAGCAGTGGCTGAAATGATGATGACATAAAAACCATAAAATAGAATTAATAGAAATAGAAAATATTTCACTGTCCAGTTAATACATGAAGCAAGTTGAGACGACATGAGTAGCACACACATGAGTAGTAGTTTTAAAATTATCTTAAACCGTATTTTAAATACGGTTTAAGATAATTTTAAAATACTACCAACAGCTAGTTAACAATATATTTGTCAGTGAACCCCAAACTAGACAGTCTATATTTTAGAGCTCGGGGTATGAACTCCTGAGTGGAGACTAGAGAGGTGATTTCAGGTATGGTGTAGAATACCATAAACGCATAAAATATCTCTTACTTATCTGTAGGTCCTAAATCGTACGTTATTCGTCTCTCAATTTTCAATTAATTAAATCATCCTTTCTCCTCGGAGTGTTCTTTGTCCTGAAGTGGGACAATTACAGGCCTAAATTAATTAACCATGAGTAGAGCCATGAGGGGATCCTGGCTAAGTGATAAAAGCCGCACGGGTCGATCGAACAGGGTAAGATACTCTTGCCGCGGTTGGTCGACAGATGGGTGACCATCGTTCCATACCGAGACCCCTCCGTGCCGCCGTTGGTTCCGGCTGTCATTCGTGGATCTTTGACAGTCGTTACGGGTCGTCAGAAGCCCGAAAGTCTGACAACCAGACTTACCAAAGGGTATCGTATTACCTAGTAACTGGGTTGTGGAGGTCAGATAGGCAGTCACTCTATGTAAAATACTGGTACTCAGCTGCATCCGGTTAGACTGGAAGCCGACTCTAACATAGTTGGGAAAAGGCTAGGCAGACGACAACGAGTAAAGCAGCTCCTCAGCTATAAAGACCTGCATCATATTGCAATAACGGATCTTCACGACCCTGTTTCTAAAGACATAAGTTTTAATAAACACTTTAGAGAAATTCACCTTACCAATATTGAAACTGGTTTTTGGCAGTCGGCATTAAATATGGTTACAAATACCTGTTCTTCATTTTCCTCAATGGGTTTACCTGTTAAAATTATGCCGCGCACTCACTTTTTACATGTTGTGGGGTTTTTTCTTAGGGGGTTACGATTTACGAACGTTCCAATAAACTTTAAAAACTAATCTTGATTCACGTGATGAGGAAATTAGAATAAAATGATACAATGTGAAGACAATCAATGAAAACACTGGCTGGCAATACTAATGCATAAGGTTATTTTGGAACCATCACATAACCTTCATCATCAGCCTACAGCAGTCCACTGCTGGACATGAGCCCCTCCATTGCACGCCGTTTAGCCCGATTCTCGGCAACTCTACAGCATCCAGCTGCTACCAAATAAAAATAAATCCCAATATTGAAATAACAAGTTATTTTTTCAAACAAACTAAATACATAGCAGCTCTAGTGATGAGTGAGAAAAGAGTGTCCATGGAGTTTCCTGCCCGTTCTTCTCCATAGGTACCTACTATGCTTTAGAATGGGCAACTAGCTTCATCTTTCTTTCTGACCGACCGACCCCTTGACAAATTAAAAGTGCCTGTAATTGGTTTATTTGAAATAAATGCTTTGAGTTTGAGTTTGATGGGTTTTGCCAATCTTTGACTAACCATAGTGACTAAACTATTGGATATATTTGATTGAATATTTTTATGCAGACCGGTAACATCATTAGATATGTGCAGTTTTCATTTATTTTCGTATTGTCGTCTCAATCTTGTATAGCTCCTAGCTAGAGCAATAATAATATAAGATTTTATTATTGTCTTTAAATAGGTATATTGTGGAAACAATCAACGTAATTAATTACTCTGCTGTTTACACTTTTGTTTACTAAATTGGCCTGCTCTATTCATTGTTTGAGTCATCATCTGCCCAGCCTTTTTCCCAACTATGTTGGGTCGGCTTACAGTCTTACCGGATGTAGCTGAATACCAGTTTTTTTACATGGAGCGACTGCCTATCTAACCTCCACAACCCAGTTACTGGGTAATACGATACCCCTTGATAAGACTGGTTGTCAGACTTTCGGGCTTCTGACTACCTGTAGCGACTGTGAAAGACGCACGAATGACAGGCGGGACCAACGGCTAAACGTGCTATCCGAGTGTTTTAGAAAATTATAGAATGTCTATTTTTCAGACAAAAGCTTTTGCTGGTCAAGTATTTATCCGAGTGTTTTAGAAAATTATAGAATGTCTATTTTTCAGACAAAAGCTTTTGCTGGTCACGTATTTTTAGACAAATAGGTTATTGGGTCACTTTGGAAGCACCTCACCAAGTCTGCGATGTAAGAATCAATAACAGATTAATATTGTGGCGAACACAGCTTTAGATAACCCCGTTCACTTTACTTATAGGAAAATTACTTATCCAGTGCTTAGGTACTTAGATTTCTATGTAAGAAACTAGTACTAAAACATTATCCGAATATCTTACAACTATTTTATGTAGGTAGCTACTCAGCGGGGTAATTGCGTGACACAATAACAGTTTAATTTTGACAGTTCTACGAGATTCATTGCGTTATTTACGTTGTTGAGCAGATACATTTTTCGAACACGTATAGCAATGGATTAGCAATATCCTTCAAATTATTCAGATTGTAATTGTACATGCAATGAGGGTGCTGATATAAAGTTTCATGTGGGTCGTAGCGTGTTAGATAGAGGTATATTTCTGCGGGATTACAGGATTCAAGGGACACTAACTCACTAACACCTTAGGCTTAATTCCCGTCGGGCCTCTATCTACCTATTCTAACAAGTAATATTTATGTTATGCGTAAGAGATTATTTAACCCTCATACGTAGATCCACGCGAGACATAATGGATTTTTAATTGTGTCTGTAATTACGGCATTCAACGGGTTAACAGTCCATTTTTATTTTCGTTCATATTTCATTAAAAAACAAATATGAATCATAACGACGCAGAATTTGTAATCTCGCGTTAGTTAGTAAACAAGATAAATAAACGTTCTAATCTTTCCCAGACACAATAATTCTGAATTTATATCACTTCTTCACATCATGTGTTAATTATTGTGTTAAAATGCATGTCTGATTCTTAGAATTTCATGTAACGGGATAAAAAGTTGTGGGGTTGATTCATAAACGTTACCTAAAGTTAAGTAGATGATTAACGTTTAGTGACATTTAAACGTCAAAAATATATCTAATAGTTAAACAGTAATTAACTCATCGTTTATGAATAAAGGGGTAAATTGTTCGCCTGGAACGTATTTTTCTTTTTATTAACACGCTTTTTAATAATTTAACTCTTGTGTAAAAGTTGCTGACCTGTAAACTACCTACATAGGTACACGAGTTTATAATGACTTTGGGCAATTTTGCGCTCACGGAGCATGAACGATTACCATAATTATATTTTGCAAACAGTTACCCCCAGATTACTAAAACCGTATTACATTTGTTGTCATGTCCACTCAGGTTATTATTATTTTGGACAGCAACCTAACATATTATGTTAGCTGCAGCAGCAATTTTACTGGCAGAAGTCTTGATCAGTCAGGCATTCGGAAATCAAGGGTATTTTAATAAATGTACATAGTTCACCCAATAAACCTCTGTGTATGTATAGATAGTAAGTATGTACAGACGCCAGCACATCAAGCTACTACAATCTGTCAAATTCCTTTAATAGATTTTCAACTTTATCGCTAAAGCATTAAGGCTCAAGGTTGATTGGGAAAAATTGACAGTTTCGGGTAGCTTGTCCTGCTGGCGTCTGTACAAGTAGGTATACTCACATTTCGCAAGTTGTGTTAGTCGGCTAGATTTTGCTTTTGTAAATCTATTTATTTATACTAATAATAAAGCGCTGTGGGTCGGGAAAATGAAATTTCACGCGTACGAAGTCGCGAGCAGAAACTAGTCATTAGATAAAACGACACGCAATACTCATTTAGTAAATAAACACAACGTATTTTCGCCCTCGTATAAAATATCCTAAAAAAGATTACGAGGCGTTCAGCCAACGTTTGTTGCCAGATATGACGTCACCCCTAGGAGAGTCATTACTAGGTTTACTTTTTCTTTCTTTCTGTTTCTATAGACATGTGTCTATACAATTACTAACGAGATAAGTAAGATGTTCTAGATAAATAACAAACAAAGAACCGCAATTGTTATAACTAGGACAATCAGATATGCGTTCATTTTGTGGATCGTGTCGTCATTTGCACACATGGCAATCAACACATTCAACACCAGGCTGTAAGTGTGTAATCAAATGTTATTTTTATCTCTCCTGATTAGTAGAAGCCTTACCAAGCTTTTTATGTACTTTGTGATGATAAGGTAGTTGTAATTCAATTGTGTACCTTTTATATAAGCACGAGAGTAGAGCTACTGCATTT
The DNA here is from genome assembly GCA_911387795.2 of Apamea monoglypha. NCBI lineage: Eukaryota > Metazoa > Arthropoda > Insecta > Lepidoptera > Noctuidae > Apamea > Apamea monoglypha. The sequence continues at coordinate 16,784,751 of OU426924.1, forward strand.
TCTTAGGGTAATTACAGGCCGAAGATTCCTCACTGCGATATGTCGCGATCGCAGTTTAGCTAGCTACTTCAATGGAGGTGACTCCATGTAAATCAAATGCATGCTAATAGTCACGCACGCACAAGCCAAAGGATACCTCACTGCGGTACATCCCGGGCTGCTTGGGGGTTTACCTCGATGCTTACGTGAAAACAAAATATTTTGTTTTTACACCGCTGTCGGATGTGATCTGCCTCGCGATTGGTCAAATCGGTTCAACTTGTTCTTCTGGAGTAGGTAGAGTACAGTACAAACACAGGACTGAGCGACTGAGCTTTCAGGTGCGATTGAACCGGCACCGCCATCCATGAAGAAATAGCTAGTATCAAAATCGAGGTATCGAGATAGCTACTGCGATCGCGAGCATCTTGGGCATGTAATTCCTTCCTTCCTCATCCTTAGTTTCCAACCTTGAGAAACTTCAGGTCTTCGGCTGAACTGCATACAATGCTATTAGCCTAGTTCATCCAAGACCTACGTACTTATCATCATTTTCATTTAACCGAAAGAAGTCCTCTGCTAAGTATCGCCAATATCGTATAGCTTCAAACATCGCCAAAACTACCGACCTTGTGCTTCTCTTACCAGTCCATTAAATTCAAGTCTGAAGTCATTAAATTATTCTGTTTTCCAGTTCTCAGTGTTCCTGCTCATCATCTTCGTGGCTGAGCTGGCTGTCGGCATCGCAGGCTATATGAAGCACCAGGATCTGGAGAACTCCATAGTGGACCACCTCAACAAGACCATCAAGGATTACCCCACTAACAAGGACGTCGCCAAGACCTTCGACATCGTACAGACTGATGTAAGTACCAACAATATAAAAATATATACATATATGAGGATACAGGGCGTCCCACGGATATGCCACATGGAGGGAAAGTACCTTGAATATTGTAGATGGAACATTTTACTGAAAGAAGACATTAATTGAATTAAACAAAAAAAATAATCTGCATTCATAGATATTTAAATAATTATTTAGCAAAAAATAATCCTTATGATGAAGCCTTTCGATCGGTATGATAAAGCTACAGGCTGATTCTTTTTCTCATGTAACGGGTCCGATTCCCGGTTCAACCATGTATTATCTAAATATCTATGAATGTAGTTTAAATTGTTCAAATAATGAAATTTTAAATTCAAATAATGTCTTCTTTCAGTAAAATGTTCCATCTACAATATTCAAGGTACTTTCCCTCCATGTGGCATATCCGTGGGACGCCCTGTATACAAGGGGTCTCAAAAGAAAGTTTATATTTATTTAGCTTACTGCGTGAGCGCAACGAGTCCGAGGGGCAATAAATATCTAATCGCAGTAAATATTTTACACTCTATTCCGCAACTAAGGAGGCTGGACTAAAGTGGTTTATCGACCAATAGTGATACGGTTTTGATGTTTGTGTAGGGATTGGCAATATAAAAATAAGACATAAGAATTATCATAATTCTAGTTGACTGTACCATTAAAAAAAAAAAAAACAAACAAAATAGTGTCCATTTACATCAATACATCGCTGCATCCGATGAAACCACTGAGAAAAGCACATCGCCCACTCGTCCTTAGGGGTCTCTTCGACAGCATTTTGAAACGCAGCCACTGCTTCCTCGGTCCATAAAACGTTTTCCTCAAAGTTTTTCTTTTATTTTCGGAAATAAATAAAAATCGCAAGGTGCGAGGTCGGGGCTATAGGGCGGGTGACCCAGTAATCGTCTGACGTCGCTAAGTAGTCGATTGTTTGCTTGGCGGTGTGCGACGAGGCGTTGTCATGGTGAAAGAGGATCCTACTGCGAGGTCGTTTCTCCCGAAAATTTTCCAAGACAAATGGCAAACAATTGTTAGTGTACCAATCTGCAGTAACTGCTTTTCGATCCTCTAAATTAATTTTTGCGTAATGACATGTCCTTCCGAAGAACGAGGCCACCATCTTTTTTCCCACGCTTTGACCTCTCTTCACTTTAGTTGGCAACTCATCGGAAGGAAACACCCAAACAGCAGACTGTCTCTTAGTTTCACGATCATAACAATAAATCCAGCTTTCGTCACCCGTAAGTATGTCGAACACAGCATTTGAGTCACCTCCGTTAAATCTTTGAACCCTTTCACGACACTAATCAACACTACGGAGCTTTTGGGTCTCTGTAAAATTATGAGGTATCCACCGGGCACAAAGCTTCCTGACCGCTAAATGTTCATGGAGGATTTTGTGCACTTGACTCATACCGATTCCTAAGCTTGTCCGAATCTGCTGATAAGTCACTCTTTTGTCAGTCTCTATCATACGCCGCACAAAAATACTTAAAAATATAATTTGTAAGTATTTAAATGAAATAAAGAAGATAATATTATAAAGAGGTAAAATTTGTTTGTTTGTATGTTTGTAGGGGGTAATATCCGGAACTACCAGTCAGATTTAAAAAAATCTTATTGTATTTGATAGCCCAATTCTTGCGGAAGGTTATAGGCAGTCTAACATCGCGCTACAACCGTTAGAAGCCGAGAAAAATGAAAAATAGTCAGAAAGAACACTAAGCTAAAACGAAGCAGTAGCACGGGCGAGCGATGGGCCGAAATTTCACGCGGACGAAGTCGTGGGTAGAAGCTAGTTACATATAATTAGGAACCACTGATACCGAAGTCATTTTTCGAGAAACAAGTGACTGCCAATTTTGTAATCAATTTACTGATAATAAAATAACTAAAATAAGAGGTTATGTCGTAGACGGTCAGTGGAGGTAGCAGAATTGCCTGCCCAATGTATGCCGGACGTACCTTGTATAGTCTGGGAGATTTACCAAAACTGGCGACTTAAATTGTCCTTATAATCAAATCACAAATCGTCGCCCAGCAGTGAAAACCTCGGATGTCTCATTTCCTCAAAAAAAAAAAAAATATTTATTCTTTGGATTTATAAACTCGGTAAGCACAGATTACTCTAGCAAACTTTCGAATCAGCTACTCCTAGCGCATAGTTAAATCTAAAAAAACAAAAGCTAATATCTTCCCCACTCATACATTTTTTTTCAGTAGACAGTTTTTACTTCCTCCTGTAAAATTTTGTTATAAACACTTACGAGGTTTTCACTGCTGGGCGACGAAATGTAATTTTTTGACAGTTGTATCAAATAGCTTGCTAGCAAGTAAAATCATTAATGGTGCATGTTGTGTTAGCCTGTAAGTAATTGTTGCACTTATAAATGTATAAGGAAATGATTTGTTAAATGTAAAGTGTAAACAATTGTTGGCCAAGTGTGTATTTGATAAACAATTATTTTTCATAACTGTACATTTAGGTATGTCGCCGCACTAGAGGATATAAAATCCTTCCGTTATAAAACATTTTAAATAAATTTAATACTAATCCGTGAAGTAAGACAAGACAAGCATTACTAATTTCGTTTACATTATCCTTTCAACATGAGTCTTCTTGGAATCCTTTGTCTGCATTCACTTAGTATTCGTGGTTACTGGTGGATATGTTATAAGGTAAATACATGCAGCGTTTTCATGTGGCCATCTGGCGTCCACATCTAAATAATAAACAGGAAAATTTATAAAAGATGCAGTCATGTACATTTATAGGATTATAGTCTTTACAGATGTCGTTTTTGGTCTTCTGGAAATAAATGTCCCAGGAATCCAAGACGGACGCAACTAAGCTTCAACATTTTTAAGATGTGTGTACTGTGATAGCGAGTTCTATCACAGTACACACATGTGTAGTTTTTCTGGTCCTAGCCTAGCAGGACGTACTGCAGAACTCTGCAAACAAGTTTGTTACCACTTACAAACCCTCCAATTTTCTATTTTCAGCTGCAATGCTGCGGTATCTACGGCCCCGAAGACTGGGCTGCCAACAACATCACCCTGCCCAGCACTTGCTGCTCCGGCCAGGAGATCAACGGAGGAGTTGCCGTCCCGTGCACTGACAAGTCTGAACACTTCCACAAAGACGGCTGCCTTAAAAAACTCGTTGTCTATTTCAAGGATATCGCCATGGTGCTCGGCGGTGTCGGCATAGGTGTCGCTGTTGTGCAGGTAAATACTTCACAAGTAGCCTAAATCTATGATAGATCTACATTCTTTTATTATAGTCCTTTGCTACAACTAATTGTGGCAGCGAAGTGTAGTGGTGTGTTTAGCCAACAAACACAAGGACGGGGATGGGCTCCCATGCAATTTATTTGATAGAAAGTTGGTCAATATTTGCAGAGCGTAGTCAATTGATGTTGTAAACTTGACCTGCCCTGCAAACGAATGTTACAGGAATTGATTTATGTGGAATTAATCAAATGAGCTCCAATATAAGAGGCATTATTCGTAATTAATTTTGGTTCTTCTTTAGCCCTTCATAGAACGTGGATACACGCGAGACAATAGCTTTTTAATTGTTGCTGTAATTACGGCATTCAACCGGTTAATTACCCACTTGATGATGAAATTAACGAGTCAGGCTTGAACAGTAAATAACAATGTCTTTTTTTTCTTCTTTCAGCTGCTTGGTGTGATATTTGCGTGCTGTCTCGCTCGCTCCATCCGCAGTCAGTACGAGACCGTATAAACACGTGAAACGGTATTCTTGCATAATCTTTAGATCTAGATGTTAATAGCAGTGCCCAATATTTCCCACAAATACCTAAATATTTTTTTTTTTACTAAGTTGTGATCAAATACACCTCTACGAAGTCTATGTATATTTTGAAATAATTTATTTTATTATTGTTATTCCAGATAATTTGTTCATTTTATTTGTAAGATTTAAATGTTTACGTAAGTGCTATTATAACATTAGTATCAGGAGGTACTGTATTGTCGACATAAAACGCGTGTAATTTTAAACTTTGCCATATGTATTTGCAAGCGAGGGAGTGATTAAGCACAATGCACAGATTATCTTACAAGTTCACAATAAAGTGTGCTCAGTGTAGAAGACTGATTTTTCGAATAGAAATGGATACATTTTGCCAAAAACTTTATCGGAATTTCCTACTTTTTATACTTATCTAAATCTCAATTCAATTTTCTAGTATTAAAATAATTATTGTACCTTTTACTATTCATATTTAACCAATGTAGAAGTGGTGCACATTTATTATTACTTATATTATATTAAATTCGTATGATTCTGTTAGTTGATTAGACGCAATGTGACAAACCAGAGGCGACCTCTCTTCGGTCTTGAAGCCCATAAGATATTTTCTAAGTGAATTAAAAAGAATTGCATCTAATTTAAAAACGGAACCATTAGTTCATTGTAACGTTTGGAAAGTGTTCTAGGTCGTGTATATTTATAATAAAATCTGCATTATCCAAAAATGAGTTTTAATCAGGAATATAATGAAACAGCATCCAGTGTCCTAGTTACACACATTTTTATTTTCCTATTTTATACCATGATATAAATTGTAATAACAAAGGATGGTTATTAGGTATCAGAGCATGAACATCGAATTTCAAGGAAGATCAGTCGCGTTACATACAGCTGTTGTCTTGCAAGCAACACATTTCGAGTCACAGTATAAAATAATTAAAAAATCACAATGACAAAATATACCAGTCCCGAATACAAGTCAGTATTCGCCTGCTGTATGTCACAAGCATCTGAATCTCACAGCACCAGTTCCGACTCTCGCGATATCACCCAATTTATAAAATCTTCATTTTCACGACGGTATAACCAAAACATTCATATACGCGCGACATACATACACCTTTAACTAAAACATTACAACGCTAAAATTCTAATTAGTACTAGGGTTAAGACATACATTATACATTATCTAGACAATAAAATAACTTACATCTAATACTGTTTACATACTAAACGGAATATTTTAGAAAAGTTGGAGATGTCAGACTGGGGCAGAGGCCAATGTGCCTGAGTTTTGGCACTTCATCAAGATAATGGTGAAAGGGGTCGAAATTATTAAAACAAATAACTATCAATTTCATTTCTTTGTCTGTGTTACATTGATATGTGATAACTAGTAGAACATGATATCAAATCCATAGACCGCTGCTTACATGACGACACCGCATAATACATATTGTCGAACCACTTTACATCAAACGAGAATAACGAAAACAAATAACACAGTATGTAATTTATATACTTTCATAAGTCCATATTATAAAAATAAATAGGTTATTAATTATTATATCCCAGACCTAATCTAGCCAATCAATGTTAAACTTGTATATTATAGTGAATAATGTAAAAATATAACTCAATTATCTCTTATATAAAACCACATTAGATTGCACAATTCAAAACAAACAAATAATACGTCCCCAAGAATCCTTTTGTTACGAAGTCCTAAAATTTCAAATAATTTGACTATCTAATCCTTAACAAAATGGACCAAGTTGAAAAACCTATCTAATGTAACTTTCCTTCGTTTTCAGTCAAATAAGGCTTTTGAGTGACATTCATTCGGCCTTCAGCAATAATAATAAACCCAAACTAGATTCGATTAAATAAATATAATATGTAGTACTTCAAATTATAGGCTGACTTAAAATTTGACCCTCCGACACAAGCCATTTATATTTATTCACAAAATTATAATTTTGCATTGTTTCTTCAGCCTGTGACATCTCACTGGAAAATTAGCAACTACTGATTTGCCTCGTGTTGAAATAGATTTCTTAATTATAATTACAAAGCATTGAAGTCATAATGGATTGGTTGTTCATGAATCTTTTAAAACCATCATCTTAGTTTGTACTTGTCAATGCTGCCAGTTCTGTCGCTATCTATCCAAGAAATATAAGTACTATCATATTATTAGGAATTACAAAAATTTATTCACAACAGTATAAGTGAAATTACAACCATTCATTAACTCATTTGAAGACATCAGCGGCGGAAGTACATTAATGCATGAATGTCATACATAACGTGGAAGAAAACTGTTGTTTTTGCATTTGTGTACAGACGCCAGCAGGTCGAGCTACCCGAAACTGTCAAATTTTCCCAATCAATCTTGAACCTTAATGCTTTAGCGATAAAGTTGAAAATCTATTAAAGAAATTTGACAGATTGTAGTAACTTGATGTGCTGGCGTCCGTACATTTACATTTCATAGCGTTTCGTAATTATTCTCGTGTTGTGAAGAAAAGAGCCTGTCTGACAAAAGACTTCGATAACTCAAATGTGTATAAAATTATAATCGGGGGACACTGACAGCAGTAAAATATTGTCTTTGAAAGAACTAATCTAATTCCAATACGACATGTAAGTTTTACCCTGAAATTAAAAACATTCTACGGGTACAATAATGCGATATATTCCCAAGTATATAATAAGTAGGCATTGCATAGACCAGACATCCTTACACATAAGTAGTAACAGCTGAAGAGTGTATGAGATCATCGCGTTATAGGGGCAAAATTGACTCAAATCACTGGTTAAACCTACGATACACTTTCATTAGTAAACTTGTCACTGTATTTATATAACACAGAACTAGAAACAGAAATTCATTCAATTCACAACTAAATCGTTCATCATTCTAAAATTATTTCAGACCGTCATTAAGCATGTTGACATCACATTAATTGCAACTAAAAAACAATAAGCTGTAAACTGCGCTGGGTGGGGCACATTCGCTAAGTGTATCGAGTGTGGACGTTAACAAATGTGTTCGAGACAGCGCGTAGTGATCGGATATAACATTATAAGCTTATATTTACGTGAACAGGATGGATTTAGAACAGAATGGTAGTGAGTATGATACTGCAGGTTGTTCCGTGGCGGTGGGCGGGGACAGCGCAATCATGTCGCGTAGCGCTTGGTCCAGAGGCGCGCGATGCGATCGTGCTCCTCTCTGTTCTGGAGATACTGCGTCGCAATGCTGCCCACTAGGGGATCAGCTGAAAATAGTTAAAAGTACACCGTTAGTCAATTATTATACAAATGAATAGATCATAAATCCGTAATATCCCACCCTATTTGCCCATGGTTGGGCAAAATCCATCGCAAAATCCGAGCCGAAGACACAGGCCAAGAAGAAGCTCGTCAGCGACTCCGTCAATGCTTTTCAAGACGGCCACGATCCTCAGCAATGAAGAAAACGAATAAAAAGGGCCTTCCCCTAACTAGAAGTATTTGCCAGTGATAGACATCCAAGTCAAATAATTTACAATACATATGTATAATAAATTGTTGAATGTTACTATTTCTTTTTGTGTGAATAACACAAAATTCTGATACAATTTTAATGTCAACCTTTTATCATCATCGATTTTTAATAAACGACGCACTACAAACTAGTATCGATATAAATAAACACGGGCGATAGGATTCAACCGTGAACAAAACATCAAGAGGACATAGAGGACGAAAGGGCTTTGACCTCTCGAGACTATGGAGCAAAAGCTTTTGTTACAAACTTAACATGCTATATAGAATGGAATATTATAGATTCGACAGTAAGTGCTCAATATATTTCTATCTTCACGACAATCTCTAAATAGCATAGGCAGAGATTCTGATGAAAAAAAAAAAAATTCTTTGTATTATTAATAACACTTTTTGGTAGCTCAAGGGCTGATAAAATTAAACTGATAAGGCTAAGGTACGATCCTCTCACAGAGAGGAGGCCTGTGTCCCAGCAGTGGGAACGTTATAGGCTGAGTATGTACCTATGTATTAATAAACTACTTAAGTCAAATGTATCATATACTATTTTATAGCTCGTGTGACCTAAACCCGCACTTAACGTCATGCTTTTCTGTGTAAAAATGGTCACAGAAAAGCGTGACTTAAGTGCGGATTTAGGTCACACGGTGCTATTGAGTATAGATTTTTTTTCCATTCCCATTTCCATTTTTGTCAGGATGTATGTTCGGGAATTCCGGATTGACGCAAAAACGGCTGAACGGATTTGGATGTCATTAGGCACATACATAGTTTATAACCTGGATTACACATGTACACTGTACACATAGTGTACTTTTAATCCCGGTAGTACGTTCCCGTGGGATATTTTCCGACATCCAGGCGGGCGAAACCGCGTGCAAAAGCTAGTGCAAAAATAAAAAACATCATACCTGGATTGCAGTCGGTGAGCAGGGAGCATATTGATAGTAAAACTTTAGATATTGTCAGCGCCGGCGACCAGTTATCTTTGAGAATATCTAGACATATCACGCCCTGGCTATTGATGTTACAATGATATATCCTAGTCCGGAATGTCACCTGGAACATATAAGAGGAATAATTAATATGGAGCCACACATGTTGATAACCTTTCGGCATCTATCAGTGTTACCCGTACAGTACTGATAATGGAATAGTGTGTGTCTTGAGTAAACAATTAGCTTCGGCGGCAATCACCCAGTCGCTCTGCAAGGCATGGAAAGTGTCAAGGTAGGTACTCAATATTTGATTGGGAAAGAAAAGTATAGGCTTCTTAGCATTAAGGGGCTTAAAAAAACAATGAAAAATTCTAGTCATAATTCTCTGAATATACGATGACTTAAGGCTCGCAGAAAGGTGCGCCGCGACGACAAGATACGCCTGTCTACAATTTCTATAAAAACTTCATGGAAATTGTATTACTGAAGTCGCGTCGCGCCTGTCTGCGGGGGAGCCTTTACTATCAGAATCTGTCTTTGATTGACTCCTTCCTTGGTTTGAGAAATCAAGCAATCTCAATTTCTACTCGGAAATATCAACAGATCTAAGAAGAAATAAGTACGTCATCGTAATAAGAAACACCGACTTGTGACGATACGCTTCGTCTATTTAAGATCCGTATCAATCTAGTCAGGATATTGCCCCAACGAAAAATAGCATGCTGAGTTCAATCACGCGAAACTTGTCAGTATATATTGCAACTCACAAAGATATTTATGAAAAGAGTTAGAAAGTTGCACAGAAATATTGAGGTATTAGATAGGAATCCATTCGTAAATCTTTGACATTCGTTTAACAGGTACTCAGAAGCCGAAAAGTCTGACAACCAGTCTTGACAAGGGGTATCGTGTTACCCAGTACGGATTGTGAAGGTCAGATAGTCAGTCGTTGCTCCATCTAAAATACTGTTATTAAGCTGCATCCGGTTAAGACTGGAAGCCGACCCCAACATAGTTGGGAAAAGGCTTGGCAGATAGATAGGAATTCAGATGCATTAATCCGCTCAACATTATCTCGAACGAGAATGATGACAATGGGTCTGTCTACTACGAAGTGCAAAGTGCGAATGATCGGATCAGACCGACACATGGCCGAACCGAACATTATTTAAAAATGCGAAAAAGTTCGGAGCGGCTCAGTTGGGTCGGGACCATAGTCAATATTCGAAAGATTGTAGGAGTGTAGGATCGGCACCGACCGAACCAAATAGTAACTTCGTAGCAGTAAACGGCCGAACATTCGGATACCACTTCCGAGTAGACCCCAAGGACTGCGATCAAAAAGACGTCCTAAACTTTTTATCTATAGATAAATCCAAAGGAGTTCAGGACCAAGTACAGCGTTATGTATATCACAACAATATATCTATTATACCAGCCGATAAAGCCAAAGATCATTGACAATAAAATTCATGTAAAATGCATAAAGGAAACTGCATCACGGAAAAGGATACAGGTTCTTTTTGGTGACGCAATCCGCTATTTATAGGAGGGACGAAAATGAATCTCGTCTCACGCCATTTGCAAAAGAATTAAGGGCAATGTTTTATAATGATATGACGGTGGATCAAGTTATAGTAAACCAGTGTCATAACAGCTGAAAACAAATTACATTTGTGGCTTGTGGCTGTAAAATATATGCCCTTAATGATGTGCCGCCGGCACCCGTAATTCTACACTCTGAGGGAGGCCCCACATAACAATATTGTTAACGAGTGAAACCCTCTAAAGCTTTACACAATGGCTACAAAGTTCGTAAAGTATAAACATGGGCGATAAATAGCAAGAAAATTCCTTTTTAATTCTCTTGATGTATCTTTTGTGCTTATTAAACTCGATTCAATATACTTGTAACTGAAAGTGGTTTGAAAGTCGAGGTCTAACCCAAAAGTATTTCTTAGAACCTACCTGGTCCGAGATTAAACAAAAACTAATAATTAGGACCCAATTTAGATGAGGTAAAGATACGTCCGAGATATCGAGGCGAATGCGCACAAAAATCGCGGGTCGGTAAATTCGTTATTCTGTCTACACGGATATCGCTTGAGGATAAGTAGGTGTGATGTACAATACATTTTGATGAGTCGAGAAAATGATGCGTGACATTGATTGATGAGTTGCGCCCGCGATGTATTTTTAGAGAATTGCCCTCGTCCTACATTCTGCAACTATTTTCATCCTTATGAAGTTCATTGAAAATGTAGATGAGAGACACAAATTATAGAATTTTGTGCATATAAAATAATTCATGTTACCTTTCGCCAATTTAATCGTCCTATAAATAACCACGACGTGTAATGAACTTTGTAGGCATGTCTGGCATTCCCTGATTGATTTGTCGGACAATGGCGAGTCCAGAGTGAGGGATGTCAGCACTAATTAAATACTAGGGGTGCCTCACGACCCCTTGCAGGGCTCGGACCTCGGTTTAGGGCGTTGCTAGACACGTCCGGCTAGGGTTTGGGGAGACTGCATTGATTTGATGTTATAGTCGTTATAGGTAAGTATATGCGAGGGTTGGAATGAATAAACCATGATTGATATTGCTGTTTCCTTTTTCATTGTGTCGCATGAACAGATTTTATGGATAATGGATAAAAGTTGCCGTGAAATATCCAAATAAGCTTTTTTTAACGTGGAGACCGTCACGTGGATTCTAAAGGCTAATAAAGGTCGGCTCAACTCATAAACATCATAATAAAGAGTATGTGTTAATATTTATCTGACAGGATTGCAATTTATGATCATTTTCGAGACAGGTGCCTATTTTGACTAGAAGTAAATTGTATAAAAACGTAAATAGGTTTGAAATCTCTGCTGTCTTCATGTTTGTATTCAGTTACACATTCTAATTAATACTCTGTATGGTTAATTAATCATTAACCATTTCCTTACCATGTATTTAGTTCCATTGTATCCAAAAACGTTGTGATGTCTGTCTAACCTATCTATGTTATTTGTCTGTATCATAAATTAAAGAGGATACGAATTCTTTTGGGGTTGCAATGGAAGAAATGGAAATCCAATTCTCTTTACTCTATCGGTTCCTTCACCTTAAGTAAAGTGGGTACTTATCAAGGAAGAAACCCCAAAAATATTGACTAATTTTACCTACCTGACAAAGCATCTTAATAATTTTATTATTATTGAGAACCTCCAACATTATTCATAATGCAAGTAAGATAAAAACTTCTGCACTACTGTTACTTTACACAAGTCCTTTTGAGTGATTGCTTCAACAAACCTTTTGTTATTCAACACTTGTGGCTGGGCCAAACAAAGGACCCGAGATAGTAAAAAAAATTAAGAGGCATGCTTCTGAACTTTAACGTCCATAATTACCTACAAGCAAAATACAACATAAACCAACATTGGTAAAAATATCCACATTGTTTGATACCAAGAAGAACAACTGCTGGAAGGAAACAAAGTATTGACAAAGATAAACTACTAAATATAAGAAAAAAATATTACCTTAGGAGGTTTGAATGGATATTCTGGTGAGAAGTGGATGTCTAGGAAGAAAACCCCGCCCTCATACACCGAACCAGGCGGGCCTAGGATGGTGGAGACCCATTCATACAGGTTGTCTCCTTTTGGCCCCGCACTGCAGTTTGGTGGCGGATCAAGTGTAATCTCTGCAAGTTCCTTCTGGATCCTCTTAGCCGATGTCCCGAGTGCCTTTGACATCTTGGGATTTGGTTTATTTTCTTTTGCTTCTGGTTTACTGTCTGTAAGGGCTCCACTTGAGCCAGCACCGCCTCTGCCGCGACCCGTACCACTCCCTGATGAACCAGACGCACCGCTCATTATCTAAAAGCACCAAACGTCTCATTCCGCTACACCAAAAAGCTGCTAGTTAAAAAGCTTGTGATATGAGTCTAATGATTGGTGAGGAAGCTTGCAATTTTGTCTGATGAACACATGCTTTCATGAATTTTAAAAGAATTAACATTGCCTTTCAAAATTGTATGAATATTCTTAGAATAATGACTCCTAAAATAAACAGGTTTGATGACACATGGTAAGCAAATAACTCTGAAAGTGCAATGACATGAAAATGAGAAATGATCCTAATCGATCATTGTAGAATTATTGATTGTGAGTCATATAAATGCAGCTACAACTACCTTGCAAGTCATTTTTAGTTACAAAATAACAAAAGAAGAACATGTTTTTTTATTTCAAGCAAGAACAAAATCACTAGAACAAAGACATTCCTAATCCCTACACTTAGTACACCAAACATCAGCATTCAAACAAACAAAAAATACTATGCTCTACTGACAAATTGCTCAACTATTTAACTCAAAATAACAATGCAAAACGTAATGGAAAAGGATTTATTTGTACCTTACGAATAACAGTCGGCCATCTTGTGGGCTAGCGTTATCCGATAATTTACAATTTTTTGATTCACCGGTGACCCAATTGAATGAAAACGACGGCTCCCGATACGTAATAGTTAGTATACAACTAAATTCATCCACGACCTGTGCAAAATTTGTGCAATGCTATTAGTGTAATCTCCGTGTTAGATGCCCCGCACTGCAAAGCGTAACTAAGCAGCCTGTTACTTTCCGCACTAATACCACTCTGTGATAAGAGATAGGTGAATTAATTATACCTTATTCAATGATAAAACTGGAGTTTGGTGTGTTCCGGCAAGGTGTTTGAGAGCTTCAATCCACTTCTACCACATTTCATCCATTTGTCTGTCACCCTCACCAACACAAACAACCACTGACTGAAATTTACCGAATGCACACAAGCTCAGTTATAAAACATATACATGTAAAAAGTACCTCAGGCATTTGAATACTTACAGATTGATAGTTTAAACTAATTATGCTAGTTTATTGCTAGGAAAATAAGCAATATACAGTAATTAAAATAATGAAGTTATGAAAAATTACACGAAGCACAACCACATTCCGACATTTTTTAACTTTTTTAAGGATGGTGTTGCCCACATTGCAAAATAAAAACTACGCGAGATATTTTTTTTTACTTTAAATTCATTCTTAATCGATTATAATCATGATCTCAGTCCTTAGACCATCATTGTAACCTCTCACTCCTCTTAGCTTATCAAAGTCCACAGCTGACTTGTTTTAGGGTACAAATGCGCACAAAAACTGACTTTAGAACCGATGCATTAACTTAGAATTAAGCTCAAAATATAATAACTGGGTTGAAGGTTTAGACTTGGCTTAAAGTTAGAACTCGTTTTGTAATAAGACGGGAAAAGTTTGCTAAAGAAGTATGAAACTGAAACATGTTTGTGCTATGCTATATTTTATGCTCAAGATGCAATGCTTTTTTTTGCATCTAAAACCGGACCACACATTTTGGAGTGATGTCAATTTGACGTACACTTGGTATTGTTTGACAGTTGGTCATTGGTCAATCTGTGACGGAAGTGTGTGTTTTTGGGACATTTTGTGTTTCTTTGCCTTAAATATTTCTAAATAAATACAAACATTTTTCCAAAAAGCGTTACAAAACAGCTAACAAAATGGGTAAACGACAGCATCAGAAGGATAAAATGCAAGTTTTACCCTTTAAGATACACCTTTCTTCAGTGATGTAAACCAATGTTTTGTATAACATTCTTCTTTGTAAATTATTAGGTACCTCACGTACACAGAGTGGACTACACTGTACGGTGGAAAAAGATCAGGCACTCCTAAAGAAGAGGATACTACTTTCAAACGCTTACCATACGACCATTGCTGCCTGTGTCTTCAGCCTTTCGAAGACCCATACTGCGATTCTGATGGAAATATATTCGAGTTACAAGCCATACTAGAGTTCGTAAAGAAGTTCAAAGTAAATCCAGTGACAGGGAAAGTAAGTCAACTTATTTATCTATGCCTGTAAAAGCCTAAAAAGAGAAACTAAACATCTTGTTATTGTTTAATCAACCTTGTAAAAACCATGAAAACCTTTCCAGAAACAAGACGTCAAGACTCTAACAAAATTGAACTTCTTCAAGAATGCCGAGGGGGATTACCATTGCGCTGTTCTTTTTAAACCTTTTACAAAGAACTCGTACATTGTTGCTATTAAAACCAGTGGTAATGTGTACTCCAATGAGGCAGTGGAACAGCTTAACATCAAAGGGAAGAACTGGAAGGACCTTATCAATGACACGCCGTTTGCCAGAACTGATATTATTGTTATACAGGATCCAAATAACTTGGACAAGTTCAATATATCTTCTTTCCATCATATCAAGAATAATTTGAGGGTGGAGACTGAAGGTAAATTAAGAGTTTATAGCTGTTTAATAGTTTTGTTCACATGCTTGCTACCTTTAAATTAAGGAGTTTATTTATAAACAATGATTAAGGTTAAGTGACACTCAAACATCAAAAATGTATGGTTAAACAGTTGCTAATCACTACTTAACTCTAACAGCTAAAACAGTTTTAGCTGTAAGCAACGTTTATGAATAAAGGGGTAAGGATATACCCATTGATCTAAATATAGGAGACTTTTTCCTTAGCCTGTTTATACATAATAATAGTACTCTTCTTCAATAACAAAAAAGTGCCAGGGAATTTATGCTTATCTTGGAAATGAAAAGTAAAAGCAAAAATAACATGTATTTGGCAACAGGGACAACAATGGCCGACATTTTCCAACCAGTCTGTTAACTTAGTTAGTTGAAATAAAGCAAAATGTTTTACTTAAACCTCATTAAACTGCATTATAGAGTTGAGAGTCGGTATAATTCATATATATGTTTCTTGGGGCTGCCCGCCACTACCCCAACTAACAATTATGGAAACCTTAACATAATCCCAATATTTGTTTATTTTACAGAGGAAATAGCAATGAGAAAAGACCCACATGCAAGACTTAAGTCAGTATCCAATGAAACAAAAGACATCCTTGAAGAACTAGAGAAGGAGTACAAAGCACCAGAAAAGAAAGATGTTAAAAAAGAGGTTGGTATATTTCTTTTTTAGTTATACTTTAAAACTGTCTCCACCACAGGCACTTTGGTTCCTTCCTGGGTTTGCTAGCAGTTTCTAGCCTGCTTCTTAATGAAAGCAGGATAGGATGCATTACTAACCCTATGGATTCCTGTCTGAAATATTTTTATTCTATTATATATAGTTTTCTATTCTATTAATATAGACTTTACAATCACATGGCCTTCATGAGTGGCATAATAAATAATAAATAATAATAAATCCCTGGACATTTCACACAGCACCATTTGTCCCAAGCTAAGCAACCTAATGCTTGTGTTATGGTAACAAGATGGCTGATAAACTACTTATATACAATTTTTTTTTTTTTTTGTAAATACATACTTTTAGCAATCAGAAGTGGAAATGTTTAAAAAAAAACAACACGGCCGACACGGCCGATGAAATCACAAGTATAATCAATTTATTTTAATACACACGATTTCTAAGTTATTACAACCGTTAGTTTTATACACAAGGAACCAAATTATAACGACTAAAATAACATAAATCACACGAAATCCAATTATCAAGAACAATAGAAAATAACAACAATAAGCTAGAAATTATAAGACTTACAGCCCTTTGAGCGATGTTACCGCCACGAGTGATACCCGACAAAATGACCGAATGACGGTACGCGCGCTGCTTTTATACCAGATTGGAAGTTGTCACGAGATTCTTCCTAACACGGCCTCTCCTGACACCAAGTCGTCCTCGACTTGAACGTTCTGGGATTCGTCTTCAACGAAATGATGTTGCTGCATCGGAGCTCCTACTTCTGCATCAAGATCAGGCATGGAAAGTCCTACCGCTACAGGTTCGTTGCTCCCTGATTGATCTGAACCGTTATCAGCGTTATCAGTTTCGACATCTGAAAGGGTATACGATGATTATCGTATGAGGAACAGAACAGGGTTATAAGAAAATCAAAATAATAACTCAATGCAGCAAGAATATAAGACGGTCAGCGTCCCAGCCATCCTATATTATTGCCGAATACTTTACCACAGCGACTAACGCTGTCTAGGCGACTAACGCCAACGTTGGGCGACACACGCCTTTGGGAACACACCCACATGTTGGGCGACACACGCCTTTGGGAACACACCCACATGTTGGGCGACACACGCCTTAGGGAACACACCCACATGTTGGGCGACACACGCCATAGGGAACACACCCACATGTTGGGCGACACACGCCATAGGGAACACACCCGCATGTTGGGCGACACACGCCATAGGGAACACACCCACATGTTGGGCGACACACGCCATAGGGAACACACCCACATGTTGATCTACTTCTGAAACCAGACATGTTAGCAAAAATCGTAAGTGTACTCACTCTCGAAAAAGACGGCACACGTCTCAGGGCACCATTCTCCTTTCCATGGTACCATATATTGGGAGGCCGCTTGGGTAGTTTTCCCACGGCTCCCACTGAGCAGTTTAAGTTCATACCTGCCATTAGGTAGAACTTTGGTTACTTTATACGGCCCTCGCATTCCAGGGTCTAATTTCCCCGTTGATTGCGAGTACTTTATCACGAATGCAAGATCGTCGACCTGGTATTCGCGTGGCGGGCGTCTGGACCGGTTGACTGAGGCATCCTGCTCATCTTGATTTTTCTTCAGGAGTTCGCTGGCACGACTTCGGCATACTTCCCGGAGAGCTTCTCTGTTAGTATCTGGAGTGTCTGCGGCTAGGTCTCGCACTAGCGAGCGTATGGCTGGAGTAGAGGCATCGGTACCAATCATTAAATTGATTGCTGATGTTTGAGTGGTCTTCTGCTTGCTGATATTCAGCACCAACTGCAGTTTCCACAGCGTAGTCGACCACGATGCGTTCTTGTGACCTACTTCAATGCGGAGCATGTTGAGCACGGTTCTTATGTAGCGCTCTACTTGGCCGTTCGAACTGTGCATTTCAGGGGTGATGTAATGTAGGTCAGAGCCAAGTTCAGATATCCACTGGACAAAGTCCGTTGACTCGAACATTCTACCCCTGTCAGTGACTATCATTTTAGGAACACCAAATAGAGAAACAGCCTGGGACATCACTCGTTTTAATTCACCGGTATCCTGGCGGTAAATTGGGTACAGGAGACAAAATTTTGTAAAGGCGTCAACTAATACTAGAACGAATTTATAGCCCTCCGATTCAGGTAATGGTCCCAGGGCATCAACGTGTATAGTATCAAATGGCGTATTAGGTTTTGGCCAAGATGAAATATTCTGTAGTGGGGCTCGGGGAACCCGCTTTTTAGAAATACAGACTAAACAATGCGAAATGTACTTGGAAACAAATTGACGGAGGCCGGGAAACCAAAAATGTTTTAGAACAAGGTGCAAAGTTTTATCGGGACCAATATGCTCGTGCTCATCGTGAAAGATCCGTAGTAAGCTCAGTCGATGGCCCTTGGGTATGAAGCAAAGAAAACGCGGTTCTTCACCGATCGGCGTGTATTTGTAATACAACAAATCGTTTCTTAAGGAGTAGCGATTAGGATCGAGCTGTCCCTCTGAAAGTTTTTGTATCAAGTCTCTCGTTTCATGATCTGCAGCTTGTGCTATTTGTGCCCAGTTACGAGGTTTTGATATTTGATTAACCGAGATGGCCGGGTTCCGACTGAGATAGTCAGCATGTGGCAGCATAATTCCTTTTCGATATTCAATGGAAAAGTGGAAATCTTGAAGATAAATCCACCAACGGGCGACGCGAGGGAGCAGATCTTTCTTGCGTTCGGTGGACTTGAGAGCATTGCAATCTGTGACGACCTTGAACTGCAGGCCCACCAAATAATGGCGGAATTGTTGCAAAGCCTTCACGACTGCTAACGTCTCTAATTCATAGCTATGATATTTGCTCTCTGCTCCCTGCGTAACTTTACTAAAGTATGCCACCACATGCTTCCCACCATCAGCGGGCGTCTGCAAGAGCACGGCTCCGTAGCCGGCGGAACTTGCGTCTGTGTGAACTTCGGTGGGGAGTTCAGGCTTAAATATTGTAAGAACAGGTTCGCTAGTTAAGCAACGTATCAAGTCTTGACGGACCTGTTCCTGTTCTTCACCCCAACGAAACTCAACCCCTTTTCTGGTTAAATGGGCAATGCACGCAGTCTTTGTCGCATACCCTTTAATGTACTTGCGGAAATATCCGGCAAGCCCTAGTAATTGACGAACTTGTCTAACATTTCCGGGTACGGGTGAGTTTTTTAAAGCCTCTATTTTACGCGGGCTCGGCCGCACCTGACCAAAGCTTACTACCCTACCTAAGTACTCGACTTCCGTTGATAAGAAAGAGCATTTCTTTAAATTTATAGAAAAGCCTGCTTTAGTGAGTGTTTGTAAAACACTTCTGAGTAAAGAGATACCGTCTTCTACAGTATTGCTCAAAAGGAGAACATCATCGATATAGACCAAAGCGTTTCCAGCGTCAATAAATTCACGAAGGGTTTGGTTGATAATGCGCTGGTAAACTATCGGAGAGTTCGTCAAACCATATGGCATTTTCAAGTATTCATAGTGGCCTTCTGGTGTGACGAACCCTGTCACGTGTACAGAGCTTTCTTTAATTCGTATTTGGTGAAAACCCGTTGCCATGTCTAGACTAGTGAAGAAAGCGTATCGTCCTAACCGATCAATGTGGTCGTCTATCAAGGGTAGAGGGTATCTTTCTTTTTCAGTAACGCGGTTAAGTGCTCTATAATCGACGCACATTCGGTCGGACCCATCTTTCTTCTTTACAAGGATTATGGGACTGGCATACTCTGACCGTGATTCTCTGATGATACCTTTGCCTAGCAAATCTTTAATTATTTCGCGTACTTTAAGTTTTTCATCATAAGAGAGTCTGTACGGTCGATATACAATAGGAGAAGTGCTAGTGAGCTTAATTTCCATTTCACCAGTTGTGACAGTACTGGTCGCTGTACCAGAGATGAGAAAGTCCGAGAAAGTATGAACCACAGACATCAAAGAATCACGCAGAGCACCTTGTAATGAGGTGTTAACTAACGTTTGATCAAAGCTTTGAACTTCATTAATTTGGACGTGAGTATCACCAGTTCGGGTGATGTACTGTCTATCTTTTGTACGCACGTACATGACACCGTCGCGGTTAAGGACGTCAGTTCCAATTATAATTGAAGTATTCATGCATGAATTCGGTACCACGACTAAATCTGCCTCTATAGAAATATCGCTAAGCTCGATGGTTACAGTTACAAAAGACGAAGCTATAATTTCCCGTTCACTTATACCCTTTAAGACACAGTGTGTCGGTTTAACTTGGCAAGAAAGATGCTTTAAAACGTCGGAAGAAATCAGCGATACGTTTTGAGCTCCACTATCTATGAGTACATCCATAGGAATGCCTTGAACTACGGCTGTAACGACGTCTCTTTTATAACTTGAGTGGTCTGTGCACAAATTAACGCTTCGCTGATCTCTGGCCTCTGATCGACTCTTCGCAAAGCACGTTTCTTCAGTGTGTCCCTTTTTCTTACAAAATGAACACTGTGTTCCAGACTTGGCAGTAGTATTGCCAGTAGTTGGATCTGTTGTACCGGACTTGGCAACAGAAGCACTAGTTGATTCTGTACGAGTCTTTTTAGGGCAGTTACGACCTAAATGTCCGCGCTGATTGCATACGTAGCACTTAGCTCCGCGGTCGGAGGTTGAGTTCGGAAGTGTGTGCTTCTTAGTCAATCCACTACGAGACTCGGGCTTAGCGCGATTTGGTTTTACATAGATCGAAAGAAAGGAGACTAAGTCTTCGGTTGCCAAGTTTGCGTTCGCTGCGGCTGCCCTTATTTGTGGGCTGTCGATGCCACGTATAACAATAAGAGTTCGCAATTCGTCAGTGAGGCCCTTAACAATTCGTAAACGTAACAAGGTACGCCGGGCGTACTCGGCGTATGTGGCGAATTTGTCAGATGTCGTGTTCATGGTGTCAAATAGGATGTTAGCATAATCTAACTTCCGAGGGCAGAGGGGCTTAAATTCGAGCTTAAAGTTTGACCAGGTGCCGTCATTGGTGACCCACTCATTTAACCAAATCTTAGCATCACCTTTGAGACAGGAAGCTACTCGCGATAAGCACTCATAGTCGCCCCAACCGTTCGCGGTTACTGCACGATCTACTTCGTCGCACCACACGTCGATGTCATTTATGTTTGGGTCGAAATTAGAAACATAGTAACTATGTGACCTCATAGGCTGCAAAGATCTAATGGCTTCCGCGAGCATGGTTACAGTCGACGGGGCGTCTGAACCGTGAACGATTGGTTCATTTGTCGAAGTGGTTGTTGAAAGGCCCTCGAGATTGTTTGCACGAACTCGTTGCGGAACATCGCTCAAGTCTACGGGGCTACGAGGACGCGAAGTGATATCATGAACCGGGTCTTCAGGACTAGCTACAGTATGATTATTACTTCGCGAAGCTTTCAAAATATTAGCTGTAGAAACTACACTTGTACTGGTGCGCTCGATAGCACTTAGCCTCGTCATGATATTACCCAACGTGTTTTGTAACGAGTTACCATCATTAAGCGTACTAGGTGGGTACTTAGAGCGCGAGGGAGTTCTGTGCGAGTGTGTCAACACTGATCTGGACCTAGATCGGCGGCGATCACGAACGTCACGGCGACGATAGTTCGAGCTATCCTTTGAATTACTTCGTTCACGACGGCGGCCCTGCCGTGATATATAACGCGAGCTACGCACGGTTTCGCTACTAGTGGACCTGTCTCGCGGAACGTCGCGTGAACGGTTACGGGAACGACGGCGGTCATGCCTTCGAGGCATATCATATCACGGTCTTTTGAATTTAAACGAACACGCAGAATAACAATGATGACACACTAATAAGCAAGTAAACTTTTGAGGGTAGAAACGTAATTATAATTTTGTTCCTTGAACGTTTATGTTTTAGTGGGCTTTTAAGTTCTTTATCCCACTTCTGATTTTAGCAATCAGAAGTGGAAATGTTTAAAAAAAAACAACACGGCCGACACGGCCGATGAAATCACAAGTATAATCAATTTATTTTAATACACACGATTTCTAAGTTATTACAACCGTTAGTTTTATACACAAGGAACCAAATTATAACGACTAAAATAACATAAATCACACGAAATCCAATTATCAAGAACAATAGAAAATAACAACAATAAGCTAGAAATTATAAGACTTACAGCCCTTTGAGCGATGTTACCGCCACGAGTGATACCCGACAAAATGACCGAATGACGGTACGCGCGCTGCTTTTATACCAGATTGGAAGTTGTCACGAGATTCTTCCTAACAATACATATTATAGATAGAAAAACACCCAGACTCGGAACAAATACATGTAGGTCATACAAATATTTGTTCCGTGCGGGAATCGAACCCGCGACACGCAGCGCAGCAGTCAATCGCTTAACCACTGCGCCAACCGTGCCGTCAAACCGCCGTGCCCGTGTACCGTGCCGTCATAGGATTTCTACTGGGTAGTTAGTCCTATTACAACCTTGCTAACTGACCAATATTATTACCACAGCATAATAATAGTTCTCCAGACCGTATTTCAACCATGGCGGCAAATCTCAATAGACTGGCCTTTGGTGCGGGAGATATTATAGTGCACAAGTGTGTGTGTGCACTCTCTTTTCCCTCACTTGCATAGTCCAATGAGACAGCATACAATCCGACACAAGCAGAGAGAGATCAGGTGCAGGACCAACAGCAGAACATGTTTTTTGAGGAGCAGCGGGATCAGACTGCCAACTTCCAAACTTTACCAGACTGTTACTAAGAAATTCCTAATAGGACAACCCAACAACACTTTATCCAACCTAGAAATCGAACCCGGGACCCAACAGGGCAGTACCACGGTATAAATAGTGCATTGCAATATTAGAGCAAAAAAAAACGATAAAAGTAGGAGAGCAAACAAGTCTTTCCTTGGATGTGATTCCTTCCCCCTAACATAAATCCTTAGTAGCCTTTTTGATCATCAATTGAAAGAATTACTGAGGACTACAATAAGTCAATCATATTTTTAAAGTCGTTATGATAGACTGTGCCAGTTTATAAAGCAATATTTTAATAACAGGTTGCAGATAAGTTCAACGCTGCTCATTACTCTACTGGCATGGTGGCTGCCAGCTTCACCTCCACTGCTATGATGCCAGAGACCGTCCATGAAGCAGCCATCATCTGTGAAGATGATGTCAAATATGATATGGTCAAGAAAAAAGGTTGGTTTCTTTTTCTTTCTGGCATTCTGCTTACAAGGGTCCATTCTTATCCATTGAGATTAATTAGTAGCATTATTTTCTTGTACTATGAATTTTATTGCAAATATGTCCTAATCCAGGTCATGGTCTACCCATGTACGGACAGCACATCAAGTTACTACAATCTGGCAAATTTCTTTAATAGATTTTCAACTTTATCGTTAAAGCATTAAGGTTCAAGGTTGATTGGGAAAATTTGACAGTTAGCTTAACCTGCTGACGTCTGTACCAAATTTCTCCCAAATCTGTTTTGTTGTTTCAGTGTTAAAGGGTAACATACAAAAAATTTAATACTTTTTCTTTATAATATTAGTTTAGATGAAGTAGCTTGCAGTAATAATTTACCGCGTGTAAAAAAATTGACATCAGTTTATCTTTTCTGCTCCCTATAAGTTTTCTCAACATTCGTGTTCATAATTTCCACCACATAACAACCTTTTGAAACTATATTTACCTTCAGGATATGTGAGACTGGTGACAAATCTCGGTCCTCTAAACTTCGAGTTGTACTGCGACCTGACACCGAAGGCTTGTGACAACTTCATAAGGCACTGCAACAATGGATACTATAATGGCACCAAATTCCATAGGTCTATTCGGAATTTTATGGTAAGCAAGTTATTTGAGAGCAGTGGCGGTCCAGTGGTAACAGCCGCGACTTACGAGTTGTGGGTCGTAGGTTCGAACCCAGACAGGCGTTTTACTTTGTGTAAATTATTTCATCACCACTGCTCTCTAAACGGTGAAGGAAAACATCGTGAGGAAACCGGCATATCCTAGAACCAAAAAATTCGAAGACATGTGACATCTACCAACCCGCACTGGGCCCGCGTTGTGGAATAAGGCCCACTCCCTCTCGCAGAGAGGAGGCCTGTGTCCCAGCAGTGGGAACATTATAGGCTGTTTATGTTATGTAACTTATTTCGCTTTTTATCTTCTTCTATTAAGATTATTGCTGAAAGGCTAGGCAGATGATGATCTTCTTAAGACAATAGCGCCGATTCCCTTGTTCACAAACTAAACTAAATTTAAGTTCAGTGCATCTTTTTCTTTCTATTTCATTAAGAAAAGGACAGAAGATAAAATATTATTTTAGTCCTATCAAATTAAGATACTCCATATACAGTTTAGACGTGATTAAAAACATAGCTACTAAAAATACGTCAATTGACGTCAGGCGCTGACTATTTTGACAGATGGTTGATTAGTGTGCCCTATCCAAGACAAATTTTCCAAATACAGGCTAATAGTACATTGAACCATTTCAGATACAAGGAGGTGATCCAACTGGCACGGGATTGGGTGGCGAATCGGTGTGGAAGAAACCATTTGAAGATGAGGTCAAACCAAACCTGCATCATACTGGCAGAGGAGTGCTGTCATTGGCAAATTCAGGACCGAATACTAATGGATCACAGTTGTAAGTGAATTTGCTTTCGTTTGTCTAAGAATCAGATAAACATGGGCACGCCACAATTGCGGCGATAAGTCCCCTCTTTGAGGAGTGGCTGGAGGAAACGCCAGGGTATCACCACTGTGTGGATTGCCCGGAGGACACGGTGGAGCATACGGTGGAGGTCTGCCCGGCTTCTTCTGCTCGCGGCAGAGCACTGCCGCGTCCTCGTGGCGGCGATCTCGCGTCCGGCTCTGGTCCATGCCATGGTACGAGAGAGTGCATGGGAAGCCGTCACCTCCTTCTGCGAAGCAGTAATGCTCGCAAAGGAGGAGGCGGAGCGCGTGAGGGAGAGGCAATATCTGCGCCCTCACGCCCCTAGTCGCCGCAGGAGACGCCCTCGACGTCGGGAGTCACCAGCCGACTCCCGGCCACCGTAGGCGCGGGCTTGCGGGCGGCGAGCAATGGGCAGCTCGCCGCCCGGCGAGGACCAGGCCCGAATCGACGGCGCGTTGTGTTCCACGCGCGCCTCAAAGAGATGTCAGCACGAAGTGACGGGGTCCGCAAGGGCCGATGCCTGCCAGGGCTGCGGGTTGTTCGAAAGAGATACCGTGGTCCCTGGCATAGGCAACTGAAGGAACACGGGTGGGTTTTAGTAAGTAAAAGTCTGACACGCCCTCCTGCTCCGCCCAGAGCGGGAGAAGTCATATGATGATTTCCCAAACTGAAAAAAAAAAAAAAACCAGACAAACAATGACGTGCTGTGATTCTACAAATATAGAATCATCATTATTCTCCTACCCTTATCCCAATTTATTTGGGGTCGGCGCAACATATCCTTTTCTTCCATACTTCTCTATTAGTCGCCATCTCGGTAGTCACCCCCTTTCTAACCATATCATTCACACAGTCCATCCATCGTTTCTTTGGTCTTCCCCTACTCTTATAGCCATCGACATTCATACTCTAAACTCTCCTCACGACATTTTCCTCATTTCTCCGTAACACATGCCCATACCATGACAACCGATTTCCACACAACTTTTGAGTTACCGGTGCCACTTTCAGACTTCCTCTTATGTACTCATTTCTTATTCTATCCATTCGACTAACACCACTCATCCCTCTTAGCATTCTCATCTCAGCTGCATGCAATTGCCTTTCATTCATCCCTTTTGTGGCCCAACATTCTGATCATCACAAGACAGCAGGTCTAATCATGGTTTTATATATCTTCCCCTTAAGATATGTAATTATGATAAGGTGATTAGTTATGATCGAGACACACTTGTCGACATCACACATAGTTTTACGCGCTCCGGCTCCATTTTGGTAAAAAACACTCCCAAAATTGAGGTTTCGAGTGGAATCCCATACAGTACAAATCGTTTTTTAGGGTTCCGTACCTCAAAAGGAAAAAAACGGAACCCTTATAGGATCACTTTGTTGTCCGTCTGTCAAGACCATTTTTCTCAGGGAAGCGTAGAGGTATCAAACTGAAATTTATATCAAATACTCAGGTCTACTGTCCCTTGGAGAGCTATGAAAAAATCAAACTTCCAAGCCAACGCAATCAAAAGATACAGCCGTTTATGCCGCAAATTTTCGAAACTCTCAAGGGAATCAAATCCTATAGGGTATTTCCCGTTGACCTAGAATCATGAAATTTGGCAAGAAGCAATGTCATGTAGCACAAGTGAAGGAAAAAATCCGAAAACCGTAAACTTGTAGTTACATACCTACAAATTTCTACGGAACCCTCGGTGCGCGAGTCCGACTCGCACTTGACCGGTTTTTTTATGGTCAAATCATCAAATACAGACTATTGGGTTTGGCTTGATACTTGTTTTATTTTTTTACTTACTTTGCAACTTCTGAGTAAGAAGCAACATTCAGTTCTTAACTTAACTTTTTTATTAATAGTTACACCTGCACCATTCCAGTTTCATAACCTTCCGTTCGTGCAAGCAGCTGGATGGCAAGCACACGATCTTCGGCAAGCTCGTCGGCGGCATGGACACACTGACTGCTATGGAACAGATAGAGGTGGACAATAAGGACCGGCCCATACAGGACATTGTCATAGATGTCGCGCAGGTGTTCGTGGACCCATTCGCTGAGGCTGAAGAACAGGTAACATTCTTTAAAAAAAAAATAACTTTGTTGTCTATCTGCAACCTGAAATGAGACTTTTGTGTTTTTACTAAAAGATAATTTCGAGGGTATGCAGGCACTTGTTTGTGCTAATACCAGCTGTTCGTTATTAAAATAACAGTCTGTAAAGGAATGACTAAAATCATATTAGACTGTTTAAGAGTAAACATTATGCAGTTTGAATTCTGATTTACATGAATTATGACGTACAAACGTGAATTGATTAATTGCGCGGATACGTCATCCTACTTCCTACTATATTTCCTACTATAATAATATTACAAACGTGAAAGTTTGTATGGATGGATGGATGTTTGTTACTCTTTCACGCAAAAACTACGAACGGATTTGGATGAAATTTGGCACACAGATGGTTTATAACCAAAATAAACATATAGGATGCTATTTAACCCGATATTCCCACGGGATCGAAACTTATGCGGGTGAAACCGCGGGGCGCAGCTAGTATTTGTATAAACGAGCGCGACAATCGTGTAATAGGGATGATGACAATTTTTTTTTTTAATTTTAAACTCAAAAATATTTATGTCAAAATCAAAATATTTTATTTCCCATAAACCAACATGGGCACTTATGAAACGTCAGAAGCTAGGTGCACGGTTCCAATTGGTCGTTTCCTATGGAGAAGAGCCGGCAAGAAACTCCAGGGTTACTCTTTTAAAAATAATTGGCTTTTACAATGTTTTCAAACTACAGTAGGTATGGGAGGACAGCGTAGGCCTGTCAACAAGTACCAGGTACTTGATAAAATAAAAAATGGTCTACAGATCTAAAGTCTACAAGACCTACAAAGTCCTCACATTTACAAAGTATAGAAAAATCCATCAAATGGGCAGATAAAATATAAAAACCTATTAAAACCAAGTGACATGACTGCCATTACAACCAGTAATAAAGATTTCAAACTAGAATTGTCTGTATATAATATCAAATAATAAAAAGATTGTGTCAAAGAAGTATGTAAAAAATAAATAAACATCGTAATTTGAGAGCAGTTAATAGACATTTACGTACCTAGTTATGCCGTTAATGAGGTGTCAGGGAAGCCACATGTGCAGAAGAAATCATTGCCAAACTACCTTGTCTTCAACGTAGTCTTTAATCTATAATATGCTTTTTTGATAAGGACACGTTTGATTAGGGTTTTGAACTTTCCATCGCTAAGTCCTAAAACCGCATTGGCAACTTGATATAAAAGCGGATGCTGTTTATGAGAAATGACTTGCTAGTTTTAGTTAATCTAAATTTAGGTATCACAATTTCATTTTTACTACGTGAATTTATATTATGGAAATCACTTCTTATTTTGAAAAGTCCTAAGTTTTTGCGAACATTCAAAATACTTTCTAAATTGTAAAGAGAAGGCAGAGTTAGTATGCAATCTCTACGCCCTCACGCCCCTAGTCGCCGCAGGAGACGTCCTGGACGTCGGGAGTCAAGTCCTGGACGTCGGCCACCGTAGGCGCGGGCTTGCGGGTGGCGAGCAACGCGCAGCTCGCCACCCGGTAAGGACCAGGCCCAGGTCGACGGCGCGTTGTGTTCCATGCGCGCCTCAGAGATGTTAGCACGAACTGACGGGGTCCGCTAGGGCCGATGCCTGCCAGGGCCGCGGGTTGTTCGAAAGAGATACCGTGAACATACCGTGGCATAGGCAACTGAAGGAACACGGGTGGGTTTTAGTCAGTAAAAGTCTGACACGCCCTCCCGCTCCGCCCAGAGCGGGAGAAGTCATTTCCCACCCCAAAAAAAGGCAGAGTTAGTATATAAACTTTGAATTTGCTTCTAAGAGACTCGCGAGGACCCATTTTATAGATTGCGCGGATTGCCCTGCCGCTCCGGTCTGCCGAGCCCCATAGCAGAACACCATAAGACATAATACTGTGTGGAAATAAGCAAAGTATACTGACCTAGTTGTGGCCATATCTGTCAACTTCCTTATTTTTCTTACTGCATATGCAGCTGAACTTAATCTACCTGAAAGAGCTCTAATGTGTGCGCCCCATTGTAATTTTGAATCTAAAGTAATTCCCATTAATACAGTTTCAGTAATTTAGTTTTGTTCGCAAGTAAAAGATTCGCAAGAAGGAGATATAAACGTTTTAAAATAACTGCTAGACAAAGACGGCACTATCACAGAATTGACGTCACGAGTCACGAATCGCTACTATGTAACTTGTCCGTACATTGTCCGTACGGTACCGCGCGACAAGGACGGGAATAATCCCTCCAAAACTTTTAAAGCGTGTAGTGTAGCTTCTACATATTTCCATCAAAATCAAAATCTAAAGTCATTTATTCAAATTAGGCTGAAAATCAGCACTTTTCGAACGTCAAAATTACAAGAGACAGTCCCCCAAAAACGCCCGCCCTTCATCACTTCCTAGTGCTATCGCTGGGAAGAAGTGGCGCAACAAACTCCCCAGCAGCACAGCTGTCTGTATATCGATTATACAGATTTCTCAGATTATCTCATTTTACTATGCCTTCTTTGAAATTACATTATTTGTTTTAGCATTTCTAATATTAGTCATCATCCCTATTGTGCGACAGTCGGTTTTGGTTAGGACACGGCCTGTGATTCTTATAATAATTTTCTCTAAAATACTCCTGTTGTTGGGTTGTTACAGCTTGTCAAAGACAGAGCAGAAGAACTAAAAAGGAAAGCAGAAACGGAAGGCTCTCAAGTGAGGCCGAAAAAGGCGAAACAGCCCCTCAAAGTGTTCCGAGATGGAGTGGGCAAATACCTTAACTTACAAGAAGTGGCGCCACCTGCCGCACCAACCAGCAGTAAAGCTGCAAAGACACAAGAAGGTCCTACCAAAAAGGTTAAAAAGGATGGCAAATTTGGTTTTGGTGGGTTTGATAGCTGGTAGGAATATTTAAAAAGAAGTTAGATAAAGATATTGTTAATTATGTTTAAAATAAAATGTACTGTTGTAATATTCAGTTTTATTTATACCTCCTAAAATACTGACAACTTTTAAATAAATTCATAACAATTCTCCCTTTTACAATTACACAATTTGTTTATATAATATAAATTCATCAATTAAGTACTTCTAAAATGTTAATTTATTCTAACTAAATGAGTTAAATACTCATGTATTTTAACTTTACACTAATTAATCAATCAACACAATAATAGGTGCAGTTATTATGTATATTTATTATTTATTTACCCCTTAAGTCTTTTTTTAATATATGAGTAACACAAAGTTGCTTCTCTTGATCAAAGCAAATATGAAGGCTGATTTACATAGAGAAAAAGAAACCCTCTCTGTAACATTCATTATCTGTCTAGTGTCTAGCCTTTTCTCAACTATGTTGGGGTATTCTTCTAGTCTAACCGGATGCAGCTGAATACTATTATTTTACATGGAGCAACTGCCTATCTGACCTCCACAACCCAGTTACTGGTTAATACAATACCCCTTGGTAAAACTGGTTGTCAGACTTTCGGGCGTCCAACCTGTAACAACTGTCAAATATTCACGAATGACAATGGAATCAACAGCTAGGAACGGAGGGGTCTTGGTATCTAAAGGTCACCCAACCGCGGCAAGCATAGCTACACCTGATCAACCGAACTGTGCGGCTGATATTACTTAGCCACAAGCTGCTCTCTATAACATTCTCAGCATAAAATGGGCAAGAAACTCTCCATGTAAATAAGCCTTCATTTGGTGCATTGGAAGTTATCATTGTGAGTTAAATACAATATTTGCAATATCAAATACCTGCTAAATATGCCTCTAATTTGCCCTATCATGATTTTGGCATCATACCAAAACTTTTTTATTTTCTCTAAGTTTGTGACATACTTTTAGCACATAGGAATAATGCAGAATTAATTACAAAGATGCATGGCTCTATCACCTGTGCTCTTGATCATCTTATGACTGCGTCAGTGAGTGGTGTTTGCACAGCTGAATTTTTGGCCAAAGATGTTTGAACTTTTCGCCATTGAAGCGATAAGAAGATTACAGAGAAAGTTTCTTAATACTATACAAAGTTAACAGAAGTAGGTAATCAACATAATTAACTATAACAATGATCTAGCAAAATAATTATTACAGCTTTCCAGACCACCAACATAGATGACAAGAACAGTGTACAGCTACAATAATTTGTTGAAGCTAATTAAGCTAACTTTCAAAGTGAGATTAGATAGAGAATGATGTGCAATAAATTTGTCATTCACAGCTTGTAATATAGTGAAACACAATGCATTGTTTTGTTTTTAAAATTAGTGATGTAGCACAGTTTAATTTACTCCTCAATCAGACATTGTTTGTCTAGTCATTCATTAGTATGCCTCGTGGATAATTCTTGAGTCTTGTCATGTGCTTGTAGCCTTATTGGCACCTTCGTCACAACATACCATACATTTATTGATCATAGCCTGGCTATGTATCATTGTTTGTTTGTCATTACACATTAGTTGTAATTGGTGCGCCGCCGTGCAGTCCTCTGCTTGTCAAATCTCATTTCCATCTCTTCTAAAACCTTTGGAGTGTAGCGCACAACCAGCTTCACAGAACCAACAGCTTGCTTCAGCAATTCCACAGCTTTCTCGTGGTTTTCACCCTCTACAGATACGCCATTGACTGATAACAGCTGGTCACCTCTTTTGAGTCCTCCATGACGATCGGCGACGCCGCCAGGAATAATTCTTGATATGTAAATAGGGGAGTTTTGTTCTTTGCCACCCATAACGTTGAATCCTAGACCTTCCTCTGTCTTCGGAAGCTCGACAACCCGTGGGTGTGCGTGGCCTTCAGCCGCAGCGAATGCGGCCACTGTCGCCTTGGCTGTAGCGGAAGCCCTAATGTCCGCCGAGCCTTGAATATCAACAGTTTCGTAAACATGCTCATACACCTCACGAACAGCGTTCAAGAAATCACTTTGTAGCACTTTCTGAAGAGCTGCAAGCTTCGTAGCAGGAACTTCACCACTTTGTTGAAGTTTTTCAAGCAATTCGATGGCTCGTTTTATATCCCTAGCTAGGGTTAACTGCTCCCCAGAACTGCTCATGTTATCTGAATTCGTTTTCTTTACAAATAACTGGAAATTAAAAGAAATTGGGCGTATTATAAACACGAAAGCAACTGCGGTGAATCAATACAGCAAGTACTTCACGTTCTAAAACTTTGTATTTCGAATAAAACACAAGCACAGCTCAGTACGAAATAACTTTCTTTAAAAAATTCTACTATGATTAAAATGTTTTTCATTACTCTGTCAAGTTTTTATTTTATATTTTCACTTTATTTTTATCCAAAATGAATTTAAAATTTGTATTTGCGACAGTATTTTATTACACAATACAATTGAAGTAATAGTTTTGGAATGTTCTTCTTTTGACATTACATTCTACAAAATCGTGTAGTTGGTGCAACTGTTTTCGTTTAAAAACAAAAAAAAATCGTTTGAAAGTAAATAAAATATGTAACTAATTTAATTACGTATTTGCTAATGTTTAGCGCTTCTTATATCAAAATAACCCACTGTTCTGCTAATCAAGAATTTAGAAATATTTTAGTCTAATTTATTCATTCATCTTTCAAGTGTCGATTATTTTTCTAATTCGTCCAGGAACAAGAAAAGAAATGTTTTGACAAGTTTTCAGTCACGCCAACATTTCGCCAAAAAATGCTAAATATCTAAATTGCCATAATTGGGCTGTAATTTTCAACTTTGATTTGCAGTATTATTGTAGTATTTTGCTGCTTATATAATTTAGCGTGAGTTTAAGAATAGTGTAACGTAAAAAGTATAGTGTAAGTGAGTGGTGAGACTTCGTATTTGCAGAAACAATGGATGATTTAGGTGAGTTTAGTCTTATCATAACCTGTTTGGGTTGCTGTGTATAAGAAATGACGTGTTCTGCTAAAATAACTTGTTAATTTGCATATTTGTTCCTTGTCGGACCTTCTAGTCTTATCCATGGCACTGTAGCCAAGTGTACCTGCGAGCTTTTATGCTCTTATTGGTTACAATGTTAATAACATGTCACTTCCTGAGTTATTTTTTTGTTTATTTTACTTACACATATGGATTCTGTGATTCAGATTATCCTACGTGACGATTGTATTGTTGCCAGGGCTATAAGCTAAAAGCGATTTCTTTGTAACTCGATGGTAAATTCTTTATTTACTTTTCCTTATCTCAGCATACTTTTAAAGATAAACAGAGTTTTGACATAAAATTATGTCAGTGACCTGTTCAAGTACACAATACTATCATTTTTTGTGTTTCAAAGCAATATCAATGAATATTCATACATTTATTGAATAAAAAATTACCAATTTTGGGTAGGAAATACTTACTTGGGAAGGGGAAAAATATTATATTTAATAACCTTGCAATTGTATTTCATTCATGATATGAAATAAGGTAAATTACCTATTGCGAAACTAAAAATATTTTGGTCAGACAGGACCGGCCACTTGGGGCGTTGTCAAGTTGTAGCATGATTCATGATTTAAAATTCAAGGAAATTTTATGAGACCCATGTTCTTTTTTTAATTTGGGTGGGTACTGGAAGGAAGGACTAACACAATAGGGTGTTATATTGATTACAGGAATGATATTGTGATACTTCATATTGTGTAAAGTGTTCCAAGATATAGTTACATACTTTTAAGACTATGAATGTGGAGTTTGTTTCATTCACTGCTGAGCATATATAGTGATTGTTCATCAACTATCTTTAACTAATACTGAAGCTGATCCTAGTGTTTTATTCGCACCTGTATAAGTTTGCAGTGCATCAACTGTATTAATACCACATGTCCTGGTTTAAACTTTTAAGTTAAGGTTACTTGCTGCAACATGTTTGCATTAAGCCATTAAATCTGTCAAACCACGCTGTTCCATGTCGCGACTCTGCCACTCAGCAAATCTATGTGCTCATACACACGAGCGACACGCGCCAACTGCAGCCAACGACGCCCGTTGACGCGTCGCCGGCTGCCGTCGACAACGTGCCGCTCGTGTATTTAAGCTCCGTACTCAAATACACGAGCGACACATTGTCGACGGCTGCAGTTGCCTCTATCGTTGACGCGTGTCGCTCGTGAGTATGCACACTATAAAAGGGCGCCGCGACACTTTGCTGCTGTGTGTAAAATTGCTACTTCATATTTTACCGTATGCCCAAGCCACATTGGTATCGTCGCCGATGGTACAAATAATTGCATACAAGCTTCTCAAAATTTACATCTTACCGAACATCCGTCGTCGACGGAAGATCGGGGAAATAAAATAACGTCAGTCAGTTAGCTTAGTCATTACACCTTATAGGTGCAATCGCCGCCTGTATCAACTATCAATGCCCAATTTGATTCTTAGTTATAAATACGAGTACCCAAATGGTGCTAATCAGTAAGTTACATAACATCTTCAAGAGAGACACAACACGCTCCGAAACAGGTCTGTAGGAATGTGGCGCAATAACCAAGTTTACGCACAAACTATAAAATATTGAACACATATCCTGAATTCATTGACAATAAATATAGATTTTTTATGGGATAATGAGTTCTTGGACACTGCTAAGCGGAAATATACCAATCAAATAATAATTTCGCGAGACTAATCTATTAATTTGATTGGCGCCGTGTTTAAGAACCATAACGCGCTAGAATGCGATAACGACGCTTCATACCCAAAAACGAACTGTACTGATGACAGAGAGGATGAGATAGGGCCACAGTCATTCGGGCTTTTGTTTACAGTGTTCTTTCATTATCGTGTAACTTCAGCCCAAAAGCACGTTATCCCAAATCACCTTCGAACCTTACCCAGTTTCCAGATACCAGGGTTCCCTTAATTCATTGTTTGCCCTGAAAGTATTTGGAGTAGAGTTCTTTAAAGGCCAATCGGACCTATATTTTCAACCCGCCACGTCTATTTTAGACATATTTTTACATAAAAATCCGCATGTAATGATAGAGCAAACGTTATGACTATAACTATCTACGTTTACGCACATAACATAATAGCTTTTATAAGATTGCTAGGTGGGGACCGACAACACTGGTCATTAATCACCGCGAGGCGATGGGGTGTCATCGAGGGGTTATTTCTAAAGCCATTAACGGGTTAGACTAACTATCTGAGTTATTATTTATTATAGAGTTCCGTAAAAGTGTTGGTTGATGGTGCTGATCAAGGTGACCACAAATAATTTAGCAAAATGTCTTCTATGGGTGTCCTCACAAATGTCAATCATTTGTGAGGACACCCACCGCAAACAGGTTATCCAAGGACTACGAAAACAAAAATTCTTGAATGAATGTTGACTTATAAACACGCTCACGTCACACGACCAAAGCCTATGAGAACAGCGATGTATAAAAATAATCTCACATAACGAATGAACTTGAATGAACAACAAGACTATTAACCAACAACAGATCCAAATACAAGGGCGCTCTTATCATGAATAGCAATTGCAGATGGACTCAAGAAAGAGACCGACAAATTGCATGAGAAAGTTCTCAATACTCCACCTAACTTATCTCATATTATTTATAGAATCCGACGATGCAGTCGACTGCTCCCACTAACTAGAAGATACCGAGATGACGACTAATAGAGTCTACTAACTATTAGTCGTCATCTCGGTAGTCAACCGAGCGACTTTCTAACCATATCATCATTCACACAGTCCATCCATCGTTTCTTTGGTCTTCCCGTACTCTTATAACCATCGACATTCATACTCAAATCTTTTCTCACGACGTTGTCATGGTATGGGCATGTAATACGGAGGAATGAGCAAAATCACTCCTCCGTATTACATGCCCATACCATGACAACCGATTTTCACACAACTTTTCAGTTACAGGTGCCACTTTCAGACTTCCTCTTATGTACTCCTTTTTATCCTATCCATTCGTGTACACATTCCTTTTAGCATTCACTAACTAAAAGATTAAAATGAGATATTGCAGCATTCCATCAGTATTACTTATATCATACCACAAAATATGGCGCGCAAATTCCCATTAAAAAACCAATCAACTTTAAGTGGTTCAGCCATATCTTAACAAGCTATGATGTACGTTAATTCCTCTATAGTCCCATACCTACACGTATGTTCTAAAAATATAGCTGTAGGGATTAATCAGACACTCGAGAAGTATCCCAGAGGGGGAATGCAAGAAATCTGTTATATGTCAGTGTGGAATGCCCACGCGAACTGACAGACCAATAAATCGGATGCTTGAGTTGAAATCGAGATAAATGTTTGTTGGGCTGCGACGAAAATAATCGATTAATTAGGTGGTGTAACTTGGTGAGATCTCAATATGTGCGTGCTATTGAAATTTAAGGCTAGTGCAGCTTTCAATAACATTATTACCGAATTTGATATGATTTCCAAAGCACGTCAATCTCTACTAGTAAACGTAAGCCTACCGTCGAAGAATGACTGTATATCTCTGACCTTTGCCATGG
Source organism: Apamea monoglypha (assembly GCA_911387795.2). NCBI lineage: Eukaryota > Metazoa > Arthropoda > Insecta > Lepidoptera > Noctuidae > Apamea > Apamea monoglypha. The sequence continues at coordinate 16,821,238 of OU426924.1, forward strand.
GTGGAGTTATTCAGGTTGGTTCATCTGTCCATTCTCCAGATAAAGATGGCTTTTATTTTACTATCTTTAATTTCGTCAAAAAGTAAAGGACGATCCTTTGCGAAAACAATACGGCCACTGAGGCCTTTAATCTGTTAATCACGAAAGGTTAAATTGTTGTAACTAAAAAATACAATAAACTCAAGAGCAACAACAGGCGCAACTGTTTGTCTCTTTATCAACAATGTTATGGATATCTATGCTATGAACGTTTTCGTAACCATGTAAGAAAAGTATTGCTTTTAATTTAAAGTCCACTGCTAGCTGCTACATTGGCTAATTATCAGTTTTGTGACACCACTTCGTTGCTTTGAAAGTATTATCTAGTGTGACTTAATTTAAACGGGGTGACAATTTATCTGATTGCAGTCATTAGGTTCGTAAACAATGTAATAACTTAAATTACAATGCAATTAGTAATAAGACGAAAAGCTTTTTTAGAGGGGCTTGTGGCTAAGTAATAACAGCCGCACGGGTCGATCGATCAGGTTAAGCTACGCTTGCCGCGGTTGGTCCGTGGATGGGTGACCATTTTCACAAACCAAGACCCCTCCGTGCCTCGGCAAGCACGTTAAGCCGTTGGTCCCGGCTCTTATTCGTGGATCTTTGACAGTCGTTACGAGTCGTCAGTAGCCCGAAAGTCTGACAACCAGTCTTACCAAGCGGTATCGTATTACCCAATAACTGAGTTATGGAGGTTAGATAGGCAGTCGCTCCATGTAAAATACTGGTGTTCAGCTGCATCCGATTAGACTGGAAGCCGACCCCAACATAGTTGGGAAAAGGCTAGGCAGATGATGATGACGAAATGTTTTTTTAGACTGGATCCACAAACTTTGCATTACAATAAATCCCTCTAATGTTCTCACTGCTAGGACACACGCCTCCACTTTGTGAGAGGGAGTCGGCCATAATCCACCATGCGGGCCCAGTACGAGTTGGTAAGCAAATAACATAGCAATCTAAAAATGGCGCAGGACGTAGATAGATAAAACTTCCGATGAAGGAAATTCCCGACCCGATGACCTAATGAAGCATCATAAAACGGATTTATGATAGTGCGAACCGCAACTCGACCCATGGCAAACATAATTAAGAAGACATTAGGGTTAAAAGCAATAAGACACAGGAAGAAGATGAAGAGGCAGAGGTTATTGATGTAGGTTGACTTGGAAAAGCACTATAAATTATACCTATTGTTAGACATTCGTTAAGAGCAGTGGCGGCCCAGTGGTGACAGTCCCGAACCTAGCCAGGCCAACCTTGTGTATTTAAACACCACTGCTCTCAAAAACGGTGAAGGAAAACATAAGGAGAAAACCGGCATGTCCTAGAACCAAAAATTCGAAGACATGTGACATCTACCAACCCGCACTGGGCCCGCATGGTGGATTACAGCTCACTCCATCTCGAAGAGAGGGCCTGTGTCCCAGCAGTGGGAACATTATAGGCTGATTATGCTCATGCTTTACTTTAATTTAATATCTAATTTGGCATTGAACACGATCCTTTGAGAGCGTTTGGACTTTCTAAAGGCCTTCGATACTGTGTACACAACTTCTAACTTCAAAAAAATGCGATGTCATTACCATAAGTATCACATTTCCACATTTTACACGCACAGTTCACGCGATACCACGCTTAATGTGCTTCGTTCCCGTTCTGCCTAATTAATTTAATTAGTGGTCGACGTGCACTAGGGAATGTTGTAATAGGCGACACACCTATCTTGTGTGATTGGAAACACGTAGCTTTGGACAGTGGATCGATGTCGTGTTTTGGTGTTTTTACACTGGTCAAATGATGGGAGGTTCGTTTGAAAAATTTTAATAACCGCAGCTGTAGGTTATACGTCAGTTTTAAATATATTTGGGAAAGACGATGACTGCAGAAAGCGGTTGCTTATGCAGATCCTGGTACTAATTGTTATCTTTCTTTTCTGCTAGTATTATAATCATCATTCTCCTGCCCTCATCCCAATTTATTTGGGGTTGGCGCAACATGTCTTTTTTTTCCATACTTCTCTATTAGTTGTCATTCTTTTCGCTAGTAATTGTATTGATAGTTAAAACTTTTAAAATAACATTTTAATTCATTATGCAACAACTGATTTGAGATCTGAAGGCCAGTTTTCGTAATTTAAAACGTTCAAAATCTAGTCGCAGTTTCATCTCGGCGACAAACAAATGTCAAAAACTTATCAAAATGTAAGGAAATTAGAGGTATTTTTGACAGATTGAGACTGAGATCAGACTGTGAACGTTTTTAAAATTACGAGAATTGCCCCTCAGGTCTTGTAGAGAAGTATAGTATAACATTGTGTGTATTATATACACCATTATATACATATTATCCTCTAGTTATCTAGTTCTAGAATTGTTTATGGAGTAAGAGTTTCCGTATTGACCATGAATTAAATTACATCACGTTTATTACAATGAATGAGTGATCTCAGAAACCTTGGAACCTTTATGATCTCAGAATTACTTGGAAAATTACAATTTCAGCCTTGAACTCAGTGTTACAGACTCACAGCTGAGAAACCGCAACGTTTGCCAATTTAAGTTCAATACCATTAACTTTCCGTATCTGACCTAAATCGTATCGGTTTGGTCTGTTCGTGGATAAGGCTGTAAATATATAGTTTAGTGACGTCATCACACCGTCACTGACTACGATGAGTTGCGTGATACGCGTTCCCGACATCTGTCAGTCGCACGCGTGTACCCAGTCCTAACGTACTGGTTGGAAAAAGTTCTACTTGTAACGTTTTTTTTATTTTAATTTTGATCGATTTCGAAGTCATAACTTTGAGTTTAGAGATTTTACTTTTTAATTCAATCGTATATTTGGTGTTTCCGAATAGATGCGTCGACGTTAATCATAAAAACTATATTTCATAGGTCGAAATTGATTGTGTTTACATGAAGATTGAATAGCGAAAATAATATTTAAACATTAGAGCTTTTCCGCATTCATTTATTATTGTGAAGTTTATTAATTTCCACAAAGCAAATTGTAAAGTCTCCTTGGTGGGTTGTTTATATTTGATGATTGTAAACTTTCATTAATGTTTCTTTACTATTTTAAAAATAAATACCCTTGGCAGTTAAAACGATTGTTCTTGGCTAGGTTTCAAACTTTTAATCGCGTTTAGGGACCGTAGGTTCAAGACCTATCAAGGTCGGAATGGTCGTAACGATTGATAAAAAATTTAAGAATATATTGATGCCAGAAAATCCTGTTTGGTTTTGGGTAAAACATATTGAAATAGTCTTCGTCTTCGTTGTGTCCATGGCGAATTTTACAGTGTATTAAATTTTATTGGCCCAAAACTTTACCACTTCCATGGCATAGTGGAAGTACTCAGTGGAAAATAATAATGTGTCTTTGAACAAACAGCTTCAGAGGTAATAAAGTAAGTAATTGAAGCCTCAGTAAACAGCGGCTAATTCTTTGCACTGTAAGATAGTTTAGTTTGCTATGCAAGTGGGTTGAGAGTTGAGTTAGCACCGCGCGAGTACCTAGTACCACTCAAATATTTACTTCCTTATTAGAGACCGGCCAGGGAACAATAGAACAGTTAACTCGATCGTAAAATGGACAAGTAGTAAAATGCACTTCGCTGTACAAACTCCTATGTCCATGTTTATCTGTTATTCGCGTAAAAGCAGCAATTTGCGGAATGCCTGGAAAGTGTGCATACTCTTGCGGCGATTTACGAACATAGGTAACATTTACTACAAAAGTTAATGACTTCTGTAAGTTAATTAACGCGATTTCTATTAATCTTTGAGTGGTGTTATTAAACTTTATAGCCCTTTCTTTTCAACTAGATCAAAGTGATGGTCGCTTCTTCTCTAATGACAATCGTAAACTTGTAGTGAAGTGTGATGGAGTGGAATGATGAGCCGGATGTCTTAAGTCAGAGACGCGTGCGCATCGTATTGCTGCCGGATGTGGCTTGGGTGCGGTAGAATTTGGCGGGAACGAGGCACGAAATTAGAATTTTTCTTGCCACGGAATCCATGATTGATCGCCCTCTGGCTTGCTGACAACTCTACCTCCACACTGAGAATTACTGGAATTCTCTAAAGACGTGTTACTTTATTACCATTATTTAGACTAACTTTAACAGCTGATTGGTTCTTTTGATCTAGTAGAGCGTTTGATATGAATTTGCTACATCGCTGAAGTCAATATCATCAAAAGATCTATCATTCTAAGTAATGCACACTGACAGTAAAGCAATTTCTAGTCGTATAAGATCTAGTGCGTGATCTTAAAATAGTTTATTGTTCATTTTATGATTTTCCTCAATAAATTCAGTATAGGAGCCGGAACAAACGGATCGATTTTGACAAATGCATTGATTTGTTGCCGTCCCCGCGTATAAATAATACTGGAAGTGTAGCCGGTGTGGCTGCGCGCGCGCCGGCACCGGCACCTACATACGACAGTTGTGACCGCGCCGCGTTGACGAATACTCTACTCGGAGCACTGCGACCTCGCCCTCCTGACATTGCCTTATCACTTATCACTAAGCTTATTGATAACAGAGTTAAAATCATCGATATGCCGATCAATATAACTAAACTGTACCGATAGCGTTCAGTCGCATCGCGTCCTTGTGATAGCCCAATATCGTGCGTGCATAAATCAGTAACTGTTTACACGGGGTGCACTGTATAGTAATTGCAAGTGTTTTGCATTTCCTCGCGTAGGACGTTGTTTACGCGGATAGTGTGTAGGCTGTGATTATGGTGCGCTGACGCCGGTGTAGTTCCTGTGGGTGTTTTAATTCCCAAAGACTGCTGTGATTGGTCGAAGATGGATCGAACAATGTATGGCAAGGTGCTGCCAGGCACTTACTATCCGTTCCGCTGCGCCATGAAGGAGAACGGAATATCGCCCGGCTGTGAGTATTAATCAATATTATATCGGTTTTATTGTGTAAAAATGGTGTAACGGATATTTATCGGTGTCTATCATTCAGCTGGTGTTTGTTTACCGTAATTACGAGTGTGGCTACAGCTGGGTGCTGGTAACATTATAACTACGTCCTCACTATCATTTCCCAGCGCTAGTGTTTATTTTCACATGCGAGTTCTTCGAGTGCATCCACGTCGAATCGTGAGACTTCTCTCTCAATGTGTGTTTATTTACTACGAAGCGTGAACCGTACAGATGTACATTTCTCTTTTGTAATTCAAGTGATGTTTGCCAGCCTGCTATTTTTGGAGTGTTTAGTTGAGCGTCTAACGGGTTGATGTGTCAACACGTTTTGTATTTCCATGATTAGTTCGCACAGCAATTTGTCCTAACTAAAACGTATGGTTGTTTAATAGTATTCAACTCAATTAAATTTTAAAAGCTGTGATGTTTATAGAGTACTTCTAGTGAAGTCATCGTTGCTGTTTGTAGTCAGGTTAATTTGGTTTCATTAGCATTAGTTGACGGGTTTGCGGTTTTGTTCCGTTCTTTTATGACGGTGGTGTCTATTCCTGGAAGTCCTCGTGGGTGGTGACCAAACTGTACAAAATCTTTTACTGTCTCTTCATCAGCTTTATAGTGTATTTCAGAAGAGACCTTGCTGTAAACAATTTATGTATGTTACCTTATCGTTTTAACATTGTTTATCACGTGTACGTTTTATGCAGTTTTCTCAAGCACATAGAATATAGGGCTACTGGTATCTTAAGTAGTCGTGCAACTCGTTTCAAAGTGTTGTGTACATAGTCTATTATGGCCAGAATCGGTGTGGAAGGCATTAGTAAGTTATCATTGTGGCCAAGCCCACGTCTGCAATTTAGCGTTTAGCTGCTAAATGTGGTATTTCATCACTAAACGGAATGTGGTGCGGTGACATTGTAAGGTCGTGGTATGTGCGAAAATGTTCTACATTGGATTATTTTGTCAAAGGTCTGATAGAGGTTGTGTGTTGGTAATTGGAAAGGTTATTAAAATAATGCATAGGATGAAAATTATTAATAGTTCTTTAAACATGATAAATATTCTATGAATATGATAGAACCGACTAGCGTGCTTACAAATGGGGACGTCCACTTATGATGTTGGTGGGTTTTTACATCCCATCTGCTTGTCCTAATTAATTCCCCTTCATAAAGGGCGTGAATTTTGTATGTCTGTGACAAGTAGCTATTTGTTGTAAGTCTTTGATGTTTACATTCAGGCGTGTTATTACACATATTGTATATGTTAAATTCTAATTATTTTTCAAAACATAAACTTAATCATAACAATAATCGATTGAATTTAGTCTATCCATGCGTTATCTTATAATTATCAACTGCATTACTGATTTAGTTGCTTGATGTGATATAAAAAATAAATTTAATCGTAATTAAAAATAGCTTAAGATATCAAAAGAAATAATAGAATTGATATATCTCGTTTATGATTTTTCTATGATCGGAAGATCTTCGGAAGTATCGTGAAGCGTATCAAATTCAGTATTTTTTGCGCGCGTGCGCTCTTTGGTCGGTTAACTAGTGTCGGCGTTATGGGAATCGCAAAATAAGTACTGAAGTTACTTGGTGATGGAGTCGGTTTATTAAAATAAATTACACGGAGGAAGATTGCCGACCGACCGATCCCAGAGATGAGAAGTTACTAACTAGCATGTACATTTGAGCAATTATAGAAACCTTGGAAAGGGTCGTGAGCGGCACGTTAAAAACTAAATCTATACAAAGGTATTTACAGCTAGGTTGCACAATAAAAATAGCACACAATAAAAATAACACAGTTAAATACATACAAAAGAACCGTCGGCATCTCAACAAAACATTAATGGCTATATTACACTAAATTCTTAAGGTTAGTATAAGCAATACACAAATTGGGCAATGAACATTTACCCTACAATAAACCATTGAAATCCTTGAATAACTAAGGAACAGGAGAATACAACACGTGCGGTGTTGCCGTGAGAAACTTAAGGCTAACGGTACATTATACTAAGTTCACTAAAGTAATACCTATAATATTAACAAATAATTAATGAAGACGCCACAGTACCCCCCTGCCAGTGATCGAGATCACGAAAGACTGGCCTGGTAGTAATCAGGAAATCGTACGCGTCTACCAGACCTTCGCGGCCCCTGCGGTTCAGGAACCTGAGGTATAGATGGCGAACATTGGGGAACTGATTCAGTTGCGGTTTGAGAACGTGAAGTGACTTCGGGAGCGAGATCTACGACAATATTAGTAGCGCTGTCCGGATGACAATTAGGATCCCTTAAAAAATAAGCTGGTTTCAGTCTATCGATTGATACCGTAACCTCGCGGCCACGTATATCTAATACGAATGTTTTATCCTTCCTAGAAATTACTCTGTATGGGCCGTCGTAAGGTTGCTGTAATGGAACTTTGACTGTATCGTTCCGCACCAACACGTGAGTAGCGTTACTAAGGTCCTTGAAAATGAAAGTGCTTTTCTGTCCGTGTTGAGTACTAGCGACAGGCTTAAGGTTATTAAAATGCGAACGTAACTCTTTAGCAAATTCAGTCTGCGCAGTTCCGTTAGTCGGATTGTCACCTAAAAATTCCCCGGGGAGGCGTAAGCTCTGTCCGTAAACTAACTCAGCGGATGTGCTTTTCAAGTCCTCCTTCCAAGACGACCTAATTCCTAGCAAAACGGTTGGGAGAATTCGCGTCCAATTACTGGTTGCATTGTGACATTTTAGTGCACTCTTTAATTGACGGTGGAAACGCTCGACCATGCCGTTAGCTGCAGGGTGATAAGCCGTCGTTCGAAAATGAGACGTACCGATCAGGGCATTGAGATCTCTGAATAGGTGTGACTCAAACTGTCTTCCTCTATCAGTTGTGATTTTAAGTGGTATGCCAAAACGAGCAATCCAATTGGAATAAAATGCACGTGCTACTGTATCAGCTTCTTGATTGACAATGGGAATCGCTTCCGGCCATCTTGTAAATCGATCTACAGCAGTAAGACAATAACGGTATCCCTCAGAATAGGGCATTACTACAATGTCAATATGTACATGATCAAATCGAGATGACGGGAGTGTAAAAGTTCCTGGCGTTGTAACGACGTGACGAGAAACTTTTGATCGTTGACAATCAATACATGCTCTGGCCCATGACTTACAATCAGAATTTATCGAGGGCCAAACAAATCGTGTAGTGATAAGCTTAGTCGTAGCCCTACTACCTGGATGGGAGGTGTTATGAAGCATATTGAAAACGGACTTTCTGAATGGTTTCGTAATAAAAGGTCTAGCTGTTAGTGTAGAGAAGTCACAAAAAATTGGTTGGTCTGACTCTGGCAAATGAACAAGACGTAATTTAAGAGACGAGTTCCTATTATCAATTAAGCTTTTAAGCTCCGCGTCATTTTGTTGCGAGAATGCAAGAGCTTTCCAGTCTATCTCAGTACATACTGACTCTATGCGAGATAGTAGGTCGGCCGTAATGTTGTCCTCTCCTTTGACGTGACGTATGTCTGTAGTAAATTGTCCAATAAAGTCTAGATATCGAAATTGTCTAGGGGAACATTGCTGATTTTTCTTCTTAAAAGCGTAAGTTATTGGTTTGTGGTCCGTAAAAATCGTAAAACTTCGCGCCTCAACGTAATGTCTAAAATGTTTGACCGCCGCGTAGATTGCGAGTAATTCACGGTCATAGGCTGAATATTTCTGTTCAGCAGGCGAAAGTTTCTTAGAAAAGAAAGCAATTGGTTGCCATTCATTGTCGATTTTCTGTTGTAAAGCCGCGCCTATGGACATGTCGGATGCGTCACTGAAAATAGCAAGTTCCGCATCGGGCTTTGGATGCACTAGCAACGTAGCTTCAGCTAAGCTGTCCTTGCACGACTCAAAGTCACGTTTAGCTTGGTCGTTCCAAGTAATAGGTACTTTCCCTTTTTTGTTGCCGCTCAGTAATTCATGTAAACTAGCTTGGCTACGCGCCGCATTAGGTACGCACCTTCTGTAAAAGTTCAACATACCTAGGAATTGGCGTAGCTGCTTTGCGGTGGTTGGTAAGGGGTAGGTACGTATTGCTTCAACCCTTTCAGGGAGCGGACGCGTACCTGCTGCTGAGACTTGATAACCTAGAAATTCAACTTCAGACTTCCCGAACACACATTTTGCGGGATTTATTACTACTCCGTATTTCCTTAACCTAACAAATACAGTCTCTAAATGTTTTAAATGTTCCGTTTCGTCACTAGATGCGATTAAAATATCATCTATGTAGCAGTACACAAAATCAAGTTCACTTAACACTTCGTCCATAAATCGTTGAAAAGTTTGTGCTGCATTACGCAAGCCAAACGTCATAAACTTAAACTCGAATAAACCGAAAGGCGTGGTTATAGCTGTCTTTGGAATGTCCTCTTCAGCGATAGGAATTTGGTTAAACGCACGCACTAGATCTAATTTTGAAAACACTTTTTTGTCACCTAAACACTGAGCGAAGTCTTCAATATGTCGCACTGGGTATTGATCGGGCACTGTTCTATCATTCAAACCACGATAGTCACCGCAGGGCCTCCACTCGTCTTCACACTTAGGAACCATATGTAGCGGTGAAGCCCACGAACTTTTCGACGGTTGAGCGATGCCTAATTTTAACATCGACTCGAACTCTTTCTTCGCTGCTATAAGGCGGTCCGGAGCTAGACGTCTAGGCTTCTGTGCAACCGGTTGACCGGGTGTAACAATTATGTGGTGTTGAGTGTTGTGCTTGACCGTTTTCTGCATGGTCCCATCAAGGCGAGTAATGTCGACATATTGTGCTAACAGATGGTGGTACGGCGTTTCACCGTTAATTGTTTTGACCGACTCGGTTTCGTACCCAACTACCTGTCCATTAACGGTACACTGGGTAGTTGCATCTACAAGTCGTCGATTGCGCGCATCGACCATTATATTATAATGCGCTAAAAAATCGATGCCAATTATTGGTTTCGATACATTTGCCACCACGAACATCCACGGGAAATCTCTGCGTAGGCCTAGGTTAAGCGTCAGTGGAATCGTACCATATGTAGCGATCTGTGTGCCATTAGCGGCTACTAACCCATAGGCAGACATTTGGCGAGCCGTATGGATCAGTGCCTTTGGATAAACGCATAGGTCTGCACCGGTATCGACAAGAAAATCTACCTTGCTGCTTTTGTCCTTTATAAAAATGCGGCGTGTCGGTGGCTGGGAGTTTGCGTCATCCGCCACTAATGACCTCCGCTCGCGTTTCCCACCGGTGGTGATTTGTATGCGCAGGGTTGCACACACTTCTTTGCTGCAGGGCCGAATTTATGGTGGTACCAACACTTCCACCCTTCTGGTCTCGACCTTGATCGGCCTCTGGAGTGGCTGCGACTTGACCTTGATCGGGAGCGGCTGCGTTCTCTGGATACTCGTAACTCGTCTAACTGGGCCTGCATTTGCGCTAGTAACAACCCTATTTGTCCGTCAGGCGGCGCTGCGGGCTCTTGTTGCGCAGCGGTTACAGTGGCGCAGATATTTCGGCTAGATCGTAGCTGATGGTTTTCGTGGATGAGGTCTGCCATCTCCGCAAGGTGATTCAGCGTGGCATCCGTCTTGGTTATCACCGCGTTCTGCATGTCGTGAGCCAAACCTTTCATCCAGATTGCTCGTAGGACGTCGTCCGTTACCGTAGACCCGGCAAGAGTCTTTAGGTGCCGCAAAAATTGTGATGGCGTGCGGTCACCGATCGCCTGGTCATCGAGCAAAAGCCGTGTTTTTTTAATTGTTGAGTCACCAAACCTTGTCAGCATTGTTTGTTTGACGTGTTGGTATGCATCTCCTTCAAAAGTCGGCAACCCGGTTAATATGTCGGTGAGCTCTTCCATTGCTTCAGTGTCTAGGGCGCGTACAACGCATTCCGTCATCAAACGCGTGCACGTTACTCCTGCTAATGCCATTATACATTCTGCTCCGCCAAACCATACTTCTGGCTTGGCCGGATTAAATGGCTTTAACACAACTTGACGTGTATTCGCAGCAGGTTGGGGTTGGTCTTCACCGGCCATTTTGTAATATATTTTATATAATATATTTCTTCCGTGATAAACTAACACTCGTCCGCGCACAGTTTTCACGATACCGCGCACTAACCGAAGCACTAGGTAACCTGTTGTCTCACGATAGAGATCACGTCGGGGTCACCACTTTTGCGCGCGTGCGCTCTTTGGTCGGTTAACTAGTGTCGGCGTTATGGGAATCGCAAAATAAGTACTGAAGTTACTTGGTGATGGAGTCGGTTTATTAAAATAAATTACACGGAGGAAGATTGCCGACCGACCGATCCCAGAGATGAGAAGTTACTAACTAGCATGTACATTTGAGCAATTATAGAAACCTTGGAAAGGGTCGTGAGCGGCACGTTAAAAACTAAATCTATACAAAGGTATTTACAGCTAGGTTGCACAATAAAAATAGCACACAATAAAAATAACACAGTTAAATACATACAAAAGAACCGTCGGCATCTCAACAAAACATTAATGGCTATATTACACTAAATTCTTAAGGTTAGTATAAGCAATACACAAATTGGGCAATGAACATTTACCCTACAATAAACCATTGAAATCCTTGAATAACTAAGGAACAGGAGAATACAACACGTGCGGTGTTGCCGTGAGAAACTTAAGGCTAACGGTACATTATACTAAGTTCACTAAAGTAATACCTATAATATTAACAAATAATTAATGAAGACGCCACAGTACCTGGTCGGCAACCCGGTTAATATGTCGGTGAGCTCTTCCATTGCTTCAGTGTCTAGGGCGCGTACAACGCATTCCGTCATCAAACGCGTGCACGTTACTCCTGCTAATGCCATTATACATTCTGCTCCGCCAAACCATACTTCTGGCTTGGCCGGATTAAATGGCTTTAACACAACTTGACGTGTATTCGCAGCAGGTTGGGGTTGGTCTTCACCGGCCATTTTGTAATATATTTTATATAATATATTTCTTCCGTGATAAACTAACACTCGTCCGCGCACAGTTTTCACGATACCGCGCACTAACCGAAGCACTAGGTAACCTGTTGTCTCACGATAGAGATCACGTCGGGGTCACCACTTTTGCGCGCGTGCGCTCTTTGGTCGGTTAACTAGTGTCGGCGTTATGGGAATCGCAAAATAAGTACTGAAGTTACTTGGTGATGGAGTCGGTTTATTAAAATAAATTACACGGAGGAAGATTGCCGACCGACCGATCCCAGAGATGAGAAGTTACTAACTAGCATGTACATTTGAGCAATTATAGAAACCTTGGAAAGGGTCGTGAGCGGCACGTTAAAAACTAAATCTATACAAAGGTATTTACAGCTAGGTTGCACAATAAAAATAGCACACAATAAAAATAACACAGTTAAATACATACAAAAGAACCGTCGGCATCTCAACAAAACATTAATGGCTATATTACACTAAATTCTTAAGGTTAGTATAAGCAATACACAAATTGGGCAATGAACATTTACCCTACAATAAACCATTGAAATCCTTGAATAACTAAGGAACAGGAGAATACAACACGTGCGGTGTTGCCGTGAGAAACTTAAGGCTAACGGTACATTATACTAAGTTCACTAAAGTAATACCTATAATATTAACAAATAATTAATGAAGACGCCACAGTACCTCTCCAGACGGGTGTTGTGTCTGGCGGGCAATTGCCCAACGTTTGATGTTGGGAAATTGTATCTATTCTAATCGCGCGGTAAACTCTGCTTGCGAGATGCAGGATTTGTGTGACGTCAGTATGACGCGTTGTTCGCATGTGGCGTTGTAGATACCGCTACATCACTCCCCTCGGGGTACTGTGGCGTCTTCATTAATTATTTGTTAATATTATAGGTATTACTTTAGTGAACTTAGTATAATGTACCGTTAGCCTTAAGTTTCTCACGGCAACACCGCACGTGTTGTATTCTCCTGTTCCTTAGTTATTCAAGGATTTCAATGGTTTATTGTAGGGTAAATGTTCATTGCCCAATTTGTGTATTGCTTATACTAACCTTAAGAATTTAGTGTAATATAGCCATTAATGTTTTGTTGAGATGCCGACGGTTCTTTTGTATGTATTTAACTGTGTTATTTTTATTGTGTGCTATTTTTATTGTGCAACCTAGCTGTAAATACCTTTGTATAGATTTAGTTTTTAACGTGCCGCTCACGACCCTTTCCAAGGTTTCTATAATTGCTCAAATGTACATGCTAGTTAGTAACTTCTCATCTCTGGGATCGGTCGGTCGGCAATCTTCCTCCGTGTAATTTATTTTAATAAACCGACTCCATCACCAAGTAACTTCAGTACTTATTTTGCGATTCCCATAACGCCGACACTAGTTAACCGACCAAAGAGCGCACGCGCGCAAAAGTGGTGACCCCGACGTGATCTCTATCGTGAGACAACAGGTTACCTAGTGCTTCGGTTAGTGCGCGGTATCGTGATAAACTAACACTCGTATTGGGCAATGAACATTTACCCTACAATAAACCATTGAAATCCTTGAATAACTAAGGAACAGGAGAATACAACACGTGCGGTGTTGCCGTGAGAAACTTAAGGCTAACGGTACATTATACTAAGTTCACTAAAGTAATACCTATAATATTAACAAATAATTAATGAAGACGCCACATATTTTTATCGATTTGTGAATTCCGTGAATAATTGAAAATTGCAGAGGCCAATAGGTGATCTGCTAGGTCGTGTACTGTCCCTTGTCCGATAGAAATTCAAACAGCCCACTAACTAGTTTTATTATATCTTTTTAGCATTAAAACAATGTTTTTAACGTCTAAACGAACTGAATTTCGGTACATGTAGTTCGTTTTGACGTTAAAAACATTGTTTAAAATGTATATTATTAAAGGAAAAACTTCTACTATCATAACTACGGATAAGAATCTGTTAAATACATTCGTTGTAAATCCAAATTATATAAATAGGGTCGAATTGGGCCGCTAGGTAAAATAGGGTCCCTCAAGGCACAAGCACAGGTACAAGATATTTATTTAATTTTTGATAACTCAAGATAGGTTACTATAAGTAACGAAGACAACTTATTTATATCAATGCTCAATTACTAACATATGTTTAACACTCTACAAAAGGCAAATAATATTCATGACACGGTTTAAATACTCGTGATTTGGAGGTACTCATGCGGCATATATTTGGTTCATTTTGATTGTTTCTAGTACTTTCTAGCAATTCCTCGACAAATCCTACGATTTAAATTAGTATAAACACCAAATTCGTCTATTTATTTTCTTCTAAACCTCTTATCATTCTTGTGATCACCTAATAACCCAAGTGATTGATACACGGTATTGATTAGCCGCTCTTAGACATAACCATTAATTGCCCTCACTTAAGATTATCATATCTGAATATCCCTATAGTCGCATAGCCTTATATCATTTCATAATTTCAATCGATTATTTTATTTGGACCTCTCAGCCTCCACCATAAACCAATTCTTCATCTACCATTTTACGATGCTCTCAGAATCTGTGACAAACACGTTTAATATCTATTTTATAGACACATAAACGATATTGAATTTGTCGTAGCACATAGTTATTGTATTAGTAATTAACGCAAGGTCACGACACTCAAAAGGATTACATAAAGCCGCGGACGCCATGTGATTTACATATGTGTGTCATGCATGCGCGTACGCATACACTTGTGATTTAATACTATCTGTTTTATTGTACTGATATTCAAAAGATTTATTTAGAGTACACACAGAGAGACAGGGAGAGTCGGAACATCTGTTTCGATTAGGACAAGTTTTCAATGGTGTACAACGATTAAACTAATATTATTGATTGAGATTGTTACAGAATTTTAAAAGACAACACTTTCATCTTCAATTATCCATTTATTTAACGTATAAATTAAGCAAGAATAAATATAATTCAAAAGAATGACAACCTTGGCACAGTCGCCACATTGAAATCGGAAAGACGATTCATCTTGAGGGAAACAAGTTTTCATTGAATCGTGTCTCTGTATGATATAAGATATAAAAGGTAGATAAAGCCGCCTCGACATCGACCTTTGTGAGGTCATGACATAATGTCGCTTGCACAGATGGATATTATTAAGAATCAAGTCCTGAATGACCAGTTACACCTGGGTGAGAAACAAGTGAGACGGAAAAGGACGCTGGGCCATCCTTGACTTTACTTGATTCAGAGAGATATGAATAGTTTTAAAACGTTGAGGAAGTAAATGAAGTGCCAACGTGTTTGGATTTATCACACACTGTTGTTTGCCAATATTTTGTAAGAACACCAAGAAGAGCGTTGAATGGCACATGAGTTCTTTTGAAATGATGGAATGCCAATTACTGTTTGACTTATTTCAATAAACATTCAGCTGTTGTATTAAATACATACTAGCTTCTGCCCGGAACTTCGTTCGCGTTGAAGTCGTAAGATGCACAATGCCTATACTTATATAATAGCCACATTTTTATAAAACTCTTTGTTGCTATTACTTCGTCTTTGCTTAGCGTTCTTTTTGGCTTTTTGTCTTTTTGCTCGGCTCCTAAGGGTCCTAGCGTGATGTTAAAACTGGAAATTTATATGTCGCCGTGTGTACAAACACATACCTACATAATATTACAATGTATTAGAACTTTTTAAACTATATCATAATTATTCTTGTAATCTATGCCCGCTACTTTGTCCGCGTGAATATTCTTAAGCCCCCGACCCAGCCCGTAGCATCGCATCTCCTGCCCGCGCTTTTACATCGTCTTCGCTTAGCATTCTTTCCGACTTTTTCTTTTTGCTCGGCCTGATATTAAATAGCCTATAACCTTCCTCAAGAATTAGGCTATCAAATCCAAAAAGCTTTTTTCAAATCCGACCGGTAGTTCCAGAGATTAGCGCGTTCAAACAAAAAACAAACAAATTTTTCAGCTTTTATTAGTATAGATGTAAGTTACGATTGGTGATTAATCTCTATTCTGTTCATTTTACATCCACAATACTGCGGTAATAGTAAGGTAACACGTTTATGCAACTGTCGGCCATATGTTATTTCATTGATTCTCCCAACTCGATTGTTAATTCACAGAACGTTTTCATATCTATTTCTATGCCTATAGCAGTACCAAAGACTGGCCATAGAGAATTCATTATCATTTCAATATTTATGCAAATGTTGTTCATTTATAATCTGCCCTAAACCAGAGTCTAATTAAAACCTCAATACATAAAGATTGATCAGTACAGAATGAATTGTCGTTTGCCTTCATTAGCTTAGCTGCTTAGAGTTTCTAGATCGTAATGATGATCAGACTATGTCCCTTTCGCTGGAGAATCCCAAATGGCTGTGCACCGGCATCCTTAGCGATCTAAACAACTCCTTTGACGCTGCAATAAACGTGAACTATAGATTTACCGTCAATACGAAAAGAAGAAGATCGTAAAGACTTCAAAGATCAAACATTAAAAGATTTTAAAACTATCCAAAGAAACAGCTGGATTAATGAATTGCAGTTTAATTAAACAAGCTGAAACAACGTAAACAGAAACTGCCTTGACAAAACAGGTAGATACTGTAAATGAAGTCAAGGCATTCGCTAAATATTTTAGCAGCTTATACTTTTAAATCTGTTGTCACTGGTAATTAACTTTACAATGAATTAAAACATATGTGGCACCATTGTGTGGCACATTGTCAAGTTTACGCCAGTTTCGCGCCAAACCCGGGTCGTCTAGTTTTAAATTATCATAGACACGGAATGCTCATCCAGATTTCCATATTAGTGGCCAGTGTTACGACAATACACGTTTACAGCCGGCCTCTGACTCAGATCTCCATGGAAGGCCAGACGAAAGGGTCCAAATATGGTCGTACATTAAATGGCCCGTAAATCTCTCGGGTTCTGTATCACCTTCATACGAAGGGAGGTCTCTTTTCAAGATCACTATGTGGTTTATTTATTTTTTTACAGAGTTAAATGAATTATTTTCATTAAAGCTGTGTGTTTTCCAAAGGTTGTCTTTAAAAGATCGATCTTATAAAAGTTTCTATGTACATGTCTGTAATTTATATGGTGTACATAATAAAGAGTATTCTATTCTACGCTTTTTTTTGTTGTTTTCTCTGATGATTCGTTTACCAGTCCTGTGGCAATATGAATCATATTATTTGAAGTTTTTGCTTCAGAAAAAGTGTACCTCATTAACCTTCTTTTGCATGTTTCCATTCTGAGGTATTAAGGTTTCCTCCAAGTCAATTTCGGACTTCACTATGATGTGATTTAAGCTAATCATCAATTGTTGTGTCTCTATATTCTTAGGGCTATTATTTTATCGCTACTTGTTAATTCTATCTTGGGAAACGACAGTAACGTTAGCCGTTGGTTGTATTTTGAAAGACGTGAATAATTCTCGTAATAAATGTCTTAAGCCAGTAAATACTATTATCAAAAGGATAAAAATGGTTTTATGTCTTTTATACTATCGTACTTGCTACTTCAGGTACTTATGAAAAATTGGGTTAGTCCACTTCTTGGTCATTGTATCCTGACACTAATCGAGTCCAGTTAACGCAAGTGCCTGGTGAGTTGATACCAAAAGTAAGAAAAATTATATAATTCTCATACGTCCGATCTAGATGTTTTCATTGGATAAATCACTTAAACTCAAACCATTCATTTAAAGTAAACCAATTACAGGCATCATGAATAGCCAAGGGGTCGGTCAGTCAGAAAGATGATCATTGCAGTCCTCTATCAAGGTGCCATTGAAATATAGTGAAATAAAGAAAAATTGCAAAGAACTTGTTTTTACCTCTGATAGCTATTGAAAAGAGCCTGTTATGAAAATATACGTGCTAGGCATATATGTTTCTGTAACCCAAGAGCCGTATACATTACGTGACGATTCGTCTCCGTCATTACAAGTAACGGTACCCTACGTGCAGGTATTTGGAAACGTATTCACTTCATTAGGTTCATTGTCCAAATCATTGTTGACTCTGTCTTACCGAAAATGGTAATATTATGAAACGTGAAAATGAATAGCTTCACTGTTATTATATGAGTCACTTGCTTGCTTAACATTAACCCATATTTAGTTTAAATTCCCAAACTTTGCGTGTTCAATGCCATGTTTCATCGGACAGTCGCTTATGTTTAATTACGGGTAGGTTATTAAACATGGGCTCGTTTTGTAACATCATTCTTCATCAATACTGATCCATTACTATTATCTTCATAATTTGAAATCCATTTTTAAATATTAGTGACTCCATGTTTAAGAATAACACGTAGTCAATTCGTTATGGTGTCTACTCTGGTTTTTGCTGAATTGTCTTTCTAAGGAGTACATTACTAAAGCCATTGTGGACCAATTTGTACGCTGAACTCTATATTTGGAGTACAAAGACTCACAAATTAGCAGCATGCAAGACCAATATTTGGCGATACGACATTGAACCTCTAGTCCTCCTGACAAGTTCATTCAACTATCTGAGAATTTAGATCCATTATTAGACTCTCCTTCAAACAAAACCTTGTTTAAACAGAAAATCATTCACCGTAGAAATTATCGTTTCATTTGCATATTAGATGTGTTGTTTAACATCTAATCCTGCTAATAAAGGCTTGATTCAATCGCCAATTTGGCTCACATTTCCACACAATGTTACTCTTCAGGAATTAATTAGTGCGTCTGAGTTACCGGCATTTGAACTCCTGGTATGCGAGCTTGTTTGCACTGAGCTATTTTAGCTCCAATTTGTACCTGAATTATATTTCCTGATTCCATATTTGTTCCTGTGTTACGCTTTGATGTTGATCTAGTGTTAAGTAATTAACATTTCCGCATATTATTTTCCTTTTATTTTTCAGTAGGGTTTAACAGTGGCAATTTATTATAGGCTAATAGTTATCACTTTCATTAGTTTGATTACTTGTTCACCGTCACGGATGATCAATTTCAACTAAATCAGACTACGTCGAGAAGTAAAAGGACGCGATAATGTAGGATGGCGAATTTGTTCGGACCCAGAAGGTCATTACAAATTGCAACTCCCAACAAGTGCAGAGTTAACGGAGGGAAGCAAGCAATTTATATATAAACGTTTCTCTATCATTTCACCCCAGTTTACCTTTGTATGTTCTCGATTGGGTACAATGGCCTGTGGTTGCAGATCTACTTAATTTATTTAAGATCTATTTTTTCTCTTAAGGACATTAGAAATACCATACAACTCAAGAATCTTAATCACCCGACTTCAAAAGCTTCTCCCTACCAGTAATTTATTTAAAATTCTGTTTGTCAACATTGTTAAACCCTTCGATATTTACGAGTAAGATCATTAGAACACAAATGGGCACAGAAATAAAGTAGTTTGTCCCAGTTCCTGTATCCAGCTGACCAGAAAAAAAACACGTTGCACAAATTGTTATCTAACGTTAGTTTCACGATATTTACAGTATCGTTAATCGTGTTTATAGATGGCATGTTGAAAGTCTTTCAAAGTCCGTAGACTCAATATTTATTGGAACCTGACTGGAGAATTTTGAGAAATGGGATGTCCTTACTAAATATTATTTTATAGCCGGCCATTCAGTTTTATTAGTAGAAGTGATAGAAATATTAGATATTACATTGATTTAGATGTAGCAGATGGTGTTATTTTAATGATAATCATGATGGTTAAAATCCAATTCAGATAACACGAAATTCGTTAATGATCGTTGATATGATCGGTGATCGTTCATAGATTTCTTTTTCTACGTTTATACAATGTGGAATTAAACTTCGTATAAGTTTAATTTATTGTCGTCTCCACCTTGTGTGTTCTTTTAGTATTTTGCTACTGAATGACGGTTAAAACTTTCGTAGAATATAGGTCAGATAGGCAGTCGCTCCATTGAAAATACTAGATCCGGATGAAGCTGCATCCGGGTAGACTGGAACCCGCCCCCAAAATAGTTGGGAAAATCCTAGGGAGATGATGAATAAGAATAGTGACCTTAATACACAATTTTCGTGATAGAATGGGAAGCTGTTTCTATGATTTAGAACACTTGATAAAGACGTCAAAAATATTCGTGATAGAGAATTTACGGAGCCTGTATCTAACACCATTCCGACGATTAACTTTGGGATTACTATCTACGAATTGTTTGGTGGCTCGCAAAAATTAATTGCCTATTGAAGATGATACTGAATGCAAATGATAAAATTTTGATCCTCAATGAAAAGTTAATGAAAAACTTGTCAATGAAAGGTCATTGGCTCCGGCATAATGTGCGGCAATTAATTGTGACAATTGGCAGAGTGCCCATTGGGTTTTAATTTGCGACAATCATTTGAATATTTTCCTATCTTGCAACACTATTGGTTTACGAGCCAAGATAAAATATTCCAGTTTTAAAGACACAGCTCTTTAAAATTAATTCATAAAGCTTTACGGTAGAAAACATTGGACTGAATTGAAAGGTTTTCAACTCTTTCGTGTTACGAAACTTTACTCAGAAAGTGTTTTGCTAATCGTATTTTTGAACATTCACGCTTTCATCTCTTAACACTCATTATCTACTCCACATATTTCTAGTCTATCTTTAATTCAGTCAAGTTAAAATATTTCTTCATTACAACATGTGAGAGGTTTAACTAGGCATTCCAATCAACGATTCCAATAATTAAAATTCTGTTGCCAAAATGTAATGACTCCCTACATCCGGCTGCTCATCATAATTCTAATCACGTATAAGTAAGTGGTTTAATAGTAAATAATCTATCAGTAATCAGATACATTCTTGCATATTGATGACTGAATTTGTTTCTAGATTAGCTTTCATTTCTACTATTTGTTGGTTACTTAACTATTGCGTTAAGTATTTGATATCATTATATTCTTTTACACTTCAAAATATTCCACTGCTTATCGTATCTACATCGTCTTCTGTTTGTCTTTCAAATAAATTGTATTAATAAAAGTCTAATGATTTACTGTGGTATTTCAAATTTATTCCATTGACATTTGCTTCTTTATCATTTATTATTTCTATAATATCGTTTTCTTGTAATAATATCTCGCGTGTTTAGAAATAATTTGTTTAAGCTTCTATTCCGTCAGGTTCTATACATAGATTATGTCATCGTTTTGTAGATTTGCTATCAGTTCCAATCAGGCTAATATGCTTTTAGCTTTCAGCAGAGCCCTGACCCAGCCCTGCTTTGCTGATCTAAATGAATCGCGTCGAGGGATCCATTATTTGCATTTGACAAATTGTCCATTTGTCCTCGACTACCAGTGACCAAGGTCGCATCTATTGGATTGGAAAAGTAATTTAGGGCTTCTGTAGGTAGAATTGATACAAATCGTTTACTATTCTTCTTTTGTTCATGAGGATCTATTTAGATTTAAAATATCCCCCCAGTTTATAAATAAAATTGTTTTTGTTGTTGCTAAAAACAGGATGTACCCAAATTAACACATCACGCTGTTATAAATCATAAACCTTAGTTCTGGCATTTTTTCCGATCTGTAGTCAAGTTCTTATAAAAGCGACCACATCTAGCATAAGCATTACGAATTCTTTGAGGATAGCTTAGCTTAATTCTGAAACGAAAATAAAGTTAGTAATAAAACATACTACAGTTCAAAACAAACACCAGTCGATATATATATTCGGCAAAATCCGGCAGAATAGACCGGTGCATATACGAACGCATGCTAACTAAATTGGAATAATGTGCAGAAGGATTACGACTTCGTAAATTGAAGATGGAAATAAAATTAAAGTCAGCAATTCAGGTGGTTACTAAAACGAAGATTTTTTGCCAATAATTCTTTTTATTACGTAGACCGTGGTCATAGATGTTTCGGTGAACAACCTCATTTCGTTGTTGTTACTAGCCAAATGTTTTCCGCCGGTCCCTTTATTTTTGTCACCACTTATTCGTACATCTATTAATGGCTTCGTGAAAAAGCATAATTTGTCAATTTTCCAGACAACGCTTTCCGTTTAATATTATATTAGCAGTTCAGCTGTTGTTTGTCCAGGAATAGTTTGAAGAGCCCATTTGTCTTCTCTATTTTGAATGCAACTAATTATATTATTGTTGTTTCTTTCTTCTCTGCCAATATGTATACTAGCTTTTCGTAGTTCAGTATGCGGCCTTTTAGATAACTGGTAGATGTTGTATACAGCGCCATCTATGTTTGTCTAGGAAAACTTCAGCCTTTACCCACACCGCAGCGAAACATATGATTCATACTACTTTATGAAACCGTCGACCAATAAGTTCTATCTTGATCATTCAGATGGCGCTTGTAACTTTTTAGATAATCATAAAAAGCTTGATAAAAAAAAATACTTTTCTTTTAGCTATTTGTTTTTTTCCTGTGTATCCTTTTCAGTTTGTTCTTCTATGTATTCCTTTAGAACATAATTAAAGGCTGTTTTAAATTGTTTAGTACCGTGGTTTGTTAATTTGTGATCGATCGTTATCACAGTGGCGCTTGTGATGTCACGGGTGCATTAACCCTTGCAGTGCCGCGTCGAATGTACCCGCCCGCCCACGTCCCCGGGAAAACTGCAATGTCAGTCGCGGATCCTTGAACCCTAGCGGCTACACAGTTTAGTGTTTACATCGCTTCTAGACTAAGTTTTGGCTAAACAATAGTTAACATACTGTATAGTGTTTGTACTGTAGTACTAGTGTTTTCAGAAACAGGTTGTTCAGTTGAGTCAATTAAAATTTGTTGAACATTCGGCCCTATGACTAACGATTGATCTGCGGGAAGTTCCTTAGCTCCAACCAGTAACCACCCACACGATTCAATAAAGGATGGTACATAAGTACATGGTTACGCCCGGTTGCCAATACTAGTTATCCCGACTTATACGAAACATATGGCGGCAGCTCGCATTCCAGCGCGAACATTCTGGAATAACGCAGTTCTGTTATAATCTTCGTGGAAAAGCCTGTGTTTGATAGTATCAGTGACTTTTGGAATTTCTCTAAGGACTGTGCTGGTGACGTCATCGACGCCATAATGACGGGTAAGTGACAGCCATTTTTGGTAAATAGGAATGTCGGGTCGTTTGATGATTATGCTAATTACCGTTTCATGTTTTCATTTGATTATTTCGTATTAGGAGTGCTCATGGACTCTCCGCTCTTTATGGAAAGGCCTTGATGGAGTTTATGGTGTTTTAAATCGGCATCTGTTCTTGAAATGTTTTATGAATAGTTTATCCTACTAATATGTATTATAAACGCGAAAGTTTGTATGGATGGATGGATGGATGTTTGTTACTCTTTCACGCAAAAACTACTGAACGGATTTGGATGAAATTTGGCACAGAGATAGTCTATAACCAGGTTTAACACATAGGATACTTTTTATCCCGATACTCCCACGGGATCGAATCCTATGCGGGTGAAACCGCGGGCGCAGCTAGTACTAATATAATTTGATAGTTTCTTACAGCTTTCTGACGCAAACTTCTTGTTACTCTGTGTGTGGTTACAGTGTTTGAGTTTTATGTGTTGTTCTGTGAAGTTCATGAGCTATTTCAATGCTTTCAAAATCAGATTGATGTTTCTGTAGATATTTATTTCGTTTGAAACCCCTCGTTATTATTAAACTACTAATAAAAAAGCACCTTTGCAAATATACAACCAGATTTTTGCTCATTGGAAAGTATTATCTTAACTCATAAGGTATCCGTTAATTCTCAGGCATTTCAATATGTAGTCAAATATCTAATCAATACAAAGAATTAAGCAAAGATTTGAAAGGGTCGAAGCTCGAAGAATGACTGACAACCTTCAAGTCCTTTAAAATATTCTTCACTTATGAAGGGTCCGTAACTCCATACATCGTAGACAGTACATCATTTAACTTGCAAGACGTCCCTGATGTATAGGGTACATTAATACATTTCCTACCTTCTCCCGCCAAAGGGCGAAAGATAAAACATATTGCCGAGTCATAAAAGATAATGATCCACTAATAAATAAACGTCCACCTGTCATGGCGGCGACTCGGCTTTGAGAAATAACAGCAATCAGTGTGTCAAACGCGTCAAATCGGTCCGCGGATCCGCTGTCCCTCCAAGTATGGGTGCGCCGGCGCAACGGACTCGCGGGAAAATGCACTCATTACCTCGGCTAGATCGTGCCCTTTATTTTCTGGACGTGTTTCAATGCTTGAATTGTTTTGTAGTGCATTTTGATTGGCTATAAAGACGGATTCGTAGATGGGTGTAGAGAATAGGGTGGAAGGACCTTTTTTAGGAAATGGTTTTTTTTTGCAGTAATACGAGCTGGTTGGTTTGTGGGAGGCCACTTACGATTTTTCTCTACTCTTGAATTTCGTATATAATTCGTTTGAAAGGACCAGACTTAATATCATCATCATCTGCGTAGCCTTTTCCCAACTATGTTGGGGTCGGCTTCCAGTCTAGCCGGATGCAGCTGAATACCAGTATTTTACATGGAGCGACTGCGTATCTGACCTGCACAACCCAGTCACTGGGTAATACGATACCCCTTGTTAAGACTGGTTGTCAGACTTTACAGGATCAGACATAATACCATCTAGAAAAATATTGCTGGAATTTTGGAGGCTCTGAAAAATACCAAGTAACTTAGCCTTTGTCAGTAGGGTGCGTCTCATATCATATAAAGTTATTTGGTATATTTTCATTTCAATAACGTTCACAAGATATAATAAACGTGAGTTTATACCAACTGTTGATATAATTTCTTTAGATATAACATTTATATACTCTAAAACTTATTTCGTATAATGTTATTGGATATAACGTTTATTTAATCGAAAATCATTAGGCCTATCGTTTAAAATATATAATATTGATACCATTTTTATGGTTAACACCCCGATTTTAAAGTAAAACGACTCGGATGGGTTATATTAATTTAGGAGGTTAAGGCGGGAGCGGAGCGGAGTGCCAGGTCCCCTCTATGTTGGAGAATCATTTGGGTTAGGTTTGGTTAGAACAGTGACCATTAACGCGCGAAGGAGAACGAGTGAAGCGAGCGTGCTGCGGGAGCGGCGTGACAGAAACGAACCGCTGCAAAACCGACTCCACGTAGTCTTCTCTGCCCTACCCCTAGAGTGTTATTTAAAATCGTGTAGGCGCGGAGGGGCAAGGCGGCCCGCGAGCTGAGGAGCAGGTGGTTTTAACACTCGCGTGGTGAGCGTGAAACACATCTGCGACGATAAACTCGCATGGGACCGCTGGAGCCCCGCAGCGCTGGAGCCGTGATAGAAACCATGCCTGCTGCATGTTTGCTTGCATGCTGCATCAATGGTGTATGCTTGTTTGCATGCCTGCTGCATGCATTTTCATATATTTCAGTTCTTATCAAGTGCCATTGATATAAATTTTTTCATTTAAAATACCATTGTTCACGATCATACCAAGAAGTCGTAAACGTCGCTACAATTCACTATCTACGATTTATTCACTTTTATGAATCATATTTCTATTTCGAGCACCAGTAATATTGATGCTTTTAACTCTTTTTTTACATCTTTAGTGTGTATAAACAAATTAGTAACACCAGCTTCATTGGTTAGATTTTTTTTTTTTTTCAATTTATTTTGTTTTTTTATGCGTACGCCCTAGAGCCACTCCATGCCAGTGTGCTATTTAAACCTTCAGTCATACCAAACCTATTTTAATTCAGTGCTGTGTATGCACAATGTACGCATACTAGGTATTTCAAGAGTACATGGTACACGTCTTGAGGTTGAATAAAATCAAGATGGCATCATCGTACTTGAATGCCAAGCTTATCGCAGAAATGCTCTAGTACTCAAAAGTAATCTCGATGGCTCTATTTATTTCTAAACAAGAAGCGAGTTATCAAATCGATTATATTTTTTTGCATGGTATCACCCCGAGCTTACACTGAGTTTTAAACCAACTCAAAACATGCTGCTTGTGTGTTTTTGATCATCTAAGCCTCTTACATGAGCAATGCTCTCTTTTTCCAGTAAATGCTCTTCATTGTCTTTAAATATTCGTTAAAACTTTACTTCAGACATATCGATCTCGATTTACAACCCTACTCATATATACTATCTACAAAACTAGCTAGATCTAGCTAGCTCCCTAATAGGCTCACTATTAGGGAGTCAGCAGGCACTCTCACCGACATTTCTACTATTTTCACCATTAGCATTAGAAAGAAGTCTGCAACCATTGAACCATCGTCCCATGCACCAACGGGGGGTGAACTGTATACGGCATAGACGACACGCCTCCCGTGATATCAAACACGTATATGTTCCCAGCCAATTTGTACCGGTGGCTTTTAATTAGGTAAAAAAAACTAACGTTACTTACCTGTTTTCATGCGATCGAGTAGTTTCTCATGGGGCCAGCATGTGATCGTGATCATATTTGGACGTCATTAATTTTTTATTTATTTATAACATACGTATACATTCCGGTCGATTGAAAGTTTCGATAGAGTGGAAGCTTGCGTAGATCGCGTGATTTAAGTTCCCATGGAAGCTTTCAAGTATGCTTTGGCTATTTCCTATTGAATTTACGAAATCGATCAATGAACTTTTCTTAGAATCATTCTAAACCTTAGCTTCTTCTAACTGTGTAAAATATTGAGAATTTGTTATATGTCGAATGAGAAACAGAGCACTTAAAAGTTATACAGAATCCCTCTGCACTTGACCGCTCATCTGCTATATGTAAGTCAACTATTATGATAAATGCATCTAGTTCACATTTAGTAATGCTCACATTGATACTTGTTTTATGTTTCCTGCCAAAGGAAGTCATAAGACCTTATGAACTTTTCGTCGTTACAATAGTAATAATATACGCTTCTTCCACAGAAATACCACCAATATCAGTTTCTAAAGCTCCTATAATATTGCAATTACAGTCGGCTACTTTATTCGCTGTTTTAGACGATAAATTGTCCCGCATTAATCGTATATCTGGGAACAATTGGCTATAAATTGTAGTATCTGTTAACTGCAATATACTCACGGTGCGAAATGAATGGAGCTAACTAGTGTTGTCACTCAAGATAACGCTTTATGTATAAATGACCTCACACTGTGCTGCTTCAATTAAAAGCTTAGTGCATCACTGTCTGTGGTCAGATTGTTATGTAAGGTCTGCGACTGGCGCCTCTATTGAACTCTTAATAAAACTGTTTGTTTTGTTTCATTTACAACCTATGGGTGTCTAGGATTGTTTATTTACTGATTTATTTTTGCTTGCGAATTTGATTTGTAGTCTTTATGCCTATTTTGCTGTTTCTGTCATGTGCATTGCATTCTGTATTACTGGCTCAAGTATTAAGTGGATTGATTTGAACTTTGAACCACTTAAACTTCTAATTATAGATGTGAGTTTGATATAATAAAAGTGCCATCTACCGTTTAATTTGCTTTATCCATTTCATGGACCTACTTGACCCCTGTATCATAGTAATGTCTGACATATTTTAGAAACCCAAATATGTTTTTTATTGCTTTTAATGTTAGTCAATATATTGAAGAAACTTTTCAAATGACCGCGATTATATGCTCCATAGTTAGATATCAGTGAAGAGAGTGGTCGTAAAACTTATCAATACAAATGACTTGACGATTTAGAAGTTTTCGATGGGAATTACTTCTTTACCCGATTAGGCAAACATATTTTAATGGCTTTTTTGTACCAGGAATTAAACTCTTGTCTCTAAGGTAGTTCTAAGAGAGGTCCAAACCATTTTCTTAACTAATTACACTCATACCGCTTCTTACTGCTTTGTTCATCAATGGAACTAATGGTATCTACAGCTACAAAAACGTGTTACAAGTACAGTAAGTACTTGTAACATATCATTAGCATCGTACAAAAACAAGTGTAGATAACAATCTTCTCCTTTAACTACGGTTGCCCTACAATTTGCGCGGCTGACCAGAGGCAAGTTACCAAAAATAGTGGTCACCCACTCGCGCCCGACCAGGAAACGAATACACCTCTTTATGGATAAGTAATGCTAATCGGATATTTGGAATGTCTGGTTAGAGTACTAAGAGTACAAGTACGGTACTTGTTCTTTTGGTGTTGTAGGCATCAGATTTGACAATCTGATAAAATAATAACTTAGCTTCTAAGGTACTTCTTTCTCTATAGTCCTCTGTTCTCATTTATATGCTCTGTTATTCAAATATTTGGTATGTTTGTTTCTTTTGTTACGCGAACATTGCTTTTCCGTCTGCAATCCTCAACTTACCTAGGTTTTCCATCATACATTAACAGTACATTTCTATGAAAGTGCTTTTCTAGAAATCATTATATCGCATTGTATGTTTAGTCTATATATGCATATTATACATTAAAGGCGTATTTCTTGTCTGTCTGTGTGACAGCGTTTTTCTTCTTTGGTTTTGATGCGGTTTTCCGGGATTTATTCGGGAAGGTTTATGTGTAGATATAATGCACTAATATTAAACTAACATTTAGTAAAGAAATCTCGATGTTTTATCAAGTCGTAAATACCGTGCGAAGCAGGGGCGGGTCGCTAGTTTAGTATAAATATTTTTAGAATTATTGACAATGCATCTTGTCTTGTCGTTTAGAAACTTCAAGACAATAATGTTTTGCCGTGCTTTACGCTTTGTTGAGTTCACCATGAATGGCATTGACCACGCGATTCGATATGGCATGTACCTCGTCATCGTCGTTAGCGATCTTTGTTTGGTATTTCGGTTTTCGTTTTAACTATAACTTCCTTAGCTTGTTTTCTTTTTATGGTAAGCTCTTAGCGAACATTATTGTGACTATTCTTTAGCCTTTCGTTTGCAATTCTGATTAAACTGGGTAGAGCCTCACTTATAACGCGAGTTCAACCATAAATAACTCACAAAATGTTAATGAAAATCTTTTGCGTTGGCTTTATAAATAGCTTCTGCCAATCGTTACTCAAGATAAGAATCAAGGACAAGGCTTTCTCCGCAATATTACGTTTCTGCAATAATTTTGCCACGAGCTAGGAAGCAATCTGCTCAAGCCGGTAGCATTCCTCTGTTCGCCGACCGCGTCCTGCATTCCCATCCGTGGCGGCTTCCGAGAACATTGCGATCCGCTATGCCCACTTACTAGGCAATGCCTCCCCTGGACACCAGTTGCCGATACGTCCATCGCCCACATGTGCCCATTACGAGCTCAATTCCGCACCACAATGAAACTGAGATCATTAGACACCGTCCCACAGCTGCGTCTTGAGACCGCGACAGTTGTCAGTCGCTGCGACGACATCCATCCGATCAAACCGCTGCGACCGAGCGCGGAGCGTTCGTTGACGATCGACAGTTGCGTACGAAACTAATGCCGTGTTTTTAATTTAAACGTTTTTCTCCGGTGCCTGTGAATCAATTGGTAACGGCTGACGTGTCCTGTGTGAGACTAATTCGGCGACTTGTGTTCGTTAGTGCGGTGTACCCTGTGAGCTGGCGGCCTCCGACTAATAACCCTTTGATGTAACAAAGCAGTAATTAGAGCGTGGATTTAAAAATAACTGCGCCCACTCGTTCTTGTGCGTGCGTCTTTAACTACTAATTACAATTCAAATATAGCTTAACTTTTTTGATTATTTCAATATATCACCCTGTTTTTAAAGAGTTTAGATGATTGCGCGTACGTCGTGCCATGTTTAAACATCACATCCCAATATGTCAACAGTCAATCAATTGAACATGAAGCCGTAGTATGAGACGCCGCAAACATCAGTGTTAATTGCCTATAAATAAAACAGGGCCATCGTACTGGCCAATTTAGAGAGATCCCAGTTTGTTATTAGATATAGTAAAATGACGAATAGTATCGTAGAAATAGGACAACCAATAGAGATCGCGTTAGATTGGTGACAAGCATAAGTTACTGGAGTGTTTCCGGGATAGTAAAGTTTATAGATTTTTTGTTAGACTAGCCAGGCCTGCTTGAATCTGGTACTGTTCCTACCAAGCTTGATTAATACATAACAATAATCATTAAATGCATCTGTGGCGAGCATTTCTATCACAACCGTTATGTCTTGATTATCTTTGCTAGTCAGTAAGCACGCTTCCTCGTTCATGTTTTTCATATCTTGCTGTGATAAATGTATTCCATGTCTATTACATGAAATATGCATAGCTCGATCTGTATGTCATTCAAAATACCCACGTGCGTACGATACTTGGAAAATGGAAACTTATGTTTGTCAACGTTTATGGCGTGAAATTTTGATGTCAAGCTGTTCATTGATATGTTGCATTATTCATACATTGTCTATGCGTTTTCCATATTATAATCAAGTCATAAATAATTTTCTTTATTCATTTGCTTTTCTATTCCGTACTTTAGTCCAATTAAGCAATGTCCCATTTCCATTGCTGCGAATACATTAAGTCCTTAATTGTGCTTATTATTTCCAACTTATAAAACTGCTAGTATATCATTTACTGGTTTTAAAAAAAGGACTGTCTAGAACTGGTACTAAGTTTCTGTTTTACCTATAAAAGGTTGACACATTTGCCTTGTTATCAACAACTGAATCTATGTTTTAGTGCAACTTGCTTTAAAAGTCCTGTACTTCATTCCAAGCCATAATTGTTAATGAATGCAATTAATATACTCGTGTTATGTCTTAAACAGAATTAGTTACAGTCGAAGGTACTATAATTAATTAATTTCTCATACTAAGGCGCTTGCACGTCAACTGAAGAACAGAATGTTGAAATGATTGATTATGTTTTTTTGAAGCAAGCTTGTAATAATGTCTAGACAATGTTGTGGGTGGATGATCCGATTACGTTACATTGTATTTGGTAAAAGAAACTTTATTGAAAGCGTATGCCTGTGATATATGGTAGCGGAAGATTTCATATATTTAAAATCCCTGATATCCTAAAGCCACGTCCTTTAACGATGTTATTGTTAACCGATCTTCACATTTAATAGGCTGGGTTAAATAAACCTATATCTAAGAACTCCATTGTATCGTATTGAGCCATTAAACTGAACATATCGGCCTCCGTCGAAGTCATAATTCTGTCGAACACTTGGCCTTAGTTACAAACATGTTAAAGACATAATTCTCTGCCAATACGTGAATTACGGTGTAATTGTTTACATGTGGCAGTTTCTATAATAATTTATTAATCGCAGTTGAGTTTTACTTGTGTTTTTCTTAAGAATGAAAATGTTATTGTGAAAATGAAAATTTGCAATAAATATCAACTGTGTCTAGAGAGTCTGACGTTATCTTTGGTTTTTATCTTGCTCGGTTTGTTTTTATGTAGATATCTTCACCAACATAATCATTTTCGCTTTTAATTCTTTCTATTCTGTAAGCTCTCTTATCACAATATCCTTCCTTTCTATCCAAAAAGTTCGGTTCCTGATCTGCCATTGTTGATCTATTTTCGCCCACATCAAATCTTATCTAGTCTCTATTGACACCTCTGTGTTTGCTATCTCATCGGCTCTGTTATCTTTACTTATTAAGTTATATTATTAAATGTAAAAAAAATGACTGCCTCTAGATTATTAAGTGTTGTGTTAATTCTGTTACAACTTTTAGCACTTCGAAGTATCGATTTAATCATGTGTGTCATAATCATTGAAACACATGATCTAAGTCGATTTAAGTACCTTTGTTCTGGTCTATTTCTGGCCATCATAATGTAATTTTATTTGCAACATCAGGTAGTTAGCTCATCTCGTAAAATAGCACTTTACCCTGTGTAGCTATGAATCTATGAGTAATGTGATTGCCAAATACAATTATCATCCAATAAGAGCATTCTGGTAATAGCTAGTAATTGCAGGACTTGAGTCAGAGACGACCAGTCTTGTTATGACCTACCTATTCAGCTCAGTTTCAATGGCCATTTATGTTCATTCTATTTTGGTTTATGGTTCCTGGCGAAGAAGTAAAACAGTAGTACCAGACACATCACGTAACGTTCATTTCATGGATACGTACAAGGATAATATTTAAGATTTTATGGATAGACCCATTATGTTACATATCGAGAAAGCTGGAGCAAGGACACGTGCTAGGTTGAAAACCAGTTTCATCGTACGTTGATTTAAATAATACCCATAGTATATATATCTGCCAAAAGAGATTATACAAACGGTAGTGCTATGGCGACTGAAGACTATGAAGCTCATTATCGTAGGCGTGGATTTATGTTGCAAGATGAGCAGTAATCATTGATAATCCCATACTAATCTTACATAATAAACAGATTTTTATTGATGTAGAGGCTACGCGTGGTAATTAAGTGTGGGATTTAAAGGTTTTATTAACGACTTAGTTATTAGTAGCTGGACAAGTTAGCCATCGCCCACGATCACCATAGTCACCTATTTCCAGCAATTTACTGTGATAAAGGTGTTTTTTGCTACTGTTGAAATCAGTTCACCAGACATTTTTTTAAACAGGCGATATTGCTGTTGAATGATCATTCTTAGCATTGATCACAAAATTTACTTCTCCAAATGTCGTTACGAGTCCCACAAGGAATTTTTTATGTTTCTTCAAGGGCTGATTTCTCAATCGACAGATAAATTCACATTCAAAAAATAAAATTGACGTCTGACAGATTTTGTATGGAGGAACTGTCAAAAATGTAATTATTCCTCTAATAAAATTATTTGGCGTTGGAAAAATCGAAAAGGAAACCAATTTTCCATCCAATTTTTCTTAGGATTTATTTAGTTTAGGGCCGATTTTTCCAACGCCAAATAATTTTGTGTGGGCTTTAGTGGCCAGGATAATACTCTGAAAGGTCTTATGATACGAGATTTACTACTAAGAAAATTCCAGTTGCAACGCAGTTCTTTGGTATAATTGCTGTTACAAGTAATGGTACTAAGATGTTTATTGCTTGTATTTTTATCTAAGGTATTGTGACCTTCAGTACTTCTAGTATGGTCCCACCCACGGATGGGCGTCACCCACACGCCAGAGACAATGGATACAATATCGATACGTTTTATACAATTTCCTTTTAAAATGGCTTTGTCTTTATTTAACAGAACAAGATATGGTTTAAAAAAGTCTGCGATCGTTTCTCGTTTGGCAAAATTGAAATGCGTCAATAAGTACATAAACTTCTAGGGAATTTATATAACTATTGTAATTGGACTATCAACCTTGTGTGTCTTCTAGATATATGAAGCCTTAAAACTAGAGTCTATAATCAGATCTGTTACGAATTTTATCATAGCCCTTCCTATGGCTTCAACTTTTATGTATTTGACTTGTAATTCTTGTTGCTCCTCAATGAAACTAGATTTGAAATACATAAATTCACTTCTTAATGACATTAGATTATTATTCCAATCAATTGCATGATGTATTGCTTCCTCAATGAGATAGTTAGTAGTTTCTGACTTTCTCACGTCATTATTTTTATGCGGAGTATCATTCGCTGATGTTAATGCTTCTATGACATGGTTGAGAACAATATTTAAAAAAAGTTTCTGTTATAACTTCACTTTATCGTTATGATTTACTCGTTCGTTACGGCTTTATAGTGGCGTGAGGAAATTGTATAAAAGTCCGTTATTAGGTACATTGACTTGATTCAAATATCAATGTTTCCGTTTATTGTAGTTCTTTCAAATAAAACCACAGTCCACACCATTGTTTACGAAATAACAGACGTAAACGTTAGTAATGTTTGCCCTACTTCCACGCGTGCTACTAATGTCTATACGTCATTATATGTAATCTACTGTATAATTGCATAATTGGCTTCAATGGGCCCTTGTATTTCCGTCGAACCTTTGTGTTTTGATACATTGAAAATAATCTCTAAGCCAGCAGCCAATTATATTCTCTATTGTGAGAAAACAGGTTAATACTGTTTACACGAGGCGACCACGTGATTTGCACGTAGATACAGTTGTAGGGCGCCGCCCGCCCACACAGCCGCCACACACAAACATGTTACTTACATAACATACTGGCTCAGACATAACCCTACGCACATTCATTATATTTTTTCACGCTTTTTACAAAGAGGTTAATGAAGTCGGTTCGCGATCAGTTGTGAAATACGCATCGGCGGAAATGACCACCTGACGGGAATAGCGCGTCGCGCAACTCTGTCGCCAGCTCACAGTGTGACCGCGCTATCACCCGGCGTCGCTCGCGCCGCAGATAACCCTGCATCACACCGAAAATAACCAGTCTACTCTTAGCCGCGGTCCAGCCACGACTGTCGCCAATTTGACCCATCCCGCCTTTTATACCAAGCAAAGGGATGGCATCCGTGCGCACGCGCTCTGCATCCCCAAAATCGGTTTCGTTCTCCCCGATTTTGGAGCGAAAGTACAGTGTCGAGCGAAGACCAGCGAGTCCCCCCGAACTGAAGTCCACGGACTGGAGGAAATACTTTACCGATTTCAGTGCATATCTTGGTGAGTGAAATATATGAGGTGTTTGGGACTAATTCATGAGTGAGTCAGGTCGCTTTTATTGTACGGCCTTGCGCTATATCGGTTGCGTGTTAGTGGAGCGTTCGGGACCGCTGCGTAAACAAAACTTGCGTAATCGCGTCTATTGGTTTTGTGAAGATGTCCGATTTTATCACGTCGCTCAAGTTATGGTCTTTGTTAGTCAAACGCAAAAATATTTTCCTTTGTCATCAGATAATCTTTTATTCATAACTTGTGAATGGATGACATTTGACTCTAGAATCGACGTACGAAGCACTAGTTTATTTTATTCGGCTTCTAATAATGTAGCTCATAGTATTTTTCGAAGAAGCCATAGCACGAGGCCATGCGAAATCTATGAAAATGATACTTACTTGAAAAAAAAACCGTATCTAGATCCCATTCAAAATATCACGTGAGCCAAAGTAATAAAAGCTTCATTATTCTCCACGACCACAAACAAACCAGTCCTAGTTTCAGATTTGGAGTAATTTACGTTCATAAGAGAACAATTGAAGCTATTCGGTATCAGTTGACCACGAGGTGTCAGTTGTCCTGAGATAACCTTGCGGGCTGTGGTCAGATGTGGTCAGCACCGCAAACTGTTCTCTCGACACTATATCGCATTGTTTACTACTTGTCCTGTCTTACAGTACTGTTATTAATAGCTTTACATCCAGATATGAAGTTGATTTAATCTTAGTGAGATTTAAAGCATATATACAGACGCCAGCACATCAAGCTACTACAATCTGTCCAATTTCTTTAATAGATTTTCTACTTTATCCTTAAAGCATTAAAATTGATTGAGAATATTTGACAGTTTCGGGTAGCTTGACCTGCTGGCGTCTGTACATAGGATGACGTATCTTTTACGGCAATTATCAATGTAGGTTAGTTATTTTGATGCATGCAGGGTGGCAGGGACATCGACGCGCAACCATGGATTCAGTGCATTATTCTGGACCCCAATGCGTTGAATTTTTTTTCGGTTATTAAAAAATAAAATTTGTTGTTGTACGCAGACATGTACTGACATATTGTCTGCGTAGGTATGAAACAGCAGATATTTTTTTTGATAACCGACGAAAAACGTCTACAATAGGGGGTCTAGAATCATGTGCTGAATTTGGGTTACAGTTTGCGCGTTGATGTCCCTGCCACCCTATGTACTGATGGATATACCCTGCCCTGACCATGGCCTGTTGACTGTTCATCTGTCGTTTCGAATTGGTAGTCCTGCTTGTATTGTGGATATTCCACCATCTATAGTTTCCAGCCCCTGATCACGGCTCTAATTCACTATGACCACTCAATGATTCCTTACTTCGAAACCACGTCAATTCCTTAGCTAATCACGTCAACCTCGCGCTCATTTCGCGCGGTTTCGTTCATTATGTCATAGAAAATACGGCCCCTGTACTGTGCTGTGCTGTGCTGATCTTGACTATGATCAAAGCTCGATCTTGCTCTTGAATCCTAAAGGTTTTAAAGAATCTTCATAAGTTGTCATATGGTTAGACATTGTAAGCAGGCGTTTACTTCATTGTAGTTTTTGAAGGAAGAGCAGCATGGCTTAAGGAAAACGTAAGGAATTTCCTCATTTCATTGTTGTCGGGGGAAAATAGGCCATCCCATATCTTTCCGAGGTCTTTGTATACCACAGTTAAAGGAACGTGACTAAAGACTACAGCATTCTTCCTCATCGTATAGCTTTTTTTTTTTAGCCTACGTTGTCCCACTCCTGGGCAAAGGCCTCCCTCCTTCCATCTGTCGCGAGCCCGCGCGTCTTCCAATTTTGACGGAACCTACCCAGCTCGTCCCGCCATCTCCTACGTGGTCTGCCGCGACCTCGCCTCGCTGTCTCAGGGCACCAATTCTGAGCTATTTGGGCCCACAGTTTGTCCGGCATGGGGCAGACATGTCCTGCCCAGTCCCATGGTTGTTTCCACTGCAGGAACACGGACCTCCTCTCTTTGAGAGAGAGTGGGCTGTAATCTTACACGCGGGCCCAGTGCGGATTGGTAGATGTCACATGTCCTCGAATGTTTAGTTCTAGGACATGCTGGTTTCCTCTCGATGTTTTCCTTCACCGTTTTGAGAGCAGTGGTGATGAAATTATTTACACAAAGCAAAGCCTGGGTCACAACCTACTCGTAAGTCGGGGTCGTTGCCACTGGGCCTCCACTGCTCTCCTCAACATTATACACTTCAGAAACTGTGCTCATCATGATACTAATCCGTTTGCCATTTGTGATTCAGTCGACATTATACCTTCTACGAGCGACAATATGTACTAGACTCGCTTACACATTGCCAGCCAACTGGCTTGGCTTATCTACGTATACCAAAAGAGCTTTTGAAGAGCTTCTTGCCGACACGAGAAAGGCAGAGGAACGACCTTTTATTAATACGGTTTATTAGGAGCGTATGTGATGGTGAAATATGATGATGGTATAAGGTGCTTGCGTGACTAATTAAGCCATTAATTTTCTCTTAACGCATCTTAATTAGCGCGTTTTATTTTAGGAAGTGCCTTATTTCCTGTTATTAGTGATAGTTTTGATTCGATACGCTCCGGTGGATATCTTAATCATGTTTATGAAATTAACGTTAGGCTATTAATTACACCGGGAGGCGGGAATTCTAAAGCTTGTGCATCTACTATGTTTCTGAATTCTTGTTTTTATTTAGTTAATTAATTTACTAAACTTTTTTTTATATTCTGAATTGCGCTGTCATTATCGTCGTATCCTAAGATTTTGAGTTTCCAAATTACTTGTTTTCCCGGAGCGCTCGTACAAGTAACGCCATCTAGTGCTACAAATCAAAACCAACAACTAACAAGCTTTTCTCAGCCGTTCATAGATAGAACTGCGATCGTATGATTTTCTTTCCCATTGATCTTCTATTTTTATTTGAATGTTTAATTTGTTTTCGTTTCTCGATATTTAAAACGATTTTGTGTTCATTTTTACGATCTATTTCAAGAATGCGCATGCGCACATCTGTTACGCCTTTTAATAAAATGATAGCAACGTTTTTCACTCACACAAACGCTTGTACCTCTTGAAATATAGTAAGGCGTTAAGGATGATTTGTGCTAGACCATGTCGGGCGCGAGCCGTGCTATATACGAGGCGGGTCGAGGCATGGATCCAAAATTTTACGAACATTTTCTCTCAAAAGTCTTCTTGTAAAAAGTATCGATTTATATCGTAAGAACCGATATTTTACCGGGCCCGTGCCGGACGGCGCGTAAGTGTTCCACGCGCGCCTCAAAGAGTTGTCAGCATAATTTGAGGGGCCCCTTAGGGCCGAAGCCTGCCGGGTCAGCGGGATTGTCCGAAAGGGTTACCGCTACCCCGGAAAATAAAGGGCAAAGGAAGGAACATGGGTGGGTTTTAGTCAGTAACAGTCTGACACTCCCTTCCGCTCCACCCAGAGCAGGAGGGGTCATTTGATAATTTCCCATCCGGAAAAAAAAAGCCGTTGGTCCCGGTTGTCAATCGTGGATCTTGGCATTACGGGTAAGCCCGAAAATCTGAACCGATAAGTATTTAAAAAAAAATGATATATATGATACTTGATGAAGTTCTGTTGTGATTGTTATTTGTTCATATAAATATCAAACTAGGAACACCATTTCTGATAATCAAGTAACAATAAGTCAGTAATGTAAAATCATATTTTTTTTTTTCGTTTCACAATTTGGGACAAAAATAAAAAAGCCAATTTAGAACCTACCTCCTCACTTGGGTTGGTATACATTCACTGGGTCGTCAAAACTGACGCGCAAACTGACGCGCTGACACTGTTGGTAGAATAATTGGTAACTATTTTCTTGCTCTTTCTGGTGTAAATTAGATTACCTTCTAGGACGTTATCCTTAGTCCTTTCTATTTCGGGATTCCCAGAATATATTCCTCAACTTTTCACCGATTCTAAATGAGAAAACTTTTGAACTCTAATCACTTTTAAAAATTCAATACGCTTTATGTCCTGGATTTCTTTAATCGCACTAGCGCTATACGGCCTCATTTGAATCTTTTGTATTCGGTGTCCACTATGTCTGCTAGCTCATATGGTATTAGGTTGGTAAGGTACGAGGTAACATTTTGAAAATTCTATGGCCAAGAGGATAATGGAAACAGCTTGCATACAAATAATAATGTTGCCTTCATAAACAAGGAAAATTGCATTTACCTAAACGATATGTCTATTTCGCTGTACTGTTGTAACTGTAATTATAATCATACGATCATTAATATAATAATGAACAATTTCTAAACAAAACATTCAAATCCATAGAAGTATAATCTACGTTCCTTAAGATACATATTAAAAGTAATAGCTATGCTGCATGCCTTTATTATCTCAGACTGACCGCAGGCCAGAGT
Organism: Apamea monoglypha; assembly: GCA_911387795.2. Lineage (NCBI taxonomy): Eukaryota > Metazoa > Arthropoda > Insecta > Lepidoptera > Noctuidae > Apamea > Apamea monoglypha. Next base: position 16,860,194 of record OU426924.1, read on the forward strand.
TCAGTGCTTCCACGAAATTCTAAAAGTACTTACTAATCGCATCGCCCTCTCCTTTCCCTCACAACTAAACGGAACTTCACGACTTGCCAGAGAGGGCTAGCAGACAAATTCCATCGAGAACGCGTCATCCTATGACGCCTCAACTCCGTATTATCAAAGCGGCGTCAGCGAGTTCATTGATGGACCGCACCATAAAGCACTTTCAGCGCTTCACTTTAAGCGTTAGAACATCTAACATCTGTTTTACTTTCTGTATACCTCTATAACGGAGCTGGTTTACATTGTCCTGACATAGACAACTAACGTGTCCGAAATACTAACTCGTGACCTCATCTCTCTCAGCGCTTCTACTAACACGGACTATTAAAGAAACGCAAATATTTATGTGAAGAATATGTTAGGTTGTGAGCGATTTTTGCGGTCTGCGCTTGCGTATGTGAATCAGTACTGCATTAGTCCATAAGAGAGTCGCCCGCGCCTCCTTGCTCGCACGAGGGCAAAGGAGATATATTTAAATTTAGAATCCCTTCCTCCGCCCTTGAGGCGAAAACTTTTTTTGAACTTTTTTTGGCGTTTCTTGCGAATTCGCCGCGGCCAGTTTCTTGTGAACCGTTTTAAGTGATACCAAAAAGTTATAATTTAAAATATTTAAAAATGTCTCAGTCTCATTACACAGTGAACGATGATATTTACGGGAAAATATTGAAAAAGAATCCTTCTCCTAAGAAAATACAATACGAAGAGGTTTATGAAGCTGTTGGTGGATTGGGTATAAATATTTTAATTCTTATTAGAAACCCATAATGTTTACTTATATATCTTGTTCTTAGTTATATTGACTTTGAATCACTTATTTGTTATTGACATAGCTGTTATTGAGGTTACTCATGTTTGAAACTTCGAATATAATAATATATGTACAAAAGGTGCTTTGTATTGTTGGGGACATCCATAATTTTTATCAGATGGCTCATAATTAATTATCACAGAGGCTTCTTGTAGCAATACCTTGGGTAATACTGCTTATCTAATGGTGGTAGACAATTTGCGCAACTTGACCGATAAGGAGTTACGCCATTGTAGTCGTTAGCTGGTTTTTTGATGGAGAGTATTCATATTAAAGGCTCAAGGAGCCATTGAACTCCAAAAAGCAAACTAGTTCCTGACAAACAAGTCTTGGGGTACTGTATCGGCCGGGTGCGCTTGCGCTGCGAAATGTATCAACTTTTAATTATGCAAAAACTTGAGGCCCTTTCTTTTGTTTTGGGTGATTTTTAGATTAGATCTGTTTGGATTTTAATATTGTGGTAAATCGGACATAGCCGTTCTGGATTTTAATGGGGTGGCAATATAATCTAATTCCTGTAACAAAGTTATATTTAAGTACTGAACTTAGGGCTGATTTTTCAATCGATAGATAATTTTTATTCGTAGATTAAAATTGACGACTGACAGATTTTCTATGGAAGAACTGTCAAAAATTCAAAATTATTCCTCTGATAAATTATTTGGCGTTGGACAAATCGGCCCCTATGGCAAATATTTGTTGTGAAATGATAAAAGTAGGTAGGTGTATAATGTATATCTATAGTCATACCATCCATGTAAATAACTGTAAACACAACCATTATTATGTGAGATTTCCGCATGGGTATTTAAATGAGCGTAATTTGTTGAATCCTTGACACTATTTTCAACATAGTAAAATTAGTAGTTAATTATATTCGAAAGGTAGCTTCTCCCATGCCGATCCCAACAACTGGGAGAAAAAAACTGCACAGTATCGATTTCTCGCAGTTCAACCTGTGAGGTTGTCGTCTGCTTTACCGGGCTTGCCTGTGGATGCCTCAATAAATTAAGGCTTCAAGCCAGGGCTTAACAAACTTAAAAAGTAAGCGACTACAAGCTAAGTGCACCCCTTGTGGGGTACGGACCGGCGTTGCTGAGAGAGGGCAGCAAGGAACAAGCTGGATCGGAATTAGTAAAAACAGTATAAGTAAGAGTCCTTAAAAGCTCCTAGGTGCCTGCGGCTTACAAATGCAGGTGCTTGTGCTCATTGGAGTGATCACAATAAGACCAAAATTAGGAAGACTTCATTTCATCAGAAAGAGAAAAATCATCGCCTGTCTCGTTGGTCTAGTGGTCGTAAGCGCAATGTTATACAGGGTGACTGGTAATTTGACGTATTCCTTTCAGGACGTGATAGTGGGACCCATTTGCAACAAATGCCTAGGCTAAAATTCGTGGGATTGGAGAAAACTCAATTGTTATGTATTTTTGAAAATTCCCCAGAATTCGTCACTAAATATCACTTTTCTCTTAACTCTCAATTTGAATGGCCGTCATTGCTATTCCATTGACATTGACATTCGGAGTAACTAAATACGTCTAGATTCTGACTATGAGAAACTGGAAGCCGATCCTTATAAAAATTGTGTTTTCATGATGCAATACAAAACATTGAATATATTGCACTGCACCGTTTGGTGCCATAATATTAATTCCGTTCAATTAGCAGGACCCCGTTCTGCTCCAGCAAACATGATGTCATTTGACAAATGCGACTCGTTTTATTTATGTTAATTGGTTGGATAATAAATACTTGTTATTAATTAATAGTTATTTAATACTGTTCAATAATATTGATCGAGGATACGTAGAAATGTAACATTTTGTAAACAACAATAGCTCACCAACATGCACTGTTTTATAACAGGCTTCTTCCTTCCTCCTAAAACACTTCAAATGTGATAACCACAACAAGGCAGCTTTGGACTATTTACAGTAGTTTTAGTAATATGTCTCTTAATTCACCTCCTCCTATCACCACTAAAAGGGAGGGATGCTCGAATGAATTGCTCAAGTGAGGTTGTATTTATTAAGGTCGTCCAAAGTTTTAGCTATTTCGATTTGTTATTCTGTTCAAGCCCAGCCCAGTAGGTGGCCACTTTGATTGTGGCATCAGTAGCTTCTTTCTATAGGTCATCCGAGGTGCAGAAGAACGGGCTACTGGGCTAAAACTACATAAAAGAAAAAGAAAACCTCCTACAAGGAAAAGTACTGTGAAGGGATAGACGAGCCCTTCGAGGTACCGAGAGGAATCAAACAACGACACGATTCCTTCAAGTTTATATTGACAGAACGTCTTTACATATTTCTGACTAAACTAGCACTGACTTTTCCTAAACAGAAATACTAATAAAATATTTGTCACCTTATTCTAAACCCGGTTGAATGTTCGAATGGAACCCGCGCTAAATTATAGCCAGCGTGCACTACATAAGGTTGCCTTCGACGGAAACCTTTACAGTACCATCGTCACGAAAAGAAGAAGAATTCTTTTCAAAGGCCGCCTTACTAAAACAAATAACAAAATAAGACATAAAGATAACATGACATATTTGCGATAACGTGGGATAAACTTATAATACTAAAGGTCTCTCATAGTCATCACTAACTATATTAAAGTGACTCATTTACATTAGCCAATACGTGCTGATGGTTAAGTCGATAAATCAATTACAGTAAGCCGGAAGTCTCTGGATTTTGAGAAAGGACTAGTGAACGTTAATGTTCCGAAACAAGTTCTTGGTTTCCCTGCTGCCTGTTACGTAGGGACGTGTGTCCCTACGTAACGACACGTCAAGCTATATGTACTATCATGGACACTTCCGCCTGACCACCACTAAGTTCATTTTGGCTTGCACTCAAAAAATAGAAGCGCTCTCTAGCCCCGCCCCGTTGACCTTGAATAGACGAATGAAAGACAAGACCGGCCGGCGGCGCCGAGCGCACTGATAACGCGGTGACTGACGCACGCGCCGTTCGAGATTTATTGTTATTTTCAAACTACTGCTATTATCTCTTACATATTATGAGGAAAATTCGTTGTCAGTTAATAATACATTTTTTCTTTATTATTTCTAACTAGAAATTTGATTTGATAAATCCTATTGTCGGTTAGGCATTACTTAATTAAAAAGTAAAATACGTTTATTATTATGTTTTGAAGGTTTATCAGTTTTATTTATTAACTTAATAAACTAAACAAAGATATTCATAAAATATTGGATATAGGAATTGAATATAGTAAATAGGTAAAACACACAATAAAAGAACAAGTAATAAAATCAACTAAAGGGGATGCGCCAGGGTAGCCCGCGAAATTCAAAAATAGTTTACCCGTTTAAACAAATAAAACCCTTTCTTTCTTGTGATCTCTTATTACAAGCAACACTTTTCTTTACAAAATTACGATCTACTGTTGGTGGTAGATTTAAATACAAAACTTTTAGAATGGCATATTAAATAAAAACTCTTATAATACCTTCGTCTGTTAGACAGACCCATTATGGCCGGAAACAATAGAAAAGTAATTGTGTCTCATTAGTAATAGACAAAAGGACAAATATGTGAAATAATCTAAATTATCTGTAGGAAAATACTTAAATAATAAAACAGTAACAAACAAAAACTATTCTAGAATTAAGTTAACCGTAGGTAAACATTGCTTTTTAAATATTTAATACAAGGTTTTATTATAATTTGTAAACGCACCCACAATAGGTACAGGAGAAATTCCTAGTACGGGGCAACGTTTTTATCATAAAAAAAAGAAAGAAAGATGTTTCATATCTTAGAGATCTTAAAATCAATTTTTCTTCATAATAAATGAATGAGAGAGAGAGAAAGAGAGACCTCTATGTAATTACCAAAACCTGCTATAACAAAAGCATCAAAGGATGCCACCGATTTTTGCCCACTGCGGTTATTGACTTTTATGACTCTTTCTTTTGTTCGGACACGTGCAGGCTTAGGCTTATTGTAAAATTTCTAGAAATGTATTATTTAATAATGAGTAATTAACTACTAATTTGCTCGGAATCTAGGTAAAGGTCCGGCCGCGCTAAATTTGCCAAAGATGTAAACAACAATGGCCGCTCGAAATTGCATAAAATCGATATAAAAGAACATTTTTTTAGTAATGTTTGTTTTCGTCTAAATCTCCGACCTAACTAGACGAAAACAAACATTACTTAAAATAAATGTTATTTCGTGTTCGCGAGTTCGTCACAACAAAGCATATCACTCTCTTAAAAGGTATAAGTAACTGCTTTACCAAGTTTAACTCTGAATATTTTTTTTGTTTGTTTCTCGTTTAATAATATTTATCAAATACTTTTATTGTTGTAAAACAAACTAGAAAGTATTCAATTACTTACACAAGTTAACATTTGCATGATAAAGTTTGCATCGTTAATAAAGTTTTATTTATAAATTAAGGTATTTTAAAGCAACAAAATTTACCATGACAATAATAAAATGATTTACTACTTACGCTCATATGCAGCTGCTCAGCAATTTGACTAATATTAAATCCTTGTCCATGCAAAATTATTGCATTATCGCTTTCCTAATAGGCTAAAACTTAAAGGGGGCGTGGCTTGGCGCCGCCGCAGGATTTAAGCGAAAAAAATTTTAAGTGAGCAGGCGGAAAAGTCCGTGATAGTACATTTCCAGTTTTAGCTGACATCGTATTGCTTGATATGTCGTCGTACGTACCTACGTTAATCTTTCGATCGGTTTGTATAGATGTATACGAAGTGCGAACGGGTCTTAAACTTACATTGTTTCGAATTAGACACAACAATCGGTCTGATCGTCTCAACAAGTTCCAATATCTGTAGTTCCTGCTCATTTCTCGTCATTAATTTCTTCTTAGTCATGTGACATTGCGAAATTGGTTTGTCCTGTGTCCGTCTCTAGGCAGGTGAACACTTGCATAATAAGGATTTGCGCTATTATGAAAAGGAATCAGTAGTTTAAAATTATATACATATTATATAAACAAACAAATTACAACGCTTCCAAATCTCCCCTCCCGTTAAACAAATGGAAAGAAGTTCTCAGCTTGATTTACTTCTGTCACAATTTAAAAGTATTTAGTTTTAGGATAGCCTGATAATCAGGCAAATCTCGGCCATTTTATAACCTAAAGCTGATTTACAATATAAGTACTAACGTTACCATTTCCCTTGATTCCAGATGCGCTGCTCGCCGACCTTCAGAACTCCATCAACCCTGGCGCCAGGGTTGGCAGTCCAGGAGGCAGGAGTTCCCCTGGTGGAAGAACCGTCTCCCCTGGCAGGACCAGCTCTCCGCTTGGCAGAGGAAGCTCGCCCGGACGACTCAGCTCTCCGGGAGGCAGTTTGAATTCACCCTCGTCTACGGGTTATGGCTCAATAAATGGATCTAGAAATATATCTTCAGATTATACTAAACCTGCTTCGGTAAGTGACAGCCTAATCCTAAAAGATTTAGTAAAGTCAGTCGGTTGATTATCTTTTTAAGATAGTGTAATTTCAGTGTGGATTGAAGGATGACGACATTTTTGCTTAACTTCTAATTTGGCCGTAGTTTTCAAATTGTGAGACATATCCAAGTTAGGCAGGGCAGTAGTGACCCAGTAGTAATGGCCCCGACTTACAAGTTGTACGTCGTGGGTTCAAACACAAGCAGCCGCGTTACTTTGTGTAATTTATTACATCACCACTGCTGCAAAACGGTGAAGGAAAACACCGTGAAGAAACCTAGAACCAAAAATTCTAAGACATGTGACCAACCCGCACGGCCCTTGAGACGGAATACGGTCCACTCCCTCTCAAAAAAGAGGACGCAGTGGGAACATTATAGGCTGATTATGTATCAGGTTAGGCGTTAGAGACAGAGAAGGAAGTTAGATTACAAAGCGAACCAAAACTGCTGTTTGTAATACCTACAATACGCCAGCACACGTTTCAAAAACCATGCTTTATTCCCAAACAGAATAGGTAATTAATAAAAATAAAAAAAAGCCTTTTATTTCTTGCATGCACTTTACAATTGCTTTGTTGGTTGTTAGTTTATGTTAATTTGCTTATTCTAGTTTTATCATTTATTCTTATTTTTAGCAAGAACCCCGTCTTCACAGGTGAAGGCCTCCTCCAAAGTTAGCCAATTGTCTCGGTCTTGGGCTACTTCTATCCAATGTGGACCGGCGACGTTTTTAATTTCATCTTCCCATCTACTCACGGGCCTTCCTTAATAACAGAATAATTATATCGTTCATAATAACAAGCGTATAAATTAGTTAATGCACCGTATAAGTATTAGGACGGCCATGCCCAACTGACCCGAATTACCGTCTTTAACGAGATTACCCATCATTTAGTCGATCATCCTGCAATATAGCGATATACTTGTTTACTTACCTACATAAACATTATGTACCTATGGTAGAGAAATATAGCATTATGATATTACGATATGTTGGCGAGACGATGTTTGTATGATGATTTATCTCTTATATCAAACAAGTAATATGTGTAACGTACGTTCTGATGATTACAAGTACATACTTTGTTATGTCGCCGATTCTATGCTAAGCCCTATTGTAACTGCGTTATTCATAAAATATGTGGAAGGATTTCTAAGTTCACCTTTATTTGAAAGTTATACAATACTTTGAGATGTAGATTAGTAATCATCATGTTCAATAAGCGCTGTATTTCAAAACTACTTTTCAGAAACGTAGATCAACAGTCACCACTTATTGAGATTTACTCCCTAAGCTCGAAATCCGTAGTTCTGGCCGAAGTTACGAGTCTACTCCAGGTTTCCTACTCCGTATCACTTAAAGACATGATTAGTTCGGGGCTCGAACTAACAACCAATGACAACACAATTTGACAGTTTGCCTGCTCCCGATATGAATTTGCCCGTCCGAAATTTAATTTTGCACTTGTATTGACGGACCAACTACTTTTGGACGGACCCGTGTCTTCGTTGACGGAGTTGGAGAGTAGATCCTCTTTAGACGCTTCAGTGGGGTCTGGCTTGTCAAAAGTGGCACTATATTTAAAGTTGTAAATCTACTCATCCTTGGACATGGTTCTTTCCCAAGTTGCTCTCAGTATATATATATGTTTTCAGTTTGCCTTATTGCCTATTATTTCTATTGAAAGACACAGTACAGTACACAATAAAGTTGTTTCAACCACACAACAGAAAATTTCCTGTTCTGTGGTTTCAACAGTGATTTCTCAAGGCTTGGATTTTGTCCCCATATAACCATTAAAATATTATTGATACTGACGTACGTGACGAATATCTGTACGTATAAATTCACAGAATTTAGTCATCAAAGAGATCCTCTAATGACATGTTGACGAGTTGATGTATTCTTGTAGTTACTGGTAAAAATAATGTTCCAAGTCATAGTTTACTCAATGTTTGTATAGTAATCTCTTATTTCTAGGAATCTACGGGCATAAAGCGGTTATGATGACGAACTAAGAGCTATTTTGAAATCAATGCCAGAGTTCCCAGCGAGAGAGATCCTTGAAGCTAAGATGAAAGGAGAAGTTTTGACCTATTTAAACGGTATTTTTATGGTATTCTTCCACGTTGGTCAAAGGTCTGGTCTCTATAACTTTCCACTGTTCCTTGTGTGTTGCTTTCTCCGGCCAATCTCCCGTAAACGCATCTGAATCATCAGCCCAGCGTTTTCTAGGCCTCCCTCGGCGACGACGCCCGTCTTCTGGCACCCACTGCGTGCCGACTCTGGCCCAATCTGCTCGCTTTTTCTTTAAATTTACTAATCAAGGTAACAGCTCCCTTTGGACTATTGTTCCTTGTTTCCTACTATGACTTGAGTCTACTAGACTATGATTTCTTTACTAATGGCACTAAAATTATCAACGTGAGAAGTCTTGTTTTCTGATCATTCTTCCATAAACCCATTAAAGTGACTATGGTCCATTACCTCTTTTCTAGAAGACTCATTCAAACTCAAACACAAAACTTTTATTTAAAATAAACCAATTACAGGCACTTTTGAATTGTCAAGGGGTCGGGCAGTCAGAAAGATGAAGCTAGTTACCCATTCCAAAGCGTAGTAGGTTCCTATGGACAAGAACGGGTAAGAAACTCCACGGTCACTCTTTTGATACGCGGACGTAAATTAAATACCAAACATTCGATATTCAAACTTATTTACTTCATCCGAGTTATCAAGAATGGCTTTTATAATATCATGCATGATTGTAATACATAGTTCGACCTACAAACAGTGCCCTACTGCAAAAGTCAAGTACAACTGGTCCTCATTCAAGTCACAAGACATTCCTTGTTTCTATATTGTTATGTTGATTATTTAATGATAACAGATAAACTGTTTTCCTTAGATGTGATATTGTATTTGTAACTGTATGTTTATCTTCTTTGAACCTGCACCCTAATCACGCAATACACTTTCAATCGCAACCTGTATCATTTTGAAGGATATGGCTAATCTATTGCTTTATGTGTTCGGAAAATGTTTCTGCTCAACAACGTAAATAACGCAATGAATGTTGCTGAACTGTCAAAATGAAAGCTACTGCTACGGTTTGTGTGTTTATCCGCGGATTCAGTTGTACCGTGTTAGGTTATACAGCGTGTATTTGAAAGGTGTGATCTTATTTAAGAGTATGGCACAGACTGGTGAATAACTTTCTCCAGAGGACCAGCAACGTAATGGCGAAAAAATTATCAACTGTCCCTACTTGACCCAAATCTATGAGACGGTTGACTATTTCTTCGCGATATACGATATTGGTCCCATGGACAAAGTTATTCAATTTGATGGTCTTTACTACATATTTGTATGATCACACCTTTCCGATACATGGTGTTTAGTAGCCAGAAAGATTTATACAATCTGTGAAGCAGTAATGGGGTCAAGGGAGACAATCACTTTATCTAAAAATGCCAACTTGTACACCCTCAAAAATTCATAAGTCTAGGTCACATACATTCAAACCTGTCAAATCACTGTTCTTTTAATGGTAATTTTAGGAACAGTTTTTTCTACATATATAATTGTGTTGCACAACATTTTATTGCTGAAAAAATTTTATATACATCAGGCTAATCGAAAGCTCCCAAAATCCTAATTAAGGACATCTAGATTCAGCGGGATTGTCCGAAAGGGTTACCGCTACCCCGGAACAGAAAGGGCAAAGGAAGGAACGTGGGTGGGTTTTAGTCAGTAAGAGTCTGACACTCCCTTCCGCTCCACGCAGAGCGGGAGGGGTCATTTGAAGATTTCCCATCCGGAAAAAAAAAGGACATCTAGATCAGTTCACAGTTTTAAATATTTATGATTCATCATTCTCCTGCCCTTATCCAAATAATATTTGGGGTCGGTGCAACATTTGTTTTCTTCCATACTCCTCTATTAGTCGTCATCTCGATAGTCACCCCCTTTTTAGCCATATCATCTTTCACTCAGTCCAACGTTTCTTTATTGCCCCCAATTTTCTTCAAAATCCTCTGTCTGTTTATATTATATTTCTATTTTCTAAGCAAGTATTAATCTTCAAACGCGTGAAGATGTTATTATGATACAAATGACCTTACTGGCCGACAATGTTGCGGTTACTGTTAAAAACTGTTAAATCATGACTCACGATAATAATAGTTATGGAGACTAACCTATTTTGTTGACTACCTACTACATGTCTTGTTTCACGTTCATACATTTTGTGTTGTTCAATATGTTATGTGCAATAATTACTACTCCACCGTAATTAAAATAACCATTTATAATATTGTAACTTGCAGGTGAATGTAATTTTTTGATCAGCGTGTATAATTCCTAAATTATTATTTTTTATCCTCTGTTGAAAACTATCCTCCTTTAGTTGTATATAGCGCCATCTAGCTTTAAATAACGTAAGTGCATCGGCACTCCACATTTGAAATGGTTCCAAGACGTATCGCGTTGAGTGTAGATGTCGCTACTAGTACTTCCTATGTTTAGAAACTCTTTTTTCATACAACGTTGTTTTATAACGTCATCAATAGCGACCAACTTCCTTCAGTTGTACTTTAGTTCCTTTCCTTCCCGTCTTTCTTATGCAATTTTAATCTTTATTTATTTTTGTCCACCGAAGATAGAAACATGAAATACGAAAGATAGAGACCCCTTGAGCTCTTAAGGCTTTTTTTTTTTTTCTGGTTGTAAATCATCAAATGACCCCTCCCGCTCTGGGTGGAGCGGAAGGGAGTGTCAGACTCTTACTGACTAAAACCCACCCATGTTAACGGTAACCCTTTCGGACAATCCCGCTGACCCGGCAGGCTTCGGCCCTAAGGGGCCCCTCGAATTATGCTGACAACTCTTTGAGGCGCGCGTGGAACACTTACGCGCCGTCCGGCACGGGAGCTTTTAAGGCTTACATTAAGACAACAATATTAAGTTTTTGAGAGGTCCCTAACGGTGGCAGTTTGTTTTCGAATTGAATCTCGGCAACTTCTTTACCAGCCTATTATTGTCCCACTCCAGGACAAACGCATCTTCTCAGACAGAGAACGCACGAGCATTGATCACCACGTCTGCTCAAGACGGGTTGGCGATTACAGACTTATATTAACTATAAGTCCAGGTTTCCTCACGATGTTTTCCGTCACCGATGTCAGTAATATCGAAGATAAACTCAGAAAGTACAAACGCCAGCACATCAAGCTACCCGAACTTGTCAAATTTTCCCAATCAACCTTGAACATTAGGTTCACACCGCAGCGCACGGCGCTGCTACCTCATCTGCATTTTTTGTAGGTAGGAAGATTATGTACAAACGCCAGCAGGTCAAGCGACCCGAAACTGTCAAATTTTCCCAATCCTTGAACCTAATGCTTTAGCGATAAAGTTGAAAATCTATTAAAGAAATTTGACAGATTGTAGTAGCTTGATGTGCTGACGTCTGTACATATGAATTGGAAATCTACTAAATAATAAATCAATATAATAAAACTTGTCTGTATCCGTATCAAGATCATAAATAACACCCGTCACGTCCATCTCCCATTTATTTTACGATGCTAACACGAGACTGTTTTCCTTGATGTTAATTTTCCGTGCAGAATTCGGACACTACGGCTAATAGGTACTAGTTTTACGATTATTTTCAAATTACAAGATAACTTTATATATTGCTTAGATTGTCATCATTAACTAGCAATTCGTCAAAGTCGAATAAGTAGGAAATAATCAGTTTCTTCATGTTCTTCGGTCATTTAATCAGCTGTTGCAATCCACTGCTTGACAGTACGGAACAGTTACGTTACGTTCCTTCAGGTAGGTACTCCACCACCCGATCTAAGACATATGTTTTTTCTTCTTTAAAGAAAATATATTTAAGGCATTCAGTCCCCCTTTGTACCTTTATTATGCACAAAGGTAAATCTATACTAATAATAAAGCTGAAGTTTGTTTTGTTGTTTGTTTGAACGCGCTAATCTCTGGAACCACTCGTCAGATTTGTCAAATTCCTTTTGCATGAGATAGCCCAATTCTTGAGGAAGGTTATAGGCTATGTTGGTAGCACGCTGCAACCATTGGGCGCCAAGCAAACAGAAGAAAAGGCAGAAAGAACGTTAAGCAAAAACGAAATCATAAGCGATGCGATGCGACGCGGTGGGTCGGGGCCAAAATTTTACGTGGAAAGTGGCTGGCAGAAGCCATGATAGTATTTCGATATTTTTAATTAGTTATATGTGATCCTAACAGCAACAGCTCAAAGCAATAGTTGACAAGTATTCGACAAGAGTACCTAGTAGGGGAACCAACTTTATCTACAAGTAGGTACTTGGCTAGATAACGACTCGTGTAAACTAAGTAGTAGATATTTAGGTTCTAAACATATTAGTAAGCTATTATTCATTTGCTATGTCATTTGTCATTATGTTGCGCATGACCATCTCATCGTTAAGTCGTTGCACAGTCAAACTGCATTAACCGTGCGCTTCTATGGTTCAGCGAATAGCTGCACGGTTTACTTGCATACAATTTAGTATAGAATATACACCTCGTGGCCATATCTTTGTGAACGTGCTTTGGTAAATAACATTCCCTTTTGAGGTGGCAATAAGGGTTTCTTAGGATCTCTTCGCATTAGCAGAACGCGTAGAGTCATGGTCAGTCTTATACTGCTAAGGTATAAGCCGCGATTCCGACTAAGGGCTGATTTCAACAATGTCATATTATATCTTTTGGCCGTGAAATAAAATTGACGTCTGACAGTTTTGCCTAGAAAAACAGTTAAAAATTCAAAATTATTCCTTGGGCAAAGATATAATGTCATTATTGGAACTATCAGCCCTAAATACCCTAGTGTACTTTCTGCTCCTATATCAGATATTACCAGTTATTATTAACATAATTAAAAATTGTGCAACATAAAATAACCATAAACCCTTTCTTTGTCAACAGCCTACCTATCAAAACACATCACTACTCAGAGAGACCAAGAAGGCAGCACCAGTCGAATACAGCACAACACAGACAACCTACGGTAGCCACTCACCCGGTTACAACTCGGGACAATCCACCTACAATCCTGGACAGACCAACTATAACTCGACACAGCCTGGCTACGGCAGGACAGGGTCGACAGAGAGGAGTGGACGCGGTAACCTGACGGAGCTGGACACCCTACTCGATGATCTGAGCAACGCGAGATACGGGAACTATGTGGACAAGTCGACTTCGTATAGTGAAAGAAATGGTGAGTCTTTAGTGTTTTTATTTTTAGGATAGCAGTTTAATTTGGCGGCCGGAATAGAATAATATTGATTGATGAACTTTCGTGGAACAGTGTTCAACGCATATTTTCGCGATGTTCTTTAGTGCTTCACATGTACTTTGGGTAGTTATTACGTACTTCTGAAATAATCGCGTCTATTCGGGGCCTAGGGTTTAAAGGAACCTAACACGAGTTGTAAAGTTTCTATTTGGGACAATCCAAGATACTATATACTTATCTTTATTTTCAATGATTTGAAATCAATCGTCATGCTCGCATGCATCCTCAGCTTTAAAATAATTCCCTGCGGGTTATAACTTAAATCCTCATCACTGTCATAATTATAAGCAAAATTAGTTTTCATACGAAAGTTTCTTTTATCGTCTTGGAAATATTAAATAGAATAATAATCTTGACTGAAAGCACAAATCACTGCCACTTAGAAAAAAATAAATTACTACAAGGTTAAAACACAGAAAAACATGAATGTTAATCCAAAGAAGCGGATGTATGATGAAAGGGACGTGACTTGCCAATATGAAGCGCCAGAAGAGTTTTATATGTATTAATAAAAAGAAAACATTATTGAAGTCATGGGGGAGGCGCCTTTGCCAAACTTTGACATGATGTAGGCTTAGGGAGTAAAAATAATAGTAAATATCTTTGAAGACAAATGGATCGTTTTATAATAAATAACCCAGCAAAAAAGCTGGACACTCAAAACCCGTAGCATCTAACAAAACTAATAATTAAACGTACAACCACCGAAATACACCATTGCACTATCAAAAGCAATTTGTTATTCCAAAGTGGAGATAAATATGATTAATCAAAATCAAGCGCTCCAATAATTCTTACCTCGTGTAAGATGTGAAGATTATTTCATGTACGCCGAAACGATTCATTTGCGATGACCTCGGGTGTAGCGTTTATGTAATATATTAGCCCTGTAACCTGAATTACATGCTGGAAAGCACTACAATTATAAAAAATATCACATGACCTAGATATTGTCGCGATGACAGCTGATTTATCTTTCCATGTAATAACAACGTTTAACAGAAAAATATTTGTGTAGTCAAAAGAATATTTATAAAGATAAGTTGAAATAGTAATGTTATCGTTGCTCGGAATGGATGGACTGTGTGAAAGATGATACGGTTAGAAAAGGGGTGACTACCGAGATGACGACTAATAGAGAAGTATGGAAGAAGAAGACATGTTCTGCGGACCCCAAATAAATTTGGATAAGGGCAAGAGAATGATGGTGAATCCTCTGACTAGTTACTGAAGGGAAGGGATAAGAACGAATGCAGATGTCTCCAGTCCCCGGTCTTTAACTGTAGTTTACGAATCTCTCGGAAAGATACGGGTTAGCGAAGTTCCTCCGACTACAATGAAATGAGGTGATGTTGTCTTATGATTGCTGTTAGTGGCACTACTCATAAATGTCCCTACTGTTTGTTTGTGAAACGGTTCTGCATTTTCTGTTACTGCTGCTATACGATGAAAATAATCATTGAAATCTCTAAATTTGCACGACCACGGTACCAATTTCTTCAGCCAAAACCTTTTCACTACGTCATACATCAACAAATACATCGGAATACAGTAATAAATAGTATGTTTATAGCTGTAAGTAATCGGCAAATGTCTACACCAAGGCCAGTCCTCGCCCCATCCGAAATAGAACACCGTTCCAGATTGTTTGGTTTACAAACTAATGTTACTGGCTTTGAATATATTTTCTTTCTTGAGTTCTTAATATCTGGTATTATGACAAGAACATTTTCTTGTTAAGCTTCATTATCTTTGTAATGATGGTTTTCTTGTAACTCATAATAATTTTAGTTACTAAAATTGAAGGAATTTTTTTAACGATATATTGGAATGCATACATCTACCTAGTCTTGCCATAAATATTGTCACGAAGAAAAACATTTTTTTTTATTGCAAATAATATTTATTACTTTAACAGTGTGTTAGTTTAATACATAAATATAAAACAATTTAAAATATAAATGCTTATTCGAAGTGGTCTCCATTGGCTGCAATGCAGTCCTTTAAACGTTGAGGCCAGTTATCAATAGAAGCACGCACTCTTTCCATGGGAAAATTCTTCACTACCAATCGTATGGATTGTTTTAGGGACTCCAAATTATCATGGCGTTTAGAGCAAGCCGTACTCTCTAAAACTGACCATAAATCATAATCCAGCGGATTAAGATCAGGACTAGACGACGGCCAGTCTTCAGCTCTGATTAAGTCCGAAACGTTCACTTCCAACCAAGACTGCGTGGACCGAGCTTTATGACCCGGCGCCGAGTCTTGTTGGAAGGACCATACTTGGTTATTGAACATGGTGTTGTTAAGGGGCTAACTACGTTCTCAAGAATGGTATCTTGATACACTTGTGCCTAAGTTTTGATACCTTTTTCACAAAAATATGGCTCAGTCACTCCTTCATAGCTAACACCCCACCAAACCATCACTGAAGTCGGATAATGTGGGCATTATCCGACTTCAGTGATGATCCGACAGATTACAAGGTGGGCCTTGTAATCTGTCGACTAATTGGGAACCTTCCTTAGAGCTTTGAGCATAAATACCCTCATTTTGTTTGATAAAATGTTGCTCAATTGTAAAGATTTGCTCATCCGTAAACAAAATTTTTCTGTGACCTCCCTTTGCGTACCGCTTCAGTAGTTGTTTCGATTTTACCGCCCTATTCTTTTTTAAATTATCAGTTAAAAAATGACCAGTGCGTCTCTTATAGGCTGCAAGTCCTAAGTCATCTTTTAAAATACGCGACATGGTTCTGGGTGCTATCTTCATCTCCCGAGATAAAAACTTTTGCTTTCGGACAGGATTTCTTCGAATTCTTTCCCTTACTGCTTTTACCACCTTTTTCGTACGAACACTACGTGGACGGCCAGATCTTTTTCTGTCACAAACAGAGGAGGTCTCATTGTATCTATTAATAGCCCGGTACACAAAAATTTGACTAATACCAAGCGTATGGAGAGTATTAAAAATTGCATTTGGCTCCATAACAACTTTGTGTAATGCAATCACAGCGATTCGGTTCTCTTTATCACCCCACTCCATTTTAATATCGCAAAATATTGTACAATAATACATTGTACAATATTTTGCGATTTGGCGCCAAAATTAGAAAACTCAATGAACAATCGTATAAAAATGACAGAATCCAAATTCAAATGTAATATCTTTCTTATTTTTAATTGTAACAGTATTTATGGCCAGACTGTGTATAGCATCGGTAGATCTTTGACAGTCGCCACGGGTACTCACAGTCAGACGCCTAAAAGTCTGACAAAAAGTCTAATAAGGTGTATCGTGTGACCCATTAACTGGGTTGTGATGGTCAGATAGGCAGTCGCTCCATGTAAAATAGTGGTATTCAGCTGCATCCAGTTAGACTGGAAGTCGACCCCAACATAGTTGGGAAAAGGCTAGGCAGATTAATTGACATCTGTAGTATCGGATTCGGATTTTCATCTATGATGTAGTAGAACACGAGTCCTGGCTTTTCTTTCCTAGCAAAACGTAATGCAAAATTGTTTTCAGCTCAGTCTATGATGTTGTAAAGTATGACACTCGTTTGTCTCTTCAGAATTTTGTCAGCAAACACTTCGTTGTCACAAGCTAGTCCAATTAGTGGTGCATGATGTCTTCAATCCAATAAACTTGAATTACTCGCTCATTTAACGACATTTGGCATCACCCTGACACTTGTATTCAGACATTTGGATCCGATGTTGTATACAAGAACATATTTTATAGAAAGCACTTCTCATATGTTTTGGCAAAATTTCTAGAAGTGTAGACTGCGTTTTATGTTTAGTTTTGAAATTGCATGTTGCTATCTCCGAACTTCCAGTGTTGTAAGATAAGAGTGTAGTTTTTCGGCACGTGTAACAATTTTTCACTCTTGCCGATCCTGCAACTGCTTCCATCATATGAGATGTTTTTGTAATCTAGTTATTAGTTAGTGCTTAAAACAGATTACTTCAACAAGACGATATGGCCAAATAATGTCAACTTTCGCTGTTTCGTGTTTGCCGTTAATATTCTTCATTATTTTATCTGCAATCGACGATTATATTTGGCGCAGTTTATTAAGTGAACTTTTAAGTACAGTCCTTCAAAAACGCGTATTTTATTCATCATCTCATCAAACTCACGTAAATCTATTTGGAAAGCCACTTCCATTCCGTCCTCTTCAAAAGTCATTGATCGTAACTGCCCACAGTTGTCTATCTCTAGTCATCCCTTGCATGCGTGACTTTGATCTTCAAACGTGTGAAACATTTCACAAACTCATCCAGTTGTCGTCACTTCATCTGTCGTTACTTTATCCCCAAACTACGTGCTTACATCATAGGTAAAATTTTTAGCATTCCGTGTGTAAACACTGGAAAATTAGAATACCTAAGCTTTCAATTTCACTAAAAGCAACTTCACAGTTCCTATCAGAACCCCAATTGCGTAACACACTATCAATGTCAATCTAAATAATTGTGAAGATATTGCTAATTCATTTATTCATATGTTCGAAATATTTGTCTGCTCTACAACGTAAATAATGCAATGAATGTTGTTGAACTGTCAAAATGAAAGCCATTGCTACTGATAGTGAGTTACGCAATTACCCTGCTGATCAAATAGCATATCAATCACAATAATGCTTTTAGCATTTCATTCAATAGATACCGTTAGATTCGTGCCCATTGATTTATCTCCTAGGAAAACGATAAATAAATCTTTAGGGCCACTTAACCTATAGGCCAACCGTTTAAGCGTTCAACATGAACATCTGCTTCTAATAGCTTAATTATTTCCCTAAGGCAATTATAATCGTAGTTTTTTATAGAACATGTTGATGTATTCATAGCTAAAGGCAAGGAACATAGAGCTCGGAGACTCCTCATCGGTCGCTCCTTATGGCATTGTCATCACTTACCATACAAACAAAATGTGTCACCGTTTACTCGCACGAATAATAATACCCTCCCGAACGAAATCGGTCACGGTGGCCAATCTCGACGGAGACTAGCCAAGTACGCAGGGGAAATTATAGTACACAGGTGTACTCTGTTCCTTTACTCTCATATCCCAATAGTACGCACTACGATACTAAAAGCGTATGTATAGAAACTGACTTCTTTGAAGGTGGTCTGTGACAAAAGTTGCGCGCTCAACGCGTTTTCGGCGTTAGTACTGTTTTTCTACGCTGCCTGATTCCGTACTCTGTGGAACCTTTAGACGCCAGACGTACTGGCAAGCGAACACTTTTCCACAAGGGCCTGCACTTGGCATTGGACGAATTCGTCAAGACCATCCCAACTGTCACGTCTTTTCTCAAAACAAACATTATTTTTGACCACGTTTAATGTTTCATAAATTTCAGTTTTCATATTCGTACCTGTCAAAATTGTATGTAAACAAGCCGCTAACTGCTGTGAGGTACTCCTAACATTGTTTGTTAATCATAAACGTTTTGCTCATAAAGTTAATGAACCTAGAATTATTGTTCTTAATGATGGTTTCGTTGCCAGAAGTTTCGGTACGTTTTGTACACGTTGGAGTATGATATAGCTAGGTTTTCATGCTCATAAATAACATTGCTGCAGCAATTTATAAATCTGCAGTGTTGATTTGGAGCTGGACATTTTTGGGCGCTCATGCATAATATGTTCGCGTCAGCTTTTGATTTATCTGGGTCTCTTGAAAGTCTTCAGATTGCTTTCAACAAGTGATCATTATTTACCATTTGTGAATAGATCGTCAGTCGAGTGAAATGTTCCACTAATTACCAGCATTCGACATTCAATCCTATCGTTAGTCCAGTTTATTTGTTGAACTGGTATTTGCGTAAAATAAATCAATTAACAAGTTGAACAAACGCTTGTATTTACGATTGCAGTTCCGATGAAGACCGCGTGAAAAGCGTAAACTGTGTAACCTGAAACGTTGTATTTACAAAGTTTTATAGGAGAATTCCTCTGCTTTGCATTCTTTGAGATCCGTAAAATCTAATCTTATACTACTTTCAAGATAGATACTTCCAGTGATTTCGAAACGTGACTGTGCGTGCGGTTTTACCTTTTTTCTTGATACGATGGACTCGCTTTTGACCACTATCCCACCTGACGTTAGGTGATGTAGGACAAATGTGATACAGTCCATATTTCGCCAATTATGTTTAAGGCCCATTTAATAGAGGGGCGAACATTTTCTATTAATTGGGCACAGATCCAGACTTCGGGCTAGTACAGACGCCAGCATATTAAGCTAGTACAATCTGTCAAATTTCTTTAATAGGTTTTCAACTTTATCGCTAAAGTATTAACGTTCAAGGTTGATTGGAAAAAATTGACAGTTTCGGGTAGCTTGATGAGCTGGCGTCTGTACATACAATGGATGTTTTAAATTAACCAGCTACGAAAACTTCTCTCTGGTAAATTTTCCAGAAAGAGTTTCCATCTATAATTGACTGATGAACTTTCTTTTCTTTGACAGTATCAGACGGATATGCCCGCACCAACGGCACAGCCAGCCCGGCCTCCTCTAGACCTACGGTGGACTCTCTCCTCGACCAGCTCAGCGCAGAAATTCCCAATGGGTGAGTGGAACTTTACGAATATAATTTTTTCCTGCAACAGTTCTTATCATATGGACCTACGATCTGCATAATAATAATAATGGCCTACAGCAAACAAAAAAAAAAATTGCCCATGATTATTAAATGTTATACGAATTCATCCTTCTTGACACAACACGATACTTCTAACCCAGTAGATTGTCCCTACCAATGACCTCAGGTGTTATGTATAGAATAGCGATATAGAAAATTTATTAGCAGCGTGTGAGTCACCATAAAACAATTTATTAGGTTCGAAAAATAGATCGGATAGTCATAAAAACCTTTACCACTGTCGCATCTCGAATAATTCTTCTTCAGAGTAAACGGAGGAACCCTGAAAATGTGTAGAAAATTAAACCAATTTTAGAAAAACATTCAGTAGGTACTTAATTTGTTTAATAAAATATTATTAATCTTGAAAATTTATAATACCATTACACAATATTACATACTCTATTCTATTTATTTCGGTCGTTGACAACCCCACTATTTGTTTTTTTTTAATATCCGTTCCAGAAATCGCCAGAAAACATTATAACATTCAAACTAACAAAATGTCAACAAGTCCGGAAAAAATAGTTGCCACCAGTCGGTTATAGAAATTACATATGCCAGAAATTGTTTCGACCTTAAATAAAAACTCCTAGAGCTGCCAAGTACTTGAACATATTCATTCTAATAAAAGGCAAACCCGTGTTGTTTAAATTATACTTCAATGCTCGTATTAAAGTATGGTTTTCTTTGAAGTGTGTAGACGAGCCATTATGTAGCCTCAAATAATACGTTTACAGCCATAAAAAACGGAAGTGGTTACAAACTCATTTTAATTGTAACTATAAAAGTTTTAAATAGTAAAGCTAGACTTGAAAGTTATACCTGTATTTCAGATTTTTCTCTCTGTCCTACTGAATTTTAAGATCTACCTATTAGCACATTTTCCAGTATCTAAGGTGGAAAGGTGCTAATTAAAATTAAACAATTGATACACACATACATACATAAATAAACTCACACTTTCTTCTCATGTAGGCAGAAACTACAGAACGCAACTTGCTAAGTCCTCGCATACTCCTTTTGTTTCGTTTACGGTCATACTACTACGCACCTGACCTTTCCGAAGACCATCACCAATAAGGTCACCATACACCGTGTTCTTTACGTTATCCATAAACTTTGGCAAACGCCTCTATAGCTTTTACAAATCAAATCCAACAAAGGTACTAAAAAAGGCTTCGTTACAAAGATATTTGTAACTTCATTTAATGAAATTTAATTGAGTTATGCAGTAAGAAAGGGTCTTTTTCTATCAAATGCTTCGGATAAAGAGGCATGCATATCGGGTGATTTGCGTCGAGGTATTTAGTTTGTATGAAAATTAACAAAAAATAAAAAATAAGAATTAATTCATCTGTCCATAATGAAAAATGCTTATTTCCATGGTTGAACATCTAGTCGAAGTTTATGTAAATCATCCGGAACACAGTGTATATCCTTCTACTCTAGACCGTCCCCTTCCGGGGTTGTTCCTCACATCTGCCTCGTAAATACCTTTTGTAAATAATTTATAATAATACCTTCACAATGAACATGCACTTTTAAAGGGTTTATCGTTAATCCATAATTACTGCTATTCTCTTTATTGTGCTATAAATGCAACACAATATTGTCACTTTCCGCCATTGAAATATAATGCATATACCATAGTAATATTATACTAAACAATAACACGCAAGTAAGTCCAGGCAAATAGCCCATCTGTTAGAATATGTAATACGAAGTGACATTTGATGGCACTGCCAATTCTTGTAGGAATTATTACGTCTCGCCTTCTATAAATAATTTGTTATATCGAACATCATTATATTAGTTTCTCTGTAAGTTTAATGACAAAGTTCACTGAAGGAACAGGTGATGCTAGTTCCAAATCATTATCAGCACGTAGCAGTTCACTACTATCCAATTGCCTCTTCACTTTAACACCAGTTAGCCAGGTTATTATTATACTAGATTTTTTGTTAATATAAGTCTGAATTCGCCAACCCGTCTTGAGCAAACGTGGTGATCAATGCGCATGCCTTCTCTGTATGAGAAGAGGCCTCTGCCCTGCGGTGGAACAATAATAGGGTGGTGTTATTTTAGCCAGATTCTATGCTCCTCTTATCCTGAGAGCATCTTATTATTATCAGACTATAGTAATCCATTGCTAGACATGATATCTCCAATTTAATGTCTCTTAGCCCGATCCTCAAACAATCTCATCCATCTATTACCGGCCAGCTGGCGAAATTCCTTACTCCTCTTATCCTGAGAGTATCTTATAATCATCCGTCTATGGCAGTCCGTTGCTGGGCATAAAATCAGCAATTTAATACCTCTTAGCTCGATCCTCGTCCAATCTCATCCATCGATTACCAGGCGCATGCAAAGATCGTCGGCCCACCTTGCCTGTGTTCATATTATCTTCGTCAGTCTCTAGCAGTCCACTGCTGGCCATAAGCCCCAACTCCTCGGCTACTTGGCGCTCGGCTATCAATCAGCTGCTACCGGCCACCCTGCGAAGATCGTCGTCCCACCTTGCCTAAGAGCGTCTTATCATCGTCAGTGATAGCAGTGCTCTACTGGTCACAGGCCTCAATTCCTTAATCCTCGGCTACTCGGCGCTCGTCTGCTACCAGTCACCATGCGAGGAAGTCTTACACTGTTACTTTGTCGTTAGTCAAACTGTTGCTATTTACGTCATTTTAATTGAGCATTTTACACCTACGTAACTATTGTTTATAGAATTGGCAGTCACATTATGACGGATATAGGAACTGGTAACTCCTGCATCTACTAACGAGCACGAGCACATGTGCAGCTCCTTTGCAATAGCAATAGGCGTCATATTGCCTTGGCAATAAGCCCGCAAAGTGAGAATGAAGAAGAAGAATAGTTATGTGCGATTGGATTTATTAGCTTTCAAGTAGATCGTGTTTTAGAATGTTAAAAAACTAATGTTTTCTTCGAAATTGTATTTTAGTAGATAACGGTGCTTACAGATTTGCGATTTTAAAGATTAACAGCGACTTAGTAAAGCGTTCATCGATCAAGCTGTCGAAATCTATAAAATAGACCAGTTTTTCGGCTCCACAGTAAACAGCTTGACTGTTTTTAATTCACAGTCGCTAGCAGAATTTCTAACTTTAATTTAATTGTATCCAACATGTATGCCAAACGGAAATTCCATTTTCATTACGACTTTATCCAACTCTTCGTAACCGATACGTACTGTGTAAATATAAAAAAAGAATTCCAAATACCCCTTTAATACACTCTTCTACAATTTCTACTATGTGGCTGTTGCTTCCGTTGCATGGCATCCGATGAAGGTGGCTAGGGGTTCTTAAATTTCAAAAGTTTTCCTGTACGGAACCTAAAAAAAAAATAATCTCGTTTAGATAGTATATCGGGCCGTGGACCGTCGACTGGGCCGTGTGAAAACTTAGCTATTTTTGTAACGCACACAAATAGCACGGGATGACGTCATAGCAGTGTTTTGTTATTATAATCGCCCCTTCGGTGTGGCCACATGACGGAGTCTGGAGGAACTGTCTGGTTCCCGTAGGAAGAATCATTCGACGAAAGTTTACGAGTATTTCGTGTATGTAGGCAATACTTAGTTTTTTTATGTTTCGTAATAAAATTCGTTAGGTCTTGTTGTATTACAAAACAGCTTTAAAAAAAAGTATTTTCATAGCAAATACATAATTATGTCTTTTAGATTTTATACTGACTGTTCTAAATGAGTATAGCTCCAATCTACACTAACTACTTACTTCAGCCAGGTGTAAAAACTGTAAATCGTTGTTATAAAGTGGATTCAGCAATTACAATAATTACTATTAGGTTTTTTTCTGATATCAAAACCTTGCAAGCATACCAAAGTCTTTGTAAAAAACGTTAGAAGCGTTCAATATATTTAACTTTCAATTGCCCTCGGGAATAATTCAATTTGACGGCTCGTGTGCAACAGTGTTAAAATAATAACTTCACTAAACTGGAAACGTGTAAAAGCCGAAACTAATTTAATGTATTGAAATTCTTAGCTTAGTCAGAGGCGTGATCAGCGCCAACATAAATTCAAACCATGTTGGGTTTATTTGCGTTACTCAGCGATGCAATCAGACTATGATTTCGGAGTTTATCCCCCCAAAGTCATTAATACGTAAGTAAAGATGGATCTTTATCACCCGAGCACGCAACGCGTAAATAGACGTTCATCTTCGTTTCGTAATATTCTAGTTATATGAAACCCTATTCAAGTGAATAATCGGACGAAATAACGATACTGGTTCTTGGGGAAAACTACGGATAGTTGCATTTAACATTTTGTCAAATGTCCATGGCTATTTTTCGGGAGATTTGGATATTAAATTACCATCATAAATATTATAACAAGTCTCAAATCAAAAGTCATTTATTTAAACTGCACACTTTATGAACGTCAAAATTACATAAGACAGTCCCCCAAAACACCCGCCCTTCACCTCTCCCTAGTGCTTTAGCTGGGAACAAGTCACGCAACAAATTCCCCACCAACCAATAGTCCTTCAAGAAAATGATATAATCTCACTAAACGGACTGATTGAAATCTAGCTCTGAAAAGTTTTCAGAGCTAGATTTCAATCAGTCCGTTTAGTGAGATTATATCATTTTCTAATCAATCTTGGTATTGAACTGAAGACGCCAGGCATATGTTTTCAGATAAAACACAACTGCCTGGCGTCTTCAGTTCAATACCAAGATTGATTACTCTACTCTGTTTGATCTAGCTTTGGTATATCACAGTATTGCTAACGTACCGAAAATCAGTCATATTCCAGCCAAGAAATATTAGTAACAAAGATAAACATTTCCTATCCTTCACATTGACGTGGAAATACTACGAGTACATACAGTAGGTGCGAAAGCTAATATTGGACAACTGCACCACATCTTATAATAACTTCCTAGAGGTATGTAGCCTGGTGAAAGGCAATTACTCCTGCATTCTTGAGTGACTTACCTCGATGACAGGCTTTGTATGTCTTGTGGAAAGATTTGTTATATTACTTAAGAGTACCTACCTATGCGAATTTCGCACTGCGCTTCAGAATTCTGATGAAAAAACTTTCAAGCTCTTACCTAGTAGGGAAAATTATCACTCCACAATGACTCTTGACTAAGATTTGTGACTAGAAAAGTACAGTCCCAAACGTTTGTACACTTGTTTGACCCAAATGACTTCAGAAATAGGCCTAGGCCGCAGACGCGAAAAAAAAAACAAGTAAGAGGATGCACCAAATATAATAGCTCTAAATCTATAAACACTACAAGGTTTTATAACTGTTGATATCCGCTAGATTTTAATGTAACCATCGTAATCCCATCGCAAAAGTTTTCGGAGGATTCGAAGGCAACATGTATTTTTTCAAGCAATTTTTCATCATCGGATTTTGGCAGCGATCCACTACATCCGTTGAACGTGAATATTTTTATATATCGACCGATATACCTAGAATGTAGTGTGTTGTAATAAATATCGTATTATTTTGAAGGTAGACACGTTGACGGTGACTTGCGTAGTTGCGTCCAGAAAAATATTGTAGAATATGATGGGATCCAGACGATATGGATGGGAGAAATCGATTCAATAGTTCAATTGATATGAATGTAATTGAACTCTGAATAGGAGAATTAATTTATATTGCATAGATAGTATTATTTGCATTAAAGTCATTGCTCCGCAGTCCGCTAGCTACCTTATCCTATTGTAAAGTTTTGTAAATGTTGAAAATGTAAACAGTCGAAAGACTGTTTACATATTCAACATCTACAAAACTTCAGCAAAACTTCAGCTGGTAGGTCACCTCAAGTCTATAGTAGGTCACATCATAGGTCACATCATAGGTTTCATAAGAAGCAGAATGATTATTGAATATCTCTACGACCAGGGTGACAATTCCCGTAATTTTATGAACGTTCACAGTTTGATCTCAGTTTCAATCTGTCAAAAATAGTTCCAATTTCCTCTTCTGGACTATAATGTTGAATTTGCAAAATGTTGAATTATTTTTTACAAGTTTTTGACATTGATTATCGCTGAGAACTCCTTGATATGCAATGGTCGCTGTAGCACCATGAACATGAGGCTACAGGAGTTAGTGCGAATCTTGGAGTTCATTCGATTAATCATGTCTGGTTTAACCACGCTGGGATCGGTGCATTTCATTCATTCATTGATTGATTATCGCTCAGATGAGATTGCGACTATATTGAACGTTTTTAATTACAGGAATTGGCCTTCAGGTTAAAGCATTAGTCACTAAAAAGAAGTTACCTTTCATATTGAACTAATATGGCCCACCATGAAAATTCCTTCATCTTTCTTCCTCATTTTTACCTTGTAATCTGTATCTACTGTTACAGAGAGCTTTATTATCAACAACGTTCCGCCAAATGTAGTGTCTGCGGCTCGTAAATTTAAAAGAGACTGAGGGATTAAATTAGTTGGATTAGCAGAAATTACCTTGACATTGATATCATTATAATATTGTGATTCGCACTCTACTTGCCAGACATTTTGATAAATAGGATCGTCTTCCAATGAGCGAGGTTGTGGCTGTCTATTACAGAAGCCTATATTCAGCAGTTAAGATGCCCTATCAGACCCAGTGTCGAATTAGTTTAGAAGAATTAGTCCGTTACTGCATCAGGCAATGTGAGAGTCGGTTATTGTGTGCCCATTTGACTGCCGACGCAGGTTTTTACAAGATCAACTGTTTTAAAAAAACAACTTCACCCATTCAAAATTTCTGTGAAATCAATTTTAACATACAAGTTTGACATTTTACACATCGCAGCTCACTCAGGCATAAATCAAATTTCTTCATGATCCCCAACAAAGGTTGACAATGTAAAATAATTGTTTTTGGCATGGACGGGCGACTCTGGCGCACGTTTCCGCTCACTAATTAGTATTTATGTGCAATCGGACTGTAATCGCACCTGCCGCCGAGTTTCTACCAAACGTATGTGTTGTATTATTTACTAGAAAACATTAGGTGGGAACAGAGGCGGGCTGAGAAGATGAATATAGGGATTTAAAGCTGTTGAAAGGAGTTCCGTCGAAACATCACTCTCGTACAGTCAACGGCGACAATCTGACTTACAACGCCTTCATTACGTAGCAGTTAGTTTCGTGGCAGCAATTTTCGTAGTTTTACTGAAATGCTGTTGACCGTACCGTTTTACGAATGAAAGACCACTTATTCTTCATCTTCATTTCATTGGTTGAAAGGGTTCTGAGAAGAGTTTTCCGGAGTAAAAGAAATTACACAATCATTCGTCAAAGTCTTGGATTGAAATGTTTGTAAACCCCGTTTGATGGGCTAAAAGCTGTTGGTTATTCTAGATATTATAGTTGCTCTTAGAGTCTTAGTGCACTTAGGCTATCCATATCCTGTTGTTCATTTTACATGACTGTTGCTGCTTAATCGACTGAAATATTCTTCTTAATAGTCTTACCAGTAGTGTGTAATAGTGTTTATTCCATTCTTTTTCTTGGTCGTTCGCTCAATGGTAGGATCGCGACCTCATACGACGCGTCCCCAAGTTATGCGGTCTCCTGCAGTGTGGACCGCTCAATAGATCTCCAACTGCCTTCTCGATCGCATCTGACCACCTTGTTCTTTCTTCCATATATTTACCAAAACAAAATGTAATACCAGAGCAGTCACATGCAACTGCGGGTAAGAATAACTTTAAAATCAACACATTTTAGACATAGCAACTGAGCACAACGATCAAGAAAAGTTAATTAATAAAACCCTTCGGAGCAGAAACCGTGCCTAGAGCAACCAAAACAGATGTTCTACGTATAGACAAACAAAATATACGATCCATAATTCCTTTTAATTTTCTCTTTCAAGTCAGTCCCTGCGCTTGTCATACTAACGAATGACACACATGACACAGATTAACTACTAAATAAATAATCGTTTTGGAAGGACAATCATCTATTTAAGGAATTAAGACGCACTGCATGCGCCCGCGCCAAACTCTAATAGGTCTTTACGTACTGGAGTAATTTATAACTGGTTTCTGTAAACACAAGAGATGCATGACATGTGGACCAATCACGAGGAGGCGAGATGTTCGATAGTGTCGTCATTTCAGTTTATAGAGAAGTTTTATTTACTTGGTGTTTAGGCTAATTAAGAAGCTATAACATACCATCATGCCTTATTTCCCCGAAGGATTGGGCAGAGGTGTACCTTTAGTACACCCATATTTCGCCAGATAAGTTTAAGTCCCATAAAATAGGGGCCAAGCCTGTTAGGAAGCTGTAATAGAACAGAAAGCTGTATTGTTGATATGGAAAGGCAGATATTCGAAGGACTTTGATAAACTTATGGCCTTTCTCCTCTATTCTTTAGGTGTCGAGAATTAATTTTCATTGAAAACTTTTCATAGTATATAAAGCTTATACTTTAGCTATAGCTTCAAGCTTCTGACAAATCGGTCAAAATAGGCAACAAAGAGAGGGGTATCGAAGGCAGTCGGGGAGATCTGTGTCTAGAATATTCAGGCCCTTTGTACACGGCACGGTTTCTTTACGGTACGGCGTATAAACCGCGCTGTAGAAAAAATGTGTCCGTCAAGAAGCTTCCATAGTGATCCAAACAACACTGACGAACGTGCCTACATGCGGCGAATAAACCGTAGATTTTCACGGCTAATTGTACCATTTCCGAATTCCTTGCAATAACTTTTTATTGACCATTTCCTTTTCTATTGTCCCCAGTCGCGCCTCAACATCGCCAGTCCCACCTTCTCAAGGAGGGACCCTTCCGCGTCCTGGCACCAAACAAGTGACAGTCACTGTCCAGGAGACGATTGTAGAACCTGCGCAGTCGCAGCAGCAACCACCACAGGTGCAGGTGCCGGCTGTACGTCATCATCATCATGCTTCCAATGCCACCAAGGAGTTGGATGATCTGATGGCTTCGCTCTCTGATTTCAAAGTAAGTGGTTTAAAGGTGTACTTGGGTTTTAGTATGTAAGGCTAACAAGGAGGATCGCGAAATGTTGAAGGAGTCCCTTTGCCCAGGAGCGAGACATATTGGGCCACCAATAAAAAGAAACAAAACGAATCCATTTCGATGCGACGAACGCTTTTCCCATTCGCTACATTTGGCAAGCAAGTTTGTGACCAGGTCACAGAAACATATTCTACTTAACAAGTTGACACAGAAGGTGAAGCATACCTTCTGTATAGCTACTAGCGGAAGAGACAATAAAAAATACACTGGGCGAAGAAAAAGCTATACATTTCAAGAAACATCTTAGCGAGGCCAATGCTGTTGACGTGGCCAAATTCTGGTCAAAACTCATATAGTTTGGGATCATCAATACGACGAAAAAGAAGGAATGGGATTCCTTCATCATCTTATTCACTTTGCAGATACACGCGTTCGTCGTTACGTTAAAATATCTTAGTCGTAATTTACAATAATCATATGAGTTTTGAGTTTATGCAAATCCTCAAAGATGTATCTCATTACATTACGTATATCTTGTGTTTATTCCAAAAGTTGTTAGGATACAGGGCTTTTGAAGTTTGATGGACGGCTATAACTCCGATGTTATATTAATTCGTTTTGGCATCTTCATTATTCCCTAAAGATTCCCTTTCCTGCCAACATTTTACTGACGTATAGACGCTATCAAAACAAATCTTTGGCATCTAACTCATTTTTAATAGATCCGCTCTGTACCGCAAATTTCGTAACGTATTCTTGATAAAATAACAGGAGTACAGTACGCATGAAAGTTCAACAAATCGATCCAGAAAACTTTGCGAAAAGAGTAACCTAAATTCCGCTGTCCTCAAGATATATATCTTCGTCTAATTGCTAACGTATAATGTGAAAGAAATGGCTATTTGTTTTAGTTTGTTTACAAATTACAGTGCAATCCAAGGTTGCTTGTAAAATAAAGGATAGTTGATTATCCCAGAAGCTGCCAAAAAGATACCGGAGCTGGTGGCGTCGCAATAGCCGCATATTATACCATTGTTTATATCCTCTGTTATCACAGTATTTTTCATTCATGAATGCGAATTTACTGAATAAACTCAGAATTTATAATCTGGTGGATCGTTTCGGTCGAGTTTACGATTCGATTCTCTAGTAATATACGTACACCTGTGAGTCATCGCCACCCTAAGGTCTAATATCGGTCGGCATCTGTCACGGCCACCTCGGCACACTGCACTACAGCAGTCTCCTCTTTTCCGTTTATTATAATATTTACAACTCGCCTTTCTTGGTCCATGGCTATTTCCAGCCGCGCTAGAAGCCGTTCCTCCAGCACTCGCGCCGTCTCCCTCGCACCCGCCTGAAGCGCGCCGGCTAAAGATAGTTCTCAGCGTTACATCACAGGCGTGGTGGGGACTCGAGCTTATAATATTAGAGTACATAGACAAACATTTCACTCGGACGGCATTCGCTCCAATCCACCTCGAACGGGCGGGTTTACTTCTGTACGTTGGGATTTCTATGAATTTTCGATCTTTTACTTGGACTTAGAAAATTTTATCTTTGAAGTCTAAATAAAAGATTCAAGTTCAATCCCAACTCCATTTATCCAATATTTCTAATTTGCCATCAAGACTATAAAATTCAACAAATTTGACCTTTAAAGATGGCAATTTAGAAACACCTGTCATAATTACTTCGTCTATTCCTCAGGTGAGCGGCACTGGCACAGGAGTTGAAAGCGGTACCCACGTATATCGCGAGAAGCGTGCGTGGCAAGAACACTACCGCAGCAACCCGCGGCAACCAGAGTCCGCCTCTCTAGAGCATATGCTCGGATCTCTCCGAGCAGACATGAGCCGCCAAGGAGTCCAAACCCCCCAGAAGGGATGCTGCAACGCCTGCGATAAGCCCATCGTCGGACAGGTGGATATCCATCCGTGACGGGAGCAGAATTCGACCTCAAACATCATTCAGCAAGACAGTGAAATCCAATTCTGCTCCTAAAAGTGTTCAGTGATTTTGCTAAAGTAGTGAATAACGAACTATTGTGTGCTCCAGGTCATCACCGCGTTGGGTCGCACGTGGCATCCCGAGCACTTCACCTGCGCGCACTGCAACCAGGAGCTCGGCACCAGGAACTTCTTCGAGCGCGACGGCAGGCCCTACTGCGAGCCTGACTACCACAACCTGTTCTCGCCCAGATGCGCCTACTGCAATGGACCAATCCTCGATGTTAGTTTCGGAAAATTCGCTCAACTAATATCGGACTCTAAACTCACGGTGCTAAGGTGTATTTTCAATTTCAGAAATGCGTAACAGCGCTGGAAAAGACCTGGCACACAGAGCACTTCTTCTGTGCCCAGTGTGGCCAGCAATTCGGTGAGGATGGCTTCCACGAGAGGGATGGCAAGCCTTACTGCCGCAATGATTACTTCGACATGTTCGCGCCCAAATGCGGCGGATGCAGCAAGCCCATCATGGAGAACTACATCTCAGCACTCAACACACAATGGCACCCTGATTGCTTCGTCTGCAAGGTCAGTATCGGTCTCCTCATCACAGGTATCTCCGCAGAAACTGTTTATTTACAAATAATGCTCCAATATGCCAGGTCAAGTATCAAAGCTCTCCTGAATATTCAAAAGTCCCAAAACTTTTGCATATTTAGGACATTGGATTTCTAATATAATATTTACCTCACAGGACTGCGAAAAGGCTGTCAAAGGCAAATCTTTCTATGCCATGGAAGGAAAGCCGGTATGCCCCAAATGCGTCGGAGTCGATGAGGATGAATAAAGGATGACGTCACCAATGCCCCCCTCTCAATATGCCCTCCCCAAATTTCTTTTACAGCTATGCTCGTCGTTATGAAACACAAGGGAATGATCTAGACACACACACACACAGATGTTATTTACACACAAAATGAAACAACAACTAGTCGTTAGTACTTGATAGGGAAATTAATTTATGTAATATATTTTTGTAATATTATTGTAATGCTAAGATTTATAATAAAGAGAACAAAAATAAAAAGAAAGAGAAACAAAAAAAAAGAGATCAAAAATAAATAAAAACAACACAAAACTATATGAGATTCCGGATGTGCCCTCTGACAGGCATTCAAGGTCACGTGCGTACGCGCACGACAATGACCTTTTATCGGATCTCATTGTTGTTGCATAGGGAAGGACGTTGTGGGAAAAATGCAGCGAAATTGTGGAGCAGGTCAAGTGCCGAGTATAGGGTTTCCCGGCTCCCGAACTTTCTATAAATAGCGGTGTGCGTGACGTCACAGGACGTCTGCAGCCACACCGGCTGCGAGTAATCAGAGCGTTTTGTTTATGGGCCATCGGATTTAACGCTATTTTTAAACCCACCACTCTATTTTTACCCAGTCGTTACGCAGACAAATATACGGAGTATTAAGGGTAATAGTGCAAGTTTAATGTGCCATAAGAGTGCCTCTTTAATACTGTTAAAGTTACGAAATGAAACACGGAGCTTGCCAGGCCTGTTGCGTAATATGCAAACAATATGCTTGGAAATGTTTTGAGTACGCACCGTTTATTTGAAGCCCCATTTTGTTGTTTTATATTCGGAGTTTTTTTTGTTTAACAAATGAAATTTAGTTCATTCAGGCAAGATTGTAAGTTTGTAGCCTAGTCTATGAAAGACTTAAATTCACATTGAGCTGTTCTCATACAGTAGTCTATATCTTGTAAGCTAAGAGGTCACTACTTGATTTATTTCGAAGTTCTCGTATTCTGTTCTCTATCGTAAACGATATATTTGAATCAACTGAAAGACTGATATGTTTGTTACATAACTATTGTAAAAACTTGTATAAAAAATATAATTCTCTGTAATGTAGTTGTTGTGACAACATAATTTTTCTCGTCATTACATTATGAAACACAACTTGTATGTTTTTTTCGCGTAATAATGTGACACTTTCATGGATTCCCGCCAAATGATAATTGTCCAGCAAATGAAAATAACACTCAATGACGTAATTATTCATTCGTGGATAAAAACTGACTGTTTGACAGCTTATTAGCATTTCATACAGTTTTGTTAATTTTGGGAAAAGCTACATTAAATAACAGCCAACTTTATGATTAAAGCTAACTTTAAAATTTTTGATAATTTTATAAGAATTGAACCAAGAATTGCTGATAAATAATAATGTATATTTTTGTTCTTTTGAGGGGCCCGTGGCTAAATAATAACAGCTGCACAGTCCGATCGATCAGGTTAAGCTACGCTTGCCGCGGTTGGTCTGTGGATGGGTGATCATCTTTACATACCGAGACCCCTCCGTGCTCCGGAAAGCACGCTAAAACGTTGGTCCCAGCTGTCATTCGTAGATATTTAACAGTCGTTACCGGTAGTCAGAAACCCGAAAATCAACCAGTTAAGACTGGTTGACTTTCGGGTTTCTGACTACCAATACGATACTCCTTGGTAAGCCAAGGAGTATCGTATTACCAAGTAACTGGGTTGTGGAGGTCAGATAAGCAGTCGCTCCATGAAAAATACTGGTACTCAGCTGCATCCGGTTAGACTGGAAGCCGACCCCAACATAGTTGGGAAAAGGCTAGCCAGATGAGATGATGATGATTTTATGTTCTCTTTAATATTTTTATTCATCTTTTATCTATGTGCAGTCAACTAAAAAGCGACAGTAATTACACCGCTGAAAAAGGTATCAATAAAAGCCCATTATGTGCTTAAACGTTTATAAACGTTGTCTACCAAATAATTCACATCGTACATCAAAATATTACACAACACTTTCTTGATATAAAACAGACCGATTGAATGTACTTATTTTGTTTATAAACATTTATAATATAAGGAGGTAATTCATACAATGAGTACAACAATATATTTTGCGGTAATAATAGTTTACTTCTCTCAGCTTTATTGCTGTAGTCACAAATATTTATAAGTTAGGAAAGGTTATAGTATAGGCCTAATATTAAAGTAGATCAGCACCCTTTGTGTAACACACTATCAATCTCAATCTGAATCATTTTGAAGGATATTGCTAATCCATTACTTCATATGTTTGAAAAATGTGTCTACTCAACAACGTAAATAACGCAATGAATGTTGTTGAACTGTCAAAATCAAACCCATTGCTCCTGATAGTCGGTTACACAATTACTCCGCAGGGTTATCGTTTTTTTTTCGTTGTTGTGGAGCACGCACTACACAACTTCCTACTCCCACATACAATACTCACTTTGAAAGTGAACAGACCACAAGCGTACGCAGCGCCCTCTCATTATAGAAGAGTAAACGACTCTTGGCAGGAAGCAAAATAGTGATAGTTGTTTTTCTAGAATCAATCATCTACCACACAACACATACTTTGGCCGTTAAAAATAAGCAGGGGGTCTACTACGAAGTGCAAAGTGCGAATGATCGGATCGGACCGACACATGGCCGAACTGAATATTATTGAAAAATGTGAAAAAAATTCGGACCGGCTCAGTTGGGTCGGGACCATAGTCAATATTCGAAAGAGTGTAGGAGTGTAAGATCGGGACCGACCAAACCAAATGGTAACTTCGTAGCAGGAAACGGCCGAACATTCGGCCGATACTACTTCGGAGTAGACCCCCTGGACTTGTCTGTCACAAAGGAGACTCAATTCATGTTTTCCCAAATGCATACCAAATTCTAATGGAACAGTCGTCATATTAAAAAAAGAACAAATGCTTATCTATTTTCCAATTCCGGGTTTATTGTTATTAAATCCATTAAACGATAACTACATATACTATCTCATATGACTTCATATAATCATGTTTAGAATCTCGATTAAAAAGCCAAGAAGCGTCATTTCTTTAATATTTACATCCTCATCGAACCGACACCTATTTTTCTATAATCTGTCATATTTATTTTAGTATATTACTACATATCATAATCTAACTGATATATATGATTTCCTTCTTTTCAGGAATGCCGCGAGCCCTTCCACGGTGGCTCGTTCTTCGAGCACGAAGGACATCCCTACTGCGAGACCCATTACCATGGAAAGCGTGGCTCCCTCTGTGCAGGTTGCCACAAACCCATCGCTGGCCGTTGTATCACCGCCATGTTCCGGAAGTTCCACCCCGAGCACTTTGTATGCGCCTTCTGCCTTAGACAACTCAATAAAGGAACTTTCAAAGAACAAAACGATAAGCCATACTGTCATTTGTGCTTCGATAAGCTGTTTGGTTAAGTTGCCATGGCTTGTGACGTCACAGTGCACAAATATCGCCGAAAGAAGGTTAATCGATATAAAAAAATTTGTCGGTTAAAAAATCGATTTGGTTTCTCGATTGTCTTTTATTCCCGGGTTACACGGAGCGAGTTTTTGAAGATAGGATAGCAAAATAGTGCTAGTAAGCTAGTCACTTTAGCCTCGTGTATACAGAGCTATCCTCATTTTTAGGCTAGTAAGCTAGTGTGATAGTTTAATATGATGGGGTTCTATTTTCGAGCAAGTAGCGTCCCCCATCACCGATTTTACTATACTGACCTCGTGTGGCCGGCGAAGATAGTGCCCAATCGGATCATTTTACTACACGGACGGGCTTGAAATTTACTCGCATCGTGCAAACAGCTCAACCATGGTGCTAAGCCAGGATATTACTTGCTTGCTATCCTAGCTAAAAAAAAAACTAGCCTCGTGCAACCCGGGCATTATGAACTGTGAGCGTTCGAAAAATATAAATAAATAACGAATGGCGCTGTGACTGAAAATCGATAATATCGACTTATTATTGCAGTATTTTATTGTAAAAATGTTCAAATTATGAAGGCAAAGGTTCTAATTATTGTAACTAAGTATCGACTGTAAGTCGTGCTAGTGCCATAACGTCTATTACAAGAAAATGTATGATATTATAAATGCTGTAACATGTAAAGAAATACTAACATTATTTATGTTATAACAATGATATTATAAGTAGATAGGCGCCCCGTGGTTTCACCCGCATAAGTCTCGATTCCGTGGGAATATCGGGATAAAAAGTATCCTATGTCCTAATCCAGGTCATGGTCTACCCATGTGCCAAATTTCATCCACATCCGTTCAGCCGTTTTAACGTGAAAGCGTAGCAAATAAACATACAATTTATAATATTAGTTTAGAAAAGAGGAAGATAGGATAACTACCCAAAATTCGATGTTCAAAAACGGAACAATGTCGAACTATTAGATGACACGTGGAAGTAGGATAGCTTGTCGTAATTATCGGGAGCGAAAAAGAGACAAGACGACTCTAAACTTGGCTGATTAGCCAAGTTTTGACGTATCACTTGCGGAGCGTATATAATCTTATTTCGTTTTACTTATAATATCATTGTGTTATAAAAATCAGCGTAAAACTTATCAAAATAATTACTTTAATGACACAAACATGATTCGTCTAGAAAACGTATGAAAAATGAGATTATTTCTAGGTCAGGAGGATCATGCGTTTAATACGTCTTTATCGAAAGATAGAGTAAAGCCAATTGGATAAACAAGTACTTTATCAAGATAAAATATTCATGAGGTACATCACGACTTACTTGAATTTACTTATTTTAATAATGCACAGTATTTTATAAAGATACTAGCTTCTGTACGCGACTTGGTCTGCGTGAAGTTTCTTGTTCCTCCGACACATCCCTTCTCATCGCATAGACTGCCCGCGCTATTACTGCATTTTCTCTTAGCGTTCTTTCTTTCTTTTTTCTCGGCTCCTAGGGGTTCTAGCGTGATGTTAAATAGCCTATAGCCTTCCTCTAGAATCGGGCTATCAAATGCAGAAAGAATTTAAAAAATCCGACCGGTACTTCCAGAGATTACTTCGTTCAATAAAATTCTTCAGCTGTATTATTAGTGTAGATTTACAATGTATGGCGCCTAGCGACAGTCTTATGAGAATTTTCTTTATTTTAATATTCGATAACTGCGTAGAAATGGCCTTCAAGGTTTTCGATAATAGGCGTTATAATAATTTGAGTGGTGATCGATAAGATAAACCGTGTTTATTTTAATATATTTGGAACAAAACAAAAGTTCTGAACACATATACATGAAACTCATGCCTTTTTCAAACGGGTGTAGGCAGAACGAATGTTTTACAAATACTACATTAAACATCACGCCTTTTTTGGGGTAGGTAGAAGCTACAGAACGCCACGTGCAAAGATCCTTAGAAGAGATTCCAATTTTTGTTTACACAGCCTAAATGTAGCATTTTCTTTGAAAAAAATATTATTATTAGGGCCGTAATACTATACCGCCTACCCACCTTAACGCAAAGTGGTCATCGATCCATCTGGCGGGGTTTCCCTATACGTCGAACGATAATGAATGCTGATTCATATCTTGAAATAATTATTATAAAGTATACTGTGCATTATTAAAGTTGGATTTATTATGTCAATTTTGTGTTTTGATGTTCAACATATATATATTATATATATATATAATATCGAGAACGGTATAATTAATGTAATATGTAACAACAATGATTTACATAATGAGTCATTATTGATAATACTTCATAAAAATATTAGTTGTTTTCTTTACCAAAATAAAAAAACAAAGCAGACAAGGGACTATATTAGATAATGTCCTGCAATTAGAATAAAAACAATTAATTGAACGTACAAAAATGATCACAGCCATACAAATATAAATAAATCAAAATTGTTTTTAAATACAACTTCAAAGTGAGATGTAAATAAAAAGATTTATAACAAAACTACAAAAAAAAGCTCACATCAAACAGCCCGATTCAAACATTATGACGGGTCTGAAGTGCGCTGCTCGCTGCGCAGTACCCCGCCCCTCACCCCCGCTGACACCTAAATTTGTTACTGCGCAGCGACTCGCCTCGTGTTCCGAGACGCCATAAAGTTTGTATCGGGCTGCAACATTCTAGTATTTATCAATGTAGTCTTACTAGTGCATGTGATTTAAACTAATTAAGCATAGTGTTTATACTAAAAATCGTTCTACGAATAGATAGGATACAAATTTTTGAAATGTTATTACAAATAGTGCTAATTAATGTACGGTCTAAGATGTCGTAGACATTACTTTTAGTTGGTAAGGCTTAGTTTGCTGCATTTGATGAAGGAGGGAACTGCGACGGAATTACCTATTGATATCGAGCAGGTAGATAATGATAGATCTAGATAATAGAATACTTCTTGGAAACTAACAACAACAAAAAATAGGGACTATACGATGGAAGTGAAAATTTATATGATTTCTTTCGATTGATTCGCGATTCAGCATCACCAACGAATGAAACTTATAATGACGTGTTGGCAGGACATCAATTCATTTAAGCATTGATATTGCACTGCATATACCTAAACTACCTTCTGCCTGCGACTTCGTTCGCGATGCTTACTCTAGGATGAATATCCAGTAGGCTCTTAAATCCTACCCTTTCCAACAGGCACGTCTTCCCTACAAAAACCGCGCCCCCCGGTCTACTTCTTGATATACAATGGTCGCTGTAGCACCATGAACATGAGGCTACAGGAGCTAGTGTGAATCTTGGGGTTCATTCGATTAATCGAGTCTGGTCAAACCACGCTGGGAATGGTGCAATTCATATTCTGCCTGCGACTTCGTACGCGTCTTTTTTTTCATCTTTTTTTCCTGTTAATATATTAAGAATTTGGCTATCAATTGCAAAAATATTTTTCCCACCGGTAGTTCCGCGTTCAAACAAACTATTCAGCTTTGTTATTATCTTGAATAAGTGCGCCGACCCCAAATAAATTGGGTTATGGAGAGTAGAATGAAGTGATGGACATCTTTAATAAGTGGGAAGACCCACAAGGTTTTCAAGAAGAGATAACACTCAAATTCCGTCGTTGTTCCCAAGGAACGAAATATTCGTACTGCTAATGACAATCCGATAGTTTTACATGCATTTTATTTATGTTATACGCTTTCAGTAATATAATCGATTTGACTCAATTATATCTATAAGTTCTGTATCTTCCATTAGCGTTATGCTGTACAGTTATTTGCTATGTTGTTATTATATTTTTATTACTCCATTTTACGTTATGGCTCGAAGTTCGTTAGAAAGTGCCAAACTTATCGGGCTAGCTTGTTAAGGCCAGTGCTCATGGTCTAACATATTTTTAACGTAAACTTGTTACGAATAAAACCCATGTTCTGGAGCTATTTTTATGGAAAAAATGTATGAAAATACGTCATACAGATTTGTAAATACATACGCCAAATTATTATAGTGCAGGGCTGTCTAAACTAGATGTGGGCCAATATAAATTTCAAAATTGATTTCAGGGCCGCAAAAACAAATGGTGACAGAAAACTTGTTGCCATCTGAATAAATATTTCATTCGTTTATTTGGGATACTATACAATCATCATCACCGTCGGCCTAAAGCGTTCCCACTGCTGGGACACAGGCCTCCTCTCTGTGAGAGGGAGTGGGCCATAATTCACCACGCGGGCCCAGTGCGGGTTGGTTACATACAATAATTACACATATTTGCAGTAGATGAAAAATATTAGTTACTTTACCTATGAAGTCGTCGATTTGTATTGAAAGTCCGAACAACTTTTTTAAACGAAAAGTTTTGGCTATTATGGTCGATGTACCTTTACCATTTTAATGGAAGTTTATGCGCAAGTGGCCCGCGGGCCTTGCTTTGGACAGCCCTGTTATTGAGGAAACATCTGTGCAATCAGCCCTGTTAAACAAAACACGTATTTTCCCCACTATCAAAAGGAAAAAAATAATCTCTTATCGCCATGGCAACTTCATCAAGTTAATATTGTAACTCCAAATATGTTATGTGCGTCCATGAGCGCTGGCATTAAGTTTATCGCTTCAGTTAGTTGATAGCAAAGGTAACGAGTATTGAAGTGTTGCCAACATTACGGAAAATGTTGGTTATGTTGGCAGTAGCGTACCGTAAGAGTATGTAATCTATGAGACACGATTTTATTGAATCTGTAATATTTTAACAAATATATTTAATGTTTTTTTAAAGCTGTTGTTTTATTGATATTGTTAACATGAATTAAGCCATTTATTAATCACTAGCTGCGCCCCGCTGTTTCACGCGCATAAGTTTCGTTCCCGTGAGAATATCGGGATAAAAAGTATCCTATGTTCTTATCCAGATCATGGTCTACTCATTAGTTAAATTTCATCCAAATCCGTTCAGCCGTTTAAGCGTGTAAGAGAATATTCAGGTATTCAGAAATACGCTTTGGTAGATATTTCTTTTTTATTACCATGTACTAAAACCTACAAAAAAGATTTTCTCTATATAATATTATTATGGGGGAGGCCTTTGCCCAGCAGTAATATAAGCAATATAGGTTAAAGGAAAAAAAAAAATTTTTTTGATAAAAAGTGATGACAAGTAGAATTTTATATAGGTACTTCTTTCTATAAATCAGGAAAAGTTGGTTGAAAAATGAATTGTTTATGAATGTCAGACTAAATCGCAATTTAAAGATAAGGTTTTATAGCACAACGCCATTAATTGAACTGCTAACTCCTACAGATAAGGATTATCAATCTCTAGGTAGATAGATACCTATCTATACAAGGTGGAGAGGAAAATACGACAGTAAATTAAACTGCGTACCTACCTATATCGAATGACGTTCCCTGCATACGAAAATTCAATCAAATATATCCAATAGTTTATTTACTATAGCTAGTCAAATATTGGCAAATTCCATAGTTGGCCCATCGCTACTATTTAGTTTGTTCGAAAAAAAACACATTTTTTAATTTCGAAGCAAGGATTTATTTGATAGTTCCAAAATACTCATAAGCATTAGTATTGCCAGTGTTTCCATTTATTGTCGTATTGTTGATGGGTTACCATCTTTACAAAGACCCCTCCGTGCCTCGGAAAGCACGTTAAGCCGTTGGTCCCGGCTGTCATTCGTGGCTCTTTGACAGTAGT
Source organism: Apamea monoglypha (assembly GCA_911387795.2). Classification (NCBI taxonomy): domain Eukaryota; kingdom Metazoa; phylum Arthropoda; class Insecta; order Lepidoptera; family Noctuidae; genus Apamea; species Apamea monoglypha. Next base: position 16,901,511 of record OU426924.1, read on the forward strand.
TACGGGTCGTCAGAAGCCCGAAAATCTGACAATCGGTCTTACGTTATCGTAATACCCAGTAACTGGGTTGTGGAGGTCAGATAGGCAGTCGATCCATGTAAGATACTGGAATTCAGCTGCATCCGGTTAGACTGGAAGCCGACCCCAACATAGTTGGGAAACATTGTATAGTCACAAGGAGATTTAATAATTTAATGTCTTTGTATAGTCATGAAATCATGCATGTCGTCTTCCACAGCCGGTGTCCCTATTAACTTGTTCCTTTTAATTATTAAAATCGATATCTCATTTATCATTCAGTCGACCTACAAACGTATGGGAGTAGCGCAGGTGTCTGTGCATAATTTATATCATTATTATTGATTTTAAGTCGTCCTTCGTAGCATCTGTCTGATTATCTAGCTGGTATTCAGAAATACGCCTTGGTAGATAATTATTTTTTATTACCATACTATAAGTAATATAATAACAGGGACTTTCCTAATATACGGAGTTATCATGAATGTTCAACCTATAACCCTACAGGGGCGTAGGTATTCGATTTTTTCCTATTTACTCCTCTTATTTGTGTAGCCTTTTCCCAAGTAGGTTGGGGTCGGCTTCCAGTCAAACCGGATGCAGCTGAATACGAGTATTTTACATGGAGCGCCTACCTGTCTGACCTACACAAGTCCACAACCCAGTTACTGGGTAATACGATACCCAGTAACTGATAACTATAGCTAATATATGAAATAAAAGGTCTTTAAAACAATATCTAAATACCTACCATTCATAGGTATTTAGTTTAGTTTATAGCCATAGTTCGGTATGTATTTATACAGTCGTTTTCGTTAACTATTTCCTTATCAACGCTGAACATTATTGGCAGTGTATTAACAAAACATACTTAGAACGGAATGGAATTTTCGAGTACCTACTTTACATTTTTATTTGTTTGATAAATATCTTTATCGGGAAACCCGTAAAGTATATCTTTGGTATTAATTGTAGAAACAAAGTATAGTTCTGTTACTTGTTCACAGGTAACTTTCCAGATGCACCTACTGATTACCTTATGTTCCCAATTTATACCTTAATTAATAATCTCAGATAATTTACATGCCATCGCCACTTACCTACCTGTACAACTTTCTACTTTATTGTTATTTATTCAAGGTTGATTTTTGAGTGACCATAAGTATTGTCTTGCAATTCGATATTTGTCATAGGTATGACATTTGTTCCTTAACTTATCTCAAATTCTGAATAAAAATATAGGTTCTAACGATTGGATACTAGAACTGATTATGTTATGGTAAATTATAATTATACCTAGTACCTACTTATAGTGTTATAAAAAATCACAATCATCTAACTAAATAAAGAACCGTGCTTGATAAATGCCGATAAGCCAGCACTGATGACATTGTGATTTGCGCTGTTATTGTATGTACCAGGTTATCAGCGGCGTCGTTAGCGAACTGTGGGCGGATCCAAACGCTTTCGAGAAGGATCTCGAAAGCGTTTGGATCCGCCCACAGTTCGATAATAGTGGTGGTAGTAGTAGTCATGCATGTTTAAATCAAATTATTATCTGGAGAGTTCTACTTGAAATCGTGTAAAATATGACTGCCTCGTTGGTCACTATAGTCGCATGCGCAATGCTGAACATGGTCCAAGGTTCGATTCTCAAGACGGGCAGTGTCATTCGGTTTTACCATGCGGAATTTCTCAGAAGCAGCCCGGACCCTGGATTTTTGCATGGTGACTGGCACTATAATAGGCTCCCCTGACACGACACACCACGACCACACCGACATGACACGGTATTTTTCTGGCGAAATGTGGGAGTACCTAGTATATTAAACCCACACCACTGCCTACCCCTTGAAATAATACGTACGGCGTTATGTGTGTACAAAATAATACAGTCATGATCGACCCATCATCACCTTGAAACGGGAACTATAGAACAAAGCTGTAAAACACTTGTGTATCACAGGTGTCTGTAATGTAACTTACCTAGACATTCTTATTAGTGAGTAAAATTGTAATTATCATTACCTATCGTTAATTACGTTTTTATCATTCATGTAAGCTTATCAGCCATCGATCACTAATAAAGTATCAGCACGATCTTTTCGTAACGGTTGGATAATTCCATTTTGAGGACGGTTGGATAATTCCATTTTGAGTTGTATAACCACAAATAGAAAGAGAGTAGGGAGGCCATAGGCCAGCAGTGGGAAATTAATGGCTAAAAACAAAAAAAAACAAATAGATATAATAATATAGGAGATAGAATAGGTATATATTACGGTTTGTCTTGTGTATCAAGAAGCGGTAGTTGACTTTGTTTTGATGTCTATTGGTAATTCCAAGTTTGTGACATTATTATTAATTATTTTTTGTATGAATCAGCAGCCCAGCCCCCTGTATGAAGATTTTGGTCTACACACAAAGGGGGGGGGGGGGACTACCATTCCATTTGAATGACGACATGCATGCAAACATCCGGTTGACCTTGACTTTTGATAACTACCCACTATTCAGGGAAGTTATACTAATGAATTATAGAAAACATGAAACCATTATTTGTATTCGGTTTTCTCCATGAGTCATTATTTCGTTGGGATGCAGAGACACATAATACTTTTGTACAAAATATACCAAAAACCGGTTTGATAAACTTGACTTCAGGTTGTTTATCACTTTATTTGGAGGAAATGTTCGAAGTTGACTTTTAGCAAGGTTGTAGGTATATTAAATCCAATAGAGCAATTTGTTGTTTTGTAAGATTGGTTATTTCAAAGTTCAATTTTGTTATCCTTGTATTATTATTTTGTGAACAGAATTAAGAAACAAAGTTATGATTTTCGTAGACGAGATCGTCAAGAGCTGGGTCATGTCGCAATAAAAAGAAAATAAAAAAATACTCTATACTACTAACTGGAGGTTAGCACATGCAAAGAAAACCACAAAGTTCGACAGGGCATTGTTTATTTACAATCTATGTGCATCCTAACTAAACACTAAATTACAATTTGTATATGTATATTATAAAAACATTTACTTAATAAATAGGTAAAGAAACACTAATTAAATTGTCATTTCATAACATAACAATATAGATTCAATAACTTAGATAGAACTTAAAACTAGTCAGTCTTCGGTGGGAGTCGAAATGCAGAAACATTCTACGCTAGACCAGGGAACAGTTCTGAAAATGATTCACACCAAAAGTCTGACAAGTCCATGGATTCCGGCTCACTGAGTGGTGAGGCTAATGACTCGTATCCCAGGTCGGAGATCGTGTGCGATGGAGACAGACCTAGATTCTCCTCTACAGATTTAGGTGACATGGTCATTGGAGACAGCATTTTCATGTCACACTCCAGCGTGATCCCTGAACAGTCGTCTGTCAGGGTGCTGAAGTCTGTCTTAATCTGTAAAAGTGTTTCTTCTACAACGTGTTCTTCACATGGCACTTCGATCGTGATGCAGTCATTGGCTTCATCACAGCTGGCGTAGAACAAGTCCCCCTTGTCATTGTTCTCTTCTTTAATTTGTACTTCTTCTGTGTCAGTGACAACTATATCTGGTTTGTAAGGATGCGCATAGGAGTGTTGGGACAGTATCCTGTGGACGTCGTGCTTGATATCTATGACTGCACCTTCACCGGATTCCAAGTGCTCTGCTGCGGTCCCCACCACTTCAGGTCCTTCAACGCACTCTCCAGTTTTCCTGATTGTGTCCTGTAACAAGAGAAAACAGTGTTAAAGTAACTTTATTTTTATTTTTGAGACCTAAATCTTTTGTTGCAGTAGGCCCAGATGGAGATGGTGGGATGAGTTGGACTCCATTCTAATAAAGATTGGTCCTTGGCAGCTCTGGACTGGGAGAAAAGAGGTGGAAAGAGAGTAGGGAGGCCTTTTCCCAGCAGTGGGACATTAATAGCTAATAAAAAATAAAAATAAATACACTGATGCAATAAAATCCATGTCCACCATAGTTTAAAAGGGTTAACTGATTGCTATAAAATTGCACTACTGTATCTCATTGTGTCATAAATTATGATGATTTATATAACAGACCAGTTTGGGCCCCACATGAGATCACATACATAGTTGTTTTGTTGGTATCACATTATTATTTGGTCTATGATGCAACACCTCGTGAACATTGCATCATCCATGTTGGTCCATTTCAGATAAGGATGTGGGTTAATAGGTATCTCCCTTTAAGAACCCAGTAACAGACAGCATGTAATTTTGTCTTATCAAGGAATTTAATCTGTTGACAAACTGGTGATTCGTAAAATGGTGAAAGTGTAAAGTTTCAAGTCTAATTATTTTATTGTGGCATGATTCATATCCTACTGGCCTAAAGGAAGTAAAGTTAGTCGGGCCCGACAAACAGGAAATTTGCCAACAATGCATAGTTAGCTACCGAGGTTGTGATACAAGTAATTTTTATGATGTAAATAATTTCATTTATTTCATAGTACTTACATTTTGAGGCGTTCCTGCAGCACTTGCATCAATTTCTTTGAAGAGGGAGTCTGCAAGTTGAGTGAGGGTATCGAGGTATTCGTCTGAATCGAAGTGTGCGAGGAGGTCTGCGAGAGGAGACACATCGCCAGCAGCAGGCGCGCCGCGCGGATCGCCGTCGGGGACCCTTCCTTCTGCTGAGGAATAGACTCTGCCGGTCTGGGGGTCCCCGCGACGTTCCGCGCCGCGGCCGCTTCACTGCGAAGCGTTGCGTTCTCGCTCAACAGACGCTCGTTCAACGCCTTCAAGCTCTCCACCTCACTTGTCAACTTGTCATTCATATCCATAAAGTATTTGATGCGGTCCTCCATCTCATCCATCTTTGCCTTCTTCCTGTCGCGCGACGTCTGAGCCGCTACGCGGTTCTTCAGCTTCCTGATAAACAAACAATCAAGTTAGAACAATTTGCTATCACATTAGCAATGCTTGTTGATGTACATAACGGAACATGGGGTCAACATACTCTGGAATTTATGACAACTATTCGCACTTTACGTTTTTCCCATTCGACTGATCCCAAACTAAATATTAATTAAAAAACAGATGGAAAGGATTTTACACTTTTTAAATATGAAGATGGCTGTGATAAACAAACAATCCAATTAACACACTAATCAGAACAATGTAGACACAGAAACGTCATTGACCACTGCCCAGTATAAATTGACCTCTCATTCTACAAAGGCATGACGCGACACGCAGGCAATGTTTCATCAAATCATAAATTACTCACTTTCTTTGCATCTTCTCCTCCCATGTCAAGTGGTCCAAGCGGCGCTTCCTGGAGGGGGCGGGAGATGGCAGGTCCACCAGCACCTTGGACTCCATCTCCTCAACCGCCTCCATAGCCAGGTAGTTGTTGGGCACCGTGATGATTATAGGAGCGCTCATCTTGTTGACTTGTATAAACACAACTTATAAACAAACACTCCACAACACTGATCTGGTAATTGACAATTATCTAATGTCTTAACTTTTGCATACTATCAGAGTTCCGTATCAACCATTTGTTAGAGCACTTTTATTTGTTTCCTCGCGGGCGAGCTATTAGCGATTGCGTCGTACATGTTCGGGTTCTCAGAGAGTTAGTGTTGCCTATCGATAGTCGACTATCGCTAAACTATCGATAGTCTATCGATAGTTGACGTCATATCAATAGTATCGATAGTCTATCGATAGTATCGATACTATCGATAGTATCGATACTATCGAAGACCAGCATATGTTTAGGAGCAATACTATCGATAGTATTGATAGTATCGATAGCTCACACTATCGATAGTTTTATAAACGGCGATAGTATTGCAACTGCTGATGCGATCGTTGATATCAGGCAGTACGTAGAAAAACATATCATCCCAAAAACAGAGTTTCCTATAGAATACTGGAATCACAGTGAGAATGGTCTAAAAGAAATAGCCTTAAAATATCTACCTATACCTGCAACGTCAACTCCGTCAGAAAGAATATTTTCCAAAGCTGGTATAATTATGACCGATAGTTCGATAGTATCGATAGTTTTACAAACTATCAATAGCATTGATAGTTTTAATTATTTAATACAACGATACTATCGATAATATCGATAGTACCGATAGTATTACTTTAAAAAAAACGATACTATCGATACTATTGATAGTATTATAATGCAATAGTATCGATCCTATCGATACTATTGCTTCCAATCAATACTATTAGTTAATTTGTGATATCGATAGTATCGATAGTATCGATACTATCGATACTATCGATAGCACTATCGATATTGTTACTAGTTTTCGAGGTCAACTATCGATAGTGAAACTATCGATAGTTGGGCAACTCTACAGAGAGTAATAAACATTTTTCTAGATTCTCGAAAATGTATATGTGGTTCAATGTGATTGGTGCAACCTTATCAAAGGGGTGTTGACGAAATGACGGCTACCGAATGAAAGAAAAGGATAGGGATAGTGACAGCGTTGGTTGAATTGAGACAAAAGATGTGACGTCACTTAGACGAATGCTGGCACTTGAAATAGACTTATGGTAATTTGCATACGTAAGACAAAGACACAACAAACAATTAATTATTCAAAGCCTTGGATAGAATCATTCAATGAATAATTTACTATTTTTTATTCATTACAAGAGTTACACGAATTCATTGTAATAGCTTAGATAAATAGTAAATTGTCTAGTATTTACTTGGCTACCTCTGTTTACATTTTCCTAGAAGTCTAACTTCCCCAAACTTCCCTTTCTGAGTCATTATTATGATTTGGCATGATGAAATATACCTACTACCGGTGAACTTTGATGCCGGTAAACAAACGGCTGATGTAAGTCATTAGAAAGCAAGGTAACTTGGATGAGTGGTATTTTTCTGATGTAATAAAACCAATCATGTTGAGTTAAGATTTGTCAGACCCGGCTTATGTTGCAGGCTACTGTTACTGGGGATTGGCAGTGCCCTATTGCAGTACTTATTCAAAATTGAAAACTGTGCCAATTCAAAGTTAGTAGGTATCGCAGATTGAGAGCAGTGTTACAAATTGCCCAACCAGACGTGGTAACGACTGCGACTTCTAAGTCGTAAGTTCGAACCCAGACAGGCGATTTACTGTGTGTAATTATTTCATCACCACTGCTCTCAAAACGGTGAAGGAAAACACCGTGTGGAAACCGGCACGTCCTAGAAGCAAAATTTCGAAGACATGTGACATGGACATTTACCATCTACCCACGTGGTGGATTATGGCCCACTCCCTCTCACCGAGAGGCGGCTCGTGTCCAACCAGTGGGAACATTATAGACTGATTATGCTATGTTTATGTAAGGTATTGCAGATTTAAAGAATTTGATCAAAAGACTTGTTGAATACGTGAAATTAGGTAAAGACGCCAGCAGGTCAAGCTACCCGAAACTGTCAAATTTTCCCAATCAACCTTGAACCTTAATGCTTTAACGATAAAGTTGAAAATCTATTAAAGAAATTTGACAGATTGTAGTAACTTGATGTGCTGGCGTCCGTACAATCTACAAATTGGCTAAAGCAGTGAAATTGGAAATTGGGTATAATAAATTAGAGAAAAACCCTAATTTAATATTGAACGAAATGAACGAAAATGATCTCAATAATTCAAGAAACTTATTCTCATTAAACAGCAATTCTGCTCTGAAGTTTGTGGCCCCCAAGTTTGTGGTGGTGGTTTGTGGTAAAAATGATGCTCTCTAGTCATGGTCAAACGAAAAGTTTTGCGTGTATCACAATTTATCACTTTAGCACCGCCGCTGTAAAAATCTACCACAAAACTAAGATCATAAAAATAATAATCATATTGTAATGCAATCTTTACTGAATGTAAAGTTCATTATTCGTCATCATCGGACTACGAGAGCGAGGGAAGAGAGAGTGCACCTGTGTCTGTGCACACGCTCGTGCACTATAATATCTCCCGCGTCGAAGGCTAGTCTCCGTTGAGAATGGCCGCCGTGGCCGAAAAACGGTCTGGAGGACTTTATTTATTTATTTAGCAGCAGCCAAAAAACCAAAAAGTAGGTTAGTCAAATTTTGAGATGCAAAGAGGCAGAAACATGTTGTTTTGAACAACACACTTCATTAAAATTCTAAGTCGAAGTCATGAAGCTTTAAATTCTGCCTACCCCACTAAACTGTATATGACCCGTATGACCTATCTGAAAAGACACAGAGCTGAACCTCTATTTTTTTGCGGAGGACCGACGTCTGTTGCTTTGATGACAACTGCCTTCAGCTGTCAAATTATTGTCAATCAAAACGCAGCCACACACAGCCATTCGTTGTGCGTTTGCATTGAACTTTTGTTTTCCAACCAGAATCATAATTCTACTCAAGGTGTTTTATAGCTTTTGTGTGCTCTCTTGAATGATCGTAACAAATAATATATAAAATTACTAAAAATTCTGAAAAATGGCATCTACAAGTGCCGACTCACAGTCATCCATCGCTCAAAAAACATGGGTGATGTCGAACAATATCGATACTGTATCCAGTGTGGACGAAATCTATCGTTACGATAAGAAGCAACAACAAGACATTCTTGCTGCGAAGCCGTGGGAGAAAGAGTAAGTTTTTCAAAACATTTCATACTTTAAAATTGTATTTTATGTCACAATACTTGACTGCAATGCTTCTTTGTTTCAGTCCTCATTTCTTCAAAGATATCAAAATATCTGCATTAGCTCTACTCAAAATGGTGATGCACGCAAGGTCTGGAGGAACATTGGAAGTCATGGGATTACTTTTAGGTACAACTTACTTCCCATTCCCCCATGTTATGTGGTTAAAATGCAGATGTTATATTCTAACCAATAACTTTTCCCACAGGTAAGGTAGATGCGAATACAATGCTAGTGATGGATTCATTTGCACTGCCAGTGGAGGGTACTGAGACACGGGTAAATGCTCAAGCACAGGCTTATGAGTACATGACAGCTTACATAGAAGCAGCAAAGCAGGTAAATATTTTAAATCTTCAATTCATTAGCATGAAACTCTTAATTTTGTTGATAGTTTCAAAATACATAACTATGGGATTTATTTATATATAGATAAACTGTTGCTAATCAAGTTGTACTTGTGCAAACTACTTAATTTTAGGCAAATTTTTATTAATAAAGGAGTTGATGTGTAGTAAAGATAAAACCTTTCATTTATAATACTTTTGAACAATTATGGATTGAAATAAAATATGCAATCTTACAAATATTTATAGGTGGGCCGTCATGAAAATGCCATTGGTTGGTATCACAGTCATCCAGGCTACGGCTGCTGGTTGTCTGGTATTGATGTGTCCACACAGATGCTGAATCAGAACTTCCAGGAACCCTTTGTGGCTATTGTGATTGACCCTGTCAGAACTATCTCAGCTGGCAAGGTATGCCTGGGTGCTTTCAGGACATATCCTAAGGTTGGTATTGCAAAATCTGCATATTTGTCTTAGATAAACAACTATACCTGCATGATGTTTTGATGGCTTTTCCTCTCTGAAGCCAAATGATTGAAATTATTAATTCAATTGATATGGAATATTTTAGTTTTTAGTAATGAAATTTTCAACTTTTACACTAGATGTTATGCGATTGAGTGTGAATAGGAAGTAGGTTGTGGTCTATCTGTTTGGTGCCAAATTTCATTGAAATCCTTTCAGCCTTATCATCTGCCTAGCCTTTTCCACTTCTGTTGGGGTCGGCTTCCAGTCTTAACTGGATGCAGCTGAGTACCAGTATTTTACATGGAGCGATTGTCAATCTGACCTCCACAACCCAGTTACTGGGTAATACGAAACCCCTTCGTAAGACTGGTTGTCAGACTTTCGGGCTTCTGACCCGTAACAACCGTCAAAGATACACAAATGACAGTCGGGACCAACCGCTTAACGTGCTTTCTGAGGCACGGAGGGGTCTTGGTATGTAAAGATGGTCATCCATCCACGGACCAACCGCGGCAAGCGTAGTTTAACCAGAAGGCCAATTCTCGTAATTTAAAATGTTCAAAATGTAGTCGCAGTCTCATCTCGGCGACAAACAAATGTCAAAATGTAGGGAAATTAGACATATTTTTAACAGATTGAGACTGAGATCAGACTGTGAACGTTCTTATTACGAAAATTGCTCCTCAGATCGATCGACCTGTGTGGCTGTTATTACTTAGCCCTGACATTACTTCCTAGCTAGTCCCAATAGTAATATATGACGGCACGGTTGGCGCAGTGGTTAAGCGATTGACTGCTGCGCTGCGTGTCGCGGGTTCGATTCCCGCACGGAACAAATATTTGTATGACCTACATTTGTATTTGTTCCGAGTCTGGGTGTTTTTCTATCTATAATATGTATGTATTTACAAAAAAAAAAATTGTATATAAGTAGTTTATCAGCCATCTTGTTACCATAACACAAGCATTAGGTTGCTTAGCTTGGGACAAATGGTGCTGTGTGAAATGTCCAGGGATTTATTTATTTATTTATATTCCAAATTTAAATATTTTCAGGGCTACAAACCAGCCAATGAAGAGCCCTCAGAATACCAGACAATCCCTCTGAACAAAATTGAGGACTTTGGAGTCCACTGCAAGCAGTACTACTCACTAGAAGTATCTTACTTCAAGTCCTCACTGGACAGGAGGCTACTGGACTCTCTCTGGAACAAGTACTGGGTGAACACACTGAGTAGTTCCAGTCTTATCACTAATGCTGATTACACTACTGGACAGATCTTTGACTTGTCTGATAAGTTGGAGCAGAGTGAAGTCTGTTTGGGTGAGTTTTTGTTAATAAAGTCTTCATTATCCTCCAGCCCTTATTCTTATTTGGGATTGGCACAGTATGTCTATTTCATTTCAGTATTCATTTAAAATTGGTCTTGCTTCCTTGGTTTTTCTCACACTCAAATGTCTTTTGAAATCTCATTACTTTTTAAAACACACTGCATTATGGATTATTTCAGCATGTTTGTGTAACCAAGCAGTTTAACTTATCCTGCCATATCTAAACTTTCCGCGTGTACCACGTTTTTGTAGCATGGTACATACATACCCAGCAAAACACTGATGAACTAACCTTGTTTTATGCTACAAATAAAACGTTTTGTTTACATTATGTAGCAGCAGTGCTAAGAGATATCCTACTTGCTTAATAATTTCACTAAATAAGAATTAGGCTGCCCCCCTGCGTAAGTGTTCCACACGCGCCTCAAAGAGATGTCAGCATCAGCAACGAGGGGCCCCTCAGGGTCGAAGCCTGCCGGGGCAGCGGGATTGTCCGAAAGGGTTACCGCTACCCCGGAACATAAAGGGCGAAGGAAGGAACATGGGTGGGTTTAGTCAGTAAGAGTCTGACACTCCCTTCCGCTCCACCCAGAGCGGGAGGGGTCATTTGATGATTTCCCATCCCAAAAAAAAAAAAAAGGCTGCCCCCCTTTTATTTTTTTTTATCTTATGTGTTCCTCCATCAATTCAACATATAGCTTGACATTTCGTTGCCAGGTCGCGGCGGATTCATAGTCGCCGGCACAGACCCTCATGAGAAGCGAACTGAAGACAAACTTGGCAAGGCAACTAAGGACGCTTGCAAGACCACTATTGAAGTGATCCATGGCCTGATGGCGCAGATGATCAAAGACAGGCTGTTCAACAGTGTGAGCGGACGACCTGCGCCCGCGACGCCCATGATCGAGTAACTATAGGAATTGTATAAAACTCAATGTGTATTAAATGTTTGTAAGTTAATAAATGTATCTGTGAATTTCGATATACGTTTTTCGTTTTAAAATCCTCATTTTGAAACGAGTTTGAAACATTTTTCTTCTTCTAAAGCTGCATCCCAACATTTAACACCCACACAAAGTGGCAAGTCCCATAATTTTCATTTTTTTTTTCTTTGTTACGTGTATTTTAGCCACTTTTGACCTATTTACATTTTCGTAATTTTAATCGTTAATCTACAAAACCAGAGTAGCCTAAAATTGATTACCTTGAAATGTTCAAATTTTGCAACATTATTGCGTCTTCTGTGAGAGTTTTGGATGCTGTGCGGCGTCACATCCTAGTACTCTTACATCACATGTTTGAAGTTTGTTTGGTGAACATGTTCTTTAGAAGTAGGTAATTTAAAGGGAAGTGGGTACAATGAAATGAAACCAACAAATTGATTATATAAACATTCTCAAATATTTATTAACCAATTTACATAAAATCATTATAATCATTATGTACATCTTTCACATAGCTTTAGTTATACACAAAATCATAAACATCTCACATTGTGGAGGGCCTTCTATTTATCAGATATAGTAAAACGAAGCACCAAATTGACGATATAATCTTTTGCCAAGCTCTCTTTACATAATCAAAAATAAAATATATGCCTTCGTGATAGTCACATGAACGCTTTACAGAGAATATAAAAACTATTAAGAGCACGTGCGACTTCTATATTTCCAGTGGCTTCCAAAATTAAATCTAAATGTACATACTCCTACGATACTTCATTAGAATATGCTGGTTAGTCGATAACCTAAATAATATAAATAGGATGAAAATAAACATATGATATAACTAATCTAAATGTTAAAAATGTCCGGCTGTCGCCGAACGCGTGTAAAATTCTTACAATAATCCATAATTTGCATAACTACGTGTTTCATGAGATGTATTCATCATTATTTACATCGTCGCAAAATATAAAATTCTCAATAAAAGTTACAGTACTGTCAACTGACTGTTTAGCATTTGAAGCGGCTCACAGGTGTCGTACACAAATAACTATTCTTAACAAAATGCTGCAGGTATAAGTTAGTCTACGTTCAAACTAGTGACATCGAACACAGACTATCTGGAAATTAAATAACAAGGTACAAAATACAATGACGAGCAAAAAATCAAGGCACAAACATTAATTTATAAATAATTGGGTTCTAAAACAATTTATACAGACTGGAAAGTTCATAAAACATCTTAAATAACATGCAAGAGTGACCAGAAATTTTGGCTCACCAGTGTATTCCGGACCATTGACTACTTCCACGCAAGGCCAATACTTTGGCTTGCGTTCTAAAGTGCATTATCACACAAAAATTTCAGTATTAGTGATTCATTTATATTTTATTAAGTACATTCCATACAGCCCTCCAATTCACAGGTTGCTTACTATAAATCGTTTATACACACAATCTCAATTTATGTACAGCGCGAGCGACACAAAGTCCTAGTACATCAATTTACAATTTATCAATCAAGGGCAAACTTTTCAAATTCGGGAATGTTCACAACGGCTCGAAACCACAAGATAATTAGGACTAATTAATAAATCTTAATGACAACGTTTTTCATTTGTGTCGCAATGCTAGAAATTTTACGTAGAAGCAGCTATTGAAGAGATAATTTCCCTGATTTTTTTTTTCAAGAAGAATCGATAGTAACTCTAGCCGATAAAGCCCAGGTAACACGGGCGTGTTTATCCCGCGGAGATTTTTTTTCGCGTATTGGATTACCAACGTACTGATTAGCGCCGAGAGTTCAAAATCCAAGTGTTTTTTTTTTTGTCGCGCTGCGATTCACTGTTGGATTCTCAATGCTCGGATTATCACTGAAATTTGAAAATCCAGTGCATGATAAAATCCCGCCGCGATATTTTCACGTCCTCGCGAACGTGGGCTCAGAGCCGATCATTGTGATTGAGTGCTAGATCGGCTCGAAAAAATAGCAATTTTATGATAGAAGCAGTAAGTAGACCACACTGGTAGGTATTAATTGCTTTGAGATTGTAATAATACTGACGCCATGTGCCCAGAGAAATATAAAAGCAAAACCTCTACTGACCTCAGGGTTCCTATTACGAAAAGACTCTCATTTTGATCTCTGGTCACACAACGATAAACCAACAATCTGTATCCTTCTGCGGACATAAACTTTAAACACTACGTAACACATGGAATGTTTCGCGAATCTCAACGGGAACAGGTGAGCTAGGTGAAGCTGTGCACATCTCGACATGACGGCTGTGTGGGTCGGTTCGTAAGGTGGCCGGCGTGTGGTCAGTCTTTGTCGAGTGGGGTGGAGCTCGCCATCAATTGAGACGTAGTTGAAGACGGTCATCGATTGTTTTCGAGTAAAAAGACTGCATTTTTTTCTATATTTTAGAATTTTAACATAAATAAAGCTATGTATTGGAGCATAAATAGTCCAATGCATTATTACTATACAATAAAATACATATAATGAGATCTTATCAGCTATCCAGATCACAACACGGTTGATAAAGCTAGATTAATCTCAACATAAAATATTTTTTAAAGACTGTGTTTTGCGAAAAGGCTTGGGTTTTTATGGTATATATAGGGATCCTATTATGGCGCGTAAAAGCCCTCATTATACCGGTGCAGGAGAGAGATAGAGCTGTACAGGACGTATAGCGCCATCCCTTTTTCGCAACAAAACCATAATGGCTTTAACACTTCAAAATACGGCTCCCTGTATCTACGTTGATAATTATTCGTCCAAGTAGGTAGCTAAGTTGGGACCAACACACATACCCTTTTAAGTTTTATGACCGCTATACTCACAAATAGATGACAAGTAAAAAAATGTGCCCAACTGCCATTGTCATGATTAAAAGGCAAAGACAATCACGAGCTGGACACAATTTGTCTTGTCATCCATTTGTGACGGTCAAATGGAAGTCTTTTAGGGACATTATTCATTATAAATATTACGTATTAACCAAACAATCGATGACCGTGTAACTAGTAACTACTGCATAGAACACAGGTGACCGTGCAGGGAGGTGGCTAGAGGCAGTAGCCGGGCGGACTGGCCCCTCGTCAGTTGAACAGATCGGGCGGAAAGCTGTTCACCTCCGCCTGCTCGAGGACTGGCACGCCGTCCACGTTGTACGATACTCGTATCCGTAGTCGAAGCGCAGACTGGAAACATAACAATTCAAAATATTATTATATGTAATAAAGAATATTGAGCCGTTGACCCCTTGCCCTTGGCCCTTTGAGGCTTTGAGTATTATTTTTTTTTGCGAACGGGCCTGCTCTTGACCTTGATTTTATTTTCTTAGTGTAATGTTGGGTTGGTCCCAACATTACACTAAGAAAATAAAGTCAAGAAAGAAAAACGCGACCATATCGCTGTCTTTTGAAATCCAAGTTTAGAAATAATCAAATACATCCCAAACAAGTCAATGTCAAATAAGACAAAAAAAATGTTTAATCTAACACAGAAACACGTGCATTTAGAAAACATAAGTTAGCTTAAATAAAATACCTACTAAGTAAAACAAAACCAAAATAAAGAGAAAATACTTTTTTCTATTTTTATTGTTGAATGGGCGCGCTTGACCTCGATCACGCCTGGTGAAAAGCGATGGACGAGGTTTATGATGGAACGAGCGCGCCCAGAAGATGTCTGATCCCTGTTCACTCTTGCTTTGAAGGCAGATGGACACAGACGCTGCGCTGACAGAGAGTTCAACTTTATTCTTATTATGATAATGATACTTACTTTGGATGGATTAGTGATTTTGAGTACTTGAGTGATTTCTCCCTGGGGCGGAAGAACGGTGCCGGAAGGTGACATCATGTCTAACTGGAACGTCTGCAAGGCGGACAAAACATGAAATCAATTACTTCAATTTTTACGGTTTTTGCACGACCAGAAGTTCCGAGACAAATCAAGCGTAAAAGAACGCTATTTTCATGATAAGATTATTAACCGGTTGAATGCTGTAATTACAGAAAGAATTAACAAGCCATTGTGTGTCTCGTGTGGATCCACGTATACATACTTTTTTTATTTTATTTATTCAAAATCTGTATAACAATAACATATAAAAAATCTGCCAAACTGCAAAACAGCTTGTCGGCAGTTGTTCTCGTTTCACAATATACATAAAATATAAAAAAAGGGAAGTGAGTTCACACACTAATACGAAGGGTTAAGTTATTCGCGGCACAGTTGGCGCAGTGGTTAAGCGATTGACTGCTGCGCTGCGTGATGCGGGTTCGATTCCCGCACGGAACAAATATTTGTATGACCTACAAGTAGTTGTTCCGAGTCTGGCTGTTTGTGTATGTGAGTTTAAATGTTTGTAAACGCACCCACGATACAGGAGAAATTCCTAATGTGGGGCAACGTTTTAAAAAAAAAAAATGAAAAATGAAATGATTCGCTATCCCATTTTGTCATGTAGGCGAATACAGAAGTATGAGGACGTCTGAGACATAGCACTACACAAGGCACACGCGTGGGCCACGCCCGCCACCACCCGACGAATATCTGCGGTCACAGCACGGTGTTGCGTGCGAGACGTGGCGGCGCATGGCGTGGATCTAATATAGCGTATTTTTAAATACCACCTCATAGGTTGACCTCAATCTATGAGATTGTCGTCTGCTTAACCAGGGGGTCTACTACGAAGTGCAAAGTGCGAATGTTCGGATCGGACCGACACATAGCCGAACCTAATATTATTGAAAAATGCGAAAAAAGTTCGGATCGGCTCAGTTGGGTCGGGACATAGTCAATATTTGAAAGAGTGTAGGAGTGTAGGATCCGGACCGACCGAACCAAATAGTAACTTCGTAGCAGGAAACGGCCGCACACTCGGCCGATACCACTTCGGAGTAGACCCCCAGGCTTGTCTGTGGATGCCTCAATAAATTAAGCCCTCCAGCCAGGGCTTAAAAAACTTAAAAACTAAGCGACTACACGCTGCACAGGGCACTCCCTGTGGGGTACGAATCTCGGCTTGGGGCGTCGCTGGGAGAGGACAGCACGGGACAGGCTGGATCGGAATTAAAATGTAGCCTACAAGTGTAGTTGCCATATAAAAGTATGCGGTGCGACGCGTCCAGATCGGCGTACGTGGCCCACGTGGGCCTAATGTAGTACTACTTAAGTTACGACGACGATTTAGAGGCAGATCTTACACTAGGGGATGGAACTCTATTTCACAATAATTCTGCGAATTAACTCGACGCTTAACAGACAGTAAAGTACTTCCAACGCCTTTCGAACCCGCATCGTGGTTTTGACAGATAACTTGTATGAGATTTTCCTACGTTCACTATTAATATCTGCGAGGAGCTTACCCTGGGCACGGCGGCTTGGAACAGGAAGTCGGTGAGCGTGGAGGAGGCCTGCGAGCTGGCGCGCATGGTGAGCGTCACCACGTCGCCGCCGCGCTGCACGCCCAGCACCACGCGCAGGCCGCTCTTCTCGAGAGCCGTCACTGTGGGCAGGTCCACTGAAAGGAAAAGAGCGACTTCATTAAAAAAAAAAACTACTTTTTCGTCGTGTCGGTGGCACGACAGTGAATTAAATTTTGTTGGCCCAAAAATTCATCACTTTCAAGGCATTGTCGGTAGCAGCCCAGAGGGCACTATGGCTAACGTTTTGGCACAGAGGGTTAAAGTTGCTGAAAAATTCCTAAAAGTGAATCTATCGTAACTACGTCATCGAAAATGACGAGACACGGGACACACGATTTTAATCTATGTACCTTGCGTGACTGGTGTGTTTATATGCGCGGGCGCGGCGAACAGTCCGTCGAGTAGCGAAACAGGCGCAGACACCGGCGTGGGCAGGTTGTTGTTCATGACGTTAGTCGGAGCCGTCGGGGTCAGGTCTAAACCGCTCAGCAGGTCTAGGATATCCTGGAAATTATAATAGAGGCGTAAATTTACTTGTCTATGGGACTGAAATCGTCTAACGTAAGAAGCAGCTAACAAAACATGCCTCTTTCATATGACCCACGATATTGACATTTTTTATCCACCATTCAAACTGGTTAACTGAAAGTGACGACATTTTATAAATATATAGGGTGGCCAGGACAGCAACGCACTACCTGTTACCATGAATTCAGTACATGACCCAACGCAGGAAGGGGTCCAGAATCATGTAATGAATCCGTGGTAACAGCTTGTGCGTCATGTCCCCGCCACGCTGTATATACGATTGTTCAAGTAGCGGTATAGGCATAAAGTAGCTAATCATGCAAGGAATGTGTAGGTAAATTTATTGACCACTTTTTGCGTTACGATTTGAAAATCCGTAAGTTGTTTGATTCCTTACATTGCTGCTAGTATTATTGTTTCATTACTTACACGACTGCTAGTATTATTGTTTGATTACTTATATGACTGCTAGTATTATTGTTTGATTACTTACATGACTGCTAGTATTATTGTTTGATTACTTATATGACTGCTAGTATTATTGTTTGATTACTTACATGACTGCTAGTATTATTGTTTGATTACTTATATGACTGCTAGTATTATTGTTTGATTACTTACACGACTGCTAGTATTATTGTTTGATTACTTATATGACTGCTAGTATTATTGTTTGATTACTTACATGACTGCTAGTATTATTGTTTGATTACGTACATGACTGCTAGTATTATTGTTTGATTACTTACATTGCTGCTAGTATTATTGTTTGATTACTCACATTGCTGCTAGTATTATTGTTTGATTACTTAGATTGCTGCTAGTATTATTGTTTGAGTCCTTACATTGCTGCTAGTATTATTGTGATTACTTACATTGCTGCTAGTATTATTGTTTGATTACTTTCATTGCTGCTAGTATTATTGTTTGATTACTTACATTGCTGCTAGTATTGATTACTTTCATTGCTGCTAGTATTATTGTTTGATTACTTACATTGCTGCTAGTATTATTGTTTGATTACTTACATGACTGCTAGTATTATTGTTTGATTACTTACATTGCTGCTAGTATTATTGTGATTACTTACATTGCTGCTAGTATTATTGTTTGATTACTTTCATTGCTGCTAGTATTATTGTTTGATTACTTACATTGCTGCTAGTATTGATTACTTTCATTGCTGCTAGTATTATTGTTTGATTACTTACATTGCTGCTAGTATTATTGTTTGATTACTTTTATTGCTGCTAGTATTATTGTTTGATTACTTACATGACTGCTAGTATTATTGTTTGATTACTTACATTGCTGCTAGTATTATTGTGATTACTTACATGACTGCTAGTATTATTGTTTGATTACTTACATTGCTGCTAGTATTATTGTGATTACTTACATTGCTGCTAGTATTATTGTGATTATGTACTTACATTGCTGCTAGTATTATTGTTTGATTACTTACATTGCTGCTAGTATTATTGTTTCATTACTTACATGACTGCTAGTATTATTGTTTGATTACTTACATTGCTGCTAGTATTATTGTTTGATTACTTACATTGCTGCTAGTATTATTGTTTGATGACTTACATTACTGCTAGTATTATTGTTTGATTACTTACATTGCTGCTAGTATTATTGTTTGATGACTTACATTGTTGCTAGTATTATTGTTTGATTACTTACATTGCTGCTAGTATTATTGTTTGATGACTTACATTGTTGCTAGTATTATTGTTTGATTACTTACATTGCTGCTAGTATTATTGTTTGATGACTTACATTACTGCTAGTATTATTGTTTGATTACTTACATTGCTGCTAGTATTATTGTTTGATGACTTACATTGTTGCTAGTATTATTGTTTGATTACTTACATTGCTGCTAGTATTATTGTTTGATGACTTACATTACTGCTAGTATTATTGTTTGATTACTTACATTGCTGCTAGTATTATTGTTTGATGACTTACATTGTTGCTAGTATTATTGTTTGATTACTTACATTGCTGCTAGTATTATTGTTGCTGGCAGGCGGCTGCGACGGTTTGTGGTCCACGTCGCCGTTCGTCAGCGAATCGGAGCCGATGATCAAGTCTAATAGCGCGTCCTGGAACATATAACAAAGTATTTAAGATCAGTCCAAGTTCGAAATTCATTTGATACCAAACTCAATGTAAGTATACTATCCCAGATTAATGTGTAATTAATTAATTACTACAGAAATTAAATAGAGCAGACTAGTTAGACCAGATGAGAATTCTCTTGACCCATTTCATAGGAAATCATCCTACATCCAATTAATATTATGAAGAGGTGAAATGGTTTGTTTATTTGTAATCTCTGGATGTACTGATCCGATTACAAAAAATCTTTCACTGAAATATTAAAAAAAAAAATCAACGCTATTGTAGTGTCACAGGGTATATTTTATGTTAAAACACACAGAGAGAAGTCGTAGGTAAAAGCTAGTTTATTTTAATACCTTCTACTAATGCTAATATCAATAAACACACTGTGGTGCCATCGACACGACGCACAGTGGACGGAAAAACAAGCTTATTTCATAGGATTTTTGAAAAAAAAAATGTTCTATTTGATAGTTTCAAGTATACAGTTTTGTCGAGTACATTAAAACATTGAATAAATTAGTAATTACGGGTTTTTTTTTAAATCTATACCATAAAAAAATGACTTTTTAGTTTTCAAATGTATGAAAATGGAATTTGTTTTCCTCATAACTTTTTTGTGTCTTGAATTGTAAAGCTGAAACTTTTAGGTATTGTTGCCGAGCTTATACCAAAGCCACCTGACCTTTGACCTTGACCCCGAACTTCCCCGTTCAAAAGATATGAATGAATTTAAAATGCATATTTGGACGATGTTGTAATACGCGGTTATGTACCTCAAATATATGTATATATATTTTTTTTTTACCCAGTATTGATACCTGAAAGACAACAAAACCTATATGACTATCGATCTTGGCGGAAAGCGTACCTATTCATAACGTATGAATAGATTAATAATTGAATTTATACAACAAAAATAATAATAATTTATTTCAGATACATTACATCCATATTTGTTAGTACAATTAGGAGCTTACAAAATAGTGTTAGTAATAATTAATAATAATTGATTGACCTATAATAATAATTTAATTAAATAAGTAATAGTAATATTTTTATAATAAAAGTAGGTTATTAAAGTAATTATAATAAAAGTAATCTTTTTTTCCATCACATAAATTAAATTAAAATACCGATTTATATAAAAATAAAATAAATAATGCGATATGAATTCAATGATTCAGGAGAAGACCCAATCACAATTAAATTAGTCAATGTCACAGTCGGGCAGGTTTCCTACGTCTACAAAGTCTACATTTTCTATGTCTGAACTAGAAGTTAATAACAATTCGGCTTCATCTGATAGAGGTTTACTACGAAGTAGCCTTATGTAGGTCTGAAACTAGAGAGATATGGGTCTGAGGATATCAGCAAATTATGGATGATATCCTCATTTGTTGCAATTCTGCTAGTTTAGCGCGAAGATTCTGATTTTTTTTTAAATCTTTGTTGCGAGCTTCGGATGCCTCTTCAGAAAGTTTACCGATTGGAATAAAGTTATTGTGCTCAACTATGTCGGCACCATCATGAGTAATTTATGCACACTTGAGGGCATATAACACCATGCATAGAGCTCAACATATCTATGAGCCGTTGTAGCACAATATTGCCGGAACTTTTCCACGTCTAAAAACTCTCCATCTTATTATAATTACTTTAATTAGGTACTTTTATTATAAAAATATCACTATTACTTATTTAATTAAATTATTATTATAGGTCAATCAATTATTATTAATTATTACTAACACTATTTTGTAAGCTCCTAATTGTACTAACAAATATGGATGTAATGAATCTGAAATAAATTATTATTATTTTTGTTGTATAAATTCAATTATTAATCTATTCATACGTTATGAATAAGTACGCTTTCCGCCAAGATCGATAGTCATATATGTTTGTTGTCTTTCAGGTATCAATACTGGGTAAAAAATATATATATATACATATATTTGAGGTACATAACCGCGTATTACAACATCGTCCAAATATGCATTTTAAATTCATTCATATCTTTTGAACGGGGAAGTTCGGGGTCAAGGTCAAAGGTCAGGTGGCTTTGGTATAGGCTCGGCAACAATACCTAAAAGTTTCAGCTTTACAATTCAAGACACAAAAAAGTTATGAGGAAAACAAATTCCATTTTCATACATTTGAAAACTAAAAAGTCATTTTTTTATGGTATAGTTTAAAAAAAAAGCCCGTAATTACTAATTTATTCAATGTTTTAATGTACTCGACAAAACTGTATACTTGAAACTATCAAATAAAACATTTTATTTTTCAAAAATCCTACGAAAGGGAAGCTCGTTTTTCCGTCCACTGTGCGACGACCACTACCCGACCTTTTGGTGAAAGTTGAGTTATGCTAGCATTGTCCTGTCTAGAATATCCAGGGTATTTAGTATAGTAATATAATAACGCGTTATGTAGTACTCACAGCGACCTGGTCGGGCTTGTGGTCGGGGCTGGTGTCGGACAGGTCCTGTTCGTGGTCGCTGTCGTCGCGCGCGTCCGGGCCGCTCGCTGGGGCTTCCATCGCCGGCATGCGTTCCAATAGGGCTGGTCGCAAGTGGGCGTAGTTCCTGGATAAATTATTATACTTATTAGCATGAAAATAAGACAAAACCAAGGAAATTTTCGAAAAAAAAAAAACAAAATGTATTCAAGAGACACCGGTATCTTTATATTTAACCTCTCAGGTGTCGCGCGGAAAAATGCATCGATACCGTTGAGTGTCGACGCTTTTGAAGTGACCCGACGTCTTTTACTATTTTGCTTATTTATCCTATAATTTTCGTCCGTTTTTTATGATTTATACATTTTTAGAAACCTAGAAACATTGTCTAACCATTAAAATTAAGTAATCACAAATACATACCCTTTTACTGCATTTTATAGCACTTAATTTCACCAACGGTAAAAAATTCTTCAATACACAAAATTGACGATTCAGAAATCATGTAAAACTTGCTCTAAATCACATTATTTTTAGGTCTATCTATACATCTTTCTAATACTTGTAATTTACTCATATCTAAACATCTTGTTTACAAACAGTTGCACTGACAGTACGCAATCTTGACACAAATGCGTCGCCATTTGTTTTCAACGACCAATACTCACACATTTTCTATGAACTCGATAGCCAATCATAATGAGTAGTATTCGAGAGCATAGAACACAGAATAGATAGATATCAAACACTCCTATTGGTTAAAATAAGTTTAAGTAGTAAAAAAATAAACCATAGACCATGTCACTGGCGGGACGCCCCGACGTCCCGCCGACACTCAACGGTACTATTTTTCGTGGGAATGCGGGTCTTCCCGCCGACACCTGAGAGGTTAAATATCTTTGCGATAGATATCCAGTCTACAAAATCCATTGCGAAATTGCAATAAAAAAGGGTTATTAGTCGCGAAAATACGTTTAATTGAGTGTATTTAGGCTTTACAACTTTATTTCTTATACAAAAGCCACTTAGGGCCACTCGTTCTCTAGATATATTATGTACATGGATTAATCTGAAGGTTTACCTGTATAGTTGCGATAACTCAACGCCTCTCTGTTGCAACTCGATATGAATGTGAGATCCGAACGTGTCAATGATCACTCGGATTTTGCTGAAAATAAACAACATTATAAGTATTTAGAATTATAAATATGTGCTTTACGGCTTTAACGTGGTATTCTGAGCTGGTACTGTATTAACCCTTCGGGCGAATGTGGATCCATGCGAGAGACAATGACTTTTTAATTGTTTCTGTAATTACGGCATTCAACCGGTTAAGTACGGTATCACACACTCAGCAACTATACTGCACTGTGCCCGCGTGGTGGATTACGGCCCACTCCTTCTCACAGAGTCTGTGTCCCAGCAGTGAGAATGTTGTAGGCTGATTATAAAGCAACAAACCAAGATAACCATAAAATCTTGGCAAGAGTCAACCCGCAAGGTTATCACGCCACGAGATTTTATTCTATGATTTCACTTTTGCGAATAAAATTCGTACAGATTTTTTCGGTAGGCTGGCAGTTTTTAATTCTAGAATAGCTGATAAACTCTACTCACTCCTGGCTAGGCTGCGTGGTAAATCTCGTGGACAACTTGGCGAGTGACAGTAGCAAGTACTCCTTCGTGATGATGGACAGCTGTGTAGACCACAAGAGTTTCTGGTAGACGTCAATGACGTACTCTTCCGAAGGACGGACGAAGTCGTCTGAAAAGGAACAATAATAACTTAAAAAATTGGAGAATATTGTTAGGGCAAATGTCACTTGGATAACTAATATGGTTTTCTACAAGAAAATACCCTTTTTCTACATAACCAATGTCTTGTTTTTTGATTGTCTATGGGACGAAAGCAGTATTGGGCAAAATGTAATCTAACTACTGATTACTAATTACGACTACATAAAGTACCTAATTAGTAATCATAACTACAAACTACATAAAAAAATCGAAAAATGTAGTTACACATTTTGACTACTAACTACTAATAGTAGTTGCAATCACGATTACTTGATTACTTTTTATAACTACTGTCGTTTGGTAGGTAGTTAGAGCATCGCGTTGTAGTCGCGTGTGTTAGAGCAAGAGCGCACTATAGCACGTTCTCGCTTTCGCTCGCTGCATGTTGGTACAAGGGCATTTTCACAAAAAGTTATATAGGTTAAAAGAAGTAAGATGTAATTTCAACTTCATTTTTTATGTGAGATTGTACTTCTTTGCATTGCCTCAAACTCTATATTTTACGATTCCCAGCATAATACCACTAATTAATCACGCAATTATGAGAAATAAAATAAAATAGAGGGTAAGTCAAGGATATTTCGTCAGTTTTGTTACTTAAATTAAATGCGATAAAAAAATAAACAATCAAAACAATCAAATTTTCTTTATTACAAAATAAAAGAACACAGGTTGGACCAGCTAAATCAATTTGAGAAAATGCGATATGTTATAATCTATCAAAGAAAAATGCTTCATAGTTACAATTTTGTTACCAGTGATGATATTCAAACATTACGATATTCTATCATCGAGTTAAAATACGAAAGCATACAATATGATAATAAACTTATCCTTTTATTAAAATTTGTCATTTAATTAACATCGAAATTTAAGGAATTAATGCTTTAAATTATCAATAAAAAAAGATTTTGCTTTGAAAATTAGGGGGACAGTAACAAAGCTGACGGTAACAAAATTGTTAGAAAGCATTTACACTAGGTTAGTTATCTTATACTAATGGGACACTTTGTTGAGTTTTCTTTTTATTTATTTTTTTAATCAAGCACAATTTAAACTCATCCAAAAAACTTATATTCGCAGGAAAGCAAAATACGCAATTTCGTTTACTTGGATGTCAATTTTTTCAGCTATTTCGATTTAAAACCAAAGGTACTGGTACTGAACCGATTTGGATGAAATTTCTATGGGACCATATCCTTTCAATTGAAATCAAAAATTTAAAAATCAGTTCTAACTGACTGAGTTATGGTAACAAACATTAAAAAAAAAATCCGAATATTTCTCTTTTAGTTTATTTACTTTGTTCAAATAATTCAAATGTCTTCTGAACTTATTTTGAAGTATTTTATATTTAGTATTAAGTTTCTTGATTATTTTTTTCGAATCACTTGAATTTGGTTGAGGTTTTTCCATTTTTTCTTCTTCTGTATCTTTTTGTTTTTGATGATCATTTAGTTTTTTTTGTCTACATTTGTTTTGATAACGTCGCCAGTTTTGCCTTTGCACTGCTTTTTCTGCGTTATCCATCTCCGAAACTTTTTTCTTCTTAGATTTTATCCGATGTAAATTTTTTTTTCTCTGCTCCTCATATTTTTCTGGATTTTCAGTTTTAAGACGCTCCCTGTATCTGCGCATTTTTTCCGCTGCGCTTAACGGCATTTAGACTAGTATCTACAATAAATAAACCAAACGGCGTCAACACTTGCAGAAGAAAATTCAGTTACAACAATAACAATAATAGTTTTGTATTACTCAAACTACCATAAAACTAAAAAAATCAAGCTTGCAAAAATAATAAATCTACACAAAATTACAGGCTAATAAAATGTTAACTGCTCAATAGAAACTTATATTTAAAATGAAAGACGTGGATTCTTCTTCTTCTTTTTGCGTCGATGGTAAACAGCGTAAAACGTGGATTTAACACGCAGATCTGAAATAAATGAAAATCTCTTTTAATTGCTATATTGGCGTTTAAATACTTATTTATTAATACAGTCCATTAAAAATAAATAATTGTATACGCTTCTACGAAAATATAAGTATACACTTCTTTTTATGGATAATATAATATCATAACCTCCTTTAGACCAAGTCGGTAAAATAGCATGTGTAATCTTCTTAACAGTCAGTTTTGTTACTTTGTTTGTCAGGTCTCTATGTTACCACACAAAACTGACGTAACGTTACCTTACCTTTGCGCGATTTATATTAAATTTAAATAGGTCCTGGTTGAAGTGATTCGTCATTGACTATTAATTTATGGAGCTAGATATTAAAGCTTTCAATAACTACCACAATAATTTTATTAAGATATTAAATTACACAACATTTTGGTAACTTACCTTGACAGAAAGTTTTCTACCTAGCGATGAGTGTTATTGGACACGCGCACTTCACACAGCGTTTAGGGCAAAACTGACGATACAAAATGGTGGATGACTTCAAGCTTCTTGTGTTGCTATTAGAAAAATGAAATTCTACCAAAATTTTAGTAACTCATGGAAAATATACGGTAACAAACTTGACGTGTCAGGATGCTCACAATTTAGTTTCTATAATTAAATTCCCATAATTTAATAAATTCAAGATATAATATTTGAATTATGCTTTAAAATAGTCTACCACAATCTCTCGAAGAAATAAAATACTATACCTGTAGTCAATTCTAAGGATAAAACGCAATTATTGTATGTACAATATAGCTGTACCATTCAGGGACAAGATAAACTGCTATCTCCCTATCACTTAATTAATTTTTTATTTAAATAATCGAGTACTTGGAGAATTAAGTTATTAATGGAATAATAACTAGATGTCTACCTAAACTAACGGTAGTCGTTTTTTATTGATACTGTTAATATTAATAAAGTAAAACGGCAATCTTTTCGAGGGACAGGCCTAAACGTACACCTATGCATTTTTGTAAAAATGCCCACAAGTCATTTTTTGGGCAGTGTATTCAATTGCGTCTAAGGCAATTGAATACACTGCCACGCATCACGCTGCATGTTGCGTGTCAACGCACTGAATGAACGCACGTGGATGCATTTTCTGTGTGTTGGATGGACTGTGCGTGTTTTCTATACGATATTTTTTTTCTATAAGATGTATGCCGAGTCCAGAGGTCAAAAGCAGATCTGGTTGTTTCTTGTTATTTGTCAGATATGGAACGAGAACTAAATTGTCTTCATGGATATCCAGAAGTGAAAAAAGTATTCATAAAATACAATACTCCATTACCTTCTTCGGCTCCAGTGGAAAGACTGTTTTCATACACAACTATGATAAACCATCCCAAATTCCACAGGCTATCGGATGAAATGTTCGAAAAACGTGTAGGTAGTACTAAACGCTAATTTAAATGATTAACCCAATCAACCTTTTTTGTTTATTTATTTGGTTAGCAAATAATTTGAATTAAGTTGAGGTTTGCCGAGTAATTTTATTTTTTCATGTCAATAAAAAGTAATTAAGATCTGGTAAGTATAGGTGCATAATATCTACGACTTTAATCCTTGCATTTGATTATTCATGAAAATAAACATAGGTATGTGCAATAAACTGATATTTTTAATGCAGCCGTATTCTAAAACATATATTACTACACATAACATGTTTATTTAATTGCAAAATATAATTTCATAAAATAATCAGTAATTATAACTACTAGATTGCAGCAATCAAATTAACAACTACTTAATGTAGTTTGATTACTGTAGTTAAGTTACAAGTAGTTAACTAATTTTAATCGTAATTAGTAACCAGATTACAAAATTGTAGTTAACTACGGCCTACACTGGACGAAAGGTTAAGACCCTGTCTCTCAATGTCTTGTTTTTTTTATTGTCTATGGGATAAAAGGTTTACTTAGGCGCTTGGACAGCAAGGACCTATAAAACGAGAACAACTTCACCGGTGAAGTTGTTCTTGTGAAGTGGTGATATTACTTGCAGGGACAGACATACTTTACTTCACAAATATTTATAGGTATGATTGTGAACTCACCAACGCCGTCCTCATCGACCATAGAGATGGCGTTACTAGCTTCCGACACCAGCAAGTCACCATATTCACCGATAGTCCACGCCGCCACCTACAAAGCAAAACACAACAATAGTATTTTTCTCGAAATCAAGCACCTAATTATTCAGTGTTAAACTATTTATAAACTATATGTGCTCGATTCATTAACGCCGTTTGGCACAGAAATGAATTATTAAACAAAATCTTTTTTTTTCATTAGACTTATAATCAGCCCTTTTTGAACGTCAAAGTTATGAAGCGTTCTTCAAAACGCCAGCCTTTCCTTTTTTTTCTTTCTTTAATGATATAAACTAGTGCTTGACGGCGATCCCGCCTGATGGAAAGCAGTGATGCAATCTTTGATGGTAAAGCGCACTAATTTATTAAGAGCCTATTCACTCTAGCCTTGAAGACACTTAAATTATAATGGGACGGGAAAACCGCCGCAGGCAAATTGTTCCAGTCCTTCGATGTTCGCGGTATAAACGACGAGGCGTAACGCTTTCATTACTTCCTAGTGTCTTGTCTGAGAAGACGTGGCTCGTGGCTCCCCAGCAACAAGTCTTCGTCTATTATGATGTGTGATGTCTTTACTAGACCAATGTTCTCTTGATGGCACGACTTTGAGTAGATTTTTAGACATATTTCAACGGAGAGTACAATAGATTATTGTCCCTAAACATACCTGTATTAGCGGTTGTTTTTCAGTGGCATCAGCCGAGACAGCGGACCGTTCGAGCGAAGTCCACAGCCGCATGGCCGCGTACGCCTGTCTCTCGGGCGCCGCTGATGAGACGATCTGAAGTGTGCTGGATACTGTGTCGTCACGGAGATAGTTTCCAGCCTAGAAAACAAACAACATGAATTAGAGTACATTTATTTAAACAAATAGCTTTAGGATGTTGTATAATCAAGACTCTTATCAATAAATCGTATGTCAAATCTAATTGGATTAAAAAAAAGATTAAATTAAATAGGCCTTCTGAAACTGGGGCTTGTTACTTTCCTGACGAAACAATGTTGTGCCTGGCTTTCAAGATACAACTGCATCTTAGATTAGACTGATACAGAAAGATTCGAATTTGTCATTCTTCGACATGATATCGGATTGATTCGATTCACCTTGGACAATCAGCACAGCTATCTCAACATTATGTAATTTTAACGCGTTGCTGACACGACCTAAAATGCTTTGCAAAGTACAAAGTAGATAAAATGCAGCTCTTTTTACCTTGAGCAGTACTCTGAACAACGTATCCAGATGCCACTTGTTGGACGGCGCATATCTCTCGGCTGCTAACACCATGGCGCTGGAGCAGTGTGCCTTGAACTCGGCGTCGGATCGCTCCAGGAATGCGAGCAGTTCCTTCATCATGCTGCGAATGTTCTGTCCATTAATCAGCGCGAAGGATAGCTCCATTGCGCGGCGACGGATTGAAACGTCTGGGTCCTGAAAATGACGTAAAATATTTTAAAGTGGGTTCTATGTAGTAAAAAGGCGGTTGGATGTCACAGCAACTGGTGAGATTATAGTTTTCGTAAGTTCTTTGACTAGAATTTCGGTAATAATTGATTGAGTTGTATTGTGAGGTCTGGGTTTGGAGATACAGAACATGATGTCTCGTTGTAATAATGATGTAAAAAGTGGCAGAAAGTATTTTTTTTATTTATTGACTTGAATGTCTCTTCTGATTGATTACCAGTAGCTAGTGTTATTGCCCTAGTTGACATAAACAAGGCTTGCATAATGCATTGTGTTAACATTCATAGCGAGTTTGCCAATAATTTCACCAATTAAAGTGTCAAAAAGTCGTAGTCGTAGTACAAGTTGTACAGACGGCAGCACATCAAGCTACTAACTACAATCTGTCAAATTTCTTTAACAGATTTTCAACTTTATCGCTAAAGCATTAAGGTTTAAGGCTTATTGGGAAAATTTGACAGTTTCGGGTAGCTTGACCTACTGGCGTCTGTACAAACTACAAAATATACAAAAAAGACTAATTCCTCACCTTCAAACACTCCAAAATCGTAGTCCGATGCCTCTGAACAGCCGACGTATCAACATGCACAGTCCTCAGCAGCGTGTTCAGCGCCACGTATCTGATGTTCTTATCATTGTTCAGCAGGAACCTGCCCAGGATGTTGATGGCCAGCACTCGCAGACTACTCTCGGACTTGATGTCCATGATGGAGAGGACCGTCTCGTATAGGATGGTGTTGCCAACGTTTTTGCTGGTTTCCGTGTTGGTGGCAACCTGGGCTAGGATGTCGTTCATCGCTTCTGATGCTTCCGCGTCATTCTTGCCTAGTATTCGGAGGAGGCGGAGGATTTTTACCTAAAAATTCGACATTTTGCATTATTGTAACATTGAGATTATGTAGGTTACAGTTTCTACAAGTAGCATAATCAGCCTATAATGTTCCCACTGCTGGGGCACAGCCCTCCTCTCTATCTGAGTGGGAGTGGGCCGTAATCCACCACGCGGGCTCAGTGTGAGTAGATGCCACATGTCTTCGAATTGAATATTTTGTTTTAGGACATGCCGGTTTCGTCACGATGTTTTCCTTCGGGATAAACTGGACATTGTGCAGAGCTCTTAACGACATTTGAAAGGGAATCCCCGAAGAGAAAAACTAGAAAAAGTAATAAAATCTGAGAAAGTGGGGAAAAAAAAGTTAGCTACATAATTTTTCGTTAAGACACGTCGTTGAATAAGGAAAATCTGATAAAAGTTATTATATATTTCCTGATATTGTAGAGGAAACACTTGATTTAGTGATGCAAAAGATAAGTCCATCATTTCCTTTAATATTTGCAAGAGGGGAAATAACTATTTGGATTCTCCGCGATACTTACTTATATTAGCGGAAAATGAATGTTTGTTTACAAGCTGCGAATATTGAGTTGTGTAAGAAAAATGAATTGTACAACATCATTAAGTAGTTAAGCAAAAGGAAACATGTAACCAGTAATTGGATATTAATTATGAATCCTGTGTAAAACTCATTGGTGTGTTTTTTTTTTAATTAACTTTGCACTACCAATATAAATTAGTATTTAACGTAACAAAAATTTATTGCATTTTCTATTTCATATTGAATTATATTTTATACATTTTTATAATAATTATGTAGAAAATTTCAATGGATATCTTTTTGTTTATTTTTTAATTTTGTTTACCATTTATTTACCCAAATAAATATAATAAAAGAAAAGTATTATAAATTGTAACATTACCTGCAGGAACGGATCTGAGACTCCACTGACGTCATGCTCCGGTGAATACCCGGCCAAAATCAGGTTTTTCAATATCCTCACCAGATTCGGTACGATCTACAAACAAACCCATGCTCTTACATGTACTGACCACAGACAACCACTCGCCCAATGCACATAGACAAAGAATGCGAAGCGAGAAAAAAAAAACAAACATTTTACGTTTCAGGCAAGTATTAAATACATACTAAATACTGTCGGAGATATATCAATGAGTTTACAGGCTTACAACACGATACGACAACGAATATACATGGGACTGGGCATTTACATCGACAATAAAAAAAGAAAATAATTATGACCTTCAACCTCTTTGAAATAGTTAGTCACGTTTACTCTTTGGTGCTGAATTCATACTGTGTTTTGAATAGTTAGTAATGTGTGAGATGGGATTTCCAGATAAATGTATATAAGGAACTTTATACACAAGGAATAAAAATTGTAACTACTTTTTAATGCCTTCATTCACGCTACGATATGACTATGATGCTTTGTTTTTATTTCGATAAAATTTTCATCATCAACAAAAACAACGATAGCATTTCCTTATCAAATAAATTATTAATACTTATAGTCAGATAATATGTTATGACTGCAACAAGTTCTAGTATAATAAAATATAAGATTATTGTAAAATACTAATAATATGCTATATTCATATTGTCTGGAAATCCCAAGCGTTATCAATACAATTACATACATGGATAGAATAGTCTATAGAAGAATCGAAATTAAGAGAACTACCAAATTATTATTAGTAAGGAAGGAACATGGAGATAATATAGAAAAGAGTGTAGAAAAAATGTGTACCAATATTAGTCATATTACATACTTCCTATGACGAAACTCGAGGGTGACCATGATTTATTTATCAAAATAAAATAAGTATATCTTTGCCCAATAGTGGGACATCACGGGCTAAATAGTTTTTTTTTTTTTTTTTTGCATTTAAGAGTATTTATTTTTTATTTTTGGATGGTAGAGTTTCGTAATAAAAATTGCGAGAAATATTTAAATAAAATAATTTGGTAGTTACTAGAAAGAGTAGTTTCTATCTAAGTAAGAAGATGATGTTCTTCAGAAAGTTCTATCTACCTAATACTTATGATATTATATTATTATGTATAATTATGTATGTGCCTACTTCGAGTGCTATTCACACAAGTTCTTACTTTGCTATCACTACTCGGATGGTTGAGAAGTTTATATTAAACCTTTATGATTCTGTCCCATGAATTTGCGGAAGCCATATAGTCAACTAAAATTAAATAATTAACTTGACGCCTGAATAAAACAAAAAAAAAAATCAATCTGCCTAGCCTTTTCCCAACTATGTTAGGGTCGGCTTGCAGTCTCACCGGATGCAGCTGAACATCAGTATATTACATGGAGCGACTGCCAATCTGAAGGACAATTCGCATACAAAAAA
Organism: Apamea monoglypha; assembly: GCA_911387795.2. Taxonomy (NCBI): domain Eukaryota; kingdom Metazoa; phylum Arthropoda; class Insecta; order Lepidoptera; family Noctuidae; genus Apamea; species Apamea monoglypha. The sequence goes on from OU426924.1 coordinate 16,934,379, forward strand.
AACGTTCAAATCCAAGTCGCAATCTCATCACAACGACATCAATGTGAAAAACTTGTTAAAAATTTAGGGAAATTGAGTATATTTTTGACAGATTGAGACGGGGATCCCCTCTGATCTCCACAACCCACTGGGTAACACGATATCCATTAGTAAGACTGGTTGTCAGGTCTTCGTACTTATTGTCGAAGTAAAAATATGAGGCTAATTGCATAATTACTAATGACATGACTTAGTCGACTGTATGGCTTCCGACAAACAGCTTATTAAATAACCCACGTATAAATATGGTTATATAACCAACACAATATTACAATCATGCTTGTTGTGTAGTCTGTTGACAGTGTATATATCTGTCATTTTCTGACAACTCATTGAATTTTTTCGCAATAGTGCACTCTGTCCCTTATTTAATCAGCCTATAATGTTCCCACTGCTGGGACACAGGCTTCCTCTCTGTGAGAGGGAGTGGGCCGTAATTCACCACGCGGGCCCAGGCCCAGTGCGGGTTGGTAGATGTCGTCGCATCGAGTCTTTGGTTCTAATACATGCCGTTTTCCTCACGATGTTTTCCTTTACCGTTTTGAGAGCAGTGGTGATGAAATAATTTAAGTATGTACCTCTTTTTTTTAAACTCTCTCCCTTATACAGCGTATATCAAAAAAGTGTGGTCAAATTTAAGGGTATGGTACAGACCATCAAGCTGTACAACTTTCTCCATGGGACCAACATCTTAATCGCGAAAAAAATATCAGCCGTCCCATACATTTGGGTCGAGAAGGTATTGAAGTTCAGTACGGGACAGTGAGTAATTTTTTCGCGATAACGATGTTGGTCCCATGGAGAAAGTTGTTCAGTTTGATGGTGTGTACCACACCTTCAAATTTGACCACATCTTTCCGATACATGCTGTATTTGCATTTTAGATGGTCACCCCATTTATAAATTTTATTTTATCATCGAGACAATCCATTTCTTAGAATATTTGAGATCAGAAGAATTGATTGAATACTCAGAAACCACAGCTACAGAATTTATGGATTAGGCAAGGTTGTTGCTTTTATGGTTCGAGCAACGCAAATTATATTAACGCCTGGTGACATCATTGAATTTTTGATGGCGACACATTTATACAAAATACACATCATTATCGTCTATAAATGCGTCATTTAAGGTTTAATTTCGCGTGAAATTATTGAATGTTTTTCTGGTGACACTTTCTGCACAATTATCGCCTGTGATAGCAAGTAAGTAAGGTTCAAAATACATTGTCATCAGACTACCAACACGTATAAAGTGCATGGATCAGCGTTTGTATGTTACCTCGCGCTGCCCGCTCTCCTACGGGACAACACAAACACATCATTAGTGTTACATCATACTTTACGAACGGTTCATTATAATTACAACTAGCATTACCGTAAAATGGGGTGAATAGGGATGCAGGGGTGAATCGGGACGAAACTTTAAAATGGATTTTAACGTTGAAATAATACAGTTTGTTGCCAGAAAAGTCTCTAATGTGTTTACTGTTATTTAATTAAAGACTAAGTGTCCTTGTTAGCAACAAGCTATATTGTTACAACGTTAAAATCCATTTTAAAGTTTCGTCTCGATTCACCCCTGCATCCCTATTCACTCCGTTTTACCGGTATATGTTTATGACAGTACCCGGCCGTAGGTATATACGGTACAGTCAACCTCACATCCGAGGAAAAACTTGAACAACGAAAATCGCCCTCACTGTTATGAAATGAAGGCGAAGAATAGTCAAAGTCAAATAGTTGTAGATGCGGTTGACTGTACATAGTTAGAAAAAGTTCGTCTAGGTAGAGCGTCTTCCTGACACTCGTAATTGTGTGACGTCTCTTTCTAAGCCTCGATGTGTCATACTTACGCCCGGGTATGGTATGTATGTACTTAGGTTTTTAAATATCTTAATTCGGTTACGCAGTCGCATTAGAATACATGCTGCGCCGACCCCAAATGCCCAAATTAATTGGGATAAGGGCAGGAGGATGATTAGTCGCTTTAGGCTAAGCAAACTATTTTAAACTTATACAAGTGTTAGGTAAACCTAGAAATGTGTACAGCCTAACTATTCGCAACCGTTCGATACGCTGCCGTATCAATCCATGTTACCAGAAGAGTCCTCTAAAAGCTGTTCAGAAATCCAAAACATTCAAAATATGGTCAGTTTAAATCAAATAGACGACTGCCATTGTACTACTGACAACGAAAGCTATTTGCTGTCAAGGGCAAGGCAAATTAGTCATTAAAAATATGTCATTTTGTATACGACAACCTGGCGAAAGGTTGTGAATAGCTATGCTGAACCACTTTTAAAATTATACTATTCCACTCAATCTGTGTAGATCTTTCCTCAAAAGACCATTTCAGACACCAATCTAGATGGTCTTCACATGATCTGACCAAGATTTTGTCTGGACTTTAAAAGAGACTGTGACCTCTGAGTTTGTTTCGGCCTTTCTTCTCAGAGTAGTCAGATAGGAAACGCCGAACTCATGTAGTTTTAGAAAAATATGATTGACGTGTAAAAGTGTTTGTACAAACCTACTTACAGAAAATAAATCATTTATCATTTATAGAATGCACGTGACTGTGTCTTAAAGAATGTCTGCACTTATAAAAATTGCTATTTTAATAAAGCATACAATCCCTATTGTTAAATATTTTTTTCTGTGAATAGCCTAGCTTATCAAAGGCTATTGATCGGAAGGTGTGTGACGTGCTAAGCCAAGCTACCTTTTTCATGACATTTCCGATAAGTTTATGATTCATTTTTCTATATACTTGTTTCTAGACCGTACATAGTGCGCAACCATTGTGCAACCAAAACTTCGACCGAGAAAATCGGATGCTTGATCACCAGCAATTTATTATAGTACACTACAATTTAGACCTTATAGATAATGTACACTTGGACTTATACACATAATATAACGCCTATATTCCCTGAAGGGTTAGGCACAGGTGAACCAGCCGATCGATTCTGTAAAAATCTCACCGTGAAAAGGTGAAGTGAGCTTTGAGTGAGCTGTTAATAGTGTCAATCCCTAACATTAGTTGGAATGACAGCTCACTCCACGCTCACTTCACCTAAGTTTTCACGGTGAGATGGTTACAGAATCGCACTGCAGTCGTGTTCGATATAATAAAAATCGAATCGTCAACTTTCGAAATCAAGTAGGGAACCCAGTACACCCACATTTCGACAGTTATGTTTAAGCCCCATGTAATAGGGAGCGATCCTATTGCCCTCAACCGGGCACAGATCCAGACTCCGGTCTGTTTTAGCTTCCAGATTGAAAAACCCAATAACACTTTGCTCTACCTGGGAATCGAACCCAGGCTCTCATGCTCAGGATATTCATGATTAACTTCTTAAACTTATTTCTAGAATGTACAGACGCCAGCAGGTCAAGCTACCCGAAACTGTCAAATTTTCCCAATCAACCTTGAAACTTAATGCTTTAGCGATAAAGTTGAAAATCTATTAAAGAAATTTGACAGGTTGTAGTAGCTTGATGTGCTGGCGTCCGTACATAGTGTAGAACCATTGCTATGGAAATAACGGACTTCGATCAAAAGAAAATCTGTTGTTTTATTATCAAAGATTTATTATAATAAAGTAGAATATTGTCACGTATAATAAAACAAAAACAATAGTTTTCCAGACTAACAATCCGTGTACACGTTGCCATTACGATTGATATGATAAGAAAGTGATAAGGCAAGTAGGTGCTACAAAACGACGCGACTCTGATAAGCACATGAGGTGTATTATTTACATTGCTATTTACGTGTCATTGGAATATTATAGAGGTGTATTTTTTGCCTACCCCCATGGGAAATGGTGGGAGTTTCTGTATTTTTGTAGACTAATTTTGGATTGGGAAATGGCAAATATTGTAAGCATTATCAGTCTTTAATGTTCCCACTGCTAGGAGACAGGCCTCCTTTCTTCGAGAGCGACTGGGCTTTAATCTTCCACGCGGACCCAATGCGGGTTGATGACTCATGTCTTCGAATGTTTGGTTGTAGGACATGCCGGTTTCCTCACGATGTTTTCCTTCACCGTTTTGAGAGCAGTGCTGATGAAACTATTTACACAAAGTAAAGCGCCTGCCTGCATTCGAACCCACGACCTACAACTCGTAAGTCGGGGCCGATAGCACTGGGTCACGACTGTTCTTAATATTGTAATGTAGATGGAAAATGTTCTATGTGAATATCATGATCTGAACTATATCAAGTAAATACACAGCATGTATATTCAAAATAGGATAATACATATTACGAATATTTATGTTCCCAAGGGCGTAATTGAATACATTATGCTACAGGCAGTACAATTTATGTATCTTTCCAATTTTGCCGCAGTGTAGTTTAATTTATTAGTAGTAGACAGACATAATATTCATTTTGTATTCGCCCGTATAAGTATTTAGGTACGGCTACATGAGCTTTTGACCAATTTATTTCTAGTTTATGGATAAAAGGGCGGAATATGATTACAAATTAGATAAGGTATACAGCTCGCAGTTCAAATGGCGGTTTCTCTATGGAAAAGCTATAAGCGAAAATTAATTTAAACTTTTTTTATTGCTGAATGGGCCTGCTCTTGACCTCGATCACGCTTGATGGAAAGCGATGGATGAGGTCTATGATGGAACGAGCGTGCCCAGAAGATGCCTGTTCACAGATAGACAGGTAAAATGTGGAAGGGCAATCACGTATTTTACTCTTAAAAGCCACATAAACGGTCCAGTATTAGTAGTATCAAATAAAACCAAAACCTGTATTACAACGCAAACAGGTTTAACGACCGCGATTACGGTTAGATATCGAGTTATATGTAATTATCGATTACTGAATCGGATGCGTTCGATGGAGATAAGGTCGGATGGTATTAATGGTCAGGAGGCCTACTCGGGGGGGTTAATGTGTTGTTTTGCAGGAAGATATAATAAAGTGATTAAAAAACGAATATATTAAAATTTGAATGAAGATACAAAAAAAAGGTGGATGAAATACAAAAAAAAAAACAGAATTATTATGCTCATGATCCTTCATGATATTTACATGAAAATATTCTACGTAACACACCCTGTACTATGAGCATTTAAATATTCACTATCCCTATAAAAAGTTTTCGATAAACTTGGCACGTTTCTAAGAAGACACACATTTCCAAAAGCATAATAACTATAAATCATCTGATGTACTTTCAGCCATTTGTAAAGAAAAATCTATCATACCATAACAATACGCATTCCACGAACGGTTAGATAGGGGTGTACCTTTAGTACACCCATATTCCATATCGAAAGTTATGTTCAAGTCCCATGTTATAGAGGACGTGTCTTGAAAAATTGAATAACTTTATTAATCAATTCCGATACATTTCAAAGCAAACGATGGAGAAGAGCTAGAGCTTCAAGTTAAAGTTAGTTAATCAATCAATATTTACTGTAATAAACAGACACGTCATTTGCACAGGTCTAGCATGATAAACAACATTTAATTATCTAAGTACAAACGAACGTAGAATATTAGTAGTACAACATCTAAAGCGGTACTGTACATTACCTACTTAACTTTTCACACGTGGTTAGTAAAAGACATAACGCATTTGTTTATACCCTAGTGTGACAATATACTGTTAAGTCATAAATGACGTTGCATAATGTGATGCAACTATTAAACGTAAACGTCTATGGCAGGCGAGGTCACAAAACGAAAGAGCAGGACGACACGATACGAAGTATCACATAACATAATACCACGCTATCCCCGATGGATCAGGCAGAGGTGCACATACAGTACCAAGAACGAAGTATCGATTTAAAAAAATCTCGTACTACCTAAATATGCACCGTCCTCCTCGCACGTTTTATGACCGCGAGTCTTGGTATTTAGTTTAATTAACAGTGCCTTGGAGTAAAAATGAGTTGCCTAAAATATTTTTTCGCTTATCATCTACACTTAGGCGATTTCTGAAATAAGTGTCAGTGAAGTGACAACCCTAATGCTCACGTCTAATACCTACAAAATGCAACCTTAACTCTGATTGCATAAGATTCATATTTGTTTTTACTAATACTATTACCTTATATTTATTTCTATTTTAAAATTAATTGTTTACTAATTAAAAACTTGTCTTAACTTAAGGAAAATAAGTTTAATATTCGAAGACTCACCTTCTTGAAGTGGTTGAGGGTATCAGGGCTGTTCTCACACATCTCAGTGATGAGGGTCACGCCAGTTATCAGCACACCTGGCGATGTTCATACAATGTTTAATGAGTTTACTAAAATTTTGTAAATCTAATAACACCTTTATGTTCTGACAAGTACTCGTGATTGCTTTTATGTATATGTTATTAGGCGGCAAACAAGGGGACGTCTATGACCATCTGCTAAACAAAAGGCAGTGTGTCCTTCTAAAATGTAGGCCGGCGGGATAATTGCTTAACTCATGAAATGGCGATCCATCGCAGGGCTTTTCATTTTGATATCCATTGCTTCATAAGTTTGTAAAAATCGACTGCTCAACAACGTCAATAACGCAATGAACGTGGCTTAACTGTCAAAATGAACGGCATTGCGATCGATTGCCATTTATGTGTTTAACGCAATTACCCGTAGAGTCTTTGTTAAAAAAAAATCGCCCAGACAGAGTATCTATTAGACAATCCTAATTGTTAAAAAACAAAAGTTCAGACCATAAACTAAAAGGGAGCAACCCTACGCGCAACAAAAACCAAACCGGGCTCTCCTGTAGTCACGTTCTACGGAATTTCTCATAGTAAAAGAACGCATGTTCAACATCATATATTATGTTATAACTTCATCTGATAAAGGTTAATAGAAATAGCTCTAAGGGGTGGAATTTGAGCCAGCTAGTAAGCAACGCAATATGGACGTTATGCGAGCCTCGAAGGTGCGACAACCTTATTAGGCACTTGTCCCACCGCAAACGAGGAAGCGACTATCTATCAACGCTTTTTTTTATTTCTGAATGGGCCTGCTCTTGACCTCGATCACGCCTGATGGAAAGTGATTCATTTTCTCGCTCAAGAATCGTACAAAAGATTCTAGGTTCCGTGTGAAGAGACACATATATTAATAGTTGATCGCTGACTGTTCACACCCGCTGGCGAGTACTCGTTTGTCGCTGCGACAAGAGTTATCAAAGTGAGTACTCTCTAGTGCTTGACTGCGATCCCGTTGTTGGTAAAGCCAATCGTTGATGGTAAAGCGCACTAATTTATTATGAGTCTATTCACACTAGCCTTGAAGACACTTAAATCGGACGGGAAAACCGCTGTAGGCAAATTGTTCCAGTCCTTCGATGTGCGCGGTATAAACGACGAGGCGAAACGCTTTGTCCTGATCGTAGCAGTTTCAACAACGTAAGGGTGGAAACTCGCCGTGCGACGGGTTGTCCGATACTCGCTCAGCGACGCTCAACAACATTCATTGCGTTATTTATGTTGTTGATCAGGCAAATTTTTCGAACATTTGAAGCAATGGATTAGCAATATCCTTCAAAATGATTCAGATTGTAAGTTACTGTTACGCAATAAGGGTGCGCTTGCTATACCCATACCAGCTAGTAGCCGCTCGTCGCCGTTGCGCACTCTCTAATCTAACTCGGTTTTAGTCGCTCGCTCTACTTACTCGCTTCTCGTCAATCGCCGGCGGTGGGACGCCCTCGTAACATAACGTGCCACACGTCGGAACTCTTTGCGTGTGCTTATTGACACATCAGAATCAATATTATGTCGTAATGTTCTGTGTGTGACTTGCTATAACAATTTTATGTGTTTCTATGTTTAATCTACATGTACGAGATGAGAATGTAAGAAGCTTTTTAAGTAAACCCCATCTATATTTTATACTTCAATGTTTTTCGTCTCATTTGATTCTAAATCAAAATATTTTATTTTACACGGGCGCTTATGAAACTTCAGAAGCTGGGTGCTGGGTCCCAATTCGTCGTTTCCTATGAAGAAGAGCCGACAAGAAACTCCACGGTAATTGGCTTTTACAGTGTTTTCAAATAACAGTGTTAATAGGTATGGGAGGACAGTGTAGGCCTGTCAACAAGTACCAGGTACTTAAAAAAATAGAAAAAGGCCTACAAATATAGTCTATTTTCAAGGTAAGATGGTCGTCGACTGACCAAGAAGTCTAGACACTAGACACATAAACTGTTTATATCTAGCAAAATCCTTGCTAATCAATAACAGTAAAACAGGTAAGGCCTTTCCTGTCCGATTTCTTGAGTTATGTGTATCATTAACGGCATTCGTCAGCCGAGGGACGCCAAAGTGGACCGATTATTTGGTGAAGGTCGCGGGAATCCACAGGATAATAGATCCTTACCATGATTCAATGGCTATAAGAGTAGGGAAAGACCAAAGAAACGATGGATGGACTGTGTAGAAGATGCTATGACTGGAAAGGGTGTGATATCGACCTACCGAGATAAACAAATAATAGAGAAGTGTGGAAAAAAAAATACATGTTGCACTGACCCTAAATAAACTGGGATAAGGGCAAGAGAATGATGATGCTTACCATGATTCTTCTCCGTCAACAAGCTCCTAGTAGCCGGCAGGAACATCTCCATCAAATCGGGAACTCTTCTGATAATGCGGAACGCGCATAACGCTGCCTTCTTCTTGATATACGCGTTCGGAGACTTGATGAGGCGTTCCACTTCTGAGGCCAAGTCCCGGGCCATTTCCGGAGACGCTATGGCCCCGAGGGTACATAGCGCAAGGCCCACTACGAACTGGGTGTTGCTGTTGAGGTCACTGTTGAGAAAAGATTTGGGTATTTAGAAATGTAGTTGTTGTAGGTAGGTCTCCGTGTCTTGTGAAAGTAGGAGTGAATAACATAATCAGCCTATAATGTCCCCACAGCTGGGACACAGGACTCCTCTCTGTGAAAAAGAGTGGAACGTAATTCACCACGCGGACCCAGTGTGGGTTGGCAGTGAGGCTGACTGATAGATTGGATTCTGGATGATCTTTATCAAATGTATTTTCAAAGATTCATTGTCTCCACAGGACACAGCGTCTTTTTCCCAAGAAAATGACATATTAAATAATGTTATTTATTACGCATTCCGCGCGAAGAAATAATACATAACATTTCGTTGGATGATTCTACTCCTGTGCGTGGGAGCGAACATCTCGGGCTAAAAGCATGACGTTTAATCGTAGGTGTTACAACAAAAGACCCCTGTAGGCACTTTGAATAATCTTTGAGGAGGATCATATTGTACTCAGACCTACGTCTCGTTTCGGTAGTCACGTAAAGGCAATTTGTAGTTTCAAAACAAAACCTGACTCAAGCATTAAGGATTGATAAGACCTAAGTATGACAATCACAGAAAGACTAATTAGGCAGTCGAGCAACTAGGGTTGGCCAATCAATATGAGCGTTTCCTTCGACGTTGGCCAATCAAGATGGAGCTTTTCGATCGACGTGAAAGCCGGCGGGATAACGGCCAATCAGTGTACGGTATTTTTTACCCAAAGTTGGCAATTCTGGTGGTTAATAGGCAATTTCGCAAAGTGAAACGTAATTGGTAATCTAGCCAGGACAGGTAGCGTAGTTAAGGAAAAACCGTATAACTTAACGATTTTTCTTTAATTAGTGTATCGAATACTGAGAAAATCACCGGGTTTTGAGTATCACATCAGACGGTGTAGGTAGACGACCTATTGTAACTAGTTGCGTGTTTTCTTTAGCTGTTTTTAAAGTATATGCTACTTAACTTGTTTTATTTTTACACACGATTTCAATTTGCTAGATGTGCCAACTTTTTTCTATGCATATTTTAATGCACTTTCCACATTGTTTCCAGTTTTTTTTCTGATCTACAACGAGTACGTTTCGTTCAACAAACTATTATTGTAAAAGTTATAAAATATTTTCTTTTGTTAAAGAGCCTAAGAAGTGTAAATAAAAGGAATAAGTACAACTTCCATTACTGTAGTTGTTCTCCTAACAAGGCAAGCAGACCAGGGAAGGCCTAAAACAGTATAACATCGGTGTATAGGCAACGTTTATCTCCCGATCCAGATGGTCAATTGTATTAATTTTAAATTTATTTTTCCTCAACTTGGTTCACGTCAGATTTAATTAAATAAGGAAAATATTGTATTGATTTTTTTGTAAGCATTCCCAAACATTTGTACGTTTTGTGTTCTCAACTTATAGAAATTCTGCATTTGCTTTTAAGAATGTCTGGGAGAAATCTACGCAGGGATGTTCAGTACCCTAATTGCGTAATACACTATTAATCTAAATCTGAATCATTTTGAAGGATATTGCTAATCCATTGCTTCATATGTTCGAAAAATTTGAGTGAATGTTGTTGAACTGTCAAAATCAAAACGAAGCCCATTGTTTCTGATAGTGTGTTACGCAATTAGCCTGCTGGACCTCGATCAAGACCCGAGCAAAAATTTTAAATTAGTTTCAGTCAATCAAATGGCTTTAAGTTTTAAGTACCTGAGTCTTGAGTGAGGTTCTGTAATACATGCCGTACGCAAAATACGCGCATTGACGTGGAGGTGCGGACACCAGCCCGCATTACCTATTACATACCATATCTCAGGTTCCGAAAATAAAGCTATATCAGACTAAATGTGGAATTACGGATATGTAAATCAGTTATTCCTTTACATAATCCTTTACTAAGGTGAGTGGTAGTAGTAACGCAAGGCCATGACAGGCAATGTCAACGACACAGCGCAACCTGCTTGCCGATAAAAATGACAGGTGGAGGCGTTATCAACTAATTTATGGAAATGTAAACGTTATAGGTGCACTGAATATTTTTGCTCTATTTTCAATGTTTTAGGTAGGTTTTTAACGAATGAGTTTTATTTTACTGCGACTGCCGTATGGGTGCCGTGCATTTTATATTCGGAATCGCTGATTCCTCCACTTTATTGAATAGGAACCAGAGCTGCTCAATATTTCCATTACTAATTTCCCAGTAGCAGCCTGAGGGGCCATTATCGTAATTTTAAGAACGTTCACAGTCTGAGGGGTAATTCTCGTAATTTTAAGAACGCTCACTGTCTGATCTGTCTCAATTTGTCAAAGATTCCTCTAATTGCCCTACATTTTTGACATTTGTTTGTCGCCGAGATGAGACTGCGACTATTATTGAAAGTTTTAAATTACGAGAATTGGTCTTCTTGTCTCAGTCTCAAATACCTCTATTTTCCCTACATTTTTGACAAGTTTTTGACATTGATTGTCGCTGAGATCAGAAGGCCAATTCTCGTAATTTAAAACGTTCAAAATCTAGTCGCAGTCTCATCTCAGCGACAAACAAATGTCAAAAACTTGTCAAAATGTAGGGAAATTAGAAGTATTTTTTGACAGATTGAGACTGAGATCAGACTGTGAACGGTCTTAAAATTACGAGAATTGCCCCTCAGATTGCGACTAGATTTTGAGCGCTTTTAATTACGGGAATTAGCCTTCTGGAGACCGCAATTGTGCTCGACATATGACAACCGGAATAGGCTCACCCCCTATTACATAGGACTTAAACATGTATTACAAGTCTCCTAATCCCTTCGGGCAACACAGGCATGATGATATCGAGTTAAGATCATGATCCAGAGCTGACCTTTGTATATTCCCAGTGTAAGTGCGGTTCACCATTCACGTTGTAACTTAGATATCTTTCCGTGGGTGCTAGACAGGATTAAAGTGGGTAGAATACTCCTATACACAAGCTAAAAATCCTGATTATCCTGGGTATTTTTAGCCTGGGGTTGTCTAGAAAGGTCAAATGAGAGACGATAATCTATTTATCTGAACTAATAATAAAGTTGAAGAGTTTTATGTTCGAACGCGCTAAACTCTGGAACTGCCAGTCGGATTTGAATAAATCTTTTTGCATTTAATAGGCCATTTTCCGCAGACGAAGTCGCGGGCAGAAGCTATTAATTTATACTAGCCATGATTAAGTCATAAATTGACCATGGGTCAATGTTTACTACTAATAACATAATTATTACTGGCATTACATTATGATGCCAGTACATCACTGGCCATAAACCTTCGAGCCTTGCCTTTATATGGCACCATTAAGGTGTATTGGACCTGAGAGAATGATGTAACCAATCACTATAATACAGGGTTATTTTTATTAAGCTAGCTAAACTCCGCAGATGAGGTGTGGTTATCAATATCACACGATAATATAAAAAATAAAAATATTTCGTCTTTTTTGGGAGGTCAACGACAGCTGTTTGTGTTGTTATTTGAAGTGTGATTTAACTTGATTGAAGACGTTTATCATACATCATGGTGTGTGTCCGGAACGAGCCGGAAAGACGAGATTTATTTAGTTTTTAATAGTATGTGCGAGACTGGGGTATGTAACAGCTTCATTGCTGCTCCTGCTTCAGAAGCAGCCAGAATGCTGTACAGGCTCGTAAATGTTGGTATTCATCGCAGAGGTAGGCAAAGATAATTTTTAGTTATGTAGTAGTATGTAAAGTCTATTTGTAACGATGAGGGTGGCATAATCTGTCTAGATTAAAACCATCTTTAAATAGATAAAGAAAAAAAAAAATGATTTAAGAAAAACTTTTTCTATGTTTTTTCGTGTTTAGAACTTTAGATAACGATATCAAACACGTCTACGAAGTTCACAAAAAAAAAAAACAGATTTTTTAAACAGATTATAGTCACTTGAAAGATCAGAGTTTTTCAAGTGACTATAATAACTGCGGCTGATGATACCCCAAAACAAAATCATTAAAATTTATTTATTTTTTGTTTTATATTTAGATATTGATACCTAACGTGTCTGCGGAGTTTAGCTAGCCAATTTAAAATAACCCTGTATATGATAATGTGACGACACGTTTTTATTGATCGACAGGACTTAGAACAAAAGGTTTTATGCATGTTACGAATGAATCAATGAATGGTAAGCATATCGATGCAAATATCGATTGTGCCTTTTAATAGAAGCGAGGTTTTGTGGTATCAATGCAAATTCGTGACTCGTATTGATGTAACTTTGGTCGCAGATATGAATGTTATGAATAAAAAGGTATTCTCAAATAGCACTAGTCTGGGAATATTTGAACCGCATTGCAATTCACGTTTTGTTTTGCATGCCTGGGTTGTACATCCGCGACTTACGAGTTGTAGATCGTGGGTTCGCACTCTGACAGGCGCTTTGCCTTGAGAAAATTATTTCATCACCACAGCTCTCAAAACGGTGAAGGAAAACATCATGAGAAAACCGGCATGTCTTAGAACCAAAAACTTGAAGACGTGACATCTACCACACCAATACCCGCACTGGGCCACTCCTCACAGCCCAGGCCAGGGAAGCATGGCACAAAAGGGAGCAGGCTCTCGACAACGGGTGGAAGAAAGCAGCATATGGTGATGATATGCCAATTACAATAGGAAAAAATATGCTTGATAAAACTGTAGAAAAAATAAAAGCCGATTCCTATTCCTAATAAAAAATGCAAATGGCCGCCCATTAAGCGCAGCGAATGGAATGAAAATTTAAAAGCCTGAACAACGTAGTCGTAGGTAATTGTTAACATTTTAGTTCAGCGGTACCTACTCAAGTTGCGACCCGCCCCCGGCTTATCTATGCAGATGCGGCCACAAACTTTTCTGTGGGGCCCGCGGATAGGAGTGAATTTATGGGGCTGTCTAATATGCAAAATTCTCGGCAATCGGAAAGGAGCAACAATGAAAAATTTCCAGCAGAAGGTTGCCTTCGGAATTCTTGATTCGACTTTGTTTAACAAAAAGGTTTTGCGCTATAAAAGTTAACTGTCATAGCCAATCATCTACTGCGCAAAAACCCAGACAGGCTTTCAAGATAACCTTCATAAAATGCCTAAGAAAATTCTCTTAAAATAAAGATGAAGGCTGTGGCCAAGACGCCAAAAAACCGGCCAAGTGCGAGTCAGACTCGCATACGAAGGGTTCCGGGTTCCGTAGCACCGTACAATATTTAACACAACATATCGTTCTTGTAATTGGTCACCCTTAAATTTTAAACTTTATTTTATTCTTATTATTTGTTGTTATAGAGGCAATAGTAATACACTTTGTGATAATTTCAACTGTCGACCTATTACAGTTCATGAGATACAGACAGACAGACAGACAGACACAGACGACAGATGACGGCCGGACGGATAGATGGATAGACGGACAGAGGAGGCTTAGTAATAGGGTTCCGGTGGCACCTTTGGGTACAGAATCCTGAAAACTACCTAACAATATTCCCTAAAGCTTTGTGAAAATCACTTTAAGATAATCTAGAAGAGCTTAATAACGACCTTCGTTCTCATAAATAATTCTGTTTAGTACGCAAGTAACTCTGAAAACGGTGAAGGAAAACATCGCGTGAGGAAACCAGCATGTCCTAGAACCAAAAAATTCGAAGACTTGACATCTACCAACCCGCACTGGGTCCGCGTGATGGATGGCCCAAAGCCCACTTTCTCTCACCGAGAGGAGGCCTGTGTCCCAGCAGTGGGAACATTATAGATTGATTATGCTACGCAAGTAACTTAAGCGAAACATTGCAGTGACATCAAAGTATAGAGGGCAAAGTTACATAAAGAATTTAATCATATATGCGTCGAACATACGGGTCGCAAATGACTTATGTGGGCGAAAGTCATTGTTCAAAATTGTCTATTCATTTTTGTTACGCGCCTACGTAGTATAGGTACATACTAATATGATACTGTGATTGTTAAATCATGAGCCACCGGACATGGCGGGATTACGGCACTCATAAGCGTTCTATGGCGTAATCCCTCGCTTCCTGTTAATGTAACGTTATTTTATAAAAGAAGAATGGAATCCGTTAGTTTTGTCTAAAAATAGTTTGCTTTTTGTGTTCCTTTATCTATATTGTTACGAAAGAATAAGTTTTATTTAATTAGGAACTTTTATATCCGCAATGCGTATACATGACAGTCCCATTGTACGGGTACCCCAATTGCACACTGCTTAGGATTACATTTGGGCCATGAACCTGCAGGGTAATAGCAATGGCTTTCTTTTTTGACAGTTCAACAACTTTCATTGCGTTATTTACGTTGTTGGGCAGACAAAATTTGGAACATATGAAGCAATGGATTAGCAATATCCTTCAAAATGATTCAGATTGTGATTGATAGTATGTTACGCAATTTGGCTGCTGAAAAGACTCTTCACATCCTCACCATTTGGTTGGGACAAAATTTTATAGAATGTGCCTATATCAAGTCGGTTCATTCAAGTTAGATCATTTCTATGAGACTCATATCGAACACAGTCCAACAATAAGTGATGTATAATAGGTTTGTTTACTGCAACAGGCTTCGTTTTCGTCATAGAGTACGCTTAAACATAACGAACCAATTTCGCAAGATTTTTGAGCGCTAATTGACGCTAAGCATGCAACTAATTCGGGGCAAACGCTGGCTGAGATACTCACTAAGTAAACCTGTACTTAAAGATAAACTAAAACTATATGAAATTTCGTCTTTATTGACTAAGTTCACAACAAGTTATTTTTTTTTTTTTTTCTGGTGGGAAATCATCAAATGACCCCTCCCGCTCTGGGCGGAGCGGAAGAGAGTGTCAGACTCTTACTGACTAAAACCCACCCATGTTCCTTCCTTCGCCCTTTATGTTCCGGGGCAGCAGTAACCCTTTCGGACAATCCCGCTGACCCGGCAGGCTTCGGCCCTAAGGGGCCCCTCGGATTATGCTGACATCTCTTTGAGGCGCGCGTGGAACACTTACGCGCCGTCCGGCACGGGCCTGGTCCTGATCGGGCGGTGAGCTACCCATTACTCTCCGCCCGCAGGCCCGCGCCTACGGTGGCCGGTATTCGTCACGCGACTCCCGACGCCCGGAGCGTCTCCCGCGGCGGCTGGGACGGGAGGCTCTCTCCCTCATCCGTCCCGCCACCTCCTTCGCTAGCATGACTGCTTCACAACAAGTTACTTTACATCAGGAAGCTACCCATCTATTACAGTTATGAGTCATGAACTTTTGACTTGAAAAGTTGCTGGTAATGGCCGTTGTCCCAAAAAGTACGGAAATACTGATAAGGGGGGGTTGGTTTAGTGAAGAAAACCTTACATGTTTGTGAAGTTCCAAAAGTATTGTTTTAAAGTGAAACGGTTTTTGTTGGTCTACGCGTAATTTAGGCCAGTATTTATTGATCTCCTGACGTCATTTGAAAGTTCAAGGCCCTGGGTTATTGGAAACGGAATCGTAGGCCTAATCTCATTTCACTAACGACGTTGCCCCGAAGTTATTTCGTAGCTCGGGCATTGGGAATTGAAATGACACGTATGAGAATTGAAAATAGGTATAGGCATACAGAAGTGAATAATTGAATTATATTCTTCGAACCGTGAACGGAAATTTATAAAGAAAACAAAGATTGGTTGAGCAAAATAAACATAACGTTCTTTTATTTAGCTGTGAGTTGAAATGATAAGTTTAGGATGACAGAGTGACACAGGATTATTGCAAACAGTCGTGAAGTATCCTTAAGGGGATGAAAAGGGCCATCACTTCCTCGACAAAGGACTTTAAGGGTCCTTGGTTAGATTAAAGGCGAAATGTCAAGAGGAAAGACGACACCGTCCTCCTTTCTGCAAATATCAACAAAATACGATTGCCAATTCGTCAGCGAAGATCGATGACGATCAAAATATACCTTTCTCCAGAATTGTAAGA
This sequence comes from Apamea monoglypha, assembly GCA_911387795.2. Lineage (NCBI taxonomy): Eukaryota > Metazoa > Arthropoda > Insecta > Lepidoptera > Noctuidae > Apamea > Apamea monoglypha. The sequence continues at coordinate 16,951,178 of OU426924.1, forward strand.
CTCATGTTCTAGCTCTAATAGTAATTATCATTCTTATCATTCAGACTATACTGAATCGAAGAGCTACAGACACACGTCACTGTCATAACACCATCTTAAAATTGATCTTATCCAATTACTTGAAGGAAGGTCTTTGCCCTGCAGTTGGACACAAATGCCCGTTGCCGTGCCCACAAGTGCCCTAAATGAATGCTTTTGCCGTTGGATTTCCAACTTTCGGCGCTAAGCCAAGCATTGAAAATCAACATAGCCGAGCGTTGAAAATTTAATGCCGCCTTGTGTTAGTGAAAATGGGACAATAAAGGCTAATAATAATATCCACTTACTTCTTTAGACAGTTGGTGATGAGCAGATGGACGTCTTGCCGTTCATCCAGCAGCAGCATCGCGCCGAGGTACCCGACCCGCTTGTCCGTGAACCGCGGACTGGCGATCAGTTTGAGGCACTCCAGTTGACCAAAGTGTGCTGGGTAGCCCAGCATGTGGATATAGAGGAGTTTCGCTATGTTCCGACATCTGGTGACAAGGAGTTTTGATTAGAAATTATACAGGGTCGCAATCTGTTACCATGAATTCAATACTTGATGCTAGACCAGCAGTGCGATTCTGTAACCATCTCACCGTGAATACTCAGGTGAAGTGAGCGTGGAGTGAGCTGTCATTCCAATCAATGCTAAGGGATTGACAATATTGACAGCTCACTCTAAGCTCACTTCACCTAACTTTTCACGGTGAGATTTTTACAGAATCGATCGGCTGATATAGAAATTTTTCATATGTTATTAAAAAATCTGCTTTGTCGAAAAAGTGCAACACCTAACCTACATGGTCAACATGAATGGAACAGCTGATTATTTTTAAATAAGTGACGGAAAATTTCGTCGCTTTTGGATCTAGAATCATGTCGCTGTCGCATCGATGTCCTCACACCGTGTATGTATATACGATCGATTGATGAGACAGGACCTGAGGTTACCAACCCTCGTGTAATCGAGGTTACCCCGTCCCTACAGACATACTATTTGATACTATAGACAACCTAACGCAGCGCCTCTCCGTCTGTCTGACCGGTAATGCGCTTAAGCCTACTCTAGAACCAGTGATCCGATTGTGGTTTTTCTTGTCCATATGGACGGCGTCCATACTGACCATACCTAGTTATTTTCGCACCGAGTTTTTCCGGTTTACCGGTTACCTTCGGGCACAGTTTTCAATATTAGAAACTAAAGAACAATACTACTTTTTCTTGGGACAGACTTATTTTCACGACACAGTTTGATTACTGCTAAAACGGAAGTTACTCTATATTTCTATGCCCATCAGAATACCAGCGTTGCGGTTTTTTTTTTTTAAATGTCGCAGCATCATGCTGAGATAGAAGCCTTTTGGCCTCGTATAGGGCCTTCTGTGTCATTTTTATTTTTGTTACTTTTTTATACATATTTTTTTTAAATTTATGACTTTGTTTAGTTTTATTTGTGATCTTTCTGTACGAGTCGTAATAAATACTTTTTCTTTCTTTCTATTTCTATCGAGATTGGATTAGCTACGTGGATCACAGTATCTAAAACCAACTAAATTAATTATAAGACCTTTCAATTCGGATCAGTAGTCCCGCTATTTTCCTTTCCAAACACCTTTTTTGTCCAACCGGCTTTGGTAGATCCTAAGACAATATAATATACAATTCTTTGGCGAATCTCAAAGATCACGTATATTATTTGTACCTGTTATTTTGGGTCGTTTCCTTAGTAGGTAAGCCTCAAGAAACTAGTACTAACTTGTACGTAAGAAATTGGTACCTACATAACGTAAGATGGATGACAATTTATTGCCTGAGTGACTGATAAGGAGAATCTGTGTCGACGTATCTAGTGCTTAAATATTGAAACTGTGAGATTGAGATCTCTTGATCATTTACATTGAGTTCTTAACGAATAGTTAATGCATACAGGCTTGAGGTCAATTTAAGAGCTTAACATATTTTCTTTACTACAATATACATAAAATGAAAGAACAGACAGAGTCAAGTAAGATTTCATTGAGAAATGAAATTGTTTATTCTTTAAGGGCTGATTTTTCCAACGCCAGATAACTTTAATCCAAGGAATAAAATTGACATTTGACAGATTTTGTATAGAAGAACTGTCATAAATTCAAAATTATTCCTCGGGTAAAATTATCTGGCGTTGGAAAAATCAGCCCCAAATCACTCTCACAAACCACTCACTCACCAATCACTTTTACAAGTCATATTATTAAAAAGAAAAAAGCTAGATCCATTCGACATTTCCTATCTGACTACACCTGAGAAGAAATGGCGAAACAAACTCAGGGGGTCAGTCTCTCTTAAAATCCAGACATAATCTTGATCAAATCCTGTGAAGACAATGTAGATTAGTGCCTGCAATGGTCTTATAAGGAAAGGACCACACAGATTTGGAGGTTCATTAGAAAACCAGCGTCAGACAGCATCTGTCTGGCATTAATGCTGAAATGAACATTTTTGGCGCAGCCGTGAGACACACTAGTATCGTTTGAAACATTATTTTTATTTTACCAATTTTGTATTTTGTGTTTCACGAACTGTGTCCAGATAAACTTTATTATTACTTTCTATTTGAGTGGACCAGTCACGTCAGTACAAGCATTTGTCAGTAATCGTGTAGTCCTACACAAGAATGTTTCATTTCCTAAATAGATAAATCTACTGAATATTACTGACACTCATTGGGAAGGCGGGCCGTCTCTCCGGAATTTATCCTCAGGGTTCGATTTCCGGTCATCTCGTCTAGCGGGAAGGAAAATGTCTCGGGGAGTTTCTTTGAGGTAGATTGGATACGAAAGACGAAAATATTACTTTTGTATGTACAACTTATTGCAGAGAGATTTGTGTGTGTCTACTGATTGAAAAAAACTACATTTGCCATATCTTACATGGGCGCTAAGTTAACTAATCTGCCCGCCTTTTCCTAACTATGTTGGGGTCGGTTTCCAGCCTAACAGCTAGCTGAATATCAATCAGTATTTTACATGGAACGACTGCCTATCTGACCTTCATAACCCAATTACTGGGTAACACGACCCCTGAGAGGTCTCGATATGGTATGAATGGATGGCTACCCATCCACGGAGCGACCTCGGCAAGCGTAGATTTACCTTCGATCGACCTGTGCGGCTAGTATCATTTAGCCACGACACGAGTGCCTAATGAGATAATACTTATACATTTATAATATGTCATAATGCATAATGTATAACACGTAAACCTTTAGTGACCTGTGAGGACTATAATTACGTTATGTGCGCAATATTACATACACAAGTACTTTACAATCAATCACCTGTTGCAAATTAGTTTGCAAACCACTTTGTTAGCTTATGTAAATGTTTTGCTGCATGCTGTACAGGAAACAAGCGCTGAGATAAAAGCGTGGTTTATTTACTACCAAAAGTCAGAACTAATCATTTTTGGAAGACAATAAAAATACATTTTGTTAGTGACTAATTTCTGCCCGCGACTTTGTCCGCATGGAAGCTAACTATACCATGAAATATATCGTAAGGAACTCGGCAGTAGTGTAACTTTCTATCAGTGAAAGATTTTTTATGAACGGATGAGTGGCTTCGGAGATTACTTTCTACGTCAAAACCTACAAACATTACCTCTTTGTAATATTCATGTACCTGATAGTTTTACAATACGATCTACGTAGACACGACTGTCTAATTTTAGACATGCATTTTTGCCTACCTACCATGTTATGGTGGAGTCCCTTACCTATCTCAAAACACTCCCATGTATAGGTAGTGCCCACAATGTTCATGAAATCCTATTATATTACCATTCATTGCAGGCGTATACAATATGGAGGCTATTAAATATATCATTCCAATCTTAATTTATAGCAGTCGCCGGAAGACTAGGGCGCGTACTTCCGTTGGAAACGAGGGATCGGCAAATTGTATCACTTTCGGCGATTGTGAAAAACCGAAATATAACTATCGATCCACGTTTTGCTTTCAAGTTATAAAAAAAACTGGTTTCTGCCCGCGTAAAATTTCTTGTTTCCTCGACCCACGACGCCGCATCGCATCTGCCCGTGCTATCACTTCGTTTTCGCTTAGCGTTCTTTCTGACTCGGCTCCTCAGGGTCATAGCGTAATGTTAAATAGCCTAAAGCCTTCCTTAAAAATTTGGCTATCAAATTCAAAAAGATTTTTTCAAATCCGGCTGTTAGTTTCAGAGATTACCTCCTACATACAAACAAACAAACTAATAATATTAGTATAGATGTTTTGTCACTAACTAATACTTACTAACTTTCCGACGAAAAGATGACTGGCAAACTCGGAGATGACACACTTCCACACGGGGCAATAGCTAAGTACCTCGGCGTACATCTCGACAGGAAACAAACGTGGAGATACCACATAGAGAAAAAACGTGACGAGCTTAACATCCTACTCCGAAAACTAAACTGGCTCTTAGGAAGAACATCACACGTATCACTGGAAAACAAAGTACTCATCTACAAAGCAGTATTAAAACCTGTCTGGACATACGGAGTTGAGCTGTGGGGCTCTGCGAAGAACTCTAATGTGGAAATACTCCAGGGATTTCAAAACAAAGCGCTCAGAATATTAGCAAATGCTCCTTGGCTTACGAAGACCTCAGAATTACATGAACACACGGCTACACATCAAGCTATGCATTTCCAGTTTTAGCTGACCTCGTATTGTATAGGTTTTTCGTACAATCAGAAGGCAGCTTATACTGGTTTTGTATAGCTTGATGTGTAGCCGTGCGAACATCTACAAATCAGAACTGTAAAAGAAGAAATAGAACGCAGGATACACTCATACAAACATCACATACCAACATCTTAGCCACAGCCCTAAGTGAACCAATAGCCATGAAAAGGCTCAAACGACACCACATAATTATGGGACTTTATTGAATAAAGTCTAAACAATTTTGAGAGGCAGATTCTTCGCTGGAAGAATGGACCTCAGCAGTCAACATCCGCACAAATAATCTGCTAAAGGTTTACAAACGATTGCAAGATAAACAAAGAAAAAAAAAAAAAAACTTTCCGACGTCATCGTCATAGATAAGCATATACCTAGTGCACACAGACTGGGATTCCAATTTTACTGCTCCATTAAGTTTATGACACATTCTTAATGAACGCAGACTGTCTGTTTATGTCCTTAGAGCAAGGCATAAAGACGAGACGAGATTGATTCAGCTTTGGAGCAACAATCGGAAACTGGCTTGTTTTTGTGCTGATTGTAATAACTGTGGCGTGTACATAATTGAAGGCGGCAAAAACTTATTTTTGTATCCTTTAATATTTGTGGACATCTTTTGGAGGAGGTCCATAATCTATAGTACCTAATAATAAACTATAGGCTATTTAACATCACGATATGAACCTTAGGAGAGGAGCAAAAAGTAATAAAAACTCAAAAAGAATGCTGGGCAAAAATTAAGTAACAGCGCGGACAGGCGATGCAATGCGACCCTCGACGGGTGGGTGGGGGTACAAGATATTTCACGCGGACGAAGTCGCGGGCAGAAGCTAGTAAATAAATAAGTTTCAGAAGAGGTCCATGGACACAATATTGTTATTATATTGCTTATAAGATTGCTATAAGCTCTTTATAACGGTCGAAAATGAATCTGTCACATTTTTCGTATAACAAAAATACCTTAGAGAATAGACTAGACGGGCTCCTCTACATAATAAAGAGCGCTCCAATTTCAGCGAAAATGTCATGTATTTAGGGACAAAGATGTGATTACATTATAATTTTACTTAGGTAAATACTAGGCTGGGTAATTGCACAAGCACACATTTAAAGTAAGGGTCATCCCTTACTTACACACACAAAACACAAAAACACTAACACACACACACACACACACACACACACACACACACACACACACTTCACACTTTTTAAACACTTCTCTAACTCCAAACAATCATTTGTTTGGAGTTACAGAAGTGTTTTAAAATGAAGTTGTGCTAATTAAATTACTGTATTCACGAAAATATATCTACGATCAATCAATCTGCCTATCCTTTTCCTAACAATTTTAGGGTCAGCCAGTCAAACCGGATGCAGCTGTATATCAGTATTTTCAACGGAATGACTGCCTATCTGACCTCCATAACCCAGCTACTGGTTAACACGATACTGGATAGCACGGTATCGGCAAGCGTAGCGTGGGACGATGGACCGGCGACCTCAAAAAGGTGGCTGGGACAGACTGGATGCGGAAGGCGGAGGTCAGAGTATTGAGGCGCAGCATGGAAGATGCCTATGTCCAACAGTGGACTGCGATAGGCTGAGTTGATTGGTTGAGTAACGATAACCTTTGGTAATACTGGGGGCCTACTCCGAAGTGCTATCGGCCGTTTCCTGCTACGAACTTACAATTTGGTTCGGTCAGTCCCGATCCTACACTCCTACACTCTTTCGAAGAACAACTGAGCCGATCCGAACTTTTTTCGCATTTTTAATAATCGGTTCGGCCATGATCCGATCATTCGCACTTTGCACTTCGTAGTAGACCCCCTGGTTGAATACGATAAGACGTATTATTTAGCTACAAAGACCTAGCCCAACTAGGTTTCCTGGAAATTTAGCCCGAAGGTCGCACATTCTAATGTAAACCATATGAAACTGAATCTATCAATATTTACAAAGACGACCATTGTTACGAATCTAGAATGTTTAGCGTCTAAGATATTACAAACTAAAGAAACATCCACCGCCTTTGCTGTTAATTTATTTACGTATCCAGCAAATATGTAGTTTAGCCACAGTCATGTAACATTGTACGCACGGCTACACATCAAGCTATACAAAAACAGTATAAGCTGCCTTCTGATTGTACGAAAAACCTATACAATGAGAGATCAGCTAAAACTGGAAATGCATAGCTTGATGTGTAGCCGTGTGTACCTTGCGGTTTCGTTGTGGTTTTCGAATAACCTTCAGGCGACCATGTCTATACTTTGTTAGGACTTATCTGATAAGTATGCATACTTGTCGTGAAAACAAACAGCTGTGTCTGTCAGTCCTGAAATGATGTTTCAAATCAATGCAACGTCAAGTGTTACGATAAGACGCTGCCCAAACGTAGGACACCGTAAAACGCTCAGTTTTTTGTCGCACAGTTAGGCGTATTGGTTCAGATTACAAGCCAGATAAAAAAATGAGTGTATTGTCTAATGTTCAAAGAAAAGACTTATTCTAAAATATTTCATAAAAATAAAATAGTATCATGATAAAACAGGTCAAAAAAATATTTTTCGTCGCATAATTCTCAAAATTTTGAGCGTAAACTATCATATTTTATGTAGGTAATGATAATAAAGGGAATTAAATCAACTAAAGAAATACCTACCTAAAAATATTCCACTGAGCATTACTTTGTTAATTTAATTAAAACTGCAAAATTACTTTTATTTTTTTCTATTCGCGCTGTTTTGTACCTATTTGTTTTCGCGTTACGCTATTGTCGTTCCCTTAAAAATTTGCTTCTGACCGCGCCTTAAGTAGGTAGCTGAAACTTTGACTAGGGACTTGACAGTTTGCGTTTGCGCCAAAGGTCACGACTCATGACCCCGTTTTTGTAGGGTATTGGAGGAATGTACACTAAGCATTTTTTATGACTGAAGTTTAATACCCATATGTCACACACTAATTCTGCAGATGGAATATTGAATATTGATTATTGCACTACGTAAGTAAACAAAAGGTTGTTATTTTAACGAGCATTCGCACGTTGCTGTATTGATTAATGTTATGGAAAAACCAATACCTATGCTAATCTTTTAATCCTTCGCATAATCACTGCGGATCCACGCGAGACACAATAGCTTTTCAATTTGTTAATGTTTCATTTTCCGGAACATAAATCAAATCGAAACAGAATCACCCTTTTATTAAACGCGTCATCTGATTCTTAATAAGGGAAAAGAAACAAACAAGGATCGGCCAAAACAAAACGGTTGCCAACCGGCAACTTTAAATCCGAGCAATCGCACTAAAATGCGAATTTCAACCGTCCATCTGCTGGGTCAGGGCAATTTAAGTAAGAAAATCGATTGGGCTACTCCACCAGTTGTATAGTTTTCAGTCTGACTCTGCCTTTTCGATTAAAGTTCTGGTATAATAAATCTACTCGTGCGAAGCAACTGGTCTACAATTACATCAGCATAATAAATCGCCGTTTATGATTACGATCTGACGATTTTTCTTTTTCTTCCACTTTCGTAATATTTTTATGCAAGAGTATTGACTGGGCTACCTGCCAATAATGAGGTTCAATGAACTGACGAAACTAAGGAAGTGTGACTTCGTTTGTTTTTGCAGTCGCTTTTGGTAACCGGATCACAAGTGGTTCACGCTTGAGCGGAAATTATGTCCCCCTTGACTGACGTATTCAAATTTTGCAGGGCCGGGCGCTGAGTGCATTTTTACCAGAAGATTTATGTGTTTTAGGTATGAACTGGATGGCTGAGTGCGGTTATTTTTCTGAAGTCGTTTTTGGTCTAAAACCGCTTTTCTTAACCGCGAGTCAAAATGGCTTTTTAATTGTTTCAGTGATTACGAAACTCAACCGGTATAACGACGAGCTCGCATGACAAAGAGCTCGCAAGACGGACAAGAATGGAGTAAATTTTGTGGCTGGAAAAAATACAAAAGCATAGACACGAAACTCACCTCCACACACTATCTTCTTCTCTGAAGGTAGACCGTATGTAAGCACACTCCTTGTTAACCACGCTTCTCTCTTCAGCCGCCGTTCTTGCGGCTCTGATCTGCCTGATAAGGTCCCGGAGACGGGTCGGAGTCGGCATCCGCACTGAAACCGGCGCGACTGTTATGGACGGCACACACACATAGAAAGCATTGATCAGTGCTAGTTTGGAGTGCGTTATCTTAAACTAGGTGATGTCAAACGTGATTGGTGAATCATTGTCGAATCGATTATGGGAAAGGTTCTGATTGGTGACGCAATCTTGGATCAATAAATAGGCTGTGTTGATTGACGAGCGGAATGTTATTAATGACTTATTGATTTTTTTACCGCAAAAATATGATTCATTTTTAGGTTCTGATTCATAAATGGATAAATGATCGTTTGGTTATCTGGCATTTATGAATTGCTTTTCTAAATAAGCCCAGGTACAGGGTAGAGGGCGCGTTTTTCCCGCGGCGACATTTTTCGCGCAGTGGATTTTCAATGCTTAGCGTCGAGAGTTGAAATTCCAACTGTTTTTTTAGACGCGCTGGGATGCGCTCTGTTGGATTCTCAACGCTAGGCTCAACACCGAGAGTTGATAATCCAGTACGCGATAAATCCCGCTGCGGTATTTTTACTTTGGCATGGCTACGTTGACTAAGGGAGCAAAGACTCGACTACCATTAAAAGAGTACTATTGGAGTAAATAACTTTTAGTTAAATTGGAGTCATTTCACCGCATAACTTCAGCAGTAAGCCCGAATCACAAGTGTCCAAGTGTCATCGTTCCGCGTTCAATTTGTGTAAAGCTGGAGTTTAAAAGCCTTTTCCCACTTACAAAGTGTTACGATCAATTAACCGGGAACGATTCGGTTACGACGCGCTAACTTTGTGAGAAAGAAATTACAGCATTCGCGAGCCAAAGTAACAAGTTTAACTGCAACAAGATAGACATTTCAAGTTATATGCTGAATTTGAAATAGACTTATTTTTACTACGATATTAATTTTCCCCGCGTAGATTTTTATTTGCACGGTTGATGGCATTCGTTTCGCTCCCTATTACTTGGGACAACATAACTGGCGAAATGTCGGCGTACTATAGGTGCACCTGTGCCTAACCTTTCGGGGAAATACAGTTATGATGTTATGCTATGTGTGTATTTTAAGGTTAAGGCGATGCCCAAACGTAACACTAAAACCCTCAGTTTTTTGTCGTACAGTTAAGCGTGTTGCTACATAATATTACAAGCCCGATTTTATTTTTTGTGTAATTTCAGAGAACCAAAGAAGGAGGTTCTTATTGGGATTTAGTGCCTCTTGAATAGTTCAATCAAATGGAAGTCCTATCAAAACCTCTCTCAAAAGTCAATCTCATTTCAAGATACTTTCTACACAATTCCTCAAAGGTTTTTGGAATTATGTTTTAATATGGTCTCCATATCGATTTCGACAATAATTTAATGTGGTGAATTTTATTTGTTAGTAAATAGCTGAAAGCAAAACTAAATTTATATGATTAAAAATGTTATTTTATATTATCTTAAATACCTAAATACTATTGGTTTAACTATAACAGAATTAGTCAAGGTAACTGAAGTTATATAAAAAATAAGAAATAGTCGTTTAATGCTATTTATTCATGCTTGCAAATTGCGACCATTTTAATATGGTTCCAAAGTGCATTTCAATTCACTCGTCTTTGCTGTCCATTGATTAAATGAAAGATTTTTGCCTCTTTCCTGATTGACTGACTAAGCTACTGAATCTATAGAATACCATATTCAGGGAAGAAAAGGTTACCCAAATTAAAATTATTCATTATAATGTATCATGTAAGTGACACATGAAAAGGGAATTATTTGAAATGAAAAAAGAATAGTTGTGTTTTTTTTTTGCTTCCCTCCCTGTATATCTATAGCTTATGATAGAGGTTACACTATCAACTTTACCAGTTATTTTGGTCTGATTGACACCAAAATGCAGATTGATTAATGGATAACTATGGTTATATTTTTCACATCACAATAGAACATTCAAAATTGCCAGTGTAACCTCTGATTAAGAAGTATTTACCTGACTAACTATACATCCACTAATGCTAGCATTAATTATAAACTATGCTTACCTCTTTCTATGGCCTCATTTACCACTTGCTTTATAGTGGCAATGTTAAATGCCGGGTTGAACCTGCAAAAAGACTGAAGTTAGATCACAAATATTCAAAATTCTGATGAGTTATGAGATCCATCATAAATGACAGAAGAACCATGTGTCATATACTACTAATATTATAAATTACTAGCTTCTGCCCGCGACAAATGAAATTTCTTGCTGCCCCGACCCACCCTGTCGTATCGCATCGCCTGTCCGCGCTATTACTTTGATTTCGCTTATTCTGACTTTTTTTTTTCTTTTTGCTCGGCTCCTAAGAATTCTGGCGTGATATTAAGTAGCCTATAACCTTCCTCAACACTTGGACCATCAAATAAAAAAATAAAAAATCAAATCCGACAGTTAGTTCGGTAGTTCCAGAGATTAATGAGTTCAAACAAACCCTGTCTTCAGCTTTATTATTAGTATAGATAATTATAATTGTTACTCAATCACGCAAGATCGGCTGAATGGATTTGATAAATGAAATCTGGCACACAGGTAGACCATGAACTTAGTTAGGACCTAGGATACTTTTTGCAGACCTCCACACGGGGAAGCCGCAGGCAAAAGCTAGTATTATAATAATTTATAACTAAACTTAGGCGGAGAACTATGTCCACCAGTGGACAGCAATTGGCTGAGTTGACTAACATTAAAAAAATATATATATTTAAATAATGGTTTGATTATGCAAGTTTTTATTAGATTAGATTTGCCTCATATTTGTACAATGTTGGATAACAATAATGCAATCATAGCAAGATTAAATTAATTTTATTGTACTATTTCCTTAATGATTACAGGATAAATGTACAGATTTTTATTAATAACTACTATTATCTAGATCTACAATGTGAAAAAGATGTGTGTAATTATTTTTTGTTTATTAATTAAATCTCCCTTACAAATATCATTACACTACAATACAACAATGCGGCAAGTTAAGTAAATTAGAAAACTTTACTCTCTATTTACTTGAATAGGAAGAACACACACACAATACTGTACTGAAAGAAAGAAAGAAAAGTATTGATTGCGACTCGTACAGGAAGATCACAAACTAAACTAAACACAGTAAAAAATAAAAAACCAAATTATATTAAAAAAAGTAGCAAAAAGAAAAATGAAACAAAGTCCTATATGAGGCCAAAAGGCTCCTACCTCAGCATAAGAAAGTAATTTCAATACACTGATACAAAAACCCGTTCTGATAACAAGTTTTTTAATACAACAGATTTGTGGGAGTCAATGTACCCATACAAGTCCCGAAAATAAATTTATCACTCTTATGCGTAGCTAGGTCATCCCTGAATTACCTAGATTAAAAGTTGATGATATCATCGGCATAGTTCATAGGGGTCAATAATTGATTGTACTCATGGATTGACAGTTGATAATGTCATGACATTGCAATGATCAATTAGGATCAATTACCAATTGGAATTATCAGATGTAATACAACGCGCAATGTTTATGTACTGATAATTATGATAAAGGTGCATGCATGGAGAAATATTGTTGTGATTGCGTTTTAAACATAACGGAACCAATTTTTCGGTTTAATACAAAAAAGTGGTACATTTTATTAATTTAAGTATGTCTGCAGGCCTTTGCCAAGGGGCACACAGAGACTCAGAACTGATATTAAGTTCCGTATTACAGAACCTCACTCAAAACTCATGTGTTACTTAAAACTAGTTTAAAGTCTTTTGATTGGTTGAAACTAGTTTTAAGTAATGATGGGTCTTGAGTGACGTTCCGCAATACGGCCCTAAATGTTTTGTACTACAGCTATCACTCTGAAAAAAAGTTATAAATAAGTAAATAAAATTAAATAAAGTAAAGTAATAAAAAAAAGTACTATTTTGACTTGATGTTAGATTTAAGTTGTTAAGTATATGGGTACTGTTTTTTATTTATAACAATAAATGCATTTACTGATTAAATTAGTAAAGGTTATTTATTCTTATTCTTAATAAGCAATAATAAGTCTATGCATACATCGAGGCAAAAACTAATTGAGTATATTAATAGTAGTAAATAGTTTGAGGAAAAATCAATACTTATCATATTTTATGTTGGATTTAGTTATTATTAGGACTTCAATCACTATCAATAACAGTATGGAACATACACAAATCTAACATTAGCAGTTGAATAATAATCGGTTACCTATTCATCGTCTATGAGATATATCACAAGTATACAAAAGCCTGAAGGGTAGAGCTATTTAGGTTATAATACAGGTAGCAGGCTTAATGACCTCATACCCTTTGCTCCATGAATGTGACAGCCATCAAGGCTTTGTTTGCTCAAACAATACCTTTATGTAATGGCAGGCAGCATTGTGTACATAGTTATAAAATACAGACAGACTTGATGAATGTAATTAAATTCATAGAGGAATTTGATATGTCTGCCTTTTTAATTGATGCGTGAGGTCCAGCAGCGTCAATTTTAGGCACATTTGTAACTTATACCAATAAAGAATTATTTTGTGTTTGTTATGAAGAAAAAAAATATTTTAGGAAATATGGAACTCTTTTAACGTTTCTATCAAATCATTGAGGCTGCAAAAGTAAATCAATAGTCAGAATCCTGCAGCCAGTGAACGCCACATTTATACATATTGATAATTTATTTCGCTAAAGTGAGTATAAATTAAGGGTAGATTAAATAAATGATAGCAAATTATAAAAGAAAAGGTGATTGATGAAATATTGAAGGGTCAAGCTTACTGAACGTAACTAATACAAATAACTGTGGATGTTAACACAGTTGTTGATGGAAATACGGTTTATAATAAAGTATTCATATAGTATTCAGTTGACTCTACACATCACAACAATATAAACAATGAGATCATGATCAACCATTTTTAAACAAGAATGAAACATTACTGATGATGTAGCTTTAAATACCACAAATCTGTCAGTAAATCATCTTTTATTTACTTGTACTATCCCCATTTATTGCAAACATGTCTCACATTAGCACTATTTATTTGAAATGTAACTCCTCAGGAAACCATGGAAGGTAAATGCTCAGCACCTGTTTGGCAAGGAAAATAATAACAATATAATTTACCCGGATTCAGAGCCGTTCATCTTGTCCGTTTTATCAATCCTTTACAGGCAACAACAGATGTTTCTTGCGGTGCTCGTACACAGGTAATCTTACTTCACGGGGGCCAGGTGCAAAGAACGAGAGGTCAAAAACCAGTCAAACGAAAAACCACTCGGATACAAAAACTATCACTGGAATACTCTTAAAATCATAACGTAAGGAACTAAAAAGGAATTTACACGTATTTAGTTACGTCTGCGAACATTTTATTTCGTCACAAACCATAGAAATGCAAGTGAAATCGCATGCCACCTTTGACTAACTTCTGTCATATTTTCACTTCTAATTAAAACTCAAATGCGGCATTTGCTCATTTTTATGTTCACTTATTATCACAGAAAAAGTGCTTTGTCAAAACTTAACGCTTTATTTTATTAATTACAAAGAAATAATACAATTGCCAGCTGACATTTCCGTGGTGCGTTGCAAGAAATTCAACATGGCCGCCGTGACTCGCAAATGACGTTTGCTTAATTTTTGATCAAATAACTTTCCTTAATTTATTTTAGGATGTTTAACATTTATATTTTTATATAAAACGAAGTTTAAATGAAATATATTATTTTCGACGTTTATTTAGAGTGAATGACTAAATAGTAAGCAAGTTTAAATCAATTATGAATGAAAGAAGCTGGCAACTTGTGAATCCTGAACGAACGCTACGTGGAAAACCTTTTTAGAAAACGGAAAACTATTTCCGCTCCGCTCTATTTCTGCTACTGTGCATGATTGACATGTTTACACGGTGGAATTTATTTAACAGATTCCACGAGGCATAATCATGATCTATGTTTTATAACATTATGAGCTATTATTAAACATTTATATTTTCACCTACCTTCTGTTTTGTTCTGGCGGCAAAACACTCCAGTCAACTTCATACATAGGATAAGCCATAATTAAAATTTAAAAAACCACACTATCAAAATGTCTTATAATTGCTTTAATAAAAACATTTCACAAGCTATGCCACAATATTCCACGACGGTGTAAACTATACTGTTATCAGAAGTGTTTTATCAGGTGCAGGTACTCCTCAAATATCCAGTCACAACGTATCTCTTATCAAAGGTACAATTTATCACTGAAAAAGGATAGCAATACAGCACCAGTTCTATTAATGTTTTATTCTTAAATGTCAATACTGTATGTACAAAACAATGGGCCGTACGAGTCACATCATTATCTTAAAGAAAACTAATTATTATTCATTGTATCGGTAGTGTCGTTCGGTCGGGCGTAAGACATATTATACATGCACCGAGTGTATGTGTCGCCTTTATAAGTTATCGTCGTGGTTGCGCGCCGGTCGGTCGATGCTGTTTCTCTTTATGCAGTCCACTAGCCATCTGATGCCTTCATCCACTCCATCCCTGTAAAGAACTATTATGTGTAAATAGGTCACTATAATTAAAAATGAATAAACAAACTAGTTTTTCCTGTTCATTCGAAATTGTGTCTTAATGATATTTGTGAGGAGTGAATTGCCATGTCTATTTTATTTAGATTAGATAAGTAGGTAAATAAGTAGATTTTGAACTCCTATTAAGAAGACTTTAATTTTAATTAAGGTTTTTGTGACTGGCTTGAAAAATATTTTTGATATTAAAAAACATTTTTGTAAAAACTATTTTCCATAGGATAAGAAGAAAACGGTTTGATGTTAAAAAATATTTTTGAAAAAACACAAGTCTTCTGATTTTGGGTGATTAGCATATACTTACTAACTAACTATACGTTATGTACTATATAAATAATTGCATAAGTCGGCAACATGCGCGCTGACGCAATTATTCATCGCTGTCAACCCACAAAGTATCAGTGAGAGCTTGACATGTGCATAATAAACGACCGTACTCACCGCGAGCATTCGCGCCTTGCAAACATTCGTTGCGTGAGCTTTTGTTTTGCAACGAACATTCGCGAAACGAACATTCATTCGTTTTGGATTCACGTACTCACCATGTTGTTTGTTTCGTGAATAGATGTTCGTTGCTTAACAAACGTTAACGTATCGTAACGTTCGTGTAACGAATTTTTGCAAAACAAATTCGTGAAGCGAACGCTCACAGTGAGCACCGTCCTACAATCTGAAAATGCAGTCAATCACATCCTATCTTTTGCTGCATTTACAAATAAATGTACTGCTTTCTGGTTTCTAAATCACAGATTGACGATATAGTGCTCTTAAATGTAAGAATAGCCTGAAAAGTTGTAACAAAAACAATAATTATCAGAGTAAAGAAAGTTTTTGTTATCTATGACTCAAATTATATCTATCGAACACGATAATATTTTTATTTATTATCGAAAACGGTCGAGGGGAACATTGAAGAGGGGGGTGATGGGGAACTTGTACACTGTGATGTTCTTAATTTTGTAGGGTTTTCAAGCAAAACTTATCTTGAATTGGTTCAGTTATTGTCTTGTACAATAGCACTGTTTACCATTGAAAATATACAAAAGTACGGCGTGGCAGGGACATAGACGCGCAACATGTTACCCTGTAACTGTTAACCGACGAAAAATTTCCTCACAGGATGTTCAGAATCATGTACTGCATCATGAATCCATAGGAACACGATGCGAGTCGATGTCCCTTCCACACTGTACACGGGTTAACGCGGAAATAATGTATGGAAATAGAGCGATTTCTGCGTTTGGAACAAGAATTTCTTCTTCTATATGTATCCATACATATTGAAAATGCGAAAGTAACTTCGTCTGTCTGTCTGGTTGTCTCCGTTTCAGTGATAGGGTATCAGGCAGACAAGAAAAGTTTTCACGCTTTATAAACAAACGGATTTCGATAAAATTTGGCGCACATAGACCATGGCCTAGGTTAAGACATAGGATACTTTTTATCCCGGTAGTACGTTCCTGTGGAATAATTTCCGACCTCCACGCGGGCAAGGCCGCAGGCTAAAGCTTTTTATATTATATCTGTCTATGCATTTACCCAGTAAGAGCAGATATAGCCATAAGCATAATGTCCCTTGCTCCAATGAGGTGCGCGTTTTGGTTGAATATGGGCTTCACAGTGTGAACGCCCATGCAGTCTGGAATGTCTTGTTTGTTGGCTAACACAAGCAGTGGAACCCCGGACAGGTGCTCCGAAGCTATCATTCTGTCTGAAACATAGAAAGAAATCTGCCTTGAGCAAACGTGGTGATCAAAGCTCATGCCCCTTCTGTATGAGAAGAGACCTTTTCATTGCTGTGGGACAATAAGACTGGTATATCTATATATTTTTTTTTAAATTTAGTATGAGTAAGACACAAGCACCACTCGAACCCGCAACCATTAGCATACCTTGGCAAATAGTGTGTTATGTTTTAAAAATTTAGTTTTTAGTTAGTTTTCAGTTTAAATTTATAATTCCAAGAATTAGTGTTATCGTTACTCAATACATGTTTAAGCAATTAGAGATATGATAGCATCACTAAAGGTGAACCATTTGATTGGTTCTTTTAGATATAGAAAAATCAAGAAAAGCCTCTCCCCTTGAATTTGAAACTGCACAGGTTTGCTCCAAACCTGTGTTTTAACATTTCCATAATGTTATGCAAATAAATATTTATGAATATCAAACCTGCAGTTCTCCTACTTATGGAATAGATGATCTATTTAATATTAAATACTTCTTTTGGAATTATTATTTCCATTTTCATACATATTATTTACATTTTTATTTTTTTTATAAAATACATTTAAAAAGATAACAAATATTGGCCTATCATCATCAGGAACTATTATTATTACTGGGTTTTGAAGGCCAGATAGGCAGTTGCTCCATTTAAAACACTGGTATTCAGCTGCATCTGCAGGGTAATTGCGTAACACTCTAACAGTAGCAATGGCTTTCATTTTGACAGTTCAACAACATTCATTGCATTATTTATGTTGTTAAGCAGACACATTTTTCATACATATGAAGCAGTGGTTTAGCAATATCCTTTAAAGTGATTCAGATTGATAGTGTGCGAGGCAATTAGGGTGCTGGTAAGATTGGAAGCGGACCCCCATATGGTTGGGAAGAGGCTTGGCAGATGATGATGATACTGATTTAGGCAAATACAGCATCAAGACTATATTCCTTTTTCTATAGAAAGAAATTTAAGTATAGTAATTACTAACCAAAGGTTTCCTTTGACTCTGAAATTCTTTCTCTGTCAGACGAGTCTACTATGTAAATGACAGCGTGGCACTCTGCATAGTACTGAAAACATGAGCACAATTTATTTATAAATTATATTCAAAAGTTTTCATAAACATTGTACTATTACCAATCTGTTGACTACCCAAGTCTTTAACATATTTTTTGGACTGCCATCAGCAAAAGTATTGTTTTCTGATGTATGATTTCACAAGCCCTGAATTTAGATTGGTATATTAAAAATGTTATTTATGTGAGATATATACTTTGTCCCAAAGAGACTGCAACTCCTGCTGCCCGCCAAGGTCCCAAAAGTTAAGCCTCACGCCATCCACATCTATTTTGCCTATATTTAATCCAACTGTTGTTGTTATTCTATTGGGGTTCATTGCTTTGTATTTCTTGGTAAATTTTGTTTTTGTAGCCTCCAGATACGTCTGTGAAATATAAAAATAATCAAATATAATAATTCCAAATTGTTTTTGGAAAACTTTTTATGTGAATTCGTTCGTAAATAAGTTGTAGCTTGTACATAACTATCTCAATAACAATTTACCGTTTTGCCTGCATTGTCAAGTCCTAATATTAACACACAGTATTCGTCTTTTTGCACTAAGTATTTGTAAAACCCATGCAGTAATGTGTACATTTTATATCATTTTACGATATATTTTATTCGCTAAAAAATATTTACAACTCAAATTAAAACAGAAGTTCCAACTTCCAGATAAAAATGTCAGTATCACTGCAAATATATTATTAACTTCTCTGTAACATTACGTATCATTATCTCTTTCTAAAACGAGTAGAAAATAAGAGATGGGTAGTAAATAGAGTTTAACATCTATACTAAAACTGATTGGAACGTAACTTCGTTAGAAAAAAAAAACCAGTTGCTGATGTCGTATATCTGTCAAAAATGACAATAGTTGTCAAAGTCCTCAAATAAGTGAGTTGCCAAGAAGAAAAAGTTTTCGTTCCGAAATGAAAATAAACCTGAATCATCATCTTTTCAGTCTAAACGGATGCAGCCAGGTGAGTCCATATTTTAAACGAAACGAGTGATTGTGCGTTCTATCTCCACTCTACAAAATATTCTTTGTGTTTACAGAGAAAGAAAGAAAGAACTTTATTTCATTGGTATAACCAATTAACCATACTAAAATAAGATTACAAGAAAATAAATCTCGTGCACGGGTTCTTTGTTCATTTTGTATAAAACCTACTTAGTTTTTTAAGCGCCACCACGACGTCTCTTTTTTCGTGGCGCGTCTAAACGTGCATCGATGGCGCGGATAAACTACATCGTGTGCAAGCCTTACACCAAAACCTAACCTTCATGTAACCTGAGTTAGGAGTGCTACACACATGTTTATTATTCTTTTTTTAAAAAAAACGCTGCCCCACACTATGAATTTCTCCTGTATCGTGGGTGCGTTTACAAACATATAAACTCACATACACAAACAGCCAGACCCGGAACAACTATTTGTAGGTCATACAAATATTTGTACCGTGCAGGAATCGAACCCGCAGCACGCAGCGCAGCAGTCAATCGATTAACTACTGCGCCAACCGTGCCGTCAAATCACAATGTTTGGGTCGCCACATTCTATTCGGCAGTATTTGTTGAACAACGAAGTTGACCCAAACCCATTATTACACATATTCGGCTTTCATTTTGCTCGTTCCGATCGAGAAACTACCCTTTCTCAATAATTTTCGGGACTGCTCACCTATACATACTACATTGCCTTAGTCTGAGAAAAAAAGAAAAAAGGATTATATATATCCAATTATTGGTTGTCATTGTCATTTTCAATTAAGCGGTTGAGATTCAAACGTTTGGATTGATATCGAATACGGTAGTTCACTAGTTCTTGAAGAGTATGGTATTTTGGGCCCAAGTAAAACCAAAAATCAAAAGTTCTAGGAGTTAAAATTAATTAGAAAATATTCACTTAAAATGCCTAAAAGTCATAAAACAAGAACATCATCTGGGACAACTGACACTCAAACAGATATATTATTATTAGACTCCAGTGATAAGTCCGCAACTCCACGTTTGGTGAGCCTGACCCTAATTCTTAAAGGTACCCCGTCTGGTTCAGGAGAATATGATTTATTGGCCTACATTAACGGAATTCTGGTATTATCAGGAAAATGGGAGAATGACGAGATTCTTGAGTCTGAATGTCTGCCTATTATAAACCTTAACGAACCAACTTTTCAAACAATGGTTGCGACTACACCTTTAATTCTTCTACTGCGTGCCCTTGGAGGAAAGGTTCCAAAGGATCCAGATCCTTTAAGTCATCCGGATAACCGTGCTGGTGCAAGTATAGATTTATTTCCACTGCTAATAGGAGAGCAAAAAATATTGATAACAGCGCCGTTAGTTTCTATACAAACAGGGGAAAGGACCGCTTGTTCAGTTATAGTTCGAGCCATCTCGCTGGGCACGAAAGATGATAACCAAGTTCCTTTAGTAATTACCATGATTTCAGTCCATTGTTTGCCAGCAGCGAAAGACAACACATTTTATGTGAGTGCCATTGGATTAAATGAAGTTCATGATCCAAAGGCTATCAACTTTAATTTATCCCTGAGCTCAGCGAGTGCTGAGAAAATTGTGTTCGCAGCTGTCAGCGCTGCCGGCTATGCTGCCAACACAGCTATGAACGTCCACACCCAAGATAAGTTTGTTCCAAATGATTTACGACGACGAGATACTAAACATTGTCGTTCTTTCTACTGGAACGCTATGAGACGAGTGTTAGTTGACCCAGAGAGACTACATGAAAGATTATCGTCACCATTTATGATCGAAGTGGCGGGTGTGCCAAGAACTGGAAAAATTGATTTACGCGGACATTATATGGGATTAGTAGATGCAAGAGTATTATTAGAACCAGGTCAAATGGGCGTCACTGTTTGTTCGAAGTTGGTACAATATAATGAAGCTAATACACCCGAAAATGTCGGCACAATACTAGAGCTACCCCCCACAAGTGCTAAAGCCAGTGCACGCGACACGGATTCAAATGTAATGGATGAATTTGGACATTCTGCCTATGCTGTAATAAGATTCGATTTAACAGAGGCTTTAGTTCCTAAATCTAAATTGGAAAATCTTTATGAAATAATGGGGTTTCTCCTACCCGAAGAGACCGACATCCCATTAAAAGAATCAGACTCCGATAGTGTCCAGGACGATCCTGATATTGATGCGAGGACCATAAGAAAGGAAGGAGGTGCTCTGGCCGTGCATAAAGAGCTAAGTGGGTTAGCTTGTAAGGGTATGATACCAATGAACCAGGGTATAAAACGAACTGCTGCGAATCGTCTACTGATGCGAGTAAGATCATTGCTCAAAAGTTTCCCCCCGGGAGAATGCTCCTATCTTGATTATCAGGACACAGTGACTGGTCAACATGCTGCAAGTAGACGTGCAGTGACAGCATCTTTTGCTCCTCAGCCACCACCACCTCGTCTTCCATCTATGACCGCTGCAGCGAGATGTCGAATCGCCGGAGATACTAGAATTGCCGATACACATTTGGAGACATGCTTGAAAGTGCCAGAAAATCACGCAAGCTCATTAATTTCTAAGGTTTTACGCTGTTTAGAAGATCGGAATGATAATGACGCTAAGAATTACTTGTATGAAGCTTTAAACAGCCTACCTACGAATAGATACTTACTATGGACTTTTGGCGGTCTAGACTTTGATAGCATGGTGGGCTCAGATGTAGCCGGCGCAGCCCTACGTATTGCTGTAAAAGGTGAATATTCAGACGGCACAGCTAATTCAATTGGTTGGGCAGCCCTACATACTTTTCATCATTGCAAAGGCAATATGTTTGCAGCATTTGTTGCTGCAATGAAAATGAGAAAAAATTTCTCGCTACCCGTAGAGTGGGATCAGATTATAGCGCGATGGACGGAGACCAGTGGAGAGGAAGAAATATATTGGATGCCAGAAGTCGTAACAACTGATAACCCTTTTCTAATTGCAGCTGCATTTTTTCTTTGTCTTCGATGCTACAAATTTACCGAGAAACTTTTGCAATGTGTTGAGCATGGCTGTGCTAACCGTGGGAGTGACAGCTTAATATACCAAGTAAGTCCAGATGTGTATTACCTGCGAGCTGCCTCGCTTGTTTTGAGGCGTGACTTTAACAATGCGATGGAAAAGATTCTTGAAGCGATCAAGAAGTTTGGGCCTACACCTAAAATGTCGCAAATGCGTGCAATTTGCTTGGCTCGTAATCGTAACTGGGATAGTGACTGTGAGGAAGCATTAGTGGAAGCTGAAAGAGCCGGCTCCGATCTTTGTTCCTCGCTTCTGTATTCAGCAGCTTTGTCCGGCTTTAAGTTAGATCCTATGACGGCACTGCAGAGGGCTGCGCGTGCCCATAAAAATAACCCTTCGGGTCATACAGCTCTTCTTATTGGACGAATTTATGTTGCATTGGATAAGCAATGGTTTGCTGAACGTTGGTTGACCGTGGCTGTTAACACTGAGCCCTTGTTAGCAGATGGGTGGGCAATGCTGGCTCTATTGGCAATGTACGACAGAAACATAGACAAAGCGAGAGTTATGTTGCGAACAACAAGGCAGGCGGGGCCGGTCAGTCCAGATATCGAAATAGAAGTGAGAAAAGTTATGGAGATGATGGAACTAGACCGACTGCCAGACTTCCTTGTAAAAAATCTTTGTTTTTGCGATCATATTCTTTAAAACCTACCCGTATGCCTAATAAGGGTAATATTTACAGACTGCAGGCCAAATAAATTGGGATAAGGGAAGAGAATGATGATGATGATTCACAGACCGCACTTTGACTTTGCTTAGTACCTAAGTGCCTCATACTAATGTGAACTTTAATCGTGTCTATGTTGATCTTGCTCTATACGGCTAAGTAAAGTATTTCGGTTTTATTTTTTCATTATTTAAGTTTTTACTTTCAGAAACAAATGTCGTTGTATGCATGTTACGCATGATTAGATTAAAATATTTTGAATTATAGGACCAAGAAAATATTGTGTTTTTTTCGATCACAAAAATGCGGGTAGGGATTCTAGGGATAAGGACATACGATGCGAGGTAGCGGAGGTAGCTAACAAGAACTTTTGCGGCGGGAAAATACAAAACAACTAGGTTCGTATTTAAATACTGCTGAAGGACGTAGGTAGATAAAGAAATATATTATATGAATAAAAAGGATGGAATACTTTCAAATCAATATGCTTATGGACAAAAGAAAATAAATAAAAAAACAAGATCTTCAGAAAACAGTCAAAATAGTACCTAATTACCGTAGTATCTAGGTACCTTGGGTGACGTCACAAACAGAAAGTGTCAACTGGTTATTTATAACCACTACCTCGTTGCAGAACATAAACTTGTGCTATATATCTATCTCGGTCGGAAACTAGGTTAGATTACAACAACACTTTATACTGTTATCATGAATTCATGATAAGCTGATAGCGCTCAATCGACATCAATATGAAGGCAGTTTCTCAGAGGCTTTAGAATCTTCGTCATTAAAAATGACGCGCCTTTTTCTGTTAAATAAATAAACTGATAAGTTGCGTTCCAAAGATAAAAATGTCGAATGTTTAATTTCGTACAGTCAGCGGTGTCGTGGTTGCATCACTCGAGTCGTGAGTTGCGGCCACTACGCTGTCTGTACACAAACATTTTCCGTGTGGAACGACTCGAGCGCTCTTTGTTTTGAATCAAGTTTCAAACAAGATCTCTGACATGTGAACACACAAAATCATAATGGGACTCTCAACAAATTGCTGGAAATATCTCGTGCTAACCTTCAATGTGTTATTCGCAGTGAGTATTTTATAGTTTTAGTGAAAACTTCACGTTTATTTTTGTAGAATAGAGCAGTGGCAGCTAATTTCCCCTTTGTTGTCATAACAACTATGTTAAAACATGGACAGGTCAATAACTTCCACTTTTGTCAATTGTTTTCGTTCAATTTTATTACTAGTTGCAGAATATATCAATAGAGACGCTGACACACATTTTATTCATTGCTGTAATTGCTGGGACTTTTTCTTGTGAGTGCATTGTACGATCAATCAAGATAACCTAACAAAATCTTATAGCACAATATAATTTTGACAGTGGCGCTAGTAGTCCACCTTTTTCATTAGGACAGTGTAGGACTAAGATCTTTGACAACTAAAACCAACGACGTTTTAATTTGGTCGGTTTATAATAGATTTCCCTAACAGTTCCGTTTATTGTCAACAGATGTCAGCTGTTGTGCTGTTCGGCATCAGCGGTTTTCTTATTTACAGGCTTTTCGTATACCGGCATTTCATTGGTGTCAATGCAGAATACCCTGCCATTCTTCTGTTAATGATGGCCATAATCACATGTTCGATCGCATGGATCGGCTGGAGGACTGCCAAGTCAATGCACCAGATTCATGTCATTATTGTAAGTATTCATTCAGTTTCGTGAGTCATGAAGACGGCTGGCTTGGCGTGTCAGTATTTTATAATAAACGCGTAGTTATCTAATTGATCCCAGAGTTAACAGATCAACTGTATGATTACAGTACAAAGGCCGGATGATAGATATAATGCTAAGAATTCTTGATATAGCTGCCTACGACGAGAATCTAAACATGCACTAGTTAGCGTTTGTACGAAATATTAAGTATCTAAATACTTGCATCGTCTAGGCTCGAATCATGATCATTTAATTAGTTAATTAAAAGATATTGACCTCGACATCTACAGCTCTAATTAGGTAAATTAATTATGTCATGTTGATCTGCTCTTGTTTTACTACTTTGCTGATTAACACAAGAACCGTTGCTTGTTTTGGCTACGAAAAACATAAACTTCAAATGACATTATCATGTATTATCAGCAGATACATTCATCTGGTTCATCTGGAGAGTGAACCCGGATGGTAAGGGATGCATAAGGATATCCTTATGCATCCCTCACCATCTGGCACCCTAATTGCGTAATACACTAATTGGGTAATACACTATCAATCTCAATGTGAATCATTATGAAGGATAATCCATTGCTTCATATGTTCCAAAAATGTGTCTGCTCAACAACGTAAATAACGTAATGAATAATGTTGAACTTTTAAAATGAAACCCATTGCTACTGATAGTGTTACGCAATTACACCGCGGGATTCAATCACTCTCCAGTTCAGTCCGAGCCCAAAATAAATTCACCGAAATGAAAACGATTTATGTATTAAAGAACGAGTAAACTTTTTTTTCGTTAGCCTATATTGTGTCCCACTGCTGGGCAATCCTTCCAAACCTCCCTGTCTTGAGCGATCTCTGGCCATGTTGGCCCTGCAAACCTCGTTAGATCGCCACACCACCTTCGCCGTGGTCTAACTCGAGTAAACTATGGTAAAATAAAGAATACATACAGGGTCAAATTAAATTAACTTCGTAATCGTGATGGGTAGGGATCGTCTAGAGTAGACACTGGCATAACTAGACACCATAAAACAAAAACAAAAAATGAATTTCTTAACACAATCATACTTCAACTACGAGTAACTATGGGATCAATAAGTATAAATTCCCTTATCCAATAAATCTCTTTTTGTTTTATCGAATGGACCCGCGAGGTAAATTAAGTAGAACACACTAACAGTAGCAATGGCTTTCATTTTGACAGTTAAACAACATTCATTGCGTTATTTATGTTGTTGAGCAGACAAATTATTCGACCATGTGAAGCAATGGATTAGCAATATCCTTCAAAATGATTCAGATTGTGATTGGTAGTGTGTTACGCAATTAGGGTACTGCTCTTTACCTCGATGCTCGGGTAATGGATGAGGATCTTATTGATTATGTAATGGTATTTTTACAGACGGGAATCCTGATAGTTCTGGTGGTGGTGATCGAGTTCTCTTGCTTCGTCTGGGCTATGGTGGTGTGGGACAACGTGGAGATCGACATTAAGTCCACCATCATGCACTACTTCGAGCATGCCCTGGAGAATACTGACAACACTAATGTTGATACGATACGATGGGATAGGTTACAAGTTAAGGTGAGGTTTGTTTATACGAGTATTTTCTTTCTGGTAATCAATAATATTAGATACGGGAGTGTACAGAAAGTCTTAAGGTGCATCACCTATTATATCTTGCAGAGTTATCTACTAGGTTTTTCTAGCCATTAGAAAATTAGACTGTGGATAGAACCTTTAGCACGCCATTTTTTGGAATCGGGTGTCCCCTTCAAAAGGCGATATGCATAGGATGATTTTCGATTTTGACATTGAGTGAATTAGAGTAGGTACACTATCATAACATGACAACACGCCTGTTATCCCCGAAGGGTTAGGCAGAGGTGTACCTATAGTACACCCACATTTCGCCAGTTATGTTTAAGTCCTATGTAATATGCCACCAGCGAACATATTGCCACCAGCCGGCCACAAATCCAGATTCTGGGCTGCTACTGAGAAGTTCCTGATGGAAAAACTCAATAACGCTTTGCCCAACCTGGGAATGGAATCTGCGACCTCATGCTTAGTAGCAGCGCTTGCGTCTAATATCAAGATTTCTCCACACACAACCCTTCAATTTTGAATTACCATCAAATAAACAAATCCTACATCATATAAAGAACCTCTTCGCTTCTCATTCCAGTTCGAATGCTGTGGTGTAACAGGCCCAAGTGACTACACCTCCAAGGGCCAGGTCCCCTTCTCCTGCTGCGGCCAGGGTCCACTAGACGCCATGCACAAGCCTTACGCGACTGACTGCTCGATGCTGTACCAGAGAGGATGTGGGAAGCCGCTGCATGATTATGCAAGACAGCAGCTCCTGCTGGTCGCAATGACGGCTTTAGCAGCTTCCATATTGCAGGTTAGTTATTATATTTCAAGCCAGTGTGTCCCATGGGATTTCCCATTGCCAAAAACGACGAAAACTTTCATCTGCTATTAAACCATTTTAGGACGTGAATTTTTATAAATCTTTCCTTAGGCTCATCTTCGTTGATAAGGGACACTTGTGCAAAATTTCATGCTTCTAACTTAAACTATACCCCGTGGTTTGGGCTGTGCAGTGTCTATCGCTGTCAGTGAATTAAGGATTTGTATTAAGTAGATATATGGAGTTCAGTTTAGTTCACTTTTGGCCCTAAAATGAACAAATAGTACTTTATAATAGCAGGATAATTTTGACGCCGACACCATCGCAGCCCCGTAGAGAGTAGAGCATCTAAATTATTTTTGGGATCGACTTTTATAATATATGGTCTCCAGTCTCCTTAAGAGCATTAACGTTAATAAAACAAAAGGAATCGCACATGTAACAAAGATACATAAATATCTAAGCGTGAAAAACAAAACCCTGTTTTTGCTGTCGCACGGTTGGGTAAAAACAAACGAATAGTTATTAAAGGCTCATTATGGCACGGAATATCAGCTAAAGACTTCCCAATCCCCCGTAATTCGATGTCCTGTCCACAGACCACCGGCGCTCATTTAAAAAACAAGAACGACGTAATTTGAATACAAATGTCCATTTAGATTAGAAAGTAAAGTATCTTTATTTACGAATAAATTGTGAAAGGAGACTGCACGAGGGGTAGACCAAACAGGTTCTGAGATGTCCTTGAGTCTCCCAATGTGACATCATTCGTCTGGCAGCGGTTTTAACGAGGGGCTTGAGATCAAAACAATACTATTGTTTGGCCATAATATTTTTATTTCTGCCTACTTTTCTCCCCTAAGGACTAGGGTCCTTTCAAGGCTAAACGGATCATTAATCTTGAGGGTGCGAAGTTGAATACTAATGTCGTCTTGTCTGGTGGAGATATTCGTGAGACTTTAGACTTTGGACTTAAGGACTAGTTTTAAGGGAGTGCACTAGAATATTGATAAGGCTTTTAGATAGAACGAAGGTTTTGCATATATAATGCATGCATGCATGGTGCGAGCGAGCAAGGACTATATATTCTATGTAAAGAGTTTTCTTTTGACCCATTTACCACCAAAGCCCATTCTGCACACACTTGGCTGAATGCCAACTTTTTTAACAGCGCGTAGTGCTTTATTTTTTCCCCATGTCACTAATGCCTAACATGGCGTCTGAATGTATTTAGTGCTTATTTTAATTCCTTTTATTTGTATTTTTATCGTGCTTGCTACTTAGTGATCCTAAGATTTCTACTACCTTCTCTGTGTCTACTCGTGAGAACCTGTAATTGGCTCTGTGTCGCTTATACAGGTGTTATTAATTTGGTTTAGCTGTTGGTTCTCGTTCTCCTACTTATAAATAAAATAAATAAATAAATAAATAATCGATAAACTGAGAATTTAAGTATTTAGCATGCTGATTTTTTTAATTTTTGTGTATTGTTAACGTGGTTATTCGAAATGGAAACCTGAATATGTATCAGTCAGCGCAGCTTTTACTATCAAGTCATTGCTTCTGGCTAGAGAAAGAGGAGTAGACACACTCGGGTCTCCAGTATTCTACGCCACCTGTCTGCCTTCGTCAGATCGTATTGCACCTGACTGGATAGCGTCCCATGCTTTATCCCATGGACAGTGGCGTGCATTGGTTTTCAGAATAGGTAGACAGGAATTTAATTTCGTCGTATTGACTTAAACGAGCAAAGACCAATGACAATGTGCGACTAGTACGGGAGCCGAGTAGGCCGTCTGGCAACTGCCTACTGCCGCGCGTGTTTGTATGAAGATTTTGTTTTTTGTTAGGTATGACAATTATTTAGTGAGTTTCTTAATTGTGGGGCACACACACTAAAATTTAATTGACAGGCTTATGGTGATTTATCGAGGTATGCACTGCTTATATGCCTTTATGCAATGCACGCCACTGCCCATGGACCATCATAGTTACTCGTTAGTTAGTCACTTATAACCACAAAATAGCTCCTATTTTCGTTAGATACCTATACATATGTATAGTTAATACTTGGCTTTTCCTTACACATATACGTGTTTCGTGACCAAGCGACCTTTAAAAACATGGTCATAGGCAAAATATGGCTGATCCCAAAGGACGGCTGGCCTCGAAAAGTCGGTACATTGGTGACACTCTGAATAACAATGGCGACCTTGTCATAAACAATAAATTGCGCGCCATAATTAAACGTCAGGTCGTCAATAGTGTCCCTTGGGTTTGTTTTATTGAATCATCGTTTAGTTACGTTATTTAACCAAAGGATTGGCTGAATGCGAGAAGCACGGAACCGGTCGAGGTGGAGGTGCTTGGGGGAGGCCTATGTCCAGCAGTGGACGTCTTTCGGCTGAAATGACGATGATGATGATGACCCTGAACCCACGATTAGTAATGAGTGACTTTGAAAAATCAGTTTGTAGCTCTTTAGTTTGTCGAGCGAAAATTGTGTCGCGCTATCGTTCGTCGATCAAAAGTTACATCGTCCCATCATTTGTTGTGAAAACAATCAGTCGGACTAACGTACATCGAGCTGATGTGCTCTCGCACCACTGATGGTCGACATATCGTACTGTCGCGTATTTGTTTGTCGTTGCTTTGATACGGAGTCGAAAAAGCATCGACGTAGAAATGTCGAAAATTATAGTTTTGTTTGATCCATCCATGAAAATGAGGACGTTAAAATCAAATAAATGTTTAAGGGCGGCGCCCACTGGCGGCACGGCACGGCAAGGGATTTTTATGTGAGACTAAATTGAAATTTCAATGATGACGCCAAAGGACGTCGCGGCATGCCTAAGGATACCGCGGCATCATTGCTGCCGATGAAATTTCAATTTAGTCGCATAAAAATCCCTTGCCGTCCCGTGCCGCCAGTGGGCGCCGGCCCTAACGCGAAAGCAATGAATCCATAGATATCCACCTAGGTACTTACTTTGTATTGCGCTACCATAGATCATTCCATTTCCCATAGAGATGTTTACCTAATCTATGGAATAGAAATACCTAATAAGGGATATTATAAACTAAATTCTAACCACAAGGAGAGCGTGCCTTTGTTAACGCTATACTTTTTGGTCTTCATTTTCTCACGTTAGCTTGAACTATTGGTATAACCCAATTTATATACAGTGTGGCAATTAGGTTATCACATTAATTAAAACCACGTATCCTACATTACGTATTTTAAACATATACAAATAAAATAATTAATAACCATTAACGTTCTAGCCGTGGGACCGTTTTTTTCGTTTTAAAGTATTTTATGGTAACAATACCATAAAGTTTCTGTTGTTGATACCATCGCCCCGCGCGTGTCTAGTACCTTATTATCAAGGGTGGTTAATTTCGTACCAGTTTTTAAACTATATCTATTTTGTTTGAAAAATCCACATCCTATTATTAGTAAAATTGTTTACTGTATTAACAGACTGATAACAAGTTAAGGGCTGATTTTTCAATCATCTGATATCTTTATTCGAAGAATAATTTTGAATTTTTGACAGTTATTTCATACAAAAACTGTCAAACGTCAATTTTATTCCACGAATAAAAAATACCTGTCGATGGAAAAATCAGCCGTTAATGTGATAACCTAATCACCCTCTTTATATTATATACTTCCCTACTTAGATTCTGAAGATATTTTTAAAATGTTAGGTATACCGTATTTAGTGATTAAACGAACTTACCTGTAAGTGAAGTTCTAGATCTAGTGGCTCTGCCATTATTAAGAAAAATATAATTAAGAATTATATTTTGTGCGCAATAATGGCGGAGCACTAAAATGTGACTGAAGCATTGACGGTAAACTGACTGCAAGAATAAGGTATCCGTCTTAAAAAATCTTAAGGAGGTTTAAACTAAAGTGCATAAGAGGTGACATTATATTTGCTACTTTAATATAAGTTGTACAATGCTAATCTCTTCGGACGAGGCTAAAGTATAGTGCAAGATTTTATCAGACGTATGAACGACAATATTCCAAACCCATACTACAGACTAAAGGATAATTTACCTACGTCAAAAGATTGCAAAGGTCAGACAGGTCGCTCCACAAAAACCAGACTCACATTTGACTCTCAAGGATAAATGAAATACGGGGCGACAGACGTTATCGCTTAGCCATAAAACTCTTGAAATATTAATAAAGAGTATAAACAAAAATGATAATATTTTTTACTTGTTTTTTAATCTATTTCTCCAAGTCGTACCTACTCATAAGGATAACACCCATAACACCTAATGTAGAACGGTGAAGGAAAATATCGTGAGGAAACCGGCATGTCCTACAACCAAAAATTTGAAGACATGTGACATCTTGGTAGATGTCACATGTCTTCAAATTTTTGGTTATCACGCGGGTCCAGTGCGGGTACGGGTGCGGGTACTCAAAACGGTAAAGGAAACCATCGTGAGAAAAACGGCATGTATTAGAACCAGACTTGAAGACATGCGACATCTACCAACCCGCACTGGGCCCGCGTGTAGATTACGACCCACACCCTCTCACAGAGAGGAGGCCTGTGTCCCAGCAGTGGGACCATTATAGGCTGATTATGATGTAGACCTATTATCTAAGAATTATTGTGTTATTTATCATCACTTTTTTTTTAATCTAAAAAATGTTAACATCTCTACTTGATGGCTATTTTTAAGTGTTTATTATTTTCAGGCTTTTGGCGCTGATAGCCGAAATACAGGCTTTCGCCTAGTTCGGCTACAGATGTCTAATTCACTTGTAACAAGAAATTTATAGCCTATAAGATATGTGTAAACAATTATTGAAATAAACTTATATTATTATACATATATATTACTAGCTTCTGCCCGCGACTTCGTCCGCGTAAAATCACTTGTTCCCCCCACCTAGCTCGTCGCATCGCATCGCCTGCCCGCGCTTGTACGGACGCCAGCACATCAAGTTACTACAATCTGTCAAATTTCTTTAATAGATTTTCAACTTTATCGCTAAATCATTAAGGTTCAAGGTTGATTGGGAAAATTTGACAGTTTCGGGTAGCTTGACCTGCTGGCGTCTGTACATCGTTTTCCCCTTCTTTCTGACTTTTTGCTCGGTTCCCAAGACTCCTAGCGTGATGTTAAATTGGGCTATCAATTGCAAAAAGATTTTTTTCAAATCCGACCGGTGGTTCCAAAGATTAGCACGTTCAAACAAACTCTTCAACTTTATTATAAGTATAGATAACTGGGGGTCTACTCCGAAGTGGTATCGGCCGAATGTTCGGCCGTTTCCTGCTACGAAGTTACCTACTATTTGGTTCGGTCGGTCCCGATCCTACACTCCTACACTCTTTCGAATATTGACTATGGTCCGACCCAACTGAGCCGATCCGAACTTTTTTCGCATTTTTCAATAATATTCGGTTCGGCCATGTGTCGGTCCGATCCGATCATTCGCACTTTACACTTCGTAGTAGACCCCCTGTTTCTCCTGTACTTACTCATAAGCATAAAACCTAATTAACAGTTGCATGTAGCATCTATTAGCACGACATTTTACCTACGAGTCCGCCACTAAACACTAAAACTACAACTGATGTAAATATAAACGTGTAACATCTATTTTTAGTGGCCACTCATGGTTGGAACGAAGGTGACTGGACATGGGTCGTTGGCAGCCGATTAGATAAATAAACGAGCGTTTTAAACGAAAACTTTAGTATCTTTTTAGTTTTTGTTACACGAGCTAGAGGGCGTGACCTATGATTCGAAAAACAAACGTTTATAAGACTGGAACGTTTTGCATTTGGAATGGAACACGGGTTTTGAAAACATAAAGGACGAGTTAACTTAACATCACGCCCAGAGATGTACCTTAGTACACCCTCGCCTGATATGTTTAAGTCCCATGTAATAGGGGCAGGCGCGGTCCGAGGGGGGGGGGGGGGGGGGTCATGACCCCCCAAAATTATTCAAGCTGTCGAGAGTCTGCATGATTTACATGCCTTACTAACTTACTACTTGGTGACCCCCCCCCCCCCCCCCAAAATCTTGGGCTGCGACCGCGCCTGAATAGGAGGCGAGCCTTTTGCCATTGCCAAAGAACAACTTTGTTCTTCTGAATACCTTCCTACAGTTTACTCATACTATCTGTGCAGAAATATCTATCAGTCTTCTTTAAGAGGAATGCGCTAGGGAGACCGCGAAATTTAAATTTTCTTATGTTTTTTGCAATTTGCAGCGGGGTAATTGCGTAACACACTATTAGTAGCATTCATTTTGACAGTTCAACAAAATTCATTGCGTTATAAACGTTGCTGAGCAGACAAATTTTTTGAACATATGAAGCAATGGATTAGCAAAATCCTTCAAAATGATTCAGATTGAGATTGATAGTGTGGTACGCAATTAGGGTGCAGGTCAGTGTTGTTGATTAAAATATGATTCGCCACCGTAACAAATATGCAATAAATACAACCCGACACTGACCTGCAATTTCGCGGGCTACCCTTGCGCTTCCCCCTTAAGAATACGGCTTTGTGAAAAACAAGTACATCTTGTTTCGCACAATATCATGGAGTCACCCCACTTTATGTGCCCCATGTTTCCCATGTCATTCTTGGCAACTTGAACAGTAAGAAACCTGTTTCGCTTTTATTTGCTTTGATAAGAAACTGACGATTGATTGTCCCCCCCTATACGGTAGTAAGTACTTAAACTAGTAACTTCGTAGAGCTCTCCGTGAGGAGCTCATCCGAGGACTTCCCCGCCGGACCTCCTACTACCATGATATTATTATATCCACTTTTGACCCTTAGTTGACTGGACTTAATTTGTTGCTAATGACCCATAATATGACGCCCAGGAATACGTCGAGTTTCCCTGTCAGCCTGTATGTATTATTATTTTTTTCTTTCTCTGTTAATTTTAATGTTGGTCTGGCAGTTTGAGTGCTTTATGTGGCCTACCCATGCCCTCCCAAATGTACTTTCTTTGGTATTTTTCGTCGAGTCGTTGAGCTCCTCAAGTTTTGAGTTGAGCTACACGATTAATGACAAATGTTTGCAGTGATTGGACTGGTACACTCAAATCTATGTGGTTATTTTTTCAAAACACAGGGGTAAAGATGAGTTATCCTTACACAAAAATCAAAACCGTATCGCTATTGGCCCTAAGACCACTTCCCATACAAGATCGTCCAGACTCCTTTAATTCGACCTTGTATAACTGTTTGCGTGATAAATACATAGGTCATAAAAATGGTTCCTTGTGGAATTGTTAATTATAATTATTAGTGTGTCATGGCAATATTGACCTCTTTTTAATGACCATAGAAAAACCTAATAAGGAAAAGAACGAAATAGGTTCATCATTCTCCAGCCCCTAACCCAATCTATTTGGGGTCGGCGCAACATGTCTTTTTCTTCCATACTTCTCTATTAGTCGTCATCTCGGCAGTCACCCCCTTTCTAACCATATCATCTTTCACACATACCATCCATCGTTTCTTTGGTCTTCCCCTACTCTTATAGCCATGGACATTCATACTCAAAACTCTCCTCACAACATTTTCCTCATTTCTCCGTAACACATGCCCTTACACGGTCATCGGTTGACAACCGATTTCCACACAAACTTTTCAGTTAACGGTGCCACCTTCAAAACTTCCTCTTATGTACTCATTTCTTATTCTATCCATCCGTGTAACACCACACGAAAGAAATAGGTTATAACGATGAATGATGCTGACGTAGGTACCCACTTAACTAAATGATTGCTAGTGTTGAAACACTCGGGTTATCAAGGGTTGTTGACTGACTGTTTAAATATCAACGATTATTCATACCCATTGTGGGAAAATATCGTTTTGCTATTTTACAACATAACATAATCAGCCTTTAGTGTTCCCACTGCTGGGACTGAGCCTTTTCTCAGCGAGAGGGATTGGGTCGTAATTCACCACGCGGGCCCAGTGTCTTGGTAAATGTCACATCTCTTCGAATTTGGTTCTGGGACACACCGGTTTCCTCACGATGTTTTCCTTCAGAGTTTTGAGAGCAGAGTGATGAAATAATTTACGCAAAGTAAAGCGCCTGTTAGGGTTCGAATCGACGACTTACAACTCGTCAACTCGTCAGTCGCGGCTGCCACCGCAGGACGCCGCGGACAGGACTTAAACATACCTAAGTTGCGGAATGTTGGTGTTACAGTGTTACTATACAGGATATTTTGTAACCAGTGTGTAAATCAGCACATGATTCTGAACGACCTTGCGTTGAAATTATTTGTCGGTTTAAAAAAAATATTGCTCTGCCATACATTTTGACCGCGTAGCGTGACGTTTTCCTTCCATGTGCAGCTATTGTGCCTTATTTTTCTGACTAGGTATAGTCCAAAACCTTAACCTCACTGGTTTGCCTGTATTGAATGAGGAAGCGAGGGTGACGTCACTCCAGCTAACACACACTAAACGACTCATATTATCGAAGTTTTTGTGGCAGCTAAATTAAGACTGGGAACTTTGATTGCAGCTATTATGCCTTAAATATTGGCATAGGTTGAATTATTCTATCACATATGAGGAAGCTGGAGTTATACACACGAACCCTTCGGAGATTACAGGCGTCTAGTTGTTGTTTTTAATAGGAGGCTTTATTCTCTGTTACATAAGTAGTAATTAGGCAGAGGTCTTTTAATACCATAGCGTGTCGCATATGCCAATTGTTGTAACATTATTAACCACGCGATAAAAATAGACCTCGGTAAATGTTACACATAACAAAGATGTTTTATTGTTGTTTATTCACCTCGTTTAAATCGCTAGTGACATCATAAAAGCCAGACGAGTTTAATTCTGTCTCTTGCATCAATTAAAGTAATAAATGCTCCAAAATAACAGATAAAATCATAATATATATATGTAGCGTAATATACAATTGCAGAGTAAAGAGCGCCCTCTGTAGAGTGGGATGCGGCAAGATGTGGAACTAATGTTACATAGCGGTTTCGTCAACTGCCTAACCTTTTCCCAATTAGTTTAGACTGGACTGGTGTTCTGTTATTTTACATGGAGCGACTGCCTATCTGAAGGCCAATTCCCGTACTTAAAAACGTTCAAAATCTAGTCGCAATCTCATCTCAGCGACAATTAATGTCAATAACTTGTCAAAAATGTAGGGAAATTAGAGGTACCTACGAACGGTCTTAAAATTACGAGAATTACCCCTCAGACCTTCACTACCCAGTTATTGGGTAACATGATACCCCTTGGTTAACTGGGTGTCAGACTTTCGGGCTTCTGATGACCCGTAACGACTTGAAGATCCACAAATGACATCCGGGGCCAACGGCTTAGCGGTCTCTGCGATGGTCACCCTTATTCATTATACCTTCATATTCATGTTAGCAGTTCCACCATGAGATACCTATGCACCAACATGATGTGCATGAATGGTTACTCTGAACCTTTCCTAACATTGCTATGGGTATTTTAAAAATCATCCGTTTGACATATCAAACTGATAATTATAAAAATACACACACGATTGAAACCAAGGGCAAATATCGATTAAGAATCTACGTACACATTTTTATTTTCGGTCAATCTTTTGACAAGAATTGCTTGTTCATAAGCGTAGTTCTACTTGACGGAATTCAGCATAATACCTATCTGTCTCCGGTCTCCATCTTCTATGATAATCTAATTTAACTAAGCGTAAAAGTTTATTGTCTGCCAGCCAACCACCACACACACAATACCTGCTGCCTAGGCTATATTTTAGTATTTCATACAATACAGTTTGCAATTTTTTTTTCCTGTTCCTCATCTTTTATTTCCATGAATTCCAAAGACATTGTTAACTTAATTACGAGCCACTATTGTTAATAACTCTGTTAGCTTGAGGGAGTTCAAGTATGAATGTCGAGGTGAACATCAAAGGTCAGACGTAACATGCGTTAGCTTGAATTCAATTTATTTGCAGGCTCTTTTTTATCTCGTAAAGTAAAAACTTCGTGAAAGTCTCTAGTAAATTTTTCAATAAAATTCACGATTATTATTTTATTACCTTCTTCTGCCTCGACTTCGTCCGCGTGACATTTCGACCCTGACCCACCACAACACATCCTATCCACCCACCCATTCTATTACTTCGTTTTCTGACTTTTTTCTTTTTGCTCGGCTTCTCAGGGTCGTAGAGCGATGCTAAGTACCCTATAACCTTCCTCAAGAATTAGGCAATCAAATGCAATAATATTTGTTCAAATCGGACTAGTAGTTCTGGAGATTAGCGCGTTCAAACAAACAAAAAACAAAACAAACTATTCATCTTTATTATTAGTAGAGATAATGTAATAATAACCCAAGAGTTAGACGAATTTTGTAAAGGTAATTTTGGTGTAGTCCCTCTACTAGGGAATGAAATCCTTATGGATTTTATTTAGTTCCAAAAGCTTAACAAACACGATTAATGTGATTATTTGTGATACTTAAATAGGGAGACGAAACTCTCTCTCCTAAATACAAATTACCCAGTACTCCTAATTACACAGCGATCAAGCTAGGAGAGCAGCGATTCATCCAACAATTCGTGTGTGTACCATGTAATTCATAATGCATACTTTGTAAGTCCCTCTTGTACAGACGCCAGCAGGTCAAGCTACCCGAAACTGTCAAATTTTCCCAATCAATCTTGAACTTTAATTCTTTAGCGATAAAGTTGATAATCTATTAATGAAATTTAACAGATTGTAGTAGCTTGATGTGCTGGCGTCTGTACTATCGCCACAGAATAACTAGGTACTACTAACGCTATCGCCAAAATCTATATCTGACCACCGTAAGGACTATTCCTGCTTACAGCGCATATTATTAGTCGACCTAAAAAGGATCCTTTTTTGTTTTACTTACGGACGCAGCTGTGGTCATCATGTGCACGAGATTTTGTTTTCAAAATGGTCAGATATAGGTTTTGGCGATTGTACTACAAAACCGACATCACTTTCCAATACAATGAATCATATACATTTACAAACAATTAAAAGGGATAAGGTATGTCTGTACAATACCGTGGACCATGTCTTTGTAATCCCCGGACCACATGGGAATCCCATACCATTGTACCTGCGAGTTACAAATCACAGACCGTTAAAAAAGTTGTCAAACCGGTCCAACAAATGGTACCACGTCAGAATCTTGCGCAATCATAGAAAGCTGCACCATTCGCGTCGCCTACGCACCAAACTAAGACCACTGTGACACCATGAAATTCCCCCTCTGTCGCCCTTTTAAGGGAGGCAAGCGGGGGAAGGGAAGGTCTTACAAAATGGTCGATATTTTACGCTTAAAATTTTTGTTGTAGGCTGTAATACATTTGAAATAGTGAAAGTGATTTCGTTTTGTTTGTAGTACGGCGTAATAATGTGATAATTTGTATGTAGGATCTATATTGGGACCTGTTTGTTTTTACTGGGTAATTCGTTTCTGCATATTCAGCCCACATCTACCCACTGTTTAATTCAGACCTAGGTAGATCTTCTGTTGTGTACATCATTGAAGTTTTTCTTTTATATTTATCTCAACTGAGTAGTAGTACATAGTAGTATGTAGGTAGGTACCCCAGGGGTACCCAAAGGTAGGGGACCCCTGCCTCTTGGATGACGCGTCTGTCTGAAAGTCTGAATCAATATTAGAGGTTCATCGTTCTAGCCAAAAGTATTATATAGGTACCTAGGTACTTTACTATATTTGCGTATTTAAGTACATCGTACCCGTACCCTTCAGAAGGACATTTGGAGATTGGAAAGGAACTTATAAGGGCTCTGCAATTATCGTCTGAAAATAAATCAATTTGGCCGCAGTCCTCGTAGACTTGGGGAAGTTTTCACTTGCCATGATCTCATAGTTGTATTTAAATATTAGCAAAGTGCACAGTGTGGATACATATATAAACTCTCTTGGGGGTGAGCAGAAACTATAGAACGCCTCCTGCTACGATCCTTACGTAGTCATTTTGCTTCGTCAAGGGTTCATACATGGTCATACACTTCTCTTGTCAGAGCGGTCGTGGTCCTCGTGTAGTTTCTTGTCTAGGAGCTGATGTGATTCGCCTCACGATTTGCCTACTATAATAATTGAATTTCCATACTTATTTCAAAATTTTTGATGGCAATTTGGCCATTAATGTTAAACCGTTTTGGTAAATTGCCACCAATTTAATTATGTGAATGTCGTGTACACTTGTAATTGTTCACACCTGTAACTTTTATTAATTAATGTAAAATATACCTATATCCCTATACATATATGTAAGTACATTTTACATTATTTAATTAAAATTATAAGTAGCAAACAGGAACATCGTCGACAGGTTACCATATTCAGTATATTATGATTCTGAATCCCAGGGGGAAATCGTTGATATTTTTCGTAGGTTATTAAAAATTAAATTTGTATTCGGTACAGGACCTACATTTTAGCCGCACAGGCTTTCACTTTTCTATAAAACAGCTGATTTTTTTGTTGATAAGTGATAACCCATGAAAAAACATTTGAGGGCCAGAATCATGTGCTGAATTCATGGTTACAGTTTGTTCTAAACGGCGGCCACGCATGTAACCACGAGTAAATCGATTGCATGACTTCTATTGATGTCAGCTATCGATTTATATAGGTTTCAAACGTGGCCGCCATTTAAAAAAAAAAAAACAAAATGGCGTCAGGTAGGTTTATGCCACGATCGATATAAAAATCATCTTTAAGTCATCAAATAACTTCTCCCGCTCTGGGCGGACTGACTAAAACCCACCCGTGTTCCTTCAGTTGCCTGTACCAGGGGCCACGGTAACTCTTTCGAACAACCAGCGACCATGGCAGATCCCCTTTACAGCCTTACAAAAATTTGCCCATATAATGCATGTTTTTTAGGGCATTTGGCTGCATTTAGGTTAGGGTAGCATGTGATTTGAATGCTACCTAGAATTTTACGTATAGAGTCTAGACGTGTTGTGCTACTTCCTTATCGCAGATTTATACAACTAACAACGAAAGTGTTAGCCATTAATCCCAGTTTAACGTTAGTTTTGCTTATCTTGACTATAATATCAATATTTTTGCATGTTGTTTCGATTGAAGACAAGTTACCACATTTTAAAAGTGCTTGGAATTTTAGAAATGGCTTAAGTGGTTCATTGGCATCGATAAGGATACGAAGTATGGGCATATATTAAAGTTTTCAAAATTGGTTTAAGTGTGTACAGACGCCAGCAGATCAAGCTACCCGAAGCTGTCAAAGTTTCCCAATCAACCTTGAAACTTAATGTTTTAGCGATAAAGTTGAAAATCTATTAAAGAAATTTGACAGATTGTAGTAGCTTGATGTGCTGGCGTCTGTACATACTTTTTTACCGCCGAAAAAAGGACGACGTTCTCAAGTCGACACAAAGAAAATGGCGCCAAGTCAAATGATGCCAGCTTGATTGATCTTTATTGATTATATTTGTTTGGAGCAGACTCATTTGTAGATAATTTACATTAATTTAGGAGCTTAGTTAGACTAAAAGGTTATTTTTTTATTTGTCGCTTCTCAGTTTCTTTTTTTGTTGAAGATGTTGTTTCGAGATTGTGACGTGCAGTAGACTGCACGTTGGGTAGTAACACTTTGACCTTGACCTTGAGCTGTTGTTTCAATAGAAAAAGAGGCCAGCATAACGGTGAAGGAAAACATCGTGAGGAAACCGGCATGTCCCAGAACCAAAAATTCCAAGACATGTGAAATCTACCAACCCGCACTGGGCCCTTTTTGCTATACTCCAACACGCCCCCTCAAAAATAAATCCCTTTCTTTTTAATTACCTACGATATCCTGTTTCAAATATCTTTATACAATTAAAAATCACACACCTCCTATTTATTTCTCTCTCTAGGAATACAATCATCATGGTCCAACATTCGTTGCGCAGGATTAGGGAAAACCCAGAAAAACTTAATCAAACCATTATCAAACAATTCATCCATTATAACTGGATACTATTAATGTTATTCATCTACTTATTACATAACCAAGCTTTTATAACTATCATATCCTTATCATTTTATTTATCCACGTTGAATATTTTTACTACGCCACCCAGAGTTTCATTCTCATCTCAGTGGTTCAGCCAGCTGGTTATCTGTAGAAACATAAATCATTTTAATCACATTTTTCTCAACCTGTTCTCTAGAAAAATGATACTTATGTTTAGATCTTTTGTGACTAGTAGGATTATTCGCGATGCTTATGCATCCATTATTATCCTCATAAATACAAATAGAATTTGGTATCACAATGCCAATACTTGTTACTAATGAAACCACAGAGTTTTTTTTTTACTGCTTCATATAGAGTCATGTACTCTGTTTCATGTTGCCACTGTTTGCTGCCTTTTTATTTACCAGCATATTGTGCAATGATCAAATAATTTAAACAAATAACCCGTGGTACTTTTTCTACTATTGTATTACTACCCCAGTCAGAATCGACAAAGCCACTTAGATTATTTTTGTAATCATTTTTTGTAAACGTTAACTTGAGGTTTATAGTGCCCTTTAAATAATGCAAGACCCTTTTTAAGTGTGACCCTAATGAATGGTTGTTTTTACTTGCATATCAACACAAGATTTTAACAGAAAAACTTAGGTCAGGTCGAGTGCACAGGCATGATATACATCTGCAAACACGCGATAAGATTTCTACAGGGGCACTTGTTATTTCACAGGAATTTAATTTTTCGTAATTTTTTTTACTTCCAAGAGGTGTAGTGACAGAATTATAGTCACTCATGCTACGCTTCTCAAGAACTCTTTTTATGTACATTTCCTGATCCAAGTAATTTTGTTTTCTGATTTGATGTTTTTGATTCCCAGAAAACATTTGATCTCTTTTAAGTCTACTATTTTAAAAAGTTCATTTTGTATGTTTTAAAACTATCCATAGTATTTATATCTGCGGTTGGAATCACAAGATCGTCAACATAAAGTAAAACATAAGTATTCTTTAAAACATGACCTGCATTAAAAATATAAATGCACCGGTCTGCTGATGAGTATTGAAAACCCCTTTTTATCAAAGCTTGCTCAAACATTTGGAACCAACAGCGTGCAGACTGTTCCAATCCGTATAATTACTTATTTAATTTGCAAACCATATTACGTCCAGCCGGGATACCCTCGGGAATTTTCATATAGATTTCCTCGTTCAGTTTCCCATTAAAAAACGATGTTTTTACATCCATATGGTGAACCAGCAAATTAAATTGATTCGCTAAAGCTAATATTATTAGTCTAAAACTTGCATTCCTTCTGACTAAAACCACGAGCCACTAATCTCGCTTTATACTTCAAGGGTTTTCCAAACTCATCATTTGTAACTATAAATACCCACTTACAATCGATAATATTTCTATTATCTGGCTTTGGTACTAAAGTCCACGTATCATTTTCAATAAGTGAATTAATCTCCTCTATGATAGCATTCTCCCAAAGATGCCTATCATCCCTGGTTTTAATTTCTGTATACGATTGAGGAATTTGAAATATTAAAGATTCTGCACATAACAAGTAGTTAGTAGGCATGTTTTGGACCCTATTACTTCGTCTCAAATTATGTGATGTTTCTTTGTCTTGAGATAAAGTTAACTTATTTTCATTGTGATATGAAAACCGGTTCAAGCGCTCCCCTGTATCATGTACATATTTATTAGCAGGTATTTCATCCGTTTGTATACTCGTACAATCTGATTGATCAGATTCACACCTCTTCTCTGTTTCAAAAAGGGTGTACAGAGTCCAGAGTTGTAAACAACAGAGTTATTGAACAGAGTAGTACAGTCGCTATGCGAAAGTAAGGATTTCGGTCAAGTGGTAAGGGAGGGCTAT
Source organism: Apamea monoglypha (assembly GCA_911387795.2). NCBI lineage: Eukaryota > Metazoa > Arthropoda > Insecta > Lepidoptera > Noctuidae > Apamea > Apamea monoglypha. The sequence continues at coordinate 16,994,217 of OU426924.1, forward strand.
GATAGTAAAAACTAATATTTATGAGTTAGAAAGAGAAAGACGATACCCTTGAAGTAGGATCGATTTGTTTTTGCTATACTCCAACAGAAGAGGGCAGCATATACTGGTTTTGTTACCACAGACGTTCAGCCTACTGTACTAACATAAAATACTCTTTATTAGTGTCGAAGTGAAGACATTTTTGATTTTGTGCCATAGTAGGTACTTCAGCAAGAAACTAATAAATTAGAATGCCATAACCATAAAGGTAGGTACTACAAACGATAGAGGGCAACAAAAACCTTATCTCGATGTAAACAATAACATGGTCGGACGCGATAAGCCAGTGTTGACACGCGATCACACGACTTTGTTCTGACTTTTATCGATAGTTCTCCGACTGAGTAATTGAATGTTTTTTTGTAGTTCAACACTATTGACTGGTGAAAAATAGGTGCCTAGTTTGGGTCCCTACTAAAGTAAGAAGTTTTAAGAATGGTAGTCACCGATGTGGATTCAAATGTTTGTGGTTAGTTAAACCAGTTGGCGGTGACAGCTACATTTTTTAAATATTTCTTAGCAAGCAACTAGGTACGTCACTTATTGACGACAGCGAATTTCTTGAATAATGACTTCATGTTCTGCGTCATTTCTAAATACTAGTAGTCAAACATCGTCATAGTTGCTCATCGTAACTTATATAACTTTGTTGTTAGTAAGCATGCTGTAGCTACAAATCTCAGGTCTACTCAAAATTATGTTTCCAGTTGATATTATTTCAAGTTAAACAAATATTAACTTTATTTTAATAGTGATTAAGTGGCTTTCAGAGTGATCAGCACTATTGAAAATTGAAAAGTTATAAAAATGTTTGAAGTTGTAGCGTAAACTGAACTTTATTGTGTAGAAATTAAAGTTATTTTTCCATAAGCTCATATTTGGCTACTAAATGGTGAACGCAGAATATGTTCTCTGATGTGACGTCATTTTGAATATGCAACAGCAGTGAGTTAAGTCTTTCCTTAAGATAAAGCTAAATAGCGTCGTTAGGGAATTACTTAAGTCCTGGCTTTGGCTAAGTGCTGCTTCACTTGATGCAGCGTGTCTTCTTTATCCTGATGCTGGCTGGCTAGTTGCCAAAGTCTGCTTGAAGGAGTTGCTTGCTTGTAGACAATGTAACTCTGTAATCTTCAATACCTAAGCAATTAAATATTTAATCAAATAAATAAATAATCCTGCTGATATATTCTTTAAAAATGTCACCGTGAAAACTTAGGTGAAGTGAGCTTAAAATGAGCTCATTCCACCTGATGCTAGGGGATTGAAAGTTTTCGTGATGAGTTTTTTTTACAGAATATATCGGCAGTTTTATTTCTGGCACTAAACATATCTGAAAAGTCAAATAATATCTCCTGTCCCATGAAATAAAAAAATACTGTAAAATTAAGATTCAATCTTATCGACACACGCACATCCCTATTTCAACATCAAACGCAGTAAGCTAAATAATTTATGAATTTACGATGCTTGACCTAAAAACGCGTATATTAAGTATCAATTTCTTTGTGGCTGTGACGTGACCTGAAAAATATGCCTTCCAGCGATCCTTGACCGTTGATTGCTATGTTATTAATGAAAGGACTTCTCTGTTTGTCATTTGTTTATTTTATGCATATTTTTCGTGTTTATGTTAGTGACAAAGAGGTTTTGTTGGGAGTATACTTATAGTAACAGTGTCAAACTTTCCTGATATATGGTTAAACAATGTGTGAATAATCAAGCTTAGTACTAAAGAACCGCTTTGAGAAACTTGAGAGAGGCAGCAGAGCCGGTTAAATAAATAAAAATAAATAATTAAATATCAATACTTTGGAATCGAGCAGTGGTGGCCCAGTGGTAACGGCCCGACGACTTACGAGTCGTAGGTTGTGTTGTGGGTTTGAAACCAGGCAGATGCTTTACTTTGTGTAAATAATTTCATCACCACTGCTCTCAAAACGGTGAAGGAAAACACCGTGAGGAAACCGGCATGTCCTAGAACCAAAAACTCGAAGACATGTAACATCTACCAACCGGCACTGGGCCCGGGTGGTGGATTACAGCCCACTCACTCTCGAAGTGAGGTGGCCTGTGTCCAAGCAGTGGGAACATTATAGGCTGATTATGTATGTTATGTACAGACGCCAGCAGGTCAAGCTACCCGAAACTGTCAAATTTTCCCAATCAACCTTAAACCTTAATGCGTTAGCGATAGAGTTGAAAATTTATTAAAGAAATTTGACAGATTGTAGTAGCTTGATGTGCTGGCGTCTGTACGTTGGATTCATCGCAAACTATGCCCCGTATCTTGTCGTGCTCTCTGTGCACCTGCACTATGGAAGACCTTCATGAGGCCAATGATAACGCTGTCGAAGTGGCCGAATTCGGCGAGATAATTGTGTAACACACTATCAGTAACAATGGCTTTCATTTTGACAGTTCAACAACATTCATTGCGTTAATTTACAATGGATTAGCATTATCCTTCAGCATTATCAAAATGATTCAGATTGTCTTTGAAAGTGTAGGTATCATTTTGAAGGATAGTCCTAAATCATTGCTTCATATGTTCGAAAAAAATGTTCCAGCTGTTACACACAAAAGCGCAACCTACGCGGTAAAAATGTATGGAACCGCTTTTTTTTTATAACCGACGAAAAATTTTGACGCATGCTTGTTCAAAATCATGTACTGAATCCATGGTAGGTAACAGGTTGCGGTTAGATGTCCCTGCCACACTGTATATATACATATATATGTTTTGTTATCACTGAGTCACTGACTAACGTGGCCTACCGTACCTATATTTCTATAAAACCTACGATTACTATGACAAACAACAGTATACTTAGTAAACACTTATGTACTAGGTTCTATTGTAAAACTCTACCCACAAACAACTTTATCATTTCATTACTTAGAAACATTACCTTACCTTGAGAGTTAATTCAGTAATCACCGGTATTCAAGACAATGTAAACGGTGTTGCTATAGCAGAAAAATATTTTGCAAAATTAAAATATCTATCCTTATCCTTTGGTGTTCCTCGTTAACCATATATTGTTTTTTTAATGCAGTGTTTATTGAACCTATAGAAGATACCATTTGATATACATTAGCCCGCGACTTCGTTCGCGTAGAAGTCGTAAGACACCACGATATAATAAATTAGAGCGCCATTTCCTGCCTGCGTTATTCCTTATCGTTCATCCTGGCTTTTGTTATTTTTGCTGGGCTTCTAAATGCCGTAACATATAAAATAGCCTTCCTCAAGAAGTGGACAAATGCAAAAAGAAATACGACCGGTAGTTTCAGAGATTAGTGCGCTCAAGCGAACTAAAAAAACAAACAAACTCTTTAGCTTTATTATTAGTATCAGAGCACTATAGTATACATCAACTATTCATCATCATCGGGCTCATGGCTAAATAATAACAGCCGGTCGGGTCGATTGAAGATTAAGCTACACTTGCCGCGGTCGGTTCGTGGATGGGTGACCATCCATTATAAATTGAGACCCCTTCGTGTCTCGGAAAGCACGCTAAGTCGTTGGTCCCGGCTGGCATTCGCAGATTTTGGACAATCGTTGCGGAAACTCAAAAGTCTGACCACCAGTCTTACCAACGGGTTTCGTAGTAACTGGGTTGTAGAGGTTAAATAGGAAGTCGGTCTTTGTCAAATACTGGTATTCACTTATTCACTTATTCAGCTGCATCCGGTTAAATAGAACCCAACCCCAACATAGCTGGGAGAAGGCTAGCTTGATTGATCAACCATTCATCATCATGTCACCATTCTATTCCATATCTTGCCAACCAAGGCAATGAGAAAGTGCTCATAGGCCATGACCCAGGAGACTAGTTCAAGGTTCACTGCCACCAATTGGATTTCTAAAGAGATAGTTAGAACGTAGATTAGAATAAAATGCTACCTGTAGAAAAAGACAAAGTAGATAAAGAGTATGATGATCCTGCAGAAAAGGACCCAGCGGCCACCTGGAAATCTCTTAATCGACTAAGAAGTCAGGTGGGCCACTGCAGGTGCGACTTAGTCAGGTGGGTACTCCGATGAGCCACAGTGCGACTGTGAAGCGACATCACAAACGATGCCTCACCTCTGTGCAAAAACACCTGCACTATGGGAGACCTTTGCGAGGCTAACACTACACGCTGTCGAAGTGGCCGAATTCTGGTCGAAGCTTATATCTTACTAATATTATAAACGCGAAAGTTGTTGACGATGAATGGATGGATGGATGAATGGATATTTGTTACTCTTTCACGTAAAAACTACTGAACGGATTTTGATGAAACTTTACAGTAATATATGTAGATTATACATCAGAGTAACACATAGGATACCTACCTTTTTTCTTGATATCACTTATTGCGGATGAAACCGCAGGGCACTGCTAGTAAAAGTTAATAAAAGGGAATCATCGATACGACAAAGAAGGAGACTTTAATTCCACGCGCCATTGTAATTTCACGACCGCCACTCTATTCACTATCTATTATTAATTATATTATTAACATAACAAACCCATAGTTATTTTTGTACAGTGATACAATCCATCAAAATATAATAACGTGCTCAACATTATTAATAACACGTGGAAAAGCTATTTATAAGAAAATATGTTTTATTTTTTTAAATAAAGTTTTCTGTTGTTGGCAACCCAGAACATTAGGCACCACGATAGATGCGCGGGAGTGAGGTCATTGTATTATGTAATATTTAAATGTCCATTATCTTGTAGCTAATTTTAAATTCAGCACGAATGAACAAAGACTTGTACGCCAAAATATTGACTAAACTTGACTTGTTTTGATGTTCATATTGTGTCTATTTGGTCAATGTTCACATTGTTAGCCTTACCGACCTTGAAACTTTGAAAGTCGTTACATAAGTGATAGACAGACCGTCAAGAAAATAACTGCACCCTCTGTTTTATGTATTTATCGTAGAACTAGCTGTTGCCTACGACCTCGTCTGCGCTCCAGGATGAAAAGTAGCCTATATACTTGTCCAAGTCATGTGCCATATTTGATCCAAATCCGTTCGGCCGTTTTCGCGTTAAAATGTAAGAACAAACACAAAATATCAAATCTTTTCACTATATTATGTTTGTAATATTAATTTAGATACAGATGATTGTACTGTACAGGCTTCCTATTTGCCAATAAAGATAGAAAGAACGATCACCAATCTGTAGACCAAGATTGATGGTTAATTAGAAGTTTTTTTTTTTTTTAATAACGGAGGGTTTTTTTTGTCATATCTGTGCCAAATAAGTAGTTTTTTTCTTTCTTATTACAAGCTTTTATTACCTGTAGCAACACTTCCTAATTCAATGCATACTGCATGTTCTTAGCTAGATAAACTACTTACTAGCGTAGTAGGGTATCGCGATACGCGTAGCATATCATGTAGCATTCCGCATAGCGTATAGCGTAGTATGTCGTGCAGCATGTCGCGTAGCATGTCGTGCAACATATCACGTAGCGTTTCACGTAACGTTTCGCGTAGCGTATTGTGTAGCATGTCGTGCAACATATCACGTAGCGTTTAGCGTAACGTTTCGCGTAGCGTATCTCGTAGTATATGACGTAGCATGTGGCGTAGCTTGTTACGTAGCTTACCGTAGTCTGTTACCAATGGCCGATTCCTATAATTAAAGGACCGTTATTAGTTAAAATGAAGACTCTTGTGTCTTCACCAATAATGAAGCAAAAACCTCATAGCTTTGCATAGTAGACCCTCACATAGTAGCCATCACATCATACTCGTCAAGTCGCCACTACAAAAATCTTAAAGACGCTAGCAAATTACCAAATAGCCTAGGAACTCCAGAATCTGTTAACAGGCAACCAACGACAAGGTGTAAATCAGGATTTGTGTAGTTATCATATAGCAAGGAGCGCCAACGGTCCGGGTAACCTTGTTCTGAATTATGCGCCTGCGCAGCCCGCGCCGCGGCTGATGACGTCAGCGACACCGGGCGTGGTCGCGGTCTCGATGCCACGAGATTCGGATATTACGTGTTTCGGGATTGTCATTTTGAACACACACACACCAGAAGGCCAATTCCCGTATTAGAAACGTTCAAAATCTAGTCGCAATCTTATCTCAGCGACAATCAATGTCAAAAAGTTGTCAAAAATGTAGGGAAATTAGATATATTTTTGACAGATTGAGACTGAGATTAGAATTCGAACGTTCTTAGAAACACGGGAATCACCCCTCTGTTTTCCCCGAAGAGTGAGGGGTACCTATGGTATACCCACATTTCATAAGTTGTGTGTAAGTTCATACTAACAATATTAAATGTAAATGTAATGTAATGTAATGGATCAATGGTTGTCTGAATAAATTAATAATATTATTATTATACAACACGTTCCATATAACAGGGGCGAGCTTCATTTTCAAGGTGATACCTACACTTTAGTGGATTTAGTGGTACACAGAACAGATTGGTAGTGACTAACAGATTGGCTGTTGTTCATTATTTCCGTCAACTTATCACAGCACAACACTTAATATGAGTTTCACAAATTATTAGCAAATTGTCTTGATTAGTCTTCCGTAAGGTGGCACACACGCCAATGATCAGTACGAAGCTTTACTGTAAAAAGATAGAAAAACACTATCACACGTCAATTGCGCCGATTCCCTTGTTCACAAACTAAACTAAATTTAAGTTCAGTGCATCTTTTTCTTTCTATTTCATTAAGAAAAGGACAGAAGATAAATTTGTTAGTTAAGTCCTGTCAAATTAAGATACTCCATAGAGAGTTTAGACGTGATGACGTGATTAAAAACATGGCTACTAAAATACGTCAATTTACGTCAGGCGCTGACTAATTTGACACACACTGGATGCAGCTGGAGCGACTGCCTATCTGACCTTCACATCACAACCCAGTTACTGGGTAATTCGATACCCCTTAGTAAGAATGGTTGTCAGAGTTTCGGGCTTCTGATGACCCGTAACGACTGTCAAAGATCCAAGAATGACAGCCGGGACCAACGGCTTAACGTGCTTTCCGAGGCACGGAGGAGTCTTGGAATGTAAGGATGGTTACCCATCCACGGACCGACCGTGGCAAGCGTAGCTTAACCTGTTCGATCAAACCCTGCGGCTGTTATTACTTAGCCACGAGCAATACACACACACACACATTAACCTGTGTTGCGACATTGGCCAATGACAACAAAAAAATAATACCTACTTATTGAGAAATCATCTGACACCCCAATATCGTTGAGCGCATTTTTTATGATTGTGGTCACTTATTGTTCTTTCATTTTAATAGAAATAGAATGGAATTATGAAGGGTTACATTACTACAGTATTATTTACTATATTGATTTGTTGATGATCTAGCAAATCCTAATATCCTAATCATATATCCTATCCTATCCTATATCCTATAATAATAGGTAAACGCGAAAGTTTTCATGGATGGATGGATGTTTGTTACTCTTTCACGCAAAAACTACTGAAGGGATTTGGATGAAATTTGGCACACAAATAGTTTATAACCAGGATTAACACATAGGATACTTTTTATCCCGATATTCCCACGGGATCGAAACTTATGCGGGTGAAACGGCGGGGCGCAGCTAGTTACTCATAAATCTACTTCTTAGTACTTACTTTACCTACGTTTAACAATGGCGCGTTGTAAACAGCTGACACAAATATTATAACAGCTGTTTTATTATTATTTACTCGGTATGGGCTGTTGAGTTGTGATTGTAGCACCTGGTGAAGTAGCAGGATTCTTCAGTATTTCAAATACGTGGGTTTCTGGTTCAACTGAAAAAAAAAACGGTCTACTGAATTGTCAATAGACAGATATATTTTATACCGAAATATCATCCTTTAGGTGGGAAAAGGGGGAAGCCGTTCCCTAAACTTCAACAAAACACTACGAAGAAAATGTAAAAACACTAATATTCAATAAAAGACACTAAAGCCACCTTTAACAGAGTTCATAATACAATGTCTCTTCTCGTACATTGAAAGTAAGGTCGCTTTCTGATAATAGCACGTACAAACAGAAAATTAAGACTTATCTAATAATGTACGGTCTACGGATTTGAGTCAAGATATTGTCGGGGGCGTAGCTCAGATGGTAGAGCGCTCGCTTAGCATGCGAGAGGTACCGGGATCGATACCCGGCGCCTCCAATTTAGTCTTTTTGTTTATTAAAAAAATGTTTTTCGTAAGGTTAGGTTAGGTTACGTTATTATTGCCATTTATAAAGACACCACTGTTAATGTTCATCATTTTCAAAAGTATCTGCAGAATACACGAAATATTTGTTGTTGCTAAAGTAAACCAGTTAGTAAGTAGTAAGTTAATTAATGTAATTGGTGTTTTAATTATTTATTAATTAAACCTACTAATATTATAAATGCGAAAGTTTGTATGGATGGATGGATGGATGTTTGTTACTTTTTCAAGCAAAAACTACCGAACGGATTTGGATTAAATTTGGCACACAGATGGTTTATAACCAGGATTAACATATAGAATACTTTTTATCCCGATATTCCCACGGGATCGAAACCTATGCGGTTGAAACCGCGGGGCACAGCTAGTTATTAATAAATAAACCAAAATGCTTCAAAGTTCCATCGTTTTTGAGCAACTTTACACCAAATTCATCATCATCATCAGGTGTTACTTGGGGTCGCCGCTACCCGTGTTCCTCTTCCATTCTTGTCAACCGTCACGTTCTCATTCACTGATCCCTTCTCTTTCATATCATTCCATCTGTCGTACAGACGCCAGCTGGCCAGGCTACCCGAAACTTGAACCTAATGCTTTAGCGATAAAGTTGTAAATGTATTAAAGAAATTTGACAGATTATACTAGCTTGATGTGCTCGCGTCTGTACTTTACCAAGTGCTAAACACAAAACAAATGTGAAGCGACCTTTCATTTACAAAAGCGTTTTCTTCATTCAAACAAAAAAAAAAACAAACTGTTTTTGTGTATGGTAACAATGTACAAATGAAACATTTAAAATTCGTTCGCTAATTTCTCGTTTGTAACGTTTTCTTGCTCAATTTAGCAATTTTGTTCACGGTCATACTCAGTAAGCATAAGGTTATTTATTTGTTAGTTTTCGCATTTTGTGCAACATGCTCTTATTTTTTTTAATACATAAATATGTAGTGTAACCTTCACAATTTACTACCGAATTAGCCGATGATGACGAGTTCTGGAGTGGACACCAATGGCTAGCGTAGTGTGGGACGCCCAGCTAAATGAGGTGGCTGGGACAGACTGGATCCGAAAGGTCGAGGGCGCAGCCTGGGTGTGACCTATATCCAGCGGGGTAATTGCGTAATACACTAGGAATGGCTTTCATTTTGTCAGCAGTGGTGATGAAATAATTTACACAAAGTAAAGTGCCTGCTTGGGTTCGAAGCCACGACCACAACACGTCAGTCGTGGCCATTGCCACTGGACCATCATTATCTGTTATTTTAGTTAGAGTCCGACCGAATAAAGTTTGGTACCTATTGCGTTATCTACGTTGTTGAGCAGACGAATTTTTCGAACATACGAAGTAATGGATTAGCAATATCCTTCTAAATGATTCAAATTGACAGTTCAACAACATACACTGCGTTATTTACGTTGTAAACAGACGAATTTTCATATCAATTGTACATATGAAGCAATCGATTAGTAATATCCTTCAAACTTATTCAGATTAGGGTGCTGCAGTGGACTGCGGTAGGCTGAGTTGATTGAACCAAGTTTGCTGATAAAATGTCAAAAGTCAAAATCTTTAGTGTTTTGACCTATTTAATACAGCATATTATATCGCTGAGCTCATGAATGTGAACCGGGAATGATATGACATTGAAATACGACCACCTTAATATGAAAATTGCTGTGGTGTAGAACAGAGAGGATGTCATCGAAATAACGCGTCATTAAATGCAATGTCCCCAGCCATCGCTACTGGCCTAGTATTCAACGCTTCCTAAAACCAACTGCTAGAAAATCACACACGATTCTAGACCGTAAAAAAAAGGCATAAAAGGCAAAATACTTTGATGGCATTGAATAGATGGAGCGTGATTTTTGTTGAGCGCTGTACTGTAAATAATGTTTTGAAATGACCGTAATATTGAACTAAAAGGTTGAATATATTTTTTCGTTACTATGCTGTGCAAAGAAACAGCCTTAGTTTTTTCAGCTTTTTTTTTTCAGATGCTCGGAAAGTGAGTCAGGTAGAGCATTTATAGTTTTTGTTAGAAATTTAATTAAACATCCTGGTTGGGTTTCGCGCCTTAAATCTAACCTTGGTGTCGCGATTACGATGTTTATATCCTTGCATTTTGTACAGGTAGGTGCGAAAGTATAATAGTCGCGGATAAATTCTGAATTAAAATAAAACAAAAAATAACGGCTCAAAAATCGGTTTGAAAATATGTGGCCACGAAATTTTCAAATTTTTTTTAGACATGTCTGTGAATTCTCATAATTTTAGCAAGCGATATTGTCAGGCATAGAAAAATAAATTGTCCAGAATAATTTAACAGGACTGCACATTCCTACTATTTACTGAGTATGTAGGTAGGTACTACATATTTACCGACAGTACAAATCGAGATAAGAGAAAAAATGCATCGCAGTAATAAACAATGAAAGGACAGTCCAGGCAACGTGAATCATTTGGATGAGATATTAATTATCTAATTATCTTCAATGAGAGTAATGACGGACGGGTCACTTTTAGTATAGAATTTATTATCCGGACATAGCAATGGACACACGAATTTAGTTTCTTTGTTAGCCATTAGAAAATATTAATTGGATTACTTCCTGCTGCTTGTATATACGCCAGCATATCAAACTACAACAATCTGTCCAATTTCTTTAATAGATTTTCAACTTTATCGCTAAAGCATTAGGTTCAAGGTTGACTGGAAAAATTTTACAGTTTTGGGTAGCTTGCTTGCTGGCGTCTGTACTTACCAAAGTACCTCAATTTTTTTGTTGAAATAACATAGAGACGTGGTAGTTTAGGCTTAATTTATTTTGTCTCTGTGTTACTAATAACCTGCCTGGTGAGCGCATTATTTCCTTATTATACCTAATTTCGTGTTGTGTCACGAAAACAGTCCGCGTCGGTAGTATACATATGTATAGGTTTTAGCCTGCATGCTAGTACGGACGCCAGCACATCAAGTTACTACAATCTGTCAAATTTCTTTAATAGATTTTCAACTTTATCGCTAAAGAATTAAGGTTCAAGGTTGATTGGGAAAATTTGACAGTTTCGGGTAGCTTGACCTGCTGGCGTCTGTACCTACTACGAAACTATAAATATTTTACTTATATACAAGTGTTAGACGTATGTTATTGAAAAATATTTATGCATCTAATTCAAAATGTTAGGTAGTTGCCACCTGAGAAAACCTAAATGAATTTTAAAATTATTGGTTAGTAGGTCAATTATTGGTTATGAGGAAAATTAAACAATTCGTAAATATTAAAATCTGTGCCTAAAATGTAGGTATTTACATAAAAATAACGAAATATTATTTCAAAACGGTTAACGTCATTTGTTTACTGGGCAGCTTCAACTTCAGGGAAATGCTAAACTATTCAATATATCAATGTATTTGTACATACCATCAATAATTATTATTATACCTATAGAATTGATATTTAATAAAATATTTTCCGCGAACTATGGTGATAAATCGCATTGTCTTACATCTATCGCATTCCATTAATATACCTATTAAAAATAACATCGTTGTTAATAAATACATAGAACAATATAATACCTAATAATTTGAATAATCCCAGACAATAAGAAATAAAAAACATAAAAGAAGCATTTTGTTTCGGAAACCTAAAAGATCAATTAATTGGCAGAAATTGCACTAACGACGAATTAATGGAAAGACCTTCTATGGAAAGCGTCTTCGCACAAATTGCCTTATTATGGCGGTGGAAGTATCTGCAGTCACAGCCTTCAGGATGCTGTTGGGACTTCCTCTGATTCTACTCGGGAGAGTCAGGAGTGAGGCCTTTTTTTGCATGGTGAGGCATGAAATCCATTGATATGAGTAACCGCTATCATTTCTGAGGCACTGCAAAAATGAGTCGCAACAGCATACTAAAACATCTAATTGGACGCGTAGTACAGACGCCAGCAGGTCAAGCTACCCGAAACTGTCAAATTTTCCCAATCAACCTTGAACCTGAATGCCTTAGCGATAAAGTTGAAAATCTATTAAAGAAATTTGTCTGTACATCCATATCCGCGAATAACATTTACTAAATGATTAAAACTAGAAGTAGGTATAATACGGGAAACTAATGAAATGAAAATTTCTAATACGTAAAACTAATATAAATTACAATGGCTGGATTAAAATAAAGTCACTGTTCACATATTTATAAACAGTTTTACAGTCACGAGACACTCGGAAACATCAATCACGTTGAGTGAATCATTTGTTTTCGACGTATAATTACGTCATACCACTTGTGACGTAATTGATGCAAGATCGCACTTACTCGTTTGTTACATTCGATAGTTAACACTGCAAAAAGTTTTAGACTGGATACTTCTAAAAACCAGAGGTAATTTTGAAAAAAAAAAAACATAATTTTTAATGTCGGCTTCATCAACAGAACTTCGATGGTTTATAAACGTCAGCCGAAAAGAAAGGAAACGAGTTCTGGAGGCCAATTCCCGTAATTAAAAATAACAAAAATGTTCAAAATCTAGTCGCAATCTCATCTCAGCGACAATCAAGGTAAAAAACTTGTCAAAAATTTAGGAAACTAGAGGTATTTACGACAGATTGAGACTGAGATCAGACTGTGAACGTTCTTAAAATCACGAGAATTGCCCCTCTGGTAAAAGTGCAAAATAGAAATCTGTGTAAGATCTGATACATAATCATTAAAACATTTCAGAAAACAACCGAATATAGGAAGTTACTCCTGAAAAGCTTTGTAATTTTAAATAATGTATCAATTCTATAATACCTCTGAACCACGTCTTTGTTTCGTAGGGTTACAAAGCTGTAGCAATTAAACGATTAGGAATCGCATGAAAAAAGTTCAAGATTTCCATTATTTTATTAAAAACAATTGGCGTAATTGACTTTTAATAATCTGTCTGATCGTGGTGTGAGATGCACGTATCTGAAGGCTGAGGTTAAATTGAGGCTGAGCATAAACAAGCTAGAGAAATAGACGTATAGACGATACACTAAATGCTGAGTGCGGCCAACATTTTATATTACGAGTAGCTTTTGCTCGCGGCTTCGCCCGCGTGGAGGTCGGGAATTATCCCACTGCACCGGAACGTCTTACCGGTGTCCTATTGCGTAAACACTAACAATCACAATCTGAATCCTTTTGAAGGATATTGCTAATCCGTTGTTTCATATGTTCGAAAAATTTGTCTACTCAACAACGTAAGTAACGCAATTATTGTTGTTGAACTGTCAAAATAAAAGCCTTTTCTACTGTTAGTGTTGCGCAACTACCCCGCGGGATAAAAAGTAGCTTATGTTCTTACTCAGACCATGTTCTACCTGTGTGACTGTGTATCATCGATGTTCTTTTAGCTGTCAAGGCGTGAAAAGGTAACAGACAGACAGACAGACCGACAAACAGAATTACTTCCGCATTTATAATATTAGTATGGAATGGAATTATGGTTGTCACCTCACGACGACAGATTTCTTGCTTCCTTAACCTAGAACTTGAGACAACGTCTTGAAACTTTTTTGGCTATTTTAATCTATGACGTTTTTCGCGACCGTGGAGGCGGCTTCCAGTCTAACCTAAAATACTAGAGGTATTTTAGGTTAAAATATCTCTAATTTCCCTACATTTTGACAAGTTTTTGACATTTGTTTGTCGCTGAGATGATGATTTTGAACGTTTTAAATGATGATGACAGATGCGGAAGAATTTTTGATACCTAAACTAGGTGTAAATAGTGCACCGACAATTAGAAATACATATTCTAGAAATAGTTATGGTAACTAACTAGGTGATTGTGAACTCATTTGCGCTTATCCGTGTCCTAAAATAAAATAAGTACACTTACTTAATCAAATTTTGTTGAGTCGTGTCTTCGTGTCCTGCGGAATTGCATAACACACTATCAGTAGCAATGCGTTTCATTTTGACAGTTCAACAACATTCATTGCGTTATTTACATTGTTGAGTAGACACATTTTTCGAAAATATGAAGCAATGGATCAGCAATATTCTTTAAAATGATTCAGATTGAGATTGATAGTGTGTTACGCAATGAGGGTGCCGATGCAGCTTAATACCAGTATTTTTCATAGAGCAGTAGCTCTATGAAAAATACTGGTAGTATACAGGCAGTTAAAAGAGTGTCCATGGAGTTTCTTGCCCGTTCTTCTCCATAGGTACCTACTACGCTTTGGAATGGGCAACTAGCTTCATTTCTCTGACTGACCGACCCCTTGACAATTCAAAAGTGCCTGTAATTGGTTTAATTGAAATAAATACTTTGAGTTTGAGTTTGAGTTTGCAGTAGCCTACCTGACCTCCCAGCCCAGTTACTTGAGAACACGATACCCCTTTGTATGACTGGTTGTCAGACTTTCGGACTAGTTAAAATCATTTGTCCTTCTTTGTGTCGCTGGCACGACTGTATTTTAAATTTTGTTTTCCCAAAACTTTGCCACTTCCACGGCGTTGTCGGTGGTAGCGCTGTCACTTTGACGTCTTGTCTTTGACTGTCCTTTACATTCCAATACTTTCATAGGTGCACTCGATGTATAGCTCATCTATAACCAGAAGGCCTAAGTCCTGGCCATGTAACCTTACCATAACAATAATAATTTATGGTCCCTGTAATCCTTTAGCTGAGTCATTGGTATTCACAAATGATTCAGTTGGTAGTGTCAGTACAATATAAGGTCGAAGCTCCTTGTATGTGGCGTAACATCATCGCGTGTGACCTTTAACACTCAGATATTAAACTGAAGTGCCTACAAGTATGGCGCGATATTGAGGAAGTTTATTTTTGTATTAGCTGCAGTTATCAGCAAGTTGAAGGAAAAAACACCAAGTATTTGCCAAATTAGACGCCATACATTGCACATCGTTGCGTGCGTTAGATCACACTTTTAAATACTTTAAAGAGTTTATTTCCTCTGCCTACATTTTACAACTTACCCAACTTTAATGAGTACCTAATAAAATAGAATAAAATAATTTATTTTCAGATAATTAAAATCCATATCTTGTTGGGACATTATATAGCATTAACAATATTAGGTTACAATTATGTTGTTATGTTCTTTAACATACAAATGAATCATGAATACAAGAAACTTCCGAAGTTACAAGACATCATTCATTACTTTCATTAGTTATATATTTTTTAGAATCGTCTCGAAATATATTAATTCGTTATCAATCCTACTTCCTACTAATATTATAAACGTGAAAGTTTGTGATGGATGGATAGATGGATGGATGGATGCATGAATAGATGGATGGATGGATGGATGGATGTTTGTTACTCTTTCACGCAAAAACTACTTAACGGATTTGGATGAAATTTAGCACACAGATGGTTTATAACTAGGATAGGATATAGGATAATTTTTATCCCAATATTCCCACGGGATCGAAACTTAGGCGGGTGAAACCGCGGGGCGCAGCTAGTATAGCATAATAATATGACATAATCCAATGCTATTAAAAGTCGCACCAGCTGAATCAATCAGCAATGTGTAATATTTAGGTAACGCCAGATCATTTCAAAGAAAGTTAAACATTGCAGAATTACACTTCCTAGGTAGACGGGCATGTGTTGCAATATGTCTATGAATACATACTTGGGCTAGATAGTGTCTTTCAAGAATAGACAAGACAAGGAAGTCGAAAGACGAGTCCAAAATGCTTGGAAGACCTACTGATCCCTTAAAAAACATATGAAAGAAAGGTAATCTTTCTATAACACTTAAAAGGAAACTCATTTACATGTGCATCCTGCCCGTCCTAGCTTACGGTGCACAAAGTTGGTCACTTACTGAACAACAGAAGTCCAAACTCAAGATTTGCCAACGGGCAATGGAGCGCAGCATAATAGGTGTTAAGCGCACAGACCGGGTCAGAAACACCACGCTGCGCTCCATGACTCAAGTAGCGGTTGTTGGAGAAAAAACAGCCAGGCTGAAGTAGGACTGGGCCGGACATGTCGTGCGAATGCACCCGGAGTGATGGGCAAAGATCCTCACTCACTGGACGCTTGAAGGAGGACATCGCCGTCGAGGTAGAACACGGCGAAGGTGGGGTGACGATCTAGCGAGGTTTGCAGGGCCAACATGGCCAGAGAGCGCCCAAGACAAGGAGGTTTGGAAGGAAAAAGGGGTGGCCTTTGCCCAGCAGTGGGACACAGTATAGGGTAACAAAAAAAAAAAGTTTCGTCACACGTTACCTACTTACGCGAATTTTTGCGTAAACTGTAATTATTATTTCGCGGGGCGCAGCTAGTCTTCTATAAATTAAACTAACCTGTAGTTTAATTTATAGAAGACTAGCTGCGCCCCGCGGTTTCACTCGCATAAGTTTCGATCCCTTTGGAATATCTTGATAAAAACTGTGTGTTAGTCCTGGTTATAAACTATCTGTGTGCCAAATCTCATCCAAATCCGTTCAGCAGTTTTGGCGTGAAAGAGTAACAAACATCCATCCATCCATCCATTCATACAAACTTTCACGGTTATAATATTAGTAGGAAGTACGTACAATTTGTTTTAAGTAAATATTTATTTTTTGGACGTTCTTAACACGTCGCAGTTCAATGTTATCATGATAATAAATCTAAATACGGTGCTGACAGAACAGAAATATAGTCGTTCCGTTAACCGCCATCGGCCATTGTTATTATTTCGAATTTGGAGCGTGTTTGGACGGCGCGTAACCGTTGGAGTCGCGTTACAAAATATCTCAAATGTCTTTCTTGCGTGTGTGACTGTGCTGCTGAGAAACCTGATGGGACCGTTATTCCTAAGTAATTAACTAATTACCCAGAACAATGCTGGCCAGTTTGCCATGCCATAAATTTTTGAGTCGTCAGACCCCTGAGCCACGTGAATATGGAAATAGAACTAAAGATTTGTAATTCTGCTATGTAGGTATCGGTATCAGTATGCCATAAGGGTCAGGTGAACAGTTACAACTTGGTCTAATCTTCGATCTTCCGGCTCTGTTTTGCCTGGTGAATGTAAATCCTATAGGTAGGGCTTCTTAGTACTGAAGCTTCCCGTTGCGTACGTGTTCCTTCCTCTTTGCTTACATAATGCGTACGCATTAAGAAATTAAACGATATGTCTATCATTAGTGGTATAAACTAGGAGGACGACCAGTGCAATGATAACCATCGCTAGTAATCTATGGCAACAACCGCCTTTAACATTGACATATCGTTGACATTACAGATCTAGTCTGCCTCGTCATGCATAGAAATAATAATTTCAAGGACCTTAAATAAATCTCGTAGTACATACTAAATCCATGAATAGTTATCACGTGCCAGAAAAAAAACAGTTTCATCTATGAACAGCATTCAAACTTCGAACCGCGGCACTGCAACGTCTGCATATTGGAACACGTTCACACGTTTACGTGGGTCGTCTTCCCATCGTAATTTCACGAAGTTTTGTTATGAAAACGCTCGATCCGACCGAAATACATGAAATATGTGATTGTCCAGTGACTATAGTAGTGACAATAATTACCAGAAAGATATTCTCAACTTCACGATATCTCAGCCGCAGCCGTAGCTGCTGGAAACATGAAGCAAAATACAATAAACGCTCTATATAATATTTCTCTGTAATTTCCATGTTGCAATAAGGGGACAGACATTATAATATTATACATATGTAGATAAACAACATGAATGTTGCAAGACTTTAATGAATGAAGGGATAGATTAAGTACCTATTAGTAACCATTTCAAAGAAAAAACACAGGATGTACGGACGCCAGCACATCAAGCTACTACAATCTGTCAAATTTCTTTAATAGATTTTCAACTTTATCGCTAAAGCATTAAGGTTCAAGGTTGATTGGGAAAATTTGACAGTTTCGGGTAGCTTGACCTGCTGGCGTCTGTACAAAGTAGAACTGACTATCAGTCAACCACTGAACAATTATTGCGCTATTCTGAGTACAATGTCATATTATGACAATGTCACTTTGTTTCATGGCGGATTCCTTTGACGCCACGCCGCCGCCGTTTGGTTGTTTCCAACTGACATTAGCTCCCGACCCCTGGGAGTCCCGGGTCTTCCCCGCCCCATTGATAGCTAGCAGGATGTTTATCCAACGGTTACAGGAATCTTTAAATAAATAAATAAACAACGGATCAAGTCGCATGGGAACTTGGGACACGGATTTGGCAGATCGCAATTGTATTGATAAAAGTATCAGTTAGGTCAGTCAGTGATTCAATACATTCAAGTAGGAATGTGCAATTATTTCGATGGTTTATTATTTTTATGATAAAAACAACTGTGTTATGAAACCATGTATTTGTTTCAGACTTGCATCAGCCTATACTGCGGAGTAATTTCGTAACACACTATCAATAGGAATGGCTTTCATTGTGACAGTTCAACAACATTCGTTTGCGTTATTTACGTTGTTGAGCGGACAAATTTTCCGATCATATGAAGCAATGGATTAGCAATATGTGTATGCTTCAAAATTATTCAGATTGTGATTGATAGTATGGTAGGTACGCAATTAGGGTGCTGTTCCCACTGCTGGGACACACGCCTCCTCTCTGTGAGAGGGAGTGGGTCATAATCCACCACGCGAGCTCAGTGCGGGTTGGTAGAAAAACGTTGCCCCACACATTTCTCCTGTATCGTGGGTGCGTTTACAAACATTTAAACTCGCATACACAAACAGCCAGACCCGGAACAACTACTTGTAGGTCATACAAATATTTGTTCCGTGCGGAAATCGAAACCGCGACACGCAGCGCAGCAGTCAATCGCTTAACCTCTGCGCCAACTGTGCCGTAGTTGTCACATGTCTTCGATTTTTTTTTTGGTTCTAGGACATGCCGGTTTCCTCACGATGTTTTCCTTCACCATTTTGAGAGCAGTGGTGATGTAATTAACTACACAAAGTAAAGTGCCAGCCTGGGTTCGAACTCACTGGCAAGTAGAGGCGACCACTGTGCCTACACTGGTAATTATTCGTTTGAGATTATAAAAAAATCATTCTTTGGCACAATGCTGTGTAAACAGCTAACATTACATTACTAACTTCGCGCAAGCAGTATCGAACGGAGCGGAAAGCATCTTGGCAAAAACATAGGTAGATCTTTCTGGCAGTTGGTAAAAAACGATGGACAATAGTCTTTCAATTTGAGTACCTATCTACCACATGTATACCAAGTACAATGGGATTTTTTGTTAACTTATTCTACGCTTGGCATGTTCGCTGATAATTTCATGTGATAATGCAAATTGACGCTGTTTCAGGACCAGCTTCAATTTGCAACACTTTTAATTGTTATTTATTTCGTAAAAACATGCACAACGTTAAAAACCCAGATCCAAGTTATTGCACAAAAGAAACAGACATATTTATAATAAGAAAGAAATACGCAAAAATAACTAAAACAAGTAAAAGTAACAAAAAACAATAAAAAAAAAATCTCATCTATCGTCCATCGTCTCACAGAATATCAAACATGCATGACATCAAGTCAGCCTGTTGCAGTCCAATGCTGGACATAGGCCTCTCCCAGGCTGCGCCACAACACCCTGTCCTCCGCCTTCCGCATCCAGTCTGTCTCAGCCACCTTCTTTAGGTCGTCCGTCCATATAGCTGGAGGGCGCACCACCAGGGCTCGGAAACCGGTTCAAATTCTTAACCGGTTACGGTCATTGACCCCAAACCGAAATCGATTTAGGTTAAGGTTTGCACTTTACCGGTTTTTATCGGTTTTAGCGGGAAACCGGTTTTTCATGAATTTTGGTTTTGATCGTTAAAATTAACCGGTTAAAACCAAACTTGAACCCCCCCGACCCCGCCACACTCGCAAGCACGGTGTCTGTACGTTGCGATGTCATTTAGTTACAAAATAGTCGCATCAAAACGCATGCAAGTTCGCAACGTCGCCGCCACCGTCTTTCTTCACCAAATTTCGTAACTTCGTACTGCAGTTGATACAGGGACTGTAAATAGGCAAAGAATGGTGAAGAACAGAGGTGAGTTTTATTTGAATTAATAATGTTGACTTCATTTTAACTAGCTTTCGTCTTTTCTTTACTTAATTTACTTATTCTTTCCAGGGTTAAAGCGAAGCAATTAACCATTTCCTTTAGAATCAGAAGATGACGATTTGGAGCGCCCTAAGATGACGATTTGGAGCGCCCTTCATCTCCGTCTTTGTTAAAACCAGGGCTCGGAAACCGGTTCAAATTCTTAACCGGTTACGGTCATTGACCCCAAACCGAAATCGATTTAGGTTAAGGTTTGCACTTTACCGGTTTTTACCGGTTTTAGCGGGAAACCGGTTTTTCATGAATTTTGGTTTTGATCGTTAAAATTAACCGGTTAAAACCAAACTTGAACCCCCCCGCCCCCGCCACACTCGCAAGCACGGTGTCTGTACGTTGCGATGTCATTTAGTTACAAAATAGTCGCATCAAAACGCATGCAAGTTCGCAACGTCGCCGCCACCGTCTTCCTTCACCAAATTTCGTAACTTCGTACTGCAGTTGATACAAGGACTGTAAATAGGCAAAGAATGGTGAAGAACAGAGGTGAGTTTTATTTGAATTAATAATGTTGACTTCATTTTAACTAGCTTTCGTCTTTTCTTTACTTAATTTACTTATTCTTTCCAGGATTAAAGCGAAGCAATTAACCATTTCCTTTAGAATCAGAAGATGACGATTTGGAGCGCCCTAAGATGACGATTTGGAGCGCCCTTCATCTCCGTCTTTGTTAAAACCAAACATGAGTATAAAGTAGATACAACTCTGCGCACCTTCCTAATGACGTGTATGGGGCAATGGAGGACAGTCCTTCGCTATCCAGGATGTCGAAATATCCAGAGGAATAGCGAGCCGATAAGGATCGAGCGAGGCATATTCCAGGGCGACAGTTTGAGTCCGCTTTGGTTCTGCTTAACCTTGAATCCTCTAAGCACGCTGCTGGAAGATTCAGGTCTAGGCTATCGGCTGAGGAGAGGTGGTCAGATTATATTTCACCTCCTCTACATGGAGTATTTAAATAGAACTCTGCCCCCAAAATTTTGATGAAGCTACTGAAAATTACTGAAACTTTCAGTAGCGCCATCAGGATGGAATTTGGTGTGGACAAATGTGCGGTCATGCATGTAAAGCGAGGGGAGATTGAGGAATCCGTGGGAAACCAACTCTCGGACTCCACAAACTTTAAAGCCCTCTTCGCAGCCAAAACCTATAATTATTTGGGTATGTCGGAAGCATTGGGCATCAATGTTACTGACATGAAACAATCGTTGAAGGAGCGCTTCTTTGGTCGCCTGAAAAAAGTATTTAATAGTCTTTTATCAGGCGGAAACAAGATGCGCGCCTTCAATAGTTGGGTCATGCCGGTTTTGATGTACTCTTTCGGCATACTCAAATGGACTCAAACCGAACTCGAGGCCCTGGATAGAAGGGTCCGTACACTGATGACTGCAAATCGAATGCATCACCCACGGTCATCGGTAATAAGGCTGTATATCCCCCGAAAATGTGGAGGTCGAGGCTTTTTAAACGCTAAGGCCCGTTGTGCCGATAGTCGTGTCAGCCAATGGGTTAATAGCCAAGAGCCTCGACCAACACCTGAGGAGGCTCTCGTTGGACAGCTGGATCAAGGGCTTGATTCAGAGAGCGGTACTTTTGGACACGGCTCGCATTGTCAGGAGGTTCCTCTCTCTGGAGCCCTGACCGCCGGTAGCTTGGACCCTGTTCCCGATACCGGTAGGCTACTGTAGCGGTATCTACAACGCCACATGCGAACAATGCGTCATACTGACGTCACGCAAATCCTGCATCTCGCAAGCAGAGTTTACCGCGCAATTAGCATAGATACAATTTCCCAGCATCAATCGTTGGGCAATTGCCCGCCAGACTACACTCGTCTGGTCGGAGGATCCTCCCTTTTCTATGGAGGATGAGTGAACTTGACACCCTGTTCCCCATACCTCTAAACTGGTGACCCCGACGTGAGCATCAGCGCAGCCTTCGTGCAAATACTTCAGCGTGATGTCATCATCACTCCCGCAAGCTTTAGCGGCGAGTCACCCAGCCAGCCAGCATCCACGGCTCCAACGGGTATCCTGACCACGAGCATGCAGCGACCGCACATGCCTGGTCATCACCCTTAGCCTCATCAGCAATCTCGGCACAGCACACTGCACTTTCGGCCCGTCAACAAAAAGAGCTTCCTCTCCTGGTCGACGCAGCAGCCCGCCTCAACCCGGCGCTGTACGACATCCGACGCACTGGAGTATAACGCAGCGCCACCCCGACTCACTGGGGACATCTTCGCACAGTTCCGACTCACCGTGAACTATGCGCTACCCCGACTCACTGGGGACATCTCCGCAGACAGTTCCGACTCACCGTGAACTATGCGGCAACCGGTTCCGACTCACTGGAACCTCAACTGGCCCGGCAAGCATCGCAAGACACAAAGAGTCAGCCCACTATCGACCTCCGGTCTTCAGAGGGGAGTGATGTAGCGGTATCTACAACGCCACATGCGAACAATGCGTCATACTGACGTTTACCGCGCAATTAGCATAGATACAATTTCCCAACATCAATCGTTGGGCAATTGCCCGCCAGACACAACACTCGTCTGGTCGGAGGATTCTCCCTTTTCTATGGAGGATGACTGAACTTTACACCCTGTTCCTCATACCTCTTAAACTATTTTTTTTTTTATATTTTTTAATGTTTTTTTTTATCTTTTTGTTGTTAATAATATTTAAAAATGTAATTTATGTGTACATACTTAGTTGAAATAAAGAAAATAGTTATATCTCCGCTTTGAGCTTACGAATTATCCAAACCAAACGCAATGAACGAGGAGTGAGTAGCAACTGGCGTAGGTTTGCTCGACGCTTTGTTTGCGGGCGCGCAAAGAACTAAGCAAGTTGAAACATGAATCTACCCACACCATTTAAGTTCTACGGTTGTATTTGACGTCCTCAGATCAAACATTTTTTTTCCTAATGTTTTCTGGGGTACTAATGTCACTATAACTTGTTGGAAGTGTTAAAAAAGTAGACAAAAAATATTTACGAATTATGGAATTAACCGGTTAATTTGGGTGTCAAAACCGTTTGTGCTTATGTAACCGGTAACCTTTATCATTTGGGTTACATAAGAACAGTTCACTTGTTTAACCGGTTAATGAAGGAACGGTATATTTACCGGTATTTAATCGAAATTAACCGCTCTTTTTAAACCGGTTCAGAGCCCTGCGCACCACACTACGCTTGCCGATACGCGGTCTCACTCCAGGACTCGTCTGCTCCACCGGCCATCGGTCCTTCGACAAACATGGCCAGCCCACTACCACTTCAGTTTGCTTACTCTGCAAGCTATGTCGGTAGCTCCGGTTCTTTTCCGGATAATTTCATTCCTGATTTTATCCTTCAAAGATACTCCGAGTATAGTTCGCTCCATAGCGCGCTGAGCGACCTTGAATTTGTGATTTCCCCCCTGCCTTATTACATAGGAATTAAACATAACTGGTGAAATGTATACCATAGGCACACCTCTGCCTCGCCCTTCAGGGAATTCATGCGTGATGTTTTGTTTAATTATTATATGGGTATGATTAGGAAGTGTTTACCAGTCTGTTATCTATCTGGTAACTCCGACTCGTTGTTTATAGACGGATAAAACCACAGCTGACTTATCTGTAAAAGTGGAAATTCTAGGAGCATAGTGCATCTGGAACTCTGTTGATAGCAACATTATTAATAACTCTAGTCTAAAATTATTAATAATGTTGCTACTCTAGTGGTTGTTATTAATCTTAAAGTACCTATTATGTTGAGCATTGTAAGGAAGCGCTAACGTATCCCACGAAATTCATTATTTTAAGTTATTTGGCGATTTGCAGGTCCAAATATCATTCGCAACAGTAAGAAATATACGAATTTACAGAATTATAATCATTAAAATCATCAATATGTACAACTCTCTTCGTCAACAGCTTTCGCAATGATTAAGAATAAGATGGATACAGCAGTTCTTTATTTTTTACGAAAGAAAACCAGCCGATCGATTCTGTAAAAATCTCACCGTGAAAAGTTAGGTGAAGTGAGCTTAGAGTGAGCTGTCAATAGTGTCAATCCCTAGCATTATTTGGAAAGACAGCTCACTCCACGCTCACTTCACCTAAGTTTTCACGGTGAGATGGTTACAGATGCGCACTACTGTTTCGTTGTCGGCCGAAAATAAGATAGGTTTTCGGCCGGATTCCTTGTAGTCAATAAACAATAGATTTATCGAATAACAACTTAATTTATGTCATACCAAAGTTTACCATGTGTCACGCAACCCATAATTTCCTGAATAACCTGTAATGATGAATCAATAAAGTCAGTACCTAAGTGAATATTAGTTTTCTCTTTAATTAATGATCACAAATGTTTGTTTGGGGATTGCCCGACTATATCAAGTGGCGACATCGCCCCCTAATTAGCTTGAATAGTCGGGTAATTCCAAAACGAAAAAAAAAAAATAGTAAAATAGTTAACAATTCATTTATTTCCTGTCCTTATCTCAATTTATTTAGGGTCGGCGCAACATGTCTTTTTCTTCCATACTTCTCCATTAGTATTAAATGTTTTTTTTTTATTTTTTTATTAGCCATTATTGTCCCACTGCTGGACAAAGGCCTCCCTACTCTCCTTTCACCTCTCTCCGTCCTGAGCTGCCAAGGACCAATCTTTATTATAGGAGTGCAACTAATCCCGTCATCCCCGTCTGGGCCTGAAAAAATGATAAACAACTTAATAAAAATCATAAATTCACTCACTGACAGACAACGCACAGCTTATGCCGCTCCGTATTAGGCGCTTGAAATGCACAAAAGTTCCTTAGGCACAGTCATTACGAAAGTTAGTAGGAAAAATATCGCTCCTTAGTACTCCTAAGGAGCGATATTTGAAAATTCAATATTTGCGCGCCGCTCTAATCCCACCACTAAATCAGGCTTATTGGCAACAATAGTCCTGTCATAATATTGTTCTTATTAAAAGTATTCTGCATCAAACTCCATTTGTTTGAAAATAAAATTCTATCCACACGAGAATGTTACAGAATCAGATCATGTGGGATATCCAGAGAGGGGTCTCGGATTCTCGTCATTAGCTCACTCGAGACCGACACCCGTGGGCCGTGAGTGGTGTTCAATTGCACGCCACAATTCATACGAGTTCATACTACATGAGCTGTCACTTTACCAGTGCTAGCTATAACGTTATCATGACACATTTCTATGGTTCAAAACATGGATTTTGAAAAGAACCCTGCATCTTAATTGAGTACTTTACAATCACAATCCGAGAGCTTATTATAAGTTTGCAATATTTAACACAGCAGAGCAAGGACATAGAAAAGAGCCGAGAAAGCAGTTGAAACCCCGCCAAAAGATTCACAGGTGAAGCTCGACCTGAAGCAGCTGGCCGCGACGTCGTTAAAAGATGCCCATCCATAGACAAATATCACCTATCTCTCCACTAGTCCAATACTTACTCTGCATGCATATCCGGTATGGCTCTTAAATCCTTTCCTATTATCCTAAGGGCACGTCTTCCCTACCATTACAGTGCCCCCCGGTCTACTCCTTGATATGCAATGGGCTCTGTAGCACCATGAAACATGAGGCTACAGGGGCTAGTGCGAATCTTGGGGTTCATTCGATTAATCGAGTATAGTGAAACCACGCTGGGATAGGTGCAATTCATTAATTCATACTTTACTTCATAAGTTTGGAAAATTCGTCTGCTCAACAACGTAAATAACAAAATGAAAGTTTAATTTTATGTGTGTTACGCAATAACCCCGATGTTCTTTTTAGAAAAAAAATAATGTAGCAAAATATTCTCTTTTCTGAGGAAATTATTGACTTATACAAGGTGACCTAATTGAAATGAATGTTTCGACCACAGAAATGTTATCTATGGTTTCGACTCTGGCTTTGACATGCATTTGAACTCGTTAGTCACGGTTTTCTGGGATTTAAATTGAGGCGTTGTTTGAATACTTCAATGTTGTCTCATGTTGTTGGGGACTTTCCAAATTGGTTTTTATTCAACACGTTGCGCACTACAAAATATCGACTATGTAAGTAGATACTTACATAGTCGATATTTTGTAGTGTATATGTAGCGCGGATACTTACAAACTAAGTAAGTAAGTATCCGCGCTACTAGTATATACGAGTACCTATACAATGTCAGGACATCAACCGTCGGACAATAGTCCGCAGTCTTCTACTCCCTTAGCAGGAAATCCGCAGCTTCGGCCGAACCTTACGGACATAAGATTAGTTCGGGCCCGAACTAAGAATGAAATACAACATGATTTGACAGTTGTCCCTACTTCTGAATAAGTATTTTTGCCCATCCGAATAATTGAAATTGACGCTTCCTTTGACAGATCAACTACTTTCGGACGAGCCAGTCTTCGTCATTTGTCATCTTCGTTGACAAGAGAGTAGCCCCAGACAGAACACCCGCCCGGACAGAGTTTCTCATCCTCCATAGAAAAAGGGAGGACTCCTTTTACTATAAAGGATGAGAAACTATACGCCCTGTTCCGTATACCTCTATACATACTACCACTCTATCAGCCACACTATCACTTTCTCCTTAAGTTCTAAGCTAACTCCTATGGGACAGCTTACCCCACTAATGAAGATAGCATTACAATAACATGTCCTGTGTCCATTAGTGCACTTACTGTGTTAAACAAGCCGTGGGTGGTGACAGCAGCTGAACTCAGCGTTGTTATTATGAACACTCCATAGACACAAGCAGAAGTTTTATTTGGTATAACGAAGATGGACGCACGTGCGAGCGATCACAGATCACACATGACAGGTTGTCATAAACGGGCATCTATTCATAATCTGTGGGGTAACTGCGCAACACACAATCAGTAGCAATGACTTTCATTTTAACAGTTCAACAACATTCATTACGTTTCTTACGTTGTTGAGCAGACACAATTTTCGAATATATGAAGCAATGGATTAGCAATATCCTTCAAAATCATTCAGATGATGATTGGACGTGGATTACGCAGTTAGAGTGCAGGACATTCGGCTCCTATGCCTTTGGATTTATTATTTGGATGTTTTTTGCTGCGCTGGAAGATCTGCTCGTTTTCCATTCTCTTGACTTAGTTCCTTCACAACGCCAATTTTATCCAGCATTTCTAGAAAAAGAAATATACAAAATATTTATTTGCATAAAACCTAGTATATACCATGTTTTAAAGTTGTAATTGTTGTACAGAGCATACATATGCACATGCATTTATGCTTAGCTGGTAGGGTCTGGTAAACTGATTCATCATCATTTCAGCTGAAAGATGTCGACTGCTGGACGTAAGCCTCCCCCAAGTACCGCCACCTCGACCGGTTAATGTGGCAAGCACAGAACCGGTCGAAGCATCAATCATATATCCAAATTCATCTTTCATTCAGCATCTTGTTCACGTGCAGATTGTTTTTTCTCTGGAATGGAAAGTAGACTTTCTGAAACTCCGCTGTTTGTTGTTCTACTAAGTTACATAGTGATTTAATTTGATACGTCGGAAACTTGGCGCCGGTCTGCCCTCGATAGGTTAATATCATACAGATAAAAGGGACAATTAGAATGTATGAGAAAGTTAGAATACTTTGTAACTCGCTGAATAGGTGCTGTAGTAGTTAGTTTCAGGAGATTTCAAGGTAAAATTCGGTATACATTTCAATTGAGTTAGCCTTTTATGCAGCTGAATGCATAATACACGAGCCTCCTCTCGGTGAGAGGGAGTCGGCCGTCTTCCACCGCGCAGACCCAGTGCGGGTTGGTAGATGTCACATGTGTTCGAATTTTTGGTTCTAGGACATGCCGGTTGCCTCACGATGTTTGACCTCTTCGTTTTGAAAGCAGTGGTGATGAAATAATTTACACAAAGTAAAGTGCCTGCTTGGGTTCGAAGCCACGACCACAACACGTCAGTCGCGGCCGTAACCACTGGGCCAGCACTGCTCTTATATACATATGTATCTGTTATATTAGTTTAGAGTCCGAGCCAATAAAGTTTGGTATTGCGTTATCTACGTTGTTGAGCAGACGAATTTTTCGAACATACGAAGTAATGGATTAGCAATATCCTTCTAAATTGTTCAAATTGACAGTTCAACAACATTCATTACGTTATGTACGTTATTAAGCAGACCAATTTTTCGTACAAATGAAGCAATGGATTAGCAATATCCTTCTTAATGATTCAAATTGTGATTGATATTAGCGTGTTGTATAGCGCCATCTCTCTCGTATTGGAATGACGTCATTAATGGCCCCAGACGTCAGCAAGCAATTGTGCTGTGAAAAACCCAAATCACGCATGATTTTCTGAGTAATCAGTACAATTGAGACGAAGATAGTATGATAATTAAGATGACACATCATACGATGAGTGTCAACCAGGTTAATCACCTTAGAAAACACTAGCAAATAAAGGAGATAAAAAACCAAAGTCATTTGAAAGTAGGTATGGTAATTTCCTGCAGCTCCAATTAATTCCAGTTTGTTCATTTGATATTTTAGATGGTAAACTTGTTTCAAATGTGATTTGGTCGCCAAACTGGATTAACTACATTTACGCTGTTGTCATACTGTTTTATTGCTGTTAAAATCGAATTAAAGAGAGCATTGGGTAGTTTTTGAATCACATTATTTTTCATCATCTCCCTAGTCTTTTCCCATCGCTGTTGGGGTCGGCTTCCAGCCTTATCGGATGCAGCTCAGTACCAATGTTTAACATGGAGTCACTACCTACCTGACTTCCACATCCAGTTACCGACGGGGTAATTGCGTAACACGCTAACAGTACCCATGACTTTCATTTTGACAGTTCCACAACATTCATTGCGTTATTTACGTTGTTGAACAGACATTTTTTTCGAACATATGAAGCAACAGCACATTAGCAATATCAATGCAATTAAGTCGGGTGCTGGTAAAGCTTTAGTTTCCTATGACAGCGGTGGCCGCCACATAACGGCTGCCATGAAAATGATTGCAGCTGGGCTTGACTTTCCGGTGTCAAAAAACACTCTGGGGAAACACCAACTTACTTTTATAAAAAAAATCTGTGACGTGATTCGATGGTAAATTGCAGAAGTTATTTGAGATTCTTACACGCTACCTCTCGGTAAGACTGGTGGTCTGAAGATTTTAAAGCTTTTGACTACCCGTAACAACTGTCAAAAATCTGACAACATCGAATGTCCTAGTCTCAAGAATTGTTTTCCCGCTTATTTACCGCACTACAACAGTTGCATGTTGTTTCTGTAAATAAAGCGGAAATGAATAGAAGTCTACTGACTAGTAATAAATAATCTCCGTACAATTTCCTTGCTTGCCTGGCTGGGAGAAAATTTAGTTATGGCGTAAAATGTGTTTTCCTGCGCGTTTGGAAACCTTCGACAGTTCTATAATATTGCAGACATTTCCATTACTTATAGGGTTACATCAGGGTGGCTGGGACATCGACGCGCAAGCTATTATCAAGGATTCAGTACATGTTTTTGAACGAAACCCAGCGTTGAAATTGTTAATCCGTAATTAAAAAAAAAAAAAAATGCCGTTTAATACATTTTGACCGCGTAGATGCTGCAATATTCTATGAAACAGCCAATTCTATTTTGATAACCGATGAAAAATTTCTACGCTACGGGGCCTAGAATAATGCTTCAGCACATTATTCTAGACCCCCTAGCGTACAGTTCAGACATTCAGATAAAAGTTCAGTGGCACTCAACCTCTTGTCTCGGCCGGATAGCGTGGATATTAAAATTTTTCGCTTGATGATCAAAAGCAATTGAACTTAGGGTTTTCAATCCTTTAACGACATACTGACACAGTACTCCAATATTCTTTTCTATTTTCTCCTTCTTTCCTTTATTTCAGCATACTTAAGATAAACTAACTGGACTCAATCTCTTTTGTTACAGAGCACAGGCATATTCTGCACATTTTTCCTCGCGCAAGCCATCAAGGTGAAACGCCGACAATCCATCAGGAACTCGACGACCATTAGAGAGTCGACTTACGCGAATCCTGACGACACGCTACTCGCCTCACCCACTGCCCCAGCTCCTACCCTGCCTAAGTATTAGTAGAATAAGCCAAGAAAATATGGTGTAGATAGATACATGACATACGTGCACAAATTATGATGAAGGGCACTTGAAAAGTTGATGTTGATTCATGGCCGATCCGAACTTTGCGCAGAAGGCTGCGCAATAATAAATAAATTAGGAACCACATAGAGACTTTAGCCGTTGAGGCGAGTATGAGCCTATGTTCAGACCGGCCAGACTTCATCGGCCGTATTGTACGTAATTACTTTACGTATTAGTGGAATGCGTCATAAATGTGTCTAGTAATTAGGTTTTAATTATGCCTACGTATATTTACAAAGAATATCATAGATGAAATAAGTAAGAATTTTAAGTCAGTTCAAAGACTACGTTTGAAGGTTATCGCAGACAGGCGGAACGCGAATCTAGTAGAACAATTTATTATGATTAACAATTTATTTGTACACACGGCGACACATCAAGCTATACGTTTCCAGTTTTAGCTGACCTCGCATTGTGTAGGTTTATCGTACAATCAGAAGTCAGCTTATACTGGTTATGTATAGCTTGATGTGTAGCCGTGCGTACAGTCCGATTCAAACTTTATGGCGGATCTGAAGCACGCTACTCGCTGCGCAGTACCTCACCCCTCACCCCCGCTAACACATGAATTTGTTACTGCGCAGCGACTTGCCTCGTTTTCCGAGCCGCCATAAAGTTTGAACCGGGATGTATGAAATTTTCATTAAAAAAAAATCTACTGGAGTCATGTCGCGCGCTGTCTGCGCTAAACCTTCAAACGTAGTCTTTGAATAACATAAAAATGCAATCTTTTAGTATACAACTATATTGTTTGATACAACACCTTAGGCCTTTTTATAGATTTATTTATTGACTGGCAGTTAATAGTTGGAGAGCTTTAGTTACAGCTCGATGCAATTTTTATGGCGGCTCGGAACTTGAGGCGAGTCGCTGCGCAGTAACAAATTCACGAGACAGCAGGGGTGAGGGGTGAGGTACTGCGCAGCAAGTACCGCACTTCAGAGCCGACATAAAGTTTGAAGCTGTACTAAAATAATTATATTATAGTATGTAGAAAGGTTTATTTAGAATAAATTTAAAAACGTATTATATTGTTCTTGCCACAAAGTTTTCATTAACCGTAGCAATAATTTATTGTAGACCAACAGTCCCCGCGGTTTCACCCGCATACGTTTCGATCCCGTGGGAATATCGGGATAAAAAATCCTATGTGTTAATCCTGGTTATGAACTATCTATGTGCCAAATTTCATCCAAATTCGTGCAGCAGTTTTTTCGTGAAAGAGGCAAGCATTCATTTATCCTCACAAACTTTGGCGTTTATAATATTAGTAGGAGTAGGCCAAACTTCTTAAAATATTACAGGAAAGCCCCGCCCGTTACTATCATTACCATTAAATATTGATTAAAATAATGACTGTACCACAATCTATCAATAGTTAATTTGTGTTTCCCATTGCTGTTAGCACTGTATATTTATAAAATGGCTGCAGCTATACCTACATAATTATTTTGTAACAATAACACCTTTGTTTCAAGACTTAATAGTAAACATAACGTAAATCATCGTAGGCTTAAAGGCTCCTGCAGACAGGCGCGACATGGGTTTAACCGCGTGACATACATAAAATGCCAATTTATCACAATGCCTTTCATTTTGACAGTTCAGTACTTTCATTGGGTTATGTCGCAAACCATGCTCCACCTCCTATCCTGCCCTCTGTGTCCCAATACATGTAGTCAAAGTAACCTCTGCGCTACCACTGACGACGCCATGGAAGTGGCAAAGTTCTGGGCCAAAAAGATATAAAATTCAGTCGTGCCCGCGACACGAAGACTAAGAAGATTGGGTTAACCAGATGATTTTTTTAAATCTATGAATCAATGGAGAGGAATTTCCTTCAAAACCCTCGACTTGGGATTGAAGGTGTGTTACGCAATTAGGGTGCTGGTCCACCACAGACGCGTCTCGTGCCGTCGCGTCACGCCTGTCTGCGGGAGCCTTAAATAAGTCTTACGAAAATATGACGGAAGCAAACACTAAATCCATTGTTGGTCTAACGGTGTTTTTAATTAAGTCTATGAGTTTTGGTTACACGTAGTTTGAACACTTATGATCAGTACAAATTAGGCCTGTTTTGCAATTAAGGGGTAATTAACCTTGGCGATGGGGGCTCTGCATTACTGATAGTCGGTCTTTGACGTGAGGTTTTATCGGGGTCTTTCAAAATGACGATGATGTCAATAGCGAATGAATAAAAGAAAGAAAGAAATACGTTTATTTGCGGTAAACATGACGCAGGGAAAGAACACAAAAACAAAAAGAACAAGTTGGGAAAATATGCGTTACATAAACGCAAAACGAACATTGCTCAGCATAATGCTACGTCCCTAGGCGAGACAGAACCGCAGTTCTGGCTTTCAGCAGTGAACTGGGGTATTTTCTACCAAAACAACTAAAGCTTCCATTTCAAAACAGAAAGTTGGTAGTGGTTGAAAAAGTTGTTCAGTTATACTCTTTTGGCAGGCGGCCCGACATCCGTACCAAAAGGTTGAGAAACATTGACTCTAAGGCTCCGTAAGGGCAAAATGGTCTCCTTAAAACACAATCAGCCTATAATGTTCCCACTGGCTGAGACACAGGCCTCCTCTGTGAGAGAAACCATAATCCACCATGCGGGCCCAGTGCGGGTTGGTGGATTATCAAATTATGGTCTTCATACATGCAAATTCCGTCCAATGTAGTTACCAAACGTTGTTATTTCGTTGTTATTTTTTGTTTCGTAAAGTTCTTAAAGGTGTCCCAAATGCACCCTAACTTCATGGGCTATGAGTTTAAGGATTTTATAAAAACGGAATGTTAATTACTGTCTATGGGTCCAACAAATATTGCTCTTTAGATATCTAATGCAAGTTTACGAATGTTTT
Source organism: Apamea monoglypha (assembly GCA_911387795.2). Lineage (NCBI taxonomy): Eukaryota > Metazoa > Arthropoda > Insecta > Lepidoptera > Noctuidae > Apamea > Apamea monoglypha. The sequence goes on from OU426924.1 coordinate 17,027,646, forward strand.
TAGTATTTTTTTGTTCTTCCTGTTGCTTCCAATTCCTACCTCTTGCTCTAATCATAGTAATTTTATTTTTTTAATATATCTTTTAAATCAAATACCATTTTTTTATAAATTTCCTTCCACATTTATCCTTAGTCTTGTACAGACGCCAGCACATCAAGCTACTACTATTTGTCAAATTTCTTTAAGAGATTTTCAACTTTATCGTTAAAGCATTAAGGTTGAAGGTTGATTAGGAAAATTTGACAGTTTCGGGTAGCTTGACCTGCTGGCGTCTGTACGTAAGCAAAGTTCATATTAGTAGTATCTACGGTTGAAAGCTATTCAATTGTTTTCTGTGTCTGTGACGAATAGGATGACGACGATTCCAATGACGTCACGGAAGATTTTAAATTATCTATAGAGTCGACTGTTATGTACTTATGACTTTATGAGAATCATGACCACAGTAAAGTAAGTACCGGAGTAACCCGAGATTTCAAAGCGGGTCCTTTCGGACGTTTATACGAAAGAGTAATACTGCTAACTTTAGTATACTGGTAATTGAGCGATTATTAGGTAAATAAACAGTGCCTTTTTGTTCTTCATGTTGCACTATATTTTATATATTTTTTTTTTTATTGACTTTGGTTTATTTTTTACCAACTCTAGGCTAAAAAAACAAAAAATGATCGGTTTTTGTTTAAAATATGTATTTACGACTTCTTTCTTCATAGTATGTGGTTAAAACATGCAAGGTAAGATTAATGTGGATGTGGATTAGAAAATAGTAAAGGAATTTACATCCCTGGCTATCTACTTTGTTGGGAGACTACAATATTTTGTAGTGTAAATGTTATACATTAGGTAAACTTAGGATAATGCAGCTATATTTTCAATGCAGTTTCGTCATCGTCAAAATCTATATCTGAGCACCGTAAGGACTATTCCTGTTTGCAGCGCATATTTTATTAGTCGACCTAAAAAGGATCCTCTTTTGTTTTACTTACGGACGCAGCTTTGGTCATCATGTGCACGGGATTTTGTTTTCAAAATGGTCAGATAATAGGTTTTGGCGTGGTACCTATAAAGACTATAATAGCAATAATGAACAAGTTCCACAAAAGTATTGTCTTATTCTTCATTTATTTTATATCCTGATTATTTCATTAATGAGCAATATGTGTAAGTGCCTATTCGAATATTCGGCTTTAGAAAAAATATTTATTTAAAAATTTATAAAAAAAAAGTTTTAAAATATCCAGTTCATTCGATATTAATTTAAATTGTGAGTACCTAGTGTTAATTGAAATTTAAATTCTAATGTAACTCCAGAAAATCAATATTAATATAACTAACTAGTTTTCCTCAACGTTTATAGTAGGTACAAACGCCAGCAGGTCAAGCTACCTGAAACTGTCAAATTTTCCCAATCAACCTTGAATCGTAATGCCCTAGCGAAAAAGTTGAAATCTATTAAAAAAAATTGACAGTTTGTAGTAGCTTGATGTACTGGTGTCTGTACTTCCCAGTCTGTATATTCTGTAGATTTTAAACAAAACATGGTAAAAGTGCAAGTCAATCTAGCTTCGTAAATGGACGTGTTATCCTTTCACGTTTGCTCATGTTAGTCTACCGTCTGACTAGAAAATAACTCCAACTGCAAAACGAAAATATTTTCCGCAATTTTCGATTTTCCAAGGTTGTGTAATAAAATCTTACAAAGGCACAAACAATATGTCCTGACGTCATTATTCTGTGTCACTGGACATATGAATCAAAGGCTTCGCGCTTGAGTCAGGACCATGGATATAAGAAAAAAGATTTCTGTGGTCAGGACTGTCTTTTGTTAGTCACACTAATATCGCTCTACGAAAATGATGGATACGCGCACACGCAATAAAACAGTCTCATACTTAGTGAACCTAATCTAAAAACTACAATATAGTAAAAAGTATCTATTGAGTAGAACACAAAATGTTTGTGACTCCTTGAGTCAACTCACAACAGTCAGTCTCATGATCTCGATTGCGTTTGAAACTTTTTGAGTTAGTCTTGAAAACTTGAAATTGTATTTAATTTCTGAAAATCTGTGTCTTTATTAAAAGCATTTTTCAAAAAAATATTTATAATGTATACGTTAGGGCTGATTTTTCAATCGTCAGATAACTTTTATCTAAGGAATAAATGTGACAGATAATTGTATCTGGCGATTGAAAGATCAGCCCTGAATAGAAATGTAGAAAGAATAGGTAGGTCTAGCCTCGATCAGGGCTCTATGAACTTCACTTTGATGAGTCAGCAAATACTATAAAAACCTTACCAAAAGCAACTAGTGAAGTAAATTTGACAGCTGAAACGTCAAAAAATCCAAGATGGCGTGTTCTTAAGATGATTGCATTGTAAGTAGGTAGAGTTTAAGGCTTTATTAAGAGGTTTATTACCTATTAAATATATAAATATTTATAATAGCTTTAGAATAGTGATTGTGTGGGTTGTGTGCATTAAATAAATGTGATTTATTCTACCCGAAACCTAGTACCTACTGACGAATTTGATGTAGCTAATAGTTATGAAGATATTGTATTGATTTTTGTACGTTTTAATACCAATAAATGAACCAGTATTTATTTTGTTGTTTTACTACAATTTCCTTATATTTTATGACAGCTATGCCTAAGAAGTGAGACTGATGACTGCACCAGAGGAAAAATTGCAGGAAAATGAAGTAGTAGGTATAACTATGTACAATGTTATAAGACATGTCCTACCAAAAACCTGCAAAGAAAAAAGACGTTTTTATTATTATGTTATTTGGAAGTTTTGTGACCGCTAGACATTTAGCAATTTGAATAAATATACTTACCTTACATACTAATATATTATAGATATATACTTACATAAATATACGTAAAGACCATCTTATTATACGAAGACTCCTTCGTGCGTCGGAAAGCACGTTAAGCCGTTGGTCCCGGCTGTCATTCATTCTTTTGACAGTCGTTACGGGTGGTCAGAAGCCCGAAACTCTAATAACCAAGGGGTATCGTATTACCCAGTAACTGGGTTGTGGAGGTCAGATAGGTAGTCGCTCCATGTAAAATACTGGTATTCAGCTGCATCCGGTTAGACTGGACGCCGACTCCAACATAGTTGTGAAAAGACTAGGCAGATGATGATGAAATATACGTAAATAATAAAAAATGCTTCCACTTAATAATATGGAAGTGAAAATTCCATATTCCTTCTTATTTTGAGCTAGCTGCGCCCCGCGGATTCGCCCGCATAAGTTTCGATCCCGTGGGAATATCGGGATAAAAATTATCCTATGTGTTTAATCCTGGTTATAAACTATCTGTGTATCAAATTTCATCCAAATCCGTTCGGTAGTTTTTGCGTGAAAGAGTAACAAACATCCATCCATCCATCCATACGAACTTTCGCATTTATAATATTAGTAGGATTACCCTTTTAGATACCTACTTAACGATTTTCTGCTAAAAAAATTCAGCAAAAACTATACCTAAAACCTTCAAGTATTAATTCTCATCTCCACGCAGATAGGTACAACCGAAGGGCGTAAAGACGTAGTATTGGAAAGTGTTCGCGAGTTCTTTAGAAACTTTCTCCCTTCGCTGCTTGTTTATGGTCAGGGCACGGAGCCTCCACTTTTTGCTAAGTCGAATGGCGAATCGAAAGCGAAATAACTACATGTCTAGGTACCCGATTGGTATTCGTAATTGTTAGCGACGATACGTAAAGCATAACATAGTTATTTTATAAGTGTATTTTATAAGTGTGTAGAATATTTTAGAAAGTAGCGTAAATGTTAAAGCTTCACATTTATCGCACCAGACGGCGCCACATGTACCATCATGCGGCGTAACCTTAAGTGCCAGGCAACTTTACCGTAACGAGAGCCGTTGTATAATATTGTAATTTTTAAGGTCTAAAGTAAGGTTTCTCGATACGGTCTTGTAGTAACGATACATAAGTGAACATAGTTGTCTTATAAGTTTTTAGAATATGCTAAGTTTAGATTATGGAAAGTAGCGTAAATGTTAAGCCTCATATTTATCGCACCAGAGGGCGCCACATGTACCGTCTTGTGGCGTGACCTTAAGTACCGGGCAACGTTACCGTAACGAGAGCCGTTGTGTAATATTGTAATTTTTAAGGTTTAAAATAAGGGCTCTCGATACGGTTTTAGGTTTAATTAAAATAAGTGAAACATTGTGAGGAATGTCAAACCACGAAAAAACGCCCAAGTGAATTTTCGATAAAAACAAAAACTTCAGTGCCGTGTGCAAACCACACGCGGTCTGATGGAGAAAAAATAATCGAACCGGATTGGTCGAGAGAAAGGCCGCGTGTAAATTCCACGCATCTGATTGGTTGGAGCCGTCTATAAAAGACGGGCATTTTTCCGTGGTGAGGCATTCCAAATCCAGCGGCACCCGAAGAAACAAGAAAAATAAAGAAGAAACTCTCACTCTGAAGAAGTGTTTTTATTACTGTACTACGCCCACCGACCACGCATCTCCTCAAGAATATCTCGCCAGCGAGCCCGCTCCACATTTAAGTTAGTCGACGGTCGGTCAATCGTCAATAGTGGTCCTTCGTAAGCCGGATCGGGTTCAAGAAACTGAGAAGATGCCTACTACAAGGTCAGGATCGGCGCAGTCAAAAACTACGAGTGAAAGTACTACGGACTGGAGCATGAATACGCCGAGCGATTCTACGAGCACGTCGGCTACAAACGCGTCAATTACAAGCCGATCGACGCTCACAAAAAGATCGCCGCCGCCCACCGTACAAGGACGCCAGCCACCCACACAACTTTCTAAGGAGGCTGCCAGAGAGGAATCAACACAGGGGGAGGCAACATACACCGCCCCCCCGACCCGCACCATTGAAGTTGAATCGTCGGATCCCGCACAACAAGAAGAAAGTTTTCCAATGCCGCAGAATATGGATAGAAGCGTTGTAAGATCACGCCCTATCCATAGTAGTGAGCCAACGTCAAGAGAAGAAAGCCTGCAGCCGCCTCAACCTAAGAAGTCGACCCGCGATATAGACACACGGTCCGTCCGCTCGTCGCATAGAAAGAAAGCGGAGGCACAAGCAAAAATGACGTTGGCACTAAGGGAATTAGAGTTGGCGGAAGCACGATCAAGAGTGGCTCAAGCTGAACTAGAACTTTTAGCTGCAGACTCAGAAGAAGAAGATGGTGCCGGAGAAGAGCTGTACGAACGAACTCAAGAAGTTGAGAAGTGGTTCGTCCAAACCGGGGTCAGGCCTAATAAGGATCAGAGGCCGATCGAAGCTGAAGAAAAGAAGAGTGACATCCAAGAACTGGCTTCAGTCATACTCAAGCTATCAGAGAGGTCGCGTGACATCGTTTCACCAAAGCATCTCGACCTCCCTAACTTCAACGGGGCCTGCGAGGAATGGTTGGCCTTCAAGAGATCGTACGAAGATATGGCCGCTTCCTTCAGCAACACGCAGAACCTAGCTCGCCTTCGAAGAGCGATCCAAGGGAAAGCGAGAGAAGCCGTCCAAAGCTTGCTGTTCACCGCGGAAGACCCACATGAAGTAATGAAAGGACTGGAGTCAAGATTTGGAAGACCTGGAGCATTGGCATTATCGGAATTAGAGAAGCTGAAGAACCTGTCAAAAGTCGGCGAGAACCCAAGCGACATATGTGTATTCGCTAGTAAAGTAAAGAACGCCGTCGAGACAATCAAAGCTTTGAAGAAACCACAATACCTCAGTTCTCCTGAAACACTAAAAGCCATAGTGGACAAGATGCCCACGTCTATGAAGTTCCGTTGGTTCGCCTACCACAGAAACAGAAGAGATGAAGACATTCAAGAATTATTAGTCGTCGAAGCATTTCTGGAAACAGAAGCCGACATGTGCGGAGACTTTGCTCCACCTGAAGCGCCTTCGGAGCAAAAGAAGGTAATAAGAAAACCCGTACACACAGTACAAGAAGCGTCTCAAGAGAAATATAAGAAGACATGTCCGATTTGCGAAGAAGAACATTTTGCTATAGAATGCAAGAAGTTCAAAGAAGCTAACATAGATAACAAATGGGACATGATCAAGAAGGCGAAGGTATGTTTCAAGTGTCTTCGATTCAAGCACTCAAGAATCAACTGTAAAGCCCCAGTCTGCAAGCAGTGTAAAAGATGGCATCATACTATGTTACACTCCGACAAACCACCAGTGCCAGCAGAGAAAGAAACGAACAAGGAAGGCGCGTCAGAAGAGAAGGTTGCCTCAATCCACAACGCAAGAGGGGAAGAGAAGGCATACCTGAAAATAATCCCAGTGGACCTTTATGGGCCAAAGGGCCAAGTTCGCGTGCTAGCATTGTTGGATGAAGGATCGACGGTCACACTCTTAGACGCGTCAATAGCTGAGAAGATCGGGGCCGAAGGGAATCAAGAAAGGCTTACAATCGAAACAGTCGGTGGAAAGGTGTTAAGGAAAGATAGTTCACAGAAGATTGAGCTAAAGATAAAAGGGGCTCACAGAAAAGAAAAGAAGACTATCACGGCGAGAACCATCGATGACCTGAGGCTGTCTGAACAAAGCATAAATAAGGATACCGTGAAGAATTGTCAGCATCTAAAGGCAATTGAAGGACAACTTCTCTACGTTGCGGAGAGACCCAAACTGTTGATAGGCCAAGACAACTGGGGACTCATAGTAACAAGAAGACTTAAGAAAGGCAAGCCATCCGATCCTGTAGCCTCCCTCACCAACCTAGGGTGGGTGTTACACGGATGCGAAACAGGAGCGAATGCCCTAGTGAACTTCACACACTACAGCAGACCCACAGCCGATGAAGAAAATATAAACGAAATCGTCCGAGAACATTTCCAATTGGAATCTCTAGGCATTCAGAATCGCTCACCGACAAATGACAGCGATAGAAGAGCGTTAGAAATCCTTGAGAAAACGACAAAGAAACTGCCAAGCGGTCAATTTGAGACAGGACTCTTGTGGAAGAAAGAAGACGAGACACTGCCCAACAACTACAACCAAGCAATCCGACGCCTATTCAACATTGAGAAGAAGTTGGATAAAGACGAGGAAGCAAAAGAAAGCTATGAGAAACAGATCCAAGGCCTAATCGAAAAGGGATACGCAGAGAAGGCGCCGGAAACCTCGAGCGAAGGAAGAACATTTTACTTACCCCACTTCGCCGTCGTGCATCCAATTAAGAAAAAACTGAGAATAGTGTTCGACGCTGCCGCCAAGTTTGAAGGGAAGAGCCTCAACGACGTCTTGTTATCCGGTCCAGACTTACTGCAATCGCTATTTGGCGTACTGCTACGCTTCAGAGAAGGACCCGTTGCTGTTATGGCCGACATCCAAGATATGTTCCTTCGAATCAAAGTTGGAGAAACCGACCGTGACAGTCTCAGGTTCCTGTGGCGTGGAAGTCGAAGAGCGGGCAAGCCCGAAGAATATAGGATGTCGTCAATCATCTTTGGAGCAGCATCATCACCGGCAACAGCGATATATGTGATGAACAAGAACGCGGAAGGTTTCAAGAAAACTCATCCCGAAGCGGTGAACGCAATAAACAGAAATCACTACATGGACGATTATCTGCAAAGTTTTGCGTCTACGGCCGAAGCAAAGAAGGTATCAAAGGAAGTAAAAGAGATTCACGCGAGAGCTCACTTTCATCTAAAGGGTTGGGCCAGTAATGATTCAGAGGTACTGTCAGAAGTAGATGACACCAATAAAGAAGATTCCTTGCAACTAACAAAGGAAGAGAAAACTCTGGGGCTAAGATGGCTAGTAAAGGAAGATATGTTGGCCTTCAATGTTGGACTGCGTAACACATCGAAAGACCTGTTAGATGGTAAGAGGTCTCCAACGAAGAGAGAAGTTACAAGCGCTGTGATGTCTACTTTCGATCCCATGGGTTTTGCCACGCCAGTCTTGATACAAGGAAAGAAATTAATTCAAGATATCTGGCGAACGAAAATAGACTGGGATGAAGTCATTAATGAACCACAAAAGGAAGCCTGGCTGAAGTACCTGCAAGAGGTGTCGGCGTTAACGACACTGAAGATCCCAAGGTGCGTCTCACCTCGCGGTAGAAAAGGACAACTACATACGTTCACCGACGCGAGCGAAGAAGCCTACGCGGCGGTAGTCTATTGGAGGACGGTCGCACCTGGAGGAAGTGTTCATATCTCCATGATCGCCGGCAAGGCAAGAGTGACACCAACGAAGCCAGTATCAATCCCAAGGTTAGAGCTTCAGGCAGCCCTTCTTGGTAGCAGGCTAGCAGCCGCGATTGAAGAAGAAATGGGGCTCGAAATATCAACGAAAACCTACTGGACGGACTCTAGTACAGTGCTACAGTGGATAAAAGCGGAACCAAGGAAGTTCAAAACCTTCGTGGCAAATCGTTTGGCAGAAATCGAAGAGAAGTGTAAGCCGGAAGACTGGAGATGGGTACCAACCAAGGAGAATCCAGCAGACGACGCCACGAGGGGAACCCCTATTGAATTCGATCACAACGCCAGATGGTTTAAAGGTCCGAGCTTTCTCCGTCGGCCAATAGAAGAATGGCCGCTTCGAAACTTCAAACCAGAGGGTGTCCTGTTGGAAGAAAAGACCAAGCAAAAGGTGACGGTAGTAAAGGCCGCGGTAGAAACCCTTTTCAATCCGGAGAGGTTTTCAAGCTGGGAGCGACTATTGCGCACTGCAGCCAGAGTGGTCGCCTTCACACGCCTGTTGTTGAAAAGGACCCGTAAGGCAGCCACAGCCGCCGTACGCCGGGGAGACGAGCCCTGGAGACCCCAAAGAAGACCGCAGAAGGAAAAGTCACGAATCTCGAATCAATCGACCAACAAGGAAAGGAAAAGATTTTACCTGCCTCTGGAAGAGGAACATTTAAAGAAGGCCGAAGAGATATTAATAAAGATGAGTCAGAACGATAGCTTCGCGATGGAAATAAAGAATCTGAAGGCAGAAAAACCTTTGGAAAACGCAAGCCGGTTAAAGAAGATCGACGTCTACATAGGGGACGATGGGATTGTCAAGCTAAGGAGCAGGACAATGAAGTTTCGCGATGAGAGCGAAAGAAAGATGAATCCTATCATCCTAGATGGGAAACAGGAAATTGCACGCCTCATCATACAACATTACCATAAGAAATTCCTTCACGGGAATACCGGCACAGTAATGAACGAGATCCGACAGAAATTTTGGATTCTGGGCCTAAGAGCGGCCTTAAAGGCAGTCGCGCACAAGTGTCAATGGTGCAAGACCAAGAAGAGATTGCCAGAGATACCTCCGATGGGAGACCTACCAAGCGAGAGGCTGCAACACAATCAGTTCCCATTCACTCACACAGCCGTGGATTACTTTGGGCCGATGCAAGTCACTATCGGGAGAAGAGTTGAAAAGCGTTGGGGAGCGTTATTCACCTGTCTCACCACAAGAGCCGTACATCTAGAGTTGGCACCCTCTCTCAGTACCAGCTCAATGATTATGGCACTTCGGCGAATGGCAGCTAGAAGAGGAACGCCGAAAACTATATTTAGTGACAATGGAACTAATTTCGTCGGAGCCAGAAAAGAGCTGGAAGAGGCCGCACAAGAGAAGGGCATCAAGTGGAAATTCATTCCCCCAGGGTGCCCGAATATGGGAGGCGCCTGGGAGAGACTTGTGCGAACAGTCAAGACAGCGTTGACAGTGGTTCTCAACGAAAGAAGCCCACCCGAAGAAGTACTTCATACACTAATGACCGAGGTTGAACACATAGTCAATTCGAGGCCTCTCACTCCAGTTAGTATGGACCCCGAAGACGAAGAAAGCCTGACACCAAACCACTTCCTACTGGGGAGATCGTGTGGGGCAATGACACCGGGAGAATTCGACGACAGAGTACTGATCGGGAAGGCGAATTGGAGAACGGCCCAGAGACTAGCAGATCACTTCTGGAAGCGATGGATCAAAGAGTACTTACCTCTCCTAATGCCAAGAAAACTTAAAGGGAGAGAAACTAACGACCCAAGGGAAGGAGATATCGTGCTAATAGTGGACGCTGCGCTACCACGAAACTCATGGCCTCGCGGAGAAGTCATTAGGACATACCCCGGACCAGACGGGAGAACCAGAGTGCTAGACGTGCGGACATTGGGAGGAATACTTCGCCGTCCAACTCGGCGGGTCGTCGTGCTGGTTCCTGCGGCATCGTCGCGTCAAGAAGATGATGTGCTGCGCACCGTGGGGGAGAATGTTAGCGACGATACGTAAAGCATAACATAGTTATTTTATAAGTGTATTTTATAAGTGTGTAGAATATTTTAGAAAGTAGCGTAAATGTTAAAGCTTCACATTTATCGCACCAGACGGCGCCACATGTACCATCATGCGGCGTAACCTTAAGTGCCAGGCAACTTTACCGTAACGAGAGCCGTTGTATAATATTGTAATTTTTAAGGTCTAAAGTAAGGTTTCTCGATACGGTCTTGTAGTAACGATACATAAGTGAACATAGTTGTCTTATAAGTTTTTAGAATATGCTAAGTTTAGATTATGGAAAGTAGCGTAAATGTTAAGCCTCATATTTATCGCACCAGAGGGCGCCACATGTACCGTCTTGTGGCGTGACCTTAAGTACCGGGCAACGTTACCGTAACGAGAGCCGTTGTGTAATATTGTAATTTTTAAGGTTTAAAATAAGGGCTCTCGATACGGTTTTAGGTTTAATTAAAATAAGTGAAACATTGTGAGGAATGTCAAACCACGAAAAAACGCCCAAGTGAATTTTCGATAAAAACAAAAACTTCAGTGCCGTGTGCAAACCACACGCGGTCTGATGGAGAAAAAATAATCGAACCGGATTGGTCGAGAGAAAGGCCGCGTGTAAATTCCACGCATCTGATTGGTTGGAGCCGTCTATAAAAGACGGGCATTTTTCCGTGGTGAGGCATTCCAAATCCAGCGGCACCCGAAGAAACAAGAAAAATAAAGAAGAAACTCTCACTCTGAAGAAGTGTTTTTATTACTGTACTACGCCCACCGACCACGCATCTCCTCAAGAATATCTCGCCAGCGAGCCCGCTCCACATTTAAGTTAGTCGACGGTCGGTCAATCGTCAATAGTAATGTAGACTGTCTGTCGACGAAATTGCGAAAATTAAATTACTGCTTTTTGTAATGGAACCAGTTTTGCATATTTAACCGTTGTCTTGTAAAGCGATGATATTTTTTCCCGCTAAAAATCCGTATTTCTTCAACGGCCACCAATAAGGCAAAGGTATTGAAATTGAGGGCCAATTGGCATAAATGATCGTGGCTGCGCCAAAAACGTATAGTCCATAAAGTTTTGAAAATCTGTCGCGTATGTTTTGATCTCACTTCTTCCAGATTCGTAGTGGTAGGTAATAGTGAAGATGCTGAATATTTTTAAAAATAAACAAAAGAGTTTGTACATTAAGCAAATGTAAAACAATTAGGTACCTACTTATACAAAGACGAAGAACTTCATAAATATGCGAACGGAACGTTAAAATGTTGCATTTGTTGTCAAGTTTAGGAAATCTGAATATTCATCAGGGAATTTTGGTATTGTTTTTCTGCTTTGGAAATGTTTGCATACAATTTTTTTTCTATTCCGGTTTAAAGAATTTTATTTTTCATAGGAACTTACAGTCCGCTTATGACAAAATGACATACAAAGTAATAAGTATGATAATACAGTACAATACTATTCAATTTCCTCCAGAGTATTAGAAGCTACAATGATACATGTTTGCTTATTTTTAAATATATTCACGTTATCGCACTCTTTTATATCGTATTGAACGCCACAAAGGATTGAATAAATGCTGAATTGAAACATAAATGTTTTTATGTTTTTACTAGCTGCGCCCCGCGATTTCACCCTCATAAGTTTCAACCCCGTAGGAATATCGGGATAAAAAGCCTATGTGTTAATCCTGGTTATAAACTATCTGTGTGCCAAATTTCATCCAAATCCGTTCAGTAGTTTTTGCGTGAAAGAGTAACAAACATCCATCCATACAAACTTTCACGTTTATATATATTATTAGTAGGAAAGTAACATAGCATAGGAAGGAAGTCCCATGTAACAGGGAACGAGCCTATTGCCAACAGGGCACTATCCCAAACTCCAGGCTACTAAGAAACGAAGAAGAACGGACTCTGAGAAATTCCAGATGGAAAAACCCTAACACTTTGTCCGGCCAAGGAGTCGAACCCAGGACCTCATTCTTAGCAGCAGCGCTTGCGCCCATTTGACCAACGAGGCAGCCATAATTTAATTTAATAAATAATTAGGTAAGTACCTACCCAACCTACGTCGTAGGTACACGAATAAACTGCTTTTATTTTCATGCAAAATATGGTATTTTGCATGAAAATAAAAGCAGTTTAAAATTTAAACATTTGTCTAATAATAAAATCTTTATGTTCCAGGTATTTATCAACACCCAGTTCTAATGACAAAACCAATGCTCTGCAAAAAAACTACCAGGAGTATATAAGTATTTGTGTACAGACGCCAGCACATCAAGCTACTACAAACTGTCAAATTTCTTTAATAGATTTTCAACTTTATCGCTAAAACATTAAGGTTCGAGGTTGATTGGGAAAATTTGACAGTTTCGGGTAGCTTGACCTGCTGGCGTCTGTACATACCTGCATCAAATATCGGCTTATTAGTTGATTCTCACGAATTTACTCACCCAAAATGTCAACATTCATTGCGTTAAGTATTTACGTTGTTGAGCAGACGAATTTTTCACACAATGCAGCAATGAAGGCAGTGCAATCAATGGTCACTTTTAAATAATGTTATTTTTTCTATAATATTATTTTCACACCACCTGCTCGAAAATGTCAAATTATATGTCAAGCAACCTTAACCTAAAGTGAGTCATTAGTGGCCGGGGGCACAGCCGGTCAATAATGTTGTACTGGATTTCATTATGACCCGCTGGTCAATAATGTGATTTGAATTTGGAATCTCACGTGCTCAGCTAAATTGGCAGTATAGTACTAACAAACATCCTTTGGTACCAGAAAGAGGAAAGCTATTCTCGATACCCTTACTACGCGTGGATGATTTTCTTGATTTCCTACAAAATCATAACGACTGCTTCTTCATATCGTTGCCATGTTTTCGAAGACATAATATTGTAAGAATAATTAGATAACTACGAACCATTTTTTAAAAGGAATGGAATAACATTAAAACTGGCATTAATAATAACAAATACCGTACCGCGCCGTAATACCGTAATAGTAATTGGCTGTAACATTAGTTAATTTATTTTAAGTAAACTGCGCAAAGATTGCTGTGGATTTTGTGAATAAATAAATAAATAATAAAACCTATCTATACTACAGTCGATTTATCACATTTTATCAAAAATACTCTATTTTCACGGGCGTCTCCAATGATGTTCTAAATTCAAAATGCATACAGCCAATCATCCAAAACCATTCTACCGGCCCTGTATAAAGCTTAGTTTACACAAACGCCACTTCCATGAGAGTGATATCAATAGACAATCAATAACACACGACAAAACCGTAGAAGAGACTTTTTTTTTGAAAATCGAATTGTTCGTGTCTTGGCTACTTATTGGTAGACGCAATAAAGGCGCGAACTTTTGGCATTTAAACTTTAAATTTATCAACAAAGTATTATAAAATGTCGAGTGATGAAAGTAATTGTACTCCGGAATTCATTACAACCGAAGCTAATAATATTTCCAATGATTTACTGCCGTACTATGGCTATTATTTTCTCACAGTAGGTGTAAAAAGTAGAGTATCCTCCTCTGGGCTAAAGGTGTCTTTGCCTTGGGCTAGCTTGAATCCCTCGCTGCATTCAGGATTATTGTATTAACTCCCTCGCTTCGCTCGTGAGTTAAACTCTTAACTCCCTCGCTGCGCTCGGGAGTTAAATCCCGAATCCTTCATTGCGCTCGAGATTCAATATGACGCCCGTGACATAAGACACAACTTTAGCCCCTCGGTGCATAATCTACTATTAAAGGTGACTAGCACAAATTGGCACTATGGGACCAATCTGAAAGTATATCCTTTCAAATGAAAGAATTTTGCAAATCAGCTTATAAATAACGGAGTTCTGAGGTAAAAAACATTTTTTTTTATTCAACCGAATTGAGGGCCTCCTCCTTTTTTTGAAGTCGGTTAAAAATGACACTACCACACAGAAGTAGAACAAACAATATTATTTAAAACTGACTATTCGCCCGTTTCGGGCGAGTAAATTCGTGCGAATCGACTAATAAGCCTTAAATATTTTGCATGAAAATTATTCTAAGTAAAGCAGCTCCAAAGCTGCTCCCTAATTGCGTAACACAATATCAATCACAATCTGAATCAATCACAATTTGAAGAATATTGCTAAGCTTTTACTTGATACGTTAGAAAATTTGTCTGCTCAGCAACGTAAATAACGCAATGAATGTTGTTGAACTGTCAAAATGAAAGCCATTGCTACTGTTAGTGTGTTACGCAATTACCCCGCAGGACACGAAGACACGACTCAACAAAATTTGATTAAGTAAGTGTACTTATTTTATTTTAGGACACGGATAAGCGCAAATGAGTTCACAATCACCTAGTTAGTTACCATAACTATTTCTAGAATATGTATTTCTAATTGTCGGTGCACTATTTACATCACCAACCGATAACAGTGCCACAAGGAAAATCCCAAAACACTTCATTTTAGGATTTTCCTTGTGGCACTGTTATCGGTTGGTTTAGGTATCAAAAATTCTTCCGCATCTGATACACAAAACCTGGTTTATTTTAAGGAAAATATATGACGATAATTCGACAGTAAATGAAAATACTGGCAACACTAATCCATCCTAAATGCGTAACACACTGGCGCTGATTCCCTTGTTCACAAACTAAACTAAATTTAAGTCATGTGCATCTTTTTCTTTCTATTTCATTAAGAAAAGGACAGAAGATAAAAATATTAGTTTAGTCCTGTCAAATTAAGTTACGCCATAGACAGCTTAGACGTGATTAAAAACATGGCTACTAAAAATACGTCAATTTACGTCAGGCGTTGACAAATTTGACAGGACTAAACTAATATTATCTTCTGTCCTTTTCCATATAAAATAAAAAGAAAAAGATGCACTGAACTTAAATTTAGTTTAGTTTGTGAACAAGGGAATCGGCGGCACTAGCAATCTCAATCTGAATCATTTTGAAGGATATTGCTAATCCATTGCTTCATATGTTCGAAAAATGCCTCTGCTCAACAACGTAAATAACGCAATAAATGTTGTTGAACTGTCAAAATGAAAGCCATTGCTACCTTCGATCAATAATAGTACTATTATTGATCGGAGATTACTACTGGTAGTGTGTTATTAATTACGATGGGTGTCCCGGAAGCAGCCATAGAAGCATACCTACCAACAAAACTAATATAGACATAGGTAATAAAATAAAGACCTCCAGCAGCTTAATTGCGTAACCATTTTCGGCAAATGATTGAGATTAATTGATTTCGTTTCGATCGCTTTTTGTTTCATTTTACGATTTTCTTAAGCACATATCGTTCACTCTTTAGCGTTTCAAACCAACAGCTGTTGCTATTACATGATAGTGGAGTTACGCAATACGAAAATCGTAAAATGAAACAAAAAGCGATCGAAACGAAACCAATTATTCTTAATCATTTGCCGAAAATGTGTTACGCAATTAGGCTGCAGACCAGGTTTCGACCAAGGCGGCCAATCTCAACGGAGACCAGCCTTCGGCGCGGGAGATGTTATAGTGCACAAGTGTGTGCGCGACACAGATGCACTTATCTCTTCCCTCACTCTCATTGTCCGATGGGACGGCAATCCGACACGACCGGAGAGAGATCAGCGGGGTAATTGCGTAACACACTATCAGTAGCAATGGGTTTCATTTTGACAGTTCAACAACATTCATTGCGTTATTTACGTTGTTGAGCAGACACATTTTACGAACATATGAAGCAATGGATTAGCAATATCCTTCAAAATGATTCAGATTGTGATTGATAGTGTGTTACGCAATTAGGGTTCAGATCATGCTTTCCGAGGCACAGGGGTTTCACACTGCGAACTTCCAAACTCCGGGCTGTTACTAAGAAATTCCGAATGGAAAAACATAATAAACAGGAGAAACAGGGGGTCTACTACGAAGTGCAAAGTGGGAATGATCGGATCGGACCGACACATGGCCGAACCGAATATTATTGAAAAGTGCGAAAAATGATCGGATCGGCTCAGTTGGGTCGGGAGCGGGACCATAGTCAATATTCGAAAGAGTGTAGGAGTCTAGGATCGGGATCGACCGAACTAAATAGTAACTTCGTAGCAGGAAACGGCCGAACAGTCGGCCGATACCACTTCGGAGTAGACCCCCAGGATCTCACGCTCAGCACGACACCAACGGGGTATTCACGATAATATGTAGGTATTGGACACTCGTAGTCTCGTACAGAAAGAAATGCCAGCTGCGATCATTACATTATTGTCATGTTCACAAAAAAAGGTCGATCGCAGCTGTCATTTTAGTCTAGCAAAATAAAAATCAGAATTTAGTGTGTGAATACTGAATAGTTGTTGTTGCCTTGTGGGTAAATAATAACAGCCACACGGCTCGATCAATCAGGTTAAGCTACGCTTGCCGCGGTTGGTCCGTGGATGGGTAACCATCTTTACATACCTACCAAGACCCCTCCGTGAAACCACGGTCCCGGCTGTCATTCGTAAATCTTTGACAGCCGTTACGGTTCGTCAGAAGCCCGAAAGTCTGACAACCATTCTTACCAAGGGGTATCGAATTACCCAGTAACTGGGTTGTGGCGGTCAGATAGGCAGTCGTTCCGTGTAAAATACGGGTAGTCAGCTGCATCCGGTTAGACTGGAAGCTGACTCCAACATAGTTGGGAAAGACTCACGGAAATACTAAGGTACAATTCTCGTAATTTTAAGAACGTTCATAGTCTGATCTCAGTCTCAATCTGGCAAAAATACCTCTAATTTCCCTACATTTTTGACAAGTTTTTGACATTTGTTTGTCGCCGCCATAGAAATTCTTTCTTATATCTGTGGTCGCCGCGATGAGACTGCGACTAGATTTTGAACGTTTTAAATTACGAGAACTGGCCGTCAGGTCGAATACAAAGCTAATAAACGTGCGCGTCTGACTCCCAAACTGCCCAAACATTCAGTATTGGTTGGGAACTTGGGACACAAATATGCAATAAACAAATAGATACCTAGTTATCTTATTTATATATACCTTATCGACTAGAAACTTTATACTTCTTACTCATATTCAAAAATCATAATAACCATCAATATTTCAGCTAGTTTGATGTAATGTCGTTAAAATAACGACATTACATCAAACTATCCAAATTATTACTTGCACAAGTTGCAAAGTGATCCTGTTGCTCTGAGACGAGATGAAATATTAGAGTGGGACGGAGAATCACCCAAGGTGCGAGCGAGAAAGAGGACAGGTGAATGAGGGGTCATGAATAGGACCACCATACCGCACGAGGTTTTGTTGAGACTTTTATTGGGACAGGGACAAAGAACTTAAGAATGTTTTTTTTTAATGATCTGCATAAATATTATTTTAGATTTTTTTAATTATGCAAGTGAGCAGCAGTGCGATTCTGTAACCATCTCACCGTGAAAACTTAGGTGAAGTGAGCGTGGAGTGAGCTGTCATTCCAACTAATTCTAGGGATTGACACTATTGACAGCTCACTCTAAGCTCACTTCACCTAACTTTTCACGGTGAAATTTTTACAGAATCGATCGGCAGTTGTACCGTGATCGTGTACCGTTACGTTACAAATACATATTACTAATATTATTTTATGACTTTTAGCTTTTAAATTATGTAAATATTTTCTTGGAAATTTTTATTGCAAGCACATAAAGGGGTTCGAATATTTTTCTATGGAAGCTGGCATATCCACTCGTCGCCAATTTGTTTTTTGATTCAAAGTTTTCCTTCACGATGAAAGTAGTACAAACGGGTAGGGGACACGTATACAAACAAAAAATGTCCAATAACAGGGTACCCTAAAGTGTCACGTTTCCGATATATTTGGAGGTAAACATCGCCACATGAGAACTATGAAAATCATTAAAAATGCAGTAATTACGTGTGTATACATATGCATTCTATTTTATTCAAATAATAGGTCCCAGGTTGATTTGACTATTTATTAGAAGACAGTATAAATATTTGCACGAAAAGGCTGCTATAATTAGTTACCTAAGATACTAAATTGTTATTTTGCTTGTCATAGTATACCTACTTCTATACCATAACTGGTAATGTTAAATAACTGGTGAAAACTAATATTGTTTGTTTGTAACTGGAGAAAAATTCAAAGACGTATGACATCCACCAATCCGCACTGGGCCCGCTTGGAGGATTACGGCCCACTCCCTCTCACAGAGAGGAGGCCTGTGTTGGGACACAGCACAGGCCAGGCATAGCAGTGGGAACATTATTGGCTGATTATAATATGGCGATCTTTTAAGGTGCCAAATCACTTGACATTTTTTGTTTGTATAAGTGTACAGTATCCATAGGATATATCATATTCTTCGTGTGCGGAAGCATTGAAAAAAAAATCAAAATGGCGGCGGGTCGGATATGCCACAAAGGTTCGAACCCTTTTGTTGGCACAAATAAAATACGGTTACTTAAATGAAAAAATATGTAAGTACCTACCTACTCAAATTAAGCATAATATTGCAAACTTTGAAAATTACGTGGACGCAAAATTTTGAGGTCGGATGCAACAGACTAACAGAAATACATGGGATAAGTATTTCCCATTATGAGAAATCCTACTAATATTATAAACGCGAAAGTTTGTATGGATGGATGTTTGTTACTCTTTCACGCAAAAACTACTGAACGGATTTGGATGAAAGGCACACAGATGGTTTATAACCAGGATTAACACTTATGATACTTTTTATCCCGAAATTCCCACGGGATCGAAACTTACGCGTGTGACACCGCGGGGTGCAGCTAGTACATAGATAAACTCACGCCTTTTTCCCATGGATGGAGTCAGGTAAAAACTACAGAACGCCTAGCTACGATACCTAAGAGAAATATTGGAAAAAAAAAACTACAGCGACCTCACTGCGTCTAAGTTCTCGATGAATAAGGTAAAATAAATATAAAGACGACACCAAAGCAAAACACAGACGTCATCGTCACCAAGTACGCAGACCCTGACTCAACGTAAACCCCCTGATGGTCACCCTAACCATGATTCATGGAACCCGAGAAGGGTGCGGGGGGGACGCGCCGCTATCGCGATCTCATACTTATTTTCTTTAGTAGCATTTCCAACGTCAAAGTAGGTGGGTCACGCTAGCGCTCCGCTCACATAAACAAGTAACCGCGAGTGACAAAGTGCGATTGTGTGTGAACATATACCAACAGTGTGTACAAGTCATTCAAGATGGGATGTGGAACGAGTTTTGTGAAATATGTGCTGTTCTTCTTCAACTTGCTGGTCGCGGTAAGTCGGGGAAAGGGCGGGCTTGGATCGGAACCGGTTTGCTTGACTTGTGCTCGGGTGGACGGCTGATGGCATGACCAGCCAACAGTGAAACTGACGCCCAGCGTTGACCACAAACTATTTAAAGTTCCAATCCGAATCGGACATGTGGTTTTTCCAACATTTTGAAGTAGCGATCTTTTATCTTTTAAAAAAAGGTTTTCCGCTAGATTTTTATTCAAAAGTTAACTAATTCAATTACATCTTTCATTGTAAGCTCGTGTAATATTAACGTTTCGAGGTTATGTCCACAAACAACTTCAACCTCAAGCATTTTTTCTAACAATAATTCTCAATAATTTGCGGGTAAACTTTACCACATCTTCTATTTCTGTCTCTCGTAAGCATTAAGAAGGAGATGGAATACGTCTTCCTTCTCCGTCTGACTGGATTCGAAGATAGAATTCTTAGGGTGAAGCGTACTGTTGTTGTTATTCAATGTTTTTTTTATTAAAATAGAATAATATGCTGCAGTGTAATCGATTAATTTATCTTCTGAGGGTACTTGCGTAAATTATTTCGTGATAGCTAGTACGTGCCTGCTTATTTAATATTTTTAGGGCTGCTTTTTCCATCGCCAGATAACTTTAATTCGAGGAATAAAATTGACGTATGACAGTTTTTGTTTGAAATAACTGTCAACATTTCAAAATTATTCCTCAAATAATGTTATCAGATGATTGAAAAATTTCAATTTAAGTTGTAAATATTGTTATTTAAGTGCTACATAAACAGCAATTTGCTTAGTTATTATTATAATTGTGAACTTTAAATCCCCATGATGATAAACCCACACGCTAAGGGAACTCGCTAAATCGCTTTTAATTCCCATCACGTCCTTGTGCTGTTATACAACAAAAAAGCGATATGAACGATAAATACGCCATGCACTAAATGTGATAAACAGCAATATTTAAATATAAATAAAAAAAAATAACATGTCAAAATGCAGTAAGTACACACGGCGACACATCAAGCTATACATGTACAGTTTTAGCTGACCTCGCATTGTATAGGTTTTTCGTACAATCAGAAGTCAGCTTATACTGGTTATGTATATCTTGATGTGTAGCCGTGCGTACTACAAAATATACTTCCATCAACAAGCTTGTGCTCAAACCAGTTTTTAACGTATGTAATATGTTTTAAATAGGAGTGACTATGCAGATGAAATAATGAATCATGTACAATACCGTCAGTCAGTTATTGCTTATTGCATTTTTTACCTCCTTAACAGGCATGTAGTCAATGTCGAAATGACAAACAATGTGACATCATGGATGTTTATAGTAGCAGCTACACATTGGAAGGAAGCTGCCTACACGGCTTTAAAGAATTTGATCTGATGCGTTATCTACGTCTTGGCACATTTTTGTTCGTATTGTCTCTCGTAAGTGTCTTCGCGGACCGCGTTTTGGTTGAGTATCACGTAGTGAATAATGACTGACGGTCGCTGTTTCGTGAATACGTCGTATTTGAAGGCTGTTACTATGTGAGTTGGCGCGATAATTAACCAGTCTCATCCAATTTAGAGATAAAAAACAGAATCAGTAATGGGGCAATTGTGAACTAAAATTTTTATCAATTAGCGCCAAAAAGTCTTAAGTTTCTACCAGACCAGCACCCTAATTTCGTAACACATAATCAAATACAATCTGAATAATTTTGAAGGATATTACTTATTCATTGCACACAAAAACTAACCCCCGATGGCAATGCGTCTAAAAAGTTGATGAGGTTTTCTTCTATCAATACTAAAAGTGTCAAGAAAGATCAAAAAAAACAGTCTTGTCATACTCATTCATACCTAAAGTTAAAATACTCTTCGAAAGGCAAATAATCCTTGAGATTTAAGAAGTAAGTTAACAAATAAAGCCATTCTCTTTGAACAACCTAAGTAATGTCAAAGAATCTGGTGCCATGACAGTAACAGATGTACAAATATTAGTACGTATTACTGTCATCTTGCTCACAGCTTACGTTTCATTGAATGTAACATGTCTGACCTTGGTTCACAACTGCTTGGTACTGGAATAATTACATTTAATACTAAGTTACGCTCTGGTGCTGTTGGAATGACAAAGACCTGTTTTACTGCTCATTCGATAAGAAATTTTAACGAAATCGACGAAAGGAAATTAGAATCTCGATAAAGTTAATACTTGTTAATACAGGTATTTCTATTCAATATTGGCATGTAGCCATTTAAATTGAACAGATTAGAAGCATCTGAACCAAACCACGTCGGCCTTTGTTAAAGAAATAATCAAAAAGTTCCTTTTATTCAATAAAATTGACGCAAACTAATGGTTTCCGCAAGCCTCGAAATATTTATTGGCCCAAAAGAATGCGCTGTCCCATTTAGAGTAACTAACTAATGATGTAAGACGAAAGGACACCATTTCGTCTTACATCATTGGGTAGTTACTCACGCTAATGGAAGAAACTTGTTTAATTAATTACGTCTAAAAGCTTATAGTTGTGGCTACAAACGTAACGCAAGTTTTTAGTTCATTAGTCTTGCAGCTTAACGTTAAACTACAACATTGGACTTACATTTGCATTTGTATTTAAATGTGAGCTAGTGTTCGTCTTATTAATTTCTTCTGTGGTAAACTGGGTCAACAATGAAGATTGCGTGATAAAAGTCAATTTACCTCACTCATTCTCCCTCCGAAAGTCAACAGGTGAATTCATTGAATAATTAATGAAGAGATACTGTCTTGTTTTGGACATTTTGTGTGGGAACGTTTCCATAACAGTCACGGCTCAAATACAAAACTTATGACTTCATGTTGACGAATAATACAGTTTTTAGTGTCGACAATTCAACGTAACACCAGTAGTTTAACGATTAACATCAAGGCCACTGAATTTTACGTCTTGCACTCCAATAAAATCAGTTTGTTCAGCTTCTATGAAGGCTATATCAGAAAGTCCTTGTATTTTCCTTAGAAGTGGGCCAAGGAAAAGTCCCTGGTCTGATTCTGAAGGATAACGGCGAACGTGATCGTGACTCAAGGCTAGAATTTCCCGAAGCTTATCCTCATGCATGACGTAACCTGAGCTAAGGCATTTGAATAATCCTTGCATATTTGCAATCCTCTTTGCTTACATGCATTATGAAACAAGCCACGTAACTGTTAAGTTTTATAAGACACAAAAGACTATCTTGTAAATTCACCAAGGGACTGTAACTAGGAACAGTTACGACTTTGATGATAATATTGATATCCCAAGAAGGATCTCCATACCAATAAAGTTTACTGCTAGTGATTAATCCGAACATTTTGCCCACTGTCGAAGCAATAAAGTCATCGTTGACGATACAGCCATAATCCATGATATTCAAACATGGTACACGTGACCTGCCCCGGGGTGACATCACCGCCACGACCGCCTCTGCCGCCAAACTGGCGCCCGCAATACTTAACATGCTTGCCCTATTACTTACTTTAGTTGCAGTACCTCTGCCATATTTTATTTAGGACATCTTCCACAAAGAACAAAATGCAAGAAAAGCTATTTTCTTAAAAAAAAATCCCAAGACTTTGAACGCATTTAATCACAATTTAAGTAAGCACGTGGGCCTGTCTACGCTTGCTTCATAAACAGGCATTTCCGACTTCAATTAAAAAAGTATTCGTTTGCTTGAAAACGGTTAGTAGACGCCGAATAATTTCGGTCCGAGTCCAGAAAAAACTCGTTTTAAAACTGGTTTCACGTATACCAGCGTTGCTCACATCCAGCGTTGATGCAATAGTTTTTTTGTAACAAACGTACACGTCCGCGGATGTTGCGCACCTCAGCCTTGCCAGTTTGCCACTAGTATTTGCGTTTCTCTTTGGAAATCCTCGGGATTATTCGATAAAGTCACTCTACTCACTTCTTTATTGTTTCCTTGTCACATATACGCCTGATAGAACGTTTGCTTCAGAAACCCAAAGACATTATAAACATGTCACAGGAAAAATCTAGTGCTGTGCAGAAATACGGTTTCTATATACACTATCTGTACGCAAATTCTTATCTCTAAATTAACATTGCTGTTTAATTTGGTACTACGAATTTTACTCATTCAAAGTAATATGGTGAGGTCACGTTCTATTTATCCGGCTATAATTTTCTTATCGAATCTCTTGCATACTCTCAAGCGAAATTCTGTGATGATTTACATAAAATGCCACCCACGGGCGACCTATAATGTTTGGATGACGTAAGCTGTTCAATGTCGTTAAAGGATATCCAAGGACGATGATGACCAAGGTACGGACGATACTTATACTATGATAAGTATCGTCCGTATCTTGGTCATCGTTATTTTACAGAAGAATTTGTTGAAATTGCTAATCAATAAACTGTTGTAGAGTCTGAAGTAATCCATGATGCAAGTTCTTTTTGTAATTATGTAAAAAGAACTTGCCTCATGGATTACTTCAGACTCTAAAATTATTAGATAATCTGCTCTCGTTTGTGGCCAGTAACTGGCGTTTAAAAAAAATAGAAATAGTAAAAGTAATATCCAAACATACACTTGAAATGGTTCTATTTGTGATGACATTGGAAGTTGACGTCTGGTTCAGAATAGTAATGTGTTGTGTACTATTCAGTAGCTCAGCACCAACACGTGATCTGGTTTTAATTAGATTAACTTCCTGCTATATTTGCTTTGATAGCTTACATTGCATGTCACAACACACCAGATACGAGGGTCAGACCTTTTTATTACGAATGTTTCGTTTCAAGGATAAAACAAACGACTTAAAAATCCCATTAGGGAAAAATAATTTTAAATTAAATTAAAGTTTCGGAGCGATTTTGCTAACGACTTCAGAAACCAAAAAGGTTTTATGCTTTGTCCAGAATATTCCTTTTTTTACCATTCGAACCCATGTGCGTATCCATATAGACGAAGCAGTAAAAACCAGTCAAACTATAGATATAGGATAGAAAGAGATCCCACTACTGCATCACTACTACACATGTAGTTCAGTAAAAGCAATAGATACAAAGTCTCGCACACACTTGCAATTCATAAATCAGAACGTACTACACAATTAATTATAAACCTTAACTCATCAAACATAACTTGCATTTACCATGCACCGTACAACTTACTCACACAAAAACATCTGTCGCTATCGTTGTGCTGTGCAAAAGCCTATTAAAAAAAAAACAAAGTTGCCCCACATTAGGAATTACTCATTACCCATTACTCATTTCTCATTTATTTTACATATACGCTAGTGATTAACTAAATCGGAAAGTTAACGATTCTCCCAGTAATTATTGTGCTAAAAAAAATTTGGGGTTCTGAAAATAAAACAAATAAAAAACGATATGTCCAGAAAATATAATATTATGAATCAATAATAGCAACAAAAATGATTAAATACAAATTTTTAACGTTATATTACATCTTCTCAAGGGTCTTCCAACCGGATTTAAACGTCATCTTTTTAGGTCTTCCAACTGGGTTAAAAAGCTTGACAAATTGTAAAATTAACTATGTATATATTCGTTGGGTAATCGACATTGTTGTCGATAGCTTACGTTAATGGATCTGCACAGCCACATCACTAACTGGCCGCAACCAGCAGCGGCCGTACCATGCGATGCACCGCATAAATAAAGTATCGTTTTGTGATTTTTACATTGCTTGTCTAGTCACTTAATGACATACTTAGGCAGTGGTTAAGGAGCAATGTATTTACTACGAAAATAGTACAGTCGTTGCGATATTTGAAAACAAAATTAACGTAGTAAAAGCAGGAAATATTTTACAATTTCTTGTTTTTCATAATTTTAAAGACAATAATAGTAAAATACTTATATTTATATATGGTAAATGATTTGATTGATTCCATGATTTGCAAAGTTTTGGTTTTGGCTTCGGTTTTTACAAGAAACCACTGAACAACACGGCATTCTTATATTTTTTCACGATCACGGTCGAAAGCGTACTAGTTCGCGGAGACGGCCATTTGCCTAGTGCATGGTCATTTCGGGCATGCCGCAACGACACAGACACGCCTACTTGCCACTTCTCCTGTTTTTTACATTTCTATGAGTCAAACAAAGGCTCAAAAATAAATCAAAATCGACTCCCCCCAAAGACTTTCCAAGATTTTTTCGTCAAGCCCGCAAGTCAGACGTCATGCATTTAATGACTCCACAGATCGCCATGGTCTGTCTATGCCCTTCCGCCCTCAGACCTCACCTCCTTCCTCGTCATTGTCGCTCGGTCACCGACCTTACTTATGCAATCCTCGCCATAGTTGTACACCTGGTAATGGTATTGGCTGGGTCACGCACGTTGTGTAACCTCGCAAGATTTGCTGATGAATTTTTGACTCTTGTAGCTATGTGCTGCGTACCGTGAAATTATGCGGTGAAGATTGATTTGAGTTTGGAGATTACGGCTTACATGGTTTGGTTTTGAGAGGCTCATAATATGAATCTAACATATTGAAGATTTTGCCATCTTAAATGAAAGCACAAAGGAAGATGTCAGAACTAAACTTCTTCTAATCTTAATTCAAACTTTTACTTCTAAATATCGAATCATGTCCAAAGTTTAAAGACTTTGTTTAAAGCACAAAGCCACTCAATGTTTGACAACTTTCAGCTATTCCCAGAGCCTACAGAAAACTCATTATAGCACCAGTGTTGCCTCATCAATCATCATCATGATGTCAGTTTTGTACTTCATCGTTAAATTGATTTCGGTTTGATCGACAGCAGTAAATCTGAGCAGCGTGGTTTACGAGACGTATTAGATAAACAATGCCTCTGGATTCTGGAATCTGATGTATGGCTAGAAGTCCAGAGAGGTTTATTTTGAGCCTATTGGGACGGTCCACAATTCCTGCTTAGAATACTTGGACGTTTTCGACTCCATCAGGATCCCATACAGTCGTATTTGATACAATACCCCATCAAACTTGATCCAAACAAACAAGCTTTCTTTTAAAGTCACGTACAGAATTCTTAACAGCAAATGCTTTCACAGGCACTGTGTATTGGAATATCTAGGTCGTTGTTGTAAAAACATTCGATACCCAGCGTTCGCTCGTAAAAGTGTGTGACGCCCCATTATTCATACAAGTAACCTGTGATTATTACGGTGTTCAACCTTCCGTAACTGCTGAAGGGTGCTTAATGGCAAGTTTAAAGGAAATCGGTTTATTTCGTGCTGCTCGATTCACGTTTTAAACATAAGAATAGTTTAAACAAGTCAATAAATTATGTGGTGTAAATCTGAATATGACGAAGCTTTAATAAAAATAAAAATATCAGAGAGAGAGATATTTTTATTTTCAGCAACTATTAGTGTAATTCCTCGTACCATTCGTTGTAGTGTGAATTAAAATAGAGATGTTCACATACTCTCTTTGTTCACCTTCACTTATTTATGTCGGAATGACCGATGACCAGCAAATGACACTGCCCAGCTTTAGACAGTGGTTTTTATTGAACAGACGACTCATAGTCTGGTTTTAATTGACGAGTAATGGGTTCTAGTTATATGTATATAAAATCATATGTGATAAGTGGTGCAGTCAAGAGTGTCAAGTTTATTTGGGTCAACGAATCAATACCAATCCAGCGTTCACTTCACAAACAAAAAACATTTAATAATTATGTCATCCCGTCAACTCCACAATATTATAACAAAGACGATGCCGATGCTGTTGGCAGCTTGCCGATCGGGGGAATTCCGGGTTTGGTACTCCCTTGAGTCATACGAGCTTTCAGTCTAGTCTTTCTGCCACAGGTAAATGGCCTAGGTTTTTAGACTAGTTCAGTAACCGGTTGAAATGTTAATTATATTGGCACGACACCGTTGTCAGTAAAACCGTTATTCGGTAAGTAAATATTGAGGTTTAACTGCATAGGTATACAGAAACAACTCGTTCGCGATTTGCAACAGTTATTTGTCGTGACAAATATTTTGATGGTTCTCTTTCATGTTGAACTAACGTACAGACGCCAGCACATCAAGCTACTACAATCTGTCAAATTTCTTTAATAGATTTTCAACTTTATCGCTAAAACATTAAGGTTCAAGGTTGATTGGGAAAATTTGACAGTATCGGGTAGCTTGACCTGCTGGCGTCTGTACTTATTGAGTTTTAAATAAAATCGATACAGTATTGAATGCTCTCAATACTACAATCTTAAACTTGAGTTTTACGTTACACAAATGCATTAATAAAGATTATTACAACACCTACCTATATTTTTTTCAAGTGAATGCGATCATGGCTGCCATTTCATTACGTAACATGTGCACAGGATTACTCAGCTGCCGTACATAATCTATACAGTGTGTGCTGTAGTTATGCAAACGCAACCGCCTGTGAAATATCTCGGCCACGGTATGCATAACCATATGACTTTTAAAACGAGACGCGTTATAAATTCACGATAATGAAAGGGGGTCGACAACTGGGGCGTTTACCTCACGCTATGGCGAAGTGTTTTTAAATAAAGTTAAAAGTATGATGAAAGGGCGATAGTTTTATTTGTGGACAGAAACGCGATGTCGTTGGGTTTTGTACGCGTTAAAAATTTTCTTTGACAACCTTATTTAACAGGAAACTCTTTGAAGAAACTCAATCATCATCGATGTTTCTCCTAATGAGCTCATGAGTGCAAGCTTGCCAGACACACAGATTATATTATTCCTTAGTTAAAAATACAGGACTGATAGTTCAACTTACGCTGTTAACTTGCACTAGAATGAATTCATCCCTCCCTTCCCTACATGCCTTTGATGCGTCAAGCGAGACGCCTTCAAGTCAGTTTGACCAATGACCTGAAAGAATGCAAGAGAGAAATTTGATACGGAAAGCTAAGAATCGAGTGTACATCCGCGTTTTACTCGGAAAGGTTTCATCCACTATCTGGTACGACCTCCGTTCGGTGAAGAACAGTCAATAGCAGTCCAAATTTTTGGTTAAAGTTGGACAAACCCCCGATTTTCTGCAGCTTGCGAGATAATTTATAGCGCAGGAAACAGAATAGGCATTCGACTAAGTATTGCCTTCCATTCACAAACTAGATCCAGTCTACCTAACTCCTACGTAATATAACTTTAAAGAGACCTGTTTAAAATGGGTTAAAAGCCGCATATGATTGATCAACGACTTCGCTCGGCGTGACAATTCGCTGTTCGCGGCATTGTAATGGCGTCTGGGTCCCACAAGGCAAGGCTCAAGTAGCGATGGCGGTCTTGTTCGTTGATTAGTGTTAATTTTACTTATCGCTACCAGAGCTACTGTGTGTAGATTTTATTTAACGTCCAATTAAAAGAAATTGAAGAAAATATGTAGACGTTTCGAGTAGGTAACTAGAGTTTTGAACGTAATTAAAAGATTGTTAAGTAAAGAAATAAAGTACACAGAACGATGCACGATGCGTGCACGATGTTGCAAAAAAATAAACTTTGTTATTTATTTTTCCAGCAAGATAAATAAAGGAAAAAACCAGCATCCTCTTATCTTAACATCGTCTTAACATACACAATAATACCCATTGTTCTATGTGAACTATCAAGTAGGTATCATTACCATACTAAGTTGGGGATGAATGTAAAGAATCATCGTCATTTCCCTACCGTTTGCAGCTCAGCAGTTCCGAGGTTAACTTTATAACACGATAAAGATTATCTTCGATCTAAGTAAATAATTCTGACCAATACAATATCCTACGATTGTGGGCGTAGCTCCTAAGTAATACAAACGGAAAAAATAGATCAATATTGTACTGATCAAGGCATTCTCAGATAGGCATGGCAGGCACTTCATGACATACATATATTCGATAACCTTTAACCGATGGGTGGGTTCGGACGGAATGACGGGCAATTGTTCAGATAACATGGATTAATAGCCAGCTAAATAACGTAATCGATTGACGGCCATTAATAAATAAATGTCATATTAAAACGCCCCCAGTGGATTATGTACAGAATATAATGGATTTGTGCTAGGCCTGTATTTTAGAATGATGCTTAATTAAACATAAAACTAGATATGAATATATACCAGCTCGTTATTCCAAAAATTCTATTCAAATATGTTAACTGGAGACTTCACCCTACTTATTTTGAAATTGGAATACATAGGCGTCTGGTACGAAGTGAGAGCGTTGCTGTTTCTTTCTAGCGATGTTGCCAGTTCTGATTAATTTATTTATTTTGTAAATTAACATCTCTTTAAGTATTTCAAATTGTTGTTTGTTCCACTTCCAAATACCAACATACATGCACATAAAGGATTTTCATATTTTTAGCAACTGTGCGAATGCGTGATTTTCTTGTTATCGTTGAATGAGAGTTTAAAAAGTAAAAAGTTGTAAATTGTGAAGTGCTAAAAGGGATATTTTTTAGAAATCCATTTCCAATAAAAACATATTCACTTAGGTACCTATCTTACTTTCAAATAAACTCACACATCATTCTTCCTCTTGATGATCTTACAGACTAGAAGTTGTCTTTTTTGTTGACGATAGATCAAAATAGTAAGTTTCCAACAATAATTACTTAGGCAGCTTTTAAACCCAATCAAATGTTTATAGATGTGTTCTCACCAAAAAGTTTCCCAACAACAACAACCACCAACAATCAGCCAATCAACCAACAACCAACCAACCTCCAGCCAACTTCTACCTGCGCCTTAAATAATAATTTATAAAATTACGAGTATAACTTCAACAAAATGAAAAGTGTATATTGATAAAGCGACATCATTAAAAAATAAATAAGTTGAAAGATTAAGAAAAAACGCAACAACATCTTGTATAAGTATGTATTATCAGAGGTCAAATGCGAGTTGTGTCTAGATTACATCTTCGACATTTGAATTCTTGAAATTACAAAGTTACGCTTCAATTTCTTAGCTTACCTTTTATATTTTTAAAGAAGCTAATATTAACAGAAAAAAGGACGGGAAATAATCATAGGGGCTCGAAATATTCGTCCGCATCGCATCGCTGTCAACAGGAAAAGTGCCCAAAAGGCTCGCAGCATTGCCACGTTATATGAA
The DNA here is from genome assembly GCA_911387795.2 of Apamea monoglypha. Classification (NCBI taxonomy): domain Eukaryota; kingdom Metazoa; phylum Arthropoda; class Insecta; order Lepidoptera; family Noctuidae; genus Apamea; species Apamea monoglypha. The sequence continues at coordinate 17,058,324 of OU426924.1, forward strand.
ATTGATTTGACAATCTTCGCAGGGTGGTTGGTAGCTGGATGAGAGCTGCCGAAAATCAAGTTAAATGGCGTGCAATAGGAGAGGCGTATGTCCAGCGGTGGACTACTATAGGTTGATGATGATGATGGAGGGCTACGCCATCTATTAACTAGTTTTAATCATCATCATCAGCCCTGTAGCATTCCACTGCTTGAAATCGGCCTCTCCAATCTAACGCTCCATTTTACCCGGTTTTGGACTACTCTCATCCAACTGCTACCATTTTTTTGTTAGCCTACATTGTGTCCTACTGCTGGGCAAAGGCCTCCACTTTTCCTCCCAAAGCACAACCACAGGGTTTTGTGCGATCTCTGGCCATGATGGCCCCGCAAACTTGATATAAGGAACGCATCTTTCTCCTCTACGATTTGGCCTTTCCGTTTAACTTATTTAACCCCACTTAGTAAGATGGCTGGACTGGCAGGTGCATTGTGGTGCACGCTAAAATTCAGAATGTGTCTGACTCCCGAGTCCAATTGTACCTAAGTAAATGAAAACAGTTTACAGACATTATTTTGTAAACACAATGAGCAGATGTTACCATCACCATACACGTGTTATTCGACTTTTTCTTTCTCTCTTGTACAGACGCCAGCACATCAAGCTACTACAATCTGTCAAATTTATTTAATAGATTTTCAACTTTATCGCTAAAGAATTAAGGTTCAAGGTTCATTGGGAAAATTTGACAGTTTCGGGTAGCTTGACCTGCTGGCGTCTGTACATACTAGCAGTTTTTATATCAACCATCTGAGGCGCATTTCTCGTAATTTTAAGAACGTTCAGTCTGATCTCAGCGCCAAATCTCTATGACCATTCCTTCAGCTGTTTTTTAAATTGAAAAATCTAGTTAAAAAAAATAAAAACTTTGAATACATGACTTGATTTTATCAACGATGTCAGAATACTACTTATGTTTTTCTTCCCATGTGAATTCAAAACAGACGTGCACGAATTAGTACGGAAATAGTTCAATCATGTTTTCAGCCTGATTCGTTTCGAGCTCGCACACGCGTGATCTAAAGGGGTCACTCGTATGACGTCACAGCGGAGGAAATAACACTGCAGCTGAAGTACAGTCGACCACGCGTCAATGGCCTAATTTGACTTTGACAGCGCAGTGATCTCGTAGGAGTAAGGGCGGTTTTCGTAGTTCAGGTTTCACTTCTGAGTGTGGGGGACCGTACTGGACTGGCTCACGTGAGGATTGGTTAGGGCATTGATTGACGCAATAATTAAGGCCTGTGAAAGTATTGTTATGTTGATGAACGTGAGAGGGAGATAAAGAATAGATGCATTGTGTAAGAGATCATATGAAGGAAAGAGAGTGAATGATAAGGAAACGGCTGACAGGTCAGAATGGAAAGAGAAACCTTTTTAGCCGACCTCAAGTAGGCATTGGTTCGCACTTGAGGATTTCTAATACTCTGCTTGCCGCACTGGATTTTCAACTCTTGTTATTGAGCCGAGCATTCAGAACCCAACAGAACGCATTCCAGCGCGCCAATAAGACATGGGACAGGACAAGGGCTGGCAGAAGATTACCTACTGGGAGCTTACCACCAGCTCGTTTAGCAGGGCAGAAGTTGAACTGCAGTGCTTTTTTGTTCTATGACTAAGTACAGACGCCAGCATATCAAGCTACTACAATCTGTCAAATATCTTTAATAGATTTTCAACTTTAACGCTAAAGCATTAAGGTTCAAGGTTGATTGGGAAAATTTGACAGTTTCGGGTAGCTTGACCTGCTGGCGTCCGTACAAAAAGCAGTGCAGTTCAACTTCTGCCCTGCTATAAGAGCTGGTGGTCAGCCCCCTGTTGAAGTACTATAGTCCTCACTTTCCAGCCTATTTTTCATAACACACCAATGTAGATGAGTAGTATCACACGGTAATAATAAAGTATTTTTTTCACACAAGTATGATATTCATAATAATTTAACCAAACAATTGAATTAATGCCGTGTGACAAGCGCCGAATTTCCTTCCGGTAACATTGTTCACTGTGTGAATTTGACTGCGAAGGGAACAGGTGGATAGGCCATGTGTCCAGCGGGGGGGTAATGGCTCCCATTTTAACAGTTGAACAACATTCATTGCGATATTTACGTTCTTGAGCAGATAAATTATGAAGCAATGGATGAGCACAATCCTTGGCATAATAAAATCGTTAGGATAACTTGGGTTAGTGCAAAACCTTGAATTTGCTTGCCCCAAATTCCGATATTAATTTTCGCGTCTCTATGATATCACTCTTTGTACAAAAAACAGTTATTTTAAAATTAACCTTCTCATTGATACCATCTGTTCTGAATACGATTCTGACCTCGAATGAGATAAGAGTGCGAACATAACAACATTATTTTCATTCTCTTGAATGCAATTTAGATGAAATGAATAAAAATTGCGATTGAATATGAAATAAAGGGGGTTGAAGATTTTAATATGGAACCTGACATACCTATAGTCGAGCCATTTTGTTTTTTTTTTTCAAAATTGCGGCCACACGCGATACGGCCATTTTGAAAAAAAAATGGTGTCACGGATCTTTAAAACCTTTTATTTTACGAAAATAATTACCTATAGCTAATCAAATAGGTGCGTTTTTGTTTAATTGCGGTTTAAGTAGTAGATAATATTTATTTGAAATAAATAATATTAAGTAGCAATAGTTGATAGCCACATTATAGAATTAGGTTTAAGATCTGTAAAGATAGTTGTAAGAGGTAAAATAAATATCTATATACTGATAATAAAGCTGAAGTTTGTTTGAACGCGCCAATCTCTGGATTAACAGTCGGATTTGAAAAAAAAAATGTTAGCCCCATTCTTGAGGAAGGCTATAGACTATTTAATATGCTAGGACCATTAGTAGCCAAGAAAAAAATAAATAAAACGAAGAACGTCAAGCGAAAACGAAGTACCTAATAGCGCAGGCAGGCGATGCGATGCGATGCGACGAGGTGGGTCGGGGGAACAAGAAATTACACGCGGACGAAGCCGCGGGCATATAAAATAAACTTTCATTTATTTCTTCTAAAATTTGTTGTCGGACGGACCACGTGCACGGTCCATCGCTCGGTTCTAAACATAGAAATGTAAAAAGCAGCTAAAGTATATCTATCCTATATCTATGGTTCTAAATCTGTACTACGGCAGTCAATTACCTATTTCCATCATGTTTTTCACTATATTCTGTTCTAACACTGCTTTTCGTAATTAGGACATGTTCATCGGCTCTTTCTGGGATATTAGAGGCGGATGCTGAAAGATGTGTGGTCGGCAGGCCTGGAAAATGCTAATTAGTTAGAAGAATAATGATTAGTTGCGTGGTGGATTATGGCCCACTCTCTCTTATAGAAACACCGAGAGTTGAAAATGCAGTGCTCGATAAAAACCCGCCGTGATATTTTTCACGTCTGTGGGAACGTGGGCTTAGACTGAAAGTAGAACCTCACATCTTCAGGAAAAATTTCGATGGTAGAGATAAAACGATCATTTGAAAAAAAAGGGCTACGGAACGGGTGGGTGCCTTCAGATGAGTACCATCTTTAGTTGAGAAGAGAAGCCCAGAAGGGATTCTGGGCGCCCTTAACCCATCGCCGGAACGTGGATCCGCGCAAGACTCAATGGCTTGTTAATTGTTTCTGTAATTACGGCATTCAACCGCTTAATTAGAAAAGTAATAGCTTTTTATTCCGAAATAATTAAGCACTTCTAATGACAGTACGATTGCATCCATTCGTCGTAGCATATCAACATCATCGGTACATCTCCTGACTCATTTGAGTCACCAATTAAGAAAAATATGTAGCTTAAAAAAAACTCAAAAAAAATCGCTTGGACTCGTCAAAACAAATCATATAAGCCCAAACTCGAGTGTTTTACTAGTAGCCACTGAAGAGTTCCACTATCCACTGACTCCATAATCGGATCAGCTCCAAGATACCAAATTATAATTTTGTCATCCGAACTACATATACATACAAAGTTTCATTTCGATACGACAATTAGAAGAAGGTTAAAATTGACATCTAAGATTTTATTACATTATTAGTTAGTTACCAAGTGCAGCTAATATAACAGCGTGTTAAAAAGGCCTACTAACTTTCAGAAATACCCACCAAACACTATGTTACACGGCCATGACCCGATAGATTGGCTGGTCAGATAGGCCAACCAGAAAGACTAACGAATTGAGTCACCGACGCAAACGTAGTGGCTTGGCCGAGTGACCACTAAAATAAATTACTTACTCATTCGTAAAATTGTTTTTTCGCGGTATTCGCAACCGCTGTCCGAATCATTTTGACCAGCAGCGTAATTGCGTAACACACTAACAAGTAGGAATGGCTTTCATTTTGACAGTTCAACAACGTTCATTGCGTTATTTACGTTGTTGGGCAGAATAATTTTTCGAACGTATGAAGCAATGGATTAGCAATATCCTTTCAAATGATTCAGATTGTGATTGTGTGTGTGTGTGTGTGTTACGAAATAAGGGTGCAGTGTCATTGATGCGTTTATTGTGAATATGAGAAAAAAATGTGCTATTTAATTAGGAAACCCCTTGGGATGCTTTTCTTTTTTCCACTTTCCACGCAACCTGTCTTGAAACAATCCAACCCAAAAATATTCACATGGGATTTTTGGGGGCTTGTACGTGGGTGACAGTATTTTTTCACAGTGCAAAAAAGCTGTCTGTCGTCATAAGGAAGTCCAAAGCTCGAATTACGTAATCCTTTGAATTGACTTTTGGTTTTTCTACCATTCTTACATAATATCGGCAGTGTGGACTGTTTTTGCACATTTGACCACTACTACATTTTTTGCTACACTTCAAAAGTTCAAGCATCATGAGGGGCATTTCTCGTAATTTTAAGAACATTCACAGTCTCAGTCTCAATCTATCAAAAATACCTCTAAAATCCCTACATTTTTGACAAGGTTACATTGATTGTCGCCGAGATGTGATTGCGACTAGATTTTGAAGGTTTTTAATTACGAGAATTGGCCTTCTGTAGGATTTGCTCTAGCGGAAAACCTTTAAAAAAAAAAACGTCATATTTGAATTTCAATTCCTAACGCACTGGAATTTATCAGATTTTTCCATTCAGCCAGTCTTATGTCTACTCTATAGATAACGTTCTACTTATAATAATAGCTGTACCTACAAGAATCTTTTGGCGCGTGGCCTAAATCGGAACTAACGCCGCCATCTTGTTTTTTCAATACATTTCACAAAGCAATTGCACAAATGTTTACCAACAGCGCCCCCCTGTCAATATCTTTCAGGCGCCATAAAATCCCAAGTAGCACAGTAACGACCTTTTGCTATAACTATTTGTTTTTCTGTCCACAGCTCCTCGGCCTAACAGTCATAGGCATCGGAGTGGCAGTTAAGCTCAACTGGACGGTTGTGACGGAGGAGCTCAAGACCCACTTGACGGTCGCGCCATGGGTGTTCATTATCATAGGCGCTATCATGTTCGTGATAGCCTTCTTCGGTTGCTGCGGAGCGATACGGGAGAGCCACTGCATGGTTGTCACGGTATGTATCCAGACTATTCCAGACCAAGCTATGTTGCCTATCTACGTGCGACACAACCTAGGATTGCTTGGGCCAGCTTACTTAGCAAAAAAAGAAAGTTTAAAACTAAAACCCAACTACGACAAAAAATCCGGTAAACCTATTATACAAGACATCGTAACAAAATGACATCGGTTCTCGTATAACCGGAGTTTACCGGAGTCACACTTCATTACTAAATATAATATGTTATTTGTGATTAAGGCAGAAATAGTATAGACTACTATATACTCCAGTTGTTGCATTTGTCAAAATACGATGAGCAGTTTAGGAGTTATGAGGGAACAGATTAACGAACATAACCTGTTAAAATCATAACCCTCCTGTGACTGCCGTAGTCGGGTAAAATTAAATTGCTCTTACGGGATGAGATGTTCAAAGAGCTATGTAAAGTTCTGTGACGGGGGCACCATTGAATTATATTAATTTATTAATACTTACTAATAATAATTAGGCATTTTTCTAGAGGTTTCTATTTTACTGTGGGCTATGATACTGAGTCAAAAGAGCCAAAATGTTATTTTCGCGTAGATTTAGTCACTACGTTATATTATGCTAAATGGAACCTGTTTTTGTCTTTACCATATCGGTGAAATGACGACCTTGACGACCTAATCTAAACCGTAATACCATTTTAGTAAGAGCGACGTTTACATAACACATTGGAATAGATTGGATCAATTACTGCCCACATTTGGCAAACGAAACCAGTACACAAAATATTTTAACTTCGATTGACAAACACAACTCTCAAACAATCCACTGCTGTGTCAATTCAAACTTGGAACGCTCGCTGTTCTTCGAAACACGCAATGGAATGTAAACTATGGAAGACATCCGTTTCGTTTTCTCAATATGATGTACGGAATTCTGTTGGGTGGTACTTTAAGTACCAGGAGTAAATTGCCGTTGTTGAAAGTATCGTGGAACGGAAGCAGCTGGTTCATAACAAGACTTGAAGACTAACGATCGATACAGCTTCATTTCTATGGTTCGTTGTGTCAGTCTCTAAAAGAGATATAGATACACATGTCTATTCCTCTTAATATTTCTGGGACGATACAGGTAAGTTTGAATAGATCGAATCTTGGATCGTTGGGCTAAAGTCAAACCGTGTTGTCCGTGTATACTACAAAACGACTAGACAGAAAAAAGTATAAAACTTGGCAAGGAATAACGTTCCGCCCCCTCTAATTTCATCCTGCAGTGCAGTTGGCGTAAAATAAGTTTTATTTTACGCTTTTATCTAAAGAGGACGAGCATCCTTTTTTGTGCTAAATACTAACGCGATATACTTCATAATTATGATGATCAAACTGTACAAAATAGTTTTTACGCGGCTCGATAATTAAAAGAACGTTCAGCGTAACTCTGGGTGACTACCCAGACTTATGCTGAACGTAACCTTAAACTGGTCCTGAGGGACGGCTGACTTGGGTCGTCAGCCGCCCGCCCCAGGGCGGAGGACATTCATGAGATTATTTGACCCGGAAAAAAAAAACACCCTTTTTTTTTGTTCCGGGTGGAAAATCCTCATGAATGATCATAGAAAATTGTGCACCTGTAAGCCCCAGCTTCAGCAGCATGAGCTATTCTTACATAGTTTCTGCTGATGTAAGAGAACCCTGACCTTCACAAAACATATTAAACCCACCCAAAAGTTGAGACGACTAACTCTAATTACACATTTTCGTATTTCAGTACGCGCTCTTCCTGCTGGTGATCATCATCGTGCAAGTGGTGATAGCAGTTCTCCTGTTCGCTTACGGTGACACGATCAAGGCCGGTCTGGTCAAGTCCGTCAACTCTCTGTTCGACAAGAGGTCCGGCGCTGACGTCGACAAGGCTACTGATGCTGTCATCAACAACATTCAGCAACAGGTAAAGTGTCTATAGAATATGTATTACCTTTTAAGGTACGGTCGAACAAAGCGTTAGGTGTACTCGTATAGGGAAAAATATTCATGCTTCATATTTCCAATATTCATTTGAACTCAAAGTATTTATTTCAATTACACCATTTACAGGCACTCTTGAATTGACAAGGGTCAGTCAGAAAGATTAAGTTAGGTGCCCATTTCAAAGGTTGTTGAAGGATCAAGGTTGACATATTATGATTTAAGATTCTTTTTTCAAATGTTTGAATTGCATACTAATTTAGAGGTACGAGGAACAGGGTGTAAAGTCGTCCTCCATAGAAAAGGGAGGATCCTCCGACCAGACGGGGGTTGTGTCTGGCGGGCAATTGCCCAACGATTGATGTCGGGAAGTTTGTATGTATGCTAATTGTGCGGTAAACTCTGCTTGCGAGATGCAGGATTTGCGTGACGTCAGTATGACGCGTTGTTCGCATGTGGCGTTGTAGATACCGCTACACTAAAAAGTTTTTATTGTCTAATTCAACTACCTATGACTTATCACAAAACAAATCAGGTAATCCCTTAAGATTACCTGATGATTTTAAATCATGATATGGCATCACAGCTGAAGTGGAAAAAATATCAACTAACTTTTGGAGGGCACTGTAATTGGGAACGATATACATAGTGAGACATGCACGTTAATAGCGTCCATGTATAACAACTTTTTACACTTCAAATACTCTTATAAAAGTGATGTAAAACATTTTACTACTCAGCACACAACAGCAACATTGTTAAGATGTAGTTGCAAGGTAGCCTGAATACAACCTCTGTGTGTACGCTTCGTAAGAGATTCGCTTCTGTAAGAGGTCTACTTAGATTATACCAGGATACATTTTTAACCAGCGTGCAAATGTAACTTTCTACGCTAGGGGGGGTCTAGAATCATATGCAGAATTCATGGTTAGTTTGCGCACTGGTTAAAAATGTTTCCTGTATAAATACCTAATTATGTATACCTCGTACAATATGAATAATAACGATTTAGCCTAATGTGAGTGGAACAATAAATACAGGGAAAAATACTTTAAATTACTTATTTCTCAAATAATATTCACAATTACAAAGGAACAAAGGACCTTACAGTTGTAATGAGGATAATTTACAGTTATAGGAATACCTAGAAATACCCATACTTTAGAAATACCCAGGGCCTATTTACATTTAATTTATTTATTCAAAATTTCTATGTAATATACCTATACCAGCGAATGGAAATAGTTTTACCTGTAGGTGTACCGAAATCTTTGTTTGACTGTACCATCTAAAGATTAGACCAAAATATAATAAACCCAGGTACGCACGGGCCGTTTTTGCCGCGCTTTTTTTTTCGTGCATTGGATTTTCAACGAACTGCGCCCTGGGATGCGCTCAGTTGGATTCTCAACGCTCGGTTCAACAGCGAGAGTTGAAAATCCAGTGCGCGATAAAATCCCGCTGCGATATTTTTACATGCACCTCTCAGCTCAACGGTCAAAAATGGCCTTCTAGTATCATTTTTTGGAAAGCTATAGACGCACATTAGCCGTGCTGTGAAAACACATCTCCCTTGACCCTTCCTATACCCATAGCGTTGGGTATTTCGTGTCTGCATGAGAAAAGGGACATACGACAACTTGCGGTAAAAAGAAAAGACTGCCGGCAAGCTTGGTACCGAGACTGTCCAAAATGCGCCGGACACCATGAAGTATCGTCATTAGTCGAGGCTCTTTCAAAGTATGAGCCTCGATGATCGACGACAAAGATGGTCGTCTGACGCACCCCGGGCAATCAGTTCTATCAACCTGCTGACTTCGTCTAAACTTTTTACCTCAGCATGAACTAGCACCAGTAAATCAACCAGCACTCTTGCGTAACACACTTTCAATCACAATCTGAATCATTTTGAAGAATATTGCTAATCCATTGCTCCATATGTTCGAAAAAGTTGTCTGTTCAACAACTTAAATAACGCAATGAATGTTCTTGCAAAATGAAAGCCATTGCTACTGTTAGTGTGTTAGGTAATTACACTAGGCATCCCACCTTTAACAAACAATTATCTTCTTCATTCCAGTTCGCCTGCTGCGGCAAGAACGGTCCCCAGGACTATGGCCTAAGCATCACCCTGCCCGACTCCTGCTGCAGCACCACCAGCACCTTCGGTAACGCCATCGGAGGCAAGTGCACCATCGAGGTGGCCAACCGAGGCTGCGCGAGCGTCATGTCCGACCTCTACGAGAAGTGGAACAAGCCCATCGCCGGAATCGCTATCGGTATTGCCTGTATTGAGGTGCGTATTTCAACAATTTTAATGTTATTTAGGCATTTCTGAAAGTTGCAACACTCAATCAACATTTTAGTAAAACTGAGCGACATTTCATTAAGGGCTGATTTTTCAATCAACAGATAATTTTTATTCGTGGAATGGAATAAAATTGACGTATGACAGTTTTTTTATGGAAGAATTGTCCAAAATTCAAAATGATTAAACCTTCGATAAAATTATCTGGCGTTGGCAAAATCAGTCCTTAGTAATATTGATTAATTAAAAGTCTGACAACCAGTTTTACCAAAGTGTGTCGTATTACCCAGTAACTGAGTTGTGGAGGACAGATAGGCAGTCGCACCAAGTAAAATACTATATTCAGCTGCATCCGGTTAGACTGGACGACGACCCCAACATAGTTGGGGAAGGGAAAGGCTGCTGGGGAGCTTTTTGCGCCACTTCCTCTTACCAGCGAAAACACTAGGAAGTTTGGTGAAGGGCGGACGTTTTGGGGGCTGTCTTTTGTAATTTTGACGTTCGAAAAGTGCTGATTCTTAGCCTAATTTGAATAAGTGAGTTTTGATTTTGCTAAGATGATGAATATTGATGAATTAATCAAAACAGCGGGATATTTAACAACTATTTGCGACATTGCCAACTTTCAGAATGCACCTTCTTAATTTTAGTGGTCATCGTAGAAGGACTGGTCAGAAGAAGTTCTATAAGTGTAAAAAGAACGCAGACTAACGGCATTCAGTCAAAAACGAACTTAGACTTGAATTGACAAACCCACGAAAGTCAATAATAACTCGTGGGTAGTGCGAAAATTAGCGATTAGTATTGCGATTTTCGGTTTTTCGTTTAACTAAATGCATTAAACACCTACTCTGTGTAGTATATCAATTATAGCTGCTATATGGAGCACCGTTTTCCTCAATGAAGAGTTGACAGTAATTAAAATGTCAGGCACATGACACATTTCAACTTTATCTTTAAAGTTGACAACCAATGGGCAGTTTCCCATATGTAGGCGGCGGTAACCAACACTTTCCATCAAGTGGGCCGGCAGCCTGTTTGCCAACCTATTACATATAAAACTACTTTCTCCAAACATCGCGAGCTTCGATGTCATATATACCTTGCACCATGCATATGCAGAGAGTTTATATGATACAAAATATACATGTTTTATCAATAGCCAAGTATCGATGGATTAAAAAAAAAATATTATTTCAGGCAAAAAATAAAATAAAATTTTACAATACTGCATCAGAATATAATAAAATGTCAATGCAATTAAAATAAACGAATGAGTAGATAAAAAAAAGAAAAACTTACCATTTGATATTTTTTATTTTGATATTTTTATCAAATGCAAAAATAAAGGTACAAGTTATAGGTCACGGAATTTAACCTTTTATTTTGGATTGATAGCCATAAACCACTATCTCGGTAGCCTAACCATCCCAAACTCTTAACAACAGTGTCAACATTGAGAAAGGTCTGAAGCCTACTATATATTTTATCATGGTTTCGGCCTTACTTCTCAGAGTAATCAGACAGGAATCGCCGACTTCATCTAGTTTTAAAAATATGATTAAGGTGTAAAAGTGTTTGTACAAACCTACTTACAGAAATAAAATCATTTATAATTTATCATTAACGTGGTTTTCGAAGCTGAAGGCGATGCCCGTGATGCCACTTTTCGGGGGAGGCTTCTGTGTATTCAAAGACCGTTGTCAGTCAGGCATGTACTCGTACATTGATCCAGTCAGGACCCATGTAAAAGCGGCACGTACCGTACCTATTGCTCCAGTCAGGACCTATGTTAAAGCTATCATAGACAACCTAATAGGAAATAATCGGCTTTTTCCTATCGGATCCCACAATCCGACCTCATTTGTGGGTTTCGTAAAATTAATCAAAAGTCTGCGAAAATCCTACTAATAATAATAATTAGTAGGATTTTGAGGTCTTTGACATGTGGAATGTGAGCTCGGCTGTCATTGTGCCGATTGTCGTATCGGCCAATGGCCTGATGGCCGAAAGCCGCGATCAACATCTATCGAGGCTCTCGTTAGGCGCTTGGATTAAGAGCCTGATTCAAAAGGCAGTACTCCTCGATACGGCTCGCATTGTGAGGAGGTTCCTGTCTCTGGAGCCCTAACCACCGGTAGCTTGGACCCTGCTCCCGACATGGGTGGATCACTATTTTTTCAATATTTTTAAATGTTTTTTTTATACTAATATTTAAAAATGTATTAAAATATGACAACTAAATAAATAAACGACATAATAATTATAAACGCGAAATTTTGTCTGGATTGATGGATGGATGTTTGTTACTCTTTCACGCCCAAACTACTGAACGGATTTGGATGAAATTTGGCACACAGATAGTTTATAACCAGGAAATACACACGAAATATTTTTTATCCTGGTATTCCCACGGGATCGAAACTTATGCGGGTGAAACCGTGGGGCACAGCAACATAATATTGTGTCATTCAACGTGGTCAAATTCAATACTTAACCTACAAAAAGAGGCCGTCTGTGTTCTGGCGTAGTAACTATTATTAAATTGTTATTTTTTACATGTTTCAGGTGGTCGGAGCGCTGTTCTCGCTGTGCCTCGCCAATTCCATAAGAAATATGGACAGAAGGTCTCGCTACTAATATTTTGTACATTAAAACTGGTACCTATGAACACAATTTTTTTTGGTTCTTTTTTTACTTGTTAACTAATTTTGTGAGCGGACTGTACACTGCATGGCTGATTGACTTTTTTTTGGGACACAATGACAGCAAGCACAAATGCTACTTTTGGCATCCGATTTGATTCGATATCGATTTGGAAAAAAATAACGATTTTTAAACACGACTTCTTATTTTTTGACGATTGCTTTAAAATGCATTTTTCTAGCATTTATGACGACAAAAGACGCTACAAGTAGCATATTATTAAAAACGCCTTTTGAATTTCACTTGAGATTGTGTCCAAACGGTTTTGAATCTCAAATATTTGTATGCCATATTAATTGCTTGATTAAATCAAGTGGTATTCATAATAAGGCTAAGTTATACGTTAATATGAAAGTGGTTTTGTCAAAATTACGCCCCACGCCATTTTTATAAAAATAATTAAATATATGAGCCTAAAGTAAACTTTATAACTATGAATAACTTACATGCTAGTAACAAAGTAATGCAATTAATCTAAAAGTGATGCTCACCTTTTTTTATGAAAAATGCTTGCATCAATCTGTCTACCTAGCCTACTCAAAATGGTTCTCTCACTTTAGGCGCAAAAGAGACAAAACTATGTTACAAATGCTGCGTAATTTTGACAAAAAGATTGACTTGTTGTAAAAAAAATGCAACTATGTATATTAAAAAAACAATAAAAACGCTTATTGTATTCATAATATGCTTAACTAACATTGTTGTGCGCAATTAACACAAAATCTAACGCAAACAAATTGATTACATTTGATTACTTATAACATAACAAATGTGCATTAAGGAGCTCATGCTGTACTATGGCGTGTTGGATCCATCATTGTATCGGTGAGAGAGTGAGATGGCGCTATTCGTCCTGTATAGCTCCATCTCTCTCTCACGCCCACCAACAATGGCGGCTTTTACCCATTGTAGTAAGGACACAGGCTTAGGAAGGCTGGTGTTCAGCCAACCGTGGCATTACGTCATTTGAATGCTTGCAGACAAAGGAGTTCTCATTAGCTTTTTTCACATCGCAGAAGGTACTTGGATTAGGACAAAAAAGTGTCATAACATCAGGTCGAAAAGTATCGCTAAAAGAGATATAGGCTCTAATTGACTTTCAATTTTCAGCTTAATGTTGCCTAGCTTTTGTATTATCTGACGATTATAATCAATTTTAACAAAAATAAAGCTGCATTTCACTTTGGAATGAAACCTGCATAAAAATCATACAGGTTGACAACATCCACAGTTAAAATATTTTTATTAAGATCTAATAGCATTTCTTTTCAAATCTAATTATTAACTTCGAATATTTTACTTCATTACGCTTCATACATTTTTAGCAAAGGGTTTTGGGCTCTACGATTAGATTATAAATATAATATTATAAATGATAAATAATTATATTTAAATCATTTATTAAAATATTCAATAGAGTCTCTTCTAGATTTTGAAACTTACTAAAATATTATCTCTATTTAATTAAACGCTTCGAATTAAGGAATCTCCATTTATTTTTATATGTATAAACATTTAGAATCTTGCTATGTGATATTGTATTTTCATAAAAACTTGTTTAGAATTTTTTTTAGAACTCTAGGTACATAAGTTTATTGATAAAATAAAAATTGGAAAAATTTTACTACTGTCGACTGTGGTTTCGATTCGATTTTATTTTATACCTAAATATATATTTGTGTCCAATTTAGAATTTCTATGAATATATTGTTAGATATTTATTGAAACAATTGCACAGACTTTTAAGTGTTAATCAGTAAATTTCTTAATATGTTTGTGCCAAATTATTAATATGACGAAGACCCATTTAAAAGGCATACGTAATGGATAGATTGTGGAGGAAGGAATAAAACGATGAAAGAGTTGTGCCTTGCACTGATTGATTTGATAGAATTTTGTAATCAATAAAGAATGTGTGTAATAAATAATAACGTTTGTTTTACTAATCTCACCCTAATTTTAAGGTCTATATTTATAAGCTGTCAAGCCCAAAGCTTTAAATATTGCACTAAATTAAATGTACCTACTTTTATTTTTGGAATTGTTTGGCAAAGCATGATACTTAGGTAAGTCACGTTTTTGTAAATAAAACTACTAATCTGCATGTTTGTGGTTGTTTTTAAGTACTTTTTTTTAATGTAATTATTATTTTTGTTGTGGGATGAAGCGTGGAAGTTATTTTTACAATACCAAACTGAATAATTTCTACTTGTTCAAGAATATTTATTTAACAGGATTTAAACAATTTCTGTAAAGAATATTTGTTGTAATATTGTTGTAAATTATTTTGTACTAATTATTTTTGGTTGGCATGGGAGGGTTAAAATTTTCAAGTAATAGTTAATAGTTATATTGTATAATATTTATGTTTGTACCTATAATACATTTGTGTTTAATTTTTCTATGGTACCAGTGTTCTTAGATCCAATTGTTTTGAATTATGTGTTTTCACAGGAAAACTTCGAAAAATACTGATTGATTTATTTTGACAATTTCAGGTATGCCTAAAACGAAGACATCACGAAATTAACATTCGAATAAGAACAATAAAAATCAACGACAGATACAAAAACATAAGTTACTTATGTACAAGTTAAGTTAAGGTTAGCTCGGTCTAGCGCAAGTCCCACCATTTCAAAAATACAACCTGGGAAAAGTTTACTTGTCTAAAACTAAAAAAAAAATATCCATACACAAGAGCCTCTTGAACTCTATTAAGGCGGCAATACAGGATTATATTTTAAAATTTTGACTATGGCCTTTAGACTGTATATTCATTGACTAATAATATTATTTTTTAAGACAATAGTAAACTTTTCCAGGTCAAGTTATCTCATTTAAGACGGTACGTTGTTGTATTTTACTCTGTATCTTCAAGCGTCAATGAAAACTTGATGCCTCCAGATGTCAAGACGCGCTGTACCTTACCATTATAATTAGTTATTCATTTTCTTTTGTTGCACCATTTTAAAATATAAAGTTTAGGTACTGTTAAGTTAGTTAAGCGACTGTTTGTAATGTTGATAAACAATAGAAATTATATAAAAATAAAAAGTATTTTCATAAATCGGCGTTATAAAGTTAAGTACGTCCATTTTACAAATAATATTAAAGTGTTAAAAATTTGATATTTATGCATTTCTATTATTAAATACTATGTGATCTATTACTCGTTTCACATGCCTGTGTAAATAGTAAATGATATCGGGAGCAAATGTCTGTTTATTGTATTTTGAATCTCTTTTTGTGCATTTCTGATGAAACTGCTTTTGTGGATGAATTATATTGTATTGTATGAAATAAATAAATTTTCTACTTCAACATTCTTTTTTTATTTCTTAGATAGTTCATTGGAATTATTCTCAACAGTATCAAATCACGGTGTACAGGATAGTAGATACCTTAGAGTAAGAACGCTATCTTTGTCTAAGGTAGATACCGACTGCTGTGGGCAGGGTTGCCACAAACCACTTCTTGGTTTAAGGGTTACTAGCATCAAGGGTTATTATTTTTAAAATTTCTATTTGCTGTTGAAGAAACCGCTTTCAAAAGCTATTCGTTTTGTGAAGCAAATATATAAAATTTCTTTCAAAGACAAAGAAATTTATTCTTTGTAGGTACAAAGATTGTTGGTACATATGGATAAGTTCGACACAACCGCCGCTACTAGCGGCATACGAATATTTACAATGTGAACATAATGTACCTACACGTGGGTATAAAATCTAACTTATATACTACTTATGCTCTAGTAAACAATACAAAACACTTATACTATGGACATATTTTGTACTCTAATATACAACATAAAATAAACTTTGCATTTTAACTTAAAGCTACATATATTTAACTTGAAGCTCCGCTTCTGAGGCTTCACAGTATCAATATTTAGTTGGTTTCGGCTATCCGTCCGCGCTTTGTTTACCCCGTAAATTATTTAAAAAAAAGGGGTTCCTAAGTAAGTTCCTAAGTCAAGCCGGATAAATGGTAACGCGTAAAATACGCATGCAAAGGCACGCATAAATTACATTCTGACGTCCTCTGAAAAAAAATAATCTATCAATCCTTCAAAAGGCACTCGGGCTTTGGGGATAAGACTTCACACTCCCCGTGTGGGATTTTTGTCTCACTAAAACCACCTCGATGGTCACCTGGATTGGGCACCATTACCAAAATACCGATACGAAACCCCCTCTATGCAACATCTGTTAGGACACATCTCTGGGGAGAATAAAGGGTCTCCCCGAAACCAAATTGTGCAAGAGAGCAAGGCAATACGTGACCACTGTGCGCCCTATTCCATTTGTGATGTTTGGTCTCTGGGTGGGGGGACAGTCACAGGCGGGGTTCCGACGTGTTAGGCTCCGAGGCGGTTTCCTTCCCGACGCTTCTCCGATTGGGATCAATCCTCTCTCCCAGTATAAGTACCTACTTACAAACGCAACAAATACCTACTGTGGGACCTTTTAGTGGAACAACAGGGGGCTAAACGTGAACCTAGTCTAGCCATCGGCCTGAGAACTCGCTTTGCCAAATTCGGTATCGGCTTCCGGGTTGACTATAATGTGCACAGTGCCTTGCGACCGCTAGACCAACAAAGCAGTCCAGAATTTCTCAGTAGCAGCCCAGAGTCTGGATTCGAATGGGCTCGGCCCCCTTATTCCATAAACGTCAATGTTGGTGTTCTGTTACACCTTTGTCGAACCCTTCGAGCAATACAAGTCATGATAATAAGTGTTCATAGAAACAGGTGACAAGATCGTAAGCAATAAGACTTCAAAGTAATTAGTAATCAAATAAAATGACTACCTATGCTCTGCCCAGCCTTTTACCAACTATGTTGGGGTCGACTTACAATTTAACAATCTTTAGATATCTTATATCTTTATTTTTAGTTGCAATCGGCATCTAAATACCAGTATTTTATATGGAGCGACTGCCTATCTGACCTCCACAATCCAGTTGTTGGGTAACACGATACCCCTTGGTAAGACTGATTGTGAGACTTTCAGACTTTAAGGCGGGAGGAAACGCCAGGGTGTCACCACTGTGTGGATCGCCCGGAGGACACAGTGGAGCATACGGTGGAGGTTTGCCCGGCTTGGACGGAGCACCGCCGCGTCCTCGTGGCAGCGATCGGCGGTGGCGATCTCTCGCGTCCGGCCCTGGTACAGGCCATGGTACGGAGCGAGAGTGCATGGAAAGCCGTCACCTCCTTCTGCGAAGCACTAATGCTCGCAAAGGAGGAGGCGGAGCGCGTGAGGGAGAGGCAATCTTTGCGCCCTCACGCCCCTAGTCGTCGCAGGAGACGCCCTGGACGTCGGGAGTCACCAGCCGAATCCCGGCCACCGTAGGCGCGGGCTTGCGGGCAGCGAGCAATGGGCAGCTCACCGCCCGGCAAGGACCAGGCCCGAGTCGACGGCGCGATGTGTTCCTCGCGCGCCTCAAAGAGATGTCAGCACAAACTGACGGGGTCCGCTAGGGCCGATGCCTGCCAGGGCCGCGGGTTGTTCGAAAGAGATACCGTGGTCCCTGGCATAGGCAACTGAAGGAACACGGGTGGGTTTTAGTCAGTAAAAGTCTGACACGCCCTCCTGCTCAGCCCAGAGCGGGAGAAGTCATATGATGATTTCCCACCCAGAAAAAAAAAAAAAATAGAAGAATTTCAGACTTCGGACAGACGATCTCGGTACCTATGTAAAGATGATCACGGACCAACCTCGGCAAGAGTATTTAAACGTAATCGATCGTCTCGTGCGGCTGTTATTACTTAGCCACAAGCCCTTCAATAAAAACAAAATGACTACCTATATCGCAACAATAATAAAAACTATTATAGAATTTTAGGTTCTTCTGTCATATTCATAACATTTTTTCGCTTGTGATTGTTGGACTCAAAACTCGACTCAAACCTGAACGAGTAGTAATACGCTGTACGCAAGAATATCATCCCATTAGTAGAACAACGAATCTGATTGGTGCACGTCATAATTTCGTTAGTGACGTCGGATTTTGATTATGCTAACAAACCAAAGCAATTTTTTGTAAAACTCCTTGAACGCACTTTGACATTGACATTACTCGAGCTGCATTGGTTTGTCAATTTAGCTGTCAATGTCAGATCAGTCCGAGTCCGGAATCATGAAAAGTGCGAACGCTTGTTTGAGCACGTCCTACCTTTTCGTCTTCGGTGTGTTTAATTCCACTTTCACCACTTCGTGAATACTCATTAGCATCAGTTTCAAATGTGCTGTGTTAGAACACGGTCATCTACTGACTATATTTATTAGAAATACTCATGCCATGGCGAAAGTGGCTACCGAAATGGCATACAAAAATTATTGTGTAGTGTTTATAATATTCGCTTTAGTGATAGTCCAAGCGGTCGGTTACGACACGGAGCTGTATGAAACAAAGCCTTGCGACAGCAATGCCTGCTTTGACGAACTCCACGGGTCTCTTGGTGACTGTTCGTGCAATGTAGACACCATCGATTACTTCAATAACGTGAAGGTTTATCCGCGCCTCCAAAGTTTAATAAGGAAGGACTACTTTCGTTTCTACAAAGTGAATTTGAAAAAAGAATGTCCTTTCTGGGTGGACGACAGCAAATGTGCGATGAGGTACTGTCATATTAAGACTTGCTCTAAGGAGAGTGTGCCTGGTGTTGAGAATGGTTACGAGAATGATCACATAGACGAGACTCCAGCCACCAAGTATACGAAGGAGGCGCAGGAGCACTGTGACACAGATTCAGACCATGACCATGACCTGGGATACCTGAATCTGACCATCAGTGCTGCCAGCCAACATGAAATTGCTAAATGGAAAGCTCATGATGATGCCCTAGAGAACTTCTGTGGCTATGACGACAAGGATGTTGATGCAGAATATGTAGACCTATTACTAAACCCTGAAAGATTTACTGGCTACAAAGGACCCTCAGCTAACAGAATCTGGAAAAGTATTTATCAGGAAAACTGCTTCCGACCCAAACCAAACCCTTATGGATCTTTCCCATTCGTGATGACTTCAGATCTAGGCAACATGTGCTTAGAGAAGAGAGTATTCTACAGAGCTGTGTCAGGTTTGCACACCAGTATAAATGTGCACTTATGTTCAAAATATTTATTGTTTGAGAAAGGAGCGAGTTTTACATCTGACGGTGAATGGGGGCCTAACCTAGAAGAGTTCCAACGTCGTTTTGATCCGTCTCAAACATTTGGCGAAGGGCCCAATTGGCTGAAGAACCTGTACTTTGTTTATTTATTAGAAATGAGAGCTTTGGCAAAAGCTGGACCTTATTTGGAGAAAGAGGAATATTTTACTGGTAATCCTACAGAAGATGAGGAGACACGACAGGCAATACATAACATGCTGAGTGTGATCTACTCCTTCCCGGACCATTTCAATGAGTCCTCAATGTTCAACGGAGGCAGTCAAGCGGCAGCACTGAAGGTAGAGTTTCGAGAGCACTTCCGTAATATTTCAAGAATAATGGACTGCGTTGGGTGTGACAAATGCAAGCTGTGGGGAAAGCTGCAGACGCAAGGCTTGGGAACCGCATTAAAGATATTGTTCTCAAGCAAGTGGAACAGTCCCGAGAGTGACACAAATCAGGGTTACCTACCCGTCAGACACAAATCCCATGAAAGGCTGCAGAGGACGGAGGTTGTGGCACTCTTTAATGCCTTCTCTAGACTCTCTGAGAGTATACGGCAGTTGGAACAGTTCAGGATAATGCTGAGGTAAGATTTAAAATTTATTTTGTGTATATTATGGTGACGGATTAGCCACAATTATATGCTATAAATATCCTACTAAACATTTTTATGCGTTAAGCACTTGACATATTCAATGTAATCTATTGCAATGGCATCCAATTGGAATTTTAAGGATATTTATTCATTTAATTACTAAATGTTATGTAGGAAATTTGTAGATATAAATGCATTTACTTACAAGATTATTTATTGCTAATCTAGTAGCTGTCCCATCAGACATTGTCCTGTTCAAACAATAGTTCATAAAAAAGTCTCATTGAAAAAAGGCCTTTCAGTTTCTACCATTCTTTCAATTTTACGGTAAACTTTTACAATATTTGTTTCCATAAAAACCTTGTTTGGACTATTACGAACATTTAAAAACAGCCGAATCGGTCGATCTGTTCTCAACTGAGGGACCTACGAACAGCATTATATAGATAGATACATTGCTTAGCAAATTGATTACCTATGTAACAAAAAAGTAATTTGATATTACATACTTTTTTGATTGATATTCTGGATCCTGTAGATAAATGCATTTATAAATAAAATACAATACCTAATTATTATTTGTATGTGCTATAATAATTATCTAATCTATTTTATTGCTGCTAGTTCTCCTAAATATTGCTGTAAGTAGATGTTTCTGGATTTGGTTGATGCGCGTGTGTGTGTGTGTGCATGATTTTTTGTGCTTTTTTTGGTGTGCAGGGTGTGGGTTACTCTGTAATTTGTGTCTTTTAAAATCTTTACTTAATTTAGAGACTATTCAATAGATAGGTTAAGTTTTATTTAAAAAGTAATTTTTGGTTAAATACAACGTTGTATTTGTATCTAGTCATGATAATAGGAGTTAGTGATTTAATTTTATTTATTGTGGAATTAAATAGTAATTAAAATGTTATCAGTAAGTAATAGTAACCAAAATGTCAGTAGAAAGTGAATCTAATGGCCCTAAGTAAAATATATGCAATGGAATAGGGATTAGAGTACATACCTACATCCTACATGATACATTTACTTTCATGAAAATTAAATCTATACTATATGGCCTACGGGCTAGTTTTACCAAAGTCAGATATCTTTTATCCACAGAATAAAATTGACGTCTGACAGTACTAGTATGGAAAACTGTCAAAAATCCGAAATTTATTCTCAGGACAAGACTTATTCTTGGTTTAAAAAAATGGTGAAATGCGCTCTTAGTAGGTATTATTTTAAATGGATTTTACTCGATGATATATTATGTTGACCTATCTTCTCTACATTGTAAACTTACGTAGAGACGAATAATAAAAAAAATATGGAAATATGACGTAAGTACATAATACCGTATATCTGCTTAACTATGAATATAGCAACATTTTTGATTATAGACAAAGTAGAACATGTGCATAATCAAATAGAAATAAATAAAAGAACATCTGTCACAATAAATTAATAAATTAGACATGCATTTTACCTTAATAATTTATTTAAAGGTGTCAATATAATGAATTAATTGTTATTACTATATGCCTACTTTACGTATGTGACCCTGGCGGAAGAAATTACTGAGTAATCTAAAAATGCCAATATAAAACCTGGTAAAGACACGTATGTCAGCAAAGCGGTAACAAAACACAGTATTTACTTAAAAAACAACAACAAACAATAATCAACTTTTACCTCGTGAGGTTAGAGTTCAAAGTTGAGTGTGTTGTAAATGTCTTGAAATATAGTGTACCCTATACATTCTCCTTTATCTCGATGTGACGTAGGAAAGAGATTGTGTAATATATGATATAAGTTTAGTAGTGTCATATACCGTCACTTGAACTATCTAGTAAACAACACGATTTATTTAATTATTTGAAATTAAATTATTTATATTGTAAACAGGATATCGAAATCACTTTTAATATGACGTAATATTAAAAAAAAAGCTAGATGGAGTCGACATTTCCTATCTGACTACCCACGTCAAAGTCTGTTATAAAGTCCAGACATAATCTTGGTGGCTTTTTAGTCGATCCGCATGAATTTACGCACCCGAAAAGTCAACGTGCGAATCGTCACTTTTAAATATTATTATTTTTTCTACATACAAGCGACTCGCACGAATCGGAACATTTTAAATTTTATACGATAAAGTTCGCGTATAGAAAAAATAATAATATATAAAAGTGACGATTCGCACGTTTCGGCCGAGGTTAGATCATGTGAGTACCATGTAGATTAGTGTCTGAAATGATCTTTTGAGGAAAGAACCACACAGGTGTTAGTGGACCTGTCCAGTTCAGACCGCCCCGACCCGACCCGGCCCGGCCCGACCCAATCCTGTTCTGTTCAGTTGTTGTTGTGTCTGTTTTTTCTTTCTTCTTTCTTTCTTTCTTTTCAGTTTATTTAAAAAACATACAAAATATTTAAAATAAAAGTAATCTCGTTCGTTACTTATTTATTATTTTTATAATTTTTCCGTCTGCCTGGTAGCAACAGCTGTTTCCCGTGCGCAATTAAAACAACTCATTATGCGTGCCGAATTAATTATTCCAAATGGAATAATGAATATTTTTCCTCAATTTTTTTTTACAAAATTATCAATATTGTTTTCGAGACTTCAGTCTCTTAGTAATTTATATAATAAACCATGAACTTGATGATAAATAGCTTAGTTCTATTTACCAAGTGGGGAAGAAACAAAATATCACATTAGCACCTACATATAAAATATCCGGCTTTCATAATTATGGCCAGTTCTATTGTATTAGGTAATCAGCACTCTCAGCCTTATTGTTGCATAATTCTATTGCGAACTCATACGTAGATTTTTTTTACAGAGACTATCATCTGTCTCTTTCAACGTTAACGATCAGTTGCGTGGATTTCAATCTAATAGTTTGTGTATCTGTATAACCTGTAAAAAAGATGAAATTCAGCCAATTGTGAAAAAAAAACCCAGCACGATTTTCGTTATTTGATGATGATTTAAACGAAAAATTCTAAAAAAACCGTTTAATGGCGTAAATATTTTTTTAATTCGCTACCTAACCCTTCGGAAAAAACTGGCGTGATGTTACATAATATATGTTATATATTTTGCAAATGGTTTTTCGTTCACACGAAACGTGGTCGAAAATCAGCCAATCCATCGACCATCGTAACTATTTTATGTCGATCGTATAATATTTAATGTACAGAATTTTATATATTGACTTAACGGCTGAATTTCACGGGTTAACGTACTGTTTAAGTAACACACGTTATACGAACGTTTCTTAACAATTTAAAAATCTAATTCAGTAACCTAAATTTACTCCAAAAAATTAATCTGATCGAAATTCTGGACCGCTTATTCGAACCCAAAAGAGATCTTATGTCGAAAAATCTTACCTCTCCTTGCTACTCATTTGAACCATAGCCCAGCTCAGCAGCTTATTTATTTAGGGTAATCAGCCTATAATGTTCCCACTGGTGGAACACATGCCTCCTCTCGGTGAGAGGGAGTAGGCCGTACGCCACGCGGGTCTAATGCTTGTTGGTAGATGTCACATGTCTTCGATTCGATCGTCCATTTATTTGTAAGAACAATAATATTATTGTTTCTAAGCAACACCTACACTAAAGATTCTCGGAGCCGGAAACAATGGTTTTGTATAAAATAAGTATGCAGTACTTACCGCTATCACATAAAGGCTGTCGAACACTTTAACATTCTACAGCGCGCTAGGTTTGCATTTCCTTTTTCACTGCTCTTGAAGTGGGAAGATCAACCTTGACACTCTTTTCCGCTGTTAGGGTCGCCATCACAAAGAACTTTTTCATGCTAATAATCCCTAAAATATACTCGAAGTTATCAAGTATAACAAGATATGTAGTTTGCATCCGATTGTTTACCGCATAGATTCTCAACCTCATTTTATCCTCCGCCCACTTTGAGAATATATTTTTTCTAGAGCCCCAATTTTGTTACTTACCATCTGTCGCGAATCGGAAAAAGCTATTACCACGATTATATTTAAACATGTCATATTTTTTGTCGTCAGATATATAATTTTCTCTGGGTCTTCTACTGGCCCCCCTGAAAGTGTCAAACGCCCACGAGGGGCGTTATCGCCCACGTTGAGAACCTGTCTCAGAGTACTCATTTATGAAACGCCGACCTCATCTAGTTTTTAAAATATGATTGACGTGTAAAAGTGTTTGTACAAACCTACTTACAAAATAAAATCATTTTTCATTTATGGTTTACCTAAATAGCCGGTTTGTATAAACAGCCGCACGTTTTAAAAAAAAATCAAAATTCAAATAAGGAATTCGTAGACAACACATTTGGCAAACAGCAGATGGGCCACGTCGTTCCAGTCACGTATGTCGCGAGTAGGAGGTAAATGTCTCTTCGTCATCTACCGAAATATGGTGTAATTGTAATTCCCGCTCGGCTGGTGACACCGATTTGTGTGTCTGTTTAATACTGACGTGGCCTTTTGTAATTATAGCATAACATCTTGCGCAATTAAAATACAGAGATAAAAATTAGTACTGATAAATTGACTGATTGCCAAGTTTGGGTTTTTATAAAATCTGTGTCTGTTGGCTGATGACTTAGACAAGTTAACATCTATTGCATTCGACGATTGAAAACTCTTAATCTACTTTCGTCTTCTACCCATAACGATGGTACCCTTCTAAATTAATAATTTAGACCAGTAGATGGCAAAGCCAATGCCGTTGTCTGTGGTTAAGTTATGGCACAATATACAATGTGTAACTGAATTAATGCACATTATGAAAGTAGTTTGTTCAGAATCGTTTACTGAATCGATTTCTGTAATTTTTAATATAGGTAATATTTTATCCCAAAAATAATTAAAACTACGTAAATTACTGTCACACTTCCGCTGTACAGTCAAAACAAACCAAAATAGATGAAG
Source organism: Apamea monoglypha (assembly GCA_911387795.2). Classification (NCBI taxonomy): domain Eukaryota; kingdom Metazoa; phylum Arthropoda; class Insecta; order Lepidoptera; family Noctuidae; genus Apamea; species Apamea monoglypha. The sequence goes on from OU426924.1 coordinate 17,083,543, forward strand.
TACCTACTGCGCTAGACCCCTAAACGAGTGCGACTGTTTGCATGCGTAGATTTGTAATGTGACCACAATTTTCTCCCACAATCAGTGTAACTAATTTATGAGAAAAACAATGTTTATTACATAATAATAAAAAATCAGTGTATGTATTATGATTATAACATAACATTCTAATTGGGGTGTCTGGTGGTGTGCGTTAATTCCGGGACAAGTTGTAGGGGAGCGGCGGGACATTCCGTACAGCGGACGATACCGTACATTGTATTTGACAGAGACCGAATGATGAGAAATTAGGTCTATCCTTGTCTAACGGTCGCAACACGGCACTGCTGCGTTCTCCCCTTCCGCCCGCTCCAATGACTCGACAGGTTCCGCGAGTAAAGCATATGTCACGTTTTCGCGCCGATTTTAATAAAAAGTGCCGTGAAGAATTTACGCTGTAAGTACTATATTTTTTCTTGAATTGTGTTATTTGTTTATCTAAGTTGTACGATATTGATTTAGGCTTCGATTGACAGTAATTTTTCATTGAAATCACAAATAATTTTCGTTTGTTGAAACATTTCTCCCAAAATGGTGGCTTCGGGTCGGTTCGTACATATTTGTACGGTATCACCTTTCTTTATTTTCAGATGCCTCGAGGAAAGAAGCTTACCTGGTCTCTCCGCAAAATGAGACTTGCTATAGAAGAGCTAAACGCGGGCTCCAAATTACGTAAAACAGCAGAGAAATTTGGAGTACCAGTAATGACTCCACGATCACGTAAAAAAAGGTCCTGAATATAAACCCAGACTAGGAAGCAAGCCTGTTTTTACTACCGAGCAAGAAGTAAAGATCCGGGATGAGCTGATCAAGTTGTATATTTGCGGATTTTGTCATGATAAATAGGTGAACTAACACTGTACGCAATCATCCGAAGGTGTCGGATGATTCCGTACTTTTGTATTTTTTTTAAACGTAATAAATCCAATATTTCTATTTATCTGGTTTTATTTTTTGTTCGAGCATTTAGTAGTCAAATATTTTGTCTACAGATAATGCTCAAGATAAACTAAATAAGACTTTTAATTATTGAGTAATAAGAGTTCTACCTTAAGTGTACGGTAACCCCCGCTCCTCCCCTATACTGTGGTTATGGTCCTCTATGGTGCAACCAGAAATAATAAAAAAATAAAGCAGATAACACATTGTTTATCCAAGACCACTAACACCATACGGGTTTGAGTTTATGGGTATAAAACTCCATTTTTCCGCATTCAATTCTGAGCGGCCAACATTCTTGGGTTCCCAGTCCCAGTTAAGCAATGACATTTTTTCCTCTTGATTACAAGAGTTGGAAGGCAGATTATTTAAGCCGTAAATCCCTACATTTGGCTGCTAGATAGATGAATACATTCATTCCTTATTTATTAACGATAACTAATGCAGTCACATTTGACCGAGACTGTTTTGTTTGAGTTATGATTTTATTTATTTATTTAAAGATTACTCACGAGATACCTTATAATGATCTTTTACCATTATATAACTTGATTTATTTTGGCTAATGTTAGCCGGAAAAATATACATTATATCCTCATACGATTTGGCAATGCAAATAATTATTTATCGGTCGGCAGTAGTAGAGAGTTCAGGGTTACTTTGATAACTCAGTCTGTTAGCTTTCCGAGGGCATTTTCTTATAGGATTTTCGAGCCAAGACGGATTTCATTCTTCTTTCATTTTATTTTGAAAGAGTTTTGGATATCCCAATTCTTGAGGAAGGCTATAGGCTATTTAACATCACGCAAGGACCCTTAGGAGCCGACCGAAAAGAAACAAAGTCAGTAAAAACGCTAAGCGACATTGAAGTCATACCGCGGGCAGGTGATGCGATACGACGAGGTGGGTCGGGGAATAAGAAATTTCACACGGACGAATTCGCGAACAGAAGCTAGTTCTTACAATTATATACCTACTCTTCGACGTTGTTATGCCTGAGTGTTCAGATAACATCTAGTTAGCAGAATGCGAGTTCATATTTTCCTCATTGCGGTGTATTTCAAGCACTTGTTTTGAATGCACTTTTGTTATTTGCTGAACAATAACTTCTGCAAAGGTGTATTTTGTCGATACTTATCCTCGTCTGGAGACCAAAACAGGCTATTAAGTCTTCACTTCATCCTTATGTGGTTTAATACTTTGCACAGTCATAAAGTTTTTTAATTATTCATAATTATATAACTCCAAATACAGCGTTAATTAATATCATACTTCTTTTTTTCTATTTTATGTTAGTCTAACCTATCGTAACTTCTTGATTCATATCCCTTATACGATTCTGATATCACCTAATCGATATCTATGTAGCTCTCGAAGTGTCGTCATTTAAACTAGACGACGCTCAATATTGATATATTAAACTTGAGTATGTTAATCAGGTGTTTTGTAGACTTATCAGTAAAGCCATATGGCTTTACGTGTACCTAATGATAAGGGTCTAATTGCATGTCGAATTGGCGGAAGCCAGATGTGTTGAAAAACTGCATATGTGGCGTTTTGAACGTGAAAGTTTGTGCAAAAGTGGCGAAATACGTCAAATGTGTCGTCGCCGAAGTATACTGACAATTTGGGTTACATTTAAATAGATAAATACATTCAAACAAGTTGGAATCGCTTTTTTAATGGCAAAAAAGTGATATCTAAGTGTTCATTTGCATGTCAATTAGTTAGTAGTACCTAAAAAATGTAATGAATACGAACTAGAGGACCTTCTTTTGTTAAAGCAGTCAAACCTTTTAATTTTATCAGGACAGGCAAGACCGAACGTGAAGTAACAACGGGTAGTTGTTCTTTCAAAATATTTTCTTAGAGGTTGGAAACACAAAAGTTATTAGATAGTATTTATCTGTTGCTTTCCTGAATACGGTATAGTTGGTGGTCAGTTAACTTGCCAGTGCCCATGGTTCTGGCAATTTCACCACCAAATACCGTTTCTTGTTGCACCTTGTAACACATGGAAACGCAAAGCCATTTGTTTCATCATAAACGAATGATAATTCCGCGAAGTATGAGTAGTAGATAATATAAAAATAATGATGTCAGCTGCAACCATTGTTAATAATTTCACCGCAAATCATATCTCAACGATCAATGACGGAATTCCCGGAGTTATTACTTTCGCGATGATATCAAATTAATAAGGTGATAACAGATACGGTGAAGTTCATTTTGTGGGTCATTATTAAAAATGCATGACTAAGAGATAATATAATATAATTTTAAACGCTGAAAGAAAACATCGCGAGGAAACTGGCATGACCTAGAACCAACAATTCGAAGACATGTGACATCCGCCTACCCACACTGGGGTGCGTGGTGGATTATGGCCCACTCCCTCTCACCGAGAGGAGGCCTGTGTCCCAGCAGTGGGAACATTATACGCTGATTATGCTTAACCATAAATTTTGGACGTTGTAGAAAGAGGTTTTTTTAGGCTTGGTTTCGAAAGCATGTTTCTCTAGATGTACATACAGTTACTTTATTCTCAAAGGGTCCAAGACGTATCTCTTTGATCATTCAAGGATCCGCCATTAAAAAGGTTATGAAAGGTTCTTCAAGAGTCCTCGTACAGTCAAATCTTTTGAAAGAACGGAATAATTTGAGAAAAAGTTCAATTTACTTACTTAGGCGCCTTCCTCACCGGATTGTTTCGTTTTCGTTTCTGTACCGAATCTGTACAGTCGAATGGTTCGGTAGTACTCGGTACAGAGACGTGTGTATGCGCTCGGTAAAGAATCTGTACCGAATCGAAAACGACTCGACCCGGTGAGGACGGCGCCTAAGTTTTATCCCATAATCCAATTTTACCGCGCTTTTTTGTATTGAAACGCGACGCGGTGAGGCCTGATGCATCTGTTAGTGCGCTTAGCTTTAGGCACATGTCCCACCGCCGATCAACGAGAATCGTGTAGAGGTAGAAACTCAAAACGAGTTGGATAGCAGCGAGTGCGCAACGGTGACGATCGCTGGTATGCGTATTTGCCAAGCGTGAGTCTCTTAGCGAGAGTTCTGCACCCCACGCGACTGACGCTGAGCGAGTACTTTTTTATAGCTCATGTCGCCACGCTAGCTGGACTCCTTTAATAATGTTGATTCTTGGCAGTTCTGGAGAGAGAGCATTACAGCATTTGTCCAGCTCTGAGACAATAATGGCTAATAAAAAAAAAGTCGCTGTGACAAACGGGTACTCGCCGGCGATCACAGCCACAGCAGTCAGCAATCAGCGGTACTATTCTGTAAAAATACATATGTGATGACTTTGGGGAAGTGAGCTGTGATTCCACCTCATCCTATTGATTGACATTATTGACAGCTCACTTCACCTATGTTTTCACGGTGAGATTTTTACAGAATAGCACTACAGCTATTAATGTATCTCTTGAACTTACAAGGACCTATAATCTTTTCTACGTTTCCTGAGCAAGAAAATCGTTGGAGCTAGGCGCGTGGGACAATGGCCTCAATGTACAGACGCTAGCACATCAAGCTACCCGAAACTGTGAAATTTTCCCAATCAACCTTGAACCTAAGCCAGCCCAGCCAACCAGCAGCAGCTTGAGCCTAGCCTTCGCTTTAGCGATAAAGTTGAAAATCTATTAAAGAAATTTGACAGATTGTAGTAGCTTGGTGTGCTGGCGTCTGTACTTTTTCGCCAGTATCTTTGGTTCCCACACTTTGTGAAACAGTAATGGTTGACTGGATTGTAATAGGTTTCTAGTCCATTGAATAGGATTATTCACATTCTATTTACAATAACCTGATTAGTGATTACAATACACGATGATATTTATTGTGCTAGAGGTTGACACATTTTGCGTTTTCGTGTGTTAATAAGGACTAATTCTCTTTTTCTTTAAAAAAAAAGAGAAATGTCACGAGTTGTATACATTTTTTTTTTGGTGACACTGTTGTATCACTAAAGCTTAAATTTCCTGTCTGTTACGAACCATCCGGTTTTTTCAACTTTCCGTATTCCACATCATTGTCACCATGTACCAAACATAATCATGGTTATAATGGATATCGTGGGAAACGCTCAGGTGTTCATGTTGACAAATATTTGCTTTGTTTGCCAAGTCATTGTATCTGTCAATGCCAGTCGATTGTAGTTTGTATTTGTACCATTATTGTGCTAAATGACCACGTGTATTTTCAAACATGTGGAATGTGTATCGGTATGTTTATTAGTTATGCATGTTCATCTAGGAATGTAAATATTTTAATAGATGTTTGTGTGTATCTATTTTATGACTACCAATTCGATGAGCAGTATTGGTTTAGTCAATGTGATCTTGGTTTGTTTCAAAGAATATTGTAGTGACAGAAGAGATGACGTTTGACATTCATTTACTTTATTCTTAAATTTGAAGATTTTAGAATAAAGTGGTTCTTGGTCAATATAATATTGTTTTTGTATGTAAATTGCTCTACCATAGATCATTTTGGAGATGGGTATCCCTTGGGATGTTTCCCGGGCAATTGCATGTCAGTGAAAGTCAATGGTAGTATGGTAGTTTTTGAACTCAGATAAGGATAAGTTCAGATAACTGCAGTGCTGTTAATACCTACTGGATTACAACTACGGATTCTTTGTCTTTTTTAAGGAAACCTTATTGTGCTTGTTGTCTGAACTTAGCCTCGAGGCTGTATGTAGCTTAAATATAAGTTTAGTTATACTTAAAATCTCAGTAGTGGAGGCTTGGGAAAACCCTGGAATTGAATCATTACGTACCACATTCAATTCTAAAACCACTTACTTATTAGTAGAAGTAATTTAGTAAGTCACTAAAACTAATTTAAGGGCGCCATCTTGAATTACACCATTTAAAAACATGGCCGCCAAGCATGGTTCCAATTTCAAACAAGCACGTTTTTTGATAATGCACGATAATTTTACTTGACTTTTTTTTTTTGCAAATAATAACAAGAAAAATATTTTACACAGCTCGCATAAAGAAGGAGGACAGAAGAAACCCCTATTTGGAAGCAGTCGGGATATGAAGTGAGAAGATTAGAAATATTCTAGAATAATCTTAATATTGGCGTTATTAGGAATTAGAAATACTACTTAATGTTCCTTAAACAAGTCGCTCTTTTTAATATTAGAGAGTCTTAACTTATTGTGGAAGAAGGAATTGGCTGTGCTAAGGAAGGAGCACGGAGGTTAGATAAAGCGTAACGATGTAGAAGAATGTCTATCCTGACTTTAATAGGAGTGTGACTGCTTTTTACTTTATCTGTGGATGTTTTTATTTCACCTTTAAGGAGTTTACCTACAGCCCTTTATTAGGGTCTGTGCTGATTAAGGATTCAAACATCAATACTCTTTCTATGAAATTATCAAAATCGACTCATAATTATTCTTAACAACTTTATTCTTTGTGACTCCTATACAATGCAATTATCAACTTCAACTTTACGGCTTCCTTTTAACGCCAATTTATTTTAAAATTCATCACAAGACTTAAATATTTATTGAAAATCCAGTGAAGTGTTGAGCTTAATTTTTATACAGGGTAAAGCTAAACATTGGTAGGTATCAAGTCTTATCGATAATTACGCTACATTTTGTGACAAACCATTAAGGCCTCTGCAGATACGACTCTGGTGGAACAACTTCTATGAAAACTTCATGGAAATTGTTCTATCGGAGTTGCGTCGCGCCTGTCTACGGCAAGCTTTACTTTAATATCGCTGTGCTCGCGGTCATTTTACTTAGTAATTAAATAGTGGTAATTTGCCCATAAATACGGCTTTGCCATCATTATTATAGTAGTCAATTACACGGAGTGTATACTTTTACGAATTTAAACGCAAGGGAATCGAAAATAAATATTCCAAAAATGTGAGTCTCTTTTGGATTGGATATAATCGCAAATCGCATTAAAAAAAAACATGTTTTCGAACACCATTGTATCGATTGAATAATCACGTCAATACGAATAATCTAGGTCTTCCATATTTGAAACGAAAAAAATGGCGCGTTACGGTTTCTTTTTTTGTCGTCAACGACCTTTAGATGTTCAGCTTTGCCCTCTGTTTTGTCTGTGTGTAGAATAAGGTTAATGATAAGTAAATAATGCAAAACTGAGAAAACCATAGGCATTTGGAAAGTTTTTTTTTCTATTGATATTTCTATTGTGCTGAAGCTTTTATCGGGACTGTTCAGTTTGCATTAAATTAAGGTTACTGTTATGAAATGATACGCTCCAGTAGGTACTGAAAGCTCTAACAACAAACAAATAATGTTCTATTAACTCTCCACAACCTATGAATAATGTACGTATTGGCCTAATACAATACTTATTTTTCAGAGTCCATACCCGTGTTAGTAGCCCTTTTAAATTTTATGTCGATGACCAGTAAAATGCATAATTATTCTACTTTATCAAAAATCAAGTTGTTATCGTAATTTCCTATCTAGCCAGTAAGGTCTTTGCCTAGCTTGTAAATTTAACACAAGAAACATGTCTAAACTCCGTTTTTAACTTGCTAGAATAGAATGACAGTTGCCATCAACCTTTTTTTGTCAACATGACAATAATGTAATGATCGCAGCTGTCATTTTGGTCTAGCAAATAAATCAGAGTTTTAATTGTGTAGCCTATTGTATATTTCATGAATTTAAAAGATGAGTGAATGTTTCAATATTTAAAAATGTCATCTTTGCGTCGAATTAGTATAGAATTTGACATTTCAGACTTTAAAACTTTTAATATTTCTCTAGTCATGTATGGAGAATATGAAACGGACGTGCAATAGCTTCTACCCTCCATTTTAAACTTTTTCCGGTTATTTTAACCTGAAACGAACGATAGTTTTTATTGTTTTCAATAAATTCTCGGCACTTCAAACTTTACTGCACATCCTAACGTTTTCAGTTACTATTCTTACTCAAACTCAAAGTATTTATTTCAAATAAACCAATTACAGGCACTTTGGAACTGTCAAGATTTGTACATTACATTTTGAGTAAAGAGGTTTCATTGACGTTGAGCATTAAAAAAATACCGATTGGCTTATTGTCTATGGTCATTAAATAATTTGTATCCTACCAAGTTCATTAGTACGGTCATTTTCAGGGTCGGTAATTATCTTTTATTCAAGGTTGAAGTCAGCTTGATACAATCCCAACAGTAATTGGCCGCTACCCAAAAACAAAATTAACCAAAAGCCATTGTATTTGAGCGTTATCGGTAAAATACAACAGTTAATCTACATGCACATACCATAGAGATTTTAATGATAGTTCATACTCAGAACCATTTACATGATGGACGACGATAGTTTTGCCATTACTGGTAATATTGACGATTTGTGCACAAAATTATTTATACTTTATAATTTTAACGAAATTGATGATCTGTGAAGCAAATGCTAAAACTTTTTTTTGTGTGCAATGCCTATGTTTGTTCAAAAGCAGTCCTCATAGTGTAAATTGTTGAAATTTTGTTTTTATATACCTTTTTACTTTTAAGTTAATTTGGTCACAAACGGATTGGTACAATATTAAGTATTATTAGATATAAAATAATTATATCTGTTCTGGAAACACTTCAATAATTTAGTTCCTTTCGCAGTTATTTGTGATCGCTTCTGTAAAACAGTGGACACGCTTCGATTGTTTTATTCGAATTGTTCGAAGTAATGTGTCTCCAATTCGATATTGGAGCAATTTGTCTACTGCACAAGAGCTGTACCTAAAGATAAAGATTAAGCCATTTTTATTTTTTATATTCGTTTTTATTTATTTTTGTTTAGAATATTTATTATTAAGTATAGGCATCTTACTTATACTTAGTTTATATTTACAGCAGTCTTTTGTTTCGTTCATTAAATAATTGATGCCAACTGTTCGTTATACTCTTATTCATTTTAATTATATAAAAGATCTTTTGGGTCCTATTTTTGATAAACCATTTTTTATTTCCGTTTAATGCAAACATAAAATGGAATCGTACCTGAACAAAACTGCGGGGTAATTACGTAACACACAAAATGACAATTGATCGCATTTTGACAGTTCAACCGTGTTTATTGCGTTATTTACGTTGTCGAGCAGACAAATTTTTCGAACATATGAAGCAATGGATTAGAAAGATCCTTCAAAATTCTCGGATTGCGATTGAAACTGTTACGCAATTAGGCGCAGGTGTTATCGATTTTATACAGAGCAAATAAATAACAATACAATATAACTCATTTAAACAACGAAGAAATAATATTGGATAATCCTTTTACCTATTTTATTATTTTAGCTAAATCGCCTTTGAAAATTGACTTCAAAGTCATTTGCATTCCATATATCGATTGTTACGTTCAATTAATTCTTATCGATACAATAAAATCCACCCGACCGGTCGATTTACGATCGCAATAGTTTTAATTGAAAACTGTTACAAGGAATAAGAAATACAATAAACTCATTATAAATATTAATGTCTGTGATTTTAGATTCAAATATATCATGACAATTTCATTTTTATTTTATTTTATTTTTAAATAAATAAATGTATTAACTTATTTTTTTGGTTTTTATTGCTTTCTATGAATCCTTTAATCCATTTTCCTGATCCTAAAATGGAGCACAAACGGTGGCTTAGTGTGACCAGTTCTCAAAATGATTTCTGTGTTAACAATTTTAAAATATAACAGCTAGTGTGTGTGTTCGCAGATTTTCGCACTAACACGATTTTATGAATGCTTAGAGTTATCGGTAATTTGAATTTAAATCGATTTGCTTTTTCAGGTCTCTCTTCGATAGCCCAGTATTTCTGACATGCGCAAAGGGACCGGCATGATGGCGGTGCATTTTACCACTAGTTTATAGAGTCATTTTATAATTTTCACCCAGTTATTTAATATACTTTACAGCTTATTTACCGTTTTTCAGTTATTGTAAGTTGGTGGCTGTGTGCTGACTGCCTCGGGCTAGTGGTCGCAAGCGTTACTGGGTTCGATTCCCGAGTCAGGCGAATTGTTATTCGGTTTGTCCATCTGGAAATTCGGGTTGGATCTAGTATCGTTTGGCAGGAGTTGGGGGTAAAAGGGGCTGGGTCCCCGATTATAACGCTACCACTCTTATTAAAAGGTAATGCATATTTTTCCATTAATTAATAAAAAAAAAACTACCCAAATCAGATAAAAAGCGAAAACGAAACGATAAAATGGACGATTGACAACCAAATCTGTCCTATTATATTGTCCGTGGTATAAAATGTGCAAAATAGATAAAACTATAGATACTTTTTTAAAATTAATTTTTTGTTGTTTTATTTGTTTTTATAACAACCTAGAAATTCTGATTTGAACAAAGTGTGCCCCCATTGATCGTATGTACAAAAGGCAATGTTACTACTGTAACTAGAAGAACTTAGAATGCAAGAGCGAGCGAAGCGAGCTCGGGACTTGGGGCACCCCGACTCGGACAATTTGGTTCGAAGAGAATGGCGGGGTCTAGTGAGCGAGCATATTGTATTGTATGTGTTTATATGAGCCTTGATGTCTGAAATAAATGGATAAATGAATAAATAAATAGCGAGCGAACTCGGACATCACCCGCCATCCCCTTCATGGTAATTTTTTTTAAACCATTGAGCCCCGCAAACTTTAAAGTCTTTGGAAACCTCCAAAGACTTTACAATAATTTGTTTTTCTCAAGAACGGTAGGTAACAGTAAGGGGAGAGGGGACACCCTCCTCTCGCTCGCCCACTTCCCACCCCCCTTCTGCCAAATGATACTAAATTTTTACCTTCTTCCTGGTACCATGAGGTCCATGCTTACGGGATATACTCGCATGCTTCTAGTAATTATGTACCTACCTATTGGATCCTCACAAAAAAGCGAAAACTCGTCATAAGAGAGTTATACGAGTTTCTGATCAAAGCAATCTTACACTTCATAGTTAAAATTAGTTCAGTTCTGCTACAAGAGTTAAAAAATGGCTATGATACATTTATCAACCTAAAATTGTCCAAAGGGATGACTAATTGATGACCGACCCATGTCACATTTTTAAACTATGTAGATACTTATCATAATGTACTCAAATAGTTTAGGTAGCAACCTACCTAAGAGGTCTATTCAAATTTATGTTTCCAAATTATGTTATTTCAAGTTAAAAAAATATCAACTTTATTTCAGCGGTAATTAAGTTGATTTCAGAGTATTGATTAAAAAGTCTTAACAATGTTTGAAGTTGTAGCGTAAACAGAACTCTATTGTGTAGGAATTAAAGATATTTTTCCAATAACTCACATTTGTTTACATGTTTGGCAAGTTAATCTTGAACGTAGATTAAATAGCCTACTGCAGTTTTCCTTTCCACAAGAATCTAAACAATTTTACTAATTAAGGTTTATTTTCAGCAATAAGGTAAATAAACACACTACTTAGGTATTAGGTCTTATTTGTGTTAAAGTATTATGAGTATTAAATCATTTTCCTTAGAAGCTATTGCTCCTTGTAAATTCCCATGTGTCTCGAAATAGCATTCAGCATAGATTTGAAAGATGCTTGAGGAGGTAATATATTAAAAAAAAAACATCTAAATTGAGGACCTCCTCTTTTTTTGAAGTCGGTTAAAAACAGCGGCAATTCTTTTGTATCATTTGAAAGAAACCGAGGTCTTCCCTTATCGGTTCGATTTTTGGTTATCGCGACAATGTAGCCGTAGCATTAGTGACGTCATTCGACGGTACAGACGCCAGCAGGTCAAGCTACCCGAAACTGTCAAAATTTTCCAATCAACTTTAAACCTTAATGCTTCATGGATAAAGTTGAAAATCTATTAAAGAAATTTGACAGATTGTAGTAGCTTGATGTGCTGGCGTCTGTACATTGCGGACGGCGCTCACTCAGTTTTAGGAAACTCTAGCTTGCATGGCTGCCATTAGAAAGTTCTTGCAGTCTTGTATGGATTTATTTTTGCCTATATCTAACAACAACTTTTTCATTAACTCAGTGTACAGACGCTAGCAGTTAAAAAAAAAAAAGTGTTTGTTGCATCATCTTAAATAACTTATCCTAGTTACAATGGGGAGAATCCATTTAAGCAATTAGTTTGCTTGTGTTAGGATGCTCCGCCCTTCCCCAGGTTACTTATAGATTGTTATTAAGTTATTAAGCCTTTTCAAGATAATGTAAACTTATACAAATACAAATAAAAACAAGAATAAAAACAAAAGAATGAAATGAAAACACATTATTTTTATGAAAGGCATCAAACGCGCTAGTGCTTTGAGTGCTATTGTGAGTAGGAGGGTGTGGAGGTGAATGTGTATGTGAGTAATGGGTGTGAGTAAGTAAGTGTGGGAGTGAGAGAGTGGAAGTGGAGGGGTGTACATACACAGTATAGTAGCTAACCCTACGACTAGTCTTGGGTTCGGAAAATATTGTAGGACATTCCTTCCATTAGCGGCAAAATACCGAAGCGTAATATATTACGTGTATATTATAGTTTCATTGATGGCACCATATTTTCCACTTCGTCATAGGTCTTTGACTTCAGCCAATTAGACAAAGCGTTTTTGCATTCGCGGTAGGTTCGTGGGTTTATGTCAAGTTCTTTACTAAGAAGACTGTATAAATGGGATGATTGGCTAGGATATTGCCTTTTTGCGAAAGTAGACTTTACTGAGACAGTAGGAGCAACGGTGTTTTTTCTTCTGCCTTTTGTCTTCTGTGGGTTGAACAATAGTGTTTTATGCTTAGTTAGAGTTACATTAAGTACCTACGTAAAGCTTTCTAAAGGTCAGAAGATCTCCAGTCCGGTAAAGGTTCTCAGTTAAAAATCTGAAGGGCTTAAAAACATAACTTCCAGTAGGGACCTCTGAGCCCTCTCGAGGTCTAGGAATTTAATTCTAGTGGCTCCTCCCCCAGACCGGTAGACAATATGCCAGGACGGATTGAGCAAGTGAGATGTAAATCTGTACCAGGTGTTTTTTCGAGGTTACATGACGTAATGTCTTGAAAGTCCATATTAGTTTCCTTGTTCGTTTCATTAATAATTCCGTGTGATTGGGCCAAGACAATCGTTGATCAACCATAATACCTAGGTAGCCATTTGGTGGATTCCACTCTAGTAATTTCTGTGCTTTAGGTCAAGCTACCCGGAACTGTCAAATTTTCCCAATCAACATTGAACCTTAATGTTTTAGCGATAAAGTTGAAAATGTATTAAAGAAATTTGACAGATTGTAGTAGCTTGATGTGCTGGCGTCTGTACAAACACCTGTGTTACCGGAATTGAGTGCTCCAACAACACTCATATCATTATCTGAAGAAGGATACTACGTCGTCACCCTGTCTGCGTGCCGGCAGTCGCATTCAGCATGTGCTGACTAATCCGGGGAGTCACTACAGCTAGGTAATGCGTATTATAAGACTTTTATCACGAATGCTGTTTGTTATGCGTCATGGAGTGGAGTGTACGTGGATGTCGACAAGTGCGCCCTTATTTATTGTTTGTTTACCCCATTGGAGTGGAAATAACGTGTGATGCAATAACCTGCCACACACACTACACCTTGAGTTATTGATAAGTACAATGAAACCTGGTTAAGTGAGAAACCTCTATTATTGAGAGTTGCAATGAGGTCCCGGTTCTTTATCATTGAATTACTTCTGTTAATGGGACTTTTTGAACATGGTTAAATGAGATTTGAATTCTAAGACTTTTTCGATGTTTACCTCTATAATTGAGACTCTGTAGCTCAATTACCCGCATAAGTGAGACAAATTAATCAGGTTTCAACACGTATTGACATGTTTGTTTACATACATTTCGCGTCGTCTTTCGCGCATGCTTTGTTTGTCAGTACTATCTCAGGTTTTGACCTAAACAACAACTAGCAATCAAGTACAAACAAACATAACCGATTACTTTAAGCCATAAAACTTACCGTATTGTTTTTTTTTTCGACGCAATACATTATGTATGTACATTCATACCTACATTAAATTCATAACACCAAAAATACGCATTTTTATTAACATTTCCACCTCTAAAAATGGAATAACGGCACATTTTGACCTCTGTAAATGAGACAACTATAATTTTAAACCTGTTTAATTGGAAAACTGGATTATTGGAAACCGTCAATAATTGGTTCATATGTCTTGGTCCCTTGAGATCACAATTAACCAGGTTTCACTGTATAAGAATCATTACTTTGCAGAAAATATATTATACTTACTGTCAAAAATTGAGCAGCGGTGATCAGTGGTAACGACCGCGACTTATGAGTTGTAGGTCGATCCAGGCACATTACTTTTCATCACCACTCTGCTCTCAAAACGGTGAAACAAAACATCGTGAGGAAACCGGCATGTCTTAGGATTAAAAATTCGAAGACATGTGACATCTTCCAACCCGCACTGGGCTCGCGTGATGGATTATGGCCCACTCCCTCTCACAGAGAAGAGGCCTGAGTCCCAGCAGTGGGAACATTATAGGCTGAGAATGATGAGGTACTTACTGCTCCGCTTGGTTACCGTAGAGGCCTTCCTACTAAATGTAAAGGCACTAACATGACTATCCATCGATGCAGGTATCAAGTCATTGTATTGCTGATTAAGGTCATTGAACGCACTTTTCTGCAAGTCACGAGTTGTCGTGAACTGATTTGCTATTGTGTCTGTTGTAATGGCGGATGTTTCGTAGGTAGGTAAGCGTATATATGAGAGGTTTTTGACAAACTGGCGAGCACCGGTAAACTGTTCACCATCACTGGTCTGGATAACGGGCGCCGTCAGTGGGGACTGGTCATCTCTTTGCTGCCATGGCTTATTTTAATTTAATTTAATATTTGGATTGTTTTAGGCTTTTCATTACGGATGCTTTTAACGTTCTGCATCGTTCTCACATGCATAATTTTTAACATGAATGATGTAACTAATACTTTGTAACCATATTTTGATTTAAAAGAGTGTCCATGGAGTTTCTTGCCCGTTCTTCTCCATAGGTACCTACTACGCTTTGGAATGGGCAACTAGCTTCATTTCTCTGACTGACCGACCCCTTGACAATTCAAAAGTGCCTGTAATTGGTTTAATTGAAATAAATACTTTGAGTTTGAGTTTGAGTTTGATAATTTAGTCAGACGGTTTACCCCGATACTGCTGAGTATGAGGTTACACTTACTATATTGTTGGTCTAGTGGGCGCAAAAGCTACTGCTGAGCATGAGCTCCTGGGTTCGATTCCCAAGTCGGGTGAAGTTTTATTGGATTTTTTCATTAGGACTTCATAAGGTCGCCCCCGGACTTAGGACATAACTGACAAAAGGGTGTAAGTAGGTACTATTATATATGTATAGTACCTACACCCTTTTGTCAGTTATGTTCAGATGCTGTGACTTTGTAATAATAACCCTTCGTAGAAACTCGGCTATGCTGATGTTAATCTTTACTTCTGTCTGTACTTTTATAATAAAGCTGAAGAGTTCGTTTGTTCGGACGCGCTAATCTCTGGAAATTATCGGTCGGATTTGAAAAAAAATGCATTCGATAGTCCAGTTCTTGAGGAAGGTTATAGACGATTTAACATCACGCTTGTCGCTTCCCTTAGGAGCAGAGCAAAAAGAAAAAAAAGTCACAAAAATTCAACGACGAGTTAAACCGCGGGGCACAGCTAGTGTGTAGATATTAAGTAAATACGTCTATCCATCCCAGTATTGATTGATTATCAGAGCTACGAGAAGTATATCGCCCTCTTATATCGAGGGGCCCCTTAGGGCCGAAGCCTGCCGGGTCAGCGGGATTGTCCGAAAGGGTTACCGCTACCCCGGAATATAAAGGGCGAAGGAAGGAACATGGGTGGGTTTTAGTCAGTAAGAGTCTGACACTCCCTTCCGCTCCACCCAGAGCGGGAGGGGTCACTTGATGATTTCCCACCAGAAAAAAAAAAAAAAAGCTACGAGAAGTACATCGCCCTCTTATATCGCGGGACTGGGTAATGGGTTTGACGCCCAAATGAACAAAGAGGAGGTAAAAGATAGATGCACATTTTTTACGTAAGTAATACCATTACCATTTTATTTCTTGATTAGAACATTCTGGTTGGGTTTAATTTAATTTACTACAGTTATTAATTATTTAATATATTACGAATGTGGTACAACTGAAATACTAAGTCATAAATTGTAAATCGCGGCAACTTTCAAGAGTGAAACGAAATGTTACTGAAACTGTCACCCGCACCATGCTACAGCGCAAATAGTGTAAGATACGCTTGCTGCGTCGTCGATTCGTGGATGGGTGACTTTCCATTACATATCGAGACACTTCCGTGCCTCGGAATGCACGTTAAGCCGTTGGTTTCGACTGTAATTTGTAGATCTTTGACAGTCGTTTCGGGTAGCCAGAAGCCCAAAAGTCTGCCAACCAGTCTTACCAAGGTCTAAATATCATGTTACCCCGTAACTGGGTTGTGGAGGACAGACAGGCAGTCGCTCCATGTAAAATACTGGTATTCAGCTGCATGCTTTTAGACTGGAAGCCGACCCCAACATAGTTGGCAAAAGGTTTGGCAGAAAATGATGAAGACCATTAATCAAATACGTAGCATATTTATAACAATCTGGCGTAAATTGATGTCACACAGCAATAAACATAAAAAAAGTACTATAATTATTGAACCCGTCATCATTTATAGGTAACGTAAAACCCACATCACGTTACGTGCAATCAGCGTCAGTTCAACTAATTGTTACACGTACCTACAGTACATGGGTAGGTACTTTCTTATCACCTTTTTATCAATGTTTAGTTAATGGTTGTGTGGCTAAAATAGGCTAACATGCGGGTAGCCGTAGTAATAGTTAGAAATGTTAGAATGCAAGCTTGTTGGATTGGATATTGATTTGTATTGTACTTTGGAGGTATGAGGAACAGGGTCTAAAGTTCACTCATCCTCCATAGAAAAGGGAGGATCCTCCGAACAGAGGGTGTTGTATCTGGTGGGCAATTGCCCAACGATTGATGTTGGGAAATTGTATCTATGTTAATTGCGCGGTAAACTCTGCTTGCGAGATGCAGGATTTGCGTGACGTCAGTATGACGCGTTGTTCGCATGTGGCGTTGTAGATACCGGTACAGTACCTACGTTTGGAAGTGTTTGTCTGAATGTGTGCCCGGTTGATGGCAACAGGCTCACTCCCGATTAAATATTAGGCTGGCGAAATGTGGATGTAGGTATACTACAGACGTGCTGTTCAGTAACAGGGTTTACACAATTAAACACGAACTGTATTCATTCACATTCAAGTCTGTATTTAGGCAGAGCAACGTCCACTATTTCACAATATCATCACCGTTAGAAAAGATTTGCCTCCCTTTTTGTACACTTTCCCGCCATATTCCAATCAACTGTCAGTTCATTACTCAATATGTTATGAATACTAAATTATTGTTATAAAAATCAAATAAATGACTTATTATGGGAAAATAAATACAAATAATATTATTTAGATATTATTGAGAAGATTTGAAAGTAATTTAGGAATAATTAAGCAACTACTACGTCATAACCGTCGAGTATCTATTTGGTACTTGTTAACAGACGTCTCCTACGCCTGGACAGGAACGGCCTGCGCCTAATGACGGGGACAATCACGGGTCACTGCTCGCTAAACAAACACTTCCACACAATAGGCATAACGAATGATCCCCCATGCAGGAGTTGCACGGAGGCTGAGGAAACTGGGTCGATCGAAGGTTAAACTACGCTTGCCGCGGTCGGTTCGTGGATGGGTTACCATCCATTACATATCGGGACCCCTCCGTACCTTGGAAAGCACGAATAGTTTGTAGATCTTTTGATCCGAAGTCAGAAAGTCTGACAACCAATCTTACCAAGGGAAGGGCTTATTGTGTTACCCAGTAACAGGGTTGTGGAGATCAGATAGACAATCGCAGACAAATAAATTGGAGGCCGACCCCAACATAGTTGGGAAAAGGCTGATTTGTTGGTACATAGTGAGTTTGTATTGCTTTCAAGGCATACATAGGCTTCTTTCGCCCTTCCACAGTTTTTGATCGTGAGCTTTCCTTCTTCATGTCCTAACCCTTACCAGCTTTAACCCCTTTTACTCCCCAACTCCTGCCAAACGATATTAGATCCAACCCGGTAGCTAAATGGCTATTTTCACCCTATTGAAACAACCCACAGTATTATTCTTCTTCTTCGTGTCGGTGGTACGACTGAATTTCATATCTTGTTGGCCCAAAACTTTGCCACTTCCAAGGCGTCGACAGTGGCAGCGGGGTCCACTTGGAAGTCCCTGAACCGTCTCCGGACACAAGTGGAAAGATGTAAGTCCAACTTGGTAAAGTGGGGCTACCTTGACGGAACGGCAGTAGGGTGTGATTATGGAGCTATGTCGCAAACCATGCTCCACCCTCTGTGTCCCAAAACATGCAGTCAAAGTGACCTCTGCGCTGCCACTATCAACCCACAGTATTAAAAACGAGGTACTAGAAGGAAAAAGCATAAAGTCCATATGCCACTTTTTGTTCGGTGAACGCGTGGTCGCGCCGACAGAGGGCGCTTTTCGGTTTTCGGAACAATCACAAATTCGCGCGACGATCGCTTTTAAAAAAGGACGCGGGATAAAGAGGACAGGCTATAGGATTGGGTAAATTAAAACAAAATATATAATTTGGGAACGGAATCGTTTATTGAACCCATCTGTAATAGTAGATAATTAAATTATACTGTTACTCTACACATTTTGTACTGTTCAAAGTACCTACCTATGTCAAGTATTCCTATCTCTTAGGTTAAAATGTACCGACAAATGCACCCAATACCGAGCAATTACCACATATTTAATTAATCTTTTAAATTTCCAATTGTGCTCCAAAATTCAGTGGTAGCTACCAATCACAGTACCATTTGGATCCTACGATTAAACACATGGACATATTTATTTCCCATGACAAATGTAAATCGACTTTTTATTCATTTTTTTAATATTATGACAATGACACTAATGTATGATAGGGTAAACAGATTGGTCGTTTGAAAAAAATATTCCTTTTGATTTTTGAACAACTTTAAACACAACTACGGTTGTTATTCAGATTATTCTGATAAGATCCAAGAGTTTTACTTGTAGTAACTTACTAGAATAAGGATTTTACACTTCTTGTTTGGATACAAACACTGCATCACGTTTACATAATAGGTACACATTGTTTACAATTTTATAAATTCGTTACTTTAATAATATAAGAGGAATTTGAATATAAACATTAATATTAAAACATTACATAATAATCATTTAAATATTCGTTCTTTACATGTTTTTTTTTTAGCAAAAACTTCATACGTCAGTGTGTGTATCCAAAACAACTAACGGGACGTCTTTTAAATTTCAAATTAGGCATTACATCGTAGCCATTAGGAGCTTACACTAAATAAGTTAATATTTTAGATAATATCGATCGAGTCGTCGCTTCGTTTACATTAATTAATAATAGGTATAAATCTTCCTTTATTGTCTTCATTCTTCACCATTAAAAAAAAGCTGGGTATGAAATAATTGCCAATTAAAAAAAACAAGGAACAGTGTTGCTGCGTAACAAGTGGCGGCGAAAAATTGTTTCGTGT
Source organism: Apamea monoglypha (assembly GCA_911387795.2). Classification (NCBI taxonomy): domain Eukaryota; kingdom Metazoa; phylum Arthropoda; class Insecta; order Lepidoptera; family Noctuidae; genus Apamea; species Apamea monoglypha. The sequence continues at coordinate 17,103,194 of OU426924.1, forward strand.
AAAATCGCTTTGGTTCAGCCATTAAAATAACAATATAATTAAAGTGTACATTTCTGCCAAGGTTTATAACCGTGTCCAAAGAGAATAATTTTACAGATAGCATATAATAGCGAGAAGCCATTGTCGTGATAAAAATAACAAGCGAATGGTAATGTTCAAGATATTCATGTTAATGTACTAATTGTTCCAATTTTCTTTATTGGTATTTTTAAACTTTGTAGCCTGTTTTATAGCCAGTTCTCAGCAGTCAGAAATAGGGTTGTACGAAACAATATCAATAGAATTATCGATATCGATAGAAAATATAGTTTTTCAGTCAGTTTTTATCGGAATCACCCATCGTTTGCTACTTTTATCAAACATAAAATTATAGTGTATCGTTGCCTTAATAAATAATACAAATTCATGATATGTACCTAAGTATACACAGAAAAGATCGACAATACGCAAATGATACAAAATAAATAGCATATCGATGACGTCATAATAATTATATACATACACTTAACATACTTTAGTACCCTTCGATTTTAATGGATCTTTATAAATGGTTATTCGATTGTTATAGATGACTATTCTTTAACCGATAAGTAGTTTCTAGTTCGATAAGTAAATTGTAATCGATATTTACATAAGTACCTATTATTATGATTATTACGCTGCGAACGCGCAATTGGATCATCCGTCCCTCTCTGATTAGTTCCTTAACACGTTTGTGCAAAAAAGAGGGTAGCAGTGATCGATTCGCGCGATCGAGTTTACGTGGCAGGTGCACAGACTCTGCTAAACAGAACTCCACCCTAGTTCCAACGTTAACGCTTCGTTCGGTTAGAAAGGAATCCATTTAAATGTATATGAAAATAAGTGGGACTTACAGTATATACAAAAATATCACATTACTTCGAGGCCGCAGCTTTCAATCACTTAGTCAATTAATTATTTCGTCTTCTTACCTAAGTTGTCGGTCGTTGGTACGAAGCGTAAGCAAGTTAACGCAGGAAGTAATCGATCCAAATTAATATTATATCGTTTATGAAGCTGTCTTCACTCGCCGGAAACCTTCTTTTGCTAAGCGCAAATCACTCAATAGCTAGATGGCTCGCGAGATACATCAGTAACTTTAACATTATTGCTGAACGAGTCAGTCGCGTATAAACTAAACAATTTCCAATTATACAATTACCATCGCATCCGTGCCTTTAATGCGTTAGTCTTCCCACACCTACTAACGAATATCTAGAAAGAATTTTATTTCTTTTAAAAGACTAGGTGCCTCGTCATAGAACTACTAATCCAAAGTGAGTACTACGACACCTACGAGATCTAGTTTTCGAAGCAGAAGTATCTAAAAAGCTGCAGCCGGCGGATCGCGCAGTCGTCGTCGACGCTGCACTACAAACATAATCGGCCGACACGCGTCGGACGGTGACGTCACACCGTCGGCACACCGCCGCGGTCTATCACAACGACATAGAAAAATATAACGATCTGGGACGCGTTTTATTGCTAAAAATTTAGGTACAGTCTTTGGGTGCCTCCGGGGAGGATCCTCCGGAGAAGTCGTCGAGGAAGTCGAAGGTGGCGACGGCGGCGCGCTCCGGCTCGCCGTAGCGGACGAAGAAGCCCTCGCGCCCGAGGATGGAGGGCCGCCGGAACCGGCCGCGCAGTCCACCCGGCCCGCGCACGCGCAGCGCGGCCGCTGCACCAACACGAGCGTCAGCACGAGCCTACTCTACAAGCGAGCGCCCTCTGGACGAGACAACACGCGTGAGCCACGCGCCCCGTCGTCCAGCACCGCTCGCACACACACGCGGCACAAGCCACACCACGCTCACACTTAGTAAAGTCATATCCCGAAGTAATACTTTCTCCACAAAAGTTAGACAAAGAGCAGACCAAAAGCGAGCGGAAAGCAGCAGCTTCAAATTTTACGTTACAGTAAATATTTCGGAAATAAAAGCATGTGCTTTGGACTCAGCATTTGTCCGATATACGAAATATTCCAAAATCTTCATATTCTTTAGCTTAATTTATTTAAGTTCTCAAATAATTTACACCCCGAGTTTAATGTGTAACTTCGGGATATGATTGTAGAAACATCGATTTTTTAACATCGATACAAGTGTCTCCCTTTAAATCTTTACTGATTTTGTTTTGACTCCACCAAATAGAAAAATGAATCCCTTGATTGATAGATTGACAGAGTAATGAGCGTGGCGTTGCCTGCTGATAACGGTCTACTCGGAATGAGGCGAGAGAGTGAGATGGTGCGTGTGAGTGAGAGCGGAAACGAGTGACGTGGCTGGTCGTGACGACAGACAACATGAAATGACATGACACATATACGTCAGCACAGATCTTTGGTGGTTTGTCCTCGAGACTGGATAGTCGTTGCAGGACTGCAACGCAGTTCACTTAATACAATTTGAGCTAATCGTTAAAACAAAGTTTTAAATATTTTTAGTGCTATTATATTTAGTGAGCTGACATGCAAGCAGGTCCTAACCTATTTTTACTATTATGAAAATTAATTATATTTATTAAAAAAATTCTAAGAAAAAACCGTGTAAACGGATTGAAAAAATAATATAATCAATGAAGATTAAATCATGCAGTCAAGATCTGTGCGGACTTGAGAGAAACGTTAAATGTAGACATTGAGATTTCAGAAATTCACGTGCAATAATCTATTTGAGCTATAAGTTAAATTAAAATATTACATTTAGAACTTTCACTTTCAAAATAAATAGTATAAAATGCAAATAATATGATATCAACATTTAACGTTTGACAAAAAAAGCAAAATTAAACACAAATGGAAAATGTAACTGAATTGAATTCAGAAATGAAAGAGCATTTTTAATGCTTGAGTTTGTGAAATAATAATAAATTATTTGAATAGAGAACATAATTAAGACCATAGAAAAGATTTATTCATAATTTTAAAAACAGATCGTCGTCAGGCACTCTCGACATTTTCGATATCTGAATCGAATGCTACACTAGCGCAACACTAGCAGTTTGACAGTGCTTCTTGTCATTTGACAATAACTGTCAAATTCAACTTGATTCGATTTATTCAACGATTCGATTCAGATCATGAAGATATCGGAAGTAAGGCTTATACACGATGGAATATCTGAATTCGTAACCAGCAGCACCAAAAGCGCAGTATCGCATACAATTTCATTAATTTCTCCACACACAATTTATTTTGTAATATTACGATTTATATATTGCCGAAATTCAAATTAAATATTAGTTCCGGATATGAATTCAGATATAAATTCAGCCTGTACAAGCCAGCCTGAACCTGCGTTATAAGTAGCTTATGTAAAAATTGACACAATCGTGTTTTGGACTCTCTTGAAAAAGTTAAACCACATTTATACGATGCAAGTTACTTGTCTATGTGTGGCATACAATAAAATTAATTATGGTATGCCATAGCACAGACAATTAAATCGTACAGTGTAAATCAGGCTCTAGAAAACATTCAAATATAGAAAACCTTATTGTCAATAAATCCAAATGGGTCAATTTGTACTAGAGCTGTTAGATAATTAAATACTATAGTTGACAACAAAATGGCCGATTCACGATAATGCATGAAGATTTTGCGAGGGCAGAGATTCTATTATGGCTAAGTAGACTTAGGAAATTGATCACTCCCTTTCTAGATGAGCTTAGGCTAAAAACAATTATTAATGGGGATTGTTTTATAAATCGGCCATTTTGTCTTTTTGGGACTGAACTCTTGCTGTCAATACACCAATAACAATATTTATAAGCTGTCCGAGCTTAATTAAGTCAAGTTTAAAAATATCATTAGACTTAATTGAATGAGATTCTTTTCAATTAATAATAATTAAACTATGTCTAAATAAAATGTAATTCGACATAGCAACAGCTTTTCATTTACATCAGTTTCAATATCTGTTTTTAAATATATTGACATTGCGAGAGTTCACCTCAGTCTTGTCGCTACGGGGTGAAATTAAATTAACGAGCAAAACTTTACAGGCGCGATGAATATCCATTATTATAAAATCTAAAGTAAGAGGTTACGTTGGGTACACACACGCGCGTAATTATAATGTAGTGGTTACTATAAGTGGCATAACAGCGTGCCCGATCAGAATACCAGCGGCAGCTACATGCTGGGATAAGGGCCTTTTGGTCTCCTATTTTTTTTTTTTTTTTAGGATTTGTAATGATTTATATTTCTGTGTTTGTGTTATACTTCGTAAAAGAAGCAGTCGGAGTATGTAAGGATCGTAGCAGATGGCATTTACTATTTAGTTTGTGTAATTATCTTCATGTGCTATAAATACTTTTTCTTTCCTTCTAATAAAGATAACAAACGCCTATGAAGTTTCGCTAGCTAATTTCATTTGACCATGTATAGTTGTCATAAACAGCAATATAATCACAAAAAGGGGCCATATTCACCTGTCTTCTGCCTCCTAGACCTGTGCAGTCGATGTAGTCGCGAGTAGGGCGGCGGCGGCTCTGCGGGCGAGGAGCCGCACGACGATGGCGACGAGTCGCTCGACGCTAGCATCACGTCTAGCAGGTTGGCTCGGGCCTGGAACAGTTTGGTAAAGTTATTAGTCTATGACTGCTTCAAGAAAATCAGAGAATCATTATCACTTCAGCCGAAAAAAAAACAGCAGTAGTATGAATCAGAGAATAGTCTAAATTAACCTGACTTATTGTTTGCCCACAGAGATGACGTCTTTGTGCCAACAGTGGGAACAGTATAGGTTGAACATACTGTGGTTTACCTAAACCACTGCAAACAAGTATTGTTGGGATCACTAAAAAATAATCAAAAACTTTTGTAAAGTCTGACTCCAGTCGACTGTTGATTGTTGAGTTGTTGACCAGTCGATTTTGTTTTTTTCACCTTGAATTGTTATCGAGAAATCACTTCCTTCTGACTTTTGTTTCTTTTCGTTTCACCCGTATTCTCTCGATTAACTATCCTATTGTCATGCCTTCAATGTTAATATCCCATTTTATCAAGAAGGTACAGTTAGCTTATGAAAACCTTAACTATACATACTTGGAAAAAAAGAAAACTAACATGAAAACAAAGACAAAAAGGTTGTCAAATAATACAAGGACGAGACGTCAAACTGTCGCGTCAACGTCGTGATAGACGTAACTATATTAAATGACAAGTGACGAGTCAATATGACAAAAATCGAAATAAGTACACAACATTAAAAACAATACCTTAGGGTCACTGAAATCGATGTCCTTCTCCACATGCACCCAGCCCGTGTGCGCCCACAGCGCCGCGTCGCGCTGCGCATGCGCGCCCGGTTTGTCCCCGCGCCCCTCCGCCGCGCCCTCCGCCGCGCTCGCCGCGCCCTCGCTTTGACGAATCATTCTGAAGACATGAGCCGACAAGTTATTAATTTTGAAGAAGATAAAGCTATCATAACACAAGAATTGATAAAAAATATCACAGCTGCAAAAGATCGAAAAAAGGTAAGTATAAAAAATACAATTTTGACACATATCACGAAAATAACTTGTCCATAATACATTTTAATAATAATGAACACGAAACGAACGCTCTTTGTAAAACTGAGTTTTTTTTTTTTAATTTTCTACTGTAAACGAAAAAAAAACATTGTCTTAATTATGCACAATATTAGATATCACTTATCATTTGTGATAAAGGGAATTATTGCTTTAAATCTTAAGTCAATGACATAAAAGTCACTATACGTTCGATCATGATTTGCAACGACTTATCGTAATCAGATTGGCAACACTTAATAGGTCGTTCGTATCTTTGTATTGATAACATTAATATCGTCAACAGGAAAGTCATAGAAACCAATAATTTAACTAGAATACCCAGGCCTTGCTTACGTATTCATTTTCGAAGATCATCATCTGCGTAGCCTTTTCCCAACTATGTTGGGGTCGGCTTTCAGTCTAACCGGATGCAGCTGAATACCAGTATTTTACATGGAGCTACTGCCTATCTGACCCCCACAACCCAGTTACTGGGTAATACGATACCCCTTGGTAAGACTGGTTGTAGCCGTTGTAGGACTGTCGGGCTTCTGTCTACCCGTAACGACTGTCAAAGATCCATGAATGACAGCCGGGACCAACGGCTGAACGTGATTTCCGAGGCACGGATAAATTCAAGATATCTAAGGTATTATGATTAAACTTTTCTATATAAACAAACACTCACCTATTAAGTTCCTCAATAACATCTTTCGAAGTTGCAGCCTCATGGAAACTCAACGTATGTTCTTGCTTCACAATGATCGGCTCCGGAACCGACGCTTGCGCAGTCCCGGGCTTATTCCTATCCACCACAGGGATCTTGGACCTGTTCCTGCTCGGGGACGATGGTGGCCTCTTCCCCCCCATGAGCGTCGGGATCCGGCTTCTCTCTCGCAGTTTCCCATCTTTAATTGCATCGTTCTTATTACTTACTATCACAGTTTCAGCCGTAGAAGTGCTAGTTGTATTGGATTCAGTCATTTGTGGGGAACCAGTCTCTGGGGACGAGCCTTCTTCCTCTTCAGGGACAGGAACTAAAGCCCCTGTGCTTCTTCGACAAGCGCTTAACACTTCTTCCACTAAGGATATCTCTTCGTTGCTGGTGTACGGAAAGCTGGATGATTTCGTTAGACAAGGCTCTACTTCCCTCTCGAGTGGTGATTGCTTGTTCAACATTATATTCACAGTATTCTCTTTCAGTGCTGAATTGTGGTCTAAACTTCGACTAGATTCGATATCACACGGCCTTTCTTCCTTCACGGCAGCAAAAGGCTGGTCTTCAACTTCGACAGTTTCAATCAAATCATTGCTTTTATTAATTTCATTCTTTCTCTGTACTTTTATGAGATGCCTCTCATCTATTTCATTCTCTGCGTTTTCAACTCTGGAAAATTCGTCGAAGAAATCTTCTGATTCAGTGTAAGGGTCTTCGCGTTCGATGAATCTCGGCGTGGACCGTGGCTCGGATACTGTATCACAGAAGGCAACCCTAGGCCGGTCGCCGTGAAGGACGTCACAAGAATCGTTTTCAGAGAAGCTGCTGAAGGAGTCAGGTCTCTGTCTGTCTTCTGACACTTCACTCCGAGGACCAACCGAGTCATCGTCGAAATCCGCCGCGGCATACGGAGGTGGTAACTCCCTTATCTCCGAAAGGGGTCGCGACGATACAGAATCAGACTCTTCCCTATCCCTACAATATTTCTGCTGCTCAGCAATAAAATGCAGGACGTTCTGCAACGCCACCTCTCTGTCCTGCAAAGCCATTGCTTGAACATCATGGATTCTTAAATGACTGCTCGTATCCTGAGCAGGAATACCTCTGGACGAATTTGATGCTAAGCTCTTTGTGCTTTCATATTTAACGAGACGATAGAAATCTCTTGTGAAATCTAGGCCGACATTTGCACAGTCTCCGTCTTCGCTCAGTGCTGTGCTAGATCTTTTATCAGGCGCGTCTGATGCACTGGACCACGAACCACCAGGTGAATGTGTGCCATTGCAGTCCCACCTTTTCTCCGACGTATCAGGATCATCTTGTATTCTGCATTCATCTATTTCTATCGTTGCAAATCCACAATCATTCCAAAGGCAATCACCGACATCTTCTTCTAATTCTAACGCATCATCTTCCCTGATGCTGGGTAATGTTGACAAGGATATTTGGCCAGGCGTCGTTATTTCGGCAAAGGGAGACTGCCTGTCCCCGAGATCTTCGCAGGATAGTGATAAGCTCCAGTCTTCCAGTTCAGCCCTATCGTATTCTAAATCGGCTAGATCCCTATGTCTTTGTTGTAACGCTGATCTTGCATCATCTAGTTCTAGCCAATGTTGGACGTAATCAGCATCGTATTGAGAGCCATCAGCTCGGTCATCTAGTGTGCTACCCCAGGAGACCCTTTCGGAGCTTGTTGTAGAAGCGATAGCTGCTCTCCTCAGCGGTCTTTCGGGAGCAGGTTTCAGATCTAGTACTAAAACACCAGAGCTAGGCGTAGGAGTATCTAGACAGCTGGAGGGGCAAGTTGTTCCAGCGATTAGCTTTAAACACAGATGTGAATCAGAGAAGCTTCGCACTACATGCTGGAAGGGTAGCACTGGTCGCGAGGGAGGGTAGCTGCCTCTGACGCCAGCGAACGCGACTCCTAATGGGAAGTAGATATAGTCTGCATCCGTTGCTAGGAGTCTTGCATGTCTTCGAGATTCTCTAGGGTTGATGGAGACAATGGTTTGATTGTCGGTTTCATCTGATGCCTCGTTGAGGTCTGGCAGGGCTCTGTCGGCCGCGTGGTCGCTCTGTCGGGAGGCGTCGGCTTGCACGTCGCTAGACATTGTGGAGTAGCCCTCATCCTTGGCGCCACTCTCAGGCGACTCGGCGCCTGCTTCGCCGACTTCGCCGGTTTCTTCTTCTGTTACTTTTTCTCCACTTGCCCCTGTAAGGAAAATATATGTTTGAGCACACAGAAATCAAAATAGTATTCAGATACAATGATCGAAGATTGGCTACGGATTTCTGTGTTTGAGGGCAATCAACAGTTTATAATTATGTATTGATTATATTTAAGAACAGGAGGTTTAAGAACTTTCGAGAATTTGTGAGGCATCATTATCAGTTTTTTCAGTTGTCTAACTCCGATGTTTCTAGAAGCTTATTTTAACCTCCTTCTTGCTAATGGTAATAGGATGTTGTTCTTTTGATTAAGCAACCATCTTCATAACACGAGAGGTATGGCATTAGATCAAGGACCAAGAGTTTGACCTGGCTTTCAGAAACAAGAGTAATTCCATATAACCATTGTTAAAAATTCACAATTCCTGTTGGTTTTGGTATTTTTTTACCTCTCACAGGGTCGGTGGTGGGCTGCGGCATGCTGAGGGAGAGCGTGTGCGGCCTGGCGGGCGCCGCCCACAGCGTTGGGTCCACCGCGGACAGCGCACGGGCCAGGTTCGCGGGAGTCACCTCCAGACCCTGGAAGATGAGAGGAATGTTTTGATATTGATTTGATGAAGATGCTAAAGGCACATTTGCTGGAGAGGGTGGACACATCATTGAATTAAAAACTTTCTATTGATACAAAACTTTGTTTAAATAATATTATAGAAATATTTCAGTTTGGGGAAGCCTTATTGTATAGCAGTAGACGTCATCTTGCTAAAATGATAATGATTTCAGTTACGGTGGTTGAATTAAAAAAAACTGTGATCAAGGTGAACTGCTAACTTTGGCAACTTATTTCTTTATTCTTGTTTTCTTCTATTATTGAAACCTGAGATAGAACTAAGTCTGGTCCTACCTTCAATTCAGTCCAGATATCAGCCAGTATCTGGTGGCGCCGCTTGTCGTCGTGGCTGAGGGGGTGCGGGTGAGGCACGGGCGGCGCGGGAGGCGGGGAGTCCCTGAACGACACCAGAGACCCGCAGGAACCGACGTCTACCAAGTGCACTGGAATTTTGAAAAGAAAATTAATATTAAAGTTTCAATGATATAATGTCAATAAAATAGTCAAAAATTACCGTACTTGTGACTAATCCATTCTAAATCTCCAAATATTTCAAGACTATGCTGAAATGCTATGAAAAAACACTCGGTGTTCATACACACGAGAGGCACGTGTTGACAGCAGCCGCCGACGCGTCGCCGGCTGCAGTTGCCTCTGCCGTTGACGCCTACCCCCCGTGTGTATGCACTTTGCTAACGTAGTTATTATTTGCAGTTCTAAATACATAGTTTGGCTAATCTCATGTATAGCAGACGAAATTTATTTACGCGCGGCGAATTTCGCAGCGGGTCACTCAACGATCTACGAACTAACGCTGCTTACCTTGTAAGTCCCTTGGTGTATGAGGCGTGAGGGGCGTATGAGGTGTAGCAGGCGATGGCCGCGGCTGAGGTCGCAGCTGCCGCACCAGCAGAGCGCTCAACGCGCGGTTCTGTGCCTCCAGCTCGCGGATACGGGCGCGCGCGCATCCCAATTCTTCGCGTACGCTCTGGAGGAAGGAAAACGATATTTTGTTAGTAAATGTGGTTGGAACAAAGTCACAGTGGACGGAGCGGATAGGGTGTGTGCAATCGAAACTTTTGGATCGACTAATCGGATAGTAATAACTCGATTATTAACTTTGAATCTGATCGTTTCAGTTGAATCGATCTTTGAAAACTCTATACAGGGTGGCAGGCACAACGACGTGCAAACTGTAACCATGGATTCAGTACATGATTCTGAATTTTATTACGCGTGGACGAAATTTTTTTACGCAATGGGGTCCCCATTGCGTAAAAAAATTTCGTTGGTATACGAAAAATATATATTATACTAGCGGACCCGGCAGACGTCGTCCTGCCCGAAAAAGCAGCGCCACATACCGGGTCCAATTGTGTATACAAACCATGTCCTGATAATACTTACAATAATTGTAATGTTAATTAATTAACATAGGTACCTAGTATTGTATACAATCAATTTTCTAACTGAACAGACAGCTGTGCTGCTGGGGAGTTTGTTGCGCCACTTCTTCTTCCCAGCGATAGCACTAGGAAGTAGTAAAGGGCGGGGGGATTGTCTTTTGTAATTGTGACGTTTTAAAAGTGCTGATTCTCAGCCTAATTTGAATAAATGACTTTTGATTTTGAATAAGTTTGTTGTTGTAAAAAAAAAAAAGAATTATCCAATTTGGTGCAGTCGATCGGAAGTTATGCGTGTACATACATTTCGGTGATTCATTTTTATTTATATATATAATTATTATGTCTAAACGAAACACCAGAAATGTAGTTGTTTAGAATTAGGCATTTAAGTATCTAAACACAGTAAATACAAATACGAAATAATCAGAATAATATTACTCCAAACCTAAAACATAAACCGTCCTACAAAACTCGCTCAATCTTTACCAAAAATACCTTTGAAATCCTAAAACATCTATTACGTCTTCCCCAACAGCTATTAACATCAACGAAGAAAACTTCACCGAATCTCCCCCCTCACAGGATCTCGTCAAAACGTCTTCGAAATAAACGCGTACATTTTAATTATACTTCATTAGTTAAATTAAATTCGAGTGGGGTAATTACAGGGGGATCTGGGATCTCGGATACTCGGATACGAAATAAGGATGTTTCGGGACACTCTCGGACCTTGCTGCGGGAAGATTTAGCGGGTTTAGAGCGCTCATAATTTAGTTAGAAGATAGGTTTAGTTTGGAACTTGGATCAGCTTTTACGAAGTTTTGGTGGCAGCTTTACAAAGGGAAGCCTTGGTTAGATGATGTTTCAAGATAGCAGCAGTGCTATTTTATTTCAACCTAGCAGCGCCCCGCGGTTTCCACCGCATAAGTGTCGAGCCCGTGGGAATATCGGGATAAAAAGTATCCTATTTGTTATTCTAATGTATAAGCTATATTACTGTAAAGTTTCATTAAAATCCGTTCCGTAGTTTTTGCGAGAAAGAGTAACAAACATCCATCCATCCTCACAAACTTTCGCATTTATAATGCTAGCTGCTCCCCGCGGTTTCATGCGCATACGTTTCGATCCCGTGGTAATATCGGGATAAAAAGTATCCTACATGTTAATACTGGTTATAAACCACCTGTGTGCCAAATTTCATCCACATCCGTTCGGGAGTTTTTGCGTAAAAGAGTAACAAACATCCATCCATCCATCCATCCATCCATCCATCCATCCATCCATCCATCCATCCATTCATCCATCCATCCATCCATCCATCCATCCATCCATCCATCCATCCATCCATCCATTCATCCATCCATCCATCCATCCATCCATACAAACTTTCATGTTTATAATATTAGTAGGATAAATCAATTACAGACACTTTTGAATTATCAAAGGTTCGGTCAGTCAGAAAGATGAAGATACATAGTTGCCCATTACAAAGCGTAGTAGGTATATCTACTATGGAGAAGAACGGGCAAGAAACTACACGGATACTCTTACAAAGAAGTGCTCAAAATGATTTCTTTGAGTAATTCCCTCAATACCTTTGACTTTAAAACCAATACATATTCTAAAATCACAGTTATGTTCGGGTCGGCTTCCAGTCTAACCGGAAGCAGCTGAATACCTGTATTTTACATGGAGCGACTGCCTATCTGACCTCCTCAACCGAGTTACTGGGTAATACGATACCCCTTGGTAAGACTGGTTGTCAGACTTTCGGGCTTTTGAGTACCCCTAATTACTTGTCAAAGATCCACAAATGACAGTCGGGACCAACCGCTTAACATGCTTTCCGAGGCACGGAAGTGTCTTGGTTTGTAAAGATGGTCACCCATCCACGGACCAACCGCGGCAAGCGTAGCTTAACATGATCGATCACCCTATGCGGCTGTTATTATTTAGGCACAAGCCTACAGAGTACTATGTATAAGTAAGAATTTTAGATATCCGACACGGATGAACCGTCGAGTTACAAAATTCTCATACTGAACCATTTTGCTACCGAGTGCCTCCCACCTCATAAAATCTAAGAACCTCACCAAGCATAATGCACAAACCAAGTTTAATTAACATTTCCACGAACTTCAGCAACAGTTTTAATAAATTTAATAAACTCAAAATAATATTAATGGAGTAGAGTTATAAATTTTAAGTGATTTTCGTTTAGACAGAAAGGATTTAAATGTAACGGTAAGTAATGTCATGTCGAGGAGGGGGGGGGGATAAGTTACTTTGAAGTTAAGATGTATGAGACTGCTGTATTAATTAGAGCTGATTTAATTATTTTGAGACGTGGAGTAGATTGTTTGTTTTGGTGTCTCATTAGATGTCGTTACAACGGTATTGATTTTATATGAAATTGAATAAGTATTGTTTTAATTTTAATTAACACATCGATTGTGACATTTTAGACATGCGAAATCAAACGTTTATTTGCGTAAAATGTTTTTACATAAAATTTCAATGCAAAGACATATTTCGCCATGAAGTAATGGCATGCAAATATTTAATATATGAAATTGTACGAGTATGTAGTAACATACATACATAATCAGCCTATAACGTTCCCACTGCTGGAACACAGGCCTCCTCCAGAGGGAGTGGGCTGTAATCCACCACGCGGGCCCAGTACGGATTGGTAGATGTCACGCGTCTTAGAATTTTTGGTTCTAGGACATGCCGGTTTCCTCACCATGTTTTTCTACACCGTTTTGAGAGCAGTGGTTATTAAATAAATTACACAAAGTAACGCGCCTGCTGGGGTGGGAACCCATGACTTACAACTCGTAAGTCGGGGCTGTTACCTGTTACCACTGGGCCACCACTAACTACTCCAACAAGACAGTAACATACAGTAATAGACAAATATGTTTAGAAAGAACAATTTATTAAATTCAATATTAAATGCAAAGTGATTCGTCTACTATTTCTGTAATACTTATACAATTTAATCTGTAACGTCATAAATTTATCATCATTCGTTGTTTTAGTAATATTGTAATTCCGTCATCATCTCCTTCAAAGTACCTACCGACTCACTCAAATTACCCGTACGTAAACTAATAATCTTCCCTGTCGTCTTTCATCCCACACGTGAAGACAGAAGTCTCTAATTACTTCAGAAGGAGTTTGTCTATACACCTACTCTATATTATCTTATCAATAAACTCAGGAGACAGGCATTCATCATGCCTAATCACCACAGGACGTTAATTGCCTGATAATATCCTAAATGTCATCTCAGAATTTACACGGCTGAGCAGCTAATAGATTCAGCATATTGATGAAGATAAAGTGCACGAAGTTTCCTCGTAAATTAAGTTTATAGCTCCAACTTGACCATTTGCGGTGATAAAACAATTTAGGAATCATTTTGTGACTTTAATCTTTCAAGTAAGGTTGACTGTAGAAGTTAATTGTTTTATTAGGCAGAATGTAATCATTCCTTCTCCATTTGTTCTTCAAAGTGTCATGGATCTTTTAGCATAGCATTTAGTTTTAATAGCTGGATACAACATTTAACATTTATCAACATTTTTAAGTATCTGATAGTAAAATACTTCACGCCGCTGAATGAATATTTAACGACCAAAGTTTGTCATTAGCATTTTCCAGCCATGTGAAAACAGGAGCGTCAAACTTTGAAAAACAATCAAAAGCGGTCGTCGCTTGCAACCGGCGCCATCTTTATCAGGAAAGTTGGCGCCAAAACTACAGCAACATGGCGGACATTCACAAACTGGATTTAAACACAAACGGTCGCATTATCGGACAGATTATGCCCAGATTATAGTGGGCCAGGCCTTCTGAAATTATTACGGTGCCAGCTAAGGCCGAAGTGTCCCATTTCGGGCGATTTATGTGCGAATGTAGGCACCACATAATCCACGGACGCGGATACAAGGGCGACTATAATTATGAGAAAACAATTTCCGGGATGCATCTTAATGCTAGCGGGGATTACGGTGGACATTCCCTTTTTTGCGGATTAACATTGTCGACTGTGTTTCTTAATTTTAATCTTTTAAAGGACTCGTCGAGTTCCGGGTGGTATCAACGAGTGCTTTTAAAATGCATGGCCTGTAAATATCAACGACGATGTCTTGAAAGAGGTGTATAAATTCCACAGAGTAAGAATGTGGGCGAAAGTGAGACCAGAAGCATCTACATTATATTTTCAGAAACCAAACCCTTTGCTCCAGGAAAGAAAGTAACAGTAACTGACAAAATTCAAGAAAGTAACAGTTTCCGTAACTTTGAAAGTGCTGTGTTCACCTTAAGCAAGAAAAACAACTTAAGGTGTTTGCTCCTTGGGCACGCCACAATTGCGGCGATAAGTCCCCTCTTTGAGGAGAGGCGCCACGGCGTCCTCACCTTCCGCCTGACGCAGGTCCTCACCGGACACGGTTGTTTCGGGAGGTTCCTGTTCAGGATAAGGCCGGAGGAAACGCCAGGGTGTCACCACTGTGTGGCTCGCCCGGAGAACACGGTGGAGCATACGGTGGAGGTCTGCCCGGCTTGGGCGGAGCACCGCCGCGCCCTCGTGGCGGCCCTGGTCCAGGTCATGGTACGGAGCGAGAGTGCATGGGAAACCGTCACCTCCTTCTGCGAAGCAGTAATGCTCGCAAAGGAGGAGGCGGAGCGCGTGAGGGAGAGGCAATCTCTGCGCCCTCACGCCCCTAGTCGCCGCAGGAGACGCCCTGGACGTCGGGAGTCACCAGCCGACTCCCGGCCACCGTAGGCGCGGGCTTGCGGACGGCGAGCAATGGGCAGCTCGCCGCCCGGCAAGGACCAGGCCCGGGTCGGCGGCGCGTTGTGTTCCACGCGCGTCTCAAAGAGATGTCAGCATGAACTGACGGGGTCCGCTAGGGCCGATGCCTGCCAGGACCGCGGGTTGTTCGAAAGAGATACCGTGGCTCCTGGCATAGGCACCTGAAGGAACACGGGTGGGTTTTAGTCAGTAAAAGTCTGACACGCCCTCCTGCTCCGCCCAGAGCGGGAGAAGTCATATGATGATTTCCCACCCAGAAAAAAAAGGTGTTTGCTCCTACAATACGACAGTGTAAGTGCTATAGCAGAGTGGAAAAGACAGAACTACAGTAATTGCTGCAAGATTACGGCTCAAAATCCTCACCTTCTGCGACAGAAGCGCTCGCACGACCTGCTGCGCCACATCGTCGAGCCGTCGCTCTTGGTCGCCCGCGCCCAGCCCGGCTGATAACGTGGACAGTTGACTGCGCAGCCGATCGTTCTCAGAGCCTAGGGTGGACAGCTGGCTCTGATAGTGCGCCGCAGACGCCTGCAACAAGCACTGACGGTGAAGGCGACGTTGGGCGAAAAGCGAGGGAATTGACGCCCAATTGATGGACTTTTTGAGAGTAAACAAGATTGTTTATGTACAAATCTAATTTGTTATGTGTCAGTTTGGTTATTCAAATTTTGTTTTTCTGCTGTTTATACCCTAACAAATAAGGCGTAAAAATATAGCAGTTTAATAATAACTTGAAGGCCGAAAAATAAGAAAAATAAGCTCTTCTATCGCCCACAGCAATATTTTTTCAGTCTCGCTCATCAAAACGTCAGGGCCACTGCTGTCGTCGGTATACTGCTTCACTAAAAAAATACCCCCGAAAAGGGACCATCGTTCACACTCTTAATTAAGCCGGAGTTCTCACAACAAACGAAACCAGTGTTAATTGACCCACTCGGCCCCTCTTGGCCTTCAAACACTACATCACTCAGGGGCATTTCTATTCCGAGTCACGGGTCTACTGATATTTGTCGTTGTCGAATTCTACACAACTTAACGGACTTTGAATCGTAATGACCCAGCAATAAAGCGTATTTTATCAGAGTATCATTTATGCGGTGTGAGGTTTTCATTAGTCATCGAGTGAGGGCGAGACAACGAATCTGTTTGTCTGTGTGTCTGCAACAACACGCGGTTGATATGCAATGAAAGGGTTAGGTTTGAATGGTGAGACCTTTCAATTTGGACATGCTTATAATTATGACTGCACAGTTTTAGGTGGGAAAAGTCTAGACACTCTATTCTACCATTTTATAAATTGCATGCAGTTTTACTTACATGGAAAATTTAAATAAATTAATTGGAGACCTTCAAAAATATAAAATAGTGCAATTTCTAATCTTGATCTGTGGCTTCTATGGAAGAGTCACAGCAATTTTGCCAAAATCACGCAAGATATTCAGATAACAATTTTGATTTTGATACACATTGGACGCCATCTATCAGTGTCAAACTCACAGATGTCAAATGAAAAAAGGTTTAATATCTTTCTGCCAAGGAGTTTTCTTATTTCTAATCTCCTTTGAATTTGTGATTAATAAAACAGAAGCTGATAGACCTCAATTATTTAATTACATAAGACTTTAATAAAATATCTAAAGACAGACCACGCAACCACCGTTTGCGATACGATAATATAACAATTCAAACAATTTAATTAAAATTCCGCGTGATTGACGGGCAAATCAAACGTGCGTTTATTTCATGATTTAGTTATTTACCAACCGCCGCCATTTTGCCGACTGCGCACTTAATCTAGTGAATTTAATTTATATTTTGAATTCGAATGAAACCGCAGATGTTTCACGAGATCAGGTAATTAAAGTGAAGAGCCTGTCTGATTGCTTTCCCATCGAATCGTGGAGTGTTATAGGATTCCATTTATTAATTCGCTTTTATTTGGTTTTGTTTGATGCCATATTTACATGTGCTTATGAAGTGACGGATTTCTGATGGCGTATTCTTTTTATGTGTGGACATTATTTCCATGTAATTTTCTATTGGCATACAGCCAAAATGCTAAAAGATTACAATGTCAATATTCATCTATCTATAATCTATAATAATAATAAAGCTGAAGAGTTTGTTTTTGTCAATCGGAATCTGAATAATTTTGAAGCAAATTTCTAAACCATTGCTTCATAAGTTTGAAAAATTTGTCTGCTCAACACGTAAATAACGCAATGTATGTTGTTGAACTGTCAAAATGAAACCGATTCCGATTGATAATGGGTTACGCAATTTCTCCGTTGGCCTATCTCTGGAATTACCAGTCGGATTTGAAAAATGATTTTTGCATTTGATAGTTCAAGTCTTGAAGTAGGCTATAGGCTGTAAACATCACACCAGGACTCTTAGGAGCCGAGTAAAAAGAAAAATTGAGATAGAGCGCGAAAACGAACTAATAGCGCAGGCCGGCGATGCGATGCGACGGGGTGGGGCGGGGGAACAAGAAATTTTACGCGGGTAGAAGCTACAGTTATACAGGGTTATTGGTAAAACACCAACAACCTCTTAAGAGGTCATTGTACTCATCATTATGAACAACTTTCACTATGGGACCAAACCAGAAATCGCGAAAAAAAAAGCTGTTCCCTACATTTTGACGAGTTAGACGAACTTTTACCAATAACCCTGCATAAAATTTTCATAAAATAATAATTATATTTTATTTTTTATTCAATTTTTATAAATTTCATAGTTTTGCTTCTATTAAAACCTAGAATCCGCTAATTACTTTCTAGAGTAAACATTTTTTCCAGTTTTTTTTTTTATAAGAAATATACACGTCAGTTCAAAAAAACTTGACCATTTATAAAACTGATTTATGATATCAATCACCGGCTGGCTATTATGCCTTCCTTAGTTTTATGTTTGGTAATAACAGCGCAAGTTTGAGCATAAATCACAACCCTTTGCAAAGCAGCCGCGATTTGTCAACTGTCGTTTTCTTTGTGTTGTTTGTAATAGCGATATGTCGTTTTGTATACGGATTAGGTAACCTAGCTTTTTGTTATGTCAAGTGGTTTTATTTATACCAATCTTCTATACTAATAGTAATAATAAAGCTGTAGAATTTGTTTGTTTGAACGCGTTAATCTCTGGAACCATCAGTCGGATTTGAAAAATTCTCTTTGCACTTGATAACCCAATTCTTGAGGAAGGTTTTAGGCTGTTGAAGCAAAAAGAAAGTAAGTCAGAAAGGACGGTAAGCGAAAACGAAGTAATAGCGCGGGCGAGCGATGCGATGCGATGAGGTGGGTCGGGGGGACTAGACATTTCACTCGGACGAAGTCGCGGGCAAAAGGTAGTTATTCATGTGACTTTGTCTTACCAACGGGGTATCGTGGTATCCAGTAGCTGGGATGTGGAGGTCAGATAAGCAGTTGCTCCATGTAAAATACTGTATCCTGTTAGACTGGAAGCCGACCCTAACATGGTGGGGAAAAGGCTAGGCAGACTGATTTTAGTATTATTCATAGGTATGGCTTAATCACTCCCACAAGTATGTAAAAAATCGAATAAGAAGCACTAAATATTAATTAGAAAGCATGTATTGTTTTTCAACACGTTCATCACATGAAAATACACACGAGCGACTAGCTATAAACACATTAATTAATTCAGCTAATTAAATTATCCAATTATCCACCACCATGACAAGTAAAACCACTAATCAACAATTACGTAACATCGTAGTTTTGCGAAAGCGTCGAATCATAAGATTAATGGTTAGAAATCAGAATCGTGTTGATGCCGAAAATAGTCATTGTTTTGTATGGAACGACTGCGGCTTTCAGCAAAGTGATTACATTTAGGGAGGGCGCCCACGAGCAACTTTACTCCGCAACTAATTGTCTCTCACATCAAGTCTACAGGTTTGTATGAAAGTGCGCGCATGTAGCGACGCCACGACATTTTTATCCGCGGGTTTGGACGCAACTGTCGCCCGTCTATTGTTTGCAATGCAAGTGCGCGCACGGCAACAAAAAAGTTGCCAGCTAGCCAGTTGCCGCTTAAACGAAAGTTTAACAAAAAAGTAGCGTTGCTGTCGCTCCAGTGTGCGCATCGGCGAGAAGACAGCGACAGAGACAAAAAAGTTGCTGGGCACTTAAGTTGCTCGTGGGCGCCTTCCCTTACAGTAATAACTAGAATTAAAGCGGGGGTCATTAATCATGGCCTGCAGTGTAGACATCATTAGGTTTGTTCGGTCACGCGTCACAAATGTTGGGGCACAAGTTGCTGTTGTAGTTTTTTTCACTAATCGGGTGTGGAATGGCTTGTAATATACTGCTGGAATGAAGGACATAAAAGTAACTACATCTACTGTCGGGAAAAACGTTCTCGAAATATAGGAAAGGCTTCGAAATCAAGGGTTAACAAAGAAACCTCAGAACCAAAGAGTTTGACAACATCAATACAAAATACTGAAATTACAAAATGTTTTTAAGAACTAATCTCAGTTTTAATCTGTCAAAAATACCTCTAAAATCCCTACATTTTTGACAAATTTTTGACGCTGATTGTCGCTGAGATGAGATTAGGACTAGATTTATAATAAGTAGTTTTTAAATACGGATGCTGTCGAATTGAAGGCCAATTCTCGTAAGGCCAATTCTAGTAACGCAAATTGTCTGGAAATTAAAAGTACCTATTTTTGACAGATTGAGACCGTGACCACACTGGGAACGTTCTTAAAATTACGAGAAATGCCCCTCAGATATTTTTATGTTAATTCCTACATATGTGCATAAATACTTGTGGGAAATAACTGATAACCTTTTTTTGATGCTTTCTTCCTTCCCTTTTCCTGCGTTTCTGGTGAGTGATGGTGGGTTTGTCGTGGTATTTTAGCCTTTTTACTCATAGGTCAAGGAAACCCGAAATTAGGTCAAGAAAACACAACTATGTCGTTTACAAGTTACTGAGTCGTAAACTAAATTGTTATGAGTAAATAGATTAAGTTACCCCCGTCACTGGTACACCAACCATTTATTATTCTATCAATAATTCATAACATCCTATCGGTCGGTTAATAGATGGCGCCTGTTTCCAATTTAGTCGGATTATCTTATCGCGGAATATGCCCAGAGTTAGTTTGGCATCCTGTGCCTGTAATAGCTACCTTGGTCGCGTTTCCATTGTTGTACGGTTGGATTAAAAGATTTTTTTGGGTTGTTTTAAAAATAAATTAACGGGAGTATTGCCTGCAGTGGGACATAACAGGCTTTTAAAAATAAGTATGCATACGGTTAGACTGGAAGCTGATCCCAACATAATTGGGAAAACGTAAGGATGGTGATGAAGTTGACTAGTTTTCTATGGAAGTCTTCAATGATTTTCTGGTCTGATGTTCATGTAAGAGGACCGTTTTGCTACGTCGAGAATTTTATTATTCATTATTAGAATGCCTTCATCTCAATTTGTTTGATTGACGATTCTTAGTGTAAACAACGCAAAAAAATCACAAAATTCTGGCAACATGACTAAGTGCAAAACAAAAGAGGAGAGTTAATTAGATGGCCATCCTTATGCATCATTTTCACTGCTGAAACATCCAGACTGACAAAACTAACAAATAAATTAGCTTTAAACTTAGTGTGATCGAGACAGCTGGTTTCCTAAACAATGACCATTCCAAAAACCGTGTCGTACACGCCAATGGACACATACTAATTGGTTTCGTTAGCGCACAACTATGGCGGGCCGGAGTTTCGCTAACGTAATTATGAAGATACCTCAGCCGCTGCCTACCCAGATACAGTAATGAATAACTTGCCTGCTTGCAGTTTAAAATGCAGCGGTTTAACGTGCAGTGAATATTACAGATAGTGGACGTTAATTATTTTAGTATTTTGGTTTAGGTGTGCCTAATTAGTGGGAGGTTTTAGCTGGTGTTACGGATTGAGGTAGCCGTGGTTACTGGGTTTATGGTTCGATGGGTATCTAATTAGGGGGTATCGAGGTGTTGGTTGATAATGATATTGTCTATAGGTACTCGTATTAAGCCCCATCAGAGGACCGTTGATTATATTGATTGACATGATTGTCCGTCTCAAAGTTGAAGTATGTCAAAGGTAGGAGAAGATATGATAATAAGATAATCATACTAGTCCGCAAAATACGCACGTTGACGTGGAGTTGTCCGCAACTCCACGTCAACGTGCGTATTTTGCGGACAGGTAATACGGGCTGGTGCGGACACCAGCCTGTATTACCTGTCATACTACTCACACAATTATTTATCTACATCATTATCTGGCGTCAAATTTTCTGCTATTTTTTTTTATTCCACTGTGCTCAAAAATTCTTTCGACATTTCCAAATAGGACTAGAAATATCACCCAGCCCGACACAACAGCCTATTATGTCGATCCAACATACGGTGGCAGGGTCAACGACGCACAAATCGTAACCATGAAGTCAGCACATACATTTTCGTCGTTATTTTTCAGTCTTGTACTGAATCCATGGTGAGGTTGAGCGTCGATGTGCCTGCTAGCCTGTATATTACCCAAATTATTCCAAATTCGTTCAATAAACGTACGGACGCCAGCACATCAAGTTACTACAATCTGTCAAATTTCTTTAATAGATTTTCAACTTTATCGCTAAGGCATTAAGGTTCAAGGTTGATTGGGAAAATTTGACAGTTTCGGGTAGCTTGACCTGCTGGCGTCTGTACAAATGTTTACCGAAATTAAATTATACAATATTATTCCTTAAGCCTTTTTCTGGTTCTAGTGGCAAGGCTCAAAAGCCATGATGTAGTAAATTAAAAAAGGTAAACCACTAAACTAAAATGTAATGTACAATATATTTGCACGCAAACGCAAGCGGCAAGAACTAAGAAAGAAAGAAAATACATTTATTTGCGGCAAACATGACGCATAAAATGAACACAAACACAAAAAAAAAAAATAACAAGTAAAAGGATAACTATTAACTCGTAACATAAGCCAAACGAAAGCTCCAAGAAACTACATAGAGACAGTACTTCATCTAAATAACAGATGCACATATTTACTGGGTCATCTCGTAAGTGGAGCATGAACCCAACCTACTTGTGTACTTTGTTTATCTTTAGATATCCTCCCATTTTCCTCTTTTTCTCTTTATATAAGTTAATTCGCCAGTCGCCGGCGACATGGCGCCCGCTCTAACAAACGGTGTCATTATGACAACATTTTAGTAGTCACGGACGAGATATAAAACGACATTTGTAAAGGAAATGCAGGGTTTTTTGTTGCTTTAGTTATAGTAATTATTGTCATGGGTGATTCTCGAAATAGTTGGTAGTTGGTTTCTGGTTGAGCTTTGTACGTTTGAAAGAGCCTATAATGTATATGATAAAGTATGTCCGGCACACTCTGGGCTTACACACTCTATCAGTAGCAATGGCTTTCATTTTGACAGTTCAACAACATTCATTGCGTCATTTAAGTTGTAGAGCATACAAATTTTTCAAACATGTAGCAATGGATTAGTAATATCCTGCAAAATTATTCAGATTAAGGTTGATAGTGTGTTACGTAATTAGGGTGCTGGTACCGACATTGCTGATGCTACGGCTACATTGTCGCGATAAAGCGAACTTCACTTCGCGCGACAGCTAGGCGTCGAGCGGCGGGTGTGAGAGAGAGAGCGCGCGAAGTGTAATTCGCCTTATAGCGCCAATGTGGCCGCAGCATTACTGGCCAATATTTTCACTACGACATTAACATTTTTTTTGGCCTGAAAGAAGAATTTATCCGTAACTAAATAGACAAACCAATATAGCAATGTAAGATTCACAATC
Source organism: Apamea monoglypha (assembly GCA_911387795.2). Taxonomy (NCBI): domain Eukaryota; kingdom Metazoa; phylum Arthropoda; class Insecta; order Lepidoptera; family Noctuidae; genus Apamea; species Apamea monoglypha. Next base: position 17,126,294 of record OU426924.1, read on the forward strand.
GCGATACGTAGCGCAGTATCCAAACGTTCAGTCACTGAGCCAAAGGTGTCATCGACATCCATAACTTAAAAAAAAACACTCAATTTAATACCTATATCCCTACAGTTATTCCCACATCAACTAATCCCAAAAACGTTCGTTTACAAACAACATAACCAAGTAACAGACAAACACAATTAGTATGTGAGTGTAAATTCGTGGCGCGGGCGGCGCCGGGGGGCAGCATGCCCCTAGACCCCTGACTGTGATCCGTAGGGGTGCAGCCATTTTAAAATTATGTTCACAGATAGACAGATAGGCACTATGTTTTTGAAATGGATGTAATTTATCGACATGTGGTGTGGTAAGTTTTTGGAGGTAGGGAAGTCATTTTGAATTTGAAGTCGTGTTTCAGTCACGTTCTTGCAAGATTTTATCAGCCGTATCCATTGCGTTTTCGTTTGTTCCTTCAATAAACTATTCGAATCTGTACCTTGAATTTCACACCAGGTACGCCTCATCGTCATCAGCCTATAGCAGTTCACTGCTGGGGATAAGCCTCTCCTAATGCACGCCATTCAACTCGACTTTCGGCAACTCTCATCTGGTTGCTACCAGCCATCCTGGGAAGATCGTCGCTCTACCTAAGCTGAGGGCGTCCCACCTTACGTTTACCGATTCGCGGTCCCCACTCAAGAATAAGTCTACCCCAACGGTCGTCGGTTCTACGGCTAATATGGCCGGCCCATTACCACTTCAGCTTGCTTATTCTGTGAGCTATATGTTGACAACTTTGGTTCTCTGCCGGATCACCTCGTTGCGGATTCGATCCCTCAGAGAGATATCAGGTACTCCAAGGCAGGCAAGGGATAAGGCATGGGATTACCTCTCCTCAACATAACTATAAACTCTAAATAGCACTACTGGTAAGAAAGTCTCCGATAATGACAACAAAATACGTACTATGTAAGTAAATCCTATGCTTTTTCTCCATAGAAAGCAAGGTCAGAGCTTAATTACCCTATATTGACGGTAATCGTGATGTTAATAGCTATATTATACCAATCACGAGACAGTGTGATACAGTCACGAGGAATACGTAACTTTCTCTTGGTAATATGTAGTTGCCATACTATCAGCTAGTGGTTATATATTTTCTATTAATGTGTGGGAGGACTTTATTATCTTTGATTATTGGCTATTTTTTAATGTTGATTAGTAGCTTTCAGTTAAACTTGCATCCGTCATCGTCTGCTAACCTTTTGACTTTTGACAGTTCAACAGCATTCATTGCGTTGTTTACGTTGTTGAGCAGACACGTTTTCCGAACATATAAAGCAATGGATTAGCAATATCCTTCAAAATGCTTCAGATTGAGATTGATAGTGTGTTACGCAATTAGGGTCCCAGTTACTGGGTAATATGACACCCGATAAAGTCGACGACCCATAACGACTGCCAAAGATTTTTATTTAAAGAGGAAGAAACCGTTATATGAAGATTTTATGTGAGGAAACTAAATTCAATTGGATAAAAAAATCTCCTATAGATAGATTACGTAGATTTGTTGTTGTTTTCCTTAGTTGATAAGAGAGAGAGATTAAGGGAGTGTGTTGTGAGAGATTTTTTACTTTCCATTGGATCAATGTTGTCAAACAAAACCATAAAACAATTCAAATACAACGCTGTAAAATATTCAAATTTTGTTTGATTACATAAGACGTATCCCCATAATTTACTACACATTTCCACGAAAGTTTCTACCTCGGCATTAAACCTCGACTCATTTATTAGGCAGCTTAAACTATCGATTTTTGAACCGCAACCCTATCCGAGTGCCCTCAGTAACTGCGCCCTTGCACTTCGCTAGGGTGTAGCTGAATTATTGTTTAGAGGGGGTGGCCTTTTAAAGCGGGAAACCCCAGCTATTGTGCATAGCCGATTTCCCGCCATCCGCCATTTTAATGTCCTTCCAGCGCGGGTTTTCTTTGTGCGTGTGTGGGTGATGTGGTGTCAGTTTTGAGAGGTAGCGATTAGATTAGTGAAACTATTGTTACATATTACACCAATACCTAAGAGAACTCTTTCTAACTGTCCAGTAGTAGGATACTGGGTAAGAACGTGTTGATGGTGGAAAATCTATCATCATTTCAACATTCACGTTTGATACTAGGGAGTTCGGGAGGTTGCCCACAGGGGTAATTGTGTAACTCACGTAAAATGGCACTCGATGGCAATGCCTTTCATTTTAACAGTTCAGTCACTTTATAATTAAATAACGCCATGTTATTTACGTTGTTGTGCAGACGAGTTTTTCGACCCTATGAAGCAATTATATTAAGAATTTCCTTTAAAACCCTCGATCGGTCGATTGGAATTGAAGACGTGTGGGGAATAGTAAGCCTGCTGATGTCAGTTTGGACATTGGCAGTTTTCTGGTCCCAATCGCCGTTAGCGTTTCACTTGCGCCACGCATAATTTTTCAGTGTGTTTAACATTAAGGCATGAAGTCGTGTGTGTGATCACTCCACAACCTTTATTACTGTTCAGTGTATTTTTCTATTGTCGTCATGTCCGCCCTACGGGGCAACCCTGTTTCATATTTAGAGCATAGCACTGCTCTTTTCTAAGTGTCTTTTTGCTAGGCGAGTGGGCTTTAGTTAACGTTTTAGTTAAAGGACATTACGATATTCTTGCATTTTTTTAAAAAGGAAAGTTAAGTTTTGTGAATTGTAAGTACTTATTTCTTGTAGATTGGATATCTATGTGAATTAAACGCAATTTCTTAGTGAACACCAAGTTCCGTGTTGTACTTTAGATCAGATAAAAGTCAGTTATTTCCCGATTTGAAATCATTCAAGTATAGCAATCATAGTCAAGAATGAACTGGTGAATTTTGATGTAAAGTTCTTGGACATAAAAACTAGTAAATATAGGACAAATCAAGCTAATTTTGTCCAAAAAAGTGCATTATACGTACGAAAATACGAACCGAATTATTATAAAGTAATACGAAGACACTAAAAGCTTCATTTTCGACAGACCAAGTTGAAAACACAACGCCTACATATAGATATAAGGCAGTATGTGATACTTAAAGCATATTAAACTATCAGGGGTCTGTCAGTCCGTCATTTAGCAGTTATTACGAGGGTGAGCTCTGTAATCTTCGCGGAGGACTCTCAAACCTTTGGCGGAGTATCTTTGTTGTTATATTTAGGATCGAGCCTATGTGGAATAACGCGAAGTAAAATGTCGAGTAAGGCTCTCCTCACACTATAACAAAACAGAGCTGTGGAAATGTAGTGAAAAATTTTTTTTGACAGCGATAGATAAAGGTGTTTTTAGATTGATTAGCGTATAGGTCTGTGCACGGCGTTACCCCGCGTTTACACCCATAATATTTGTTATAGGTATGTACAGACGCCAGCAGGTCAAGCTACCCGAAACTGTCGAATTTTCCCAATCAACCTTGAACCTTAATTCTTTAGCGATAAAGTTGAAAATCTATTAAAGAAATTTGACAGATTGTAGTAGCTTGATGGGCTGGCGTCTGTACTTGTTTTCAACGGGTTGTAAAATACATGTCGTGTCATAAAACATGTATTGAAGTTGTTTCAAGCATGTTTTGTTCACCTTTTTGATATTTTGATTATAATTATTCTACAAGCTTTGCTTACTAGTAGTCTTTACAATTTGTTTTGAGTGTAAACGATAAACGGAAACTTTAGACAAAAATATTTATAATACATGTTTTATACTTCGGTGTAAACGTGGGGTTACACAGATCAAAAAAGATTGGCGCAATTATATACTCTCGAATCAAATTAATTTGTTTTATTTAGAACCTCTACCACCAGGATCATTTCCTTTCAGTATTAATTTGGCTCAAAACGGTGAAGGAAAACACCGTGAGGAACCGGCATGTCCTAGAACCAAAAATTCGCAGACATGGATGCGTTGGTAGATACCAACTCGCACTGGGCTCGCGTGGTGGATAACAGCTCACTCCCTCTCGAAGAGAGGAAGCCTGTGTCCAAGCAGTGGAAACATTAAACCTGATTATGTATTAATTTGGTGAGAAATGTTATAAATAAAACTATGTATTTAAATAAACAAAGCACCAATTTAAATGTTTCGGGTCGACGAACCTTTGATTTCATACTAAAACTAGAATAGGGTATTTACTTAAATGAAAGTAGTCTAGTTCTCAAACCAAATACTATTTGAAAGTGTGCTTAGGTCCCGAAACTATTCTAGTTAAACTGGTTGGATCAGTCCTTTTTTTTTTTTTTTTTTTCTAGTGGGAAGTCATCAAATGAGGGGTCATTTGATGATCCCCGCTCTGGGTGGAGCGGAAGGGAGTGTCAGACTCTTACTGACTAAAACCCACCCATGTTCCATCCTTCGCCCTTTATGTTCCGGGGTAGCGGTAACCCTTTCGTACAATCCCGCTGATTGGATCAGTCCTGAAATACCAATTTCATCTAGGTAACTAGAAACAAACATAACGCTAGCTGTGTAATAATGTTGGACTATAGATAGACAGTATAGGAATAATTACTGTACCTACGGTATCTATGTATATCATTTTGTTTCTACTCTACTATTACATAAGTGGAATACATAAATTATTATTGTTGTTTTGTTCAATGAACTCTCTAAACGGCTGACACTTCCCATGACCCAAGGGCTGGCTTTTACCTTGGCCAGAGGCTATGCATTGCCATACAACGTGGCAATGCCGCCAGTGTCTTGGGTACATTACCAGTCGACAGCGATATGGAGGAATATTTCGACGCAATATTTTAGTTTTTTAATAGTTTTAGTTAGTATAGGATATTATGTTTTTATGTTATCGAACTATTCTCATTGAAGTAAGTGTACTGTACCTACTGTATTTGGAAATAATTTACCTAAATCTATATCAAATATAATAAAATTTGTGTGACCGCGTTGTCCTGCTAAGCTGCGCAACGTTTTCTAGATATGATTCACACCATCATTTAGTGAATTTATTCCGGAAGGTTTATGTGTATATTACATTGATATTAAACTGACATTAATTCAAGAAAACTAGATCTTATGTTAAGTCGTAAAAGCGTGCGAAGCAGGGACGGGAAACTAGTAAAATTATAATTTCTACAATAGATAGGTACTTGTACGTTTATTTTCATTCAAAATTATACCATAAAACTGAGTATTTAGGAAACCAAAAAGCGCTTAGCAAGAAAACAACCACAACAAACAACGCTTGTCCCCGGTTGGACGGCCGTTTAGCGACATTAAAGAGCATTTATCGACCGGAGGGGGACACGCGATCATTTTTGGATTATGACCGCTCCAGATAGACGAATTAATTAACGACAAAAACCAATACATTTAGATCCCTGTCACTTTAAGAGTCCCCTTTAATTTCATCATTATTCTTTGATCCCCGCGGGGCGAGGCGGCTCAAACCGGCTCAAACTGGTTATGGCTGGTTTGCGCCGGTCATAACTGGACGTTCTTTGAGGGATTATGGACGGAACGTGTTTGTGAGGGGGATGAGACGTTTTTGCGTAATTAGTGGTGCAACTGGGTTTCTTGATAAGTGCCACTTCGGTGCAGTGTGGGTGGTAATGGATATTATGTAAGAGGATTACTTTAAAAGCGGAAGAAAAGAGAAAATACGCTGTTGAGAGTTCGACAGTGTACGCTACTTATAGCGGGGTAATTGCGTAACACACTATCAGTAGCATTGGATTTCATTTTGACAGTTCAACAACATTCATTGCGTTATTTACGTTGTTGAGCAAACAAATTTTTCGAACATATGAAGCAATGGATTAGCCATATTCTACAAAATGATACAGATTGTGATTGAAAGTGTGTTACGCAATTAGGTTGCTGGATTCATAAGTTGTTAGACGCTGTTAAAGACTACTTGAATGTGAACGAACGAATGAATCTCAGACAACAAAAACCAAAAATATAAACATCCGGATTGAGAACCTCCTCCTTTTTTTAAGTCGGTTAAAAATATGGAAACTCGTCTCTGTTCATTCAACCAAACACGTGTCTGTAAATAAAATGAAACCGGATTCCGCACACATTTTCAGCAAATATAAAAATTCCCTCCCATTTCAACGTCTGACCGTACCGTGAAACGTTAAAAGACGGTGATATTAAAGCATAGGGGTTGTTACACAATGGCGAACAGGTACGAAATGCACGAATATCATTCAAAAAGTGACGGGAAATGAAAAAATCAAAATTCTCATCCTCTATTCAAAACAGATAGCTGTGACGTAGAAGGGAGGGGAGCGCACAATGACCAACGGTGTAACGAAACAGGAATATACCGGGGATTTTTATACTCTTTTTTAAATACGAAAGTGAATGGAATTTTGAAGCGGAAAAGTTCAGGTGAAAATGTTTTAAAGCTTCAAAATTAATGTAGTAAATATGTATATGAGAGTTAATAAAAACAAGGTCTATATCTGCGTTTTTGCTTATTAGGCAAAATGTCATCAAATTAGTAGTTTATTAAGTTTTAGTTTAACATATTGATTTTTATCTGTCGTTGTTTTATATGGGTCTCGGTCTTAAAATAAATGAAAATTTATTTATTTATTATTGATGAGGAAGACTTACCTAACACCTAAATATGTGAGAATTAAAAAAAAAAACATGTTTTATCTTTGAAACAGTTGTTGCTTTGTTAGCCGAAAAGTCAACAAATGGTTTTTTTTAGTTCATAGGAAGGTAGTACTAGAAGAAAACATTATACATTATATGCCCGTAGGCATATAATATTTTCTTTTTTATTTATATTATATTTTCTTTGTGATTGTATGTGTTACTAGCAATAGTTAATTAAGTAATTTTATGTAAATACTAACATTATGGACTGCAAGGTCTGCAAATAAAAGTTTATTATTATTATTAAGTTTTAGCTAAAATATTTATGACCAAGATTTAACTTTCACGATACAGTTATTGCAAATGTTGAGAATTTTACACAGGTGTTTTGTGTTCACTGAACATCTTACAGGGTATTTATTTTCTACTAGATTCTGCTCGTGACTCTGTCTGTCCGGAAGCCAAATATACCATAAAATATATCTTATGATACTCGGCAATAGCGTAGCTATCTATCAGTGAAGGAATTTTCGATATCGAATTAGTAGTTTCGGAGATGATCCCATACATACAAACTCACAAATTTTTACCTCTTTCTCTTAAATATTAATATAAAATTTTATAAGCAAAACAAAAATATGGTTACGCTTGAAATCTGATCGGAAACAAACATTACGGTTGGTAGAGTCCATTGTGAGTCCATCTTACTCGCTTTTCCCCTAACTTTTCATCGAAAAATGGGGGAGAGAACAATACAGCTAGCCATAATGAAATATTTTGAATATTTGTATTTGATTCCTCTTAAAAGTCTATATTAGAGCACCAGTCTAACTAGATCCCCCGAAAAAACTTTTTTAATAACAGTCTAGGGAAGGTAAGGTCCATTTTAGCCTGGACGAGGGCGATCCAGGGGTCTTTCGTGAATTTTTTAATTCCACAGTTTAGAGGATATTTGCTCAGGAATTTGCGCTATGAAGATAAGTTTTTATTCGTATTTTATGTTCTCATATACGTGGGCACAGCGTCTCGATGGGGATCGTAAAGTTTGCTTGTCTGGCTAAAGAATCGATTTTGGTATATTGGAACTTTTATTACATTGGCACTTGGTCCTAAATTCAATAGGGCACTAATTAAATGGGTATATGGATTTCAGTATGTTCTACATAATATATGTTACGCCTGTCTGTCTGTCTGTCATCTGTCTACTATTATAAATGCGGAAGTAACTCTGTCTGTCTATCGGTCAGTCTAACGCCTCAACAGCTGAACGGATTTCGATGAAATTTGACACATAAGTAAACCATGACCTGGGTTAGGACATAAGATTCTTTTAATCTCGGTAGTACATTCCCGTGGGCGAAGACGCGGGCAAAAGCTGGTTCAGTAATAACATTTTTGAAATACAGCATTTGCGACTTTGCAAAAAACCGAATCTTCGCTGTCGAAAAAGTCATTCCAGTATAAAATACATGACTGCGTTAATCATAATCTTTGTGTAAAAGAAGATAAAAAAGGGTTCTTACCTCGAGTGCTGATGATAGGGACGCCTTCTCCTGCTTCAGAGTTTCCACGCGGCTCTTGTATTGCAGCAGCGATCGCACTGTCTCCTCCATCCTGCAACAAAGAGAAAAACATTTATTAATTATGCCTTAAAAGCAGACGCAAGCACTACTGCTGAGTCCCTGGGTTCAGTTCCCAGGTCGGGAAAAGTGTTATTGGCTCTTTTCTATTCAATTTCTGAGTAGCAGTCCGGAGGCTGAATTCGTGGCCGGTTGATGGCAATAGGCTCTCCCCCTATTGGGGCGTGAAACTTCACTGGCAAGATTTGGGTGTACCATCGGTACACTCCTGCCGAACCCTTCGGAGAAAACGAGCGTGATGTTATGTCAAGTTATCTTAAGCATAGGGAACCTAAATCAGTTAGTTTGCGAAAAAAGGACTACAGTTCTATACAAGGGCGGGGATTCGAATTATCCCCGGTGAAACTGGGATCGACCAACCAACTACCTACAATCATCACCGGCATCCGGTCTAACAGGATGCAGCTGAATACCAGTATTTTACATGGAGCGAAGCACCAGCTACAATTTTTAACCGACTTAAAAAAAGGAGGAGGTTCTCAATTCGACGGGATGTGGATTTTTTTTTTTTGTGTGTTTGTTACGCGATTACTCCGCCAATTGTGGACCGATTTTCAAAATTCTTTTTTTGTTCGAAAGGAGATACTTCTGAAGTGGTCTCACACATCGTTTTTTAAACCACAAAATTACTGGTGATTATTACAACTTAAAAGTGAAAAATAAAAACTTTTTTGCAAAAAAATAACCGACTTCCAAAATAGACACTACAAAGTGAAAAATAACTTTAACTTCGGAAGTCGGTGTCGTTGGGTTCGTATTTTCGTTGTTTGCCACCGACTTCCGAAATCAAAGTTATTTTTCACTTTGTAGTTTCTTTTTTGGAAGTCGGTTTTTTTTTTGCATAAAAATTTTTTTCGAGTACGGGTACGAGTTCTCAGCACCAACCAATACCAATGAAAGAAAAATGGTTTATTCTGCAAAAATAAAACATTCCAACACAAGAAAATTAAATTCTGAAAAATGTTACTTACGCCAATAGCGCGAATTCAGTAACTTCGTTGGTATTTCACAAGATGGTGGGTGTTACGGTTTATAGATGAGGTAACTTCTTAACTCAGTATCGCACAAAGTGAACATAAGTTTCAGATAACGACCGTATCAAAAACTCAAGCCCAGTATTGGGCAAGTCTGGCAAACTGTCGCACGTGCTCGGAATATGTTATATATCGTGAATAGGCGACACCTAAATGAACGCCTAAATGAAAGCACGCTGTTGGATTTTGAACTTTCGGCCCCGAGCCGAGCGTTGAAAATCCAAAAGTGCAATAATGTGTTTCTTAAAGTTAGTGAAAACGGGCATCAGTGTCAGTTTCACTTACTTATTAGTAGACGTTATAGGTTTTTAGTGGGATTTTATTGGGTCTAGTGCTAGATCAAAATAAGTTCACAAACGATATACATAATTAGTTTATTTCACTTCGAGTACAGTAAAAATCTCACCGTCAAAACTTAGGTGAAGTGAGCTTGAAGTGACTTGTCATCCCACCAGATACTAAAGATTGACACTAATGACAGCTCGCTTCAAGCTCACTTCACCTAAGTTTTCATTGTGAGATTTTGACAGAACAGATCGGCTGTTCAATCGTTCAACAAGAAGACACGAATCAAACCTCCAAGAAGTAGATTTCAATATGGAGAAAATGGCAGAAGTCATTAGTTGTCAGTATTCCATATCGTATCCTTCCTTTCGTTCTATTTCAAACTTAGCTCAAAAAACATTATTTTATTTTTCTTTGACATATTGTGTGTTTCATCAACAAAATTATACCGAAGACAGAACAGATCAAAAACAAAAGATGCCAAACGATCTTACAAAACACTTCATTATGCAGATGGAACAAACTGGCGAGCTGAAGATTTGCATACTCTGCGACAAAGCGGGACAAAAGACATTCCTTAAAAGTAAGAAAGAGATGAAAGAAGTGCACTTGACGCATTTCGGGACTTCATTAGCGCGAGACGTCCGTTCGCGAGAGCGCATCAACGTCAAATGATGGCTAAGTGAAGAAATATGGGACTTGTTTCTTTTTGTGTTGCTATTTTGAATACTAGCAACCCGCCCCTGCTTCGCACGCTTTTAACGAGTTGACAAGGATACTTATGAGCTGAACTGTCACTAATGAGGCACAATTACTTTTTCTTTTTTAATAAGCTTGCCTTACAGACGAGGGGATATCTATATTATGTGATTTTACATAAACCTTCTGGAACAAATTCTCTAAATGTTGGTGAAAACCGCATCAAAATCCGTTGCAGGGCTTAGAAGAACAACGGGTTCACACAGACAAACACGAAAACCGACTTTTATTTATGATATGTATAGATATAGTCAAAGCATTTATTTCAAATAGGCACACAAAAGGCACCCTTGAACGTCAAAAATTACAATAAAATATAATTGATTCTAGTCGCCCCTTCCAAATGGTAGTTTTCGTATGGAGAAGAATGGGCAAGAAATTCCACCGTTACTCTTTTAAAAAGTAAAGAAGACGCGGAGTTTTTTCAATATTTTTGGTTACTTTTTTCCCCTGCTTGCAAACTTAGTTGTGGCCTATTTTACTGTTTAACCTCCTTTTTAGGTCAGAACTGTCAGAACTCTTTTATTTCCGTCCTCCAAAACATTTACAAAGTGAACCAGAAACGTAATCGGATTTCCTAAACCCGTTTTAAATGAACATAAACAATCTGAATTATGAAAACACCCATCACGAAGCCACAATGCCACTGTTTTAATCTCAGAAATTAATCAACGTTGCGTTGCAATTTTAATACTTAATTCTGCCGAAGCTGTATTAAGGTTTTACATCACAAAGGACTTGAGAGCCTTCTTAGAAGATAATGCCTGAAACAAAAACCCCTCGAAATTATTATTTCACCCTCTTTTAATTATTAATACACCGTTGAGGTCCAAGATTACAGTATTAAGGGACGTAAAGGGTATTACGGTGTAACACTAAATATTACGTTTAGTAACTGGAGAGAACCGGTCAAATTAGTTCGAAAATGGAGACGGCATTGTCTGGAAGATTTGGTTAATTAATTTAATTTGAACGTCAATTAAAACTTTACTGTAGTCGATTTGATGGGTGATAGTTTTTTACACTTTGTTCTGTCTGAATTTTGAAACCCGTCAAGAGGAGGAGCTCTTGATGGATTTCAAAATTCAGATAGAACTGGACTGATAAGATGTCACTACTGTTGCAGACATGTTAAAATCCTCTTGAGAGCCAAAGAGACAGACGTTTTGACTAAGATGTATGGTCCTGTAACCATACAGGGTGGCAGGGACATCGATGCACAAACTATAACCATGAATTCACCCCATGATTCTAGAGTAGAAATTTTTCGTCATATATAAAAAAAAACAGAGGTTTCATAGTAAACTGCAATTCATAAGAGGTAAAAAATATATGGAACAATATATATTTTTTTTAATAACCGACTAAACATTTTACCGATGGTTAAAAGTCATGTATGGTAACAGGTTAAGCGTCAATGTCTCTGCCACCCTGTAGCTATAAAATTCATAGGTATTAAAATTCAGATGTGACTGTACTGAAGAGGTTTTATGTCGATGGCATTCTTTCAGAGCTAAAGAGACAGATTTGTAAAAGAGATGGCGCTGTAACCATATTGTCCTAAAGAAGGCCCATCTCTCAAGAAGATTGTTAACATACAAAAAAAATACAATGCAAATATAAAATACAAAAATATTTATTAGTTCTCTTACATTGTGTCATACATAAACTGAGGCAGCCTCAGTAAGTTACAATAGTACTTGTGTCGAACATGTCTACAATAGTTTTCTCTTACAGTTATAGGCATAATCAAGAAGTACAGATGATAGTACGGCACGTGGACGGCACGGTTGGCACAGTGGTTAAGCGATTGACTGCTGCGCTGCGTGTCGCGGGTTCGATTCCCGCACGGAACAAATATTTGTATGACCTACATGTATTTGTTCCGAGTCTGGGTGTTTTTCTATCTATAATATGTATGTATTTACAAAAAAAAAATTGTATATAAGTAGTTTATCAGCCATCTTGTTACCATAACACAAGCATTAGGTTGCTTAGCTTGGGACAAATGGTGCTGTGTGAAATGTCCAGGGATTTATTTATTTTATTTTATAGTAGCTTTTGTAACTTAAACCGATGAAAACTACATGAATTCTTCCTCCTTACAGCTGAAGAATTGGGACAATCTCCGCTTGGTTGCCACTCCATTATTAACTCGTTCCATAACGAATCCTTTTATTATAAAGCTGGCAACGGAATCCATTCCACAGATACTGAATAATGGAACTTTTTCAATAACTCTGAATAGAATGAGTTCTCTCCACCCGCTGTAAGAAATTATTCACTTTTTTTTTCAAACTGGCAACATAGGATTCTTTGATTAGAATTTTAAAGTTCCTTGCGATTGTGTTCGATTTTTAATATATTTGCGTTTGGTTTGATTAAATGTTAGCGTTTTACAAAATTCCTCAAACGAAGGAATCGGTTATTGGGAAAATGTACTCAATGTCGAAAATTGTTAATTTTTTATAATCATACAATACCGTACATTAACAGCCAATAATTTATGATCTAGTAATTTTTTGTTATAATTGTTCTACTTTTTATGTTATTTGTTGTATAATTGTGTGTCAGAAATAACATTCTAAACTGTTTGAATACAATATTCATACGCTCCATTTAATGGAACCTTTACCTGACAAAGTCATGCAACACCTAGGATTTTATCTGGTGTCAGGCGGTCAGGCCCATAAAAGTAACGTTTGGAACATTCCTCAATTTTCATTTATACAAAAGAACATGTAGATTTTATTGTTAAAATTCCCTAAATTATTATCTACACAACCAAAGTTACCAAATCACAAAGCTCAAGTCAAACTTAAACAAAATGAATCATCCAAAAATTAATTTCTGGGGCAGCAATTGAACCTTTTTTGCGTATTTCCCACGTGGCGTATCTAGTTGGTCGGTTCGGGGGTCGACTACCTTATACCGAGCCTTATTACAGTGTAATTTAATGTTTTGTTTTTTTTCGACGGTGTTTTTTTTTACGCTGGCAATGTTTTACTGCGGCCAGTCACGGCAGTATCGACCGGGGTGTGTTCTTATTTTTGATTAATACGCACCCACATGTTTTGCGGGCACAAGAGGAATTTGTTTTCGTGGAGGTATTTTCGGGAAAGTGCTTGGGGATGATAGTTTTGTAGGAATAAACAAGTATTGGTAGGTATACTTGTAAAATTGTGTTTCACGTAAAGAAATAAGAGCAATCAAAACAATACAAAACGGAATGTCAGTAAAAAAACGACAAAAAAGGCACTCAGACAAAATCACTGCTGTTGAACCCTAAACGATCTTTTTACTACGAAAATCCAAAAAAGGAGTATTAAAACCACGGTAAACAATTACCATTTTTTACCAAGCTAGCCAAACATGGCGGCTGCACCCCCTGGCCGCCCCTGCCGCGACAAATTACGTCGCATTCAACCCTTGACCAGATGAGAGCTCGTAAATCTTATCTATTAAAACCTGTGTCGGTGGGTACTGTGGTGGTGCAAGGCAGGGGAATTAAGCGATATATGGTAGTAACGTTCATAGAGTATTCATTTGCAATCATTTAGGTATATTTCCTTATAGATATATTCAGATGCTAATTCGAAAGCTGAGTTAGTATAGAAAACGCATCGATAGGAATAAAATTAATAAGATTTACTTTACAAAAGCTTCAGTTAACCTGCCGAGCTAAACATTTGTAACTAAACCTTTAGTGTATTTTTTAAAAGTATCGTACATTTTTGAAAAAAAAAATAGGACATTTTATTTTTTAAGTCCGATCCAAATTACTACTGTGGCGGCCAGGAAGTATCACAAATTACGTACTTCAGACATGGTGATAGCATATAGTGCTCATACATGACTTCCTATTTATTAGTTTTGGCCAATTTTCTTTCAAAATTGAGCGTTCTCCTCACCTATATATAATCCTAGCTGCACCCCGCGGTTTCACCTGTGGATGGGTGACCATCTTAACATTCCGAAAGCACGTTAAGCCGTTGGTCCCGGCTGTCATTCGTGGATCTTTGACAGTCTTTACGGGTCGTCACTAGCCCAAAAGTCTGACAACCAGTTTTACCAAGGGGTATCGTATTACCCAGTGACTGGGTTGTGGAGGTCAGATAGGCAGTCGCTCCATGTAAAATACTGGTATTCACCTGCATCCGATTAGACTGGAAGCCGACCCCAACATAGTTGGGAAAAGGCTAGGCAGATGATGAATATAAAAGGATTTTAACTCTAAATATGAGCAGAATTTTGATTAGTCAGTAACTTGGTGAAAATAGCTATTAAACTGTGTTGCAAGAGTACTAAAACTTCTTCCCTAGAAAGTTTACTGAAATAAATACCAACTTGAAGCTTCCTTACAAACTTCTGTATAAATTCAGACACTTCTTAGGTAGGTCTATAAAACCCATCACAAAACAGAACTTCTAAATCCTTTGAGTTTCAATTCACAAGGATTATGAAGACGAAAGTTTTGAAGTCCTCAAAGGATTCACCTCAAGTCTTAAAAACTTATACTAATTATAAGTTTGACCCGCATAAGTTTCGCTCCCGTAAGAATATCGGGATAAAAAGTATTCTATATGTTAATTCTGATTATAAACCATCTGTGTGAAATTTCATCCAAATCCGTTCAGCAGTTTTTGCGTGAAAGAGTAACAAACATCCATCCATTCATCCATACAAACTTTCACGTTTATAATATTATTAGTAGGACATATTATATTTCCTTTCATTCTTAACTCCCATTGACTTTAATTACAGTCACTTTTTCCATTCATTAATCGCTCCTCTTTCACGTATTGTGTCACCGCTCCCCCATATCGATGTATTTGCCTAAACACGAGGATTACATTCAAGCCACGCTCCTCGCATTGTCGCCAACGCACCAGTGTACTGGGCACACTGCTAATGCCGAAGTAATTACTCATTGTATATCAGTTAGTCTGTGGCATTTGCATGATATTCGAATCATTGGTGAGTGGGAGGCATGAACAATTTTTTTGTAAAAAAAAGTAGAAGGATATTAAAATGCATGCATGAAAAATGATTTTAAAATGACGGTAGAGAAAATATGCATGGATGGGAAAATGTCTTGCAATTTGTAGTCTAAGGTTTTACAGTCGAATAATCTTTCTACATAGTATCGCTGTCGTGATGGCCCAATGGTTAAGGCCTCGCCTTTCATGTACGAGGTTGTGGGTTCAAATCCTGATCAATGTGACTTTTTCAATTCATATGTACTTTTTAAGTTTATCTTGGACATTACTGACATCGGTGAAGGAAAAACATCATGAGGAAACCAGAGGGTCTACTACGAAGTGCAAAGTGCGAATGTTCGGATCGGACCGACACATGGCCGAACCGAATATGATTGAAAAATGCGAAAAAAGTTCGGATCGACTCAGTTGGGTCGGGACCATAGTCAATATTCGAAAGAGTGTAGGAGTGTAGGATCGGGACCGACCGAACCAAATAGTAACTTCGTAGCAGGAAACGGCCGAACATTCGGCCGATACCACTTCGGAGTAGACCACCTGGACTTATAGTTAATATAAGTCTGAAATCGGCCACCCGCCTTGAGCAAGAGTGCCTTCTCTTTATGAGAAAAGGCCTTTGGCCTGCAGTGGAACAATAATAAGCTTCTTCTCTTCTATACCTTTACCCTGAAGATAATACCTACCTTTTGTTTTTTTTTTAATATTTCGCCTATATGTTTACGTAGAATCCTACTAATATTATAAACACGAAAGTTTGTATGGATGGATGGATGGATGTTTGTTACTCTTTCACGCAAAAACTACTGAACGGATTTGAATGAAATTTGGCACACAGATGGATTAAACCAGGATTAACATATAGGATACTTTTTATCCCGATATTCTTACGGGATCGAAACTTATGCGGGTCAAACTTATAATAAGTATAAGTTTTTAAGACTTGAGGTGAATCCTTTGAGGACTTCAAAACTTTCGTCTTCATAATCCTTGTGAATTGAAACTCAAAGGATTTAGAAGTTCTGTTTTGTGATGGGTTTTTTAGACCTACCTAAGAAGTGTCTGAATTTATACAGAAGTTTGTAAGGAAGCTTCAAGTTGGTATGTATTTCAGTAAACTTTCTAGGGAAGAAGTTTTAGTACTCTTGCAACACAGTTTAATAGCTATTTTCACCAAGTTACTGACTAATCAAAATTCTGCTCATATTTAGAGTTAAAATCCTTTTATATTCATCATCTTCCTAGCCTTTTCCCAACTATGTTGGGGTCGGCTTCCAGTCTAATCGGATGCAGGTGAATACCAGTATTTTACATAGAGCGACTGCCTATCTGACCTCCACAACCCAGTCACTGGGTAATACGATACCCCTTGGTAAAACTGGTTGTCAGACTTTCGGCCTAGTGACGACGCGTAAAGACTGTCAAAGATCCACGAATGACAGCCGGGACCAACGGCTTAACGTGCTTTCGGAATGTTAAGATGGTCACCCATCCACAGGCCAACCGCGGCAAGCGTAGCTTAACCTGATCGATCGACCTGTGCGGCTGTTATTAATTAGCCACGGACCCCTCGAAAATCAATTTTTATTATATTTTGTAATAAACTTAACTTCATCGAAGTTTATCTAACTTCAGCATAAAACAAAGAAATATATTCTAGATCCCACAGGATTAGTAGAATCCGCAATCCAATTTTGTTGTGAAAACGTTCGATCAATTACTTGCAAAGTCCTACTGCATTTTTCCAATGGGCTATCCGTCTTATCAGACTTGGACGAATAATCGTGTTATATTGAATATTATTTACATGCACCATGGATGGCAGGGACATCGACGTTTAACCTGTCACCATGGATTCAGTACATGATTCTGAACCCATGCTCTTAAATTTAAGGTCGATTATTAAAAAAAAATAATGCTGTTTTATACATTTTGACCGCGTAGGTGCAATTGTCTATGAAACAGCTGTTTTTTTTTTGATAAACTTCCTGAAAATTCTACGCTGGGGTGTCTAGAATCATGTGCTGAAGTCATGTTTACAGTTTGTGCGTTGATGTCGCTGCCACCCTGTATATTTCGCCAAAGTTATTATATACATAACCGAATTAATGTTAAAAAAAAATCTTCGACTAAGGTTTTACCACAAATAGGAAGCAGGGTGCTCATCAATATGAGATTATGTTAGCAGCCTCAACCTAATCCATCCATAATTTACGTAAAGCGACGATACTACATCAGCTTATTAACACGAACAGCTAACCCACGAAGTTCATCATCATCAAGATACTTCTTAAATATTCAACCTCATTTTTAAGCCTCAAAATTCACTTTGAGAATCGACCCGTTGTTCGCATAATTTACGCCTCGGTGTACCAGGAGCACAGGATACTATAGAAGGTCAGTTCCATACAACGTGCAAAAACAGGCGCACGCATACATATGCACGTATATCATTCGGCTACTTCGGTCTATCTCGGTCGAATAGCAGGACTAGCAGTCTTAATCAAAATCAAAAGTCATTTATTCAAATTATGTTGAGAATCAGCACTTTACGAACGTCAAAATTAAAAAAAGACAGTCCCCCAAAAACGCCCGACCCTCACCTCTTCCTAGTGCCACCAGTCACACTCGCTGTACGTGAAGGCTTGTCTTATTGTCTTTATTTCCCGACTCCGAGACAGCAAAGACAGGGTTAAATTTCATGCGTATGTATGTATCTTTGTAGGCTGGATGGATTTTAATATGAGATGTCTACCGACTCGTCTGGGTCGTGCAATCCACCATTATGATTTTATGAATTCAAAATGGCGGATTTTTTCTATTAAAATCCTTGTTTTCATTTAATGTTATTTTCTAAAAAATCATCTTTACACTAGTGTTAAGTACTTACTTTGATTTTAGAATCAGTAGATCTATTGAAATTGCCACATCAAGTTAAAAGTTGTAGTGCAAACTATACGAGTCGGTTTTTAAGTTATTTCTTTATCACAAAACACAAATCCATCTTCATGTTTGATAGATAAATTGCGAACGCAGTTTATGCATTTCAGCTAGTTATATGTAGCCAACCTTTTGCACCTATCTACTATGCGCCTGAAGGCAGGAGTTTTACCGACGATATGCCTTAGTGCGAGCGATGGATGTAAATTTTTAATAAAACGCAAACGCAAGTAGCTGACGCACCTGTGTAGGGGCTGATGTGTATCGACAGTTATATTTTTTTGACAGCGACACCCAGTTTTTTGGGGGAGTTTGTAAAATTTGACGTTGTGGAAACTTTTGGATTGTAAATATTCAAGTAAGCATATTCAAGCAAGTAATGATTTTTGTTTGCTTTTTAAAGTTTTCTTAAGAAACTAAAGCCTGAAAAATGCTTTGACATCATAATGTGAAATACTGGAGAAAATTACAGATTTTCATGTGTTATATATGACGAAACCACTCTTCTAAGAAAGCGTATAGTCAGTTCACAGTTATTTTCCCTTTGACAGCAGCAACCTTATTGTAACGGCAATAGAGGTCACAATGACTATGACAGTGATGCAAAATCAAAGGTAAAATAATTGTGAAAGGATTGTACTTTTAGGTGCGTGTAAACTAGGATTCTTTCATCATCAGCAGCCTATAGCAGTCTACTGTTGGACATAGGCCTCTCCAATTGCACGCCATTCAACTCGATTCTAGAATTCGTTAATGTTCATGATTTGTTTTTTTTGTGCTTTGTGTATTCTTTTGCTACCTTTGAAATCATGCAATTTTCTGTAACAATACATATTGTATTGTAATAGTATATGAGATTCTACACATAGGTAAATAAAAAAAGGGCCAAATAGTTACGCGCAAAATTGGATTCTCTTAATATTTCCTTTCCTATAGTTCCTCATAATTGCTTACTCCTCACATCGACGCTTGCAAGAAACCGTACAGATGCCCACATTTTCAACACAACCCCTCAATGCCCACATGAGGTGATCAGCAGTATTTCTCTGCTCAATACATAACGGTCGGTCGCAATATTTCTTTCTGCGACACCCAATTAGACGGGTTGCGATAACGAGAGGTCAAAGGTCTAGGGATTATGAAGACCTTTTGTTACGATTACGCACGGCTGGTAGGTCTAGGAAGTAGAGTATTTTCCCTTATTAGCGCTTTTGTTACAGGTGACATTATTCAGGTTATGTAGGTCAGATAAATTAACGTGAATAGTTCCTTATTTTATTTGTAGGTTACAATCTGGTGGATTAAAAGTTAACTCAATATCAGAATCCTTTTATTGTGAGCCATAGGTGGATTTTAATATAAATATTATGGTTTCGATATATCATCTCTATTATTATAACAAGAGGTGCATGCTATTATATTATGTAGTTTTGAAAATAATATTAGATTATAACACAACACAACACAACAGTGTTGTGTAACGTTTGAGAGTAACTAAATCGCAGAAATAAATTAATAAACAAAAGTGCCGTGACGGTGAAAATGGTACACTATTTTTGGTCTAGCTCTCATTCGTCAAGAAGAGTATAACGAGCGATTAGCAACTTCGTTCCAAAACCTTCCGGAATAAATGCTCTAAAAGTAGTGAAAACCGCATGTCTACATTATCACAGCAGCAGCCAGCATTATGTCAGCATTATCATATATAACGAAAATTGACACAGCTTCTATAATAACGTATTTACGTTACGTAGATAGGTGTTTAAATAGCGGCAGTTTCTTGTATTTTAAAATGTCTACCGGGATATTGTTGCAAGTTTTCTCCATTTTAAAATAGGTTTCGCCAAAAACAGCATTCTTATATGGTATACTGGGAATAATAGTGTAATAATAGTCTTTTTGCTAAAATTCCCCAAATTGTATGACAAATATATAAAATTAGGGGCAACATAATTATAATTAAATAAAAAACACAACTGAAACATAACTGGCGAAGGGTAGGTACAGACGCCAGTACATCAAGCTACCCGAAACTGTAAAATTTTTCGAATCAACGCTTTAGCGATAAAGTTGAAAATCTATTAAAGAAATTTGACAGATTGTAGTAGCTTGATGTGTGAAAGTAGTGGCGTCTGTACTCTTCTGCTCAAGCATCCGAGAGAATCAGGCGTGATATTATGCTATGATTATAATTAGTTATAGATACAGTCTGTACATCTGACTAAATAAACAGGATACTAGCCACGCTGCTAGTTCACGTTGTTAAAATATTTACCTCAAGAGACGCCTCTCCTTTTAATTTCCCATCAGACGAAAACTAAACGTCTTAAAACCGGATTAAAAATACAATATTCTTACAACCCTTCTCCCTCGTCATGAATAACTGAAGGCTATCTATTCCCTGTGTTGATGTACGGCTATTTTTCAACGTCTAGGCATAAGAACGAGTATACAGGGTGACTTGCAATTTGACGTATTCCTTCCTTGCAACAATTAAGCACCCCATAAAGCCTCGGCGAAAATTAATGGAATATGAGAAAAAAATAATTTTCATATTTTTAAGGAAATTTCCCATAATTCGTCACTAAACATCCTTTTCTCTAAATTCTCTAATTGAATGGCTTTCATTGCTATTCCATGGGGTACCTAATACTTTACCACACCTTTTGGTGTAATCAAATTTTCGAAAACATCAAACAGTTGGAGAAGGAAGGAACCAAACCATTTCAGTAATAGAAAGTGTGCTTACGGAGTCTGTGCGGTTTCAGGTTTCCTAGGTTGAATTTCTGAGTCTAAAAAAGTTGATCGAGTTTTTTAAGACCTTAGCTTTGTCCCCGATAAAAATGGCTATGGGGTCATAGAAAATATAGCCAGATGTGTTTTGCGTGTTGTCTTTTTTATATGACGTCAAAATGCACTACCTAGAATTAGTGTAGTTTCTTGCCGGCTCTTCTTCATAGGAAACGACCAACTGGAACCGTGCACCTAGATTCTGACGTTACATAAGTGCCCATGTAGTTTTATGTGAAATAAAATATTTTTATTTCGATACCTAGTCTACTTTGAAAGAAAGAAAGAAAATACGTTTATTTGCGGCAAACATGACGCATAGAAAAGAACATAAACACAAAAAAAAGTAACAAGTTGGGGGTAAGCATGCGTCACATTCACGCAAAACGGCCATCGCTCACTACGACGCACGACGCTGCGGCGGACTTTCTGTGAAGAATAAAACAATGTAGGTACAGTTGTATCCTGACTGGCTACTCCTTCACAGGACGTTCTATGATGTAATAATTTAGCAGTAAAGTTTGTAGGTCGAACAAACATAATGTCAGGCAAATATCACGGGGTCAAGGTTTAGCATTTAGTGAGTCGTTAGCAGTTCACTGGAACTGTGTTAATGTGGACGAATTTTATACGCAGCGCAGATAACGTTAATGAGTAGCAAAATAGCGTGAGGGGCTCGTGGCTAAGCTGAGGGGCCCGTGGGTAAATAATAACAACCGTACAGGTCGATCGATCAGGTTAAGCTACGCTTGCCGCGGTTGATCTGTGGATGGGTGACCATCTTTACATACCGAGACCCCTCCGTGTCTCGGAAAGCACGTTAAGCGGTTGGTCTTAGCTGTCATTCGTGGATCTAACTAGTCTTATCAAGAGGTATCGTATTACCCAAACTGGGATGTGGAGGTCAGATAGGCAGCCGCTCCATGTAAAATACTGGTATTCAGCTGCATCCGGTTAGACTGGACACCGACCCCAACATAGTTGGGAAAAGGCTAGGCAGATGATGTGTAGCAAAATAGCATAGCGTAGTTGTGGGAGGTATGTGGTCTCCAAGGAGAAAACATCTGGATGAGACTCGCACAGACCAGGGAAGCATGGCACTAAAGGGAAGATACCTATATTCAGCAGTTGGTGGAACAAGGCTACCAATGATGATGATGTGGTCGCCGCCACCTATGGACATTTGTAATACCAGAGATAATCGCAGAGGTACAGATAAACATGTCATTTGACTCAATTACACGCCCACAGCAGGAACACTGCTTGGTAGCAGAAATATGAATAGTAGGTTAAGGTTGGCTGCAAAAGGAACCTTAAATAATACAGGCAGGATTACTCAAGCGAATTTAGAATGAGTTTAAAAATTGAATATGCGGCGACTGTTTTCATATAACAACAGTGTGATCTGGATGCAATATAGCAGGCACTATGGTGATTGTTGTTGTTTTGTGTTGTGGGTAGTTTTTTTGATAGTATTTTTAATTGTTTTAATGTAATTAAGATTGTATTTTTAATTATAATTCTGTTTTTTTTTTTATATTGAATTTTTGGGTAGTAACATCGCATTGGCGGCGTTATAGCTGTTAAGGTGTTATTTACGAAATTTGAGAATAAATAAATAAGTAAATAATAAGTATTACTAACACTAGTCTTTAAGAACATTGTTACTAACAAAATGAATACCATGGTCTTAAATAAAGTATTTATATTATATTAATATATAATAATAATAATAATAATAAATAATAATAAATCCCTGGACATTTCACACAGCACCATTTGTCCCAAGCTAAGCAACCTAATGCTTGTGTTATGGTAACAAGATGGCTGATAAACTACTTATATACAATTTTTTTTTTTTTGTAAATACATATGTACTGTGAGTGTGATACGCGCGCAAAAGGGAGGACGTCCTCTTGAATTGAATAGCGAAAATTCAGCGTTGCTTCTTATTTTCTTGTGTGTATATAATTATTTCCCTCTCAAACAGAGGAGGCCTGTGTCCCAGCAGTGGGAACGCTATAGGCTGATTATGGTATATATTTCTGGTTCTCACATAGATTCCGGTACTGTGAGTACAGTACTTCCTCGGATGAACTTCTTCACAAAGAGTTCCAACCTACTATTACTAGGTACTTATTTCCCGTAATACTTTAAGATTATATATAAATTACAGCATATTTGAGGCTAGATCAAGGCACTGTGTTGCTAAGACCTGTATAAATTCTCCATTGTATTGTGCGAAGAATTGAATTTCAAGTGGGTTCAATGCTAGATTTATTGTGGCTTAGCTTAAACCTGCCTGAACTTGCTATTGTCCGATGGATGAATAAAGACTTTCTTGGAAACCTAGAAAGCTCGTTAAAAAGATATATTGATAGTCTTTGTACTCGTATCAAGTCAATTTTCACGCAGACTATAAAGGTTTATATACTTATCATAATTATTCTGTAAACCTGAAATATCGCACATCATTTTGTAGGCACTAGGTACCCATAAATGTGTTTATGATTTTAACTATTATTTTAATAATGAAAGTCTGTTATTGTGGTCATTGATGTTTATAATGTGGATGTCAGATAATTGTTTCCAAGCATTTACAAGTAGTTACCTATATGTTTTTTTAACATAAACTTTAGAACTTGTATCAGTCTTTGTTTAGATTAGCAAATCAGCCGGTCTATCCTGTAAAATCTTACCGTGAAAATTTTGGTGAAGGAGCTGTCAATACTGTCACTAATGGATTATCATGGAATGACAGCTTCAAGCTCACTTCACCAACATTCTAAAAACTCTGCTCCGCGAAAACTTAGGTAAGTCTTCACGGTGCAGAGTTTTTACAAAATAGAGTGGTAGGTAAATGACCACTGGCCTCTACTTTCCAGGTCGACGAGAAGCAAAAACACACCCAAGTACCAATTAAATAAAGCATTATTTCCGACACAATTTCCACAGTTAAACACTTCTTTAGTAACAAAGCTGAAAAGGCGTTTAAAAACCGGTGGCCGTGTAACACGGTCGCTATTAAGGCCCGCATCGACGGAACAATGTGTGAGCACAATGCGCCGGGTGTAAGCCCATTTCGTTGTGTGGAGCACGCTTTTAGTCGCACCGAGCTCGAGAGTCTACGGGGTGTGGTCGCTGTAGCCGGGTTTTTAAAAATCTACTGTTGATTTTAGGAGAAAATAAGTATTATAAATTAAGTATTCTGTAGTCTACCGGGTAATTACGTAACACACTATCAGTAACAATGGTTTTCATTTTGACAGTTCAGCAACATTCATTTTGGTATTTACGTTGTTGAGCATACAATTTTTTCGAAAATAAAGCATTGGATTAGCTATATTTTTCAAAATGATTCATAGTGATTGATAGTGTGTTACGCAATAAGTAAGGGTGCTGGTTTTCGTTTAAGACCTAAACCATTTGTCTAAGAATTTCCTACCGGTTTTTACGGATATAAATTCGATTAAAATTTCATGCTACGGAACAAATACCAATACTCAAAATGGCTTTTACAATCCACATTGAGAATTACATGTTAGCTTTATAACTGCAACAACTAAGACGTTTCAAATGTCCTCTAATATAAACGAGAAGTTTGCCGCCGATGGTAAAAAGTTCAAACATCTTTGGCCCGAAATTCAGCTGCGTAAACTCCGCTCACTGACGCAGTCATAAGATCATCAAGTACACAGGTGACAGGGCATGCAGCGCAGGACGGTAGGTGGGCCATTGTCTGTGGTGTCGCATACACACTTGAGATCTGAGCCGTCCGTGAACCCCCATCTGTGGAGATTGTCTTTGCTACGACTGATTTGAGTTCGAAGTCTATTTAAAGATCTTATGAAAATCGCTGTCGCCTATGCCTAAAACCGCATCCTCAGCCCTTAGACTAGCGCTGACTCGGCTCGGATATTGATGTAAGCGATAAGCGTTTTATGAGCCGCACATGTGCCACTTTTAACAACACCTGTAAATGAGTTTTTGTACACAATATGTGAATATGTTGTAGGCATGTTGTCGTAAATCTTAGCTATGTTGTGGCTTGGCAACATGAGATAGCTGGGAAAGTGGTTAGTGTTGGTGTAACAGATATTTTTATAAGAAAATGTATAACATTTTATAAGAAAGAGAAGAGAGAAGTAGTGGCACAGTGGTAACGGCCTCGACTTACGAGTTGTAGGTCGTGGGTTCGAACCAAGACAGGCGCTTTACTTTGTGTAACTCATTTCATCACCATTGCTCTAAAAAACGGTGAAGGAAAACATCGTGAGGAAACCGGCATGTCCTAGGACCAAAAATTCGAAGACATGTGACATCTACTAACCCGCACTGGGCCTTCGTGGTGGATTACGGCATTCTCACTGCTGGGAGACAGGCCTCTCTGTGAGAGGGAATGGGCCATAATCTACCACGCGGGTTGATACCTAACATGTTAAATCCTAATTTATTCTAAGCAATTGCTTAGTGTCAAATACATGGTTAAATACTGCTAAATTTCGGTAATACCGAATGATAACAAAATTTCTTATATTTTAAATAACTTCATATTAATATAGAAGTCTCCATAACCTTTTCCTTCAACCTCTTTATAACCTAACGTTGGCTACAAAGCGATCCAATGAAGCGTAGCCACCATTCTCACAAGATCTGTTCACAGCTCATTGATTTGTTCAAATACAATGTGATTTCTTCAGCTTGAGAGGTCTACGTTCACTGGTTTCAGATACTGAAATCAATTTAATTTCGACAATGGATTCAATTTACTTCTATTTGTATATGAAATGTTATTGGAATAGTATTCATAATTTTGAAATTATTATTTTGAAGAAGGGTTTACTAAAGGTATTGGATAGTAACCTATATGCCTAACCAAACACGACGGCACGGTTGGCGCAGTGGTTAAGCGATTGACTGCTGCGCTGCGTGTCGCGGGTTCGATTCCCGCACGGAACAAATATTTGTATGACCTACATGTATTTGTTCCGAGTCTGGGTGTTTTTCTATCTATAATATGTATGTATTTACAAAAAAAAAAAAAAAATTGTATATAAGTAGTTTATCAGCCATCTTGTTACCATAACACAAGCATTAGGTTGCTTAGCTTGGGACAAATGGTGCTGTGTGAAATGTCCAGGGATTTATTTATTTATTTATTTAAACACGAATGTAATTGTACGAAATTACATACATACCTACATAAACTCACGCTTTCCTTTCACGGGGGTAGGCAGAAACTACAGAATGCCATCTGCTACGATTCTTACATACAAGGAGTATGTCTTCCCTCGTTTACGTTCATACCAAGATCCGAAATTAACAAGATACAATAGACTACAATACTAGTAGACTATAAATAGACTATAATACAGACAATACTTTCGAAAAAAATATCGGATGATGTTGTGAACGAGACCCTTTTGTCTCACTCCTAAAATATTAATTAATCAACAATTTACACACAATATCCCAGAAAATATGGCAACTCCTCAAAGGCATATACAGGGTTAATTTTCAAAGACCAGCCAAATTTAAGGGTGTAGTATAGACCATCAAACTGAACAACTTTCTCTATGGGACCAACATCGTAATCGCGAAAAATTTATCAACTATCCCATAGAAAACTTCAATACCTACTCGACGTAGATGTATGGGACGACTGAATTTTTATTCGCGATTACGATCTTGGTCCCATGGAGAAAATTGTTCAGTTTGATGGTCTGTACCACACCCTTAAATTTGGCTGGTCTTTGAAAATTAACCCTGTATATACGTATACATTCTTTCACCACCACAAAAGTATTTCATCTTTACCACCCACCGCCAAAATCCACCACCCGGTTAAGCCCTAACAAATCTAGCAAGATCCAATAGCCATTAAATGATATCCCATAAGTCCCCACCTGTTTGGCACATCTGCCGCATAATCTATAGTCACCGGCCACTTCGGATCACGAAAATCACCGGCGATTAGTAGCCTAATAGCCGCAGTAATAGCCCATGAACATAAATAGCCGGACTATGAATTTGTGGCCAATTTATGGCATTGCGATGGGTATTAGTGTCATAAGTTTGGTGGAAGGTGGTTAAAAGGGGGTAGGTTTTGGTGTTTTTTTGGTGAAGATGTGTTGACTTGTATTTTTGCCACGAAAAAAAATTAATGACACGTCATTGCTCTTTTGTAAATTTGGCACAGAGGTAGGTTGCATAGAAAGTTATTACCTTCGAGTTTGCTCGAATAGTTTCCAATAAGCGCTATACAAATAAGAGGGGGCTTATCAACATTTATTTACTGTTTATTGTTAATCAAAACGGTAACACCAATTACATTAATTAACATAAAGATTTAAACAGGCATGGCAGGTATACAAAAAAATATTTCAAGTACTAACATATAATAGAGGCCACCCTAGCATACTTCTTCACAAAACATCAGACATACACGCATAATTCTACTTCATTCATCAGCAAACAGGTCACATTCAGGATTGGTGGTCAGGAGGGCATTGAGCATCCTTAAAGTACGACACACAGAGGACTCAACTCAACTCAA
The DNA here is from genome assembly GCA_911387795.2 of Apamea monoglypha. NCBI lineage: Eukaryota > Metazoa > Arthropoda > Insecta > Lepidoptera > Noctuidae > Apamea > Apamea monoglypha. Next base: position 17,153,898 of record OU426924.1, read on the forward strand.
CATATAAGCAGTTGATAAGTTTTCTGTTACGTGACCACACTGATTATAAACTTTTGATAGAATCAAGTAACAAGATTTAGTAAGAAACCGTCTTTAGAATCATGCCACGTCTCATTATTATGTTATTTAAGTCACGAAACTCCCTTTTCTTTAAGAAATAAAGTGCCAAATAATAAATATTATAATATTTCGTTAACTTTACCACCCCGCAACCCTTTCAATAGCATTACAACTCCTAGTCCACTATATCCAGCTTCTTCCCGCCTCTTTCCCCCTCGATACAGCACCATAACTTACCCTGGAGTACACGGGCTTCCACTCAGCACCAACATTTCCATAGTGGATTGACTTATCGGTCAGTTAAAGAGGTCAGCCTGATTTATGCACTCCCATTCAATTGTAGCTGTGAAACTGTTCGAATTGGAAGGTAGTATGGAGTTTGGGGTAGTCAGCAGTTTATAGTATGTTGTTGTAGGTACTAAGGAGCTTAGTATTCCTAATATAACAATATTAAAATCTTCTGATGTGATTAATATGCAAACTCTTCAAAATCTTAAATATTTTTATAATAAAAAAAATGTTTAAAATTATTAAACTTCGAGCAGACCTCGTAGAAGATGGCAGATGACGAGCTGGAGAAAAGAAATGACCAGTGGTCCACTTTAGCCCTAGATCGAAGGTAGATCGAAGGAGTTAGAAGTCATGGGGAGAGAGCTTTGCCCAACAGTGGGGTGATGCAGGTTAACAGTAACAGTAAACTACGAGTTCAGCTTACGTTTTAAGTTCCTCTTGACTATTTTATTAATATTAATTAATTATGATTGAATTATTATGTCGAATGAGACAGGATAACCTCTTATTTAATCAAACAAGAAGACAAGCAACTAATAAATCCCACGTGTTCTTATATCACCATTTATTGTCCATCAAAAATTCAATAAGACGCACACTCGACACTTCTTATTAAACTCTCCACCATCTCAGGTACAAACGTCCCATTTGATCGCTTCAATAAAAGTAACTGTGACGGTTTAACTTAAACCGTTCGTTTTTGTCACACATTACCGTCACAATGAGACTAGAGTTGCCTTCAACTTATTAAACGGAGCACGTACGGTTCTACGGTAATATGTTTTATTGTACCGATTAAGAGAGGCGACACACTGTCGGAAGATTTGAAGAATATATAATTTTGTGTGTTAGGTGCAGTTTCGGCATACCCTAGAGCCAAAAATTCTAAGACATGCGACATCTACCAACCCGTACTTGCGTGGTGGATTACGATCCACTCCCTGTCACGAGAGGCCTGTGTCCCAGCAATGTGAGCGTCATAGGCCGATTCTGTATTATGTAGGTACACTTACTAAATTATTCATTTTTATCATTTGGGATACACCTACCTTCGTCAGGTACTCGATAAAGGGTTTATTGTTCGGATATCGCGTCTATAATAGATTAAGATCCAAATAAAAGCATAGACAAGGACTCATTAAATCCACTTGTTAAAAACGTCGTTACATTGACTTCGAAATTGTGACGGATTCACAAAAATAAACCAAATTCGTGATGGAAATTGTGTGGGGAATTTTGTAATACTTCAGAGCTAAGTAAAACCAAGAAATTACAAAACCTTGCGTGCATCTAACACCCTTAATCCTCTCTCACGAAATTTTATCCCCAACGCGGCTTAAATCTAATTTATTTTCGCTACATTGCATTTCACCTTAATTACTGACATTCGACCTTTAAAAGGCCTCGATCGCGTCACATTTTCGTGACTGATATTATTATATTACGCACGACAGCGCGTGTGCCGTGTGTCAGTGCTCTTATAAAGCGCGGGAATTAAAGCGGCCGCCATCTTGAAGAAAGTTCGCGAAAGATTGCTTTGGTAATGAGTGCTGTATGTGTAATGTTGAGCGTTTAAGATGATACGTATTGTGTTTTTCATACAAATAAATGTTTTTAAAATGTTATTAGGAAGACATTGTTATAGACTAGCTTCTGCCCGCGACTTAGTTCGCGTGAAAGTCGTAAGACACCACAATTAACTAAAATAACAACCACATTTTTATAAATTTCTTTGTATACTACGTTTGTAGTATTTATATATGAATAAATGAGAGATATGTACTTTAATATTTATGATTTAATTTATTCTTGTCAAAATATTGGAAGTAAGTATTAGACAAGAACAAGTAGTGTATAAAACAATTAAACATAATTGTAAGTAATTTATACCCGTAAAACCCATAATTTAAAGTAAATCCTTATGAATATCTTACCGACTTTAATTTGAGTAATCATTTTGTATGGAGAAGAAACAAAACACGTCCCCTTCAAGCGTTTAACTAAATGTGAATTAGTGAGAAGAATCCCTCCACATTCATCACCGTTACGTTCAAAGTTCAAGTGACACGTTCTTAAGTTTAATGTAACATTCAGGATTTCGGAGTTTGTGTCATTGTTCTACGGAAGAAAGGTGTAATCATATTTGAAGAGGAGGCCTGTTTCGTGAAATGATTCAGGTTAGCATTTATCTCAACATTGATTTATAATGCGATTTTAAATTCAGCAAAAGACTAAAAGCAAAAGGAGTATGTAAGGATAGTAGCTGGTGAGGGCGCAGAGATTGCCTCTCCCTCACGCGCTCCGCCTCCTCCTTTGCGAGCATTACTGCTTCGCAGAAGGAGGTGACGGCTTCCCACGCACTCTCGCTCCGTACCATGGCCTGGACCAGGGCCGGACGCGAGAGATCGCCGCCGTCGATCGCCGCCACGAGGACGCGGCGGTGCTCCGCCCAAGCCGGGCAGACCTCCACCGTATGCTCCACCGTGTCCTCCGGACGATCCACACAGTGGTGACACCCTGGCGTTTCCTCCCGCCTTATCCTGAACAGGAACCTCCGCTCCGCTCAGAGCGGGAGAAGTCATATGATGATTTCCCACACAGAAAAAAAAAAGAAAAAGAAAAAAAAAAAAAAAGGATAGTAGCTCGTGGCGTTCTGGTTTCTGCCTACCCCCACTGGAAGAAGGAGTGAATTTATGTATGTATGTGTGTTTAATTTCAGTACAGATTAAGTTCTAGATATTATCAATGATTATGAGTTATTGTGATATATTTTTTACCGGGAAAACTTTTTCAAAATTTTCTTTCTCCATCTAATATTAAAGTTTTGAGTATGAATGTGTATGTGTGTGTGTTTTGTGTGTGTGTGTGTGTGGTTATAAGAGTAGGGGAAGACCAAAGAAACGATTGATGGACAGTGTGAATGATGATATGGTTAGAAAGGGGGTGACTACTGAGATGACGACTAATAGAGAAGTATGGAAGAAAAACACGTGTTGGGTCGACCTTAAATAAATTGGGATAGGGGCAGAAGAATTATGCAAATATTACAGTGGATACAGTAGCATTCCATAAAAATGGCGATACAGAAATTACGCATTCTTCTTATATACTGTCACATATCGTTTTGTGACACAGTTATACCATCACCTTTAAATCATTTTAGTGTCATTTTATCACTTTTTCCTTCAAGGTTGTCGCAAACCGGAAGTCGTGGGAGCGGAAACGAGCCATCCCGACATCCGGATGTGACGTCGACTGAATGGCGCCAGAGATTAGCGGCGCCATCTTGAATCCTCCACTTTTCATATGGAAATTGACTTGAAAAACTTTCGTGAAGTTATTGTTATAGAGATATTAGGTAACGGGAGGATCTAGGATTTATATTTTAATGGTAAATGGTTTTAAAGGGTTTTCTAGCTGTTTAGAAACTCGTTCGACCATTACCACGTGCTTTTATTTATAAGCTGAAGTACTTAGCATAATCCGTCTATAATTTAATTTAATTTGTATTTAATGTCAGATTACAATGATCCATAATGGTTAGTAACAATTGGAACTTATAAACTATGTTAGTAAGGTGACAAAAATACAACCATAAAACACATTTACAACATGTTATTAACAGCATATACATTTATTTTACTAATAATGTTTTCTTTATAATGTTCCCACTGCTGAGACACACGTCTCCTCCATGTGAGAGGGAGTGGGCTGCCACGCGGGCCCAGTGCGGGTTGGGGGATATTACATGTCTTCACATTTTTGGTTATAGGACATGCCGGTTTCTTCACGATGTTTTCCTTCGCCGTTCAATTGTTTATAGAACAGCAGAACTTACTTATATTTAGGACACCGCCCACTTCAATACGGTTATGCTATGTTCATGTGCTACCTGCTTTTAAGATTGCCGTCTGATACAGGAACAGATGAAGCAAATTCAAAGACTATTGGTTATAATTCGCTTTAACTCAGACAGGTTCTTATTCAAACACTAATTTAAGTATTGAAACACAATAATTGACTCAAACACCAATTGACATTGACGTAAAGAGTATCTAGAGAGTTTCTTACCCTTTCTTCTCCAGAGGAACCCACTACTGTTTGGGATCTCTGAAAATTCAAAAGTGCTGTGCTGTTATTTATTGCTTTTGAAATAAACGAATACTTCTTCTTAAAAAAAAATTCAAATAAAAAACAAATCTTTATTGAGTTTATACTTGAGTTTAACTGCATTAAAGTTGGCTCTAAACTATTTTTTTATCCTTTATTAAAAGAACCAGGTTCTTAATAATTAATTACAATCTAGCCTATAAGCAATTTTAATCTAACTTAATTTATTACGTGATAATTATTTTAAAACTTAGAACAGTGTTGATTGTACTTTACACGAGTCCGTTCCACTTTCTTACACCCAAGAGTCTGATATGATGATATAAACACTTTGTTCATGTGTTATTATGTGTGTCATTGGCACCATTATTTCTAAAATTTTTACACTACAGTAACTCAAAAGGTTTAGTCCGTTTTAGTTTTCGCACTATATTTGTTTGGTGTAACTCTCTAAACTAATTCATGTTACAGTCACACCCATTACATCTAACCATTAATACCTTAATATCATCCTCCCAACACAACCTCCCACAATAATGAGAACAACAGCTCACAGTTACCTAGCTCCATCTTCCATCCATCGATTCAACCTGGATTGGATTACCGTCAGTCTTAGACGGGCAGCCATTAGACGTCGTTTATGGAGATTGCAACCCCATCCCACACCCCTTGCCTTGCCTCTTGCCTCCCCTTGTCTCGTCTGTTTTCATTAATCATCAGCTGTCTATCAGCTTGGCAGGTTGCAGCATCAGGATGGAATGATGGTGGGAAAATGCGTGTGGCAAGGACTGTTGAGTTACCTGCAATAGGTACCTGTGTACTCCGGTTATCGAAGTTAGCGTGTGGTGTAAGGATTTTGTATATTTTATTTTATATTAACAATTTAGCAGAATTTAACATTGGCTTATGTTTTACTTTGGTTATGTTTTGAAATATAAAAAAGCTGTTGCGTAGGTAAGGGGGGTTGTTTCACGTCCACTTGACGCACGTGTAAACGTCAAAAACGGCGCTAACTATCGCAAAACAAAAAAAAAGCGTTGTTTCAAATTACAATTACAAAATTATTGCCTTGCCGTACGTCAATTTATTTATTTCTTTAATTAAAACGGTTTAAAACCAATTACAGAAATTAAAAACACAATTTGTATATACACGAAACACAAGATAAAAAAAAAGATACACAAAAGATAAAATATAAAAATAATAACGATTACGTCATCGTTATTATTTGACTGACGTACGTATGTATGTATGTTACGTTAACAAACCGTTTGAAACAACCGGCACTTAGGCAGCATGATTTCATTAAAATCCTACTTCCTACTATATCATATCCTATCCTACTAATATTACAAATGCGAAAGCTTGTATGAATGGATAGATGGATGGATGGATGGATGTTTGTTACTCTTTCACGCCGAAACTACTGAACAGATTTGGATGAAATTTGGCACACAGATAGTTTATAACCAGGATTAACACATTGGATATCCCGAAATTCCCACGGGGTCGCTTAGGCGGGTGAAACCGCGGGGCGCACCTAGTGTTTTAATACAAGAAGAACTTGCAGAATATACATTCTCGATTGTATAATAATACCTATTACATTTTTAATGATACAAAGGCGCTTCGACAACCAAAATCAAAGCTGCATGTAAATACATGCCCATGCCTATGTGTATCTTATCGATGTATTTATTTGTTTATTGGATCGCCAACAGAAGCTACACATTTACATGAATGTTGACATGAACAGGGACAAATGTAAGTGTCCGCTTCCAATTGGCTAGTTGACTATTTTTTTTGAAGATTTTTTACCTCACCAATAGCTTGGTATAACCAGTTTTTTAATATCTTCGGAAATTGAAAAGATATAAGCGTTCAAAACTCTCAATTATACAGAGATGGAAATACTGAATTGTGACATCATAGTTCAGTATCGCCATATAAATTACATGCAAAACTTCGTTTCGCGAGAATGAGATAGACAAAAAGCTTTTTCGACCGATTTCAAATTTGATTTCGAATTCTGTTATCGTATCACGCATGTGAATATATTATCTACTAGAATATATAGTATTCAATATCATGCAACTACCCAATTATAGGCGACCACAACATTCACTTCAACAACTTTTACAACAAGTATCAATCGATGTATCAATGTATCTTCATGTTAACAATACCAAACACAACCTATGTAATTACGAAATCTTTTAAGAAAAGAAACACAAGACGGTTATATCCGCTCTTCAGACCCACAAAAGCATTTTTATCGGCCATTGACAACAATAGATTGAGGTCAGACGGCCTTTGTCAGAACTACGGCCTTGAGGGTCATTGTTCTGACATCGAGTGGTTGTAAGAAATCTTTGGCTTTAGGAGCTAAGTGGACGATGAGATGTTGCTTAGTGTACGGGCGAAAAGATGGATTTCTTCATGGATAGAAACTGGGAATTATGCGATTCGATGAAAATATTATTTATTGCACTAGTTCGAGATAGTCTTGAAGGATAATGCTGCATTTTATACTATTTTGAGGTAATCAAAACCTTTTTTTGTATGTCGAAATGTGGTTGTACTACAATACACTACTGCCAAAGCCTTCGGGGAATAAGGGCGTGATGTTATGTACCACTACTGTACAAGAAGATAAAATAAATAGTAAAAGTTATGTTTTTTAATGGATCGAAATTAATAATAATAATAATAATAAGTATTTATTAGCACAGTACAAGTTTGACACATATTAAATACACATAGTAGACTTGGGGACAGAGAAATTGACAAGAATAGTGTAAAAGAGATGGGTAAGGTACAGTCAACACAGAATTTGAGCCCTGACTCCTAAACTAGGAAAATCCTGTATCTTAGGAGGCAAAAATTGATTGTCAATCAAAAAAACAATGTCGTTTATAAAACTTATTTATGAGTTAGTTGTCAATAAATCTTCTATTCTAATTTCCAAATGTATTTTCGCCCTTTAGGTATCCGACAGGCCCTTTGTGCTAATTTCCACTAGCAAGCTTGACTACACACGCATAAATCAAAATTGATATTTCCACGCACCGAATATGCCTACGCCGTAGCTTCGTAGCTGTCTACGAAACTCGTAGCATTTGCTACGTCGTAGCAAGGCCAGCGCTACGGTTGACTGGGTCAGTTGCGTAGAATTCAGTGAACCGGCATGACCACTGTGCATGTCATTTGTCAGGAGACCCTGATTGATATTAGTTTCTAGAAATGATGATGTTTCTCGGATATTACTTTTACAGGTAGGCTTTACCGTAATTTTACAAAATATGTCACTCGTATTTCTGATAATTATGTTTTTCGACCAAAACCAAGTTATAATAAGATGTTAAGTAGGTACTTAAACTATCATGCGAACTATTATGCGAATGTAATTATTTATTTTTCATGTATAATTTTATTTTGATTTTAGTTTCTACGATTTAGATTTTAAATAGCTATGTATCAAACTGATTTTTGCTGTGCCCTGACAGGGTGTACAAAGGCTCTTTGCTCTAAGCCTTTTGTTAACATTTATCATACCTTGTGGAACGTAAATAAATGCATATGATCATTTTTGCCTAGATAAAAAGTAAACTTTACAATTCATAAAAAAATATCATTAGTTTTTCTCACAGATTTATAAACTAAAGGGAGATATGCCAAGGGGGCGTGGCGCGTGCGAACAATGTATGCACAAAACAGAAACAAACGCGGGCGCCGTTGATTTGTCAATAAGAATTGTCAATGTAGTTGTGTGTCTCAACGTTGCGATCTGCGTTACGCGATTGGCTCGCGTTGAGTGTGGTGACTGTTATAGTGTGAGTGAGCGCGTGTTCGTATTGTAGTGCATATGTAGTTGTAATTTTTGAAGACGACAGCCGGACTCGAACAGTTGGGCAGCCACACCATATCTCCCTTTAGTTTATAAATCTGTGGTTTTTCTCAAATTTACTATTCCTACCGAACCTATCAAAGACAATACAAAAGCAACGCAAAAACAATACCTACTTAAAATAAATCTTCTATTTTGTCACATTTTATCCACACAAAAACTCTTAGGTATGTCAAATTTTCTCCAAACATTTTTATCTCCATCCTCAATACCCCGATGAGATCAATTTGACGATCATTTTCGTTCGCGGCTCGTCATTAAGGTGTTTCAGCGTCTGTCAGTATTCAGTCCCCCCAGGTACACGATAATATATCACTGCCGCCAATCATTTAGGGGGTTCAAAATTTGGGAAGAGATGGATGTGGCACTCTTAGAGTGTGTACTTATTACGATAAGGTTTTTGCTTAGTCATAAGTCATTTATTAATTTGTTGAACATAGGTACAATACTAGACTAATGACTAACGATGTTTATTTTTATCTTTTTATTGCGAAATGGGCCTGCTTGACCTCAATCTCGCCTGGTGAAAAGCGATGGATAAAGTCTACGGAAAGAGCAAGCCGAAAAGATGCCTGTTCGCTCTTGATTTGAAGATGATTGATTGTTAAGATAGAAAGGTACACGATGTTTCCTAAAATAATTAAGCAGTTTATGTTTCTACTTAATTTTTCTAACTAAAATAATTTAACAATTTAAAGTTGTCAATCCAACACATTAATGAATCTGAAGATTTAAGTACGTATACATTTCGTCATTTAATTTCCAAAAAATTAAAATGATAGTAATAAGTCTATCTGCTAGACAGATTTTTCTTCTCAACTAACTCTGCTCAACATTTTCAAGCATACAAGCATACACACAAATAGATGCTCTGAATTTAAATTTAGTTTAGTTAGGTAATTAGGGAATCGACTCCAATGTCAGTACAAAAAATACTCAAGTAGTGCAATAAATGAATGCGCAGAAAAAAAGGTGCTCCAAGTTAGAGTTCTGACCGACTAATTCCGATCGTTAACAGCCTACACGTAACTGCCGGTTCAGTCATTTTAATGCGCAATTATTTATTTAATTACTCATTTATACATTTGTTATGACTCAATTTTATTTAGTTTACTGCTCAGTTTTTACTGCTGAACTTGTTAATAAATATGCATTTTATTAATTTTTTGTATTTACCAATAAATAACTCATCATCTAAAAAAAAAAAAAACAAAACACTGTTGCCTTCTCCATTCTACATACTTTACAGTTCCGTCACACATACACAGAAAATTGTCTGAAACCTCCCCCCGTCTGTATAGACATTTATTTCGGCGTCCATTTATTATTCTGACGCGAAACGTCTTAGTACGTGCAACCGGTTAGTCTTAGTACGTTCGTTCAATTCAGATTTAAAAAAAAACTTATTTTTTAAAGTGAAACTTCTTAGGCGGCGATTCGATAAATGGATGAAAATTGAGAGTAAACTTTCGAGGAAGCGTCACGTTTAGGCACAATTCTTTACATGAGAGAGAAGAAGGATATAACTATCTCCGTCTCTCACACTAAATCTCTCTTATTCTGAAGTTTCACTGATATGGGCGCGGATTCCCTTGTTCACAAACTAAACTAAACTTAAATTCAGTGCATCTTTTTCTTTCTATTTCATTAAGAAAAGGACAGAAGATAAATATTAGTTTAGTCCTGTCAAATTAATTAGCGCTTGACGTAAATTGACGTATTTTTAGTAGCCATGTCTTTAATCACGTCTGAACTTGTCTATGGAGTTTCAAAATTTGACAGGACTGAACTAATGTTTATCTTCTGTCCTTTTCTTAATGAAATAGAAAGAAAAAGATGCACTGAACTTAAAGGAGATCCGCCAAATCCCATACAAAATTACCCCAGGCCCGGCGCCAAAGCAATTTATCTAAGATTTTAGAGTAAAGGTAATGAAACTATTATAAAGCATCCCTATTGTTAAATTCAGTGGCTAACATATTTTTTTAACCCGTAGAATTTTCGTAGGCGTTAGATGTAAAAATTATATTTATAGTGAAAATCAATCAATCCTTTTTATTGTTTGTGACCGACACGCACCTGTAACGTGAGGGCACAACTGTACATCTTATTGTCTCGCTCACACATAATGGTAGAGGGAGAAACACAAAGACGCCAGCGCTTAGGCGGTTTATGCAACTTTATGCCCACGCGCAGTCCTTCGCTAACGTTTGTTGTGTTGTGTACTGTGCGAAACCTTATCTTGATCTTTATTTTACGACGACTTCCCTTAACCCTCCCGGACTTTTGATTTTTCTTGTGATTTATATATTTAACGACGACTTAGCTAGTGCCTCTTGGACTTTGGATTTAAAATTCAAAATAGCAGCGGCCTTGATAAACTGTTTTCATGAGCCTTATGAAGATAGTAGATTTACTGATGATTTTATTGCACGAATAAACCGCAACATACATAAAACAAATCTGTTGGCCGCATATGTTTTAGAAAACAACTTGAACAGGCAAAGAGCCACATTTTCTACACTGGATGCAAATAATCCAGAAGTATCAGATTTTCCGGAGCTGACGTATGAAGATCTTATAAAATTCGCGATAGGCACATACCACCTCAAAATCGCACGTTCATACTGCAGCGAACACACTAAGAGAATTGGCGTATATGAAATCGAGGTTTACAGACACTCAGAAGAAATCCATATAATAAACGATCGAATTATAAGGTCGCAGTCGCCTACAAACAATGTACTTATTCGCTGCAGAATTAATTCACGCCATGTCAGATCAAAGACATATTATACTTATTTATTATATAGCACTGCGGTTTCTGGAATCGACGCAATTCAAGAATATTATTGTTCCTGTTATCATGGGAACAGAACACTGGGAAGTTGCGCCCACGTAATAAGTGTCATATATTATTTGGGTTGGGCTAGACATAACGAACGTGATTTAGACCACCCAGCTCTGGGTTTAGATTTTGTTTTAGTGGATTTAGAATCCATCAACTGAACATTTTTCGCAATATTAGTCAAAAGAATGTGTATCTTTTAATTGACATTATAAATAACTACTTATTGTATATTTTTGTACAGAAAATAAAAATAAAGTATTTCATAACGATACTACTTGTTTTATCACTTTTTTATAGTTTCGAACTGAAGAGCAAAAAAAAATAAAATAAAAAAAATCATTAAAAATTGGTCATTACGGCTAGCTTCCACGGCCAAAAAAAATATGTTAGCCATCGAATTTAGCAATAGCGAAACCTGACTATTTTTTTAATATTTTTAATCTAAAAACTGAGATACATATCTTTTGCGCCGGAGCTGGGGCCATTTTGGCGGATCCCCTTTAGTTTAGTTTGTGAACAAGGGAATCGGCGCCATTACATGTACGCGCAATTTTTCTTTTTCGTCATTCTTTCTCATTTCTCTTCTTTGTGTCTCACGAAAATTATAATATAAATAAATATAAACATATTTCCCGTCATAATTTTTATTTCGTCTGCCAATCAACTGGGCTGAATATCACATATTTTATTTTATTATGAGAGAAAATACGTGAAAAAGCAAATTGTTTCGCATGCCATAGCTAACAAACAAAAACAATTTCATTTGTACAGGGATATTGCTTTTTGAAGTAAATTTCAGACAGTATTTAAAAAAAAAACATTTTTTGTGAGTAAAATTGTGATAAATGAAGTTCCAATTTGTCATCGTGTTTTTTTCAGACAGAAACTAACTGAAACACGTGTCCTTGCTTTTAAAAAACAAACATTTCTGGTTTGAATTGTAGATTTTCCAAGGGGTTTGATAGAGGTAAAACTACATTTCGTCAGATATATTTAGGTATAATGTAATCCTATTACCAGCAACTGGGTATTAATCTAGACTCCGGAATGCTGCTGAGAAGATCCTCATCGAAAAACATAATACTTATTACTTTGCACGTCCTGTATATCAAATGGGACCCAATGATCACACCCTGATTGCGTAATATACTTTCGATCATGATCTGAATTATTTTGACGGATAGTGCTAATAATAGATTGCTTCATATGTTCAAAAAATTGTCTGCTTAACAACGTAAATAACGCAATGAATGTTGTTGGACTGTCAAAATGAAAGCCATTGCTGCTGTTAGTGTGTTACGTAATCACCCCGCAGCTCAGGGGGTCTACTCCGAAGTGGTATCGACCGAATGTTCGGCCGTTTCCTGCTACAAAGTTACTATTTGGTTCGGTCGGTCCCGATCCTACAGTCCTACAGTCTTTCGAATATTGACTGTGGTCCCGACCCAACTGAGCCGATCCGAACTTTTCTCGCATTTTTCAATAATATTCGGTTCGGCCATGTATCGGTCCGATCCGATTATTCGCACTTTGCACTTCGTAGTAGACTCCCAGGCTTCAAGCAATGACACATCAGACAGACCAGCAAATCCAGTGTAACCATAATAGTTACTCGTAAAATCTACACAACTATGTCCTCTCTGTTTTCTCGTAAACCTCGTAATTTAACATTTATCACATTCACACAGAAATCTAATTTATTCCGGTTAAGAGTTCAGTAGCTAGCTGTAGTCGAATTTGCGATGACTAGACCTACGAAGCAGCCAGTAAGATATAGGTACACATAAATAAATATAGGTACACATAAATAAATATAAATGAACAGTATAAACATTAGGTTATCGATCTGCTACGGGCAAACGTTCCAGTTGATTATTCAGCGTGTTTTCCTTTATGCTTTATGTGGTTATAAATCTCTGACGACTTCACGCGTTCATGACGTGGTGGGGTCTCAGTTGTCGAGGTAATTTTATTATAATTATTTTTTTATTATAAATTTTATAAATTATAATCTTTAGTAAGTATGATCAATCTCATTCTAGTGGTAAATAATTAGATCTACGCTAACACTCGACATCTAATTTATCAATAAATCGCGTTTATTTTTGAAGATCTAACTTCCTTCTTTTTAAGAGTATTAAAATGGATGAAAAAGAAGAAGAAGAAGAAGGAAGAAAGTGGGGGGGGGGGAGGTGTGGGTTTGGTGGGTTATGGAAGATTCTTCATCTTCGTGTCGCTGGCGCGACAATAAATAACATTTTGCTGCCGCAAAACTTCACCATTTCCATGGCGTTATCAGCGACAGCAAGATTGAATGTTTCTAAACAATTTGGCGTCCATAAGAACTAATAAAAATAATATCCTCCCGACCGATTTTGGTCACTGTGGCCAATCTCACCAGAGATTATCCACAAGAATTGTTACGGCATTATGAACATATCAAAAACGGGAACAGGTTATTGTTGAAAATAGTACTTCCCTAATTTTCAATGAAGCCAGTATTTTTTTAATTACAAAACTCCTTGCTTATTCTGCCAGAAAGTTACAGTAGTATTTCACTACTTTCAGATACGATTTCAACACAAATCGCTGACATTGCTTCCACACCCAGATATTTATGTAAAAGCTTTATGAGTCAATCCAGTGACTTACGCTGGATGTTATTATGCGTTCCGTTTTTATGTCACTTTCATTTGGCAGCAGGCACGACATCAACTATTTTTGTACGATCGACGGGCTCGTAAAACGGAACGCAACGTTTGGTGTCGCATTGAATTTTATGAGAATTGAGGCATTTATTTAGTATATGTGTTGTGGTATCATCTTTTAGGGCGGTGTTATGTGGGTCGTATGTTACGTAGACCTTCCGGATTTACTGTTTGTGGAAGTGTTGTGAAGGTACTTTATGAAAAACGGCACGGGATTTCTGTTTTACTACTGAAACTGGATACATAGTACAATTAGTATTTAAACAATAAAGATGATTTAGATGGTTCAAAATGTATAATTTAATATTAATTTTGCAATTTATTTGCTGACTTCAATATGCACTGTAACAACTTAAATTGTAACTCGCCGGAAATATCATAATATCCTGGACTGGATCTGAATCTGAAAATTTTCAGTAAGAGTAGGCGTGGTGATCAATGCTAGTTCCAGCCTTTTCTTTTGTGAAAAGAGGCCATTACCCTATTGTGGGAAAATCACAGCCAAAAATCATTATTATTAGTATCTCACAACAACAGACATTCTTTCCCCACCAATTTCAAACCAATAGCCATTCTACCATCCCCATAAACCCACGCACCCATGTCGTGCTCAAAGCTATAAATACTAGCATTTCGTCAAACTTCAAAGCTGCGATTAACTCATAAACATTCGGACGGAGCTTCGTGTCGCAGATATGTCGATCGGCACGCTAACCGAATGTTTGTAAAGTATTGAAATTCGCTTTTGGGGGTTAATTTGAGTGATTTTGGAAAATAATTGTAATAATTTATAGAGTTTATGAATGTCTTATGGCTATAGCAAGATGAAGGAGCCGATGACTATAGAAGGAAACAGGATTACAAGTCACATCATCATCATCTGCCTATAGCAGTCCACTGCTGGACATAGGCTCCTCTTGCACGCCATTCAACTCGATTTTCGACAACTCTCATCCAGCTGCTACTAGCCATCCTGCGAAGATCGTCGCTCCACCTAGCCTGAGGGCGTCCCATCATACGGTCCCATCGCGGTCTCCACTCAAGAACACGTCGACCCCAACAACAAGTGACATAGCGTTTCGTATTTCAGCAACGAATTTCAACACGATTGATATTTGATTTATTCAACAGCTTTTCAGTAGCTTATGACAATCCAATCCATTTTAGACTTTTCCATCATTGCTATCGCTGATAAAATGTTACTTTGTCTAGGCCCTAAGTTGAAGGTTTCCATCACAGATCCCTACATACGGAGATGTTATGAAACTACCTATTTTCTAACTAAACAGACAGCTATGCTGCTGGGGAGTTTGTGGCGCCAATTCTTCTTCCCAGCGTAAGCACTAGGAAGTGGTGAAGGGCAGGCGTTTATGGAGGACTGTCTTTTGTAATTTTGACGTTCGAAAAGTGCAGATTCTCAGCCTAAGGGCAAATTTTTTAATCGACCGATAATTTTTATTCGTGGAATAAAATTGACGTCTGACAGTTTTTGTATGGAAGACCTGTCAAAAATTCAAAATTATTCCTCCGATAAAATTATCTGGCGTTGGAAAAATCAGCCATAATTTGAATGAATGACTTTTGATTTTGTTAAACGTCAAACAGAAATCTAAATATAATTTCAAGATAATTTCAAAGTTACGCAGTCAAGCAGCAAGAAAAATAAGTTGGATGTTAATTGTGAAAGTAAATAGAACCGCAGAATAAAGGACGAATTTTATTCAAGAAAAAGTTGACTTTATCTAAAACGCGAGTATACGATCTTATCTTGTGAAGTCCGACCATATTTTTATAACCTTGAAATCTTGTCCATCAAAAACGATATACATTCATTACCTGCATAAAATCCTTAAACATTAATGAACTTATCAAGCCACTTCACATTTTAAGCCAGAGAAAGACAGCACCCTATCTCCATACCTCCATCTCTTTCTCCCACTTCATAAACCAGTGGATGGTTGGTCAAAAGATTTATGTTCCAAGAGGTTTATCACCTCGACCATTACATTTGGGGGCTTACAGAGATAAACTGAACTCTTAACTGGCATAAATTAGGCTTCTATGTGAATGTGATAAATGTGAATTTATGAGGAGCACAAGAAAACCCAGAGGACGGTACTTGTGTAAGTTTTACGAGTCTGTCTGATGTTTCATTACTTGAAGTCTGAACTGCGGGGTAATTGCGTAACACACTATCAGTAGCAATGGCTTTCATTTTGACAGTTCAACAACATTCATTGCGTTATTTACGTTGTTGAGCAGACAAATTTTTCGAACATATGAAGCAATGGATTAGCAATATCCTTCAAAATTATTCAAATTATGATTCATAGTGTGTTACGCAATTAGGTTGCTAATTACAGCAAGTTTGCGTTTTCTATTTATAAACAGACTCCCTTATTCTAAGGGCTAATTTTGCATTCGACAGATAATTTTTGTTCGTGGAATAAAATTGACGTCTGACAGTCTTTGTATGGAAGAACTATACAAAATTCAAAATTATTCCTCCGATAAAATTATCTGGCGTTGGAAAAATCAGCCCTAAGTTATATTTCTCTAGTTTTCAACTAAATAAATGATATTTTTTGCCCAGTCAGGAAAGCTTCACAATTCAACCATATAAAACGTTCACAAAGTAAATTTTCCATTCAACCTTATTAGAGATAAGCTGAGAAGAACGGGGAAGAATGTCCTCTCCGAGAGTATTCTAATTAATGTTATACATCAAGCCGACGGTTCTTCTCCGACAACGTTACGACTGCCGCGTCAAAGTGAGGGTAGACATGAATTTGGGGGGGACAGGACTGGCGTGGTGGAATGATTTTAATAATATCATTCAAGTTTTTCTCATATTTATGTGATATTTTTGTAATTATATGTAATTGTTAGAATTTTGTATGTAAAATATGTAAAAGGGCATTCATTGAAAACTCCCTCTTAAAGTTCATGTTAACTCTTAAGTAAAACTTTATACAGAATTGAGCGAGTTCTTTAGAAAAACTGTTTTAAACATTGCACAAAATATTTTAAGCAATTATTCAAGAAATTTGACGGCAAGTATTGTAAAAATAGTACGAGTTTATGTAGTTCTAGTTTATTATTAAAAGCATTCAATCTATTGCAATCCAATCTTACAAAGCAACAATGTTTCCAGTACTTTACTACCCAACAACATCGAACGTCTTTAAAGCTACTCGAAGACGGGTCCTACATTATCTGAGATTGATGGCATCTCTCCAGAAGGTAATTCGTTTACGTAGTTAGACAGATTACGTTGGCAAGTAAAGAGATTTGTTCAAGGCGAGGCTGTGTTCTGATGTATTACGTGTAGTAATGTGATTAGCGAATCTCCATAACTTTGTGAGAATGGAAATTATGATGATTATGTTGAACTTTATGTAATTACATTTTTAGAATCAGACGACGTGGAAGAGTTTTAAAACAGAAATTTGAAACTGATTCACTATGGCGCCGATTCCCTTGTTCACAAACTAAACTAAATTTAAGTTCAGTGTATCTTTTTCTTTCTATTTCATTAAGAAAAGGACAGAAGATAAATATTAGTTTAGTCCTGTCAAATTAGTCAGCGCCTGACGTAAATTGTCGTATTTTTAGTAGACATGTTTTTAATCACGTCTAAACTGTCTATGGAGTATCTTAATTTGACAGGACTAAACTAATATTTATCTTCTGTCCTTTTCTTAATGACATAGAAAGAAAAAGATACACTGAACTTAAATTTAGATTAGTTTGTGAACAAGGGAATCGGCGCCAATGATTATTCAACATTTCTTAAAACCAAAGTTTTGTTTAATTAATTTTGTGAAAGAAAAAAATGATATTGAAAAGCCGATTTCTACGCGATAAAGACGGAAGCAAGTTAAATTACACCTTAAGGCCTAGACATAGTGACAATCTATCAATGATAACGATGATGGAAAAGTCAAAAATTAAATTTTTTACTTTTTTTGATTGACATAAGCTACCGGAAAGCTTATATCAATCCTGTTGAAAGTCGTTTCAGAAACACGAAACGCTTTAAAAGCGACTGAAACTGGTCTAGATCCTCTGAAACCATTACATTCTAAAACCGCAAGCAACTAACAAAAATAACATCAGACGCATTACCAACTAACACGCAAAATCAATTACACAAATTAGAAGCATCTTCACCGAGCTAATTAACTAAGCCGCAGCACTGCAATCATTGGATTATTCAAATTAACGCCAGTCCCCTAACCGCTGCCAATTGATTCAGAATTCAATTGAATTGAAAAAAAAAATCGGGAATTAATTGAACCCTTGAGTCCTACCCCTAATCTTGGGACGCGAAAATTTAGTAAAAAAGTACCTTTAATAATGAAGGACGGTTGTTGTGTATGGAATAAAATATTTAGTTGCGCTAGATGAGTTATGGTGTGGTCCAAAATAAAAGAGAGCGCCGTTTTTTTTAGTAGTGCATACTTTGTAGCCTAATTTCGAAAAGATAATTCAATAACTTGAGTAAAACTCTGGCCACACTGCATAGACGCAAAACGCAGGACATGACTGCATGCGTCGTTTCTTTAAATGATTCAGTCATGTGACTGTTTGTGGAGTTTGAAAATCTCCATGCAAGTTAATCGACATAAACGGTCGGCGCGATCGAATTTCATCCCGCGGATTTCGCTTCAGTTTGGCCAGAGCTATATAAATACAAAATAAGAGAAAAGCTTTCCGGCTGTTGCAAAATTGTTGGCGTTTGCCGGAATTGTCTTTTTAAATAAAATAAAAACTTTTTAATTCAGTTTTTTAAATCCATATAATGAGTGTTAGTAGTAAAAAATAAAAAAAAAACATTACATTATGACTGAAACTTCACTCTAACCTGAATCTTTTGATTTACTGAATCCATTACCACCGTTCCCGCTTCATCTCTTAACTTCAACTCCCTAAAAGGGTTGTCTAAACTGACAGCTGCAGAATCAGGAACAAGTAATTAAATATTTCATCTGATTAACAACACAAAGAGGTAGGTAGAGCTTTAGGGTGCTCACGGCCGACTTTTAATTTCTCCTTGAAGGAAGAACCCAAGATTTGCGACTGACGGGTTAAGAAGAAAAAAAAAGATTTAATGGCAGAAAGGGGTGGCTTTACTATGAGTTATTAGGTTAAATATTAATCGGTTTTGTCGTTTTTCCGGTTGGATTAGGAAAGTAGAGGAGTTTTTAATTTGATGGGCGTGATTACATTTTTTTATTGATGAATAGGGAAATTAAATTAATTTTTGAGATTTTTGCAAAATCCTTGTTCCAAATTATGTCTATTATTCTATTATTCCACCAAGAATTCTCGATGGGGAGAGTGGATTTAATTTTAATTGCAAAATAAATTCTCTCCATAGACAATCTTGGATGAAAAGTAGTGCAACAATCACAAAAAAGTTAAGCAATCAGTCCATCAAACTGACTTACTAGGAAGATCCTTTACCCGGCCATCAAGAACTTTTTAAACCCAACTTCTACACATTCCCGATAACATTGTCACGAAACAAAACAGAAAAAAAAAAGGAAAAACAAAACAAAAACATAAGACAAAACGGCACAGATTAACATTTTTACTGTTAATAAACAACAAAGAAACTTAAAAGGATTTCATTTGGTTGTAACGAAACTGTGGACAAAGGGTTTTATACTTCGGAACTTCCGAAGTTACCCGAAGTTACCCGAAGTTACCCTCCAGTTTTAAGGGGTTTAACGACAACACTTCTAGTTGTACCGCTGTAGTGGGGCAAAGATAATTTCTTACAGCCTATTCGCCTTCAAGAAGGGTTTGCTAAAGGTGTATATTTTAGCTCGAAATGGGGACAAAGTTCTTGATGAAATTTCTTGATTAAAATTTCGGATTTTTGTGAGTGGGCGAATGTTATGAGAGTGCATAGTAATATGTAGCTATAGTTATGAAGGTTAGTGGCTCATATTTTTTTGCGTTTAACCCAATAATCTGAGAATGTTACATGTTACACCAAAATAATGTTTACCTATGCTAAAAAGAGGGCATAGAAAAGTGGTAATCGCTTTCAAAGCGTTTATCACAGGCATGGTTTAATTTTAGTTGATCAACTGCTAAGTGGAAAGCGATTTAAACCGCCTGAACAGACTTTCAATCAAACTGAATTTCTAATTAAAAGTATTTTTTGTTGAACAAAAAAGTTAAATTGAAACCCGAAATGAAAGGATTGACATAAGCTTTTCGGTAGCAAATACATTTTTGACTTTTTCATTATCGTTGTCGCTAATAAACTGTCACTTTGTCCAGCCTCTCGTCGCAAGTTAAGCCTTCTGACTTCATTAAATGAGAAACCTCACTCAAAAACTGAATTTTTACAAAGAAAAGACTCCCTGTTTTCCTATGCATGTAGATTTTGTAAGATAACCATTTGCATGCAAAGAAAAGCTTTTCTTCACGTGTTAATAAACACGATCTCATCATAGCCACCCTGCAAGGCGCGGCCATATTTAATCACGGCGCTGGCGCTACTCCGGCCGATAAATCTTGCGCCCAAATTGTGAAGGATCTTGCCTTCTATCAGTTTATGGGCTCCTGGTACTTCTTGAAGGGAACGTAAATTATGTGTGCGGGTTCATGGGACTATGGGCCAATGTGTGAACCATAAAACGAGCTATCCAATAAAGCTACCTTGTTTAAAACTATGAAAATGAAGATTAATACTTTGCTGAAAGTTATTGGATTAATGACTTTTCCTTTTTTTGACTTGGTTGTGATTGAAGTAACATTTGGTTGAACAACATTAATTGCGTTATTTACGTTGTTGACCAGACAATTTTTTCGAACATATGAAGCAATGGATTTGCAATATCCTTCAAAATGATTCAGATTGTGATAAGTGACTTTTCCAATAAAAGCTCTGAGCGACAAACGTGCCTGTCAACAAGCTTCCATAGTGATTCATACAAAACTGACGACCGTGCCTACACACGGCGAATAAACCGTAGTTCTTCACGGCAAGAAAAACGTGTGTACAAAGGGGCCCTCCTTTGTACACACGTTTTTCTTAGGATAGTATCACTATGGAAGCTTGTTGACAGGCACGTTTTTTCTACGGCGTGGTTTATACGCCGTATCGTAAAGAAACCGTGCCGTGTACAGAGGGCCTAAAGGTTCCGCTTTCCCTTAAGGTCGAAACCCTAAAGCACAGCCGACTTTTTCGGGCCCAAAGTATAGTATAGTGATACATTGTTTAATAACCGTTCATCGATCTCTCGGTTAAGCTGTTTCAACTAGCACTTTCTTTACCTCAAATTTTCCGCTTATAAACTGCATTGTAAATATTACCTGAAACAAACAATTAAAGCTTATTAGCATACAGCTTCTATAATCCCAGCAAAAAAAAAAAACATCTTAACAAAACATTACAAATTCAATTGACAAACTGTTCATAACTTTCAATTTGAGCTGCTATCAAGAAATTTAATTTCCTGTCTCTCCACAGTCTCCAGCCGAACTTCGAATAGAAAATTATCCAGCATTTGTGCGAAATCAAACAGGAGCCAATCAAAATTATAATGACTGCTCAGGTGTTGACTACTTTACATAGACCTGTGAGTTTCAAATAATATCCTTTTGGTCCTTACTACAGTATGAGTGAAGGAGGGGCAGGGGAGGTCTGGTTACCCTGGTCAAATTTACATGTTACATCGACTGGCGTTATTGAAAGGCATTTTTGTTTCGATGACATTTTATTATAGCATGAAAGGTGTATTAATTAAATGTTATGAACAAAGTTAAACAATGTTCGATGTTGTGTAGCTTTGTTTTTATTTTTAATAAAGTGATGCTGTGAATTTTAATATCAGTGTTAATAATTTTGAGTCAAATAATACAATAAGGGCTGATTTTTCAATCGACAGATAATTTTTATTCGAGAAATAAAATTCACGTCTGACAGTTTTTGTATGGAAGAACTGTCAAAAATTGAAAATTATTCTTCCGATAATATTATCTGGCGTTGGGAAAATCAGCCCTAAATTATGTTGTTTTTGTATCAACGCTAAAGAGAATAGTAATCGTATAGCTAACGAGTGAGGTATAGAACTACTCTACAATATGCCAGGAGTGTGCCCTCAGCTTTTTCGGACATATTATGCGTTCACTTAAGCATGGTCTGGAAAGGCTTATGATACTGGGCCGGGTGGAAGGAAAAGGCGCTCAAGGCAGCACGTCATGATGGTCAGACGCGATCAAGAAGCCTGTTGCAGTCAGCATTTACCGAGCGGTCTACACTGCAAAAGACCGTACAACTTGGAGACGCGTTGTATGTGGTCACGATCCTCAGCATTCAGGGAACGATGAAGATGAAGAAGAGATAGACCTATTAGACATACGCTCGTAAATGATACTTGATCTATCAATGCAATGTTAATCACGCTTTCGTATTAAATTAACAAAACTAAATTATGGTAAACGGCGACTTGTATGTATCTGTTATGTAAAGACATGAAAATTAATTGTCTATCAAAATGACAGGAAAATGCAGGAGAACCAAGGTAACCAACATAGCCATAAGAATTTCCACTTAAGTGGTTACTAACTTAAGTGGCAGTGGGTAGGGCACATTGCTCACAGAACAGATGGCCGATGGGGCTGAAAGGTTCTGGAGTGGCAACCGCATACCAGAAGACGTAGCGTTGGAAGGCCTCCCATAAGGTGGATCGACGACCTTGTGAAGGCCGCATGAACCCGTTGGATGCGAGAAGCAGAAAACCGGTCGAAGTGGAGGTACTTCGGGGAGGTTTATGTCCAGCTGTGGACGTCTTTCGGCTGAAGTGATGATAATGATCAAAATGACTACCAACTTCGATTGGCCGTATATTCGAATCACATGTCATGCTTTAACAGTTGTATGAAATGGTTTTAACACGGAAAATTGACGTAGTGTCTCAATTAATTTTACCTGAATGTACAGACGCCAGGAGGTCAAGCTACCCGAAACTGTCAAATGTTTCCAATCAACATTGAACCTTAATACTTTATCTATAAAGTTGAAAATTTATTAAAGGAATTTGACAGATTGTAGTAGCTTGATGTGCTGGCGTCTGTACTACGAAGCCATAAAACAGTTATGTCGTTAACTTTCACTCTCGAACGATTTTTTCGATGAAAGTCTTTTAAGTAAATAAAAAAGAGTCCTTTAATAAAAATCTCCACATAAGAAACCCTCCAAAAATATATTCATTCAAAAAATCCTAAAAAGCAACGTCCAATTTTGCAAATTAAATAAGAATCTTGAAGCCCTCTTTAGCAAACAATTTCCTCCATTTAAAGCTACTAAAGTATTGGAAGGCTATCCTTATTAAATTATAAAAAAGAAGCAGTTTTGCGTCTCCTGTGTTTACCATCTTCCCTTGGAAGAGGGTGGCCCATGGGAAAATAATTAGTTCACAAAGTTTCCTATTAAAATTCGGTTTATATAGCCATTAAAGCCATTTGACGACGTATAAACCGTTTTGCCTAAATATTAAGATTATGCTGGATATTTAAAGGAGTTTTGATTTGTTTGCGAGTGGTGCAACTTGTCGTTTTAAGCGACTATATTTTAAAGGAACATAGGCTGAATAAATACGTATTTTTTTTTTGCTATTTCGTAGTAGAATTTTCCAAACGTGCTATCATAAATTCATTCAATGAATTTTTGTATGCTTACCGAGTTGTGAGATGAACTTTTTATCAGAAAAATATGATGTAAGTAGATACACAAAATATAGATGTTGATAGACCTGTATGTTTTTGACGTTTATTTAAAAACCTGACCTTTTAAATGTTATTGGGTTTTTAATTATTCTATCTGGAATTTCTTAGTTGCAGCCCGGAGTCTGGATGTGTGCACGGTTGATGACCATAGGCTCGTTCATGGGACTTGAACATAACCGGTGGTGCATCTCTACCTAACCCTTCGGGGAATACAGGAGTGGTGTTATATTGCGTTTTGTAAAAATAACCTGAATACATTAACAATAAAATCGAAAAGTATTTGCCACCATTTACCATTGGCCATATTTCATCTTCCCTATTTTCATTCCAAAATAAGTTTATAACTTAAACCGTTTGCAGAATCTCCCTTGGGAGATTAGTAGCTTATTTAGTCACTTTTCAATATTCATGATTTGTTTGCTAAACTCCGCTGTAAGAATTTTCAGGACTTAGGAAACTATGCCAGAAGCTGCGGAGTTTATCTTCTGACGAATTTTATAATGTATTTTAGTATTAAAATATTGAGGGGAAGTTCGATTTTGTTTGGAAGTATTAAATGGGATTTTGATAATGGGTGCGACATATATATATTTAAAGACTATGCGGTTCAAAAAATATAGATTTCCGACCGGTAAACTGTGCAAGCTAAGTGCTGTTCTCAGCATTCGACAACTATACATTGAGAAGATCTTACGTAATCAACACAAACCACCGGATTTTCCAGATGCTATACGAAGAGCTTACAAAGTCTACAAGCAACCTATATATAGGACAAAATTTGCCCAGCGATTTCTTTTTTTTCCAGCTCCGAATATTTATAATAAATTTAATGTAATTCTAGGTTTTCGGAAATATAATTCACGCATATTTAACATTGTATAAATTGTTAGTAAATAATTAAATAAATTAATTGGCGACATGGATGTCTGTGCGCACATGTCTACCCGCCCATCGTCTAATAAATGGCCCATCAATTTTGTCCTCCAGTGTAGCTAGTATGTTGTTAGGACTACCCCTGAAACGCCGCCGTATACAAATGATCATTTGTTTGGTTGACAAAAACACAATATATTTGTAAATACCTGTATAAACACCTATTGCTTGAAACTTGCTTCTTTTTTTAACCAAGTCGCTTTACGTTGTGTTTTTCAAGGCAGTAGAACCCCTTATTATTTATTTAACCATTTATGCACATACATATTATACATATAAACAGACAAGAAAAAACAAGATTTATTCTATAGAAAGCTTTTCAGCATACCTGCGATAGGAAAGTAGATAAAGAAACTTGCCCTTCTGGCTCTTCTCTATATAAAATCATTATAATCAGATAATGCAGTAGATTATGTTCACTACTGAACATTCTCACATATGGGGCCTCCGTAAAAAAACCGTGAAAAATAGTTAACTTTGTTATAATTTATTCCAAACTACGAATTGCTGGCAGTTTGTTTTGACACACAAAAGGCTGACGATGTCCTTTTCCATGTCCTTTTCAAAAAGCGCTATACTCTAAAATTAATAGAGAGACGTTTAGAATATGATTATCAACCCTTCTCCTCATTGTCTGTCACAATTAAAACCCTTGCGCGCTCGCGTGACAAATGTGCGCCTAAATCGAGGTACGTGACTGTCATTATTCAGTGAGGATTTTTTTTTATAAGGCATATTTTGAATACCTAATTCGGGGTGGGAGATAATTTTAAAATGCAAAGGATGCAATGTGGTGGATTCACGCTAACTTGAGTAAAACTGTGTCCATTGCTTGGATCGTTCATGACTATTCGAGAAAAATAGAGACAATTTCAGCATCTTGTTTTAATGAGTATTTAACTCAACCGTGCAAAATTGGCTACTAAAATATGATGTCACTACATAATGGCAACCTTTCAATACGTTTTTTCTATTTTCAGTACAAGACTTTTCTGGTTTGATGCCAAAACAGCTTTAAAAGCGCTTGATTTCCAACGTCGTCAACTTTTAAGTGTAAAGAAAATGCCAATAGGAATTTGGTCGCCAAGAACCCTACAATACACTCTTGAGAAGCCACTGAGAGCAATATCGTAAACACAAACAACAATAACCATTCGTGTATTCAACCCTACAACACACCCCTAGGTCTCACAGACCAAAATATCATCCAGAAATTTCTTAGCTATCTTAAAAGCAGGCAATTTAATTTCATGCATCCTGATTCCAAATAGCATCCCCTGCCAAGGATGCTCCCCTAAGCGTAATATCACATTAGAGGGGTAATTATACTCATATTTGTGTTTGGGGTCCAGTGGGGGTGAAGGGGGGTCTTCACAAAACGGCCAAGAACCTTTCGCTTTCCTTTTGGACGTTTCAAAAGCTAATTTGTGCTGAATTATATGAAATTGGGTTTTATTTTCTTATTAGTTGTTTAGGGTTTAGGGATGTAGGGGTTGTCTTGAATATGTCTAGTTTTTTTATGAGGAAGTTTTTTTATTAATTACAGTAATTAGTAATACTTTTGTGCTTATAGTATCCTCGAATTTATTACAAGATAAATTCAAATAATCCAATCACATGCTTGCTTATATACTTTTGGCGGACTTTTGAAGTTTGACAAAGTCACAAAATCTGTGTTTTTTAAAAAGCTTGAAAAACTTGAAGACTTCCAGTGACTCATGTAATTATTTGAGAAAATCCATTTCTAGAAAGATACACATAGGTACACATACATAAACTCACACCTTTCAATGGGGGTAGCAGAAACTGACATACCTCTTTTTGCAAGAAAGATTGTGTTTTAAAACACTTCGAATTCTCTAAGTCGAGTTTCATATTTTATTGTTTTGTCTTATTGCCAAACTAGGGCAGATCGGAAGCCAGTGTGTCAGTTCAATCAATCAATCTCAATCAATCAATTCAATCAGTTTTGCAACACAGCCTAATTTCTTATCTAGGTTGCATCCTACCTCGTGCACCGAGCCAACTTTTACAGAAGCCTGAACAAGGAAAACTTTCATAAGTAGAGCAGTGTTGGCAAAATAACGGATTCCTCCACATATCTGTGTATATCTGGGCTCCGTATAAATAACGTAAATACGTTAAGCGGGGAAGAATAATGTTTGTTGGATAAACTACTTACTGAGATACTAATGTACGGCGCTCTTGTGGATATTTATTTGTTTTTTTTTTAGGTTTTTTATATGAGCTTACGTTTATGTAAAGGGGTTTAGGTTTTCATTGAGTGATTGAGGACTGAAAATTTTGGTTTCTAGCTGTCCTCAATATTTCCAAAATGATATTTAGACTTCTTTCTTATAGTACCTACATCGTCATAGTATGTCTTTTTTATGTTGTAGTCTAAATGGTTTCCCACTGGTAAAAGGCTTCCTCTTTGTTCTTCTAGCACTGATCCAGTGATAAGGTCCCTATTATCAAACCTTCGTAGTCATATTCCTTGATAGGATAAAAGGTGGAATGAACTTAATGTGTGTTGCAATAAAACGATATTTTAATTAAATTTCTTTCACTTTAAGTTCACCAATCATTTCTTCAAATCAAATTCATTTGTTTGCATAACACAGGTTTATCGGATGTTACAAAATATTCATTTAGGTATTAGGTATGTTAATAACATGTTATTTATATAAATGTGAACAACCAACATTTTATTCTACCTCATCATCATCTGCCTAGCCTTTTCCCAACTATGTTGGGGTTGGCTTCCAGTCTAACCGGATGCAGCTGAATACCAGTATTTTACATGGAGCGACTGCCTATCTGATCTCCATAACCCAGTTACTGGGTAAGACCCCTTGGTAAGACTGGTTGTCAGACCTTCGGGCTTCTGATTCCCGTAACGACTGTCAAAGGTCTACGAATGACAGCCGGGCCCAACGGCTTGATGTGCTTTCCGAGGCCTCCATGCTTCGGAAAGCACGTTAAGCCCTTGGTCCCGGCTCGTTATCTGAAGATGGTCGCCCATTCACGAACCGACCGCGGAAAGGGCAGCTTAACCTTCCATCGGCCCGTGCAGCTTTCATATACCCCTTGTCACAAGCTGCTCTACTTGTGACAAGTTACTTTTTAATTGCACGAAAACGTCTTTAAATTTAATTGGTATCAATTTTAAGTTCATCTAATTCTCTGAACACATTATCTCTGTTATTTATTATGTTATTGTTATTTATAATGTTAACAACCAACATTATACCACCTAAATAAAGAATACCACAGCATTAGTGGTTCATAAAACCAACACATTATCAACCAGAGCGACGTTCCAAACTGACCTATATCGATAAAAACTGAGTGCTTTCAGTCGAACTGTCAAAACTACAGCATATAAAACGAACAATATTGCATGAAAAACATTCTGAAAATGTTTGTAAGGCGAAGTTAGTATGTTTTTACGAGCGAATATATACATTTATGTATGTGTGTGTGACTTCCCCGGATTGTAAGCGGACATTCCATAAGGAATGGGTAAGATATTTTTATTTGGTTTGTTGTTATATTATTTTCAGTGATGTTTTTCTCGTATGTAATGTGGTTATGTTTTGTTGGGCTGTGCGGTTGTTTATAAATTGACGCAACTGTGAGAGTTGTAATGAAAATATGAGACTGACTATGTTTGCGTGTACCAGAGTAACACTTTTCGATTAAAACTTGTCGATTATAAAGCAGGTAGGTAGATATATATCAAGGTAGAGTAAATCCAATTTAAATAAAAAAACAGATTCACGACATTTTTATTCTTTACATTGTGTTACCGAAACGAAGCAACCAACTATTTTAATAACTAGCTAGTGTGGTTTTCCACAAGACTCGAGTCATTTAAAACATAACCCATAGAGATAATATCCGTTATCACTAACACTAGACGACACCTAATTTAACGCGCTGCGCAATTAATGGATTTTCAACACTCGGCTGAACACTGAAAGTTGAAAATCTAATAACGTACTTGTGGAACAGTATCTCTCAAGTTTCTTACAAGAAACCCTGTAAACACTATACTTACTCGAATCCATAACGTACTTACAAACCCATCCATCCTTCAACCAATAAGTACCTTCTCCTCAAACAAATATTACCCTTCGACCTTTTACAGGAGCAAATCCAAACCGGAACGTTGCAGGGGTCGCAAACAACGATAATAATCCGGACGAAGTTACGAACGTCCAAATAGACATTGGTACCCAATTAAATGGCTCCCAAGTTGTGTATATAGGACTGTTTGATACAGACCAGGCTGGACGTCTTTTATTTGTATGGTAGTCGATTTTATTGGTGTTGGTGTACGATCCCTGATGCATGCGATTTGATTGGATATAAATCGGATGTTACCTATACGCTTGTTGCCGATTATTTTTCAACCTTTGTTCCTTTGTTAAGCTGCCTGTATTAGTTCGCACTTAATGAAATTGTGTAACTTTTTTTTTTTTTTAATTGGAAATGATTTTATGCTTCGATGAAATATGAAATATTAATTTGGAGGACGCGAGAGCTACGAAGGATGGACGGAATGGAGGGAGGCGTTTGCCCAGGAGAGGGACAGCGTAAGCTAGTAAAAAAAATTGGAGTATCTTTGGGTGTTCGAAGTGCATTCGGTTGTGATCGCTGTTTCGATGTCACCGTGATTTCAATGGATGAAATAGTGTCTTTTTTTATAAAAACGTTGCCTCACACTAGGGTTTTTTCCTTTATCGTGGGTGCGTTTACAAACATTTAAACTCACATACATACGAGTATGAGAAACAAATAAGATCTTAGGAAATTAAACAGTAAAGATTAATAAACCATAGGAAGGTTAAAGAAAGAAAGGAAAAAGTATTTATTGCGACTCGTACAGGAAGATCACTAAACACATTAAAAAATGAAAAAAAAAAAGACTTACATTAAAAAAAAAAATGAAACAAAAAGAAAAATGAAACAGAAAGTCCTAACCGAGGCCAAAAGGCTCCTAGGCTGGCCTGGGTTAGGTACCTAAGTCTAATCTTTCTGCAGCTTAAATCTAAAATTGATGATACAGACTTGAAGAATGAGCTGTGAGAAACATGTTTGTATCGTACCAATTGTAATATCACAAAAACTTTTTGTACTTCCATTAATTTTTTACACCGCCATTTTAAGTCCAACACTAGCAATAATTGCCCTCACCACAGTTAGAAATAACACTGGATATTATCTTTAGTCCTCATTTTTGCTAGACTAGAATCCATTCCTGCATGGCTGGGGGCTGCAATATCCTGCGAGACCTCTCAAAGCAAACTGGGAAGCGTCCGAGCGGGGAAAAACACCTACGAGGCGTGTGCAAGTCTGGGTACTGATGGCGTGTTTGATACTGTTGCGAATTTCAGTTTCAGTGGAGGTTTATGATTTTATGTGAAATTCTTTGAATTCAATTTGGAAATATTATGTTTATACTAAGTGTAATGCACTCTTATAGTAGACTAACATTAGATAACAGTTAGTAAAGTGTCAAGCGATTTGGAACCGCCCCGCAAACGTTTCTATAAACGTTTGCGGGGCGGTTCCAAATCGCTTATTCAGATGAAAACAGTTGCGGCAAAATGCAACACTGAAATTAATTACTGCATTGTCAAAGGGGCAGTAGATACACCGTACGAATTTTTGAATCTATTGTGGACCTTTTCAAATGAAACCTGTCGGAAGCTTATAAAAAGACATTTTGATCATTTTGAATCTTGTATTTAAAAAGACAGCGCTGTTGTATTTTGGCCGTAGCCGGAATAACCAAACTCACTAAGCTATAAGGTATGAAGATCGACCATTTGGTATCCAACATTCTGTCATCACCGCGAGTCTACCAAGAGTCCGACATCCAAGTTTAAGTGCAAATGTAACCCTTTGGAATCGTTTGAAGCAAGGTTTGCTTAGGACCAATTAATTATTGAAATCGTTTTAATTTATATTTGCTTTACCGTCCTCATGGATGCAGTTCAATCCTACTCCCATAAGTGGATCTTATTTTTATTTGATTTGGGTGATGTTATTACTCGGATGCGATTTAAAAGGGATTGGATACACTTAAAAAGGCGCCAATGAAATGAAAAAGGATTACTGTTTTACAACAGCAAAAGCGTATGAAGATGAACGCAATAGAACTCAATTTGGCAATGTTATTGCCAAGAAAAAAAAATATTTAGCACAGAATAAAAAGTACACAACATAATTATACTGTAAATAAAAATAATAAAAATCAAATAAAAAGTGTAAAATGCCTTTAAAGAAAGCATACCATCAAACTACGATTTCCAAATTATTTATAACATAATAATAAAAATCTAAAATACTGCGAGTTTAATTTAATAACGCGCAGCCAAACATCAAAAAGCAAACACAAAATTAATATTTAAAAACTCTCCCGAACATATTCTTCCCCATCCTTCAAGTAGATTCGGCTCCAAGTAATTTCGCGTCTCTTTTATATGGTCGGCGAAAATTTTATTAAACCTAGCACACTCACTTTCTTCTTAATACAGATTAAGATAAAAATTGAGTTGACGTTCGGCCGTCGTCGGGCGGAATCGGGCGGAGTTGGGAGCGATATTTTTTTTAATTTTCTCAAACAAGATCTTGAAATTCGATTATTTTGTTGCGTCGCCATGTTATTAAATTTTGTTTCGCTACGGGGGAGTACAGCACTTATTTGTTTATGACGTGATGGCTTTTCGATACTTTGTGTGTACTTAAATGTATGGAGGCAAGTGGGAAGCGATTTTGACGTTTAATCTCGGCTTTTCGTATGGCGAATGCAGTCTGAAAATATTCTTGTACATATATTTAGATAAATAAGCGTGTATTTATCGTAGAAGCTACGAGCTGCTACATTATACAGAGTAGCGATTAGGTTATCACATTAAGGGTGCATTCCACAAAACTTTTATACAATCAATAAGTCTTATACTGAGAATAAATTTTGAATTTTTGACAGTTTTCCATACTAGAACTGTCAGTCGTCAATTTTATTCCACGCATGAAATATATCTGGCTTTGGTAAAATTAGCCCTAAATAGTACAGACGCCAGCAGGTCAAGCTACCCGAAACTGTCAAATTTTTCCAATCAACCTTGGACCTGCTTTAGCGATAAAGTTGAAAATCTATTAAAGACATTTGACAGATTGTAGTAGCTTGATGTGCTGGCGTCTGTACAGCGGTTATTGCAAGTTGTTACCAATCTGTTAAAATAATAAAAAAAAAAAAAATAATAACAATAGTAAACTGAAATTTTCAAACAAAATAAATAGCGTAGAAATTGGCATGAAATAAACTACTCTTGGTAATAAGACACTAGACACGTGCGGGGCGATGGTATCAACAATGCAACACAAACTTTATAGTATGCTCTCCAAATAATCACAAATTAAGTTTAATATTTTTAAATACTAAAAACGCAAGAAAAGGTTCCACGGTTAGAATGTTAATTGTTATTAATTCTTTTAATTGTGTATGTTTAAAATACGTAACGTAGAATACGTGGTTTCAATTAATGTGATAAACTAATCGCCACTGTATTACATACGCTCATTTATTTTTAATTAAGTTTACTTGCCAACAATTTATGTTTCACTGAACAATTTCAATGAAAACACCAATTTCCAGGTAAAATATAATTCAGTAAACAAACCTTTCGAGTAAATATCCAACATATTTGGCCACGATAACACTGTTTGAGTTGACCCAATTTTGATAACGAAAACAAACTACTTGAAATTCTCACGAAAAAATCAACTTAGCACATGACTCTTCACGTGACCAGAGGCCCCATTTTTAGCCCAAAAAATTGGCATGGCCATCCAACGTGATAATATTGCCAGCCTTTTGGGCACTTATCTCATTGATCTTTTTGTCCCAAAAAAATCGTCCGCATCGCAGTCAAACTCAAACTCAAAGTATTGCTTTGAGTTTGACTGCGATGCGGACAAATTCTTTGGTGCCCAATGCGGTCCTCCCTTTTTATTATATTTTTTATTATACGAATAGGTACTCGTATACTTGTAGGTACATAATATATATATTTTAGTGTAAGCTTGTATATTGTAATTAAGGCTTTTTATTAGTATTTAAATAAAGGAGCTTAGCATAAATTAAAAGGATAAACGGAAAAATATCAAGTTTTCCTCACATAAAACTTATAAGTTTACACAAAGAAACATTTCCCAAACACAGGAGGCAAATAAAAAAAAAGTTTTTTAACGATGAAACCGGAAACTTCCCATCTGAGCCGCGCTAAATAATTGTTAAACCTACAAAGCAGTTACAATCGTGTTCTCCATTACTACAAAGAACATTAAATATATTTTTTGTTCTCCCTCCACTGAAATTTCAGCTCCTTTTCTTTTAATTTCTACCCCAGTTTCCCTCTGACTTTATGAAATAAGTTTTTTTTAACAAGATTACGTTTTATGAGAGAGGAATTGAAGGATAACGAATTTGGAAGCGCCAGTGCGGTGTTACGTACTTTTTCCTAGAGGCTGAATGTTTTTTGTCTTTGACTCGTGTTCTCTTTTTAACTTCTTAAGAGGGTAAGCTACTTAGGCTCATATTTGTCTATTGTAAAAAAGCGGGGGAAGAAATATTTGAAAATGGAATTGTTTTTGATGTTCCTTTGTATGATATGTAATATTGTTTGATGTATGACGTCTTCGTGTATGAGAACAGGACGGCAGGAAATATTTCTAGTAAGCGATTTAAATTGTCCAGTATATAGAGTTATATCGTAATACCTGCTTAAAGTTGACGTCACAAAACTACATATTTACATGTACATTTTATTGAATACCTTTAGAAAAGGTCTTTGATCTATGGTTGTGTGGGTAACTACTCTGTTTCCACATACGGAGTCGATAACTATAGAGCCATGGTCTTAGTTTTTAATTTGAATTATGTTGCGTTAAGCTTAGATGAATCTTTGGAAAAATCCACGAGAATCTACTGCCGAAAAATTGAAATTGATTTAAAATGTTTACAAAATTGTTTACAAATAAAATATCCTACTAATATTATAAATGC
Organism: Apamea monoglypha; assembly: GCA_911387795.2. Taxonomy (NCBI): domain Eukaryota; kingdom Metazoa; phylum Arthropoda; class Insecta; order Lepidoptera; family Noctuidae; genus Apamea; species Apamea monoglypha. The sequence continues at coordinate 17,187,587 of OU426924.1, forward strand.
GAAAGTTTGTGTGGATGGATGGATGTTTGTTACTCTGTCACGCCGAAATTACTGAACAGATTTGGATGAAATTTGGCACACATATAGTTTATAACCAGGATTAACACATAAGATACTTTTTATCCCGATATTCCCACGGGATCAAAACTTACGCGGGTGAAACCGCGGGGCGCAGCTAGTCATTGTATATTTTATAACAAATACCAATTTAGCAAAACGTCTCCTTACTCAATAAACTAATCAGTCAGCGCCTCAACTTCAACTCCCAAATCAAATTATCAGTACCTAAATTCGAATCAATTGCTTTCCCCAATATGCAAAGCATTCATCCCTCACCCTTCCGCATGTAGTATTGCTCATATACACTAAACTTCACCATTTGCCTAAACTATGAATCCGTCAACCATAATCTGGTGGGCAGGGGCATAGAATAGGAATTTGTAGATGCGAAATTCCCTGCCTACAGTTTTGGCGCTTGAAAACGGTTTAACAGGGTATGTTGTATTCGTAAGATATATCGACGTGTTCAGGCTTTTACTTAGGCGAGCGTAGTTCGTAGCAAGGTCGTTTGATTGTTGTAGCATGGTCGTAGGCGTTAGCTGGGTCGTAGCGAAATCCTAGCACTGGTCGTAGTAGATTCGTAGCACGGGTAGTAAGGCGTCCGTAGCAGCATCAGAGCAAGAACGTAGCATTGCCCAAGAACGGGCCGTATTCTCTATTACACAATGGACGAAACCGCGCAAAATGAACGCGAGATTGGCGTGATTTGCTAAGGAATTGACGTAGTTTCGAAGGAATCGTGAAGTGGTCATAGTGAATTAGGGCCCTGGATAGTTTTAGGGTCGTAGCCTGGTCATAGCAAAGTTGTAGCTGGGTCGTAGTACAGTCGTAGCAGTGCTAGCAGAACAGTTAAAGGGTCGTAGCACACTCGTAGGAACGTCGTAGTAGGTTTTAGTAAAGAGGAGGAGAGAAGAAAGCAAGTCTCGCTTCTGCACAGTTTTCTTATTCTATGGCAGGGGCTAGGCTAGACGGATTATCATATCGCATGAATATTTTATAAGACGGTGTGATTCAATTAGACGGCGGTTCGAATGCGCAGACAGCAACGAGAGTTACTGAATAATGTAGATAAGTTAAAGTTTTGAGTTTTATTTTTATTTTTTAATGAATTTTGTGGGCGGTGGAGGTTGAACGAATTATAATTTTATTTTCTTTTATTGGAAGTTTAATTTTGTCTGTGTTTTTTTTTTTGTGTTTTGAGATTGATCTTAGTTTATACTGCCTCGTTGGTGTAGTGATCGCAAAAGCTATTGCTGAGCATGCGGTCTTGGGTTCGATGTCCTGGGTTATCGGGTTTAATAGGCTAGAATGCGGATAGCCGGGTAGTTAGAAATATTAGAATGCAACCATGTTGGATATTAATTTGTATTGGTGTTTCATTTTGTAATGCGTGTGCAGGATTGGTGCCCGGTTGACGGCAATAGGCTTGCCGACGGTTACTTGGGATTTAAACATAACTGGAGAAATGTAGGTGTAATATTATGTTATGTTTATGTGAATAGTTTATTCTCTTCAAGCCCTCATAGTACCTCATAGTAGCCTCATAGTAGTAGTAGTAAAGTAAGATTATATTATAAGCACGTCTTTACATGTTCTAGACCAAATTACCACTGACTGTGTTATAAACAAAAATCCTAATAGAAGAAATATGACGTTAGCTTGAACGTTCGAATGTAACCCGTTCTAAATTATCTCCGGCTTGTACTATGTGAGGTTGCCCTCATGCAGATAAACCTCTACAGTACCAAACTATTGGTGACAACGTATTTTAGTTTACTCTGTGTGATTGGTCATCACCGGTCATTGTCGAAGTTGCCTTCCAATGACCTAAACGAAATGTTGTTTTATGTATAGAAACCCTGCCATAGCTAATTTTGACATATGATCATATATTTTTCTCAGATGTCAACGTTGCCAGATACAAGAACACAATTTCAAATATGATGAAAATGCGCAGCTTCTCTTTAATCTAAGAAACTCTAGAATCAAGCAAAAACAAACTTACAAACAATGCTTTATATTCCGTACATGAATTGCGAAATAAAACAAATGTATTCAAGTTCGCCCTGCAATAAGGAAGTCGACACAAGTACGGATGTACGTAGCGTCCAACATACGTACAAGTGCATAGTAGAGGTTGTCGTGTGTGAGCATCCTAACAGCGCCGTTTGTACAATGAGTACAGAACGAATTGTGTCTACTCATAGCAGCTCAGTTTTATGTACAGAGATTTACGATGGGTAAGTTGTAAGATGAAGCGACGAAAGGAGAGACATACAATACAAGTAAGGTATTACTTATTTTTTGTTGTTTTTATTCTTGCGTGGAATTCAAACTCAAAACTCAAACACAAAGCATTTATTTCAATGTATTTATTTATTATACCAAATTACATCTATCATTACAGGTTGCCCTAATGCGATAGTTACGAGTAAGTTTACATATAAATCTCCATACTTTCCAATTTAAAAAAAACATCTATGAAACCATTTAGAGAAGCCAGAATGAAACCACAGTCCGGCCGTCGAGAGATTGCGTTCTTGACACATGTCAGTGCGACAATTCTAGTAGCTAATAAAGATCAAATTCGCGAAACACGAATTCGTTTGTATGAAACTGATAGGTGTCAGAAACGCATTCTACGACGGCCGGACTGTATTTGCCCATTCCAAAGGGTAGTAGGTTCCAAAGTTAAGGACAAATACAAGTACTTACACAACTTTTCAAACATACATATAACGTAGTACTTTGTTTTCGGATATTGACTCAAAAGTTGTGCAAATATCTCTTTTGTTTTACCAAATCCACACAAAATTGTGCAATTTAATTATTGCACAATTTTGTGTGGATTTGGTACCACCTAACTCGCTTCCCGCTCCCGCTGCAGCTTGTCCCTTTTGTCCTAAGCTCTAAAAGCCAAAGGAACGCAGTAGTAAATCAGAGCGCGGCGCCAGCGACCTTCCGCCATCGCTTGGTAAGTATGTTTATTCATGATATTGCTCATCTAGTGAAAGTGAATCTTTGTTTATATTCGCCATGTTCCTCTGTGTTCGTACGGGGATTTGTATTCGAGATACTGGTGAATTTTAGGCGGATTTTGGGTTGGAAAATTAAATTAATGTAATTGGAATAATCTAGAATACACCTACAAAGAAATAATGTTTTGACTCGTCTTGGCGGGGGCGCTACCATGCCCCTAGATAATTTTTTTACTAGCAAAAGTTTTATTAACTTGTCGAATCAAAAATAATGTCATGTATATTTCATTCTATTGCACTTAGTGCTGACAATACTATACGAGTGTTATCTGCATGTATCAAGTATTTTGTATTTATTTGTATAGTAAGTTAGTTAGTCACTTAATTTAGTATCTAGTGTTAATAGTTATAACCTGTCCATTAGGTAAACAGTTTTTTGACAGATGGAAGTAGTGATTGCAGCAACACACAATATATTGATTGATACACTTACGGTATTATAATGTATGAAAGAAGCAATAAATAAGATAATTCAATAAGATAAGGCAGTTTATATATTTATTTTATTACGATTATGTACGTTTGAAGACAGCTGTCAAAAATGGTTAACATAGTGATCTATACATACAATAAAATACAATTTTAATGATGTGGCCCAATCGGCAAAAGCAGCAGTTTAAGTGCGTTGTCTGTCAGGTAGAGAGGGTTTTAAAGTAGAGAAGATGTTTTTTTAGTTGAACTTTCGCTACGTAAAATTCCAGCTATGCCTATGAGCGACCACTATACGTAATTTCAAATTACCTGACTAAAAACCACATAGTTGGGAAACCTATTCAAGCAGAGCATCCTCGTAAAAACACTACTAAGTATATAACATTAGAATTTCCCACACCTTTTTCCCACGTGCTTAAAGCAAGCTAAAAATGATTATACCCCATACACATTTGCACATACTGCGAAAATAACTTCGCAATGCAGTGAAGAGATTTCCACACAATGCATGTACCCACTTAACCTATTTCTCGCACAATTCTTGGTCTACTTTAGTACATTTGAATGTAAAACGGCTCCATTTCAAGCAGAGCGACGAAAAAATGCTTATGCAAAGTGTTATTATTTTTTTTTACAGTCGCGTGGAGTATTACGTAACTGGTGCTGGGTTTTGAGGTGCTACTGATAGCGAGAAGCGGGCTGCGTCTTAATTAGTGATATATGGCACTCAACTAGGCCATTTTCTTAGGATATTTGAATGAGAAGCTTATTTTCGTGTTATACAACCACTAGTCGTCGTTTACAGACGGTCACATAAGAAACAAAGAAAAAAAATAAATGTGTAAGTACCATAGGGGCTATTCTCGTAATTTTAAGACCGTTCACAGTCTGATCTCAGTCTCAATCTGTCAAAAATACTTCTAATTTCCCTACATTTTGACAAGTTTTTGACATTTATTTGTCGCTGAGATGAGACTGTGACTATATTTTGAACGTTTTAAATTACGAGAATTGGCCTTCTGATCTATGAACGTAGACGAGACAAAAAGAGTCTGTAAGAATCATTGTAGATGGCATTCTATAGTTTCAGTCTACGCCCGTGGAAAAAGTCATAAGTTTATTTACCTAAGTATTCGTATTTAAAGTACTCGTAAGCTCTGTGGAAGGCGACGTAAGCGAACTTTGGCCGAATTCATCTTGATCTTAAAGCGAGATGTCCATTGGCCTTTTAAAGATAAATGCTATAACTTTATTACAATGCATTCACATAGACTAGGTAGGTCTGATTGGTGTAATAATGCGACATCACGACCCTTAAAATCTGCAGTCCAACAACAGCTACCGCACTAATCTTCTTGCAAGCATTTACTGGTGCTGCAGTATCAGTGTAGCATACCTAATACCCAATCTCCTCCGCTATCAGTCCAACCTCGCTCACGGAAGTTTCCCGGGCGGTATTAGGCGGCTCCCAGATATAGGTCGCGCCAGGATTTGGACGCGGCTTACTGACGACTGATTTAAATATAACCCAGGATGAGGGGATGTATCATTCGCTTTATGAGCTACTGGATCTAGTGTACTGGATTTCTAGTGTATTTGTATGTTGTGGGAGCTTTCACGGAGTTTTCATTGGACAAGTTACAGAGAAAGACAAGGACAGACAAGGGTTGTCCCTGTTCTATTTATTGAGTTATAGTAGAGAAATAGTAGAGTGAGATGGCTATATTCAGTATTTGTTATTTAGCGGTAATATACGGCAAATTAAAGGGAATTAAGTGCTCATAGCTAATATGCTTGTATACTATACTTGTGAGTATAAACATGTATAAATTCAGTATAAATAGCACGCTGTATAGTGTAAAGTCTATTCAAATTAATGTTATTTCAAGTTAAACAAGTATCAACTTTATTTTAATGATTATTAAGTTGATTTCAGAGTGACTAGCACTATTGAAAATGTTATAAAATGTTTGAAGTTGTAGCGTAAACTGAATTTTATTGTGTAGGAATTAAAGTTATTTTTCCATAAACTCATATATGTTTACATTTTTGACAAATAAATGCGAATGCAGATTAGGTATTTGAGTATTATTCATTTGAATCACTTCATGTTTTTGGGTTTTATCAACTTTATGATTAACATTAACCAATTCTTCAATATTTTTTTTTTCAACTCAGTTTATGTATTCAGTAACAATGCAATGTGAATTATTACTGAATACTTAAATTGTATATGAGTAATCCAGCATGAAACATAATACCTATCTATTAAATAAATGTACAAAATAGTAATACCTTTGTTTCATATTATCATCGTTCATGTTTATATTTCATTTTCAATCACCGGATTCTGTTCAAATTGTTAATAACACAGACGTAATTTATTGAAATACATCACAAGCACAACAAAACGAAGGAACACAAAACCATTGGTTTGTTTAACATGATAAATCATTTCCATTCCTCTGAATATTCATCTGCAGAAATGTTTTTTGTTTCGATCTGTACCTGACTGGCTTGGAATGTTAATGGAAGCCCAATTTTCTGTATTGTTTACAAACATCTTTGTTTTCTCGTATTGTTCTAGAGTTTCGGTTTAGATGTAGGTTTGTGGTGCGGTGTGAATTGCTGCTTTTAGGGGAGATTTTGCGTTGAAATGTTTTTGAATAGCTTTTCAGGATTTGGGTATCAATTTCATTGATTCATATGGTAACAGTAATTGTATTTTATGGTTTAATTCAACATGACCACAAGACAGAGAAACAGTATCAAAATAGTGGTGCTTCTACTATAGTTTTAGATATACTTAGGGCTGATTTTTCAATCATCTGATAACTTTATTCGTGGAATAATTTTAAAACTTTTACAGTTATTTCAGACAAAGACTGTCAAACGTCAATTTTATTTCTCGAATAAAAGTTATTTGGCGATTGAAAAATCAGCCCATAGATATGTAGGTATACAGGGTGGCAGGAACATCGACGCTCAAACTGAAACCATGAATTCAGCACATGATTCTAGACCCTCTAAAGTAGACATTTTTCGTCGGTTATAAATAAAAACAGCTGTTTCAAGAAGAGTGCAATTACCTACGCGATCAAAATGTATGGCAACAGCAATTTTTTTTAAACAACTGACGAAAGAGTTTCTGCGCTGGGGGTTCAGAATAATATACTGAATCTATGGTAACCGGTTGAGCGTCGATGCCACTCTGTTTGTAAACGAGTTGTCCAGGTTTCCACTCATATCTGCCTTGATACCTTTTGTTAGCCATGTTTCATTCATCTTCTGTACATGACCAAACCACCTCTGCATATTCTTTTCAATTTTTCTTTCTTTTGATTTTGTCTTCAATATATTGTTTCTGCCCAAATCAAGACTTTACAATAACCTAGCATAACCTAATCAGGGAGTGGGCCGTAATCACCACGCGGGGCCAGTGCGGGTTAATAGATGTCACATGTCTTCGAATTTATGGTTGTAGGACATGCCGGTTTCCGCACAACGTTTTCCTTCACCGTAACAATATCCTATACTTATATTTATCTGTGTATAAATACCCATAAATAAATAGCTAACTGTATATTTACGAATGGAAAGCGATTTTCCTTCAGAAGCCGAGAAGCTCGCAATCAAAAAAAGTCGGCTAAAGCATCGAAGGTCCCTTAAAGCTCGTTGCGACTTCCCAAACGACTTTTTACTGGACCCTTTGTCTTTGTCCCTTTGTAGGGTTGTGCCGGATCGGGGGATTATTCCTTTAAGAAGTTTTTTAATGATGAAGATTTTGGCAAGACGGTTTTTTTTTAAGTTTGTTTTTAAGCAGTACGATGTGTTAAAGGTCCACTCCCTCTCACAGAGACGAGGGCTGTGTCCCAGCAGTGGGAACATTGAAGGCTGATTATGTATGCGATATATTGTGTATGTGTCTAAAATCATCATATAATCTGCCTAGCATTTTCCCAACTATGTTGGGTTCGGCTTCTAGTCTAACCGGATTCAGCTGCATACCAGTATTTTACATGGAGCGACTGCCTATCTGACCTTCACAACCCAGGTAAAAAAGGTGTCTAAAATATAGGCTATATATCATTGATATCGTTGAGGCACGATACTTACCTTATTTAGGTACTGAGAAAGTCTTTATGCAGTCTTTCAAGTTCAGTATGTCAGTAAGTAAGTAAATTTTATTTGTTTAAACATGGTGTACATGGTTCGCATGCAGGATAATAGTGGGATACAGAAAAGTTCTAACATGTTCAGCCGCATATCGTGGCGTACAAATTGGTAGGAAGAGATGATGCGTAAACAGTGATAATATTCATCAAAATTACATTTCATCATTATTCATTAAAGATTAGGTATAATTACAATTCAATAAGCATATTTTTTTAGATACAATTCAAATGTCAAAGTTATCATTAAATAAATTGGTCAATAAAAATATAAATTACTGTTATTAAAAATTTCAATTACAATTATTCCAAAAAATACAATATTTTACTATAACATGTCAAAAATATAACATTATCATTTAAAAAAACGAAGAAAATTGTCCTCTTTCATAAACTCTGCTATACTGTAAATATGCTCTTTCATTTAGTTAACTCTTCAATTTACTTTTAAGAGCGAAATTTTTTGTTAAGTTAATGTTTGTGATTTTATAGAAACTATCAGGTTTGAAGAATGAGGAAACTGAAGAGGTGTTGGCAGTCTTTATATTGTCTACTTAAGAAAAATGTGAAATATTTTGTGAAAATGGTTCATGATTTGATTTGATTAGACTTTATTATTTAACAACAAAAAAATGTAAAACAAGAAAATCTCCTTCACAAACAAAACTAAAATCTTTCAGATTATTTCCATATTTCGAGCAGCCCTGGCCACCCCACTCCGGGATAGCAGTCGCAATGGCGACAATTTATGTGACGCGCTGACGATGTCTAATTCTACTCGATCTCATTAGATGCGACTAAACGCGGAACTATTTCACTTAGGACGATTTTTTTGTGGTACCATAAGTTTTTATTTGTTTTTTGCAGGAAATATATTTGTCGCATCTTTGACTATTTATTGGTTTAGACGTTCAATTGATTTTTGTAATACCGGTGAACGCAGTGACGTCACATGTCACGTGAACGGAATCGGTTGGAGGGGTGTCGATTTTATAGTTATAAAAGCTCGAGTCGCAAGAGAACTTGGCTCCAATCGGGATAGTTGGTTCACAGGTATCTTATTCTTATTCTTCTTATTCCTTATTCTTGGTCTCTAACTATTATATCCGATATTATTTAAACTGTGCTGTGCTATTATTCAAATAAACCTTTGTGCAAGTATTTGGTATTGTTACTGTGTTACTTGAGACCTACGCCATGGAATCTCTACCTCAAGACCATACTGATGATGGGCAAGCTGCGCAGACCTCTCAGCCGTCGACATATTTAAATGTTTGCCTAAGGATAGTATTCAGATTACCCATGTATTTGAATAGTTCTGATATTTTAGTTTTTTTTTTTGTAGGTTTTATAAATCAATCAGACCTGTTTGATTGTTTTCAATTTTGATACTTAAGTATAACAGTTTTTAATTTAAAAAAAATCACACACACAAATATCAGATATGGTTATCTAGCAAATTATAATTATCATAATCAAGATTCAATCGCCAACCCGACCCATCCGTTAGAGTGGCGATTCATTGATTATTTACTTAAGTAGGTACAGACCTATTTTCTGCTTTATATAAACGGACATTCGGGAAGGCTGTGACAAAAAACTTTTTGTCAATTTATTTTCCGCAAAGCTTTTGTTTTTCCAAGAAATACTAATGGCCCTTTCATATAAAGACAGATTTACGCCGATTGGGTACAAGAAAAGGGAAAAGCAATTAACACTTACACGACTTTTCCTTTCCTCCCATTCCGTTCGACAACACAAAGAAAGTTCGCCAAGACAAGGAAAGAAAATAACATCTGTATATAATTAACTAAATTACTGTCATAAAATACTACATGCATTGACCTAATTAATGGCAACGTACCTATGCCTAATTTAAAAAAAAAGAAACGTCAAAACAAACAATGCGATTAGTTCATCAACAGTTTACGATAATGTTGCCATAAAAATATATCTAAACGACACGTGAACGTCAAAAACTAATTTACTTGGCAACTCTATGAACTTTATACTTGTATGATTCCGTTAGATAAATTCGTAAATTAAATTTTCTGGACACGCAATTTATTTTGGACTTTATTTTTATGGTGTTATGACGTAATGTCGCGTGTTGGGGACGTGGGAATTCGGGCTGGGCCTTAAAGTAATGCTTGCTTGAAAATTCGGGAATGAAAGGTCATTGCGCCTTGCCCTAAGTAGGTCAGATAGTAAGGGCTGGCTGATTTTTAGGTTTATTTGTGAATAGATGAATAGTTCATGGATACAGAATATTTAAGATATGTTAACCGAAGATACTTCTTTGATTGATGTGGTCGTAAAGATGGCAGACTCCAACAGGTAAACTTATAACCACAGATTTAGAAATAATTATTAAGGTTTTACGTTACGGTTTTCAGCCTAATATTCCCACTGCTGGGACACAGGCCTCCTCTCGATGAGAGGGAGTCGGCCGTCTGTCTTCGAATTTTTGGGTTCTAGGACATGCCGGTTTCCTCACGATGTTTTCCTTCACGGTTTTCTGAACTAGCATTATTTACTCCACCTAATCAGCTGTGTTACATCAAAATAAAATAAACAGTCGGGACACACGATACAGCGATGACCTCAATTAAAATCATATTCATATTAAAAGTGTTACTATCCAAAATGGTGACATATCCTTCGGGACTTTCGTGTCAAAAAAGTATAATCCCGTCACAGTAATTTACATTACTGGCCTATCTAGAAAACAAACATCACGACAGGCGCCATTTTGTGAAATAAAAACAAGTGAATAACTAGTTCAGGGGGACACTTAAATAAAATATATTAATCAGCAGGGAGGAATTTGTTTAAATTAATAATTGATTCGGCTAATTGATGGTATGTTTGTTTATTTAATAAGACTGTTATGTGGCAATGGTAGGGCGAATAAAATTCAGCATTCGACTAAGGGCTAATTTTTCCATCGCCAGATAACTTTTATTCGAGGAATAAAATTGACGATTGACAGTTTTTATCTGAATATCTGTCAAAATTTCAAAATTATTCCTCGAATAAAGTTATCAGGCGTTGGAAATATCAGCCCTTAATAAAGCTAATCTATATACCTAAACAAAACAAAGTACGACTGGACCGATTTTTACGACGTTTGATTTGTTGGATATGTCTCCGCCCCCGAATAACAGAATAACTATTGAAATATGGGAAATATTCACGAAAAAAATGAAGATAATTAATTTTGTCATACATTCGTTCTTATTGATTCTGAGGCGGTACGAAGTTTGCCGGGTCAAGTAGTTTTAAAATAAAGAACAGTGAAGTAAACAAAAAACACAACCATCTTGGTTCATCATCGTCCTGCCAAAAAAAAAAAAAGCAAAAGACTAGTTCTCCAACTATTCCAAAATAAAAAATATATGATATTGGATACGTAATGAAAAGAAAAATGAAGCCTCCTACTCATTTCCCACAGAACAGAAAAAATCATTTCCTATATTTTTGTTCTTTCAAATAGGTCATTCTTTTGTTATTTCAGGAGCACGCTTTGACGAGAATTCCTTTTTAATAGCGACAACTGTACAATAATAGTCATTGTTACGTATTTTTTCTTGGCCCGGAAAGAATTAAAACATATGTGTATTGTTTGTACTTTTGTTCGGAAAACTACAAACGGTTTTTAGATTCCTAGTCATAATGTAATCATCCCTCTTTCTCATTGGGCCATAAACGTCCATAGCCAAGAATGGCCCAATACGATGCAGTAAAAGTCACAAAACACACCACGTTTACCACCCCTATACACTGTGTCGTCTTTCTAGGTCAGCACCCAGTTTCAGGATGTTTTTCAGCACAAATGAATTATGTCTCCTAGTTTGTGTTACAAAGGCTTTCAAGATTTATTGGTGTCAGATCTATTTGCTGATTAAATTAGAAAGGAAAAGTTGGATTGTTGGAAATTAGCTGCTTTGGTCAGAGTTTTATTTACTTAGAAATGTTAGTATTTTTGTGTGGAATAATTACCTGAATCTGAAGTTAAGTTTTCCTTTTTTCTAATTATTGTCTACTAATCCATTAGGTCAGCTACAAATTATACTACCTACTTATACATTGTATACGTCATATTTTAGTTGTATTTTTTAATACTACTATCATCATTCATTCTACCTAGCCTTTTCCCATCTATGTTAGGGTCAGCTTCCAGTCTAACCGGATGCAGCTGAATACCAGTATTTTACATGGAACGACTGCTTATATAACCTCCACAACCCAGTCACTGGGTAATACGATACCTCTAAGTAAGACTGGTTGTCAGATTTTCGGGCTAAATCCTACTAATATTATAAACGCGAAAGTTTGTATGGATGGATGGATGTTTGTTACTCTTTCAAGATAAAACAACTGAACGGATTTGGATGAAATTTGGCACACCGATACTTTATAACCAGGATTAACACATATGATACTTTTTACCCCGATATTCCCACGGGATCGAAACTTATGCGGATGAAATCGCGGGGCGCAGCTAGTACTACTATATGGATATCATATGTGGAGGTCGAAGTGGCGGTGCTTGGGGGAGGCCTATGTCCAGCAGTGGACTTCTTTCGGCTGAAATGATGAGGATGATTCAAAAGCTATGAAATTCATGAGTGTGGTGCTATTTGAGTTCGTAATTCTCTCTTGAACAATAAAGTCCTTGATATTTTATTTTTATTAAAGGTAATGCGATTATTTTATGACATGAGCTGAACTTTGAGTTCAGAAATGACTCCAGTATGTGTTACTAACATACTTTAGAGGCATGAGGAACAGGGTGTAAAGTTCACTCATCCTCCATAGAAAAGGGAGGATCCTCCGACCAAACGGGTGTTGTGTCTGGCGGGCAATTGCCCAATGATTGATGTTGGGAAATTGTATCTATGCTAATTGCGCGGTAAACTCTGCTTGCGAGATGCAGGATTTGCGTGACGTCAGTATGACGCTTATTCACATGTGGCGTTATAGATAGGTACCGCTACAATACTTACCTACAGCATTAAAAATAAAAAAACAATCAAATTGTTCTTTCAGTATTGGTGTAAACTACAAACAAATCGAATACCTACAAACTAAGCTAATACGACAAATCCGAGTTAGTAACAAACTAATAAGAAGCGAGTCGTTCACTCGTACCGTTTAGTCGACGTAAGTCCCAGTCGTGTTGCCTTTAGCGATACGGGCCAACTTCGCGATACAAGACTGTCGTTCAACGTGGATGCGTTTTATTTTAGGCCTTTTACCGTAGTTATAATACAAGTCTTAAACTTACACATACTCGTAGTTCACAAAAATACAAGTATTAGCATGCAGTTCTAACCAACAGAAAACTTAGACTGATTTAACAGCGAGTCCTAACCTAGGCACAGCTTGTATCTTGGTGACCCAAACACTACACAAAGTTATTAATTGAATCAGTTCTGCTAGTAGATATGCTATGATACTAGCAGAACTGATTGAATTATTCAAAATCATAATATTTTATTTCACACTAGCTTCAGCCCGCGACTTCGTCCGCTTTATTTCCCGTAAGAACCTTCTACAATTATAAGAAAACTTAAAAAAAAAGATGGATAAAATCGGTAGTCATTCTCAAGTTATGCCGTGACCAAGGGAAATAGGGATCCATTTTTATATAGATAGATAAACCAACATGGGCACTTATGAAACGTCAGAAGCTAGGTGCACGGTTCCAATTGATCGTTTCTTATGAAGAAGAGCCGGCAAGAAACTCCAGTTATTTAAAAATAGTTTATTACTTAAACGAACTTATATTAAGCATTCTACTCAGCATCATTTTTGGTAAGTACCAGGACGACATGTCCCTTAAACTCTAATACCAGCGTGGAAGGACGGAAAGAGGCACTTTTATGAATGTAAGTCTTATCCAAGCAGTGAATGTTCCCCGAGCCATGAAGGCCGGGCCTTCGGCAGCGGGGGCGGAATCCAACTTAAATTGTTGCGCAATCCGAGATCTTAGTCCGCAGTAATGTAGGGAATCTGCCTCTGAAGGGGATACCATTGGGCATGGTGGAGTTGGGACAACCTTTTCGACTTTACTGGACTTTCCAAGCGATTTTGGCGTAGTTTCTTTGGTATGATTTAGTTATTAGAGTAATGAAATGTAGGGAAAAAATATCTAGGGCTCTTATTTAAAAATCGTTGGTTCTAAAAACTCGATTTATGCTCCATCTTATTGTAAATAATTAACAACAAAAATATCCCCATTTCACCAGTTGACGTATTCAAACTCACCAAATGTCAATAAATATTCTCATATTTGTTAAACTTACTTGAATACGCTGCTTTTAGAACTTCTACGTGCATTATATTATAATTTTAAGTAGCAAACGTTTTGTTACTGCGCTTGCTTTGCCTTGCTATCATGTATAAGCCCATATCTACCTTAGACCTGACTGATGGTCACCCTACTAAACCCGGAGGCCATCGGGCGGCACAATCGGCATGCGACACTGAAAATAAGTTCAGTTTCCACAATTTTGTGTCGAAGCATTTAAAGCTGGCTCTCGTCTGTCGGCTCTCGGCTCTCGGCTCTCGGCTGCCGCCGGGTCTCGGGTCTCAATGGCAAATGTTTGCAGTTTGTCTGGCGTTAGTTTCGTCTCTATTAGGGTTTATCTCGTTTTAACGTGTTTTAAAAAGTTTACATTGTTTTTTTTTTTTTTAATTTTCAAGCTGCTCGTACAAAATCTTCTATATTTACTTATTATAAAAAAAGTAACGAAGTCGAAACTGTACATCGAATATTTTTGAAAAAAAGTCATTGTTAAGAGGTTTAACAATTACTTAAAAAAAAAAAAAAGATCTGGTGGAAAACTATAAAAGTATTTAAGTATTAAAAAGTTAGTAAATAAAAAGCTAGGATTCGAAAGAACCTGGAGAACCGAGCAATAGTTCTAGAAATAGTTTTTCTTTCTTCTTCCGTTGAAACTTACAAACAGAACTCGAGCTAAAGAAAAAGGAGGCTTGAAGAATTTTCTTTTGGTGTCTTGCAAGGTACACATATTTATTATTTATGTGTACCCAAAAGACATAGAGAAAATAACGATCTAATAATATTCATCATCATCATCTGCTTAGCCCCACTATGTTGGAGTCGGCTTTCAGTCTAACCGAATGCAGCTATTGCAGCAATTGTAACATCCCAAAATCAATCTACCTAGCCTTTTTCCTTACTTCCAGTCTATGAATACCAGGATTTATGATGCAGCTGAATAAAAATCAGTATTTCACCTGAAGTGACTGCCTATCTGACCTCGACAATCCAGTTACTGGGTAACACGATACCCTTTGGTAAGACTGGTTGTCAGACTTTTGAACTTCTGACTACCCGTAACGACTGTCAAACACAGACAGCCGGGAGGAACGAGCTTTCCGAGACACGGAGACTTCTCGATATGTCATGAATGGTTATCCACGAACTAACTGCGGCAAGTGAAGCTTAACGTTTATCGATCCGCACGGCTGTTATTATTTAGCCACGAGCCCCTATATTGTAACATCCCATAGGTATTTAATTACCCAGTAGCATACGCAATTTGTCATTCAAACGGGTAATTGGGTTAACTTTAACATTTCATATTCCCCTGAAAAGTCAAATGAATTCGAAAAATTCATGAATGGATAAAAATCAATTGGATTCTTCGAGTTAGGCGCACAGCCAAGTTCTAATAGCGATTTGATATGCACATAAATTGACGTGGCAAAGTTCCGAGATAGTAAATGGAGGGAAAGGGAGGGGCGTATCAAGATGTATGCTCCTTTTCTTTCGGTTTCAGGAGTCGAACATGAAGGAAGTTACGTATTAGTATTTAGTTTTTTTTTTTTTCTTTATAGTGATTGGCTAAAAAGTAAGGATTTTAGAAATACAACTCGTTATTTAACAGAAAAGTAAATAAAAGAACATAACGTAATTGCACACCTGTAATTATCCCCGAAGGGTTCACACAGGTGTACCTACATCAGTTACGTTTAAGTCCCATTTACATAAAGTGAGCTGATGCCCATCAACCGGGCACAAATCTAGACTCTACTACTAAAAAAACCTGATAGAAAAACCCGATAACACTTTGTCCGACCTGGGAATCGAACCGAGGACCTCATACTCAGCAGTAGCGCTTGCGACCACTAGGCCAATGAGGCAGTAGAACACTGTGTAATAAATAAAAATATGCGGAAAACATTTTACAATTTGCAAAAGCAACGATATTTTTAAGTATGAATTTCTTCCATAGAGTACCTATTAAATGTCAACCTAATTCCGGAACGATAAAAAAATTGTTATCTCAACATTCGCAACTCATTTTCAATTACCAAAGCGAAAGAATGTAAAAAATGCTAATTGTTACAAGCTCCCAAACTTCGAACTTGGTTTAAAATTCACAGTGAACTTGGCTTGAGCTCTACTATGCACGATAACGCAGACATTTTTATTGTTATGTTAAAAGTTCGTCAGGCACCAATGACATAATTTCTGTGAAATTGGTTTCATGGCGGACTCGTGAACTGTGCCCGTGTTTTATCGAAAACAGTGTAAATATTCCGAAAGAGAAGTACTCCAGTTTATTTTTCCTTAACTTTTACAGATTTCTGTTGTGTTATTTTATCTTTTTGTTAACGTTTTAGCGATTCAGTGACCCAGTTTAGCAGTCGGCGGGAAAATAATCGAGCAGAGTATTTTACGAAATAAAGATGGAAGGTTGTTGAAGTATGGGCACGCCACAATTGCGGCGATAAGTCCCCTCTTTGAGGAGTGGCTGGAGAGGAGCCACGGCGCCCTCACCTTCCGCCTGACGCAGGGCCTCACCGTACACTGTTGTTTCGGGAGGTTCCTGTTCAGGATAAGGCGGGAAGAAACGCCAGGGTGTCACCACTGTGTGGATCGCCCGGAGGACACGGTGGAGCATACGGTGGTCTGCCCTGGCTTGGGCGGAGCACCGCCGCGTCCTCGTGGCGGTGATCGGCGGCGGCGATCTCTCGCGTCCGGCCTTGGTCCAGGCCATGGTACGGAGCGAGAGTGCATGGGAAGCCGTCACCTCCTTCTGCGAAGCAGTAATGCTCGCAAAGGAGGAGGCGGAGCGCGTGAGAGAGAGGCAATCTCT
This sequence comes from Apamea monoglypha, assembly GCA_911387795.2. Classification (NCBI taxonomy): domain Eukaryota; kingdom Metazoa; phylum Arthropoda; class Insecta; order Lepidoptera; family Noctuidae; genus Apamea; species Apamea monoglypha. The sequence goes on from OU426924.1 coordinate 17,204,426, forward strand.
GCGCCCTCACGCCCCCAGTCGCTGCAGGAGACGCCCTGGACGTCGGGAGTCACCAGCCGACTCCCGGCCACCGTAGGCGCGGGCTTGCGGGCGGCGAGCAATGGGCAGCTCGCCACCCGGCAAGGACCAGGCCCGAGTCGACGGCGCGTTGTGTTCCACGCGCGCCTCAAAGAGATGTCAGCACAAACTGACGGGGTCCGCTAGGGCCGATGCCTGGCAGGGCCGCGGGTTGTTCGAAAGAGATACCGTGGCCCCTGGCATAGGCAACTGAAGGAACACGGGTGGGTTTTAGTCAGTAAAAGTCTAACACGTCCTCCCGCTTCGCCCAGAGCGGGAGAAGTCATATGATGATTTCCCACCCAGAAAAAAAACCAACCGAATGAAATAATAACCAGCTAAGTTTTATGTTTTAGTTTTTGTCAGATTAGTGTCAAATTGATATTCTGATTTTGGCTACAAACCATAGAAACTATCTACTCTCTAGTTGTTGAGCTTTTTAAATTTTGAGTTGGGTGCACGGACTGGATAGGTCCATTCAAATCTGTGTGGTTCTTTTCTCAAAAGACCATCTCAGACACTAATCTGTATGGTCCTCATATGATCTGACCAAGATTATGTCTGGACTTTAAAAGAGACTGTGAACTCTGAGTTTGTTTCGGTCTCTATTTTCAGAGTAGTCGGTTAGGATACACCGAACTCCTATAGTTTTAAAACATGATTTATTTTTGACGTGTAAAAATGTTATTCCAGTCAATTTACAGAAATAAATATCTTTTATGTCGAATACCTGCAAAAGTGTTTGACAAAACAAACAAAACCATCGCAAGTAAAAAATACACTCTCCTATAGATTCAAATATCGAAAATATTTTACTTCAAAACCGTTTCACGAGTAGTAAGAAAATGGCTTTTTACAGTCGAAACTTTACCTTTGAGTGCATCGAGTGTCATTCTATCGTCAATATTTCCTGCAATTCCATTTGGTAGCGGTTCGGATTGCGGCGACGCGATGAAAAAAACTTTATCGGTTCAAACTTGAGTTTGAATTTTTTTTAAACGAACATTCTTATAAGTGTTCTGCGCGTTTAGGCGTGGTTTTAAAATGTTTACGGCAGCGAAGGATTTTTCTGGCTATTTTTGCCTGAAACTTGCATGAAATTGTGTACTACGGATTTATAATTGAACATTTCGTCGAACAAAAGTCAACATCCTTTGATGACACATGATGGCACAGAATAAATAACTCTAAAATGAATGGCGGGTATAAAAATGGACTGGACATTTCGAATGCAAAAATATATTTTCGAAATTCAGATTCGAATTTCGAGCCCGATGGAACGGAAGTGACGGGAAATCTGTGATCGGAACGGGTTGGCTGGCCATTGTCTTCCGGAAACGAATGGCGCGTGAGGGTTGGCAGAATTGGTATGACCGGAAATAGTGCGTGTGACCAATGCAGGCTATTCAATTGCTTATTTGATGCAGGTTTGTTATTAACTAAGCAATGATTGCATCGGATATAATGATTGAGATTCATTTCCAGCAGAAATTACTTAAGGCGTAGGCTAGATTATTTACATATTTCGAAGAAAGTTTATAGCTTAGCCTTTAGGACACACATCCAGGGCTAAAGTTGACCAATGGTCGTTTGTTTTTTCCAGCTCGTCCCGCCATCTTCTATGGGGTCTGCCGAGACGCCTTCTAGCGTCAGGGCTCCACTTGGTGGTTATTTTGGCCCACAGTTCATTTGACACACATTACCCAATCAAACTTACATAGCCAAAAGCAGCACATCACAGTAGAAAAAAAAAACAGTGAAAAAAAAACCGTAAGACAAATGAAACCAGCTACCATTTTGAGCCGACTAACGACCGCAACTATTTTTCACCCACACTTAGACGTAATTAGGAGCGTCGCAATGCGCAAGGTTGTGCTATAAAATACTTTCTCTCATCGGGGTAATGGATCGAGCTGATTCGTGCCTTTCGGCCAGTCATCACGTGAGGTGAGCATGTGTTGTTGTGTTGGTAGTAAATTAGAGGTGTGTTGGCAGCGTGTGTGTGTGCGAACTTGAGGGAAGAATAGTGAGGGTGTGTGTGTGCGTGTGTGTTTTATTTGATGAATGTTGTGATTTGGATGTGTTCAGCGCTTGAAACTTTTAATAAAGGAATGTGGTTACACGAAAACTTATGAGTTAGATTTTCGCCTGGAAGAGTTGTCAAGATTATTTATTGAAAAGTGCTGTTTAAATTACAAGGACTAGTGAAGAGCAAAAGTGTTAGAACAATTTTTTTTTATTCCGTTTTTAAAATAAGACCCCCCTGAAAAGTAACAAAATGCCTACAAAAACCTTGAAGCCATGCCCCACCATATATTAAGTATGAAGCGAACCGGGACAATCGGGCCATTATCTGCAGGCAGAGGGTTAATGGGCCAAACTGGACTTGTTCACAAAGATAGCAAGTGGGGACTTGTGGGGAGCACTGTCTTCGCCATATTACGTCGATGGTTAAGTGCGGGGGTGCTTTAGACCTGCTTAGTTTTTACCAGTGCGGGATGAATTGTCTTGTAATGTTGGTTCTGTACTAGTCATTTTAGGGTTATGAGGGAATGAGTTTGAATAACACCCGGACATTCAAGTTTATTTGCTACGTCCTTACGTATTTTATTTTCCACTTCTTCGTGTATAGTGCGTCTTCAGTGTTACCCATTCGATCCCTTTTACATGGATGACTGACGTGTCCGTATTATGTGAGTATACAGGGTGCAGGGACATCGACGCGCAACCATAGATTCAGTATATGATTCTGAACGCCTCTGGGTAGAAATTTTTCGTCGGTTATAACCTTTATATAAAAATACCGCGTGGGTTGGCGCTTTTTTATGAAACAGCTGATTTTTTTTTGATAACCAACTAAAGTTTTCTACGCTAGGGGGTCTAGAATCATGTACTGAACCCTTGGTAATAGATAGCGCGTCAATGTCCCAGCCACCCTGTTTAACTACGTCAAGATGTTTTCGATTTTTTTTGTTCGTTTTAGATCCTATAATTTATAAAAGTATGCCGTTATTTTATGTTTTAATAACAGATATTATTATCCCGCTTAAGATATACCACAGACATCGTTATCGCGAAGCAATAATTCACCGATGACAATAAAAGACTGGCTTTATACCACATAAACAAAAATCGTCCAATAAAGACATCGGGGGTGTTCGGGGGAGTTCGGGGGACATCGGCGTCAACCACGCGGAATTGTGATAACCAAACGATGGTATAGGGATGGAAGCATTGAAATTGTTTAGAAAGTTATGCTTTGTTAAGTTTTAATTCACCATAAAATAATCTTGTGGGAATGTCAGGATAAAAATTATCCTATAATCCTGGTTATAAACTATTTTTGTGCCAAATTTCATGCAAATCCATTCAGTAGTTTTTGCGTGAAAGAGTAACAAACATCCACCCATTCATCCTCACAAACTTTTGCGTTTATAATATTAGTAGGGTTTTAAGAAAATCTGTAAGTCAATCAGTATTTTGTCACTTACTTCATCACAAATAGGTATCATAAACTGCTCCATTACAAAGTATACTGAAATTAAATATTTATCCTCTCAGTATTTAAAAACATTTGTTATCCATTTGTTGTGTTTGTTTTTGTTTGTTATTTGTTTGTTTGTTTGTTTGTTGTTTGTTTGTTTGTTTCAATCATTTTGATACTGATTCTTTTGGGAACCTTTCTTAATTAATGTTAATAATTAATTTGCCTACCAAATACAATAGCACGTTATCTTTCTTGTAACAAATCATCAAAGAAGTAAATGACGCTTCTACTCTAAAACTAAATGATTTGACAGCCCTAAACCACCACCACCAATGGGAAACCATGGCAAACCGACGGTGTGGTGGATATTGCCGTCTATGCTGCAATAATCGTAAAACGAGGCACTGGTAAACACGCAATGTATTGGAAACAGGAGATTAGTACCGATAGAAGGACTTACGAATCGTTTTTGGGCTGCAGTTAAATGATCATGGAACATACCTGAAACAAAAGAATATCATTATTAGATTTGATAAAATATTTTTCATATTTTTGAAGTGGCGATTCGCTAATTGGACGAAACTTGAGAGTGAAATTTCAACGCGTCACGTTTAGGTAAATTTCGTTACACGAGAGAGAAGAAAGATATAACTCTCTCTGTCTCCAGCACTAAATCTCTCTTATTGCTTATTTTTTATGAATTTTCACTTCTGTGACGTGTAAGGTGCTGCACGAGCAATTTTTTTAAATTATAGTCTTTAAGTACTCCTTTGTTTACCCGAAAAAATGTTACAGTTAATTTTAGAGTGCTTTAACCGCATATGGGTGTTTTTTAATCAAATAACAAACAAAAAAAAACCTGCTAATTTAATTTCCGCTTGGCGTTAAAATACTTTGAAACGACACAATGGCTTCGGCAGTGAAAAATCCCATAAAAAAGTCACAATGTTCTTTTCGAAAACCAGGAAACTCCAGAATCCGAAAATTCGAAATTTACGCAATTAAAAGAAGCAACATTCCATAAAAAAAACTCGTAATCCATTGTAAATCTTATAATAATACCCAAAACATTGCCAGAAGCTATGCGAAAAATATTAAAAATTCTCAAGTAGAGGAAGACAAGGAACTGCCTGAGGGCGGAATGTAACAATATCACAGTTATCTAATACCCATAATATTGTAACATGTCAAACTTCTCAGATATGGCGCTTCATGGCGCTTTATGGCGTTTCGACTCCCATGCCGGTGTTTTTCGCGAAGTCGTCAGTTTTTTCGCTATATCGTAAGGCGCCGCGGGCGGGCCGCGGGGGGTTTAGAATTTGAGGGTATGGAGATTTTGTTTTGTTTTTGTTTTGACGTGTATTTGATATTATGTGGATATGTTGTGTTGTGTTGTAGGACTTTCTGTTCAATTTTTTTATATAACTGTATTTAGTTTAGTTTGTAATCTTCCTGTACGAGTCGAGTCGTGAATGATTGAAGTGCTTTTTGTGATTTAACAGATTTGCAAAAGCATACTATTAGAACGCTTGGTACATTATGGTATTGTTTGAGGAGGAAGTGGATAACCAAATGATGGACAAAAAATAGGAAATATATCTAGCAATATTTCTTTTGGTGTAAAGCACATAATCACATGATTAATCAAGTCGTCCTTATGACGATGCCATTCAAGTTTATTATTTTTTCAACTCCTTTCACCTCTCGCCGTACGTGTCCACGTCATCTCGCCACCGCTTTTTGGGCCGATGCAGGCCATTCAGGCCATTATTCAGGCTTTTTTTTTATGAAATAAATCAAGCTAAAACTGTATTCCATAAGTGAGTTTTTTTTTAACATAGATTATATCCTAATCTCTGCGTATTAAAAGATTTACAAAACACATCATTAGGCTAAACATTGAAGAAAATTATTATCATATAACAAAAACATTTCCAAGACAATAAAGAAAAAAGAACTCCAAATAACTACGAAAGAAAATGTACAAGATATTCATGTTCAAGATGTATCCGAACTACGCAGAAAAAACTCATTTTAAGATCAACATCCCATCACTTAACAATCAACGCTATAACTTGAGACACAGAGTAGAAAATGGAAGTCGTCTTTGAAATATTTTTTGCACTGAATGAAATTCTGCAAAGCGCTATTGAAGACAATGGCTTCAAGAATGAAGGAAACAAGTTGAGTAAAATATTTTGTATCCGCTGCGTGATGGGTTGTGTCTTATTAAAATTTTCTTTCTGTCTTTTGTGTTTTTTTGTAGATTAATGTAATGGAAAAGTAAATGCTTTTTACGAGAAAGAGACAGTGTTGTCAATTGATTTTAGGTTCACACCACTGTTTGATTGAGACGCTTGTATGTGTCTCTAAAGTCAAGGATTCCTAAAAAGTTCACTACTGACTCACTCACTCACTCACTTCTCACACACAAATCCTTTTATTATAAACGTTGCTTAAAGTTAAGTAGTGATTAGCGACTGTTTAACCATACAGTTTGACGATTTTTTTTTTTCAGCGCGAAGTTTTATAATTGGCTCTCTGTCGACTATTGTTTCCTTGTTTTTTTTTAGCTGTATGTCTTCCATGCTATAATAAATAAACCCCTTACTCTCTTACTTATTATTTATTTTTTTACATTCATTTTAATATTCTACCAATTAATAATGATCGTCTTACGGCTTAACCAAAGCTGAATTTCAGTATACTTTTCATGGAACAAAAAATATCTATATATATCGAATCAATGTTAAACTTACTTATTTATGTAATATTGATTATATACTGTACGGCCAATTATATCGACCTACGTATTACCGTAATAAGTACTGTAACGAAGGGAAATCTTTTATGAGACGACGTAATACGGGCAATCGTCAGTAATGAGCCTATTTGAAGTATTATTGGAAAAATTACGTCGCAATGTATTCTTCCGAAAATGTTACAGGACAATAAAGCTCATTTGGTAATTCTTGATTCTTAATAACGGTTGTTAAACTCATATTCTTGTTTCGTTTAAGAACTTCGTGGTTCTATCAATAGTAATACCAATTTCAGCTCTTAAAGTAGATAATTTTAAAATCTTTAGCATTATTGTATTAATCAAGTTTTTAAAGCATAGAAGAAAATTATGTTATTTCCAAATGGAATCCAATGGATCTACTTACTGAATGTTTCGTTAAAAACGTCGACCTATCATTCCCTAAATTAAAATACGTATCTATGCATTAACTTTTACACCCGCATCACCGTGGAAGTGACATTTGTCTACCCAAGCGTGAACCTGAATGAAAAGGCCAGCTTTACAGATAAATTCACGAGCGTCTATTTTTAAAAGACACCGTCAAACGAAACACACATGACTTACCGACACGGCAAATTCAACCTTAAAAGAAACAAGATTGGGTTTTAAGTTGAATGTAAGGCATTGTTCACTTCACAGGCAAAGATTTAATTTGTCCAACTAGATTACAGCATTGTTTCCGACCAACACATGTATTTCTGAAGTGAGGGAAGAGTAAAAAACTCAATTTGAGTCGCCTCGTTTCACGATAAAGTGCTTCATTTATATATTTTTTAATTCTATTTCCTTCTGAATGGGGTTAATTTTATGCTCGCCAGTGTATTCGTCTGGAATTGAGTCGTACATAATGTGAACTGGTGTGCATGATGATTCACCGGATTCTCGTATGTTAAATTAAATTCTTTCGTTTCTGTTTTTTGGCGCGTGATTTCAGTTCATTTGGGATAGTTGAGATTTTTTGATAGAGTTTCCAATGTATGGCTGAGTGAAGGGTCGTTTATTGTGAACGTCGCAATGGTAAACAATGCATGTTAATAGTTCAGAGCACTTTTGGCTCTCGGTTCTGTGTTATAAAATCATGTGTTACATACAAGTATTCACCGATGCCATTGATTTTATTAACACGTTGTTGTCAATTGTTGATTTCGATGTCTGTATTCATAAATTCCTTTGATATGATATATTTTGAATTGTTTCTTCATTTGTTTTTTTTTTATTCATCTTCATTTGTTATTCTTGTTGCTTCTATTGTTCTCACTTAAAGAAGCAACAAGAATAATGTACCCAGGATTTTGTAATAATATCTTGACTTAAAAAGAGTGTCCTTGGAGTTTCGTACCCATTATTTTTCATAGAGATCTACATTTTGGAATGAACAACTAGCTTCAACTACCTGATTAACTGACCGATTATTTAATTTTGAAAATTCAAAAGTACCTATAAATGGTTTAATTTAAATATTGGTAATCTTACAGAATTATTTCAAAGGCATTTAAAATGTTATACTACCTTATATTACCTTATTAGCGGAGTTTAATTTTACAGATTTGCCTTTGAAATCTAAGAACTAACTAATAAAAGCGAGGCTTTAAAGACAGACAATATACCATTAGAATCGCCAACATCAAAAGCTTTACTACCTCAACACATCCACTTGAAAAACATCGGAAATCGTAACCCACCAACCGTTTTAATGACCACAGTCCGTAAGTAGTCCTCTTAAGTCCAAGACGCTCCTAATGTCTCACGCAGATCATCCACAACATTAAATGTACGTAATTCTGGGGGCAATGGACATGGAAAGGGCGGGGAGTACTTTCGATCAAGTGTTTTGGAGATACCCTCGTCAATTGTGATGGTGGGGAAACTAGCAGAGTCGTAAAATAAGTATTTGCTACTATTTTTTGGGGTAAATTGACTGTCTGTAGTTATTACTTGGGTATGGACTATGGAGCAAGATGCTTAGAGGTAGGATTAGTCTGTGCGAGCTCAAGATGAAGAAAAGGGAAGCATTATCCTAGTAACATGACACAAGATAGACATAAATAGTAAGTACGTAGAAAATGGAAGTGCTGGCAAGACGACCAACACCCTGCGTAATACAGTTTCAACCACAATCCGAGAGTTTTGAAGGATATTTCTAATCCATTGCTTCAAAGTTTTAATAAATTTGTCTGCTCAGCAACGCAAATAACGTAATGCATGTGACTGAACTGTCAAAATTAAACAAAATGCGATCAATTGTCATTTTATATGTGTGACCCCGCTAGAGGCGTACCGCAAGGGCTTGTTCGAGGTGACCTAGGAAAAGGATACGTAGTAGAATTTGAGGGAGGCCTTTGCCCAGCCGTGGGATTGCATCGTCTCAGTAATAATAATAATAAAACAACAGATTGTTATGATCGGAAACATCGGACAATTTTGTTTACAACGGAAGTAACAAATATGTCTTCGTTAGTTACAAGGCCTCCGCTTTCAGCAGCGTTTTAGGAAATTGGACACGAGCCAAAAATTCATAGTAAGATTGATAGCGTAAAAGCACCCATAGTAAATGTGGACACAAGGTCGTAACTCATGTAAGAAGCATGTATCACACACGATACATAAGCTAATACTGTTACACTAGAAGACAACGCTAAGACGTTCAGCAAAGCTGCGGTCACGGCACACCCAACTTGAGACGAACCATTAAAACTAGACCCATCTTCGCCGAACAATCTCCAGGACGCCTTAACTAAATTAACTTGATAAGGGAGGGAAGGAAGGCCAACTTATACTGGCTGTATCGAAGACATGACCACTTGAACGAACCTTATTTGAAACCCAAGAAGTAGCCATTTAATCAAGACCCTTCGTTTGATGCAAGTCTAAGGATTCGAAATATCTTGTAGAAATGGTTTGCGAATTTTATATAACCAATTTAGCTAGACCTGTAAGTGGTAGTAATATAGAAGGTTATAGAGATCTTTGGGTTTGGTTGTGGCATAATAGATTACCGTCAATAAATAAGTAGCATTAGCATTATGTCTGAATGATGGTGGGGCTTCATTTGAGCCGATTTTGGTGGAATTTGGGTTTGAATCAGAGTGGAGTGTATTAATTAGTCATGTTGTGTAATGTTGCTTGCCTATATTAATTACTGCGTGGATTTTATAATGGATGTTTCAATAGCTTTTAATTTTGGATGAGGGTTTTGCATATTGTATGTTGAGTGGGTGATTATTGGCGAAGTACAAGGGAATATTGTAAAGGTACGTTATAACAATTTATAACGTACCTTTACAATATTCCCTTGTACTTTCAAGTTTGTGTTTGTTTGTGTCCAAAAGCTTTGGAAAAATCAAATACTAAGTAAAGTAGACCTTTATCTTTTAACAATAATCAAACTGTATCAATATACAGTTTGACTATTGTTAAAAGATAAAGGTCTACTTTACTTAGTATTTGATTTTTCCAAAGCTTTTGGTTTCAGTAAACAAACCAATAGAACTTTCAGTGGTGTCAATAATGCATTTTTCTTGGAAACCATAATCTTGCTGTACAAATCTAAACTCCTAAAAAAACTAACATTGACATCCCATAATCTATACTAAAAACTAAACCAGACTACTCAAACCAATAAAGCCCAAAATATTAATAGTATCAAATATAATAACGTTTAACAATAGAGCAAGCAGCGTACATGTGCCTCTTGTAGCGAGTGAAATTAAGCTTTACATAGAGCTCGCTCTCCATGATAATTACGAAATAACTACTGCATGGAGTTTGTAATTGAAACCGACGCGACGAGCTCTACGTCTAGTGCACAGGACGGGAGTAGAGCTGATAGAGTTGATTTAATTTGACAGCTATTTTGTGAAATGTTGGGTGCTGTGTTTTTTGTTTGATAACGATGTTAGTATGGATGTTAATGCAATGAAAAATACAAAGAAGAGAGTTTCTCTAATAGCTACAGCTTACAATCACAGTAGGATTAGGTGCTGGTCTAAGGATCAGACTAATCTCATACACAAACCTCTAAACGGTGATAGAAACTGTCATCTAAACAAATAAGTGTCCAGCAACGGAAACCAAATTACAATACACATTTTAGGTTTTTTAATGACGCTGGGTAGTTAATTTTCTTCGTACTATATACTGTCATTTAGGTACTTGTAAATATCAGAATATAGAAGGAACAGGTAATAGCTAAAGACCAGTTTCAAAATATTACGAAAAAAAAACTGGTATTAAGCTGCATTCGGTTAGACTGGAAGCTGACCCCAATATAGTTGTTGGAAAATAGCTAGGCAGATAGATCGTTTCAAAATAACAAGACTAATCTTCAAATCCCGAAACTAAAACCACTTTTCTGAACTTACAAACGAGTATCCATAGCCAGTTCAACGTAACAAATCTCCATGAGGACCCTGAAGGCCAGACACACTCGACGCTTGACGGCACTTTGAACTGCACGAGTTAATTAGCACCTTAAGTGGCAATCCGCTTTTTGCTATCCCGAGCTAGTTACACCAAGTGCCAAGTGGGTTAGGTGTTACATCTCTGTGTTAGCGAGTATGTAAAACTTTAAGTATTGGAAGGCTTTTGTTGTAGTGGTAATGGCTGATTCAAAAGTAAAGACATTTAACATGGAGATAACGATGATGTTAAGACACTTGATCAGGTATGGAAAATTTATTAGAGAGATATTTTCGATTCTGTTTAAATAGAAAGATGTGGCTACCAATAAGTAAAATACATGAGAGACATTTTCGACACAAGACATAATATTATTTACGAAGCACTTCACGACAATTCTCGCACAGTAAATCCAATAAAACACGCACTCCCAACGCGCCTAACAAAACAATAAAAAATCCCACATCAGCTACATTACCACAAAAAGGAAAATCAAATAAAAGCAAACCTTGAAATCTCAGCATCGTGTAAATCAGTTCGGTGGTCGAATTAATTCATTTCCTGGTAGAAGGGGAGAAGCACGCGCGACGTACGTGATGGCCGACCAAACAGATGGCCTGATGCTATGAATGTAAGAGTTTTTGCAGCAGACTTGCGATCCTTTTTTGTTTTGTTAGAGAGATGTGACGTAAACAATGGATGCAGTGGGACCACATCAGGCCATCCCATGCATGTAGAGTGCAGTGATGTGTTCGGTGTTCGTGGACGTTGCAGTAAAAATGTGCAGCAGAGATGTGTTGTCGTTTTGTTGATATTTGATTTGGTAATGTTTTTAAAATTGGATGCCTAATTTTGGTGAAGCGTTTGAGCGACATTATCACATCATCAAGTCCATTTGCTTCTTGTTACTATATAGTTTTCTATTGCTGTTTTATATCTATTTTGTTGCTATGAGAGAATTGTTACGACTTTAAAAGTTCAAGGTGACCTTAAACTTATATGACCTAGGTTATCCGTGAGTAACTGTTACGTGGTCCCCCAAGGTAATTTCTAGGTCCCATTACTTTCCATCCATCAGTTGGTAGAAAAGCCTGATTTACGAGCCAACCAACTTTATATTACGTCTTAAACGACGCCAATAAAAAGTTGCGCTATAAACGACAAAGCTGAAGCACTTATAGCGTATACTTTTTTATTGCCCGACCGGTATACATAGTAAAACAATTCGCTGGGAAAGTGGGGGAAATGGAAAATTTTCTACGGTTCGTAATTTTCTTTGAATATTTAATTCGAGTGATGATGGTATGGTTTTAGGTTTATTAGGTTACGTGGGTTTTTATTTATAATGGAAAAATGTTTCTTTGTTTAGTGAAAATATACGTTCGATAAAAATAATCTGAACAGCAGAGTTTTCTTCAAATTGATTCAGTGTTTATTGATCACTGAATTAAGTTGTGATGATAAAAACTGAAAATTAATTATATTTTCAGTAGTATCTAGTTCTGTGATAACTCCATTCAATCCTAATTCTAATGGCGAAGTAATATTATTAACATGGTCTAATTACTATTTTGATATGGCTCACGCTAGAGAATAGATATCGGTATTCAATTTGGAATTAATATTGTAATTAATGGTTTATGTAACAGTTGATAATATAATTCAGAATTGGAAAATTATACTAGCAGTATATTTACAGTACCCTGGCGTTAATATGACAAACAGAGCTTTAGAGCGAGACAGACAAAGATGCGGAGTTGACTTTTCGTAAACTTACATAATCAGCCTTCAATGTTCCCACTGCTGGGACGCAGGCCTCCTCTCTTCGAGAGGGAGTAGTTCGTAAACTTGATGTGCTGTAAGTCCTCTTATCTATAAAAACTTCAACAGCAAAGCTGCAGTGGTCTAGATAGCTAGTTTAGAAAATATATTTGAGGAAAAGGACATGGATATAATTTAGAAATTGATTCGAGATAAGGAAGCAATCCCGACTGTGCTGAACGGAGTCTGATAGGAAATTGCGACGTCTGCCTCGAGACTAGTAACGTTAGAGGAAAGAATTTGTATCTACACAATTTATTGATAAATATTTCTGTGTCATTTGACGAGTGGAGTGAATATTTTCAATATTCAAGTTACGCGTAAAGGACAAGTACAACATCTGGATGTTATACTAGTCCTTTACGCGTAACTTGCGATAATCTGTAGTAACACTGGTGTTACTACAGATGATCGTAACGTTTTATTTTGACTTATATATATTCTTGCAAAAGTCTACATAGGCTAGGCAGATGATGAATTAAGTACCTATACTTAATTCATCATCTGCCTAGCCTTTGCCCAACTATGTTGAGGTCGGCTTCCAGTCTAACCGGATGTAGCTGAGTACCAGTATTTTACATGACGTGACTGCCTATCTGACCTCCACAACCCAGTTACTGGGTAATACGATACCCCTTGGTAAGACTGGTTGTCAGACTAACGGGCTTTCGACGACCCATAACGACTGTCAATGATCCATGAAAGACAACCGGGACCAATGGCTTAACGTGCTTCCCGAGGCACGGAGGGGTCTTGCTATGTGAAGATGGTCACCCATCCACGGACCAACCGCGGCAAGCGTAGCTTAACCTGATCGATCGACCCGTGCGGCTGTTATTACTTAGCCACAAGGTAGGTACTTAATTATCATTTCTATATTACTCAAAGCATTCGAAGTCATGAATATGTTCTATCATTTGTCCCTACTGTTGTAGATCTAATATTTGACTAACACAAGAAGATAATATCCCTATTTTGAACCATAAAACAACATAACTACTCAATATTTTCAACAAAATCATCCATATCTTCTAATATTTTTTAATGTCACGGTGCAAGAGCAAGTAGTTATGCGATAAACGGTGCGATGGTGTGGAATCGTCTCGAGGGAGGATTCGCTAATCTGTTCAGGGGTCTATCGTTAACTGAGATCCCGTAAGTCTTGTTTTGAACCAGAGCTAGTGATTTATGAAATATGATTTTGAATACAGATATGAGAGTAAGTATATAAAAAAGTACACGACAATCATTCAATTGAATTCTTCGATGATTCTTGACAGCAACTACTCGTATCAATAAACTTACGGATAGTCCGAAAATTAACGTTGTTGATCCAATAACTGTAGTGTCTCTTGTCGATTCAATCAATGATGTTCCTTTCATAGAAGCTCCAGAAGAAAATTAATCGTAGGACTCAAACGAGGTTCTAAAGAAAACAATGCTGATTAATTAGTCTTGTAGTCTCGATGAGGCTACTAGCTTGACTGTAGCCAAATTCAACTCTAATTTGACTTTATTTTGTCTAAAATTATCAAAACCTTTGTAAAGGTGCCCAAGATACTGGACTGGACCTAGTTTGGGCCCAACGATACTGCCATATTGTAATTTTGAATGTTGAAAACAACCATTTTAACTTTATCTACTTTAATTTATACACATCGTGCAGATCATAAACCCACTATATCGTTGTTCTAATTTAGTTCATCGCGTTTTCACTAAAACCGGATGAATATTAAGTCTTAAACTTGGCTTAAGACTTGGCCGTGAACTTGTATTGATCTCAGCTTTTCATTACGCGGTTGGCGGCACTCCAAACGTAACCAGTGTAGGAAAGGGTTTCATTTGAAAGCAAATAAAAACTTTAAGATGAACACTATAGCAATTTGTTACAGGATTTTATTGGAATCGTGTTTTAATCTTCTTATTTCTTGGCGAGAATTTATCTTATTGAGAGCTTGATTGGGAACGGGAGGAGTTGAGGCGTACATCTATCCATAAGGTTCTATAAGAGGAAAATCAACATTAATCTCTTTGGCTCCATTAAAATCATTGATTTCATACAATTATTTCGGTTTATCCACTATAGCTTCAGTCGAAATGACATCGTCTACTGGTTCAATTACATGTATAACATTTTATTCCTCTCTCATTTAAAGTAATTTCATTCATCTTTTTTTATCTTTCCCACCCATAATCACACTTACGACCATAAACGTATAAACACGGACAAAAGGCAGGTCTACATCTGCGGCACGGAGTTCTTATCGTACGATAGGACCCTAAACGGACCCGGCGACAGATTTACGGATCTCGGACCCGAGTGACCTCGTAATTTCGGACCTATCTCCCGTATCTTTCGGTTTTATTAGATTTTCCAGGATTCCGAAGGTGAAAGGTTCGAGTTTTGGAGAAATGAGGATTGATAAGGCTGATTTGTGTGTGTGTATTTTTTGGAAATGTGTTCACGCTTTAATATAATGTGTGTAATAGACTAAGAAGTTGTATATGGGCTGATTTTTCAATCATCTGATAACTTTATTCGAGGAATAATTTTGAAATTTTGGCAGTTACGAGTATTTCATACAATAACTGTCAAACGTCAATTTTATTCCTCGAATAAAAGTTATCTGGCGATGGAAAAATCTGCCCTAAATCTGTTCTCAATGTTAAAGATTTGCTGTTAGTAAACTTAATTCTAGGGCCGTATTTCATTGCATTAATATTCAATTGCAAAAAAAGAGATGGTGCTATCGTCTATCTCTCACACTGGAAAAATGGTGGCATTAATAAATCACAATACGGCCCCTGAGCTAAGCTCATCCATGCACATGAAACATAATGTATGTTTCAACAATTGCGTATAAATAAATATAGTGAGCAATCAAGTAAGAAACGATGCTTACCAAATAGACATCCACCAATTTTGACTAAATGATCCTCTAAAATGTAACAGTAAAAGGCTATGCAAATAACGAAGTTAACCATTTACAGAAGTTAAGCTGCCAATTTTCTCCAGTTAGAGTAACTTTGAACTTTGAGGACTTTACAATTCGTACAAGTTTTATTCGCTAAAAGGTTAGACAGAAATTACACAAAGAGTGAGACAGAACATCTGCACCTTTTAAAAGATCCACTATCACCTGTTCCCCAGACATATTGATTCAAACCTCAGCTATTAATCCGCTAGTGTTGTAGCTACAACAATTACAACAGTCTGCGGTCGAGTAGTGTTGTGCACACGTTGCGTTCTGTGACTAATGTTTGCGGAGACGAGCCTACAGTTCGCACGTCTGCTGCTGCCTAGTGTTAGGACACACGGGCTTGTTGGTTCACGGACTGAATAAACACGTGATCATGGAGTTGAATAATTTGCTGTCAACAATTGGACATGAATATGAATAATTTGATGATGAGGATGTCTTAATTGCATGGTCAATTGATAGTGGCCTATAATGCATCTGATTTGTAATGGACGAAAAATTATGAGATAGTTAATCATATAATTCTGAAAGGTAATCAAAGTTTATTGTTAGATTCCTGCATGCATTACTTAGAAACAGTAGTATGCTTACAATAAGGGGCCTAGTTAATTAAATCCACAGATGACAGGCGACAATCTGACAATTTTACAATTTTCTTTAATTGATTCTCTGTTTATTAAACAGTGCCTGTCTTGAAAATGTAACGATTTTGTCATTTTTTGACAACAGTTATATTAAATAGGGCCCTGTAACTGCGTTGTAATACCATCATGATTCCAGTACGAGAGAGATACGGAGCTATACATGACCGATAGCACCATCCCTTTTTCAGTCTGGAATCACGATTGCATTAATACTTCATAACACAGGCCCTGGTCGTCTTTTTCAAAAATCTTATTACTTATAATCTTAATGCAAGTTTTAGTAATTCGTTTTATTTTCATTTATTTTTTTAACCTTCAACAAAATTGCTCGCCGAACTCAACAGCTGTGAGTTCTAATGTGACAGTCAATATTTATCTGCAAGCATATTGCAGGTGTTGGTGACATATTGTACACGAGTACTTGTAGGTACATGTCGTAATTACCGACACAATGCCAGTAGCTCCTCTGTTTCGTCTTCGTGTTGAATTTTGTCTGTCTTCGAGGATCTAAATTAAAGACTGACTACGTTTAAAATTGGATGTGAAATGAAGCCGCTCTTTGGATCTCATAAGATCGTGACTTTAAAACTCTCAAGTAAAATAAGAGGATTTTTTTTCGAATATTACAGTATCTGAGCGGATAAAAGAAATATAGCAAGCTATTGGAAGTTTCTAATACGAATATAAATTATGATTGAACATGGGCCCGTATTCCCTTAATTTAAAACGTTCAAAATCTAGTCGCAGTCTCATCTCGTCGACAAACAAATGTCAAAAACTTGTTAAAATGTAGGGAAATTAAATGTATTTTTGACAGATTGGGACTGAGATTAGACTGGGAACGTTCTTAAAATTACGAGAATCACCCCTCTGTTTCTGATAAAACTGACTGTAACTTTAGAATAACTTTGTGCTATCAGTAAGTACAAGAATAAAGCGAAACCAGTAAAGTTATTTCACCAGCTTACGCTTTCAGAGTAAATTCAGTATAAAATATATGTCATTATATTTCCAATTTCATCAATTATTTCTTACAAATCAAATGCCTCGTTACAGTTAGATTTCATACAATGCTAAGTAATATAAATCATTGTTCAGTGAACAATTTCATCAAGATATAACTGTGTTCACAAATCACGTTTTCCACGGACGTTTGCCTTGACATCCCATCTCCGGCTGAAACGTATTCATGTTGGTCCTCCATTTTTGAAGCACAATACATTTGCTTTAGAATTCACGATTCTTTTAACATTTTTGTTTTAATATTCTTGGACGATTTATTTTGATAATTTCTGTGATTATTTTGGATGATATTGTACCTGCATAAGATTTCTTTTCGGATTGCTTAAATGAGTTACGATACTTCTGGGTGCTCATTAAATTTATGCATTGCATCGAGGGAAATTAAAATGGGTTGGAAAAAAAAAAACAAATCAAGCCTGTGCTCCCCGAAGGGTTAGGCAGAGATGTACAGCAGTGCTATTCTGTAAAAATCTCACCGTGAAAACTTAGGTGAAGTGAGCTACCGATAGTGTCAATGCCTGGCATATGGTGAAATGATAGCTCATTTCACCATAGTTTTCACGGTGAGATGTTTACAGAATCGATCGGCAGTACATCCACATTTCGCTAGTTATGTTTAAGTCCCATGTAATAGGGTGCGACCCAATTATCATCAACCGGACTCAAATATTATCGACATCCCAACATATTTATTTTCGAACACATCAAGGCTGTATTAAAAGCTTAAAGTATAATATTTTGACCCCATGCAGCACGATGATCTGTTTAATATAAATGTCCTTTTAATTACCAATCACAGCTCTTCGCTATTGTTATGGCAGTGCGCATGCGTTAATTAATTTATCTCTATTCATTATTCAGTGATCGTGATTTGTGATGTAAGCCTCGATATTTCTGCCTTTGCCCTGATTGTCAGCTTCTTTAGCTGTCATGTCATTCCACTTTCAGCTGGATGGGTTGAATAGTCATAGGGATGTGTATCTGTGTTATTTTAAACAGTCTCTATAATTACCTTTTTAGCTAATAAATTAAAGTTAGTTTTGGTTATCGACTGACCAGTGGTAGCCCAGTGGTAAAGGCCGCAACTTACGAGTTGTAGGTCATAGGTTCGAGCCCTGACAGGCGCTTTACTTTGTGTAAATTATTTCATAAGCACTACCTACTCTCAACACGGTGAAGGAAAACATCGTGAGGAAACCGGCATGTACAAACATTCGAAGACATGTGACATCTACCAACCCGCACTGGTCGCGCGTGGTGGATTACGGTCCACTCCCTCTCACAGAGAGGTGGTTTGTGTCCCAGCAGTGGGAACATTATATTGATAATAATTTCAATTAAGTTTGTTTTTAATACGCTTAACTAATGTGATATAAAGTGTAAATAAGCGCACGGTAGAACCAAAATAAACATTGTCATTACGCTGTATCTAGAGAAAACCAACAGGAATAATAAAAATTCTTCTCTAATCACTACATCCAGACTTCCGCACATGTTTCCAATAGCAAACATTGCCACCACATTAAAACACAGACATGAAATAAATAAAGTATTTATCGAGCCATTTGTATCAGACGTCTGCTCTAACCGCTTACTTCGCTCACACCGCTCACTTCGCTCTCTGCGCTCGCCGCGTGCCACTGTAAAACACTGAAAGCCTTTATCTGAATCCGCGACCGCTCTAGCTTTGGTGCTGTGGCTATTAGGTGAGCGGGGTTTATAAGCGGTTTTATTAGTTGGAGGTGATAAATAGCATGTTTTATACGTTGGTATTTGTTAAAACAATGGTATCTACAAGTATAGTTTTTTTTAATTTTTTTTTTTTCTATATTCTTTGATCTTGAAAAGGACCCATTTTATCACAGTCTAATGTCCGATTCAAATAATTTACGGACCGTTCTTGATTAAAATTAAGACCCTTGTATCTTTACAAATAATGAAGCAAAGACCTCATATCTTTGCAGGGCGTGCATTGCATAAAGGCATATAAGCAGTGCCTACCTCGATAAATCACCAAGCCTGTCAATTACATTTTAGTATGTGTGCCCCACAATTAAGAAACTCACTTAATGATCATACCTAACAAAAAATAAAATCTTCATACAAACACGCGCGGCAGTAGGCAGTCGCCAGACAGCCTACTCGGCTCCCGTACTATTCGCACATTGTCATTGGTCTTTACTCGTTCAAGTTAAGGCCAGGTATTCCTGCAAAAGTAGGCATGTAGCGCTCTATGCTACGCGCGATATATTTCGCGTGGACACAGCGCGCCAGTGAACTCGCATGACCGCGCCCAGCGACACAGTATAGAAATATGCAGTTGGTTAAGTAATATGTTGCTGTTGAAACAGCTAAGTTCAAAAATCCTAACAACGAATACCTAGTGTTTGAAAATCAAATAAAACTATTTACAGAAGAAGCCAAAACTATAAAGACCAAGATTCTCAACCCTCCACAAAGAGACTGGATCAACAAGGACATTATCGCTGAAATCAACCAGAGGAACATACTGGCGACAGAACTAAAAAATAACCCTAGTAACGACTCAGTAAAAGCAGAATTCACGAAGAAAAGAGACTATGTAGCTAAATTAATATCAAGAACAAAAAATTCCTACTATTATAATGAATTTAACAAATGTATTAATAAACCTAAGAAAATGTGGGGCCTAATAAATACCTTAACAAGCAATAAAATAAAACAGAGCTGTGTTCCTCCAAAATTAGTAATAAACAACAATAACATTACGGAGCCAAATCATATTTGCCAAATATTTAACGAATACTTTGCTACAATTGGATCACTCCTAGCGAACGAAATACCTAGTTCATTCCATAACGATTATGACCGCGCTTTACCAAATCCTATAACCCAAAACGCTGAGAAGCTCTCCAGTTTCAGCCCATGTTCTGCTAATGAAATAGCAACCATTATAACTAAACTCGATCCAAATTGCAGCACTGGCCTAGACGGAATAAAAACCAAAGTAATTAAAACCGTTAAAAGTTTAATCGTAAACGATCTGAGCAAATGTCTGAATAAACTACTGGATGACGGGAACTTTCCTGACACACTAAAAATAGCAAAAGTAACACCAATCTATAAATCAGGCCTTACCACAGATCCAGGAAATTATCGACCTATCTCAGTGTTGCCTATACTGTCAAAAATATTAGAAAAAATTATTCACAACCGATTAGAAAAGTATCTTAATTCTATTAACTTCATCACCGATCGACAATATGGATTTAGACCCAGAAGTAACACTACTACAGCCACTATTGATCTCATCACTAAAGTTAAGCAAAACATAGACAGAAAAAACATAGCCCTGGGCATTTTTATTGATTTAAAAAAGGCTTTTGATACGGTTAGCCACAAACTACTCCTAAAAAAACTGGAATCAATAAAGATCACGGGAAAAGCTATAAAAATGCTCGAGTCTTACTTAAAAAATCGTTCGCAAGTGGTCAAACTTGGTAATCACCAAAGTGATGCAGTACCTATTACATGTGGCGTTCCACAGGGATCTATCCTGGGTCCCTTACTCTTTCTAATATATATAAATAGTATAAACGAAATTAAACTACATGGTCACCTTACCTTATACGCCGACGACACTTGTTTATTTTACTTCGGATCTTCCATCCATCACATTATCTCACAAGCACAAGAAGATTTAAATACCCTATTCGCATGGTTTCAGTTCAATCTTCTAACAATAAATATTTCTAAAACATGTTATATAATATTTAAGGCTAAAAATAAATCAATTCCCCCATATGACCCTCTAACAATAAATGATATCCAACTACAGCAAAAACCATGTGAAAAATACCTCGGTCTAAGAATGGACAGCTCACTAACGTGGAATGCTCATATTGATCATATAAAAAGTAAACTCTCGACACTCTCCGGGTCACTACGTAACATTGTTCGTTGTATTCCGCCACAATTGCGGTATACTATTTACAACTCCCTAGTAAAGCCACATCTACTTAATTTAATCGAAATTTGGGGCAGTGCTGCTAAAACAAAATTATCAGAACTCCAAATTACCCAAAATAAAATCATAAAAATAATATTCAACTACCCATATCTAACATCTACCAGCAAAATTTATCAAGACACAAAAATAATGAACATAAAACAAATTTATATTTACAACACATGCATTTTCATCAGAAATATTCTCAACAAAAGCGTTCACTCAAACATAACACTCACTCGATATAAACAAGTTAGTCAACGCAGTACACGGCGAGCAAGCTTGCTAGTTTTACCAAAAACAAGAACAAACTATGGCAAAAAAATGCTAACTTTTGAAGGAGCACAGCTTTATAATAAATTACCGTCCTATATAAGAAATGTACACTCTTACAATGCATTCAAAACTAAACTTAGCCAGCACATAATTGCGGATCGATCACTTCTGGAGAAATGAATGCATTGGATGGGTACTATTAAATTGCAATACTGATGACGAACATATTATAATCCTTATTTTTAGTAGTGTTCTCAAGTAAGTGACTTATGTCTTTATTGGGAATAAAGTTTCTTTAAACCGAAACCGATATTACTAGACTTTTAAGAAATATTTTTTTTATGATATTTTTTTTTACCTACTCGCAGTAGCGATAAATTAGAGCTTCGTTAATAAATGAAATAATTGTCTATAAAATAGTCTTTATTGGGCAGTTGGAGTAATTAATTAAAAATAAGCAGCCAGTACACTATAAGTAGGTTTAGAACTGAAAACATAAAATGTTGATTTGTTTGTGTTTTTGTATAAATTGTATTAAATTTATTAATGTATATTTTTTTCAAAATAATTGTTTTTGTGGAAAGTATTTCAATTTGAAAGTATTTCATACGCTACTTTACGGTTATTTACTTTAAAGATAGATTGGCACAAAAAGAACCTAAGGTGTCAAATAAAACAAATTTATAAATAAAATTTAGAATATTTTCATATAGGTACATTAAACAAACATGTCATAATTCTTTCATATAGGTTCATTAATCATCTCAAAATTCATCAAAATTTATTTCTCTTGAGCTGGTTCCGGGTTGCAATTCTGATTGCGCAGGTGATGGCATAGCTGAAGAGTCCACAAAATTCAAATTTTCCTTGTCATCTTGTAATGACAACGTTCGGATTGGCATTCCACGTGCGTGTCTACTGTCCACAATTTCCGGAATTAAACATTTCATGAAAAATTTGACCAGTTTTGACTCCATTTGCGTCTTCCAGAAATTATAGTCCCTTTCGATGCGTTCTGTAAGCAAGGGTTCATTTTCTCCAGCCCAGATGCCGAGCAGACAGAATCGTCTTTCAGTGACGTGAAGCTGCCCTTGTATTTGATAATACCAGTTCGATTTTTTATTTATTATGCTGGTGCAAGTATTTTTGTCGTATTTTAAAATTTGTATCTTGTTTTGCTGTATTGCATTTGTTAGACCTTTTTTTACTGCAGTTAAAGGGCACTTTATTTCTACCAACATATCATCGCCTACTAATCCGTCAGGAGTGGCGCCAATAAAGGGATAAGTCCTATCAATAAACAAACCGCAAGGCATAATATTTATATTTTCTTGTTTTTCAAGCTGTTGAAGTGCTTGCCTTTCGTGCTCTATTCCGTGTGCAACAGCAGCTACACATGTCAAATTTTTTTGGTATAATATGTTTTTTACCAAAGGAGCAGTATTTATACTAACTTTTCTTTTACAAATTTGCCCAAAATTTGATGCGGTGATTAGGTTTTTTCGTATTTCTAACCACTCACTGCTATCTCGTTGCAAAACTGTAGCTCTCTCGATAGCATGCCTATCAGAAGTAAGTATTTTTAAATTATTTAAGAACTCTTCTTCAGCTTTCTTTAAATCATGTGGAGACATATCTGGTGCTGTGCTCGCTGGACCATAGTCATGTTGCTTCTGATTGGCTTCTTTAAATTTTCGTACTTTTTTTATGGGATGCTCTAAGTTTAGCTTTCGTTTTTGTGCTCTCCTTCTTTCGATTATTTTAACCCTGCCTCTAGGACTTTTATTTAAAAAAGCTTTTTGAACTGCAGAAAGTCCGGATTGGCAGTTAAACGAAAGAACAGCTGCTGAGCACCTCCCTTGGTAACCTCCTTTTAGTGAAAAATTGATTCGTTTCCCACCAATGAATTTCGCGATGACACTATTAAAACACTCAACAGTGTTTGTGTCAATGTCTTCGATTAAGCTGCGTGATTTTGCAGCAACGTTTGAAACAATCGCGTTTATTCGGAAAATGAATGTGGAATTCTGGATTTTTTTGAGCTCTTCGTTGTCATTTTTATCTTTAGTGCAATAATATTCTTGGCACATTCTATGGTCGCCGAAAGCATGCGCCACACAGTTAATAATATCTTTATGAAGATTTGATATTGCTACATTGCGAGGACTTTCAGAGACATTGTGATGTCTTATACATTGTACAATCGATTTCCGCATAGTTAAAACTTTGACATTAGTGAGCATTTTACGGTGCACTAGAATATATTTTGTGTCTGTAATCAGATTACGTAGTTTTTTACAAAAGTTTCTAAGTATGTGGTTCCGACATTCAATTTTTTCGACGGTCACATTTTCGGTCTCATATGGTCTGGCTTTGAGGACTGCAGCATAAGTAGAAGCATCTCCATCTCCTATCATTCGCTCATATATGATGCCATACATTATGATGGACGATTTGAAACCTTCTACAATTATTTCCGTCTCCATGGAGCTTGAAGAACCTTCATAATTTTTAAAACATTTGTGTTGCTTTGGTGACATTTTTTTGTGCTCAGCTCGAGCGCATACCAAGCAATATTTATTTTTTATTCCAATATAAAGAACTTGTCCTGTTCTCCTGCCGATTATGGCTGCTGTGCCTGATGATGCTTTATAATTGGTGCCATAAGATCTAGCACACCATGAGCCGTCAACGCAAACATCAATCACAGGGTAGCCGTTCTTAATTCGACCTTCTGCGATAGCGATCTCTTTCTCCTTTTGAGCTGCAGCTTCCATGGTAGCACTTGCCGTCGTATTCCATTTTTCAAATACTTCTTCCTCTAATTTCGAATAGTATTTTGGACTGAATACTGGTATATTCATAGCTGAGCATAGTTCCTCAAATTGGGAAAAGCCGATACCGGAAGCGACAATTCCAGTAGTGGCGGCTATATTTATATTCACTTGTTCTTTGTCGCTTTGGTCTTCCGAGTTAATCAAGCAAACTTGTTTGCACATATTGCATTCAAAACGAAATACCGATAAAAGTCCTCGTCGTTTTTCACTAATTAAACGGAAGTTACCTAATGTGCAGTTAAATAAACCGTTATGACGAGCTTTTTCTTGTAACTCCCGTAAAACATAATTTATATCAATAATTCGCCGTCCCGAAATAGGTTGGAATTCATCTTCTCTGAGTTCATTCTCTACGATGAGGTCTTCTGTGTCTTCGGTATCTCTGAAAAAGAGAACACATAGTAAGTCTTACAAGTTTGTCTTACACATCCGAGTAAAAGCATTGTATGTAAAATGTGGTAAAAACATAAAATGTGGAACTTACGTTAATGTTACAGTTTGTTGTGTATCAACAGGATCCAATCTAACAAACGAAGTTTTGGACACGTCAGCCGTGTTGCTACATGATGCATTATCCATGTGCCTGAAAACGAACCACATTATGAAATATCTCTTTTGGTTCTTTTGGTTCCGGTTTTCCTTATGAGGTACGGAACCCTAAAAAAAGGAAATTCTACAATCCATTTATGACATACTAGTATGTCCTAAATAAAACCGTTTAAAAAGCACTAAGTAAATACCTATCTTGATCTATGGTAATAACATACCTATTTTCGTTTGAATCCTCAGGTATCAGGTTTGTTGCTGCGGCAGTGTCCATGTTAGTTTCTTGAGGCTGCCCCACTGACCTATAATATAAAGTAAATGGAGTACACCTATTTCACAGATGAAATTTATAGGTAGGTATAGTATTAGCATTTACTTTTCGTTTGCAAACGCCACGCTGAGATATCGTTATAGACAAAATAATATTTTGTCTATAGATTCTATAGAAATCTTAGCGTTCTCTAGTAGTACCTACTGATATTTTTATACTGTGGCTCGCCACTCACCAGGCAGAGGCATAGATACCAAACGAAAAGACAAAATATGAATTATCAAAAATCGTAGCGATCTTCGGTACTAATAATCTTATACTATGATACGATGATCGTAAGTTTTAGACGTATCTTTATAAATTACCAATCAGAGACTGAAGTAAAATAAAATTTAATTTTGAGACCAAATTACATTACAAAACAAATAAAACATTTAGGTAGGTACTTACTTCTTCACATATCTTTGGAGTGC
This sequence comes from Apamea monoglypha, assembly GCA_911387795.2. NCBI lineage: Eukaryota > Metazoa > Arthropoda > Insecta > Lepidoptera > Noctuidae > Apamea > Apamea monoglypha. Next base: position 17,230,031 of record OU426924.1, read on the forward strand.
ATTCTTTTTATTTGTGTCTTTTATTGCTTTACGCGACTTTCTTCGCTTTCGTTGTTTATTGCCCATTATAACTAACAAACAACAAACTCAAAACTAGATGTTATGGTGCGCGAAGTAGTCGCGGAAAAACTTGCCACAGGTCCGTCGTCCGTAAGCGCCAGCGCGCGACTGAACAGGCCTGTCCGAGTCGCCGCGAGCGCTTTTAATACATATTTAAACATAGTAAATAAGAAAATCATTTTATCAAGTCAAACTCTGCGAATTTGTCTATAACTAATTAGTTTCTTTAATTTAGTACAAAAATTAAATGTAAAATATCAGTAATATAGTCATAGTATTGAAAAAACGTTCTAAAAAGGGGTAACTTTGTGATTTTTTTCTATCGAGTGAAGTTCATCAGGTCATGCAACTGAATGCGATTTTGACTAGACAAGATCCTCATCTAATACATATATTTTTTTTGAAATTTAAAAGACTATAATCTTTGCCTCAGATTGTTTTAAAAAACTTAAATTCGGGGCCACCTAGCCTTAATACGACGAAATTAAATTCCTGCCTATCTATTCTGAAAACCAATGCACGCCACAGCAGCAGTACTACTATGCAAAGATAATCTTTGCATAGTAGTACTTTGATCGCAAGTAAAATGAACTTAACATATGTATTTATATGCCCAGTTTGGCAATAAAATAGCTACCGTTGGTAAGCAAAAAGATTCGTTTTTATTTGGATTGGCAGTATCGGTAATTTATATTTATACAAATAACATGATATCCATACAAAAGAATGAGAAAAAAAGTGTGTCTCAAAACATTGTAAAAAAATATAAAATTTATCTTAATCCCCTCTCATCCCGTTTCTCCTCTCATATTCTATTTCCATTTCCAATTCGCTTCCTGCTTAGCCCCTCCACCAACTATCGAGGCTCAGCCGTTCGGAACTGTTGCTCCAGGCTGCAGTCTTCAACAGTTCAGCCAGATTGTATGGCACCAATACTTCAATCGATTTCTTTGCCAGACCGCCAGTTCGTCTGGCAAAGCCGCCGATATGTTTTGCCAATTTGTGGCGACTTTGAGGGTATTCAGGGATTTGAGAACGAATTTGTTGAAGGGCAGACAGAGATTTTATTCAGGTGTGAAAATGGCTGCGCTTGTCTGTGGCGCGGCTATGTGGTTTATGCAGTTGGGATGTTCGTCTGTGGGGAGATATTAAATAACTACATGAGTAGTCAAAGCAGTATAAGTACTTTAGGGTTCATGGAAAGTTCAAAAAGGGTTTATGACCAGCTCCCAATATGTTTCCTGAAGAAACTTCGGGAGAGGATATGCATAAAATGCAAAAATGACACTTTTACATATGATGAAATACGTTTTATACTTGTTTGATTAAGGGCTAATTTTTCCATACCCAGATAACTTTTATCTAAAGAATAAATCTGACAGTTTGACACATGCTCTATACAAAAGCCATCAAACCGCAATATTTATTCCTCAGATAAAAATTATCCTAAGAAATCAGCCCAAAAAGTATTAATTTAATTTAGTTTTTTCGTTTTTAACAAAGAAAAATTATATTTTATCTTCGGAATAAAATTGACGTCTGACAGTAGTTGTGCGGAAAACCTGTCAAAATTTATTCGCAGGATAAGAATTATACTAGGTAGATGCCCTTAGTAGATAAGTCTAATCGCTGGCTGACTTGAACAAACTATACTTCGATTTATATCCAAATATCACTTGTAACACAAAACACCAAAAATCCAGAACCGCACCTTCAATATACCGTTTTCCATTTCTTAATATAAATCCAATGTTTCTACACATGGACACCGGAGGCGAAGACAGTAAAATTGCGAATCATCGAATTAGGGAAGGGCCAAACGATAAGCTTGCTCGTAAATTCGGCGTTCGGCATTCGGCTTTCGGCCTCCGGGTTCATCGCTCGCACATTGTTTTAGAAATGTCAGCTTTTAAATGAAGCTTTGTTATTAAAAAAACAATAGATAGAGTAGGTAAATGGTTTTTGTGTAAAAGTCACTTTGGGACATGGCTACTTAAGTACCTATTTATCACCCTTTGGGAGGTACTTTTTAAAACATTTATGAATAGTAGGTAGTCACCATAATAATGTGCCACACTGTTCATTTTTGTTCCTTACAAAAACCAGTGTATTTTAGAAAGTTCTACCGGGATATCTATGAGTTCTCCAAACCAACATCAACGAAAATATTATTATTATTTTACTTAAAAAAATAAACAGATGACACTTAATTGAAGCGTGCCAATAGCCAAGTACAAAATAAAATATCAATGACGCACATGCATCCGTCCATTATGGATGTTATAAAAGTTAGAAATTAGTAATGAGCGCTTTTGTAAAAATAAACTAGACATTACGATATTATCACCCAATTCCCTACTCACCCACAATCCCATAAGCCGTCATAACACAATCAGTACCAAAACATGCATGGGCAAGCAAATATTATGATACAAGCCCCATCATGGCGGCTGCCGATGACGTATGCAGAAAACCTATTGTTTTGCGCCCGACACCGCCTGTCAAATTAGTGTCCACAACAAATTATGGGGTGAGTGTGAAGCAGATTTGTGAATGTTTGAGGGTAGTTATAAACAGTGGCTTAGTGATGTTGTGATTTTAATTGGAGTATTCATCTCGTTAAAGTGTTGGGTCAAGGAAAGAATATTGTCGCTGTGTTCATTAGAAAAATGATTGAACAACTAAAGCCGTAGAAAACCTACCGAATAAAACAGCCTATATATTTTGTAGGTTGTACTAAGCTAGAGACCACAAAATTACAATAAATAAAATTGCGTATAACTAATGACGTTCCCAGTCTGCATGTAAAAATTCAATCAAATATGTTCAATTGTTGTCACTATACTAGTCAAAGATACTCAGCTGCATCCGGTTAGACTGGAAGCCGACCCCAACATAGTTGGGAAAAGGCTAGGCAGATGATGAAGATGATCTAGTCAAAGATTGCAAAACCCATAGTCGGCACATCACTACAATTTCGTTTGTTTAAAAAAATAATTTTGTTATTTCGGTGTTAGGATTAACTCGATAGTTTCAAAATACTCCTATGCGTTAGGATTGCCAGTATTTTCATTTGTTGTGGTCTTCTACGTTGTTTAAGTCTTTAAAGTATAGCGCGGTTGAAGTCAATAGGCTCGCCCCCTATTACATTGCTAGTGAAATGTGGGGTCTATAGGTATACCTCTGCTTAACCCTTCAGGGAAAACAAGCGAAATGTTATATTATACAAGTATAAAAGGTACAGTCAGAGCTATCTTCAAAGGAACTTGCAGAGACATAAAAGTTAGGTGACACGAGAAATAGCAACACAGGTTTTAAGACTCATAAAACTAAACGTCAGAGTGAAAACTATTAACCTCAACCACTTTCCAAGATTTAAAATAACAAAAAAGTGTCAAAAAGTGCAGCAAATTTATATAAAAAGTGCAGCAGTTTTTATATAAAAAGTGCTATATTTAGTGACAAGGGTACTTCCCGGCGTCTGGTCGACGTTCAAGATGTCTCGACAGAATTACGACTCGACGCTTTTACTCCTAGTAGTTGCAAGTTGTAGCGAATTTTTAAGTTTCCGTCATAAATTAATTTTGTATAGAAAGTCGTGTTGGAGATTGTTCTAGAATATTTATTGGAGTCATATGATTATATAAAAGTGGGCGAAGTTTTTATTTGTATCTATTGTTTCTGGTCGGGAATGATCGACCATCATTACTACCATTACTACTTTACTGCAAAAAATGATAGGATCATATTAGCTGAACGCACTATCGAAGATGAGTCTCACACTCTCTGGCAAATCGATAACCATTGGGATATTATACTTATCTGGAATTCTTTTAGACTCCGGACTCAGGTAGACCGAAGCAAGGAAAACCTGCTTAGGTGGAGATTCACAGATGACTCCGCCCTGAAGTGTAAATGTGGTGCTATGCCACAAACAATGGGGCACTTAATATCGTGTCTAGCGTTTCCTATTGCTTGCACGTTATAGGAACTGATGGACGCTACTGAAGGTGCAACTCACTCTATTCAGATTGCCATCGACACGCTTAGACGAATATTAACTAAAATCGAATGATAATCATTTGAGTATACTAGATTATCATCAAGAAGCATTGCTTAAAGATTTCCAGGGCACACAGCAACCTCAATAGGTTTAATAAATATAAAGGCTTTCTTGGATACAATAATTAAATATCGAGAAAAACAAAACTAAAAACATAATGTAAGCAGAATTGTTCTAAATGCTCCAGTATTTAAACTCAGCGGCGAAGGTCATAAATAACCAGCAACGAGTGTTGAGAGCCGAAGCGAAAATTCTTTACTCCCTTCTCCTTCACCCCCATACATTTTAACCCCTATCTCTTTCCCACCAGGGTGCTTACCGGTAGACGGGCGAAAAAATTGTCTTTATGGTTATTGGATGCTAAGAAATTTCTTATGGGACGACATTTTTTACGTAAAGCCACTGTTGCGGAGACAATGATGATAGTTGATGTTCTTGTATAAGTTAATGGTAAATAGAACGATCGATAAACTGTTAAATAAATATCATGACATTTTTCGCTTATTTGGATGGTTTCTTATGGTGTTTCTGCTGTACAGCGGTACAAGGATCTTTTAGAGCGTAGTAAAAATGGGAACTAATGCCGACACTTTCTTTTGTTGTTTTTTTCAATACAATTTCTGTGACAATTATATGAATGCTTAACAACAACGCCCCCCTGTAAATGTTATCCAGGCCCCAAAACATCCTTTTAGCTATCTACTACTGGCTGTTGATATGCCACTACATGAAGGTTTTGACACAGACTGTCACACAGTGATAAAAACGACAATTTACAAAGCCGATCTTTTTCTATAACTCCGCATGCCTTATCAACCCTAACTAAATACTAACCCAAAATAGGAACGAAAATCCAAAAACCGATGTAAACGAAGAACCCAATTATGTTTTCATTACCAGGATCCCAAAAGACAAAGAAGTAGTCTACTGTGCCAAGAATTCCTCTTGCACTGGTAAAATTGCCAGCCAGGTATTTGCCAAAGTCACTGGCTGGTTATCCTACCATCTGTCGTTCAGATGCCATTATAACAATTTCAAAACTAAATGCATTAGTGTCGGATGAAATTAAACCACCACAGTGGTGAAATTAATTGCAAGTGTAATTGCTGCTGCAGAAGTTTGATTAGTTGCATCAAATCTATACAAACTAGGTAAACATTTTATGTTTTATCTCCTTAACAATGTCCTTTATGTAGATAGGAATATAATATGTATGTATGTAGTTATGCCCACAATGACATGACAGTTAATAAATAAACCATTAAAATAGTATTTATTCAGAATCCAAATGAAATGTATTTGTGAGTGTACGAGTGTATGTGTGTATGTGCGTGAACTTATATATACCTAGTATTAACAAAACTAAAACGAATAACAAACTAAAATATGTTAACGTAGCCATGCTGCCAGTCTGTTGGGTACATTACCAGTCGACAGCGATGCGGAGGAATTTTTTGACACCGCTCTAAGTGATAAAGATAACGTACTAGATAGAATAGAGACAAAGACAGAATGTAACTTGGAATGAGCTCAGATTTCCGATAAAGGGTAGTAGGTCACTTTATGAAAAAGCAGTTGATAAGAAAAATAATAAAGTAAAGTAACATTTGAATCAAATTCTTTCTTCCAATTTCAATAGCAATACAAATAAAACGCAACAAAAAAATCTGTTGACTCTTGGCAATATTAAACTCAAATATAAAGCGTCCAGAGTACTTGTAATAGGAATTGGACATTAATGCAATAACACGAAGGCTAACAAAGGGAATGGCTATTGTGATGTTAACAGCACTTGGAAACACTTGATATGATAATATAGAAGTGGGAACCCCACGCGGTGTGGTGTTTGTTGTGCCGGTCATTTGGAATAAAAAAGGAAAGCTCGTAAAAGTAATCGTCATAGCCATAGACATAAGGAAGTTTCTATAGTCATATCTAAATAAAACGGGAATTAAAAACAAAAGAAAATTTAACATAATGTTTTACAATAATAAGTTCAACATAAGAGTTCACAAGAATAGGTAGGAATAGGTAAGGTATACGTGTGATATACACGATGACACACATATTTGTAGATAGTCAAAATAAAATTGAAATAGAACACATAAAACTTGGTACGTCATTAAATATTAAAGAAGACCCATTTACATAAACATGCCATTCAAACCCTATTACCTCTTTCAAAAAAAAAGTAACAAGTTAATCCCTTCCTGATTACCGTTAAATATTTAAAAACCTTGTCCCTAAAGGGTTCGACCCAACAGAATAATCATAGGAAATCTGCACGCAGCGAAAATTTGAACTCAGATGCGGAGTCACGTACCGCCTGCAATGGCGGCAAATTTTTGCAAATACCTGCAAAATCCGTGATAATGCTTTGAAAGTCAGCTTAACTTTGTTTGTTTGGGGCTGCACTGGGACTCAACTTCCAACCTTAATCTGGGATAATTAGTTATAATTTTGAACCCTTATTAAATTAACCTTTAGCAACTTGGAGGAAAATATGAAGGTTTTGAAAGTCCTGAGTTGGCTTTAGTTAAAGAGGTGGGAAATGAAGGTAAGGTAAGACTAATAATAATCATTTTGATGATATCTCGGTCTACCATATTGGAATATGCACATGGGTGCAGAGGAACTGAGATAATATTTACCAAAACGAACAAATACATATAGTTGGACTTATACAAGAGCAAACAGGAGTTCACCCTGAGAGCTTTGGTAGTCAGACTGGAATCCCTTTGCGTGAAACCACTGCACCTAATTGACATGAAACAGCCAGGTTTCCTTCATGTTACAACAAATTGGAGTACCCTAATGCAATAAATGATTTAGGTACAAGCATTCTCTTGTCTATGAAGGGACTATATTCATTCAGTTCGACCTAGATGGATCGCCCCTTGATTCGTTCTTTATGAAAAATATTTAGAGGTTAAGTGAATTTTAAAAGCTTTCTGTATGTACTTGTGTGTTCACATTATGTATGTAGATTGCGTTGTCACGTGTAACGATGATGATAAGATAGCAAGTGAACTTCGCGACCTAGTTACTGAATGTAGATATTAGGTGTGTGGTGTAAAAAATGGAAATTGGCGGACAACCGAAACCGAGGCGTAGCTATTGCAAGCAAGAAATGGATTAGAATGCATCTTAAAAGGAGACAAAATGAGGTAATAGTTATTTTAAATTTATCCTTAAAATCTAAACCCGGAGAAACTAACCCAGCGTCATTATAATTTGAGGGTTTTAAGCATTTCTATATTTCGAACTTGGATACCTACTCGGTTGTAGGTTTAGACATGAATTTGTGTAAGTATCGTATCTTAGTTGGAGTAATTTACTTAAGGCATTGACTGCCACCACGGTCACCGCTCACCGCCAACAATAGATTTTCTACTGTGTCTGTTGTCTGGCAGTCAACGAGTTAATTGCTATATATATAGCAGAAGACTTAAATCATATACAAAGGAAGACTAGCTTAATGCTAGTCTTCCATTGGACCATATCATATCACAGGTTCAAGTCTGCGTAACTTCAGCTTGTGACTTGTCCCCTACAACTAATGAATGAAGTCGATATGCGAAGGTAATGACGCGCTCAAAATATACAAAGTACGCAATGTTTGCTGATAGGCTCTAAGACTAAGCTTTCAGTATCAGGCATATATGCAATGTATGTACATGAGTTTCAGTTTGCGTTGTAAACATGTTATGCGACATTTTTCGAAGCCCAGAAAAAAAAGGAATGATGTGTAAAAGGGTGAATGACATATAAATTTAGGAGGTAAAGCAGATGCCGTTGCATAAATTTTAAGTAACATAATATTATTTGCTAGGAATGACTACAAGGATAGTCAAAAAAAAATCAGAAGACAATATTATTAATGATGATCTAGATCATCATCATCATCAGCCTACAGCAGTCCACTGCTGGACATAAGCCGCTCCTATTGCAAGCCATTCAACTCGATTTTCGGCAAACTCTCATCCAGCAGCTACCAGCCTTCCTGCGAATATCGTCGCTCCACCTGGCCTGAGGGCCCCACCTTACGTTTACCGATTCGCGGTCTCCACTCAAGAACATGGGTAGACGTGTTCTTGAGAGGAGACCGCGATCTAGGCCATGGATGGCTTAGTATGATCGTTGGGTCATCCCAAGCCATCCATGGCCTAGATCAAGAAGACACAAAGTGGTCTATGAAAATATGCTTGCTTTAGATAAAAGAAAGAAAATGTAGCACACTACCAGGTTACTGCTTTACATACAGATACGACGTAAACAAAATGTTGCAACTGACGCCTGAAAGTCTATTTAGGTATATTTGCAAAGCCAAAATAAACTCAAAAATTGACAGAAGCAAACTATTTCACTTTAATTCAGTAATAAGTAGCGGAGTTCTTTTGATGTTCAGGGACGAGGCGACCTCACAAAATACCCTATTTGGGTATCTCTTAGAAATGACGAGCCCGATCGTGGAATGAGATCTCTTTATGTGAACCACTGGCAATTGTGAACGAAATAAGTCGAGGGACTTTCGTAAATACGTGTATATATTTGGCTGTCGCAAATTTAGGAATTCAAATAAGTTTTTCATATGTTCAAATTTCGTTAAAATGTTTTTGGTGCAATGCGTGGGTTTCATAAGAAAATCTGCTGCTTATTTAAACTTGGTCTCTTTGCTATAATAATGACGTCTAGTCCGCGAAGTGCTTAGCTTCAGGCTTAGCTAGAACTTCAGAATTGTTTTTCTCGGTAGATATTCATATATATATTTACAGTGTCCGCCAAAAGTTAGTTGACATTTTACCATTTTAGGTATAACACACCACATTATGATTTAAAATTCTGGTGATCGAAATGTTTGATCTGCTATAATGTTGTTATTTACTAATTCAACTACCTTTGACTTATCATAAAAAAATAATTAAGTAATCTCTTAGGAGTACCTGATTACTTTTTTATTTTAAATTATAATGTGGCATCACAGCTGAAGTGGAAAAATGTCAACTAACTTTTGGAGGTCCAACCAACTAACGTTGGATATATTTGTGTGTTATAGCCAATAGTGTCATCACAATATGTCTTCTTTTCTTCTTTTCTTATAATTGTATATTGGCACCTTGTAGCTATTTCCCAACATTCATGTAATTAGTTATTATTCAATCGTGTTTTTGTATATTGTGCTACATCTTTTGTGTGCACCAAATAAACGATATACGAGTCCAAATCGTCACGTCAGCATTTCTTAGGCTTAGCAAATCTCATCTTTATTTTAATGTAACTGTGTAAGTAGTTGATTTGAGAGTGACTTGCACTATTGAAAAAGTTATAAAAATGTTGGAAGTTGTAGCGTAAACTGAACTTTATTGTGTAGGAATTAAAAGTTATTATTCCATAAACTCAAATTTGTTTACATTTTGGCGGCTAAATCGCGAACGCAGATTAGATGAATATATTTCAAATAATGCAATTAGGTTGAGAAAACAAACGAAAATAAAAGACGATCGTTCTATTATTGAATTTGAATGACAGCCTGCATCTAAATAATTACTCCACGCCGCCATTACCAACAACCATAGTGCAATTACTGGTGGGCACAATAATCATGACTACCTATACAATATACTGTATATATTACTGGTATTGTATACATATACAACAAACTGTTTGTTATTATGTACAGCTTCTGTGGTTGACAGAGGCTTTGACTCCAATAGCCGGCCTTTGTGTCATTGTGATAACATTGTATTGTGATACCGTTGATAGTTTGTTGTTGTGTTTATTGATTGCCATGCTTGATTATTGAATGGGTTCGATGTTATTAAACCATCCCTTAGATTCAGATTAAATCAAGTAACATTTATTGTAGTTTATAAAGAGTATTCCATCTATGGGAGAGACGTATGTCAAGCAATAGACGTCTTTCGGTTAAAATGATGATGAATCCATCTATCTATGAATCGCAGGGACAAAATTAAGTATAGTTTTTCTTGGGATTTCAAAATAAGGGACAAAATTAAGTATAGTTTTTCTTGGGATTTCAAAATAAGGGACAAAATTAAGTATAGTTTTTCTTGGGATTTCAAAATAAGGGACAAAATTAAGTATAGTTTTACTTGGGATTTCTTCTAAGTTGCGTTACTATTCTTACCCTTTTTCATAATCAGATCTTACCTAGTTACCGAAATCGATAGGTTACGTTTCCTCAGTGTTTGTTTTAATGTCTCTACTTATCTTCTTATTACCTAATAGTCACGATTTTAGCCTGAGGTTTTTAATCTGTGCTTATAGCATTAACCATTAGGCTTTCATTGATTGTTGTACCGCTTACCATGGATTCAGTACATGATTCTGGACGCATAATTTTTAGGTTTTTTTCTGCATTTTTTTTTTTACTGTGAACTGTATAAAATCATTATTTCTATCTAATTCAATGAGATTTTTAATGAAAAAATAGTAAATTCACTTGTTTCACTTAAAACAGCCATGTAAATAAAACTCGAAAGGGCGGCGCGTGGTATCGCGGTAGGTAGCGCGCGCGCGCCCGCCATCCTCGGAGCGTTTTGATCGCGTTGTTTGCAATACATTGCGCACTCAAAAATGACATGTATATCATTTGGTAGTCACCGCTCTTCTATAGGAAACCGGTCCAGGTAGGTTTACCGTCTCAGCAATACGCCTCATATTTACCCTAATTCGTTATGTAAGTAAATGCCCACCAAACTTAAACATACCCAAGACTACAGCGCAATTAGGAATGTAACCAACGTGGAAAGCAAACAAGGGGTTGATGTTGGTTGTTGTAACCATTGGTGCGAACACACGCTAATTAATGATGTCGACTATAATCAATATGGATTTTGTTTGGTTATCGAGTTGTTTGTTGTATTTTAATTGACAACTTAATTTTGAGGTGTATTTTGAACGATTGCGGCTATATTTTTTTAACTTTAATGATTAATCGAGTTATCGGTAGGCTTAGTCATCAGCCTACAGTGTTCCCACTGCTGGGACACACTCTGTGAGAGGGAGTGGGCCGTAATCCACCACGCGGGCCCAGGGCGGGTTGGTAGATGTCAAATGTCTTCGATTTTTTAAGAATCGCTGGACCAATCTTTGATATGTTGGATTTGTTTCCGCCCCGAATAATAGAATAACTAGAAAAATATGGCAAAAAAATTGTCAGTTCGAAGTTCGCTGGGTAAGCTAGTTTGACATACTTTAATGTTGAATTTGATGTTTGAAATTATAACCACGTTTAAATATTGACGGTGGGTCTGAAAGAGAAGCTCCATTTGAAATTATATCGTATAAGTAAAATATTTGCGTTCTTACAAACAACGATACAAACCGAAACAACATCAAAACAGACAAAACCAGCAAAAATATTCTAAGTCACACTAAACAGAACAACTTTCCCAGCAGACATCACAAAAAGGCGGTCCCAGACATTGGTGTTAGCTTTCAGTTTGCTATAGTCCAAGTACAAAGAGTACAAGAAGTACAAGCACAAGACAGCACAAAGTTTCAGCACAGACTTCTTGTTTGAATGGAACTCGATCTGTGCACATTGTGCGACTGTAACGAGTGTCGTTATTTCTTTTACAAAGCTATAAAGTTGCTAGAATTTTAATATATGTAGTTATTCTAATGGTGGGTAAAGGTAATTTGGTGGAAGAGTTGAAAGGTCTATTTTCAGACAAAATAAACGACAAATTTTTATGGTACCTTTCTATATTTGCACTTTTTTTTTTAATAGTGTTGTAGCCTCTCCGAAAATGTTTATATCTATATTTGATATTGTTGTTGTTGTTGTTGTTGTTGTTGTTGTTGTTGTTGTTATTATGTAGATATGAGTATTCGACCGTAATTGTACCTTACCTTTAAGCCATTTGAAGAACTATATCATTAATTATATGAATTTAAATCTTAGGCCGACATATATTATTATAAGTTGTGTTAACTCGATCGACAATCCAAGCTTTGTTTGAATGCTTTAAGTGCAGAGTATTTATGGGATTGTAGACCTGGCCTAATAAACTCTCACATGTCTTAAGAAAATAAAAATGGCTATAATTTGTACTTTCGATAGCACAGTTATTCAAAGAAAGAAAACATTACATTGCCAGGTCAGGTCAGGTCAAAACAAATAAAGCCATTTAAAATAAATTATTATTCATTATTATATTCCGTTTCACATTAAAACGAACCAATTATAACAGCTTTGATAACTTCTAGGAAAGCGGTAATAAGGTTACAAATAATTCGTTGAACAATTTGCGAAAGGCTCTTGAAACCTGAAAGTCGAGCTTTTTGTAGAATAAAATTTTGATGTTAAGACCCATTTAGTAATTAGAGGTTGAGAATTGTAATTCCATCTATAAACTAAAGACCAAAGATACCCTTCTTGAAATTCAGAAGTATCGTAAGAATCTTTACCTACTAATATTATAAACAGGTAAAATTTGTGACTGTGTGTGTTACCTTCGGCACTACAGGTCTGATTCCGAATTCTTTCACTTACGGGAAGTCAAGTGTCATATGATATTTTATATTAAAACCGAATTTCACGCAGACGGAGTCACGGGCAAAAGCCAGTTGGTTAAAAGTTTGTCATTATGTCCCTATTGTGAGAAAAGGAGGGAAAACTTTGACACTAGTATTCGAATTCATATATTTTCATTTGTACATATGTCGGTGTATCTTAAAGTGATCGATGGACTGTGTGAAAGATAATATGGATAGAAAGGGAGTGACTGTCGAGATGACGACTAATAGTGAAGTACGGAAGAAAAGGAAAAGTTGCGCCGACCTGAAATAAATTAGGAGAATGATGATAAGGTACATCTTGAAGTAGATGAACTCATTAGTAACATCCATGTAGCAATAGGTCTAAGACCAGACAATGAATAACATAGTTGCTATCCAAAACAAATTTACACTACAATAAAATAAATCATAGCTGAACAGCACAACCCGCAACACTCGGGATATAGACATAAAAAACTTTCCTAATCACACTTACTGTTTCCTACTACGTAAAATGTTCCTTGTTATACACTATTCCTACATTTACCGCCGTAATAGTTCGTGGAAACAAGTTTAGTGGGTAGATTTTCTCGAAATTACATTTGATTTATGAGAAAACATCAATGTAGGAAACTTCTTGTATTGTAAGCCTAATCGATTTAGTTTTTGGGCCAACGATGTTTTTGGAAGAATTGGCCAAGTATTCGTAGGCCAATTGTTGTAATCCCATCAGATCTGATATGCAGTTCGTCCATCAATCTGGGAATAAGATATTTTCTTGGGATTGATATATTTGTTTTTGCTTAGCAGGGACGTTACGCCAACCAAAATAGAATGGCAAAGACGGCTAGTCACTTTTCCCAAAGAAAACTCATTGAAATAATTTCCGCCTTCATTCAAACTAAGCTCAAAGCAAACACCGTTTCAATTTCTTGTTCAGAAATCAATTCGACAAACCAATGACAGGCTTGATCGACTAAAGCTCAATCAACATCTAAAACACACAGAACCAGCAGGAAATATAATATAATTCACCATCACTGGTAGTGACAGCAAAGAAATAGATATAAATCTGAGTTTAAAAGACTCCGAACATTAAAAATAAATAGGGGGATACTGCGGCCAGACAACGATGTTTATTCAGCTTTTAGGAGTGTTTGTTTGTTCTCTGCTAGTGACAGTAAAGTAAAGATTCATATTTTTTATAGTGCTATGAAAATATTTACGGTGGAGTAAAATGTGGAAACTTTTTTGCTACTGCGACGTTTTAGCGGACTGTCTGAGCTTGTTGAGACCTTGATATAAATGATGTAGGTTTAAGGACTCTGTCACATGGGCCCTTTTTAAACTCGCGTTCAAAAGCACTTCAATAAAACAACTGGACACGATACATTTGTACGCAAAGCCAATTCTACGGTTCTTTCCTAACGCGCGTTGAGAAAACGGACGTGCTTCATCATCGTCATCTACATAGCCTTTTTCCAAATACATATGTTGGGGTTGGCTTCTAGTCTAACCACCAGTATTTTACGTATGAGGACAAAGTATCGGAACACATAATATTATGCGAAAAGTAGACCTTCGTTCTGATAAAACAAGAGAAGTCTCTCGCAAAGAACAATCAAATCTAATAAACAAACAAAACAATGGACGCAAATACGGATAGTGATAAAGCTAACAAATTGCGAATTATGCTAAGGCAGCAAAAAACAATTTTTAAATCCACCCCGGAATATCCGGCCTGGAAATGCGGCCTACATATCCGAGGCCCAATTTGCATGGAGATGGCGCCGAAGCGACGGCCTGGGGCTTCACACTGTCATAATCCGAAACTCGGCTAAACTGATTTAAATTTTCCCCATACAATGACTCTGTGCTTTGGTAGCTGCTCATACAAAGTTAGTGATGCGGCTCCCAAAGCTGTATTTGCTTTTATTGCAAGGGATTAAGGATGCGAATGAATGGTTTCTTGATTTTGCCATTTTAGTAAAGGGTTATTGTTTATTAAGAATTGCTCCTTGGAAACTTGGGACGTATAATGGCGTCGGAATTTAAAATGTAATAATATTTACAGTTTGTTGTTGTAAAAACTAAGTAGATAATGAATATAAAATCATCTAAATAAATCAATGTTTTATTTTATTTTAACAATATTGCGGTTAAAATGAAGAACGACTAGTTGAAATTGAAATCCTGAATTAACACTTTACCAAAAGCCTAATATTTAATGCAGGATTCAATATTCCACTAACGAATATTTGCGCAATGGATTTGATCAAAGCCTATTCAGTATAATGAATCAAAACTATACATTTAAAGAGAACATTTTCAATAATAATTAATATCACTCAAAGTTTACAATTTCAGTAAAATAAATTCGTATTATCCTCAACCCTTTTAGAACACTTTCACAATCTAACATCAACTTTTATGTCGGTGTTAAAGAAAAAGTGTAAATAAACTTCTCTCTTCGGAGTCTGTGAAATGGATCTCTTGGAGTCCGCTTTGCTCGCTCTTGCTTTAATGAAGAGATTCACAGCTTTTGAGTTTCCAGCTAAGTATGCAAATTCTTTATATTCCGAGTTACGACTTTGAGGACTTCTTTTGTATAAGATTATTTCGTTTATTTTAAGGGTCACTATGATTAATGTGACGTAATCTAAGGA
The DNA here is from genome assembly GCA_911387795.2 of Apamea monoglypha. NCBI lineage: Eukaryota > Metazoa > Arthropoda > Insecta > Lepidoptera > Noctuidae > Apamea > Apamea monoglypha. The sequence continues at coordinate 17,245,346 of OU426924.1, forward strand.
TGTAATGAAAAACCTGATCAGAGGGACAATTCTCGTAATTTTAAGAACGTTCACAGTCTGATCCCTACATTTTTGACAAGTTTTTGACATTGATTGTCGCTGAGATGAGATTATATATTTAGCTAAAATGTTATAGAGAATGATGAATGATGAATGATGTTATGAGAATGTTATGTTTTCGAAGACTCGATTTTTCCAATTATCCTACGACGCAATTATGTCATATATCCAATTCTTTATCTAACTGTGACGATGATGTTATGATTGTAGTCTCACAGAAAAGCGTGCGACAGCCATTGATATAACCAGTATAACCATTTTCCCCTCTCATAATCTTTATGGCTGCACCAAGAAAACTATTTCAGGTTCTCTTGTGTCCGCCATTTTATTTTAAAGTTGCAATAGCCAAGACAGGATCCTATTAGTTTCTGTCGGCAAGGTTTTGTCATCTGTCTGGAGGGATTGGTTGTTCACTAGATGGTATCTTGGGCTCTAGATTTCCTATTTTCTGCAAAATATTTGTTAAATAAATTGTCGTCAAAGACAAAGCGAGTCGCAAGGGCTTGGAGAAATCATGAATTATTATCTCAATTGTTTATTTTGTCGACCAACGCTTTAGTAGCATTACCTACGTCCCTAAATCTATGTAATATATTTACCAACTGCATCCTTTTTTAAACCATTCACATCAAGAATGCTAGTTTAATATCTAAAGTTATTCCGAAAATCCTTCGCGAAAGTTGAAGCAAATTCGGATTTCATATTCCACCACATTATTGCGGTAGTCAGACTCGAATACACTCGGCTGGGGTAGCGGATTTATATCATATATTTATTTCGCTCCGCCTGTAATGGCGCATTAATCTTGTGGTGCCTTTCGAACGGCATTTGACATTTCGCCTCTTCTCCTGGATTGAGATTTGTTGGTTATTTCGCCTGTTTGCTTATGTGTGTAGTGACCATTATAGATAGAGGGGTTTCGCCGTTCTTTTGTTTGAAATTTTTGGGATTTCAAAAGTGGAGCAGTATCAAATGGGGGCAATGGTGTAATCTTACATAATGGTTATGCACGTTGAATAGAAACTCTTTTATAAAAACCTCTTTTGTGATTTTGATCTGTGGTCGTTTTAAAATCGCCTTTTTGTGGACATACCTGAAACAAACGAAGTATAATATTTTAGTATGATCTAATACAAGTGGCAAGACTCATTCACAAACTTCCCTATGTTAAGAATTTGAGATAAGAATCTCAACCACATCAAAGGGCATTTCTAGTGCATTATCATACACCAACAGTTGAAGGTTACCATGCTATAACGCATCAACTTTACGAGTATAAACAGACAATATACCAAATATAACACACGCCATTCTCGCGTTACAATTCGAATTTATGAAAAGCTAGTGTGTGCTGGGGTATGAAATCAAAATCATTGGTTATAGTTTTTATGGGCTATGTAAACGATGGTAAACAAACGCTTGTGGTTAGTTTTATTTGTTTGGTTGATTGGAAAGTAATAATAGTTTAATGTATATCACTGTTTCAATTGGGATTTCTAGTTTTAGTGTATCTGTGTGTTCATGATTTGCTTGTAATGTAAATAATATGAACAAATACAGTTTAATGAGTTTTAGTTCGCATTGCGTTGAATTTGAATATAATGAATACATTCGATAAAATTTTATTTAATCATAAAATTAGTTAACTAGCAGTTTGGTGAAAAATAAAGAAGATTATTTATAATTATTTAACAGAACGACTTTAATTTAGTTTTTAATTCCATGTGTTAGACATGGTAATCCATTCTAAGACTCTATAAAACATTTATGTTTACTCTTCAATAGTACACATAACATAACATCATGCCTGTAATCCCTAAAGGGTTAGGCAGAGGTGTACCGGTACACACATTTCACCAGTTATGTTTAACTCTTCAAAAGTGCAAGCCCAGTAAGGCAAGAACTACCTATTAGACTTACATAGTTCTAATAACCCAAGCAAAGACCATCGACCAAAACTGATAAGGCAAAGGTTCAACTCGACAAATCAACCAATTACCGTCAATTACACAGTAATGTTAATTTTCCCTTTTTCAAACTTCATTAAGTCAAAGTTAATTTAAAAAGGTAATTCTTTTGACATGTAAATTGGACAGAAAGTGCTAATTGGTTAGCTGCCGACATCTGAATTGTCAGGCATTTAGTCAAACTCAGTTTGGGCGTAGCGTCAACGAATGTTCGCGCCCAGTCCGGTTCAAACCGGATTTCGCCGCCTATATCCACCTATATCCAGTTTCGTTAGTTCGCTTTGACACTTGATTTTGAAAAGGGAGCTGATTGACATGTGAATGCCCTTGTTGGGTAATGGATATTTGACTTTTATGTGATACACCAATGATGACGTGATTGGGGGATTGAAATATACAGTTGTAATTTTACTTTGGCTGCTGTTTTATCACGTAAGTGTTAAAGATATGAAAAACATAGTTATTTATTTATTTTTATAACAGCTTAAACTATCATTACAGGGTTTTCCTACCCTAATGCGACAGTTAAGAACTTAAACTAATAACTTACAATAACTAAATTAGAAAAATTAAAACTACAACATTATTAAATTATCATACCATAGTTGAGTTTAAAACTAATGACTACGAACAGGAAAATGCTGGGAAATACCTATGCCAGTTTTTGTTTAACATACATGAGGTAGGCGGAAACTAGAGAACACCACCTGCTAAGATCCTTACATACTCTTTATGCCTCGTTTACGTTCATATGTTTAACAATTTAAATGTAATACAAATTCCAAGAAACAGACTGTCAGTCAGACTTAAGCTACTGCTACTATATTCTTAACGTAGAAAAGAGAAAATAATAAACGTACACCATAGCTAAGCTTAAAACCCACATTCCAAATCAGATTCTACAAAAAAACAAAATCCCAAAGGAATCAAACTACTCAAAACAAAATCTAAAACCTCAAAGATGATTTACGAGGTAAAGGGCGAAGGAAAATAAGTGTTACATTTCAAACAATAGCCACTACGGACATATTTCATTTTGACGTTTAGGGCGTCAGCAGTGAGGAGTTTCAGAAGGTTGACTTCTTACATGAAAGGGGATATTAGACAGTAACAATAACTGTAGTATGATAGGTGAATGGAAATGCTGGGTTATTTCTAGAAAGAGATGAGGCTACAACTTTACTAGGCGTTATTAAAGGAAGCGATAGAGATAATGAAGGGATCATGGGCAATTTACGCAATGTAGTAATCACTGTAACTGCCATCTGTGTTGATTATGATGGTCTACATAATCAGCGGAAAGAAGACATGATTATAGATATTAGTTTCGGTCCGTGACTTCATCCGCGTGGACATTCAAATTGATTACACTCGTCAAGCCATGTCATTTGTCTGGATAAAAAATATCCTATGTTTAATCCTATCCTGTGTTAATTCAGGATACACTATCTGTGTGGTGTCAAATTTCATCCAAATCCATCAATCAAATCAAATCCGTTCTGCAGTTCTTGCGAGATGCAACATAACATACAAATTTTCACATTTATAATATTAGTAGGATAAACAGCAAATTCTGTATTCGTAACATTCAAATATTGTCACTGTACTCGTACAACCTCGATTTTCTGTTTCTTTCTGCTCTATATTAAACAAACAGTAGCTATTGGCTTAACGCATATCGAATGACTGCGAAGCCACTTAAAAGTGCCCGTAAAATATTTAATCTGTTAAGTTGGTCATAAATATTCCGGCATAAAATCGGAGAAGGGTCTAAGTTCGGCGTTTGTTTTTCTTTTCCTAATAGAAGATTGGAGTAGGATATCGAAGCCGTATTTTTTGGGAGTGCCAAGAGATGTTTTTGGATTTTATATTGAGAAAATAAACCGCCATTTTTTATATTATCTCTCACTAGGGTCAACGATAAGCCATAAGTAACCAAAGATCTCAGTGCCTAAGAAGTTATTGATGCTATTGGCTTTGAACGAAAATTATTCCCAATTTGGTAAATATGATCTTTAAGTTCATTTTAGCCTAACACCCTTATTCAAAAGCGTTGCTTAAAACTAAGTAGTGATAAGCGACTTTTTAACCATACATTTTTGACGTTTGAATGCCGTTTATCTCATCGCAATCATCGTTTATAAATAAACCCCTATATAACTTGTTAATAGCTGAAACAAACACAGCTGGCCCATTAAAACACTCAATATTTAAACATAACAATATCGGAACCAAATAAACTCTCCACTCAACCAAATGTATTCCTAAAATCAATAGTGTTTTATTTTCAGCTCGCTCAATATGAACAAATCAACCGTCATTTAGACTGATGTTCCTCGGTATTTAACTAAGCTTCGGATTACCACGTCAATTCAATCTATTACGCAAAACTGACCTCGATCTCTCAACCAAATTATATAGTGCGAACGAGACAGCGATAACTGTAGCTATTTAAGTTACGGAGAGTGACAGGGACGGTTACAGTTTTGTTCCCTTCATCGTTAACTGGATTCCAGTGTTCTGGGAAAACTATTTATGACGGAAAGTCCTAGTTTAGCGTCAAAGCAATTTGCATGTGTAATTTTCTGTTAACTGTCTAATTTATGTGTCGTTTTAATCCAAGTGGCGTTATTAGTTGGTGTCTGTTTGTGACAGCTGTGCGAATGATGTTGGATTGTTAGTTAAATATTTTTTCACTTAAGTCATGTTCTATTGTAGTCTTTACACTGATATTTACATCATGGTCATTGGTAAGGGGGCAAGGGGACAAGGGTAGGTAATGCCCACTCTAGAAACTTCTTTGCCCACCCCAAAAAAATCAACAGTATTGAAGTATTTACTGTATAATCGCTTTTTATTAGGGTTTCGCACCTCAAAAGGAAAAGACGGAACCCTCATAGGTCGTACATTTGGACCAAGATGTAAGGTTGGTAGAGTTGGGCTCTCATTAATTGACTGTGGTTAGATTAGCAGACCGGCTGCCCCTAGACAATCTCTAGCTACCCCAATGAGTAACATGATGTCACAATGGATGAGAGTGGCTGAATGGCTACGTTCTGAAAGTCTACAGGCTGAAAAAGATATATTGTCAAGTAATAAGTATAGCCGCAAATGAACATCATGTCAGACTAATTGGACAGAGCTCCGAGATATTGAGTCTAAGAAGCAACCTGTTGCCATCGATAAACAGGTGGATGCAGACAGGTTCCATGCAACTGCAGAAACTTTTTCAAACACTTCATGAAACATACTAACATAGTTCATCTTAACTCTTTACATGTTTCTATAGCATAATCAGTCTATAAAATTCCCACTGCTGGGACACAGGCCTCATCTCCTCGAGAGAGAGTGGGCTATAATCAACCACTCGGGCCCAGTACGGGTTGGTAACATCTATCAACCTATCTATCACATGTCTACGAATTTTTGGTTCTAGGACATGCTGGTTTCCTCACGATGTTTTGAAGACGGTGGTAAATTACACAAAGTAAAGCGCCTGCCTGGGTTCACATCACAAGCGATCTTGTAAGCCATGGCCGTTTCTATTGGGCCACCACTGTTGTATTTCTATAGCCTGGCCAAAAATTAAATAAAAAAACATTAACACAATTATTTTCTTTTCCACCAAAATTAGAGACAATAAAACAAAGCATTCTAATGTAAAAAACAAATGACTCCTGCTCCAAGACCTTTTGTCTCACGAATGGATGACATGGCTCGACAAAAATAATTGCCATCGTTAAATAGTATTAAATGAAGAGGATTTTATTGAGTAACTCCCTCTGAAGAGGGTCGTTTGTTTATGAGGTACAGAAGGAGAAATGTCTAGTTTTAAATGGAGTCGTTTTGCTAAGAAACACCCTTTTGGAGCTTTAAGAAGTTATACCTTGCATCTAAAATTAGTTGTAATAATTTGTGTTATGTTATACTGGTCATAGACTTGAATTAATCAGAGAGCTATTACGTCAGAGCATAATAATTGGAAAGACGTTCCTTATTGCACGTTATACTTTAATGAGAGCTATATCCTGTCCATTACGTTAACCGTTTTTTGACAGCTGTCTTAGAACGTACATATTCCAGATTACGTAAAAGTTAACCTTAAAATGTGTTATAAAATGAATATATAAACTGCCTTATTTGATTGAATTATCTTATTTATGGCTTCTTACAAACATTATAATACCGTACGTGTATCAATCAATGTATTGTGTATTGCCGCAATCACTAGTTCCATCTGTCAAAAAACGGTATGTAAACCGTAATGGACAGGGTATAGACCGAAAAAAGTGTAATATTTTGACCGTCACGGAACTTTTCAGTGTGCAAAAGAGACCTTTCGCTTTTAACTTCGTTCCAACCGGGTGTTCCATGACAGTTTTCGACTGTTTTTCTTTTATCAAGGTTTTTTAGCTCGATTATTTGAACCTGTCTAGGGTCATGCTTTGTTCACAAATTCTGTAAGTACGAAACATAGTTTATTACTAAGGGCTGATTATTCCAACGCCAGATAACTTTATCGGAGGAATAATTTTGAAATTTTGACAGTTCCTGCCATACAAAAACTGTCAGACGTCAATTTTATTCCTCGAATAAAAGTTATCTGGCGAAGGAAAAATCAGCCCTTAGTAATAAACTATGTTTGGTCCTTACAGAATTTATGAACAAAGCATGACCCTAGACAGGCAGCTTAATGTATAATCGATTTCTAATAATATCGCTTTAGATAAACACGTAGCCAAATACACAGCCATTATTAAAATGAGTAATTCAAACAAGTCTTAATCAAAGCACAAATTGATACCATTAACCCACCATAAAGGTGGTCGCACATGAACGGTAAACAATTTTTCAATAATCGTTGTCTAGACGGTGTAATGTGAGGGCGACGGTGGCGACACCTAACGGCTAAACAACTACCATTATCATTACGATAGAGCGTGATGGGTTTCATTAAGTTCGACGCGGAGCGAGAATTTCTCAATTTATACAGAAAATTAAAACGGACGGGTGGCCTAGGACTAATTGAATTTGATGAAAGTAGTGCTGGTGAGGTTGGAGGATGAACGGATTTTATTCTGGAGGTAATTAGAATAAGGAAAGGAAGTGCTAGAAAGGGGTAGATAGAAAATATATACGTAAGAATGAAATAACTACCTAACTAAGTTATATAGGTAGGTAGCCAAAGAATCAGCATTGCCATCCAACGTGGTAATGCTGCCAGCCTTTTGGGCACTTATACCATTGACAGTGATGCGGACGAATTTTTTGATGCCCAATGAGCTCCTGCCTTTTTCTATATTTTTTTTTTGTATTATATAGTTGTATATAATTGTATATATTGTATATTTTAGTGTACAGTTTATTCTAATTCTTAATAAATGGTAGGTACAAGAAAGCTTTGCCGTTAAATACATTTTGAGTATGTTTGTCTTTAAGATGTTACATGCTATGGAAGTGAGCTTTCAAAATTAAAGGAAAAATTAAATGTGATATTTGCGATTATCTTTTTAGGATTCCGTACCCAAAGGGTGTCAACGGGACTATTAATAAGCTGCCCGTCCGTCCGTCCCATCCGTTTATCCGTCTGTCTGTTGTATCTCATGAACAGTAATAGGTAGACAGTTGAAATTTTCACAGAGTGTGTATTTCTATTGCCGCTACATCTAAAATGAATAAGAATGAAATAAAGTTAAAAATTAAAGCGGATTTTCATACAAGAAACGTGCTTTTTGGCCTTGAGGTGTGGTATTGGCCCTTCGTGTGCGAGTCCCACTAGCACATGGTCGCTTTTTTTAGTGTTATAACATACCTATTTAACACAATGTAACTTCTCATTAAAACTAGTTAGTTTTCAACAATTCTCACTCTATTATAAATAATAATAGCACAAAGTAACGATGATGTATCGTCTCATAGATTTTCAACGCACCTATTATTTGGACAGCGTTATTGATATTGTCACGCGACCGTGGGAGGGGGGCTTAATGGCTTAAATTAAGAGCTATGGTTTGTTCGGTTAATCAACTTTTTAAAGTTTATTACAGTTTGTTCATTTTTGGACACGAGTCTCGTCCCATAGTAATAGGTTGTTCCTATAATGCTTTTTATTGAATTTTTAATTATTTGTAAATAACTATACCTAGTACCTAATGCCAATAATTATGTTATGATTTTGTCACTACATAACAGTCTTTAGTGAATGGATGGTGTAATCTATCTAACATAAGATCAAGATCAAGCTAACGATGAGAAAAATCACAATTATGAGCTGTTCGCTATATCTATATCTAATAATATTAAAAATAATCAATTAGTTCATTAACGTTAAGTAATACTAATCAAATCATAACTTTCATATTCCCTTTTTTAGAGAGCACTGGTGGCCCAGTGGTAATGGCCCCGACTTACGAGTTGTACGTCATGGGTTCGAACCCAGACAGGCGCTTTATTTTGTGCAATTTATTTCATCACCACTGCATCAAAAACGGTGAAAAAGATATCGTAATGAAGCCGGCATGTCCTAGCAGTTGAAGACATGTGCCATCTACCAACCCCCAATGGGCCCGTGTGGTGAATTATGGCCTACTCCCTCACAAAGAAATGAGGCCTGTATTCCAGCAGCGGGAACGTCACAGGCTGATTATGATAAGTCAAACTAAAAGCTATCGTGCAACTATAAAACGGAAAATCTCAACCCGCCCGGGCAAAAGAAGATAGCTACTTGTGTAGGAAAATAACTAACATTTTTTACAGGAAAATCAGAATGAAAATTTTAAAAGGTATGGTGTTCTAATAAACGTGATAATTAACATAGTATATCAGTCCCTGACAGTTATGGCTTCTAGGGGTTCCAAAAACCATTAACTTTTGACTCGTTATATCTACCATCTAAATTAGGTGGTACTAATGTTCTGGTAACACGACGTTTTTGGTGATTTTGTGATTATAACGGTGATTAGTGGATAGGTGATGGTATTCTGATACAAGTGCTCCTTGTTTTAGATGTTATCGAGTAAAATATTGCTTATCAATTGGGTCTTGCATTGAGAAAAAAGAATAGAATAGAATAGAATTGAATTCTCCAAAAAAAAAAAAAAGAAAAAAAAGTAAAAAAAAAGAAAAAAGTCAAAAAAGTTGTTTTATTTAATGAAAAATGCGAACAGACGATCTATTCTGTAAAATCTCACCGTGAAAACTTAGGTGAAATAAGCTGTCATTTCACCAGATCCATGAAATTGACACTATTGACAGCTCACTTCAAATAAGTTAGTAAACTTCACCTAAGTTTTTGGCTTATTAGACGATTCGCACGAATTTACTCGCCCGAAATGGGCGAATCGACACTTTGAAATAATAATAACTTCATTACATACAATTCAAAACGTGCCAATTGCTTACTACATATTGCCGGAGTTATCGATTCGCCCACAAATTAATTAACTTCGTGCGAGTCGCCTACAGAAAAAAAAAAGTGTCGATTCGCCCGTTTCGGACAGGTAAATTAGTGCGAATCGATTAATGAGCCAAAAACTTAGGTGAAGTTTACTAACTTATTTGAAGTGAGCTTTTTTCACTGTAAGGTTTTTACAGAATAGACCGGCTGTTTTATTAATAAAGTGACCTTTACATTATTATTACTTAAACTCACAAATCCCCATTGATGGGGATTCTCAATGGGGATTTGTGGAACCCATTCTCAACTGTTTTGTATTTAATTTTCATCATCTCATAATGCCGAGTATAAACTAGCGATATTTTTTTGTATCAATTTTATTTAACCCTCTCGTGCTCTTTTTAGTCAAAATGACATTTCCAATTAATTTTAAATTAAAGTTAGGCACCAATATACAAAATACGCAACGCGGAAATACCCAAACAACATCAAAAAAGAAAATTCTCGTTAACCCTTTACACGCGGCGTGACGGTATATGTCGACGGCACAAGTTTTCGACAGTTGCAAATTAAAATGGCGGCCGGCCGTGCGTGATCGCTCCAACCGAGCTCACCGCGTAATCTCTTGCGGCAACGTGACTCGAATGTCGCGTGACATTTTACCTTTGTCTTGCCCAAAAATTGTGAAAATGTTTGGTGTTTGCGCTACTTGCCAGCTGCTCTTAAAGGATTGGGTTTTGGAGCTGGCCATTGATGAATTCTGGGTCAGTGACAAACAATAATTTTGGAGTTTGGGCCTGTATTCTAGGATGATGACTAATTATGCAACTTCAGTTGAGTTCAGATTAGTTAGACGTCTCTGTCAGCCTTAAGCCCGTTTCTGCAGTGCATCAGGTATGTTTGCACAAGCACTCGTCGATGGCTTCCACGCCATCGTCAGACTGAAATCTGCCTCTTTGCTCTGCAGAGTGAAGGAAAGCTCCAACTACATCCTGAAAACCATAGCGGAGAGGTGTGTCTCCTCTATTAGGTGATATTGTTCGAACAGCAGCCTTGTCTCCAAATAGATAATAAGTTTGCTAACATTGGTATAAGTTATCTTTTTGTTTACTAACCCATATGGATGTTACTTATCCGAAATAAAGATTATTTTATTTTTATTAATTTAACGCCCAGAATCAATAATAATATCAATCAATAATATCTCCGACTATTTTCGTACATATTCGCCAAGTTCTTTAAGTTTCTCGTCTACCCAAACAATATCAGTATGATGTATAGCAGCTATTTATTTCTCTAACGTACAGTTCAAAGCTGCTTCGGTAACAATATCCAAAATTCAGCTCTAACTAAACTAGCCTTTAAAGTTAACCCTCCCGTGGCTACACCAAACATTGTCAATATTTACCAGACCGCTAGTTTGCCTGACTTCTATTAATGCCCGAAGGGATCCGGTAATGGTAACTAAGGTAATCCTAGGTCTGAGATCGTGAGCGCCCCGAGACAGACGGTCGGATAGACAGACAGCTTAGCCACAAATATAGACTTAGATTAAAAGGTTTAAAGCGAAAGGTGGAAATGTAGAATTACAAGATGCCTGGTGGAAATAATGATTGCGAAATTTAGTGTCTCCTGGGATCTGCAATATTCAGCTTTATTTGTTGTTTTATTACTTACAAGTAGTAAAGGAGGTTTATTTATCTAACAGCAAATTCAAATTAGTAGACTGTCTTAGTTCAGTAATAAAATCTTAATAGATGCAGCAATAAAACTTTATTGAAATGCGATGGCAGTACATGGTGTATATTCTTGACTAGAATGAATACTTGCATATTAAGGAATCTTTCATGTTTTTCCAACATAACTCGATATAAATATGGTCGAAAATTGGTATTAAATATCAGCATGAAATCGATTCCACCAAAGCGTAACTCCAAAAGCTTACGAGCAGCCAATAAACCCTAAAATTAGCTTAACACTAAACGAACACTTAAAACCAAATAAAACTGGTTTAAACCGCAATAATCTGGCCAAACAATCAATTTTCCGGCTCAGTTCATCTTAGTGTACGAACACTGCAAACAATAGGAGCAGCCTTAAACCGGCGCAAAAGTGTTATTTACTCGGTGGAATCACGGCACTTGGTCGCTGCGACTAGAATACCAAGTGGTATACGGTTACAGGGGGGTTAACTGAAAGTGAGGGAAAATACCCGATATTATTGTTTTTTGATTGTGGAGTTGTTTTTTTTTTTGTGTTTTAAGGTGTTGTGTTACGGTCAATGTTTGTGTTGTTATCGGATTTTGGGATGTTTGTCGGGGAATGTGAGGAAAAACGAGACGCTATTTTTCTTCTTAAACCTTCTTTCTCTTCCTTAATCTATTGCTTTTGTCATCTACCAATTCAAACAGCTGATGCATTCACAATACTTTAGACTGTTCCTATTTGCTTACACAGTCTTCTTTTAATATCAATTTCTTTCGCAATAAATACAATGAAGGTTTTCAAAACATTTAAAATAACATTATTTCCTTAATCGCCTTATCCATTATTCCCACATAACACCGAACGCTTCCATCAACAATTACACGAACAAAGCTAATCCCTTTAGCAGCGCATTTTTATAAAAAAACAAAAGAATATGACGAACGTCCGACATTTTTCTCTTTTACATCTGACGTTGTAACAGAATCACAAAAGTTGCGCGGCGCGGACAAAACGTCGCACACGACAATGCACTCACACTGCATGGTCTGTCAAACACAATTAGCGCTAAATTCGCTTAACGACGACGCGTCGCAGTTGCAGGGTTGGGGCCAATTTGCAGAGTACGCTTGTTAGGCGCTCTGTGAAGTCGCGACGTTGTTGGATTTTCAGTTGAAAGTAGTGGAAACTATTCGTTGGAGACTGGAATATTAGTGAGAATGATATTCTAGTTATGGCTGAAAAGTATTTAAATTATTTTTAATATCCGGACTTAATAATGTCTCCAGGCTAGCATTGAATAGTTTTAACCCGTCTGTGCGCCATGCAAGTAAGGAATAACGGCCGGTTTATTCTGTAGAAAACGAACCGTGAAAACTTAGATGAAGTGAGTTCGAAGTGAGCTGTCAATAGTGTCATCAGGTGGAAAAACTCACTTCATCTAAGTTTTCACGATGAGATTTTATAAAACAGATGGTCAATTCTTATAACACATCTCTCTGAACTTACAGCTCAGCCTAGCTAGATCCAAAACATACAAAAGCAAACAGTTCTCCCATTTACATCAGACAAGAAAGGTTCGCATTACATTTTTAACAGAATTTCCTGTAGGTATCAAGTATACACTTAACACTAAACACTAAACTTCAGCGTAAGTTTCGTACGTCTAGCTGTTGCAGGCAATTTGCAAAGTGCGCCAGTTACGACGTGTGATATGACTTGGGAGTGAAGTAAGACGTTTGCTGTTTACCTGAGTGACTAAATGCAGTTAGAAACTTATAGTTTTGAAGAAGATTATAATTGTTTTCGCTTACCATACCTATAACGTGGCAATGCTGCAAGCGTTTTAGGCACTCTTCCTATTGACAGCGATGCGCACGGATTTTTTGACACCCTGTGATTCTTTTCCATTCTTTTTTATATATGTAAATGTATTGACAGATTATGGCTTTATAAATAAGTTATCAATACTAGTAGTAGTAGCTAGTTACTTTCGCTAGATATTTTAAAGAATAATGAACATTTATACCTACGTATAAATTTTGGATTGTTCTGCGTACAAGCTTGAAACCACAAAACGTCGCAATTATATTCTAAATATCAGACATCGGCATCACACACGCTGCTGGGTAGCACAAAGAACTCTACCGCTATAATTAATGATGTCTTTACAAGGCATAAAATAATTTTCACAGAATTTATTACAGAATGAAAATTAAGAGTTGATTCAAGCACGAATGTGGATATTATATTAGCCTCCCCAATGAAAACGAACAAGGTAGATTCAAATTAAAAATTAAACCTGCTTGTTAACATCGGCGTTAATTTTCTTCCCAGCACACGAAGGGTTAATATTAATGAGCTACATGTTCCTAATGCGTACGGCAAACATTTGTTCAAATCTTCACCACCATCTTTGTAAGACCCCTTTCAATGTTATTGTCAAAATTATTTGGTTGACGGCAAATGAAAGTTTTTTTTTTTTTTAAGAACAGTTATAGCTCAGTTTTATCGGCCGCTACTTACGAGTTGTAGGTCGTAGGTTCGAACCCAGACAGGCGCTTTACCTACTTTGTGTAAATTATTTCATCATCATTGCTCTCAAAACGGTGAAGGAAAACATTGTGAGGAAACCGGCATGTCCTAGAAGCAAAAATTCGAAGACATGTGACATCTACCAACCCGCACTGGGCCCGAGTGGTGGATTACGGCCCGCTCCCTCTCACCGAGAGGAGGCCTGTGTCCCAGCAGTGGGAACATTATATGCTGATTATGTAAAAGGAAGTTTATCACACAAAGTTACAAAAGAAAATAATGTTTTTTTTTCATGTTATCTATGCAGGGTTTTAACTGGGTTGTGGAGGTAAGATGGGCAGTCGCTCCACGTAAAATACTGGTATTCAGCTGCATCCGGTTAGACAGGAAGCCGACCCCAACATAGTGGAGAAAAGGCTAGGCAGATGATGATGATCCATGCAGGGTTTTATTTATAAACATTCCTATAAGTTGATAATGATAAACGTCTGCTTAACCATAATTATTTTGATGATAACACATAACTTGAAGCAACGTTTATAAATAAACTGGACAACAGTGATATTTTTAAGAAGAGTAATAAGTGCCCAGTTTTTGCCATCCCTGGCCTTGTGCCTACGCAATGGAACCTTTATTCGCCTTGGATTATGTCAACAATATACAAATATGTACAAAAAGAAAAGCAAGGACAACATCATCCCCAGAAAATAATAGGCTCAACACTATCAGCCTTGGTTCTAAAAAAGAGACTTACTCTGCCGTATCAACTTTTCAAAGTACAAAGGTTTATTATGTTTATATTATGTATAGCCCTCTTCACCGTATCTGGCGACAGCGACCCAGACTCATTTACTTTCCTTTCTTTAGCGGCCTGTATATTATGTAGAATGTTTCTGGCACCTTATATCGAGTATGTAATATACAGCAGTTATCAGAGGAGCAATTCTCCTAATTTTAAGAACGTTCACAGTGTGATCTCCGTCTCAATCTGTCAAAAATATCTCTAATTTCCTTATATTTTTGACATTTGCTTGTCGCCGAGATGAGACTGCGACTAGATTTCGAAAGTTTAAATTACGAGAATTGGCCTTCAGAAAGATGTGGTCGTATTTAAGGAGGTGGTGCGGACCATCAAACTGAACAACTTTCTCCATGGGACAAACATCGTTGTCGCTATAAAATAATCAGCAGTCTCATACATTTGGGTAGAGTGATTATGATGTTGGTCCCATGCAGAAAGTTGTTCAGATTGATGGACTCTTAAATATGACCACACGTTTTAATACCTTCTGTACAATGTTAAAGCGAATTTTCGGAGTTCTGAACCCTCTGGTCGATGTCATAAGATATGTATATCATTCCTATTGTCTCCTAGCAAACAGAGGAGGATTGAACGAGGTTATGCTAGTTAGTATCTGTGTGCATTTGATTAGAATTCAGACTATATTATCTGTATTTGCTGATTGATTAGCTTGTTTATATTGTATTGTTAATGAAGATATTATTGTTGTGGTTTCAGGGTTATTGAGCTGCATAGGAGGATTACTAGATTACTGCATAGGGAGCAGTGGTGGCCCAGTGGTAACGGCCGCGACTTACGAGTTGTAGGTCCTAGGTTCGAACCCAGATAGGCGGTTTTCTTTGTGTAAATTATTTTCGTCACCACTGCTCTCAAAACGGTGAAGGAAAACATCGTGAAGAAACCGGCATGTCCTAGAACCAAACATTCGAAGACATGTGACATCTGCCAACCCGCAGTGGGCCCGCGTGGTGGATTACGGCCCATTCCCTCTCACCGAGAGGAGGCCTGTGTCCCAACAGTGGGAACATTATAGGCTGATTATGTATAGGAAGAATATGGCTACTTAGTGTTATAACCTAAATTGCTTAATTTGAACGGCAGACGGAAAATAATTATTTAACATTTACAATCGCATAAAATCTTAATAATATAATGTTTGGACTTTAAAAGAGACCACGAACTATGAGTTTGTTTCGGCGTTTCTTCTCAGGGATCAGTCAACTAGGAAATGCTGGCGCCATCTAGTTTTAAAATGTTGACTAACAAAATATTGACGTTGTCTTAAAATATCTACTTACAACAGTGTCGTATGATTTCTTACAGTGTGTCCACCTATTTATATAAGAAGCATTTGAATTTATGTGACTGATTTAATAAGTTTTTCAGGGGCTTGTGGCTAAGTAATAACAGCCGCACGGGTCGATCGATCAGGTTAAGCTACGCTTGCACCGGTTGGTCCGTGGATAGGTGACCATCTTTGCAAACCAAAGACCCCTCCGTGCCTCGGAAAGCACGTTAAGCCGTTGGTCGCGGCTGTCATTCGTGGATTTTTGACAGTCGTTACGGGTAGTCAGAAACCCGAAAGTCGGACAACAAGTCTTACGAAGGGGTATCGTGTTACCCAGTAACTGGGTTGTGAAGGTCAGATAGACAGTCGCTCCGTGTAAAATACTGGTATTCAGCTACATCCGGTTAGACTGGAATCAGACCCCAACATAGTTGGGAAAAGGCTAGGCAGATGATAATTATTTAATAAGTTTTTCATTTTGCAGTTTGAAATTGAATTGCAACTGCACAAAAAGAAAGCAGAGATATAAAGTAGTATCATCATAAACATCTGGCCCACAGGTTTATAAAGTAAATACAAACAAAAACGTTACTCCGTCCATTTATACGCTGCCCTTTACATTGCCATATAAAAATAAAAACCTCATAAAAAATCTCCAATTCAATATATTCAAAATAAATTGGTGCGGGTTCCATAGTTAGCTATAAAGCGCCACCTAACATAATGAAATCGTATATCTTTCACTGCGTAATTCAATTATACGAAGCAATCACACTCGCCCACTGTATAACAGGTGCGTTTTATACTGCCGCCAAAGGAACCCTAGTGCTGTACTTGGGTTGTGGTACAAGGAAGAGGAGATGGAGGGGTATTCGTGATTGGTTATGTGTTGTCCTTTAGTTTTAGTTAATGGTGTTAGATGTAGCAAATAGTGACATTATCAGAAATCACAAGATGATGTCGTGCATTTGGCTAAATAATTATGATGCTTATTGAACATGTCAATCATTTAATCTTTCACTCACGTGTTCTGTTTTTTTTATCTCACGTTGCATTAACCAACAACAAATTAGTAATAAGTGGATAATGTTGCTAGAAGTATAATAAGTATTTTGTTTTTTGTTAATTAGTAAGATGGTATGTATAACATTTAATTGTACTCCTGTTTTTTTATCCCGAAATAAAATAAAATGTACAGAAACGAATCGAATTCTTCATCTCGTTCAAATTAATGATACCCGTGTTCTTTCGTGCATGCATATAAGCTTTAGAAAAAATTCATATCAAACATTAAATTTCCTACAAAATATTGCTCACCCCGTGGTGAGCAATGTTTTAAATAGTTCGTGGCAAAGTTTATGGCGTGAGCAATGCTGTCGGTACATTGTTCGTGCTACTACTAATCAGAAATGGTTTTTAGGATGGTGTTCGGCTACAGTTCTTCCCCAATACGAGACAAGTTTTTTTTATCTACGAATCAGATTGGTTTATCGCAATCCATTACTCCATTCCCTCACAACACGTCATCTAGTTCTCTCTAGTCTCTCGTGATCTAGTTGGATCTAGTGATCCAAAATAACCAAAAACTCCATCCTACTCACCGCCCACACATCCACTCTCTCATCCCTCATACCATCCACTAGAAGCATCCATAAATCGCGGAACCCTCCGGTCTTCACCGCGGCCATTAACACGCCCGACTTAGACTTTATATCGCCGAGAATAGAGTAAACAAAACTGCCTGGTAACGCGACACGACGCGTTAGGATTTTGGGTATAGGAAGTGATTTTTGGAAATGAAAAAGTACCTAATAGTTTTTAGAAATTGTTATGATATACTAACCACCCGCTCCTGCGTCACACGGGGCTAATTTATAGATGGGACGACATTTTCAAATATCAAGATTTCTGTGCTATCTCTCAGTAAAGTATTAATGTATTATACACATAAACGTTCCGGAATAAATACTCTGAATGACGATGAAAACCGCATCAAAGGCTACTGTGTACATAGTTTAGCAGATCTAAGCAGTGACACACGATAGACCTGAAAAACGACTAGTTTAAAATATGTATTGATATAGAATACTACTTATTGCAGTTCTACGTAATAATTTCACATTGGATTTATAATAAATAAATAAATACATATTGAATTTGAACTTTACAAAACAAGAGCTCAAGGTAAAATACTTGTATCATGGTGATGTAAAATTGGTGGTTAAGAGAAATAAGAAATCCAATCTTAGGAGGTGGATGGTGAAACGATATTTATTTGAACATGGCCTTTTTGGATAACCGATCATAGAAGCCATTGAACAAACATGCAGTTTCACTTTTCAATACTCCTAGTTTTACGGCAACATTCTTTTCCATAGAATCCTAAGAGCACATAGAAAAGTCACAGCTGCTTACCCTCTATCCAACATACAGGCACATCTATAGCTAACTCCCATAACGTTACCTCATATAGCAATAACTCGTGTTCCCAACAAAACTGTTCCACAAAATCACTGAGTAAAAAAACAAGAACACGTCGTTGTATACCGAGGTACACCTGATGCTCTATTTATGGCGAGGGTCCAGTGATGGAGGGTTTCATGAGCAGTTGACACCTGCTTCAGGAGATGGTGCGTTGTTTTAATTTGCTATAAACAGTAGGGGAGATATGTGGAGGTATATGATAGATGTTTGAAAGTATGTAGGCACGTAGGTGTGTCCTGAGGAAGGGGGATTGTAATGTCTTTGAATTTTAGAGTTTTCTTATTAATAATGTGGTAGGTTTAGCACATATTGTTTAGTTTTTTTTTTTTTTTTTTTAAAAAACGTTGCCCCACACTAGGAATTACTCCTGTATCGTGGGTGCGTTTACAAACATTTAAACTCACATACACAAACAGCCAGACCCGGAACAACTACCTGTAGGCAATACAAATATTTGTTCCGTGCGGGAATCGAACCCGCGACACGCAGCGTAGCAGTCGATCGCTCAGCCACTGCGCCAACCGTGTCGTCCCAAGTTAAAGGGGTGCACAGCTTCTGCCCGTGACTTCGTCCGCGTTTTTTTTTCCGTCGACCTACCCCGTCGCATTGCATCGCCTGTCCGTGATATTACTTCGTTTTCGCTTACCGTACTTTCTTAATTTTGTTCTTCTTGCTCGGCTCCTAAGAGTCTTAGCGTGATGTTAAGCAGTCTAAAGCCTTCCTTAAGAATTGGACTATCAAGTGCAAACCCTACTAGTAATTCCACAGATTAGCGCGTTCTTACAAACAAACAAACTCTACGTATAGATAATACTGTAAATATAAACATTACGGTCGCGAACCATATTTTGATCATCGTACAACCCGACACTGACCTGAAAATTGAAAAAAAAACCTAAGAAGAAAGTTTGAGTTTCTCGAGCTACCCTGGCGATTTCGACTTAAGGTTGTTTAAGACCAAACCAGCGAATGCACATTTTATCCCCAATCAGACAAATCATTTTCGTTTATCTAAAGGAAAGAGCATTTTTTAACTAGCTGGTCTATTATTATCCATAGTAAAATGTCAAGAATATTATGAAAATAATTATCTTGCTCTTGTTCTGGTTCTATGTTCGTTTGATCTTAACCCATGTTTAGAAGAACAAGTTATAGGTTTAAGCGGTTCTAAAATGACCTACAGCAGTAAAGCAAAGCAGGTTTTATGGAATTTAAGTGTGATGGATTACGTACTAAAACCAAACTGCCCATGCATGTAAAAATTTACGATCGGGATTGCATACAAATAGTTACCATCATCGTTAGCGGAATTCCATATGTACGCAGCGATTTATTTTATCGTCACGACCATGCCCAGGGTAATCATCGTCCCAGGTTTTTTCCTATTTTTGTCAAATCCGTATCGCCCAGATGCGTCGGAAAAATAAATCCGTCGCTGTACCAAGGGAAATCTTATCGTACGATGAATACTTACGCATTGATACGAGAAAAAGGAAAGGATGTGTAGTAAGGCTTGCTGATTCCGAAATATTTACAATGGTAGAATTCGATAGTGCCAAACTAACACCACCAACTACTTACCTACTTCTTATTGCTATATCTTTCATTCATTCATCACGAAACAAAAGAGCCATAATTCAAAAAAAAAGTGTTAAATTTTAACTTGGAACAAGACGTAAATGATGATTCTCAAAAACTTAAACTCAAAGCCTTTATATCAATTAAACCATTTACAAGCACTTTTGAATTGTCGAAGGAGTTGGTTATTCATACATATATGACGCTAGTTGCCCATTCCAAAGGGTAATAGTTTCATATGGAGAAGAACTGGCAAGAAACTCCATGGACACTCTTTTAAAATATATTGTAAAAAATATTAGTTACATTATTAATGTTGCATTTATAACTATATGTCAGAACGACGGTAAAAGACGTGCAACGTGCACGCACGAGAAGCATCCAGCGTAAAGCAAAAATAAAATAAAAACACAATTAAAATAAGCGGATTGAGAGACGATTCAGAATAGGCTAACAGTGAATGCAAGCCACTAACAAGACACATTCAAGAACTAAATTATAATTGGCACATTCACATTCCAACACTTCTCAATAAAGAAACTCTAAAACCTCAACCTAAAGGTGTAATATGAAGACATCGCAGCACTCTCGACTCTTGCCAACAAAAGATGGACAGAACAATGGTGTATCGGTCCCCATCTTAAAACCTTCGCTTGGAGTTTAATATAGAGTTCACATCTATTGTTCCAGAAATGCTGTGAAGCAATAAAAAGATGGAGGTGTGGAATGTGAGATGGAATACAGCGGTGTGATTGGAAATGTAGACGTTTTATGAAATATGTTGGGAATCTGTGCAGTTTCCGGTATATTCTCGTGACTTTTGTGTTGAGGTTTTGCTTTTGTTTTATTTTTACAATCTTTTATTTAATTTGCACTGTTCGTATGTACGAGTATGTTTGTAAGTTGTCCGTCAAAATTTGCAAACCATTTTTCGACCATTTATTGGTATCTAATTGAGCTAACATTTTCCATACATCTTTAGTTCTGGTGACAATATAATGTGCAATACTCAATATTGTAATAATTTCAATATGACCGCTGCTTCAAGATGGCGGATTACATATTTTTTATCAACCCCCTTAATATGGGTATCAAATGAAAGGGCTTGAAGAGTAGAAAACGGTAAAGTTAATAACATTACACTAAATCCAATATGGCCGCTATGTTAGTTCTCAATTTCGTTGGCACACAGCTATTTGTTTCAATCTTAAGTGCTAAGACGCCTGTCAATCATCCCCGAAATCCGTGAAAAGTTAGGCATTTATGTCACTATTGTCCACCCACATTTCGCCAGTTTAGTTTAAGTCCCCTATAACAGGAGGCGAGCCTATTGCCATCAACTTTTAATTATCTTTGCCATTAATCTATGTAATCGTACGTATTCGGACACAGAAAGCCTCGTAGGCTTTCAGTGTGTCCGAATTCGTACGATTGTAAAACATTTTGCTTTTCGATCGACTTTATTATATCAATTCCACAAGCAACGTTCAGAATACAGCAAGAAATTACACACTTAAAAAGACGTTTCTGGCAAATAAAATCCCCGCTTGCGCTTGTATTTTACTTCAACCAAAGACTCTGCAGCATAAAATGTATTGACGGCACGTGAGTTCAAATTCATTCTGCGCGCAGCCACAAACCGATTAAGTCAAGGCCTACAAAAGGCCATAACCCTTAAATGCTAATGGGGTACCATAGACCCCAACATACAAAGAACACAATACACCTCACTCGGGACTGATAGACTGAGTTTGTTCAGGTAGAGGAGGTTTAGATTATACGTGATGGTGTTAATCGATTTTGAGTGTAATAGACATAAATTGTGTTGTATGGTTTCAATGGGGTTGGGTCTTGATTAGATCGACACACATCCTCACATGTATACACTCCTGGACTACTATATCGACTAACCATGTATATTTACATGTATACACTCCTGGACTACTATATCGAGTCACCGTGCATATTTACTTGTATACCCTGTCCATTAGGTAAACCGTTTTTTGACAGATGGAACTAGTGATTGCAGCAATACAGAATACATTGATTGATACACGTACGGTATTATAATGTCTGTAAGAAGCTATAAATAAGATAATTCCATGAGATAAGGCAGTTTACATATTTATTTTATTACGCATTTCTGGAATATGTACGTTCTAAGACAGCTGTCAAAAAACGGTTAACCTAATGGACAGGGTATAGGTAAAACATCAATATAATTTTGAGTAAAAAATGCAGTTCTTTGAAGCCGACATGCTGACCAACATTTATGTCATCATTGTACCGAGTTTATGAACATCTAAAAAGTTATAGACTTTTATACATAAAAATGCAGAGTTATCCAGGTCATTCTGGTACTTAAGTTAGGGAAGTATTTATATTTGAGCGTGTGAGCTTCGATATAAGTCGACCGCAAAAAAAAAAAACAAAAATAAGTTAGTAAAACAATATTGAATCCGGATTTACATTCATCATACATGCAAATGCAATTTTGCATATGCGAATTTTGCGCTTAACACCATCAATTTGCTTTTTCATCTATCAAAAGAGCATTCAGTTTTATATGCGAACATTTTACCAACGATGTGTCTGTTCTTTTTGAAATATTGTTGACTAACCTATTTACTATGCCGATTTATCCAACAGGATTGTTTTTTTATTTTCACCCAGTAACTTTTTGGGTTGTGGAGGTCAGATAGACTGTCGCTCCATGTCAAATACTGGAATTCAGCTGCATCCGGTTAGCCTGGAAGCCGACCCCAACAGAGTTGAAAAATTATTGATTGAACTGTTATTATTTTTATAAAACAAATTAACGTTTTAATAAATACACCGTAATTGAATTTTCTAGTACCAAACACAGAAGATGCCAATAATAATAAAAAACAAACACTTTTGTTTATTTTCAATAAACACAGTTGACATAAAATATTCTTCTGAAACGGAAAATTTTCCTTAGCGATTCTTTGAAAACCGTCACCAATTATAGGAGCGTGAAATGGGGTCGTTTGTACCCCGTTGGTATTAAAGGGTTGAAGGTGTTTATTTTGGACTTAACACGTTATACATCGACTGTTTGAAGTAACAGGTATTCCAGTGAAATGGAAATTTTACCATTTTACCATTCGCCTTGCCTACCATTTTCCCTTTCGTGCAAAGGGCTAACATCCAATAAAGGTGAGCGTTTATTAGTTTTTTGGGACTGTGTACCTTTTGAAATTGTTAAATCGGATAGGGAATAGTAGGTAATGCTGTCTTACAGGTTTAGTTGGTTACAGAGATTTTGTGTCAAGTGTTATTTGTAAACAAATTGTTAGGTGCGCTTGAGCATCTGTCTTGATTTGTTAAAACACTTTGAATATCTGAAGCCCAATTCTAGTAAATAAAAACGTCCAAAATCTAGTCGCAATCTCATATCAGCGACAATCAATGTCAAAAACTTGTCAAAAATGTAAGGACATTAGAGGTATTTTTGACAGATTGAGTCAGATCAGACGCTGAACGCTCTTAGAAATACGGGAACTGTCCCTCTGATATTTTAACTTTCAATAAACTACTAAATTTAACACTTCTCCTACCAAGTTTTTTTTTTTTTTGATATATCAGTAAACTGACCCCGGAGATATTTTTTCAAAGGACCTACGGCATTATTTACGTTCAGATGTCATTTCAATATGAAGCAATCACTCTTTAAAAATCCGCTTATTTACCGTCGTTAAAATAAAAAAAGCTCTGTCAATATCTACCCATCCTTAAAGTAAAGCGCTCATTACTAATAAGGGGTAGGTAGGTAGGCCAGAAGGGGAAAAGCACACACAAAAACATACAATGTCAAACCGAAAACCTATACAGTTTATAACTCATTATTTTGTGCCCGAAACTTGAGAGGAACTTCAAAGGGATGTACCTACACTTTCAATATTTGAATAGCAGATTCCCTACTCAAATAATTACCCAAATTAGGGGGAGAATTTTACGCACGCGTAAATAAATGATGAGCGAACTTACCTGCAGGGTTGCAAGATAAATAAAAGCAGGATTTTAGGAGATATTTTAAGATAAATAATATGTGTGGAAGTCTTTAAGGAGGTTGTGAAACATGGGTTTGTGGTGGAAATTATATTTGACATCAGCTGTTTGCTCAATGTTTTACACTTAATGGTGAGCTCTTTTGCAAAGATTTTGACAAACGCATACAAAATATTCTATAGTAACATACCTACATGTTTTATGAAAATATGAAAAGGGCAGATAAAATCATTTATCATTTAACAATATGTAGGGCCCACATATTGTTAAATGATAAATGATTTTATTTCTGTAAGGTTCTCACAAACACTTCACTCATATTTAAAAAACTAGATGAGGTTGGCGTTTCCTATCTGACTGCACTCAGAAGAAAGGCCGAAACAAACTCAGAGGTCACAGTCTCTTTTAAAGTCCAGACATAATCTTTATCATGATCATGTGAAGACCAAAAATGTTGGTCAATTTCATCAACAGTCATTTAATGTAGGTGCTATTTTTTGGATTGTTTTTTTACCAATAATCATAAAGTTATAAACCTCTTTTATTTGACGGTGACACATGAGGGGGACATTGATGCACAACCTGTTACCATGGATTTAGTACATGGTTCTGAACCCCACTGCGTTGACATTTTTATAACCGTATTCTATTTTTTTTAAAAACTGTATATGCAAAAAGTGTTGTCAGAAGTTTAATCCCTCCTGACTTTTAATAGAAGAGTTTATAAGAAATTCATTTTCATTAGAAGGTAGCCCTACACAAGATGTCAGAACATGTCTAAGTTATTCATAGCCCAGGAGATTATAAACTTGGTTTTGATGGCTCCATACAGGACTTAATAATGTACTGTAGGTTTTAGTGCAAATAAATAGAGGGACTCTACAGGGGAGGCGAAAATTGTGGGGCCTGTTTTACTAGCCATATCTTTGTTATGATTTTATTTAGGTAACTAAAAGTTAAAGTGCACTTTGAATAAATAAAGGTTTACTCTGAGAGCCTTTTCATTTCTATAGCACCTAGTTTTAAAGTCAACTTAGTTAAAAAAAAAAGTTCTTCGATCATAATAAACTGAGAAAACATGAAGTCTTTTTAGGGGTTGATAACTCAGTTGGAACAATCATCAATAATAGTCGACAATAACTAAGTAAAAACCTTAAAATTGCTTAATTATGGCATGGTAATTAATTAATAGTTGTGATGCGGATGTGTTAATCAATTACGTTCTTTTTTTAAATTGTTTATTTACTTGATCAAGATAATATTTACATTATATAAGCTACAATTTAAATGAATAATATGTACATGTGACAAAATAAGCAAAATAATAATAGTGCATCAAAAAATTTGTCCGCTTCGCTGTCAACAGGAACAGTGCCCAAAAGGCTGGCAGCATTGCCACGTTCTATGGCGATGCTAATTTTTTGGCCAAGACACGGGTCAGCACTCTGGTCACGTGTCAAGTCTTTTTTTTTTTTGGATGGGAAATCATCAAATGACCCCTTCCGTTCTGGGTGGAGCGGAAGGGAGTGTCAGACTCGTACTGACTAAAACCCACCCATGTTCCTTCCTTTGCCCTTTATGTTCCGGGGTAGCGGTAACCCCTTCGGACAATCCCGCTGACACGTGTCACGTCTATTACGTTCTTTAAATCATACTTCCAATATATATAAAAAGTTAATATAGTTAATTAGATACCTATTAGTATTTTACACAACGTACATATTTATATATGTTTTATCAATAAACCAGCCATGCCTCAGACAGTTACACATGCGCATATAACATATAGGTAAAGCATAGTAAAACCACACAAAGAAAATTATGCAAACCAAATCCCTTCGCTACTACAAGCAATCAAATTGCAAAATGCAAAAACAATTCCGAAAATCCATTTTTGAAAAACAGGTGGGTTCGAAACTACGTTACGGTGAGCATAGAGGGGTATTCCCACTTAATCTGCATACGATAATCGAGGGGAGAAGCGACATCTGTCGTGGATCTACATAAGTTTGAGTTTCGCCCAATTTGAGTGTGCACTGCCCTTTTGAATTTATCTGTGTGCCGTATACAGGCAGTTGTCGATAGTTTGAGTATTTTTTTTGTCTTTGAAAAACAAATGACAACCTATTTTTTTAGCTCGCTATCCTACTAATATTATTAAAGTCCTACTATATTATTATAATTCCTACTAATATAATATTATAAACGTGAAAGTTTGTATGGATGGATGGATGGATGTTTGTTACTCTTTCACGCAAAAACAACTGAACTGATTTGAATGAAATTTGGCCCACATATGGTTTATAACCAGGATTAACATATAGGATACTTTTTATCGCGATATTCCAACGGGATCGAAACTTATGCGGGTGAAACCGCGGGGCGCAGCTAGTCGTCCATGAAAATAATAACGCCTGTAAAAGTAATTAAGTGGTATGCGATAAGATAGCCCGCTAAATTAAATTTTTCTCACGTTTTTTGCAAATTGCCGGTTAGTGTCCGGTTGTATTTTCATCCAAATTATGATTCACGAACGAATATGTGTTTACTGAAAAAGGATCATCATTACGTCTCTCTCGTTTTCGCCTTAAAAGAAAATCTGACTCAGTAATTATAATTTGAGGTTCCATTTTAAACAGGTTTTTTTTTAAAAAGAACGCTACGGTTTGTTTCTCGTGAAATCATTGAAATTGAAAAATGGCTGCAACTTTATGTCATTTAATAGCTGTGCCATTCCATTACATTTGTTTATTTAAATGCCTTAAAACTATCATTAGAGGTCTTACTTAACCTAATGCGATAGCCAAGTCTCACACACAAAATTAAAAATAAGTCACAAACTACATCTCAAGATCATAAATATCATACATGTGCATGGCAATGTCACATAATCGATTGGCCACGTTATTTTTACAAACTTTACGTTTAGGTTTTTTTTAAAGTAAAAAACACTGTTATCATTTACAACAAAACGCGTCAGCCTATACTTCCCTGCCCGTCCCCTCTATTATTGCGCGTTTTCCCGAATTTTCCCCAGGTTTTCATTAGCAGGGGTGCGTTTAGTGACTTATGCAAACAATGGAAGGGTGCAAATGATAACAAGTTGCAGGCTGCAACGGACGACTGTTTAATACATTCGTGTGTAAACTTGAATAAATCATTCGGATTTTGGGCTGAACTTTTAAGTTTAACAGCGTGGCTTGAATTAATTATTGATGTTTAAAATGGAAATACAGATAATACCTCAGCTATATTTTTAAAGTTTAATAAGCAAAAGTAACGTCTTATGTTAAAGGTTTATAAAATCGTATTAAACAGCTTGCTAACTCAGGTTAACTGCAGTTAGGACGTTCAAAAGTGCCTATTATGTGCCTATTTGAAATAAATGCATTGACTTTGACTTTTTAGCTTTCAGTGTTCTCGAGGTACACTTAGATATAATAACCCCAAATTTCAGAATATAAAGAGCTTTCCCTAGTGTTGTGAAGTCTTTTAAATGATAAATGATTTTTATTTCTGTAAGTAGATTTGTACAAACACTTTTACATGTCAGACATATTTTAAAATATATTCATATTTTTATGAGGTTGGCGGTCCCTGTCTGACTATTGGCGTTTTTTACCTGACTACTCTGAGAAGAAAGGCCGAAAAAAAAACTCGGAGGTCACACAGTCACTTTTAAAGTCCAGACATAATCTTTATCAGACCATGCAAATACCATGTATATTGGTGTCTAAAATGGTGTTTTGAGAAAATAACTACTCAGATTAAGTGGACCTGTCCAATCAGTGCATGCGTTTTGCAGGAATCGTGCAGCTCATCTCAAAACTTTAGAAGCTCAACTCTGGAAGATAATCTAACATAGGTAACTACTTTATGGTTCAGAAAGCCGTTCATTTACCTACTACGAGTCAGTTGTAAGTGTTTAAAGACTGACGCAATTTTAAACCTAGAAATATAAGTAATTATTTTAACTTACTTGTATTGTACTCGCAAAATACATGTATGTAAATCACAAAAATAATCAAACATAACTTTTAACATTCAATTAACACGTTAACACGTCAAACTTCCATAACACAATTCCATTTAAACCACACAACCACATGCAATTCACAAACTTTTTGCTCAACTCTGAACGTTTCTAGAAACCGCTTAAAATTAATAAAGCGTAAATTGAATTGTACGGCCAACGAAACAATTAACTAAACAATAATGTTTAGGCTTTCGGAATGCAAAGCAAGCCGTATTTACTTCAAAAACTTTGGGTTCTAAATACCCCTAAATGCCCCTTGCCCCTTTGCGATTGGCCGCCATCTTGCATTTTGTCCGAGTGTTGGTACCTACTGATGTTTTCGCACAGTAACAGTAGAAATGGCCATTTTGACAGTTCAGCAACATCATTGCGTTATTTACGTTGATGAGCAGGCAAATTTTTCAAACATATGAATCAAGGGATTAGCAATAGTCTTCAAAATGATTCAGATTTTAGTCGATAGAGTGTTACGCACTTAGGGAGCGGCACAACAAAAAACAAAAAAAAAAATTATGTGAGTTACGTCTGTTATTATTTCAGAATTCAAGAAAAAGTCACTACAGGTTTAATGAATTGTTTTATTTATTGGTTTTATGAATTGTTTACTGGAATGACACTTTTAGTTTCAAGCACATCAGAATTATAAGCTACTGTTGAGACAACAGTCTATTCTGTAAAAATGTCACTGTACAAACTTAGGTAAAGTGAGCTTGAAGTGAACTGTCAATTGTGTAAATCCCTAGGATCAAGTGGAATCAAATTGCAATGAATGCGATGTAGTAGAAGATGTTTACCACATATTAATGGAGTGTGTCCGGAACGAAGCCCTTAGATATTTTATAAAATCTGAAATTGATTTCATTCCCTCAGATGTGGGCTGGTGTAACAGCATTTTGTCCTTCCCTTTGTCAAGGGAGGCCAGACTTCTGTATCGGCTGGCTCAAATGGGCATTAAAAATAGAATAGCCTAAGTGAATCTACTGTATGATTATGTTTTGAAACATGTTTTGGATTCTGTAATTTGTATTACAGGGGCGACATCTTCAAATTGAAGAAGCCCCTTTAAATAAATAGAAAAAAAAAAAAAAAAAAAAAAAAAAAGTGGAATGATAGTTCACTTCACCCAAGTTCTCACAGAGATTTTTATAAAATATTTAGATTGGCAGGTCTTTTGTTCGAGTTAGAGCTTCATCAAGAGCTCTTCAGGAGTTTTAGATGTGAAATTAATGAAAGGGACGAAATTATGATAATCAGATTGCTTTAATTATTTATTTATTCTGCATGATTGAAGTCTGCTTCGTAAGCATCTTAAAAAAATAGACCACTTATTCAAGATTCCCCCCTAATCAATAAACAAAAAATAATTGAAAAGCACACAAAACAGCCGAAAACTTTTTCGGAAACTTCCCCTAATTTACATTGAACAATATTGAAAGAGCTATAAACAGGTTATAGCCAAAATAACCGTCTGCTAGAGTTTAGAAAAAAGAAAGAAGAATTAGGGGTGAAATGGGGAAAATGTTTTTAATGGGGGTAAGTTCGGGACAGGGTCTTTTTTCGATGGACACCTGAAGTCTAGACTTGATGGGGTCGCTGAAAACTTTTTAAGTGGGTTTGTTACGTAGTTCCTAAGGGTTAGGTGCAGTAAGTTTTTTTGCCTCTCGGCTGTCAACGGTGTCTTTGTGTCGAGGTTTTAGACGTAAAAAATGTCGTGTTGTTGTGGGTTCTTGATATGTTATGAACACTTTAGAGGTTTATTGACACTTAAACGATGCAATGTCTTTAAAGGTCATTTTTGTAAGATCTTGATAGAAGATTTTCTAGGATAATATCAGTCTTTTAAGAGTACGCATTTTGCCTTGCCTAGAGAATGCAAAGAGCATGCCTTTCGCTACTGAATAGGCGAATGACTTGAAAATTACTTTAAGTTTTTTTTTATAAATAATCTTTTTCGTAGCTAAAACTTTCATTGAACCGAAACGTGTAGGGACCCACCTACTATGTAACATGCACTCACATTAATTTTCCGTTCTGAGATTTCCTGTGGCGTGGGTGCCATTACACACTCAAATCACAAATACAAACTTCCCTACACGGTCAGAAGGAACAAACAGATTGGTCAAACAAGTGTTTGCTTACCCACAAGTATCGAACCAACCACCCAGACGGTAGTCGCACGACCACGCCAATATCTCGAAATATTTAC
This sequence comes from Apamea monoglypha, assembly GCA_911387795.2. Lineage (NCBI taxonomy): Eukaryota > Metazoa > Arthropoda > Insecta > Lepidoptera > Noctuidae > Apamea > Apamea monoglypha. Next base: position 17,275,434 of record OU426924.1, read on the forward strand.
CTGAAAAGAAGAAAATGAGGTTTAATTTTTATTTATCAAAAAGAAAAACATTAAATTCGATGCCGACAATTCAGATGGGATACTGGGACTCAAACGAAACACGTAATTTAAAATCAACAGACCAGCCTCATTACTTAAATTATTTTAAATTCGAAATAACACTGCCCACTCAAAGGGTTAAAACACAGTAGCATGTGAAATAAATATTTTCAATTCGCGCTTAATTTCGAGGCGTTATATCGAATGCTGTGACCACCTTCCATTGCAAACAAATCTATATGCCCCGTACACGCTCTTATCCCAACTCAATAAAGTCCAAACTCAATTACATCTTCAGCAAATACAAAGCTTTGTGCTACCAAACATTCGTCTGCAGTAATATCCAGTTTAAAGTCAACGTAATAAAGTGCATTTTCAGTTGTATGGAGTGCATTATATGATGCAGTGTTGATCCGCCGAAGGCTGTCTGGGTTTCAAAGGCTATCGAATGGAAACCCGATGAATTTCGCGAGCCATTCAATTTTGGATCGGGGGTTTGGTAAAACTAGCTTTGACACATGACCGTGTACATTTAACAAGTTACCGGTAGGATGGTATGCTCCTTAACGCAGCTTATTGCAATTTGCAGTTCAAAGGTTCGTAGTATGCTCTAAAGACGAATTTCACCATTGAATCTCATCGTACTACGTTCAAGAGCTGTCAGTGTCATCATTGTTGTGGAATATTGACACTGACAGGTCTTGAACGCAGTTTATGTTCTGAACGTGTTCAGTTTCATTGTTGAAATTCGCCGTAAGTTGTATAGCACTATGTATTATGTATCTATAGGATTTTCTTTCGGAATATAAATGTTGAAACCCATTGAACGCCCCCAAACAATTGCGCTTTTTTTTCTAAAATACTTTCTAAATGTCAAATCTTAGAAAGATTTTTATCAAGAAAGAAAGAAAATACACTTATTTAGCACAGACTAAAATACACACCATACACCAGATACATACATCAGATAGCAACAAATAAAAAACAAATAGAAAATGTGAAGTCCGATTAATTTCTTTTCAGGATTTGCACTACTCCTTTTTTTTACGGGTTTTTTTTTTGTGGGGCTATGAAGCAAACATTTTACACAATTTTACAGTTATAACCCAAATACAACTGATAAAAAATAAAAAGTCATCTGGCACAAGAAAGTTGACACCACACATAATAGAAAAATCAACCCCACTTCTAAGTCCCTGCTTCCCACTTCCCACAATTCCCGCTTCCTCATTTCATCGATATAATTGTGACAGGAAGTGTTAATGTGACTTGGTGCAGCGGTAAAGTGACCAATTGGCGTCGGCGGGTGGTCTTCGTCCTCAATGATCGCAAATTGTCCTAGAGGAAGTACTGTGGGGGATCTCGGCCCTTTGGTTCTTAAGTAGTCCGGTTTTGAAAGGACGTTGCGGTATTTTTTTTTGTTCTTGAGTAGGAAGGTACTTTTGTGGTGGGGTATTTTTTGAATAGAGAGAAAATAATCTTCTGTTAGCTTACTGTGCCCGAAAGAAAATAGAAATATAAATAGAAAATGTTTTACTGTCCAGGTAATACAGCAGGTTCACAGGCTGAGACGGCATGAGTAGCTAAAAATATTACCTACAGCTAGGTTACAATTTATTATTAGCCAGTGAGCCCCAAACTAGATAGTATATATCTTGGGATTCGGGAAGCTCGGGAAGAAGGAAAGCTTTTACAAATAAGTTTACGTGATTCGTATCTTTTGATGATTAGTATCAAACATACAAACTTTCACGTTTATAATATTAAGGGCGAATGACACCAAACTGTTATACCTAGAATTATGAGTCTTATACTGAGAATATTTTTTTAATTTTTCCATACTAGAACCGCCAGACGTAAATTTTATTCCACGGACAAAAGATATCTGACTTTGGTGAAATCAGCCCTTAGTAGGATAAACATCGATTTTAAACTTATTATTTTTTTAGTTTTATGTAACATGGTTGTCTTACTTTGATCATTATTCATAGCATAAATAAAATCTTATAACCATCTCTAAATCCTCACATAAAAATCTAAAACGCAGCAACTACGCAATACATATAATTCCCCCAAAATTAGGGTTCCTTCGGTTATTACGCCAAGTCGTTGTCAGATGCAAATCAACTAGGGTTCCGTCTTTTTCAGGGGCTGAAATATGACGGTAATAAACAGTAGCAGGGGACGTTCCGTACACCTGACGCGGTATGGTCACCCTATTCGATATGGGAAGTCCGTATTTGAATATTTTTATGGTAACTGTATGAATATTAATATTTTAACGAGGCTTGGAGCCGTTTTTTATACGTGGACAATTTCCGTAGATGGGTCGTCCAGAATTCGCTACGGTTTTGCTTACTTTATTTTTAGTTTACAATTTGTGACAAGTCGAATTTAAAAAAAAAAAAAATATTGCCAGAAGACGTTTTAAGGTACAGACGCCAGCACATCAAGCTACCACAATCTGTCAAATTTGTTTAATAGATTTTCAACTTTATTGCTAAGGCATTAGGTTCAAGGTTGATTGGGAAAATTTGACAGTTTCAGGTAGCTTGACCTGCTGGCGCCTGTACATACATACTTACATAGTATACGAAATCTCCGCTGTCGAAAATTCATTGGATTTCACCACTAAGGGTTGATTTTTCAATAGTCAGATAACTTATATCTGAAGAACAGTTTGACATCATTTCTATACAAAAGCTGTCAAACTGCAATATTTATTTCTCAGATAAAATTTATCTGACTATTGAAAAAGTAGACTTTAAACATTTAATTATGTAGAAAGAAGCATTGAATTTTCCTAGCATTTTTGCTTAATTAAGGTAAGTGCGAATGTGCTCGAAACGTAACAAGCAAATTCCGCTGAAAAATCTCTCCGACACACATAAAACATAAAAGTACGTACACCTAATAAAAACAAATGATGAATACTAAAAGGTACTTGAACCAGCAGGTACTGTAATATACGCGAATTATCCTTATTACTTTTTTAATTTAGAGCTGGGACCATGATAAATTCGGCTGTTAATCAAACGCCTAGGGGGCCACACGTCGCAGAATTGGAAAAAACGGAACTCAAAATAGAACGTATAATTGGATCAAATTTTTTGAAACTCTTTGTAGATGTCGCTCGGAGCGATTGTGTCTTTTTATGAATTTTCATATTTGTCAATCGTGATGTATTGTTTGCTTTGATTCCTTTTTTTATGTGCCCGGGCATAAAATTAGATGGGATGTTGTGTGTTGTGTATCATGAGTATTGATTGGTATTCAATTACGATTGCATGTCTAGGTAATTGTTTCCTTGACTCAATATTAATGTGTAGCCAACAAAAAAAAAAAGGTAAAATTCAGTGTCATTATACCTACGAGTATTATGTGAATTTCATTAAAATTCAAACGATACCTTTATTACTATATCATAGATATTTATGTATAACTTCAGATAGTTCAGTCATAAAACTCTAATACACATTTCCGTTTTCCACATCCGAAGCACGACCGCACAAAATTTTCCCTGCATTTTAACAATTATCATTTTCAAACAAAAGAGAATTTGAATTTTAATAAAATAACACTTATGCCGACGGTAATAAAGGTCATAAAACTTCTAAAACTCTAAGCGGGTGCGATTAATTCTGGAATTTGCATGACAATTGCATTAAAACAAACCGGTAGAGGGCGTAGTTCCGTTTGAACCCTCACGTCGCCTGGTCCCCTAGTATTTGCCGTTGATTTCATTCGGTATATTTCCTAATTTTATTGTATTTTCTGATGGAGGCTCTAAGGGTATATCCGTTCTAAGTATTTAAATGCCTTTGTTGTTGATATAGAACATTTTCCGGTGTACGTTTCTTATAAGTCTTATTAGGAAAACTAGAGACCCGCCCCTACTTCGTACGGTTTTTATGACTTGACAGAACACCGAGATTTATTTATTATATGTACGTTAAATATTAATGTGTAATATACATAAACCTTTGGGAATAAATTCTCTAAATAATAGTAAAAACCGCATCAAAATCCGTTGCGGAGTTTAGAAGTACAGACATTAATTAACCTTGAACCTAATGCTTTAGCAATAAAGTTGAAAATCTATTAAACAAATTTGACAGATTGTGGTAGCTTGATGTACTGGCGTCTGTACAACGCGGTCACACAGATACACACGAAAAGCACTTTAATTTACAATCATCATCCGCCTAGCCTTTTCCCAAATATTGGGGTCGGTATCCAGTTTAACCCGAAATAGCTGAAAATACCAGTATTTTACATAAAGCGGCTGCCCATCTAACCTAAACAACACAGTTACTGGGTAATACGATACCCCTTGGTAAGACTGGTTTTCAAACTTTCGGGCTTTTGACGACCCGTAACGTATATTAAAACGTTTCAGTGTCTATACTTATTATAAGTTAAAGTCACTTTTCGTATCTGTAAAGCCTTCAAAAGGTGATTTAAACCTTCATAAATAAAATCCAAAAGCTTGACCATTCGACGCTGTCGATCAAAAACTATAAAAACTATAAACAAATACGTAAATAATAACTTGCAAAGGCAAAATAACACCGTGAAGCAGTTGATTCCTATTCATAACAAAAGTAGAAAAGTTCCAACGTTCAATTAACTTAAGAACACAACAGAAATCGTATGAAAACGTAAAACTCACGCAATGCAATCATTTGCGTCAATTGTTGAAAGTTGGGCTGATGACAAATTATGCTCTATGCAGTTTTTGTTGAAACGAGCCCGGGCATTGGAGGGCAGAGTTAACTAATATAGTTAGTGGCTCACTTGCTTATTGGGAGTGGAAGGATCAAAGTTTTTTTTTCTAGATTTATGATTTTTGAAACACTGTATAAAGGATTGAGAGTGTTGCTTATTTTCGTAGCTTAGGTATCAAAATAACAATTTAGTTAAACGATTATTTTATTGTTCGATTGATCTTTTGTCATCTTTAGTAAGTAGCCCAGCAGTGGGACAGCCCGAGGAAGTAATTCTTACTGACTTCAGATATTTCTATTATTACCATAGTCCACTGTGCTAAATGGTAAAATAAATGTGCTAAATATTAATAAGTTGTCCAAAAATATCAATTTTTAATTCGTTATTCTCTATACACCAGTTATCATTACATGCGGAAAACTGGAATATGAAAAAAAAATATGCACAGAGAAATGTCTCTTATCAATTTTAATTACACTAACAAAATTAACACCAACTACCACCAGACCATCAATCCGGTCTAGTTTACAGCGAATCATCACGATCCCTGGTTTCCGACTCTCCGGTAAACTAATTTATATCCCCGTCTGTTGTTCATAGTCGCACTAATTTCATAAGACCCCCTGTTTTGTTCTAGCACACGCCCAGAACACCGCCATAATTTATAATAAACATAAATGTATGGAAGGTTGTGTTTGGATGTCTGTCTGTGGAGGAGGAACACGAAACAAATGATAAGTGCTGCAAGTTGGAGGTGGAAAGAACACGTGTTGGAGGTGGAAATATAAGGTGGGGGGTAGTTGGTACTGCTTTACGTTAGGGGCGATGCTTTTACCTGCATTAAATCCCAGAGGAATTTTTCAGTTCTACGAGTATTTTCTTTATTGTCCATATCACAAATATTTTTTTCTGCGCCCCGCAGTTTCACACGTATAAGTCTCGATCCCGTGGGAATATCGGGATAAAAACTTTTTACGTCCTAATGCAGGGCATGGTCTACCCATGTGCCAAATATCATCCAAATCCGTTCAGTCGTTTTAGCGTGAAAGCGTAATAAACTTTTTTTTTATAATGTTAGTTTAGACAAGCCTTTCGACGTCTCCAAACCTCACCAGTCTTAATTTTACGTAGGTATTTTAACAGAACATTTTTTTGTTGCTTTTTACAAAGACCACGGGAGAACTACTCCTAACTACACCAACTTTTAGCATCAATCCTAAAGAAGAAACTTCAGTTTGGTGTATTAGATTGCCAAGAAAAAAATACATAAAAACATATCAAATAACGTCGCAGCCATGAATTTTTAATATCATCATGTTTAACTTTGTAGTCTACTGTTACTAATATAATTATTTGCTCTGTAATAGTCTTGTCTGACAAATAAAAGGAAACTTTGCTACGAACGTGAACCTGCCAGCCAGACAATATTTAATTCAATTAAACTTGTGCTGTCCCTGCTTATTATCCAGGACAAAGGCAGAAGATAGGTTCAGAAAGAATATTAAATGAAGCGTGTTTTCAATATGATCTACGACAAAAGTGAGTGCTACTGGAACTTCGTTTTTTTTTGTTTCCTTGCATTATTGTGATCTAGATTAGTTACTTAGTTGATAACATCATACTGCTTGTGTAAAATTAAAATTCATTTAGCTATTTTGTCTTGCACGTTTTAATTACTTTTATGTTTTGTTTTTTATTTCCTTGACGGAATTTTCTTTCATACATAAACTCACACTGTTTTCAATAGAGCGTCTTCATAAACTAAGGACGAAACTACTTCTTGGTCAAAATTAGTAAAGAATTTTGACCAAGAAGTAACTTAGATTGCGTTTCTTTTTGTGCATTCAGTCGCATTTTGGAATTCTTAGTGTAATAAACACTATAAGATTATATCATTGATGATATGATTGTCGATATATGATCGATCTCTCCAATTATCCTCCGAAAACAAACATAATCTCCAAAATTAATCATCCCTCTCAAAATGTATACCAACAATAAACACCTGTCATCCATAATTAAACCTGCTCGCACGTATGACGACTAATAACTTCCTCCGTCGCCGTTTATTAAGAAACCACTGCACCCGTTGCAGTCTCAATAATGGCTTGTCAGTCTCGCGGTCGCCGCCATATTGTGTCGCCATCTTGAATTTGAGGCTTCTTCGCGAGCTGTCATTTTGCGTATAGCTCGCGCTTAACTGGCGATTTATGATGTAGCAAGTATTCTAGATTCTACAACAAAGGCTGTTATAGAATCTTGAAGATTTCAGTCGAAGCCTATTGCGGAGAGGAAACGATTATTTTCGTTATTGGTAGTACCCACTTACATCTGATAAAGATTTATCAAGAATATGTTCAGATTCATCCTCAAATTCTCCATTATCAACAGTTGTAGGAGCTTTCATACGAGAATATCCAAAAAGTTTAAACTATTTCCATTTCAATTCTAAGTTACTTTTAATTCCCAAGTTTCAACACTGCACGGGTCATATTCTCAAAATTTCAATTCGCAATCGTGACATTTTCTCCAAACTGCCGCCTCGCTCATTCCTCGCTACGTTTCGCCAACTTCGAAAGACTTTCGCATGACGTGAGATTAACGCGCTCTTTATTACATATATACACGTTTTTGATTTGTTCTTGTGTAAAATTTTGACGGGAGCTAAGATTTTGTGCTTATGAGCACATTTGCTTTGAGAATTTGGATTTAAATTAAGACGTTGATGCGAGTAACATGTTGTTTGTCTGACTTGCGTAGGGTAAGAAAAGGAGCTCCTTTCCTCCCTACATCAAAATTAAACAAAAAAGTACCCAAGCCGAAAATTCACCACCAAGTTCCTCAAACTACAACGGACATCTTAAATCCAAAAATCAAATAAAAGGAATTCCTTGACACGAAAAAAGGTCCTCTAGTCCTCTTTGAATACAACATAAGAGTTGGCATATATCAAGTGGCCCTCACAAATGAAATAGCTACGGGGACAATTTCTCAAGACAGACAGCACTCAGAGGGACACTCCGAAGGTCTCCGGTCCCTCCTTACCGTAATCTTGGCGATTATTAAAATCATATATCTTAGGAAAAAGGCTAGGGTGGAATGCACCCTGATTTCTTGAGGGTGCATTCTGTTGTGTGTCTTTGTTTTATGCATAGATGCTATGTTTATTTATAAGGAAGGCAGTAAAAATGATTGCTAATCTTTATTTATATTGATGTTGTTATGGTGTATGTATTTATGCTCAGAATTTGTGTTAGGACTCCTTGTTATATAGCTGAGGCAGCAGGTTTGATAGTTTCGTTTTATGGTCCTAGGTTTAATATAAATCATGGTTCGCACCGTTATGTTACACACATAAACTTCTGTGAACGATGGCAATCATTTTAATGGAAATCATTACTAAAATTGGGCTCAAGTTAGTACTAAAATAAATAGTAGTTAGCTGAAAATTGTTGTCAAACATATTTTACTGATGAAACTTCGTTCATCACTGAGATTCCTTTAGCATAAATACTTTACCGTTGCTATTCCCATATTAAAAGATATAAACAAAAATAGCTCACTGTCCCATACTACCATCCGCGGGTACGTCACGTCTTCGAAGGCATGCGACCCGTCACAATATTATTCTTACCTCCCGCACCTTCATTCCTTCATTCACTCTCATTCGCCGCTCATTATCATTCACTCATTCCTAGCAGATAAGAAAAACGCCGAGCATTCGTGAGATTATCGCTGAACTTCCGTCTTTTTTTCAGGAAATATTTGGCAAAATGCCGAAATTGTGAAAGAGGTCTTGTAGGAAAATGGGAGAATGAATATATGTAGCTTAAATTCTGTTAAGCAGTGGTGTTCTTTTTCTATAGTTACTATTGAGTTTAGTGGGTTAAGTAATCCTAAGCTTTGCGGGTTATCTAAGAATCGATTTCAAGAACGGGGATAAATTTTCTTTCAATAAATTCCAAATACTTAAATTCTTTGAGTAAGTCTATATAGTATACAGCTTATGTGTTACAGTGCTAAGCAGTAGGAGTAGTAGTTATATTGGTTTTGTTACATTCATGTTCAAAATAGGTGGAACCCTGAATCCCGAAAGCAATTTCTTCCAATTCTCCTACACTTCCTTTCGAAGCAGTACAAAGCCTTTTTCTAAAGCTGTCGGATAAGTAAGGTAGATCTAGTGGTTTCTATCTCCTGCCATATTACGCTTGAGTAGAGTGTACGTTTCAATTTACGACGAAGTGGTTATAACAATCTGTTCGTAAGTTGAGTTCAAATACGAAAATTGTGGGTGACAAATTTTTCTCTGTTAATTTAGAATTTAGTTAGGAACTTGTTTTTGTTGGTATCACTTTTTGGAACTGTATTATTTGAGCAACGAAACATATATTTTTTTTGGATTGTCATTATTTCTTATGCCTAAAAGAGTTTTACTCGCTTTTCTGGCAGTCGATCTTACTACCTGATACCACTCCAGTAACTTATATAGACGACTAGCAGCGCCCCGCGGTTTCACCCACATAAGTGTCGATCCTGTGGGAACATCAGGATAAAAAGTATCCTATGTGTTATTCTGGCATATAAGTTATATTACTCTAAAGTTTCATCAAAATCCGTTATGTAGTTTTTGCGTGAAAGAGTAACAAACATCCATCTATCCATCCATTCATCCATCCATTCATCCATCCTCACAAACTTTCGCGTTTATAATATTAGTAGGATTTCATCATACCAGTATTGTTCCACAATTTATTAATCCAACAACCGCTACAATATCGTCATAAAACACACATAAATGACGGAATCTTAACGAACCAAAACACACAGGGAGCTATTAAGCAACAATCTCAGCACATCTCTCACAAAAGGTCACGTTGCTCGTTACAGAGCACTGCAATCTCGAGACGACGCTGCGTTCATGCGAGCCTGGTATGCAAGACGCTATTACTCACAAGTATGACAGTTTTTTGTCTTGGTTTTTTGTGGTATTTTTGCTGTTTTTTTGCGTGAAAGGAAGAAAGAATATTTGGGTCATTAAACATTTGTTTTCGTATACGTAACAAAACTGTAATTTAGTGAAGTTCGAAATTGCTAAGTTGCAGTTTCAATTTTTCAAGAGGACTAAAAGCTATGAATACCTTCTGTTTATTATAAAAAGTCATCAGTATGTTTCGGTAATTCGGTCAGATATATATCGAATATATCGTCGTTGTTACAGTGTGTAATTTCTAAGGAAAACTAGAAGCGTAACATGAATAACTTCGCTAACGCGAGGTTGCTATATGTCGTCTATATAGATATTTAGTTTAAGCTAATGCCTAAATCTATGGTCAAGGTAGAAAATTGATAAAAGAGCCAAACACATCAAATAGTAAAACTATCAAACAAAACCTCAAATAAAAACCGAAATAAAATAGAGTTATTGAACATAAGAAGTAAGTAGAAAAGAAAGTACAGCACGAAGGCTGCGCTGACCTTCATACTGGTGACCCCGAGCATGAACGTCAGCGCAGCCTTCGTGCAAATACTTCAGCGTGACGTCATCATCATCACTCCCGCAAGCTTTAGCGGCGAGTCACCCAGCCAGCCAGCATCCACGGCTTCAACGGGTATCCTGACCACCAGCATGCAGCGTCCGCGCATGTCATCACCCTCAGCCTCATCAGCAACCTCGGCACAGCACACTGCACTTTCGGCCGGTCAACAAGAAGAGCTTCCTCTCCTGGTCGACGCAGCAGCCAGCCTCAACCCCGCGCTGTACGACATCCGACGCACTGGAGTATAACGCAGCGCCACCCCGACTCACTGGGGACATCTTCGCAGACAGTTCCGACTCACCGCGAACTATGCGCCACCCCGACTCACTGGGGCATCTCCGCAGACAGTTCCGACTCACCGTGAACTATGCGGCAACCGGTTCCGACTCACTGGAACCTCAGCTGGCCTGGCAAGCATCGCAAGATACAAGACTCAAGCCCACTATCGACCTCCGGTCTCCGGAGGGGAGTGATGTAGCGGTATCTACAACGCCACATGCGAACAACGCGTCATACTGACGTCACGCAAATCCTGCATCTCGCAAGCAGAGTTTACCGCGCAATTAGCATAGATACAATTTCCCAACATCAAACGTTGGGCAATTGCCCGCCAGACACAACTCCCGTCTGGTCGGAGGATCCTCCCTTTTCTATGGAAGGTGAGTGAACTTTACACCCTGTTCCTCGTGCCTATATTAGCAATATTGTTGAGGAGCACCATCTGGCTGGCATGAAGCTCCTCACTTTATGAACTGACAACGTACTTCAGGAAATTCCTACTTATATCGGAAACTTATAAGGAATGTTCGCGTCATATCCCTTACAACTTTTCTTCGGAATACGACTTTTTACTTCAGCGGTTACATCATGGAAAATGTGACGAAAATTTTCGAGACTTCGTTATACTCGTGCATACGGTTTTGGTACTGTTTAAGTGTATTATCGTCGATCATGAGTAGGTACACTACTAGCTTCATTTATAATTATGCCCATATTACTTATCACTTCATTAATAAAACCGAATATTAAGCAAGGTTGTAGAATAATAATTATCTTCTTAATAATTTGGTGTACGGTATGGTTTTTTATAGTCAATACTGAATACTCAATCATTTATTGCATTCCACAATGTATATGCTTAGGTGGTAGGTAACATTTGTTGTAACAATCGTGGACCCTGTCGGGCACAGCAAAACAAAAATAAATTTAGGAAAAGGACTTATAAATACATGCAAACTAGCTTAATCTAAGTACAATAAGGTAACATTTTATTCATTCAATTCAAACATTTTATTAATTTGGTAAAAAAAAAAAAGAATTATTATTAATTTATATTATTATGTCTGTTCTAGGGATTTGTCAATTAAATATTCGTTTATGCTATAATAACATTTATTTAGTAATATATTTTTTTAATTTATTTGTAAAAATAGCAATCTTTTTCTCATTCCTGAGTATCTCGGGTAGTTTGTTATATATTTTTATCGACATAACTAGTGGACTAGATGAGTGAGTTTCAATCGTTCATATCAAATTATAAACTGCAATATTAGTAAGTAAAACACAGGTAACACAGCAAGATCAACTCTTAATTAAACCCAATATGTATTAAATGAAATAGTGAATTCTAAAAACTTATAATTACAATGAGTGACTAACACTTGCCACTACATTCTAAATCGAACAGTCTCGATACATACATTCAGAATAGAACCTTCCAGAAAAATACCTGTAGCAAAACAAAACCACGAACTTCCCGAAGGTCATCGAGAGGGATTCCCGCAAAAAGTATAAAACGTGCGATCGATAGGAGGGTAGGTCGCGGAGGGCGCGTGGACGGAATACGAAGTAGGGGTGAGCTGCGATATATCAGTCTGTTTGGTACGGCTAGAGGTGAGGTTCAAAGTGTCGTAGTGTTTTAGATTTTGGAGGCATTTTGTAAAATGGCCTATAGTAAAAGTTACGTTAAGAATTAAGAAATGTTGTTTCTGCTATGATTCTCTTCTTGTGTGGTCGTAGTCGATAGATTTGTCCAAATCTTACATGCTGTAACAGACACGGACTAAGAATATGTACCGTGGTTCTTAATTACTTAGCCACTGCGGCTATCAAGCCGAGCCGGTATAGTAATTTAGTGGATCAATATGATGAGAAAAAAGGTACACTTCAATATTTTTGCCAACGTTAAGTAGCGGTCATCAGAAACTATATACGAGTACTACTGATAGTTTTGATGATGATAAATACATATTTAAGACGGTAGGTACTTTACTCAAGAAATACTAAAGAAAGAAATGAAGCTGCATTCAATAATCGATCTTGAAGATGTTGGCACTGTCAAGAGTGTGACTCTTAAGTAAAATAAGAAGGTTTATAAGTTTCATAAACCAATTTCAATCCAAAATAAGCAAAAACATAATAAAATAAAATTGGTCGTTGTTTATGTAGAGCTCGAATCAGTTTAAATTTAAATTACATTGTATGCAAATGCATTGCACCCCTCAATAGGGGAAGTTTATAGTGTTTACCCCCGCGTTTATAGGACTGAGGTATTGCCTATAGGATATTTTGCAACCCCTAGGAAAAATATTATGTGTCAGCTGCTTTATACTGTCAATTGGAAATGGCGCTATGTTTAAAATTATAGTGTTTGTAGGTTATGATCTTGTTATTAAAAATATGTGGTTTTTTCCAGATATTTTTTTGTACTATTGCGGTCGTGTTTCGTGGTACCTGAGATAGTAGGCTGAGCTATACAGTCGTGAAGAAAATGAGCGTAAATTAGTTTTTACTTTATACGGTAAAAGAATTTGAATTTGAAGACCAGTTTGGCCAGAATAGAATTATAAACTTGAAACATCTTTCAAAAAAGCTTTTACGAAATTCCTTCCTATTATCGCAAAAGGAGCAAAGATCCTGTGACATCACAGACAAGACACAGAAACAAAAGGAAAACATGTCATCTATTAAAAACGTTCCGTTCCACTCTCAGAGCTAATTGCGAAGGTTCCTACAAACATAGAAATGAAAGACCTGTAGCTAAACATCCGACACTACTTGATATAACATTTGAAACTGTATCACAAAGCAATAAAGTTCAGATTAGAATCATACTTCAGTCTGAAGCGGTAATGTCAGAGCGTTTTGGACAAAGTTAACTCTGCAGTTACGAAAGCAAGTGTACGGTAATCAATATCGTATTTCAAGGACACAAGGTTGAAGTTTGAGTAGATGTAAGGTTGTTAGCTGCTATGTGTGTTGGTACAGGAGATGTGACAAAGATGAGGGGCTGTTCCGTTTAATTTTCATTGACAAGTGGTGCGCGTTGCAGGGCATAGGTTATTTAGACGATATTGTTATTTTGAAATTGCACATTTTTCATGTTCATTTGGGCATTTAGGAAGTAGAAAATATATCAATGTTATACTTGATAGGTAATAAGAAAAGAAGACATGATTAGAAGAAGATAGGTAAGATTTTTTATGTGAACCTAATAGTATCAAAAAGAAAACGGTGGACTTTCTTGCCCATTCTTCTCCACACGGAAACTACCTTTTGGAAGAGGCGACTAGAATCAATTCTATTTTACTATAATTTTTGACATTCAAAAGTGCCTTATATGTGCCTATTAAAATACGCCTTTTCAAAGTCAAAGTCAAATCATTTATTTCAATAAATGATTTGACTTTGACTTTGAAAAGGCGTATTTTAGGATGTAAAGTGGAATCTGCAAAACCCCGGATATGGAGGATAAGAGGGACTTACGTTTTCAAACCATTTTCTAATATTACCCAGAAAATTGGTCTGGGTAATGTTCTAAAAGACACAACAATTCTAAAAGCTCCTCCCACACAAACGAAAATTAAAAATAAAACCTCCCCTGGCAGTCAGATATCATAAACAGTTGTTAATAAAAGAGCTGCAGATGTTCGCAGTGCAACATGTCTGCTCACCCCCCTCGCGTTCACGGTCCATGGTTCACATTGAGACGGTAAGACGAGTGTGTACCGAGTTGTATTGTTTTCGTTTGAAGATAGATAGTTGTTTGAAAAATTAACCTAATCTACTGGTTGATAAAGTTTAGGACCAAAACCGAATCATTCAAGAAAATATTATAGTAGGGAATGTCCCCAAAGCCCAAAATGTTATGACCGTTGGTAATTTTGAGAAAGTTATAAAAAATAAATTTAATGACGCACTGATTGCTGCCGATTGGGGTTGTGGGGAATCGCAAAGAGGAATAAGTAATTTCAAGATCCTTGCAAGTATAGATGTTTATGTTTCTAATACTATAACTAACTTCGAGATTTATCATGGCGTTATCGTTAACAATATCTACATAGTTAAGCGGACATATGTAAAAAATGGTTATGAAACAAATAATAGAAAATGCTTTTTGGGAAGGACCAACGACGAAGACTAGTCTAAAAATAATCAAACGCGTCATCACTCATTACAAAAATAGGTAATCCAACAAAAGTTACGTACAATGTGTTACTAATTACGCATAAGTAATGACAAACACGATTGGACGATTGTAAAATGTGAATGGAAATGAAGTGGGGACTAATTCTGTATGCCCAGAATACTCTTAGATAGATACGAGGTACGGTGAACAAAATTACTAACATTTCGTGTTAGTAAAACGATAGACGAAGTATTGAATCGAATTCAGATTATTTTGATTTGACGTTCTGATTCCTCTTCGTTTGTAGATAGTGCTTTAAAAGCATTTTTGATTGCTGTAAAAGGGTTACGCAGTTCTATTGATTGAGAGCCTTTTTCATAACAAGTACTCTCCTTTTTTAATCAATGTTTTACAGTAACCCTGTACGTTTTCTTATTTCTCGTTGCTTTACTTTTATAAGGATGTTCTTAGTACCAGTACCCAATTCTTTTACAAGGTAGATGTGAGTGGAAACGCCGGGAGGGGGACGCTCTAGGAGGGCATTATTGGTGATGTTCTTAAGAAAGGTCAGGTGCTATCAGGTGGCGTTCTGTAGTTTCTGGGAAGAAGGCGTGAGTTTATGTATACGAATCGCAGTATCCAATTCTTGAACTACTTTTGGCGTTGCCACATTAACTTTTTCTTTTAATTCAGCAAACACATCGCCATCTTCATTATCCCGCTCTCCTACCTCAATTCCAACTTCCAATTCTGCTATAAATAAACTATGCATAATTCCACTAATACTCATTCAAACTATTATCCGTATCGTACAATGCGGAACACATGTTGCTCATTAATATGTTCAGTAAGCGAGAGAGCGGCTCACGTACTTGAGTGGTGTTTTATCTGTGTTGTTATAAATCCTCTTCTATTATCTTAATGGTAATGTTTCCCTTGTGAGTTGTTGTTATTTACCTGTGTGTTGCTTTAAGTAAGTTGGAGATTTTAAGTGGAGTATTTGAATGCATCTCAGTAATTTTGTAGTCAGTTTAAACATTAAGACTCACTAGTGAACCGATTTTTTTCTAGCTGACTTCCTTTTTGTCTCAATGATGATAATAATTAAAAAGTTGCTTATATTTTCAGTTCTTAGCTAAGATATTCTTCGGATTTTTACTTTATTCGAGCTCGGTGATTATAATTATGTATGTTGTACAAAAAAGTAGGTATTTATCTTGTATTATTTCCCTAATCTTACGTTTCATCTTTGCAGTTCCTAGGTACTCACAAGGATTCTACGAATCAGCCCTTACCATATACAAACACAGCTTTTCACTGCACTTGACAAGCAACACCCAGTGTTCCTTACATTCCCGGAATGGAAATAATTACACGTCCACCAAGTGTTCAGTCTAAAATTACACCTAAATTTGTTCCTCGGGTGAAAAAACAAGGGGCTCTGTGTCCTCAGTGTCCGATGACAAATAAAACAGACAATTAGAGAAGGGAGGGGGTGAGGGGGTGTCGTTATGTGCTGGTATCGAGTTGCAATGACATCTTAATTTTGTACGGTAGGCGTGAAATTAAAGTCGAGGAATGTGGCGGAGGATATAAGAAAAAAATAGTAGGGGAGAGGTTTTTCAGAAAGCTTATACTGTAACAGTTGGGGTGTATTTTTTTCGCATTTGCTTTAAGTTATATTTTCACTGTTTTTATCGCATTTAATTTAATGAAACCGATTGAGCACTCCACAAATAAAGGGGTATCAACGGGTATCGTCCGTAATGTATCTTTAAATCGTTCAGCAATAATCGGAAGAATATTATAAATCTCAAAATTGTTTTCCTATAACTTTTCAGGAAATTCAATCTTCTTCGACTAATATTTACTGTCAACCTGTCACTCAAAAATATTTTAAACGAAACTTCAGTGAAAATAATCCAAAATGAAAATATCTATGGTGCTACATTCCCTTTAGGGTATGTACGCAGGGAGACGGGTTTCGGGTGTCTTATTATTTTTAGTCGAGCGCTCATAGGCCGTCAAACGACGCGACAGCTGCTTCAATATTTTACTAGAAATATCGTATAGCACTTGGAATTTTATTGATCTTCTCTCCAAATTAATTGTGTGAGGAGTGTCAGTTGACTTGTTTAGGGAAACGGTTCCAAATAGAAGAAATATCAAATTTGTCTTTTTATTTTTGATAAAGAAAAAAAGTGAGCAAACCCGCCCAAAGTAATGAAAAAGATGAAGAGAAGATTTTTGGTAACTATAGGAATGCGGCAGGCCGAGAAAGTGATGAACTCGACTCATAATAAAACGACTGGTTACATGTGACAGTAAATAAAGACAAGTGGAAAGAGGTCTTCTATCGGCTAAATAATAATAAGAATGCAATACTATAAAGAGTACGTATACGGATGGCGGTATGTTCAGCAATGGATTGCGATAAGCTGAGTTGAATGATTGACTACTTATAGTAGTCAATTTTGCTGTCGACGTTAAAGATGGCGCAGATGACTTAAAGGAACAGTTTAAACCGCATAGGATATGAGATCGATTGATAAACAATTCTCAATTGTTTATAATTAACGGTAATTGATAATTAATGAAAGAAATATGAGTAGTGTGTTCGTAGAGGTTCATAATTGTTGCCCATCTGGAAATCTTGACATAAGGACCATTTTTCACCGTACAGAACCGTGCTTGCCTGTGGTTATATACTCATACTTTTATTCTTTTACAGTCAACTCGTGTATTTCCGTTCATCGCACAATAAAATTGCCCCGAGGAGACGTGACACTTAATACACACATAAAATCATAGTTTTTTCTTCAAGCTTGGCCAGGAACACATAACATTTTTATGGTCCAGATAAGGGTGGGACAAAGCTGGGCTATCACGATCGTCAAACGAACACATGTCTAATGATCTATGTGATAGTATCACATAAATTCGTATCTCCCTTGTGCAGCTGTGTACTTTTTGTTTTAGGGTTGACCAGAAAGCCAAATTTTCAAGTAATGATATCGTTTGATATGGATTTTACCTTTAGTTATTCTTACTCTTTTAATAGAAGTAGCGCGTTTGCCATCTTTTATCTATACGTATTATAAATAAAAGTCGCTTTTTGTGTCAGTCTTTGTGCCCGCGTGGTTCTTCTACACCACGCAACGGATTTTGATGTGGTTGTCACCATGGTTTGTTTTCACGATCATTTAAAGAAATTATTGCGAAAGGTTTATGTGTATGTATAATACATAAATATCAAACTTACATATAATAAATAAACCTCAATGTTTTGACAAGTCGCTATTTCATTATAATAGAATGATAAAATACACGAGAAAAAATATATTTTTGAGAAACTACAAGTAATAGATGTTAAAACTAATACGCAGAATACAGGAGTGGATCAATGTCCATGAGATTTCAGATTATATAGTGAAGTTATTTAAACTACTAATAATGAAAATGCTTCAAGCTAGATGATCTTAAGAAGAACAGTAATAAAATTCTTCAACCAAAGAATTTGGACGATCCATCCAATTCTTTCTTTTGAACCCAACCCCCAGTTTGATGGTCGTGGGTTTATTATTTATAAGTTTTACGATGCAAGGGGACTACGTAAATAGATATACGTGGATCATACCGGCCCAGACGAAGTTCACGGTTAAATTCAATGATAGTTTGAAAGATATTAGGAACAGTTGTTTTGAAAACTAATAGCGTTATTAAAAGTGATGGATTTACTGCTAATAGAGAGGTGGAGAAAGAAGTTTGTTTTAGTTTGTGTTTTGTTTTTTAATGTGAGTTGGTAGGGGTATTGGAATTTGACAGTTGATAGATATGGATCGATTTTTAAAGTGAGGAGCCGATTTCTTTTACAACGGTTACAATGGATGATGGTTAGGTCAATCTTCGCGTTTCGCTGACGGATTGTTGATGGAGGGCGTGGATAGTGAAAGAATCTCATGTTTTAGACATGATTTAAAATTGAACACGTTTTCTAAACTTATATTATAAAGGGAAAATATGAGATTTTTTGTATATTTGTTTGTTACGCTTTCACGCTAAAACGACTGAACGGATTTGGATGAAATTTGGCACATGGGGAGACCATGACTTGGATTAGGACATAAAATACTTTTTATCGCGATATTCCCACGGGATCGAGACTTATGCGGGTGCAACTGCGGGGCGCAGCTAGTCTGACATAGGGGTATTTTATGTTAAAAACCATGGCCATATTTATGCGACTTGAAAGACCAGATATAATATTTAAGGTTTATGAATAAGAGTTAGATTTCACCAATCGCAAGGTAAGTATTACACCTCAATTTGCCAACCTAGCCATAATTCATCTTCCATAGTCTTCACAGGATAGACTTGCAAATGTACGCTTACAAATTCTACTCGATATGAAAACCGATGAATCGATTTAAGATTAGCGATTATGAATATTGATGGCGCGACGTGCGGTGTTTGTGAATGGTGCACGTGACTGGAACTCGATCTGTAATCGATACCTGCCGATATTGTCCAGGATTTCTGCTCACTCACTAATACAAGAACTTTAATCTTTTTCTTCTTCGACTGTGAATTAGATTTTGTTAGCCCAAAACTTCGTCACTTCTACGGCATCGTCGGTGGCAGCGCAAAGGTTACTATGTCTTGCATGTTTTGGGACACAGAGGGCAGAATAAGCGGTGGAACATAATTTCCAACCACGTCAGATCGTCGAGGGTACAGCTATGACATAATTTTTTTTGCGTTATTTGTAAGAATCTTTTCAATAGTCGAGTAGAAATTTCAGCTTGAGCTTTGATGATTTATTCGTTCCCTTCTCCGAAACTCTTTCGTAATCAATACTGGCTTTTTAGTTTAGTTACATAACATAACATCACGCCTGTATTCCCCGAAGGGTTAGGCAGAGGTGTACCTATAGTACATTCACATTTTGCCAGTTATGTTCACATCCCATGTAATAGGGGTTTTTTTAGTTTACTTCTATTTTTATTTCTTTCTTTCATCATCAGCCTACAGCAGTCTACTGCTGGACCTAGTGCTCTCCTATTGCACGCCATTCACCTCGATTTTCGGCAACTCTCATCCAGCTGCTACCAGCCATCCTGCGAAGATCGTCGATTTCTTTCTTTAACCTTGAAGTTTAGCTGTTGTACCCTTTCTAATCTTTCATTTTCTCGGATCGAAGGACCACCCAATAAAGAACCATGCTTCCATGATTCCATAACAAAAAATCTACACGAAGATTTAAACACTTGTGAAGTCAATTTAATACGAGTACCGATGAATCGGTATAAGATTACCGATTATGAATATTGATGGCGCAACGTGCGGTGTTTGCGTAAAGCGCACGTGCCGAGAACTCGGTTTGTAATCGATACGTATCGGTATTGTCCGTGAATATGAGATATCGATGTGGTGTGGTTTTTATTTATTGAGTTGCTTGTTTCTTTTTCTGTTTTATTTGTTGAAAATGTGTGTTAGAAAAGATGGGTGAAGACTCCGGTTTAAGATAAAACCTACCCATCTTGGGTAGGTTTTATCTTAAACCGGAGTCTTCTTCTTCGTCGTTTCGATGATTCTCATTAAACCTGAATCACCATTATTGTCTACCTAGCCTTTTCCCAACTATGTTGTGGTCGGCTTCCCGTCTAACAGGATGCAGCTGAGTACCAGTATTTTACATGGAGCGACTGCTTATCTGACCTCCACAACCCAGTTACTGGGTAATACGATACCCCTTGGTAAGACTGGTTGTCGGACTTTCGGGCTTCTGACTACCCGTAATGACTGTCAAAGATCAACGAATGACAGCCGGGACCAACCGTTTAACGTGCTTTCCGAGGCAAACCAAACCTAAACCTGAGTAACAAAGCGATTTAGTTACTAGCACCCTAATTGTGTAACACACTTTCAGTCACAATTCAAGGGTTTTCAAGGAAATTCCAAATCCATTGATTGATACGCTTGAAAAATACGTCTGCTCACCAACGTACATGACGCAATGAATGTGGCTTAACTGTCAAAATGAGAGGAATTGGCGATCAATTGTAATTTTTTGTGTGTTACACAATTACGCTACAGATTAGCAGCTAAGAGGATCGGCTGTTATTACTTTTCGTAATTATAATGAATGAAGAATGATCATGATTATTAATATTTTATTTTTGTTTTCTATTTTTTTATATCTTCCGTTAATGTCCCACTGCTAATTAGTGATTAAATATTATTATTATTTTTTTTTTTTATTTGGCCTACGCTGTCCCACTCCTGGGCAAAGGCCTCCCTCCACTCCTTCCATCTTTCGCGAGTCCGCGCGTCCTCCTTCCAATTTTGACGGAACCTATCCAGCTCGTCCTGCCATCTCCTACGTGGTCTGCCGCGACCTCGCCTCGCTGTCTCAGGGCACCAATTTCCCCCCCGGTGGGTTCCCGCATTGTCGAGGCGGGGGGGCTCAGTAGCCGTGGCTTGGACAACCACGGTGAAGCTAAGAGGAACCCGAGGAGGGGCCGCTCGTCAGGGCTTTGCCTGTAAGCCGACGACGTAGCGGCCAACAAGTAGGTTGCGGTGCCGCTTGGGCGACATCGCAACTGAGGCGGGCCGTGATGTGGTATGGGAGGCATCACGGCTGAGGGTTGGAGGCCGCGGCGGGGGAGGAGTGTCGGTATTGCGGTGCGCCGCTCTCCCTACCTTCCGCGGCCTTGACGGGGTCGCCACCGTCTGATGGCGAACGCGGTGGGGCCGCAGGGGAAGAGGAGTGTTGGTATGACGTTGGCCGCTCTCCCTATCCTCTGCGGCCGAAAATTGGCAGGCGGCGGGGCCAATGACCTGACCCGTCGCAGGGGGACCAAGGGTGCCCAGACACGGGGTCGTCTGGCGCCCATGTGCTGGTTTGGTCCCTGGGGTGGTCACGGCGTGCCATGTGTTCTGGTGCGCCGGTGATGGGGAGTAATCCCCAGAGGAGGGTCCGGTGACGGACGGCCGCGGCGGGTTCACGGATGAGTGCTAAGGCGTGCCCGTGTTCCCGCCGTAAGCGGCAAAGGAGGACACCGTGGAGTTTTAGTGGGTTAGAGTCCCACATATCTGCACTATCTCCCCGTGGTAGTGCAGAATGCATGAGCATTTCTCCACGTTAAAAAAAAAAAAAAAAAAAAAAATAAAGGGCACCAATTTTAAGCTATTTGGGCCCACTCAGTGAGTGTTTGGGTTTGTCCGGCATGCGGCAGACATGTCCTGCCCAGTCCCATTTAAGTTGGGCAGCCTTTTGAGCCACGTCAGCTATCGTTGTTTTGGAGCGCAGTATTGTGTTTATTTATTATAATATAATATAATTAATTACATCATTGAATTATTTTGAATGATATAAGTAGAAGCGTCCGCTTATCTATCCTACACCATATGATGGTTCTGGAGGCAAATGCTAGATTGTCAGAGCATTGCATCATTGCTTCCGGTTGCTCATAAAACTAATGAATCGATTAAAATCATCGATCACGATAGTATCCTGTTTATATCTACATAGGTGCCGTTTGATCTCGATTGAAGCTGAATGCATAATCGATATGTTGTAATCATTATTTTATTATCTTTGAAATTTCATATTTTCATCTGAATCTGAAAATTACAGGAATTACACCTGAAGTAATTGCTCCAGGTGTAATTCCTGTAATTTTAAGAACGTTCAAAGTCTGGTCTCAGTGTCAATCCGTCAAAAATACCACTAATTTCCAGACATTTTTGACAAGTTGATTGACATTGATTGTCGCTGATATGAGATCGGGGCTAGATATTGTACGTTTTTAATTACGGGAAGTCTTCAGAACTTTTAACAATATCCCTTTCTTAAATCTTAACTAATATTACAGAGACGTACCTAATATTTTAGTTCATAATTGGATGTTTGTAATTAATCTTTGAAAGTACTGATCTGATTACAAGAACTCTTTCACTTATAGAAAGCTACAAAAAGGCCGAATGTCATACATATTACATCATAATATACGAAATATTTTATGCTAAAACGCGGCCGAAGTCGCGGGCGGAAGCTAGT
The DNA here is from genome assembly GCA_911387795.2 of Apamea monoglypha. Taxonomy (NCBI): domain Eukaryota; kingdom Metazoa; phylum Arthropoda; class Insecta; order Lepidoptera; family Noctuidae; genus Apamea; species Apamea monoglypha. Next base: position 17,298,208 of record OU426924.1, read on the forward strand.
CGTACATATTTTATATCCTGCTCGCATTCTGAACATCAACGCAATCTCAAAACAGGGGTCAAAGTGATGTATCATAGTTTATCATACCGAACTATCACACCGTAGATACAGCGTTTTATAAATCGATGTAACAGCATCACTTTCATACAAATTCGAGGCAAGGGTCGAGCCTACCGCACGCTACGTGCCCCGAATTTAGAGAATGATGCTATGATGTAGGCAGATTTGATGGAAAGATACCTTTATAGGGTTGATGTCGTAAGTTTGATTCTCGCACAAATATATTCAAAAACTAGTACAAGACTTAGTGGCTGCCAGGGTCGCGGGTTGTTCGAAATAGATACCGTGGCCCCTGGCACAGGCAACTGAAGGAACACGGGTGGCTTTTAGTCAGTAAAAGTCTGACACGAAAGAGCGGGAGAAGTCATTTGATGATTTCCACAAAAAAAAGGTAGACTTAGTGAAAAATGGGCGTGTTCTATAATTAAGTAAAGGTTTTCCGACAGTAAAAAGAAAAAGAAAGAAAATATTCATACTCATTACTCAAAAGAAATACTCTCTCACTCTGAAGTACTCATTTGTTTTTGTATAGGTACTTATTGAGGTCGTTATTATTTTTTTGAAAAGTTAGTAAATGTGATTTCAGGCCACGGCAGTACCTACAAATTATTTGCAGCAGTTTCACTTGCTGTTAAATACTGTTTTGGTTCGGTAAGCTACTGAAACCTACCTGTGTGTTAATAGTGTAGAATAAAATATTTTACCAGAATTTCAAAACCGTACCTACAGTGAGACAAAAAACAACCTCTTTTCATCACATGACAGAACAATAATTTCGAAAACAAATTCCCCTCCGATTGCACATTACAAGTTGATCGCTTCAGATTAATCTGAGTATCTCTTCCCTCTCTAGTCCTTATTTCACTCACAATAACATTAAACGCACCTCTGACGAAACAAACAGACATTCAGACTGTATCAGTGTTTTTTAGACCGCAATAAGCCTCTTATGGCCCTTAGTACAGTTGGCAAAAGTGTGTTTTATTTAAATCAATTCGGAATTTCCGATGTGGAAGTTATGTAGGTTATATTCGGAATTCTAGAAGCAATTGCTACATAAAATAAGTAGTAAAAAGGTTTGACAAACTTAAAACTTATATTTGTTGAATACGAGGCTTTTGTCTACTTTGTTTGTGTGTATTTTATGTCTTTAATTTTGTAATGTGAATTTTGTTTGTAAAGAATAAACGACTTTTATTTCATCTTTTTCTATTTTGTTATATTATATTTTTCGTTTTTATCAAGTCACCGTTTTTGCTTTTTCGAATATTATACACGTTCGTTATATATGTTCGGCTGCAGAGGTATTTTATAAGCATCCCCACGCAAAGTTGCCTTATGTCAGAATTTACTCAAAATATTTCCTTTAGTGTAAGTTAGCCACCGAATTGAACTTCCCAGAGAGCGTTAGAAAAATATTCGGGTATAAAGTTTTTGAACCATTTTGACACATATTTTGCGCAATTTTCTTTTGCTTCTATCGCCGCCTGTACCTCACCAAACGAATTTGTTTTCCCTCTGAGGTCTTTATACAGGAGCAGATGTTTATTCTCACGGTTTTTGATTGACATTGGATATATTTGAGTTCGGTTCAATTGTTGTATGATAGAAGAGGAAAATTGGAAAATTCTCGGGGATTTTACCGCTGTGAGTTGGGCATAGAAAATGTTGCGTTTTGTTATTATTGTAGTGTCAGTTAGAGAATTCAAGAATGAATACCTGGAATTCATTTAGGGATATTGTTATTAGGATTTTGTTTTTTTTTTTACTATCGAATTATGAGTGTACTATGCCGGCCGATAGGTACACCTCTGTCTTACCCTTTGGGGAAAAGCGGGCATGATATTATGTCATGTTATAATTTTTACTCAATAAAACTTTGGTCCAGTCCGATGACTCATTTCTTTTGGGCAAAGGATGCTCATTTCTTTAACGGGATATGAACTCATTTGTACTGCTGAGTTGCAAAGGACCAATACCATTAAGGGACATGAGGAAAAGGACCAGCCGAAAGTCTTCGACAATATAAAACAATTGACACCGACACTACCCTTTTTTATCACAAAATACGAAAGACGCAAAATAAGCGTCAAGTATAGTACCTTTTAGTCAACAAAGGACCTCATAACCAATAAATAGATGGACGGTACGGTCTAAAAAATCCAATTTCAATTCGAGTCCCGAACAAATTGGGTCAGATCCATAACGGACTTTGGAACGTAAATCCCGAAGTTCGTATTCCCGAAAAGTTACGGTCGGGCGGCCAATCGGACGAACGCTTATCGCCATCCAATGACACCGGCCGATTACCGTGCCGTACCGTAAATTCGAAATTGGAACTCAACTTCGTTAATTACCGAAGTGAGCTCGATAGGCATCGCTCGACGGATTCTCCCCGATTCTAATTTCCGATATTAAATTATTATCGAAATGCGAATTAGGTATTTTTTCGTTGGTATTTGCGAATTGTTTGCGAGTTTTATCAGGATCAACTGTTAAATTTTTGCATGGAAGGCATGACTCGGCGTTTATTTACGGAGAGGTTTTCCCTGTCCGGAGAATGAACGCAGAATATGGGTGCTGTTTGTTATCTTGCGTATTTTATAGACAGACAAGAATCCTTCTGATGTTACCTTGGGGATGGTTCCTAAAAATGTCTCTTTTTTAAGACCTAAAGATACAGCCAGAAGTTGGATAAAAAATCAACTGCGCAGGCCCAATATCGTAAAGTTATTCTGAGTTTTTATCACTATCCTTACATTTTCACCACTCTTTCCTCTTTTATTTATTTATACACTTATTGTAGGTACACCACAAAAATATATATATAAAAAAAAAAAAATCGACCATTATAATATATACAATGCGCGGCCTTATCGCTTTCTGCGATCTATTCCAGGCAACCTTGAAATGAACAGTGACTTGCATGGACATAGAATTATTCTTATTTCAATTAGGTAACTCGAACATTACCCGGAATGCCATTGTTACACAGTCAGATAACGCCTAAGTACCGACAATGTGACTCGATATAATTTGGCAATAAAATCGATTGTAGTTCTCGATTTAAACGGCTCATTAAATCGAACAGTGCCATAACATCGGTTATCGATATAGCATCGAAACGTAAACGCCAAATTGGTATGGCTTCATCAATTTACACGGTGGAGTACAGGGTCGCAATTAGGGTACCTAAAAGTTACTATTATGATAGTTCGTTTTCCTTATAAAAACGATACCTACGATAATTTTCACGCGTTTATCAATGTGTTTTCAAAATGGATACAATGGGGGAACATAAGTAGTGATAAAACACAGTACATATTTATTTAGTAAATCGATGATATAGAAAGATTTCATTTAGGCATAAACTGTGTAGATTCATGAACATGAACTTAGGCTTCTTCCCATGAGGCATTAGGCAGAAATTACAGAACGTCACCTACTACGATCTTTACATACCTAACACCTTTTTTTTTCCTGATGGGAAATCATCAAATGACCCCTCCCGCTCTGGGTGGAGCGGAAGGAAGTGTCAGACTCTTACTGACTAAAACCCACCCATGTTCCTTCCTTTGCCCTTTATGTTCCGGGGTAGCGGTAACCCTTTCGGACAATCCCGCTGAATACCTAACACCTTTAGCTTCGTTTAAGAAAACAAAAATGAAATTCATGAATGTGATAAACTACATAGATGGATCGGAAAATTATCATGTATTAGGTACTAATGCCTTTTTCTTTTCGGCATAATGTCGAACCATTCCATAAATTCCTTGCCAGCCAGGGTTAAAACAACCTACGTACACTTTACTATATAAGTGCCCAAATGAATAACTTTTGCAACTCATGCACATTGCACGTACTAATTAAAAAGTTAAATTACTGGCTGCCAAGCCCGTCCCTGCCAAAAATCACGAAGGTTGCCAGTTACAACCGAGTCTCGGTACTAACGAACCTAATATTCAGAATTTCAGATATATACGTGGAATTGTTTGCAAAAGGCAATATTTTAATTGGTATTCTGTTTAATTATTATCAACTATGGCGTGTCCGCAATCTCGTTAGTGGTTGTTTGCTGTTCAACGAATTATTGTCGGCTTTCCGTCTCTGCTTTTTGCACTTGCAAATGTGGTTTTGGTTTGTAGTTTTTTTCTTTGGTTTACAATTCGTGTTATTTTGACTCTGATTTGTAATATTTTGGGTTGATATAAATGCTTGTCTCTAGAGAGCATTTTCTAGCATAATCGTCTCTTATGGGGTGTTTGTAGTTCAATGACGTCCCTCATGAACAGGCTTTCTTGAACCATTATAACGTTCAAGCAATGGTTAATTACAGATTGTAGATTGTATTCCATCTAATCTGGTAAATTGACTCTAGTTTCGTCGGGTGTTCTAATATCTCCCGCTATATTATGTTTACCTAGTACTATGAATTTAGGTCACATTTTTTATTTAATTGAATAAACTGAAGTGCTTCATCTGACTTGGTCATTTCGTCAGATAATACTATAATAACTAACGCCTTTTACAACTTGCTGCTTACCTGGTAATCTCACGCTGGGCGGCATGGAGCTTGGCAGCGAGTCTGGCCGCGTCAGCTTCGGCGACGCGCGCCCGCGCCTCCCAGTCGCCGCGCGCGCGTCTTTCGCGCTCCGCATCGCTGCGGGCAGCACCCTCACGCTGTGGACAAAGAAAATACGGCATTATAATCAAGGATACAAAAATTCTTGACGCCTCCATTTTAAGAATACTAGTAGTCTTTATGTACGCAATACGCAGGAGACGTTGAAGGTCTTGCAAAATGCGACAGCTCGCGATCAGTTGCGTGCGGTTCATACTTACTTACGCTAACTTAAGGTACGTGAGAGATTTCTTCAGTCTCCTATTCGACCTCATCACTTGTCGATCGTCGACAACGAAAAGTAAGGTTCACAAAAACAAATACAAACTATCCATATTGCCTTCCAAATTCTATAGGAAATTCCTGTTTGGCATATTTCCTCATCTTATCCATACCATACGGTCAATATTACTCCAAAATATTCCGAACTCACACGAGTTATCTCCAGAACTAAGAAACTAAGTGTCAAACTGACATCGAACTAGCAAGATGTTCATTTATCTCGCATACAGCCTCGCAGAACCCGTCAGCACCTCCTCTTGAAACAATTTCAATTTCCTCTGAAGAAAATTTTATAATATTCAATGCGGAACTTGAGAAACTATTGCAGATGATTTATATGTAGGAAAAGGTGGAGTTTTAAAAGATATAAACTTGAGTTTTAAAGCGATGTTATACATAAAGGCGGATAGCTTTTCAAACCAACCGTTTCTGGTATTCTATGTGATTTAAAGCACTATTTTCTGTTCTGGAAAACGGTGTTTGCTCGACCGAAATGTCCAAATCTTCGTTGTTAAAGTGGTTGGATAACAAATCTCTAACCGATTTCAATATAAAGGTGTTTGAATTGATCACCCGAAAAGGTGTTTTATGTGGACGGGAAATAGTCCATTTGTCCTTCTCTACTAACCACTTCTTTTATGAGTTTAACCTTAAGCCTTTCTTCTTCTTTCTTTCTTGCTTTGAAGCGTAACCGGCCTTTAATATTCCCACTGCTGGGACACAGGCCTCCTCTCTGTAATAGGGAGTGGGCCGTAATCTACCACGCGAGCCCAGTGCGGGTTAGTAGATGTCACATTTCTTTGAATTTTGGTTCTAGGACATGCCGGTTTCCTCACGATGTTTTCCGTCACCGTTTTTAAGAGCGGTGGTGATGAAATAATTTACACAAAGTAAAGCGTCTGTCTGGGTTTGAACCTACAACTTACGCTAGTCGCGGCCGTTAGCACTGGGCCACCACGGCTCTTGCTATGAAGGCTGACGGGTTTTAGATAGTAAGGAACACAGACGCTGTTTTCTGTGTCGGGATTTCTCACAGTTTAAACTGGTTTGTCGTCTAACATCAGTCTCTCAGGAAACCATAGGCAACTCAACAAAACTAGCAAGATACATCACTTTTAAGTCTACCCAACACTCCATAAAAGCCGTTTTATCAAAGAAAAACTTTAAACAAAGACATCTTCTGAACAAAAACAATTTATTCTCAGCTTCGACGTTACCGGAAGCGACGTAGGAGGATCGGATAAAAATCCAATTTGGACCGGCCGTCCGGCTCTGACGTCACATGGTACGACATGACGTATCGGATCCGTCTCGGACACGTGACGACAGATCGCGCTTGATATTGAAAATTGGAGTGTATTGTTTGAAACGGTCAATTTTACGGTTGAAAATTTTTCGGGTTGGAAATTGGAACTGACGACAGCGGTGGAGAGCGAATTTGTGCCTTATAAAGCAGGAAGATGGTTTAGCGTTTTTCTAAGGAGACCTTGAAATTATGTCAAGTATGGACAAAAATCTTGATGCTTAAGTGAATATACAAGTCAGGCTTATGGTCATTTTCTATTTCTGTTTCTCGTTAAATAATGTTTCCTTACAAAATAAAAATAAATCCTGAGAATGATTTTTGTAGTAAATAACCCTCCGAATAAAAATCTGAAAGTCCTAGGAGTCCTATTGAAGTAACTTCTATTAGCAAAAGGCAACTCTGCATAGAGTAACTATAAATTTAAAACATGCATATAATTTGATACGACTATGAAGACAAAGTTCATTAAAACTATAATCAAGTATTAAACAAAGTCTAACGATTAATGGCAAGAAGTATATAAACCAAAGCCGTTTGCCACTAACCGTGGTTCAAAGTTACCTGTACTTAGTTTAGCGAAGATCTTATCTTGATTGTGGTTCAAGTTATAGACTTGTGCTTAGTTGCGATCTTGGTCTTATGCAGCAGCGAAGTTCAAGATATATTAAATCTAGGCTGTACAGAATTATGGCAAAGAGTGCAGTAAAATACATGAATAGTGTTACCTAGTAACTGGGTTGTGGAGGTCAGATAGGCAGTCGCTCCATGTAAAATGTTGGTATTCATTTGCGTTCGGTTAGACCGGAAGCCAACCCTAACATAGTTGGAGAAAGGCTAGGCAGATGATGAGTGAATTAAAATACGTGTGAAATAGCCTGAGCAAAATGGAGTCTGTCGCATTCTGGGCACTCAGCCTCGCTACCAAATTGACTGGTTAATATTTTTACCACTGCTTGAGCTATTTTCAGAAATGTGTTGATACGAGAGGCGAAGAAGAATAAAGAATCTTGTTTTGAGAACAAAAAAGAAATCCAAATTCTCATTATTTAATCACAGTCGTTAATAAGTTAAAACGAAAACTTTGCTAACATTAATTAGGTATCTAAATTAAACTATATTTTTAAAAGTTTTGGTGATCCACGAGCAGGCAGGAAGAGAAAACCCGAGTGTATGACAGAGTATTGGAAAACAAGAAAATATTATTTAAAATATAAAACAAATATAAAAATGTGCCAGTGCTTTGATTAGGTAAAACAAGGTTTTAAAACATTTCACAGTCATTAACAAGTTAAAACGAAAAAAGTCTAAAATGGAGACATACTCGTAGCATGCCGTTCTAAAAACATACACCATACTTTAAAAATATCCTCAAAGTCCATTACCACCATCCAAAAACAACTCCAATTGTTTCCCTACCTTGAACCACCACCAAACTCCGAGCAAACTTTGATGAACTTTTAATTGAAAATTAGTCTTGGCCCTATCTTGCAGCTCCAGTTCATTTGGGCCCAGCAGACCGAGCCAACTTTGTAAATGGCCACAAAAATCTGTGCTCATAGATAAGATACCTATCCAAAATCTTACAAAGACCAAAGTACCAAGAATGTTTGGACGGAGTCTGGACAGGACTTTGAAAATTGAGGAGTTGGTTATCGAGGTGGAGTTGTGATGTTAAAATGGCGTCGGAAGGATGAGTTAACAATATGATAATGTATTTAGACGCTGATAAATTTATCAGGTACACGATAGGTGAGTAAATGAAGATATAATCTTTAGACGGCTAGACCGATTTTGATGATTTTTTTGCGTGTCTAGTATAGAATAGAATAGAATACTCTTTATTGTACACCATACACATTATAAAACGATCGACGAGTGTCCTGGCTGGTTTAGATTTACAATCGGACCCGGTAGGTAGCGCTGCGATCGAAACAGGACAATGCCTGTCTGTACGGTCAGTTAGTAAAGTAGAACAACATTAAAATTAGTTGTGAAAGATGATAATTATGGCTAGAAAGGGAGTGAGCCAGCCATCTCAATAGAAATGAAACTAAAAGATATGTATATAGGAAAAAAAACACGCTGCATAGTAGAAATACTTATGAAACTGCACACTGAATACAGAAAAAACTCTCAAAAGTTTAAATGCTCGTCCATATCTCTTTACAAGATCATAAAACTTTTAACAACAATGATAAATTGTTCCATCAGTACAATGGATTCAAATTCACAAATGTTAAACAACAACAAACAACTGCAGACATCGAAACATTAACATTGAGTGGTCGTTAATGCACCTAATACTATTCCGATACTAATTCTTAAGAAACTAAAATAGATCGGGAAGGGAGAAGCAAGTTTTACGTCTATATTTAAGTCTATACTGTTTTTGGATTTTAGGTGAATATAATTTTTAAATGACATCAATTTTAGATGAATGTTGAATGAAATACCGTTTCTCTTTCGGTTGGTTTAGCTTGGAGCTAGTATTTTGTGGTACCTAATGGTGATAAATGGCATGTAGTTATGGCATTTACCTACCTACACCTTTATTTATAAACGTTACTTGCAGTTAAGAGACGTCATCATGATCTACCTAGCCTTTTCCCAACTATGTTGGGGTCGGCTTCCAGTCTAACCGGATGCAGCTGAATACCAGTATTTTACATGGAGCGACTGCCTATCTGACCTCCACAACCCAATAACTGGGTAATACGAAACCCCTTGGTAAGACTGGTTGTCAGATTTTCGGGCTTCTGACGACCCGTAACGACTGTCAAAGATCCACGAATGATAGCCGGGACCAACGGCTTAACGTGCTTTCCGAGGCACGGAGGGGTCTTGGTATGTTAAGATGGTTACCCATCCACGGACCAACCGCGGCAAGCATAGCTTAACCTGATCGATCGACCCGTGCGGCTGTTATTACTAAGCCACAAGCCCCAAGTTAAGAGACTACGACTACTATACGTCAAAAATGTATGGTTAAGCACGCGTTAATCACTAATTAACTTTAAGCAACGTTTATTTATACCCATCTTCATCATCATCAACCTATAGCAGTCCACTGCTGGACATAGGCCTCTCCTATTGCACGCCATTTAACTTGATTTTCGTTCGATATATAAATCCGATACTCTTCCAATTTCTGGAAGAGTACGTTTACCAAAAACTCTTCCATGAAATTGTATTGAATATGATAGCGGTATCTGGCATCAGTAGGCAAAATGTGCGTTAAATATAAAAAAAAAACTCTAGGCACTGTAGAAAAGTCAAAGCAATTTATTAATGCAGACATATATAACAGCTGAAAAAGCATAGTTGGAAGATGGTCACAAAGTATCAATAAATCAATGAGAACTCCAAACAGTATAAAAACATTCCACATACTCAAAACTCGATGCTAAACACCCGACACGCACCATAACTTTCCGGTCTCATTTACAGATAAAAATAAACCCTAAAACATATAAAAAATGGTCCTCTATTAGCAAAGAAAACCACAAATTAGTATGGCAACCCATCCGTGCAAAGTACACAAGTCTTTTGAAAGACAAAAAATAAAAGAGGTGTGGAAAAGGAAACCGTTTCGGCTATTTTCGTCTATTTCCGTTAACGCTCGGCTCAGTGGCTGACGGAGTTTCAACATATATTTTTATAGCTGAAGACGCTTTCGAACTGTTGTCGGGACTATTATGGGGAGGTAAACGTGACAAAATTGTATATTTTTAGGGCCAATGTTTACCAAAGTTTATAATGAAAAATGCTGCAGTGGGCGCAATAAAATGAATAAAGGGCGAGTTTTATCTTGACGACTGTAAGTATTTCGACGCAAGTCACCAGACAGAGATGATTATTATGCCAACCAAAGGTAATACTGCTGACTTAGCATAATAGTTTAATTAACCTATAAAATTCAGGCCTCTTCTCTGTGAGAGGGAGGAGTTTGTATTACGCGGGCCAGTGGGGGTTGGTAGATGTCACATGTATTCGAATGTTTGGTTCTAGAACATGCCGGTTTCCTCACGATGTTTTTTTACACCGTTTTGAGAGCAGTGGTGATAAAATTATAAGCACACAGTAAAGCGCCTGTTTGAACCCACGGCCTATAACTCGTAAATCGGGGCCACCACTGCACCTCCTGCCGACTCATAAATTCTATCTACTATTATTTTGGTTAGTTTCAAACTTATGTTATAGTATAAACTTATGGACCTAAAACTTAATACTAAAGCAACATAAACATTCCTCATTTAAAATTCAATGCAACAGACAGAAGCAACTCATACTTTATGTATCACTTCATACCTTTAAAACATCCAAGAAAACTACTATTTCCGCTATAACACCCCTACAACCGAATAACGTCAAAAACACACCACTATTCCAACCCACCAACTTGTCACATGTCAAGTTGACAGCTGTCACTTTGACAGCTCCGTGACGTTAGCAGTAGAGACGTGGCGCGCCCTTGAGCCAACTATGGTAAAATGTTTGTACACTGTAACACTTTCGTAAGCGGTAAAGCAAACAAAATGTTTAATTTGTTCCGTATGGCAACGTTTCTGGTGATTAATTTGAGGGAAAAGTTTTATTGTTTTCGGGATGTGGATACAGGCTAAGTGATGGAGTTTAATCAGTTTGTTGGTTTGATAAATCTTCTTGGGGATACGCTTAAGTTTTGGAAAGTGATTATGTGTGTAGATAATTATCAGACTAGCAGAATTACATACGTTCAGGCCTGACACAACACATTGTATTTCTCCAATACTAGGACGAAATACATTATACTAAAAAAATCGGGCCACTTTGAAAGCTATCAAGTTAATACCTAACATTCTCTATGGTTTTTTATTGCTTTCAAACTCGGGAACTCTAGTAATCACCCCGCGGCGGGGTAATTGCGTAACACATTATGAATAGCAATGGTTTTCATTTTGACAGTTGAATAACATTCATTGCGATGTTGAGCAGACACAGTTTTCGAACAATTGAAGTAATGGATTAGCAATATCCTTCAAAATGATTCATATTGAGACTGATAGTGTGCCATTTCGTGTTCATACATTTGTCGAGATGTACTCGCACAGGTCGCAAGGTCTGCCAACGAGCAATGGAGCGCAGTATACTAGGTGTTAAATTAACGGACCGTGTTCGTAACACAATACTGCGCTCAAAAACAAAGATAGCTGATGTGGTTCAAAAAGCTGCCCAACTTAAATGGGACTGGACAGGACATGTCTGCCGCATGCCGGACAAACTGTGAGCTCAAATAACACAGAACTTGTGTCCTGATCAGTGAGGCGCGGTCGCGGCCGACCACGGTAGGAGATGGCGGGAAGAGCTGGGTAGGTTCCGTCCAACCTGGAAGGAGGACGCGCGGGGTCGCGATAGATGGAAAGAGTGGAGGGAGGCTTTTGCACAGGAGTAGGACAGCGTAAGCTAGTCCTAGTATTTATGCACAGTTGTACTCAATACAAAACACGTAATTCCCTTCACAGTGTGATTTAGTAATAAACAGTTCACACTCTATAAAGCATAATAATGAAACTGCAGCAAAACGTATCACACGTCTCCATTTGAACGGAAACCAGTAATTTAAAGCTCATTGCTGTGGCGTCCATCAATCAGGACTTTACCATTGCGACGTGGCTAAAGTTCGGGGTACACTGTTGCGAATTAGGGAGATACATTGACTTTTATGTTTAGTTTCATATATACATGTGTGTATTTTACTCTTATCGGAGCTTGGATGTGGAGGATCGTTAGTTGTTTTTAAATATATCCTTTGTTAGTGGCCAAGGAATTAGTTCCAACAATAAACTGTAGAACTTTCATTTCGCTTTGGGTTTTTTTTTTTAATTCTGGTTTTGGATGAATGTTGACTAATTCTGTTTTCTATCTAATAGATAATGAAAGGTATCGAATGTCATTAAACTGTCTTGAAAAGCAAAATAATGCAAAAATCGTAAGTCTTTTTTACAAAGCCATTTTGACCAGAGGGGCAATTCTCCAAATTTCAAGAATATTCAAAGTCTAAAAATACCTCTAATATACATTTTTGACAAGTTTTTGACATTGATTGTCGCTGAGATGAGATTGCGGCTAGATCTTTTATGTTTTTAATTACGGCCTGTCTTAAATTGCTGCAAAAAAATTGTACAGAAATATTGCCAACAACATTTCTCTGCAATTTTACCAGAGTCATCATCTACCTAGCCTTTTCCCAACTATGTTGACAGCCGGGACCAACGGCTTCAATATAACCAGAGTATCAGCCCTTTACTCAGTAAAACAACACACAGCACAATGTATAATTCACGACAAATTCAATTTCCAAAGTAGAACACTTAACTTTCCCATTATATTCAGGTACGGCACATTACATTCCTAGCCACGTCCTAGGAACATACGTGGCTAGGAGGAAAGCTTCCAGTGTGTACGCAGCGTAACGACCAGCCAATGCACTTCCCTACAGGAATGAGGAAATACGTGGAGAGCTGTGCTTATGCTGTATGTTATTACTGTAATGCTAGCGTACATTTTTATTATGCTTATGATTTCCGCTTTGGTATCCGCCAATATAAAAAGTAGGTATAAAAGGGGAAGATCCCATTAGACATAAAAAAAAGTGAAAAGTGCTCAAAAGGCTGGAGTAATGCTGATTCTTTGGCCAATTACTTACTGATTTAATTGAAAACATAGGTAAATTACCAATGTTTAGATTTTATTTATTTATTTATGAAAACTTTATGCACAACTAAAACAATACTATACAAAGGTGGACGGGGAAGAGGTGGCCTGAGGAATTTTCTACCAGTCAACCTTAGGGCGATGCAGAGACAAAACATGGCAGGTGCAACACAAGGGAAAGATAACTCGAAAAATAATAAAATATTAAAACGAAAATAACTTAGTCTGGAGAAACAACGGTAGGTAGAGGAGAAAACGAATCCAGCAAATCAGAATTGCCCTGCAACGTGGTAATTCTGCCAGATGTTTGCTGTCGACAACGATGCGGATGAATTTGTATTTAAATGCTTTAGTAGTTGCTCTTTATTTTATTGAAGTTAAGTTAATGTTAGACTATTACTAGTACATACCGGTTCTGGACATCCAGAACCGGTATTAAAAAAATCACGTCAATCGAAAACACGGAATAAATTACTACCGAGTTCTTTCAGACAATGTACCAGGATACCATAAATAAATAGGCGATTACGGTCTCATTGACCTATCATTCCATATTTGTCGTAATAGAGCATTTATAGATTGCGAAATAGATCAGAATGCCAGTCGTGGGCAGAAGGATTCAAGCATTGTGACCACCAAACCTTATGGGAAGATTAATGATCGAATAATTACCATTCTTTTAGTTATTTAATGACTAGCGAGCCGACCCTGCTCTACAATGTTTTTTCGACTTTACAAAATATCGTATTTCATGTAAGTTCAATATTAATCTAATTCTAAACTATATAATATTATACAGAAAAAGGATTTATTTCTTTTTGTGTATTTGTTTTTTACGCGTTCACGCTAAAACGGCTGAACGGATTTGAATGAAATTTGGCACATGGGTAGACCATGACCTGTATTAGGACAAGGAATATTTTTATCCCGATATTCTCACGAACTCGAGACTTATGTGGGTGAAACCGCGGCAGCTAGTGCTAGCTATACACATAAACCTTCCGGAATAAATGCTCTCAATTACTGTGAAAACTGCATTAAGCTGCATTCTGTAATCAAGAGACCTCTCAAGATCTAAGCGGTCAAGTAGACAGACATGAAAACACGACTTTGCATAATGTGTATAGATGATATACTCGTAGGTTACAATAGCAAGCAAGTGAATGAAAAACCAATAAAAACAAAAGAACAACAAGACGTTCCCTTGTTTTTTCTTTAACAGAAGACTGCTTGACTTGAGTTCAAAAAAATAATATCGTTTAAAATTAGGTCGGTAACCCAAAGAAGCGGTTAAATATAACTTGTGCACGTTACAGACTGATCTTCAGTGGATCCGACGTTGATTGATGATGTTACTTATGAAATTATTAAAATTTGAGTTAATAAAGTGAATTCTGTTATTTACGGAACGTTTCAGCTGTCATCTGCGTTGAGATGATTGAATTATGATTGCAATATTGTTTTTGAGTAGATTTGTTTGTTTGTTTTCTCTGCAATGTATATCAGAAGGCCAATTCTCGTAATTTAAAACGTTCGAAATCTAGTCGCAGTCCCATCTCGGCGACAAACAAATGTCAAAAACTTGTCAAAATGTAGGGAATCTAGAGGTGTTTTTGACAGATTGAGACTGAGATCAGACTGTGAACGTTCTTAAAATTACGAGAATTGCCCCCCTGATGATACTTAGGACATCGTAAGTATCATTAGATAGATATCAGATATCTAAATTGTGTGTTTTTGATATTATTTTTAACTGACATATCTCAAATTGTAATGTTATTCGTAACTATGCAATCAATAATGTTAATACTAACATAATAATCTCTGTCCTGTAACAAATGTATGTACAGACGGCAGCACATCAAGCTACCCGAAACTGTCAAATTTTCCCAATCAACCTTTAACCTAATGCTTTAGCGATAAAGTTGAAAATCTATTAAAGAAATTTGACAGATTGTAGTAGCTTGATGTGCTGGCGTCTGTACGTAATATTTGCACGCCACACTTGGCAGAATGTGATGAAACCATTGACTAATCTTAAAAGACCATAATAATGTAGCATATTCTGACAAATAAATCATTATGAAAAGCTTTCTTAAAGTTACGTTAAGGGTAAAATTTTGTGCTATAGATAGCCTCCTACGATAAGTATCGATTTAGGTTTGAAACTCTCGGGTCACAGCACAGTTGTTGGTCTCCAAGGAGTGCTCGATCTGCAAAAGTGTCTTTTTCTAGCAGAAAACATTTTAAATACTTTCCAGTTTCAGTTAAGACTCTTTTTGTGGGTTCAAGCCAATGAAAAAAAAAGTCTTTAAGCCTATTTTGCGCCATCAGTATTTGCCTCAGGCTTTAATATTTGTATAACTAAATAAAATAAAATAATTATTTTATTAATTTTTTTTAATGTAGTTTCTGGTGTACAATAAAGCATACATATTAAAAAGTATATTTTTTATATTTTCACCTTTTTGTTTAATCAAGAACTAATTTGCCCTTTCCTTTTTTACCCAAACACTTAGTCATCGAATTTCCCCAAACATTTCCCCCTAACTTGTCATTCAGAAAAAAGCATTCTCGTTTTTCTAAGACCCCTGCATCCCTTAATTCGTCACCAAACATCCCTTATTGACAGCATCCCGGTACTATCACAGTTTGCTTAGGCGTTAGGTATTAAGTAAACCCTTCGAAGGGGACTTTACAGGGGGTGAGCAGGGCACACAAATAAATAGTGAAGATCAATATTTGTTTGATATTGTAAATCAGTTGTGTGCTCCTGTTTTTGAATGTCGTAGCTAGTCATCCGGAAAGAGGGTCTTACAAACAAGACGCTCTGCCCTGTTTAAAATCGTTTTAAACGTCATTTTTTGGGTATTAATTTTACTAAAATGATCTGGTTATACTAAGAATAAAGTTGCAGTTTGTTTGAACGCGCTAATCTCTAGAATTACCAGTCAGATTAAAAAAAAACCTTTTTGCATTTGATAGCTAAATTCTTGAGGAAGGCTATAGGCTATTTAACATCACGATCTGACTCTTAGAAGCCGAGCAATTAGAAAATAAGTCGGAAAGAACGTTAATCGGAAACGAAGTGATAGCGCGGGCAGGTGATACGATGCAAGGGTCGGGGCAACCAGAAATTTCACGCGTACGAAGTCGCGGGCAGAAGCTAGTAATTTACTAAAATTATAGGTAACAAAAATAACTGAAGGCAATATTGCGTTTAACATTGTTATAATGTCTAATTGGCTATACACAATTAACGTAGGGTGTCACGGTAGCATACTGTAAAAAAAGTGTGAATAAAATAAAAGGACCCACTGTAGCGAGCAAAATTATTCGCCATTTAGCGCTCCCGGACACAATTAAACTGTCATTTTTCGAATCACAAAATGACCCGTTTAATCCAACAAGGAGCGATTACCATAAAACTCTTTGATTACCCAATCAGCATGCACTGCAAATGAAAAAAATATGTAAATTTTTCCTTTTTTCAAATCGTCTGTAATGACTTTGAATGACATAAAAGTACGCTAGCTCCCCGTCTAATTTCGTAAAAGAGTTGCCACGCGCCGGTCACGTGACTCCGTTTGGACCAATCGGGGGGCTTTGTTTGACATGACGTCATCAGCGGCTAGTTCGTGAGAGAGTATGATTTACGATACGCTACAATAGATGGTAATTAAGTTTTGTTCTATAGGTTTGACCCTCGGAGTGTGTCATATTTTGTTACAATGGGAGATTATTAAATCGTGTTTTATTTTTTAGAGGGTGTGAATTAGGTTACTATTTTTTGCAAAATGGGCTCTTGACAAATGCATCAAGAAACTGTTTTCTCCGAAACCTCGAACTCGAGAAAAACCATGGAGTAAGACCGCATAAAGAAGTGACATTTGAGGTGTTATATTTTATGAGCATAAGTCACATGTACTATCGCCAAAACTTGACCATTTTGAGAACAAAATCCCGTGCACACGATGACCAGAGCTGCGTCCGTAAGTAAAAAAAGAGGATCCTTTTTAGGTCGACTAATAATATGCGCTGCAAGCAGGAATAGTCCTTACGGTGGTCAGATATAGATTTTGGCGATAGTACCTACCATGTTTATTTTTCTAATAATAAAAGCTAAATTTAGCTCGTAGAAAACAAACAATTTTCAGACTTAGAAAAACGACATAATTATTCTAGTAACAAGCATTAAAATATTTTAGTCTTTAGCCCGGATCAACATAAAAATAAATACAGGATTACTATTAGTGCCGCACCAAAAAATAAATCCCTATACAACTTTAGACCATACATCATAACTCCCTAAAAATAGGGGCATGTAATAAAATCAGCAGCTGCCAAAATCAATAAGTTGGACTCCCAATTATCTAGCTGTAATCTCTTCTACCCTAAAAAGCGGCCAAGTGCGAGTCGGACTACAAGGGGTTCTGTACCACCGTACAATAATTAATACTGCGTATTTTTTATTAGGTATTGCAATTTCTTAAGATCGAGCAAAAAAATGCCAAAAAAAAAATCGTTTCTTGTAAAGTTGTAAACATCACTCTGTGAAAAGAACTTTTAAGATCAGTGGCATACCTTCTGTTGCGCCATTTTGAAAATCCCGGCCACTGAGACCTATTTAAGTCGAAAGCTGACATCAATGCAAACAGAAAATATACTAAGACCAAACACCGTAAAGGTGGCAAAGTTGATGATTTCAGGCTTTAAAAAAATCTTCAAACCCCTTTCAAGTGTCCCTATTACAGTTCAAAAGATACAGCCCTGTGGCAGACGGACGGGCAGCCGAACCTTAGTAATAGGGCCCCGTAGACATGCTTCGGTAAGGAACCCTAAAAATGACTCATCCCCTATGTTACATGAACATGTAAAGCCCAGATTATTGTTATAAATAATTCAATAAACAATTTCGTATCGTGATGCCGAATCGATCTCTGCACTTAGTTTGTAATCTGCTTAGTTTAATCCAATATCGTATGGTAGGGGTTAAGGATTTAAGATATTGAGTTAGGATAGCGAAAAGTGTTGTAAATTGGCTTTGGCTGGACACTGGAAAGACATCACCAAATTGACAGTAAGCTGAATTAATTATCTTCCGCATTTAAATAAAATCTGATTTGAAATATAATGGATAAGCAATGGATTAGAAAAAAAAATGATCACCACGCGGGTACAGTGCGGGTTGGTGGATGGTTTTGTTCTAGGACATGCCGGTTTCCTCACGATGTTTCCCTTCACAGTTTTGAGGGTCGTGGTGAAGAAAAAAAAAATAAAATAAAAGGTTAGAAAGAAGGTGTAACCGGTTGTTCCCCTTTTTTTCTAAGATTTTATATTGCGTAACACAATTTCACAATAATCTATTTGAATCCATCGATTCATATGTTTGAAAAATTTGTCTGCTCGACAACTTAAATGCCGCGATGAATGTTGTCGAATTGTCGCAATGAAAGGCATTGCTATTATTAGTGTGCACAGAATGATGGCAGCCGTAACTTTGTTCTTTAACTGCGCTGCTGCGACACAGGCCTCCTTTATGTGAGAAGGAATGGGCCGTATTAGCCACGCGGGCCCCGCGTGCGTGTTGTAACTTACACAAAGTAAAGCGTCTGCTTGGGTTCGAACGCACTGCAGTCGGGGCCGATACCACTCGGCCACCACAGCTCTCTTAGTTATACATAGATTTTACCAAAAACTAATTATCCCAAACGAACTAGTTACAGCAAACGCCAAAATTAAACCTCTAATCAATGCTCAAACGTTCAAAGGCTGTTCCGTGCAGGTTCGATTCTGCTGCAGGCAAACTCGACCGCACATAATGCAATGCATTTCGAAACCAAATGAGGTGTGCAATTGTGCGTTATAACTCAGGGTACGGGGTTCGGTGCTTGGCTCGTGAATTGGTTATGAACGAAGTTTTGAAGACTCAGTTAGTTGAACGTTTGTGAGGTGGTTCAGTAGCTTTGGCTGTAAAGTGTGGGCGAGTTGAAAGTATGAAAATTTATGTTTTGAAAGCTGTAAGCTATGTATTTACGAGGATGTGAAACTAACTTATTCATTATATATTAGTTCTTTTTTTTATCTTTTCAATACGGACGCTTTTAACGTTCTGCATCGTTCTCACATGCATAATTTTTAACATGAATGACGTAACCTTTGTAACAATATTATTGTGATTTATAAGAGTGTCCATGGAGTTTCTTGCCCGTTCTTCTCCATAGGTACCTACAACGCTTTGGAATGGGCAACTAGCTTCATCTTTTTGACTGACCGACCCTTGACAATTCAAAAGTACCTGTAATTGGTTTAGTTGGTCAGCGGGATTGTCCGAAAGGGTTACCGCTACCCCGGAACATAAAGGGCAAAGGAAGGAACATGGGTGGGTTTTAGTCAGTAAGAGTCTGACACTCCCTTCCGCTCCACCCAGAGCGGGAGGGGTCATTTGACGATTACCCATCCGAAAAAAAAAAAAAATTGGTTTAGTTGAAACAAATAGTTTAAGTTTGAGTTTATTGGAGTATTTTCTATCGTAAAATAATCCTCAAGTATTGGTTTAGCAGTAGTTTTACAGACAGTCTTGCTTCCAACCTACAGAGTGGCTAGTCTTTTCACAATAGCTTGAACCTTGAGAAAAGGTAAGATAGATGCGAGTAGAAACGCCGGGAGCTGACGCCCTAGAAGGACATAATAGTACCCTTATTGGTGATGTTCTTCAGAAAGGTCAGGTGCGTAATACCTCCTCTCGGCGAGCGTGTATGACCGAATGTATTAAGGTAAACGAAGCCTATAACGAGCTTATGTATGTATGAAACGTTTATAGAGCAGCTCATACCTAGTCGATAGAAAAATTGGTTTCACAACCATGCTAACAAACCATATTTTATGGTGTTTGGCAGAGATAGTTAGTTCGCAAGCTATATAAAGACATTGGCGCCGATTCCCTTGTTCACAAACTAAACTAAATTTAAGTTCTATGCATCTTTTTTTCTATTTCATTAAGAAAAGGACAGAAGATAAATATTAGTTTAGTCCTGTCTAATTAAGATACTCCATAGACAAATTAGACGTGATTAAAAACATGGCTAGTAAAAATACGTCAATTTACGTTAGGCGCTGACTAATTTGACAGGACTAACTAATATTTATCTTCTGTCCTTTTCTTAAATAAATAGAAAGAAAAAGATGCACTGAACTTAAATTTAGTTTAGTTTGTGAACAAGGGAATCGGCGCCAATACCTGCCTATTTCCTAATCCCTCATCATCTGCCGGCCTTTTCCCAACTATGTTGGGGTCGGCTTCCAGTCTAACCGGATGCAGCTGAGTTCCAGTATTCTACATGGAGCAACTGCCTATTTGACCTCCACAACCCAGTTACTGGGAAACACAATACCTATTGGTAAGACTGCCTTTCGGGCTATTTCCTAATCTCTATTTATTTTATTACTGAACCATATTAACAGAGGCTAGAATTTAGTTAAAACAAGCAAATATTTCACTACAAAACCCAATTAACCCCTGAATATCAACACTTCTCTAAATGAAGGGTTGTACCTGCCTGATTAGATGAGGAAACCAAAGGTTTGGACTACAATTTCGTAGATGTAACCTTCTAGCAATTTGTTCGAGCGTCGAGCAGGTCGTTTTGACCCTTGATTTGAACGAACAGCGACTAATTACCGCGGAATTTGTACCGACTAACTAGTTAGGGTAGTGTTGTTATGATTGCTTGTTTGTAGTATCGATGTTACGGAACTGTTGTAGGTAGAGTTAAATTAAACTTGTTATGTATTTTAGGGCTGGAATAAAGAATGAAGGAGCAGTGGATTGCGATAGTAAGCTGAATTGATTAATACTGGTTAAGGTGATTACCTATATCTGTAAATGATACATTACTTTATTTCTGCACGTTTTTACACATCAATCACATTTTAAAACCTAGAAGAGGTATCTTATCCGACTACTCTGAGAAGAAAGGCCGAAACAAATTCAGAGGTATCACAGTCTCTTTAAAGTTCAAACATCTAAAAATCTTAAAGTAAATCTTCTATTGTAATTAATTTTTTAACCGACTGCGGTGGAGCCCAAAAGAAAGGTAATGTTTATGAATTGAAGGGATGTGCTAACCCATAAACAAAATGGGTTTATAATCAATTTCTTCGTCTTAAATATTTACCTACATGTCATCACGCACATGACATGTATCGCTACACTACTGACTACGCACAGGTAAATGGCCACTTCGATTAGCAGACAGCTCGGTAATGATGTTATTAGCCGAAACGTTAATCACTTTAGCATCCGCGAGTATAACAAGTAGGTACTTACATCATAATCGATATTATCCCCAACACTAGCACTTGGAAAATATCTACATCTACATCACTAGCACCTAACCGGTAAGTGTATACCTACTCTATAACTTCGTCTGCCAAATTGGATTAATTTACACCAGCATACCTCCCGAAGCCAGGCTTGATTTAATGAAACCTGTCCATGGTTATATTAAATTAGATTTAACAACCGACCTTAGGTAAAGAGGCCATAGTTTGGATAAACTGATGAAATTGAATTACGTTTAAAATAGAAGGTGTAAAAGCTCCCGCAGACAGGCCCGACGCGACTCTAGTAGAGCAATTTCTATGAAAACTTCATGGAAATTGTTTTATCAGAATCGCGTCGCGCAGACGCGTCGCACCTGTCTGTGGGAGCCTTAACGGGACTCGGGACCTCTAATTTATAATTTCAGTGATTTTATTAGCATTTATCTAGACTAGACTAGACTTCCTTTACCTTTACTTTGTCTTTACTTTGTTTTCATCATCCTTGTTCTCAAAACGACAAAGGAAAACATCGTGAGGAAACTGGCATATCCTAGAACTAAAAATTCAAAGACGTGTGACATCCGCCAACCTGCACTGGGCCCGCGTAGTGGATTATGGCCCACTCCCTCTCACTGAGAGGAGACCTGTGTCCCAGCAGTGGGAACATTACAGGCTGATTAGGCGTAACCTATTTGGTTCAACAAACTTATAGGAGATAGGGTGACTAGGTGCTCAACCTTATACTAGTCCGGCCTATTTTTTTAAGTCAGAATTTCTCAGTAACTTTTGACTATTAAGGTACTGCATTTTTTCCCAAAAAAAAAAATCTGTTGTAACAAAGCCAGTTCTTCCAATGAAAATAACATAGAAAAACCCATTTTTCTCCCTTACTTTTTCCCTATGCGTGTTGATTCACAATTCCTGGTATAGTTCGTACTATCAATGGTATAAAAACTCCATTTTATGGTTATGCAACGTGAACGCGTTATCAGAAGTTGTTTACAAGGAAATTATGCAGGAATTTCAAACGTTTGCGGAGTTCAGATAGTTTTTCAGCATCGGGAATTCAGTTTTAATTAGAGGAATTTATGGTATGCAGGTAGATGTAAATGCTTTGAGAATATAAGGACTTTGTTGTGCGTTAATTTGTTTAATATGTCGAAGTACACGAGTCGTCGACGCAGGGGGAGTAGAAGACGAGCGTCGTCTCTGAGGGAGGCCTAGAAAACGATAGCGTGATGTTTCGGAGGTGTACACGGGAAATTGGCTGCGGAAGGTAACACAAAGGAAAGAGTCGAAAGCTGTGGGGGAGACTTTTGCCCAGCAATAAGTTTGGGAAAAATATGTCGAAGTAGAATGCCAAATAAAAAAAAAATCTTGTTTTTGTGGGGGAAATAAAGATATTTTTATTAATATAATAGTAAAAACCTTAGCAACTGAACTATATGACACTACAACACACAAACCATCATCATTATCATATCCCTAGCCTTTTCCCAGCTATGTTTGGATCGGCTTCCAGTCTAACCGAATGCAGCTGAATACCAGTATTTTAAATGGAGCGACTGCCTATCTGACCTCCACAACCCTGTTACTGGGTAATACGATACCCCTTTAAGACTGGTTGTCAGACATTCGGGCTTCTGACTAACCGTAACGACTGTCAAAGATCCACGAATGACAGCCGGCACCAACGGCTTAGCGTGCTTTCCGAGGCACGGAGGGGTCTCGGTATGTGGTATGTAAAGATGGTCACCTATCCACAGACCGACCGCGGCAAGCATAGCTTAACCTGATCGATCGTCCTGTGCGGCTGTTATTATTTAGCCACGGGCCTTTTGTCAAACCATAAACAAGAAAAACATTTCCTTCCACTTACAACATAAAAATAATCTTAAGGAATAAGCTTTCCATTATGTTGGCAAAAATATAAAAGATAATTCTTTTTCTCTTGGGCATTTGTTCATTCACCAAACATACCCTTCTTGTACTAAATCCTTTGGAGCTGAATGCCATTGGTTTTACGGTAAGAAGGAGGGGTTGGGGGGCTACACTATTTACTAAGAATCCTCAGTGAGTCCAGAGGGCTATAATCCCAAGGGAGTAGGGATCGCAAAAAGATTTTATTTGCAGAATTAATGTGATGCACTAGTTGTGTTTTTGTTATTAAAATGTTGTGGGAAAAGATAATTAATTACGAGTAGTAAGAGGAGTATTTATGTGAGCTGAAGGATTTTATTATCAACTTTGTGCATTAACTTCCGTTTGTGGGTTGCCATGTCAATCCCTAAAGTAAAGACGAAGTGGGGAAAACAATTTATTTAAAAATCTTACTTGGGGATTTTGGAAGCCTTTTTAAATTTCCATTTAACTAGTAGTCTTACTATTGCTCAGGTGAAGAATTATTTATTTAAAATTGATATTTCAATCGAATAAATAGGTCCTATGAGTTTTCGTATTTTGCGGTCTGCATTAAAGGAATCTCCTTAGGTGATGCTAAAGTATATAATTCCTAGTGCATTGCTTCATATGGTTGCAAAATACGTCTGCTCGACAAGTTGTAAATAACGCAATGAATGTTGTCGAATTGTCAAAATGAAGGGCATGGCAATTATTAGTGTGTCACTAAATTACCCCGCTGGTGTATGACGATCTACAACACCAGCGTTAATCACCCGTTGAATAAAATAAATCCTGATTCTATTTCTATCTAAAAACTTTAAAAGCAGTTCATCAACAGCCGTCGAAATAACAAAATCGATGAAGGGAACTGGATCACAGAGGCGTTTATAGCCGGACTTTCAAACTGACATTACTTATGCAATGTGATCGATAAGCAGTCATTTGCATAGGTGTGGCTTTGAGCCTTTTGTAGTGCCTGAGGAGTTTATAATCAGAAGGCCAATTCTCGTAATTTAAAACGTTCAAAATCTAGTCGCAGTGTCATCTCGGCGACAAACAAATGTCTAAAACCTGTCAAAATGTAGGGAAATTAAAGGTTGTTTTGACAGATTGAGACTGAGATCAGACTGTGAACGTTCTTAAAATTACGAGAATTGCCGAGCAGAAGGGTAATTGCGTAACACATTATCAGTAGGAATGGCTTTCATTTTGACAGTTCAACAACATTCATTGCGTTATTTACATTGATGAGCAGACAAATTTTTCGAACGTATAAAGTAATGGATTAGTAGTTTCAAAATTATTCAGATTCAGTTAGATAGTGTGTTATGCAATTAGGGTGCAGTTCATGTAAGGTAAGTTTTGTGTTTAAAGGCATTAATCGTTAATTATCTAACACTTTATTTTGTCAATATAAAAATAGTGGTAAACAATTCTTTGACTGTAACTTCGGTTTTAATTAATTTTAGTTGTTGTTTATTAATTGAGAAGACATTTTGCTTTATAAGACAGGAGACTTTAGTTTGTGTCTGCTTTAAATCGATTTAGACAGCTTAAATATTAAAAAAAAAAATTGTACTTTCGTAGTAAAACTATCACAAAATATATCTAAAATATAGTTAATTTAATAATACAAAAAAAACGCCAAAAAATTACTTCCATGAAACTTTTTAAAATATAATTATGTTGCGGACGCTACATAATCCAAAGTTTGTGAGTGGCTTAAACAAGGAGAGTTGGTCTTCGCGCGACGCTCTCGCTCCGATGCGTATTTTTAACGAGAGCGACAAACTCGGGACAATACCTTGTTTGGATACTAATTGATGATTTTCTTGTTTTTCGACGTTTTTCCGACAGGAAATGGAAAGGGGATCAGCTGTTTGTTTTAGAGGCCTTTCGGATCTGTTTCAAGAGTTTTATACATATTTAAGAAGATTGGTGCGAATTGATGGATTGGGTTTGCATAGTCAAGTATCTGTACGAGTCTAAAAAAGTGGAAAGGAGTGGTCACTACAAAAAAGAGTACTTTACAGACAAGGTGAGGAAACATAAACCTATAAGAGGAGTTAATAAACAAATAATTAAATCCCTTATTATGTTGAAGACACTTTCTTTCACTCCAGAGAAATCAGCAGTTGCTAAGTCCAAGAGTTACAAAGACAGTGCCTAAAACAACAGCTGGGAAGAAGAACCAGCACCCTAATTGCGTAACACACTATCAATCTCAATCTGAATCATTTTGAAGGGTATTGCTAATCCATTGCTTCATATGTTCGAAAAATTTGTCTGCTCAACAATGTAAATACCGCAATGAATGTTGTTGAACTGTCAAAATGAAACCCATTGCTACTGAGAGTGTGTTACGCAATCTTGGATTACCCTGCAGGCGCAAATAAGCCCCTAGCAACAAACCACAAGAACTTAAGGCACAAGGGAGCTTAAAAAAACAAAAAAAATCCTCACGGAACCACCGAAAAAACCAACTCAAAATCAAAACAACACTATCCTAAAATCTAACCAAAGCTAAACAATCCCATCCCTACTCACGGTGGCCGAACAGTATCGATATAAATCTTCACGCCAGCACATCACTGGGGTGGCCAGCGATTTACATAGTGGACAAACATAAAACTGTCACCGATATATCTAATGTGCCGACAGAAAGATGGATAGTCCATTTTATTGTAATACATGAATAGGGAATGTTGTCTTTTGATCTTGGTGTACCTTTAAACGTGAAGGTATTGAAAAATGTATTGAATATTTTTCTGAAAGTATTGTGACTGTGAAAACGAATTTTTCGTTGAGATTTTTCTTCTTAAACGTATGCAGGTGAAACCGCGGGGCGCAGCTAGTAAATTATATTATTATGTTTAAATAGTGTAATTGGTTTCGGCAGTTCTAGTTAATATAAATAAATAAATGGCATGTTATTGCTTGTTTTAGATTAGAAATACCAGGTCCATCGTGCATGTGTGAGCTGAAGGACAATTCCAGTAATTAAAAACGTTGAATATCTAGTCACAATCTCATCTAAGCGACAATCAATGTTAAAAACTTAACTTAATGTCAAAAATGTAGGGAATTTAGCGGTATTTTTGACAGATTGAGACTGAGATCAGACTGTGAACGTTCTTAAAATTATGAGAATTGCCCCTCAGATGTATGATGTAAACGAAGTAAAAGGAGTATGGAAGGATCGTGGCAGCTGGCGTTCTGCAGTTTCTGCCTACCCCCATGGGAAGAAGGCATGAGATTATGGTTATGTAAGTAGATCACAATGGTAACATTGTGTTTAAACTGGAGAAAGGTGACAGAAAATACAGAAAATGTATCCAAAGGATAGGCTCATAACGAACATATAATTGTCATTTCAACTCTCCATATCTTAACTTAACTACTACCTAACTTGTATGTGTGATGCAAAGTTGGTTATTCATAAATAAATAATAATAATAATAATCTTTTTTTTTTTTTTTGGTCGGAAATCATCAATGACCCCTCCCGCTCTGGGTGGAGCGGAAGGGAGTGTCAAACTCTTACTGACTAAAACCCACCCATGTTCTTTCCTTCGCACTTTATGTTCCGGGGTAGCGGTAACCCTTTCGGACAATCCCGCTGCATAATAATAATCTTGGTTTTTTATTTAGATTATGCATACTCGAGGAAAGACATATAAGTCATTTTAACTTCAATAATAGTTTAAAGTAATTGCCCTGTGTAGTAAGTGTCCTTTTGCCATAAGTACCTACGAACCTACTTAACTTGAAACTTAATTGTTTCTTAAAACAAAAGTTCTATAAAAGCTGCTATAAAATCAAGTTGCCTCAGTCTTCCCAAAGGCTTTCTGCTTTGTTTTGCTTACAAGCCGTCCAGCGCTTGAGCGACTTTTTTCTTAAAGGACTTAGTTTTTTGCCTACCCCTCTGGTTCGTCGCTTGAGTGTCTAAAAAGGAGGTTTTAAACTATCTACGCTCAAGCTTGAGACAAAAACTGGGAAGACTGTAAGCAGTTTTAAAGTGGGGCTTTTTGTGGGGTGTAATTAATTTTAAGATACTTAGGTATTTGGTGGTTAAAAAGTGATACGTGAATGGCTAATAGCTACATAGCATATGTTCCCACTGCTAGGATACAGGCCTCCTCTCTATGAGAGGGAGTTTGCCGTAATACACTACGCAGGCCCAGTGCGGGTTGGTAGATGTTGTATGTCCTCGAATTTTTGGTTCTAGGACCTACCGGCTACATGCTATTACATAATAAAACTAACTGACTTAATTAGCGCTTAAAATCACAAAAGCAATCAAAAATATTCATATTCATTCAGCCTTTTAGGCAGTTTTCCCATCGACAGTGATGCGGCCGAATTTTTTGATGTCCAATGAGCTCTTCCCTTTTTTTATATAACATACCTGTACATATTATAAATAGTCTAGTGTTAGCTAGTATATTGTACATCATTAAGATGACCAACTATTGATCGAAATAAAAGAATTAAAAAACAAACTATTTATACTCATAACAATATCTTTCAGTTTTCACAGCCCTGAAGCATGATTGACAACAAGTTTCGACATTAATATTTGTAAAATGATGACGCTCTCTAAAAACTTGGATATCTTGCTCTTTGATACCTATTTTAATATCTAGTTGCATGTATATACATAGAGTACAAGGATCGTAGCAAGTTGCGTTCTGTTTCTGCCTACCCCATGGGAAAAAAGCGTGAGTTTATGTATATATGCACAAACACAGTTCATATATTTAGGAGGATAAAAACGCTGGATAAACTTCTAAACTATTAAAATAAACAGTTAGATTCCATATTCCAGTAATAATCAACTGGGTAGCAGTGTGAATGATTATGTTGATACCGAATTACATAATCATGGTGAAATAAACGAACTCGCTATTATGAATACTAATATCAGTGTTACTAACCACACTGCAAATGTCCAATGCCGAACATAGGCCGTCCCTATAGACGATACAATGAGCAATCCTGTGGGGTATTGCCATAATTCAGCACGTCACAATCATTTGAAATATGTGGTTGAATATTTGTTAGTATAATTATTAAATGACGATATTATACTGATATTATTATCAGTATTTATATATGCATACTGTTATCAGTAGATATGCATATACCCTGTGAACAGCGGTGCCCTATCCTACGAGTTGTAGGTCGTGAATTCGAACCCAAGCAGGCGTTTTACTTTGTGTAAATTATTTCATCACCACTGCTCTCAAAACGACGAAGGAAAACATCGTGAAGAAACCGGCATGTCCTAGAACAAAAAATTCGAAGCCGTCTGACATCTACCAACCTGCACTGGGCCCGCTTGGTGGATTTACAGCCAACTCCCTCTCACCGAAAGGAGGCCTGTGTTCCAGCAGTAGGAACATTCATCTTCCTAGCCTTTTCCCAACTATATTGGGGTCGGCTTCCAGTTTAACCGGATGCAGCTGAATACCAGTATTTTACATGGAGCGTCTGCCTATCTGACCTCCAGCAGTGGGAACATTATAGACTGATTATGACTATCCCTGTCTGTTTAATTTTGAAGTATTTCAAATATTTTTCTATTTAGAGTTTACCCTAAATGATACCTACTATATAAGTGTTGAATTTCCAACAATACCTTCCTGACAATTCCAACACGAAATATTTCAACTGTGCCCAAACTATACAACAAAGTTACAAACAATAATGCTGCCACAAACCCAGGTTCTCTCCCGAACATTGTGTCCATTACAGTAGAAAGTTTGACAAATACTCCGGAGGATCAAAACAAATTAGATCTCGAGGGAATTAATTGAATAATTCTCAACTAAACGCTTCAAAACCGACAGTTGTCGAGTATTGATTTCTAGTGCCCTCAAGTGGCAGGTGGTTCAAGTAGCGAGTATTCAGCGGGGGGATGACAGCTGTCTAAAAGTGGACTACTAATAAAATAAATGTTTATTTGTCACTATAGGCCAACCGCTTAACCGAGACGTTGCCTGAGGTAGCAGCGCGGTGCGGGATGGGTGTGGTGACGTGATGCAAGAGCTCAGTGATTTGTCAACTTTTGACAACTATCACCCGTCTCAGAGTCTCAGTTACGCGGTCGGCCTACAGAAGAAATACATTAAAAATATGACACAACTCAAAATCCACAATCATACGATATTAATGTATTACCAATAATAGTATGATTTTAAAAACGTTATCTTTGCTTAAAAATTATAGTTTTGACACAAATTATCACACAAATTTTCAAAGCCGAACTGCGAAGCGTTTCGCCTCGTCGTTTATACAGCGAACATCGAAGGACTGGAACAATTTGCCTGCAGCGGTTTTTGCGTCCGATTATAATTTAAGTGTCTTCAAGGCTAGAGTGAATAAGCTCATAATAAATTAGTGAGCTTTACCATCAAAGATTGCATCACTGCTTTCCATCAGGCGGGATTGCAGTTAAGCACTATTTTATATTATAAAAAAAAAAACTTTTCTTAAAAATCCGTGTGCCATATCAACAGCTGGGTACTGTAGAGTATTATAGAAGTACAACATTACAGCACTATTCAAAATGCAACCGCTACAATAATAGTCTGCAAAAAGTACTACGTATGAGTTTGTTGATGAAAACATACATACCTACTTTCAGCATAAGAATGAGCGTTTAGTATTACCCTAAAGATATGCAACATTCTCAAACAATATTTGAGACGCGATTAATAATAAACAGACCGATTTAATAAAAACAACCCTAAGACATTCTATATCGGGTATAACCCTAAATTGCTGACCGCCTGTGACTTGTCCCCCAAACGATGGCACCCCACAAAAACAAGGGTGGATTTGCAGAATTAAATAAAAAAGTGCACCTTACTGGACATAGAAATGGCGCTAAATCTATTGGATTTTTTTCGTAGACAGCGATTTTTCGACGCAACGTATTATTATTTGAACGTTATGGTGTGGGGAGCAAGGTTTTGTCACTTTTGATTGTATGAAGATGTTATGTTATTTGAGGATATTGGTATTGGAAATGATTTTGGGGCATTTAGGAGTCTCTGTATGTTGTGGTGGGGTGTCTGTTGTGTATAAATAAGCGCTTTCAGCTGAAAACGTAAAAGCCGATATAATGTTAATCTTAAACCACCTGGAGGCTAGCATTAAACATGATGAAAGGGTAAAAATACCTTTATAAAACGTATCTTATAGATTATAGAACGTATATTTGAAGTTTTTAGAACACTTATTACATGAAAAAATCCATTATGAGCTCAACTGTTACTACTGGGACATAATTACTTTTTTTATTATTACCGACCTTAATAAGGCTATCTAACAGACGAGGAGATTATGATTTCAATTTCACACAATAATAAACATGATGCTGCGGTAAATAATTATTTGCAAATTAAATTATAGTAATTTAATTTGCAAATAATTATTTACCGATCCCAAATAACTAATTCTCATTAGTTTTAATTAAACAACTATCGGATTAATACACGGCACTATACAGCATGTTTCACATACTTTCGCACCACTATACAGGCTGTTCCAAACTGAACTTAGCGCAAAACTATTCATAAATTACAGACACACAATTGTGCGTTCACGCATAAAATCTGACCACGTCGTATTATTCAGTCGCCGGCGCACATAAATCTAACACAATAAATCAATATTTGCATTGGCGAGCTAAAAGCACCCTTTCTGTTTGTACAAATGCAATTCATTCGATATATACATGATGCATTGGCTGCCGGTGGTCGCCGGTCTACAAATACTGGCACTACAATTGAATTTCAACTTTGAAGTGGTTGATATATGGTTGGAAGTCAGTTGTTTTGGTTGAGGGTCATGTAAATAATGCAGTAGGGCTTAAGATTATTTAATTCGTGTGCTTTTCGTGTTCATAGTTACATTTAGTTATTGTGAAGGCAAATAGAGAAAAAAATGGCGGATGGTAAAGAAGGTTGGCTGGCAGAGATTGCCTTGTGGCATTAAGTCCGCCTTGAGTTGCATGCTTTGTAGCCTAGAAACAAGTTAAATTAAAGGCAAATCTGCAAAATAAATCCTAGATAAGATTTTCCACCGGGATTATATTTATTCAGGCATTAAAAATACTCCGTAAAAAGTCCATTACGATGAAAAATCGTCTCTCAAATGTCCACCTAATTCTCGATAAAATTGTAAATGAAGTTTGAATAAGTAAATATCGCCATGAAAAAGTTTTATTTTTATTTGAAAAATAATTCCTTTTCAAGAGTGCTATTTCCATCCAATCGTTTTTCATCTCATAAAAAGTCTAGCAAGTTGTTTCTCCAGTCTGCTTGAGACGAAAATCGTATGTTACTTTATCTAGATATCTTTCTAAATCCTCCCTTCAAGCTAACTGCTTCTTTTAGTAAAAAGGGATTACTTTAACCTAGCATTAGTATCAAGCCATTTGGTAAGACACCATCTGAAACTCCGAAATCCTCTCAACAAGTACTAAGTACGGCTTATAGCTCAAGGCTAAACCACTCCAAATAAACTCAACTCTAACTTAAACAAGGTACAAGTAACTAAACTGGTTTAGACTAAAATCAATAACTAAATTACAGGAAATATTTAACTGATGCTCTAAAAAACTGATTGGCCTTCTAATGATGCACTTTTTTAAAATTAATGAACCTCTTAAAACTTTATGTGCTTCTAATGATATACATTTTTTTTTCAATAAATGAGCCAACGTTCAATGAAATCTCCAAACGGTTGGTTGACACTTCCCGTGACCCAAGGACTGGATTTTATCTTGGCCAGAGGATAAGCATTGCCATACAACATGGCAATGCCGCCAGTGTCTAGGGTACATTACCAGTCGACAGCGATGCGGAGGAATTTTTCGACGCCATATTTTAATTGTTAACAGTTTTAGTTAAGTTAGGATATTATATTTTTATTTGAATAGTTTGTTTGTTTAATTAGTATTGAAAGTTTATCCAGTCAGTGTATATATTTTTATCCTCCTAAATAAATAAATGAGCCTCTTCTTAAATTTCTAGCCTTTTCTCATAGTTGGTCGCAGTAACTAAGCTAGAGCACCCCGACCAAATGGGATAGGTTAGGTTAGAACTGTAACCAACCGCGCTACCTCCTAGTTGGTCGCAGATACTTGGCTATTTAGTATTTTTAAAACCTCAAAACAGTAATTATTAGAGGTTCACAAAAAGAGGTACAATAGAGTGTTCAATCATAATTTTAAGAAAGCAAAATGAGAATTGTTTGAGGACATTACTAATTTACTGTCCAATATACCCAACTTTACTACTGATAATGAAATAAGTCACGAGTGACAGCCCTAAGCTGACAGTGATGTCAGCGATGCGCCCTGACATTTTATTGGTCGCGCGGCGCTTTGATCTCGCCGCGGCCGTTTTCAATTACCAATTAGATGTGGCATACGATATGTGCATGTGCTAGGGTTGGCAGTTTGACTACAATGCGCATGTAGGTTGGTTGTGCTTGGAGTTGGCAACAATAGAGGTATTGGTTACTAGGGTGAATTGAATATTAGTGAAATGAATATTGGTGCTTACTGAGACAGACATCTAACAGAATAGCTATACCCTACACTACAGTTAATATTGTAGCAGACACTATTATAATTAATACCTATTAATGCTCATTTTGACATAAGATTAAGTACCACGGAGTAATTGCGTAACACACTATCAGTAGCAATGGCTTTCATTTTGACAGTTCAAAAACATTCATTGCGTTATTTACGTCGTTGAGCAGACAAATTTTTCGAACATAAGCAATGGATTAGCAATATCCTTCAAAATGATTAAGATTATGGTTGATAGTGTGTTACGCAATTAGGGTGCAGATGGCAAAACATAGTCAGACAAAAGATATAATAACTAGGTGCTTAAAGCATTACATAATTTCGTAATATATATTTTACAGGCGAAAAGAGCCAGCTGTTGCAAGTACTTAATGATAAACTGTGCCATTCTGAAACTAAATTAGTTCATTTGCAATCAATTAATTCTACGTAAGACATAATTTAATCTTTGTATAATCTCGATGAAACGCGATAAATGCGTTAAATACTGTGAAATAAAATAGTAACAAACAAGGAATTATTCAAATGATTCCCCACAAACCGAATCAAGCAAGAAATCCTCTTTTTTAATGAAACAGCTGGACGCGCCACGTAATGGCCGCGCGTCGCAACGTGATCAAGTTACGTTCAAAATAAATCGCTGAAACTTTCAGCTATCCACTGTACATCAGTTTACAGATGTTTCACGCTCTTTTACGGAGTATTTTTTTAAGTTTCATCGTTCTTTGTCTTGTGGTTTAGGGATCAAAGTGGATCCACCAGGCTATTTTGTGAGGTGCTAGAACCGAAAAGTAATAAAAATATCACTTTTATATTTCTAATGCTATTGTAGACCATAGGTTTGTAGACCATTTTCTATTTTATTAAGTACCTGGTACTTGTTGACAGGCCTACACTGTCCTCGCATGCCTATTAACACTGTAATTTGAAAACTTTGTAAAAGCCAATTATTGTAACCATGGAGTTTCTTGTCGGCTCTTCTCCATAGGAACCGACCAATAGGAGCGAGGTGCACGGTGCACCTCGCTTCTACCGATTCAAAAGTGCCCATGCAGGTTTATGAGAAATAAAATATTTTTATTTTGATAAGAGATATGATTATGAAGGAAATCATAATATTAAGGTCAGACTTTTCGATGTAAGTAGGTAATTACATAATCAGCCTATAATGTTCCCACTGCTGGGACACAGGCTTCCTCTCGGTGAGAGGAAGCGGGCCGTAATCCATCACGCAGGCCTAGTGCGGGTTGGTAGATGTCACACGTCTTCGAATTTTTGCTTCTAGGACACGCCGGTTTCCTCACGATGTTTTCCTTCACCGTTTAGGCTGATTATGTAGGTAATTACTAGTTTGTATCCGGTTTTTTGGACCAACAGTGACTAGCTATTTGAACCGGATGTTCCCGGTATTGAGACAATAGTTAGTGAAAAGACTGAAAATTGGTGAAAAGTCAAGTCTGGTCTGTCTGGTCGGACAAAAATTCTTCGTAACTCAAAATCAAAAATCAAAATCAAAAGTCATTTATTAAAATTAGGCTGAGAATCAACACTTTTCGAACGTCAAAATTACAAAAGACAGTCCCCCAAAAACGCCCGCCCTTCATCACTTTCATCACAATAAACAAAGAGTTACACTGATGCTACAATATATTGCCCCGTTATCAAATTGCCATAGGATTTTCTGTCTGAACTGCTTATTTATTACAGCAGACCATAATTACGTAACTTAATGTCTATTGTTGAAGACAAGCTGCTATATTTGGTAAGATACTCGTAGTTACCGTCTATTAAAGTAATTATTGGCCTTGTCAGGATAAGTATAGCAATAGAGTTTCAATTGTCCAAGTCAATGATTGACGTCATGTTTTAAGTGGATTTAATTAAATGAAGCTTTCATTAACTTATTGGAGTTTGTTAAGGATTGTTGCTATTGAGTAGACCAAGTTTAGGATGAGTTTCGTTTTAGTTGAGTTTTATGAAAGGAGCATTCTAAGCTTTTTTTTTGGGTGGTAAATCGTCAAATGACTTCTCCGGCTCTGGGCGGAGCGGGCTGGCGTGTCAGACTTTTACTGACTAAAACCTACCCGTGTTCCTTCAGTTGCCTGTGCCAGGGGCCACGGTATCTCTTTCGAACAACCCGCGACCCGCATTCTAACCTTCGATTTCTGAGAGACTGGTCAAGTCTCCGATCAGTTGATTTCCTGTCAAAATCTTATTTTCGTCGCAATTGTTAGGAGGAAAAATATGAGACTAACATAACGGATTTGTATACTAAAGTTTTCTGAAATCAAAGGAAAGAGACGTACACATAAATTCACGCCTTTTTCCCATGGGGGTGTGGCAGAAACTACGGAACGCCATCTGCTGCTACTATCCTTTCATACTCTTTTTGCTTTGTTTACGTTCATACACGAACAAAATAGAAAGAAGAAAGAAAGAAGAAGAAAAAAAGAAGAAGAAGAAGAAGAAAAATAAAGAAGAAAAAGAAGAAGAATAAAAAAAAGAAAAGAAAGAAGAAGAAGGAGAAGAATAAAGAAGAAGAAGGAAGAAGAGAAGAGAAGGGAGAAGAATATATTCAATGAAAACATTACTTACAGAAGATACCATTGCTTTAAGACATTTAAAAAAATTACATTATTCGTAACATCTGCAAATAAAATGGACCCTGACCACAGCAGCCATAAACCCATCCCTTCCTCCCTTACCAAACCGGACTTTTAAAAACCGCCTTCGTCCGGGGAGACTGGGGTAATCCGGACCCACATCGACTGATCGAATATCTAGCCGGATATTGAATTTTCCCGCGCACGTAACGGAAGTCGTCGCGACTCAATCCGATTGGTCGACTGCCCGGCGCCATGCTTTTTATCTTGTTTATGTTAGTAGTAAACAAACTTCGTAACTGTATCTCTTAAGTTTTTCTTTGTTTTATCAATTTATGAGTTTTATCTTTGTTTTGTTGCTGTAACTGCGATTTTGACCCCGTTTGATCTATTTGTGATGTGGCAATAAACTTAGTTTTTTGCTTGAGCTGATGCTTTGGTTACAAAAGTGATTTAAACAATGTTTCTATTGATATGCTCTACTGATTATTTCTGATTTGCTCTATTGATAGGTATTATGAAAATTGTTTTACGTTTGTCGACGAATAACTACGAAAATTCCCAATTGGGGTTTCCCAATATGGGTATAGTATGATGCACCCAACTGTAAGTATAAAATATTATCATCATTTCAGCCGAAAAATGTCCACTGCTGGACATAGGCCTCCGCTCAAGCCTAACCACTTCGACCGGTTTTGTGCTCCCTCAATCAGCGGATTCCTCCGGCCATCACAAGATCATCGATCCATCTTCCGACGCTACGTCTTCCGGTACTCCAGAACCAAAACATTAAAAGTAAGCTTAATTGGTAATTTGCAATAAAAGTTTGCCAAATCATCGCATCCCTTTAACATTTGCAAAAAAAAAAAAACCATCCATAACAAAAGGAATATTTTCCAATTTCAATATTTTTAAAAGCTCAACGCCGCCGACATGATACTATAATCGTTTTTTAATCCGCTTATCTTCAAAATCATCACCGACACGCGCGTGATTGACGCACGATGACGTCACGATCGCGATCGTGATGTATTATCATATCACATCACATCTGATGCCGGTGACGCAAACAATTTCACAAATTGCTGCTCCGATGATGAATGATTGTGATAGGTGGTGCGTTAGGAAATAATATTGTTAGGAGAGTGAAAAGGGGAAATGAGTCAGCAGTGAGTTTTTTTTTTTTTTGTCGTTTAGCGTATTCAGCCTATAATGTTCCCACTGCTGGGATACAGGCCGTCTTTGCGAGAGGGAGTGGGCCGTAATCCACTATGCGGGCGCGTTTTATGGTATTATTTTGTTCTTCTAACTACAGTGCTAGCTCGTGTTTCTTCGAAAATAAGCATTCACGAAGTATATAGAGATATACATGCATAATACTAATACATACCTACATATTTACCTAAACTGTGGAAAATGTTTACATTTTATTGTAACATAAAAATGTCTTAGAGTGGAAGTTCGATATCTTCTTAAATAAATAATTACGAACTAAATATTGGCAACACAGTCGGCAGCCATAAAGAAAACTGACACATTACTTGCAGAACGACCACAAAAAGAAAATTAACAAAATGTTTAAGTATTACAAACGTTATTCACAGATAAACATAAACAAAAATAATTCCCATATTCACACAATAAATAACTTTAATACTCAAGCGTCTTCGCCATGTTTGCCATTAAGTATGGCAACATTGGCAACACGATTAGCGTGGCACATAATAATGTTGCCAGACAACTGAGTTATGGCGCTCAGTAATGGCCACGAGACGAATAAA
Organism: Apamea monoglypha; assembly: GCA_911387795.2. Lineage (NCBI taxonomy): Eukaryota > Metazoa > Arthropoda > Insecta > Lepidoptera > Noctuidae > Apamea > Apamea monoglypha. Next base: position 17,335,390 of record OU426924.1, read on the forward strand.
ATGGATAAAACTGCCTTCACCAATAGCTGTTACAGTTTCGTTCAATAGGGCAGAGGTCTGCGAAATAAATTGTTTTTATACACACTTGGAACATATTTGATGGATTGTAAGCAATATCGTATGGATTTTGTAGTCAATTTTATTTACTGCAAAAACCTTTAACATATTTTTTTCTATTCATTAAATTACTAGCTGACCCGACAGACGTCTGTCCTGCCAAAAATTCGATTATGGCTTTGTGTTCAATATCCGATAGATAAAAGGACCATGATCATCGGCAACAGGTTCGTTCGCAATGTGGCTGATGTTACATCTCTCATGCCTTTATATCTCGATGGTGTTTGCATTCACTATACTGAAACCGCTAAAGATCTGGGTATAGTTATTGACTCCGTGATCTTTCGTGGCGTGCTCAGGTCCGTGAGGTCAGCTGAAAGGTACATTTTTCCTTTCATTCGCTGAAATGCATTCAGGGTCTTCTGCCCTTGAAGACTAATATTTCTTTGGCACAAACACTTATTCAGCCGATTATAGATTATGCCGACGCCTGCTACCAAAGATGAATTGTGATGCAACTGTGAGAATACCAATATCTTTAAAAAAATCTCATAGAGGAATTCTGGCACCTAGCTCGTAAGTTGCTCGGACAGCTCGTTTTAGAAGGACAAATATATATTGTATATCAGCGACTTTGCCCCACAGCAGAATACCGTAGGACATAACGCTGAGAAAATAACTAAAATACGACTAAACGAGCTGTTGTTACTATTTTATTATATGAATAAATAGATATTTGAACAAATTATGTACATATTGTACATAATTCATGTGAAGAAGTAAATATTGCTAACGCAATCATTATTTTGTTATTCATAGAAATCTGTTTTCATTCCAAAAGTCTACCATGCAATTTGAATCTATTCGTTCACCAAGAATATAATAGAATATTCTTTATTATGTTCACGATATGAATTACAGATAAAAGTTTAGAAATTTTACATGGTGTGATACAATGGGCGTTCTCTGGATTATATTTTTAAAAAGTAAGCAGTTTTTCCGACTTAGATTTCCAGGAACGCAGTCTCTCACTCCGCCCAATTACATCTTTTCACGGGCACCCAAAACACAACGACACTAACTTCAGCATACATCATCTTGGGAGGCGAAAAAAAATGTTTCCTCGACAAATAACACTGATTTACAAGCTATGCCGCCTCATATAACTTCTCTTTTTAATGGTATATGTATCAGCGAGGCGGAAATGTGTGCAATAAAATGGATTTATACCGCGCCCTGGATTATTGGGATAAAGCTGTTTTGATGATAGTTGTCGTACGTACAAATATTTTGGAAACATCATTCTGTAGATGTATCATATTTATTCTATAGATTTATGTTTTTTGTGTTTAAGCATAAGCAAAATAAGCCTAAAACGTTCCCACTGTTGGGACACAGGCCTCCTCTCAGTGAGAGGGAGTGGGCCGTAAACTACCACGCGGGCTCAGTGCCGGTTTGTAGTTTTTTGTGTTTAGTTTGACGTTATTGATTTAGCTCTGACGATCAATTCCCGTAGTTAAAAACGTTCAAAATCTAGTCGCAATCGCATCTCAGCGACCATCAATGTCAAAAACTTGTCAAAAAGTGTAGGAAAATTAGAAGTATTTTTAACAGATTGAGACTGAGATCAGACTGTGAATGTTCTTGAATTACGAGAACTGCCTCTCTGAAATCAGAGTACGTTAAAAAGTGGTTATTTATCTATAGTTACTGCTATTTTCGCAGAACCAACGAAGAATAAAAATAATTTAAACATGCTGTAAGAATGTGGCTAAGACAAAAATATCTAAATACAAACGTTAAACGTTACATAAATTTAAAACCAGATGTGTCTACTGACACATATTATTCCAAAGTAACATAAAACGGCCGCGCAATAAAACACAAGACAAAAGCAAAAGAAAACCGTCGAAAAGCATAAAATTTATAATTAAAAATGCCAAAATATACTAACATGATTGACACCGGAGACTCTGGTCTTGTTCAATTTAGATAAATTGGTGCCCATTCGTAGCCATTAATGCCGGTCCTCCCCAACAACCTCTAATTAAACTCGAACCTTATTCTCGTACACATAGAGTCTAAATTCTCAGTTTGTTGTATAATTTTAACGAAATATTTGGCACAGTTTAGGACACAAAATGTCTTGGACAATCACTATCACTATAGTCTTATTATATTTTGAACACAGTTTATATAATTAATTGTTAGTAAAAGCCACTTTGGTACAGTCAGTTCATGAGGGAGCTGAAACGAAAATTTTGTTTTTAATGTTTTTATTCGGAAAAGCAATAACAATGAAAAGTCAAAACTGTTATAATTCAACCAAACTTGAAAAACGGAAAATAGTAAAAGTAATTAATTGAAAAGTAGATTAAAGTAAAAAACAATAAATATCCCTATTTTTTTAATCCTTTATCCTATAGCCAAACAGTAATATTTCAGAATAAAAAGTTAATTATACTTCTTTATTTGAGCCGTCATAAAATACCTATCCACCACATCATTTTCGAATAATTCTTAATTCCCCAGCAACATAGCAGTACCAATATACACACAAAAAATATCATTACTACCAACATTAACATTCATAAATCTGTCAAAATTACAACATCATGAAACCAGAGTAAAGATGTGTCAGTGCCTTATCAGTGCTTACGACATCGCCCTAAAAAGGGCAGGTCTCGTTCATTCAAGCCCACGTGTGTGTGGGCGAGCCAGTATGAATCAAAGTATCAATGGCCATACTCTCACTTCGCAATTTAACTGTGTTTTGTGAATGAGATTCTGGTTTTCGTGTTTATTTGGTCAGACTTGCTTTTAATGAGGAATATTTTTTCGTTTTTTTTTAATGATTTTCTTATAGATTTTTCAACTTGCCTATATCAATTATCATATAATATCAAATATAATATCATATAATTATTATAATAACTTAAAAACGATCAAGATATGTTCAGATATTTTTGTTATATTTTAAGAGTTAGTTTTGTGTCATCATAATTCTCTTGCCTTTATCCCAACCCTACCGTAAAGTGTTCAATTATATTTTTTGTAGTGCCATTCAAATTCTCATTATAAACTGTAATTTAAAAATTACAATTCTGTGGTCAACTTTAAATTCATCAATTTCCACATTTTACACCCCAAACGGTGTAAAATTGAAAAGATTATAATCATCAATCTAGAGCACATGTCCGAATAGGCCGCGTTTCCCCTCATTATGCCGTGGCCCGTGGGGTAGGCAGTAAAACCAGTGAGTCATCATGCACCGACCTGCATTCGAGTTAGTAATCGATAAACTTAGCTTGTTTTAGATTTACCAAATGTGGATGGTAATGTTTATATTATTGTTTATTTCTTGTTTTCTTGGGTTCATGTTTCTGGCATGTGGCTGGTTAGAAAGGATCGTGGTCATTGGTTCACGAGTCTTTCGCTTTGAAGATTTTTAAGTTATTTATGAAATTAAGCTGGTAATATTTAATTAGCATTGAAGATTTCATAGATTTTACTTCAACATTTACAGTTTTAGCTCTTATTTTGTGGGTAGGAGTTCGTCTACTATAATCAGTAGTGTTTAAGACAAGGATTCATATTATAAAAAGCAATCAACAGCTGTAACTTCAATCATTATATAATTTTCGCAACTTTTCCTCCTCAGAACCTCTATATACCCATCTATACTTCACCCCCAATAATTATTTCGTATAAACCAAAAGCATCATTAGAAGACATGTGGCCAAGTGCATAGCAAACCACAATACATGGATCGATATACGGGTTAGCGTAGTTTTAAATACGGCAAACGAAGGGTTGGGCTCTCGGCTACAGATAGCCGTTCTGATATAGATTAGTTTTGTGAACGATACGCTGGCATGGAGATGAATGAGTTTGGGCTAAAATGTTTTTAGTGTGAGAGTGATTTTAGTTTTAAATTTAGCATTGTTCTAAACAGTTTTGTTTAGTTAATTGTTCGGCAGTGATATATATAGATAGCCGTTCTAATAAGGATTAGTTTTGTGAACGATACCCTGGCAGTCAGATGATTGAGTTTCTAGTTTTAGAGTGATTTTAGTTTTGAGTGTAGTGTTGTTTTAAACTGATTCGTTTACTAAGTTAGTTGATTGTTTGGTAGCTGTTCGATGACAGATAGAACTGTCAAATATTTTCAATGTTTGAGTGAATTTGTTTGATTTTATTTAGAAACAGTTTTGTTCTATAAATTATTGTCATGACTAAGTGGAATTTCCGGCAGTGAGATGAATGAGTTTGGCTGTACGTTCTTAGTTTTTGAGAGATTTTAGTTTTTAGTTTAGTTTTGTTTAGGCGTTCTGAACAGATTAATTTCAGTCGTTGTTTGGTAGTTATTGGATGACTGTTAAAACTGCTGAATATTTCGAGATGTATTTTTTTCGATGTTGTTAAGAAACAGTTTGAATTACAATAAGCTGTGTGAACACTGTGAATTATAATAAGTAATCTGTTTGTAATTGGCATGAATGAGTTTCTGTCAAACCTTTTGAATTTTAGAGTGATTTTAGTTTTAGTTCAGAATTATTAATGCATTTTAAACAGGTTATTTTTGTGTAGGCAGCCTGTACCGTTATTTGATAAAATGGTATCATGATGTTCTACCAAATATTGTATTACATAAATGGACTATTTGGCAGTGCTAGGGTGAATGAATAGAACTGCTAAATGCTTCAGAATTTCGTGCGAAATTGGTTGGCTTGACTGATGTAAGTGTTCTAAATACTGATTCATTTTGTGAATGAAATATGCAGACTGTTTGGCAACATTATGATGAATGAGTTTCTGCCAGTTACTGTTACATACGAGAATAGAGACTGTTACATAAGATAAATTGGACAGTTATTCAAGATGGGTTTTCATTTATTTTCAGGGCTTTATTGCAAGACATAAAAAGTAATAGCTATACCCCTGCCTGTGTCTACATCAAATTGTTTTAGGAAAATTGATGTTATTGCTTGATTCAAAACAATTTTTTTTTTAAATTAAAAACAGTATTTACTACTTACGTAATTTGGTTGTTTATGCAATGGTACGCCTTTGAAAATTTTTGTTAACCGTTTTAGGTATTAAAACAAGTTTCTCGCTAAACACTTGCAGACGCTAGTAACTACATTAGCAAATTACTTAGGTACTGGTTTTAATTGAAACGATAAAACCTTTTAATTTATTGCTTTATAATCAAATTAATTATCGTTTCTGCTCAAGTGGGACTATTTAATTGCGTGATGTGGGTGGCTGATCAATGTCGGTGGTACTAACAGTAACATCAATAAAATAACTGTAGGTCTATTTATAAAGAAAAATCATAATGACAGAGGTAAAGAAATAATAGAAAATATTACGTAAAAATATGATTTTAGGTAGATGACAAAAGAAAACAAAAACAAATGAAAGAATCACCTTGAAAAATTGATATAAAATAATTTTTGACTCCTTAACGGTTCCTTTCGTTTGAAAAGCACACGCGACTTGATAAGGGAAACACGTGAAGCACGGAGACACGACCGACCACTCGACAGCGGAGAAATAATCGATCAAAACACATAAATGTTTGTAAACTAACGTTTTTACAAGGTCACTTCGCACTTCAAAATCATTCGGTTATGTCTGTTCGCGATCCATCCGGCGCTTTGCCAGCTACACCGACCGAATACGCGTCCTTTCTCTCCGGGATCCGACCCCACACTGAACCGGACTGTAGGACGAAGGGAACTCTCGCTCACTCTCAAAGAGAGGGCCAAACTTATTTGGGCTCTTTGTTGTCCCTAAGAGGGGTAAATTATTACGGTTTTGCGATAACATAATAGAATGGTGCACTAAATAATCAAAAGGATAACACTTTTTAGTGTTACGTTAAATATTGAATTTAGTTAATAGCCCTATATTTCAGGTATTTTGGCGAGGAGGAAACTATGGGGGGAGGGAAAGAGAGGGAGATATGGTAAGCAGCTGTTTAGTATGGGAATGTTGGTATTTGTTTACTAACAAGACCGTATCGTCTTAGCTTTTATATAATCATTTTTAACAAGGATAACAGAACGGTAATGAGTTTTTGATTAAGCGAATCCGTGTGAGGAAAATGAAGAAATGATGTCAGAGTGTAGAATGTCGATTTAATAATCATTACGCGTATAATAAGGATTTCCACACACACACACACACCCATACATACATAACAGACACACACAAATGCTGAAGAGGTTATAACCGAAGATCGAAATGCATTTTACTATCGTAGATAACCACCACATTTTACAAACTAGACTAAGGTCCCATAAAAATAAAAAATAAAATAAAATTCATAACGATGAAAAAGGGCTCGAAAACTAGCGAAAATAAAAATAAAATGCTACTAGGTACCTGGTACAGACGCCAGCACATCAAGCTACTACAATCTGTCAAATTTCTTTAATAGATTTCCAACTTTATCGCTAATGCATTAAGGTACAAGGTTGATTGGGAAAATTTGACAGTTTCGGGTAGCTTTACCTGCTGGCCGTCTGTACATAATAAATGTGAAATATGCTGCCATAAATCCTGAAAATTGTATTGCAGCTCCGTTTTATTTCAACAAGACAATGTGGTGACACAACTACTTTGGGATACTCCGCAGCCGCCATTTTGGGAAAAAATGCTAGCTTTTGCCTGTGATTTTGCTTGGTTTTTTTCTCGTTGCACGAAGAGCTGATTTTTTTAGTATGTTCGCGTTGGAGTTAGGAAATAGTATAGGTAACATAACATCACGCCCGTATTCCCTGAAGGGTTAGCAGTCTAGAGTCTGAGTCGTGACCGGTTGATGGCAATAGATTCGCCCCCTATTACTTGGGACTTAAACATGACTGGCGAAATGTGGGTGTAAGAAATAATATTTCCAGTAAATCATTACTTTTCTCTTACTTCTTTGAATAACAGGCGAACAGACTTTTTAGAAATGAAAGATGTTGCGCAAAGGACAGTTATATACAATATTAAGGCGACAATTCGACAATAAATGAAAATACCATATTAATGCATCGGAGTATTTAAGAACTATCGAAGAAATCCTAACATTGAAATTTACCAATCTTTGACTTTGCTATAGTGACTAAACTATTGGATTTATTTGATTGAATTTTTATATACAGACTGAGAACGCCATTAGATATAAGTACGTAAGGTCTATTCATATTTATGTTTCCAATTGGATGTTATTTCAAGTTAATCAAATATCAACTTTATCTTAGTAGTAATTAAGTTGATCTCAGAGTGACTAGTACCATTGAAAAAGTTATAAAATTGTTTGAACTTGTAAAGGAAACTGAACTTTATTATGTACGAATTAAAGTTATCTTTCCAAAAACTCATATTTGTTTACATGATTGGCAACTAAATTGCGAACGATAAGATTAGTTTAATGGTTGTGTTGTCATCTCCACCTTGTATAAAATGCGTTTTATATAAATATAAATATTAAATTCCAATTCTCACACTTGCAGCTGTTACAAACTCCATATACATAAACAATATAGAATATAAAACACAGTCGCAGTTCAAAACTAAATGAAATTCAGTACCTAAGCACTTATTCTGGTCTCCGAACTCTATTAAATATTGCTTAGTTCCGTCTCAGGAATTCTAAACTTAATAGAATTGGAAATGTCAAAGTGCTAGATGAAATAATGTGTTGTTTATCTTAGTATTAGGAAAAGGGCTTCGTCTTTTGTGTGGGAAATAAAGAAAGAAATATTAGAAAGAATTTTCTTTTGGCAACCTTTGCTGTTCTTTGCAATTTCTTACTTTAATGTTTATTTATTACTAGCTGTGCCCCGCGGTTTCATTCGCATAAGTATCGATCCCGTGGGAATATCGGGATAAAAGATATAAACTGTGTGCCAAATTTCATCCAAATTCGTTCAGTAGTTTTGGCGTGAAAGAGTAACAAACATCCATCCATCCATCCATCTTACAAACTTTCGCGTTTATAATACCCAATAGTAGGATTAAGATACCGCGCCGGCTAGGTAAGACTTACTTCTTAGTAGGAGTAGTTAATTGTCAGCGTAGACTACACTGGGTTATTATCTGTCATTTGTTAAGTACCTGTGAACGAAGAAAAACAAACATTAGTATTGATCGACGCAATAAAACACCGATCACAGATAAAAATGGGAAGAAAATGAAATCAACCGCTTCAGAAATCATGGCTCAGCCAGGTAGTGATATACATCGTCATACAATGGCCCATTGTGTACAAGCACCACACCACTTCTAATATACAAAACTTTATGAATGAACCCAACGCAATTAGTTCACCAGCTGTGAACGAAAAGCACGCAACGAAAATAGTCATCACTGTGGGACCCCCGCACTGTTACATATTATTATTTATTTATTTATTTGTACAGTCAAACAAGCTATTGGTAATATAGGGAGCTAACTTGCTTCTAGGGAATGCAATCTCGAGTCGAGATTGGCGAACTCGAGATGCATGGTAAGGCTAGTGCCTAGATTAGCCATTCGAGATCTCGTCCGGCAATTTGGCGAGACCTCGCTTTCGAGATTTCAAGAATAAGATTGTCTTCCCACGAGGTTGAATCTCGAAAAAAGGCACGAGATTGAGATTGAATTGACTTGCCAAACTATGTTGTTGTTAAACAATGTTGTATGTTGAGTACCTAGTCAATTATTTTACATCACTCTTAATTATGCCATAAACTTAAAAAGTTATTACATACACAATAAAATTAATATTGGCAGCACAATAGCTAATAATTAATAATAATTAAATAATTTTTAATATAATGCTGGGTGGAAGTCTTCTTGTCACAGATACGATTTGCCTGTTTTAGGACCTCGCATTGTATAGGCTTTTCGCACAATGAGAAGTCAGCTTATACTGGAAATATATAGCTTGATATGTCGTCGTGCGTACTAAGTATCATTTCTTACAATTAACAATTTTTTTTATTAATGCACGTGCTTATGTGACCATAAACCATATTTTTATCTTTACTTTCAATGTAAACTGGAAAGATGAACATTTTTGCGTGTATACCAAATGGTTACTTCGACTTTACTTACGTATGTTTACGAACATGTGTTGACGCACTTTTTTTAGTCCTTTGAATAAATACTGGTGCTTTGTTTAGTCTAGTTTCAATGTCTCCCTTAGGGGTAATGAGGGCTCCAAAAATCTTGAGATTGAGAAAAGATAAGACAGTTTAAATCGAGTTTTATTAATGAAACCTTCATGTCTCCCCGGGTTAACTGTCCAGCGGGGTAGCTACGTAACCCAGTATTAGTAGCAATGGCTTTCATTTTGACAGTTCAACAACATTCATTGCGTTATTTACGTTGCTGAGCAGACTAATGATTCAAATTGTGATTACACAATTAATGTGCAGCATTAGATACTACTGTACTTGTACCGATGTTTATTATTTTAAGACACCGTTATGTTATTTATGCTTAATAAATAATATATCTTTCTTTTTATGCATTTCAGCCTGAAAACTTAAAATGAGTCTCTGTTGACCGCTCTATAATAACAACAATTGTATGAAATATACTGTGACCCAAAAATTCTGATGGCGTGTATCATTAGATCGACGTGCAGCTGTTATAATTTAGCCTTATCAATGTCAAAATTCACTAATATAATATCGGTTGTGCCAATCACAAAACCAAAAATTTGCAAACCCTGCCCACACCGCTACGGATCGAAGGCGTGACGGCCCATATTCCCCGTAACATTATCTCCCCCTAACTACCAATGGGCAGGCATCCATCAAACATCAAGCCAGCAGATAAAGCCGCGATCTCACTCATTACACTGCCGGTAAAACTGGCCGATCCATCACTTGCCAGCTTGGCACACTCTGCCACATCCCTGGCAGTTCTCTGGCATTATGTTGCCAGAGTAATGAGATCGTTTTGTAACTTCGATTTTATAGGAAACGTTCTATTTCAAAGGTAACAATGTAAGATGTATTACTTAGTTTAGTACGATCTTGATTTAAGGTAAATGTGTTTTGTATTTCATTGAACATTTTTCGATTTTTTGTTAGGACGGTAGGTACAGGTATACAGAGTGGCAGGAATATCGAAGCACAAACTGTAACCGTTAATTCAGCAGATTTTTTTTTTTTTAACGTTGCCCCGCACTAGGAATTACTCCTGTATCGTGGGTACGTTTACAAACATTTAAACTCACATACACAAACATCCAGACCCGGAACAACTACCTGTAGGCAATACAAATATTTGTTCCGTGTGGGAATCGAACCCGCGACACGCAGCGCAGCAGTCGATCGCTCAGCCACTGCACCAACCGTGTCGTCAAAAGATTATTCTAGACCCATTAGATTATACGACGGTTATCAACAAAAAAATCAGCCGTTTCATAGAAAAGTGCACGAACAACGAAGTCAAAATGTATGGAACAGCTAATTATTGTTTTAATAACTGACGAAAATTTTCAACGCTGGATCATGTTCCATGGTAACAGGTTGCGCGTCGATATCCCTGCACCCTGTATAAGCAGAGGCTGAATGTTGAGGTAATCTTCGCAGTCTCAAGAATATAAGTCTTAAAAAATATAAACATCCGAATTGAGAACCACCTCCTTTTTTTTGAAGTCGGTTAAAAAACAGGTGTTAATAATCCAGCTAACAACGTTCACGATTTCACAGTTACCAAAAAACTTAAACCCAGCACGATCTCACTATAAAAATGAAATGATCAGAATTTTGTATGAAGCCAAGCTTGTAGATAGGGCAAGAAACTTTAAACAGATAATTGTTAACATTTTTCGGAAAACTTTCACCTCCCACATTTCATTTTTAATCTTAAAACCAAAGCACTTCACTTTATTTCGATCACTTTCATCGCCCAATACAACCTTTCTTCACACCACAAGACATACGTAGATAAGTGTTTGATACAGGCTGTTAACCAAACGTGGGTATCGTATGACATGCGTACGAGATGTCAAGTGGAGTCAGTGCTAGTCACATTGAATTCAAGATCACTCGCGTCAAGTTGACGACAGAGTATCATCTCGTGTCACTTGATAATGTGGTACCATATGTTCTCGAATCTGAATAAGAATGGATGGTTCGATGATCGAAGGAAGATTTGTACAATTGGTTAGAGAATTAAGCTTCTGCCAGGTCCGCGGGTTGTTCGAAAGAGATACCGTGGTCCCTGGCATAGGCAGCTGAAAAAACACGGGTTTTAGTCAGTAAAAGTCTGACACACCCTCCTGCTCCGCCCAGAGCGGGAGAAGTCATATGATGATTTCCCACCCAGAAAAAAAAAAGAAAACAAAATAAGGGAATTAAGCTTCTGTGAGCTGCAAGAATTCTGCAGTATCACTAAGCAAAAATTAGCTCCAAAGTTACGCAAAACAAAAATCCAGGTATTGGAAAAGTAATTAATTGTTTAATTTAGAGTCTAGTGTGAAGAGTCAGTTACTCAATAATATAGTACATAATGTAGTACACTATTAGTTTTCATAGACACCAAAGAAGCCACCATACCTACAAACGATGAAGAATATTATTTTTCATCGTTTGTAGGTATAGTGTATAAATAAGCATTGAAATTTTTCAATATCATAATGGAATGGAGAATGATATCTTGTGGAATTTTACAGAAAACATACACACAATCTATTGTCAATTCAATCGTATCATTAATACAGAAATACATAATAAAATAGTATCGTTAGTCGTAGTATTGTTGTTGTTAATGATTAATTTAACTTAATCATTGTCATCAAACAGCTACCTAAAATAGATGCACCACATGTATATTTACATATTTATTTAAAGAAAACATCTCTTTGGACCTGTAACTCTCCCCATTTCATGAGCATTTAATTAAACATGACATTTCAAATGTGAGCGACTGAGCGGCGGGCGATGTGAAGTGGGTTCAGTTTGCACTGTCAGGAGCGGGGCATGTCATTTATGACGCTTGAGGTACTAGTGGTTCTCGATAAACGGACGGTTTTAAATTTATACTAATACTAGCTGCGCCCCGCGGTTTCACCCGCATACGTTTCGATCCTGTGGGAATATTGGGATAAAAAGTATCCTATGTGTTAATCCTGGTTATAAACTATCTGTGTGCCAAATTTCGTTTTGGCGTGAAAGAGTAACAAACATCCATCCATCCATACCAACTTTCGCGTATATAATATTAGTAGAATAGGATGAAGTAAACAGGTACTGAAAAAAATAAATGTTGTAACCGCTTGTGAATACGGTATGTTTTGTTAATCTAATAAAACTCAAATAAAATTTTACTTGAAATTCATTAGAGGCACTCATTCATTATTCAAGACATTCATTACTTTTTGGGCATTTATTTTTGGAACTCCGATACTATTATACAGTCATCATCTGCCTGATATTTTTCCCAACTAAGTTGGGGTCGGCTTCCAGTCTCATTGGATGTAGACACTATTATACAATATTACATATATCATATATGTCTTTTTGTCTTGGTTTCTTTATTAATTATTGAAACTATTTAAACCTGATGTCACGAAGTTTTCGTAGTGTACAAACACAACGAAAACTTCGTCACACATGTACGCTAGTTTCTTCTTTTACTTAGCAGTATAAAGTCTTTATATAATGTAGGTATTCAATAGTTGGAAAGTCGATAAATTTTCAACCAGCGATGTTATAGTCGGTTACTATATTAAAAACTCAACATCACATAAAAAACTCAAACAAAGAACTCCCATTAAAATTAAAACTAATTTGAGCCTTCAAATCAAAGTCTAATATAAAACCTTCATTGAGTCTAGACTAAAGACTGGCTGGAATGCTAAGGGGGTCGGTACAAAGCGGTTGGTCCTAGGTATTCCATACAAAACTGTAGGTACATCTCTATTATATGAGGCAGACGGGCAACGGCCTGGCCTCAGAAAAGGCTTGTTCTAGAGTGGAGACAAAAGAATAGGTATTGAGAGTCAGCTGTTTTTAGATGTAGAGGAAGGGTCGTTTACTTGTTGGAGAACTATTCTTGAAGAAGTATAAATAGTATGCTATCTTTAAATTTTTGTAAATTGTGTATCTAGGATTTACCTGTAAAATGTTCTGCTGCAAGTGAAAGCTAAGGCTGCATCTTTAGATAATCGAATTATACCCTGTCCATTAAGTAAACCGTTTTTTGACACATGGAACTAGTGATTGCAGCAACACACAATACATTGATTGATACACGTACGGTATTATGTATAATGTCTGTTATAAGCCATAAATAAGATAAGGCAGTTTATATATTTATTTTATTACGCATTTTACATTTAACTTTTACGTAATCTGGAATATGTACGTTCTAAGACAGCTGTCAAAAAAACGGTTTACCTAATGGACAGGATATAGTTGGAAATTAAATAAACTGTTCTTGAGTTTCTTTAACTTGAAAATTATATATTATTCAGAATCGACTCTGTCATCTTCTTCTATGTCATCTTTGAGTTTTCGTCATATATTTTAAAGTATTTATTCAAACCATATAATGATAAATTGCACACACTGTGGATACCCGTTTAAGATACCTATTTACTGTACACAGGTGAAAATCACCGTCCAGGTGATTTGTTATAGAGAACAGTCTTAATGTTTGTTTGGAGACTACCATACGTTCCGAACTCACATGTCGATTAGTTCGATAGAGTGAAAGACTGGAAATTCTTTAGAAATATCCATGGCTTATTCCTTGCTCTTTGTTGTTTTATGTGTATGGAGAAAACTCGCCACCAACCAGCCTTAAATGTCCTCTTTCCTGGGACACAGGCCTCCTCTCTGTAAGAGGGAGAGGGCTGTAATCCATCATGCGGGCCCAGTGCGGCATTTCTTACAATTTTTGGTTCTAGGACTCGATGCTTTTGCGCTGATCGATATTTTGATAGGATGTTTACGTAGATTTTGAAAACAAAAATATGTTCATGTCCTCTGGGTACTAAAGCAAAACTTAGAACAGAATATAGTTAAAAGACTAAGTTAATAAAAAAAAAAACAAAAAGAATGGGACCGAAAATCTTTCATTTTCTTCGACTACCAATTTTATATCCAAGTGACACAGAAAGGAGTATTCCCGTAGTTAGGTCCCACATCCTAGGTTCCGTACAGTGTGTACATCTAATATTTTTATTGCACCGCCAATATCGAACCTAGAGAATTTATGTTAGAAAATATTAGCTCCGATATTTATCTAGTCTTCTTGAAGCCGAGTGTTATGGCGCTGTAAATCTTGTAGATTTAAAGTTTCAAGTGGATTTTAATATGACGGATTGAGATTTCTTTGAGCTTTAATGTAGTTGTTGGAATATTATGTTAGAGTGTTTGGAGTTTGCTCATTATTTAATCGATTGAATGTCGTATTTACAGAAAATATTAAAAAGGTATTGTGTCTCGCGTGGACCCACGTTCCAGCGTACGAAGGGTTAAAGGTTGTATTTTGTGAAGTCGTTGCCAATGTGTCTGCAAGTATTTTTTGTTTTGTGTTTATCAGGTTCTGTATGTGGATATTTAACAGTAGGTAGCTAGCCTGATTCGTCGTTACGACTGACACAAAATACATACGCAGTTCTAGACTTAAGGCTCCCTCCCACAGACAAGCTCGACTGTACGACGCAATTCTGGTAGAACAATTTCCATGAAGTTTTCATAGAAATTGTGTTGCGTCGCGCCTGACTGCGGGAACCTTAAGTCGTCTTAATATCGTAGGTAGGTATCATGTGTCAGTCAAGAGCAAAAAGCATATTATAATAAAGGGTAAGAACTTCTTACATCGGATTCATGTTCGGCTATAGCTGTTTAAAACTTCAGAAGGCTTTATGTAATGTACGGTGTGATCGGGCTGCCTCTCAACCTTGTGTATGAATATATATCCCATAAATTCTCACAAACATAAAACCATTAAACGCACCTTTGTCCACACCATAAAAACATCCCTCTAAGCATTTTCGTCACCCGCCGTCCGTCCCTCATTTTCATTCAAAACGCTTTTTTTAACAAAACACAATTTCGCGAAGAAACCCTCAAAAAGCCATAAAAACCACCATAAAATTTCCATTACTATCCATCCGGGAAGAGCGGGTAAACTGCATGTCAAAGGTTAAAAATGTCGAAATAAATTATGAAAAGTGGAAAAAACTGGCCAAGTGCAAGTCCGGCCCACACAAACAGGATTCCGTAGGTATCTACCTACTTACAGTCAGCGATAAGTGCGATAACACTCGATTAGCACGTCAGTTTTTAAATCTTAATTATTGAGCTGAAATCGGAACAGAAGTAAAATTAAAAGTGTATCGTATCATTATGTGTAAATTTAGATGATGTGTAAAAGTCTTAATCGACTTTAGTCGCTGACAGTATCACTAGAACTATTACAGTTTCCTTCGTGTTATTTCCCATGATAAAGGCCATAGTAAGTAACACGTATTCGTTGAAATGAGCTACTTATTACGTCGTAGTAATTCCGTAGCATACTAACAGTAGCAATGGCTTTCATTTAGACAGTTCAACAACATTCATTGCGGTATTTACATTGTTGAACAGACAAATTTTTCGAACAAGAACAATACAAAAGCAATGGATTAGCAATATTCTTCAAAATTATTCAGATTTTGATTGATATTGTGTTACGCAATTAGTGTGCTGCAGTGCGATTCTGTAACCATCTCGCCGTGAAAACTTAGGTGAAATAAGCGTGGAGTGAGCTGTCATTCCAACTAATGCTATGGACTAACTTTTCACGGTGAGATTTTTACAGAATCGATCGGCAGTTCAAAAGATCGATTCGTCAGTGTCAGTCAGACAGAGGAGACGGTTATAAGCTTAGTAATAGAGTTCCGTTATTCTTTGGATACGGAACCCTAAAAAAGAATAAAAAATAGTTGGTAAACAAAAGCTGATATTAATGGGCGTAGTTGATGTTGGTAATATCTCAAAATAACCCCCTTTTGTGGGCGAGATAGACTGGAGACGTGTATGGATCGGTTTTATTGTCAATGAAATGGGATCGGGTTCATTTTTAGCGATACAATATGCAAAGAATCTTATTCTTCTGCCTGGGTTAAGGATAAATTGGCTTGACTATTGACTCCATTTCTTTGTAAAATCAAATTGATAACTTGGAACATGGACATTTTAACTGTAGGTACCTACTCGATTTTTTTTTTCACTTTTTTATGATTCGTTATCTGACTATTTTTTTTTTTTCAGATTTTTCTTTTGTATCACTTAGAATGCATGCAGAAATTAATAACACATGCACAAACACTACAACAAATTGAGAATATCATTCCCTTTTATTAGCTGCTATGCTCCGGAAATCGACTTAATTTTGCAGCAACCATCCAATTATAAACTTTTCTTATAACATAGGATTTTTCTAGCGTCCATGCAAATAATCCGAGGCAATAACCTCTGAAAAGTTTAGTCGTCTAGCAACTCCGGCAGCGTATAGTTGGCAACACTTTCAATTTATATTCATGGCATTAGGCGGGAAATTGGGTGCCAATGAAAAAGCGATATACGCCCACGCGATCGAATAAACTTGATACTCCTTGTAAGACACAGTGAAACAAGAGTTCTGACTTGTATACAAATAGTTGTAAACTTAGCACCGGTTTTTCAAAATATTTTATGTTGATTGGATGATGGTGGTTTAGCCAATCAGCTACAATGATCAGTAAATATGGGTTTTAACAGCAGATCTAATGTATCGAGTACAAGCTTTTAAAAGGTTTGGTTTTTTTTAACATAAATTAAATATGTTCTTTTTCTTCGTGTCGCGGGCACGACTGTATTTTAAATCTTGTTTTCCCAAAACTTTGTTAGTTCCCCGGCGTTTTCGGTGGCAGCGCAGAAGTCACTTTGACACCTAGCACTCGGTAACACAGAGTTTAGGTGACTAATCCTTTCACCACGATGGCACGAACCGGTCTTTCTAAAGACCCATCCCGGACGGCCCTTTTAAGAGCCAATCCTCGGAACTTAACTACTCCAGTCCTTTGTGTTATTTAATTATGTTGATGAGAACAGAGTCATCATCATTATAAGTATTCATTTAATGTCACTCAAGAAGTCAGATGCTGATTTAAGAAAAGATATTCTTTATTATTTGGCGTGTTGGCGAGTCTTGAGTATGAAATTCTGCACCACTTTGGTACTTTCCTATGTGGTTTTTCTATACATATAGCGCTCATTTTTCATATATTACTTATTTAAAGCAAATTTATTATTGAGTCACCTTCAGAGGAATAGCAGTTTCAGCGACATATACACTCAGGGTAAAATTTGGTGAATATCCTAGACAAATAATCCAGCCAGAGCTATTAAATGGAAGGCCTATAACCCAAGCTTTGAGACCTTTGTACCCAATAGCTTTTAGGCTCAAAGGGTCCATCGATTTGTTTTAACAAAGCTTCCATTCGGGAATCGGTAATTACGACGTACGGTCTACCCGTAGCACTGAGCACAGTTACCCAATACGGTGGTATATCCCTACTTTGGACTCAGCTTCACAAATGACTGATGTGAAAGGTTGCTATTGGCAACTACGCACGCCTCATTTGCCAGCTATTTCATTACCTCTGTCTGTACCAGAGTACGTTTGATGAGGGCCGAGCGACCCAAACATTTACAAACTTTCATAACAACTGAAACAATCGAATCTCGACACTATCTTTTGACACGTAAGAGTTGGGTGATACGTATTTGTAAGTGTGCAGATCAAGTTTGAGAGTTTCGGATTTGGATTAAAGTTCGCACATGCAATTTTCAATTTTATTACAATGTGTCAAGAAGGAGTGAAGGTGCCTTATTAAGTTTGCTCGATTTTGAGAGGCATCAGGTAATGTTAATATTAATATGTTTGTTTTTGATGTGACCTCAATTATACAGGCGTTTAACTTGGAACAGAGATTAATGATTGGGGTCCAGTTCGTGAAATATGCCGTAAGCTGGATAACACGTTTCGTTTTATTTATTGATCGATGATATTACAAGTTGCTTCTAGCTGAGTTTATAGGATGCTCGAAGAATTGCAATGCACGTAAAACATATGAAAATCTAAATAAGTACATAATAGATTTTATAAAACATAAATTCTTTAATTTATTCACTGACAAACAGCGCACGCATTAAACCGCTAGAAGGTTGAAAATTTTCAAAGGAGTTCCATGTACAGGGTCAAATCAAATTAGCTAGCGAAACTCTGCAGACGTTATGGATAAATCCCAAAAAACATATCATCGAATATTTTTTTTTCTTTCATCGTGTTTAAATATCGATGCTTTTTACTTCTGCGAAGTTTCGCTAACTAATTTATTTTTACCCTGTATAACACAGGCGAGCACTAAGGACCGAATTTAGAAAATTCATTGCCTGAGGGGGTTAAAAGTTTATTTGAAAATTTGCCATTTTTGCCGATAGGAAATCCTATAGAGCTTGTAAGTAATAAAAAAAAATTTAATGGTCCTGAAAATTGGGTAACAATGATTCATATTCCGATCAGGAAGTAAATAAACCCAAGAAAGAGTATCTATAACCCACTAACCGAATCATAATAAAATGCAAGAAATACGGGCTCCTATCCTCCTTCTTACAGATGACGTGTTTTTTCGCAACGAATCGGTGCCTAACGGTGCAACCTAATCATCTGGAAACTATTCTCTATTCAGAAGCTTGAAATTTTACGAAAAAAAGGTCGAGGGAGGTATCCAGGTCGAACGACCAGTTTATGTTGGTCCTTCGATCCGTATAGTAATACTCCCTTGTGGTTGAAATTATGGCGGTTTGATGGAGGGGTGGGAGGTCATGGTATTTTGGTTTTAAAGGACAACAACGAGGTGCTCGCTCAGCCATTATTTCCACGTGATTAGACATGTCAATGCCATGGATGTGAGATAATTTTTAAAAATAGGTACAGTCAGGTGAAAATATTGTATGTTATTCTGACTATTATTATTTTTTATGGGGAAAGTTGAGTCGGGGGATCATAATTTGGGAGATTCGAATAGTTCATTCATTTTTTATGTGCCATTGATAAAAGCATTTCAATACCAACATGATAAATCAAAGTATCGTAATAGGAATATAGTAGTAAGTACAATATAAATTTTGGTATTAGATAAGTAGGCAGATTTTGTTTAGCATTCTTCTGTAAGTAATATGAGGCAGATTGATTAAAGGTATATCCTCAATTCATCATTGAAACAGAAATTTAAAAAAAATACGTATGTTTTTTATTAAAAACCCAGAGGGGCTTGTGGCTAAGTAATAACAGCCACACGGATCGATCGTCCGGTTAAGCTACGCTTGCCGCGGTTTGTCCGTGGATGGGTGACCATCTTCATATACCCCTCCGTGCCTCGGAAAGCACGTTAAGCCGTTGTTCCCGGCTGTCATTCGTGGATTTTTGACAGTCGTTACGGGTTGTCAGAAGCCCGAAAGTCTGACAACCAGTCTTACCAAGCGACTGCCTAGTCGCTTCATGTAAAATACTGGTATTCAGCTGCATCCGGTTAGACTGGAAGCCGACCGTAGCCGAACATAGTTGGGAAAAGGCTAGGCAGATGATGATTTAATAACAACCCATTTTTGGACGTAGATATTAAGTAGGTAAAGTCTATCTAAGCTAACTAGAAAATAATAATATTACTCGTACAACCTATTCGTAATTTATGAGGGTCCGTACACGAAAACCTTCTGTCAATTTCTAATATCTACTTATTTATTATATATATATTTTATTATTATTTGTAAAATTGTAAGAAATTTAAAAATTATTTAAATAAAGGTCAGTGACTCTAAAAGAGCCGCAAAACCAATCGTGTCAGTCACCACACTTGTTAACAGATACATCACTTTAGCACAGGGACCAAAATTGTCCAAAATGATTCGATTTCCTGCACGGCCTCTTCATCTGAAGAGGCCGTGCAGGAAATCGAATCATGCTGAACTTAGCAAAACCTTATCCCTCCAACTAAAAACCCTCTATAAAAACGACTAGAAGAAAACTGGAAAATATGATGTGAAAAATCCCCGATTGCTCTCAGCGTTCCCATGATATATCTCTCTCGGTGCGTGCAGACGACGTTTTAGATTAACATGCCTGGATGTGGCAGCCCAGGACTAATGTCGGCATTTATCATACGCCATGATATCCTTGAAAACAATTTTCTTATGGGAGATTTAGTTCTGTGGTAAGGAGTTTTTGTTGGGGTTATGAGTTTTAGTTAGTTAAAATGGCGAGTTTAGAAGGTTTAGATATTCGCATATAATTTGAAATAAAGTTTCAAGTTGATCTAATTTGAGTTACCAAAATTAATATAGAAATTCTAACTTACTTCTTGAGTAGAAACTGAATTATACCTACGCCTGGCTCTACCTCCCTGTTCATTCAACCCCGTTAAGTACACCATGCTGACTTACAATGATCTGCGCTGTTTTCATAAGATCGTACGATACAAGAAAAGTACTTCGAAATGTAACCGCCGCAGGCCTTATTATACAGTCACACTTAGCAAACCATAAAAACGTGACATCACATAAAGATCTACTCCCACAGTCCCACCTCCATCTAACCACAGTGAAACAAATCAGTGCTGATACAAGCATTCAATATCCCCCGCCAAGGGACAAGGGAGGAACGCTTATCCCGATCACCCCAATATTTCTATTGCCTGAACGCGTCAAATGGGGACACTTGCACCCAAATTTATTAACGTGAATCAGCACTTCTGAATTTGACAGATTTATTTTTTTCATCCCTGTATGGATTTTCGTTTAAGGGATAGTGATGACAAGTGTGTATCGTGTAATCATGCCTTTAGCCTGAGGGATGAGCAATGTGTGGTGCGAAAATGCTGCGTAATGTATACGGGATTGTCACATAGAAGTATCAAATGTACTTAGTTACTCAATTGGTATGAGAAACTGCAAGATGCAAGTTTTTACTGCAGATTACGTAACGCCTTACGTTTTAGACTTAGGGTGCAAGAAGCGGGTTTCCAGTAAAGACACGTTGGTAACGATCGGTGTAGGTAAAATGGTCCCGTGTTAACTTATGCGCTCACATTTTGAAATTAGCTTTTGCCATGTTGCCTTTTGCTGGGGCTCTGTGTCGTATAGAGTCTTAGCATTATGCTGAGCGATGGCCGTTTTGCGTGAATGTGACGCATGCTTACCCCCAACTTGTTACTTTTTTTTTGTGTGTTTATGTTCTTTTTTATGCGTCATGTTTGCCGCAAATAAACGTATTTTCTTTCTTTCTTTCTTTCTTTCATGTTATTGTAATCTATTGTATTTTTTGGAATAATTATAATTTGGAATCGAAATTTTTAATGACAGTAATTTATATTTATATTGACCAATTTATTTAATGATTACTTTGAAATTTGAATTGTATCAAAAAAATATGCTTATTGAATTGTAATTATACATAATCTTTAATGAATAATGATGAATATTATCACTGTTTACGCATCATCTCTTCCTACCAATTTGTACGCCACGATATGCGGCTGAACATGTTAGAACTTTTCTGTATCCCACTATTATCCTGCATGCGCACCATGTACCTACACCATGTTTAAACAAATAAAATTTACTTACTTACTTACTACTCACACATAAAGAAACGGCTAAAACATGTAACCGTTGCTCTCCAAAGATCAACATCCAGCGATCCACAGGCACCTCTATGTACAGACGCCAGCAGGTCAAGCTACCCGAAACTGTCAAATTTTCCCAATCAACCTTGAACTTTAATGTTTTAGCGATAAAGTTGAAAATCTATTAAAGAAATTTGACAGATTGTAGTAACTTGATGTGCTGGCGTCCGTACTATTTACCAGGTTAACGTTCTAGTATTATCTTTTGTTGCCAATTAATATTGTAAGGGACACCACCAGTTCAGAATAGATGTAAGTAACACAAGTCCAAAAGTAAAATTCATGTTTACGGTTATTTATTGTGACCTGTACATAGCTGTTACAGTAGATATCATTTGACGAGCTTACAAAATATCAAGTTGGACCCTTACTTCTGCGATAACGCCAAAACCCGCATTTTCTTCTACCAGACACAGGCATAAAATATCTAAAAACAGCCATCTTTTAATTCAACTCGCATCCTATACGTCGTGATGTTATCGACATTTCAGCCTGCGTTCGTCCGATATGGTAGCGGGTTCGAGCCCGACTCGTGCTGATAACACGGTGATGTAGGAGCGCGTGCCCCCGCATATGTTCCTAACATTACCGATAACACACAAACATACAGTTTTTTGACAGAGGGTTTTGAACCATATGGCAAAGAGATAAGGACGATGGTGAAGGAAAGGTGTTTTGCTCATTGGCTTAGCTGTGCGTCCATTATTTTTTAGGTAGGTTTAGAAAGAATGGTGTTATGCAAAGGTGATGAAAAATAGGTTGTTGTTTTACTTAAGGATTGGCAACACAGACGCATTGTGAAGAAAAAACTGGGCTGTTAGAATAGTTTCTCTCAAAGTAAGTAAGTTTTATCAGCGATTTCAGGGGTAAAACTAACTCAAAAAGCGTAATTTTTTTTTAAAGATATCCACTAGTTCTTGACTGCGATCCCGCCTGATGGAAAGCAGTGATACAATCGTTGATGGTAAAGCGCACTAATTTATTATGAGCCTATCCACTCTAGCCTTGAAGACACTTACATTATAATCGGACGGGAAAACGCTGCAGGCAAATTGTTCCAGTCCTTCGATGTTCGCGGTATAAACGACCAGGCGAAACGCTTCGTCTTCTTGCTAAAATAAGATGTTTACATTACATACATACATAAACTGACGCCTTCTTCCCATGGGGGTGGGCAGACACTACAGAACGCCACCTCTTACGATCCTTACGTCATACTCCTTTTGCTTCGTTTAAATTCATACATCTGGTCAGACACACTCGCCGGTTGCGAGTACGACGCACCTGAACTTTCTGAAGAACATCACACATAAGAATAACCTTATGAGGCCTCTTACAGTCCACTAGCGCCGCCAATCGAAAAAATGTCATAACTCGTAAATATAATCAAAAATACAAAATAATGTTCTATTATTACTGTGGAAAAGGCAATAACGTAATTGTATAACACCTTATCAACACTTGAAATATAGCTGTTTAGCTAAATCGTGCATTCAAAACATAAACGGTCGTTTTTGTTACAAATGCACGATTTAGTTAAACAGCTATATTTCAAGTGTTGACAATGTGTTATAAAATTACGTTATTGCCTTTTCTACAGTAATAATAGACCACATTTTGTATTTTTGATTCTATTTACGAGTTATGACATTTTTTCGATTGGCGGCGCTAGTGGACTGTAAAAGGCCCCTTATGTCCTTCTAGGCCGTCCCCTTCCTCCGTTTCCACTCACATCTGTCTTGTAAATACCTATTCTTAGTAGCCTGTAGCGGTATCTATTACGCCACATGCGAACAACGCGTCATACTGACGTCACGCAAAATCCTGCAACTCGTACCTTGTACCTCATACCTCTATAAGCCTTTCATTCATCCTCTAAACATGACCAAATCATCTAAGTATACTCTTTTCAATCTTTGTCACTACAACTTCTTTTAAACCGCAACCTTGCCTTATCACATCCTGTGACATTGTACAAATTATAATACTCTATGTTCAGAAGGGAAATACACATCGTGTGAGTAAATACAAAACCATTTGTATCACTTACAAAAAAACTTTCATCCAATTTCTCACAACTCTCATTAAAAACTACACAGCAATCGTTTTAAAATTCATCCCATAAATCATTTCCGCGTCACGAACTGCAGTTGACTAAACAACTATTTTTAATAGAGCTCGGGCCGTGGGGTCTTAATAGTCAATAAAGTGATAATTACTGGGGTCTGTCGATGATCCATCATCATTATGAGAGTCAACTGACTGGGGAGTGTTATGAACTGTTTTTTTATTAAGAATCATCAGTTTAATTAGATCGTGTGCTGGATAGAAGTTGCTCCATTTTTTCGTAAGTATTTTATTTGTTAATTTTTTTATTAACAGAGGTTTAATGCTTCGCAACATGTGTAGTTTCTGCCTACCACTAAGGAAAAAGGCGTCAGTATGTATGTATGTGTGTTAGTACTCAAGGTGTTATTTATTCTAAAAAAATAAGTATTGTGGAGGTAATAATTCGGTGTCAAGATAAAAATATTATCGGTAGGTAATGTAGAGCCTGTTTAACCTGCATGCTTTTAGCATGCAACCTCCGCGAGTCTCTTATAAGTTGATGGCAAAAACAGTAGAAGTTAGCTGTAAAGCTGACATTGCGTATGTCATGATATGCGTAAAACGTAAAACGATTCCGTAATAATAATTAATTATTTTAATTCTAAAGACATGTTTTACTGAAGTACCTCTCCCACAGTACCTATATCATCGTTGAGGGGTTTCAGCGTTTATTCCATTAAGAAGTACTCAACAGTACTACTTCAGTAAATGAGACAAGTTTGACTCAAACTGAATAACGCGTAGGCTGTACCAGAGGATGAATAGTTACGCTGCATATTGAAATGCATAGATACATAACTTCACGTCTGTATACCCCAAGGGATTAGGTAGAGGTACACCTAATAGTCTACCCACATTTTATACTGAAATAGTACCTACTAATTGTCCAAAACTACGTAGGCATGTATTGTACCTGTGACGTCGTAACTTAGGTACATAATCAAGATAATTTTGGGAAAATC
The DNA here is from genome assembly GCA_911387795.2 of Apamea monoglypha. Taxonomy (NCBI): domain Eukaryota; kingdom Metazoa; phylum Arthropoda; class Insecta; order Lepidoptera; family Noctuidae; genus Apamea; species Apamea monoglypha. Next base: position 17,360,233 of record OU426924.1, read on the forward strand.
ACATAACTACCCCAATCATACAAAACAACTATGAAAACTATGGAATAAAGGAATGTAATGTGGAACATTACCATTACATTCCATAACAAACTAATGACTAAATCATAGACAAGTTAACCGTTCACTGCGTTCCGATCTTATTAAACCCTTTGTTGCTCGAAGGGTCGCTAAGACCCAGCTGCCGAAGAAACTACCCTTACTGATATATGGTGGAATTAATACCCACTTAGACGTAAGTCTAAGGAATCTATTGTTGTGGAAATTTCGAGTTTATAGCCAAGTGACAATATGGACACGAGAGTATTTTGTTGTTAATTGGTTGTTAGTGAGGAATCAACGGGTTGGTATTTGAGTCTTTGTTTTGTTCAATCGGCTGGTTATTAGAATTTAATAAACATATAACATCAAGGCTGTTATACCGGAAGGGTTAGGCAGAGGTGTACTTGTAGTACATCCACATTCAGCCAATTACATATGTTTAAGTCCCACGGCAAGCCTATTTTCAAACGCGTGTGTTATCAACCGGGCTCACATCCAGACTCCGAGCTTCTACTAGGATATTCCTGACGGAAAAACCCAATAAAACTTTGCCCCGACCTCGGAATTACATGGGACATAAACATAACTAGCGAAATGTGGGTGTACACACGGCTACACATCAAGCTCTACATTTCCAATTTTAGTTGACCTCGCATTGTATAGGTTTTTCGTACAATCAGAAGTATGATTATACTGGTAATGTGTAGCTTGATGTGTAGCCGTGCGTACTATAGGTAGACCTCTGCTAAACCCTTCGGAGGATATAGGCGTAATGTATTTAGGCTCCAGAAGTCAAGACTAACAATAATGTGTTACATTTTAGATCCCAGTACAAACAATGGAACATTAATATCACGTTTAAGGCTAATTTGCCCTTAACAAATTATGGTTACTCACGATTTCTTGGTTTAACTATTGGTGTGACGATAAAAAATAAAACTGGTTAGTAGGTACAGATGCCAGCAGGTCAAGCTACCCGAAACTGTCAAATTTTCCCAATCAAAATTGAAACCTTAAAATTTTGGCCATAAAGTTGAAAATCTATTAAAGAAATTTGACATATTGTAGTAACTTGATGTGCTGGCGTCTGTTACGTCAGAATTTAGCGCCATTACTAACAATTTATTAGTGTACATATCTGAAAATAAAATGAATAACAATTTGTAGTAGGTTCGCTTATACGAAAAGAAAAATCTAGGTTGAATAATAGTAAGCCTTTTAAGTGGGTAGGATATGAATTATGGCGTCGACCTTGACCATAAGCTACAAAGCTGATGAAAAATTATTTATTCAGGTACTTTCTTGAGATTTCTAGATACCTAAGTAATTTCATGATTATAATTATGTACGGACGCCAGCACATCAAGTTACTACAATCTGTCAAATTTCTTTAATAGATTTTCAACTTTATCGCTAAAGCATTGAGGTTCAAGGTTGATTGGGAAAATTTGACAGTTTCGGGTAGTTTGACCTGCTGGCGTCTGTACCTATAATACATTGGGTTCCAATTAAAATTAAGGTTATAGACGGAAAGCACAATGCGTAACACACTATCAATCTGCATCATTTTGATATTGCTAATCTATGGCTTCATATGTTCGAAAAGTTTGTCTGCTCAACAACGTAAATAACGCAATGAATGTTGTTGAACTGTCAAAATGGAAGGCATTGCTACTGATAGTGTGTTACACAACTACCCCGCAGGTATGAAATTGCTAGAAAAATGAACACAAGAAAATAAATAATATATAATTTTTCAGTTATGTTTGAGCATTATAATTTGATACTAAGATTAAAGTTAAAGTCAAACAGTTTATTTCAAGTAGGCTAAGAAACTAGGGCCGTCCAAAAGCGCGCTGGGTTGACGATATCGTCAAAGTCGCGGGAAACACCTGTATGAGAGACGCACAGAACAGGGAAGTATGGCAGAAGGAAGGGGACGCCTATACCCGGCAGAGGGTGATTCCGGGCTGAAATAATGTTGATGATGATGAGGCTATTAAAATGCACTTTCAACAATAAGAACAACAACAGCAAGAAACAACAACAACAAACAAGTAAGGAACAACACACACAAGAACATTACAAACAAAAAGAACAACACAACAACAACGAACATTACAAGAAATAATTGATTCAAGTTGGCCCTTGCAAAAGGTACTTACTTTCGTACGGAGAAGATTACAAAAGCAAGTTACAGTAATCATTGATCCGTCAGACAAAACCTTACCTAGTATCTACACTAACAGATAATCAAAATTTCCCAAAACCCTTACACAAACTACAAAATTAACAATGAACCCCCCGAATATTACCAGCATATCTCATATAGGTACATTCCATTAATCCGTTTGAAGCAGGCTTAATTCCTCAGCCAATAATGTCTCGAGAAATTTATACCTACCTTCCATGTTTGCGGCTCAAACCAAAGTGCGTTGGGTCGAAAGTACCCCGGCGGTTGGTTAAGGGCTAAGGCTTTGCGAAATAGAGCGTTTTGTTTGTTCGTGTGTGTATATATTTATGTGTATATGTTTATTTGGTAATTTAGTCGCAGGTTGGAGTGTTTATTTGTTGTAGGGCTGATTTTTCAATCATTTGATAACTTTATTCCAGGAATATTTTTCAAATTTTGACAGTTATTTCATACAAAAACTGTCATACGTCAATTTTATTCCTCGAATAAAAGTTATTTGGCGGTGGAAAAATCAGCACTTAGTCGCTAAAATTGTCTCATCGCTTAGCGTCCGAACCCTTATATCACTAGTTTTGGCATACTGAAGGTAATTTCATACAAAAACTGTCAAACGTCAATTTTATTCCTCGAATAAAAGTTATCTGGCGGTGGAAAAATCAGCCCTTAGTCGCTAAAATTGTCTCATCGCTTAGCGGCTGAACCCTTATATCACTAGTTTTGGCATACTGAAGGTATAAACACCTATCTTAATCTACCTCTAGTTTCAACGTCCCAATAATCTATATCAGCGATCTGTATGGTTAAATTATAATGACAGTTATAATTATACTGGTTACCATCAGTAGCGATCTGTCAACAGGTTATTGGGTTCAGCCGTTAGTGCAATCAAAACGGCGAAGGAAAACATCGTGAGGAAACCTGCATGTGCAAGAACCAAAAATTCGAATACATGTGACGTCTACCAACCCGCACTGGGCCCGCGTGGTGTATTACAGCCCACTCCCTCGCACCGAGAGGAGGCCTGTGTCCCAGCAATGGGAACATGGGAGGGTGATTATGTTTAGTGCAATAGTGATATATTAAATTCCACAGGGAACCAAGCAGGAAAGCGCACTTGTCTGCTTGCTTTGGTTATTTACCCCTTAATTTATAAACGTTGCTTAAGGGAGTAACCACACTTATTCAGCTCCGTTCACCATTGTTTTTGATGCATACGCATCCGTAAAGCTAACGGAAGCGTACGCATCTCCATACAAAATCGTTGTTTTCTATGGACTGAACGCTGAACCGAGCTGAATAAGTGTGGTTAGTCCCTAAAGTTAAGCAATGATTAGCGACGTTTAAGCGTCTCTTAACTTTAATCAACGTTTATAAATCAACCCCTTAATATTACCGATCATTCGTACCGGCGAAGAATGGTGATATTAAGGTACTATACTATCAATATATTTATATTACCAAGAGGTATTAGGTATATATACTATCAAGAGGTTGGGGTTTTTTAGACTGTCAAGATATTAAAACGTGCGTAATGCACAGGTATCACGTACAGACGCCAGTAGGTCAAGCTACCCGAAACTGCCAAATTTTCCCAATCAACCTTGAACCTCAATGCTTTAGCGATAAAGTTGAAAATCTATTAAAGAAATCTGACAGATTGTAGTAACTTGATGTGCTGGCGTCCGTACATGTTAATATCTTGGTTGCCTGATGACTATCAGAATTAATGATACTGATCGGTAAGGAAACAAGACATCTGTCACTTGACTTTTTCGATAAGAAATCTAATTCACGTGCTAGAATATAATTAAATAAAAATGTGGGTACAGTAGGCTGCAATTCAGTGTCAACAAAACCAGTATAAGCCGGTCTGGCATTTATTGAAACTCCGTACTTCTTCTTGTTCATTTCATATCGATGGTACTTCTTTACGTCTCTTCCTAGCAGTTTTACTTTTTTCGTTTGAGCCCTTTGGTTGGCCATGTTATTTGCGGCATCAGTGGCGTTTTTAGGTCATCCAAGGTACAGATGAACGGGCACTTAGGACACCCCAGCAAGTGGGGGATGGTCTGTTAAAATGTTAGGTACCATCGATGCGCGGTTGACTGTACAATGTACATTAATATGATATTTATCTGAAAACATCACATTGACGGAAATACGCAAATTCCACTGATTTGCGTATTTCCGTCAATGTGACTTACGTAAGAAAAGTCATTCATGTAGAAAACATTTTAATTACTATAGATATCAATGAAAAATCAATAAAATTATGCTATCTATAGATTTTAATGTTTTCCTGAAGCTATGAATTCGATCCCGTAAGAATATCAGGATAAAAATATTATATATATAGGTAATTATTTATGTTAAAACAAGAAATTAAACGTAACACGCAGACGAAGTCGCGGGCAAAAGCTAGTTACCATTAGATAACTATGAAAAATCACTGTTTGCTATCCATTTAATCTTTACCTGTATCTTACATATCAACGAGTTACATAAAAATATTCCGAAGTATTTATCTAGGGTACGTATTACGTCACATGTTTCAAAGTCTAGGTCATCTATCTACAAAGATATCAAAATCAAAGATATCGGCGCTATGTATTTTCGCCAAAACCGATATCAGAGGGGCAATTTTCGTAATTTTAAGACCGTTCACAGTCTGATATGACTTAATCTGACAATCGTTTTGACAAGCTTTTGACATTTGTTTGTCGCTGAGATGACACTGCGACTAGATTTTGAACGTTTTAAATTACGAGAATTGGCCTTCTGACCATTTTGAAAACAGAACCCCGTGCACATGATGACTACAGCTGCGTCCGTAAGTAAAACAAAAGAGGATCCTTTTTAGGTCGACTAATAATATGCGCTGCAAGCAGGAATAGTCTTTACGGTGGTCAGCTATAGATTTTGGCGATAGTACATTGTAATGCAAAAAGACGTGCATTTATGTGATGGATTTAAACAGAGCGGGGTAATTTCGTAACACACTAACAGTAGGAATGGCTTTCATTTTGACAGTTCAACAACATTCGTTGCGTTATTTACGTTGTTGAGCAGACAAATGTTTCGAAAATATGAGGCAATGGATTAGCAATATCCTTCAAAATGATTCAGATTGTGATTGATAGTGTGTTACGCAATTAGGGTGCTGGTTTCAAAGGAAACTGTTCCAACTCATTCATTAAACACATATTTTTAATCTAGGACATGCTAGACAGATAAAAAGTTTTGTACAGACGCCAGCAGGTCAAGTTACCCGAAACTGTCAAATTTTCTCAATCAACCTTGAACCTTAATGACTTAGCAATAAAGTTGAAAATCTATTAAAGAAATTTGAAAGATTGTAGTAGCGTCTGTACATTTCCCAATGCGGAATACTTATATCGTCACAAGCACAGAACAGATTTTATCTGTTCTGTGGTCACAAGGATTAACTATATATAGACATTCTGGGGTTTATTTGCATATAAACGTTGCTGAAAGTTAAGGGACGTTTAAAAATCAGAAATGCAGTCGCTAATTAGTACTAAAGTTCAAGCAACATTTATAAATAAAAGGGTAAGTAAGCACAATATAGGAAACAATTTCAGTAAAAGAAATAAATATAAGGTAAAATAATTCATACAAGTTTTGACAAGATAACTTTTCAGTTAAGATCAAAGTGAGAATTCGCTCTCTAAAACAATAGGCTGCTAAGGACACCTCTGACGCGGTGGTGTCATTTTTGTAGTGATATTTATTAATAGTTAATCCTTTATTATGTAGTTAAATATTTACTTATGAACCCTATCTTCCGGGTCTGTTTTAATTTAAGGTTGCCTTTAAACGATCGCTTTGCGTTGCTCTATGTAAAATTTATACATTTATACTTTGAATCCATATTATGGTGTACAGACGCCAGCACATCAAGCTACTACAATCTGTCAAATTTCTTTAATATATTTTGAACTTTATTGCTAAAGCATTAAAGTTCAAGGTTAATTGGGAAAATTTGACAGTTTCGGGTAGCTTGACCTGCTGGCGTCTGTACATAAGAGAGATTATCTACACCTGCTTTAGTAAAGAAAATACGTTTTATTTAGCACAGACTAAAATAAAAATCAAATAAATAATCGAAAAGTTCGATGTAAGCAATTAGCAGGAAAGTATGCCTTACGGTTGCGCCGAAAGGCCTAGTTCAGCAAAAAATGCCAGAAGAATTAGTAGCTAGACAAGTGACAATCGCTTTCAAAGCGTGTCGTATTTCTACAACATCATCATCAGGACATAGGCCTCCCCCAAGCACCTCCGACCAGCTCTGTGCTTCTCGCTTCCAACGGGTTCCTGCGGCCTTCACAAGGTCGTCGGTCCACCTTGTAGGAGGCCTTCCAACGCTACGTCTTCCCGTACGCAGTCGCCACTCCAAAACCTTTCGGCACCATCGGCCATCTGTTCTGAGAGCAATGTGCCCTGCTCACTGCCACTTAAGTTTCTACAATGACATTCAACGAATTTTTTTAAAGGTTTTTTTTTTAAATGGATCGAATTTCTTAAATACCAATACACTTTAATGACTATCTTAAAAAGTATGTGCTATCATAAAATGACACCCTCAAACCGAGTGTTTTTATCATAAAATCTTGCGGTGACTTTATTAGAACAATTTTTATTACGTCACCTACCGTTATGTTATACGGACAAATCGAATCGCATGCCAGGATTTATGACCACCCATTAAATTTGATTCCTCGCACTTTTGGCAGCATTTTACTGTTAATCATATATGAGGGAATTTAATTAAGAGGGTTCTTCATTTCCCGTTTATACGTGCAATATTACGTTGGGACTTTAGAAGAGCATATATTATTCTAACGTATTTTATGACAAAGTGGAATAAACGATGGAGAAACTGACAGACGCTGGGAGATGCCTTTTATTTTTGGTGTCTTAATTCGCTGTTTATGGTAGTGCGCAATGTACCACACCCCAAACATTGTGCTTATAGGTGGATGCAACGGTCTAGGAGTGTGGGGGTATCTAAAGTTAGGTTATAACATTAAAATTAATGTTAATAAAAAAAAATAACTTTGATCTTTAATATGTCCGTAACGAGAAGGCTCCCAGGTGAAGGTATCCATGGTTCAGTATCAAAACAATGATCACAATGACGGGAGCTGCAAGTGACTTTCGGCTTCGTCAAGCGTCTTTTGTCTCCCGTTCTAATAGACGTAGATATGAAGTCATGTGAAAGTATGACACACTGTCCGATATACGGAAGGACAGAAACCGATACACAAACAATGATAAGTATCTCAACTATTGCTGACATGACCGATAAGATCATTGACTTCTGATAAAAGGCTAAATCTCGAGTGCGAAACTCAGTACGTCTACCTCAGTCACTTCACCACCGCAGTGAACACTACACGTTCACAAAAATGACGTTCGAACGCCAAGATGAACCGAAAAGCAGAGTGTATAGAAGAAGAACCAAAAAGTGTCTCCAAAAAACGTGCAGCATGGATGTTTTGAAGAAAAGAGTGCCAGTCATTGGATGGCTCCCAAAATATAAATCTGAATACTTCATTCAAGATGTCATTGCTGGCATAACTGTGGGACTTACTGCCATACCCCAAGGTATTGCATACGCTGTCATTGCTGGCCTACCGCCCGAGTATGGATTGTACGCATCCCTGACCTCTGGAATCATTTACGTGATCTTTGGAAGCTGCTACAATGTCACCGTTGGACCCACCGCCATTATTGCTGCCATGACCGCTAAATACGTTGCCGATTACTCCGCTGACTTCGCCATCCTCACTGCCTTCTTATCGGGAGTGTTCATATTCCTCATGGGTGTCCTCAACCTTGGCTTTCTAGTTGAATTCATATCGATGCCAGTGATAAGTGGATTTACAACTGCTGCTGCTTTACAAATTGCAGCTGCACAACTGAAATCATTCTTTGGATTAAAAGGTACCTCAGGAAACTACTTTTTAGAGTCATTTCAGAACTTTTTCACCAATATTACCACGGTAAGACTTTGGGAAGCTGTGCTCAGTTCAGGGACTATACTTATGCTGGTATTGTTGAAGAAGATGGGACAAGGTTGCAAACGAACAGATGGATTTGTAAAACAAATGAGATGGTTTATATCTTTGTCAAGAAATGCTGTTGTCGTCATTATTGGAATGATTATTGCTTACAGCTTTAAATCAGCCTTTGGCACGGAACCTTTGTTAATCATTGGTGATATTGGCAGCGGTCTACCAAAGTTTGGTGTACCACCATTTAGCACAGTAGTCGGTAATCAAACGTACAATTTCGTAGACATGTTTGAAGTACTGGGAGTGCAAGCAGTTGTGATACCTTTTGTGGCGATATTAGAAACAGTGGCCATTGCCAAAGCTTTCGCTGACGGTGGTAGGATAGACGCTACTCAAGAAATGATCGCAGTCGGGCTTTGTAATATTGTTGGATCGTTTGGACAAAGCATGCCTATCACTGGTTCCTTCACAAGAACAGCACTCAATCATGTTTCTGGTGTGAAGACTCCTGCTGGCGGGATCACTAAGGTTTTACTTCTTTTTGTTGCTCTAACCAGTTTGACTTCAACCTTTTATTACATACCAAAGGCATCGTTAGCTGGTCTTATTATAACAGCTATGTTCTCAATGATTGACTACAACATTTTTGCGAGTTTGTGGAGAAGTAGTATAAAGGAGCTGTTACTGTGTGTAGTGACTATGTTAGTGTGTTTATCGGCTGGATTAGAATATGGAATAATAACTGGAATTGTGCTAGAAGCTTTGTTGTTATTGTATAACGTAGCCAGACCTACTGTCGAGGTTAATAAACTGACGTGTGAGAAGGGAGATCTTATGGTGGTCACCTTGTGCGAGAATGTGGCTTACTGTGCTGCTGAGCATGTTCGTCAACGGGTCATGAGAGCTACTTCTCATGGTGATACCGAAATACCAGTAGTCATAGATGGTGATCATTTAAAGCAGCTTGATTTTACAGCCGCGTTCAATTTAATGGCCATTATAAAAGATTTGGATAAGACTCATCAAATTGTGCTTTTAAATTTTAATGCAGATCTGAAGAAGTTGTGTTTGGATATTGATTCAAGGTTTGAAACAAAGTTTGTGTATGCAGCAAGCCCTCAAGAGTTGACTGATATTTTTCCTAAAGATGTTTGAGAAAACTGAGTAAAATGTGGTTTTAGAGATGGTACAAATATTAGCAACAGTGATGATTTTTTTAACTTTATGAAAGTGTTATGGTATTATCCTCATGGTATTCTAAATATAGGAAATAAGTTTTGACGAACAAAGGATGAGAGAGATTGATTGATTTGAGATGTTTTGTTATAGATGTTGGTTATGATTAAACTATATTGACGTGTCCACACGTGTGTAATTTTATCTTCAAGTGTTATATTGTTGTACTGTGATTATGATGATAAAAATGTCAGGATTACTTAAATAGAAGTGGGTAGTGTGTAAAAGATAACTTTGTAGGTACAGACGCAAGCACATCAAGCTACTAGAATCTGTCAAATTTCTTTAATAGATTTTCAACTTTATCGCTAAAGAGGTTCAAGGTTGATTGGGAAAAATTGACAGTTTCGGATAGCTTGACCTGCTGGCGTCTGTACATACACTCTACAGTCACAAGCATAAATTATCTTACAGTTGCGCAAAATTTAAAGCGTTTTTCTTGTGGTATAAAAATTGTAACTGTGAGAAAAGGCCTATTTCATAAAAGCCCATAATACACATGCCTGTAACTTGTATAAAAACTACTTGCATATTTTTGTACAAGTTAAAGGTACGTGTATTATGGGCTTAAGGTATTTATGCTTGTAACTCTACCTACCTAGATGTAATATTAAGGTGTGTGTTTGTGAATTTTAACTTAATCCTAGCTTTGTAAGGTTTTATCAGATATTCTGCGTCTTGATATAAAATATATTTTTTCATAGATATTGTTTTAATTTGTTAAGTTTTTATTCTTTTATACTTCATATTTTCAAATAGGTCACATAAAACTGAATGGAAAAACTAAGGTTTTTCTGCAAAATATGCATTGAGTTAGGCAGAATTTGTTAATGGAAGGAAATAAATAGGAAATATTCATTGCCCAGCTAATACAGTAAGCAGGTTCACAGGTCAACAACAAGTTAAAACGACATGAGTGGCTTAAAATATTACCTACAGCTAGGTTACAATATGGTATTTGCTAATGAGTCCCAAACCAGACAGTTAGTCTGTATCTTGGGGCAAGAAAGGAAAGAAAGAAAATACGTTTATAAGCGGTGAAACATGGCGCAAAGATTAAACACAAAAAATAACAAGTCGGGGAAAGATAAAAAAAAAATGAAAAAAGAAATTAAAAACAAATGAATGAATCATGATGTGAATGTAATGTGTATGTATGAGTGTGTGTTGTGTGTGTGTGTGTGCATTTTTTTTTAAAGCAATAATAATTATATTCGATCAAGATTATTTATAAATTCATTCTTTTTTTTATTGTTCGACTACTATCGTTGGTCTCTCTAAAAATACTCGTAGTATCAGCTTAAAGGAGTTTAATAATAGATAACTAACTGCATGTAATGCAATCCTTATATGTAATGTTGTCCATATCACCCGACATTTTGACAGATGGATATCCAATGGATCAATAGTTTAAGTCACGTTTTAGATAAAGTAGAGAAATAGGATGTAACGAGAACTGTAGACTCTATTTTGTTTTAATATTAGCATTATAGACATACATATTTGTAATTTTATTTTATCAGTCAAGAGGTCTTTGCTGATATTGCTCAGTAACTCAGTACTCACAAGTATCAGTTCACGTATGTTTCGTATGATAACAAAGCGTAACAATTCAGACCCCGATTCAGAACTTCATGATCACTCATTTCGCATTAAATTTTCTTTGATACTTCTATATTTGGTCACATACGTATTTAACGATATACTAGTGCAAATTTTGACTTGCGCAAGACGTATGAATTCACGTGTGTTTATGCATTAGCGCAAGTATCTGTGCGATTTATGGTCACAACGGCATCACACATACTTGTGCAAGTATACAATTACATACGTGTGTGGCCTGCATTATACTTTTACTGACTTTACCTATGTTGCCGTATTAAAAACTAAAAAGTAACTGAAAATGTTTGAACTTAATTAATTTCCCAAATTAACAAACTAATCTGCCTGTATTAGGGTGTCTTTTAGAATAATAATGTATTCGTTAAAATAAGCATACCCGCGTATAATTGCATTTTCTTACACATTCATAGACACAAAGGCCAAACTCCCTTAAAATTCAATATAATAAAGTACTCGCTTTTGTGAATACGCTGCTCGGTCGTTTTAAATTTGTTATTTTGGACGTGAACCAACGTAAAGAGTATAGAGAGAGGATACGAGATCACTTTTATTCATTGGCGAAGTACAGTCGGGTTAAAAAGTAAGTAATATTTTACGCATTTAAATACGGACATGAAAATTGTTGTAGGTACCCAATACATTGAAGAACCGCAGTAATGTTGCTGAAATATGTAGGTTTGTACAGGATATCAATATAATTGAGGCATTTTAAAGCCAATTTGAAAAAGCCTGAATTTCCACACAAAAACACATTTCCAATTTTCCCGCTGGCTTTGTCTGTTATTTTTTTTTGTTTTTATCACTGTGAGTAATTTAGGTAGATACTTCCCTACATATTCAGCTGTCATATTGATATCATCATAAGTTATACAACAAAATATTTGTTGTAAAACTTATGATTTATGTAGTAAAGATCGGCTCTTGGTTGTTTTTTACTGTAAACCTTAGAATAAACAATATTTTATTTTTTTATTAGCCATTAATGTCCCACTCTTGGCCAAAGGCCTCCCTACTCTCCTATAGTATTCTTACGGCCATAAAAATAATCCAATAAGATGGCCACTGGCCAATCCAATTTAAATATAAAGCTACAAAATAATGATATGTAGAAACTCATACATTCTATCAAATAATAAATCGAAATATTCTAAATTTTCTCGTTTTAATATAGTTATATCACACACAGAGTATTACCATTTATTTTATCGCCTGTACTTTTCAGCGTAGCCTTGACTTTGCCAAAAATCAGTGTCTAGACTAGCAAACGACTCCAAGTATAAATTATTTAAATTATATGAATATTAAGCAAAGATACGAACGTGTTTTGTATGTAAAATGATTTATGGGATCGAAATGGAGGATGCAGTTTCGCTTCAAAAGACTGTGGAGTTCATTTTTTCATCTTAGTATGGAAAAGTAACTAATTAAATTTTGCAGCATTACCACCAGCCGTTGGTGATTGGTGATGTATAAGAAGAATAAGATATGGGCAAAATAATGGGCAATGACAGTGTAAATAATACCAACTAAATATTATTACCAATTGGTCTGTAAAGGTGTTGCAGAATGGTAATTGCTAAGAAAATTTTGATATTTCCAGACAATGATGATATAGATAGGCCATCATCATCATAATTTCAGCCGAAAGACTTCCTCTGCTAGACATAGGCCTCTCCCATCGCCACTTCGGTTCTGTGCTTCTCGAATCCAGCGCATTCCTCCTGCCGCCTGCTTTCCTGGTGCCTTCACAAGGTCATTTGGACAGAATGACAGTGCGAAAGTGATACTTAGACTCAGCTACAGACGTGGCGACAATGAGGTGACTAATAAGCACTAGCAACAGTTTTTCTCAAGGACTAAAAAGGGACCAGACCATCATTCCTCTTTGAGAAATGGAATACTATGATTATTCCTACCTATTTCCAATCCGAAATTCGCCACACACTTTATATCCCTCCATATTCGTCTGTCGTTTGCGGGTAACTCAACGCGCATTTAACTGAAATCAAACGCGATTTCCAATTAACTATTGTATACCAAAACATTCCACTTTGACGGCTGGTCAAAGTAACTTCAAACGCCCCCCACAGCCCCACTGTACCTACGTCACACAAGTGTCAAATGTGAAAGCGGGGAAAATGTTCATAGACGATGATATAATAAATTGTATAGATGCGTTACTCAAAAAAGCTGCTTTCGCCGCTGTCTTTAGTTTGGTTTTGCTGCTCTGTGGCCCACGTGTAACTTCTCGACTTACGATAGGTAAGTACGGTACGGTAGGTTCCATCCCAGACAGGCATAAACTTTACTTTCTGCAATTTATTTCATCACCACTGCTCTCAAAACGGTGAAAAAAGACAAACACCGTGAGGAGACTATGCTATGTCAGAGCTAAAAATTCGAAAAGAGTCATCAACCAACCCGCATTGGGCTTGCGAGGATTACTTTAAAGCTCACTCCTTCTCATAGAAAAAGGTCTGTGTCCCAGCGCACTGGGAACATTCTTGTTATTTTCATGTCGATTGTCTACTACTCAAACTTTGTCCAGTCAGAAGCTACAGCTCTATCATTTGCCTCGTTCAAATCCTGATATGAATCCAGATGGTTTTGGAAAGAAGGTGAGCCATGTTCTATAAACATTGTCTGCTGATTAAGTAATGTTATGCTCTTCGCCGACTTTACCTAAGACTTGTTATGCCATATTACCGTCTGGGTACATGAGTCGTTTCTATACGGTTTCATTACTCTGTGACACGGTGAATACTGTGGAAACGGCGAACAAGGTGAACAAAAGAGGGGCGGCGCCGCGCGACTCGCTTGTTTATCGGCAACGCGTCAATCAACGCTTCCTGTAATCGGAATGAGATGTTGGAAACTGTGGAGCGAGTGTTAAACATGCTGAAAGTGAGTTTCATTTTGTTTTCTCTTCGTGGAACGTGAATGTATTCGATTTATTTGAATCGATACTAGCCGTTTTACACGTAGTGCATTAGTATTTCTCTACCTCTTTTATTTATACTTTAAATCATGTTCGTTATTATTAAGTTTTGGGTTTCATGAAGCTGTAGGTACATACACTGCAGGCATTATTTTTTCATTGATTATAGGCTCATGATGTTTGTCAAAGAATCGATGGCCGCTGGAGCAGACGAGTCCTGGGGGTCTACTACGAAGTGCAAAGTGCGAATGATCGGATCGGACCGACACATGGCCGAACCGAATATTATTGAAAAATGCGAAAAAGGTTCGGATCGGCTCAGTTGGGTCGGGACCATAGTCAATATTCGGAAGAGTGTAGGAGTGTAGGATCGGTACGTGGGACGCTCCCCAGCTAGATGGACCGACGACCTAAAGAAGATGACTGGGACAGACTGGATGCGGAAGGCGGAGGACAGTGTTGTGGCACAGCCTGGGAGAGGCCTATGTCCAGCAGTGGACTGCGATAGGCTAAGTTGATTGATTGAAGGCTCATGGTAACTGATAATGCGTACGATGCTTTAATACAGAGACGCTGGGTGTAAACTAGGATAACTTAGGATTTTATTATCACAGTTATTAAACATTCGAATTTAAACAGAAGTATACTTGTCTTTTATCTGAACAAGTATGACAAATCGACAAAAAAAAACTGACCATGGACAAATCAGCCCACTGTTGAATAATAATAAAATTAACACTGAACTATTCCAAAATAATACAAATCAGCCACAAAACAACACTGAAAAATCCTTCACATTTCCTTCCTCAAATCTCAAAAACACCATAAAACAATAAAGCCCATAGCTATTTATTCCTCGCAGCACTTCCATACTATTACGACCCACCAGCGCCACACCGGCGCCATGGGGCAGGGGTTCAGAACTGAAAGGTTCTGTGACATTTCGCGATATTTAATATTTACTTATCTTTGCCTTGTTTCCTGTGAGGGCGAGAATTTGATGATATTATTAGCTGTCTACTCATAAATTATATATTTTGACAATAACTGCACAGGTAGTTATTTCAAAAACGGCACTTACAGGTTATGTCGCAAGACATGGACGTTGAAAACGGACTAGTCTTTAACTAAGCTCTGTCCTCGACTTCGTACGCGTGTATATCCTATGTCAAAAATAAGACATTTATTTAAATTAGGCACATAAAAGTCACTTTTGAACGTCAAAATTTACAATAAAATATAATTCTAGTCACCCCTTCTAAAAGGTAGTTTAAGTATAGAGAAGAATGGGCAAGAAACTCCACCGTTACTCTTTTAAAATGTTTTACAGTATTTTGTATACATTAATTATATAATTATATGTGAAAACGATGCACCTAGAACAAAATTACTGTACCATAAAGACACGCGGCAATACTGTGGTTTCCATTACTGAAAAAAAAAGCGGAATTCGATCAGTAATTCCGAAATTAAATTACCCCCTAAAAACTTACATTTATTTTCTAACTCAGATATTTTACCTCCTTGTAATATCACTACAGATACGTGTAAAACGTGTGACATGTTTTTAAGAAAAAAAAAAGTCTTGTAAACAAAATACGTTTTATTTTTACCAAAACTGGATACTTCGTTAACATAAATAGTGACAGTAACTGTTTATGTTTAAATAACACAACACAATAATAAAACTAGTTACTTACTTAAAAACTTAAGTTAGCTAACTTGATATAGGGCTTTCCACAAATTACTGAACTTTCCCTTTTTGTCTCTCAATCGTACTAAGTGCTAAAAGAAAACCTTTTTCCCAGCTCCTACATGTTTCCTTAATCTAATTCCAGAAGCTTCTCCAACGAAGGTCATTTTTACCAAAACAAAGTTACGCGTAGGGTTAAGGTCGGTCAAGAGTACAGCCAACCTCGTATTTGCTTTACAATTTTTGACAAAAAATTACTACGCCGACGATAAACGAGAAGCGAGTGAGTTAGCAACTAAAACCGAGTAGGCGAGCCACGAGCAGCGAGGGTTCGACGGTGACGAACGATTACTCGCTGAGTATGTGTATGTACCATGCCAAGCGAGCATCGCTGAGCGTGTGCTCTCTTTGATAGCTCTTGTCGCTGCGACAAACGAGTACTCACTGGCGATGTGAATAGGCAGCAATCAACTATTCATAACTAATTTTTTTTTGTTTAGCCTATACTGTCCCACTGCTGGGCAAAGGCCTCCCCGAAGTCCTTCCAGGAACTCCTTTCCCGCGCCACCTCGAATTAGCCCTCGCGGTACGCGTCCAGGTTATCTCGCCACCGCTTTCTGGGCCGACCTCGGCGGCGCCGTCCATCTTCAGGCACCCATTATGTGGAATCTTTTGCTCAGTCATTAATATGTGTCGCATCACTGGGTGGCCGAGATGCGAAACACCGGGTCTTGTTCACGATCCGACATAAATTAAGTAGGTGTGGGCACTGTAGTGGGTACTCGAACGAAAAGATAATTTGAATTTAAGTGACTTTAATAAACTAGCGATTATCAACCGAAACGCAGACACATGCGTTGGAAACAAAGACGTGCGTACGGTACTGAGCGTTTGCCAAGACTGTCCGAGCTCGACTGTCGACTGTAGACTGTCGCAACACTCTGTCTCTCCGCCAGTCTTCGCTGCATCCCCACTACCGACGATCGTGTCCAAGCGGTAAGGTTCGCTTGCGTTTCCGATCACATGATTATTCGTTTACCCATCAAATTGTTAGATGGCGCTGTCCGCTGTACTGCGGCGCCATCTATCCAAGACGTATGTATCTTTTTTCCTTTAGACAATTATTACAACTTGCTGTTTTATGATGTGCGAGTGACGTTCAACCTGGAGGTGGTAAAGGATTTACGAGGTTGACTATACCTCGTCATATGTCCTCGGAAGGCTATCGAGCTTAGTAACATAGTCCTGGATATACGCCAAGCCCATGTTGTAATGGATTTCCCAATTGATTTATTATTCGGAAAGAATTTCCCGGGATCGCTGATTTTCGGTTATTAGGATGAAGATGCCAAGATAATCAATAGCCTTTGTTTGGTAATCTTGGCGTGAAAGAATTACAGACCGATTGACGAATCTATTTAGATGGTTTCGACATTGTTATGCCACAATATTGATTATTACTCAGGCATTCAAAATTATTTTTCGTAGTCAACAGTAATATTATTATGTATTTATTTTATTATTTACAGTAAAATACAAAGGGAAACGACATATAACTTTTGAGTACAAAGGTAATATTTTTCATTGTAGCAATCAAGTTTGTCCGTTATGAAAATAAATACTACTATACTGATATTTATTTCTATTTTATTTTCGAAGATTACTTTGAAATAAAGCCCTTATTGCATCAATAAACCTTGCCCAAAACACGTTCAAGCATCAGCATGAAAACTAAGTTAGACATCCCAATGTAGTCGACCTTGACCATTTTGGAGCTACACTTAAAGTCGCTAAAGGTCATATTTGCTTATTAAAGTCTATGTGACCATATTTTGTTTAACTATATTCCTGCGAAATTCCCAAATATAAAAACAGAATTTTAACCTTAAGCCCCACTGTTCTTGTAACATTCCCCTCCTCACTTAGCCAAAAAGTTTTGCTCAAAAACCAATCTCCATTTCCGTAACTCCAGGGTCGGGACGAAAATAAACCAGGTAAGCTCGACGGCAGACCGTCCAGATATAGATGACCTTGAGAGGTAAGACCGTATCGATTGCGCAGCGCAGACCTCCCGGCGCCGGGAGCTTTAGCTTTCACTCTCACGAAGATATTTATTGCGAATATGTTTTTATGATCAAAATAAATTGATTGGATGTTTTGCGGTAGTTGGTTGGTTGGTTTATGTGGTTTGGGTAGCTGGTATATTGCTGATTTTGTGTGATTGATTGAATGATCAGATATTTTAGAAGAAAGCCTATACAAAAATTGTACGGAACTAGAGAGATTATTTCTTGTATACCAGCATCCAAATGCCTAAAATTGTTTAGTATCTGGCAGGATTCTAAAATAGTTACATAAATGGGTATTTTACTCATGTCATGCCTTGTCTAGTTCATTTTAGTATTTCGCATTAGGATTTTTTGGTAGGTACAGACGCCAGCAGTTCAAGCTACCCGAAACTGTCAAATTTTCGCAATCAACCTTGAACCTTAATGCTTTAACGATAAAGTTGAAAATCTACTAAAGAAATTTGTCAGACTGTAGTAGCTTGATGTGCTGGCGTCTGTACCTACGCTAAATACGCGCTTGAACGTGGAGTGGATGGAGTATTACAATATTGAACGAGTGATTTCTAAGGGATGCCTCCATACTACCCCTTAAAAAACAGACTCCACCAAACAGACCACTAAAACTCAAAAATAAAGAAGCCACACTCAGTAACAATGAACTCCATATAAATAAATTAGTATACTTTTATTTAAATAACACATAACGCATTCAAATCCTGGCGCACAATGGTTTTATTGCCCAAATCTTCCGGCTTAAATCCTACCGTGGTCTTGTTGACAGGAAAGCATTAAGTGCCGGTAACTTTGGGACCCTGCGGGCTTATAATGAACTATTCGGTATAATAAAACATTGCATTAAAACCTCTTTTATGTTTAGAGACGGTTTCTTCTTTAATTATGATCCGGGAAAATCCGGGGTTAGAAGAACCCACCACGTACTTCTAACCTCGGATTTTCCCGGATCATAATTAAAGAAGAAACCGTCTCAACATATAAATCTTATTTCTCTCTTTCTTTTAATCTTCTTTTTCTTTCTTTATCTTCTTTTTTTTTAAATCTTGTGCAATAAGTTTTTAAAGTATGAGATGAACCTTTTAAGTATTTGGTTTATCTATGTATATATATGTTCGAAAAAGTGCCTGCGATTGGAGCAAAAACAATGCAATAACAGGATTTCCAATGGGTAGAATCAACTACCCAGGAGCAGGTTCACAGCGTTCGCAAATTTAGAAATGTTTCGTCGGTTATAAAATATTAATTGTTCCATACATTTTGTCCGCGGTATTGCACTTTTCTATATAATAATATGAAACAGCTGATTTTATTTTGATGACCGACGAATTTCTACGCTATACCCTATCCATTAGGTAAACCGTTTTTTGACAGATGGAACTAGTGATTGCAGCAACACACAATACATTGATTGATACATGTACGGGGTATTATAATGTCTGTAAGAAGCTATAAATAAGAATTCAATAAGATAAGGCAGTTTATACAAGGTGTCGTTTTGCATCCTCGTCTAATTCAAGGAGGTAACTATGCTACTGATTCTCGACACGAATCAATAATAAAATAAGTAAGTTTTTTTTTCTAATTTTCCGAAATTGGCATGTGTGGGACACACATTTTAAAACGCAGCCTGTGTGAGACTGCACTGTAACTGCCCTTTTACACACATAAAAACGCGGCCGCTTATACGTTACCATAACGCGATTCTGTTCTTTGAAAGTGACATATTCTGAAATACTGTCAAACTTAAATAACTAAAAAAACAAGTATGTATTCATTATTTACCAGGGATCGTAATTTTATTTGATTAATTATGTCTTTCATAACAGCCTCCCGAAATTTGACGAGGATGCAAAACAATAGCTTGTATACCTATTTATTTTATTACGCATTTTAAAGTTAACTTTTACGTAATCTGGAATATGTACGTTCTAAGACAGCTGTCAAAAAACGGTTAACTTAATGGACAGGTTAGAGGGGTCTAAAATCATATGCTCATTCACGGTTACACGTTGCGCACTGGTTAGAATATTATCCTATGCTAAATACTTTCCGTTTCAATTGATTGTGTTATGGACAATGGGCATGATCATGGCAAGACACATGATAGATACGTGGCTCATCAAAAAATTGGTCAACTATTAAATTGACATCAATATTACTGCGGACAAGAACAATTCATTTAGCTTTTGTCCTTCAAACATCAATTGAGAGTTTGACATCATTTAGATTTGTCTGTTATTTAATCTATGTACACTATACTAATAATGAAACTGAACACTTTGTTTTTTTTTGTTGTTTGAACGCGCTAATATCTGGAACTACCATCATCATCATCTACCTAGCCTTTTCCCAACAATGTTGGGGTCGGCTTCCAGTCTAACCGGATGCAGCTGAATACCAGTATTTTACATGGAGTGACTGCCTATCTGACCTCCACAACCCAATTACTGGGTAATACGATACCCCTTGGTAAGACTGGTTGTCAGATTTTCGGGCTTCTGACGACCCGTAACGACTGTCAAAGATCCACGAATGACAGCCGGGACCAACGGCTTAACGTGCTTTCCGAAGCACGGAGGGGTCTTGGTATGTTAAGATGGTCACCCATCCACGGACCAACCGCGGCAAGCATAGCCGCAACAACAATACCACCAACAATATCTGGAAATACCAGTCGGATTAAAAAATATATATATTTGCATTCGATAGCCCAATTCTTGAGAAGGGCTAATTAAAATCACTGGGACCGTAAGGAGCAAAGCAAAATAAAATCCAGAAGGAACCCTAAGCAAAAACAAAGTAATATAGAGAGTGCGGGCGATGGGATGCGACGCAGTGGGTCGGGGGCCGAAATTTCACGCAGATGAAGTCGCGGGTAGAAGTTAGTTACGTTATAATACTTGGCCAAATTGTTATACACATTAACCTATGATGTCGTTTTCTTTGAAAACATATACCATTGTGAGGAAAGTTGAACCCAGGCTGAAAACTTGCTGTGCAGGGAAGTTTTCAGCTAAAATACGGGCTAGCAACCTGTTACGTCTAAGCAAACAGCTTTAAAAATGAGTTGTTCCTCACCGTACCTACTATTTAGTAAACAACAAACTTTAAATAATTCCCCGGTGGAAAAACTAGCGAAAACCCCGAATGGTGACGTGTACTGCCGTCACATCCGGTGGCTATGAAAGATGGCGTCGGCTGCATTTCCGGCGGCCACCGATAATGGGTTTACCTTGCATTTTATGGCGTTTTGTGCTCGTATAAACCGTTATTTTTCGAGGGTAGTTGTAGTTTTAAAATACCTGCCGATATCTTTGCGGATGGTTGCGCTTTTCGTACAAACGGATTTTACACTAGGTTTGTCAATATTCAGTGCAGTTTTTGTGGTGTTAATAAATCATCTGTTAGTGTTGGATTCAATAACGATTTGTTGTGACAACGTTACGTGGGAAATGTTTAAAACCTATCAGTTTTGGTTACCGATACATAAAAGCGTTTCAAAATACACACCAGCAGTGCGATTCTGTAACCATCTCACCGTGAAAACTTAGGTGAAGTGAGCGTGGAGTGAGCTATCATTCCAACTAATGCTAAGGGATTGACAGTATTGACAGCTCACTCTAAGCTCACTTCACAAGACTGGTTGTCAGACTTTCGGGCTACTGACAACCGGTAACGACTGTCAAAAAATACGAATGACACCCAGAACCAACTGCTCAACGTGCTTTCCGAGGTGTTTTGGTATGGTGAAAATCCACGGACCAACCGCGGCAAGCGTAGCTTAACCTGATCGATCGACTCGTGCATACAGTTTCAAATAATATGACAATACTAAATCTAAGTAAGCTGAACAATAGTACCTATTACATGCTCCCAAAAACCTGCATCTTGAAGTAACTAACACAAGAAAGAACACATCTACGCTTTTTCAGACTTAAACTCAGACACAAAACTTTTATTGCAACAGGCACGTTTGAATTGTCAAGGAGTCGGTCTGTCAGAAAGATGAAGTTAGTTGCCCATTCCAAAGCGTTGTAGGTTTTAAACTCCACTCTTACAAACAGTCTCTCCTGCTCTAACCAATGCACTAGCAGCGCCCCACGGTTTCATCGGGATAAAAATCGTATCCTATGTGATAATCCTGGTTATAAACTATATGTGTGCCAATGTGTGGAATTACATCCAAATCCGTGCGGTAGTTTTTACGTGAAAGAGTAGCGAACATCCATCCATCCTCACAAACTTTCGCGTTTATAATATTATATAGTAGTAAGTAGGATTAGTAGGTAGGATATCCATCCTTGTTGATAACACAAAGCCTACTTTAAACAGCAGATCATAACCTCAACCCATTTCAGCATCGTTTAAACCCCAACTAAAAAGCACGATGGTAAATCATCGTCGGCGCCATTCCGTCGTCATAGCATGCCATTTTTTATGCACCCCATAGATGTACCATAGACGCCTGATCCCGAGTAACGTTAGAGGGTTGAAATTGGTATTTTATGAACGGAAGCGAGTTATATGGCATAGAAAATTGGTAGACTATTCGACGTTTTTAAAATAGGTCTTTCGAATGTGATAATATGATTATAGAGTGATGTGTTGTGATGTTTTTCTTACGAGCGATCATGGATAAAGTTGTTGTACAGACGCCAGCAGGTCAAGCTACCCGAAACTGTCAAATTTTCCCAATCAACCTTGAACCTTAATACTTTAATGATAAAGTTGAAAATCTATTAAAGAAATTTGACAGATTGTAGCAGCTTGATGTGCTGGCGTCTGTACATAATAGCGCCTATATTTCAAATAGAATTACGCTGTTACTATTTTTCCAGTATAATCCTACTATGAATAAGCCGGCCCAGGAAGAGGTGGCGAGACGAGCTGGACGCGTACCGCAGTGGTTGGATCAAGGTGGATGTAGAAAAGGATGTCTGGAAGGATTTGGAGGAGGCCTTTGCTCAGCAGTAGGACGGTGTAAGTAGTGTACCTACTAACATTTTAAAAAAAACATACATGCACGTCACCTTCGAGCGTCCAACATGGTTTATGTTTTCCGATATTTACGCAGCTTGGTGCAGAAAGCCTAGACAAGTTGCAATCGCTTTCACAGCGTTCGTACACAAAAGTTGTTCTGAAACTTAAAGCGTCGTGATTGTGACCGAATTATGATATCGACTGTGGCAACACTGTCAAAGTACAAATTATTAATATTGTAACAAACTTTTAAATATATTTTCATTATGGGACCCGTATATTCTACTTTGGCAACATTGGCAACACTAAGAAACAACGATTATGATATTATCGTTATTACTGGGGATCTACTCCGAAGTGGTATCGGTCGAATGTTCGTCCGTTTCCTGCTACGAAGTTACTATTTGGTCCGGTCGGTCCCGATTCTACACTCCTAAACTCTTTCGAATATTGACTATGGTCCCGACCCAACTGAGCCGATCCGAACTTTTTTCGCATTTTTCAATAGTATTCGGTTCGGCCATGTGTCGGTCCGATCCGATCATTCGCACTTTGCATTTCGTAGTATACCCCCTGGGTGGGGCAAAGCTCATTTTAGATGGTAAAATACAGTGCAGAACCAGTCGTTGGATTGTGAAAGGGATTAGCTTAAGAAAATTGTGTTTTCATTTTAAAAGTCAATTCTATATATTTTTTACTTATCCATTGTCGCCATCGCTGATAGAATGCCACTATGTCTAGGCCGTAAGGTTCATTCTTGTGTGTGCTGTGCAGTGACGCTCTTGGGGTGTTGACTATTTGTAGTTTTTCAGTATTTTATGCAATAAACTGACTAGAAACGGCAAACATTTCAGTACAATAAAGCCACTTTAATAAAAAAGGCTTCAGTAATAATGGTTAACCTTATTAGGCGATTTGAAGCTTTACTTTTCCAATAGATTCGTACAAAATTGTGAGGCAAAATCTGAGCAAATTTTCGGAAAACAGAATGTTTCCTGACCACCAAACACTCTCAGTTTTAACGATGCTCTTGACCAACGTTTGTCATAAAAGGAACCCTCACATTTAATCCTTGTTGGCCAAACGCGTGTTGGCGCCAACCAGGCGGGCAATCTCGCGAGTGCCTGTCGAGAGTTATCGACTGTCTTGCCGATACATTAGGGTATCCCTTGCAATATCGTAAACACCCCATAAATAATGTGCGTGTAGTGTTTTTTTGTAATATCTTATTTTAATTTCGGATTTCTTCCTAAGAATTGGTGAGAAGAAAAACAAAATCAAACGAGGTAACGGACCTGGGGGAGGCGTTTGTCCAGAAGTAGGACAGCAGGGTAACTGCGTACGAACTATCAGTAGCAATGGGTTTCATTTTGACAGTTCAACAACATTCATTGCGTTATTTACGTTGTTGAGCAGACATATTTTTCCAATATATGGAGCAATGAATTAGCAATATGCTTCAAAATTATTCAAATTGAGAGTAATAGTGTGTTATGCAATTAGGGTGCCGATCAGGTAAAAAAAGCGGCCAAGTGCGAGTCGGACTCGCCCATGAAGGATTCCGTAACAGCAAATTGCGATTTACGATTTATGACGTATTAAAAAAAACTACTTACTAGATCTCGTTCAAACCAATTTTCGGTGGAATTGTTCACAGAATACATCTACGTACCAAGTTTCAACAGTATAGTTCTTATAGTTTCGGAAAAAGTGGCTGTGATATACGGACGGACAGACAGACAGACATGAGGAATCCATAAGGGTTCCGTTTTTTGCCATTTGGCTACGGAACCCTAAAAAAAAGAGAAAGAAGTAGAAATTGATAATAAGAAAGCTCACGATTGGTCAAACCTCACCTTTACGTAAGATTTTCCCGCGCACTAATTAAACGCTGGTAAGAGGTTTGACAATGAACAAGATAAGTTGCCATTCTAAATGCCCTAATAAATAGCTGACATTAGTTGTACAGTGTACGACAAAAGTTTTTCATTCGTTCACTCGTAAAATTTAAGAAGAAGAACAAGAAAATACTGACAAGGTCTGGAAAGGACAATAGCATCCGATTCGGTCGTGATCCTTTTACCCAACTGCCTAAGAAGGGGGGTAAAATTTTATGGATAATACAGTTCAGAGGTAACACGTTCTTTGTTACTTAAAGCTGTAAAATTACTGTAGTCATAATATTAATAACAAAAGACTCAAATATGAAATGATTTTAATTCCAGAACAAAACACTTCCCATTAAATTATGCCAGTATAATCGTCCAAATCCATTGGTACTTAAATCCTCCCCTTCGGAGCACAGTCCAACCCTTTCAAGATGCGCCATAAAGCATTCAGATCGACAAAAGCGGAGACTTAATTCGCATGCGCGCTGCGGATGTCCTGTGACCGGATGTGTAGTGTGTAATGTACAGTAATACAAGTTTAAAAGTTAATAAAGAGACCACAATCATGAACCGACTGTGGCGGTTGTGTTTTGTTTTTAAAAAGAGTTATGGAAGTTCGAGCCAAAAATTTTTCTTGGCACTTGACAAAAGTAGACCGATTGTCAGTGAGAGCCAGTGAGCAAGGTTTGATAGCCAAAGAAAAGGTCAAGAGTTGCCTTGGTAGACGAGAATTAGATTACAGCACTTATTTAAATCATCAAAGGATGCCATCGACTTTCCGATAGTCTCCGATGTATGGCAGAAGTTATAGCCTTAAAAAGCCTTAGTCTCTTTGAGTACTTTGTTAGCAAATGTGCTAAAATCGTACATTAGTTATTACATCAATCATTTAAGTTCCATTCTAGGAGGCATCCCTCCTTTCAATCTATTTTGTCTGAGTTGATAAAATGTAAAAAAATCTTGTTTCAGTGAAATTACGAACTTGATTCTCTGTCCTCGCCAAACTGTGCCGGAAGCAGACACGAGGTTTGGGCGGGCGCCGTGCACGCTTCCGAAATACATTTGCATATGCGACAAAATATTCATGCGTGGGCGGGCTAGCAATTTGTCCTAACATGCTTCTCTGTAATTTTATTAACCAGACCTAGATAAATGCGAAAGAATATGTTAGGACCTTTTGGAAACGTTTAGATTAATAGAAGTGGAGCTTTACCTTACCGAGAGCCGTTCGTAGTAAAATGTTTTGGTTACCTGCAACAAGAGGAAAAGTTTGTTAGATTATTTTGTAAAATAAAAGCGTAGAGGTGTGAAATATAGATGAAGGATTTAAATGTGAATAAATTAATTTAATGACAGTGGTTATAAAATTAATGATGGCTTTGATAAAAACGTTGGTAGGCGTATAAAAGCAAATAAAAGTTTAGCAAACAGAATTTTCTTTAAAAAAAAAAAAGTGGAAAAATCTCTTAAATAATAAACTAGCATAATTTTCATCTACATCAACTTTTTTAACATCGACAAATTAAAAAAATTACTTAAAAAAAAAATAACAATTTTCTTTCCTATATGATTAACGACGTAACGATAGAAAGTATTCCATTTTCCTCACAATTCCTTATCAATCGGACATCCGGTACAATGAATAACATCCTGGTCCTCATTTCTCACACATTGTTTCCACCCTCACAAAGGTATTCCGTATATGGAGCGAGCAAGGTATACACTAGTATATGGGGTGCGCTTCCTCTCTTCGTCAACTTTTCATATTATCTCTTCTACACCATTAGTTGGGAGAACTTATCAATTATTTATTATGTAAGGTAAAGTTGTAATGATGTGTGTTATATTATCCTGGCTACAGCATCTTTATCTAACGGTGTGGAGGTGTGTGTTTTGATAGTATTTCCGAGCTTTTAGATTTTTGCAAGCATTTTTTATGTATTCGTCTGTTCATGTTTTATTTGAAAAAAAAAAACATTTTGTGCTATATCTCTGAAGTTAAAGTGAGAAATAACACAGATAATTTTTCTTTTAATTAGCCGACACTGTCCCATATCCGAGTGAAAGCCTCCCCCAAATTCTTCCAGGCATCCTTGTCTAGCGCCAACTAGATCCAGCCCTTGCAGTATGCGTCTAGGTCGTCTCACCACCTATTCATGGGCAGGCTTCGGCGGCGCCGAGTTGAGTTAAAAATATTTATTAGAAAAAATGTCCGTATTTATGCAAAATGGAACCACTCGACAAATTTCATTTTTTACTTTTTTTGAAGAATACTAATGTAAAAGTGGTCTAAATTCTTATACAAAATAGAACCACATGATTTCCCCCTTGGAAACAAGGTATATTAAAAGCAGAACAGAACCAACAGCAATAACAAACGTTACTTGTAAAGCAAAACAAAACCACGGCACAATATGACTCTATTGATCAAACAAATAAACGATAGTACTATCATGTAATTTTATACAAAAAAGATCCACGCATACTTGGTACCGTTATACATTAAACATATTTCTATTATTAACGATTATTTTTAATACACAAAATAAAACCAAATTTCTGTGGTATCGTTATGCGTAAAATAAATTCTTATTATTTAGTTGCTAATATTGTTTTGCAAAAGGGAACCACAAACATTCGGTTCTATCATGTATAAATAAATATTGTTAAACAGTAGAACCACTAGCATGTGATTCCATTATGCTTATTGTTTTGAAACTTATGATCGCTCAAAGGTACAAAAATGACATGATTGATTTCATATTTCTCGTTTTAAACAACGAAATATTTACTTTATTTCATTGATGGTATCACTCAAAGTGCAATAAGTCAGTTTCAAAGTAAAACGTCAAACGTCATCTGTCAAAATAGGCGACATTCAACGAAATAGTTCGAATGCGTGACGACCGTTTTTTTTTCTCTGCAAAGAAAGTTCTGTTGTTTTTGTTTATTTCTTTAGAATTAAGTGTAAAAATGTTACGTAGAGGCAAGCTGTTGGTGAATAAAGCTTTGGACATAAACACCGAAGATACTAATGAAGCCATAACAGGTAAATAGTTTTATTTAATGCATTTTAGTACTTGCTTAATGTATCTGAGAAGTACCAGTACCTGCGCATTATCCACATTTGATTAATTCCGTTTGTGAAGTGATTTTATAAAGATTATTCGACAAGTAGGTATAAGGGCTCTCATATATAACTGCAAAATCGCATAGCAACTGCGGCGTTGTTTCGTGTGCTGATGTATGATGTTATGATTGTAACGATGTGTGTGTGTGTGTGTGTGTGTATGCATGTATGTAATATGAAATACTTATATGTACATTTCTACGTAATGATGAGTGCTGAGGTATGAAAGACTTGGGTATGATTCTGGTGATGTGGTGGGTTGATGTGAAGTAATGAGAGAGTGGGTGTGTGTGTGCGTGCGTGCGTGGGTGCGTGTGTACGTGCGTGCGTGCGTGCGTACGTGCGTGCGTGCGTGTGTGTGTGTGTTACTACTTTATGAAGAACCGTAAAGCCGCGTTCACACTAGGTGACATTTGCCCTATGTCGCCCTATGTTTCATTACCCTTCTGGCAACGTTGTCGCTCGATGTCTTCGGCGACATACATCACTCGACATATCCTGCCTAGCAGTGACACGGCTTTATAAGAACCAAAACAATTTCACTGTGGCCATATATTTATAGAACCACGCGTTATTGTTGTAAAGATATAAAAGTTTTTTTTATTACAGCACAAGGTAGTGAAGAACCTAGTACGTCACAGCCTCTAGCGAAGCTTTCTTCACCTCTAAGCAATAACTTAACTTCGCCAGATCGCTTAGAAGAATATTCCTCGCCGATATTAGACCTACTTGCAAACTTGTCCCCTTTTAAAAGTCCTGACTATGTATCAGATTCATCAGATTATGGTGATGATATAATAGTTGCTGGTGGCAAGAAAATGAGGCTACCTAATGGTAAGTCTAGGCGCACTATCATAGAAGAGTCTGCTTCTGAAGGCGAAAATACTGCAAAATCACCAGCGTTTATACCATGTTCTGATGACGATACAGTGAGTATTAATGACGAAGTACCTACGAAAGGAAGACCAAAGAAAGGCCGACAATTTAAGTATGGCGGTCTATCTAGGATGGAAAGAAAGAGAAACATACATTCTAATAAGCCTTTTCACAACTATAAAAACATCGAAGTCCAACCGAAAGTATTTATTGATTATAAATGTAATTGTAAAACAAAGTGCTGGGAAAAAATAGATTCAAACAATCGACAGAAAATATTTGAGACTTTTTACAAACTAGAAAATTACAATACCCAGAAGAATACAATAAAATTACAATACCCTTGGCTTCTTTGACGCTTGCTGCGATGTACATCGCAGCAAGCGTCAAAGAAGCCGACGTTAAAAGAAGGATGACTAATAGCAATATGAAGAAAAAAATCTCTCGTAAATATCTATTAGATAAAGTCGAAGTATGCCGGGATTTATTTGTTCACCACCAAACTCAATTTATTTTAAAACAGACTTCTTTAGTAATGCTGTAGAAGTTAATATAGGGAGAGCACCTGTTCGTGGCAGACCAGCTTTAATCTTAATGGAACATTTAGTTCCCTTGTGGCCGTCAGGGAAGCCAGTATCACCCGCGAAACTAGCCGATATTCAATCCATATTACATCTCATACCACAAGATGCACAGAGTTTTATAATGGTCTCAACTGTGATAATACTATAGAAGACGACATAGATGGACTAGACACGGTGGATTTCGAAATCCAATTTGATGATAACGTCGAATAAACGTGTAATTTTGATAAATTAAAGCTTTATCCCGATTATAAATCACATAGTTTCATTTATATCAACAAATCCCTAGATTGTGGTTCTTTTTTGTATATGAGAAAACCTATTAATTACTTAATGTTTAAAGGAACCACATGCACGATTTCTTAATTATTTTGAAAGTTTACCAGTAATCAACAAAAAATTATATACACATACTAAATTTAGTAATTTATCAACATATTTAAATAAAAGAAATAGTAATTTTACTTCATTTAACAGTGCTGCACATGTTTTTGTAAACCCTTTGATATCTCAAAAGTGTGTGTTTGCTGTGTGGTTCCATTTTGCATAAATACGGACAAATATAGGTTCAAGATTTTAAAACATGCATTTTCTCTCTTTAAGCGCCCTAGGTTCTATGCACATTTTATTCCAATCAATTTAAACGAAGGTACAATTTAATCAGCTACGATTTAGAACTTAAAAACGAGTCATCAGACACACAATCAGCCATTAATGTCCCCACTGATGGGACACAGGCCTCCTCTCTGTGAGAGAGAGTGGGTCATAATCCACCACGCGGGCCCAGTGCGATGACCAGAGCCAAATAAATAAGTTAGAAACAAATAATTAAAACACCAGCCCCAGTAAATGGACCAGTCAGTCTTGATTAGTTCAATTATCTAACTCCATAACCGCCAGTTATGTGATAACCACAGTCAGGTAATGTTCGTTATCCGGTTAACTGAAAATTCGTTCAGTTACATCAAAGCTCAATTTCGCTGTCAGCGTCGCATTAAGAATGTATGCCGTCCACCCTTCCGTTGCATTGCTATACAGGCTGTTGTCAAACTTGCAAGGATTAATAGGGTATGTTTTCAGAGACATGTTTCAGACTAGAACGGCTTTCAATATGTTTAAGGCTCCAATTATTTGATAAAAAAATGTTGTTTCTTCAAGATTTAGCATAATCAACCTGTAATGTTCCCACTGCTGGGACACGGGCCTCCTCTCGTCGAAAGGGAGTGGGCTCTACCACGCGGACCTAGTGCGGGTTCCGGTTGGTAGATGTCACATGTCTTCGATTTTTTTTTCAGAATGCTAGGTATAAGCAAATATAAGCATAATCAGCCTATAATGTTCCCACTGCTAGGACAAGGACCTTCTCTCTATGGGGGGGAGTGGGCCGTAATACAAAATGAAAAAATATCTCTACAGCTTTAGGTATTGCAACAACGTGTGGTTACTTAGAAGTACTTCTAAGTTCAACAATTCACCAATCTTCTTTCTAAGTTCACCAATCAGCAGTGACTTGCCGCTTACTTAGTCGCATATAAACTACACCCTGTACATCCAAACCCACCTTTCGCTTTAATCGCATTTTGTATAGTTAATAAACAATGAATTTGTGAACTCGTTAGCAAGGCGTGGTCATGCATTCGTTTATATTGTTGTCAATAATTAATGGCATACGTGTTAGAAGTTGCGATGTCATTAATTTGAGGGGTGACTTTCAGGAGTTATAGGTAAGCTGTAGGTTGTAATTGGCTGCAGTAACGGCTTTAGTTAATATGCAGCTTAGATCTAAAATATAACATAATATCACACAAGTTAGGTGAAGTGAGCTTAGTCACTAGCATAAGGTGGAAAGAAACTTCAACCTCACTTCACCTTAGTTTTCATGGTGGAGAAGGAAAGGATTCGGTAGAGGTTTGCACCTATAGTCAGTTATAAGTCCCATGTAATAGGAGGCAAGCCTGTTGCCATCAACCGGGCAAAAATCCAGGCCCTGGGCTGCTTCTTAGAAATTTCAGATAGAAAAACCTAATCAAACTTTTTCCGACCCGGAAGTCGAATCCAGGACCCCATACTCAGCAGTAGCGCTTACTACTGCTAGACCAACGAGGCAGTCGCTTTTAAAAGCAAAAGCTAGATAAAAGGTATAAGTTAATATAATTAAAAAGTTTATTACAGAAAATTAAAACTCTTGGTTGAAATGGTCAGTTTTATCAAGAACTAAGTTTGGAAGAGGTTTTTCAACATTCTCTTTGTTAATTAGCACTCTAACGCTCATTTGCTTTAACATAATCAGCCTATAATGTTCCCACTTTTGGGACACAGACCTCCTCTCTGTGAGAGGGTGGGGGCCATAATTCAACACGCGAGCCAAGTGCGGGTTAGTGAGTGTCACATGTCTACGAATTTTTGGTTCTAGGACATGCCGGTTTCCTCACGATGTTTTCCTTCACCGTTTTGAGAGCAGTAGTGTTGAAATGTCATACACAAAGTAAAGTGCCTGTCTGGGTTATGCAAGGATAATCGAGGCCGATACCACTGGGCCACCACTGCTCCTCTATCATTTACTTTAACTATATACATGTCGACGGCTGAGAGGTCTGCGCAGCTCGCCCATCATCAGTATGGTCTTGAGGTAGAGATTCCATGGCGTAAGTCTCAAGTAACACAGTAACAATACCAAATACTTGCACAAAGGTTTATTTGAATAATAGCACAGCACAGTTTAAATAATAACGGTTATAATAGTTAGAGACAATAGTAATAAGGTACCTGTGAACCAAAGATCCCGATTGATGGTCCGATCTGAAGTATCGTTCTGAGCAAGTTCTCTTGCGACTCGAGCTTTTATAACTTTAAAATCGACACCCCTCCAACCGATTTCGTTCACGTGACATGTGACGTCACTGCGTTCACCGGTATTACAAAAATCAATTGAGCGTCTAAACCAATACTTAGTCAAAGTGCGACATATATAATATACAATATTATCATCATTTTAGAACATTTTAATGCTAATTTGATAACAATGCTTCCATTTTGTTTCATGCAGCACTAATTCTTTAACTACAAACTTGATTTAATATTTTCCACTTTCATTCCGTTGTAAATAAAAGTATTTTCGCCATAAAAATATAAGCGTATTTATTCTATTTTTTCACGTCTCTGCATGCGGTGTTAGCGTAATTTCAGTGCAAAATATTTAATGTTTTACCAGAAATTATGCATTCAAACATTTTAATTTACGATGTGTTAACTTTATGAATTGCTGCTCGTGAAATCTTTTTAGATTTTTCAGAGTAAATTATGACGCGGTTTTTAAAATTTTTAAGGAGTAAAAAGTGACCAAGTTTTCGCGCGTTCATTCTTTATTTTGAAATGAAAGTTAAAATAGGGTAACAAGACTATGTGGATGGATGATGAATTCCTACTATAAAGTAATTAATTTTGCTCTCCTGATTGTATGAGGAACGTTCTTGACCAGAGACTGCAAATAAGTAAATGAAAGTAATTTGGAAGCTGTAGCTGCAGTTTAGAAAGGTCTGTGCGTAGCGGTGGACGGTTCTAGGTTGAAGTAATAAATATGAGACATAAAATAATGTATTTGTCGACTAATTGAAAGTTTCAAGCATCATCATTCTATACTTCTCTCCTCTCTTCCCTTTCTAGCCATATCTTTCACTCAGTCGAACCAACGTGTCTGTGGTCTTCCCCTTCTCTTATAGTACAGACGCCAGCACATCAAGCTACTACAATCTGTCAAATTTCTTTAATAGATTTTCAACTTATCGCTAAAGCATTAAGGTTCAAGGTTAATTGGAAAAATTTGACAGTTTCGGGTAGCTTGACCTGTATGTACATCACCCGCCCATACCATGACAACCGATTTCCACTGTTTTCCAGTACCCGGTGCCGCTTTCAGACTTCCTCTTATATACTCCATTCTTTTTGTAACCATTTACGTAGCACCACCCAGAACTGGGTTTTGGAGGTCAGATATTCAGTCACCGGAAGCCAACCCTAACATAGTTGAGGAAAAGCTAGGCAGATTGATTTTTTGCGTAGCACCACACTCCTTCTTAGCATTCTCATCTCAGCTGAAAGTTTCAGTCAAAGCAAACTAAAATAAAACCTATAGGTGTTTGAATGTTTCAATAAAACTAAACTCGAACAAAAGTGTAGTGCGTATGACACTTGAGTTAATGAGTTGCGAACTCGTTGGACCATGTTAAACAAGTAGTTACACAAGTACATGTTAGCGGTTTAATTAACTTTGTCACTGTGCCAGGACTGTTTGTTAGTTGTGGAGAGGTTTTGTTGTAATTATGGGGAACGGGAATAAAGATGGACACTCCAGTAAAACTTAGTACGTAGTAAAACTTTTGGTAAAAATAGAAAGAAATACAGTCGTAATTATAGTGGAAACAGTAGAGGTGCTTCATCATCATCATCATTTCAGTCGACAGACGTCCACTGATGGATATAGGCCTCCCCCAAGCACCTCCATTTCGACCGGTCATATGCTTCTCGCATCCAATGGGTTCCTGCGGCCTTCACAAGGTCGTAGAGCTGCTAACACTTACATAAACAGCTTTGTTCCCATTTGAAGAATACTGGGTGCTGGTGAACTTACAGGATTATCAGGATTTTTAATTTGGTAACGGTACATTATGGCCCACTCCCTCTCACAGAGAGGAGGCCTGTGTCCCAGCAGTGGGAACATTATAGGCTGATAATGCTCATATCTTACAATCTTACAGGCCTATCTAATTTTTAAAATACAGGGGGTCTACTACGAAGTGCAAAGTGCGAATGATCGGATCGGACCGACACATGGCCGAACCGAATATTATTGAAAAATGCGAAAAAAGTTCGGATCGGCTCAGTTGGGTCGGGACCATATTCAATATTCGAAAGAGTGTAGGAGTGTAGGATCGGGATCGACAGAACCAAATAGTAACTTCGTAGCAGGAAACGGCCGAACATTCGGCCGATACCACTTCGGAGTAGACCCCCTGAAATAAATAAAACATTTATCTTTGCTTAAACTTAGCAACATAGTTTTCCTCTACTACTAACACTGTAGCAGCAGATTTTCCTGAAAAGCAGTCTCTTACTCATAGTGCTTCATACCCTCAGCTGGTTAGGAACTCATGATGGACGACGCGAGCCCATGATTCACGTTTATTGATAATAATTAAGTGCCCAAACAAGCAATTTACTTGATATATTGTAATTATCTAATGTTATGGCCTGTTTAGTAAATATAAGGGTTACGCGAAACAAGGGTGTGAGGAGAAAAGTGAATAGTAAAAGTATTGAGTGAATTAGGGCGACTTTTTGTTGTAGGTCGAGATTGTATTAAAAAGCAATGGTATGAAAAAATCCTACTTCCTACTATATTGATATTATAAACGTGAAAGTTTGTATGGATGGATGGATGGATGTTTGTTACTCCTTCACGCAAAAACTACTGAACGGATTTGGATGAAATTTGGCACACAGATGGTTTATAACCAGGATTAACATATAGAAAAAATTTTATCCCAATATTCCCACGGGATCGAAACTTATGCGGGTGAAACCGCGGGGCGCAGCTAGTATAATAATATCTTAACCATATTGTCTGAAAGCTATTTTTATTTATCACGTTTCCCACTATTTCTTTCAACCGATTTAGTTTGGTTATTATTAATGTTGTCAACTTTTACTACAAAACTACTAGGAAGTGGTGAAGGGTGGGCGTTTTAGGGGACTGTCTTTTGTAATTTTGACGATCGGAAAGTGCCGATTCTCAGCCTAATTTGAATAACTGACTTTTGATTTTGATTTTGAATGCAACAGCTTGCACTATTGTCTCTCTTTCTTCCTTTAAATCCATGCTATGCTTTTAGCGATAAGACCGCCCGTCGTGTTATCGTGGTGTCATCAGATGTTAAATTTCTAAATTCATATCTGTAATTTGTTTGGTGTACATAGTAAAACGTATTCTATTCTATGCTTACTTGAGTTTAATTTTCACTAACTTCATCATATTGTGGTGTAGTAATTTTATTTTAGGTGCATCGCACATATTATTATATAATCTAATGTATGCAAAACATTGGAAAACATTTTAAAAGAGTAACGGTGGAGTTTCTTACCCATTATTCTCCATACGAAAACTACCATTTGGAAGGGGGCGACTAGAATCAATTCTATTTAAAAAGTGCATTTTATATGCTTATTTGAAATAAATGATTTGACTTTGACTTTGCTCTTTGATCTTTTTTATCATAAAACAGCCATTAACGTCCCACATCCCCAGTTCAGCTCATCGTTTAAACTATCCACTAACACTGAACCTAACTACTTGACAGTAATGCACAAGTTAGACATCTGTCTGCCCTCTTCTTGTAGCTAGGGGATTGAGTTTGATGGTGTTGTAAACTAAGATAAACTGCGGATTTTTGTAACAAATAAAAGCCTTTATTTTTGAACAGCGCAAAACCAACTTTGTGTAAGTTGGTTGGTTAAGAAGGTCCACAAAGAAGCTTGAATAGCAAGGATAGTTACTACCTATTTAAAACGTAATTAAACTTTGAATAAGTAGATACTTTACCTATTCAGGTTAAAATTGTTTGGAACTAAATCTATGAAGTACTTAATAAGATGTTTATTATTTTATTAAGATATCCTGTAAATGAATCGCTCTATTTTGCATTTTATGGCATTCAATACTATTTATTTATGTTGTCGTTGAAACATCGTCCCTTTTAACTATTTTAATTCCTGCACAATGCTCTGCAGCAAGATAATGCTTCACAGAGCAGACGATCCAGCAATTACATCCAATCTGCAAGGCCAATTTGGTAGCTAGCCTCAAATCGATACGTCTCTTGTAGTTAAGACTACGTCCTCCCAGCGCAGGCCAAGGAGAAGCATGTGGACTTAATTAACGTACCTATAGCTACAAATAAGACTGACACAGACCGTAGTAGGTTTTCTATACGTATGTGTACAAAAACTGGAAGTTTATATTCTAACTATTTTAATTTTTCAGATAGCGTGTCCGATACTAGGAACCAACCAGTATTACCAAGGAGTATCAGTTTAGGGGTATCAATTATCAAGTAACTGGGTTGTGGAGGTCAGATAGGCAGTCGCTCCATGTAAAATACTGGTATTCAGCTGCATCCGGTTAGACTGGAAGCCGACCCCAACATAGTTGGGAAAAGGCTAGGCAGATGATGATATCCGATACTAAGAAGATAAACATAACATCACACCTGTATTCTCCGAGGGGTTAGGCAGAGGTGTATGATCGAGCTATAGTACCTACACCCACATTTAGCCAGTTATATTTAAGACCCATGTGATAGGGAGCGACCCTATTGCCATCGACCGAGCACAATTCCAGACTCCAGGCTGCTGCTGAATCACAGATGGAAAAACTCAATAACACTTTGCCCGAACTGGGAGTCGAACCCAGTACCTCATGCTCAGCAGTAGCCATTGCGACCACTAGACCAACGATGGTTGATGTGTGCAAATCTCGGATTATATTCCATTTTCCTTTTTAAGATCGCAAAACCATCAGTAAGAAAAATATGTAGAATTCCTAATTTCAAAATTGATCATGTTATTGTCAGTTAGGTCATTGAACAACAGGGAAACGAAAAAAATTGGAATATTGGCGCTGATTTCCTTGTTCACAAACTAAACTAAATTTAAGTTCAGTGCATCTTTTTCTTTCTATTTCATTAAGAAAAGGACAGAAGGTAAATATTAGTTTAGTCCTGTCAAATTGAAATACTCCATAGACAAATTAGACGTGATTAAAACATTGCTACTAAAAATACGTCAATTTACGTCAGGCTCTGACTAATTTGACAGGACTAGACTAATATTTGTCGTTTATCCTTTTTTTAATTAAAGAAAACGATGCACTGAAGTTAAATTTAGTTTAGTTTGTGAACAAGCGAATCGGCACCATTATCTTTAAAGACGAAAGTTAAATCAGCGAACATCAAACAAAACAATATGGAAATACGTAGGAAAGTTATAAACTATTCCAATTCAGGTGCAAGCAATCCAATGGAGTCGAACCATTCGCTACCATCAAACACAGAAAATTATGAACGCTCAATTTGGGAGCAATCCTGAAACTACGTTCAAAGGGAATGTACGGAACCTCTTTATAAGCCAATCTACGAACGTAATAGCTAGAAACAGGCACTAACCTACGTTGAGCCAGATTAGGATTAACATGTATTTTGGAACCTAGACAGTCAGACTGCAAAATTGGGTTTAACAGTAGTTTCGATTGAACAGAGGACTGAATACCGGTATTTTACATGGAGCGACTGCGTATCTGACCTTCACAACTCAGTTACTGGGAAACACCTGAATACCATGGTACCTGATAATCTTCCATACTAATACTTAATTTATAATTGCGAATCAAGAAACTGTCTGTCTGTCTGTCTGCCTGTCTGTTACCATTTCACGCCTTATCGAGTGAAGGATTCCGTTGAAATTTGGCACACAGGCAGACAATGACCAGCGGGATAATTGCGTAACAAACTATTTGAAACAATGCCTTTCATTTTGACAGTTCAACCACATTCATTGCGTTATTTACGTTATTGAGCAGAGAAACTCTTCGAACATATGAAGCAATGGATTAGCAATATCCTTCAAAATGTTTCAGATTGTGATTGATAGTGTGTTACGCAATTAGGGTGCAGGATTTAGTTTTCAACACTTAACGTGGTAAATGGCTTTTGATTTGATTATAAAAAAAAATATTTGTTAATGCTTATGCTATAATTATGCAATTGATCGACACATTTTTTTGGTCTAAAAATTAAACCTCAACTATTATAATAACTATTAAAGTACTATTATTATTTTATTTGTTTTTATTTTATGACCAGTGGAATCTTATATTAGCTATATCTAAGTTTCCCGAACAGAATAAAATAAAATAATTTTGCTAAAAATATTAAGCTGTCAGATGTCTGATTTATTCCACGAAAAAAATTATCTGTCGATTGAAAAATCATACCTAAGAAAAATGTCAACGCTATGATTTCGCATATTCCAAAACAAATAAGAGAGCTACCATTTAATCTTTACAAAAAAAGTCTAAAAAATTGGCTTCTCCAAAATAATGTTTACACATCAAAAGAATTTTTTGATTATAAGGGTTAATAAGTAAATATTTTTTTTTTTTTTTATAATAAAGTAGATTTATTTAGTTGTATAATAGAAATGTTGTTATTGTTGTGTTTTTATTTTATTTTGTGTTGTATATTAGAGTACAAATGTCCATAGTATAAGTGTTTTGTATTGTTTATAAGTAGTAAATAAGTTAGGTTTTATACCCATGTGTACATTAGGTTCACATTGTAAATATTCGTATGCCGCTAGTAGCGGCGGATGTGTCGAACTTATCCATATGTCCATATGTACCAACCATATTTGTACCTACCATATCCGACGAATAAATGTCTTTGTCTTTAATCTCACGTAACCCATAATTATTCGGACAGAGCCGTCAGCTACCCCGGTCGCGATGGGGAGTGGAACCGGCGAGAGATGTCGTGCGGTGTCCCGCAGGGATCGGTTGTGGGGCCGTTCCTGTGGGACATCGGCTACGACTGGGTGCTGCGGGCCGACCTCCCTGATGGCGTCAGCGTGGTTTGCTACGCTGACGACACGCTGGTCCTGGCGCAGGGGAGGTCGCATCAGGCGGCGGCCGACGCGATGACACGCGGGGTTGCGATAGTCGTGGAGAGGATCCGGCAGTTGGGTCTCGAGGTGGCATTGCACAAGTCCGAGGCCATGACGTTTCATGGGCCCCGGAACGCGCCACCACCGGGATCCCAACTAACGGCAGGAGGGGTTCACATCGGCATCGAGACGACGATGAAGTACCTGGGTCTCGTCCTCGACAGCCGGTGGAACTTCGTCGAGCACTTCCGACGTTTGGCCCCCAAACTGGAACGGGCTGGGGCCGCCTTCAAGCGGCTCTTGCCCAACCTGGGGGGGCCAAACGCCTCCTGCCGGAGGCTTTACGCGGGGGTCGTGCGGTCCATGGCCCTATACGGGGCCCCGGTGTGGGCGCGTTCACTGCGGCTGCGAGCCGCCCACTACCTGAACGCGCCCCAGAAGGTGGTAGCCGTAAGGCTAATCCGGGGCTACCGCACGATCTCGCGCGAGGCGGCAAGCCTCCTTGCCGGACTGCCGCCATGGGATCTGGAGGCGATAGTCCTCGCGCGCCTGCATGAGTGGCGCGCGGAGGCACTACGCCGGGGGGAAAGTCCGCTCCCGCGGCAAATTGCTGCGGAGCGGACGGACCTCCGGCTCGATCTCATGGCGACATGGAAAGAGCGACTGTCGCAACCCAGCGCAGGGCACGCCGCGATAGCGGCGATAAGACCCCTCTTTGAGGAGTGGCTAGAGAGGCGCCACGGCGCCCTCACCTACCACCTGACGCAGGTCCTCACCGGACACGGAAGCTTCGGGAGGTTCCTGCACATCATCAGGCGGGAGGAAACGCCCGGGTGTCACCATTGCCAGGATCGCCCAGAGGACACGGTGGAGCACACGGTGGAGGTCTGCCCCGCTTGGGCGGAGCACCGCCGTGTCCTCGTGGAGGCGATCGGCAGCGGCGGCGGCCTCTCGCGCCCGGCCCTGGTGCAAGCCATGGTCCGGAGCGAGAGGGAGTGGGAGGCAGTCGCCTCCTTCTGCGAAGCAGTCATGCTAGCGAAGGAGGTGGCGGGACGGATGAGGGAGAGAGCCTCCCGTCCCAGCCGCCGCGGGAGACGCCCCGGGCGTCGGGAGTCTATAGGAGACTACCGGCCACCGTAGGCGCGGGCCTGCGGGCGGAGAGCAATGGGTAGCTCACCGCCCGATCAGGACCAGGCCCGTGCCGGACGGCGCGTAAGTGTTCCACGCGCGCCTCAAAGAGATGTCAGCATAATTCGAGGGGCCCCTTAGGGCCGAAGCCTGCCGGGGCAGCGGGATTGTCCGGAAGGGTTACCGCTACCCCGGAACATAAAGGGCGAAGGAAGGAACATGGGTGGGTTTTAGTCAGTAAGAGTCTGACACTCCCTTCCGCTCCACCCAGAGCGGGAGGAGTCATTTGATGATTTCCCATCCCAAAAAAAAAAAAAAACCCATAATTATTGTAATAATGGACTATAAATATTTAAACTTGTGAGAATCGATAGGAAAGAAGAACACATTTTAATTCAGTTAATAATATAAAACTCACGTACTAAAGCAATTACAGGGAACTAAGCGCCATTTTATTACCCCCGCCGCTAACTTGCTCGAATTTACTTAATTGTTATCAGTCAAATATCACCCTTATTACCAAACAATAGAGTCCAAACAATTTGATAGCTAAATTTATAAGGCTATAAAGTATATTCGTTCGGGGAATAGGTACCTGTTTTAAGTATTGGTTGCACACTTGCATTTTAATTTATTTGTGAAAAGAGAAAGTGTTGGTTTACACGGAATCTAATTTATATAGACGTGTCAGTGACCTTCGGCACGATTCATTCAATTCATTTATTTTAGTCAGACAAATAAAATATCCATAGAGTAATACACAATTTCGACGTAACATAAAAATATTGGATAACATAATCAAAATAAAAATAAACAAAATAATGATCATATTCAAAATAGGCAATTTAAAATAATAATTTAAAATAACAAAATAAGTAACTTAATTATACATCATACTAATTTAAAACAATATAGGTAGGTAGTCAATTAGATTGATTAGACGATTTGGCAATAACATAATAAATAAATAAATAAATAATAAAAATATAAATACATAATCTCACGCTTTCTTCCCTTGGGGAATAGGCTGAAACTACAGAACGCAACTTACTACGATCACATGCTCCTTTTTTTTCGTTTCCGTTGATGCGTGTAAATATCTGAATTGCAATCTGTGGACAATGTAGTGGGTAGTATATGTGTATTTGTTAAGTTATTTCTGTGTATTTTTAATATACTATTGTTTGTTTTCCTTACTAAATACAATAAACATACATTACGGTCATACACGTACGCCGGTTGCGAGTACACACCTGAAGGCCAA
Organism: Apamea monoglypha; assembly: GCA_911387795.2. Lineage (NCBI taxonomy): Eukaryota > Metazoa > Arthropoda > Insecta > Lepidoptera > Noctuidae > Apamea > Apamea monoglypha. The sequence continues at coordinate 17,401,640 of OU426924.1, forward strand.
TTCTCGTATTTTAAAACGTTCAAAATCTAGTCGCAGTCTCATCTCGGCGACAAACAAATGTCAAAAACTTGTCAAAATGTATGGAAATTAGAGGTATTTTTGACAGATTGAGACTGAGATCAGACTGTGAACGTTCTTAAAATTACGAGAATTGTCCCTCTGACCTTTCTGAAGAACATCACCAATAAGGTCACTAAGAATATAAATAACAAAAGATATTTAGTTGTATATTAGCGGTCTTAGCAGCCATTACTCAAGTGTCTTTCCACTATTCTTAATAAATCTTATAAAAAAATCAAAATGATGGCCGCGCACGATATGGTGCAAATACGAAGTAAATACAAGAGGATACAAAACTGCCTCGTTGGTGTAATGTTCACAAGCGCCACTGTTGATCATGAGGTCCTGGGTTGGATTCCCAAGTCGGGCAAAACGTTATTGAGTTTTTCTATCAGATTTTTTAACGATCTTATCAGCCCGGAGACTGGATTTGTGTCCGGTTATGGCAAAAGGCTCGCCCCGTATTGCATGGGACTTAATCAGAGCTGGCGATATGCGGGAGTACTATAGGTACACCTCTGCCTAACCCTCCGGGGATATCAGGTGTGATGTTATGTATATGTGTGTGTTTATAAAAATAGCCTCGCTTGTTTTTCTTTTCATACATTCCCCAACATCACAACATGGTGTAAGTGCTTCATTCTCAAATTCCCATAATAAATTACCGCTTACACAACGTTCAGACAAAACCCTTTACAATGGCTGAAATATTCAGCACTGGAAATATGAAAATAATGCAGGCGGGTACTTCCGGCAGTGCCGCAACACGAATGTATTCCAAATTTGAATGTCTGTATGTAATTTTAATGCCTGCCATGAGCAACCGCGCAGATTTAATTTTGCGTAAAATGGGGGGCTTAAGTTAGAGGTAAGAGCGGGTAAGATATAGAGTTTAGAAACGTTATCCTATGGGTTCTATGCCATGATTTTACAGAAGCAACACAGGCCCTTGGGTGCTCCCAACATAGGTAGGACCTTGTGAACGGCCGTAGGTATACTCTGGATGCGAGAAGCACAGGCCCGGTCGATGTGGCGACGCTTAGGAGAGACATATGGCCAGCAGCGGATGTTTTTGAACTGAAATGACGATGATAACCGCAGGTAAATACTGAAATAACGGCTGGAAGAGTAGTATGCAAGGAGAAAGACAATAATATGCTGCATCGGCCTCAAACAATGTTAGGGATTTGGGCAGGTGGATAATGATTTTTCTGTCCTTGTATTTTTTTTGCTAACTTCTTATTATAATTATTGTTTTAAATAAATAAATAAAAAATCTTTATTGCAGACCCCATGATCCATAAAAAAACCATAATTTAAATTAAAAAATAATTAGAAACACACAAAATGGCATACATAAACATAAACGTAGTTTTATTCTCAGTGTAATATGTCCGACTCACATTTTCCTTTTTCTTTCTTTCTTTCTTAACATTATTCACCTATTTTTATTCTTTCCGAGTCGCTTGTCGCTCTCACAACTACCACAAAACAAACCGAGCACATTTCCCGGTAACACAAATGTTCTTGCTCTAATAATGTTGTAATTAGGACCTGAAATATGAAATTGTTAAACCACTTGGATTTAAATGAGAGAAACGATAATGTTTGTTAAATACCTGTACTTTATTTAAGTGCATATAGGCTCTATAATTACTAATTAGGATTAACTAGGCAGACAAACTTTACAAGCGTGTCTTTCAGATTATTTTATTTGTGGTTAATACGTCAGCTGCTTCAGTGATTATGTTTACACATAAATAGGATGCATTAACTGTAAGATCGATGTCAAATATCCAAGAAGAAATGGAATGGAATACCATAGTCGACGCCCGCTCGCCCTGCGTATCCAGAAAAAAAAATAAAAATATAGTTGCCAGAGTAGAGAGAGTTAGTAAATAACAATATTTTATTTACTTAAAAGATTGTGGATAAGTAATAACACCCGCACGGGTCGACCGATCAGGGTAAGCTACGCTTGCCACGGTTGGTTCGTGGATGGGTGACCATCTTTACATACCAAGACCCTCCGGGCCTCGGAAAACCTGTCATTTATGGATCTTTTACAGTCGTTACAGGTCGTCAGAAGCCGGAAAGTCTGACAACCAGTCGTACCAAGGAGTTCACGTATTACCCAGTAAAAGGGTTGTGGAGGTCCGATATCCGCTTATCCGGTTAGACTGGAAGCCGACATAGTCGGGAAAAAGCTAGGCATATGACTTAAAAGAGCTCATCTGTCACTAATGAGACACAATTACTTTTTATTAAGTCTGCCTTACAGACGGGCATAACGACGTTACGTATAGTCAACTTCTTTACCTAACCTCTAAGGTTGCTCTAAGCCACATGGTTGAATGCCACTTGCTCGTCATAAAACGTCAAGGTCTATTTTTTGCTATTTAAACAGATTCAACCTTACTTAAGTTTGAATTCATTGGGAGTTTTTGGCAAAAGTACTAGAAATGACGAGATTAGCTATACATCTATCCTTTTTAAGGTCATCTGGTACGTAAAACTCGATGAATTTACGCCAGAGTTTTTCGGCATGTCCAGTCCGTCATCATAATCTCAAATTAATATTTTTGTTTATACCCTAGGGCTTCCATAAATACAGAAGTGGACATTGTGGACGATAATTAATCATTTGTAAACTCGTCTCGTTCAAACAGTTTACGGGATCTATACAAGCAGGGTTCTTCGGCGTCACTTGTCATTTGGGTAGGGGATCATTTGTAAAGGTATTATTCGCACCTGCGGCTGCTGACCGCGGAGGTGGGCGATATAAATTAATATTTGGATCATGGGGCCGGATGAACGTTAAAATGCTGCAAGTTGACGATTGTGGAAATTTTTCGTCTATCCACACATATCAGGGCCGTGACCGGGTCGTGGACGGACCGTGCTCCGTCAAGTGCTCAGAAAATATGTTTGTGTACATTTTATATGAACTCGTTCACACGCGCCTGTGTCCAGGCCGGTGACGAAGCTTTAGTGCCTGCCCCAGTGCTTGCCACATCCCGGACACGGTCCTGATATGTGTGAATTAAACTTAATACGAGAGAATTTCTTGAGAAAGACGCATACTAAGCAACTACACATAACAACAACGCCAAAAACAAAACTGTAGTTGTATTCAGTAAGTACTCTGCTGTAAATAAGCTTTTAGCAAACTTAAACAATTGACTAACTAATATTCTAAAGAACACACTAACTAATATAGTTTACGTCATAAAATAAACATTTAATTCCCAATAAACTCGCAAACGTGCTCGCTCATCATCTACGTGCACAAACAATAGGCTATAGACTAGATGCGCCATTTTAGCGGCCTCGCAACGTCACCCTACCTACTCAAGCGGTCACTGACCGGACCTCAGATGCGCAATTTACGACAATATAGCGTAAAAAAGCGGCCAAGTACAATTCGGACTCGCACACGAAGGGTTCCGTACTACCGTACAATATTTAAAACACTACATATTTAATTAAAATACTTTAGTAAAAAAAAAAACACGTTTCTTGTATGGAGCCCCCCTTTGTTATACCTGCCCCCCTTTTATTGTTAACTTTATTTTATTTTTATCATTTGAGGTTATAGCGGCCATTAGTAGTACATGCTCTGTGAAAATTTCAAGTGTCTACCTATGACGGTTCAAAACATACAGCCCTGTGTCAGACGGACGGACAGCGGAGCTTTAGTATGTAATTAGCCCCGTTAGCACCCTTTGGGTCAATCAATCAACTCAGCCTATCGCAGTCCACTGGAGGGCATATGCCTCTTCCATGCTGCGTCACAACACCCTGTCCTACGCCTTCCGCATCCAGTCTGTCCTAGCCATCTTTTTGAGGTCGAATGTCCATCTAGCTGGGGGGCGTCCCACACTACGCTTGCCGATACGCGGCACCCTTTGGGTACGGAACCCTAAAACGTATATTAAATATAATAATAATAATTTGGTTCTGACATATGCAGGTAAAATTATACTTTTATATTGAAAATGCTGTATGTGGGTGCAAATTTTATGTCTTTAAGACTTTAGAATTGCTTACGGCGACATTTTGGGCTGCCAAATTGCAGTATAACGTCTTGGTACGTGGCTATAATTTTCGGCGAAAATATTGTTATTTCGGGATAAAGTAAAATGCAGATGTTTGTTAAAAGGTGTTATGAGATAACTGAAAATAAAATACAAAAATATTTATTTCATCTCAGACATTGTGGCATATCTATACTTATATATATGTCGCATCATTGACTATTTATTTGTTTAGACGCTCAATTGATTTTTGTAATACCGTGAACGCAGTGACGTCACATGTCATGTGAACGGAATCGGTTGGAGGGTCGATTTTAAAGTTATAAAAGCGCGAGTCGCAGGAGAACTTGGCTCGGAACGATACTTCAGATCGGACCTCCAATCTGGATCGTTGGTTAACAGGTACCTTATTACTATTGTCTTTAACTATTATAACCGTTATTATTTAAACTGTGCTGTGCTATTATTCAAATAAACCTTTGTGCAAGTATTTGGTATTGTTATTGTGTTACTTGAGACCTACGCCATGGAATCTCTGCCTCAAGACCATACTGATGATGGGCGAGCTGCGCAGACCTCTCAGCCGTGGACATATATATCTATAGGTCCTAATAATAAAGTTGAAGAGTTTGTTTGTTTGTTTAAACGCGCTAATCTCTAGAACTACCAGTCGGATTTGAAAAAATATTTTTGCATTTTATAGCCCATTTCTTGAGGAAAGTTATAGGCTAATAGGTTTAGCATCACGCTGGGAACGCTAAGCGAAAACGAAGTAATAGCGCAGGTGGGCTATGCGATGTGATGGGGTGGATCCGGGAACAAGAAATTTTACGCGGACAAAGTCGCGGGCAGAAGCATAAACATAAATTGAGACAGCCCCAGTAAGTTACAATAGTATTCGAGTTAGAGGTAAATAAATAAAGCTAAATAATTAGATCGAACGATACTTATTAAATATGACAAATGAGTGATATGTTCATGGCACATACAAAAAAATATTGCAAGTGTTGTTAGGCCAGTAGTTTTTTGCAAAAACGGTAAATTTTCTCGCAGGCTTTGACTCCCACTGAAGTGTTATCATTGAAGACTATTCACCATCTTTCCTATCTGACATCACCAAGCAACTTCAATACCCACTCCCCGATTCCTGAACCAATCTCTAATTAAAACGACAAATGCATGTACAAATATACAAATGCATGTATAATGTTGTTGGGATTAAAGCAGGTGTACACCCCTTAATTAAGGCACGGTGCCATCGGGGGAGCTCTTCACTTGAATAAAAGATACGACACGTGTAACCTCTGCTTAACCTGGTTTTGCAGTGATATGTGATCGTGTGTAGATGGGTATCGAAAATGGTGATAAGGATTTTTGGGTGGTTTTACGGGTGAGATGGGTTATGAGTGAAACTGGCACACAGAAACCAGAGAAATGAATTACTGTGGTTTTCGATTTTCCAAGAGTGGTAATTTGTTTTTTTTTCAGCTTAACTAGCAGTGTGACTTGTATATACTTGCCTGATAGCTTGAACGACGTAGATTTTAACTGCAAGAGTATATTTGGCATGAGTTTATGACCAGTCGATCTATTGTATAAAAACCTCACGGTGAAAGCTTTCGTGGGCTGTCGTTCCACCTAACGCTAGGGATGAACACTATTGATAGCTTTTTTTTTCTGGTGGGATATCATCAAATGACCCCTCCTCCCGCTCTGGGTGGAGCGGAAGGGAGTGTCAGACTCTTACTGACTAAAACCCACCCATGTTCCTTCCTTCGCCCTTTATGTTCCGGGGTAGCGGTAACCTTTTCGGACAATCCCGCTAAACTATTGACAGCTGACTTCAAGCTCACTTCAACTAAGTTTTTTACGGTAAGATTTCTACAGAATAGACCGGCAGATGGATGAACGTAAATTCAGCAAAAGGAGTAATAGGAGTATGTAAGGATCGTAGCAGGTGGGGTTCTGTAGATGCTGCCTACCCCCATTGGAAGGAGGCGTGAGTTGTTTTTTTGCCACTGGCGAACTACACACAAGCACAAGCACATGGCCACACATACATACATGACAGCACAAGTGCTGCAGTGTTACTAGATTTAAAATAAGCATATAACATTTTAATACCCCGGTAGTAATTATCTTCTCTGCATGTTGCGACCATAAAATTAAATAAACCTCATAACCATATTACGTCCTAAGATTTTTACCACCCATTTTAATGTCTAAAAAAATATCCTCCATAAAATTATTTCCAGCCAGCTGTCATGTTACCAAAAACAAACCGTTAATATATAAACGGTGGACCTCACAATTTTGCCTTGCAAACATATGTCCCGAAATTTTGTGCAAGTAAAATTACCCAAAATGAACTGACCCACCCTTCATTAATTTGTGAAATTAATTGTCCAAATCTGGGCGCAAGTCTATCCTTGTTTATGGAGCAGCTCTTATGGCTGCCATTTTATTTTATGGGATGCCATGGGAAGTCACTATTTACATATTTAGCTGGTTTTTGCGTGTGATTTGCATTTTTGCTGAGTGTTGTGTTATTTTGAATTTTAGGTCTGAAATGGTCAAAAATATTATGTGTTATACCTACAATTAAGCCTACTTGTATACGTCCGTTTCTCACCGGAAAACGGACCGTTTTTTTCTCCGGGATTGTGGTGGTGCGGCTGAGCATGAGACCCTGGGTTCAATTCCCGGGTCAGGGAAAAGTGTTACTGGGTTTTTTAACAGGAATTTCTTAGTAGCAGCCCGGAGTTTTTATTTGTGCACGGTTAATGGCTATAGGCTCGCCTTCTATTACATGGAAATGTGGGTGTACTATAGGTACACCTCTGCCTAACTCTTCGGAGATTACAGGCGTGAAAGGTTAATGGGCCCGCGCGAGGCTTGACCGATTAATAATAATGAACAACTTTTAAACGAGTAAAGAAATAAATGAAATTAAATATAATTAAAGAAATAATAAATACATAGATAGACCTGTATATACAATATTAATAGAATAAGTAAATGAATGGAAATTTAAATACATAGATAATAGGATATAAAATAATTCTAGTAGATAAATTAAAAAAATAAATTATAACACAATACTTGGTACTTGTGCTACATTTATAATAATGATAAATGTTTAAGCGAGTAAAGAAATAAGCAATATTAAATATAATTAAATAAATGAATAGATAGACCAGCATATAAAATATTAATAGAATAAGCGAATGAATGGAAATACAAATACATAGGTATAAAATAATTAATAGGATATAAAATAATTGTAACTAAATAACAAAGAGAATTAATAAAGCGCTCTTCCTCTCTCTACTTATTTAAGAATTTGCTGTGCCCGACAGGGTCCATAATTGTTTCTATTATTTTTCTTTTATTTACCACCTGTAATTGTACATTATGGATTGAAATAAACGATTTGAGATTTGAGGTTACTATGAAAGTATGTATGTACTATCGCCAAAATCTATACCTGACCACCGTAAGGACTATTCTTGCTTGCAGCGCATATTATTAGTCGACCTAAAAAGGACCCTCTTTTGTTTTACTTACGGACGCAGCTGTGGTCATCATGTGCACGGGATTTTGTTTTCTCAATGGTCAGATACAGGTTTTGGCGATAGTACCTACATGCACGGGACACAGGACAGATGTCCAACACATACATTAATGTGTAAAAAAATGGTAATAAAGGACGTCCACAAGCATCCTTAAGGTGAAAGTCATACACGAATGCAAAGCAGAATTTCTGAAGACCATAGTTACGTAAACTCCTAAATATTATGATGTGTTGTCATCTCAAACATTTATACAAGAAACACAAGACTCAGACAACGGACTGTCGCAGGGGTTTGCTCACAGTTTGTTCCCTGCATAATATTTTGTACAAACAATTCCTACTACGCTTCATATGTGCATATGTAAAGGAGGGACGGGACGTAGAAATTCTAAAGACAACGTATTATGTTTGCCCCGGACGACAAGCTATGTCCGAATCGGGATCGTCCGGGGCAAACATAATGCACATAGGTGCAGTACGTCCATTGTGCTCGAAATGCAAAGGAGTTATTGTTTAACCTGTGTCCGTAACGTGAATATATTGAAGTAATAACGTTTGTCCACGATCAGGTTAGGTTATAAAACGTGTTACATCGTAATCGTAGGCAAAAATACTGGTTGAGTTTAAAAAAAAAACTTTGAGATTAGATTTAAAAAAAGAGGTTGTTGCTTATGACCACACGATAGTAGTGAAAACTTACGAATACAGCCGAGTATACGCGATTCAGCGTCACCGACCGACTGGAGCCGAGTATACCCGAGTCAGCGTCACCGACCCGAATGTGACGGTTCACTTTCGTTCACTGTTCAGAAAGAGCAAAAAGTGAGTCTAACGAAGTGTTTACGTCAAAGATAGTCCATCTTTACACAAAAATCTAGACATAAATATTTAACTTTCTTAGGGCAGATAATAGAAGTTTTCTTTAACATCATTTAGGTACGAAACCTCATAACAATTTTAACCAAACTTGACTGTTATGAGTCTCTAGGTCCTATTACACCGTAAAATTAACCAAAATACCCATTCGAATATTAATTCCACTCATCTCGAATCACCGCAGAATATTTTTTGATTATTATCATTAAATTCAAAATCAACCCTTGCAATTATAACTTGTATCTGTTTACAAGTTTATTTTAAACAATAAATGCGAGAGAACTGTGAAGGGTTAACCCTGCCCCTCCTCGGTCACGCTCATTTACCTCGTAATTATACGCGGCGAGTTACTTCCGTGTTTGAAGACGGGAAGGAATTTTAGGATTGGGTATGTGGCAGAGAAGAGTTGGATATTGTATTCATGAATTTTGCATAATAAGGAAACAAATTTCTCATAATGGCAAAGGAGTTGCTGTGCAAAAGTTAAAATAAAGGTAAGTGTAGTGTGTGGTCTGTGTTTTCAGGAGTTTCTAGAGAAAAGACTGAGCAGGATCAACTGCCTAAATCGTTACCAACCTCACAGACATTTTGAAAATAAATGTATAAACATGAGTACAAATTGAAAAGTTTTATATGGCATTACTAAGTTAGGCTGCAGCACGGGTGCAGTTTCCCTACTTTCTGGAAAAACGAGAACGTTATATTTAGTCAAGTTTAGACTGGTATTTGTCAAAATTATGCTTTAAAAAAAAGAGGTATTCAACGTCAAATGTAAACAGAAAAATGCCACCTACCGAATTCTCTTCCTCAGTACCCTGCCATGTACCCTTCTTACCAAAGTTTCTAATGTTTTGATTTCTAACGACGGGACACGTCTAATAATTTCTTACTGCCCTTTCTGCACAAACATACCTCATACAAACAACCTATTTACAACCTTATTGCTCAGGACATAAGGTTGTGACAGATGCAATTAATTTGTTCAGATTCGAAGGTATTTGCAAGTTTTATTGAATGGAAAAGTTCCTTTGAAATGTAAGGAGCAAGGAAATGTTATTAATTAAAATATAAATTCCCTTACTGGAGGTGATTTTTGTATTTTAAAAGCTTTTCAAAAGTTATTTGCTTACGGTTTTATTCGCGTGGCGTAGGGTAAGTTTTTTAGCCATACATAAAAAAGATATGTAAGTATTGAGGTACGGACGCCAGCACATCAAGTACTACAATCTGTCAAATTTCTTTAATAGATTTTCAACTTTATCGATAAAGCATTAAGGTTCAAGGTTGATTGGGAAAATTTGACAGTTTCGGGTAGCTTGACCTGCTGGCGTCTGTACCATAAGTAACAAGCTTACTCCATGCGCAACACAAAGTTTATACGTGGTACATGGCAATGTGTGTGCGGCAAGCGTAGTGTGGGACCCCAGCTAGAAGCCGACGAGCTAAAGAAAGTTGCTGGGACAGATTGGATGTAGAAGACGGAAGACAGGGTGTTGTGGCGCAGCCAGGGTGAGGCCTATATCCAGCAGTGGACTGAGTTAGGCTGAGTTGGTTGATGTGTGTTATCCTGTTGCTTTCAAAATCTTTTGGCGAAAGACGAAAAGGTATCTTTTTTCTAGTCTGTTTTGGGCTGATTTTGTTATAGTTAGAACTTGAGATTAAGGAACAAATATTGCGGTTTGACAACTTTTGTATCGAAAATTGTAGAATTGTTAAAATAATTTATTTTTATTAAATAATTATTCTTCAAATATATGTTTTGACTATTGAAAAATCAGTGCTTAGCAAACCTTTATAACTAAAATAAGTCTAATACAGAGAATACATTTTGAATTTTTTGACAGTTTTTCGATACTAAAACTGTCAGACGTCAATTTTATACCCCTGATAATGAATATCTGACTTTGGTAAAATCAACCTCTTGGGGCTGATTTTTCCAACGCCAGATAATTATATCCGAGGAATCATTTCAAATTTTTGACAGTTCTTCCATACAAAATCTGTCAGACGTCAATTTTATTCCTCGAATAAAGTTATCAGATGATTGAAAAATCAGCCCTTAATCGAAAAAATAGACCGAAATAAGACGGAAGACACGTACTAAACCAAAACTTAATTCAGCAAGAAAACATTAAAACGAGGATATATATATAATCTGGCAACATTAAGAATACACCGCAGCAGCTGGTCGTCTCTCCAGAGAATCATAAACACTAAGGATTAGCATATCTCCTTTGATTATGAAGCTTGTTTGAATAAATATAAGTCCTGGTTTCTTGTGCTAAGTGGCGAATTTACAGGAACAAATCTTTTTAGAGTCTCTTGGCTGAGAAATGGCGGAGCTTATATTACTTACTAAATGTTAGGTTAGGTTTGTAAAAGTTTAAAAGGAATAACAAGTGAGGCTGACAAGTGTTAAGAATTAACGTTGCAAATGAGATTTATAAAATGTTTGGTAAACATTATTTGCGTAAAAAGGCAGAATTCAACTAAAGTGTGCAGGTATGCTGGAAGGGATTTTTTTAGAAATAAACATCATCATTGTAGGTACGTATTTTTCTGACCATTTTTTCTTGTCTGTTTTTAATGCGCAGGTGTAAGTACATGAACTGTTAATTAATAATAAAAAAATGGAAATTGTGCGTGTTGAAATAATTTTGACTTTTGAAAGAAAGAAAGAAAGAAAAAGTATTTATTGCGACTCGTACAGGTTTATAAACTAACTTTTCATGATCCCACTATAATTTTATCCTAGTTTATAAATTCTAGAACTCATATAATCACGCCTACGCCTTTTGGAGACTAATTTAAAGCATTTCCAATATCCAAAATCAAAAATCAAAATCCAAAGTCATTTATTCAAATTAGGCTGAGAATCAGCACTTTTCGAACGTCAAAATTACAAAAAACATACCCCCAAAAACGCCCACCCTTCACCACTTCCTAGTGCTATCGCCGGGAAGAAGAAGTGGCTCAACAAACTCCCCAAACCAACCGAACCAGCCAAATCCGCAACTTTTTTTTTAATTTGGTAGGAACTAATCATCATTACTAAAAGAATAGACAATCAATCTTTGTCCCTCATAATCGGCCATTTTTTCTCCTACCTCATATAAATGCTACATCTACGCATAGGGTGTCCGTCTGTCCATACACATAGGTGCAATAATATCCATGATAAACGACCACCATCACTTATGGGGCTTGACCAGCCATTTGTATTGAGGGTCCGAATATTGCTGTATCTAGATTACATGTGGTAGTTTTCATGGTGGTCTCAGCATGAGTGATTTGTCTCTTTGTTTGTAGGTATGTAAAGTTGTTATATCATCATAATGTACAGTCGGTATGGATATCTGTGTAGTTCGTTCCAGGAGTCTGCCGTCATTGTCATCATAAAGCGATAGAAAACTGATATTATTTTTTTGTGGCGAAACCTCTAAGAGACTTTAACGGGTAATTTTTTTGGTTATTAATATTGTTTTAAAATAAATGCGCCGGCATTTCCTAGCCGACTGATCCCTGAGAAGTGATGCCAAAACAAACATTATATTATTATTAAGAGATTGACTTCACTGTAATTTCTGTTTTGTTTTGTTGACACAAAAATATATATTTTTTTAAATTTAATAGGAACAAAAATAAATTTAAGTATCTAATAATTTGCACGCCGCAAGGTAGATTGTAGCCAATCTCAATAATTTATGTACTTATAACATCATACCTGCACCTACATTCGAAGCAAATAAACTTCTGATTCTGAAGATATTAACACACGACAGTCAAAACAACAAAATTGTTTTGTTTTGTTGTTTTGTTTCAACATTTTGATGTTAGTGGAGTCCACATCATTGTTGTCATCGACAGTTTGTATACAGTCAATTGATAGCTAGTCTATGTAAAGACGGTATTAACACAAATCTGTGGATAGTCTTGGTGATTTAAAATGTAAAGGTAGATGCGAGTGATAATAACGACCGCACCTATTTAAGTATTTATGCCATTATGTTATGCCATTTTATTTGAAAAAATAAACTTCTATACATATATGTACCTCCCGTCTATTCTCTGTATTCTTTTTGTTTTTAATAAATCCTACTATTTTGGATGGATGTTTGTTACTCTTTCACGCAAAAACTACTGAACGGATTTGGATGAAATTTGGCACACAGATGGTTTATAACCAGAATTAACATATAGGATACTTTTTATCCCGATATGCCCACAGGATCGAAACTTATGCGGGTGAAACCGCGGGGCACAGCTAGTAAATAACATTTAAAACCTCATTCTTACCAATCGTAATCACCATATACCATAGCATACACAAAACTATTAAACACTGTCCAAAGACTTTAGAAAGACTTCAAACCTCCCCTCCCTCCTCCTTTCCTTCCCTTCTTCTACAAAAAGAAAATAGCGCACATCTGTCAACCAGCCACAGTAACACATTAACTCTTCATCGTGGTTTTTTAAAGATGAACTTCTCAGAAACAGCCAGTAACAGGTGCAAGCAACGCCGCGTAATATAACCAGTATTTATTGATTTTTCTTTAAGAAGCACTTACAGTCTTTGATGTTAGCCGGAAATAGTAATACGGATGGATGGCGGTTTTATAGGCAACGGAATGACATCTGCCTATAATTAGTAGGGAGAAAAGAATTGGGAAGGATATTCCGTATGAACTACGAGGGGCCTGTGGCCAAATAATAACAGCCGCACAGGTCGATCGATCAGGTTAGGCTACGCTTGCCGCGGTTGGTCTGTGGATGGGTGACTATCTTTACATTCCGAAACCCCTCCGTGCCTCGGAAAGTACGGTAAGCCGTTGGTCCCGGCTGTCGTCGTCGTGGATTTTTGTCAGTCGTTACATATCGTCAGAAGCCCGAATTTCTGACAACCAGTCTTGTCAAGGGGTATCGTATTACCCAGTAACTGGGTTGTGAAGGTCAGACAGGCAGTCGCTTCATGAAAAATACTGGTATTCAGCTGCATCCGATTAGAATTACATTATAGTTACAACAATATAATTACATTATACCTACGTGAAACCAGAGTAAAAATTTTAACGCTAAAATCACCGGTTTCCTGTTTGCCATTTATTTTGTTTCGCAAAAACTTCACGGATATTCCTTTTTTTTCAACTTTCATCGTACGATAAAATGCAATTTCAATATACGTAATCACATTGTTACTAAAAGCATAAAAAGCGACCTAAACGAATTTTCTATCGACTTAAACGCAAAAATAAATAAAAACTATCGATACTAGTGCTGCGCCGCACGCTAAACGATTTAGCTAAAAGCCTGGAGTGCATCGAATCTAATCAAGTGTGACTTGGAACTAAGAATAAAGTGAATTTATTTAGACAGGAAAGGCTCCATTCACGTATGGGAATCGAATTGATTTATATTCAAAAGACAATGACCAAAAGTCGTACCAAAAAGTCTCACCACGCATCAAGACCAAAATATTATAGTTCATAATTATTTTCATACATTTTTTAGGACATTACGCGTCGCGGATTTGATTTTTGAACGGGGAATTTAATATAAAGTAAAAAAGCCCTTTACATGACGTTCCGTTTCAAATGATATGATTAATATAACCTTGAATTTTGATAAGTGTAGTCTATAAACATACATAATCAGCCTATATTGTTCCCACTGCTGGGACACAGGCCTTCTCTCTGAGAGAGAGGGTGTTAAACAAAACAAAAGTTAAACAAATATCAACTATATTTTTATGGCAATTAAGTTGATTTCAGAGTGACTAGCTCTGTTGAAAAAGTTTTAAAAATGTTTGAAGTTGTAGTGTAAACTGAACTTTATTGTGTAGGAATTACAGTTATTTTTCCATAAACTCATATTTGTTTACATTTTTGGCGAATATGTCGTAATTTTATTTTAGATACGGCAGTGATAGATGGGAGACAGCAGTAGGTCCACGGGAATGTACTACCGAGATAAAGAAGATCCTATATCCTAGCCCAGTACCATGATTGCATAACACATTAATCATATTCTGAATCATTTTGAAGGATATTGCTAATCCATTGCTTCATATGTTCGAAAAATGTGTCTGCTCAACAACGTAAACAACGCAATGAATGTGGTGTATCAAAATTAAACTCGTTGCTACTGATAGTGTGTTACGCAATTACCCCGCTGGCCATTGTCTGCCTGTGTGCCAAATTCAACGAAATTTTTCAGCCGATGATGCATGAAACGGTAACAGACAGACAGAGAGACAGTTTCTTGACTCACATTTATAATATTAAGTATTAGTATGTAAGTTGTATATGGAAGATTATTAGGTACAGACGCCAGCAGGTCAAGCTACCCGAAACTGTCAAATTTTCCCAATCAACCTTGAAGCTTAATGCTATAGTGATAAAGTTGAAAATCTATTAAAGAAATTTGACAGATTGTAGTAACTTGATGTGCTGGCGTCCGTACCATGGTATGGTGTTTCCCAGTAACTGGGTTGTGGAGGTCAGATAGGTAGTATCTCCATGTAAAATACTGGTATTCAGTTGCATACGGTTAAACTGGTAGCCGACCCCAACATAGTTGGGAAAATGCTAGCTAGGTGTCTAGATATTATGGACCATAATAAAAGAAGTCCTAGTCCTTAGAATGCTTGCTTCAGAACCACTATGAAATAAATCGAGTGTTATTTTTTGAAGACGTTACAATTAAATATCTATGTTATTTATTTCTGTGAATTTCCTTTCAGACATTCTCATGTCTGCCGTTTTTTAGAGGTTCAGGTTTCCAAAAACAAATCCACGAAGTTTTCTTCAACTTCAGCCGATGTGAAAAGATTAGGCATTAAGCCTAAGCTAACTGCTTCAGGTGCTCAGAACTTACTTAAATAAATGATATGTAATGCTTTATTTATGAACTAGCTGCGCCCCGCGGTTTCACCCGCATAAGTTTCGATCCCGTGATAATATTCGGATAAAAAGTATCGTACATGTTAATCCTGATTATAAATCATTTGTGTGCCAAATTTCATCCAAATCCGTTTAGTAGTTTTTGCGTGAAAGAGTAACAAACATCCATCCATCCGTACAAACTTTGACGTTACTTTCAAAATTATCCAAAAGCATTTATAGCTAATGCTAGAATTATCTCTACAGCATCTCTACACCCTCACAAATATTGCCCAAGACCTATAAATATTCAATTGTTCCCAATAGATCAATAACAGCATTATGTTCGTCCATACATAATTGTTTGTTACAAATGGCCGCCCCCTGCGCCGCTTGATGTGTTGCTCGAATAAGAAACAATTACAAGACTAGAGGACGTGCTCAAGATCGCAATTGACAAGGAATTGGGACGCACTTGGTTGGAATAACACCGCTGTTGCGAGGTCAGCATTTTTGCTGAGCAACGACCTGTTCTTGCACAGATGCGACGCACGGCTAATGTGTTGTTTGTTTTGTTACAAAAGTAGTTACACTAGTTATTTCGCCACACTGCATTTGGCATTTTTGTTTTTATTGTGATTCTTATTGTTTTGTGGTCATTTGCCAATATCTGTACTGTCAACTGTCAATTAATGTTAGTTGTCATTGGTCCATGGCCTTGACAGCGAGCAATGGACAAAAGTGTCAACATTTTTATGCATGAGTACGTGTCTTTTGACTATGTGTATCTTATGTCTTTTTCGTTTTTTTTTAAATTTATTATTATTATTTTTTTACTTGTAATTGTGCGTTTTGTTTGTGCAGCATAAATTTTTTTTCTTTCTTTTCTTTCTTTAGGTCCAGAAAATCGCGAGACATAGGAAATATTGAAAGTTTAGAGAACTTTCGTCTTCATAAGGGTATAAAAACTACGGCATGTCACAATCTCAGGAATTTAAAGTGTAATCCACACTATTTACTTCAAAACATATTATGTGGCTTAGTAAATATGTGTATGTGAGAAATTCAGCCATGAGGTTCATCCAGTTCACTATTTTTACAGACTAATGATGACTGAGTAACTGTGAGACTGAGTCCGATACAATTGCCCGAAGTTTATTTGTTCGAAGAACGTATGCCCAAAACAAAAATCCAACATTATGCAAAGCAAATAAATTTTTCAGTTAAACGAAACTGGATTTTTTTTTTTTTTTAATCTTTATTTATTTAGGGGCATTTGTCTCCATGGACATGAGAGCCCCAACGTATCCTAAACTAAATTACATCCTTAATTTATAAAGCTTTGCATAAAATAGTCACAAGACTTAGCTTAAGAGACGAGAAAACGCACCGTTTCTCAGGCCCAGTGCGAACAAACCAGAAGGGAAGGATACACATAAAGATCTTGTCTTAAACAAGGGTGTCGGGTCATCTGACGGCGTCCTGTTTAATTGAATCCCTTAAGTTTGATTAGCAAGGATATGTTACGATTATTGCCAAACTCGATCTTACATACAGATATGGACAGGGCGTCATTAATACACGTAGAAGTTGTTAATTATAACTAAGGAATTAATAAATTGGGAATATGAAAATAATCCTCCTTAATTGTATGATGCCACTATGTGGGGCCTGGTGACCTGTAATACAGGTTTTTTCTAAAACCTACTTCAGGCACCAGCTCTCACAATGTGAATTTATATAGTCTAAAAACTGTAAAGTGCCACGAAAACATTGTGAGAGAAATAAATAAATGAAATGAAATGAAAATATGAAAATAAAAGTTCTGCTGTCTTGAAATTGTTGATTTTAAGAGTAATTTTTGCACAGATCGGTAAACAGGAAGCAAAAGACTAGACTAGATAATAAAGGTCTGCCAAGCCTTCGTCTTGGTCGCATACTTCATACTTCATTACTGAAGGTCGTGTCCCTGAAAGGCCTCCATGGCTTTATGTATGATGTTCTTCCAATACGTTCGGTTTCGGCTTCTCTCAGGACGGTCGTAACAAAGAGTCCAGTGAGGGCGGTTACTTGGTCTGACCAGCGGTTACGTAACCGGCCGAGAGGTCTTTTCCCATCTACCTTGCTCATCACCAACTTTTCAAGGATTATCTTGTTTCCCGGACAAAGTAACCGAGAGTCATGAATCTGCCAAGTAAAATAAAGTAAAAAAATATATACGTGTTGTGTTAGGACCTTTTCCTTTTTCTTCGTTTCAAAATTTGCAGAGCATGAAAAGCGTCGAAGCTTTCATCATAAATTAGTGCATCAAAAATTCTTGCTTGCCGATTAACTTCACATCACTTTGTTGTTCAAAATTAAAATGTATAATTTCCCTTTAAAATGCTTAGAATATTTCCTGTAATTTAACTACCGACCCAGAAATAAACCACGTACTTTACGCTTATAATAAAATAAATCCTCGCACGGAGTAGCCGTAAGGTATTATAACATCAAAAACAATGATAAATGTCTAAAGGTGTCACAACTTTGCAATCAAAATATAAGACTGCAAATGTGAGGAATGGCATCCTGGAGATCAGCCAAAGAAACTGCAATTTCAACCCCCCATTGAAATTCCAACCTTAACTTCTAAATGACTAAACTCGAAATGCCTTCCACAAATTTGGCGATTAAGACTTTTTGTGTCAAAGGAAGTCTAAATCAATTACCAATCTAAATGCAACCTTGTTTTCCTAACAAATAGGATTCAAAGTCGAAGGGTAGAAAACAGAAAATTTAGAGTCAAATACCTAACGTAATGCAAGCAAGGCATCCGGCTGAAGGACCCACTAATTGCATTGGTCACGCGCATTCCGGCGCGCGCGGCTGCTTTTGAGCTGCGCGCGCGCCGACTCCCTGGCTAATTAGTAGAGGGATTGATTCATTTGTATGTTTCCTTGACGATTTAACTTGGTTGTTTTTTGCAGAGGGTAATGACGGGATGTTGTGTAATAAGATTATACGGATTTTAAGTGAATTTCATTCGTCATCATCATTCATCAGCTTAAAGATGTCCACGGTAGGACTTGGACTTCCTATAATCTTCTGCGCTTACACAGAATGGTGACAGCAAATATTGACACATTAATGTTGCTATACAGGATAAATGCAGTCATACTTAATTTCCTATCTGCCAGTATATTCTGTAAAATCTCAGCGTGAAAACTTAGGTGTAGTGAGCTTGAAGAGAGCTGTCTGCAATATTCTCAATCCCAAGAATCAGGTAGCTCACAGGTCACTTCAAGCTGCAACATGTGACATCTACCAACCGGCACGTGGTGGATTACGGCCCACTCCCTCTCACCGACAGGAGGCCTATTTCCCAAGCCTGGGAACATTATAGGCTGATTAAGTAAGTTTCGCCACTTTGTTATAAGAGAGATTTACAAAATACAAATCAATTATTCTGACTACCATTAAAGACATTGTACCTCGGATCAGCCCTAACTAACTCCAGCATTCCGTTCACCTAAGTTCTGCTAATAAAACGCGTGTCTAGTTCGTCCCTTTGTGTCGTTTCGTAAACAATGTTACTCTGAGCACTGCAGACGCAGATCGGCACTTTAATTAGTATGTAACAATGTCGCTATTTGCATTCCTTAGTTATTTCGATTTAGATGCTATTTGGGAATCGAACTGCATTGGTACATTTTAAATGCTTAATAATTACCTATATTGACATTTTATATACTGATTTGTTAAAGTGTCTCAATCATTAGCATTAGCACAATCAGCCTGTAACGTTCCCACTGCTGGGACACAGGCCTCCGCTCTGTGAAAGAGAGTGGGCCGTAATCCACCACTTGGGCCCAGCGCGGGTTGGTAGATGTCACATGTCTTCGAATTTTTGAGTTCTAGGACTCTCTCTTTGGTTGGTTTCCTCACGATGTTTTCCTTCACCGTTTTGAGAGCAGTGGTGATGAAATTATTTACACAAAGTAAAGCGCCTGCTTGGGTTCAAACCCACGAACTACAAACTTGTAAATCCGGGCCATTACCACTGGGCCACCACTGCTCCCTCCCAATTATTACCGAATTGCAAAGTTACATTGCGGATGGGAACAAAAAAAAAATCATAATCACAAAGATTATCACAAGTAATTGTAATCATGACTATGATAATATACTAGACCGTCTCTCTGTTACCAGAAAGTTACGGTTTAAGCTCAAATGATTCACCTATCTCATACTTTGGAACAGTATAGTATAAGTATCACAACCTAAAGGCCAATTCCCGTAATTAAAAAAGTTCCAAATCTAATCGCAATCTCATCTCAGCGACAATCAAAGTCAAAAACTTGTCAAAAAAGTAAGGAAATTACAGGTGTTTTTGACAGATTGAGACAGAGATCAGACTGTGAACGTTCTTAAAATTACGAAAATTGCCCCACAGATTTATGATTATGATTATTGTATTTCCAGCAGTAAACTGTAAAAAAAAGGGATGTAGAAGCAAATAATAAAATTGCAGTCAATATGGCTGACAGACGTTCGACGTTGAAAACAAATTTTACAAAAACATTAAACTGTTCCTAACCACGTCTGGCTTAGCTCGTTCTTTACCAGACAACTCATTCATATTCACATGTAGAACACTATCATAAACTTTCCCAGACATTCCATAATAAGTACTTTCGAGTCCATTCATCCACATTGTCTGCCTAAATCCTAGTCCAGCCTTTAATCCTAACTTGGTACAGCCAGGGGGGAAGGGGAGAGGATGTTAGAAAATCTAAACTTTAACGCATATATCGTCTGGGAGCGTTTTGTGCAAGTTGTGCTGTTCAATCTGAGTTCAAGTAACAATAAGATTTATTGTGTTGTCGTGGTATGAATTAGTCGGTAATGTAGGGGTAAGCAGAAAGGCTGTGTTTTGTTGATGTTTTCCTTCACCGTTTTAAGAACAGTGGTGATAAAATTATTTACACAAAGTGAAGCGTCTGTCTGGGTTCGAACCGACGACCTACGACTCGTAAGTCGGAGCAGTTATCACTGGGCCACCACTGGTCAAAATTTATGCGTATTAAAATAATCTTAACAATTCATAATTTTCCTACTATTAGTCTATAGCTTCTAGAATTCACACAGAGGGCCCAGACAAGTGGCAATCGCTTTAAAAACGTTGTGTATTTACAACGACTTTCAAAAGGATTGACATAAGCTTGTCGGTAGCTTATGCAACACAATACATTTTTGACTTTTGCACAAAAATCTTTCTTGTTCTCTATCTTATGTACAAATTGATTAATAAATAAAGAAAGACTGCACGTTTTAATGTAAAATCAATTTATTGCCGCTATTCTGAAACATTACAAAAAACTGCACTTATCACATCTGCCTTCTAGACCATCGATATTAAAATATTTACGAAACTATCCATCCGTCTTTGTACACAGTCTCAGTACAAAACTAAACACAGACAGTCGACAAACTAAAGACGCTGCACGCTGTTTACCAAGAGTTGGACCCTGGAGCCATTGGCCCCAAGTTTTAACGTGCAGCTAATGGAATCTGCATGTGGAATAAATGTTTAAATGTTTGAACTCTGCTGGAACTAGTGGGATGTAAGGGGTGAAGCGTAGTTAAGATTTGTTTTGAGTAATGTGACGGAAGTATAGCGTTTGTAAGTAGAAGAATTATTTGTGTGTTTGAGGCAAATAAGGTATTTATCATGGTTATTTTATTTCATATTTTGATTGGTGTTTTTATTTGTGTCTACCTAATCGTATGCTGCACTGGTTGACGTCATCACGTCAACGTCTGCTGTCGCTGAAAACCAGCGCTGGGGCTCTGTCTCGTATAGGGTCTTAGCATTATTCAAATTCAATTCAAATTCAAACTTTTTATTTCAGACCAGTAGATCCATATAGTGTTAGTATGAACTTATCCTATGCTAGTAAATAACAAGTAACAATAACTTAAAAATAAACTAATTGGGTACATGAACATGTGCACGCACATGTCTGCCAGCCCAGAGCCTAATAAAAGGTTCGTCAGCCTTGTCCGCCTGTGTAGCTAAAATACTGTTCGGGCTACCCCGAAATCGCCGCAACATCGACGCACACCATTTGCATATGATGGGCATGAAAGTCATCTATTCGCGCTTCCGTGAACATGCCCGATGCACTGCAAACCGAGGCAGCCCCAACAATAAAGCAATGACAGGTAAATTAATTATGTGTCAGTCAAATATAATTCAATAATTTAAACTGTCAAATAATAATAATAATCAAAATATAATTTAAACAGAAATAAATAGATAGTCAAAAACACATAAAATAACAAGTAAATTATTATAAGTATGAGGGGCCGCTAGCGTGCAGCCGCATCCACCTCATCAACATTGGTGAGTCCCACCTCTGGGACAAAGCGTTAAGAATACCATTCGGGCTGCCACGCACACGCCTTAACAGCGAGGCGCACCTTTTCCTGATTATGGCGAAAAAATCATCAGTCTGCGCCTCAGCAAACATAGCGGAAGCACTACAAAAGCGTGGCAGCCCCAACAATATCCTAAACGCATTGTTATACTGGATACGCAGAGCACTGTACCCCCGCAATGTAAAATTAGTCCATAGGCTGCACGTGTAGAAGGTCTGACAGTATGCCTTGAACAATGATATCTTTACTTGATTAGTGCAACGTGCAAACCCACGAGCCAACATATTACACCGGATGGACAGCGCCCTGCGCTCCCTCTCGATGTCGTCATTGTCACACAGGTCCTCGGTCACCCAGTGACCCAGATACTTAAAGGCACTTACCTTTTTTAAACGCATGCCGCATAGAGTTACATGGGGAACATGGGAGTAGCCTTTGCTTCCTGACTTGAACAACATGAACTCACTCTTTTTCGCGTTGTATCTGAGCCCATGGGCTTCCGCGTACGATTGGCAGATGCACACCAATTTCCGTAGCGCTGCAATCGATGGGCTCAGTAACACCATATCATCCGCGTAACTTATGTTGTTAACACTTACTCCGTCTATGGAACAACCAATACCAGCGTCACTGAGCTCACCAATGAGCCGGTTCATGTATAAATTAAAGAGGTGGGGGGAGCTAATGCCGCCCTGCCTAACCCCACATTCCAAACCGTATACATCTGAATATGCACCCGCCCACCGCACTCTATTGCGTTGGTTGGCGTACCAGAACCTAAGCAATGAAATCACCTCCCGAGACACCTCCGTATCACTCTCCAGCTTCTGCCACAGCTTGTCATAGCACACTAAGTCGAAGGCTTTTGATAAATCTAGGTAACATGCATAGACAGGTGTGCCCCGACCAGTATAGTACTGAACAGTCTGCTTGAGGCAGAGGATAGCAGTCTCAGTCGAAAGTTCCGGTCTGAACCCAAACTGGGCATCATGCAACTGAAGATGTTTTTCCAACTGCTTGTCAATCAAACTGTCCAGCACCTTTGCTATAACAGTAGCCAGAGAGATGGGTCTATAATTTGACAGATCCGATGAGTCACCTGTTTTATTCTTTACGATCGGTACAACTGTAGTGTACATAAGGTTCTCGGGTAAGTAACTGTGACTAATACAGAGGTTAAAGAACATCGATAGAACTCTAGGCAGGTGTATTCCCGCATACTTTAGGTGCTCGATGCTGAGATCATCGTGGCCGGGAGACTTGCCCCTCACCATTTTATTAATAACCGTAGCAACAGTCTTCGCAGAAAATCTGACATTAAGTGCGGTGAGGTGGTTCTCAGCAGCGGGCACCCCAGACGCAGGCCCAAGCGGGGACTCAACCCTGAAATGCCGCTGGAATGCACAAGCTATATCATGGGGGTCATGTTTGCCTCCAACGCTAGCAGGAAGGCCCGACCTTGTGTTTAGCTTTTTAGTGTTTTTCCAAAAACTACTAAAGTCTTTATTGATATGATTTTCTGCTATAATGTCCATTTTTATCTGTGATTCATTTTTCTGACAAAAAGCCAATTTTGATTTAAATCTTTTTCTAGATTCACACATCTCAATATACAGATTCCCAGACCTTGGTCTCCCAGCCAACACCCACGTCTGAAAGCAAGATCGTGCCCTCCCGTGAGCGTCTCTGACATATCGGTTCCAACCAGTAACATAGCTATGCTTGTTACGTTTAGGCACATAATAGCTAGCCTTTGCAGCCCCTGTCAAAATACAGATTATTTTGTCATACATGTCATTTATTAACAATTTATGCTCGTCACTATCACACATACCGTCAGCACAACATTGAAATTCCGGGGGAAAGTCAATTAACTTTAATTTAGAATTACAAATACGATGATATTTATCTATTTGATCAGAGTCTCTTTCTCCCCATTTTACACTATTATAAAATATATTACTACTTAGCTTTGTCGGCTGTTGGTAGCTTGAGCGGATAAAATTAAAATTACAAGCAAGCAATAACGGATAGTGATCGGACCAATATACATCTTTATTAAGTACAGACGCACTTAATATGGCCGAACGCGCAGCGCTCGTCACTACACAATGATCGAGCCAGCTGTGACTGCCACTCGCACCGCACACATAAGTATAAGTGTCATTAGGTAAAAGTTCCGTATCTACGCACGACCAAGATTGTTCCGTGCAAAATGACAACAACTCTGAATGAAACAGCTTACCCGGATGAGCGTTGAAGTCCCCAAGTATAATCACCGAGTTAACATCGATACTTTCAATAATGGCGTTTAGATCACTCAAACACTCCGTAAATTCACATAGATTCTCGCTTGAATTTGTAGGCATATATACCGTTATCACTAGCAAAGACCGGTTTTCACACATTATTTTTATAGCAGCGATACGCACACTACTGCACGGAATAACGACCACCTCCGGGAACACAGCTGATCTCCACAACAGGGCCACACCCCCGTACGGTCTCCCGCGAAGCACACCCGCAGACAGGTCTACCGCCGACTTTCCAGTAAAGGAGAATGCACCATCAATGTTGCCCAGCATAGGAATGTCGTGATGCAGCAGCCACGTTTCCTGCAGCGCAATGATGTCTGCTTGTTTACACAGTCTTCTCACACATTCAATTGACCTCGAGATATTTTTACAATTAAACGATATGAGTTTGGTTGTCTGATCCATATGTCAAGTTAGTTTTATCAATATCCCGATATTCACGTCTCACTGTGTTATGAGTAAAGTCAACAAAACGACGAAACATCACTCCATTGGGCCAAAAATCATCATTTAAAAATACGTCGATTTTATTTTTGGGTACAAATATTTTATAAGCATTGTAGTCCTTTGTAATTTTCATATTCATTTTTTGAAGGTCAATGTCTATGTTTATTTTACTTGTAACGTATTTTTTAATGTCACACTCAGTTGTCTCCTTTGATACCTTGTAGATATATATCGGAACCTTAATGTCAGCGGCTTTGAAGTTTGAACTTATGTCCACATTAGCTTTTCCAATTTTACCCTGGAAACGGTTTTTCAACCTCTTTTTTTGAACCAGTATGAACCCGTCGTCCAGGGGTTGTGACTTGAACTCGCCTTTATTCTCATTTAAAATTTCGGAGAAACTTTTTTGTGAGGTATCCTTTAGAGTCGTGTGTATCGGAGTATTGATAATAATACGCTCTGCCGTAGCTGATGCAGCGGTGGCGGCAGGGGGGCGGCACTCCGATGACATGTTGGTATCAGCAGTTGCGTGCGCTCCGACGAAACGTAAACCGTTAGACTCTCGGCTCGGCGTAGTTTTCAAAGTACCCTCATCAGAAAAAATTATGCGTTTTTTTGCAGGGGAGACTGTTGGACTTCTCCTGTGATTTACTGGTGCACCACACAGAGGGGACAATCCCATGGGTCCGCTTTCACACTCAAAACTGGACAGCACGGTGGCAGCACCCCTTTTCATGTTGACACTTCGTTGGAAGTTATTTACAATCGACGCGTTTTTAAGAGATTCTACCTCCACCCGAAGGTTCTTCACATGATCCAACGTGGCGTATTCTTCGAAAATGCGATCCAAGTCGCTTCTTATTTTTACAATATCCTTAAGTATCCTAGTCACGTCTACGTGGTCAAAAAGCACTGGAGGTAATTTTTGCAGGTCCCGTGCAACAAAAATAGGAATATCGTCAGGTTCAGTCTCTTTCAATAGGCATACTATATCGTCAATATTACGTAGTGTTTTGCCTTGTTTCTTCCTTAACTTTTTTCGCTTCGTTGTCGTTATTGACTCAAACAACAAGTTTTTGGCGTTCAGAATATCATTCTCTGAGAAAGCACTAACACAAATGCGGCTGATACTTTCTTCATCCATCACATCGATTTTATTACATATAAAAGCAAGTACTTCGTTAATCACTACGTTACAACTAACACATTTGACAATATCCGAGGACATTGTTTTACTCGACTGTTTTTCCATCGCGGCAATGGCGTGCGTACGTGCCGGACGCGAACGCGCTAATGGAGATTATGCTGAGCGAAGGCCGTTTTGCGTGGATTTGCGTTATGTTTACCCCCAACTTAATATTTTTTTTTGTGTTTGCGTTCTTTTTTATGCGTCCTGAGGGGCAATTCTCGTAATTTTAAGAACGTTCACAGTCTGATCTCAGTCTCAATTTGTCAAAAATACCTCAAATTTCCCTACATTTTGACAAGTTTTTGACATTTGTTTGTTGCCGAGATGACACTGCGACTAGATTTTGAACGTTTTAAATTAGGTACGAGAATTGGACTTCTGTTTGCCGCAAATAAATGTATTTTTTCTTTCAATTTGCCAGCTTTTTTAAGTATCTAGTATCATATGCCACGAAAATTCGCTCCAGGAATCAGGAAAATTTCACAAAATAAATAAGGACAAAAAACGTGCAAACAAGCTTTTCAGTTTTTTGCGACTCTAATGAAAGTATAAAAACCCAAATTACTCACTAAAGGTAAAATAGAAGGTTTCACCCTTTTTTCCAACAAATTATTGTTTGAATGACATTATTAAATTATAATTGAAAAATCTGGACGCGTACCGCAAGGGCGGCTTCGAAGTGGCGCGGGAAAAGAGTTCCTGGAAGGATTTGGGGGAGGCCTATGTCCAACAGTGGGACAGTATAGGCTAAAAAACAAAAACAAAATTAAAAATCGTCGACGAAAATTAAACAACAAAAATCAAAATACGCTGTACCAGTACAGCGTCCGAATAACTGTTTGCTCTAAAAATAAAAATAATTGTTTTAATACTTGTTTATGAATAATTGTTTGCTGCACCGGACGACGTCATTACGTCGGCGCCGGCTGTCGCTGAAAACCAGCGCTGGGGCTCTGTCTTGCATAGGGCCGCAGCATAATGCTGAGCGATAGCCGTTTTGCGTGGATGGTGACGCATGTCAATCATTTCTTATTGTTTTTTTTTTTTTGTTTTTATATCTTTTTTGCGTCATGTTTACCGCAAATAAACGTATTTTCTTTCCTTCTTTCAAATCACTCAATTTGTAAGACGACCACCACCCCACGGGTACGTTATCTGATCCAGTTGTTTAAACGACCAGTTACTTATGGAGATTAACTCACAGTTGTTTTTATACCTAAAAAAGAATTCTACAGAAGAGCAAGCTTAAAAACGTTTTTACGCACAAGTGCACTACAAAAACACCCCTATACCTTTGTGCGGTACATAAATCCGTTGTGATAAATCTGCTGGGAATTCGGCCGCTGATTGGCTGCATCAAATTGATCGTGAGCGGTTCCTATCCTTTTGTTTTCACGATCGATTATTAACGGTGTCCGCGGATTCTCTGATTTCGCGTTTGCAAGTCGTTTGGGATTTAATTTGAGAAGAGGGTAGGTACTGATTACTTTATTTGTAGGATTGCGGAGATTAAAAATGTCAATGAAAAATATTGAGACATCGACAAGAGAGAAAATTAAAATGAAATGGTTCAGTTTGACGAAGTAAAAATTGTAAGGAAATTAGAGGTATTTTTGACAGATTGAGACTGAGATCAGACTGTGAACGTTCTTAAAATTACGAGAATGGTCTAAACCACCGACCCAGTTATTGAATTAAGAACCTAACGGTTAAAGAAATACAATTCTTTATACAAAAATTACAGCTTAGTTCGATGCTAAGTTGTCATTTTATTACTAAGAACTTTACCTAAAACGAAATAAAGTTCGAAATACAAGTGGCTCAAAGGTTCAGGCTAGTACTAAAGTTAGATTTCGTTTTGTAATAAGACGGTATGTTGGAAAGATGAAAGATTCTTCTATGACAAAAAAAAAAGTACAAACCCAATCTGTCTAGCCTTTCTCTAACTATTTTGGGGTCGGCTTTCAGTCTAACCGGGTGCAGCTGAATACCAGTATTTTACATGGAGCAACTGCCTATCTGACCTCCACAACCCACACTGGATAACACGATACCCCTTGGTAAGACTGGTTGTCAGACTTTTGGGCTTCTGAAGACCCATAACGACTCTCAAAGATCCAAGAATGACAGCCAGGACCAACGGCTTAACGTGCTTTCCGAGGCACGGAGGGGTTTCGGTATGTAAATATGGTCACCCATCCACGGACCAACCGCGGCAAGCGTAGCTTATCGATCGGTCGACCCGTGGGGCTGTTGTTTCTTAGCCACCAGCCCCTCAGCAATAATTCCGTCATGCCAAATCAAAATAGACGCACACAACCTAAACTAGACATACCGAGGAATACAAAATACCACCCTCAAAGCATTCCCAGTTTTCTCTGTACTATCTCAAACTCAAACAACACAAAAGCATCAAACTAGAAACCGAAGTCTACAATAGGTACATGTGTATACAAATGTCTGTCTCGAAGCGGGAATCGAACCCACAACCGCAGACACCGCCACTGCTGTAATTGGGTCATTACAAGTTACTACTGCGGGAAGACGTCGCAAACGACATGATT
This sequence comes from Apamea monoglypha, assembly GCA_911387795.2. Classification (NCBI taxonomy): domain Eukaryota; kingdom Metazoa; phylum Arthropoda; class Insecta; order Lepidoptera; family Noctuidae; genus Apamea; species Apamea monoglypha. Next base: position 17,430,003 of record OU426924.1, read on the forward strand.
ATATAGTTTCAGTAAGTATTAACTGACTTCTGACTGTAGTTTGGTAGAGAATTTTCGTTAATTGTTTAAAAATTCTACGACAGTATTTTGTTTATGACCGTCTTTTTGTCAAATTACTTACAAGTTCTCCACAATGTGTACTTAGGTGAAAATTAAAAATTTATGAGATCATTATGGACCCTGTTTGGCACTGCAAAAAAAGCTTTTAAAACTTAACTAACCAGTCCTCTGAACAAAGTCTAATGTTATATTAAAGTAATCGTCGAATTTTATATATTGTATGCTACTAAATTACAACGCCGCCGCGCCGTGCTTCCGAATCGGGGTCGAATTTCCAAAATTCTATTCTTTGCACTCATATACTATCTAAAGAAACTTATCTCTAAAAAAAAAATTTGTCTATCTGCAGTGGTTTGCGTTATGGTTTATCATCTCAAATCACTAAATTGTATGAATAGAAAAATTTTCATGCCTTCTTTTTCCAATAGGTACATCACACAAAATAACCCCTTTGTTCCGAAACATCAGCTCTCTACTCACAGCTAACGCCCAAAAGAGTCCAAAAAAATTCAAGTTGGCTCTCAATAAACGAACACCCATTTTTCCAAAGCTTTGACCAGACTAGCAGTCGAATATTGAAATTCTATGCACAAAAAATACACATAGCCCCAAAGCAAACATTCCTAACTATACATATACTCCTAGTACCCCGATTGTGAACAAATGTAAACAAAATGTAAACGACTCATGTTTAAATACCAGTGCAATATCCTGGCAAATATCAATAAAACGCAGTTAAAATGAGTATCAACGGTATTTTTCGCTTATTGGCCCTTGAATGCTTCGACGAGCAAAAAAGTATATTCTGCTGAATTTTACCAACACCATTTTTAATTGAACAATCGATAGAGGTTGGGGTATAGAGTAAGAATATTCGGGAGACTGGATTTTGACAGTTGTGCGTGACATTTTGAAAGCTCTCTGTTATTTCTTAAGGATCGACATAGTCGATTCAATGAGATTATTAAAGACAACGTCTTTGCCACGTTTTTTGTCATCATGTAAAGATCCTATTTCCATTTCCCAAGCTTCTTGTACAGACGGCAGCACATCAAGCTACTACAATCTGTCAAATTTCTTTAACAGGTTTTCAACTTTATCGCTAAAGCATTAAGGTTCAAGGCGGATTGGGAAAATTTGACAGTTTCGGGTAGCTTGATCTGCTGGCGTCTGTACAACAAAAAATGATTTTTGACGTAAAACTCAGACTCAGTTGAGAGTCAAAGTAACATTCCGGCAGACATGCTAACTAAGGCTAGGCATGCATTTTGTATGGCTTTGACTTTGTTAGAAGACACCTCATGTTCTTTAAACCAGGTTTCGACTTAGTTTAGACGCCAGCCTCCCACTGTTACTGTTAGCCTGCATCATCTCTCTATCTCTCCCCATGCCTTCCAGCTCTTTCGATCCAGGGCAGTGGACCACTGGTCGTTTATTTTGTCTAGCTCGTCCCGCCATCTTCTAAGGGGTCTGCCGCGACGCCTCCCTCTAACAAAATCAAATCGAAAGGGGTCAATACCATCTTATTTTTTTTTTCGTATGCTTTTATTGTTTGGTCATGTTGAGAGGATGTATTATGAAAGGCGACTGAAAAAAGTATTTAGAATAGAATAGAATAGAATAGAATACTCTTTATTGTATACCATACAAATACGTAGACGACGACGACGACGATACGTCGTACGTACACACGGCTACACATCAAGCTATACATTTCCAGTTTTAGCTGACCTCGCATTGTATAGATTTTTCTTACAATCAGAAGTCAGCTTATACTGGTTATGTATAGCTTGATGTGTAGCCGTGCGTACGTATTTACAACGTAGATATGAGTGGAAACATCCTAGGAGGACATATAGTTTGAGTTTGAGTGTCGCATCTGCTGAATTTTATCTGTTAGTTCTTGATGGAAGGTACGAGATTCCTCGAATCGGCCGCCTATAGGGGAGAGCTTTAATTAATAGAAGCCAAATATTGACAAGTGTCGGATCGTTAAGGTGGAGTTTGTTGAAGCATGGTATTCTCATAAACGGGTTCAATGTAACGTGAATATGTAGATATTTGGATGAGACTTACTCCTAATATATTACAGGTATTATTAACTACTGTAGACTTGGAGTTTGTCCTGTATCGTACTTGTGATTATAGACCAAAATCTCACATGTATTACAAACATTCAGAGCAGGAAAAACCATCGCTCGAGCACGTGTTTTGAGCATAAATTAAAGCCGTAAGCCATATCAAAAACGTAATCGTACAACCACTAATAAAATCAAGCCTACGATTGTTTTAAATAACACAAAAAACTATAAGTAGTTATCGGAAAATCTTGTAAGGGATCGTCATTTATCCATATTAACAATAAAGCTGAACAGTTTGTATTGTTTGTTTCAACGTGCTAATCTCTGAAACTACCCGTCGGAATTGAAAAAATATTTTTGCATTTGATAGCCCAAGTCTTGAGGAAGGCTATAGGCTATTTAACATGACGCTAGGACCCTTAGGAGCCGAGCAAAAAGAAAAAAGGTCAGAAAGAACTAAGCGAAAACGAAGCAATAGCGCGGGTAGGCGATGTGATGCGACGGGATGCGTTGGGGGAGCAAGAAATTTTACGCGGACAAAGTCGCGGGCAGAAGCAAGTATTTAATAAACTTAAACATTACGAGTAGCACTTTTTTATACTTCCTCACGATGCACGTTGTTGTCCACACACCCTTTAATTTCTGAAAGTGAAATAAGACTCCCAGGAGTCTCGCAACAAGGAATAATCAATAGTATCTCGTTAGTCGACGCTTCATAGGACTTCTCCTTAACCCAGGTAACCATAGAAACAGTCTGCCATCATCAGAAAATAATTGTCTCCATCTAACAGCTACATTTAACGTTCCGGATTACCCGCCCCCCAAGATTGAGCGCAAACGAAAAATTCAATCAATTCGTCTCTCACTCATACATAATCCTTTAAAAGGTTTCAATCAACTACCGTGTCTTTTGTTTCGGGAATTAAAGATGATTGAGAGGTAGGCAGGAGTCTGTTGTTTACTTTGTTTCAGTGCAATTCTGTTTTTGAGTGATTTTAGGTGTAATTTGGTGAGACGGTTCTGTTTGCCTGTTATTATTAGTGGTATAACAAAAAATATTGATAGAACAGAACAATCTCTTTCAGATGTTTATTAAGATTCGACCCTTTTTTGGTGCTAGAAAAATAGCTGAAAATCATAACTTCTTTTAGAAGAGCTACTGGAGCGGTCGCAGCCTAGTGAAGCCCAACAAGTACAAGTAGTAAAAGTGTTCTAATAAGGCAGTTGAGCAAATAATTAAAGGATGAAACATTATCTTATAAATCCGCTCAGCACTTGTTAGTGAAAATAGAAATTGGACTGACCTTAATAAGTTTGTTCTGCAGTTTGGTGACGGCCATCCGTTCCCTCTGCGTCCTTCTCTTCTCTTCTTCCAATTGAGCCTCCAGTTGCTTGATGCGCTTCTCCAGCAGTTCCTGGATAAAGGAAAGATGCCAGTTAATAATGCACAAAAATTCCAAGGGTCCATTACTAGCAAACTAGGTAGTTACAGCTGAAAACAAAACAATCATAATTCTCTTTAAATTATTATACTCTTTATATTATACTCTTTAAGTAGTTTTCCGCTTAGATATTGGTGTTGGGGGTTAGTTTAAAAAAGTTAAATACTACTACTTGTTAGTATTGATTTCAGTAGATCACAACATTCTTGCATATTACCTAACTGCCATCAACAGTTCCTGAGAAAATGCCGGCCAACTGCTTTGCAGGTGTAGTGTAAAAATAATTCTGTAATATTATGGACTAGCAGCGCCCTTCGGTTTCACCAGCATAAGTATTGATCCCGTGGGAATATCGGTATAAAAAGTATCCTATGTGTCAATCCTGGCTATATACTATCTGTGTCCCAAATTTTGTCGAAATCCGTTTAGTAGTTTTTGCGTGAAAGAGTAACAAACATCCATCCATCCTCACAAACTTTCGCGTTTATAATATTACTATCTGCGCCCCTCGGTTTCACCCGCATAGGTTTCGATCCCGTCGGAATATAGGGATAAAGAGTATCCTATGTGGTAATCCTGGATAAAAACTATGTGTGCCAAATTTCATCCAAATCCGTTCAGTAGTTTTAGCGTGAAAGTGTAACAAACATCCATCCATCCATACAAACTTTCACGTTTATAATATTAGTAGGATTAGTAGGATAATGGCGCCGATTCCCTTGTTCACAAACTAAACTAAATTTAAGTTAAGTGCATCTTTTTCTTTCTATTTCATTTAGAAAAGGACAGAAGATAAATATTAGTTTAGTCCTGTCAAATTAGTCAGCGCCTGACGTAAATTGACGTATTTTTGGTAGCCATGTTTTTAATCACGTCTAATTTGTCTATGGGTATCTTAATTTGACAGGACTAAACTAATATTTATCTTCTGTCCTTTTCTTAATGAAATAGAAAGAAAAAGATGCACTGAACTTAAATTTAGTTTAGTTTGTGAACAAGGGAATCGGCACCAGTGAGAAGTAGGATTAAATAAAAAAAGCTTACACCTTAATCCTCAAAAGAAACTACACCTCACACCTAAATACGAGTATTTACCAACAAACAAAATAAAAAGGAACGTCGTCTCCATCCACTCATTACAGCCGTTTACTTAAAACGGTCATTAAACGACGCCATTTTGTATTTTTTAATTATTTTTTCCCTCGTAGCTCGTAAGTTATGGGTATTTTCTTGATTTCGTGCGAAATTAACGAGGCGACTATAATTAGGGCGTTTGAGTGGCAATTCTAGCTTTAATGGCTTCTGTCGATTTTACGCTGACGATTTATGACTGAAGTTTTCGTTTCATGTCTTCGGGATGCAGTTTTCAAGATATTAGCTCATACTTTGTTTTTTAACCGTGAAGCCTTGGCTAAGTAATAACAGCCGCGCGGGACAATGGATCAGGTTAAGATAAGCTTGCCACGGCTGGTGCTCGAATGGGTGACCATCTTTACATACCTAACCCCTCCGTGCCTCGGAGAGCACGTAAAGCCATTGGTCCCGGCTGTCATCCGTAGATCTTTGACAGTCGTTACGGGTTGTCAGAAGTCTGACAACCAGTTTACCAAGGGGTATCGAGTTACCCAGTGACTGGGTTGTGGAGTTCAGATAGGCAGTCGCTTCATGTAAAATACTGGTATTCAGCTGCATCCGGTTAAACTGGAAGCTGACCCCGACATAGTTAGGAATGCTGGTTAATGGGCTTTGTTTTTAATGCGCTTCTGCTTTGAAGAATGGTTTAGACAGAGGCTGATCACACTTCACTTGAATTGGATGGGTATGCGCCATTGCTTATAGCATTTCACTACGAACGTTTTATTCTACTAAATAAACGATTTTTTTAAAGGATGATTGATTGAAAAATTATGTAAGTAGATCTAATTATCTACATAATTTTTCAATCTTTCATCTTTATGAAAATGCCTATCTGTTATTTTAATGTAAGAGTCCTCACTCTTTAAAGTATGCCTAGGTAGATACACATGTCAAAATAAACATAATTATTAAAAAACCATTATGTAAGTAACGAATGCTCATCAAACTCAACAAATAACCCTTCATTATATGAATTTAACAAAATGCTCCCATTAAACTTGTCTAAAGTCTACATCGCGGGAAATGGAGCGATCGAGCACAAAGCTAACCGGATGTGACATCGTTTATCCACTGTCATTAGCCGGAAGTACGCCCTGAGCGCCCCCTACAGGGTGCTATCTGAAATATGCGGCGCACGAGATGATTTGAAACAAGAATGTTATTTTAAGAATTTTGATAATTTTAAAGTTGCTGTGTTGTTGGTAATTATTATGTTATTATGAAAATTATGGTTTGAATATGAAGGCAACTGTATGTAATAAATCATACTTCTATGCATGTTTGGAAGTTTTGTCACTAACCCTTTGTTTACTGTGTCAAATTATTTAATTATAAAAATATTTACGCATTATTTATATTATTTTGCGTAACATGTGATGAAGGACAATTATCTAAAATATTGTTATTGCGTACCTTTGTTAGAGTCAAATTAAAATTAATTTTAGCCAAAGAACTCATCATCATCTGCCTAGCCTTTTCCTAACTATGTTGGGGTCGGCTCCCAGTCTAACCGGATGCAGCTGAATACCAGTATTTTACATGGAGCGATTGCCTACCTGACCTCCATAATCCAGTTATTGGGCAATATTATGATTCCCCTTGTTAAGACTGGTAGTCAGACTTTCGGGCTTCTGACGACCCGTAACGACTGTCAAAGATCCATGAATGACAGTCGGGACCAACGGCTTAACGTGCTTTTCTGGAAAAGCACGCTAAGCATAGTACGACCTCTCCGTGCCTGGGCACGGAGAGGTCTTAGTATGTAAAGATGGTCACCCATCCATGGACCAACCGCGGCAAGCGTAGCTTAACCTGCCACAAGCCCCTTCTCTCCTCTCCTTACCCAAAGAACTCAAAATGATTTAATGTCAGCAAAATTTGAACTGCTTCAATCTAACTGAGTCTAAAACTAAATTAGAAACAGGTAAACATACTTTTACAACCTGTAGTATCGCCATAATAGTCATCCTCGAAATGGGGGCCCATTCTTGAGTTTACGGAAAATAGGCGCCAAAGGATTTTTTTAAAGGCTTTCCCCCTTTTTTTTTTTTTTTTGGGATGGGAAATCATCAAATGACTCCTCCCGCTCTGGGTGGAGCGGAAGGGAGTGTCAGACTCTTACTGACTAAAACCCACCCATGTTCCTTCCTTCGCCCTTTATGTTCCGGGGCAGCGGTAACCCTTTCGGACAATCCCGCTGCCCCGGCAGGCTTCGGCCCTGAGGGGCCCCTCGTTATGCTGACATCTCTTTGAGGCGCGCGTGGAACACTTACGCGCCGTCCGGCACGGGCCTGGTCCTGATCGGGCGGTGAGCTACCCATTGCTCTCCACCCGCAGGCCCGCGCCTACGGTGGCCGGTAGTCTTCACTTGACTCCCGACGCCCGGGGCGTCTCCCGCGGCGGCTGGGACGGGAGGCTCTCTCCCTCATCCGTCCCGCCACCTCCTTCGCTAGCATGACTGCTTCGCAGAAGGAGGCGACTGCCTCCCACTCCCTCTCGCTCCGGACCATGGCTTGCACCAGGTCCGGGCGCGAGAGGCCGCCGCCGCTGCCGATCGCCTCCACGAGGACACGGCGGTGCTCCGCCCAAGCGGGGCAGACCTCCACCGTGTGCTCCACCGTGTCCTCTGGGCGATCCTGGCAATGGTGACACCCGGGCGTTTCCTCCCGCCTGATCATGTGCAGGAACCTCCCGAAACTTCCGTGTCCGGTGAGGACCTGCGTCAGGCGGTAGGTGAGGGCGCCGTGGCGCCTCTCTAGCCACTCCTCAAAGAGGGGTCTTATCGCCGCTATCGCGGCGTGCCCTGCGCTGGGTTGCGACAGTCGCTCTTTCCATGTCGCCATGAGATCGAGCCGGAGGCCCGTCCGCTCAGCAGCAATTTGCCGCGGGAGCGGACTTTCCCCCCGGCGTAGTGCCTCCGCGCGCCACTCATACAGGCGCGCGAGGACTATCGCCTCCAGATCCCATGGCGGCAGTCCGGCAAGGAGGCTTGCCGCCTCGCGCGAGATCGTGCGGTAGCCCCGGATTAGCCTTACGGCTACCACCTTCTGGGGCGCGTTCAGGTAGTGGGCGGCTCGCCGCCGCAGTGAACGCGCCCACACCGGGGCCCCGTATATGGCCATGGACCGCACGACCCCCGCGTAAAGCCTCCGGCAGGAGGCGTTTGGCCCCCCCAGGTTGGGCAAGAGCCGCTTGAAGGCGGCCCCAGCCCGTTCCAGTTTGGGGGCCAAACGTCGGAAGTGCTCGACGAAGTTCCACCGGCTGTCGAGGACGAGACCCAGGTACTTCATCGTCGTCTCGATGCCGATGTGAACCCCTCCTGCCGTTAGTTGGGATCCCGGTGGTGGCGCGTTCCGGGGCCCATGAAACGTCATGGCCTCGGACTTGTGCAATGCCACCTCGAGACCCAACTGCCGGATCCTCTCCACGACTATCGCAACCCCGCGTGTCATCGCGTCGGCCGCCGCCTGATGCGACCTCCCCTGCGCCAGGACCAGCGTGTCGTCAGCGTAGCAAACCACGCTGACGCCATCAGGGAGGTCGGCCCGCAGCACCCAGTCGTAGCCGATGTCCCACAGGAACGGCCCCACAACCGATCCCTGCGGGACACCGCACGACATCTCTCGCCGGTTCCACTCCCCATCGCGACCGGGGTAGCTGACGGCTCTGTCCGTCAGATACGCCTCGACTATTCGACGGAGGTAGGGCGGCACTCGGTGATACCGGAGTGCCTCCACAATGCAGCTCCAGGGCAGGGTGTTGAACGCGTTGGCGATGTCGAGTGACACCGCCACGACGACCCCACCCCGGGACACCGCGTCCCCCGTCGTGAGGGCTCTCACGCGCATGATGGCGTCCACCGTCGAGCGCCCCTTGCGGAAGCCAAACTGGCTGTCCGCAAGATCCGGCCCCGTCCTCACCAAGTGCCCGACGAGGCGGTTTACAATTACTCTCTCAAAGAGCTTGCCCACCTCGTCGAGCAGCACGATGGGCCGGTATGCGGACGGAGAGTCCGCTGGGCGCCCTGGCTTCCGAATGAGGACCAGCTTCCCCGTCTTCCAACGAAGCGGGAACTGGCCTCTCTCCAAACATGCGCTTAAGAGCGCCTCCAGTCGAGGCCCGAGAGCCCTCGAGGCCAGGACCCAGGCTTTACCTGGCAAGCCGTCGGGTCCTGGGGAAGGCTTTCCCCCTTGAGCGAAAACCTAGATCCGCGCCTGAATGTAACATTTATTCATTTCACCTTCAGCCAAATCACTGTTCCTTTCACCCCAACCCCATTACCATAGAAACTACACAAAAGGTGTCAATAATCATGAAAAGATCTACATTATCATTCATTAACTGTCCTATAAATATGAAGAACACAGCCCGCTTCCTTTCAAACGGCTCATTAGCAAAGGGCACCGCTTTCCGAACGAAATCTCGCGAACAATGCTGCCTACCCTTGAATACCAACGTAAATATGGAAGTGTCAAAGGAAAAGGGACCTTAAAGTATTGTGTTAGGGATGATTAGAAGGGAATAGGTTTTTTGCGAGACGTTTCAATGAATAAGAACAATGGAAAGTACGACAAAAATTTTCGTGTAGAGCTACGAAGGGGTAGAACTGGAGACATCATTTTTGGAAATGCTTCTGAGAAAATATTGTAACTTAAGTAAATCTCAACTCATTAAACTACTTCATAATCAGCCTATAGTATTCCCACTGTTGGGACACATATCTCCTCTCTGTGAGAGGCGCCGCCAAACCCACTCCGGTTTGGCGGGGCCGTAATCCACTACGCGGACCCCGTGCGGGTTCGTGGATGTCACATGACTTCGATGTTTGAGTCCTTGGAAATGCCAGTTTCTTCACGATGTTTTCCCTCACCGTTTTGAGAGCAGCGGTAATGAAATAATTTACACAAAGTAAGTTCGAACCCCCGACCTAAGTCGCGACCGTTACCACTGCACTGGGCCACCACTGTTTCGCTGCTAAACTACTTGTTCTAGCATAATACAGCTTCACCAAAAGGTAAGTACGTCATATCAAAGGCATTATTGGGAGAGAAAAGAAGTCTCCTTGCATAATCATTATTTGTGCTGAAAGATCTACTGATGGCCATACCGCACCCCAAAGACCGGTTCTATGCTGGCCACATGCAGCTGTTTTTCGCCACCTCCATAATTGAATTGCTATAAGCATGAATATCTGGCAAAAATAGTCATTTATTATGTTCTTTTTGTTCTCACAATTTCTGTCTTCATGAAAACACGCACCTAATGAATTTTCATTCTTTACAATATGATTACATTCGATGACATTTTTAATTTTTACCACAAAGTAAATAGACATCTAATTACCTACCTATTCTGTCACTCTCTTAACTCTTTAATTTCCAAAGCTAGATGGCGCCAAGCAGGACGCATGCGCTAATAAATAATAGTTATATCGCCGAGGGGGTGAAATCTTTTGGAATGATCGCTGTATTAATGTCCAGTGCCATCGGACGTTGATATGCAGGAACTATCGTCACTTGTGTCTATCAATTGAATGGGTTTGAGTGGTGCGGGTTGAATTTTAAATTATTGTTTGTTTGGGCCAAGTGGATAGTGGAGTGGAGTGTTATTGAAATGTCTATTGACAAAACTAACCGTATCTAATTTGTATTTCTTCAATTGCCTGTAAGAATGCATCGTTATACATAATACCATCATCAATATTCAGCCAAAAGATGGCCATTGCGGATATAGGCCTACCCCATGTGTCACCATACCTATATACGATACCTACTGTTGCTAGATTGTATCGTAAGTGCAAAAAGGACCTGGATCACGCATTTATGCTTTTCATTATTAATTCCAATCTGGTTAACAGCTTTGGTGACTGGCTTTGGAGAGTAGTGGTGGCCCAGTGGTAACGGCCGCGACTTACGAGTTGTAGGTCGTGGGTTCGTTTCGTACCCAGGCAGGCGCTTTACTTTGTGTAAATTATTTCATCACCACTGCCCTCAAAACGGTGAAGGAAAACATCGTGAGGAAACCGGCATGTCGTAGAACCAAAAATTCGGTGACATGTGACATCTAGCTACCCGCACTGGGCCCGCGTGGTGGATTACGGCCTACTTCCTTTTGAAGAGATGAGGACTGTGTCCCAGCAATGGGAACATTAAAGGCTGATTATGTATGTATGTTATGTTACAGCTTTCTTGATAAAATTTTATTCTTGCTAGTACACCATTATAGAAAAAAACACAACATACAGACCAAGGCTACAAAATTATGAATGAACTTCTTTTTCAGGAGTAACCATGGAGTAAAGGGGTGGGTTGCAGCTGAAAATCAGCGTCAGGTGGTACACTTGTGTTGTCATCTGACATTATGCTGAGCTGAGGCCCTTTTGGCATTATAATCTTTGTTTTCTATAGTTATAGTTTTAAGGTGTATTCATTTTGCGTAATGCCAATAAACGCATTTTTCTTTCTCTTTCTTTTTTTCCAAAGAAACAATAGTTTTGCAAAACTTCCCAACCACAAATGCATTAATCTTCAACTACCAAATCGGACACCAACAAATGCCAAACTAGCAGTCAATAGATATCGGTCATTAGCAGACAGTGTCGCGATAAGCGGAACAGTTTCAAGCTAATCATTCAACCAGATAACATCTCCACTGCTGGGGGGGAGATGTGGGCAAAAATACGGGCAAGCCTCGTCTGTGATTGGTCAGTTTTAGGGGTGAGTTTTTAATAGAGGTAGATCATGTTGATGAAGTTTTGGTAGCGTGAAAAGTGCTTTTTACCTATTTCTTACAGGAATTTCTATTGACCTATACATTCCTATGGATTTTTTTTTAAAGTTGAGTGCCATTTTTTCCACTAGATTTGGAACTCAATAGGTACATTACGCATGCGTAATGATGAACTTTTACGTATACTTCAGTGGGTAAGCAACTACGTGTATTTGCTTGCCCACTAAAATATACGTAAATTTGATTTTGGGCTGCACGGAATTTTTATTTATTCAAACCCTTGCAAGCTGAATTATTAACGTAGGCATGTAGTCTCGTTATTCGGGCAACGGCTGGGGATCGAACTTACGACTTTCTGTCGGCAGTCTAAGCTTTAACCGTTCAGCTATTAGATAGTGTTGTAGTATTTCTTGTTAATTTTAATTCTTTTGCGACTTCACTACTTCTTTTTCTTCGTGTCGCTGGCACGACTGTATTTTATATCTCGTTTTCCCAAAACTTTGCCACTTCCACGGCGTTGTCGGTGGCAGCGTAAGGTCACTTTGACTGCATGTTTTGGGACACAGAGGGCAGGATAGGAGGTGGAGCATGGTTAGTGACATAGTTCCACAATCGCACCCTACTGCCGTTCCGTCAAGGCTTCTTCACTACTAAACCGATACAAAGATGTCTATATTATCTGATTTATTGCTTCTAATTGTTTATATTTAGACATAAAACACTACCAAGCCCGCTTCAATTAAGCCTAGAACATCAATATCTGTATAGCTGCAGGGACCACCCCAGGGTTGTCACGGCGTTGTATCATTTTTCACGTGCTCAATAAATTCGTTGCCGCCCTTGTCGAGATGTCAACTCGGAAGAATCGCTCTATCTGTGAGCGTACATACTAATCTGTTATTTTTGTTTGAGTTTTTGTTAATTTTATTGACGGAGAGAGAAGGCAAGTTTATATTCTGGTAAAAAAATGTACAAAATACGAGCTTATAGCCAAATAATTATATGATACAACAGCAACGTTTAGACGCCAGCACATCAAGCTATTACAATCTGTCAAATTCCTTAGTAGATTTTCAACTTTATCGCTAAAGCATAAGGTTCAAAGTTGATTGGGAAAATTTGACAGTTTTGGGTAGCTTTATTGCTGGCGTCTGTACTTTAAAATGAAGTAATAAAATCTTCTTTTATTTAAGTTCTCCTGCATTATATTACTTTGTACAATATTTAATTGATGTTGAGTCTAATTGCAATGTCTGGCCTTAACATCAAGTGACTTATCGATGACTAAAAAGCGTTTCAAAAATATTTAAAATATATTGAAAAATACAGTTTCTAGCTTACTGCTCTATATCTGTATCCAAAAGCCATCAAATCATTTCAAATATGTACGCCCACAGTGGGATTGTGTTGTCGCCTTTATTCGTTCCCCGCAATCGCCGAAGTGTCCCATTGTGCAATTGTGGCGACTGTCTTCACATTGTCTTGCACCATTTGTCTACCCGAGGCCTTATTGTATTGCAGCGTAATTATTTATGTGGGTTTAACTTGCATATACTATATAGAACAATAGGGAATAGATTTCAAATATACACGTAAACGTACTAATGAAAATTACAATAAAAGACAAAATATTTTTCCTCTTTTACTTAAGGTCATTGTGACCAAAAACTCTGTCAATGCACACTAATATTACAAAGAGGTAAAGTTTATTTGTTTGTTTGTATGTAGGGGGTAATCTACTGAACTACCAGTAGGATTTAAAAAAATCTTTTTTGCATTAGATAGCCCAATTATTGAGGAAGACTATAAGGGAATGTCGGGAACAAGAAATTTCACCCGGACGAAGTCGCGGGCAGAAGCTAGTAATATATAATTCAGAAACAACACCTAACAAAGGGCGAAGGAAGGAACATGGGTGGGTTTTAGTCAGTAAGAGTCTGACACTCCCTTCCGCTCCACCCAGAGCGGGAGGAGTCATTTGATGATTTCCCATCCCAAAAAAAAAAAAAAAACCACCTAAGTATGTATAAGGCCTAGAAACTTATAATATGGTATTGGCAATTGTATATACAACGGGGAGATAACTATACGACAATAAATGAAAACACTGGCCATACCTACTATTGCATAAGAGTATTTATATTTAGAACTATCAAATAAATCCTAGCAATTATTTGATAGTTCCAGGCGGTGTGTGAGTTTAAATGTTTGTAAACGCACCCACGATATAGGAGAAATTCCTAGTGTGGGGCAACGTTTTATTAAATACAAATAAAAAATAAAAACATATATAAAACTGTTTTTTTTTTTAAAGCAACTAAATGTTGATGTTGTTGTTGATGTAGTGTCAACATTTTTATGCATGAGTACGTGTCTTTTGACTATATGTATCTTGTCTTTTTCGTTTTTTTTTTAATTTATTATTATTATTTTTTTACTTGTAATTGTGCGTTTTGTTTGTGCAGAATAAAATATTTTTCTTTTCTTTTTTTTTTTTTTCTTTATGTTGCTGTTGAGCTGACTATGTGTTTTGCAAATCTTTGAATAGCTACAGTGACAAAAATCATCATCATCATCGTCAGCCTATAGCAGTCCACTGCTGGACATACGCCTCTCCTATTGCACGCCATTCAATTCGATTTTCGGCAACTCTCATCCAGCTGCTACCAGCCATCCTGCGAAGATCGTCACTCCACCTAGCCTGACAAAACTATTGGATATATTTGATTGATTTTTCGTATGCAGACTGGGAACTGTATTAGAATATACGCAGTTTAATTTATTGTCGTCTGCACTGTGTACTGAATATAATGTGATATAAATTGTATGAAAGAATAGTATGATATAACATAAAATGTATGAATAAAATTAATCTAATATAATCTAAACTCTTTATCTGTAATATTGAATATGTATATTCTTATTATTATATATATATATTTTTCATTATATCCATTTAAATTGCAACGCCCTAACAGGCAACTAAGTTCTAAGAACCTACCTACTGTTAACATCTTCAAAAGTCTACACTTAGTTCGCAATAATTAATTTGAATTTGAATTAGTGTAAGTAATTGGCTGCAAAGTGCCCAAAAATAAATAAAAAATAATAAAAATACTATAAAGATTTTTTAACAGCTGCAACCTCTCGCGGGAAAAGTGTTCCATTAGAAATTTAGAACGGGACACAGCTTTTTAGGACAGTACCTGAGTACTGTTGGTTTGACAGCAGTTAATTCGCCTTACCCAATTAGCCAATTAATTTAAACACCTACCAACCAATCATCGACAAGCACTCACTCAACACTAAATACATAACCGATCCACACTTCCGTAGCAACACAATTAAAACCCACACATTGACGGATCTATCGAGAGTGGCCCTCTCCTGTATCATTGACAAAGCTACCGTGACCGTACTCGAACCCCCGTACCTTCAGACAATAACGCGAGATTAACCCGCCCGAATTAAACTGAGACCCTATGAAACCTTAGAGAGTAGCGTATGGGATAGGACGTGAGAGGATGCGGGGCGGTTACGGTCGCGATAAATTCTCAAGGGTTGATACATAGACGGGACGGTATATCGCCTCTTTTATTGAAAAACTGTCGCCACATTCTGATACCGCCACTTACCTTCATATACAACCGCTGTCTACAATTGGGCGTGTTCCCGGATGCTCTAAAAAAGGCGATAGTCCATCCTATACACAAGGGGGGGGACAGAATCTGTGTCAATAATTATAGGCCTATATCAGTTTTGCCGACCCTTTCTAAAATCCTTGAGAGGATCTTAAACAACCGTCTCAGGACATTTTTGGAAAAATACAAATTAATAGCAGACAACCAGTATGGGTTTCGGGCTGGTGTTTCAACAGAAGATGCTGTGCTAGAATTGACTCAAGAGGTAGCTAGAAATCTAGACAAGAAAACAAAATGTTTAGGTATATTTCTAGACCTTTCTAAGGCATTTGACACAGTTTCTGTCCCCATCCTTACCTCGAAATTAGAACACCTAGGGGTACGTGGCGTGTCACTTGATATTTTCAAAGATTATCTCAGAAATCGCACCCAGAGAGTTAAAATTGATACCCACCTTAGTGAAGAGGAGTTGGTAACTTTCGGCGTCCCTCAAGGCAGCATACTGGGCCCCACTTTATTTCAAATATATATCAACGACCTTTGCAAAATGAACCTCCCAAATACTAAGATTTATACATACGCTGACGACACCGCGATCTTAGTTCATGGACCTACTTGGGATTCGATCAAATCTATAGCAGAATCGGCTGTAGCAGAAATTATGAAATGGCTCAATTTTAATCTCCTTACCTTAAACATAAATAAATCTTGCTACATCCCATTTGCAATTAAGCGTAAGACCGCACCGTCACCCAGTTTTGGAATTACTGCCCATTCATGCTCAAACCGATCGGGACCATGCCGTTGTCTAGCGCTTACCAGAAGTGACAGCGTAAAGTACTTAGGTGTCCACATTGATGACGGACTTTCATGGAATAAACAACTTGACGCTGTCACGACCAGAACTCTGCGCCTCATTCACATTTTTAAATCCCTCCGAAACTCTGCTAATGCCGATACCTTGAAAATGATATATTTTGCACTATGCCAATCGGTCATAGGTTACTGCATCTCTGTATGGGGTGCTGCAACGAAAGGTTGCCTCCTGCGGGCAGAGAGAGCACAAAGAGCCGTACTAAAAGTAATGACAAGGAAGCCCCATAGATACCCAACAACACAACTGTATGCAGACTGCAAGGTTCTTACAGTCCGTCAGCTCTTTGTGCTTCAATCTGTTCTTAGAAAACACTGTAGTCTTCCCCCGTCCAACCCAAAAAAGCGCACAAACCTTCCCCCAGGCACCCAACACAGGACCATGTTCGCAAAGCATCAGTTTTATGTAATTAGCGCTTATATCTACAAAAAGATTCATATAAAACTGAATATCTTAGACCTCAACAAACACAACCTAAGATTAAAAGTGACAGAATGGCTACTTAAACAGGACTATGCTGCAACGGAGACTTTATTGACCTTCATCGCCTAATCCTAAAAATAATAAGCACACGCTCATCCTCATGCTTGCACGAATACTTCTTTCATCGCAATCATATACACTCGCATATACAACTCCCCCACTCACTTACACATCAACACCACATTACCTACTTATCCCCACTCACACAGACCTACACACCAATAATCACATTCATTTAATTTCATTTACCCACTTACCCACATCCTCACACTCTCACATACCCTCACAAAAAAGGTAAAACCAGTAACGTAAGCTAACTTTTCTTCTCTTTCTTTTCTTTTTTTATTTTTTTTATTCCCTTCTGAAGGTAAATTGACACACTCCACTCATGCATAATACCGATTAGAACCTCTTTGCGAATCACTGTCTCTTAAGATACAGGATACCCTAGTTTAAGAGACAGAGATTAATTTTTTTGTGTACAGATTTCTGCAGTATCCAAATTGTTTTATGTAAATTTTTTTCTATCTGTAGTTTTGGGAAATAAAGATATTATTATTATTATTATTATTATAGAAAATTAATTTTATATTATTAGCCAGCGCTTGAAAGGTTGACATGTTATCTGCACTCTAGCTTCTAGCTCTAGTTGTCGTAGTTGATTATCGTTCCACTACTGGACAAGGCAAAGGCCCCATGACATGGTTGCGATCCAGGGCTAAATTGGACCACTGGTCGTAGTTGCTTGAATATGAACTTTTGCAATGTCATTAATTGACGTAGAAATAAGGAAGGTCTGCCTAGTAATGAATTAAGTCATCGGTCTGGCGTTGATTAGTCACAGAACTGTAAGTTCAACGAAAAGAAGACATAAAAGCCAGCTATGAATACCTTTCTTACTTGCTACGGAAAAAGACAAAGCACTCGGATGATAAAAACTTTCTCAACCTTATTGCTCCACACAAAAACTTACAAAACTGCCTGTCTATAAAATGAAGACGGTCCGATTGTAGATCTCATTACGGGATGTCTTGGGAGCTCATGAATAGCTGTCCCCTTTTATTCGAAATATAATAATCACGTGATTAAAAAAACCACATTCATCATAAACATAGCCTTCACAAAACAATTTGGTAAGCAAGCCTAAGCATCCTGCCTCAAAGAGTTGTCAGCATAATTTGAGGGGCCCCTTAGGGCCGAAGCCTGCCGGGTCAGCGGGATTGTCCGAAAGGGTTACCGCTACCCCGGAACATAAAGGGCAAAGGAAGGAACATGGGTGGGTTTTAGTCAGTAAGAGTCTGACACTCCCGTCCGCTCCACCCAGAGCGGGAGGGGTCGTTTGATGATTTCCCATCCGAAAAAAAAAAATGCCTAAGCATCCTTAGTTCCCCGCTCCCGCGCCCGCTCCTGGCTCACACCCCGCCACACAAAACGCACCCTCTTTCATCGATCATTAGCGGACAATGGCTAATCTAACGTGTAGCCTGCGAGTGTAGGGCACTTCATCACGTGTCGGAGATCGAGATGATAATTATCATGTGATGGTAGAACTTTGCTTATTATTCTGAACTCGGATGGTATGAGATGGGTGAATTTTTGAAATGTGCCAAAGTCGGATTTTCCTAATATAGATTGGAATGATAAGCGGCATGAAGCTCTCTTAACCTGCCCTGGGATATGATGGGATGGGATGTCAACGTGACAGGGACAATAGGAGTTAGAATAGGTTTTCAGAAACTTGCTCAAAATATATATATTAGCTTCTACGCCAATCGTGTGTAGTTAAGCACCATCTTAATATAATATATAATTTTTCTGTAAGTGTGTTTGTCACCTAACTCCTCCTTAACGGCTGGACCGATTTGGATGAAATTGTGTGTGTATATTTCAATGGGTTCCTGGATGGTTCGAAAACACAATTGGACACGGTCGGGCAGGACCGCTGGTTTACTATAAAAGAAATCCGTGGTGTCGGTTTAGGAGAAAAAAGTGTAGCATACGTACTTACAACGGTACATGGGTCTTTTGGCGTGTGGCCTACTAACGCCGCCATCTTTTTTTTTTAATACAATTTCTTTGACATAAACATTTATGTTTTACACAAAATAATGATTATCAACAATACCCTCTTGTCAATGTCGTTAAGGCGCCAAAAGTTCTTTGTAACTCTAGCAAGGGTGTATACGACCAATTCATTTGAACTACAACGATATTCGCAGGATGGCTGGTAGCACCTGGATGAAGTTGCCGAAAATCGAGTTGAATGACGTGCAATAGGAGAGGCCTATGTCCAGCAGTGGACTGCTATAGGCTAGTGATGATGATGATTTGAACTACAATACTTATCGATTCCTAGTTTAGCATTCATAAATGAATTTTCTAAAAAATAATCTCCATTCAAATCCAAAAGTCGTCAAAGGCAAAATATACCGTCGATAAAAATATAGCTAACAAGAAACACCGATCAGTTTCACCCAGTCCGACCGATTAATAGAACGACTGTAGTTTGTAGTGGTTCCTTTTCCATACCTTTTTACTCTTATTTCCAGCCATTCCTTGCAAAACGGTGTAATCGCTCGCTGCCGGTTAGGTTTTTCATTTCTCTTTAGTCGCTCGCTAAATTAAAATTAAGAATAATTACCGCATTTTAATTGAATAACGAATGTACGAGACCGTTTATTGGATTTTGTTTCTGTTTCCTTTAGAGTTATGAACGTAATAGTTTGAATTTATGTTTAAAGGAAAGAAAGAAAGGATTATATTTATTTGGCAACAGATTGTGAAACACAATATACAAATAAGAAATACATTTTCATAGCAAAAGTTTATGTATTGTTAAATTTTAAATTTATTTTATTATTAAATTCATACTTAATCAGAGCGAGTCACACGTATAATGCGGTCTACCGGGACGTCGACATCGATGTTTTCAATACCAGTATTTCAAAATAAAAAAAGACTGTTTGTGATTTCTTTTTTGATCACGTAACCAAATTGATAACAATTTAACATTAGGTTGCTTAGCTTGGGACAAATGGTGCTGTGTGAAAATGTCCAGGGATTTATTTATTTATTTATTTATTTTATTTATTTTATTTTATTTACGCTGTTTGAAACGCATTTTTACTTATGATAATGTATTTACTCAAAACACTGTCTACATTCTCAAATATTTTTTTTGTTTATAGTCTCTCTTCTATCTATGAAAACTTGTAATTGGCCTTATTTTTGTTACTCTCAATCGTGTAAAAGTTTTGAGCTGTAAGTTTTCCAAAAACTGTAAAATAAAATAAAATAAAATTTTGCTCAGTAATTTGAATGTCTTTTTAATGTTTTTCTTTGAGTAAAGATTCGAGGCTTGTGGCCCAATTTGGGAGAGCATAAGTCCAACAGTGAGTTGCAATAGGCTGGGAGGATTGATTAATCAATTGAAATAATGGAACTGAGAGATGATCCAATCGCTGTTAAGTGGTAACTTCTGCCTATCATAACTGAAGTCCGTCTCATGAAAGAAGTCTCGTAGACGCGGCTCCACTGTAGTGCGACGAAATCTTATAATTTGATTTATTTATTTATCTCAAGATCATATAACAGGCACTGGTTAATAAAATGCACAATCTTTAATAGAGAAATGTGTATGAGGCAGAGGTAGTTGTAAGAATATTACTAACTATATAATAATAATTAGTTCCACTTATTGCCACGGGACTTCTTTCGTGAGACGGACTCTACAATATCTCGTAAGTCATGTCTGCCTTCATTGTTCCAAAAAGATTAAATAAATGGGTTCACCGATACGTTTTTATTGAGGTTCGATTACCTACCTATATATTTCCAGACCAACCATTAAAAATTTCCAGTAAATCTTCCTTAGCGAGGACCTCAAAGTCAATCTTTCTTGACACACCAATGACATCTGAACATCACTATGCAATTATCATCACAATAAAACGCTCTTCTCATAAATCTACGGCCACTTGGAAAAAGGTTTCGCATTTTTCTTTGTATTTAATTCTAAACAGCCCTTTGTCCTCTCGGCCATTCGTCTGTCAGCGTCTGATTGATGACGAATTCATTTCGAAGCCCTTCGAAGGCAATTTAGGACTTCGAGTTTCGTATTTGATGGGAGTAAGTAGGTTTTAGTTAATAGGATCGTTTAAGTAAATACTCTGAATATTCTTTGCAAAGAGTTCTCATTTAACCCATTTACCACCAAAACCTATTCTGTACGCACTCGCTGAACGCTGACTTTTTTAAAAGTGCATAGTGTTTATATACCATAAATATGTATTCTTTTCTATCATGCTTGTTAGTGATCACAAGACTTCTACTAAATTTTCTGTTTTTAGCCGTGAGAACCTGTAATTGGCTTTATGTCTCATATACATTGTTACCCTTCTGTTATAGCTATTGGTTCTCTTATAAATAAATAAATAAATAGTCAAGCAAAACACAGAATCTGCAGACTAAAGCTTATTTATTTATTTTAGAAAAAGAAAGATAAATATTAGGAGGGGGGAGGGAGGGGAGGCTTTATTATTTTAGGGTCTCCAACAAAAGATATACACTAAACATTACAAATAATTAATGGACCACAAAGTATGTATACGAGACAATATATGTACTTCTTCAAGTACAGGAGACCACAGCATGCACAAAAAAAAAGTTGAAAAAAAAAAAAAAAAAATTGATAATTTTATTAGAAATTGACTTTTGATGTACACAAATCAATTAGCCAAGCGCGTTAACCGATGACGATTCAGCAAGCATTCACAAGCTAAACAAGATTATGTTATTAGTACTCCATTTGTTTATAATAAATTAATAAACTTCCTATAAAATAGTATGTAAATCAATTCATAAACTCCATTGTAAAGACAAGTTAACTTACAATAACCTACGTAACCATGTTGACACGTGAGAGCTACTCTTAAACATTATTCATCGTTCATCCAATTATGTAATTTTCTTATGAGACAAGTATCAACTATGAAGTTTAGTGCTTTGTACATCTAGGTACGGTCGCTAAAAAGTTGCTGACGGCGATATATAAAATATCTGAGTTACAGATTAATCTCAAGAAAAAAATAATATTTTATTCTATCTAACCTATCATAAAGAAAGAAAGAAAAATGAGTTTATTGGCATTACACAAAATAAATACACATACGTATATTTCTTTCTTTCTTTAATCTATCATACTTGCTAACAAATTAAACGATGCTGTCTGCAGATTTTGATCATAAAAAATAAGTAATATATACTAACAACTTTTCTGCGGTCACAGGCATTAGACGAGTAGACGGACAGAAAGTCCGCGGGAAATGTTCCCTTTGTTACTCGGTTAATGGATCCACGAACAAGAAGCCCAATGCTAACAACAGTGTTGGTTTTGTGAAAAAGATCCGGATGCATAGGCATGCGGTGTCTTCCTATGCTCTATACCACCACTACACAGACCAGCCGGTCGATTCTGTGTAAATCTCACCGTGAAATCTTGCGTGGAGTGAGCTGTCAGTGTCTTCCCGCTGACGCTAGGGATTGACCAAGCAAAAATTTACAATCTTAATCGAGATTTAAAATCTCGATTATGATTGTAAATGTATGCTTGGTCAATCCCTAGTATCAGCAGTGCGATTCTGTAACCATCTCACCATGAAAACTTAGGTGAAGTGAGCGTGGAGTGAGCTGTCATTCCAACTAATGCTAGGGATTGACAGGTCACTCTAAGCTCACTTCACCTAACTTTTCACGGTGAGATTTTTACAGAATCGATCGGCTGGTGGAATGACACTGACACTTCATTCCACGCTCACTTCACCTAAGTTTTCACGGTGATATAGTTACAGAATCGCAATGCAGACAAAAAGAGGACTTGCGACAGGTTGTCATTTAATTAACAGGATATAGCAGTTGTTATTAGGCAATCATGTTTATGACCAAAAGTTGTTGTTTATCCTCTGCCTACGTAGAGCCATAACATTCAAAATCCCTACGGAACGTCGTTAGGAAATGTGTAGTTTTCTAATTCGCGTAGATGTCGTTCGTAGATCGTTATAAGTGGGCATCATTACAATCGTTTAACCTAAATTGGTGTCATTGTCGTGTGTTGTCTGGTGTGCCCCTTATTAATAACAAGTTGTGTGTGGAGGGGGCTTTACGTTACAGTGTTTGTGTAGAAACTGGTGAAGGAGAGCTTCATGAGTTGTTTCGTGGGACTTCTAATTGGAAATAATTTGGTATGAGTTTTCAATATCTAAGTTACAATTTGGCAACAAGCTGCTTTGAAAATTGTATCTAAATATGATGAAAATATTTTTGGACGGAAGTTGTTTTTACTTCAACTAAGAATACGAAAAGACGAAGAGGTTTTAGAAGAAGAATTACTCACCTGCTTTGAATTTCTGTTAACCAACATCAAGTTCGTAGCGAGTAGCGGGGTAGTTGCGGAACACACTATCAGTAGCAATGGTTATCATTTTGACAGTTCAACAACATTCATTGCGTTATTTACATTGTTGAGCAGATTTTTTTTTCGAACATACTACGTAACGTATTATGAGGTAAGTAATGGATTAGTAATATCCTTTAAAATGGTTCAGATTGTGATTGATAGTGTGTTGTAACCTCCAAAACTTACGACCCTTACGATTTTTATTCCATAAAATATGAATATCCCTTATCTAAACAAAAGTATCAGTCACAGACAACCACACATCTCCAGTACCACCAAAATTCTCGCAACAGAGCAACAAAGCTCAGACAATGTTAGCAACACAGCACAAAAACAACGGAACGAGTTGACGCGTCCATTTATCTCCTGCGCTCACAGGTGTGCCGACGTCACTTACAAATGTTGAGCCATCACGCGGTCGAGATACGAAGGGATCTTACAGGCGTTGAGCTACGGTTATACGGGCAATTGTTGCCGACAACAGTTGCTGGAGGTATTGGACGAATGCGTGGAGAAATCTAGAATTTAATTTCTAAAAGTGTTCCGGGAACATTGCTTCAAATTGTTTCATATATTCTGTATTAATTAACGACGATACCTAGATAATCAACATAACATCATCATCATCGAGCTGCACTTACACGGACCATTTTCAGCAATTACTGCCCGGTAATAGTTGGCAAAGGTATTTTAATTTTTAATTCCTTAAAATTGAATAGCTAAACGTCTATTGCCTAATTAATTAAGTTGCATCATATCGCTCAATATGGTGTTCGCTGTGTGTAACAACAACTACCCCGGAGTTACCGACATGGCTTGCAGAATAAGCAAGCTGCAGTGGTCTGGTCACGTTTGACGAAGGCCTGTCCTGGAGTGGAGACCGAGTATAGGTAAGTGCAGTATGATACACCCCCCAGCTAGATGGACCGACGGCCATAAAAAGGTGGCTGGGACTAGGGTTACCATCTGACCGGATAAATCCCGTCTAGACCGGATTATAAAGAAATAGACCGGATTCCGCCCGGATTTCGTTCGAGACCGGATTTTTTGTCATGTCAATAAATAATAGGCGCCACCCTCCCGCGCGAATCGCGCGCGGTAGGTACGGTGCGCAGCGCACGCCAAATTAAAACAACCATATGAGTATGCACGTTGTCTGTGTATTTTTATATATAATATCTAACTACAATGGCATCTTCCAAAAAAAAAACGTTGCAAATTCACTGATATATTAAAATCAAAACATCTATGACTTTTTGAAAGCTGTTGCTAGTAGACAGAAATATATGTACTAACTATGCAAATAATATTAATTTTATAAATGATAATAAAACTTAGTTATAATCTAGTAAGTTTTTTTTTTTTACAGAAATCAAGATTTTTTAACACTTGCTATCGGCTTTTCGATTTAAATCCCTGGTAACCCTACAGACTGGATGCGGAAGACGAAAAACAGGGTGTTGTGGCGCAGCCTTGGAAAGGCCTATGCCCAGTAGTGGACTACCAGTTGATTGATTAATTGAACAACAACTGCAGTCATCGCAGTAAATTGCTTGATATTGAAGAGTAGTTGACTAATGTTGACCAGAAATTGGCAATAAAGTTGCCCGTGTAAGCGCACCTTTACAGGTAAAAGGATGGAAGAGAATTAATATTATGTCTTTTGCTTTTAAACACGGTTAGGGATATGTCTTTTGTTTCTTGTGGCACTTGCATGTTTTATTGTAGACAGACCCGTACATCAGTCTCTAGAATACATAGCAATTGCTCTATTGAATTACTGAGGAATTGAGTCCAACTGTTCATTGTGACATGAGCAATGCTTTGTAGATATCGCCAGAGTGCTTTAAGGATCAAAGATCAGACAAAATAAAAACAGGGGACTATCGACAGAAGTAAATACTTACAACTATGAAATAAGTGGTTTTTATTTCAAGATTTGAAAATTAAACTGTGTGAAAGATGATATGGTTAGAAAGGGGGTGACTACCAAGATGACGACTAATAGAGAAGTATGGAAGAAAAAGACATGTTGCGACGACCCCAAATAAATTGGGGTAAGAACACGAGAACGATGAATTTGCAAATTAAAATTATTAATTCAATTATTATATACCTATATATAATTATTAATTATATACATATATCACTGCTGTTAAGTATTTTCTGGTGTACAATAAAGTATTATATAAATAAATAAATCGTTCACCGCCCATATAGAAGTTTTCACATCAAAAATTAAGGTTAGAACAATTCCTCAATTTTGAATTAAGGCTATCCACAAGGTAATAGTCAGGTCATAGACTCTTTGCTCTTTATAAAGAAAGACACGCTTACAAAAAAAAAAAAAAAAATTACATCTCACCTTGAAATAATGTCCATTATTGTTGTTATTATTGTAAGAATTACTGTAGTTATTATAGTACATCACATTCACAAAATATATCAATAACATCAAATACTGTCACTGTCAGGAATTATATTGATTTTCACTTAAATTAAACTCATATCTATGTTATTGAGCTAATTGAACTAAATAACCTAATACTACAACAACTTTTTAATGTCACAACTTAATTTTGTTGTGTCACCTATCACTGTTCAAAATTATGTTGATTTTTTCACTTAATTCAAACTTTTTTCTAATCTAACTTTTGAAAAAATCATTCAACACTTTTTACAATTTTTATCCACAAAAAACACAAATTAAATCACTTCTAAATCTGCCAACCCACACTCCACTCCACCACTCCACTTCAATTCCACTTCTTTTCCAACAATTCTATATTCAAAATTTGATCCACAACCGCAACTCCCGCGCATGCGTTTGACAATCAAACACACAATCGTCAATTGACGACGCGCGTGAGACGAGCATGTGTATGAACTGAACCACCTTTTAGAATGGATTTCAATTAATTTGCGTAGATTAGTTTCGATGATGCAGAAAAAATGTATGAGATTTTATTCCAAGTAATAATATCGTACAGTTTTATCGTGATTAGCAAAAAAATAACTTGTTTCTACTTGATTATTGACCTTGATGTTCTGTCTATGATATCCAAGCTGTCTTATTTCATAAACGGGCCGTACTAGATAAACTTGAGCTTGTTATTGCTGGAAAGTGGCAAGGGGTAGGCATTTTAAGGACTGTCATAATCTTAGACTTACATAATCAGCCTATAATGTTCCCACTGCTGGGACACAGGCCTCGTCTCAGTGAGAGGGAGTGGGCTGTAGTCCATCACGCGGGTCCAGTGCGGGTTGGTAGATGTCACGTCTTCGAATGTTTGGTTCTAGGACATGCCGGTTTCCTCACGATGTTTTTCTTCACCGTTTTGAGAACAGTGGTGATGAAATTATTTACAGAAAGTAAAGCGCCTGCCTGGGTTCGAACCCACGACCTACAACTCATAAGTCGCGGATATGCATAACTTAGTAACTTGGGACGTTCGAAAAATGCCTAATTTTAGCCTTAATTAAATGTTGAATTAAATTTTGGAATGATTGCCCTGCATTTTCTAATTAATTTAGTATTCATTCAATATTCTGACTAAAACCAAAAACAGTTATGATAGAATCGCCCGCAATCCCTGTCCAACTGACTTCATAATTTTTCAGATGGACAGTTCCAGGGTATATTTACAAGGGTGCTGTTAGCAAAAAAGTAAATTAATTTATTCTGATAAACGTACCTAAAATGTAAACCTAATTTCATAGTAACAGAAAATCCTACCATTTCCTACTAATATTATAAACGCGAAAGTTTGTATGGACCGATGGAATGGGATGGAAGTTTGTTACTCTTCACGCAAAAACTGCTCCACGGATTTAGATTAAATTTGGAACACAGATAGTTTATAACCAGGATTAACACATAGGATACTTTTTATCCCGACATTTCCCATTTAATTTCTCAAACACCTTATGTTAAGCTACAGACTCTAAAAGCTATTATACAACCTTCTAATTTAAAAATTGTTAAATCACTTTTATTATGAGTATCTTGCAATGTGAACTGCTAGAGGGCGGAGACCGGGTGACCTGAAACACAGGCCCTTAAAGCCTAGCTTAGGCACCAGTCTCCCACAGTAAACTAAGCAAAATAACATATCATGTGTAAGAATGTCTGTATTGTTTATTGTGGTGAGAAAATAAATACTTACTTACTTACTTACGGGATCGAAACAAAAGCGGGTGAAACCGCAGGGCGTTGCTGGTCTATAAAATAATTTAAGCAGTCTCTGCCTCATCACATTACTCTGTGATCATTTATATTTACATAGCATCCATTGATTTCCCTCGACGGTATTGTTCTATTATTATGTTATGTTTGTGATTGATACGATGTTATTATGTACATAAACACTATTTCTTTATATGCCAAACTATTGTCTACCATGTTTGTATTTGTTTAATTGATGTTTTGTGTGATCTGATGACGTCAAAGTGCTTGTTAGATGCCTGGTAATGTAATTATAGTATCTTAAAAGCTGAATATATTATCGATGATAACCTTTTTTTCAGACGGACGCTAGATGGACCGAGGCCCTTGAAAAAATTGCTGGGTTTATATGTCTGGAAATATGGTGTACATATTAAAGAGTATTCTGGGTCAGACTGGATGCGGAAGGCGGAGGACAGGGTGTTGTGGCGCAGCTTAGGAGAGGCCTATGACCAGCAGTGGTCTGTAAAATGCTGAGTTGATTGATGTTTCACAATATTTTCATGTATTATTGTTTGGTACTCAGATTTTTTTATTTTATTTTTTTATCGCATAATGTCCCTGCTCAACTTTGACCTCGATTACGCCTGATGGAAAGCGATGGATGAGGTCTATAATGGAACGAGCATGCCCAGAAGAGCCTGCTCGCTTTGAAGGCAGACGGGGTTAATGTGGAAGGGAAGACAGACGCTGGCAGAGAGTTCCACACTTTGGCTATGGAAATAGGAAATGTGGAGGAGTTTTAAAAGAAAAAATAAAATCTTATAAAAACTTTTAATAGAAACTGTTATCCGTTATCGTCTTTTGTTATTCAAACTGTTTCTCTTTTATTTGTGGTGGGCTTAATTTACAGTGTCCCTGCCTAACCGTGCGGGTAAAATAGGCATGATTTTGTGTGTAAAAACCAACTGAGTACAAAGTTTTCATTTCGAACCCTTTTGTAAACAGCTAATTAACTCCCCCGAAACAGTACCAATCTGACTGAACAGATACAAACGAATTATCACGAGGCACAAGGCACAAGGCTATAGGGCACATGGGGCGGGGGAAGGCATCAAAGAGCATGGCCATATCCATTTGCGAAATTTGTTTTTCCATTACTCAAATTGGGTTCGTCGGGGGGTAACTTTTGAATAGTGAGTGATGACGCGACGATGTGTATTTTAAGTTAAAACTTGCAAGTTATAAGTATGGAACCTGGTGTTAGCGCGCGACTTGTGCACTTGTGAACGAAAATTAATTAGATGAACTGAGGCCCTAGCACGAACGCGAGACTCTCAATTCAAACATAATTGGAAAAAGGCTAGGCAGATTGGCCCAACTATCTTGGGGTCAGCTTGCAGTCTAACCGGATGCAGCTGGAATACCATAGTATTTTATATGGAGCGACTGCATATTTAACCTGCACAGCCCAATTACTGGGTAACACTATACTCCTTAGTAAGACTGGTTGCCAGACTTTCGGGCTTCTGATGAATGTTCCGTAAATAAATCTAACGATTACAACTATTCAAACAAGCACAATAACTACCGCCGATAGATACCTATGAATAAAGTTTTAAAACTAAGTAAACTTTTATGTGCATTAGAAACAGTATTTTTAATTCATTCGACTTTATGTTACGTTTACTCCGCGCGTTTGTGCGACGCCAACAGGTTGGAAAATCGTACCGTTTTCACTGTCTCTAAAGCCTCCGAAGAAAGAAACTAATGTTAGTTAAAAGTATTAAAAAAAAACTATTTCATGTAGAATGAAAGGAATATCTTTTAAAGCGAGACTGCAACAAACAAAAACCGTTGATTTTCTGTGCAGTGAAATGTTTTTCAGTGCACTACAATATTTCCAAACCCACGCACTTTCCCACCAAAAAATCCCGCCATTTTCACAGACACAATATTTCCCCACTAGCTTTAAAAAAAATAAAGCGACCAGCACCCATATTCGCAGCCTATTATTATTTCAACATAAATCTCATGCAAAAACACCATTGGCCACCGTCCAACGGCTATGGCAGAATTAATTACTGCGAGGCACCAACAGATGGCGTTGCCACCAGGTGTGCTGTGTATATCATAGATAGAGTCTACACGACCCATGAAATTCAGATTGTGCTGGGTATAAATTTTAAACGCTAGCTCCTGGAAAAGGTAGTTTCTGGGTAAAGTGCTTTTGATTCTGTTTTCGTGCTGCTGGGAAATAGAAAAATCAGGAAGTACCTATTGTGATGTTTTACACAATGACCTATATTTCGATCTCATCTCATAGATGAAAGCGTACATCAATAAGTAATCGAATGATTTCCTGATACGCCCTTAGCGTAGGTAGTTCATTGATTAATTTAAAGTGAAGACGTTTTGTTGTTAGTTTTTACATCACTTTTTTGTCTAAACTATATTAGGTAGCTAAGCATCTATATAGGATAGATACTTAGCTATCTAATATAGTATATTTTTTTTTACTATGAACACGTTTATCGATAAACAAATGATTTCCCGATACACCCTTAGCAGAGTCCAGTGATTAATTTAAAGTGAAGACGTTTTGTTGTTTGTTTTTACATCACTTTTTTGTCTTAACTACAAAGTATCCTATTTTTGACTGTCAGTAGTGGTCATTAATAAACTTATTTTATTATTTACACGCTCAAACACAACATATCTTACCTGTTTAATAGATCACACAATAAAAACTGGCCATGCAACTACACATCAATAGCGATACTTTATATCTCCTATCACACAAACATAATCTCTAAACCAATTTATTCATAACTCGGATCGATATTTTAATCAAAACCACCGGCCGAGTGCGCATCAACCGGGCAATCTGTTAAATGACAGTTATCTCCGTGATTGATTGCATTTGCATGTAAAAAAACGTGGACAAAATCTATCAAAGCCTCTCTATACAGGGTGACAGATTTTAGAGTGGGCACAATTTTGGCGTTTTGTAGGACTTTTCTGAGTGAAAAGGAAATGAATGTTGGAAAATATTGTTTGAAAAACTGCTAATGAAAATTGTTGATGCAATAAACTCTGTTTCGTGAAAAAAAGACGTTTTAATTTTTTTTGGAAATTATTTAAAAAAGATAAAATTAAAGATATATTTATTGCATAACTGTGTATTAAGTTCTTATTGATAAACATTACATTTTAGTTTCAACAGTCTATCCAAGTCGGACATGCAATAGTATTTTAAGACATTAGGTACATACAAATATTATTTAAAACTCAAAAGAAACAGTAGTATTTATTTCCTTTACCTTAATTTGTGTCGTCTTTTCTGTCATAAACACACTTAAGCTTATTCTATTCATTTAAAATGTTGTCCTTTAACATCTTGTTTTCAAAACGAAAACTTCAACCAGTAAAATATTTACATTATTCCTGCATTACCCAAAAAGCTTATCCTATTCCAGTCCACAAAATCTAACATAATAAAAAGCTGTCATAAAATGAATTCAAGTATTTTTATTATGATGCTGAAAATCTCCCTGTCCTCAAAATTTAACTATACATGGTGACCTAACGCACTCACTCTCGATCGACAAACGTAAGGTGAGCTCTGAAGTCTCTAACATTTTTATGTTCCAGTGTATTTGTCAAAGATTTATGTGTTGTATGGGTTCAAATTATATTGGTCGATTAGCTAATAAAAATGTATACGCATGGTGTTGTTACTGCGTCGTATTTTATGCATTATCTATTGATTATGGGCAGTTAACTTTTATTTTGTTTGTTTTAGGACATGGGACAAACGGAATAACGCATACACTTGATGTATTGACGCTTTTGACTCTATGTATATTCAGCAGTCCTATACTGCAATTTGCTGATGAAGTAATGATGAACTTAAAGAGTTCATAGAGTTGTCATAAATTCTAAAGCTACTACGATAGTAGAGGTAGTGCTAGGATGTTTAAGATTTAGCAAGGTAAAGGTAAAAATGTCCCAGTAGCATAATCATCATGAATAATCAGCCTATAACTTTCCCACTGCTGGGACACAAGCCTCCTCTCTGTGAGAGGGAGTGGACCGTAATCCACTACGCACGCCTAGTGCTGGTTGGTAAATGTCAAATGTCTGCAAACTTTTGGTTCTAGGGCATGCTGGTTTCCTCACGATGTTCTTCTTCACGGTTTTGAGAGCAGTGGTGTTGAAATAAATTGCACAAACCCACGACCTACAACTCGTCGGGGTCGTTATCACTGGGCCACCACTGCTCCTCCATCCAACCTCCATTACATTGCAAATAATATTCAAAGTGTACAAATTGTCTATAAAGAATTAAGGATCTCCTGCATAGAAACCAATGTACGCTATAATTGTGAACCTAGACACAGTATCTACCTACGCCAAATAACCATTAGCTATTATTTTAAAGCCAAAAGCAAGTCGCCACGGTCTCGATCGCCTAGACATCCCTCTGCAGAAACTCACCCGACAGCCACACGAAGACATTACAATCTATAAAGATTTTTTATAGCCCCGAGGAGGAGATGCCAACAATCCGCGAGATTGGAATTCATTCAAAACGCTCGTTTGGCTACACTTATGGGGTCGGAGCCGTAATGTTGTGTAATTTCATTGCGCCAGAGGTTAAGGATGAGTGCAGCGGAATATCTGAGTTATTGATTGTGGGGAAGATAATAAAAATCCATAAAAAATATTCATTGATTGACAGACAACGCACAGCCTAAACCGCTGCGTCTAGAAGAAATTTAGCATAAGACTTCCTTAGACAGGGTTAAATTAAATTACCTAGCGGAACTTCGCAGACGTAACGGGTATCGAAATCTAAACATGAGAAAATAAAAAGACTGATAAAATAAAACATGAGAAAATTAAACGCACGACGCCATCGCGGCAGGCCAAGACGGAGATGGCGGGACGAGCTTGACTCCTACCGTAAGGACTGGCCGGCACTCGCAAAAGACAGAATTGTGTGGAAAAGGGAGAGGGGGGCCTTTGCCCAGTAGTGGGACAATACAGGCTAATTAGATTAGATAGATGTTTTTTTTTGGGGTCTACGACCATTGGTAGTGTGCGATGGCTGCCGCCGACACGCGACGACAGTCGCATTGCAGTTGCCTCTGCTGTCGACGCGTGTCACTCGCGTTTATGCACACTAAGATAACAGCTGATTGGAACTACACTCTTATGCAGATGAATTATAAGACGATAAAATGTTGTTCAACTTAAACGAACCTTTTTTATTTTCAATTAAACTTTTTCTAGCAAAAAGAGGCAAACGACTACGTTAACTTCGCAAAAACCGCTGTCCTAGACAACAAATCCGTGAGCATGCTGTAGGAACAAACGAATAGGGATCTAGATAGCTATCTTTATTGTGAACCGTGGCACCAGGCCAAGGAAACACCAAACTTCTGAACATGGAGGTTGCATGCCATGCCAGAAGTTTTGCTTCGCTGTAATCTGGCTCGTGGAGTAATGTGTGTTCCGATGCAGTGTTTAGAACATTAATTGTTTCTGCACTTTGTTCTTCTGAGTATTTCAATTCATTAAGCTTACTTTGGTGTTGTGCCTTTTGTATTTAACCCACTTTAAAAAGGATAAGGTTCTGTATTTAGTACAATTAAATGTTCTGATTTTGAATGCATGTTTAAATCAATATGCAGTAATAATACTTATGAATCGGTAAAAATTTTGAATGGTGAATAATTATCCTACTTTAGCAATAGCATACTTCAGCATAATCAGCCCATATTTTTTCCTCTGCTAGGACGTAGACCTCCTCTCGGTGAGAGGGTTTGTGTGTGTTCCACCACGCGGGCCCAGTGCGGGTTGGTAGATGTTACATGTCTTAGAATTTTTGGTTCTAGGACAAGCCAGTTTCCTCACGATATTTTCACCGTTTTGTGAGCAGTGGTCATCATCATCATCTGCCTAGCCTTTTCCCAACTATGTTGGGGTCGGCTTGCAGTCTAACCGGATGCAGCTGAATACCAGCATTTTACATGGAGCGACTGCCTATCTGACCTCCACAACCCAGTTACTGGGTAATACGATACCCCTTGGCAAGACTGGTTGCCAGACTTTCGGGCTTCTGACGATCCGTAACGACTGTCATAGATCCTCGAATGACAGCCGGGACCAACGGCTTAACGTGCTTTCCGAGGCACGGAGGGGTCTTGGTATGTAAAGATGGTCACCCATCCACGGACCAACCGCGGCAAGCGTAGCTTAACCTGATCGATCGACCCGTGCGGCTGTTATTACTTAGCCACAAGCCCATCAAATTTTGTGAGCAGTGGTGATGATATTAAATACGCAAAGTAAATTGCCTGCCTTGGTCGAACTCACGACTTATGGTCGGGGCCAATACCCCTGGACCACCACTGCTCCAATGCTGCATATGAAATGGCAATCTTATCTTGTAACATTGCAAAAAGAGATAACAGAATAATAGTTACTAAAACATAAAGAAAAACTTTAAAGACTATGTTGATTATTCAGCAAAACCCATTCCACTATATCCCTTCTGAGCAACGACTACTCCTTCATTCATACCACTATCAACCAATGTTAAAACCATATCACATGACAACATAATGTGTGCCACTTAAGCTAATGCTACACGAACGGAGCTAGAGAGACAAGCGTAGTGCACACTAACGTGGGATTGTCATTACCTGCGTTATGGCACGTTATGGTGCTCTCTATAAATGGGAATGGGAAATGTAATCCGCAGAACAGTCCCTCTGCCTTCAATATAGTTAGACTTGGGAATGTCAGGTTGGTGCTCAGTGCATCGTAAGTGTAGACTAGCCTAAACCCCTGTACGATTTATCATCTTCATCATCCAGCCTTCAGAAGTCCATTCGGATTTGAACCCACGACAACTTCGTGCATGATAGGTGAGGCTTTAACCACATAATAAGCATATAATGTGCCCACTGCTGGGACACAGGCCTCCTCTCCGTGAGATGGAGTGGGCTGTAATCTACCACACGGGCAAGCAGTGATGAAATATTTTACACAAAGTAAGACGCCTGTCTGGGGTCGAACCTACGACCTATAACTCGTAAGTCGCGGCTGTTACCACTGGGCCACCTGCTCTCTGCTTCAGCCACGGCCATCATCAGATAAAGTAATAAATAAAGCTATCGTCTTAGTCTTCATTATGCTTAACTGGATTATCTGGGCTTCATGAAAAGACGCAAATAGAAACTAGACACTGTTTTAATGTATAAATACTCAAATCAAACACCAGTTTAAAAAATATCCAAATAAATAAGAATACCTTTCCAAACCAAACAAAAAGGCTTAACTATTTCAACTATTCCGCTTTCTTAATCAAAACAGAGTTCTCCTTGGAGTCGAAGGTACAAGTTTTTTTCTTTGAAGATGTATTTGATTCGCAAGCTTTGGTTTCGTTGGTGAGGGCCTCAGGCATCAAGACCACATTCACAGGCTTGGCTGGGGCACGGCCTCTGACATCCAAAATGACGAAGATTATAAACATCACCAGTAATACAAGGTAGATCACCCGATGATTTTCTTCTAGCTGAGCTATTAAAAATGATGCAGGATTCATGATTTCTGAATATGTTTTTTCCTGATCCCTGATTACTATCATTAGAAATTTTGATATCTGTTTTATTCCACTCAGAAATGGGTAAATTTTAGGTTATTTATCGAAAGAAATGCGACTGTCATGATTTGATACTGTCAGAAATAATTCAAATACTTAGGTTTTTTTTTTAATATTTTTGGAGCGTTTGAGGTTGGGAACTCTATGATTATTAAAATGTTTAGTTTTAAATGCAAAACTCAGATATGGGGTATTTCAATTAGTTTTGTTGCTTGTCTTCAGTTCGTTGGTTCCTGTTGGATCACAACAAAGTTGCAACTTAATTTCGCATCAACGCCGGCTGTCGCTGAAAACCAGCGCCGGAGCTCTGTCTGAGCTATAGTTCATCAATCAGCATCATCATGTGACGCATATTCTCACCCATTTTTTTTTGTGCTTGTGTTTGCCATTTAGATTGATTCTCGGCAACTCTCATCCAGCTGCCACTCTGCGAAGATTGTCGCTCCACCTAGCCTGGGGGGTCCTACGTAACGTTTGCCGGTTCGCGGTCTCCACTCAAGAACAAGTCTACCCCAGCGGTCATCGGTTCTACGGCTAATATGGCCGGCCCAGTGCCACTTCAGCTTGCTTATTTGGTGAGGCTCAGAGAGATTCCAAGCGTAGCTTGTTCCATCCATAGCTCGCTAACACATTCTAAAATGAGACTGAGTAGATTAAAATATCAACAGGGGGCCAATTACTTTAATCATTTTCCTAAAACCACGACAAATTCAAGCCCTTTTCGTACCACGGAACCACTATCAAGGAACTAAATTGGCGTTACTGCGGCCATTAATATGAATAAAGCTATCATTGACGATGTGCTACACGCTCAAATCCGCAGACCGTCTGGAGACGGCACATTATCGGAAACCGATTTGCATAGTTAAATAGCTGATCGGTTTCCCTCGTCTATAAAGTTGTTAGGACGTTAAGTGACGGTTTTTGTCTCGTGTGATTTAAAATCTTTTGTTTGTAAATAAAAAATACGAGATTCCAAATCTGGTTTCGCATTTTAATAAGAGCTATTGCCTGACTGAAGCCAATTCTTTTGTTTCTCTTCTCTTGCGTTCGACAAGAGATGAGATTTTTTTTAATACGTAAAAGGATGTGGTTGACTTGTAAGGAAAGTATTGTGGGCATAGACTTGTTTAGCAAATCTATGACCATCTGTCTCCATGGGGAAAATGTAGATATACGAGAGTTTATGGATGTCTAGAGCAGACTGTGATCCAAACTCATACTAAAAAAAGATATGGCTATATAGGGTAGGAGGTAAAGTCCTTTGTCAACTTGCGATTCAACTTTTGACTACGTACAGGTTGGCATGCTCTATCATGCATGTCCTTGCCAACTTCTGAATCCATGGATTCAATACATGATTCTTAAACACCTAGCGAACACATTTTTCGTTGGTTGTTAAAAAAAAAATGCTGTTCTATACATTTTCAGTGGGTACTTTTCTAAGTAACAGCGAATTTATTTAGTTTTTTGATAACCAACGAAATATTTCTAGGAC
This sequence comes from Apamea monoglypha, assembly GCA_911387795.2. NCBI lineage: Eukaryota > Metazoa > Arthropoda > Insecta > Lepidoptera > Noctuidae > Apamea > Apamea monoglypha. The sequence continues at coordinate 17,466,242 of OU426924.1, forward strand.
ACGGGGTCTAGAATCACAGACACGATTCTAGACCCCGTAGCGTAGAAGTTTTTCGTCATTGGACATTGACGCGCAAACTGAAAACATACATTCAGCACATGCTTCTGAATCCGGGGTGTTCAGAAACGCTGAAATTTTTCGCCGGTAGTAAAAAAAATAGATCTACATAGAATCATGATTCTGCTGAAATCATGTTTACAGTTTGCAGGTCAATGTTCCTGCTGCCAGCCTGTATAGCATGGATACTTAATTCTACATGCAGCTTTTACTACCTGCCTGTAAAATATACATGATCGGCCAGCACTAAATAAATTCACATTTATGCCTTCCCTATTTAGGTTCTCCGATTAGAGCCGTCCAGAATTTCTTCCCACCATAAACCAAGATGATAATACAGATTCATGGCCACCACACAGAGGTCGATTTACTCACAGAATCTGTGCAATTAATTCAATTTACGGTCTCCTATCGCATTTGCATGTCTGGAGTATAATAAGTCTTGGTGCAGATACGCGCTCTGTTTGAATTTAATTCAAATGTTCTAAGGAATTTTCTTTGATATTAGTTTTACGATGATATTGGGAAGATATTGAATTTTGGGCTGATTTTGGAGATTCGATGGAGCTATTGTAGGGAAGTGGAAACATGACCTAGACGGATGAGACCAGCACAGGAGCGTGGGGATTGTCACAACAAAAGAGAGGTCTATGCCCAACCGTGGGTAAAGTCGTGCTGTGGATGTTGGATGATGATGAGTATCTAACTAAGTAAGTATTTAGTAATCTGTAGTTACTATGACCTGGATGAGACTAACACAGGAGCGTGGGGATTGTCACAACAAAAGAAAGGCTTATGCCCAGCAGGTGAAGTTGGGCTGTGGATGATGGATGATGATGAGTACGTAGTATTTTTTTTTTTAAAAAACGTTGCCCCACACTAGGAATTTCTCCTGTATCGTGGGTGCGTTTACAAACATTTAAACTCACATACACAAACAGCCAGACCCGGAACAACTACCTGTAGGCAATACAAATATTTGTTCCGTGCGGGAATCGATCTCACGACACGCATCACAGCAGTCGATCGCTCAGCCACTGCGCCAACCGTGTCATCCCTGTAGTTACTGTGTGAATTGGTGTGAAAATATGTAGAGAAGTAAAATTGTACTCCAAAAGCACATACTAATAAACTAGCTGTTACTCGCTACTTCGTCGTCCATCCAGGACGAAAAGCAGCCTATGTCCTTCTCCAGGTCATGGTCTACCTATGTGCCAAATTTCATCCAAATCTGTTCAGCCGTTTTAGCGTGAAAGCGTAACAAACAAACAAACTTACTTTCGCATTTATACTATTATAGTTAGGATTGTCCTGCATAAGTCAATAAGTCGTAATGATAAAGCTGTAAGTGCAGTAACTTATTAGCTATAGAGGCTTCCGTTCAAAATACATACGTAAAACAATTATGAAAAAACGGGTTTCTGATGCATTAGAACCTTAGATAATATACACCGAGAGGGTTCCGTTTGTAGGTATGTAACTACAAATTTAAGGTTTACGGATTTTTTCCTTTACTTGTGTTACATGACATTGTTTCTTGCCAAATTTCATGATTCTAGGTTAACGAGAAGTACCCTATAGGTTTTGATTCCCTTGCGATTGTCAAAATATGCGCCATAAACGGAACATAAACGCCCGTATATTTTGATTGCATTGACTTAGAAGTTTTATTTTCACTGCTTCAAGGCATTGCAGCCCTGAAGTATTTGATATTAATTTGAACTTGATAACTCTACGCGTTCCTGAGAAAAAGGGTCTTGACAGACGGACAACGAAGTGGTATATTATAAGGGTTCCGTTTTTCCTACGGAATCTTAAAAACAGCATCTTGTAAAAAAAAAACGAATCAAAACAAAACTAAGTACAAACTTCTAAAGCCTTAATCAAAAAAGTATCCCTAAAACCTTTGGAGTCAATCTCAAGAAGATTTCGTGAAGGCTTTCAAAAACAATTTAGTGTTGACTAAAGTCGCATTATGGTGCAGCAGTCCCATTACATGTGAGCAGCCCCCGATTACGGCATGAGGGTGGAAATATGGATCATAGGAGGTAGGTAGGTACTTGATCAAAATATTTTGTTCATGTTCAATATCAACTTTGATGTGAAGAGGGAGCCGTCTTTAAAGTCTTCAGGTCAATTAAGTTTGGGTAAAAAATTCTGAATGTTTTTTTTTTCTTACTTTTAAGGTGAGTATGGACTAGAGCATTTATTTAAACACGATTTTGCAAACAAACGAGCGAATTTGTGTAACATTATATCGAGCAAGATAAAACGCATCACACGCGACCAGCAGATAGACATTTCAACGAAGAGTAAAAGAAAAATAGTAAGGAATGTTACAGGTAAAAGCTCGCTCGTTTCGAACGTTACATTACATGGAAAAGCTCAAGAAAATGCTCTAGTGTATACTCACCTTTAAAGAGGCAGATAGGAAAATGATGTCATAAAGGGCCTTTTATGTTTTTTACATTTTAAATCATTGCAACATGTTTGATCAAAAGTACAAAGTACCTAGAGAAAAAAAAAGTACCTAGAGATACCTACTTACTTATTTATCACATATCTATATATCTATCTATTCTATATACTAACAATAAAGCTGAATAGTTTGTTTGAACGCGCTAATCTCTGGAAATCCTGGTCGGATTAAAAAAAAATCCTTTTGCATTTGATGGCCCAATTCTCGAGGAAGGCTATTGGCTATTTAACACCACGCGAGGACTTTTAGGAGCCGAGCAACAAGTAAGAAAGAACGATAAGTAATAGCGCGGGAAGGCGATGCGATGCGACGGGGTGGGTCGAGGGAACAATTAACAGAAGCTAGTCACATTTATGAAAAAAACTAGAACAACAAAGGCCCCAGGCAGTTATTTTCTACTCAACAGTCATCGTTTTACTGTCTTTAACTTCAAAAATCCAAAGTTATTGCTCAGAAAGTAACATGAAAGTGCCCTAAACACAAAATTGCATATACACCAAAACACAAGCAAACGTCAACTTTGAAAAGATTCTGACAAGGGTTAGTCAGACCCTTTACTGGACTTGAAATTGAATGCGTCCCAAACTGGCAAACTTTGCAAAGAATTCGCAGAAAGATTGCAGTAGTTGGATTGGACATGAAAGTTTTGAAAAGGAAACATTTGGTTATGGTGAATTTGCTTACGTTTAAAACCCAAAACATGTCGTATTCGGAATGATTTTACAGAAGTGTGGAGGATTAGAACTCCATCATACTTACTTATAAGTAAATGGCTGTTTGGGCTATTCGATGAAATTGTTAAGCCATTGCTTTACATGTTCAAACGTTTCCTATTCCTTTAACTTGTATTAAAAAACCATTTTCAAAAATTCCCTAAAAAAATTAGTTACAGTGACAGCGCCACCTACCTTATCGCCGTCGAACTTCTCAGTGGGCTCATCATAGATGCGAGCCTCGCGTTTCTCCCGAGAACCGCGCCGCGCCAACAAAGGAGTTTGGGGCGGCGACGCTAGCGCCACACTATTCCTAGCGCTATCTGGCGGCGACTTTATGAACTCAATCTTTCCACCCTCCACGCAAATATTTGGTGTAAGCGGATACATTGGCGACATAGCAACATTAGTATTCGCCAAATGATTGTAATGATTTTCTTCTAGAGGGAGGTTTTTCGGTTTATTTTTCTTGCGGTACGTGGAGTCGTATGCAAGAACTTGTGTCTTCTCTTCCGGGTGCACCTGTCGTACTTTCCCGGGAGGTCGGTCAGGTGGCTCTGGGGAGACGTTGCCGTCCGTCGGACTTTCATCCCTTTCATTATTTGATATTCTGAAACAATGACAAATAAAATCTATAAATTTTCTAGGAAAACAATACAAAACCTAATTAAAATTATATTCATTAATTAAAAGCCGTTTCCCAACATTTTGATCAATGCGGCAAGTGTTTCTCTTGAGATCTTGTCACAGAAAAAGTACAAACTCTTCGAAATTAGTTGCATTGCTGTTCGATAGATGGCGCTGTTGTAAAGAAAATTTATAAGATAACAAACATGGGAAAAACACCTAAAATATATAAAAATTGTAATAAAACATTTATATTTTATATTTGTAAGAACGTCACACACTTTATGACATAAAATTACTTCACGATTTCTCAAAAACAAAGAAGTTATAATTAAAAATCCTACATCGCGCAAGCAACATTTTCAACGCAATAAGTATAAGAGCGTCGATTCCAGTTGTTCCATTGGAAGTGTGTTCTTTAGTGTGATGTTACAACTGTATATAGATCACTAGCTCTCGTTAGAAGGTCTACAGCACGTGACGTCACGCGCTCGTTGCCAGGCAACGCTCCTTGTAATGTGCGCTGCGGACGCTCGCCCGCGCGGCTGCGACGGCTTAGTGGCGCATATTCCTTGGGCTGCCTTCCTGCACCTTACGCGGTTATTAGTTAACTCGTTAGCTTAGCTCCGGTTAAATTGAGCACTTCCATACCACGGCGGCGAGAATACTCGATTGCCAGTTTTTTGAAGCGATTGGAAAAAATTTAGCCTTTGTTCGGTTTTGATTTTGCTTTTAACCTAATTTAGTAGTGTTTTGAATGTTAGCTGTAGTTAGCGAGTAACAGACGATCGGATTATTATTTTCTTCTGTGGATTGAATATTTAGGTGTTAAGTAAATCGATTTTCTTGCGTTTTATGAAAAACAATTTGTTAGATAAGCACGGCTACACAGAACCAGTATAAGTTGACTTCTGATTGTACGGAAAACCAAACCAATGCGAGGTCAGCTAAAACTGGAAATGTACAGCTTGATGTTTCGCCGTGTGTACCTATATCTACCTACAAATTTAAAAACATAATCTACTTTTTAATCCCGATAACAAGGAGATTAACCAAGAAAACCATAGTAACACGGGGATACACCATAAAAACAGTTAAACAAAGTGTTTTCACCTTTTCTTAAGACCATGATCTTTCTTATCAACCAGGCTTATTATTGTACTCATCCAACAACGCAGTAGCAGTCTGTAGACATAACTGTAGGTAGATAATATCTACTTATGTTAAGAAACGAGATGAATATGAATACCAAGGTAATATAATGCTTCTTGCCCGTTCTTCTACATACGAAACCAGAGGGGCAATTCTCGTAATTTTAAGAACGTTCACAGTCTGATCTCAGTCTCAATCTGACAAAAATACCTCTAATTTCCATACATTTTGACAAGTTTTTGACATTTGTTTGTCGCCGAGATGAGACTGCGACCAGATTTTGAACGTTTTAAATTACGAGAATAGGCTTTCTGATACCTTTTGCAAGGGGCACCTAGAATCAATTATATTTTCTAATACTTAAGTACCTACATTTTCTATTTGCAATAAATGATTTTCGACTTTGATTTTATGATGCGGTGAGAGGTTGGTAGAATGGACCTAACAACTAAGGGGCAATTCTCGTAATTTTAAGAACGTTCACAGTCTGAAGGCCAATTCCCGTAATTAAAAACGTTCAAAATCTAGTTGCACTCATCTCAGCTCAAAAATGTAGGGAAATCAGAGGTACCTAATTTTAACAGTTTGAGACAGATCAGACTGTCAAAAATACCTCTAATTTCCCTACATTTTTAAGTTTTTGATATTGATTGTCGCTGAGATGAGATTGCGACAGATTTTGAACGTTTTTTAATTAAAGAAAGAAAGAAAGAAAGAAGAAAGAAAATACGTTTATTTGCGGCAAACATGACCTGATGAATTACAGGAATAGGCTTCCTGATAGGTTAGGCTAGCTATGTTTAGTTAGCTATAGCTACGTGTTGAAAAAGCTGAAAATCATCTGTCAATGAAACGAATCGTAGGTAGTTATGTAATGTCAGGAAAATTAATTGATAAACAAATGACCGTATAATCAAATAAGTACCAACTGTTATCGTTTGGCAGATGTATGAACAGGGGGTAATTGCGTAACACACTATCAGTAGCAATGGGTTTCATTTTGACAGTTCAACAACATTCATTGCGTTATTAACCTTGTTAAGCAGACACATTTTTCGAACATTGAAGCAATGGATAAGCAATATCTTTCACAATGATTCAGATTGTATCTAATTGATAATGTGTTACTCATTTAGCCTGCCAGGGCTGCGGGTTGTTCGAAAGATATACCGTGGCCCCTGGCACAGGCAACTGAAGGAACACGGGTGGGTTTTAGCCAGTAAAAGTTTGACACGCCTTCCCGCTCCGCGCAGAGCGGGAGAAGTCATTAGATAATTTCCCACCCAAAAAAAAAGGGAGCTGACTATAAGATGGCAAATAAATTGACGCAGTGTGTCAATTTTGCTTAATAGATACTTTTAATTATTTTTTCTAACTGTGTTTAGGCTGAAAATTAATAGAGTGTGTGCAAAACCATCGGGTTTAAAAATCTCTATTATTTTAAATGAGAGATTTGCTGCCTTCTTCAAAACGCATTTTTATCAAGACATCCTTCCTCTTTAACTTGATAAGTTGATAACCAAATCCCGTCTGCTTTTACCTAGTAATTAAAGTATGAAGTATAAAACAGCGTTTACAGGATTAAGCCGTTCTAAGCCTCGTCCTGTCGTGTTTGTTGAGTTCATTATGAGGGGCTTACAACCTGCTTAGTATTAAACTAAAGTTTGAAGAAAGGTAGGAAAAGTAAAGATAATAGTTTTAAGTTATCTTTTAAATTTTTCATATCTTACTTACTTACGGTATCTTAGTTGATTCGAACGAATTTACTCGCCCGAAACGGGCGAATCGTCGCTTTTGAATACGAAAATTATTTTTTGTATAGACGACTCGCACGGTGTTAATTTATTTGTGGGCGAGTCGAGAACTACAGAAATATGTATTAGGCAATTGACACATTTTGAATTTCAAGAAAAAAGTACACGTCCTAACTAGTTTAATAATTATTATAAATGCGAAAGTAAGTTCGTTTCTTTCGCTTTCACGCTAAAAAGGCTGAACGGATTTGGATGAAATTTGGCACATGGGTAGACCATGATCTGGCGAAGTACATAGGCTACTTTTCATCCTAGATCGCAGACGAAGTCGCGGGCAACAGCTAGTTTTATAATATTTAACTCTTGTCACTTCTATGCGTGTCCTTTTTTCTATACTTTTTTTTTAATCAGACATAAAACCAAATCATTCACACATTTCACGTTTTCATTAATTGCAATCTAGTCATTACATTAAAATAACTGTTAGGTAATTTAGGATGAGAGCACGTTCCGAATTACCTAGTTAATTAAAATTTTGAAACTAATATGTTTAATTAATGAAAGTTTTAGTGGATCGTTAATTATAATAGAAGTGACAGCTGTATTAATATGACATTTGAGTTATTAATTAAGTACGATAATCAATCATAGATCCAAGTACCTTTAGGGACTAAAATAGTACAAACGCCAGCAGGTCAAGCTACCCGAAACTGTCAAATTTTCCCAATCAACCTTGAACGTTAATGTTTTAGCGATAAAGTTGAAAACCGATTAAAGAAATTTGACGGATTGTAGTAGTTTGATGTGCTGGCGTCTGTACATCAGGATACGTGTGCCTTAAGTAGGTAAGTCCATTATTAATAATAGACTACTTAAGTCACACGTATCCTGATGTGCCGCCCGCACACCTGGTTTTCATATGATCTGACCAAGATTATGTCTGGACTTTAAAAGAGACTGACCTCTGTGTTTGTTTTGGCCTTTCTTCTCAGACTAGTCAGATAGGAAACACCGACCTCATCTAGTTTTAAAATATGATTGACTAGCTGCGCCCTGCGGTTTCACCCGCATAAGTTTTGATCCCGTGGGAATATCGGGATAAAAAGTATCCTGGTTATAAACCATCTGTGTGCCAAATTTCCATCATCCAAATCCGATCCAAATCCGTTCAGTCGTTTTTGCGTGAAAGAGTAACAAACATCTATCCATCCATACAAACTTTCACGTTTATAATATTAGTCGGATAAAATGGGATAGTAGGACGTGTAAAAGCGTTGTACAAACCTACTTACAAAATAAAATCATTTATCATCTGCCTAGCCTTTTCCCAACTATGTTAGGGTCGGCTTCCAGTCTAACAGGATGCAGCTAAATACCAATATTTTACATGAAGCGACTGCCTATCTAACCTCCACAATCCAGTTACTGGGTAATACGATACCCCTTGGTAAGACTGGTTGTCAGACTTTCGGGCTTCTGACTACCCGTAACGACTGTCAAAGACCCACGAATGTCAGCCAGGACCAACAGCTTAACGTGCTTTCCAACGCACGGAGGGGTCCTGGTATGTGAAGATGGTCACCCATCCACGGACCAACCGCGGCATGCGTAGCTTAACCTGATTGATCGACCCGTGCGGCTGTATTTACTTAGCCACAAGCCCCTCAGTTACATAAGTCTCACGTATCGTAGGTATACTATTTTATAGCTCATGTGACCTAAACCCGCACTTATGTCACACTTTTCTGTGTAAAAATGGAGTACTTAAGTCACAGAAAAGCATGACTTAGGGCCGATTCACACCGAACGGCAGCGACGCCAGAATACACCATATGATGTTCTTGTCGCCGCGAGCGGCCGCGGGCAGACGCGCGGAACCGCGCGACCTTTTCAAGCGATACTGGTCTTTTAATTATGTAGATACAAGTTTAAAATTATTTCACACTGAAAGTGCTCGCCGTGCCGCTCTCAGCCGCTGCCGTTCCAGTGTGAATCGGCACTAAGTCACGCTTTTCTGTGACTTATTTACTCCATTTTTACACAGAAAAGTGTGCGGGTTTAGGTCACACAGTGCTATAATAATAGTTTTCTATAATAGACAACTAAAGTTAAGACTACTTGCAGTACTCGTATTATGTCATTCTACCACCAAAAAAAGAAAAAAGGATCCACAGATTGTCTTTGAAAGATCACTTGAAACGTTGAGACTGCGGCCCGCGTGTGTCACCCTACATTTAATTTCTATATTTATATCTGTAATTCGCATGGTGTACATAATAAAGAGTATTAGACCTATTCTATTCTATTCCATTCTGTCGCCTCTGTCAGTTTGTCAATAATCTCGAAAACCACAGATTTTGATACAGTTTTTAATAAAGTTACTAAGAAGTGTACTTATTTTGAATAATAATGGATACTTTAACAGTAATGGACGAACCTACTTAATAATTCCATTAATAAACTCACTTAAAGCGCTGCCTAAACCCATAATCGTTCTTAAAAGTGTCCTAAATCTTTACAGTGAGGACTTTGCAACATTCTTATTTAAATTCAACTCATTTAGAATGTGAAATTAAGCCAAACAGCTCATCAGCAGTCGTTTGTTTTTAGACAACTTCATTTAGTTCATTCAAGAACGGAAAGGAAGCAAACTTGAACATTTAAAAAGAGCCTTAAATCTCTTTCTTGTCAAAGTAGTTTAAACCCTATTGCGTTAAGTTTAAGTGTATTTTTCTGTGGTGTATGGTTGTCGTTAAAATGTGGGCAGTGAGGACCAATATTTTCGTCATTGCTTTGTTTATTTTATTTTAATATGTTGTGTGACTACGTAACACGTGGACATGAGCTCTTTTGGTTTAGTTGATTTTGACAGGAAATCCATAATGATTTTATCTATTTTATTGTCTTTTGATCACCTCATACATTTGATCATTTGATCCATTTATTTACCTCCATGAACTTTATCAAAATAGCACTGAAAATCGATCGTTAGTAGGTAGGTAGGTAGGTAAGTAGTTACCTTGGGCATTAAGGTCTAACGCTTCAGCAAAATCTAGAATCGTTTAGACATGAGGCTGAAAATGTAAATTTTATTGAGTACTTTCAGCTTAAACCAAACTTGACTTTTTGCGTAATCCAATGCGGAAAAAATGGAACCGGAAATAGGGTTAGTGAAAAATCTTTTAACAAAATAGGTAGTACTCTCCTTACTGAAAACATGGATTCAAGAAGTCTGGATTTAATGGCTGTTTAAGGTGACTTTTTGGTCAGTAGATCATTAAGGGAGCGGAGTTGGAGTATACGAGAACACAAAAAAAAAATATTAAGTAAGTATAACAAAAAATTTGGGTCTTACATTTTGGAAAACCTTTTTTTTCGGAAATCTACCAATTTGATTGCAGTATCGGGTTAACTTGACTTGACTATCGGCAACTAGAGGTTGTTTAAGAGGAAAAGTTACGACAGTCCCATTGTACCCTTATAACTGCGTGTGACCACCGGACGCATTGCGATTATAAAATCAATCAATCTGGGACTGCCTATCTGACCTCCACAACCCCGTTACTGGGTACACGATACCCCTTTGTAAGACTGGTTGTCAGACTTTCGGGCTTCTGACTACCCATAAAGACTGTCAAAGAATAGATCTACAAATAATAGCCGGGACCATGGGCTTAAAGCGAGGCACGGAAGATTCTAGATATGTAATGGGTCCCCCATACACGAACCGACCTTAAATAAAGTAGAAAAAAAAAGTTTTTAGCCGGGTTCGCATCACTAGCGGTCTCTATAGGTACGGATGACAGACAAAGCGGTGAGCAGTAACATCAAAGGAGCGCCAATTCGACTCCGTGCGTATGACGTAATGTTACACTTCCTTCTTATTTACTGCATATTGCCAATAGGTGGCGCTGTGAAGGTAAACGTTACACTGTACAGCCATAATGTAACAGCTGTGAATGGTTTTGTTGGGCGTCTACATTCTACATACAGGGTGGAACGTTTTAGTCATTAAAGCTGACGCTTGTGCTGAGAGGATGTATGTTATCGGGGCGATGTTTTTTGTTTGCCAAATATGGGAATTAGGGCCAATAAAACCTGTAGCAAAAATCGCTTGGAACGCCCTCTATACCGTTAATATTATAAAGAGGTAAAATGTTTGTGTGTAAGTACGTAATCTTCGAAACTATTACCCGATCCCGATTTTTTTTTTTCACTATGGGGAGTTACAGTACTTATTGCCGAATCCTTAGTAGTGGACTTCACTGTATGTTTTGTTTTTATAATTTTAACCGAGACGCTAAATCGATTGATTGAACTACGTTGTATTCAATCAATCAGCCGTTCGTAATCGTCTCCCAAGTTAGACACCTAGTCTAAACACCTGGTTTCCTGTGCAGCATCCAATCGACTCCAGCTGCCTTTTGAATTTGTCGCTACGTATGGCATGCTCCGGAAATTGCAGTTATGAGTCGTCGAGACAACTTCCGATTCGGAATGCCGTTCCTATGGAGAGGAAGCATGTTTTTTTAAATCGAGATAATATCTATAGGTATAAAAAAAAATGGCAAAAAGCCAATGGCAATGGCATGGTAATGGTAATATTATTCTATTCTATTCTATTCTATCTAAATGTGCTACTGTTTTTCTAGACCTACCTCGTCTTTATTTCAAAATCAATAGGTAGGCCCAAAATTAGTGATAACGATGCTTATTTAGTCTACCTCCGGGTTGAAACATGATTAAGGGCTGATTTTTCAATCACCGATAATTTTTATTCGTGGAATAAAATTGACGTCGGTCAGTTTTTGTATGGAGGAACTGTCAAAAATTTAAAATTATTACTTAAAAAAAAATTATCTGGCGTTGGAAAAATCAGCCCTTAGTAAACTTAAATTTCCATTTAACAAAAATACTGTTATTCAGCTGCATCCGTTAAGACTGGAAGTTGACCCCAATATAAATGGGAAAAGGCTAGATAGAGGAAGACGACGATTACCTGAAAAATAAAATGCCATTCTTTTTGCCTTAGGTACAGACTTCATGGGAGCTCTCTAGGCAAAATGTTACGTAACGGACCAAATCCTCAAAGCTCTGCATGATTAGTCAACGACTCCAGTGACAGATGAAGAAGTCAGTCACATCAAAGAAACGCCAAATTGTTTCTCTACAGGAAGTGACGTAACACTTCCGTTAGCTTCAGTCGTGTGCTAAATCACCAACCGTTGGTTCACATTTTGGGAAAATATTGAAAGGCCCGAGCTTGAGTGCTTTTAAAATGTCTCATAGAACCATTCACTTAGTAATTTATGTTGCTATTGCTTCCTGCATTGTCAGCAGAAGTATCTTAATACTGATAGCCTTTAGCCTTTATTGGCAAACTGACTGAACTAACGACATGGTGTACTGTAAGGTATAGTCACGAACACTAATATGTCAACACTTGAAATGCAATTTTTGCGTGAAATAATTTAGAGGTATGAGGAACAGGGTGTAAAGTTCACTCATCCTCCATAGAAAAGGGAGGATCCTCCGACCAGACGGGTGTTGTGTCTGGCGGGCAATTGCCCAACGATTGATTAATTGCGCGGTAAACTCTGCTTGCGAGATGCAGGATTTGCGTGACGTCAGTATGACGCGTTGTTCGCATGTGGCGTTGTAGATACCGCCTAATCTGTGATACCGCTACAATAACAAAAACAACAATGAAATACGACACATTGCAAAAACCTATGGGTTCGAAAATACTATGTTCCTAGCAACATATTTTCATTAAAAAATAAAGGAGTAAATTGCTTTTCAATCAAGCCAATATGTATACATACTTATACTCGTGACTACACCTCTGCTTAACCCGTTAGCGCAACACACGTGTGATTTTACGTGATCTCCCCAACTAGCAATTTTCTCTTGCGGATATGCTGATTTAAGTACTAAGGTGTTACAGCAGACTTACTTGTGTCTAGACTATGACAGTACATCTTATAAAAGCATGATCTAAGGCATTTTGAACTAAAAGAATACTAACACTTAGTACGTGCTCTTATATATGTCTATAAAGAATCGTTGTAACACATTTATCAGCACAGTTGTCTTACAAGTGCATTTTTAAAGAGCAATTGCTCTTGAATATTATTTGTACTTAAAAAATCATCTTAAAAGTACATTCTTTCTTAGTAGAGTCTACATTGAGTGTTTTATAACACTTATGACCTTAATAAACTTTTACATAAAACTACTATAAAGCCAAGTTGTAAGTGTGAATTAAGTGTTCTCTGAGTCAAATTAAAGAGAAGACGACTAATAGTAGAGCTCTATCAGAATATTTTGTCTTTTAAAAGACTTGTGAATACTTTATTAAGAATGTCCGCCATTATATTCGTGTAAACATTGCTAAGTGTTTGTAACAGTTAAGCATGGAGTTTGAAAAATGGAAAAGATTTAAAAGAAGTGGAGCATATAGGAATAAAATTAAACAAAAATAGACGGACTCACAGAAAAGGCTACTTGGTACTAGTAGAACTACGATAGGCAACGATGGAGCCAGTAAATCGTTCGATGGTTCCGTACAAAAACAAGAAGATATCAGCTCTGAAGACTTTGAACTGGCAGATTCTAGTCTTAATTCTGGTTCTGACGATAGCGATGAAAGTGAATGTGAAACAAAAACAACGGATTACGAAAAAAATATACAATTTCGTGAAGAAATCAAAATATGGGCTGTTCAGAATAATATACCACACTCGGCGTTTAATGAACTTTCTGTAATTAATAAAAGAATCGAGCACATACTACCCAAAGATGCCCGAACTTTGTTCCAAACAAGCGGACAAAAAATACAGATAGACACAATAGGGACAGGGCTTTATTGGCATAACAGCTTAAGAAAACAGTTGGAAAAATTGTTTTTGAACACGAACTTGTTTCTGTTCCCAATAACCTTTCACTAAATTTTAATATTGACGGCTTGCCTCTGTATAACAGCTCTAGACAACAATTTTTGCCAATACTGTGCAGTATTTCTGAAATTCCATGCTCTCCATTAGTACTATTCTTAAGTCTTATCGTCACAAAAATATGAACTCGACTCAAACTGTTCGCATATTTATTGGCGACATTATATTGCTAAAAATTGATTTTACTTCCAGGTATATATGCGGAAGATAGTAAACCATCTGATTTGCAAGCTTTCTTGAATCCTCTGGTAACAGAATTGAACGAAATTCTCAACAGTGGTGTAACCCTTAAATCAAAAGGATCATCTACTTTAGTTCCCGTAAAAATCAGAGCTTTCATTTGCGACTCCTCAGCAAGAGCATTTATTAAAAGAGTAGTAAATTTCAACGCCAAGCATGGCTGTCTAAAATGTACTGTGGTAGGTGAATATTCACCGGTGTCTTGAACTGTCACATTCCGAGGATTTGAGTGTCCTAAAAGAAACGACAGTGATTTTCGGTCAAAAAGACGAAGAACACCATAAATTGGATTCTCCGTTTCTAAAACTCAATATCGATATGGTTGAAGACATTCCTGTGTGTGATTCACTCCACTTGATTGATCTTGGCGTTATGAATTCGGCATGCAATAATTTATTTACATCGCTTTGAACTAATATGAAATGAAATGGCTTTTGAGGTTTTTCTTTTTTTTTTCTGGTGGGAAATCATCAAATGACCCCTCCCGCTCTGGTTGGAGCGGAAGGGAGTGTCAGACTCTTACTGACTAAAACCCACCCATGTTCCTTCCTTCGCCCTTTATGTTCCGGGGTAGCGGTAACCCTTTCGGACAATCCCGCTGAATTTTTCTTTTTGAGGTTCATTGGCGTTAAACCATGATGTGTATCCACAAGCGAAACATTTTAGGTTTAGGTTTAAAGAAACTTTATTCTCAATAAAAACATAACATGTCACTTACTTGAGAACAATAAATATTACTTAATTAAAAATACTTATATTAGGTTCGACAACATCCGTCACAGACTAAATAAAACTACTCGAAACTCGACCCACCCAACGCATTCATTTTTCAAGTAATGTCCGGTTAGCGGTTAGATACAGGCTAAGCTGGTTTTTGAATGCATTGAATGAGTGTAGGTTTCTTATGCGGGAGGGTATCTTATTGTATAGCTGTGCTCCTTCAAATGTAAGCATTTTTTTGCCATAGTTGGTCCTGGTTTTTGGTAGAACTAATAAAAAAATTTTGTGAAAGAATAAAGTGAGTTACGGTCCAGGGCCACTTCCTCTTCTTGAGCAATCTCATTTTTTTTTTACTCAAAAAGCAGTCAAAATCCATTATGGTAACCATTATACTATCGTGACACGGCCGGGGGTCAATATCCACTATAAAAAAGAGTTAATAAAAATATTTTAAAACACACACACTTAATAGTAGGTATCCACTTACCTACCCATTAGGTACATATATACTTATGCACGTTTGGCTCACCTAACATTAAACCTACCACAAACTGGTAATTTGTATGCCATGGTTTAAAAAGGAACCCTAAATTTATTAAATGGCTGCAAGTAGTTACCTTATGTAAGTGCTCAATAAGACCAAAAGGTTTAAAATCAACTTAGGTAGTGTGAAATAAGACATTTTAGTATTAAGCTTATCTTAGAGAAGAGTAATTAGTCTTATTAATCTCTAATGGCGTCAGTTTTTATTTTACAAGTAATTAATATTTTTTTAAATAATATTCTAAATACATAACGAAGTGGGCCTGTGAAAATATTTCACTTTATTCCGCAAAACATTCGAAGAAATGTACACCGCAAGTTATTTATGTTCATAGACACATAACTATCAAGCAAATTAAATAAATGATTACAGGAAATAAAAATACTACTAATACAAATGATACTTCAATGAGTTGACAACTTTTTTTTATTCCAACAGCGCTCGCGCACACTCTTTCGGCCGTTGTGATAAATACTCCTTTATTGAGCTTCCATAGAGCAACATAAGGGGAATTACACTTACAAGAGCAGTAACAAGATTATTGTAAGTGTAAAGTAATCTTCAATAAGAGCGTTATAAGTTGACTCTAAGTGAGAATTCTCTTATAAAGTGCGCCTAAATCGACACTTACAGTTGTTTGTAAGTATGCTAAAAGAGTAAAAAAATATAGGTCTTGGGACACTTGTAAGTTAAAATTTTGCTAGTTGGGTCTTTCTTCCCTTCACTCTTGCTAAGGCTTACATCAGCGAAGCTTTGTCTTCGTAAGTCAGGCTTCCTAAACATAACCAATGTTTTTGATCGACTACTGCTAGCTTAAAGATCATTGAACAACCACGACTCCACATCCTTTAAGTAGGTACTCATAGAAGATTTGTTTTACAAGTGATAAGTAACTAAAATTTTTTGCCACACCAGCTCTACCAAATTCACCTAGCCAATCCATTAAACCATCGTTCATTTTCACCAGCTAACTGTCCTGTCCATCGGCAAACTGCCTCGCTTATCCATAATGATAATGATTATCGTTATGATGGCATTATCCTCACGTTGTGACAACGTGGTGGCGGCAGACTTACGGTCGATGATTGCGGGGTATATTTTTAGAAGTTTACCAACTGGTTCGGTGGACCGATCGTTCAACGGGTGTTAATAAGTAGCGTGCATGTTATTTTTAAGTGGATGTGCGTAGAACGGCGGTTATCAAGCTTTTGAATAGTCAAAAAGAGTTGTCTATATGATTCTACACTGGATAACTTGGTGCTGAGAAATGAGAGAGTGGAAACAACAAATATTGGGCGTTATTTTGATAATGTTTATGAATATTGTTGAGGGGCTCGTGGCTAAACAGTAACAGCCGCACGGGTCGATCTTCAAGGTTAAACAACGCTTGCCGACGTCGGTCCGTGGTTGGGTCGCCAGGCATTACATATCGAGACCTCTCCATGCCTCGAAAAGCAAGTTAAGCGGACAGTTCTGGTTGTCATTCGTAGATCATTGACAGTCGTTACGGGTAGTCACGAAACCCGAAAGTCTGACAATCAGTCTTGATAAGAGGTATCTTGTTACACAGTAACTGGATTATGGAGGTCAGATAGGCAGGCTCCATGGAAAACTGTTATTCAGCTGCATCGGGTTAGACTGAAAGCCGACCCCAACATAATTAGGATAAGGCTAGGTAGAATGATATTTTATGCATATTAAAATTATTCATGCGCCTCCTTACATGAGACTTAATAGGGTTTACGATCACACCAGCCACTTACTTAACTCATCAAAAAGAGAAAATGTTAGAGCTACCCTTAGAAAAAGATTTTTAGGAGGCGTTAAACTAAAATGTCGGTAGGTACTTCAAATTGATAATCCTACTTCCTACTAATATTATAAACGCGAATGTTTGTGAGGATAGATGGATGTTTGTTACTCTTTCACACAAAAACTACTAAACGGATTTTGCTGAAACTTTACAGTAATATAGCTTAAACATCAGAGTAAAATATAAAATAGTAGTAAAACATAAAACTTTTTGTCCCGATATTTTTGCGGGACCGACACTTATGGGAATGTAACCAAGGGTGCTTGTAGAAAAAAGAGCAGACCTATTTATAACCTTGGAAGGGTAGCAGGATCTACCAATTACACTATCATTACGATTATCATTCATGAAGCAATCATCCAACCGTTTAAGTTAAAAACATATCCACATTCACCATCCTATCTGGTTTGCAACGGAGACTCTATGATAAACCAGTCGGCCTGATATTTCCAATTCCAATTTTATAGGACAAGAAGTCATTTTATTTAAAAAAAAAATGTCATACCCTGCTCTCTGAAATTAATGCAAGTGCTTCAATTTTATATTGCATTAATAACGCTGTTTAATTAATACTTAATTTAATTTTTCTTCGCTGTTGGTAATTCAAAATGTAATTATTTTGTAGCTCTGTAAGTACTTGAATAAAACAGGATATTGTGGGAGTAATGAGAAGGACCACCCAGAGGGATTTAAAGCAGAATCGTACAAGGACATTAAAGATGGACTATTAAAAGATTTTAAACACCAATTATATGTAATTCCCTTATTAAAAGGCAAGCTTACCTTTAGGACCTACTGGGGTTAGAACTATAATAATTTCCAGAAAGTCGTTAGTGTTAAGACAAGATTTTATAAAATAAACTTGCCTCTGCCTGCGACTTCGTCCGCATGAAATTTCTTGTTCACCCGACCCACCCCGTCGCACCTCATCACCTGCACGCAGTGTAACTTCATTGTCGCTTATCGATTTTTCTGTCTTTTTTTCTTTTTGCTCGGGTACTAAGGGTCCTAGCGTGATGTTAAATAGCCTATAGCCTTCCTCAAGAATTGGGCTATCAAATGCAAACATATTTTTTCAAATCCGGCCGGTAGTTCCAGAGTTCACCGCGTTCAAATGAACAAACTCTACAGCTTTATTATTTGTGTAAATTATTGCATGAGTTTTTTTTTTGTTGTCTCGAAAATAAATAAAAACGTCAAGACTTGTAATAAATGCTGATAGACTTTGACTTATGACCGCAAGACAAAGTTGAATTGCCAAAGTTTAACCCTAAACTTCCACCTTTCAAACCTTTCATTAACACTAAAAGAGCGCACTGTTGGATGTTCGACTTTCAGCGCTGGGCCGAGCGTTGAAAATGCAACAGCGCGTTTTATTTAGGCATTTGAGGTTTCGCCTAGTATTCTTCAAAACGGGCATTGAATAAAACAGACGGACATTTATTTAGTATTAAGCATCACCTTTGTACGTATTTTTCTGTTCCCTTCTTGTCTGTTTATATGTGTGTACTTACATAAATAGTTAAATAAATAAATAAAATTCCAGCAAAATGCAGCTTCTCAGAAATAAGAGGCGTGATGTATTTCCCAACGCAATCACTGGGGGTCACGTCATGGGAGTCCACAATACTAAGGTCACAACGTAAGTAACTGTTTGTGGTTTTGCGTAATAACCACTTGGCAGACCCTTTTGTGTTTTGATTAGAGGCGAGAGTTTGGTTTTTTAAGTGCGAATTCTTGATAGTTGAAAATTGTAAGGCACGGAAGGTTCGATTTCACACAAATAAAGAATGAATGTATCTACATTCATTCAATATTTTTGTGAAATTGAAGCTAGATAATTGAACCGGAACTTATCAGGATGTGGTGAAATGGGTCATTATTACATAACATAACAAAAGGTTAGGCAGAGGTGTGAGGGTACACCCACCTTTCGCCAGTTATGTTTAAGTCTTTAGGTAATAGAGGGCGACCCTATTACATACCATTAACTGGGTATAAGGCTGCTACTGAGAAATGCTTAATAGAAAAACCCGATAACACTGCCCGACCTGGGCATCGAACCCAGGACCTAGTGCGCAGAAGTAATGCTAGCGACCACTAGACAAGTGAGGCATTATTATTGTTGCAGGAAGACTAATTGGTCGAAGTCCATCCAAGTTCTAAGTCAGGGTAATTGAATTCTACAGCATCCATATTAAGAATTTTACTTTTTTTGAAGGAGATCGTACTAAATGAAGTATAATAATTCTTTCAAGGGATGGTTTTATCGTGGGTACCCTTTCAAAAATTGCTGTCTCATTTGCTCATACGTCCAACCTTTTATCAACCATTTGGCAAATAGCGGCAATGATCTCCACGAACCCACGCCAAAAGCCAGACTGTGAAACTACACCAATTTTTCAACTTTCAGTACCAACATAAGTTATAACAAATTGGTTCTCCAGGGAAGGCTCCGTCGCAGTGGAAAAAACATAAATCAAAGAGAAAAACTCATTTGTGAAGACCTTGGACTACTTCGGCCTGAAAACGTCCCTTTTCAGCTAGCGGTTAAGGCCAGCTGTGTCTTGCAGCCGGTTCTATTATTTAGGAGTCTTTCTTCGTTTGTATGAGGGTAGGTAAGAAAGAATTCTATGCTAGAAAAATAAAATGCTCTAGGAGTGTAGGGCCTTTCAAGCACGTTTAAATCTAAGAAGTTTTTATATAGAACTAGCATCTGCCCGCGACTTCGACCGCGTGATATTCCTTGTTTTGACATAAAATAAGTGAGTGCCTGGTGATCTTTCACAAGGTACTCGTATCCTAGTACGGACGCCCCTCGTATCCTAGTATGGACGCCCCTCGTATCCTAGTATGGACGCCCCTCGTATCCTAGTATGGACGCCAGTCTCTCACAAAGGATCATACTTTATGTAACTTTGTCAAAACGCTATGAATTCTTGTCTCTTCATACATAATCAGCCTATCCCACTGCTCTATGCACTGCCTATCACACTGTTCCCACTGCTGGGACACAGGCCTCCTCTCTTCAAGAGGGAGTGGGCCATAATCTACCACGTGGGCCCAGTGCGGGTTGGTAGATGTCACATGTCTTCGATTATTTTGGTCTAGGACATGTCGGTTTCCTTACGATGTTTTCCTTCACCGTTTTGAGAGCAGTGGTGATAAAATTATTTTACACAAAGTAAAGCGCCTGTTTGGGATCGAACCCACGACCTACAACTCGTAAGTCGGGGCCGATACCACCGCGGAACCACTACTCCCGTCTCCTGTACTGCTCGTCTGCTGCACTGTCTCTTCATAATATACCTATGTTTATAACTAAGTAAACCTTTGTGAAGACAGAAAAAAAGAGATTTATATGATTAGATTTATTTTCTGTCACTTTGAAGTCTAACCACAAAGCAACTAACGTTTTTTATATCAAATCTAATACAAAATGAGTTGCGTGGTCTCTGTTTACTTTATATAAATGACCACAATTTGTTGTTGTGTGGTCACTCGGGAATGTTCGTTTGTTTGATTGAGACATGAGGCTTGACCCTTACTTGAATTGAAGTGATTTGACGGTGTGGAAATATGAAGTTTCTACTGGTTTATGTGTGTTGACTTTGAAGTACTTACTTATCTTTAAGTTGTATAAATAGTGTTGTTTTAACCTGTGGAGAAGCAAATAAAGCAACATCTTTTTAGGTTTCCGAACCCACCCGCTATTACTAGGTAAGTCTCCGCTGTCCGTCTGTCTGTCAGCGAGCTGTATGTCATGAACCGTAATAGGTAGACAGTTTAAATTTTCACAGAATGTGTATTTCTATTGCCGCTATAACAAAAAATTATAAAAATAAAATGAAATTTAAAATGAAAGGGGGTTTCTATACAAGAAACGTGTCTTTTTGGCGTTTTTTGCTACATTGTACGGAACCCTTTGTGTGAAATTCCGATTAGAACATGGCCGCTTTTTTATAGTCAGGTTTCGTTCAAGTACCTAAGTATAGAGATAGTATAATATGCCTTACAATAAATTAAGAAAATCAGGAAGAAATTCTTCAAAAACCAGACATTTTCAAACAAAAAGACGGTCCTTTGTCTCAACTTTACATCATTGCCTCAATCAGACAAACCACCATCAACTGAGATTGTACCAAGTAACTGTATGTACCCAATAAATCAGTATTACCCACCAATAAAACGCAGTACTATAATATTAGCTATACACTTAATTGCTTTAAGTACAAGGGCACTTCCTGAATAGCCTAGGCTCCTAGTACCTGGACCATAGAATAAGAAAACCATAAAGAAGTGTCGTGTATTCATTCCGAAGTTAGCGCTGAAGGCTATTATTGGCTATTTAGCATCACGCTATGACCCAAAAAGGAGCTGAGCAGAAAGAAAAACAGTCAGAAAGCGAAAACGAAGTAATATGGCGCGGACAGGTGATGCGATGCGACGAGGTGGTTCGGGTGGGGGGGAGACTTATGCAGTCGAAGTTACCGGCAGAAGCTAGTACAGACGCCAGCAGGTCAAGCTACCCGAAACTGTCAGTTTTTCCCAATCAACCTTGAACCTTAATGTTATAGCAATAAAGTTGAAAATCTATTAAAGAAATTTGACAGATTGTAGTAGCTTGAGTTGCTGGCGTCTGTACTCTGTACCAAAAAAATTGCGTGTATAATCCGTATTCACGGTAGCCAACTCGTGTCAAAATGAAAAGCGATTTACGCAAGTAATTAGGGTACAGGCTTGTCAATTTGGTGATAATCATGAAATGATCGAGCGCAAGGCGTCACATGCCCGGCAAGACCTACTATACTGACAGTTCGGAACATTGGAACGTATCAAACGCCCTGAGTCTGTTGGCATCTATAAAAAAAAGTCCTCCTGATCGAATTTCGGCTATGGCAATCAATCTCAGCGGATACCAGGGGGTCTACTCCGAAGTGTTATCGGCCGAATGTTCGGCCGTTTCCTGCTACGAAGTTACTATTTGGTTCGGTCGGTCCCGATCCTACACTCCTATACTCTTTCGAATATTGGCTATGGTTCCGACCCAACTGAGCTGATCCGAACTTTTTTCGCATTTTCAATAATATTCGATTCGGCCATGTGTCGGTCCGATCCGATCATTCGCACTTTGCACTTCGTAGTAGACCCCCTGCCTTTGGCGTGGGCGATATTATACGGCACAAGTGTGTGCCCGATACAGGTGTCTTTTCCCTCACTCTCATTATCCGATGAGACGGCAATCCGACCCGACCGGAGAGAGATCAGGCGCAAGACCAACGGCTTAAAGTGCTTTCGGAGGCTCGGTGGGGCTCATACCGCCAACTTCCAAATTCCAGGCTGTTCCTAAGAAATTGCCAATGGAAAAACCCAGTAACTCTTTGCCCGACCCGGGAATCAAGCAAAAAAAATCGCTAGCATCTAGACTGCACTCAGAGTTTAAGGTTGCATCTAAACATTCTTACTCTATGGTCTAGACTGAGAGTCAGAGACTACCTGTACTAATCATCGGTACACACGAACGGCGCCGCGGGCCGCATCTAGTGTTGCCATAAATTCATTTGAAAAGCACACGCGATGGTAGGTACTACTGTTATGATGTAGGATTACGGCTGAGTTAAAGTTAGTGGTTATGTTTACTGTTTAGTTTTACAGAATCTTGAGATTATATGGGTACATCTAAGCAGTTATGGCGATTTTCGGGATTAGATTGGATTTTAGAAACTAACAAAATGACGGCAAATTGTAAAAAAAATCAGTAGCTTCGGCTTTCTTAAATCTGACGACACGGTTGGCTCAGTGGCTGAGCGATCGACTGCTGCGCTGCGTGTCGCGGGTTCGATTCTCGCACGGAAGAAATATTTGTATTGCCTACAGGTAGTTGTTCCGGGTCTGGCTGTTTGTGTATGTGAGTTTAAATATTGGTAAACGCACCCATGATACAGGAGTAATTCCTAGTGTGGGGTTTTAAAAAAAAAAAACCTTTTCGTATTTCTACTAATCCTACAAATATTATAAATGTGAAAGTTTGTATGGATGGATGGATGGATGGATGGATAGATGGATGTTTGTTACTCTTTCACGCAAAAATTACTAAACGGATTTGGATGAAATTTGGCACACAGATAGTTTATAACCAGGGTTAACATATAGGATACTTTTTATCCCGATATTCCCACGGGATCGAAACTTATGCGGGTGAAACCGCGGGGCGCAGCTAGCAGGATATATATTATTAGTTGCGAACGTGGCCGACCGCGTAATTCTCCGGCTAAGCAAGATTTTCCTAAATCTCCAATCGTTTTTTTTTCAGCTTTCCGTGACTTTTATGGCCAATTATATTTGATAAATGTTTCACTCTCATTTTATAAAAAAAAACCCTACCTTTTTAATTAATTCCTACAAGAAAGCGTTTATCAAAACAATTGAAGATCTCCACCACAGAATAACGTAGTTGATACAGCTCTGAATGAGACGAGGTATTCCACTCAGAGCACTGACGTGCTACCTGACAATGGTCGCCCTTCCACCTTGCGCCGCATGCTGTCACTTGAGCACGAGAGGATCTTACTATCTTAATAACAGAGTTCACGTGGCTGAATTGAGGGGCTTATGGCTAAGTAATAACAGCCGTACGGGTCAATCGATCAGGTTAAGCTACGGTTGCCACGGTTGGTCCGTGGATGGGTGACCATCTTCACATACCAAAACCCCTCCGTACCTTGGAAAGCACATTAAACCGTTGGTCACGGCTGTCGTTCGTAGATCTTTGACAGTCGTTACGGGTCGTCAGAAACCCGGTAGTCTGACAACCGGTCTTATCAATAGGTATTGTATTACCCAGTAACGGGGTTGTGGAGGTCAGACAGGCTGTCGCTTTATGTAAAATACTGGTATTCAGCTGCATTCGGTTAGACTGGAAGACGACCCCAAAATGGATGGGAAAAGGCTATATTGTTTTTTGGCGTGGCTGAATTTTGGGTTAAGCATAATATTTCAATTTTCATAACTTTCTTGTATGCTATCGATACGCTAAGAAGCAGAAGAAGACGACAGAATAGTTCTCCAGTCAATCCTACAAACATGTTTCCTGAACAAACGCATTTAAATTCCCCCATTGTCTTATTATAAATCAGGAACCTGCGCGTGATTCACCAGATCTAGGTTATTCTATTTTAAGGACTAACTCAGCCTGAAGCGATTGATTGCCAGCGGAGTTATTTTAGTGTGAATGGTTGAATATAAATGGGTTTTTTATTATAATGTTTTAAAGGAATTTAAATATTTTGGAGGGTTTTTTTTTGACAAAGGCCTCTAGCCTTTGTCAAAAAAAACCCTCCAAAATATTTAAATGTCCAAAGTTAGTCAGTGATGTCGATAGACGAAAATCATTAACTTGAATATCTAATTTCGCTGTTGTTATCTGATAATATTATTTTAAACCACAAAACTAGAACTATTACCTCAATTTAGTTTATCTATCCATGTAACTTTATTCATACTAAATAACTAATAGCCGATTAAGATAGACACGCGATTATTTATTTTGATTGACAGTTTAGCGCACAGCTCCGAGCGTTCAGTCGATTTTTTATTCGAGTTTCGTTTTAAAACGACTTAATTCTAATAATCGATTTATTTTGTAAAATAGACCAATTAGGTAAGAGATTAATGGTTTGATTTCAATGTCGTAAACCATTACTTAATAATAATGGGTGGAATAATAGCACTATTAATATTAAGTCATCTGGTCTCCGAGTTTTTAGCTGAAATTTATTTTTAAATTGACTCATTTAAACACTTTTTAATTAAGTTCCTACCTAAATACTTATGAAAAAAATAATGAACATGTTATAAATAACTTTATTTAGGTATTTACCTGCCTCTGGCGCCGATTCCCTTGTTCACAATCTAAGCTAAATTTAAGTTCAGTGCATCTTTTTATTTCTATTTATTTTAGAAAAGGACAGATGATAAATATTAGATTAGTCCTGTCAAATTAGTCAGCGCCTGATGTAAATTGACGTATTTAGTAACCATGTTTTTAATCACGTCTAATCTGTCTATGGAGTATCTTAATTTGACAGGACTTAACTATTATTTTATTTTCTGTCCTTTTCTTAATGAAATAGAAAGAAAAAGATGCACAGAACTTAAATTTAGTTTAGTTTGTGAACAAGGGAATCAGCGCCAATGTATAAATAAAAAATAAAATAAAAAGTTGTTGAATTTGTTTTCATTGCCTCACTTACTTAACTAACTAATTACTTAAAAATAATTTACAACAAATAAACAGACAGGATAATCAAATGCAAATCATTTCTTTACGGCTGTTATCACAAGCCACTCATTTGATTAGGTGTATCGAACATGTTCTTTAACACTAAAACCCGGCACAAATGCTTAGTTTTGCTTGTCAAAACATGTCAAAGAAGCTTTCACGGCATCTTATTTAATCGTATTCTTAATGCAACTTTAGTTTTGAATCATAATAACATAGATATAGCTATGTTACTCGCTAAGGATCGCTCGCTTGGATTAAGTTATAAAAATTCGTTTATTTTGTGAATAAAGAATTTTTTTTAACTCAAGCACACAAATCTATAAAAATCCGCTTAAAAGTGACTGCTACTACTGGTTAGGTTAATACCGAGATATTTCATGGTATAATTTTTTGTTAGCCTTGCCCCCATTACCTCCCATTCAAAGAATGACGCCACTTCACCAAACAACCTGTATAAGTTTTTTTTTTTTTTTAACTTTTATACCATGGAAGTATTGCTAATGGCGCATAGGATGTGGTTAACCACTGAAATAATTTCTTTGGAGCGTACCTAATAGCGGTCGATTCATTTCCGGAGTAACATCATCACTATTTGTTAAAAATACCCAGTTACAGTTGAATGCATAAAAAAACTGATCTTTGTTAGGGCTAGACTGAAACTGACTGTTCCTAGATTTTGTTAGTTGTTCTCTGTATTTAACTGAAATACATTTGAATTACAGGCCTCTCGACCAAACTGCTTTAGAGCAGTGATAGCTAAGTTTTAAAATGTGATAGTGTAGAGGGTTTGGAACCAGTACCTACAATAGGTACGGGTTTCAGCAACCAGTAACTTAACTGCGTAACTTACTGGTTGCACGTAGTGAATGGCCCACCCATTCTCACAGAGAATCCCAGCAATGTTCCCAACATTGTGGGTTGATTTTATGTGTGTGTGTGTTTCGCAACTTACGACGAGGAAGGCAAACCAGCAAATTCTTCAGTTGCTCGTATACACATACCTGAAACAAGAAATACATAGTTCGATAAGTATCATATAGGTAGTTAGGTATTTTTATTTGGTTTTCTTTTGTTAATCTTCTAGAAAATTGTTTTAGTTCTTAGTATAATTTTTAATATTATTAATAAGTAAATAATTAGTAGTAAGTATATATTTTCGACCATTGCCGGCCCATATTCAAAACCCCGAGAGCTTTCAACTCGAACTCCAAAACCGCTTCGAAGCCCTTGAGAACAGCATAGATGTGAACGATCTAAACAACATGGTGGTGGATACTGTCCGTACGGTAGGGTCCAAATTCTTTAAGACCCGCCGTCCCAAGATAAAGAAACTCTCCGACCACACACTCCTACTCATGGATCAGAGACGTGAAATGAGGCTCCAGAGTTCAGTAGATGCTAATCGCTATCGGCAGCTTAATAGACGGATATCTAAGTCTTTGACGAGCGACCTTCGCCAATTTAATACGAATCGTATTAAAGAGGCCATCGAGCGGAATAAAGGCTCCAAAGTGTTCGCGAGAGATCTGTCTATTGGGCAAAGCCAGATGGCGAAGCTGAAAACTGACGACGGACGCATCATTTCATCGAAGCCTGAAATCCTGAGGGAGATCGAGAGCTTCTATGGGCAGTTATATTCCACGCAGACACCTGTTGAAAGCAAGGCTAAAGACCCCAGAGCCAAGCTTACCCGACACTATACCCAAGATATCCCGGACGTCAGCCTGTACGAGATTAGTTTGGCTCTCAAACAGCTGAAAAACAACAAGGCGGCGGGTGACGATGGAATCACTACAGAGCTACTGAGAGCGGGCGGTAAGCCGATACTCAAAGTCCTCCAGAGGCTCTTTAATTCCGTCATCGTCGAGGGCAGAACGCCAAAGACATGGAACATAAGTGGGGTGATCTTGTTCTTTAAAAAGGGTGACAAATCCCTCTTAAAGAACTATAGACCCATCTCGCTTCTGAGTCATGTCTATAAGTTGTTTTCGAGAGTCCTTACGAATCGTCTCGCTCGCAAGTTCGACGACTTCCAACCTCCCGAACAAGCCGGATTCCGAAAAGGCTTTAGCACCATAGACCACATCCATACGCTGCGGCAGGTTATACAGAAGACTGAGGAGTATAATCAGCCACTTTGCTTGGCGTTCGTGGACTATGAGAAAGCCTTTGATTCGATTGAAACCTGGGCGGTACTGCAGTCTCTCCAAAGGTGCCATGTGGACTATAGGTATATCGAAGTGTTGAGGTACTTATACCAAAATGCCACCATGACGATCCGAGTACAGAACCAGAACACAAATCCTATCCAACTGCAGCGTGGTGTGAGACAGGGAGACGTTATTTCTCCGAAACTGTTCACAGCTGCGTTGGAGGATATCTTTAAGCTCTTGGACTGGAAAGGACTCGGCATCAACATTAATGGCCAGTACCTAACACACCTTCGGTTTGCCGATGATATAGTCCTTATGGCTGAGACCATGGAAGACCTGAACACAATGCTCGAAGATCTCCGTAGTGCTTCCCAAAGAGTGGGTCTTAGGATGAACATGGATAAGACGAAAATTATGTCAAACGCCCATGTTGTACCCTCTCCAGTTCGTGTTGGGAACACTACACTTGAAGTTGTTGACCATTACGTATACCTAGGACAGGCAGTCCAGCTAGGTAGGTCCAACATCGAGAAAGAGATCTCTCGTCGAATCCAACTTGGGTGGGCAGCATTCGGGAAGCTTCGAAAAATCTTCGCGTCCGACTTACCTCAGTGTCTCAAGACAAAAGTCTATGAACAGTGTGTGTTGCCAGTGATGACTTACGGCAGTGAAACATGGTCGCTAACTATGGGTCTCATAAGAAGGCTCAAGGTCACCCAGCGTGCAACGGAGAGAGCCATGCTCGGCGTTTCCCTGCGTGATCGAATCAGAAACGAGGAGATCCGCAGGAGAACTAAAGTAACCGACATCGCTCGAAGGATTGCTCAGCTGAAGTGGCAATGGGCGGGACACATAGCGAGAAGAACCGATGGCCGTTGGGGCGGAAAGGTTCTGGAATGGCGACCGCGCACCGGACGACGCTCAGTAGGTAGGCCCCCGACAAGGTGGACCGACGATCTGGTGAAGGTCGCGGGAAGCCAGTGGATGCAGGCAGCGCAGGACCGATCGTCGTGGAGATCCTTAGGGGAGGCCTATACCCAGCAGTGGGTGTCGTGCGGCTGATATGATGAAGTATATATTTGTAAAATGACCGCACTATCGCATTGGGTACATACTACTCTAAGGATAGTAAAGTTGTAAGGGCGATTTGAATCCTAAAAATATCATTAAAAAAAAAATTGTATGGATGGATGGATGGATGGACAGATGGATGTTTGTTACTCTTTCACGCAAAAACTACTGAACGGATTTGGATGAAATTTGGCACACATGTGGTTTATAACTAGGATTAACATATAGGATACTTTTTATCCCGATATTCCCACGGGATCGAAACTTTTGTGGGTGATACCGCGGGGCGCAGCTAGTAAATAAATAAAGATAAGAAAGAAAGAAAAATGCGTTTATTAGCATTACAGCAAAAAACAAATTCACCTTAAAACTATAAAAAACAAAACGAAGATTATAATGCCAAAAGGGCCTCAGCTCAGCATAACGTACCTCCTGACGCTGATTTTTAGCTGCAACCCATGAGTATTCGCCAGAATAACAAACACATAGGGAAGCGTGTGTCCGTTATAATAAACTAAGATAATTAATTTAATGTGATAATATTATAAAGAAGCTCATACAAAATGTGAGAGCAGTGGTGGCCCAGAGGTGTCGACCCAGCCCCCCCCCCCCCCCCCCCCCCGACTTACGAGATGTAGGTCGTGGGTTCGAAACCAGACAGGCGCATTTTTTTTAGCCTATATTGTGTCCCTTTGCTGGGCATAGGCCGCCCCTTTTTCCTTCCAATCCTCCCGTCTTGTGCGACCTCTGGCCATGTTAGCCCTGCAAACGTTACCAGATCGTCACACCACCTTCGCCGTGGCCTACCTCCACGGCGCTTTGCCGTGTGTAAATAATTTCATCACCGCTGCTTTCAAAACGGTGAAGGAAAACATCGTGAGGAAACTGGCATGTCCTAGAACCAAAAATTTGAAGACATGTGACATCTACCAAACCGCACTGCGATCGCGTGGTTTATACTTAACAGCCGACTCCCTCTCGAAGAGCGGAGGCCTGTGTTCCAGCAGAGGGCATATTAGCTGATTAAATATACAAAATGAAATAAAATGTTCTGACACACATGTGTGTGTGTGTCGTGTATAATAAAGGTGAATAGAGGTTAAATTAGTTCAGCTCCAAAAGACGGTGTGACCTATTAAGTGGGGACCACACGTTTAGTATAAAATTATGCAATTGTTTCTTATAAAACTTTTTGCACGTTCGCGTGCATCCTCCATTCGATTAAGCAGAAGAAATGATTTTATCAAAATTGTTTTTTTGTTTGAAACGGTTCTCGTTGGGCCTTTTGGCAAAAACTGAGGTGTCTGTCCGATTTAACAAAATATGGCAAACGACAGATTGGAACCGTGCACGGTGCACCTAGCTTCTGACGCATCATAAGTGCTCATGTAGTTTTATATGATATAAAATATTTTGAATTTGAATGAGGTTTTATAAAACATCTCCGCCATAATGGTCAAATTAATAAAATTGAACAACTTTTCAATCTTTAAATAATTAGGATGAGAATCAGCACTTTTCGAACGTCAAAATTACATAAGACAGTCCCCTAAAACGCCCGCATTCCTAGTCCTTTTTTTTTTTTTTTTGGGATGGGAAATCATCAAATGACTCCTCCCGCTCTGGGTGGAGCGGAAGGGAGTGTCAGACTCTTACTGACTAAAACCCACCCATGTTCCTTCCTTCGCCCTTTATGTTCCGGGGTAGCGGTAACCCTTCCGGACAATCCCGCTGCCCCGGCAGGCTTCGGCCCTAAGGGGCCCCTCGAATTATGCTGACATCTCTTTGAGGCGCGCGTGGAACACTTACGCGCCGTCCGGCACGGGCCTGGTCCTGATCGGGCGGTGAGCTACCCATTGCTCTCCGCCCGCAGGCCCGCGCCTACGGTGGCCGGTAGTCTCCAATGGACTCCCGACGCCCGGGGCGTCTCCCGCGGCGGCTGGGACGGGAGGCTCTCTCCCTCATCCGTCCCGCCACCTCCTTCGCTAGCATGACTGCTTCGCATTCCTAGTGCTTCCGCTGTGAAAAAGAAGTGGCGCAACAAACTCCCCAGCACACAGCACAGCACAGCACACAGCACAGTACAGTCAAGTCAGTCACAATACCGTAGTACTTACTACTTACTTAGTTAAAGATGAACATAAGACAGGTGTTGATAGCTCAGTAAAGTTGTATCCTTGTTATATCGAATAGACAAAGGTTACCCAAGATATCAAATTCCCTTGGCGTAAAAGTGTAGTTTTGTTACCGAGAGGCAAAAGTCAGCCATCCAATCAACAGGATATTTATAGCTTCTTAATCAAATGAAGGCGTGAAAGATGAATAATTCAGTAAAAACGAGCTTTCACTTATTAACGAACAATTTCGGATATCTCCTTCAATTATGATAAGGTAAATTAATCGGAGTTCAAAGGAACTTTCTCCGTTTTAATTTAAAACGAATGAATTCTCTTTATTTTAAAGTTCATTCGCGTAAAGGTCACGTTTAATTATCATTCTAAAATGAATTTACTCTGTTATCGCCGTGTAATTTTTTTGGGTTAATTTTTATCTTAACTCATGGAAGACTGAATTTAGTTACCTTTTCATTATCTGAGTGCCCAAGTGTAACATTTGATATAAACCTATTTAATTTTTAAGAATTAAGGGCATGTGTGTCTCGCAGTGTATTTTTGGTTACTCCAGTTAATTTTTCATGTGTCTCTATTTATCTACATAAAATATGCTTAAGTTTTTTTTAACTGACTATCACCTCTATCACTCCTGGAGCCAAATCACTAGAATCACCATCATGATCTACCTAGCCTGTTCCCAACTATGTTGGGGTCGGTTTCCAGTCAAATCGGATGCAGTTGGATTTTACATGGAGCGACTGCCTATACGACTTCCACAACCCAGTTACTGGGTAATACGATAGCCCTTGATAAGACTGGTTGCCAGACTTTTAGGCTTCTGACGACCTGTAACGACTGTCAAAGATCCAATATTGACAGCTGGGACCAACGGCTTACTGTGATTTCCGAGCCACGGCGGGGTTTTGGTATGTAAAGATGGTCACCCATCCACGGACCAACCGCGGCAAGCATAACGTAACCTGATCGATCGACCAGTGTGGCTGTTATTATTTAGCCACAAGCATATCGCCAAATCACTAGAATATCCTAGGTATTCTTCAATTCACAGAGTCATCAATTTGCAAATAAAAGTTACTTCTTTCGTCCATTAATTAACTGATCTATCTTCAAAGTACAAAAAAAAGTATCAAACTAAAAACCACAAACAAATACACGTTTAATCAACTAAAAATAAACCATTTAAACAAACCACATACAATCTAGTACCAACTTTCTTTCACTGCCTACACGATGTTAACAGCGCTCTGTTTAATCTATCTGCGAACTAATTGCGCCTGCGCCGGTTCAATGCACTTACATGCAGTTGAGGTGTACTGTATTTTTATACGGCTATTAAGTACGATAATATTCAGTGGGCTCTGTTCTATTGATATTAATATAAGTATGATTTAATAGCGAATAAAGTATGGTCTGTTTTTTAATGGGAGGTATGAATTAATAGATCGAGATTAAAATGCAGATTGAGGGGTTAAGTGAAGGTTAAAAAGGTAAGCAGACTGATTGGTTTTGGTTTTTTGGTGCATTAAGTTTATGAGAAATGATGGGAGGTGAATCGGACTACCTACAGCAGCAGTAATTAAAGTTCGGATTATTTTGTTTTTTTTTTCCGAGTACCATGACGATATTGATGATCAATGATGTTCTTTGTCTTGAATTGTACTTTAATTTTAATGTTTCTACGGTAGTACCTATATGTGAAGCTGTTTATTAATATTAAGATCTTATTTATTTATCTGCAAGTAAAAAAAAAACTGTACCAAGGTGGACTTATTGCCTGAGGCATTGTCTACCAGTCAACCTTAGGGTGATGCAGAGACAAAACATGGCAGGTGCAACTACGGGATTAAAGCTAGGAAATGACTTGATGGTCTTAATGTATATACTTATTACTCAGAAATAAATAGTAGTACTATTATATTATTATTTTTTGCTCTGCAGTGCACTAGTACCAGGCGCGGTCGCAGCCCAAAATTGGGGGGGGGGGGGGGGGGCAAGTAGTAAATTAGTAACTAAAGGTAGTAAGGCAAGTAAACCATGGAGACTCTCAACACCTTGAATGATTTTCGGGTCATGACACCCGTGACCCCCTCGGACCGCGCCTGACTAGTTAAGTACAGTCTAGCTTTAAAGTAAACCAATATCTAACTCAGCTCTTACAAAAAAGACAGCTATAAGAATTCAAGCAATTTGTCGGCCAACAAGATCACAATCTTCGCCATGCCTTAAATGGCAACACCACAAAAAACAACCATTTTTCTCACGCCCCAAATTCAACACAGAATTCAATCTATTCTAGTAAGACACTGACAACCCTGACCTACAGGGTTCACAGCTCCGTAACTATTCTATATTCAAATCCTTGTTTCCAATTTACGTTATTTATTATTTTGTAATTAAGTCGATTTCATTGAAAAAGTCATCTAAGTTTCGAAGTTAAAAGAAAAGAACACAAACAAAACTTTGTGTGCTTTTCAGATTATTTTTCCAAAAACACATTTTTGTTTACATGATTGGAAACTTAATTGCGAACGGAGTATAAATGGCTGCGCAGGCGCAAGTCACTGATCAAAGATAAAACAGACACGTCAGACCGTGTAGCTGAACGGATGACAGACGATAGGACAAACGCGATTGTACTTAACAAGCACGAATGATAAGCGGACTATTTTATTTTTGCTTGAGAGCACAGAAGATGATTGGGTCCAGACCGGGTTGAGATCTTGTCGATTATTTAAGTCAATATTTCTTGGAGTTTCAATTGTTTTATTGTTGTTTCCGACGAGGTGCTCGTTAATTAATAAAATAGGGTTGTGAAATGTGCTTCGTCTTTAAATGACGGTCCACAAACTATACTGCTGGGCCAATATTCTTTTTCTTTCTATTTCTTCAATCGTAGCGAATCTTCTCGCCATTTCTAAAGGCAGACATCTAAGCATAACACAAGCATAATCAGCCTATAAGGTTCCCACTGCTCACACAGGCTTTGTGAGAGGGAATAGGCCGTAATCCACCACGCGGGCCCAGTGCATAGCAACGTAATAATTAACTTTTTTTTTAATTTAACCGTACCTACTAATGAAGAGGTCCTAGTTAAAATGATAGTGGAATACTAAAAATATGATAAATAAAAGCAAGTTATAAGCTATTAACTTGGTTTTATTTATCATATTTTTACTACTAAGGTTCTAAGTGGTCGATCATAAAATAAAATTAATAAACACGAATAAGATAATAATAAGTACCTACTTTTGCAATGCAGCCCAGCAAGCTTAGCTGTTGAGACACTTAGGCTTAGAACAAGTTAATTAAGCCATATTACATAAAATTATCGTCTAATCGGTTATGTAGGTACCCGTAATAATATCTCCGAAGAGATATAGAAATTGTATTGAGTCTACAAGATATGCAAATGCAGAGTAATTTCACGTTTCCATTAAGTATCAGATGCTGAGAAGTATTTTAAGATATGGTATTCCATTTTGTTTTAATGACTTGACTTAGGTATTAGTTAGAAATACATAGAAGTAAGTGATTATTTTGAAGTCCAGATATATAGGGTGGCAGGGACAATGGCAGGGGACCTCGACGCGCAAACTGTAACCCTGAATTCAGCACATGATTCTAGACCCCCCCTTTTTTTTTTCGGGGTGGGAAATCATCTTATGACTTCTCCCGCTCTGGGCGGAGCTAAAAAACCCACCCGTGTTCCTTCAGTTGCCTATGCCAGGCGCCACGGTATCTCTTTCGAACAACCCGCGGTCTTGGCAGGCATCGGCCCTAGCGGACCCCGTCAGTTCGTGCTGACATCTCTTTGAGGCGCGCATGGAACACAACGCGCTGTCGACCCGGGCCTGGTCCATTCCGGGCGGCCAGCTGCCCATTGCTCGCCCGCAAGCCCGTGCCTACGGTGGCCGGGAGTCGGTTGTTGACTCCCGACGTCCAGGGCGTCTCCTGAATTCTAGACCCACTAGCGTAGTAACAAAAAGCCGGTTACAAAAAAAAAAAAAAAATCTGCTATTTCATACCATCATCATCATCTGCCTAGCCTTTTCCCAACTATGTTG
Organism: Apamea monoglypha; assembly: GCA_911387795.2. Lineage (NCBI taxonomy): Eukaryota > Metazoa > Arthropoda > Insecta > Lepidoptera > Noctuidae > Apamea > Apamea monoglypha. The sequence continues at coordinate 17,501,004 of OU426924.1, forward strand.
GGGTCGGCTTCCAGTCTAACCAGACGCAGCTGAACATCAGTATTTTACATGGAGCGACTGCCTATCTAACCTCCACAACCAACGGTTTTACGTGCCTTCCGAGACATGGAGGGGTTTCGGTAACTAAAGATGGTCACCCCTCCACAGACCAACCGCGGCAAGTGTAGCTTCTTAACCTGATCGATCGACCTGGGCAGCTATTATTATTTACGCAGGTCATGAAATAGGAAGAAAGTATCGATATTGTAAGATCAGACTGCAGAAAATGAGCCTCCAAAAAGACAGCGCTTACGAAATCTAAAAAAAGTAAGAACGAAGCAAAACCAGATCACACTGACAACATCAACTCAAATAAAGAGGACACCACCAAAAACTACCGACTGCAATAAAGCACAATTTGTTCACAAAAGTTACGTGAGATGTCAACCGTAGTGACTTTCCACACGAGTTGCATCTAAATTACAACACAAATTCTTATGCATACCAAACTTAACTGTTACATACAGTAGCCGAAGCACGGACTTTAGAGAATATGAAAATACTTGTCTCCGTTAACGTTTGACGTGCAGACGCCAGCAGGTCAAGTTACCTGAAACTGTCAAATTTTCCCAATCAACCTTGAACCTTAATGATTCTACGATAAAGTTGAAAATCTATTAAAGAAATTTGACAGATTGTAGTAGCTTGATGTGCTGGCGTCTGTACAATGCTCGTGTCTTGTCTGTATGAGTAGAGGCCTTTGCCCTGTAGGATTATATCAGGCTGGTATTATTTAATGTTTAACTTGTCACCTTCCACAAATTTTGTAAGCACGTCACTGGTAAAAAAACAGGTATAAGCTTGCCTCTTATTCGATTGACACTCCTTACTATGCTAGGCCAGCTGACCAGGCTTTTCACAACCATCCGACAGGCTATCATATCGAAAACGACATATTTGGATACCCTGATTTGTCTTGCCCCTGACAGCAAACAACTGCCGCAACAATAGCGGCCGTCTATTAAACTGACAATATTTTTCGGGTTTTGGATTTTTGAACAGCGTTTAGAGTCCTCTAATACGGTACGGAAGCGCATCGAGGGGTTGTGAATAGCTATGCTGCTCTTTGTCAGTGGCCTACTGTGCCCACCGGAAAAGTTACAATACTTACAAATATATATATTATGTTGACAAGGCGAAGATGGCGGGACGAGCTTGACTCCTAGCGAAAGGACTCCATACTTCTTCGTAGCACTCTTGTCGGAGCGTCATGGGACCAAGACGGTCCCATGTAGTTTCTTGTCTAGGGGCTGATGTGATTCGTCTCACGATTTCTCGCCACCTATTGCGATTTCTTGTTTCTTTTTTGTGCGCTCATACAAGGGAAAGGACTGGCCACTATCAAAATATGGAATTGCGTGGAAAAAGGAAAGGGACCTTTGCCATGCAGTAGGACAATACAGGCTAGTTAGATTAGATCAGATCTTAATAAATGTGGTATTTTTCGTGGTGTTACTGGGTGGTCAACAAGCAGACCTACCTGAAGTTAATTGGTCACCGCTGCCTTGATAGGCATCTGCAATAACAGATGCATCGCAGGTGCGCTGCCTTCCCAGAGACAAAGCTGAATGTCTCATGTGCCTGTAATTACAGCGGCAACCATACCGTTAAAACTGGGACACAGCTACGCTGCTTGTGAATTAATGTGTAGTACTTCACTGGACGAGCTCAGTGCTACATAAAGAGCTCTATTAGGTACTGTGGAGAATATAGCCTATTTGGTGCTTACATGCAACCTTTGCGAATCAGTTAAAAGTTGTTGGCAAGAAATACAAGACAAACATTAAATTAGTTTAAGAATAGAAGACCGTAAGTGTCAGATTTGGCTGACAAGCCAAGTGACGAAAATATAAAAGTGTAATAACACTTTTATATTTTCGTTACTTTTATATTTAAAGATGATCAAGTTGTCAACTTATTATATGCTTGGTTACGAGGCTTTTGACTAGGTTGTATGTGTATATTTTAAGGTTTTTTTTTTTGTAATGTGCGTTTTGTTTGTGCTCTATAAAAAAATCCTTTTTAATCATAGATCCTGGTACAGACGCCAGCAGGTCAAGCTACCCGAAACTGTCAAATTTTCCCAATCAACCTTGAAGCTTAATGCTTTATCGATAAAGTTGAAAATCTATTAAGGAAATTTGACAGATTGTAGTAAATTGATGTGCTGGCGTCCGTACAAGTAAGCATCTTCCCGGTAACTACAATAGCACTAACTATATTTTATATTATAAGTAATGCTAGCAACTCCCTTGCGATTTAACTACTTAAGACTTATGATAAAACTTCGAGACTCCTTTATTATATGTAATGTAAATAAAGAACAACGCGGTCACACAGGCAGACACGAAAAGTAACTTTTTAATTTTATAATACTTACGTATAGGTTACGTAGCTCCTGAATATTTCGTACTGGGTGTACTGAGGTGCATCTAAATGATAGCACACGCTCCTAACATACCTTACTTTACTTTAACTACCGTGGTTACGTAATTTATGTTAACGTTAACATTCGCGTTGCATCGCATTCGCGACTCGCGTTAGTTTATTTATGTAATTCAGACTTTACGCTCTGTTTTTGGTCGAATTAAATAATCTTTGTGCGTACAGATAACAAGATTACTGTATTTCATTTATTGACACAAATTCTGAGTTCTGAATTCTGACCTAAGAACTTTTTGGTCTGCAAGCGGAAGGAAAGAAAATAGATCTATTTTCTTTATTATATAGCATACCTTATGTTAGGTACAAACGCCAGCAGGTCAAGCTACCCGAAATTGTCAAATTTTCCCAATCAACCTTGAACCTTAAAGCTATAATGATAAAGTTGAAAATCTATTAAAGAAATTTGACAGATTGTAGTAGCTTGATGTGCTGGCGTCTGTATCTATACAAGCGGTTGCATCCTCTTTTTTTAATTACAATTTAGAGTACCTCATTAGTAAGTACATAGGTAGGAACCTACTCTGAGATAGCATACCTTTATTGTATTTGAAACCTTAAGGAAATACGTGGAACTTCAGTAAAAAGGCTCTATTTCGAACATTGAGCTATTTTTCTTTGTCTCCTGCGTGGAAATTCTCAAAGGAAGATGGAAGCCGGATGCAAACTGACTGACTCAAACAACCTTTGTACCTAGTAATACAAGTTACGAAGCTGTGTAAGTGTGTATATTGCTGATTGATGGTCCACAAATACACGGAATACGTTATGATACGGATCCAACACTCTTAACAAACAAAATGCTTAGCAAAATGGCTTAACAAAAAGTCCCAGAAAACGTCTACGACATCGAGGCAGAGGTTCGTTCTTCCATCTTCTCCTGGGGGAAGACGAGGGGACGAGCTTGACACCTACAAACAGCATTGGTCCACACGTGATCGTGGTCGTGATTGTGACAAATAAAATAAGTTTATTTGACCTTGGTTAAAGTATGGCACATAATATTCACAGATAAAAAAAAAAAAAAAAAAAAAAAATAGTATTGTGTGCCTCGCGGCTGCGCCAAAAAACCCAGTTCAGCATAAATGTCAGACAACTAATAACTGACGCTGGTTTTCAACTGGACCCCATGTTGCGAGGATAGAAGTGTACAAGACAGAGAAGTGGAAAGGAGAAAGGCCTTTATCCTGCAGTGGGATATCATGGGCTAAAAATACAATGGCTTTTATTTAGTCTACTCCAATTCTACAAATGTACCGCGAAGAAGATGAAATAGCTAAACAATACGAGATACGCAAATCGTTTCCACAGCGTTATTTATATCGCCCACGTTGGTACAATGTTGTGCATTATTTGTAGACTGTGACTAAACAAAGGGTTCACCGAATGCTTTATAAACACGCTTCTAGTTAGCTTTGATTGATTGCTTATACAGAATGATTAGAAATTATGAGATATTACTAGCAATCTGTGGAATTAGGTCTGAATGCGACGAATTAAATTATATTGTAGTTGTAGTGGTCGGAATTTTAACCATCCTACTTCCTAATAATATTATAAACGCGAAAGTTTGTGAGGATAGATGGATGGATGTTTGTTACTCTTTCACGCAAAAACTACTGAACACATTTTGATGAAATTTTGCTCACATATAGTTTAAAACCAGGATTAACACATAGAATACTTTTTATCCCGATACTCCCACGGGATGGAAACTTATGGGGGTGAACCCGCGGGACGCTGTTAGTTATAAGAATTTCGAAGTAATCTGTTCCCAAGTACCTAGGTACCTATACAAACCTTCCAAGTGACAGTTTCCTGGTTTTATATAAAGGAATACTCAAAACACACTTTTGCGCGCGTGCGCTCTTTGGTCGGTTAACTAGTGTCGGCGTTATGGGAATCGCAAAATAAGTACTGAAGTTACTTGGTGATGGAGTCGGTTTATTGAAATAAATTACACGGAGGAAGATTGCCGACCGACCGATCCCAGAGATGAGAAGTTACTAACTAGCATGTACATTTGAGCAATTTATTATAGAAGACTTGGAAAGGGTCGTAAGCGGCACGTTAAAAACTAAATCTATACAAAGGTACAGCTAGGTTGCACAATAAAAATAGCACACAATAAAAATAACACAGTCAAATACATGCAAAAGAACCGTCGGCATCTCAACAAAACATTAATGGCTATATTACTCTAAATTCTTAAAGTTAGTATAAGCAATACACAAATTGGGCAATGAACATTTACCCTACAATAAACCATTGAAATCCTTGAATAACTAAGGAACAGGAGAATACAACACGTGCGGTGTTGCCGTGAGAAACTTAAGGCTAACGGTACATTATACTAAGTTCACTAAAGTAATACCTATAATATTAACAAATAATTAATGAAGACGCCACAGTACCCCCCTGCCAGTGATCGAGATCACGAAAGACTGGCCTGGTAGTAATCAGGAAATCGTACGCGTCTACCAGACCTTCGCGGCCCCTGCGGTTCAGGAACCTGAGGTATAGATGTCGAACATTGGGGAACTGATTCAGGTGCGGTTTGAGAACGTGAAGTGACTTCGGGAGCGAGATCTACGACAATATTAGTAGCGCTGTCCGGATGACAATTAGGATCCCTTAAAAAATAAGCTGGTTTCAGTCTATCGATTGATACCGTAACCTCGCGGCCACGTATATCTAATACGAATGTTTTATCCTTCCTAGAAATTACTCTGTAAGGGCCGTCGTAAGGTTGCTGTAATGGAACTTTGACTGTATCGTTCCGCACCAACACGTGAGTAGCGTTACTAAGGTCCTTGAAAATGAAAGTGCTTTTCTGTCCGTGTTGAGTACTAGCGACAGGCTTAAGGTTATTAAAATGCGAACGTAACTCTTTAGCAAATTCAGTCTGCGCAGTTCCGTTAGTCGGATTGTCACCTAAAAATTCCCCGGGGAGGCGTAAGCTCTGTCCGTAAACTAACTCAGCGGATGTGCTTTTCAAGTCCTCCTTCCAAGACGACCTAATTCCTAGCAAAACGGTTGGGAGAATTCGCGTCCAACTACCGGTTGCTGCATTGTGACATTTTAGTGCACTCTTTAATTGACGGTGGAAACGCTCGACCATGCCGTTAGCTGCAGGGTGATAAGCCGTCGTTCGAAAATGAGACGTACCGATCAGGGCATTGAGATCTCTGAATAGGTGTGACTCAAACTGTCTTCCTCTATCAGTTGTGACTTTAAGTGGTATGCCAAAACGAGCAATCCAATTGGAATAAAATGCACGTGCTACTGTATCAGCTTCTTGATTGACAATGGGAATCGCTTCCGGCCATCTTGTAAATCGATCTACAGCAGTAAGACAATAACGGTATCCCTCAGAATAGGGCATTACTACAATGTCAATATGTACATGATCAAATCGAGATGACGGGAGTGTAAAAATTCCTGGCGTTGTAACGACGTGACGAGAAACTTTTGATCGTTGACAATCAATACATGCTCTGGCCCATGACTTACAATCAGAATTTATCGAAGGCCAAACAAATCGTGTAGTGATAAGCTTAGTCGTAGCCCTACTACCTGGATGGGAGGTGTTATGAAGCATATTGAAAACGGACTTTCTGAATGGTTTCGTAATAAAAGGTCTAGCTGTTAGTGTAGAGAAGTCACAAAAAATTGGTTGGTCTGACTCTGGCAAATGAACAAGACGTAATTTAAGAGACGAGTTCCTATTATCAATTAAGCTTTTAAGCTCCGCGTCATTTTGTTGCGAGAATGCAAGAGCTTTCCAGTCTATCTCAGTACATACTGACTCTATGCGAGATAGTAGGTCGGCCGTAATGTTGTCCTCTCCTTTGACGTGACGTATGTCTGTAGTAAATTGTCCAATAAAGTCTAGATATCGAAATTGTCTAGGGGAACATTGCTGATTTTTCTTCTTAAAAGCGTAAGTTATTGGTTTGTGGTCCGTAAAAATCGTAAAACTTCGCGCCTCAACGTAATGTCTAAAATGTTTGACCGCCGCGTAGATTGCGAGTAATTCACGGTCATAGGCTGAATATTTCTGTTCAGCAGGCGAAAGTTTCTTAGAAAAGAAAGCAATTGGTTGCCATTCACTGTCGATTTTCTGTTGTAAAGCCGCGCCTATGGACATGTCGGATGCGTCACTGAAAATAGCAAGTTCCGTATCGGGCTTTGGATGCACTAGCAACGTAGCTTCAGCTAAGCTGTCCTTGCACGACTCAAAGTCACGTTTAGCTTGGTCGTTCCAAGTAATAGGTACTTTCCCTTTTTTGTTGCCGCTCAGTAATTCATGTAAACTAGCTTGGCTACGCGCCGCATTAGGTACGCACCTTCTGTAAAAGTTCAACATACCTAGGAATTGGCGTAGCTGCTTTGCGGTGGTTGGTAAGGGGTAGGTACGTATTGCTTCAACCCTTTCAGGGAGCGGACGCGTACCTGCTGCTGAGACTTGATAACCTAGAAATTCAACTTCAGACTTCCCGAACACACATTTTGCGGGATTTATTACTACTCCGTATTTCCTTAACCTAACAAATACAGTCTCTAAATGTTTTAAATGTTCCGTTTCGTCACTAGATGCGATTAAAATATCATCTATGTAGCAGTACACAAAATCAAGTTCACTTAACACTTCGTCCATAAATCGTTGAAAAGTTTGTGCTGCATTACGCAAGCCAAACGTCATAAACTTAAACTCGAATAAACCGAAAGGCGTGGTTATAGCTGTCTTTGGAATGTCCTCTTCAGCGATAGGAATTTGGTTAAACGCACGCACTAGATCTAATTTTGAAAACACTTTTTTGTCACATAAACACTGAGCGAAGTCTTCAATATGTCGCACTGGGTATTGATCGGGCACTGTTCTATCATTCAAACCACGATAGTCACCGCAGGGCCTCCACTCGTCTTCACACTTAGGAACCATATGTAGCGGTGAAGCCCACGAACTTTTCGACGGTTGAGCGATGCCTAATTTTAACATCGACTCGAACTCTTTCTTCGCTGCTATAAGGCGGTCCGGAGCTAGACGTCTAGGCTTCTGTGCAACCGGTTGACCGGGTGTAACAATTATGTGGTGTTGAGTGTTGTGCTTGACCGTTTTCTGCATGGTCCCATCAAGGCGAGTAATGTCGACATATTGTGCTAACAGATGGTGGTACGGCGTTTCACCGTTAATTGTTTTGACCGACTCGGTTTCGTACCCAACTACCTGTCCATTAACGGTACACTGGGTAGTTGCATCTACAAGTCGTCGATTGCGCGCATCGACCATTATATTATAATGCGCTAAAAAATCGATGCCAATTATTGGTTTCGATACATTTGCCACCACGAACATCCACGGGAAATCTCTGCGTAGGCCTAGGTTAAGCGTCAGTGGGATCGTACCATATGTAGCGATCTGTGTGCCATTAGCGGCTACTAACCCATAGGCAGACATTTGGCGAGCCGTATGGATCAGTGCCTTTGGATAAACGCATAGGTCTGCACCGGTATCGACAAGAAAATCTACCTTGCTGCTTTTGTCCTTTATAAAAATGCGGCGTGTCGGTGGCTGGGAGTTTGCGTCATCCGCCACTAATGACCTCCGCTCGCGTTTCCCACCGGTGGTGATTTGTATGCGCAGGGTTGCACACACTTCTTTGCTGCAGGGCCGAATTTATGGTGGTACCAACACTTCCACCCTTCTGGTCTCGACCTTGATCGGCCTCTGGAGTGGCTGCGACTTGACCTTGATCGGGAGCGGCTGCGTTCTCTGGATACTCGTAACTCGTCTAACTGGGCCTGCATTTGCGCTAGTAACAACCCTATTTGTCCGTCAGGCGGCGCTGCGGGCTCTCGTTGCGCAGCGGTTACAGTGGCGCAGATATTTCGGCTAGATCGTAGCTGATGGTTTTCGTGGATGAGGTCTGCCATATCCGCAAGGTGATTCAGCGTGGCATCCGTCTTGGTTATCACCGCGTTCTGCATGTCGTGAGCCAAACCTTTCATCCAGATTGCTCGTAGGACGTCGTCCGTTACCGTAGACCCGGCAAGAGTCCTTAGGTGCCGCAAAAATTGTGATGGCGTGCGGTCACCGATCGCCTGGTCTTCACCGGCCATTTTGTAATAATATTTCTTCCGTGATAAACTAACACTCGTCCGCGCACAGTTTTCACGATACCGCGCACTAACCGAAGCACTAGGTAACCTGTTGTCTCACGATAGAGATCACGTCGGGGTCACCACTTTTGCGCGCGTGCGCTCTTTGGTCGGTTAACTAGTGTCGGCGTTATGGGAATCGCAAAATAAGTACTGAAGTTACTTGGTGATGGAGTCGGTTTATTGAAATAAATTACACGGAGGAAGATTGCCGACCGACCGATCCCAGAGATGAGAAGTTACTAACTAGCATGTACATTTGAGCAATTTATTATAGAAGACTTGGAAAGGGTCGTAAGCGGCACGTTAAAAACTAAATCTATACAAAGGTACAGCTAGGTTGCACAATAAAAATAGCACACAATAAAAATAACACAGTCAAATACATGCAAAAGAACCGTCGGCATCTCAACAAAACATTAATGGCTATATTACTCTAAATTCTTAAAGTTAGTATAAGCAATACACAAATTGGGCAATGAACATTTACCCTACAATAAACCATTGAAATCCTTGAATAACTAAGGAACAGGAGAATACAACACGTGCGGTGTTGCCGTGAGAAACTTAAGGCTAACGGTACATTATACTAAGTTCACTAAAGTAATACCTATAATATTAACAAATAATTAATGAAGACGCCACAACACTGTTATCAAGAGCAGTGCCAATTATCCAATTATGTAAATGGAAGCATGTTTACTGGGCTATTTTGCAGCCGAACATTACGAACTATATCCGTCTAAAGTACGTGCCATACTATCTGTTTCCTGCAGTTAACACTTATATATGTACTACGTGCCAGTGTAAGTACATAGACAATAAGATAATTACATAATGCTACACCTTAGTTTTTATTGTTTTCTGTGGAAGGTGACCCCGAATTCACCCTTTAAATATCAGAAAAATACGATAAGGAACGAAAAAGAGCATAATGTGTAATTAGTCCGTAAAACAAAGTATCTTTACATAGCACATAACTTTACGCCTGTAATCCCTGAAGGGGTAGGCTGTAGTGTAGCTATATAAATAAGTATTCTTAATAACATGCAACCGCAGCCTGGTGCACTAACTGCTGGAAGAATTAATATTGCCTAATTTAAAAAAAATGTGGAGTTGTCCGATCGGATTTTATATCGGCACCTATTCGCATTCTGAGATTCAGTGACATCTAGTTACACTGAAAGCCCACCTCTTTGTGGGAAAAAGCTAGAAACCACAGACCAACCCTGGATAATGAATATACCACCATTATATCCAGATGCAATGCGGTTGTTCTCTGTTATCAAAATTCACAGCTAGATGAACTGAAATTCCGCCATCACCGTTCCATCATCGGACAACCCGTCGTACGGCGAGTTTCCACCCTTACGTTGTTGACACCGCTAAGATCCGGACGAAGCTTTTTGCCTCGTCGTTTATACCGCGAACATCGAAGGACTGGGACAATTTGCCTGCAGCGGTCTTCCCGTCCGATTATAATTTAAGTGTCTTCAAGGCTAGATTGAATAGGCTGATAATAAATTAGTGCGCTTTACCATCTACGATTGCATCACTGCTTTCCATCAGGCGGGATCGCAGTCAAGCACTAGTTTATAACATAAAAAAGTGAGGTGGAGAGTGGGGGTGGGGTGTGATTGTGTGGGGGTGAGCGGGGTGGGGGTGGGTGTGGGGGACTAAAAGAGGGATTAAAGAACCTCTAACATTTTTCGTCGCTTATTAAAATAGCGGAGATATTTATAGTACACAAGTGTGTGCGTTGACACAGGCGCACTCTCTTGTCCCTCAAAAACAGCAAAGTGCAAAGTATTATTGGGGTTTTCCATTAAAACTTTCTTAGAACTGCCCGGAGTTTGTAAGTTGACGGTGTGATACCCCCGTGCCTCAGAGATTACAGACACCGGGTATAAGGACAGGTGTTTAACGGCATTCTATGGCCTGACCGCAAGCGCAGCATTCCTTACGACTGTTATATAGCCAAAATCATCCACCTAGCCAATTCTCAACTATGTTGGGGTCGGCTTCCAGTCTAACCGGATGCTGCTGAAAACCATAATTTTACATGGAGCGACTGCCTATCTGGCCTCCACAACCCAGTTACTGGATAATACGATACCCCTTGGTAAGACTGGCTGTCAAACTTTCGGGCTGCTGACGACCGCCGAAATGACAGCCAGGAGCAATGGCTGTCATTCGGCGACACGCAATATGCTTTCTGAGACACGGAGGGGTCTTAGTATGTGAAGATGGTCACCCATCCACATCGACTCGTGCGGCTGTTATTACTTAGCCACAAGCCCCTCTGTTATATAGCCAAAAGTCTCATAATAATGATACCACACCACATCCAAAACATAATACCATAAAAGATACTTTAAAAATATCCTTCCTTTAATAAAAAGTAACGGTTCTTTACGTAATTATTTTAATCGAGTCATTTGCTTTTGACACCGTTTTGTGCCTTTACATTTATGCTTTATTTTTCATCGCTTTTGAGGATTTTTTTTTATGTGAGGTATGACCCAAATACGAAGTATGTATCAATCTTTTGAATTTAGGATGTTGAGTTTAAACAAAACAGGTTGTGGATAATATCTTCATCGTTGATTCTGAGATAATGTGTTCATGTTCAGTCAACCCACATATTATTTTATTCGTTTTCTTTAGTTCTAAAAGTCCAAAAATGGGAAAAACAGGGCCTTTCTCTCGTGTACTGAATTATTTTCTTTTAATCTTTCATAGCTCGCAGGATCTACTCAAATGATGGCCTCTCATAGGTTCAAATTATATTATAAAACAAAAGGAGTATGTAAGGATGACATTTTGTAGTTTCTGCCTACCCCCACGAAGGACCCAAAAAAGGCGTGACTTTATGTATGGATGTGTGTACCGGCAATAACTGCTGACTTTTTTACCGTCTGAACAAAACCCGGGTATAAGGTGAACGGAGTAAAAACCTACGGCACAGAATTTCCTATTTTTTTCACAAAAAAATAATAAACGAATAATTAGACAAATAATATCAAAATTCAACTTAAAGAGCATCCTTCTCTACGCGCGGAAATTATCAATGAATTCGTAGCGACAGTAAGGATTGAACTTTTATTTTTCATTTTATTTTTATTTTTTTTAAATACTATTCTATAGGATTCTACGAGTACTCCGTTCACCGTCCGTTCCAGAGGCTTTTTTCATGAGCATATACAAGGTATCGTTTTGCATCCTCGTCAAATACGAGGAGGTAACTATGCTACTGATTCTCGACACGACTCAATAATAAAATAAGTAGGTATTTTTTTTATCTATATTTCGGAAATAGGCATGTGTGGGACACGCATTTTAAAAAGCGGCCTGTGCGAGACCGCCCTGTAACTGGCGTTTTACACACACATAAAAACACGGCCACTTATTATTACTTGTATTAGTGCTCATGAAAAAAGCCTCCGTTCACGTACAAAGACTAGTCCAACAAACAAACATAGAAGAAACTTCACTTAAAAGAAACTTCACTTAAAAGAAACTTCACTTAAAAGAAACTTCAATTAAAAGAAACTTCACATAAAAGAAACTTCACTTAAAAGAAACTTCACTTAAAAGAAACTTCACTTAAAAGAAACTTCACTTAAAAGAAACAACTACTTACTATACAGAACTATGGTGATTTGAAAATGAGGTGAGCTTATCAGCACATTGGCAACCCACGTAAGTTATAAAAGTCAAGTGGAAATGGGTTAGTGTGGTGCCAGTAGGCGGCTGTCGGCACTCGTGAGTGGCTACGTTTATGAAGCCATACATAAATTATGTGTAAAAGATTTTAGAACGTAGAAGTTTTGATTGAGAAGTTTACTACATAGATAATTTTTGTAGAACATTTTGTGATAAAATTAATGAAGACGTTGGATTAACATAAAGCATTGGTAATTTAAAGATGGTTTTTAAATGTACTGAATATATTTAAAAATGTTTTCGTATAGGGAAGGAAAATTTTATACAGCTAATTCCTGAAATTAAATCCGGAGATCTTTTCGACTACTAACCAAGACAATAAGGACCAATTTTTCAATCGTCGGATAAATGATAGTAGAGGCATAAAAATGACAGTTTGACAGCCTTTGAATAGAAAATATGTCGAACCGTGCGCAACGTTTATTTTTCAGATAGATATTATCTGACTTTTGAAAAATCAGCCCTAAGTGTAATGTAATAAGGTAGATGTTTTCTTTTATTTATCAACCAACACAAAAAACTAGAACAAATCTCCTTCAAAACAATCCCACGAACTTTAATGTGGCCAATCTCCACTATAATTTTATAACCATCAAACAAATACATTTCCCCATATCCCATCTTTATCTATCTCCGTATTCCTTCATGTGGTGACCCTATGGCATTTTGATGGCATAGACAAAGTGCACATAATCCCGGGAACCCATTAACCGCGGTAAACAAAAGATAGGTTCCCATAAAAAGATGGCGACATATGTAACGGGACACTATGGAAGTTTTGTCCCGGAAGACTAACCGCAACACCTGGCCAAACACGTTTTCAAACGAAACTCTTGCATCTAGTTCATAGGAATTTGAAGCTTTTGTATTGAAAACTGTAGTATGAGGTAATATTGTTATAGGTGTTTTTGGTTTACGCAATAGCAATAGAAGAGTAGTGGTGGCCCAGCGGTAACGACCGCGATTTACGACTTGTAGGTCGTAGGTTCGAACCCAGTTAGGCGCTTTACTTTGTGTAAATTATTTCAACACCACTGCTCCCAAAACGGTGTAGGAAAACACCGTGAGGAAACCGGCATGTCCTAGCACTAAAAATTCGAAGACATGTGACATCTACCAATCTGCACTGGGCTCGCGTGGTGGATTATAGCCCACTCCCTCACACAGACTATTTTATTATGACTATTTTACTTCGTATCGAAAACCCTAGAACGTACTAGATGCCATTTGGAACAACTATAAAATGCAAATGAATAATGCAAATTCATGCTTGCATCTGGATTAAGTCCTCATTCCTAGATAAGCTGAACAAATCAATTAGCATTTATTTTATAGGCTGTTTTTATTGTTGTTTATACCTAGCATAATATTATTTATTTTATTTTATTGTCTTTGGGTGGCTTACAGCTATCAAATACAGAATAAGAGAGAGGTAATGGACGGCAAGCTATTTACAAGCCAAAAATTGATTGATTGATTTTTTTTTTTTTGATGGCCAGGCCAGTCTGCCTATAGTCTTCCCAGTACTGCGACACAGGCTTCTCTGTGAGAGTGACTGGTAAACCACCACGCGGGTCAAGTGCGGGTTGGTAGATGTCACATGTCTTCTTCTGGGACATGCCGTATTCCTCCTCACGATGTTTTCCTTCACCGTTTTGAGAGCACTGGTGATGAAATAATTTACACAAAGTAAAGCGCCTGTTAAGGTTCGAACTCACGACCTACAACTCGTAAGTTGGGGTCGATATCACTGGGCCACCACTGTATAAAGTGACAATACAAAATAAACCAACAGTTTTTTGCAATTTCCATAAAACCTTGAACATTAGATACCTCGCATAGGGGCGAAACGGGTCGTATTCACACACAATCTCTTAACTCTAAAGTGAGCGATATAGGGCCATTAAGACCCGCCTCGATTTATCACATCACTGGTCAGATAAAATGCAAAGTGCTGCGCAAAATGGACGCGCATACTTAGTTGCTGATGTCGTGAAAATTTTATGCTTTTAGCTGTATGGTTAAGGTTCGTGAGACTAAACCAGCGGGGTAATTGCGTGACACACATAAAAAGACGATTGATCGTGTTTTTTTTTCATTTTGACAGTTCAGCCACGTCCATTGCGTTATTTTCGTCGTTGATCAGACGAATTTATTAAACTTAAGAAGCAATGTATTAGAAATATCTTATAAAACTGTCGGATTGTGTGTCGGACTGTGTACGCAATTTTTTTTTTTTTTTAAAAAACGTTGCCCCACACTAGGAATTTCTCCTGTATCGTGGGTGCGTTTACAAACATTTAAACTCACATACACAAACAGCCAGACCCGGAACAACTACTTGTAGGTCATACAAATATTTGTTCCGTGCGGGAATCGAACCCGCGACACGCAGCGCAGCAGTCAATCGCTTAACCACTGCGCCAACCATGTCATCAATTAGTGTGCAGGCTTTAATTTAATATAAAGAATACGCCATTTCGAATGCAACTTGTGCTATATTTTGTGTGTCGGGAGTGTTTGGTCCCCAACCTCTTCTAGCCCTAGGTTCTACTATCTTCCTAGCATTATAATTTACTTACATAACATAATCAGTATAAATATAATGTTCCCAATGCTGGGACACAGGCCTCCTCTCGGTGAGAGGAGGTTGTGTCGGGTGTCCCAGCCTCCAGCCTAGTGCGGGTTGGTAGATGTCACATGTCTTAGATTTTTTTGTTCTGGGACATGCCGGTTTCCTCTTATATCTACTAAACAATAATGTACAGACGCCAGCAGTTTAAGCTACCCGAAACTGTCAAATTTTCCCAACCAATCTTGAACCGCGTTAGCGATAAAGTTGAAAATCTAATAAAGAAATTTGACAGATTGTAGTTGCTTGATGTGCTGGCGTCTGTACCAATAATACCACTGTTCAATTTTAAACATTTCAATATTATAAACTCTTTAATCAACCACATAAAAAGGATGCACAAAGCTTTGATAAACAGATCGGAATCTACAATCAGAGCTACTGTGTTGTACCTACTGCATACAGACGTCAGCCACTGACGCCTCAGTCTCGTCATTCAGAAAGAACGCAGTTACAGTATAAAAATATCAAAATAATGTCTCGAAATAACCCGTCAGTGCGACAACGTACTCTAAAAAATGTTCATTTATTACAAAATTGTTTCAGATGCGACACGATAGCATTTTATGCCTAACCTTCATTCGCAACGTAGTTTTCAGCCATGTAACGAAATACGAGCTTGTGGAAAAATAACTTTAATTACAAACACATAAAGTGCAGTTTGCACTAAACCTTAAAAAATTGTATGACTTTTTCTTTAGTATCTACTAGTATTCTACAATTACTTAACTTAATGTAACTCATTACTAATATATAGTTGATATTTGTTTAAGTGGAAACAACATCCATCGGAAACAAAGATTTGAATAGCCCTTACACATGCGCGTGCGCATGGCCTTTATATTCGCTTATCTGTTGCGAAAAGGGAATATTTATGGCATGTGCGGGCTATTACAGCCTGTGAGGTCGCTGAATACTGATAAGTATGCCTCAATCCTGCTGTTGTAATTTTAAAACAAAGCTTGAAAGCCTTTTGTTTAGAGTACTTAAGTACTTTTGGAAATGTTGGCATGTTTCTCGCTGAAAACAATCTGAAGACCATTTCTCGTAATTAAAAACGTTCAAAATCTAGTCGCAATCTCATCTCATTGACAATCAATGTCAAAAACTTGTCAAAAATGTAATGTCTTGTGAAATTAGAGGATATTTGACAGTTTAAAACTGAGATCAGACTGTGAATGTTTTTAAAATTACGAGAAGTGCCCCTCTTATCTGCAAAGCCGTTCTTGGCGTAGCAGAATTAATAGCAGCTTTCGTGCGAGGTTAATTTAGAAATAATTATAAAACCTTAAATATGGGGAAAAAAAAGACAATTCAAATAGGACACTTTAGAATACCATTAAAGAAATTAGCACATGTAGGCTTAACGTGCTAATTTCTTTAATGGTATTAGGCATTATTATCGTGTTATGCTAGCAATAAGGTGCCATATGCAAAATACTTTCCACAAAGAACAAAAAATAATCGAACGTCACGTCTGCACGCATAACATAATTACTTTGCGACATGCGCCTGAGACGTCCGGCCGATGTTATCGCGCACCTCCCGGACGCATGCGTTTTAATGCTTTTTTCTACATTATCACTTTTATTATTCATACATTACTTGCCGGCTATAAACCTTGAGTGGCCCTTGTATCAGGCTATAATAAATGAGTGATAATGGTCAAAATTATTATTGTTTTACTACGAAGTCATCACATCGGTGCGCGACATCGTACGATGACACTTCGAGTAATTGGTTTCTAAAAGGTCTATAAAAGTAATGATTAGTCGATGACAGTAAAATTCATTCCTTTTAAATCTTTTACAACTTTGAGAGTCTAAATACTAAAGAGAGATAAAGATCCGCGAAGTCTTGACTTATTTTTCGATTCTTTCAAATCTTTTTAAGATCACGATTCGATTACTTATCGATTGTCCAAATCTACACGTGCCAAAGGGCCAATAAGTTATTTACTTTTTATTTTGCCTCTTGCAACATTATGAGGTATTATAAATATAAGGAAATAAAAACCTTTTTTATCGAAAAAAGTCCAATCGATTCCCGTTTCCAAGAATGAGTTGAATGATATTTATTGCAGTTCTTTTTTTATTTTTATTATTGGTAACACTTAAATTCGGTAGTGAATGCAAAGTTGCACATTAGTAGCTTTATTTTATTACGGAACTTTAGTGTGTCAACATGTTAAACAGTTTATTTTTCAGATAAAAATACTTGGGTTACGTATGTAACGATATTGATAAGGTTCACACGAAAACCAATAAGATTCAAATAAATCCTATATGCCTGTACGCACGAGGACATATTAAAAGCTATACATAATCAGTATAAGCTGACTTCTCATTGTACGAAAAGCCTATATAATGCGAGGTCAGCTAAAACTGGAAGTGTATAGCTTGATATGTTATCTAAATAGCATAAACTTATTGGTTTTCTTCATCAACTTGTTTTTTCTTTAAGTTTACTTACAAATTTTTATTACGCTATCTTTACTGTAACTATTATCACAAATCTTTTTTTCTAAGACCGCTGAAGTAGGTACCACAGACACGTAAAACGTAGTCTCATTTACTTTTAAGCGATTGAAATGACAAAACCAATAAAGTTTTTTTTATTATGTATAGGTAAGTTAGATTATTCATATTCCTCGACTATCTACACCCAAAATAAACTAAGAAAACTCCATAGAGAAGCCATAAATAACCAGAAACGCTTCCAAGCAAAACCACAGGAAAAAATACGAGCATAAAATAAATTCGCGATATGATCTCGACTGTTCGACATTTAGTTTCGGATACATTTTTATTGGGTCGTGAATCGTGTGAGATGAGTCTTTGATTTCACTTCGAATCACGAAGTAAAAGAACTCACGATTACTCTTTGATTTTTTTTTGAATATTCATGTCTTTGGCTCTAAATGCGACGGAAGATAAAATATTGGTTTGGTGTTTGGTATTAAAATGTTGCCAGACGCGTAAAAGTGTTGTTTGAATTGTAGTATCTACGTACATATTAAGTAGATATGATGCATTAATTATACAGTAGCAGTTTTTTTGACAAGAAGTGACTGACAGGTGTTTAATCTCCAAAGTCTAGCTGCAATGTTTTTAATATAATTAAATAAATATTAAATGAGATACAAGCTGGACTGCCTCGTTGGTCTAGTAGTCCCGGAAAACGAATGAATGGTATTTTCCATCTGGAATTTCGCAGTACCAGCCCGAAGTCTGGATTTGCGCCGGTTGATGGCAATAAGCTCGCCCAAAGAAATGTAAAATATCTATGGGCTCGCCCCTATTACATGGGACTTAAACATAACTGGTGAAATGTGGGTGTACCTCTGCCTAACCCTGCGGGGAATGCAGGCATTATATTAATGTTTTACGAAAAAAAAAATATTATTCGTTCTCATCCTCATACCATATCGTGAAAACTACTATATATTTGTTTATAGTATTTGTTCAAAAGTTTACCTCCAACTTCAAACTGCTAAACGAATGTTCAGAAACTTGTACAAATTGCAACATTTAACGTCACTAGCATTTCTTAAACTTACTTAACGACTAGCTTACAAGGTACCCACTCAACTTGTATTTCCTTAAACTTAAGCAGCTTACGAAGTGTTCAACAGTCCAACTATCTAACTATCCCTAAACTGTCAAGCACTAATGCTGTTCCTAACGACTTCCCGGCGGTTATTAGATAAATTAACACTAACACTCTTTAGTTCTAATCAAAGAGTAGTTTTTTAAAGAAACACTTTACGAAATATAAAAAAAGTACTTAAAAAACATAGTGTGTGCCACGGCAGCGTCAAAAAGAACAATCCTGGATGCGAATCAGATGCTGTCCGACGGCGACGCTGGATTTTATAAGCATTCCCAAATAAATGTTGCTAAATTCTTTGCAAAAAGCCAAACCAACCGACAAACACTTTAAATAGGTAGATTGTAAGGACACTTTTAAACAAAAAAGAAAGGGCCATGGACCAGTCAAGTCTTTTGACATTACAGACTCTTCACCACGTTCCACGTTCACGTTTTCCACGTTCTTTACTTATACATATGTAAGTAAAGAACGTGGAAAGTAATATAAGAAATATTCGGTGCAATACGCGTGTTTAGATTTTAGGAACCCCTTATAAAACGGTTCGTAAGTAAACCGTTTATTCTCATAAAGAGCATAATCTGGCTGACACACAGGCCTTTTCTCTGTGTGAGGCAGTGGGCCATAATCCATCACTCAGGCCCAGTGCGGGTTGGTGGTTTCTTATTTAAAAGAGGTATAAGTCATGTAAATCACAGTACATAAATATTTAGCAACGCCGACCTCTGTACACCACATTGTGCGTCTAATTACGAGCTTCAAGCATAGAGGCACATACTCATTGTGGTACGGGCAGAGGTCCACGTGCTCAAGTGTCAAGTCAGAAGGGGTCAAGTGTCAAGTCAGGAGGGGTCAAGTGCGTGCGTTCATCTACACCGGTGTAGTGGTACTGGATGTAACCGGGGAAAATGTTTGGAATTTCTTTTGTTAGTGGCCAGTATTATTTTGCTGTTTTGTTTTAATTGGTGAAAATGTTTAGATTTTCTTTTGTTAGTGGCCAGTATTACTTTGCTGTTTTTTTTGTGCCTTTTATTTGGGGTCAATCTTTAAATTTTCATTTGTTAGTGGCCAGTATTATTTTGCTGTTCTTTTTTCTTATTATTTGGGGTCAATCTTTTTTTCATTTGTTAGTGGCCAGTATTATTTTGCTGTTCTTTTTTCTTTTTATTTGGGGTCAATCTTTAAATTTTCATTTGTTAGTAGCCAGTATTATTTTGCTGTTTTTTTTTTTCTTTAACTTATTGTGTTAGAGCATTTATAGTTTCAGATAGTTATTTTTGTTTCTAGTTAAGATGTTTTTTGCTTCCCATAGCATAGTACGTTTTAGCGCAACCATTGGGCACACAATACTGTTAAGTATAGTTATATTTTTCTGTATTTTTTTTTGTGTGTACAGGGTGGCAGGAACATCGAAGCGCAAACAGTAAGCATGAATGCAGCCCCTAGCGTTAATTTTATTAGTCGTGTTTATAAAAAAGAATTGCTGTTCCATACATTTTGACCGCGTAGACAGGGGGCGTTCAGAATCAATGCGCCTTAATCTGGATCAAATACATTTTATTTCCTTTCTTTCTTTCTTTTGGTCAGGATATTATGGGAGTAGATAGCTATTCTTTTACTTTAATTAATACGCTTGGCAAAGGCTTAAGAAAAGTTTTTAATTGTAATTGCTGGCCCGTTTGGCATATTGCCAGATTTAGCTGCGCTGAATTTGGTACTAGGCTCATTAGCAAGAACAGGGCTTTTATTAATGACCGAGTTAGTTTAATTACCTACCTACATACGGCACTACTACCGACTACGAACCAATGCTTACAGATTTTATTTTATAAATGGTCATCACCTGCCTAGCCTTTTCCCAACTGACGACACGGTTGGCGCAGTGGCTGAGCGATCGACTGCTGCGCTGCGTGTCGCGGGTTCGATTCCCGCACGGAACAAATATTTGTATTGCCTACAAGTAGTTCCGGGTCTGGCTGTTTGTGTATGTGAGTTTAAATGTTTGTAAACGCATCTACGATACAGGAGTAATTCCTAGTGTGGGGCAATGTTTTAGAAGAAAAAAAAACTATGTTGGGGTCGGCTTACAGTCTAACCGGATGCAGCTGAATACCAGTATTTTACATGGAGCGACTGCCTATCCGACCTCCACAACCCAGTTACTGGGTAATACGATACACCTTCGGAAGACTGGTTGTCAGACTTTCGGGCTACTGATGACCGTAACGACTGTCAAAGATCCACGAATGACAGCCGGAACAACGGCTTAACGTGCTTTCGCAGCAAGTGTGCGATCGACTCGTGCGGCCGTTATTACTTAGCCACAAGCCCCTCGCAAAATTATCGCGTATTTTAAAAATGGTATGTATATATAAACCAAATCTGTAAGCATTCGCAAAATTAGAACCGTAAGATACTCAGAGAGAGACTGTACTGCAAGCCTAGGTATTTGCTTTTGTAACTAAAACTTTGTATTTGTAGAATTTATCCAACTTTGTCTAGTTTAAAAACATTCTGCAAAGCAAGAGATGCTTTGAAAGAAACTTAACTAATTAGGAAACGAGCGGAAATGCAGAACCTTTCGAAATAACAAACTGTAGAATGTCACATCTAGCACAATATTCCTGTTGACTACCTCTTTGTTCTATTGTTGTCAGACTGTGGGTACATAATGTAATCTAGCCTAACTCAACTCGAAATGATTAGACATTAAAAAGTATTAGATACTAAAATTAACTGAACAGTAGGTACAACTTTGTTGTTAGTATAAGAATGGTGACCAGCAACAACGACTTTCAACCGCAATCTAAATCATTTTGAAGGATATTATATTACTAATCCATTGCTTCATAAGTTCGAAAAGCGTGTCTGGTCAACAACGTAAATAACGCAATGAATGTTGTTGAATTGTCAAAATGGAAGCCTGGCTTATTATTCGATGCGCGCGAATTTGAATCGTCACTTTTTAATAATATTATTTTTTGTATAGGCGGCTCGGCTCGCATGAAGGTAAATTATTTGTGAGCGAATCGACAACCCTATAAATATGTATTAAGTTATGGAATTGGCACATTTTGAATTTTGTTTATTTATAATTTTATAATATACCTACTAGCTGCGCCCCGCGGTTTCACCGGCATAAGTTTCGACCCCGTGGGAATATCGGGATAAAAAGTATATGTTAATCCTGGTTATAAACCATCTGTGTGTCAAATTTCATCCAAATCCGTTTAGTAGTTTTTGCGTGAAAGAGTAACAAACATCCATCCATCCAAACTTTCCCGTTTATAATATTAGTAGGAAGGATAGGATTTATCTTTCACTTCAAGCAATCACTTTGTGCAATAAAGTATAAAAAAAAGGACAATAGTGCGCAGAAGTGATAATTATAAGAGATAAATAATATACGAGATGAGGAACCCGTTGGATGCGAGAAGCATGGAACCGGTCGAAGTGGAGGTGCTTGGCGGAGGCCGATGTCCAGCACTGGACGTCTTTCGGCTGAAACGATGATGGTTACGCAATTACCCCGCAGATTAAAATGATGTATTGTGATTTGATGAAGGTTTACCAACATTCCTCAACCTTTGACAAACTCAGAGCCAGAACAATACCGCAATAACGAAATATGATTTATGCTACTCGTAATAGCGTGTCCGAGGGAAGCAATAGTGCCTGCAGATAATAGTCATGCTTCCAATATCTATGCGTTAATATGCGCGTTTTATTTCTGTTTCTGCATATGTTTGCATGCGCGGTGGTCTTGTTTATGGTCAGACCACCCTAGTGTTTCCTTTAGGATATGGGAACAATGGATTATGGAATTTCTGTGTGGTGAATTAGCAATTGAGCAGCATCAGTGTTTATCACGCCTAGCAATAAAAAATGGCTGAGGATCATTAAAGTTTTTCTTGTCTGTTTATATATGTGTGCATATAAATGGTAAAATAAATAAAAAATATGTGTTAGAGTTTCCAGCTTCTTTTTATTGCTGAATGAGCCTGCTCTTGACCTCGATCACACCTGATGGAAAGCGATGGATGAGGTCTATGATGGAATGAGCGTGCCCAGAAGATACCTGTTCACTCTTGTTTTGAAGGTAGATGGGTAAAATGTGGAAGGGAACACAGACAGGCAGAGAGTTCCACATTTTGGCTGTGCGCATAATGAACGTGGAGGAGAAACGCTGAGTACGCCTGGTTGGGATATTAACCAAGTGTGGTTGGTACGATGCAGCACGTCTGGTAGTCTGGTAGTAAAAGGGCGATGGTGGGATCAGGTTTTGGAGCTCCACACTCTCCGAAGCACGATCCAACTCCCCAGGGAACGGGTAAATCACTGGCGTCGATTTGGCCGGACCGAAGCAAATACGCACCGGTAAGGGCCGAGGGCAGAAATCTTTCAAGGTATACATTTTCCTCTTTGTATCTATGAATGGTGACTAATGGTGACTAATGGTGACTCCCGCAGTACACCCTCGTCTGTCCAGAATAGTTAATTAATTTACATTTTATTTAATTGTGCACCCTTTTGTTAGGAAAAATGCGCAATGTTAAGGTACTTGGGTGCACACTGACTGATAAAGCCATTGAATTGAAGATGAAAACCAGAGGAAGATTTTCCTCAAAGGGGTTCCATTTAGGGTCTTCCCTAAGGAAGAACCTAAATGGAACCTAAAAATAATCCTCTGGTTTTCATCTTCAATGCAACATTTGTATATCCATCATACACCGAACTGTTTTATATGAATTTAGAGGAGATAGGTTTAATCACAGAACAGATAAAAGAGGTGTTTAATAGTAGTCCCCTAAAACACCATAGAATTTCAAAACCAAGTCACAGCTCTATCGCCATATTTACATAAACATGGTAATTTTATTTACGAAACAATATGATTTATGCCCCGAAGATAAGCCGTTTACTGTGAAATAATGTTAAATTCTGTAATGCACTTAATAGCATACATTTACTATTAGAACAGGATATCAAATTTATTGTTATTGCTTTTAGCTGGTGGTCGGAGTTAGGGCGGTGACAGACTGAATTTGCGATGTTGGATAAAGTGGACTTATCATTTTTATGTATTATTTGTATAATAGGAGGCATGTTTAACATGGGAAGTTTATTTTATTGGGTAGCAAACAAGTTGTGGCTGGTGTTCGCCTATCATCGCGTTCTAACCAAAAACTGCCGGTCGATTCTGTAAAAATCTCACCGTGAAAACTCAAGGGAAGTGAGCTTGATGTGAGCTGTCAGTAGTGTCAATCCCTAGCATTAGTTCATCAAGGACTCTGATCTGAAGTGCATATGCGGCACCACCCCAAAGAGAATGGCTCACCTTCCATCCTGCGCCGCATGCCCTGTCACCTACGCACTTGATGATCTTATGACTGCGTCAGTAAGCGGAGTTCGCGGAGCTGAATTTTGGGCCAAAAATAATTAAACTGTTTATCATCGATACGCTAAGAAGAAGAATACATCGACGTCAAACCTGTTATAACCGACAAAAAAATCAAACGCAGGGGGTTCAGAATCATGTACAGACGCCAGCACATCAAGCTACTACAATCTGCCAAATTTCTTTAATGGATTTTCAACTTTATCGCTAAAGCATTAAGGTTCAAGGTTGATTGGGAATATTTGACAGTTTCGGGTAGCTTGACCTGCTGGAGTCAGTACAGTCAAGTTTTGGCCTTAAAGACTCTTCACCACTTTCCAAGTTCTTTATTTACATATACATAAGAAATATCCAGCGCAAAACGCGTGTTTCGATTTTAGGAACCCTTTATAAAACGATTGGGAAAATTTTACAGTTTCTGACCTGCTGGCGTCTGTACTGAATCCATGGTAACAGGTTGCATGTCGATGTCCCGGCCACCAAGTATAAAATACGCTTTTCATTAACGACCCCGTCACAGTACTTACCTACTGAAAGGACTGATAAAATGGCCCGCCAAAGGTAATCAGACACAGCCAAATTTCCGGCACGTATGTGTACGCTAATCTCAAAAACCACTCAACAGGTATTGATAAAGTACTCATTTATCAGCTCCGGGAAATGTTATTAAGAGTTGCTATCTTAAACTGTGTTGGTAGTAGGAATAAACTGTTATTTGTAGGAGGGAAATTACATAATATTAGGAAACAGGTGATAGGTTGAGCTTTCAGAGCGGCCGACAGAAGAAATGCGATCTTGACACCTGTCAGTTACATACAAACGAAAACGTGTTATTGCGAATTTGATCTTGGTTCGGCCAAAGAAAAAAGGGTCGTCCAAAAGCGCGCTGGGTTGTCGATATCGTCAACGTAGACAACGTCAACAGCGCGTTAAGCTACGGTATCTTAGAAGAGTTGTGGCCGCCACAAAACGGACGCAGTGACAGCTGTCATGGAAATGACAGCGGGGTTTGACTTTACGATGTCAAAAAACACTCTAGGAAAACCACCAGCTTACTTTCATATAACGTTTTAGTGACGTCATTTAAATTTGAGATAGAGTAAATTGCAGACGCTATGTGGTAGCCACCGCTCTTCTATATTTTTTTTGTTTCAAATTGACGTTATTTCGAGTTAAACAAACATCAACTTTATTTTAATAGTAATTAAGTTGATTTCAGAGTGACTAGCGCTATTGAAAAAGTTATAAAAATATTTGAAGTTGTAACGTAAACTGAACTTTATTGTGTAGGAATTAAAGTTATTTTTTCCATAAACTCATATTTGTTTACATTTTTGGCGAATATGTCGCGATACACGTCACTGCATGATGGCGCCTGTGACAGCTTACAAACTTTAAAAAAACAGCTTATCCATTCGATAAGTTATACGTCCAGCGGTACGCCATTATTGCGGCATGTACAGACGCAAGTACATCAAGCTACCCGAAACTGTAAAATTTTCGTTCTGTCAAAGTGATAAAGTTGAAAATGTATTAAAGAAATTTGACAGATTGTAATAGCTTGATGTGCTGGCGTCAATACAACAGTGTAGTATTGGCATCTGTTTACTCACATTTAGCCATAAATATTAACGGAAATCCATAAAATCGTGCAAACGTCACAAGCCATCACACAGAGCCGCCATTATCGTTGAAAATACTACTAAAAACCTTGGAAATCTTTAAATAACATTTTTGTAAGTATTATGGTCGTCACCAGAAAATGCAAAATAGGATGTCAAAAAATTTATGAAAGTAGGTACTATGAATACATACATAAACTCACCCCTTCATCCCAGGGGGGTAGGCAGAAACTATAGAAGACTTATACAAGACGAGAGATGATGCTACGAATCTTACATCCCCCCCTCCCCCCTTAAATCCTTTCTATGAACTATGCAAAATACCCTTGTACAGACGCCAGCAGGTCAAGCTACCCGAAACTGCCAAATTTTCCCAATCAACCTTGAACCTTAAAGCTTTAGCGATAAAGTTGAAAACCAATTAAAGAAATTTGACAGATTGTAGTAACTTGATGTGCTGGCGTCCGTACATTAAGAATAGCCGAGTAGGATTAAATTCTTTACAAATAATCAGCCGATACCATGTTCGCACAGCTGGGCTTCTCTGTGAGAGGGAGTGGTTAAATTCTTTAAGATCCCATACTTACAAATAGTTTTAGATAAGGATTAATTTTAGAGTCGGTAAAAGACTCCTTAAATGTTGCTGCAGTTATTTCCCACGTTGGAGCAAATATTTGTAAGGCCTCCCCTGCACATATTTGAGCTTGTCCAAATGTTTGACCAACTGTTGTGTAAAAGTAATGACACTTACAACAGCAGAATGTTTGTGTGGTCGTGTGAAAAACTTTTTGGAACATGTTTTTATTTTTTAAGAAGGTATGCTTAAGTGGTTTACCTAACAGAAGGTATGATGAGTTACCTTATCTTAGTTTAAAAGTGTAAACGCCTGTTTTATACTCTTTGTAAAAGCACTTTCTACCGGATAAAATAAAAAAATGTATGGAGTATGAAAAATTACCTACCTATAGGTTAGCCTGTTAAGTCGTCCAGCGGGGTAATTGCGTAACACACTAAACAGCAGCAATGGCTTTCATTTTGACAGTTCAACAACATTCATTGCGTTATTTACGTTGTTGAGCAAAGAAAACTTTTCGAACATATGAAGCAATGGAATAGCAATATCCTTCCAAATGATTCAGTTTGTGATTGACAGTGTGTTACGCAATTAGGATGCTAAACAGAACATTAGTCCTGTCATCTCTTCGAAGATATAGTGGCACTGCGAAAGTCACTAACTATCTCAAGCTTCACTTCTTAAATAACTTGTTTACAAACAGTAAAAAGTTCTTTGCAACTCTAAACAACAACCAGTCAAACCATTCCCTATCGTTTACTTCATCGACAAAAGGTCCACTCTACCCGTTACGAACATATTTGTAACAATTAAATGTTGTTTCGCTCCGCACCTGTCGTCCAAATCAATCAACTGGAAGACTCAACTGCGAACAACCGTAAAAAAGTATCCATACTTAACTCAAACGTACAAAGAACCAATAAAAAACAAGCAATGGAAACAGAACTACAAAATAGGAACGTTTTTAAGAAAAAACTCCTTATGGCGCGCACGAGCCGAACGCCAGCTTGCTGATTGGTCGGCTTTTTGTTCCATATTCAAAATGAATCGAACATCAGTCGCTTGGTATTCAGTCGAACTGTAATTATCGTCGGGAAGGGACGTGTCTCACACCTGCCGCATTGTTTAAATAAGTCGTTTCTTCAATTTTCAATACGAAGGTATAATTTTTATGGCAGTAATAAGCAGCTTTTAGAGTTGAAACAACATTGTAACTTCGAAAATGTTAAATGTGTTTGGAAATGTAACAGATGATGTTAATGTCCCTTGAGCAACTGTTTTTGGAAATTACCTTTATTTTTTATGACGATCATTCCGAGAATGAACGTATAATATTTTCAAATACATAAATAATTAGCTTTAACATTAAAAAGCACCGTTAACTACCAAACTTACAGGTTAATTTATAATGAATTGCGTATAAAGGTGAACAAACTGTTCGTATCAACACAATCAATTTATTACGTACTAAAACAAAAAACAAGCACTTCCCGTTGAAGTTCATTGAATCAATCGGCTGAAAAACTGTAATTTATCATGCGACGATTATGTGAGAACAATCGTGCAAGTCAGCGAGATTTATGCGCTTGCGCAATGTCGCCAAACATGTACGGTGTAGGGCTACCGGGAGAGATAATGCTCATAATAGCCAATTATATCGTAAAATCGTGATTTTGAACGATAAAGCACGTAATTGCTGGTTATTTTGTGATTGCGATCTGCACCGGTCAGTGAAGTGGCGTAAGATAGACAAGTTATTGTATATCTATTTAGCAATGGATAGAATTGGGTTAGACGTGATAGGAATTTAGGAAGCCATACCAAGATACGACAAATGACCTGGTGAAGGTTGCGTGGATGCAAATACATACCTCAAAGTCAATCAAATGAAGATTTAATAAGGATGCCTATTCGGAAACCTTTTTGTATACCTAGGAGTGGTTTAGTGGGTTACACAGATATTCACTATATGTATATGAAACATGTATGTTTGTACGGAAACACAAATACCTATTCAGAACAGCAGCAGATGTAAGCTCTAGGAATCGGCGTGACAAATTTAGACTTGTTTTAGACGAATTCCCTCGATCAACAAAATATAGTAAAAGCTGTTTAGCTATGGCTTTACGTATATATAATAAATTACCATGTAAACTTAAATTACTAAATGGCAGACTGTTTAAAATCCACTTGTTTAAATGGCTAAATGATAATAATTTTTATAGAAATAAGGAATACTTTGAACATAAGTTCTGTTAACCAATTTGCATGCTTTAGTCTTAGGCAAAACACGTATGATCTTATCCTTAACTCATGTAACACCTTTGTATACCATGTTTTACGCAAATAAATAAATGTGAATATGAGTATACCAAAAAAAAAAAAAACGAAAATACTATATCGGTATTTTGATTTAACATAGTCAATGCCTATGTTTATCAGACTAGCAGTGGTCATCTAAGGCTACTAAGTGATACCAAAAAATACTGATGGACACGTTAAGAAGAAAATGAAGGCAACTGACATAACACCGCTGCATGGCACCGGTGATAACAAAATACCAAGTTGTTGGAAGGACTATAATTTTACATTATTCAAGAATTAGGAACTTTTTAGTAGACACAGTTTATTATAGGGTTGAAGATTTTTTATTGGAAAAAGAAATTGTTTGACTATTTTTATATTGTATTTGAATAACTATTAGAAATTGTGACATTAATTATATTATTGACTGATGAATCAAAATTATTTTATGTATTGAATGAATTGAATAGTTGAACATTGATAATTTATTAGTGAATGATGAACTAGAATTATATTATGTAATGGAATAGTAAATATGTATTTTAATTGTAATCTCTATACTTTTGCATGCCTTGTAATTGGTAAAATATGGCTGTTTCTGTATTTTTATTATGTACCACCATGACTTGTACCCGTATTTGCAAAATAAAATATCTTATCTTATCTTATCTAACACAAAACTCTGTGATGAATACATACACAACAGTACACATGTATGAAGGGAGTAAAGCAGAGCGGGGTTCACAATTTAAAGGCTCAAAATACTATGTATTTAGGCAGATATGTTTGCAGTCCATCAAAATCGTCCTAGATGAAAATACAGAATGGCTTCCACCACGAAGGTCAACATCAAAGTTAATAAAATATTACCAAAATTGCCAAATCAGCCAGCAGCCCTATAACACAAAGTTCTTTCATAAGAAACTCTGTAGTGACTCGGCCGTCTCGAGTTTCGGATGGACAGACAGACAGACGCGTCGCACCTGTACCTCACTTCCTGCCGCATGCCTTTTTTGCTTACCCGACTGCCCAGAGTTTCCTGGCACAAGCTTGCTCAATTTACCGAGCACTGTTTTTGCTTGGAGTTGATTTAAGTGACGAAATCGTCAATAAATTGTTTTAGTTATGGGTTATGTTGGTTGAATTAAATGTTGTTTAGGGATTCCTTTGTGATTGTGTTGTTGTCTGCTAAATTATAAAGTCTCCTTTCAATGACAAACACGAAAGGCCGACTCATGACGGATGATGATTTTTTGCAGTCAATCTAAGAGCAACATACCTGTGGCTAAGTAATAACAGCCGCACGGTTCAATCGATCAGGTGCCGCGGTTGGTCCGTGGATGGGTGACCATCTTTACATACGAAGACCCCTCCATGCCTCGGAAAGCACATAAAGACGTTGGTCCTGGCTGTCATTCGTAGATCTTTGACAGTCGTTACGGGTCGTCAGAAGCCTAAAAGTCTGACAACCAGTCTTTCCAAGGCATATCGTATTACCGAGTAACTGGGTTGTGGAGGTCAGATAGGCAGTCGCTCCATGTAAAATACTGGTATTCAGCTGCATCCGGTTAGACTGGAAGCCGACCCCAACATAGTTGGGAAAAGGGCAAGCAGATGATGAGCAAAATACCAACTGAGTAAAATATTGACAAAAGCAATTGAGAAGCAATTTTGAGCAATTAATGCTAAGTATGTAGTTCTTCTTGACGACTACTGTGAACAGAGCTTAAACACAATCTTCTTTCAGTTTATTTGGCCATAAATCCTACGAGTACATCTACTAATATTAGTAGATGTACTCGTAGTATATTAGTATATTAGTAACAAACATCCATCCATCCATCCGGATGGATGGATGTTTGTTACTCTTTCACGCAAAAACTACTGAACGGATTTGGATGAAATTTGGTACACAGATAGTTTATAACCAGGATTAACATATAGGATACTTTTTATCCCAATATTCCCACGGGATCGAAACTTATGCGGGTGAAACCGTGGGGCGCAGCTGGTGTTCTCATAAATTAAATGTAGGCGAAGTGTGACTAGTTACTTGGTACTGTACGCTTCTACCCAACCTTTCAGAAAATACAAGCGCGTGATATGGTTTTATGTTATTGTCATAAAATGCCAACCTTCATTAGTGATGATTACAATCAGTGTATAAACCTACCAGCAGGGCGATTCTGTAACCATCTCACCGTGAAAACTTAGGTGAAGTGAGCGTGAAGTGAGCTGTCAGTCCAACTAATGCCATGACACTATTGACAGCTCACTTCACCTAACTTTTCACGATGAGATTTTTACAGAATCGATCGGCTGTACCTATACGAGTATAAAGGCAATCAGTGTAACATAAATAACAACATCTAAAACAAAATTCAAAGCTCTTTCTTCACTCATTTTGTAACATGAATCGGTATAAAAACATAATGATACATTGCAAGTCACTAAAGAGTTCGTAATGAGGCTATTATGCAGCACGGGCCCTTTCTGATTCGCATATTAGAACCCAATCACGCGCAGTTTCGTAAAAATATCACATCGATCAATGTCGCGTACAGTTAGCGGAATTCAATTCGACTGCATTGAGGTTTTATGCTGTTACAAACGAAAATTCGGTAAATATGAGAAGATTTTTTTTTAGCTTCAGTATGCTGTGTGGATATGAATTTTAAAAAGGTTGCTGTTTCAAAACGCTACGCAATTGCTATAGTTGTAAGCATAAAAAGGTTGTTGTTGTAGGAAAATTTCATGAGGAAAGTTTTGAGTATGAATGTCGATGGCTATAAGAGTAGGGGAAGACCAAAGAAACGATGGATGGACTGTGTGAATGATGATATGGTTAGAAAGGGGGTGACTGTGGAGATGGCGGCTAATAGAGGAGTATGGAAGAAAAAGACATGTTGCGCCGACCCCAAATAAATTGGGATGAGGGCAGGAGAATGATGATATAGTTGTAAGCATAAATATGCAACCAATGTGATTTCTTCAAAGTCATAATGACTTGGCTGCAAGCCTGTGGAAAGTACTAAACTTGCTATAGAAGTATGGCCTGAGGTTATTGTCCTTAAATTGCCAACACGCAACAACATCGATAATTTTAACGGTTTGTTAGAATCATTAAGTCTTTCCTGCATCACAGGCGGTTATAGACACAATCCCATATTAACAATGAAAGAATCAATTGCACCGATCCCAGCGTGGTTTGACCAGACTCGATTAATCGAATGAACCCCAAGATTCGCACTAGCCCCTGCCTCATGTTTCATGGTGCTACAGAGTCCATTGCATATCAAGGAGTAGACCGGGGGCACTGTAGTGGTAGGGAAGATGTGCCCTTAGGATAGGAAAGGATTTAAGAGCCATACCGGATCCTAGAGTAAGCATTGGACTAGTAGAGAGATGGGTGATATTTATCTATGAATGGGCATAACACACAATCCCAAAGATAGAACTCGCTGCCCATATCACTAAAACTAATCGCTAAACTACTGAAGCTACGGTTGTTGTAGAAGAGCGGAGACGGCTGTCATAAAAATGATGGCAGCAGGGTTTGACTTAACGGTGACTAAAAACTTATTTTCATAATTTTCGAAAATATTCCAATCTTATTGGGAATTATATGTTTGGGCCGTTTGGGGTTAAACACTAGGGCCATGGGGTCCGAGTGCCCACTTAGTTTTTCGAGAGATCGCCAAGCGGTTGGTCGACTCTTCACGTGACCAGAGGGCTAGCTCTGGTCACGTGAAGAGTCGACCAACCGCTATTTTTTGGCCAAAGAATCAGCATCGCCATACAACGTGGCAATGATGCTAGCCTTTTGGGCACTTTTCCTGTTGTTGTTGCTGGGCGCAGCTAGTATTATTATAAATCTGTCAGTGTATATATTATGTAAATACGAATATGTTAAAATTAAAAATGTTGATTAATCTTTCATAAATAACATTTCATTGACGTCATTCGCCCGTAAATTGTGGCGGACACCGCTCTCTTCTCGGAATCCATTGATTTACCGCGCCATCAAAGTCCAATCAATACACCACCCAATCCCATACATTATCTTGTACCGTAAACCAAGTAAACACAAACAAACCTTCAAGTAAGTACCGTTAAGTTAGGTTACGGTACGAAATAGAAAGGTAACTTAGCACTTGCAAGCGAAATGTACGCCCTTTGTCACACCGACGTTATAAGTTGCACGTTGAATACTTAATTAACAATGTGGCGGTTCCCATGATGGGGGTGTGGGTTAAGTGATTGGAGGTAGCGGGGTTGAAAGTTATTTTTATTATTGTAGAAAATACGTGGTGGCGGGGATATCGACGTACAACCTGCTACCGTGGATGTAGTTCATGATTCTAGGCACCTCAGAGTTGAAAACTACCGTCTGTTATTACAAAAAAAAAAATCCTGTTTCCTACAAAACTGCTACGCGCGAATTAATAAAAGCAAATTGTTTTTTTTTTTTTAAGAACCGACGAAAATTTTCTGTATCTTGTATATTCTTGTATCTTATATATTGAGGATTTGAGAGATTGTAGAGCGCTTCACGAGAGACAAAATTCACACATAATGGCTTTCTCTCCCTTTACGAGGGAAAGATGTCATCCTAGGACATATTACACGTATTTTACGGCATCATTTTAGTATATTGAAGTCTTCGCTGCATAAATCTTATACTCACATTTTTATAGGTCGTATTTTTTTTTTATTTATAGCTCTTTTGTGTGTCTTCCATTTAGGCAATGAAAGCCCTTCCTCAATCGAGAAACAGATTTTAAGAACAGCCGATCTATGCTGTAAAGTACTCACCGTGAAAACTTAGGTGAAGTGAGCTGTCAATAGTGTCAATCCCTAGCGATTCCTGACATGCTCATGAGGAATGGCAGCTTACTTCACCTAAGTTTAGTCACGGTAAGATTTCTATAGAATAGTACGGCAGACACATTGTATTACTTATTTCACATGCTCATTTAAAAACGACAAGACCTCATAGATCCTATGTCTCGTCTCCCTTAGAACACGTCCGATGTGACACTGACTCACTACTTTGCGACTATCACCCAAAGACAAAGTTGAAAAGCCTCACGGAAACGCAGTTTGTTACGACTTGACAGATCAAGAACCGTCGGGTCTATTCTGTAAAAAATCTCACGGTGAAAACTTTGGTGAAGTGAGCTCGAATTGAGCTGTCATTTCACCTGATGCTAAGGATTGACACTATTGACAGCTCACTTCACCTAAGTTTTCACATTGACATTTTTACGGAATAAATTGGCCGATCTCCATTTCCTTATTATTGATCTAGGAATTGAATAAAACTTACCATTATAGCATAAACATAATTTACCCTACTGCTGGGACACAGGCTTCCTTTTTGTGAGAGGGAGTGGGCCCACCACGCCCCAGCCCAGTGCGGGTTGGCCATTTACAAACCGATTATTATTATTAAAGTTATGAGCCTATAGCAACGTACCGCTTGCTGTATAGTGCAAAAAAATAACTAAGAAATAATAATAAAATAAATACTTTATTCGTACCGATAA
Source organism: Apamea monoglypha (assembly GCA_911387795.2). Taxonomy (NCBI): domain Eukaryota; kingdom Metazoa; phylum Arthropoda; class Insecta; order Lepidoptera; family Noctuidae; genus Apamea; species Apamea monoglypha. The sequence goes on from OU426924.1 coordinate 17,535,061, forward strand.
AAAAATAGAAATAAAAGCCTGCACAGTACTGATGAGTTTTATACTTAATACTTTAGTTCTTGTTTTATTTACAGCAACGTCCAATGAATTCACATATTTACGACTAGTAATATATACGGAACCATATGAATAGTAAGAAATGTCAGCATATAAATTAATGAGTTAATTATTTTAATTAGACTTAAGTGACTTTTCGTGTCGTGCCACTCACGGCAGTTATGTGTGTTTCTCACGTTTGTTTCCTTATTTAGAAATGTTTTCAATAATCACTCATTAATAATGTGTGTTTGTTACATTTTTCTTCAATTGACAAGTGATCTGTCAAACTGATGAGGTAGGGAGGTGACTGACATTCTTGTTGACTGTTTCCTAGTGACTCATTTGTTGTAAGTGTAGATAATTATTTGTTTTATTCTTACAAGGGAAGGGCAATTGCTTTAAGTGTTGTTTCTTCTATTAATCATTTGTCTTTATTACCAGAGCCCGATCTGGGGCAATTTATAAAGTAATGCTCCTTCCGGTAGGTATCTGTATAGAGCATGTTTTTTTATTAGCCTTTTGTTTCCCACTACTGGGCAATGGCTTCTCCCAAGTCCTTCCAGGATCTCTTCTTCGCGTGCTTTATTACCAAATTAATTAATTTAATTTTTTCTGCATTAATTAAAATGGGTATGAATAAAGTCTGGCCTAGTACAGACAAAAAGTTAATAATATTTAAAAAGTAACTCATAAAATTTGAACAACAGCTTTCGTTAATTGGCAAAACTTTGCAGAAAATATTTCAATTTAAAACATTATTATTTTGATGCAAATATTCGGGGAGATCTTTACGCTGCCAGTTTTGTAAGAATTGATATGATTTCACGAAATAATAGTTAATAAATAAACTAGTCGCTTTACGTCCTTTCCCAACTGGCTTAGCAGATTTTTTAATCATCCGATTGCGTTAACAGTTCACTCAGACTCATTCATATTCATACCTTTAGTAACACTGAAGCAATTAAATCTAAATCAAAATAAACCTCATTCATAGTCAAGACCTTGCTCACACTGAGCATAAACGAGCCATGCTCCGTTTGCCGTCAGATTTTACAACTTTATGAGTTCACAAAACATTTCCTGCGCACCTTTTGTTTGGCATAGACATTAAAACCAAATTATTATGACTGCTTCCTAATGAGATATACACCCGTTTAATGTTTTATTGATGGTTGTAGCTGTTTTGTCTTTGGTTAGGTTGGGTTTGGTGTTCTCTTGCGGTGTTGGTGCCACATCAAAGTGAGGTTAGATGCTTTTCATTAGCTGGGCTGGCTATTCATACATAGTACATTTCAAGGTACTTTTTATTGAAAATGGTAATTTATTTTTATTACTGACATGGCAGTTTGTAACGAACTTTTCGCCCATAGTAATGTTTTGTATAAGACTAATGTGCATACATACGAGCGACACGCGTCAGCGGCAGACGAAACTACGGCAACATGCCGCTTGTGTATTTGAGCACCATACTTAAATACATGACACCATGTAAAATAGGTACTGGCATTCAGCTGCATCCGGTTAGACTGGAAGACGACCCCATCATAGTTGGGAAAAGGCTAGGCAGATGATGAATCAAATACACAACACAACGCTCAACGCGACAACCTCTCGGTCGTGTCGCTGACTCGTCGACGGGTGCAGTTGCCTCTGCCGTTAACGCATGTCGTTCGTGTGTATGAGCACTAAGGAAATGTCGTTGAATTAATTTTCTACCTGTTAGATCGAACAGATTCATTCTTTTTTGGTTGAACTAAGGATCCACTCGCTTTTACCTACCTAAATTACCTTAAAATAATTTTATTAATAGTTTTTACATAACAGTTCAAGAAAATCTACAGAGCAATTCACTGAATAATATGGTAACTTCCATAATACTTCACAACTAGAACTCAAAGTACCTAAATCCTTTATGAAGCTCGACGTGTCCGAGTTTACCTGGCTACCGTGCAGGAACCATATCGATCGCGGCTAGTTTTACCTAGAAATCGTCCGTACCTGGAACAAAGGAATGAATACATTAATATTTTGGTGATATTCAATGTTACGTTATGGCAGAACGTTCCGAGAAGTTCCATTGTTTGGGGTACCTATGAATATCATTATAGGGCAAGTATAGTTATTGAGATAGATATAAAGAACAGAGATGAGGGGCTCGTGGCTAAGTAATAACAGCCGCACGGGTCGATCGAAGGTTGAACTGTGTTGCTTAGTTCGTGGATGGGTGACCATCTTTACATATCAAGACCCCTCCGTGCCTCGGAAAGCACGTTGAGATGTTGGTCCCGGCTGTCATTCGTGAATCTTTGACAGTCATTACGGGTCGTCAGAAGACCGAGTCTGATAACCAGTCTTAGCAAGGGATATCATATTACCCAGGGTTACTGGGTTGTGGAGGTCAGATAGGCAGTGGCCTCATGTAAAATACTGGTATTCAGCTGCATCCGGTTAGACTGGAAGCCGACCCCAACATAGTTGGGAAAAGGCTAGGCAGATGATGATAAAGATCAGAGATAGGCTACTTTCACATCATATCACAGCAAATTTTTGAAACTTAGTTCTTTTGTTTTTCAGGAAAATCGATATTTTATTCGACACCGAAGAGTTTTTCTTGTCTAATGGTTCTCATAGGTCTAGTGGTCGCAAGTGCTACATGCGCATGAGGTTTCGGGTTCGATTCCCGGATCGAGCAAAGTGTTATTGAGTTTTTCCATCTAGAATTTCTCAGTAGCAACCCGGAGTCTAGATTATACCCGGTTGATGGCAATAGGCTCGTCTCCAGCTCCGGCTTAAACATAAAATCCTCTCTAAAACTCATATTTATATAAACATAAACAAACACCTCAATATTATAGACCTCAACTCACATGTACTAAAATATAAAGTAACAGAGTGGTTGCTGCTTAAGGATTAATCATATACGGAGTCTTTACTTGCATAATCTTGTGTACCATACCCTTACACACACACACCACATACACACACCCCACGCACAAGCACACACACCACAACCCAAAACACACCCACTTATAAATAATGCATGCGTTTTTACTCTTTTTCTTACTTTTATTTAATCTTGTATACCATACAGTAATATGACACAGTCCACTTAAGATTAGTTTTTGTTGATCAGGTAAACCCCGACCGTAAACTACTACCTCCTCCTAAAATACCTACAGGTATACCCTAGCTTAGGAGGTAGGGTACTATTTCTTGTACAGAACTTTCAAACTTAAGCTTTCAATGTATTTTAAACAGTCCTTTAAACTCTGTATGTTTTTGGGTAAATGAAGATTTATTATAATATAATTTTTTTGAAATGTTATTTCGCAGTTATACCTAGGAGTTTGTCGTCTGCTTAACCGGACTTGCCTATGGATGCCTCCAGTCAAGGCTTAAAAACACTTAAAAACTTAGAGAGTACACGCTACGAGCACCCCCTGTGGGGTACGGGCCTCGGCTTAGGGCTTTGCTGGGAGAGGGCAGCAAGGAACAGGCTGGATTGGAATTCGAATTTAAAAACATATCTGGCCAAATGCATGAGGTGCACCTCTGCCTAACCCTTCAGGGAATACAGGCGTAATGTTACGTTATAGTACTATTTTTTTCGATAATCACTATCGCGTTCTATCGTTTGATTCACAAAGTTTGCAGAGGTTCATCATGACATAACTTGATCAATCGATAGTAATACGCTGAAAATATGACCATCTCGTTTCAAAAAGCTTGATCAGCGATCAAATCTCTCATTTATAAAATTGCTGTCTAATCACATGTTAGCCCTTGTCATCGAATGTCAGCCATAACAAAATCCAATCAAATAACTTGACAACAGCTTCGACCACAGATTATATTGAATATCCTTTCAGACTGCAGACAAAAATAAATAACAAAATCCCAGTATTGCACGTCCGAAATTCAGTCATTTTGTTTTCAACATCGAACACACACGGAGAACAAAAAACTGTTTAAAAAAGCTTTTGTTTCGAGTTCACCATAAATAGTTTATCGAGTTTGTATGACCAGTATAAATCATTTTGTTGACAGGCACGGACAAGGGACCGGGCCGCGGGGGCGACGGGTGCATGCATGCGACCTCCGCGGTGCATGCGTGCGAAAGGTGGAATCTGATAACTTTATGGCTATGAATGGCTCAACTTATTGGGTTTGTTTTTGGTATTTTAGTGATGTTTAGATACCGTAATAACTTTACTACTTAATGTCTCAATTGAAAGGTCGGTGATGTGAAGGGTTTTGAAAACGTAACAATGTTTTGTCATTCTTTATCTCTGATTCATGACAAATGATTACAATCAAATGCCCACGACACCCACTTATGTTAACATTTCGGTTTGTTATCACAACTTATCTTTTTAACTTAAAATCCGGTTTAAATTGGTCAAATCTATACTTGATATAAGTAAAATTTGTTTGTTTGTAAGTTTGTATGTAGGTACTTAGGGGGTAATATCTGGAACTGCCTGACCGATTTGAAAAAAATCTTTATCATTTGAGAGCCCAATTGTTGAGGAAGATTATAGGTTATTTAACATCACGCTATGGCCTTTAGGAGCCGAGCAAAAAGAGAAAAAGTCAGAAAGAATGCTACGTTAAAACGAAGTGATAGCGCGGGTAGGTGAGGGGATGCGACGGAGTGGGTCGGGGTAGCAAGAAATTTCACGCGGAGAAGCTAGTCCTACTTCCTACTAATATTACAAATGCGAAGGTTTGTATGGATGGATGGATGGATGTTTGTTACTCTTTCACGCAAAAACTACTGAACGGATTAGGATGAAATTTGGAACACAGGTAGTTTATAACCAGGATTATTTTTATCCCGATGTTCCCACGGTATCGAAACTTATGCGGGTGGAATCGCGGGGCGCAGCTAGTCATTCATAATCATGTAAACGACCGATCACCACATCGTCCTAATCCGCCCCTGCATAGGGTCATCACCCGATAACCGTATGACATGCACTCCACGACACTGCATGCATTATCAACCAGTGATAAAGCTGAATTGATTATAATTTTGATCGTGTCGTATTTATATTTTGTGTGTGAGTTTATTTTTAAGTGAATCGTTTCTTTGTGTACATTATCAGTTGGTTTTAATATCGTTGCAATGGATTCCTTGAACTTTAGATTGGTAGTTCAGAGATGAGAGGGTCGTTTTCGATATAGTAGCTTCTTATTTATTTATTTTACCATTTATAGACAAGAAAAACCAGAACAGAAAAATAGGTGCAGAGGTGATGCTTATTTCGTAAGAAATCTCTTCTAGCATACAATAGATATTACAGAGATTAGACAGTGTGTGAAAGAGTAAAGGAGACAAAAAATAAATATAATTCTTGTGCTTTAATAACATCATAAAGCTAACCAATTTTCCGGTATCACCGAGTGCCGCCCTACCTCCGTCGAATAGTCGAGGCGTATCTGACGGACAGAGCCGTCACCTACCCCGGTCGCGATGGGGAGTGGAACCGGCGAGAGATGTCGTGCGGTGTCCCGCAGGGATCGGTTGTGGGGCCGTTCCTGTGGGACATCGGCTACGACTGGGTGCTGCGGGCCGACCTCCCTGATGGCGTCAGCGTGGTTTGCTACGCTGACGACACGCTGGTCCTGGCGCAGGGGAGGTCGCATCAGGCGGCGGCCGACGCGATGACACGCGGGGTTGCGATAGTCGTGGAGAGGATCCGGCAATTGGGTCTCGAGGTGGCATTGCACAAGTCCGAGGCCATGACGTTTCATGGGCCCCGGAACGCGCCACCACCGGGATCCCAACTAACGGCAGGAGGGGTTCACATCGGCATCGAGACGACGATGAAGTACCTGGGTCTCGTCCTCGACAGCCGGTGGAACTTCGTCGAGCACTTCCGACGTTTGGCCCCCAAACTGGAACGGGCTGGGGCCGCCTTCAAGCGGCTCTTGCCCAACCTTAGGGGGCCAAACGCCTCCTGCCGGAGGCTTTACGCGGGGGTCGTGCGGTCCATGGCCCTATACGGGGCCCCGGTGTGGGCGCGTTCACTGCGGCGGCGAGCCGCCCACTACCTGAACGCGCCCCAGAAGGTGGTTGCCGTAAGGCTCATCCGGGGCTACCGCACGATCTCGCGCGAGGCGGCAAGCCTCCTTGCCGGACTGCCGCCATGGGATCTGGAGGCGATAGTCCTCGCGCGCCTGTATGAGTGGCGCTCGGAGGCACTACGCCGGGGGAAAAGTCCGCTCCCGCGGCAAATTGCTGCGGAGCGGACGGACCTCCGGCTCGATCTCATGGCGACATGGAAAGAGCGACTGTCGCAACCCAGCGCAGGGCACGCCGCGACAGCGGCGATAAGACCCCTCTTTGAGGAGTGGCTAGAGAGGCGCCACGGCGCCCTCACCTACCGCCTGACGCAGGTCCTCACCGGACACGGAAGTTTCGGGAGGTTCCTGCACATCATTAGGCGGGAGGAAACGCCCGGGTGTCACCATTGCCAGGATCGCCCAGAGGACACGGTGGAGCACACGGTGGAGGTCTGCCCCGCTTGGGCGGAGCACCGCCGTGTCCTCGTAGAGGCGATCGGCTGCGGCGGCGGCATCTCGCGCCCGGCCCTGGTGCAAGCCATGGTCCGGAGCGAGAGGGAGTAGGAGGCAGTCGCCTCCTTCTGCGAAGCAGTCATGCTAGCGAAGGAGGTGGCGGGACGGATGAGGGAGAGAGCCTCCCGTCCCAGCCGCCGCGGGAGACGCCCCGGGCGTCGGGAGTCGAGTGAAGACTACCGGCCACCGTAGGCGCGGGCCTGCGGGCGGAGAGCAATGGGTAGCTCACCGCCCGATCAGGTGCCCGTGCCGGACGGCGCGTAAGTGTTCCACGCGCGCCTCAAAAAGATGTCAGCATAACGAGGGGCCCCTTAGGGCCGAAGCCTGCCGGGTCAGCGGGATTGTCCGAAAGGGTTACCGCTACCCCGGAACATAAAGGGCGAAGGAAGGAACATGGGTGGGTTTTAGTCAGTAAGAGTCTGACACTCCCTTCCGTTCCAATCAGAGCGGGGAGAGGTCATTTGATGATTTCCCACCAGAAAAAAAAAAAAAAAGCTAACCAATTTTAAGTCATTCGTGGTGATAATATTTTTAGGTAACTAGCTGACCCGGCTGACCCGACAGACATTGTCGTGTCCAAACAATAGTTCATACAAAATCCCATAGAAAAAGGACTGTCAGTTTTTCTTTCAGAAAACTTTTCCAATTTTGTTTTCGATGTGTTATTGGTTTTATGTGATTACTAGCTGCGCCCCGCGGTTTCACCCGCATTAGTTTCTACCCCGTGGGAATATTGGGATAAAAAGTATATCCTATATGTTAATCCTGGTTATAAACTATCTGTGTATCAAATTTCATCCAAATCCGTTCACTAGTTTTTGTGTGAAAGAGTAACAAACAAACATCCATCCATCCATCCAAACAAACTTTCACGTTTATAATATTAGTAGGATTTTTATCGGTAACTAAGCTTCTGTCCGCGACTTCATCCGCGTAAAATGTATTGTTATAACATAAAATATATCCTACGACACTCGGCAATACTATACTTAGCTTCCCATTATTGAAATAATTTTCGGTATCGGATCAGTAGTTCCGAATATTACCACCTACACACAAACTCACAAAGTGAACTTCTTTATATTTTATTTATTTGTACATACATTAATAATATCGTAATACAGATTGAAGAGAAATGACGAGAATCGAGAAGGCAAATGGCAAACATAAACCATTAGAAATGTTGATAGAATACGCATCACTAAACCAAAAATATAGAACAAGAAAAAGAATTTACCTACTCTCATTAATATCGTGGCGCCGAATCCACGACATTAAGAAAAAAAAAACTCGTTTGCAGAAACTAAAAAAAAAAAAAAAAATTAAAACGAAAAACAAATCTCAAGATCAGATACACAGCGATGCACTTTCGCTACCCAACGTACAATATAATACAAAAAAAAAATAATAACAATTAAGTAATACTTAAGGAAACAGAAATTAAAAAACTCCATTGGGAAGCTCATTAGCTGTTGAAATAATTGAGATTTTTATCTCACAGTGATCGTTATGACTCCTGCTACACCGAATACCGATGGTTATCAAATTAACTGTATCTATTCTCGTTTTTTTAGGATTCCGTACCCAAAGAGTGTCAACGAAACCGTATTACTAAGCCTCCGCTGTCCGTCCGTCCGTCTGTCTGCGGGCTGCATCTCATGAACACGATAGGTAGGAAGTTAAAATTTTGTGAGACACATTTAAAATAAGTAAAGTAAACAAAAATTAAAGGGGGTCTCCGTACAAGAAACGTGTCTTTTTCCGCGTCGCACACGAAGGGTTCTGTACCATAAGGCTTTTGCTTTGTTGTACGGAACTCGACAACGGAGTCTGACTGGCATTTGTTATAGTATAAAATGTGACTTCTTTGTAGGTATCTGCTGTAACAAGTAATTATGAAGTGAAAAGGAGCCTCAATTGTTTCAATGGTTGATTTCGAAACTAAACCAGTTCAGTTGGTCTTGGTTTTTTTTGAAGACGTATTCATTCTGAATGATACTTTATGGCGGAGTTAAAATATTTGTTAATATTTGAAAGGATTTGCTATTGGGAGATTTTTAAAGTAGGAAAGAAATGTAGGTTTAATTAATAAAAATATATAAAAAAAAAAAATTAAAATTATTAATTATTACTTACTTAAATTTTTTTTTTTTTTAAACGATGCCCCGCACTAGGAATTTCTCCTGTATCGTGGGTGCGTTTACAAACATTTAAACTCACATACACAAACAGCCAGACCCGGAACAACTACTTGTAGGCAATACAAATATTTGTTCCGTGCGGGAATCGAACCCGCGACACGCAGCGCAGCAGTCAATCGCTTAACCACTGCGCCAACCGTGCCGTCCGTTATTAAAAAGATAAGTAAGATAATTTAAGTAAAACAGTTCTATAATCAAACAACATAAATAGTCGGCAGTAGCGCGACATGACTGTGACAAGATGGCTACCACTCAGCATGATGCTGGGTCACCCACAACATAGCGCTGATTTTCAGTGGGGCTCAATCACTAAACAAATTAATCAATTTCCTCGTTCCCTAATCCACAATAATTTATCAACACCTCGGCTACATCTGATTTATCTACAAAAGATTTACGGGATCAGAGGTCACAATAAAATCATCCATAAATCTTCACATTTCCATAACATCCATGTCAAATTTATCTACCGAGACAATATCGAAAATAACTCATCCAATTTACATAAGTACAAGGACTATCCGACAAGCGACACCAGAAAACATGACTAGTCCTAAAAATACCTCCTTCTTTTTTAAGACACTTAATACCAGGCATCCAGCTGTGAGAGGTCCTTCTGACCTCGGGTCGTATTGACCCCGAGTCTCCAAGTCCCATCGTTTCTGCTACGTCAACTTTTGTTTATTTTACACTTCAAAAATATACCTTTTTTATAAAAAAAAGAAATTGTTTCTTGTATCCTGTAACTGGTTTGCCATTTTAGGCGCGTGCCCTTTACGTGACGGGATTAAGAGGATGAGTATTGGTATGCAAATATGAGCAAAAAAGTTTGTGGCAAGACTAGCTGTTGCTCGTGACTTTGTCTACGATTCATGATGAAAAGTAACATAAAGGATGATTGGAAGATGGGTGCAAAGCTTTAAGGCGAAGACAGTACGTACAGACAATTTAGAACCATTTAAGCCATGGTTTCAAAAGGGTTTGAACGAAAAAAACACCCTCCGGTTTTTTTTTTTTAAATAAGGTTTATAAAAAGTATTATATTTTTTTCATTTTTTTTATGAACTTTAAATGTCTGTAAAAAAATGTCTAATGACACAGAGGCCTAAAACATACTTTGGTACATTGCTTACACATTACTTTAATTAAATAAAATAAAAATGAATTCATTTATCATACAATTTGGCCATAAATAAGCAGTTTACTTAAAATTTTGGGAATTTTCGAAAAAAAGAGTATTAGGTAAAAAAAATATTGGTAAGACTTCGTCTAAGACAACCATGGCTTAAATGGTTCTAAATTGTCTGTACTATCTTCGCCTTAAAGCTTTGCACCCATCTTCCAATCACACTGTATATCTTTTTCCAGTACCCAGGCTACCTATGTGTCAAAATTTCATTACGATCCTTTCAGCGAATTTTTCCGTAATTGAGTAACAAACATATAGGTACACATATACATTACATATAACTTTTCACATTATAATGTAAATAGTAGGATTAATAAGTAGTTACGTTTATAATCAGAGCGAAAAGTTACTCTGGGTCAGAAGTATCTAATCCTACTACCAGTTTACCAGATCTATCAAGGTGTCGCAAAGAATTAGCAGAAATTATCACCTTTACCATAATTTCAGCAGGATTTAAGGGATTCATTGCTGGACATCGAGCCGAAATAATAAAAAAAAATAGTCAAAAGAAATTCGCTACTGAACACTTTAAATCTCCCTCTAGAATCGTCGTCTCAATGCACGCCTTAAACATTTTGTATTCCTCTCCTCACCTCAACACAGACACACAAACTCCAACAACACGAAAATCAGTTTATCAGTTTCTGATATTTGCACAACACAAATAGATACACTTCCTATTATTCCAAGCGTACGGTCGGGCCCTATTCCAACTAGATTACTGGCATTTATCTAGACTCAGTAACCGACGCAATAAATATCTGAAATTGTCTACACCGCACGCTTTTATAATCTATGGAATTTTGAAGATAGGGCTGCTGGCCTAACAAAATAGACGTATTTATCTCTCTACTTGAAGGTAAGTGTTAAGATACAGTTATTTTAAGCATTGAAACCCTAAAGTTAAAATTAATGCTAAGTATCGAATTTCTTTTTGGTCATAATTTTTTTCGAGGTCATCTTCCTCGCAGCCTACTAAAAATCCAGATCACAAAGTGAACTAAATGATAATAATTTAAAATGATATTTATTTCCGTGAGTATGTACCTAGATTTATACAAACACGTTTTCATAATCAGCCTATAATGTACCCACTGCTGGGACACAGGCCTCCTCTCTGTGAGAGTGAGTGGGCCATAATCCACCACGCGGGCCCATTTGGCGGATGTCAAGTGCCTGCTTGGGTTCGAACTCACGGCCTAAAACTCGGAAGTCGCAGCAGTCACCACTGGGTCCAAACACTCGAAACACTTTTACACGTCAATAATATTTAAAAACTAGGTGAGGTCAGTGTTTCCTATCCGGATACTCTAGAGAAGAAATGAGTAAAAGACAATGATAACAATCACAAAAGTTTACGTTTTGAAAGCGTTATCTTTGCACTGTATGGAGCGGAATCCATCTTGTCAATAAACTAAAGAGACGTTGTGGTGTGACCCTAGAACGAAGTATATAAATTCGTAACATCTTAGCAGAATGATTAAAGTGGTCCTATAAAGTAATTCAATACTTTACTCCACATAGATATAAATACTAAATTACTTTACTTCATGGCTTCCCTTTCCGAACAAGTTGATTGAGTCGTAGAGACTGCACCTCGTCAATACCTACCGTCTCTTGAACTTAAAAATAATTTCAAGGCTTCGTACTAGGCAATTAGCTGTCGATATTTTGTAGTAAGACTATAATATATATATAATAATTAATATTACGTAGTTAAGTACTTGATCGAACCCAGACAGGCGCTTTACTTTGTGTAAATTATTTCATCACCACTGCTCTCAAAACGGTTAAGGAAAACATCGTGAGGAAGCCGGCATGTTCTAGAACCAAATTCGAAGACATGTTGATATCCACCAACACGCACTGGGCCCGCCTGGTTGATTCTGGCCCACTACCTCTCACAGAGGGGAGGCCTGAGACCCAGTAGTGGGAACAGTTTAGGCTGATTATGCTAAGTACTCGCTACTGAATGTAATTTGGCAAGTTTTTAAAGATTAGTAACTGTTAAGAATACTTGCTAACTTGCATTCAAAAGCAAGGAACCTAATAAACCTTTTTACACACCCATTGATCTTGGCACCCATATCTAAATATCAATTTATTTATCGGCAAACTTGGCCCTATTTTACATTTATGTTTTTTTTTTGGTGGTAATAAACTCCAAACCAGTAACTTCGATCATGGCAGTCGAGGCCTAACAAAGTATTGCCATTATCAAAAACAATATTAAAATTGAATGTTGCCCGCAACGACAGCAACACTCACAAAACCTGGAAAAGGAACAAGTTCGTGACATTAACTTCCACCACATCCTATAAGTATCCTATAGGTCTACTTTTCCAGCCACAAAGTTAATTTAGGTCATAAATAGGCACGCAAGGTGTGCCGGCGCACGGCTGCCAGTCTTCATACTACGATTCGATACAGATTGCACTAAATCACAACTGGCGAGGAGCTGCGAATGGTTGCGAAGGTGTGTCCTAGGATATGCCTTGTGGGACACTCGTTTTGACTATACATAGAACTATTTTAATTGCGGTATAGCTGATCGTTATAATTACCCGGATTTGGTATGTATGAAAGTTAAAAAATGGTGGTATAAACCAGCATCGGTAAAAATACCTTAGTGTATTAGGAAACAGTTCGCATAACCTAACTTGCCTTATTCGTTAACAGACTCAGATGCCTGAGGGGCAATTCTCGTCATTCACACAAATATTCACAGTCTGACAAGTTTTGGACATTTTTTTTGTCGACGAGATCAGACCTCGACTAGATTTTAAACGATGGTTGACGTTATAAGTTACGAGAATTGGCTATCAAATTAGAATTTTTATGAATTTGGCTAATATTTTAAATACCCGTAAAACTATCATTAGGTATTCGGTAAACAAAGGTTTACCGTGTTCATCGCCCAGACACGGAAGTGTCACGAAGGATAGCCACCCATCCATCAGTGCGCGGTAACCGCAGCCTAACCCCTTACCTCAAGGATCAAATGACCGCGTGGATTTTGCTTAGCTACTAGCACATTCCTTAATGTAATTAGGGGTTACCCAACCAAATTCAAGGTTATCGATCGTATATTACAATTCTTGAGAAACTTCTCCTTCATTTTCTCTTTACCACGTCCACGCCTCAATACCTATATGCAGCTAGACGCAAATTAAGGCGATTAGTCGCAGTCGCAACATGCGCTGGAGTGGAACAGGATTAGTCGAACGTATCCCGTCACCTATGATCACAGTAACCCGTGTTGGGAGTTAACTTTCATAATAAACCCGATATGATAAATAGGGATTGAGGTTGACATATGAAGGAGGGAAAGTAATATTAAAGTCAGAGTGAAAATCTAATATAGAAGAGTTACGAGTGTTAAAGAAAGAATTAAACATAGGTTATTTGCCGTAGAAACACGTGAATACAAAAAGATAATTAACTGTAATAATAAAGACAACAAAGGCTGTCCATCTATACCTTATTTTTGGCTTCATTCGTGGAAAATTAAAGAGTTTAAGGCAGATTGTTGCATCACAATCTTCAGTAGAAACCCTAAGTAAGAAAGAGACCTTCAAAAAAAGTTTGAATGTACAGACGCCAGCACATCAAGCTACTACAATCTGTCAAATTTCTTTAAAAGATTTTCAACTTTACAGTTAAATCATTAAGGTTCAAGGTTGATAGGGAAAATTTGACAGTTTAGGGTAGCTTGAACTGCTGGCGTCTGTACATGTGCAGTAAGAACTTCTTTACTTGTCCCCTGGGGTAGTCTGTCGTAAGTAAATGTCTAGCCCAGTTTAAAGGAAAGCTCGTTTACTATGTATAATATTATAATGCATGTCAACAAGTGGATTTTGCTAAAACCTAACAATGTTAGATCAAAGAAAGAAGAAAAAGAACGGCATAACAAAGTGTTACAAAACTACATATATCGTAGCACAAATACAGAAGGTAGAGAACAACATAATCGCGTAATCCAATTAAACTCCATTTCCAAAGAACTCCAAAGAAATTGCCGATAAGAAAGGAAAATCTAATACAACTCGTGACGGCCTAATAACGGCGGAGTGATTCAAGTTAGCACAAACTAACGCTAATTACGCGCCATTGTGAAGAAACTTTCTCTTTTACTACTAAATTCTAATTTATTCTGTGCGCTTCGTGATCGTGAAGTATGCTCGTTGAATGACAAATGAGATAGTAATGAACATCTGCATTAGTAGTTGCTTTGTTTTTGTTAGGATCCGTTAGGTACCCATAAATAATCTTCACACTTGGGAGCATTGTTATGTCAGCTTAAAATTGCACCTTTAGCCATGGATGGATTAAAAGGCAATGTTTTTAGGAAAGGGAAGGTGAAAATGGAGTAAGAAAGAATGGAAGACGACAAGAAGTATAGTTGAAGTAGTGGTGGAAAGGACAGAATAGGTGACTAGGCGAAAAGACAAGTATCAAAGGCTTATAAAGCATCCAAGCTACAAATCAAAGAGTTAAATTTTTACAATCGGTACTAAAAGAACAACTGAACTTTCCATTGGAGATTTCGAAACGATCTTTGTTTTCTGAGGACAACCAGGAATCTACTCGAAACGAAGAAGAAAAAGAAATTACAAGGTCAGGTTACACAGCAGTAAACTATGAAACCAACGACGTGTCAAGCAAAGAAATAAGTTTCACATACGACCAGTTTCTTTAAGAATATTTATAAGAAGAGGACGATTCGAATAGCCATGCAGACTGCGTAATTCATGATATTTATTATAATAGGTGGACTAAGTGCCTTGTGAGTCACAAAGGGATGTCCCTCCGTCGACACGCACAATGGAAACCACAAAAACTCGTCAACCACAACTACCCGCATGGTTTCTGTGGTTTAGATGGACGATGAGTTAAACTATACATACCTACGTAAGTACTCTAGTGTGCCTACGTAGGAAGCGTCTAAAAATCGGAAACATTATGATTAAAAGTTTTCTCGCTAAGAAGTCGCTTTAATTATCTCCTCAAAAGCGAAGAACTAATAGAATTAAACGATAGATGGTTTTAATTTGAAAGTATCGATCACAGACCTCACCACGATATTGCTAAATTGGACTCTTCCTAATTTGAGGGCCGACAGACATAAAATAGCCAAACTAATAAAGACCGCTTATACGTTTACATCAGATAATTGTACATTTTCAAAGAACACCCGTGCTTCTAAATAAGTATTCCCAACAGCACGAATAAACTCAAAACATGCAAAATCAAGTAGAACATCGCAAATCAGCGGTATCTTTATCCATTGTTCTCTAACAAAGACACAAAACCATTACGACACACAGCCCGAAGTTCAGCCACCATCGTAATGCAAAATGATCATGAAAATACACAAAGAGACAGATCAAGATCCACCAATCAAGAACGGTTGTGTACAATCAAAATCAAGTGCGATGCAATTAGGACAGCGATCTATTCCGACAATAAATTGTTCGGCGCGCGCGCACGATTCTAAGATCGTGCCGGACGACGATCTATCTGAGAAAGAAGTGACTTGTACTTTGTTGGTAACGGACTGCAATTTACATGGAATATTTGTTACATTATTGAGATATGGTACCTTTGGCATGGCAAATCTTTTTGTCACGATACTGAATAGAAATCTATAAAGGAATTGCCGAAAAACGGCAAAGTTAGGAAGCCTAATTGAAACATTTTAGTACGTTTTTAATGTTTAATCAACATTTTCCCACAACTGCTCTCAAAAACGGTGAAGGAAAACATCGTAAGGAAACCGGCATGTCCTAGGACCAAAAATTCGAAGACATGTGACACCTACCAACCCGAACTGGGTCTGCGTGGTGGGTTACGGCCCATTCCCTCTCACAGACAGGAGACCTGTGCCCCAGCAGTCAACGTGTTAAAATATTTCGACACATTTCAACACCTTCAATTAAAACCCTGCGTCCTCAAAAAATACGTCTTCAATTTCCAATCCTCGTCCATTTCAAATCCATATCCTGAATGTTTTTCCACCGCCAAACCGGAATCCTCGATCCATGATCTATCTTGCTTTCCCAGAGGCGCGCAGGCGCATTCCCACGGTCGTTAATCATCCGCTAACGATCTATGGATCTGATTTAGCACTATGGTGCACTTGTTTGTTCGTCTTCTAGTAATAAACTAATGAACACAGTATGATACGAATTCGTTGGGCACGATCTCGTGAGATTTTGTAACTGTTAATTATGTGTGAATGTGAGGTGCAGTGTTCTGATGCTGTGAATCGTATTTTTATGTTAGCTGCGTTTGCAGTGCTTTCCAAGTGAAATCTAAACCAATATTATAAAGAGCAATTATTTCATTTTTGTATGTTTGTTTGTTACGCTTTCACGCTAAAACGTCTTGATAGATTTGGATGAGTTTTGGCACATGGGTAGACCATGACCTGCATTAGGCCATAGAATATTTTTTATCCCGATATTTCCATAGATAGAGACTTATGCGGTCAAAACCGCGGGTTGCAGCCAGTAAATGATAATCTGGGATACAATAATCTACAGCATGGCTATTTTGTAGGCCAAGTAGGTATCTAAAGCTGATAGTCCTCAATTAAGGACAGAAAGCAGTAGAAAAGCGATAGCTCTAGGAAGTGGTGAAGGGCGGGCGTTTTTGGGGGACTGTCTTTTGTAATTTTAACGTTCGAAAAGTGCTGATTCTCAGCCTAATTTGAGTAAATGACTTTGGATTTTGATTTTTTATAAGAAAGGTCGCTACCGTTTTATTGTTTTTGTTGCTGCTCGTCTGACAATGCCAATTTTGCACAGGGAGAAAATTTTTAATCGTCATTCTCCTATTTTTTTCCGTGAGGAATTCCTCACGAATACCCTCCATCTGAAAAGAACCGAGAGTTATGTCGAACTCCTACCGACTAAAACCCCACTGTCACTTCTAGTAGGTATGTACCATGAGTCGGGGGCACAGGAGATACTTGTTCTAGTGTGATAATTTATTTGGGGTCGGCGCAACATGTATTATTCTTCCATATGTCTCTGTTAGCCTTAGTAAGAATAATTTAAATACTGCAAAAAAAAACAAAAATATTGTTGAAAGAAATCTCAATTAAATCCACATCAGGCAATCCACACCAGCCAACCTCGCTAATTACCACAATACAAACCTGTTCTTAATAAAACATAAAGCTCAGATCACTGTGTGGGCATTGTGTTATCTAATACCTGACCTACACCGTTTGTGTAGACTGCCCTATATGGAATACGGCAGTGGCACACGATGGCTTGAAGGTAGTGTGTGACTGTATGCCGGATTAGTGCGTAAGTATTTAAAAGTAAATACTTTATCATATACGGAATGTAATAGCTTATTTTATGTTTACTTTCAATGTGTAGATGTATTGATAAATAACGCAAATAGAAATAACTTCTGTACAGCGTCGTTAGTCTAGTGGGCGCATGCGCTGCTGCTAAGGATCACGTCGGGCAAAGTGTTTTTGGATTTTTCCATCTGGAATTTCTCAGCAGCAGCCCGAAGTCTGGATTTGTGCCCGGTTGATGGCAATTAGCTCGCCCCCTATTATTATTTATGTCTTTGACATTTCTCGGGACCCTGGGGTCCCGGACCTTTGAAAGGCGAACGAGGGGCCGAAGCCAACTCGCAGAGGCCCGAGACGTTTTTAATGAAATACGGCACCAACCGACGGTTATCCCTGTTTGCACTATGCAAGTGCACCCAAGGACAATCCCCGGTTGGTGTAGGACTATTGCAGGATATGGAAACAAAGATATTGGATTATGGGTTTGGGTGGCTAAAGTGGACTGGTAACCGAGAACTATGGAAGAAATATTATTATTATGAGGGACACCGGCCTCGTCTCGGTGAGAGGGATTCGGCCGTGTCCACCACGCGGGCCCATTGCGGGTATGTAGATGTCACATGTCTTCAAATTTTTGGTTCTAGGACATGCTGGTTTCCTCACGATATTTTCCTTCACCGTTTTGAAACACTACAAACGTTGTCAAAAATCCGGAAAAGGGCTACTTACTAGTCTAACTAGCACGTACTGTCCCACTGAAGGGAAAAGGCCTCCCGATTCCCTCCTTCCACTTTTCCCGGTCAATCCTTTAAGGAGTCCAGCTCATCCCGCCATCTCATCTCTTTCTGGGCCTGCCGCGCGGACGTTTCCTGCCATTTGGGATCCACTGAGTGGTGGCTTTTGCATATTGCTGCTATTACATCTCCTATTACATGGGACTTAAACATAATTGGCAAAATAAGGATGTACTGTGGGTACACCTCTGCCTAACCCTTCTGGGATGACAGGCGTGATGTTATTAAAAGCGGAAACGTACTTTACCTGCCACTGACAACGCATGAATGCAATCAATGAATTTTCTTCCAAACAATAGGCAATGGCAATATACTTAGCTAATCATTTAGCGGTCAAAGTCAACTAAAGTTATCTGGCAGATAAGTAATGAACATTACCTTTAGAAATGACTCAATCTAAACCAATGTTTACAAAATAACCAGCGTAAACAAACTGCACTACCGATCATATGTGTGTCCAGTCATTATAGGTCGGTGACCTCTAGTGTTGGCAGACTACAGATTAGCAACCTGCCGACACTTTGGTTAATTATGATGATTAGACAAAGGCCTTGAAGTCTAACTGTACCAAGTAGTTGTAGCGGTTTTCTATGTACAGACGCAAGCACATCAAGCTACCCGAAACTGTCAAATTTTCCCAATGAAACTTGAACCTAATGCTTTAGCGATACAGTTGAAAATCTATTAAAGAAATTTGACAGACTATAGTAGCTTGATGTGCTAGCCGTCTGTACTATTATAATGGCTTTGTATACAGACAAATCAAGAGCAGTGGTGGCCTAGAGGTAACGGCCCTGACTTACGAGTTGTAGGTTGTGCTTTTGAACCCAAGCAGGCGCTTTACTTTGTGTAAATAATTTCATCAACACTGCTCTCAAAACGGTGAAGGAAAACATCGTGAGGAAACCGACATGTCCTAGAACCAAAAATTCGACGACATCTACCAACCCGCACTGGGCCCGCGTGGTGGATTATAGCCCACTCCCTCCCAAAGAGAGGAGGCCTAGTGCCTAGGCCTTTACTGGTAGGCTGCAAGTTTACTACCTTAATAGATCCACTCCAAAATCTAAAAGTAGATAGGCAGTGCATCATTGTATTTAACAGCGGTTTTATTCATTGCTGACAAAAAGAAAAGACTGACAGACGCAGTTACACTTTATAATAAAGTGACACGTAAATAAAATTGCAATTTATAAAAATCAAGTAGTAAATTAATCCCAACATATTTTTTCGCACTCGAAATAAAGTTCTTATTATTTTAATTTAATTTGCAAACAAGGAGCCTTCAAGGAAGCGAAAAGATCTCTTAATTAAGATACCTACAGACAGATCCGGAAGGTGAGTGCGAACTTAAATTACATATTTCGACCTCCAAGCCTTCAACCAGTGTCCAGTATGTCCAGTATGTCTACTATTCAATATGGATGCAAATTTTATAAGATATAAGCGCCAGTAATAAGAGTAATAACAAATTAGCCTCGAGATGGTTGACTCATGGGATGGGTAAGCCATGATTTTAGGGAAAAAGAGGAATTTCCTTCAAAATCTTTGTAATACCGTACTTTTTTTCTCTTCTCTACTTCTTTTAAATTCACAATAGACGAATGAATAATAGAATCGGCTCTATTATCGATCTTTACAGTAGAAGACAACCAAATTGCTATAGCAAGTATCTGCCTAGCCTTTTCCCAACTATCTTTAGGGTCGGCTTCCAGTCTAACCGGATGCAGCTGAATACCAGTATTTTACATGGAGCGACTGCCTATCTGACCTCCACAACCCAATTACTGGGTAATACAATACCCCTTGGTAAGACTGGCTGTCAGACTTTCGGACTTCTGACGACCAGTAACGACTTTCAAAGATCCAGGAATGACAGCCGAATCATCAGCTTAACGTGCTTTCCGAGGCAAGGAGCGGTCTCGGTATATAAAGATGGCCACCCATCCACGGCCGACCGCAACAAGCGTAGCTTAACTTGGCCGATAGATCCGTGCAGCTATTATTACTGAGCCACTTTTCCTGACAAGTTTCCATTCAAACATTCTAATCTCCTACTATTCCTCTATGAAGTGAAATGAAATGATCGTAAATCAATAATATTTTTCTCTGAAAAAAAAAAACTCAACAATATTTTGACCCCTCTAATTACAAAACTCAGTCTACATCACACGTAATCTCAAGAAAATCCTCCTTACATCTGACGTGTGGTCACAACACGAACTCACGCGCAGGATATTAAAGTGTCCACCTTATATTCCGGTTTCAATAGGGCTGTACCAAGATTTATTTGCATAGCAAAAGTAAAAGGTGTACTATGTCACGAGAATCAAGAAATACAGTACTTAGTTCAAGTTAGTAAGTAATCAGATGTATACATAACTCATAAATCATTAAATCATAAATCATAAATCATTTAATCGTTTGTTAAACATAGGTAACATAAAACGGTCTTAAGCTATAATACATAGTGCGCTATGTTTTGTCAACAATGACATACAAACAAATTCAATCAAATTAAATTATTATACAGATTAATTACAATTGTCATTAGAATGTCATTATACAGATGTCAATATCATTATACAAATTAATTAAAATTGTCATTCATAAACTGGCCCAATGTGTAATAGCATTTATTAAGTAGTAAGTTCTTTAAAGTTTTTCTGAATTTTTGTACTGGCATACATTTTATTTTGTCAGGTATTTTATTAAAAACTTGGGGAGCAAAACCAAAGAAACTTTTCTTCATCAGTGCAGTTTTACATTTGACATGGCATAATGTGTGGGTATATTGAGAACGTATGGGTAATTTCTTGACTGCGGCAAGTTTTTTAAATAGGTGGGGATTATTTTTCACAAACAAGGAGGCTTCCAGAATGTATAAACAAGGAAAGGTTAAAATATTGAATTTTTTAAAATATGGAATACAACTGTCAGTTCTGTGCAATCCAAATATCGACCTTATGCATCTTTTTTGCATTTTAAAAACAAGTTCTCGATTTGTTGACTGTCCCCAAAAAACAATACCATACCGTAGAACCGAGGATACCAATCCATGATACGCCGTTAAGAGAGTTTCATTGTTTACTTTATTTGATAGTTGAAATAGAAGGTACGCTGCTCTGTTCAATCGTTTGCAAACTTCATCCAGGTGTGGTTTCCAGGTCAGTTTGCTGTCTATAGAAATACCTAAGAATTTTGCGATGTTGACCTCTTCTATTCTAAGATGATCATAGCTGACATTAACTGGAGTGTTTACTAGTCGTTGCTGAAAATGCATAACTTTAGTTTTATTTAAATTTATTACAAGATTATTGTCATTTAGCCAGTTAATTATTTTCGAGAGAGTGTCATTAATATCTAATTCGTAATTATTTGGATTATTGCATTTTATAACAACCGTACTATCATCAGCGAAAAGTACCATTTTATGCCCTGTTATTTTCGGTAGGTCATTTATATAGATCAGGAACAGCAGAGGCCCTAAAACGCTGCCCTGGGGCACTCCATATTTAATCGTCCTTGGTGCCGAGGTGTATGTGGTTTGTAGCTTCGTTTCTGGACAGATTCTTGTGATTTCTGTGCATTGTAATCTATCACTAAGATAAGACTTACATTATATATAACTTAAAGTCTATAGATAACTTAAAGTCTTCCATTAATTTATTCTACTGACGTTTGTATATTTTATGGGAGGTATTAGTCAGTATTTCTATGTATAAATATGTTAATTAGTAAATAGTGAGAGTTAGTAATTGATATGAAAACATATTATTTATTTGTCTGCTATGTATTTATACAGGGACTCAAAACTGTGAAGGAAAACATCGTGAGGAAACCCGCATGTCCTAGAACCAAAAATTCGAAGACATGTGACGTCTACCAACCCGCACTGGGCCTGCGATGTGGATTACAGCCCAGTCCCTCTCGAGGAGAGGAGGCCTGTGTCCCAGCAGTGGGAACATCAAAGGCTTATTATGTATATACAGGGTGGCAGGGACATCGAGGCGCAACCTACTCCCATTAGCAGGTTGCGCCTCGATGTACTGTAACTGTAATGTAATGTAACTGTCGGGATTCAGTACATGATTCTGAACCCCCATCATCATTCTCCTGCTCTTATCCCAATTTATTTGGGGTCGATGCAACATGTATTTTTCTTCCATACTTCTCTATTAGTCATTATGATGATTCTGAACCGTAGATTCAACGTAGGCGGGTAAATTAATATATGTATAGATACGTTGAAAATTTTGGTCGAATATTTTTTTTTTAAATTGCTTTTCCGTACATTTGAACCGCGTACAGTTTGCACTGTTCTATGAATCAGCCGTTTTTATTTTGATAAACAACTAACAATTTCTATCCTAGAATCCTGAGCTGAATTCATGGTTGCAGTCTGCGCGTGAGGAGGTTGCCAGCCTGTATTGTCATTTCATAAGGATTGATCACAAACAGTAGAATATAGGGATAAGTGAAAGGAGGGAAGGGGGAGACTTTTGCCCTGCAGGGGCTGACAATAATAACGTAAGTACGAGTATGTATTTGAGGTTTATTTTTTTACTTTGAACTGATTATCATCTGCCTAACCTTTTCCCAACTATGTTGGGGTCGGCTTCCAGTCTAGCTGTATGCAGTTGTATACCAGTATTTTACATGGAGGGACTGCCTATCTGACCTCCACAACCCAGTTACTGGGTAATACCATACCCCTTGGTAAGACTGGTTGTCAGACTTTCGGGCCTCTGATGAACGACTGTCAAGACCCGAGTGTTTTTTTTTTACTTTGAACTATTTATTTCAATTTAAAATATACAATTTAAAGCTGTAGCTGTATGAGTTAATTAAAACTTGATAACAGTTGATAAAGATTTTACGAGATTATTTTGTCTTAATTGGTACTTATAGCGTTGGTATTTCAAGGCGGTCCAAATTTACGTCAAAATAAATAAGAACAAGGTAAGTAATTTTAGTTTCGCGTGTTCGCCTTGCAACCCTATTTATTTCATCTTAAATTGGAATCTCTGAACTGAATTGAGTAATTTTCTTGATGATTTTAACCCTGAAAGACGTAATATTTAAGCTAGATTAAAAATGTTCCAAGTCATTGTTTACTTTGGGCATTTTCAGACATATTAATATAGTAAGTCGGCCCTCACACACGGAACGAAACGGTGCAAACAAATCCTTTGTTTATTCGTAACTAGCTTCTAGCTTCGTCGGCGTGGAGTTTCTTGTTTTTTTTACATACAATATATCCTATGAGATCGATATCTCATAGGAAAAAAAATGTAGTAAATAAAAAGGTGGTAAGTAGGCCTATTACCGATGTAATAGGCCTACTGTTGTTTCCAATTAGTGAAAGAATTTTCGGTATCGCATCAGTAGAAGTTGTAAATATTATTCCCAACTCACAAATACTTACTTTATCTATATTTACTAATATTATAAACAGGTAAAAGGTCGTTTGTTTGTAGGGGGGTAATCTTTGGAACTACGAGTCGGATTTGAAAAAATATTTTTGCATTCGATAGCCCAATTCTTGAGGAAGGTTAAACGCTATATAACATCACGCTATAGCCCTCAGTAGTCGAGCAAAAATAAGACAAATCAGACAGAAAGCTAAGCGAAAACGAAGTGATAGCGCGAGCAGGTTATGCGATGCGACGGGGTGGGTAGGGGAACAAGAAATTTTACGCGTGCGAAGCCGCGGGCAGAATCTCGTAGTTTATCTTTATATATAGGTATTCAGGACTAATTAAGTACGCTGTTACTCACGTGCATTTTATCTGGTTTGTCCGAATAGTTTCGACTTTCACCAACGAAACTGAACGCGATCAGCACATCTAAACCGCGTTCAAGAGCTGTCAGTGTCAATATTCCACAACAACAATGACAGTGAACACTCTTGAACGCCATTCAGACGTGCTGATCGCGTTCAGTTTCATTGGTGAAATTCGTCCTAAGTTAACTCATGAGTTGGTTACTTACGTGAGACGTAGGACCAGCTAAGCGCACATCAGTGGTAACACTTGCACTACGAAAATCACCCTTAGGTACAGCTACGACATAAAGGGACTGTCAATGTCAAATTGTGTCCACTGATGTGTGGTTAACTATACCTAAACATAAACACTTCTCAACATCACTAAGAATTTCACTCACCAAACCATGTTGTAAAATCATAACACCTTTTCTTTCATCGCAGTCGGTTACAGTTATGTTTTTCTTTTCACTGGCAACCCTACTTTCAGTGCCACATCTCAGGATTAATAATCACATTATATTTTTTATATTTAAACTTTTTTCTTTCCTACGTCAGTGGCGCCAGGCTGGCATGTCTTTGCTTCGTTTTTTTTTATAAAGTTTTTACGTACGTGTTTAATTTAAAAAGAGATGCTGCGCGTACGCATGTTTATTGGTAAAATTTTGATTGATCGCTTGTTTGTATTTTATTTTTAGAGATGTTAATTTGTTTTATGGCTACTGTAGCGGTATTTAAGTGGTTGATTATCAGATTAATCCTAGGATGTAGGCATAGTTGATCTCTCGGTATTCAGAAACTCGCATTTGGATACTTATGGCGTGATAAAGCCTAAACTTTTCATATATGCATTCAACGAATTGGCCACGCTGTCAATTATTTTTCGTCGTGTCGATGTACAACAGTGAATTATTTGTTGGCCCAAAACTTCGCCACCTTTACGGCATCGTCGATGGCAGCGCAGAGATCGCTATGTCTGCATTGGCCAGAAGTATTGGTTATACTAGACTACATAAGGTGTCGATGATATATAGGTATGTATCATCGATAAATCGATTACAAAATCCATGTAACTACTACAAATTAATACCCTCCTTTTTTTCTATTGATAAACCTTTTCTTCAAAAGGATATACGACTTCAAATAACTATTTTCCTTCATCGGAAAACGCTACGGCAATGCGTACAAACATTTTGATACCCAGAGCACGTATTGACGGCAATAATCAAACACGTCATAAAAATGTTTGATGTCTTCAAATAGAAAGCAATGCATGCCGCGCCATTTTCTTTGAACATTCATAGTCGATAATCAATTTACAGTCTTCATTTTTTACAATGAATACCATTTTAACATGACCTCTCTTAAACCAGGCTATGTTAGAAATAATAGGTCTGTGATCTCTGGACGCTAGTTCCAATGTAACTTGACCTATCTATAGGAATAATTATAGTTAAGTTATAGGTCTTGGTTCCCTGGATGTGTTAACTAGGTCGTGCTTAAGTAAGCATGTAGTTTTACTCCGTGTGCGTACATATATGCCCAGTTTTTGTAGGGAAAAGTTGATAGAGAGTGGACAAACAGATAACATTTGATATGCAGATACGGCTGGGTTAAGCGTACTTGTATCTACCATGTTGGTGTATTGACGGTTTTGTCATACGATTAAAGTGCTTTGTACAGTTAGGTAAACATTGATGTAAACAAAAAAACAAGCAAGAAATAAATTTAGCGATGTAAATTAACTAAACAAATACTAGTGCATGAATATTATACGGAGTATGGAGATGCAGCATGAAGTTAAAAGACATGATCGTCAAAAATGAGTATGATAATGAAGAACATGATAGTAAAAATCTATAAAGATAGAGGATAGAGGAATAGAGAATAGAGGTTCTTTAAAGATACATAAAACTATGAAGACTGAGACAATATGGGCGCAAATAGGAACCTTGGGTAAAATAAAAATTGCGTTAGCCTTGCACTGCGACGATAAAGGCTATCGACGATAAACATGAAGAAAATGACATTCTATCTATATGAACTTTGGTTAGAAAGGGGGTGACTACCGAGATGACGGCTAATAGAGAAGTATGGGCGAAAATAAATAGGGATAAGGGCACGAGAATGATGATGACGATCGAAACAAACCTTGACGATTATAATAAAGCGTCATACTTCATATAAACATAATCAGCCTATAATGTTCCCACAGCTGGGACACAGGCCTCCTCTCGGTGAGAGGGAGTGGGTTTTTTGGTTCTAGGACATGTCGGTTTCCTCACGATGTTTTCCTTCACCGTTTTGAGAGCAGTGGTGACGAA
This sequence comes from Apamea monoglypha, assembly GCA_911387795.2. Lineage (NCBI taxonomy): Eukaryota > Metazoa > Arthropoda > Insecta > Lepidoptera > Noctuidae > Apamea > Apamea monoglypha. The sequence continues at coordinate 17,561,272 of OU426924.1, forward strand.
ATAATTTACACAAAGTAAAGCGCCTGTCTGGATTCGAACGTACGACCTACAACTCGTAAGTCGCGGCCGTTACCACTTGGCCACCACTGCTCCACTTGGCCGCTTAATTATAATAAAGCTTCGTACTTCATCCTCATCGAAACCCTACTCATCTTAGCACGGAAAACAAAACTCTGACATACAGATCCGCACACATATACAAAATGTTTAAACCTAACACATCTCCTGTACAAAAGTACATTGTTCCGTCATACGTCCAATGATTTTATTACACACGGACGGACACGCGTGTTTATGTATGTACAGTCGCATTATCTCACGCGTCATGTTTCTGTCATATAATACGAAGGAGATGGTGCAAGGTGAGAGAGATTGCGATATGTTTGTCTGAATCGGTCTCATGAGAAAACTTTGTTGGAGATAAGATTTTGCATGCGAAACTCGAGTTGGCGTCTTGGTTCAGTAACACTGAAGTTGTGATTATACGATTGTGGAATAGCTACAAAGGGTGCCTTTGTTGGTGTAGGTAAGTATTCCTGAATTTATATAAAATCCTTGCGTCTGGTACACTTACCCCGTTAAAAGGGTCACCTAAATCATTTATTATTGTCTTCTCGATTCATACCAGAAACTTGTATGAACACCTACAAACTGTTTTAGAACAGACAAAAAGCCGGAATAGGTGCTAAAAAAACGTATACATAGTTGAAAGTTTTCGTAAGTGCCAAAGTTTGTTATTAAACCACTACAAATGGTACCAACCTCTCATAGACCATGTAAAAGAACATTGGCAATAAAGTGCAACTTTCTAGAAATAACATAGTATCTAATTACATTGCTTACTACACTTTCACTAACCGTTTTATTACCTACGGCCCGTCCATCTTAAAACAGAACCGCTTCATCTTCTAACTTACGAGTCTTTACAATCTCGGCGTGGTTTCCAAGAAGGCTTTCTTACAAAACGTCATGTAGTATACAAATCCAGCATTTCTTTGCGTACATCTCACTTGCCACTGTTTGACGTACCTTTTTAGTGTTACTGTTATTTTAATATCTTGATTTAGCCCGATAAAAATTACGAACATACAGATGTTATGATATTTGACAGGTGTAAACGACCGCGTGTGAACTCAATTGTTCAAAACGGCTTTACTTGTAGGTATATGCAAAACAAAGATTTGTTTGTTCTTCAATCGTCTTGTAGGAGAGAGAGGTAAGGAGAATTTTATTGAAAATAATCTATCTACTAATAATAAAGCTCAAGAGTTTGTTTGTTTGAACGCGCTAATCTCTAGAAATACTCGTCGGATATGGAAAATTCTTTTTGCATTTGATAACCCTTATGAGCCGAGCAAGCTACGAGCCTTAAGAACCGAGCAAAGGTAGAAAGAACGCTATATGAAAACGAAGTAACATCGCGGGCGGGCCATGCGATACTACGGAGTGGGTCAGGGAACAAGAAATTTTACTCAGACGAAGTCGCAGGCAAAAGGTAGTTGCTTATAAAACTAAAGACTATTTTTACTTACTACAATACAACTGAACTGCTATCGTAGTGGTTACCAAGAATACTTTCTTGTAAACAGCGTTTCTTTTGTCCGATCATACTCACAACCGTCTCACACACCTGTTTCCGTATGTAGGTAAAGGAAATAAGAAAAACTTGTCTCGTTCTATAACTGTTGGAGTCTGTCTTGAGGTTATTAGAACTACTGACAGTATAGTTCATTATCATCTTTCTTTCGTAGGGCCCACCGCCCAGTGTTAAGGCTTCGCCTATCATGCACAAGGGTGTGGGTTCAAATCAAGACAAGTACCAATGTGATTTTTTCAATTCATATATACTTTCTTTTATCTTAGACATTACTGACATCGATGCATTAAAAACATTGTAAGGAAACCTAGACTTATAGCTAATATTTCTGAAATCGCCAAGCCAACTCAACTTGAGCAAGCGAGGTCATCAATGCTCGTGCCTTCTTTATACGAAAAGAGGCCTCTGCCTAGCAGGACAATAATAGGCTGGAATTGTTGGTAGGCTTTTGGGGGTTTGATATACAGTAACATCAAAAGGACTATCTAACTTTTACGCCTTTGTACCTTAGGGGACCGGACTGCTTCTCCTTAACACAGGTTTCCATAACCTAGCTAGGAGAGCAGTGCTCACCCACACGTTTGTAGAAATAGTACTTATTTTGTAAAACTGTATTTTTAACGTGTATATAATCCTTTGTGTTGAGTAAATAAACAATAATAAAAAAATAAAAAAAAATATTATTATATTTCTTAATCCTTAAATTAGATGGTAAAGGTAAAACAAGGTTAAAAGTCAGTACTTAGACCTTAAAGGTAAATCAAGGTGAAGTTAGAATTATGTAAGGAACATACAGGGTCTACCTGCGACTAACCAGAATGCAAATTAATATTCCTAAAGGAAGTGCTCGATGGATGGCGATAAAGCTCGATATCAGATTGGAATCTAAAACTGTCATCGGTAAATTATCGGAGAACATCGACCTTTGCCTGCCACTTCAGGAAATAAACACCGCGATTTATGTTATTTTTATATAAAAGAGAGAGCAAAATTGTCTTCGATGACGTAGCTAAAGCTATTGAAAAAGTAGATAGGTCACGAAAATACTGAAATAACAATAAATCGTTATGATAAACTGACTTTCGTAATAGTTCTGCTTTAGTTTATTAAGACACCAACTATTTTTACAAAAACTACATTCTATAAATATTTTCACAGGCCGGCAACTCACGCAAACATATCACGTTCCCCAAGGTACCATCCTAGGTCCTATCTCTTCGATCTACGAAGAACTTACTCGGAACCACGTATTTTCATAACGGGATTGAAGATGTTAAAACCGGTCCTTCATTGAATAGATAAGGGGAGATAGTCTAATTGACTCTAGAATCTATCCGTGTTAATTAAGTATTAAGAAACATGTTTTTATCCAAGTCTGACTCATAGGACACTATTTGTTTGAATTTCTTTGCAAGTAATAAAACTGTAGTTTATTCTGAGGCTGGTTTTTCCTTATAAGCTGATGCTTAAACGGTATCGACAGTAATATAAATGCAAGCAGTTCACGCCATGACGTTAGATATTTATGGTTGAATATTTGCTACGGTCCTTACAGGCATCTTTCGCTTCATCCATATTCATAGCTTCTCAAACATGCATTTCCAAGTGTAATAACTTGTTTGGTTATGTTGATCATATCACCGCTGAATCGGTCTGTAGCGGCTTCAATAATCAGTCGTACTCAGGGGATGTTGCCATAATCACCATGTTTGGGAAACAAGTTGGTGATTTGTATACGTAAACTCATTTTCTTTTTAAATATCCATTTGTAAGTTTATGTCACCTGCTAAGCATTAGGTTTCCTATTCACTTAAAGTTAAGTTAATAAACGTCATGTAAACAGCTGACTAGTTATTCCCATCCTTTTCCCTCGATAGACTCACACCACAAGCAATTACACACAGCTGCTCACATTATTATCCTGTGTCTCCCCATTCTAATTAAGCAGCATCCCATTTTTCTAATTTTACACTCCGAACAGCTAACGCACTCGTATCTCTATGTTTAACGATGCACAAATTACCCGTTTTAACGCATGCACCATGCAACAGGCGTCTATAAAAGTAAAGAACCCGACTAGTTATAGAGTTCAATCATTTCTTTTAGATGCAACAGTCGTCGATCCAAATCAGTACCAAGATATAAAAAAATTTATTACCACCCCTCATCCCACTTTTTTGGTACCAAAAGGTCATTACTTTTCTGGAATCGATTTTGTGATTAACGTTACTGTGGATTTATTGGCTAAGGCCACAGGCTATAATTTCACGAACTACTGAAGTGTTGATTTGGGAATGAAAGAAAATGCGTCAGCTTGTAATAAATCAATGTCAGGGAGAAATCTGACCAAAGGGATTCTACTACGGCGCGTAAGTGTTCCACCCGCGCCTCAAAGAGATGTCAGCATAATCCGAGGGGCCCCTTAGGGCCGAAGCCTGCCGGGTCAGCGGGATTGTCCGAAAGGGTTACCGCTACCCCGGAACATAAAGGGCGAAGGAAGGAACATGGGTGGGTTTTAGTCAGTAAGAGTCTGACACTCCTTTCCGCTCCACCCAGAGCGGGAGGGGTCATTTGATGATTTCCAACCAGAAAAAAAAAAGAAAAAAAAAAAAGGGATTCTACTATATTGGGAAGTCATTACCTTACAATTTGAAATCTTTTCCAGAGAAAAGGAAATATTAAGTCAACTGCTTTTATATACGTAGAAAAGCATTTTCAGGCTTTAAAGCCTACTATATAGTTCTTTCTGATAACCTATTACTAAACTTCACAAAACTTTCGGTTTCTAGTTTGAAACCGAAAGTTTAAAGATTTAAAATAACATTATCTATCTAAACTTTGCCGCACCATTTAACACAGAAACTTCCAAACTACTTAAAACAGAAGTTACTCAAGCGAAATCAAAAATTTTCTTGGGAGCCTTTTCAAAACTAGGACGTCCGTAGCCGGTTGCATAATTTACAGCTGACTTGCACTTGTTTGCAATTCACGAGGGCCCTCTACTCTTGGCTGAGTATATATCCTTTGATCTCGCCAGATTTTGCTTCGAGTCTTGATCAAAGAACTTGGCTTAGTGGCTGCAGCGAAGGATTTTGAGGACCCGTTCAAGAGCTCCGAATTCAGGTGTTGATTTTTGGATTGAATTACGATTTGTGGAGGATCTCGTATATACCGTTAGGTTTAAGGTTCGATTTAAAGGTAATACTTAAAGCTAGATGTGATGTAGGTAATGAGTAATATACATTAATGATTAAAACGGGTTTTTCTGATGATAACTTCGCAGTATAGATACAGATAGTGACGCTATTCGCTTCACGAACATCGGTTGGTTGATATCTGTAGACAATCAGATTAGTAACTATTAGTATATACCTGGATTTGTAGAGTCCTGATACATGTAATGGCTGATTCAAATCAGTCCTAACAAAATATGGGTGCTTTAACTAAAACGATATTACTCAACTTAAACACACACGTTTTTCCCATCCATGAAAAACTCAAACCGACCGCTGGCTGATTGAATGTCATCCCTACTCATAAAATAATTCTAATCTAAAGCGAAATAAAACAATGACAATTTCCCAGAAATTAAAGCAACACACGAGAGAAGAATAAAAACGGAAATAAAGTCTGCACTGAATCCAATCAGCACAATTCCCAACCTAATTGTAACAGCAATAATAGAAATCCAGCTCTAGAATCAAAGTTAAATCTTGTTACAAACAATAAGGTCCAATGTTGAACGACGAGTCGTAAATTTTATTGTTAATTGGACTCCGTGTATAGAAGTTACGACTGCTGATGGTGGAAAAGCTAAACTCAACCTTATTGAGGTAGTTGAAGCTGTAGAATGTAATGTAGGGAGTGAAGATGGTCATACAGATCAGCTAAGCATAAACATATTACAGATCGGAGGTCTAGGACCTACAGCCTGTTAGCATAAATGTTAATTTAGTGTGGGTTTTAATTTCAAATTTATAACTGGCGTCAAGTAAATTGGATATGACGAGGCTACTGGGTTCGCGTCGTGTTTGTCGGCTGGTTTTATATCTACATGGACTGCAGTCAAAGGTGTACGTTTTTTAATGTGTTGGCTGTATATGGGATGTTAATCTTTTTCTACTTTATTTTTCGAAGCCAGAGCTTATTACTTTGACAATGAAGTTTTTCAGCTGTTTTAATATTTTTTAACACCATTTTCTTTCATAATAAATCCTATTAATAAATCCCCTAGAAGCCTAATTTCAGTATTTGGAGGAAATTTTGAATTTTAAATTGAAACTTAATTCAGAAATAACCAGTTAGGTAAATTTAAAAAAAACACACTCATTACAAGTATTTTTGAAGACAATCCTTTACAAATGAAGCGAATGTTGCATATTCTGCAGCCTGATTGAGTAACACGTTTAAAATGGATTCTTTAATTTTGACAATTCAACAAAATTAATTAGCAGTCGAGCTGACGATTTTTTCAAACATAATATGCAGCAATAGATTATGAAATCCCTTCAAAATACTTCGGATTGTGATTGTATTTGTGTGACGCAGTTCAAGTAGTCAAAAACAAAAGCTTGTCGACATTGCCGACACAGAAACGTATGAAAACACAATCCAACTCATCAGCGTTTTAGAACTACATCCTCATCTCTTATTAACAGAAACAGTATATCGTTACATTTGCAACAAAATATCCAGAAGCTGGTCCAGGAAGTTAGAGCGCTGTACCGTGACTGTAACACAACACACGGCATCATATTACACCGTTAGAAATATAGGACCGTGTGTACACCGCTTTCGAGAACGGTACACTTTTGTTAGAATAGTACTGAGGTGTAAAGCGGGAGCACACTGCATGAAACGCTCTTCTGAATTGGAGTTTTGTTGCTACGCGAGTGTCTGTTTACTAAAACATACATAACTTTATGCTGTTTCACGAATGAGTAGGAAATTGTGAATAGTACAGGAATGTCTGAAGATTTCTTTTGAATTTGATTTTTTAGAGGTAGGTAATTGAGGTAGCCAGGATGGAGGAAGTGAGGAATCAGGCAGTGAGACTTCTATACCTACATTTTTTTTTTTATTTGGTATGTCTGTGTGACCGCGTTGCCATGTTCTTCTAAAATACACTATGGATTTTAATGCGGTCTTCACCATCACCTAGAGAATTTATTGCGAAAGGTTTATATGTACTTATAATATATTCATGTTAAACTGACATTGAATAAAGAAATCTCGATGTTTTGTGAAGTCGTAAAAATTCTCCGAAAGAGGGGTGGGTCGCTAGTATCCAATAATATTGAAAACAAATGCCAAAATGATACGGACTACAAAAATTGTGGGTACATGGGTCACGACCTATCGAAGCTCCAAATTAAACCATAAACACAAATAAGCATTCTAGAAATAAGTTAGTGACAATGTTCATGTCACCCTACACTTTCGCTGGCAATCCATTTTGCATACAAATGGTCTGAATTATCGTGTGTGATGGGATATCGAAATCATTACGTGTGGTGGTGACAGAATTGATGCTACCAGACTGGGTGGTCCTTCGAGTTTATAGAGCGAATTGACACAGAAAACATACATTACATGCGTACCATATGCACCATAGTGTTTATACAAAGTTAGATAGTAAATGGATAGGTAGATGGAATACACTTTATTAAGTACACCATTTAAATTACTCATATAAATAAAGTACACAATGAGAGGTCTTATCACTAAACCGATGTTTTAAAGACAACCGTTGGATGGATTAATGGGAACATATGTAATATCACGCCCGTTTTTCCCGAAGGGTTAAGCAGAGTTGTAGACCCACAAATGACTAAAGGGAAAAGGTGAGAGAATACTGCAGGATGGCATTTACAGAAAACGAAAATTAGTTTAATTACTATCTACTAAGACATTGCAGTCGTGGGTAAGTAATTAAACAAGGTGAGTTTCTTTAGCCAAGTTGGTATTCCCGATTTTGCTTATAAAAGTTATTTCGTTAACCAACACATTTAAAATTCCACATACCTACAAGAGCAAAAACTAAGCATTTATAATCAAGAACCTTATCGATAAAATTGCACTTACAACTACACCTTAATTGCATTAAATACTTATCAGTCACAATCTGAATGATTTTGAAGGATATTGCTAATCCATTATTGCTTCATAATCTTCATATGTTCGAAAAATTTGTCTGCTCAACCACGTAAATAACGTAATGAATGTTGTTGGACTGTCAAAATGAAAAACATTGCTGCTGTTGGTGTGTTACGCAATCGCAGTTAATAAACACCACTTCCTTGTCAATTTTGTTGACATTACACTGCTACAATTTGATGATCCAACTCACACGATACCTTACCAACTTACAACATGAGGAAGTAAAACAATAAGGGTGGTCCGTTTTACCAAAGAAAGGACCACACATGGGCGATCGGTTTCTTTTAAAACAAAACATCCAGGTTGTGTTGTGCTGAATGTTCGTTCCGCTGAACTAACTCTTGTATTACCTGGAACAAACAACAAATTTGGAATTAACATAAGTGTTGTATAAACATTTCTTGGGGATACAGAAAACATGGGAACGCTTCCGTTCTGCAAATGAGATGGTTTGTTGAACAGATTATTTTTTTTAATTTAGATGCTTATTAAGAATTCTTAAATACAATAACATATACATTTTATATACTTGTATATGTATAAAGGAAAAAAAGGGAAGAGCTCATTAGGCATCAAAAAATTCGTCCGCATCGCTATCAGTGGGCAAAGGCTGGCAGCGTTGGATGGCAATGCTGATTCTTGCTGATTCTTTGACCTAAAAGTAGGCCAGCCCTCTGGTCGAAAAAATTTACAAAACTTAAACTCCATTTATTTCAATTAAACCATTTACGGGCACTTTTGAATTGCCAAGGAGTCGGCCAGTCAGAAACATGAAGTTAGTTGCCCATTCCAAAACGTAGATTTCTATGAAGAAAGAGTATGCCTCGTATGAGAAGGTCTGTTAAACTAATTGATATTTATAAGTATAACACACCAATTTGTATGGACTAAAATGTGATCACAATAAATATAATACAAATAGTTTTATACGAAATCAGAATTCCATACATTTCATTGCTAAACTGGGCACGACTGACACCCTATACATTTTCGTCTGTAGATATAATATACAGGGCTACAGGCCCAAAGGTTTACAAATTTCAATTTCGTGTCCTAATTGCCTCACAAAGTCACAATACACAGCAACAGCACGAATATTAAATAAACAAACGGCTCAGAACATTTCCTAAGATATTAAATGTCGTAATAACCAAGGAAATGATATTTTGCAAGCAATTTATGGTTTACATTATGATATACCAGTTGAAATGTATTTATTATAGAGATAGCATCTAGAGAATCGAATAATGTTATTATTTATGATGGATAATCGCGAGGTTATCGATTTGCGTCAAACGACATTCGATTACTAAAGAGATATGGATTGTTGTGATTCGTAATATTATTATGACGGTAGACAGATGTTAACACATCTGACTATCAAAACAAAGAAGCAGACAGGAAAGTTTATTAATTGGTCCACGCCACGTGTCATAGAATAAAAGCGGCCACGTGCGAGTCGGACACGAAGGGTTCCGTCATCCCCATAAGGCAAAATACGCCGAAAAAAGCGGAGGCTTAGTAACGGGGTCCCATCGGCACCCTTTGGGTACGTATCCCTAAAAACGGCAACAGGCTGTGGATGTGGAGCCCTGTCGCAAACTATGCTCTACCTCCTATCCTGCCCTGTGCCCCACAAAATGCAGCCAAAGTACGTCGACGCCGTGGAAGTGGCGATGGTTTTGGGCCAAAATAATTAATAAACGGCCTTGCCATCACACGACAAAGAAGATAGAAAACTGTTATTGAATCTCGGGTCCTAACAAGGCACCTGCGCCTCTGAGATACATCAATAAATGATAAATGATTTTATTTTGTAAGTAGGTTTGTACAAACACTTTTACACGTCAATCATACTTTAAAACTAGATGAGGTCGGCGTTTCCTATCTGACTAGTCTTTGAAGAAAGGCCGAATCAAACTCAGAGGTCACAGTCTCTTTTAAAGTCCAGACATAATCTTGGTCAGATCATATGAAGACCATGTAGATCGATGTCTGAGATGGTCTTTTGAGGAAAGAATCACACAGATTGAGAGGACCTCTCCAGTCAGTGCACGCATTTGTCAGAAATTAACTCAAAACTTAAGGAGCTCAACGATTCGACGAACAATACCAAATAAAGGACATTTGGGTAGGCCACATTAATTACTCAAACTGCCAGACCATGATAAAAACTAACAGAACATAGAGAAAAATACAAAACAATATAAATAAAATGACCCACATAGTCTTCACATTCTCAATAATTAAAATAATAGAATACTTTACAAAGTAAGCAAATGTCATTCTATATATAAAATTCATTAATGTCAAAGTGTATATACAAAAAAACAACAACAAAACAGAAAAAAAAAACCATATGTAAAAATTGGAAGCAGCTCAATCCCAAGCCTTTTTGTCCTCGATATAATCCTTAACGGTATAAACCTTACCAATACCTTATTTCCTATATCTGTGATTAATAGGTGGAGATTCAGAAGCCAAAGGGCTGATCCATACGATTGGGTGTGGCACCGCAGCGTTACTACTACGTCGCAGTGGGTGAAGAGGGTTGTAGATTATGGGTACAATATGGTCACTCCGGTTTACACCCCAACAAATCGTATCGCCTAGTTGAAGTCCGGTGTACGTGCGGTCCGACGCCGGAACGCACCGTGTGGCATACCATGGATATTATTTGTAAGTAGGACGACGCAGCAGCACCGCTCCGCATCGAGTGAACCGGCCCTAATTCAACATTCATTGCGTTTTAAATATTCACGTTGTCGAGCAGGCGAATTTTTCAAGCATGAAGCAATGGATTATGAATTTCCATCAAAATTCTTCGGATTGAGATTGTAAGAGTATTACATAATCGGGGTGCAAGACATTTTAGAACGTCAAAAAATCAACAGAATATAAATACGTGTGGTTCCAATGAAGATGTAGTACTACGAAGAAGTAAAACTGTAGGATTAAAGTGAGGAAGATGGCCAGCAGCGTCCTCCAGTCTACTAATAACAACAAACTGCTATCGCCAATATTTCTCTGCCAAGTGTATTGATAACGGCAATTGCCCTCTGGCTTTTGACCGTCCACTGTAACGGTTATTGAAACGCACATATTAGGCAATGGAGATATAAAGGATGATAAAGTTAAGGTTATTTACTGTATGCTTTTCAACGGCAGAAATTGATAAAGCTGGGATGTATTACAATTGAGTCCTTATCATTGTTTCGTACAAGAACAAATGGAGAATGGTAGAATACAGATTCGGAGTTTTAGAAGAAACCGAAGATATTGAAGATCATCATCATCGTAACATCACACCTATTTTTCCTCGAAGGGTTAGGTTAGCACACCCACATTTCATCGCCAGTTATGTCTAAGAAGTACCATGGGGCGACCCTTTGGCATCAATCGGTCATGAATCCAGACTTCGGGCTGCTACTGCTATTCCTGCTGGAAACCCCAAAAAAATTTTTGCCCGACCTGGGAATTAAACTCAAGACATATGGTCTTGAGTTTAATTGAGCTCAGCAGTAGCACTTACGAGCACTAAACGAGGCAATAACACTCAGCCTGACATAGAACCTGCATCTTCAAATTGTTCAATAAATAGATCAGCAGTGCGATTCTGTAACCATCTCACCGTGATAAGTTAGGTGAAGTAAGCGTGGAGTGAGCTGTCATTCCAACTAATGCTAGGGATTGACACAATTGACAGCTCACTTTAAGCTCACTTCACCTAACTTTTCACGGTGAGATTTTTACAGAATCGATCGGCAGTTATTTACAGAAACAGAGTCGATGACCGATGGAACGTGATACAAGAAATATTGTGCAAAATATAATAAAACCAACGCGTTTTCATTATAGAAGATGCGACAATCATAGTCGGTGAAGACGGAAAGTCATTATCATTACCAATTCGATGCACTTGAGAATGAATAGTGCTGTGAACAGGATTGCGGACGCAGTATGAATTAATAGCTAGGCTAGAGAAACAGAAATAAAGACACACCACCTAAAATGTAGTGTCTTACATACTCTGCCTACATTGTTTCCACTGCTGGGACACAGGCCTCCTCTCTGTGGGAGGGAGTGGGTCGTAATCTACTACGCGGGCCCAGTGCGGGTTGGTAGATGTCACATGTCTTCTAATTTTTGGTTCTAGGACATGCCGGTTTCCTCACAATGTTTTCCTTCACCGCTGTGAAAGCAGTGGTGATGATATAATTTAACACAAAGTAAAGCGCCTGACTGGGTTCGAACCTACAACTCGTCGTCGTACAAGTCGCGGCCGTGACTGGCCACCACTGCTCTACTGGGCCACCAAATGTACTGTCTTAAATTCACCCTATTTAATGAAATTGTTTATTCTGAAAATAGGATAACATAATCATCATATTGTAACAAACTAAGCTAGATCAGGTCGGCGTTTCCTATCTGACTACTCTGAGAAGAAAGGCCGATACAAATTCGGTGTAGTACGGCTAATGAAATTAAATAGGTACAACTTTAATAAGTGCTACATGAGATCTTAAAACCTGTGTTACAAGTTGGTGAAAATGAGGAGTGAGTACTTAGTGCACTGTAGCTTATAGCCCATATTAACCTGTAGGTACGGACCCCAGCACATCAAGTTACTACAATCTGTCAAATTTCTTTAATAGATTTTCAACTTTATCATTAAAGCATTAGGGTTCAAGGTTGATTGGGAAAATTTGACACTTTAGGGTAGCTTGACCTGCTGGCGTCTGCACATATATTTCCCGATGGCAAACTTTTTTCAGGCGAGTCCTGAAGTGGAGACCGCGTATCAGCAAGCGTAGTGTGGGACGCCCCCCATCTAGATGGACGGACGACCTAAAGAAGGTGCGGAGCTGGGACAGACTGGGAGAGGCCTATGTCCAGCAGTGGACTGCACTAGGCTGAGTTGATTCATCGATTGAAACTTATTTACTAGACTAATATTCTGTTTTGTTAGCGATATCAACAAACAGAAATTGGGTAAACCCCACCAAACTCTTAATTGAATCTAGTTATACGTCATTTCGAAATTATTGTGGCAAAAGGTCCAGCCATTAATGCAGCCTCAAAGATAGAAATCGTCAAATCCTTCAAATATTAACATAAATTAATCAATTCTTTATCGCGAACAGCCAAATCAGTTATGACACACTTTATTATAAATCAGCTGTCTATTATTGAAATAATTGGTCTTCTAATCCGGCTGAGCTGCAAGGCTGCAACACTATCCGTTGTGTAATCAGCTTTATTCTAAACATGTCACAGCCTGATTGATTTCGATATAAACGTCGAAGTAAAACGGTCAGTATGACATGCTGTCACAACAAGTTTTATCTAGTGTTTAATTGGTAATCTGTGCAGTGGTGGGGTTATTATGGGAATCAACAAGTTGGTCCGACGACCTTTTGAAGGCCGCGGGACCCGTTGGATGCGAGAAGCACAGAGCCGGTCAAAGTGGAGGTGCTTGGGGGAGGCCTGCGTCCAGCAGTGCACGTCTTTTGGCTGAACGATGATGATGATGGTAATTTTTATACAGATCTTAGGAAATTGCAAATTACTTACCATTGTATTTGCACTAATAAAATATCACATATGTATATACATACATACACAGCTTCTTCCCATGAGGGTAGGTAGAAACACAGAACGCCACCTGCTACGATAGTCTTTTTGCTTCGTTACGTATCTGAGGGGCAATTCTCGTAATTTTAAGAACGTTCACAGTCTGATCTCAGTTTCAATCTGTCAAAAATACGTCTAAATTCCCTACATTGACAAGTTTTTGACATTTGTTTGTCGCTGAGATGAGACTGCGACTAGTCGCAGTTCAAAATCTAGATTTTGAACGTTTTAAATTGCGAGAATTGGCCTTCTGGTCATACTCATGTCGTTTGTGAGCACACCTGACCTTTCCACAACTTGTTCTTCGGATAGAATCTCAATTTGCAAATATTGTTTCATATACTTTAAAATGAAAGTTATTTTGCAGAAGGAATCTTTGTTACTTTATAAGAGTAGCCAACCAATAAACAAAAAAAAAAAAATAGGTACAGCATCGCGTAAAGAAGGAAAGAAAAATATTTTTTTTGAGACATACATAGGATTTACAAACAGTAAAAAGGAACATCATTTAAAACTAACAAATATACATTACATACTCGAATAGACAAAACAAAAATAAAAGACCTGTGCGACGTTAAAAAGGCTCGTACTCCAGCATAATGCTGCGATATTAAAAAAATAAATACCGCAGCGTTGCTATCATCATAGGTCCCGCTGTGACGCCACTATATGTGACGTAACTAATATCATTACGCTAAACACCCATAGAAACTGCAAAATATCCGTTGTTAACAAAAATGTGCACAAAATTGCATATAAGGGTTGTTATAAATATCGATTTACTCAAGTGGGGTGGTCTATTATACGTAGAGGATTATAGAGGGGCGTCCTATTGTTAGGAACAGCCCCTAGGCACGTGCATCCGAGTGGGCTTTACAGAATAGATAATTTTAGGTCTTTTGTCGTCCTTTAGAGGGTATTTCGGGTGTAGTGTGGAGGCAGAATTGTGTGGCTGGTCGGCTTGAATGTTATCGTTTGGAGACTCAGGCACACAGATCCTTTCATTGTTGGTTTATATCCTGTTTGTTGTTTAATGATCTTATGTGTATGTGGGGATAAAAATGTCAATGTAGGTTATGCTTACAAGATGTTTTATAACAATATTGGACATCATTGAAAGTTTGGAATGAAGTATTTCCATTTGGTAATGGTTATGACGGAGGATGAGATTTGAGATATGAAGGCGAAGATGTTCTTTCTTCTTCTTAGCGTGTCGATAGAAAAAATAGCACGAAAAAATTCATATATCTAGTTTTTTTGTTTGGCCCAAAATTCAGTAACGCGGATACCGTTCACTGACGCAGTCAGTGTGCACGTGACAAGACAAGCGTTGCAAGATGGAAAGATCTTAATGACATCGATGATGTTTCAAATCAAAGAGAACATAATGCTGTATTCCCTAAAAGGGATGGTAGAAGTAGATACAGCCAGTTACATAACATAACAACACGCGTGCATTCCCCGAAGGGTTAGGCAGAGGTGGCACCTACACTACAGCTACACCCATATTTCACCAATTTATTATTTTTAAGTCCAAGTGTAATAGCCATGTATGTACCCACGGCGACAAGTCAAGCTATACATTTCCAGTTTTAATTGATTGTTTAGGTTTTCGTACAATCAGAAGTCAGCCTATACTGGTTATATGTAGCTTGATGTGTAGCCTATTTTTTTTTTTTTTTTTTTTTTTCTGGTGGGAAATCATCAAATGACCCCTCCCGCTCTGGGTGGAGCGGAAAGGAGTGTTAGACTCTTACTGACTAAAACCCACCCATGTTCCTTCCTTCGCCCTTTATGTTCCGGGGTAGCGGTAACCCTTTCGGACAATCCCGCTGACCCGGCAGGCTTCGGCCCTAAGGGGCCCCTCGGATTATGCTGACATGACGTCAAATAATGTCAAAATTAAGGCTAAAGAAGTACCTTTTGCCTATATAATGATGAGCTAGCTAGATCAACGCCATATTGAAGAGTTGAAAGGTGTAAACGAACTAGGAAGAGGAACCAGTCCCGCTCATGTTACACATAGTTAAACTCAACTCATTAGGTATGGCTTGAGCTAGTGCCGTAAAGGTAAGGAGCATGACGCCACATAAGCGATACCGAAGGTTTCTAATTATTTACATAATGAAAGCTTGTAATTTTTGTGTTTACTTTCGTTATCAAAACTATCATTCATCTTGTTAGCTGAGCCCCACGGTTTCTCTCGCATAAGTTTCGATCCCGTTGGAATATCGGGATAAAAAGTATCCTATGTGTTAATCCTGGTTATAAAGTATCTGTGTGCCAAATTTCATCCCAATCCGTTCAGTAGTTTCTGCGTGAAAGAGTAACAAACATCCATCCATCCATCCTTACAAACTTTCGCGTTTATAATATTAAAAGGATAGGATTTTTTTTGCTGCCTTTATTAACGAAAAGATCCACGTATGATACCAGAGAAAGTGTCTGTATTGTTAGACGTATCCACGATACTGGAAAAAAAAATGTTAGTGCAAAGGGAAAGGAAAAAAAGGGACGGTTCCTTCTGAGGAAGTTTTTCCCACAGCCACAAAAAGAACAGATACTGATAATAACTGATACCAAACTATTTTGAAATTGCGGTTACTTCCTCGCAAAAGTCTGAAAGTTTGATATCAACTTCAAAGTCCTGGTAAATTGGACGTGAAGTCTATACCAAACTATCCAACTACGTGCAAAAACCTTTCATGGTGGTCTCTATTCAATTCAGATCATACTACTCGCCATTATAAATTGCAAAACCCTTTCTTCCCTTACCTACAAAGAAGAACCATGAAACAAGTCTACTGTTAAAATCCACCTTTGTGCGATGACGTGCTACCACATAACGATGTCGTTTCGAGAGTCATTATAACGCTTATCAATGACGATTCTGTGTCACACACGGGTCATTGGCTGCTTGAATGCGGGTGAGATAAAAACGGGCAAGCGCCTTGTTTTGGTGTGATGATTCCGTATACATATAACACATGATCAGCCTATAATATTCCCAATGCTGGGACATGCCTCTTGGTGAGAGGGGGTGGGCCGTAATGCACCACGCGGGCCCATTGCGGATTGACACCTACATGTCTCATGTCTTAGAATTTTCGGTTCTAGGACATGCCGGTTGCCTCACGACGATTCCGTATTAGATAATTTTAATTATTGTTTTTGCAATAATTTAAACTTGTAAACATGCAATGGCATTACGTGGAGGTTTTGAAATATGAGGATCAGCATAAGCTTTATTCTTTTTTTTCACTTAAAGAACTTCTACCTGCCCTAAGAACCTTCAGGAGATCAAACAAGTGTAGAATGTAGAAAACCATTTTGACTATTAATAATAGGCATAGAAGGGCTTGTAAGTAATAACAGGCGCACGGGTCGATCGATCAGGTTAAGCTACGCTTGCCGCGGTTGGTCTGTGGATGGGTGACCTTGTTTACATACCGAGACCCCTCCGGGCCTCGGAAAGCATATTAAGCCGTTGGTATCATTCGTGGATCTTTGACAGTCGTTACGGGTAGTCAGGAGCCTGAAAGTCTGACAACTAGTCTTACCAAGGGATATCGTATTACCCAGTAACTGGGTTGTGGAGGTCAGATAGGCAGTCGATCCATGTACAATACTGGTATTCAGCTGCATCCGGTTAGACTGGAAGCCGACACCGACATAGTTGGGAAAAGGCTAGGCAGATGAAGAAGCATATAAACATCCATCTACACGAGGGAAAGCCAAAGCCCAAAGCCCTCTCAGGATACGTATTCTAGAGATTAGACAGACAGTTAACGAAGATAGCCTCAGAAATGTAACATTCTAAAGATACTGAATTGTCAACTAGCTCTTCAAAGCCATTTCCCCCAAGCACTTAACACACACTGACAACTGAACAGATGCCCAAATACAAACACGCATTACATTAATCAATTTCGGCGCTCGTCTCTTTGAAACGGAACCCCAAATAAAACGAATAAATATTCAATAATGCTATTGAAAATAGAAGTTGCGGCATTTAGATATGGAGGTGTCAATTAAAATGATAACAGCAGTGTGGGTTGTAGGTGGATACGGTTTTTTGGTAATTAATTTCAATACGTATTCATGCCCGGATGGCCGATGGGGCCGAAAAGTTCTGGAGTGGCGACCGCGAACCGGAAGACGTTGCGTTGGAAGGCCTCCCACTAGGTGGACCGATGACCTGGTGAAGGTTGCGGGAATCCGCTGGATGCGAGTCGCACGGGACCGGTCAATGTGGCGACACTTGGGGGAGGCATACGTCCAGCAGTGGACGTCTATCGGCTGAAATGATGAATGATGAATGATGATTCATGCCCGGAACATTATTTAACTTTGGTAAAGAAGAAAGATGTTCCGCCTACAATTTTATAATTGTAATAGCTGCGCCTCGCGGTTTCACCCGCATAATTTCGATTCCGTGGGAATATCGGGATAAAAAGTATCCTATGTGTTATTCCTGATTATAAACTATCTGTGTGCCAAATTTCATCCAAATCCGTTCAGTAGTTTTGGCGTGAAAGAGTAACAAAGATACATCCATCCATACAAACTTTCGCGTTTATAATATTACTAGCTGCGAACCGCGATTTCACCCGCATAAGTTTCGATCCCGTGGAAATGTCGGGATAAAAAGTATCCTAAGTGTTAATCCTGATTATAAACCATCTGTGTGCCAAATTTCATCCAAATCTGTTCAGTAGTTTTTGCGTGAAAGAGTAACAAACATCCATTCATCTATCCATCCATACAAACTTTCGCGTTTATAATATTATAATAATAGGATTGTTACTGATTATTACGGGCTATAAATCTGTTATCATAGTCCAGGGTATGAAACTGGGCTCAAAATCAGGTGTTATAAGTCGAAACTTACAGTTTTCCGCTCTAACTCTAATTTTGTGTTTTGACAAGCATTCTGCTAAGAAACCACAGTCTAGAATCGTTTACAGTTGTTCTAATTCAGAGACAGTTACAGCCAGCGAAATTAGATTTTATTCCATGCAAAATACAAAGTGGCTTCAACATAATCATCATAATTAGCCTATATTGTTCCCACTGCTGGGACACGGGCCTCCTCTTTTCGAGAGGGCACTCCCTCTTACTAATTCTATAACTTTAGTTTTCTAAATAGCATTCGCGTCTGTACTCCGAAAAAGTTGTCCCATAACGATACTATATCGGATAAACTAAACTTCTACATAGATATAAAACAAAAAACAATACCAATTTAATTCTCACCTCCATATATCTACTGAAAACAAAGAAAGAAAATGTCTGTAAGTTTCACTAAAACATCAAATAGCTAAAAGAAATAAAATACGTTTATTTACTGTAAAACATGACGCGAATAAAAAAACACAAACACAAAAAGAACAAACGGCCATAGCTAGCTAGACCCTAATACATTGTATCATAGACAAACATAAAAAGGCAATGCCTGTTAGCCATTACAATAAACATTGAATGAAGGGTACATTACTACCCTTTTAATGTTTATGATATCAAACTAAAACATACTCGTAAACAACACAATATAAAAGTTTTTCGCAGACTACGCTTTATGTAAGTGCTGTGATGCTATCAAAAGTACTTATGTACAAACATAGGTACATCCTTTTTGCTGACAACATAAGTGCTACTTCCCCAAGCATGTAAGAGAAATAATTACGAGTTTACAAGCGGAAATAGACTCTGTTTGACCGGCTATGAGGTTGGTTTTTCAGTGGAGTGTGGGCCTATTTTCTAGACTTTGTAGTACTTACATTGTGGATGAATGTATATAGGCTTAGGTAGGTCTAAAGTGCTTGTGTTGAGTGGAGTGAGGTGAAGAATGTGAAGATGACAGGAACATCATAATAATAAATATACCTTGTTTTTCTACGTTGTTTGGTTCATTTTGACGTTAAAATGTGTAATGGGTAAGAATGGACGGGGTGCGTGTGGGTGTGTTAAACAGCTGTGTAACAATTTTGGTGTACAATAAAGTATATTCTATTCTAATGGACCTTGTTAATTTTAGTAGAATTTTACAAATGAGCGCTGGATCAAAACTGGTCACAATAATCAGTTTGTATTTCTTCTTCGTGTCGCTGGCACGACTGTATTTTAAATGCTATTTTCCCAAAACTTTGCCACTTCCACGGCGTTGTCGGTGGCAGTACAGGGGTCACTTTGACTGCATGTTTTGGGACACAGAAGGCAGGATAGGAGGTGGAGCATGGTTTGTGACATAGCTCCACAATCAAACCCTGGTTTGTAATGTTCCCACTGCTGGGACACAGGTCTCCTCTTGGTGAGAGGGATTGGGCCGTAATCCACCACGCGGATCCAGTGCGGGTTGGCAAATGTCACATGTCTTCGAATGTTTGGTTCTAGGACAGGTCGGTTTCCTCACGATGTTTTCCTTCACAGTTTCGAAAGCAGTGGTGATGACATAATTTACACAAAGTATAGCACCTGTCTGGGTTTGAACCTACGACCTACAAATCGTAAATCAGGGTTGTTACCACTGGGCCACCACTGCGCAAAACTGGTCAAAACATTATCATAAGTACCCACATTTTGTTTCGACAAATGGCTTTGGCATGTTGTGTTCTGGTTTGATTGATTTATTCATTCATCCATTTGCAAAAACTAATCGATCAGCTCGAAATACAACAGTATTCAATTACCTAATACTATAAATTGATACTGCATCGGTCACTATTGATTGATTGAAAACATTCTAAGTTGTTCGTCCTTCAAGAATGTTTTATTTGACTTGATTGGAACTGATCGATTGTGGAACAATACCTCTATTCCTATACAGAAGGTGATACACAATTTTCTTTCTTACCGAAGTTAGAAATTATACCTATATAATTTTAATATTAACATAACGTTGTGGTAGCTACGAAAAACTAATAAACTTTTCGTCTGCAAAAAATTGTTTGCGAATTCAGTAGGTAAAGTCAGGGCAGCAAATGGACTACCAGTTTAAATTTGCCGTATATTCACAACTGTAAATATAATTCTTTGACAGGTGTATGAAATAGCTATAACACGGCAAATTAACAAAGGTTGTCAATAAATATAACATCATGCAATCAATCAATCAATCCTGGTTATAAACTATCTGTGTTTCATTCAAATCCGTTCCGTCGTTTGGGTGTGAAAGAGTAACAAACATCCATCTATCCATCCGCACAAACTTTCGCGTTTATAATATTAATTAAGTAGGAAAGTAGGATTAATGAATCTTCTTGATCTCTTGCAAAGTTAATTAAAGAGTTAGAACTAAAGGTATGTAGACAGTCACAAGTTACTAAATGCTTAAAAGACTAGTTTCATTAAGTTTCTGGAGGTAAAATTGGACGCCTAAAGTCGTTGTGGTGGGAACTCATAAGCCTGAACTCATTACGGCTTGCCACGTTTTTCTACAAGATAATTTGTCAGCGGAGAAAAAAGTAACGAAAGAGTTTTGAGGAAGGCGAAAAAAATGGGCTTTTTGGCATCGATTCTTTAGTCCGGAAATATATAATACGGAAGTGGATGCTCCTGTGCCATTTACTTTCATTTAGACACATTTGCAACATCATAACGTCTATAAAAGACAGAAAGGTTAAAGAAAATTTGCAAAACTGACTACGTAATTGATTGGAATAAGGCTAAGCAGTGCGAGCTTAGCCTGAAGGCTATTGCAGACAGAGGTGACGAGACAGCGCGACGCGACTCTAGTAGAACAATTTCTATGAAAACTTCTTGGAAATTGCTCTACCAGAATCGCGTCGCATCGTCGTGTCGCGCCTAAAAACGTTCACGACAACTCCAAAATCCGGCAAAAAAAATCAAACCATAAATCAAGTTAATGTCATGCGCGAAACACAACAGTCACAGAGCTGTTCTGAATACAGCGGGGTATTTGCGTAACACACTAACAGTAGGAATGGCTTTCATTTTGACAGTTCAACAAGATTCATTGCGTTATTTACGTTGTTGGGTAGACAATTTTTTCGAACACATCAATCAATGGATTCGCAATATCCTTGAGATTGATGAGTTGTTACGAAAAGGGTGCGGGTGGGTTAGATACCTGAGCATCCCTACCTCTATGGTCCCCCCCCCCCCCCCTACTAAGCTGCATTTAAGCTCAACAAACGAAACAAAGTAAGGTAAATAAGAACCCCATCGACTTAGTATCAAAACCTAAATCAATAATTCTAGACACTTCTCAACACAGGATGAAAGCGTACATGAAAAGTACCGGTTTGGCCATCCATTGCAGTCTCATCAGGTACTAAATGATGGACAGATCAATCAGCCTCATCCAGCCATACTTAGCGATTCTTAGGACGCACCGGATTGAACGCGATTTGAATAGAAATGCGCCTTAACTTGATAATGGTTAATAGACTATTTAGTAACTTTGTTAGTTGGGGCTACATTGATTCTGGAGGCGGATGACGTAATCTACTTGAATTTGGCATGAGGTTAAGGTGGATATTAGCATTCCATGTCTGAATCTACGGGCCGAAATACGAGGTTTTGTGTTGAATAACGCACATTTTGGTGAGTTTTTTTTTGTCTAATTCAATTTCGATAACATGACAACACTTCTGTTTTCCACGAAGGGTTAGGCAGAAGTGTCCTGATGACCTGTGATGTTGTATGTAATTGATATAGATAGACATAGCAAGTACTATAAAAACATCAGCAGACGAGATACAGACATGTTCATTCAATCAACCAACTCAGCATACAGCAGTCAACAGTTTCCAATTTGGTCACAAGACTCCGGTTCTCTACCTTGTCACAACGGTAAAACAAAGAAAGTCCGCTAGTTCTTTTTCAGTCTTCATCAAGAAGAGACCTTTAAATGAAAGCATTTTAGAAGAGTAGCTGGGTATCTTTGAATCTACAAAAAATCATCGACCATCTTAGTAACAACATCTCCTCATGTATACCAAGCTGTTTCTTAACAAAGTAGTTACATAGAACCATTTTATTGTTCCCACTAGTCAGGAAACAGTCAGTTTTACGAGGACATCCGGGTGGCGCACCTATTAGATATATGAGTAGAAATGTGTAGGGGAATTTTCTTTTTACACGTGCATTATTGTTTGTTACGCGAAATGGTTGCAACGTCTGTTAAGTAATCTATGATTTTGTAGTATGGTCTAATTCAGAATGTGATATAATGAACCGATGGATAAATGTATACATGAATAATTAGCTTTTAATGTTCCCACTGCTGGGACACAAGCCTCCTCTCGGACCGAGGAAGTGGGCCGTAATCCACCACGCAGGCCCAGTGCGGGTTGGTAGATGTCATATGTCTTCGAATTTTTGGTTCTACGACATGCCGGTTTCCTGACGATATTTTTCTTCACTGTTTTGAGAGCAGTGGTGATGAGATAATTTTTATAAAGTAAAGCGCCTGTCTGGGGTTGAACCTACGACCTAAAACTCCTTAGTCCCGGCCGTTACCACGTGGTCACCTGATGCGCTTATATGATATTAATACTAAGTCTTATTAATGTAAATAACTATATAATATCGTCGGAAATACAGCACGTTTCTAGTTCAGTCCTTTGGTTTAATACTCAAAGGATCTGTACGACATAAACAGCGAAACTTCTTCGAGTGCTTGACAAAGTTACGCGGTATTTGCCAGATCTAGTTACTGTTATGGGGGTTCCACGGTATATGCCTGGTGCTACGTCTCTTTTGCAGCAAGGTTCTAAATTAGTTTACCCTTTACGGAATCCTTGGCACTGTAAAGATACGGGAAGTTTTGCCAGAGACGGAATATTAAGAAAATTAAAACAAAGATATTATTTTCTTTAATTCAAGATGACATTTGTTTATTATTCTAGCGCTACATTCGTGGGTTGCAGCTGAAAATCAGCGTCATGTGGTACACCTTGTGTTGTCATCTGACATTATGCTGAGCCGAGGCCTTTTAGGCATTATAATCATTGTTTTCTGTGTTAAGGTGTATTTTTTTTTTGCTATAACGCCAATAAACGCATTTTTCTTTCTTTCTTTAGTTGTCTATGAAGAAAACATGAAGTATGAAATGGAGAACTATATTAATTTAATCAAAGAAAACACGTCCACGCCAGGGGGGTCTACTCCGAAGTGGTATCGGCCGAATGTTCGGCTGTTTCATGCTACGAAGTCACTATTTGGTTCGGTCGGTCTCGATCCTACACTCCTACGCTCTTTCGAATATTGACTATGGTCCCGACCCAACTGAGCCGATCCGAACTTTTTTCGCATTTTTCAATAATATTCGGTTCAGCCATGTGTCGGTCTGATCCGATCATTCGCACTTTGCACTTCGTAGTAGACCCCCTGATTGTTTCCACAATCAATTAGAACCTGATTGCCTACAATGTTCCTGACTTCTCTTCCCCTATTGTTTGTTTGATAAGGGAGAACCTTTAATAGGAGAATCTGTTGCTATGTTGCGCATACGCCTATAATGGTCCTATTAACTTGACGCAATTTTATGACTCGCGCGATAAGCCACCGATAAAATCTGTTTTGTTTCTTTCTATTGCAAATACTAGCCTAGTAGGGACGTTCCTAAACGAATTAAATATATATATATATTGCATTTTTTGTAATTTTTGTTTTGTTTAGACCAAACGATCTTGATACTTGTCATACAGTACTGAAATTACTTTATAAATTCCGAAACTAGTCTTCTGTTTTTAAACTTCTTCTTTTCTTAAATATTCAAATATTTAAGTGTCAGCTGGACTCAGTGAAAAAAAACATAAGCACCTACATTTCAAAACAAAAAAAAGAGGTTTTGATTTTTTATGTCCGTAAATCAGCTTCACCAATTTGAGACATTTGAATAAGGGAAATTGGCTATGTACTAATTCAACTAATTTCTATTTCCATTCCACTTGCTTAAAATAAGCTATCTCCCAAACATGACTATCTCCGACAGTCCGATGGTTTATTTGTAAGTGTAGGCGTTAAGATTAATCACCAATAAATATGTCGAGAGCAACACCGGGAAGTGTATTTCATCGATATTTTATCGCTATCGTCACGATAGAGCTGGGCCGCAATTAGATCGACTTTTTATCGATACGCGGAATCTTAATGGGCACCTCTAGTTATCGAGTTATCGTGAATGTTTTGAGAAGAAGTTACCCATCTATGTTAATTAGTGTTATCAGTAAAGAATGTCGAGTGTGTGTTCTTATTAATCCTGATAAGAGTTTTCCTAGTAATATGCATGTTAATTCTAAGATCTAGAATTCAAAGAATATTTTTTTTTACACTTTCCTTACCACAGAAACAAGGGATTGCTATTTAATACTCAAACGTGTGCAAAAATTGGATGCAACATCCTTATCAAAATTAAAAGTCATTTATTTGAACTAGGCGTAACTAGCCGTTGATCCCGGCTGTCAATCGTGGATCTTTGACAGTCGTTACGGGTCGTCAGAAGCCCGAAAGTCTGACAACTAGTCTTACCAAAGGGTATCGTATTACCCAGTGGGTTGTGATGGTCAGATAGACAGTCGCTTCATGTAAAATACTAGTATTCAGCTGTATCCGGTTAGACTGGAAGCCGACCCCAACATAATTGGGAAAAAGGCTAGGCAGATGATGATTTAAACTAGGCAGTGAGAACCAGCAATTTTTGAACGTCAAAATTACATAAGACAGTACCCCAAAACGCCCACCCTTCACCTCTTCCCAGTGCTTTAGCCGCAAAGAAGAAGTGGCGCAACCAACTTCCCAGCAGCACAGCTGTCTGTTATAATTATTTACTACCAATTCACATGCAGGTAGCTGATAGGTTATGGAATCATAATATTGTAAATTGGACTTATAAAGCTTAGTATTAAAGCCTACGTCCTGCAATAAACGAAATAGGATTACAGTGGGGTAATTGCGTAACAGTAGGAATGGCTTTCGTTTTGACAGTGCAACAACATTCATTGCGTTATTTACGTTGGTGAGCAGACAAATTTTTTGAACATATACTCGTAAAGCAATGGAGTAGCAATATTCTTCAAAATTATTTAAACTGTAATGATAGTATGTTATGCAATAAGGGTGTTGTTTACCTAGAGAGCAAAAACCAAGATAATGGACGTATAATGGAGCCGCGAAACTTAAGTGGGACTGGGCCAAACATGTTTGCCGCATATCACATGACAATTGGGCTAAAAGAACCACCGATTGGGTTCCACTAAACGCATGACGCCATCGCGGCAGGCCAAGACGGAGGTGGCGGGACGAGCTTGACTCTTACCGTAGGGACTGGCCAGCACTCACAAAAGACAGAATTGAGTGGAAAAGGGAGAGGGAGGCCTTTGTCCTGCAGTGGGATATCTGCAATGGGCTAGTTAGATTAGATTACCTAGAGCGGTGATTATAGCAATCACTAATGCTGTGTAAGATCTTTTCTCTTCAGCGGGATCGTCCGAAAGGGTTACCGCTATCCCGGAACATAAAGGGCAAAGGAAGGAACATGGGTGGGTTTTAGTCAGTAAGAGTCTGACACTCCCTTCCGCTCCACCCAGAGCGGGAGGGGTCATTTGATGATTTCCCATCCGGAAAAAAAAAGATATTTTCTGTCGTAGGTATATTATTCACGGAATGAGAGTTCTAAAAGGTGACGTATAATTTTTGTTTCTATGTTTTAGAAATCAAAATTAGACTCATTTTCATTAAAATAAATTATTTATTGAATAGATAAGTATCTCGTTTCTACATATCACTTACAATTTAAATTAGGAGCTCCTATTTTAAATTGAAAGCGATAGTATCAGTAACTTGTAAGTGACACTAATATTAGTGTCACTTACAAGTAAATAACATTACAAGTAAATAATGATATCATTATTTACTTGTAATGTTTGAACAATTGTCTCACTGCTACTGTTCTACAAATAAAATAGGTAACTAAATACAGAAACATAACATAACATCACGTATGTATTCCCCAAAGGCTTAGGTAGAGGTGCACCAATAGTACAGACGCCAGCATGTCAAGCTACCCGAAACTGTCAAATTTTCCCAATCAACCTTGAACCTTAATGCTTTAGCTGGTTGAAAATCTATTAAATTTTTTTTAATCCCATGTAACAAGGGCGATCCTATTGCCTTCAACCGGGTACAAATCCAGACTTGGGCTGCTACTGAGGAATTCCTGACAGAAAAACCCAATAACACTTGCCCGACCGGGGAATCGACCCCTCATGATCAGCAGTAGCGCTCGCGAGCACTAGACCAACGCAGTAGTTAAATAAATAAAAACCTACTTACAAAATAAATAACAATGTATTATAAAACGCACCTGTTAATAAGCTACAAAACATCATTACAGCCAAAGATTTATTTCTCAATTTTCTACAGCTAGATTACAGTAAACGTTGTTTATTTCTGAGATTAAATTGTCTGCGGTGTAATCTTACAGTAAGTAATGAATATCCCACAATGAAAATGAAATAAAGGTTGCTTAAAGTTAAGTACCTACCTAACGATCAGTGACTGCTTAACCATACATATCTTGACGTTTAAACTTTTCTTAACGTTTATAAATAAGGGGGTTAATTGGATTAATATTTATTAAAATCAGAGAAGGCTGTCACTCTAATAATAAAATGTCAGAACAAGAAAAACTGCTATATGAAAACAATAAAATTAAAACGGTCTATTGTTTCTATCCCGACCTATCGTTGACCCAGAAAAAACTCAAATCGTAAAACACTGTTGACATTTCTTACATTCACATAGTGACACATATTCCCGCGCCAATATAAATTATATAAACTTTATTTACCTCCGAGCTCGTTAACCCACGTAAGTCACCCACGCAAAATTACATCAGATGTCGATAAAAATCTAAAACATTAGAAATCAGAGGCCACGCCTCTAGGAGATCTGCCGATGCCGTGGGGTCTTGCACGGGTTACAAAATAAGGATGTCAAAAATAAACAAGCTGTAGTAATTAATTAATCGTAATTTATTTAGTTTTTAAAGGTATTTTTGATAGGCATAGTTTGCACCAAAGGACATTGAAAATAGTAGAGATCTAACATTTAGAACGTCATGTTTTTTTTAAATTAATGACAAGAGACCTGAGGGGCTATTCCCGTATTTATAAGAAAGTATGCATTCCAATCTTAGTCTCAATCTTTCAAAAATACAATCAATTTCCCTACATTTTTGATAAGTTTGATTTTTGACATTGCCATTGATTGTCGCTGGGATGAGATTGCGTCTTGAATTTGAACGTTTTTTTAAGTACGAGAATTGGCCTTCTGGTTCCTGAAAATCTTGTGATAGGAGGTCCAAAAAAACTACAGCCAATCAAAATTATTTGAGAACAGAATCCAAAAAAAAAAAAAAAATCTAAAGGCTTTCAGAAACTGGAGTTAAGGAACTGGGGGTTCAGTGTGTGGGTACCCCTATACAATTTAAAACCTATACGAATGCCTCTCTTCTGATCGACAGAATTAAAACAATATTATTTTAAACCACTTCACTCGCCTCACCACAATAGCATTTGGTAAAAATCAGTTATATTTTGCTTTCCCCCACAGACACAATAGAGCAATATTCTAAAGGTTTGGTAACCCTGTATAATATTTAGTATCACAACAGCGGTCGTCGACGGGGCCGCCCACGCCCGTTCTCAATGGGCCCGAGCCGCCTGTCGCAATCCCTGATGCGTGTGCGCATATGCGGGGAATTTTAGTCTTGATGCTTTTAGCAAAACCACGAAACAGTCGAGGTAACTAATGTAAAATTAAAAAAAAAACTTTAAGTAATGTCAAAGAAATAAAAAAGTATGGCATTGAGAAATATTTGCACCACATCTGGAATTTACTGAATAATTTTAATTTTATGACAATGACTAAATGCTATAAAACGCGACGCGGTGTTTTTTAAAGAAATTTGTTAAAATTATTAAACTTTCCCTTAGGATCTTTGTCAGTAGAAACACTACAATAAACCAAAAACATAGAAACGATAAGTACTACAACAAATAGCCTTCTCAATGTATCAAAACGATTAGTCGCGCTACACCATCCGCGCCATCCAGTCTAGGGAAGTGATTGTTGTTTTAATGGGAACCATAATATTATAAACGGCGATAGTAGATGTAACCCGCCGTTGTGGCTGAATTTATTAACGCTTTGTGCTAATATTTCCTTTGATTTTGATTTATTTTTATGGTTATTTAAGATTTTCCGGCTTCTATCGTAAAATGTTGTGTTTATGCCCACTTAACCGTGGCCGTTATTAGTTGTTCGTGAAAGTTGAACTTCCTCTCTGACCATGCTTTGTATAAATAAAACAAAAGAAGGTAAACTACTTAGTACGGCTTTCACAGCACATTCAACCGTGTTCAAGAGCTGTCAGTGTCATCATTGTTACGGAATATGACACTGACAGCTTTTGTACACGGCTTAGATGAGCAGATCGCTTTTAGTTTCATTGATGAAATTCGCCCTTAATCTCTGCGGCATTCAATCCGACAGAGTAGAGTTTTGGTTGAATTGAAACCATGAGATATGATAAGTTACGAACAGAACCGGATACTTAATGTTATCTACTTTTTACTTCCCCATCTTTGCCTACCTTTTCATCCGTTTACGTGTGACTATTCCAGGGGTTCAAGGTTCATTAAGGTCCATGCTCAGTAGGAAAAAAAGGAAGGAAGAAAATGCAGTATTTGGCAGAAATAACCCCCAACACCAACCAACAAATTGGTATTGGTGTTGGTCGATGTTGGTGTGGGTGTTGGTTGGAATAAAAAATACTTAAGTCGAAAGAAAAGAATCCTTGAATCCTCCATCCTTTGGATCCTTTTTAGAGAATCATGAATTGTTACAAATAGTATAAATTTTTTGTTTATCTAATGGTTATTTTTTTAACTAATAGTTAATTATTTCACCATTAGCAATGATATTATATTATTAGATAAACTAGATAAAAATTTATATACTAGAAATTAGATAAAAAATTATCAAAAAAACACATTTTGCAAAAATTTACCCATTATACAGTCTGGCCATAAATACTGTTACAATTAAAAATAAGAAAGATATTATATTTGAATTTGGAATCTGTCATTTTTATACGATTGTTCACTGAGTTTTCTAATTTTGGCGCCAATACATTGTACAATATTTTGCGATATTAAAATGGAGTGGGGTGATAAAGAGAACCGAATCGCTGTGATTGCATTACACAAAGTTGGTATGGAGCCAAATGCAATTTTTAAAACTCTCCATACGGTTGGTATTAGTCAAATGTTTGTGTACCGGGTAGGTACAATGAAACTCCTCTGTTTGTGACAGAAAAAGATCTGGCCGTCCACGTAGTGTTCGTACGAAAAAGGTGGTCAAAGCAGTAAGGGAAAGAATTCGAAGAAATCCTTTCCGAAAGCAAAAGATTTTGTCTCGGGAGATGAAGATAGCACCCAGAACCGAATGTTAAAAGATGACTTAGGACTTGCAGCCTAGACGCACTGGTTTTTTAACTGATAATTTAAAAAAGAATAGGGTGGTAAAATCGAAACACTACTGAAGCGGTACGCAAAGGGAGGTCACAGAAAAATTTTGTTTACGGATGAGAAAATATTTACAATTGAGCAACATTTTAACAAACAAAATGACCGTATTTATGCTCAAAGCTCTAAGGAAGCTTCCCAATTAGTCGACAGAGTGCAACGTGGGCATTATCCGACTTCAGTGATGTTTTGGTGGGGTGTTAGCTATGAAGGAGTGACTGAGCCATATTTTTGTGAAAAAGGTGTCAAAACATCAGCACAAAAGTGTATCAAGATACCATTCTTGAGAAGGTAGTTAAGCCCCTTAACAACACCATGTTCAATAACCAAGTATGGTCCTTCCAACAAGACTCGGCGCCGGGTCATAAAGCTCGGTCCACGCAGTCTTGGTTGGAAGTGAAGTGTAAAAAAAAAATTTTTTTCTTCGTTACAATATTTATGGCAAGACTAGGTAGTTACTATTTTTAACAATTAGTTGAGTTTAACTACGGATCAAAAAACCGGCCCTCAGTCACAATAGAACATTACCGCAGCAAGTAGTAGCCACGTCTTAGGTAACGGTAAGTTAATCACATGCCACAATATACGCACTTAATTGACCTGTAACCATATAACGTGATCCTGCTGCAGCGGTGACGCACTGCCTCATAGCTACCTATTTATTTTATAAACCACATACTAAGTTTATTTTATAAACACTTGTAATAACATATATATTGTTATCGGCCGGATTTCCTACGGTATGAGTGTTCGTGATAATCTTACTTCACCTGAATGGATTTTCGAGTATTGCGTGTTACTGTTTACCAAGAGGTACCTATTGTGTCACCTAACTGGGTTGTGGAGGTCAGATAGGCAGTCGCTCCATGTAAAGTACTAGTATTCAGTTGCATCTGGTAAGACTGGAAGCCGACCCTAACATAGTTGGTAAAAGCTAGGCAGATGATGTGTGTGACGGTTTAAGTAAACCCCGGTTGACGGTTTCTGAAACTTTTAACCAATATCACAGCTCTAAACAAATGGATTTTTAATTAAAACAAAAAGTTAACTCACAAGAAATAAGTAAATCTGGAATAGGTACCCCCAAACCACATTTAATTTAAGGAAACTCGCTACAGAAGCTACAATACATCTTAAAACTAATAGTCAGCATGAGACTTAATGACGACCCAAAATTACACAGAATTTGAGAACTCATCCATTTATGTCGCTTCATTCCTCAGCCAAAACAATGAAAGTCAACCAACTCAGTTGAATACGCTTGTAAAATTCTGTCTATGTTATTAATAAATGAAAACATAATGGTTATTAAACAAGTGAGCAAATCTTTATTTACGACAAAATGCAATACGTTCTGCTAGTAATGACCACAGAGTAGAGAGAGAGTGTTTTTTTTAAGTCAAAGACTATATCAACAAGGTCGAGTACAGATTATAGAAGGCGCATATTTATTACAACAGTAATCATATACACATATACAGAAGTTAACAAGCGTAACACCAGCATAATTCTAAATAAACTTGTCAACATACCTACTTAGCGCCATGGAGACAATGAAATAAACAACTGAATCTGCACTATTGACATAAACAACACGACGTATTCCATGCACATAAACACACGCTAGAACTATAGACAATCATTGAACATAACCATAAACAATTATAGAGTATAGACGATCGAACATGCCAAGTGCCACACATGTTGTTTGACACTCGATTAAGTTTTGCTTATGTCTGTTGTCAGCAGAAATAGCTTTGTTATTGTTATCCAATACATGCAAGAGTTTGGTACCATACCATAACATGCAAAATGGCTGCTGTAATGTATCTATTTGATAGATATTTATACACTATTTCATGCACATCAGCAGTGAGATATCTGTCACTAATGTCAGCTGTCAGTTCAGCACGAATGGCGGGAACAGATAAAAAAGTGAAGCGGGCCAGTACGAAAGAATTGTGTAGCGATGAGCCAGAGTGTACTGATTATGTAATATATATGGGATCAACAGGGTTCCATAGTTGCAACGTTCCATTTTGTTCATGAATTTTGCATGTGAAGATCGTGACCCTGTGACTGACATTAGGACAAAATCTTGGAGATAGACAGGCATCTAAGAGTAGGTTTGTATGTTATGATTTGTTCATGGGGTAGCCTACAAAAACAGCCAGTCGGTTAAAAACTTGACAGATTGATTAATTGTTAAAACACTTGCAAGAACATCGAAACAAAACACTGAATGCCATTGCTATCGCATAAAAGATTCATACAAATAGAAAAACTATTCTTGTACTGAACTACCAAGCTTCAATAAACAAAATCCATCCAATAAACGCCAGTCGTAAATAAAACATCAAAAGCATACTCTTTGTAACATGTAACAAACCAACAAAACTGCTATATCCGCAATTTTCCGCAATGCCAAGAACGTTCACAATCACAAAGATCCGTCTGAAACCGTTTTTCATCTGGGAAAAACCAATCTAAATTCTAACCACGAAAATCAATCGGAACTCGTAGGTTTATGGCCGACTGAAAAAATGTGCTTAGAGAGAACGAAAAATATAATAAAAAGGGTTTTTTGCGACACTAGGACAAGAAGTATTGGTTTTGTGTGTCTGGATTGTTCAGGCTGAATTTATCTTTTAGACATAAATATTTTGAAGCACAAAATAATGTAAAACAGCTGACATGCTTACCTCGACATCAAAGCCATCTGGTTCGATGTCCTATTTTTGCATAATTCACTTTTTAACAAAATCATGTGTAGTTTTTTTTCTCTTTCTTTCTGTCTAGGCGATATATATTTCTGTGGGGTTTTTGTGTGACATTAGTGGCCAAGTGGGTGTAGGTACTATTCGGTACTCCTCTGCCCATACATTCAGGAAAACAAAGTGTGATATTATTTGATATTTATGTGAGAAGCGCAGAAAGGTTTTGTTGAATCATGTCATGAAAATAGTACCCTAATTGCGTAACACACTTTCAATCACAATCCGAAAGATACTGAAGGAAATTGCTAATCCATTGCTTCATATGTTTGAAAAAGTCGTCTGCTCAACAGCGTAAAAAACGCAATGAATGTTGTTGACCTGTCAAAATGGAAGGTATTGCCATTTTGTTTTACGTAATAACCGTACTGGTTTTCTTGGTAGACCACCTGTCAACTTTTACTGATGTAGTATATAGTAGGCAGGACCATAAACATTTCGCAATTTATTTTCGTCAATAAATTGCCAGAGAAAATGTGATAGCTGTATCTACTCGCTTGCTAAAACGTGATAAATGTGTGATAAAACATGATTCACTTTATGATGAACAGACAAATTGCACAATGCATTAAATTAACAGCACAATGATACATTTTAAATGAAGTCAATTGAATACTTATATTAAAATATACAAGGCGTCTTGATAAGGCATTAATAATTCATTATTAAATACACTATTGTTAATCAAATAACATTAAACAGGAAAAATGTTGTTCATACGCTCTAATGCATCGTCAAACAGTTTTGTGGAATAGGTGTAGGTAATATGGCTTCAACAACATTTTTCATGTGGTTTATATAATGAAACTACTAGGAAACCTGGAAACTCCCAGGT
This sequence comes from Apamea monoglypha, assembly GCA_911387795.2. NCBI lineage: Eukaryota > Metazoa > Arthropoda > Insecta > Lepidoptera > Noctuidae > Apamea > Apamea monoglypha. The sequence goes on from OU426924.1 coordinate 17,594,827, forward strand.
TTCCTAGTAGTTTCATTATATAGTCACGATAAAGAGCATAATTCCTAAGAATGGAGTTCTAGGCAAGCGAAGGAACACAATAGCTTATTATTGGAGTCGTGGACAAACGCGAACCTATCGAATATAAAATGTATAAAAATTTTAACAGACAACAAGACACGCATGGTTTTAGCAGGGAATACATTCTTTCCTGGGGTCTTGGGTACGATTTCCGAGTCGGGTCGAAGTGTTATTGGATTTTTATATCTATTTTAACTCGGTAGCAGCCCGGACCCTAGATTTTTGCCCGGTTGATGGCAATGGACTCACTCCGATATGGGACTTAAACCTAACTGGCGAAATGTGGGTGAACTATAAGTACTCCTCTGCCTTACCCTTCGGGGAATACAGGTGTGATGTTCTTCGTACCCAAGTCGGCCGCAGCAAGGACAACTTCCACAAGTGGGAGTTCATGGAAGGCTCTGACCTCTGGTGTATGCGGTGTCCCTCCACTAATAATGGCTTACCTCCTATCTTGCACCGCATGCCCTGTGACCTGCACACATGAGGACCTAATGGCTGCGTCGGCGAATGCTATCCGCGTTACTGAATTTTGGGCCAAACAAATTTAAGAAAAAAAAAACAAAATTTTTGCCATCGACGCGCTAAGAAGATGTGAAGCAAGAGCGTACAAACAATAAAGAAATAGAAACTAAAAATCAAAATACGTCTGCCATTAAAACTAGCCATAACATAGCCATAAATATAAATTATGCCCAATCCCACGTGGCTATAACCATCGCCCACTGTTTGCTTGCCCCATTGACGGTATCACAGATGTTGGTACATATTTGAGAATATCATCTAAAGGAGGTTATGGGCTACGGTATTGTCGCTTCATAAATATGACTGACATTTATGTTATCTAGTTGGCGTTTTGTTATTTGTTTGTTAAAGATTTCGTCACGTTTGTGTATCCTTTTACTAGGTGACAAACTAAACAGGGTTATTGGAAAAACACTAACGACCTCATTCAAGAGATCATTGTACTCATCATTATGAACAACTTTTACTACGGGACCAAACCTGAAATCGCGAAAAAAAATCAGCTGTTCCCTACATTTTGACGAGTTATACGAACATAAATGTAGGGAACAGCTTATTTTTTTTTTCGCGATTTCAAGTTTGGTCCCGTAGTAAAAGTTGTTCATAATGATGAGTACAATGACCTTTTAAAAGGTTGTTAGTGTTTTTCCAATAACCCTGTATAAAATAGTTTATATGTTTGAAACTAGGTGTTTGTTCACAGCCGTTACTCAAATAATTTGTAAGTTACAGGACAAGCAAGTGAGGTGCAATAATTGACTTGTAATATTATGCAGCCACTCGCAAAAGACAGGGGGTCTACTACGAAGTGCAAAGTGCGAATGATCGGATCGGACCGACACATGGCCGAACCGAATATTATTGAAAAATGCGAAAAAAGTTCGGATCGACTCAGTTGAGTCGGGACCATAGTCAATATTCGAAAGAGTGTAAGAGTGTAGGATCAAGACCGACCGAACCAAATAGTAACTTCGTAGCAGGAAACGGCCGAACATTCGGCCGATACCACTTCGGAGTAGACCCCCAGAATTGTGTGGAAAAGGGACAGGGAGGTCTTTGCCCTGTAGTGAGACAATACAGGGTAGTTAGATTAGATTAGAACATGATGCAGCCCGGAAAGTGAAACCAGAGTCCATAATGTATATTGCAATTTGGCTGACGCCTTTATCCAGCAGACTACGAATGATTGACTTGAATTTATTTGCAATCCGTGACCGTCACAAAATGATGTTTTAAATACAATTAACACTAAACGCATTTAGTGTAGTGGTGCAAGCGGGTCTTAGGGCCGTATTACAGAAACTCAAGCATTACTAAAAGCTAGTTTAAAGCCATTTGATTGGTTGAAATTATTTTTAAGTAATGCTTGAGTCTTGAGTAAGGTTCTGTAATACGGGCCTTAGTCTTTTAAAACTTTGTACGAATGCCAAGTAGATAAAAAAGCAAAATAAATCATAATCTGTACCTCATAGCAGATGAATGGTTTAAGTACAACCGGAGACGGTGACGATTACGGTAGTAATCATGTCATTTAATGTGTTAGGTCCCTAGAGCTAGGGAGCTAATGCAGTGTCAGTGTCGCTATATATCAGCCATGATTCGCATGCCAGCAAAGGTTAGCTCATTATTCGCTGCACCAAAAGACACCTCTTGACTGCCTCCCGATAAGTACCACTAAACTTATCTTCTGGCAGATTTATATTCAAATTCTGTGCTTCCAGTCTAACCGGATATGGCTGAATACAATATTTTACATAGAGCGACTGCCTATCTGACCTCCACAACACAGTTACTGGGTAATACGATACCCCTTGGTAAGACTGGTTGTCAGACTTTCGGGCTTCTGACGACACTTAACGACTGGCACACGGAGGGGTCTTGGTATGGTCACCCATCCACGGACCAAATGCGGCAAGCGCGGCTTAACCTAATCGATCGACCCGTGCGGCTGTTATAACTTAGCCGCAAGCTGCACACACACCATTATCACTCCTCCACTGTACTGCCTAATGTCGAACATTGTTTTTAAAGTTTATAAAATTTGGTATTATTTTTTGTCGCCTTCTTGTTATTTAAGAATGTTGTTTACATGGCCAGAACTATATATTTTTGGCTAGCATAATAGACTAGAAACATCTACGCAATTCAAATAACCTCCACAATATGTAAAATACGACCTATCCCACTTTTGTAGATAATGTCGTAAATCATAATGTCACACGATGTTATACGGAACGACTACTTTATCGTATATATATACGTTAGTATTCGAGTCGATGATAAACAAAGAACGCGACCTTGCCGATTAGCGAATTCATTAACACAAACTTGACTTACTGAACTTTGACATTATCGCGACTATAAATAAAAAAAAACAATCGCTTTAAAGCAATATTTCGGTTACATTTGTGGATTTTTTACATAATCATAATATTTTCCATCCGTCCGTAAAATACTAGTATTCAGTTGCATCCATTTAAAACTGGCAGTTGACAGCATAGTTGGGAAAACAGGCTAGGCAGATTCAGACAGTCAGAAATCGCTTGGCAAGATCAGAAGCATTTCCATGGTTGTTGATTTTAGTTGACAAACGGGCTCATGTGATGGAAAACTCAAACCAAATTCCATTCATTTGAGTCGAGTACTTAGATGTTAAAGTTTTGTATGACAGTTGATAATTTTTTCGCAATTACGATGTTGGTCCCATGGAGAAAGTTGTTCAGTTTGATGGACTGTACCCCTTTTTGTTGACATCTTTCTGATACATGCTGAGTACAGGTATGGGTACAGTGATAGTTAATCCTCAAACAAGCCGCTTCGCAATTAACACTAAACATAAAATTTGATTATGTTTTTCTTCCTGAACAGAAAGCAATCAAACCTGTAATTTACCTCCACGAGGTGAAGGAAGATATCGTGAGAGAAATCGACACGTTCTAAGTTGTAATGAAGACTAAACTGTGTAATGACACAAGAAAGGTGACGGGTGAAACAGGCTTTTATGTTGAGTAAGAATCGAGACACGGAAACGTGCTGGAAAACATGATTGACAGCACGAAACTTTGAACTGAAGGAAGGAGTAAATATACACCTTTGATACTTAATTTCGGTTATTAGCGCTTAGTTGTGTTGTTTTTGTTTAGAATTGTTGTGAAGGTACTTCGTTCTCTTGGCGACAAATTTCTACTCTAGGGGAATGATGAAGAATGATTCTAGCATGTACTGAATCCATAGTAACTGGTTACACATCGATGTCCCTGCCACCTGTATATTTAATACACACATAACATTACGCCTGTAATCCCCGAAGTGTGAGGCAGAAGCTATAGTAGTTAGTAGTGGCTATATTAGACCACATTTCATCCCATGTAAAAGGGGGCGAGCCTATTGCCATCAACCGGCCGCAAATCTAAACTCCGGGCTGCTGAGAAATCCCTGACAGAAAATCCCAATAACACTTTGCCCGACCTGGGAACCGAACCCAACACCTCACGCTCAGCAGTAGCGCTTGCGACCACTAAACCAACGAGGCTGTTTTAAGAACCTACACACAATATACCAGGATTATATTTATGGGGATTGGCAACGGATGTGCCCAAATCGGTTTAGTTTTCATTTAAGGAAATGGCGCCGATTCCCTTGTTCACAAACTAAACTAAATTTAAGTTCAATACATATTTTTCTTTCTATTTCATTAAGAAAAGGACAGAAGATAAATATTAGTTTAGTCCTGTCAAATTAGTCAGCGCCTGACGTAAATTGACGTATTTTTAGTAGCCATGTTTTTAATCACGGCTAAACTGTCTATGGACTGTCTTAATTTGACAGGACTAAGCGAATATTTACCTTCTATCATTTTCTTAACGAAAAAGAAAGAAAACGATGGACTGAACTTCAAATCAGTTTAGTTTGTGAACAAGGGAATCGGTGCCAATATCGGGCAGATTTCCAAACTGCAGCCTGTTTCTGAAAACCAATAACGCTTTGCCTGGCCAAAGTTTCAAGAGAATGTTTCCAATATACATAGAATCTGGTCTCAAGTGCATCTTTGGCACGCAGAACAATTCCACTTTACCACTGGCCATTAGCAATATGTGATGTGCTTCGGAAACACTGCCAAAAGTGGTTTCTAGTACTTCGCCGTTTCACACCGTATCATTTGTTTTGTTACTCTAGATTGGGTATAAATAATGATGATAATTCTTCATGTTAATTAATCATTCAGCTGAAGTACATAAGGTTGACAATGGTAAACAAATCTGACGTCACACCTGCGTACAATGGCTTCATTTAGGGTGAGATCACGGAGTAGATAGCAGATGGAGTTCGTATAGAGAGAGACTTTAAATTGTTAATATAGTTACTGCTTCGCGCGATGCTGATGACGATCATTCGCAGAGTGAAAGTAAATTAGCCGTGTATTGAAAATTAAACTTTGAAGTAGGGTGTTGCTGAAGCAAAAGGGATTTGATTCATTACAGGCCATGTAAAATACTGGCTGCATTCGATCAAATTAGATGGCGATTCCAACATAGTTAGGAAAAGGTTTGGCAGATTGATTGATTATTTTATTTTTAGCCGTTAATGTCGTACTGCTGGTCAAAGGCCTCCCTTTGCTCCTACTCCCTTTCCACCTCTCTCTGTCCAGAGCTGTCAAGAAGCAATCTTTATCAAAGGAATGATCGATTGAATGGAGTTTATTTTAAAGCTGCAACGAATAGAAAGGGGGAAACCAATTCACCCAGTCCATTTTAAATACAACGTGCCCTTACAAATGCATAAGCTATAGCACTTCATTAGTTATTCTCTCCATGATACAGATACACGCGCCTAGGCATTCGAAAACATGCAATAAATCAGTCTCATGCACACTATGACGCGACAAGAGGAATGGGCATGTATTTATAGAGAATTTGTCATGTCATTGATTCGTATGCGGGGTAGAAGTACTGTGGTATATAAATAGGTTTATATTTTTGTGTGACTGTTATCATTGCGCTGACGTGTGGGTGCGGACTTGAAGTATTGTCTACGGGCCATTTCCTCATGAGACTAAAGCCCAGAATACACATGTCTGTAACTTGAACACAAAAGCAGGCAAGTAGCTTGCATGCCGTGTAACCACTTCTGGTTGGTGAATACCCTAATGGCATGCCAGTTACTTGCATACTTTTGTGCAAGTTACAGGCAGGTGTATTTCGGGCTTTAGAAGTTGCTTTTTGTTACGGAGTTTCGTGCATTGTCCATTCGGGCCTGATTGATGCCAAAAGGCTGGCCTCCAATTACATGGGACTTACACACAGAACACCTCTGCTTAACCCTTCAGGGAATACAGGCGTGATGTTATGTTAGTATAAGGTGTGAAGAAGTTGGGATTTCTTAAGGAATGATGAAACGGGACATTTTTAGCGATTAACTCGAGGAATCATAGTAGTTTTTGGCTATTTCCCAAAAAAATATCGTTTCATTTTAATTATGTACACACTTTTAACAAACAGAAGAAAGGGACATAAAAATATGTACAAAGGTAATAAATCCAAAGAAATCAAAGAAATATCTCTATCTACTTCTGCAGCATTTCATGAATGACAAACCCAAAACTGACTTGCCAAAGCCGAAACGTAATAAAAACGATAGTAACGTAACAAAAGCAGGTGCTCTAAACCCCTGTATTTTTCTTTGTCATTGAGGTAGGCCACTAAGCACCTCAATGCCACATGGGACTCCATTTAATAATGTGACAACTGTCGTGCGCTATACAAATGGTTGGGTGCGCCTCTACGCTACCATAGAGTAAGAAATCTGTACAGAAGTGAAACTCATTTATTTTTCTTCTTGCGTGAGCTGATCCCGCCTAAATAACACCAACTCTCATCGAAGTGCTGGTAGATTTCCATTGGTCGACATTGACCAGCTAATTGCACACATTAGCACTAGCACTAGTACTAGCTTTCATTTTGACAGTTCAACAACATTCATTGCGTTATTTACGTTGTTGAGCAGACAATTTTTTCGAATATATGAAGCAATGGATTAGCAATATCTTTCAAAATTATTCAGATTGTAATTGATAGTGTATTACGCAGTACAGTATACAGTTGATGTTGATCGCCTCAAAACAATTGATGATCGATCAATGAACGAGGTCCAGCCGCCATGATTCAGTGTGAAGACACTGAATCTTTCTGAACAGTCGATGTCATGGGTCCATCGCAATCTATTTGCACCTTCACTAACGTTGTTCTACTTCTTTCCAGCTGAAGCACTATCGGAAGTGGTGAAGGGCAGGCGTTTTTGACTGTTTTATGTTGTTTTGACGTTCTAAAAGTCTTAGTAAAATTCTCAGCCTAATTTGATAAATTACTTTTAATTTTGGTGCTCCCCAGGCAGTCCATTTTATCGACCACCGAACAACGTGACTGTGCTGCAATCGATGATACAATACAATCCTGGCAGCGTTGAAAGTATGGACAATGCTCTGAATCTATAGGCATTTAGAATGCTTGCTTTGGGAGCGGGACTGTCTCTTCTGTAAATACTTATTCCATGACAACTTCTAGGAAATGGGTCAGTGACACACTTCCGACGACACAATAGTAAATTGCTTCCCTTGATGATATGTGGATGTGAAGCAACTAGTTAATGCAATTAATGTATTAACAATGGATGTTACTGATATAATTGAGCACGTGTTACACATAATAGACAATGGATTCTTTAAGACAAAGATTTTCACAGTGTAGGTACGGGTTGCGCAGAGATCATCTGCCTAGCCTTTTCCCAACTATGTATGTTGGGGTCGGCTTCCAGTCTAACCGGATGCGGCTGAATACCAGTATTTAACATGGAGCGACTGCCTATCTGACTTCCACAACCCAGTTACTGGGTAATACGATACCCCTTGGTAAGACTGGTTGTCCGACTTTCGGGTTTCTGACTACCCGTAACGACTGTCAAAGATTCACGAATGGCAGCATGGGTCTGCCTGCGAAAAAAAACAGAATGTGTCTGAAATAAGTTTAGAATGTATGTAGGAAAGACTAGCTACTGGAGCCGATTCCTTTGTTCACAAACTAAACTAAATTTAAGTTCAATGCATCTTTTTCTTTCTATTTCATTAAGAAAAGGACAGAAGATAAATAATAGTTTAGTCCTGTCGAATGAAGATACTCCATAAACAAATTAGACGTAATTAAAAACATGCCTACTAAAAATACGTTAATTTACGTCAAGCGTTGACTAATTTGACAGGACTAAATTAATATTTATCTTCTGTTCTTTTCTTAATAAAATAAAAAGAAAAAAGATGCACTGAACTTAAATTTAGTTTAGTTTGTGAACAAGGGAATCGGCGCCATTGTCTTTTAGTTCCTGCCAGCACGAAACGATAAAAAAGACCACCCTAATTGCGAAACATAATTTCAATCACATTTCGAGGGTTTTGAAGCAAATTCATAATTCATTGCTTGATGGGTTTGAAAAAGTCCTCTGCTCAACAACGTAAACAACGCAATGAACGTATCAGAACTGTCAAAATTAAAAAAAACATTGCGATCAATTGTCATTTTAGGTGTGTTACGCGATTACTCCACAGATTAAATAAGGACGAATTTTCTGTAAAAGTATTCAATAAAATAGTGTTAAGTACTAGAAGTTTCAGTGAAGTAAAAACATTTGTGTTTTACTTAAAAATCTAGAACATATATGTACATATTGAGTGTTTGTATATATGTACGAATGTAATTGCGTAACTGTGATGTTCTGTGAAGTCTGTTTAGCGTCTGTAAATCAGCTTGTGAAATGCTCACGTTATTTTAAGATGGGTGAGGTCCGTTTCCATTGGAGCTTACGTCACGAGAAAGTCCCACATTGGGGTACTGCTGCAGTGGTCGACTGCTGATTGAGGTCCTGAATTCGCCAGGGTGGACAAAGTGCTAATAGACTTTTCTATTAGTAAATAACTAGTAAAAGTTGTGTTATCATCTGACATTATGCTGAGCTGAGGCCCTTTTGGTATTATAATCATTGTTTTTTTTATAGTTTTAAAGTGCATTTTTTTGCTGTACTTAATGCTAATAGACGCATTTTTTCCTGATGTTAAATTGGCCAGTCCAAGCAGTCAGAAAAAGCTTTGAGGTCTTTCTCAAAGCTCAACCCTTTGAGGAATTTTGGCGGTTGTTATTTTTATAATTACAACAAAATATTCTGCAAATATTGAGCAGTGAGGTATTAGAATACGTTTAGATGTCACATTGTCATGTTTTTGCTAGGTTTTAGATAATTTAGTAGATAACTAGATAAGATAAATGCTGTGATAGGAATGACTGACATTGCTGATTGTACTGTTTGATCTATTCGAGAGTCTTTCTAGATAAGCTAGAAACCTTATCACATACAGTCATCAAATAGAAAATAAGATAGGGTGTTCAATTGTGAATTCGATTTATGTTGGGTTTTTTTAACTCTGATTTCTAGCAGCCTTTAAAATAATAACTATTCTAAGGTCTCTCGATTTAGCTTTGGTTGTGGTTTTGGACAACCAACTTAAAATGCCTTAAGAACTCTACATAACATTCAATTAAGACAAGCCGAAAACATGAAATGCACATCATTTTTTAAAAGCTTTTCAATGCAGTCCAATATCCATCGTCGTTAGATTAGAATTGTTCAAATGTGTGTGGAACGGTGGAGTGGTTGGAATGGTTGTTGGTGGTTGGAATGGTTGGTTATGGTGGTTGGTAAATTGATTTGATTTTGATTTTTTTTTAAAACGGTTACTGTTTAAAATTGGTTTGGTTTTTGGTTGGTTTGGTTGGTTGGGCCGCTAAGTAAAAATCCAGTGTTCATAGATTCAAAGCCTGAATATACTTACGCATCTCCATCCGCCATCTTTGATTTTACCGTGAGACAGTGGACACAAACCACGGGTCGCTTCTACGTGCTGTTTCGTTTTACAACTTTTTAATTTACGTCACAAGAGGTGCTTACTCGCTTAAATTTATGATTCGCTCAAAGAACCACTTAAAAACTTTACGGTGGGTACAACTAACACGTAGTTTTAGAGAATTAACTGTAATATAGGTTTAAGTAGGTGTTCAGGGGCGTTTAAACGTGTTAAAATTTTGTTTTTTTTTTATTGTCAACCTCCGTAAATCTTTAGTCTTTGATCATGGGTGTTGATGGGTTGACCTTTGAGATTATTTTTATTTAATAAGTAAATGATCGCAGATATGTACCAAAGTAGATAGGTATTTATCGGAGTTATGTGTCGGCTCAAAAACGTATATTTACCAATTTATTATTTCTAAAACTTAATTTACAATTACGAACCAAGTTATAGGAAGTAAATGGGTATCTTGATTGTAACCAGTAATGGATAAAATGTGAGTGAAACACTACCAGACAGCAGAATAAGTGAAGAAATTGTAATTCCCTCCATACCTAGTCGTGACTTGCCAATCTTTATTGAACATTATTAATTTAAGAAGCCTATCACAATAACGTTATGTCAGTAATTCGTAAAACATCGTTGCAAAACTAGGAGGTAATGTATACGCCAAAGTACATACAACTTACGTAAAGACAGCACACTTAGGCATTACGTAGGCTTATAATAAATAAGATTATGTGTTATCGCAAAAAATTTTCACTTTCGTTTGTTTTTCCCCCAAAGTAAATAAGTGTTTCTTTAAATATGTACCAACGCTTCTTAATAGCATTATTGTTCCACTTCAGAAGGTCGATTCCCGTAGTTAAAAACGTTCAAAATCTAAAGAAAGAAAGAAAGAAAAAGTATTTATTGCGACTCGTACAGGAAGATCACAAACTAAACTAAATCAAAATAAAATTTAAAAAAATTATTAAGAAAAACATGTAACAAAATTAAAAAATGAAACAGCAAGTCCTATACGGGGCCAAAAGGCTCCTCTGTCAGCATAGTGTTCTAGTCGCAATCTCATCTCGGCGACAATCAATTACAAACACTTGTCAAAAATGTAGGGAAACTAAAGGTATTTTTGACAGATTGAGACTGTGAATGTTCTTAAAATTACGAAAATTACCCCTCAGGCCTTTTGTCATCAGCGGGATCGTCCGAAAGGGTTACCGCTACCCCGGAACATAAAGGGCAAAGGAAGGAACATGGGTGGGTTTTAGTCAGTAAGAGTCTGACAGTCCCTTCCGCTCCACCCAGAGCGGGAGGGGTCATTTGAAGATTTCCCATCCGGAAAAAAAAAGAGGCCTTTTGTCATACAATGAATGCAAGAGGACTCACTGATCACCAGTTCACCACGCTTTTTCAAGACGGGTTGGCGATTTCCAACTCATCATAACTAGCTACCTATAAGTCTAGGTTTCCTCACGATGTTTCTCTTTCACCGAAGTCAGTCATGTGCAAGTTAAATTTGGAAAGTATAGATAAATTAAAGATGTCACCGGTACACGTAAAGTGGGAAGTCCTCGGGCTAGGTGGAGCGACGATCTTCGCAGGATGGCTGGTAGCAGCTGGATGAGAGCTGCCGAAAATCAAGTCGAATGGCGTGCAATAGGAGAGGCCTATGTCCAGCAGTGGACTGCTATGGGCTGATGATGATGATGAAAGAAGTCACATTGATACTTGCCCGAATTTGAGCCCATAATGCACGAGGTTGTTCACGTGCATTAGAGGCGAGTTATTGCTGAATTATGTAGATAAGCTATTGGCTAAGTGACAACTGAATGCCTATAAAAGGTTATTACATAAGCATTACCTAAAGCTAACATTAAAATATTATGTATAGCCTATCACGATTATTAGAAAGTTACCTATTAATAATATTATGCGAAATAAAGTTAGGCAGCAATTTGCGAAATTAATAGTCGACCTTCAATAGTAATTGGTAGGCTGGGCACAAAGTTTGACAATTAATATTATATAATAATCGAATGGACAAAATGTTCTAGTTTTGGGTTTAATTCCCATGTGACACGATAGAGAAGACGTCAAGGCCATTACTTGTATCGTAGCTAATGTAATGTAATGTCTCGAATGTAATGTAATTCAAGATTTTTACAAGGGAAGGGTCAAATAGGTAGTCGTTCCATGTAAAATACTGGTATTCAGCTGCATGCGGTTAGACTGGAAGCCAACCCCAACATAGTAGAGAAGAGGCTAGGCAGATGATGATGACGACAATGGACCAAAACGCTAACATGAAGAAGACTACTGATAATATCGTCCAGATAAAAGAAGCCAACCGACTTTCAAAAAACCATTTCACTCCGATCACTTTTTACCCCAACAATGGACAAAACAATCGATAAACTGGATCGAACGCCTGAACAAATTGATTGTTACAAAGTATAACTAGGTAACTGTATTACTGCACAGGTGACCTGTTCCGATTCGCAAGTTGTAATGTACAGTTTTGGCAGCGTCTCTAGTTCAGGCACAATCAGTGGCAATGCCAAGGTTGGCATGCAAATGGAACGTGTGAGCGAATTGTAAATCAATGGCAGATACGGTGTTATGTTTTATTACAACGGGAGTTGTTTGTTTAGAATGTGCGTCAGTGTGTCAGTTTGTTTTAATAGGGCAAATAATTGGCTTTTGCGAATATATATTATTATACATAGAAGATACATATTATATCTTCTCATTTTGTCTTACTTTTTACTTTGATTACTGACTTATTTTGACTGCCTTGGTCTGGTGGTCGCAAGCGAGTATGAGGTCCAGCCCTAATTTCGTAACACACTATCCATCACAATCTGAATCATTTTCAAGGATATTGCTAATCCATTGCTTCATATGTTCGAAAAAAAATCTGCTGAACACCGCAAATGACGCAACGAATGTTGTTGAACTGTCAAAATGAAAGCGATTGATACTGATAGTGCGTTACGCGATTACCCCGCCGTACCTTCCAGAAATTACATCCTACATTCTAACTTACAAACTTTACATCTTTATAATATTAGTGTAGATGCGTAGAGTTCAAACAGCCATTCATTATTTATGTTCGCAGAACGTTTACTCGTATTATGATTCAACTAATCGTCAAGTTTTTATAACCTTTTGTAGGATTGTAAGGAAACTTTTGCTTTAGTCTTATGCAATTACCCCGCTGGGTTCCATTCCCAGGTTGGGCAAAGTTTTATTGGGTTTTTCTATTAGGAATTTCTCAGTAGCAACCCGTCTGGAATTATGCCTGGCAATAGGTTCGCCTCCTATTTCATGGGACTTAAACATACCAACCCTCCGGGGAAAATAGGCGTGATGTTGAGTTATCTTTGTCTTACTCTCTATAAGAATTAGTTCTGTCTGTTTTGATAAATTCTTTCTATAAATTAAGAAGTCTGACATCACGATATTTATTAACAGACCGTGTCATTTAGCGGGCACAATTCCAGGCATGATCCGAACCTGTTTATATTTAAATATTTATGAAATAGGTGATGTGCGACGTTGAAAAGTAAGCCAAAAGATCAGTTCGAAAAATTCAAACAGTTTTGTTAACTATAACTTCAATTCAATAATCTCAGATAATTTATATTACATTGTCACTTAATCATTTATATACTTTAGAAAAATGTATTCTAAGTTGATTTTTGAGTGACTCTTTATAATAAGCTTTGGTTGCAATGGAATTCAAACGTTGTTAAGTATGACATTCAGTTGATTGTTCCATAACTACTGAATTCCAATATAGATAAGTACTATATTACTAGAATAGTAAATGATACAAAGTTATAATTATTACGTTTATTCCATGCGAACGTATTCCATCAACGAGCCATTTTATCACTTTTTTTTTCGAAACAAAAAAACTTTTCGTAATAATTTGAAAGCCAAGTTCGCTCGAATGTTCAAATGCAACTAGAGTGGTTTACTGCCAGCCTGCAAAATATAAGGTTGACTTTTGCAGACAACCTTTACAGTACGCACGACAACATATCAAAACATATCCAGTATAACCTGACTTCTCATTGTACGAAAAGCCTACACAATGCGAGGTCAGCTACAACTGTAAATATAGTATAGCTTGATATGTCGCCGTGAGACCAAAACGATATTGATGACGATAACCACTCTTACTATCTAAATACCACAAGATCATAAAAATAATCGATCATTCGCTCACACAATCGATTGAGCATCGATACAAATTGATCGAGAGTTACGTAATACCAAAAGTGAACGTACGATTAGATCGTATGGCGACAGTTAATGAGTTCTGTATGCAAATAGGTGAATATCTAGGCTAGATTGTGTTAACATTGCCCTGTTCGTTAGGTAACGAGTTTCAATCGATAACCAATCGAGTTGTCCTGCTAACGGGTGGTTTGACTGATAAAAAGATGTGGGTAAATGTTGATGAGAGTTTTTTCGGATGTGTGACCTATAGTAGATACACCCACATTTTGCCAGTAATGTTTTGGTTACATGTAACAGGATATAATCAGCCTATAATGTTCCCACTGCTGGGACACAGGCGGGTTGGTGGATGTAGTAGAAAGAAAGAAAGAAAAGAAAGAAAATGCATTTATTTGGCAAAAACTAAAAGCCACACAATACACCAGATACATACATCAGATAAAACAAACAATAAAATAAAAAAATAAAAGATTAAATAAAAAATGTGAAGTCCGATGTAAGAAATTAGCAGGAAAAGTGTGGCTCACTGCTGCGCCAAAAAGGGAAGGGAATAGGGAACGAGCCTCTTGCCATCAACGAAGTAAAGACGAGTCTGAAACAAAGCCTTTTGAATATTGAGAACGGTTTCTTTCTGGATCTGATTTTGTGCCCAGTTGATGGCAATAAGCTTTTTTTTTTGGCTCCAGCCAGAGCGGAATCATTTGATGATTTCCAAGTCAGACTCTTACTGACTAAAACCCACCCATGTTCCTTCCTTTGCCCTTTATGTTCCGGGGTAGCGGTAACCCTTTCGGACATTCCCGCTGACCCGGCAGGCTTCGGCCCTAAGAGGCCCCTCGAATCATGCTGACAACTCTTTGAGGCGCGCGTGGAACACTTACGCGCCGTCCGGCACGGGCCTGGTCCTGATCGGGCGGTGAGCTACCCATTGCTCTCCGCCCGCAGGCCCGCGCCTACGGTGGCCGGGAGTCGTCACGCGGCTCCTGACGCCCGGAGCGTTTCCCGCGGCGGCTGGGACGGGAGGCTCTCTCCCTCATCCGTCCCGCCACCTCCTTCGCTAGCATGACTGCTTCGCAGGAGGCGACTGCCTCCCACTCCCTCTCGCCCCGGACCATGGCTTGCACCAGGGCCGGGCGCGAGAGGCCGCCGCCGCTGCCGATCGCCTCTACGAGGACACGGCGGTGCTCCGCCCAAGCGGGGCAGACCTCCACCGTGTCCTCTGGGATGGCAATAGGCATGCCTCCGAAACATAAGACAAATGTGGTACAAGTAGTACTAGTACACCTCTGCCTAACCCTTCGGGGAATCCAGCCGTATTGCTTGGGCATTATAAACTGTCAATCTTTTGCCCTTATTCTTTTTTTAAAATCTTTGTTGAAAAAATGGGTTTTTTTTTTTACAGATTGGGACTGAGATCAGACTGTTAACGTTCTTAAAATTACGAGAATTGCCCCTCAGATATCTTCACCAAGCCACACAACCTCTTTGCGATCGTTGATGTAGGGTTTGCTAAAATAATTTGGATTAGCCCAACATCCAGAATGTTTAATTTAAACTCTCTAATCAATGCTTCCCTTTCATTCTTGCTCCTAACACACTCCATCAGTAAATGTTGCACATCTTCAATTTTGTTGCATATATAAATCACAATTAGGTGATGCGGTCTTTCGCATTAGGAAGGCAAACTTTGCCGATAGTGTGTCCAGAACGTAGCCGTAGTTCAAGAATCAACTGTAGAAACCTTGACACAAGTAGCAAAGTTCAATGCTGAAAACAAAAAGAATATCATCCAAATATATTGAAAACTACGAGTAACTAACGTAAATAACGCAATGAATATTGTTGAACTGTCAAAATGAAAGCTATGTTAGTGTGTTACGCAATTACCCCGCTAGCTAGGGCTTTAATGGTCAGGTTTGCATTTAAGATGAAGCTGACAACAATGACGATAAATTATATTCTTTTGCTTCTAAATGGAAACCCATAAGAACTTTTAGAGCACATAAATATGAGGTAGATAATGCCAGGGACGGTAATAAATCCGGCACGGTTATAAGCATAAAACCTATATTTTGTTGTAAGGGTCACACGATAGACACGACTATTCGTTTACAAACATTACGTAATATCATACCATATCGGCTTTCTATAATTAACTTAAGTCCGTTTTTGATCAAGATGTATTCAATTTTATTTTATGGAAGACCTTTGTATCTCTTTTGTATCTAAGACCTCACAGCCGGGGCTGGGCCTGGTCTTTTGGTATATGTATTTCTCCAACGTGACCTATTTCCGGCTTTTTCTATCCAATTTCTCACTCCAACAGTTCTTAAATCTTGGTCTACGCCATCCAACCATCTGAACTTGGGCCGCCCTCGACTTCTTCGACTATCCGGTTTACTATCCAGTATCTAAATGTTTGCGCGCTCTCGTCTCGTCCATTCTTGCGACATGATGGTTTTAATTATATGTATTAGGCTCGTCATACATCTCGTATTGCCCATTGCTAGTTTTTGGAATATGCGCCTGACGATCGTAATCTATACATGTTATAAATTAAAGTAATCATTATTTAAAGAATGTATTCCGGAAGGTTTATGTGTATTTATTTATTACACATTAATATTAAACATAATAAGGAAAACTCGATGTTTGCTTAAGTCATAAACCGTGCGAAGTAGGGGCGGGTCTATAGTACTGTTATAAACAATAGTAATAGTAACATCGTTATTGTTTATGATAACTATGGGTTTCTCTTTTTTATGGCATTGTGTTGAGAAAAAGCTGTCGATTATTATGGCCATAAAAAGTACGCCATGGAGATTGTTGCCTTTATTTCCAATGAGCTTTTTCCCGCGGCTTTGTCCGCGTAAAATTATTTTTTTTAACGTGCATTATATCAATCGTAATTTCATAACAATATATTAGATATAATAATATGACACTCGGCAAAACTGTAGCTTCTAATTAGTTAAAGAATTGTCGGAATCGAATCAGTAGTTCCGAAGATTACTTACTCCCTTCGTTCCAACTCACAAATGTTACCTCTTTATCTCGTAGTATCTATGTAGATATCTTTCAGCATGTCTTAAAAACTGACTTCATAAATCCTGAAATTCTTCATTCATGGCCAGGGTCAAATTCTGTCACAGCATTCGACTTTTACACACATTTTTATTCCAGCATTTAACACTCTCATTGCTATTACAAGCCATTGGACATTGAATCTTACTGAAAACAAATAAAATCCATTCCACTATTTCGAATACAAAATATTTAAAGCCTATCTTTAAATAGTTCGTCAATATGCCTCGTTACCATGGCACCATGGCTCTGCTGAAAGCATCGTCAATAACACGCTTGATTTATAGACTCTCCAGCCGATACAAAGTTGCAACATAAATGAATTCACCAACAGAAAACATACCACTCGGATATAGAGCAATTAAAGACCAGCTGTTCCTGACCTCCCTCACCCTTCCCTCTTAGCGAAAATTGGTAGAATTCGGTGGAAATGTGAAAAGTAGTAAAGGTCATCATAAATTGGAGCGCAAGTGCATTGAAGTTTTGGTTGGCGGGTTTCCAAGATGTGGCTTACGACATGATTTCATTGCGAAGTTTATTATAATGTTATGTTTTAGGTGAATAAACGTTATGTGAGTGTAATTGTTAGTGAATTAGCGTACGTTTGCAGCCGTACGATAAAGAATGGTGAATGAAATGTAAATACAAGTGTCTGTTCTAGTTTTCCGTGTGACGTCTGTTATAGAAGTCAATGTTTATACTTCTTCGTAGCACTCTTGTCAAAGCGGTTGTGGTCCTCATGTAGTTTCTTGTCTCACTGATGTGATTCGCCTCACGATTTCTCGCCACCTACACCGATTTCTGGTATTTTTTGTGTACTCATACAAGGGATTGCCCTCTGTGGATTTAATTTGGTCAGTCCATCTCATGGGTGTTCGTCCACGTGGTCCAGTGCCCTCCTCTCTACTCTGCACGACAAGGCGCTATATAGTCTATAGTCTCCCTCACGCTTCGAGACCTGTCCAAAGCATTTGAGGATACGTGTTTGTACCAGAACAGATAGACGCTTTTTGATGTTGAGTTCTTGGCGTATATACATAAGTGTTGGTGCGAAAGAAGTCAATGCATCTGTTGTTAATAGATTATTTATATATCAGTTTAACTTTAAATTTTACTGTTCCAATTAAATTGAAATGTAAAACAATGCCCTGAAACAAAGCTCGCGGGTTGAGATGCTACCTCACAATGTAATTCCGAACCATCATTACTTGCACCTGTAATGTTTAAGTTTATTTTTAGGTACTATAATTGTATAGTCTTACTAGGCTGTTAGTTAAACGTACATTTTTTGTAAACGTTTTATTCAATAAATTATTTTTATTAAGTTCTCTTCCGCCTTAGTTAAAATGCGGCTATATTCAGGAAATGGTGAATTGGTGCAAGTTGAAATCCGTAACGTTGCTAGGCAAAAACTCATTGACAAACTTACCTTGTTTAACGGAACTGAGAACGCAGTTTTTACTTGACACTAATAATGCCTACAAATCTGTTTTTATAGAATAGCTAAGTTGGGACTTGAACTATTCATGTATATTTAGATACTGTTGTAGAGTCTTAGTGCAGGAAGTTTAAATATTTGTAAAAAAAAACACCCTTGGACCGATGACCCTGTGAAGATCGCAGGAATCCGCTGGATGCGAGAGGCACAGTACCGGTCGAAGTGGCGGTGCTTGGGGGAGGCCTATGTCTAGCTTTGGACGTCTTTCGACCGAAATGATAGTGATGATGAAATACCCTTAGCAATTCCGTAACAGTTTGCAACTCTCGCCCCTCGTCTAAACTCCGGAATGCTGTTTGTTAGCAGGAACAGGTGCATGGTACTGACGACAGAAGTTGCTGCATCATTGGTCAAGTTGGGTTCGGTTCCCGGGTCGGGCAGTGTTTTTCCATCTGGAATTATCAGTAGCAGTCCGGATTTGATTTGTGCCCGGTTGATGGCAATAGCCTCGTCCCCTGTTACTTAGGACTTAAACTATGGCAATAACTGGTGCAATGAGGATGTACTATAGGTAAACCTCTGCCTAACCCTTCGGGGCGTACAGTTTTGATTTTATGTTATTTGTGTTCGACAGAAGTAGGTCCCCATTCAGTAACACTTCAAGATTTAATTGTGATACCACAAACATCCTATCTGACAGTATAATTACCATCTAAACACTGTAGGAACGTGTAGCGAATTGTAAAAATAACAGTTACTCGTAACACTTATTTTCAACGAGCCAAAGATTTTTCGCACGACGCGCAGATAAAAAACCATTTTGTATAGGGACTCCATTCTATAGGGTTCCCATTGAAAGCGAGAGCTCTGTATACTGGTTTTGCATGACTCATGCTTCAGATAAGTCGATTTCTTTAAGTACAGGTTGTCGGTAGAGTTCCGTAGTGAAATTATAATTCATGTATCTCGGTTAGTTTCTGGTTTTACGTTAGGTAATCTCAATAATACTGGACGATGTTTCCGCACAGGATTTCGTCAAATTATACTGTCTAGCGAAGGAAGCAGCTCTGTAATCTCTCTGTAGATTGTCTGTTATGAAGAAGCACAGCAATGTTTTAGCCAACAACCTTCTAAACACACAAGGGGCATAATGCGCCTAAAGAGATGGCAAATCCTGAACTTGGACCAGAGACAGTGAAAATTTAAAGTTAATTTGTGAAGTTAATAAGTGGTTCAGCACGAACCACATGGAACACCACAAAATAATCTCAAACGAATACCCCATCTGATTATGGCTAGAAAGCCGATCGCAGAAATAAAGAGGGAAAAAAAATTGTGTGTTAAATTGCGACATTAATAAAGATTTTCAGTTGTTTTCTTAGGCCCTTTGTCCACACGTTTTTCTTGCCGTGAAAGTCTACGGTTTATTCGCCGTGCGTAAGCACGGTCGTCAGTGTTGTATGGATCTCTATACCCGTACCGTATACAAAAGGGCTCTTTATTAATGAAGAAAACAAACGTAAGTTCCAAAGATCATGCAAAAACCAAAAACATTGTCGTGTTGCGAAATTCGAAGACATGTGTCATTCGCCAATCCGCACTTGGACCGCGTGGTGAATTACGGCCCACTCCCTCTCACAGAGAGGAACCCTGTGTCCCAGCAGTGGGGACATTATAGGATGAGTATGCTAAATAACACCTTGTAGACTCAGGTACACACATTAGTCTCAAAAACACTGCTGACTTGGTAAACTGACTTATAGAAGGATCGACCTCTTTAGCACGCGTTAATTACCGACCCATTTCGCTCAACTAAGCGATAAGCCGCTTACACTGTAAGTTTTCCTTTGCATAACATTAATAAGGACTTGAGTGCCTTTCGAAACTTGAGCTGTAAGGTGTCTAAGATAGAGGTGTGGACAAACGTGAGATAATTCACCACGAAGTAAGTATCTAAACACCTTTGGTTTTGAAAATAAGTTTCAAACCAAAAAGTATCTAAAGAACTTATATATATAAAAAAGAAACTAGGTGACATACTCGTAACATCACGCCGGAGAGACCAGCAGTGCGATTCTGTTACCATCTCACTGTGAAAACTTAGGTGAAGTGAGTGTGGAGTGAGCTGTCATTCCAACTAATGCTAGGGATTGACACTATTGACAGCTCACTCTAAGCTCACTTCACCTAACTTTTCACGGTGAGATTTTTATAGAATCGATCGGCTGTGTAGTAAACCAAAATTTAATTTATAATTTAATTTTAAGTCCCATGTAATGCCTATTACCATCAACCGGGCAAAAATTCAGGCTGCTACTGAGAAATACTAGATGGAAAAACCCAATACATATAACTTTGTCCGACCCGATAATCGAACCCAGGACCTCATGCGACCTCTTACGACATATGTAAAGACTAATAGATAAAACACACCATGGCATAGCCGCATAGGTACCTAAGGCACGTCTTATTGGCAAGGCCATAATGAAACAAGTGCTGGTTGAAACAAAAAAAACCAGAAAAAGTACAACGTCTACCAGCACTAACAATAATGAACAGTCATACGGAACCGTATTCCAAACTAAAATAAATCAAAGACCAATTCTTTTTTTTAACAAGCAATACTTATCAATAAGACATTCATAGGTCGCCCCAGATTCGAGTAGGGGGACCAAATAGTTAGGAATAAGAGACTGTCCCAATGTTAATGCTCGAATTCTAGTATTCAAGGTAGGTAATATTAAACATTTATTTCTCTTCCACAAACGCGCCTTAAAAATATGAAGACACTAACTACATCTGATAAATCCTTTGTGGGCGACTGGTATCTGCACTAGGAAAAACCTGTCACACAGATTACCACCAAAAACATTAAATACTAAATGAAAAGAGTTTTAAAGTATTTTTTTATCTGAAAAATCTAGTTTAATTTCACGACAATTAATAAACAAATTAGGAAAAAAAATAACAACAAAATACATCCTTTTTTTTTTCTGGTGGGAAATCATCAAATGACCCCTCCCGCTCTGGGTGGAGCGGAAGGGAGTGTCAGACTCTTACTGACTAAAACCCACCCATGTTCCTTCCTTCGCCCTTTATGTTCCGGGGTAGCGGTAACCCTTTCGGACAATCCCGCTGAGACAAAATACATCCATAAACAGTCAAGCCTTCTTCCCATGGGGGGTAAGCAGAAACTATAGAACGCCACCTGCTACGATCGTTACATACTCCATACAAAAATACAGTCAAGTATTTTCTTCTTCTTTTTCAAGTTTGCTTAAAATGCTAAGAACAGTATGGGCCAATGATTAGATGTCATTGGCCCATATCAGTAACTCAATCACTGGCTATGGCGGTTAGTTTACTGTTACGTATTCCGCACTAATTACCGCCTTAAGGTCAGTGCTCCGTAATGAGCATGACGATTAATTCGTTATCTACTAAAACAATACGATTATGACATGATAATCTTAAAAAAAGTCAATTAGGAATTAAGCAGATATCATTATTATACTGAACTTGGCAGCAAAAAAATTATAAAGTGCGTTTTTATTAAAATTATTTTAACAAACGGAAAAACTATAATTGCTTAGTTACTTAGGTTATTTTAAGCCAGTTTTAATTAACAAAAAATAGTTTTAGAAAGGATTTCGTGGGACCGTGACTGTCGCGACATTTTGTTTTTTTTTTTTTCAAAATTGCGCCCACGCATAAATCCTATATAAATCGATAGCTGACATCAATGCAAACAGAAAACATAAAAAGACCAAACCCCATAAAGTGTCAGCTATCATTTTATATAGGTTTCAAGCATGGCTGCTATTAAAAAAAAACAATGGCGTGACAGTAGGTATCCATATAAAAATCTTCACTCCCCTTTCACAAAAAATAAGTTGTCCTGAAATTCTTGCCAACATGGCGACTCCATTCTCGAGCCATTCGACACCAGATGAATGAATACAATTAAAGAAGATAGCCACAATACGTTTTTTGTATACTTTACTAATGTTTCAAATAAAAAACTGCACAATAATGGCGGCTCGTAGAAGATTTATTAGTATCAGCACAGAATAACTAATAGTACTGACGTATCAGTTAAAAAGTAGGCTTTTGTAGTGCCGACCATTATACTGACTCTGAAAGGAGTATGTGGGTCATACTATTATTTGGTGAGGTTATTCATCACTATTCTGTCAGGGCATTCAGCCAAATTCGACGTATTTTTAAGTAGGTTTCAATCAACTCAGCCTATTTCAGTCCACTGCTGGACATAGGCCTCTCCCAGGCTGTGCCACAACGTCCTGTCCTCCGCCTTCCGCATCCAGTCTGTCCCAGCCATCTTCTTAAGGTCGTCGGTCCATCCAGCTGGGGGGCGGCAAAGACTACGCTTGACATACGCAGTCTTCACACTAAAACTCGTCTGCTCCACTAGCCATCAGTCTTTCGACCAACATGGCCAGCCCACTGCCACTTCAGCTTGCTTACTCTGCAAGCTATGTCGTAGCTGTGTCGTTGTCGAGTCGTGTGGTGTATTCGTTTTGTGTGATGCCAATAAACGCATTTTTCTTTCTATTCTTTCTTCCTTTCTATAACATTTCATTTCTGATTTAGTAGGTTTATTAGGATTAATTTATCGTAGGTGTCAGTAGTGTTGGGCTAGATGGACCGACGACCTCAAAAAGGTGGTTGGAACAGAATGGATGCGGAAGGCTTAGGACAGGGTGTTGTGGCGCATCTAGGGAGGGGCCTATTTCCAGCAGTGGACTGCTATAAGCTGAGTTGAAGTGTCAGTCATTATAATTTTGAATACTTCTATAGATTCAACTTTAAATATAACCTTACCATGATGGTAAGGTTATATTTAAAGTTGAATCTATCTATATATCTCTTTAAAGTAGAAACCGCCTTGATAGGTGGTTTCTTGATTACTGAAACAAAATACTATATCAAATAAGCTAGGTGCAATGATATTTCAGTTCAGCGTATTATGAGCCTAGAGTCTAGAATTTGTAACGAGATAGTGCAGTATTAAACATACCATGGCCAAATACGGCATCAGGTTAGGCGTATCTAGTATCGCCTCAGGGATCATACACGTACCTACCTATACTGCAGTCGCGATTTGTTTGCCAAAAATGTAAACAAATATGAGTTTAAGGAAAAATAACTTTAATTCCTACAAAGTTTAGTTTACGCTACAACTTCAAAAATGTTTATAACATTTTCAATGTTGCTAGTCACTCTGAAATCAACTTAATGCCCATTAAAATAAAGTTGATATTTGTTTAACTTGAAATAACATCAATTCGAAACATAAATTTGAGTTAGACTTTAGATACTTACATAGATATCAGAGGCGACGGCCTACATATAACTCCATTCCTACCGGCTTCCCTTCGGAACAACCACTCTACTTAAGTTTTTTGTTTTTTTTTTGTTTTAGAAAACGTTGCCCCACACTATGAATTACTCCTGTATCGTGGGTGCGTTTACAAACATATAAACTCACATACACAAACAGCCAGACCCGGAATAATTACCTGTAGGCAATACCACGGAACAGAACCGTTCCGTGGGCAATACAAATATTTGTTCCGTGCGGGAATCGAACCCGCGACACGCAGCGCAGCAGTCGATCGCTCAGTCAAGTCTATTACTAAACAGTAAAGTACACACATAGTCACACTACGGGTATTTACTACGTCATCATCACCTGCCGAGCCTTTTCCCAACTATGTTGGAGTCGGCTTTCAGTCTAACCGCATGCTGCTGCTTACCAGCTGAATACCAGTACTTAAAATGAAGCGATTGCCTATTGGATTGGGATCCACAATCCAGTTACTGGGTAACACAATACCCCTTGGTAAGACCGGTTGTCAGACTTTCGGTATTATTCGGCTTTCGGTATTCGTTTTTGATATTTACTACATCATATAATTGAAATAAAACATCGTAATAGGATGGCGGCGGCGTCAGATAGAACTTTTCAAAGTTAACTGTTTTAATAATATAGGTAATAACAGTCTTATCTTGTCTTGTCTTATCTTGTCTTGTCTTACCTTGTCTTGTCTTATCTTGTCTTGTCGTGTCTTATCTTATCTTGTCTTGTCTTGCTTGTCTTGTCTTGTCTTGTCTTTCAGTCTTGTCTTTGTCTTGTCTTGTCGTCTCTTAGTCATTAATTTATTATTTTTATTTTTTGTACTTCGTATTGGCTTACCCGTTACAAAACATCCTGACTGCTACCTATTAATTCACGCATGTAAAAACTATTAAAAACTTTCTACCATTTCCGATATCAGATAACAACTTTTTGCACGAAATTTTATCGACATCAATAGAAATAAACAATAATAACAACTCTTAATAATAGAGCTCGGACAATAGACGATTTAGCGGTCCGCAATCTCTCTGTATCGATACTTAATAAATTTTATCGATATTCGATCGACATAACGTGCCGCGGTCCGACCGCATCGTCGACATCGGACCGAAATTAATGACCCTTCAATTCGACTGGATTAAATACTAAAAAGAACAAAACAGTTAAAATGCTTTTACATCGCATCGTGATTTGTTCAAAAGTGCAGAAACGTATTTTACAAGGCGGCGTTTTGTTAATGTTCAGAAATTGTGGATTAAATTCTTTAAATTAAATCGATTGGTTTTAAAGCGAGCCGACTTACACAGTTAAAGAATCGAAAAATAATTAAGTGGGACATAAATTGTATTACTAAATAAAGCAATTGAAACAAAAATGCTTGATGTACGCACGTCGACATAACAAACTACACATTTCCAGCATCAGCTTATTTCTCATTGTACGAAAAGCCTATACAATGTGAGGTCAGCTAAAATTGGAAATGTATAGCTTGATATGTCGTCGTGTTTACCCAGCTATAACTGATGAAGACACTCCTCTCCAACTAAGTTGAATAATATCTTTACCTAATGATTATGCTAAGGGTTCATCACGTCACAGGTGCAAGGGGTGAGGTGAACACTAAATACCAAATTCGCGACCACACATTCATCAGTCAGTCAAGTCTTTCGAAAAAAAGGAACAGTACAGACGCGAGCACATCAAGCTATCCGAAAATGTCGATTTTTTCCAATCAACTTTGAACCTAATGCTTTAGCGATAAAGCTGAAAATCAATTAAAGAAATGTGCTAGCGTCTGTACCAAAAAATCATGCTTCTAGGCCCAGCCGTTTAGGCTGCGCCTTGCCTGTCAGTGAATTTAAGTCTTTTATTTAGTGGGGAGATCAATGATCGAACAATAAATAAGTCATAACCTGCACCCTTATTACGTCACAATTTGAAACATTTAGAAGGATTTTGCTAACTCATTGCTTTATATGTTCGAAAAAATTGTTTGCTCAACAACGTAAATAACGCAATGAATGTTGTTGAACTGTCAAAATGAAAGCCATTGCTGCTGTTAGTGAAACTAAAGGTTTAGTTTATAAATCTGTGTGTGTGACGCAATTACCCCGCCGATTAATTTTAATTACCTATCATTTTTCCAGAAATATAATGTCCCATCTTTCCCCATCATTTTTAAGTATAATATTACATACAAATGAGTCAGTAATACTCGGTGGTCTTACATTGTTACTGCTGATATTATGATGGGCCACACAAGGAGGAAACACGATCATAGGGGCCCGAGGGCCATGGGCCATGCCCCCCATGTCTTTATCCGAAAGCTTGTAAAATGTTAGTACTTTAATTCTTGAAGACTAACGGTATTAGTGTTGGTACTAAAATTTTGATGGCACATTTTGAATATGCTAGTGAGCTCGTAAGAATTTTCAAGACTAGAGTAAAATTTCCTTTTGAGTACGTCGTATACCTACATTCTTTGGAAAGTTTCTCACGGTGTCTTCCGAACTATAAAATAGTTATAAATATTTTTTTGAAGTCAATGACTGATAAAGACTAAGAAAAGATATGTAGTTGATAACATAGCTACAGATAAGGTGTTAATCAGCTGATGAATACAAAATACTCTCTTTAAAGATTTTTTTTTATTATTCGCAATGTTATCAAGATTTTACCCAAATATGGAGCAGAAATCCCAATTTCAAGACCTTATTATGGGATATTTCAAATAGTTAATGGGGGAGACGACAAATTACCTCAAAAAAGTGGCAGGGATCTGTCCCAGCCACCTTTTTGAGGTCGTCTGTCGTCTGGATGCGAAAAGTGGAGGACAGGGTGCTGTGGCGCAGCATTGTAGAGGCGTATGTCCAGCAGTGGACTGAGATAGGCACGATTTTATCAAAGAAAGTTTATAATCAAGGACCCACAATATAATTTTGTACTTTCAACCGAAAAAAGTATTTAATTAAATAGTTAAGACAAAACCCTAAACTAAAGGTAATACTTGGTAATATGTAGGTACATATAATTCAAATCTTTATTTTCAGTTTAACAATTCTGTTACACATAAATAAACAAAACAACAAAATGATAGTGTTGAAATACACAGTCAAAGGTCACAAAACAACCCGCCCCTGATCGCACCCGGCGCAAAGGTGCCCATAACACTTGCCGCATTGCCTCGCTGAATAGCGATGGCCAACCTTTGCACCAAGAACGACCCAGAGCGGGAGTCACCGGTTGCCTCCCTAAGCTTACGGCCCAATTCCGCCACAACAACCTTCGCTGCCTTACTCCAACAACCCAGGGTCTCCACAGCTACCGGCACAAAATAGTAAGGCTGCTCCAAGGAAGCGTACTTGAGCCTTTTTACAGAGCAATTTTGTACTCATATTTTAAATATGTCATATCCCTATGTATTTTACTGTGTGTACATAAATAATAAAATAAATAAATAAATAATTTAACGACCAGAATCTAAAAAAGGCCATTACCTACATTTCTAAAAATAGAAAATACACAAACAGCCCAACATTGTTCTGGCATGCCATATCGATTCGACATTGCCACAATCGAGAATGTCGTAAAAATCAGACCGCCTACGGCCAGCTTTGTAATAAACTATAATTACTTTCTAAACGCTCATCGGATACGGTATTGGTACAGTAATGAATCTATTAATAGTTATTAATAATAACATATTTTATTAGCCATCGAATCATTAGAGATAGTTACTGTGTATGCAATTTTGACAGGTGACAGCCGGCGTGGTTTGATCTTTATTTTCGTTTGTCCTGCTTTGGAATACTGTTATTTTTACTCTGTGGTTAGGATCAGAATTGGCCAACATAGCATTCATTCATTGATTCTTTTTTGTTTCTTCTTGTTTTTTTTCCTCTCTCTTTGTTAACTGTATGAAATAGCTTAAACACGGCAAATTGACACAGGGTATCCATTTGCTTAACAATTGTTTTCCTTGTCTTTACATAAACGTCATAAAAATCTTTGTGTGAAATATAATAGAGAAAAAAAATAATTGTTGTAATTATAGTAATTAAGTCATCATCCTCATCATCTGCCTATCCTTTTCCCAACTATGTTGGGGTCGGCTTCCAGTCTAACCGGATGCAGCTGAATACCATCATTTTACATGGAGCAATTATGGTAATTTTAAGTATGTGACTATTTTCCGGACGATGCCTGTGCATGAATCTCGATTCGAAACTAGATTTATGTAGCAGTAAATTGCTTAATATGAAATCTAACAGTTTAGTAAATTAACCATCCTTCTAAAATACGTGCCCGTAAACGCATGTTATAACATATAACAAGACTTACAAACACAAAACAAACCGTAATAAATTGTTTATTATTATTATTGTGCAGTCTTAGATAAATCTGTTGTCGGGCATAATTATGAGCGGTCGTAATTTTCAGACCAGTATTTTCCGCTTCCTAATGTACATAATGAAATACAGAAAGTAATCATAATAAATAATTACACAGTACCTTACGATATACGACACAAGTTAGAAGTTTCATCGGCAAAATTCGTGTGACTTTAAACTTTAAGGACGGAATTCACTAATAAAACTAAAATCGACCAGCACATCTAAACCGCAGTCAAGAGCTGTCAGTGTCAATATTCCACAACAATGATGACACTGACAGCTCTTGAACGCAGTTTATAATGTGCTGATAGCGTTCAGTTTCATTTGTGAAATTGGCACTTAGACGATCTCAGGCAGGGAATGTCAAGGTCAAGAACGTAAAATGACTTCCGTGAAGCGAAAATAAGAAATTGCTAAATTAATATTGTTTATGTCATTCAGGTACGCACGACGACATATCAAGCTATGCATTTCCAGTTTTAGCTGATCTCGCATTGTATAGGCGCTTTTCGTACAACGAGAAGTCAGTTTATACTGGAAATGTATAAGCTTAATGTCGTTGTGCTTACCATAAGTAATTTTTTACGTACAACTTTACTATATTTCCGTCTAAGTACACATTGCAAACTTTTTGTATGTAAATGACAGTTCGAAAAGGTGACATATCCAGGAAAGGAATTTGTTTGAAACGTGCATAACATTTTCGTATATCGATGGAACCTTTAAGTTGTGTCGTGCTCCATATGCATGTAACAATTCGATGTTATAACAAAGCACTGTTCATAGCTTTTAATACAAAGTTGGTATAGACTTAACATTGCAGCGTCGTATTCATTATTTCCGAAACTCGTAATTCTGCGACGTTATTCTAGTTAATTGCATTCGTCTTATTATATTTCCGTTCTTAGAATCGAAATTTCTGCATATTATTTTGTATTATGCTGAATTTGTATATTAGAAATATTACAATAGTCAAGACTGCAGACGTCATTAGACACATATTTTCTGTGGAGACTACCCTTTTCCCACACCAGTCTAAAGCTCCAAAATATTGAACAAAAGTTAGCTTAGTTCAACTTTTCTGTAGGCTCTCCTAATACCCAAGGGGGCTAGGTATAATTTCCTACCAAAAAAATACACCCAGACCCCGGATCTTTCGCTTTCCAGTCTACTATATAACCATTAAAACTTAAAACAATTCCTGTATAATATATATCTTTTTTATTCACAATTCACTGAGGGCAGTATTTCTCGTATACGTTTTTCTTTGTCTTGCCAGAATGGAGCCCCGAGCCAGTCCACTCTCGAATATTACGGAGCCACATTTTTCTCCTTTTTACATTTATCAAATTGCGATGCTCTGCAGAATTCTTGTTACAGTATCTACTAGCTGGATTTCCTTGTAGCCGCTGTTTGGCATAATAAACCGCAAAATACGAAAGAGTGTAAAATGGACAAAGGCACTGTGTCGGGAATTTTTCTCTTTTAAACACGAATTAAAAGAAGGACAAAGACATATTACTTAATTAGCTTGGTTTACACACACATAGAACCTTACTAGAGAGTTTTGTCCAGCGGGTAATTGCGTAACTCACTAAATCCATAGCAATGGCTGTCATTTTGACCGTTCAACAAAATTAATCGCGTTATTTACGTTGTTGAGCAGACAGATTTTTCGAACATATTAAGCAATATCCTTCAAAATGCTTCAGATTGAGATTGATAGTGTGTTTCGCAATTAGGGTCCGAGGGCTGTGATTGTGATAGATGGACTAAGTAATCCGAATGATTGGTTTAAGTCACAAGACAGTGTTAATGCCCAAAAAGATTCTAATCACGCGTTGATGATCATGAATCAGGATGTTATGTAACCTAAAAGAACACTCAGCATAATTCTCAGGTTAGGAGTTAAGGCTCTTAAAAGAGAACACATTCTAAATAACATAACGTACCGCTTGTAATCCCTGAAGGGTTAGGCAGTGGCCCATTTCGACAGATATGTTTCAAAGTTCCATGTAATATGGGGCGCCCCTTGGAGCTTACTGAATTTAATCTTCTATTACATGACTGTGTTCATGTTAACGAGTGGCTTTAACAATAAATCCATCACAGTCACAACACACCATGAACAGAATCATTTAAGAATTGAAATTGAATTTGAAATAACTACAGCTTTGAAGTTTTACAACGTGAAATTATATAGCGGATTTTCTAGCATAATAAGCCTATACTGTTCCCACTGCTGGGACACAGGCCTTCTCTCTGCAAGAGGGAGTGGGTCGTAATCCACCACGCGGGCCTAGCATAATAAGCCTATACTGTTCCCACTGCTGGGACACAGGCCTTCTCTCTGCAAGAGGGAGTGGGTCGTAATCCACCACGCGGGCCTAGCATAATAAGCCTATACTGTTCCCACTGCTGGGACACAGGCCTTCTCTCTGCAAGAGGGAGTGGGTCGTAATCCACCACGCGGGCCCAGTGCCGGTTGGTAGATGTCACATGCCTTCGAATTTTTGGCTCTTGGGTATACCAGTTTCCGCACGATGTTTTTCTTCACTGTTTTGAGAGCAGTGGTGATAAAATAATTTACACAAAGTAAAACGCCTGCCTGAGTTCGAACCCACGATCTACAACTCGCAAGTCGAAGCCGTTACCATAGGATCTTCTGCCAGGTCAGAATCTCAGGAGATACTCGTAGTTCTTAAATTAATCCTTTATAAATACATACTAAGTAATCAAAATATCTCCGAATCAAACCCACACAAAATCGCCAGCTCTCTTCACCTCAAAGATATAATACAGCCTTATTATTAAGACACTACGGATACGGAAATGAGTCGTCACAGAGACACTCTCGGTATATATTTGTCGAACAATACCACCGGACAAGCGGGGCGACAGAGCCAAACATTTGGGCATGCGTCAAGAATTAATTACCACGAATCGGAATGCTTGGGTTATGGCCAAATGTGGTAGACACTGTGTAAGGTTTTTAAATAAATTGAATATTGTTACAAGGTGTTGGATGAGGAGAGATTTGTTTACTTCTGGTAGCGAGTTTTGTTTTGGTAATGTAATGCGCACTTCTGCGGCTGCTGTGATTGCGGCTTTTGGAACTTGTCGACACTATGTAGGTCATTGTTTCAGTTTTAATCATGGTCTGGCAGTTTGAGTAGTTTATGCGGCCTACCCAAATGTCATTTCTTTAGTCGTTGAGTTCCTTAGGCTCTGAGTTGAGATGTACGGTTACTGATAAATGCGTGGACGGACTGGACAATCTGTGTGATTCTTTTCTCAAAATATATTTTCAGATACCAATCTACATGGTCTTCACATGATCTGACCAAGATTATGACTAGACTACAATAGAAACTGTGACCTCTGAGTTCGTTTCAGCCTTTCTTCTCAGAATAGTCAGATAGGAAACGCCAACCTCATCTAGTTTTAAAAATATGATTGACGTGTAACAGTGTTTGTACAAACCAACTTACAGAAATAAAATCATTTATCATTTACATAGGTGTTGTAATTACAACAATCATGTAACTCGAGATGTCCACTAGTGGACTGCTGCAGGCAGGTGATGATGATGATGTGTAGGTACTGCCAACATAATTACAATATGTATCCAAGTCTCGACACTAAATGGCAGCTAAGTAATCTATTTTGCCGATGCTGACTGCAGCAGGAGAAACAAGGTAACCGACATAGCCCGACGAATTGTGTACCGGAAGACGTAGCGTCAGAAGGCCTGCCAAAAGGTGGACCTATGACCTTGTGAAAGCCGCAGGGACACGCTGGATGCGGGAAGCACAGAACCAGTCGAAGCTGTGGACGTCTTTCGGCTGAAATGACGATGATGAGTGCAGAATTATTAAAATAGATTACTTAGCTGGAATTATGAAAAGTTGATCTTGGTTTTTTTCAGCCCGCTTAAGACCAGTCCGCCATTCCTTGTGGGTGCAAACTCATCCTTTTTATCACAATATATATTCGAAGCCTGGTCTCACAATAAAACTTAAGTTGTATAAGGCTTTTATCTCCAGAATACATTGAATAAAGTCACTAATAGTGACTAATCAAGAAGTTTCTTCATCAATGACAATATTGGTATCAGCAATTTATATGTTAACACGAATCGCATCAAGATCTGTTAATCCTTACATGGAAAAGAACGGAATGATAATAAAATTATGTAGATTTTGAACGGCAATTTGTTTTCAGCTTTAATTAACAACTCCTTTTACGGAGGAATGTCTCTTAGATATTTCTAGCACCATGTCAGTACCACAAGCAATAAATATTTTGACGTTAAACATGGTGTATTTCGTATAGAAAAGTGATTTATTATCTCTATAATTTAATTTAAAATACGGATATGGTAAGGCCAGATTTTATGGCAAAGACCAACTAGGTACGAGTAAGAAATCCAGAGGGCAACCACAGTGGATAGATATCGTAACACACTAACATTAGCAATGGCTTTCATTTTGACAGTTCAACAATATTCATTGCGTTATTCACGTTGTTGAGCTGACACATTTTTCAAACCTATGAAGCAATGGGTCAGCGATATCCTTCAAAATGATTCGGATTGTAATTTAAAGTAATTATTAATTAATAAAAAATGCAATTAGGGTGCAGATTCCGAAAATTATTTGAGCTACAGTAATGCCGAGTGTCATAGGATACATTTTATGTTAAAACAAGAAATTACAAGTCGCAGGCAGAATGGAGTACATTATATCCTATTAAAACTCAAATCCCTTCACTCACGGAAATTCTAATCCTACAAACAAACACGAGAGAGACATTTCAACTGGCATTTCACGTGACACAGTGTGACACAATTCCATTCAGGACTTAACTCATTTAGTTCCCGAGTCACGCGACCAAACTAACACGCTTGAACACACAACATGCAAATCCTTTATTAAATTAATTCACACGGTCGACTACGGTACAGTTCGTTTAGTAATAAACAATCTAAACAATGGTGATAAGGGTTTACACTATAATGCTATGTGAGCTGAGATTAGTTAATAGTATAACGTAAGGTACAAGATTGTGTATGAGGTGGAATATTTAAAGCAGCACTAATCCATTGCTTTATATGTTCGAAAAATGTGTCTGCTCAACAACGTAAATAACGCAATGAATGTTGTTGAAATGTCAAAATGATAATCATTGCTACTGATAGTGTTTTACGCAATTACAATTGTTAGCTGAAAACAAAGGAAATATTCCAAGAATAGAGATTTTTTTTTCAAATAAATATACTCAGTAACTTATGAATTCAACTTCGAATTATCACTAGCTGAAGTATCGGCCACCAATAACCGTGAAAAATATCTTTGTTTCAGGAAATGGCAATGTTATGGGAAAATAACTGCCAGTCTATTCTGCAAAAATCTCACCGCGCAAACTTAGGTGAAGTGAGCTGTCATTCCACCAGCACTGCGATTCTGTAACCATCTCACCGCGATAACTTAGGTGAAGTGAGCGTGGAGTGAGCTGTCATACCAAGTAATGCTAGGGATTGACACTATTGACAGCTCACTCTAAGCTCACTTCACCTAACTTTTCACGGTGAGAATTTTACAGAATCGATCGGCTGATGCTTATTATTGACAGCTCACTTCACCTAAGTTTGCACGGTGAGATTTTTACAGAATAGACCGGCTGGTTTGATTATTCTACGTTTTATCGAAGCTATTGCCCGTTCAGCTTTTGACTGAGAATGAAAACTGGCTTCATTATTTCGACAATTAAGAATCCCGACGAAAGTCTGAAAATAACACAGATTGAAATAAAAATAATAAAGCTGTGTGAACCCGAATTCTAGAACAATGGCCAAGCTTCAAAGAAAGAATCTCAGGTGACAAACAGGATACTCAGATCTAGTTTAAAACTACGCATTTATTTTTAAAAACAACGACCTAACCTATGTCTTTAAAACTCGCACAAGTGGCAAAGGAAACGCTTCTTTCAGCCGACTCGGAACTGGTTCTAATAAGCAAAAAAAAAAAAAGTAATAGCGACTAAAATTAACACAATAATGCTGCTGTCGACTCGTGCTATAAAAAGTGCGAATAGCTTCGGAATACTTCGTAATAGCTCGGGGAAACGCGAGTGCGTGTGCGCTATTATTTTTTAAATATTTTCTACATAGCATTATGATGAGTTTCTTTTGAAGTCATGAATGAATTTATGGGTAGTAATGAGTGTTCTTTGTGTTTTATCATTGTTGAAGTTTTTGACTGCGGAGTAATTTTGCATAATTTTAATGTTGTTTTGCGCTCTGACTTTCAACTGTGTAGGTCTGTAGAACAGATGAGAAATATGGAGGAGTACGTATACCAACTTTTGATGGTTTGTTGCGAAAATAGACTATCTGTACTTACTGAAGCACAAAACTAAACTCGAATTTTTTATTAGCTAGACCAAAATGACAGCTAATACCTATAAACTAAATAATGCTATGTTGACAAAAAAGATCGAACGCAGCTGTCATTTTAGTGTAGCAAATTAAAAATCTGAATTTAGTTTGGTAATACATAAATTTAAAAAATAAATGTAGTCACTGCTAGTTATTTTTTCTACTGTCACACAAAGAAAAGTTAATCATACCTTACAAGTTTTCCTTATAATAGAGCTGCGCTATAACTGAGGAGCCAGGAGCTCAGGTGCGCTAGCAATTCCTTTGTCCCCTTTTACGACACGGAAAATGATGGACGATGGACGCTGTCTATTTGTAGACGACCAAGTGACTTGACAGATGCTAGACATGCCTACTAGGTGTTAAAATAACCCGTCGTTAACATATTGCTTACAAAAAGAAAACAATATGAAGCGTTTCTGACTTAACTCACATGACTCTTGTTCTAAATTCAAAATGACAGAGATTAGAGCTGCTTCTCAAATTCTTTTTTTTAATTTGATAGATGTCAGCTGACTTCTCTTTGGTTATAGTTTTTCTTTTATGTTGACATATGGAATACCTGATGACGCTTGAGTTGACCTGAGAGGTAAATTAATGGAACTCTGCCAAATATGTTATGAATTAAATTTTATAATATTGTTTAAGTAAAACTTACTTACATTAGGTACACGCAAACTGTACCTACGAATATTTCAGTATGAAAAAATCATGCCAACTTACAATGCAAAGTAATAAACAATTGTTCTCATAAAATATCCATAACACCAAACCATTGTTATAATAATATGAATGATTTAATATTTATTCCGGTAAACAAATACAGATAGGTAAATAAGTACCAACTTCATGTTAATGAAAACATAAATAAAGCAATAAAATACTCTTTGTAATTTTCCCCATGAGGTTTATTTATGCGTACATATGCGCTATTGATAAATTAAATACTTATTTCTTATGATTCCTTCAAAAAACTATAGTGTACACGAAAAATAACCACACGGAATGCTCAAAATAAATTTCATTCTAAACTTCATTACCCAATTTAATATTCAAATCATATTCAGAATGTAAACAAATTAAAATGTCGCCAATTAAAACAGTATTCCACCCACCTTTTAGGTTTCCACCTTCTAATGAATACTCCAAACATATTGGTGTCAGATTCAAACTTCATTCACATCACTAGTACACTTCACCCTTCACACTCCGGTTCACAGCACTACGCGAATCTTACACACACATTTTGTACCAACAATTTTTAGTTTATTTTCACCCATACGAAAGTAGAAACTACATAATCAACGTTAAAAATAAGCGTCCCTAATTTATAATTTAATGTTTACTAACAAAATAGCATTAGAATCGGAAACACAATACACTAATATTGAAATTCGAACATAGAATCGATTAGAGATGAGAAAATTCGATATTTTTAATGTTACTAAATATTGCTATTCGATAACGCGGGGTTCGCACGTGCGGTCCGCGCAAGCGATGCACGGCGACTGGCTGGCTCAGGGCTCCCGTTGCATTGCAATATGCAGCTGGTGTATATCCCGGCTTTGTATTAATAAATTTTAGATGTCAACCGCTTTGCGTGGTAGCTGGTTAAACTTGCTAGTTGTTAGGCTGAATGGGATAGTGTCATTGCCTTTAGTTTGCTAGATGTAGGAAGGAAATTATTGCAAATATAATAGGTATATCTTTTGTATTACGCGTTTGTTGTAAGAACTGGTAACTATGTAAATTGAAGTGGGTAATTTATTCGAAACGCAGCAGCTAGCTATAAATGTAACTAATGAAACATTATGCTTTGATACTTTCGCAATATCTATGAAATATTATCTACTGTACAAACACTTCTAAAAAATATTCTACAATTTTTTTTTAGAGAAACATCCCATAAATAAATTGCCATAACACAAAAAAGTAACATAAATCGAAGTAATTCCAGCTGACATCTAAACGTCACGTACAGTCAATCCTTTTTTCTCTAAACTATATAAATCAGAGATAGCGAAAGGTCTCCATGGACAAGGAAATATAAGATAACGCTATGTCCCACTTTCAAAGTACTCGTGAACTGGATCTATCAGCATGGTCCCAGGGGCACTCGTCAAATGATGAGTACGGTTGCCGACTGGCCCAATTTTTTACGCGATTTCCCATTTTGGAGAGTATGAAATTCATTTAGACGTGTGATTTTGTTTGATCTGTGTAATATTATCGGATATTTGTAGGACGACCCTATGAGATTGTAAGTGGAGTGGATTGATACTACATATTATATTCGATGGCCAGACTGACAGCAGATAACAACGGGAATTTAATCATTTTTGTTGGCAACTTACGAAAAACCCTTTAGTAACTTTCACAATTCTTTATGCAATTTCTTGATGCCCAAATAGCTCCTAAATTTTTCTTTCATTTTTTATTATATACTTGTATATAATATATGTATATGTATATAATATTTTAGTGTTAGCTTTTTAATTGTAATTGTTGTGTCTTTGTGAATTAATTATTTATGCCATGGCTTATTTTAATTTAACGTTTTTTTTTCTTTATCTTTTCATTATGGACGCATTTTACCGTTCTGCATCGTTCTCACGTGCATTATTTTTAACATGAATGATGTAACCAGAATATGGGGAGGCTTTTGCCCAACAGTGGGACAATATAGGCTAACAGAAAAAAAAGAGAATGACGTAACCATACTATTAATTTGATTTAAAAGAGTGTTCGTAGAGTTTCTTGCCCGTTCTTCTCCATAGGTACCTACTACACTTTGGAATGGGCATTATCCTACACCGAAAAAAAAAACAATACAACCAAAATTAGGTAAAAAAAAAAGTCGAAATTTTTAATTTTCCGTCCCACCGAATATTCCCGATATTGGTATAATCTATTGGCAACACTAAAGGTGACCTACTTCCGTTCGCAGGATCGGTTAGAACGTAATAAGCCCCTCTCTTGGGGTTACGTGATTCTCATGGATTCGTTCGGTTGACACCGGTATCTTTGTGTTCATGCGG
Source organism: Apamea monoglypha (assembly GCA_911387795.2). Classification (NCBI taxonomy): domain Eukaryota; kingdom Metazoa; phylum Arthropoda; class Insecta; order Lepidoptera; family Noctuidae; genus Apamea; species Apamea monoglypha. The sequence continues at coordinate 17,632,320 of OU426924.1, forward strand.
AGATGAAATCACGCTTATTGTGATCTCTTACGGCCTAGGTAGGATCAATTGCGGCCTAAACCGGTCTTTAATGTTTACGACTGTTTTAGGCTACCACAACTATACGTAAGTGTAAGTTAAATTCTCGTAATGATAATTACTTTGCATACTTACTATTGTATAGAATCAAGTTTTTCTAACAAAAAAACTGAATAAACGGCTTTGCTGCTGGGGAATTTGTTGCGCCACTTCCTCTTCCCAGTTAAAGCACTAGGAAGTGGTGAAGGGCGGGCGTTTTGGGGGTTTGTCTTATGTAATTTTGACGTTCAAACAGTGCTAAGTAAACAAGAAAAACGATTGATCTCAAAGATCCTGGTAACAAGTTTCCAAGCGTCCATCTTGGAAGAATAGATGTCTGGAAGCGCGATAATCTTCTTGTTGACATTGTATCAATAAAAAAAAAACTTACAGTTGATCCCATGACTCGCCATAACTGTTAATTCTCGGTTCTAAAATAAATATGATAAACATACAATCCTATTATTCTACTATAATATTATAAACACAAAAGTTTGTGAGGATGGATGGATGTTTGTTACTCTTTCACGCAAAAACTACTGAACGGATTTTGATGAAATTTGGCACTATCTGTGTGCCAAATTTCATCCAAATCCGTTTATAACCAGGATTAATACATTTTTATCCCATTGTTTCCTCGGGATCGACACTTATGCGGGTGAAACCGCGGAACGCTGCTAGTTATTGATATAAAGAAGCTAGAAAAATCAAAATAACTAAAAATTTTTTCATTCTAGTCCATTATCGCAAGGCATTACGATACCGATTGCAAGATTAACGGATAGAAAAGATTTGTAAACTTTGATGAGTCAATGACGATGTTTAGGTTAAGGATAGAATTATTATGTAATCATTTGCTAATCGATAATATAAAGCTGTCTTAAAACGTAAATATTCTAGATTATGTAAAAGTTAACTTTAAAATGCGTAATAAAATAAATATATAAACTGCCTTATCATATTGAATTCTCTTATTTATGGCTTCTTACAGACATTTTAATAATTAATACCGTACGTGTATAAATCAATGTATTGTGTGTTGCTGCAATCACTAGTTTCATGTGTCAAAAAACGGTTTACCTAATGGACAGGGTATAGTCGACTGTCTTACTCGTTGTAATGTTGTATCATCTCTACGATACGATCTTCTAACGAAGCGATGTTTCACCTTTTACTATATTGCCAATAATCCGGGGAGGCGTATTGGCAAATTAATGTTGTTCAATATTGTATATTTCACCTTTGTCAGACCAATTAATCTGCCCAACTATGTTAGAGTCACCTTCAGTCTAACTTGATGCAGCTGAATACCAGTATTTTACTTGGAGCGACTGCCTATCTGACCTCCACTACCCAGTTACTGGGTAACACGTCAGACTTTTGGGCTTCTGACTACCCGTATCGACTGTCAAAGGTTTACGAATGGCAGCTGGGACCAACAGCTTAACGTATATTCCGAGGTACGGAAGAGTCTCGATATGTAATGGATGGTCACCCATCCACGAACCGACCGCGGCAAGCGTAGCTTAAGCGATCGACCCGTGCGGCTGTTATCATTTAGCCACGAGCAGACTATTATAAGATTATAGGTTGATGTCCAAAAACATTCCAAAAATCCAAAGATTTTTGAGTTACCTACTGTTGCTCGACTAGACCGTGAGAAAACAAATGAAACAATCAATAAAAAAAAAAGCTGGAAGTAAAGAAAGACTGAACTGACAAAAAACAAAATCGCGTGACTGACATGACCTTGTGTATGGCATGTGGTGTCCCTGAACTGAACTTAATTTACATTGTATTCAAGTTTATCTTTCTATCAAAATAATGACAGGCGGTTTTTTGGCTCTCGTGGCAATTACGTAGCTACAAGATTGGATATGGTTATCTGTAGACTGTTGCCCGTGTAGAGCTCTGTATACTCGTATGAAGAAGCTCGACTGGGGAAGTTCTATCAAATACTCCGATCCAGCCTGTCCCTTGCTGCCCTCCCCTAACGACGCTCTAAGCCGAGACCCGTACCCTACAGGGGATACGCTTAGCGTGTATTCGCTCAGTTTTTGAGTTTTTTAAGCCCTGACTGGAAGCCCTAGTTTAATGAGGCACCCACAGGCAAACCCGGTTATTTGGCCGACCACCTCTTAGGTTGACATGCGAAATGCCATTTCCAAAAAACAAAAATACATTTAGAAAAGTTTGTAAAATACATTTATAAAAAATAAAAGGAAGTTTTATCAGCGTAGGGACCTGTTCCTTTTGATTTGCCCAATGCGGGTTGGTAGCTGTCATATGTCTTCGAACAGAAATACTCACATATAATACCCTAACATAAATGAACAAGTACATACCTGACAGCGGAACGCGCTGTATCATTCATAACTCTTCAATATTATCTTTGTTCCTAATCGTTCCATCTAGGAATAGCACAACCTTCAGTACCCAATACTTACGTGCATGGCAACAGAACAAAGCACCATAAACACAGGCTATGGTATGTGCAGGGTACCTTTATTGTCTACCCATGCATTTGTTTAGACCGCTTCAAATATTTGAGCATTTACTCCAAAAGCTTTGCAACATCACGTCTGGTTCCACTGTTTTTATGTTCAGTTGAATGGATTTTTGGAGCGTTGTTTTAACAGTTTTGTTCCTCGATTTTTGTGGTATGATAATAATTGTTTTTTTTTTATGTTATTGGAAGGTAATAAAACAAATCAAACAGAGCCTACCAGCAGGGCTAACATGACAAGCGCGAATTACTCTCTCTCGTATCAAAGAGATATATCCATTTCTTTCACTTTTCTCGTTTTCTGTTAACGCTGCCACACAAAATACTCGAATCATTCTGTCAAACTTGATGTTTTCTCGACAAACCCTAACGTTACAAACCTAGTAGTTAATAAAGATCAAATTCGCAAAACACGTATTCGTTTGTATGAAACTGACAGGTGTCAAGAACGCATTCTCAAATGTCAAAATGGGCGTTTTATTTTTTGACAACTTTAAGTTATCTCGAATTTAGACAGTTCAATATGCGATATGGTATTATATAAGATAGTAGGTACTTCTTGGTGAAACTTCTTCACGAACTACATGCTACAAGGAAGACGGTACACCAAAGATTACATAGCAAGGACGCAGTCAAATCTAAATCCTCTATATAATCTTCATCTTATCCAAGCTAATACGCTATAAGCAAGTATTCCCTCGAGAGGTACATGTATTTGCGTCTTAGTGCTCTCAAAGCCGGTCTGAATATTCAGGCATCACTTAGCTATTAATCTTGGAGCTATCTCCTCAAAGTGTATAGGGGAAACCAATCAGGCGACCGCAATCGAGAAATTATCAATTAATCTATGTGAAATAGTTGACTGATCCTCTAAATATTTATTGATATTCTAGTGATGCGCATTTTTTTTTTAAATTAATGAACCTTTGTAAACTTTTTGGGCTTCTAATGATGCATATGTTTTCAAATAAATGAGCCTTTTTTTCCTACCCTTTTCTCATAGATTTGTGACTTAGCTAAGATACGCTGACCAAACGGGGAGGGTCAGGTTGGAACTGTGACCAACCACGCGCGAGCCGAATTGGTCGCAGTAACTAGGCGGGGTCACCCAGACCAATTGGCATAGGTTAGGTTAGAACTGTGCCAAAAGTGCGTGAGCCGAGCGAGCGAAGCGAGCGGTGCCGCGGCAGTGGCCGGCGAGGTCTACATCCAAGTTGGCCACAGTTGCTTGACTATTGCTTGACTAATAGCCAAGCAACTGTGACCCCAAAATAGGAATTATTACAGGTTCACAAAAAGAGGCGCATTCATTATATTAGAGTGTTCAAAAATATTTTTAGGACAGCAAAATGTACTAATAAATACATGCCTTAAACAAGATGGCGACATATTCTACGTCCTGCTTTCACAAAAAAGGAATAAAAGTTTATGCTCTATCAAAATGACTTCGCACATTGTTTTCAGTAAAGTAATTATATCGAAGAAAGTCACGATAAAGTTAAGTACTACCTCCTACATGTGCGTGCTATAAAATATTTATATCATTGGTGCTATTAATACGTTCAAGCGTTCCGAATGAGTAATTAGTGTAATTATAAACCAATAATTGGCTGATTGTGATTAAGCAGCTAATATAAACTTGCAACGTTATTGAGGAAATTATTTTGACATTCCATGATTTTATTTCTTTGCATTTAGATCACCCAGATTCCATTAAAAATAAACTTGGCAATTACACGGAGCTTAAGAACGTGTGAATTACTCAAAAGTATTTAAAACGCAACAAAATTCTTTTCGTCGACATTCTCAGAGTTAAATTGAAAAATTGTTCACAAAACTTTAGCTTCAAAGTGGCCCCGACATTCCAGGAAACGGTCATGTGCTGGCAACACAGCTCACACCTGACATTTTCCTAATAGCAACCCCAAAGCAGCGGCGGCAACGCGTGCGCATATTCAAGTTCAAAGTTATATGAAAGTAGGCAATTTTATGGAGTCTCCGTTATGTTTTCAGATTGTAGGGTATGCGTAATTTTGTTTTGATTTTCAAACGGGCATCGTGGTAGTCTTGCTCTGTAAGACCTGACTTTGTTTATTGGAATACCAAGTAAAGGTCACCGATCACTGGGTAGTCTATTCTGGTTCTAACTGAGTGAAGATGTGAAATTAACTGGGCAATCTGTGATTAACAGGCCTTTAAAACCAGTTAATAATCTATTTGTCGCCAGTTAATAATCTTCCATAAATAATATTGAAAATGTGCAACTCTAAATCCCTGACTGACTCTGATCCCTGGTGAAGGAAAAACATCGTGAGGAAACGGCATGTCCTAGAACCAAAAATCAACCCGCAACAGGCCCGCATGGTGGATTGCGCGCCACTCCCTCTCACCGAGAGGAGGTGGTCCCAGCAGTGAGAACATTATAGGTTGATTATGATGACCTGCTTGAAGGTGTTAAACAAGAGGAAGTTAAATATCAGAGTGGCCTATTTTAAGTAGTTTCCTGAGAACACGTACAGTTGATTGATTGAACAGATACGAATACCTCTGTCTCTGTCATTGTATGAATACAATCGCTCCCACTATTGTGATATATTGGAAGCTTCCTCACAGCAAACAACTTTTTTGCTTCAAGAGTCGCCAGGTTGTAAGCGCTTACGTAAAATCATCTCAGGAAAAAAAAGAAATGGTAATTGAATTCCTTTCTATGAAAAATGTTGCTATTGCTAAATTACAGCCTGCTCATAAATCGCTATACGTAGAGTAGACACAGAAGTTTGACACACCTGATTGCAAAACTCGTTCTAACTTTAGTGCAAGCCCAAATCTTCGAGCGAGTTATTGTATTTTAAACTTTATGCCGAAAGTAGAGTTCTTAATACAAAATTGACAACTTCGACTCGGGTACAACGTCTCTTTTTGTAATTAGAACGTGAACTCTATCGGAATAAACTTCGTCATCTGCCTAGCCTTTTCCCAACTACATACGAGTATGTTGGGGTCGGCTTCCAGTGTAACCAAATGCAGCTGAATATCAGTATTTTACATGGAGCGATTGCATATCTGACTTCTACAACCCAGAAAAAAGATCGAAATAAAGTAGTGTTTTTTTTTTTTTAGTATAAGTACCGGAATACAGTTCGAAATTTTAAAATGGCTCGACGGTTTAATCCAGAGGACCAATTCTCGAAATTTTAAGAACATTCACAGTCTGATCTTTCTCAATTTGTTAAAAATACCTGTAATTTCTCCAGTTATTCCGGTCGGAACTGATCCTCTACATTTTTGACAAGTTTTGTCATTGTCAGCTGAACTTTCTAAACTTTCAAAATCTAATCGCAATCTCATCTAGATTGAGACTAGATTTTGAAAGTTTTTAATTATGAGAATTCGCCTTCCGGGTCTTAAGATACTGTATGAATTGTTTTGTAATATGGCAGTGCAGCATGTAGCATGCTACACTGCCTTATTACGAAACAATTCAAAACCGTATATAGCGTAAAACAAAAGATTATATCTTAAAAAAAATATATTACGGATAAAGAAAAAGAACTATGACTAGATAAACCTATGTAAGTACAATCCTTTCCTTCATAACAACCCCACCAAGTACATCCTCACATCAAACTCAACACTTTGTCCTTTTTTATCTCCCATAAAATATTTCGCAAGGCAATCTAATGGTGAATAAAAGGGGTCCGATAAAAAACAGGCCGTGAGAAGAATGCCACGTCGTTGTCGCTACGTCAGACTGCCAGACTGTTGACGGAGCTGCGAAGCTAGGCAAAACAAACGAACGTCTACCTTTGAGAAAAGCTGCGTAAGCTTAGGTGAATGTGAAGTGTTAGCGTTCTGAGGAACTAGGTTACTTATCTAGGGTGTAGGTATTTTTTTTTTCTAGCTGTGTTGGTGGTTGGGTTCTAGACTAAAGTGATGTGGCTGTTAGTTTCTTTAAAGAACCAGAATTTTGGGTTTTTCGCCCAAAATATTTGAACTTTTTGTCATCAATACGGTAAAAAGAAATAGGAACGAGAGTTGTCTGGATATTTCTGAGGAATAAGTACCTACTGAAGTTCTAAGGAGTACGATTCTTGCGGAGTAATTGCGTAACACACTAACAGTAAGAATGGCTTTCATTTTAACAGTTCAACAATATTCATTGCGTTATTTACGTTGTTGAGCAGACCATTTTATCGTACATATGAAGTAATGTATTAGCAATTCCAGCTTTTCATTCTTTCTGCCTGCACAAAAACGCACAAAAATATTAAAAGGAGACCCGACTATACATCTATCATAAGCAAAAGAAATTACAGAATTCCAACACCTGACAACACCTCATTGCTAGCAAGACGCTCCCCGGCCTACTCTCTCATTAATACTTACAATAAAGTCTCCAAACTCTGCGAAATCAAAAATACTACTTCATTCAATTGCAAAAAACTAGAAAAGGAAATTTTGCATAATACTGGTTATGATGACTCGGAACAACTAATATAAAGACCCTGATCTGACACCAAATCAAACGAAGTACAATGGAACATACACACACCCTCACACTAGACACACACACACACCACACAAACATCACACACAAACGCACCATACCATACCTGAAATCACGTCTGTAGTCGCCACTCTGGACTTCGTACTCCGAGCAACAAAATACAGACTAACTGTCTAGTTGGGGACTCACTAGCAAATACCATATTGTAACCTAGCTGTAGGTAATATTTTAAGCCACTCATGTCGTTTTAACTTGTTTTTAACCTGTGAACCTGCTTACTTTATTACCTGGACAATAAAATATTTTTCTATTTCAATTAAGGAAAATGAAAATGGGATGATACACTACGTTTCAGGGGTCCATAGCAGTAGCTAATATTTGTGATCTCTAGAAAAAGCGCTTATCTACTAGATTTATTCATGAGAGGAACATCTCTTACCATTTTACATAACTGTTAATATACTTCTAGATGCTCCAAGTCCTAATATCCTTTGAACATTCACAAGCACAGTTCTAATAAGAGTATTCTCACAAAAATACCAAACAAAATCTTTCCCCTTAAAATTCTCGAGACCGAAAAAAGCAAATGGCATGCAAAACTGAATTGGCAGGCTGTATATTACATTACCGCTGCCACGCAACAAATAACCAATCAAAGAACTGGATTCCGGGCACGTTCGAGCACAATAACACAATTTTCGTGCCGCGCCGGGTAGAGCAAGCAACTTTAGCTGGAAAATGGAAGGTGTTTTCTTAAAAAGAAACAATGTATTTTTAATGCTAGTTCCTTTTTACTGACTACCTGCAGTATTGTTTCTCCTTCTCTCTTTTATCCATACAAAGTTTGTCTTTAAAAGATCATTTTTAGCTCCTACTGTGTCACCCTATGTAAATTTTCTAGTCTTGAATCCATAATTATGGTGTACATAATAGCGAGTATTCTATTCTATTCTAGTTTGCAAGTTTCGAAAATGGTGGATACAAATTAGTGATACGTTCGATAATACTAACTAATCTGCATTCGCGATTTATTTGCCAAAAATGTAAACAAATATGAGTTTAGGGAAAAATAACTTTAAGTCTTACAGTATAAAGTTCAGTTTACGCTACAACTTCAAACATTTTTATATCTTTTTCAATAATGCTAGTCACTCTGAAATCAACTTAATTACCTTTATAATAAAGTAGAATAACATCAATTTAAAACATAAGTTTGAATAGATTTTACATTCATATTTCCTTATCCAGAATAACTCGTATAGCACCTTCATACTCTAACATTTCTTAAGACATCCCCGTTCCACAGCATCACCTGCCCATCTCCCAAAGTTAGCGATTTCCAAAGATCTTTACCATAAAAAAAGCATCCACTTTCATCCGAAATATTGTAGTGCAGTTTCTCTTAGAAATATGCATACATAACATTGTGCATGCAAAGCTGCACTAGAAACTTAGAACTTTGAGTATGAATCCAAGAATGTAATTTCGACAGCATCCCGGGACTGCTAGTAACCACTGGGTGTCAATCACACTTTTACGACACGTAAAGGTACAGTCACAGACCTCGGCATCGTAAAAGGCGACTAACGGCCGAATAATTCTCAAACGTAGCTAATTTGATTGAAGTTGCAAGTCTGAAACTGTGTCTGTTACTTCAAGGCAAATTATAGCAACAGAAATGTCTTAAAGTGTCGTTTCAGACTTTGGGAACCCTTAAAATAGAATCAGGAAGAATCGCGTAGGAAGACTGATGGCAACCGTGGCCACCCCAGTTGGTTCAGAGACAAACTGACATTCTAACAGCGATACCAATGACGAAAAAGATCTTATGTCAATCCTGTTGAAAGTTGTGGCAGATCGGACAACCAATGTTTTAGTCGTTTCATTCAAAATTATACAAATTACTAAATAAGAATACAGTAACTTTGAAGCGATTGTTAAATGTCTTACACAATATTTATAAAACAAAAGTTACGCCTAAAAAACGCCTAACGGAACAAATTATTAAATGATTTTATTAGAGAAGTCCAAATATGCAGTTATTGCACAATGAAATCACCATATTTGGAAGTGTTTTTAGTTTAAGTTAAATTTGTGTTTAGACCGATAATGGCGCCGATTCCCTTGTTCACAAACTTAACTAAATTTAACTTCAGTGCATCTTTTTCTTTCTATTTCATTAAGAAAAGGACAGAAGATAAATGTTAGTTTAGTCCTGTCAAATTAGTCAGCGCCTGACGTAAATTGACGTATTTTTAGTAGCCATGTTTTTAATCACGTCTAATTTGTCTATGAAGTATCTTAATTTGACAGGACTAAACTAATATTTATCTTCTGTCCTTTTCATAATGAAATAGAAAGAAAAAGATGCACTAACCTTAAATTTAGTTTAGTTTTTGAACAAGGGAATCGGCGCCATTGTTTTACAATTTTTCAAATCCCTACACTAATATTGTGGTATGGTTCACTCCCACCCTGCCCCTGGTATGGTGGATCCGGAGTGCAGAAACACGGAACGCTTTGAAAGCGATTGCAACTTGTCTAGGCAGTTAGGCGTAGATTAAAACGAAGCAGGAAAGATAGGTAAAATACTGAGTGTGACTGGGACGAGAGAAACAGAAAATGACGATGATGAAGAGCAGAGAATGCATATATGTACATAATTTTCAACTAGTGGTGGTTACAAAAGGCAGTGCATCAGTCCGATACAATCAATACCCATGGGAAAAGTTACGTCCCAATTCTTACCGAGCCACATGCAATTGGCAATATAACAGATTCTCACAATAATTAATAATAACATTATGTCATAAAGCACGGATATCTGCAATATTCTCATACAATGTGTCAACTGTGGGAATTGGGTCAGCATGAGCTCGCAATCTCTCACTATATTATCCATTATGATTGTTTCAAACCAATATGTACTAGGTTGCCATATAAGACCTCACGTATCGACCAGCCAGAACTCCATGGTGTTTTCTACCGACTATTTGTACCCAAAAAATACATTCTACACCATCAGAGCTGCCGGCACAATCTGTTTGCGCAACTCCCAGTCAAAATTGTAGCTAGAGCCGAATCCCCAGCCTGTCGTACTCGAAAGGCGCTGAATGCTTGTGACTGCCAACCCTGAATGTGATGTCTTTGCGAATGAATGGAGTAAAATTATACGTATATATCTGATGTTCTGTGAGAGAAAATATGGAAGGGAGTCCACTGTTACATGGTATATTAGTTTTAAATGAATTTATATTATTGTCAACGTGTTAATTTGGAAAGTGTCTCTACGTTAATTAATGTAATTGGTGTTGTACCGTAATAAATATAAGATTCATGTAAGTGCTAACTGCCTCGGCGGTCTTATGCTGCAGGTGTGACAGCTGAACTTGGGGTCGTAAGGAGCGATCCCAGAGGTGGGTAGTCTCGAGGGTAATTGGGCGGAGTTATTGCATAACAAACTATGACTAGCAAGGGTAGGGTTTCATTTTGACAGTTCAACAACTTTAATTGTGTTATTTACGTAGTTGAGCAGACACATTTTTCGTACATATTATTATGCAGCAATGGAGTAGCAATAACCTTCAAAATGATTCAGATTGTGATTGATAGTGTGTTACGCAATTAGGGTGCTGGTTAGTACACCACACCAACCTTTTGTGCAGGCACGCATCACTTTTTTAACTGTTTTCCCACCATTCGTGGTGAACTGTAACTGAGTATTATATATGTATATTGGCGCATGGTTAGTGACAATAGGCTCACTTCCCATTACATGGAACTTCTACATTATAAATACCTTCTGTAGTAAGTTTCAGTTCGAACTATACTTAATATTGCAAGAACAGTTCAGTGTTCATGTCGTAATCAAACTTTTGGTCAGTCAGCAAGCTGGTGGCCAAGTTAGCTATACGAAACCTAGTCAGTCAGGTAGACGAATATTCAAGTATCCGTAGAGGCTATTTTAATGCTCTCCAAGATGCATATCAAGATCTTCGCGTAAGTTAAGTATATTAGTCGTTCAGAATCCAGTATAACCATACATTGTAAGACAGACATTTATTTCTTCACATTTTTACAATCCTAGCTAACTGTTACTCTTTCTTAACACCCTCCACACAATTCAATTTGGACTTTATTCTTTGGAACTAGAGTCTAAATTCCCTCTTGAATAGTATTTGCCATAAAAGTCGTAACGATTGGCAACGTATCCTCTATACTGTTGCCATTATAAGCACTTACCTTAACATCGCTGTTTGCGACGTAGGAATATTGTAATGGGTTGGTTTAGTGAATTTCATAACTTTATAACCTTTGTTACGATAGCTACAGATAAGTAATTGATCAAAAATCGTGGCTAGATAGTACGGAGTCCGTGTTACACTGGTCAGTTTCCCTCAGTCGTCAGTTTATTTAATTCGCCAGTTTCGTTGATTAGTCAGTTTCACTGATTCGTCAGTTTTGTCGATTAGACAGTTGCGTTAACTCGACAGTTTCCAGTGTTCACCAGTTTTCGTTGATTCCAGTTACTGGGTAATACGATACCCCTTGGCAAGACTGCTGGTCAGATGGATGGATCACTAGTGTGTGACTTTAAAATTCAAAAGTTATTTCCGGTTTCGTAAAATGACTGTCATTGTATAAACATCACGCTTCTAGCTATTGGCACATTACTTCGATAGTTTTTCGCACCTATCCGACAATGTATGTTATAACATAAAACATTTCATTACTGGCTGTTATATAAGACTTTAACGGTCAGTTTATAGGTTATTAGTAACGTGCCATTTCTTTGTTGATACGGGAATGAAAACATTAGAATTGCAACTTATGAGGGAAATAGAGCGATGTTATTGTTTGTGAGTTATTTAGGGTCGTTTACACTGGCGAAAGTGCCTCTGGGACATGAGTGGACTTTACGCAGTGTACACGACGCTTATACCTCAACTGAAACCTGTCAGTTACTAAATAAAATGCAGTCCGTTATCAGTTATTTTACCTCTGACAGCAGCAACCTAACAGCAACCTTATTGTGACAGCTATAAAGGTCACAATGATTTTGACAGACTTGCCAATGGCAACAAGTGCAGCAACCCAACATCAACTTTATTTGTATGAGGATAAATATCTCTATGATTTGGACATGCATAGGTAAAATAACTGAAAAATGTGAGTTCATGATCTATCTACAATAAATTGTGTCAACTTTACAAGAATATTCGAAGGAAGGAAATGTATTAAGTTGTTTCAAAGGAAAATACGTCATAATCGTAAGCCGCTCTTTTAAAAAAACTGAAGATGTGGAAAAAAGCTTGACAACGAAACGATACTGTTTTTTCAGTTTTTTGTTAGTTTTTCAGGATTTTTTTTTCATCTGTCTACTCCTTGTATCATAGTAGCAAACGGCCACACAATATAATATAGTTGACACGTTTTAGCATGGCAATAAAGGTCATTGACCCACATAATTTTTTTGACATTCTGCATTTAAAAAAACGGAAATAAAGTCCGTTAAGGTCCTTACTTTTAGTACTTTAACACAGTCACTTTATAAAGCCATCTTCTCATGAACGGCTTGGTTAAACTATTTATAAAACAATACATTTTTGCTATAGATTAAGTACATTATTACTCAAACAGAATTTTTTGGCATAGCTAATACTTCGGACTTAAAATTGTTTTTACCAAAACGCATTTGTCTGGCTTATATTCCCTTTTACTAAACGGCTTAGGTATTTGGACATATTATCTTCCTGAATCAATATCTACCGTGATATTCATCATGTTCTAAAAACGAAAAACCATACATAGTTTGGGTTCCTAAGGAGATCTTCTTATCGTGTCGATGGTACTCTTCTACGATATTTTATATTTTTGAGCCCAGTAGATGACCACGTTGATTGCGCCATCAGTGGCAATCATTGAGTCATCCAAGGTGCAGGTGAACGGGCACTTAGGGCACTCCAGCAAGTGGGGCATGGTCTGATCAGAGGCACCGCACTGGCACAGGGTATTGGATGGGTCAGTTATCCCCCACTTCAACAAGTAAAGGTAAAGGGTAATGACAATTATTACCATGCTAAAACGGAACAACTATAGTATGATAGAGCCCTAATGAAGTTGTTGGCAACTCAAGCTATTACGATTGTATTGGCTTCTAATCTATGTAGGTTTATAGTCACAACTTGCAGAATGTCTCCACAATACCTGATGCAGTAGCCGAGTTTAAGATGTTGCTTATAGTTATTCACATCTGCTTACACCGCTTAGGATACCTAGCTTCTGTGTACAGACGCCAGCACATCAAGCTACTACAATCTGTCAAATTTCTTTATTATATTTTCAACTTTATCGCCATAGCATTAGGTTCGAGGTTGATTGGGAAAATTTGACAGTTTCGGGTAGCTTGACCTGCTGGCGTCTATACTAGTTTGCAAGACAAAGACATCCTATACTATCAGTGAAATTACATGCACATGAAAAAAATACATTGATAGGTTGAAGGCCGCAAAAAAAATGAAAAACTACACAAGGCTAAAAGAATAGTAATAAAACACGCCTTCCAATCAATCAACTTAGTCTATTCCACTGCTGGACATAGGCCTCTCCCAGGCGGCGCCACAACACCCTGTCCTCCACCTTCGGCATCCAGTCCGTCCCAGCAACCTTCTTTAGGCCATCCTTCTAACTAGCTAGGGGGCGTCCCACTTGTATAAATAAAAGTATTATTGAGACCCTTAAAGCGGCCTTTCCTTTGGTGCCCCTACAGGAATGTTGAGGGCCAGGGTTACTAAGGTAAAATAATTGGTCTGCGCCCGGTCTGTTTACCAACCTATAACCATTAAAGATACAGAGACAAACTCGTGAGACAATGTGGACCTCCTAACGAACATTTGAGTTGATACCTCCGTTTGTTTCCTTCCGATTCTTACCCATGGAGACGTTAGTATTTTGTTGTAGGTACCTGTAACAAAAAGATTAAAACATTTTATAACAATACAACAATGATAATGAATAACAATCATTACAAAGAAACATCCTCTTGAAAGATGAATCATCAATCGATGGGAAAATCAATTGCATCACACACTCATGAAAATTCATGAGTGTGTGAACTTGCATATCATGTAATTAATAATAATACGCAATCAATAATTAATCAATTAATAATAATAATACGACTCGCATTGTGAGGAGGTTCCTGTCTTTTTTATACTTTATTATTATATTTTAAGAAATATTTAAATATGTAAATAGATAAATAAACGAAATAATAATATCCTCCCGACCACAGAACAGATAACTTTTATCTGTTCTGTGCTCCCGACCGATGTCAGTCACGGTGACCAATCTCAATGGAGAGTAGTCAGGTACACAAGAGATATTATAGTGCATAGACGTGTGCGCAGACTCAGGTGCACTCTCTGTTCCTTTAATCTCATAGTTCGATGGGACGGCAATGCGACACGATCGGGGACAGATCAGGCGCAGGACTACGTGCTATCCGAAGCACGGGGCTTCACACCACCAACTTCCAAATTCCGGGCTGTTACTGAGACATTCCTAATGGAAAAACCCAATAACACTTTGCCCGACCCGGGAATCTATCCCAGGACCCCACGCTCTGCAGTCGCGCTTGCGACCAGGAGACCAACGGGGCAGTTAATGTAACTAATAATTGTAATTAATAATTCAACGCATGAAATCTAGAAATCAATGCAATTAGGTACGAGTAGATATATGTTTAAACTTTTCCTTCAATCGATTCCATAAATAGTTACGTGCGTAAATTTTTGTGATGATGAAAATGATACTTTAAACTACAGCAGATGGGTGGGACAGCCCCACACTGGGCATTGGAGAAGCCCAAGGGCCACTGTGGCGTAGTATGTACATTATAAAAAGTTCGTTTTGTTTCTCTGGTAGATGTAAGTACTAGCATTAATTAGTTTCTAAGTCTTGTGTGTACTAATCAAATGGACTTTAGTCTGAACTAATTTTTATTTTTATTTTTGAAATAATAATAAAGAAAGAAAGAAAATACGTTTATTTGCGTTAACATGACGCATAAAAACAACACAAAAAAAAAGAAAATTGTTAGTTAGTTTTTCAATTTTAATATGAGGCTTCTTGCTCGGTCATTAGGAGCCACGAGGTACATACATTATAGGTGTTCTACGTTGCAGGAAATTAAGTGGAAACACCGTAGGTATTTTGTCACTTGCTATTTTCATTTATTTTATTCTCAAAAATCTCCCAACCATACCTTTACTGAAATGCGTTATAAATTCAGGAATCGAAACTCCCTGGCGCACCTCCACCTATTTTTATTAAGGAAGTAAAAATATAAAATGGAAGCTGAAATAACGGTTATATTTTCCGAGGGAAACTGGGTCGCGAAGTGGAAACCCTCAGAACGAGAGGGATTAAATAAGGCTTAGGGCTGCTACGGCTCGTATCTGCAGGCTTTTAAGATTTTCAGGGTTAAAAAGACATTAAGGTAAGCGTTTCTCCGCACATGAATTGATAGCCTGATTTTCGCAACGATGACGACAATTTTTTTAAGCAGATTCGTCTTTGGGTACGCGGTCGCCACTCCAGGGGGTCTACTACGAAGTGCAAAGTGCGAATGTTCGGATCGGATCGACACATGGCCGAACCAAATATTATTGTAAAATGCGAAAAAAGTTCGGATCGGCTCAGTTGGGTCGGGGCCGTAGTCGATATTCGAAAGAGTCTAGGAGTGTAGGATCGGGACCGACCGAACCAAATAGTAACTTCATAGCAGGAAACGACCCAACATTAGGCCGATACCACTTCGGAGTAGACCCCCAGCACCTTTCGGCCGCTTCGGTCGACTGTTCTGCGAGCAATGTGCCTTGCTCACTGGCACCTAAGTTTGACAATTCTTCGGGCTATTTCGGTTACCTTGGCTATTATTCTTGGCACATCTTAATTTCTGATTCGATCATGTAGGGAAAATTCAAGCATAGCCCTCCTAAATATAATAAAAATTAATAAGATAGGAGGCCAAAGATGCGCGACCAATGCACACAAGTGATGAACCATTAGGTAACTATTTAAAAAAATTGAGTCTGTAGTTGCACAATTTATCAAGAATAATATTGCCTGTATTTTGATTAAATAAATAGTGATAATTTATCAAGTACATATTATGACATTTTAGAATTAGCTTCGTGTAAAACAAGTCACGAAAAGTTGTAACACAGCATCGTCTGTCAAAACATCAAAGGTTAATTCAAAATAGGTAATCGAAGTATCAACTGCTGAATACGATTCTTCTAACAGCATACATTCGTCTGGGGACATCGATTTATCATCATCATCATAATTTCAGCCAAGAGACGTCTGCACTGCTGGACATTGAATGAAAACGACCAATTGATGTAAAATTTTGAGTCTAACATTACGTTTCTCGCATCCAGCTGATTCCCACAACCTTCATCAGGTCATCGGTCCACCTTCTATTGTGGGGTATGTACCCTTAGACATAGGTGATCGGTTGTTAATAAATTCCGAAGCGTTCAGAAAAAGGGCCAGCCCTATAGTTGAGAATATTCCAGTGGCGTCTCGTCTGTAAGTTTAATGCAGCCCACCTCAACTTGCGGCGCGGGCACATAACATGCTTCCTACCTAATTTGACGCTATTTGGTCAAGAGAATAAACTAAATAAAGGGATCTATTCTGTAATGCAAATATAACGACACGCCTGCATTTCCCGAAGGTACAGGCACACGACAAAAATGTGTAGCTAGAACATTTTATATACATATTTGAAAACGCATCACACTTTCACCGACCGAGGGATTTATTATCACCGTTAGAGCAAAGAGGGATCAAGACCAAGACTTCACGATCAGCAGTTAGTAAAAGTTGGTAGCTACATCATTCCAAATACCATCCTATTGTCCCACTGTAGGACAAAGGCAACCTTCATAGAGAAGAGAAGACATAAGCATTAAATATAAGTCAGCGGGATTGTCCGAAAGGGTTACCGCTACCCCGGAACATAAAGGGCAAAGGAAGGAACATTGGTGGGTTTTAGTCAGTAAGAGTCTGACACTCCCTTCCGCTCCACTCAGAGCGGGAGGGGTCATTTGATGATTTTCCGAAAAAAAAAAGCATTAAATATGTATAACGCTTGCTCTTGCGCTTCAGGGTTGGCGATTTCAGATTGGTAAGTATTGATTATATGTCCAGGTTTCCTCACTGTGTTTTCCTTCACCGATGTCAGTGATGTCCAAGAAAAATTAGGAGGTACATAATATAATACTTCTGACCGATTTCGGCCACGGTGGCCAACCTGCACGGAGATTATCGAGGTACGCACGATTCGAGATATTATAGTACACAAGTGTGTGTGTAAACACAGGTGCACTCTCTGCTCTTTTACTCTCATCTCATAGTCCGGTGAGACGGCAATCAGGCACGACCGTGAAGAGATCAGGCACAGGACCAACAGCTTAGCGTGATTTGCGACGCACGGGGGTATCACACCACCAACATCTAAACTCCGGGGCTGCTACTTAGAAAGGTACCTAGAACCCACGCTGAGCAGTCAGAAAGTACATGTAGTAAGTACTTACATACACGAAGTACGTAAGTACGTACTTCGCGCTTGACCTCTATCTCAAAGTTGATTATCTTTACCTTATTGCGTCACTCAAAAAGGAGCTCAACAGCTCACAGTCCAACGCATTTCTAACCTTCTTCATAAAACGAAAAGTAAATATAAAAAGAAAGTTTCCATAAAAAGGGAGGCTTTCAGGAAGGTCAAAACTTAAGTGAAGTGTATTACGAAGCAGCCCTTTCTACGAAGCAGTATAGATAGTCAGAAGCGATACAAAATATGTAAGTATATAAATATGTCCTGCGTTTTAGGAACTTTTACTTTTACATGGGTGGGGGTGTGTCCCACACATATATGTAAAGTAAGGTACGGTGTTGTAGCTGCAATACATGAACTTACATCCGTTCGCCGCCGCTGTGCGCGGGAATAGTTTCGGCGACCTGCGCGCCACCGCACGGATTTCTGTAGGAACTATATCTCATACGAATATCCTAACTGCGTTCCTATTGGTTGATTTAATGTTGTAAGTAGGCCACTACTTGTGCACCTAAGTTTAGGATAAGACATGTAACATTATTGTAAAGCACACGCCACACTTCCATAGATTAATACGCCACACTTCCTCGTTTACTTTTTAATATACTTTCGTCGTGCATCTGGAGTATTATTGCCTCACACTACCTAAGCGCTACAGTGGTGACCCCGACGTTGAAGCTAACAGAGAGTCGGCTTATATAATTAAAAAAAAAAACAAAGGCTGAAATAAAGCTAAAAAAATTATATTTGACGGCACACAATAATACCTTATGCAATGGTGCGCTGGACTTGGATTTGGTTTGGTTTCTGGGGGGGGGGGGGGGGGGGGGGATTCGGCGCCATTTGCATTCAAAACTAAATCTTTATTAATACATAGTCTACATATTTTTTCTTTAGTTTTAAGTTGGCTTGTAAACTGTACATGTACCTAGGCTTACAAATTAATATAATTCTAGTTCATGTGGTGTTTACCTTTAAGTAATTGTTACACTGTTCAAAGTTTTTTTTTTTTTTAAGATATTATTTTTATCATGATGTTAGTGTAAACAATTGTTGGTGAACCAAATAAATAAAATAAAATAAAATCGTTTGGATGTAGGTAACTGCAATCGTTTTCCTAAGTGTGCATAACTGCATACACACGAGCGGCACACGTAAACAGCAAAGGCAACTGCAGCCGTCGACGCGTCGGCGGTTGCCGTCGACAATGTGCCGCTCGTGTATTTGAGCACCGTAGGTACTAGGTGATAGGCTACAGTTGCCTATGCCATTGACGCTCGAGTGTAGGTACACTAACCGACGCAGGGGCACTTTGCTCGAGCTCCAAATTAAACCTTAAACCCTTACCTCTGAAAGTCACACTTATTTACAACCAACAGGCCACAAGACAGCAACTGAACAACAAAAATTTGTTTTATTGACCTTCTAGCGACCAGTGGTGTCCCAGTGGTAACGGGTTCGTACCCAGGCAGGCGCTTTACTTTGTAAATTATTTCATCACCACTGCTCTCAAAACGGTGAAGGAAAACGTCGTGAGGAAACCGGCATGTCCTAGAACCAAAATTTGGAAGACACGTGACATCTACCAACCCACACTGGGCCCGCGTGGTGGATAAGTGGATTACAGCCCACTCCCTCTCGAAGAAAGGAGGCCTGTGTCCCAGCAGTGGGAACATTAAAAGGCTGATTATGTATGATCTTCTAAAACAAAATTATCCAATCAATATCAGAGTTGTTTTGACACAGACCATTTTCCCGTCAAAACAAAACACCATCACAACGTCACAACCGCCATAATAACACTATACATAACAAACAACACATAAATACCATAATCTGAAACAATTTAACTCTTAGTAGTGACGTGACAGCCAACCAGTGGGCCCAGGTTCGATGCTCGGCCGGTCACGAGAGCTCGTTACAGCCAATTGCGAAGGATCACGACTGTTGTTCGTGAAAAAAAATATTGACTTTAGAAAAGTTGATTGCACTTTACATAGGTAGTAGGAGGAGTACATTATGTGTTTAGTTTAGCAATCTAGATTGTTTAGTGGTTGGTTAATCTTAATTAGAACTCATTTTAGAGAGATTTTATTAAGAAAGAACGAAAAGAAGATAGAAAAATATTGCATTTGGGAGACGCACAGGAAATACAAACAGTAAAGAAAATTAACATTTTTTTTCGAATCAACAAATATAAAAAAAGACCTGTAGGAAGCCCTATTCTGATAAGACCCTTGTGATAACACGGACACAGCTAATCCCGTTAGAGGATCAAACTAATGCAACAACAAAAATTGGTATACTCTTAAAATAATAAAAATTCGAAAATGTATAAAAATCGTACAAGTTTTGTACATCGAGCTACCCGAAACTGTCAAATTTTCCCAATCAACCTTGAACCTTAATGCTTTGACGATAAAGTTGAAAATCTATTAAAGAAATTTGACCTTGATGTCCTGGCGTCTGTACAATAAATATTACTAACGACATACGCCCGACGCTTCAATTATTCCCAGAAAGAAGCATTCCATACAAACATTATATTACATGATAACAAGTAAAGTTCACAGTAATACATATAACAGTACAAACGCAAATCAAATGAGATTAGAATGTTATTATTAGCTGCGAAAAGTATTATTACATAAGATTACTCATTTTTTTTTCACACAAGCAATATCTTGATACGTACTACAGATTGTTGTTCTCAATTTTACAATCAATAGTATCAGCATCGATGGTTCAGTGGTAGAATGCTCGCCTGCCACGCGGGCGGCCCGGGTTCGATTCCCGGTCGATGCAATATCTTTTTGCTTTTTTTTATTATTTACTATTAATTTAGAAACATTCATTTGAATTTTATGAATATTTAATTTAGATAAAATCAACATTTTATGTACTAATAAAACTTAATTAATACTCATTTTACTAATGAGATTATAACATTTGTAACACAAACATCAAAGAATTCCGTGAAATCGTATACGCTTTTACACAACCTTTTATAAATCGTAAAAATTATAACACGACAAACAATTATGAACCTTATTACACTTGCTTAAATTTCAAAATGTATGTAGTAACAATAATTGGGCCCGCAAACTATTATGAACCTTATTCCATTTTGTTAAAGTTCAAAATCGACATTGTTAAATTAATTGGGCCCGTAAAATATGGCCCAATTCAATTCTCCAAGCTAATAGTCATTTTAACGATTATAGTACTATAATATTTGAATAAACTGTAATAACACGGTTATTACTTAGAAACTATCAAATATTTGATACCTTTCGAGAAACTCTTCATGAGAACTTGTAATGTTGGGTATACTCTTTTATATCGATAGGGATTATAAATTCTTTGTCTAACGTTAAAAGTATTTAGGTCTGATCAAAGACCAGATTCAGAAGCCTGTGGGGTAATTGCGTAACCCACTATCAGTAGCAATGGCTTTCATTTTGACAGTTCAACAACATTCATTGCGTTATTTACGTTGTTGAGCGGACAAATTTTTAGAACATATGAAGCAATGGATTAGCTACATTCTGTTCCCCGACCGCCGTCACATCGCCTGCCCGTGTTAATACTTCGTATCGCTTAGCGTCCTTTCCGAGTATTTTCTTTTTGCTCGGCTCCCTAAAGACCATAGCGTGATGTTAAATAGCCTAAAGCCCTCCTAGAGAATTGGGCTATCAATTGCAAGAAGAATTTTTCAAATACGACTGGTACTTCCAGAGACTACCGCGTTCAAACAAACAAACAAATTCTTCAGCTTTATTATTAAGCAGTATATATTAGATTCATGTCCAAAGTCATGAACTCATGCCTACCACCATGTCTGACATACGGCTGCCAAACATGGAAGTTTACGAACAACATCGAGGAAAAAATCAGAACTTGTCAACGAGGAATGGAGAGGAGCATGCTTATTTTTAGGAAAATACAGAAAATAAAACATACAAAAATCAGGAAACTGACAAAGGCTGCAGATGCTCTAGAATATGCGAAAAAATTGAAATGGAAGTGAGCCGGCCATATAGCTCGACTCCCAGATCAACGCTGGACTGGAAAGTGACGTCATGGAAGGGCCCGATCGGCAAAAGAGGCAAAGGAAGGCCCGTGAGTAGATGGGAAGATGAAATTAAAAACGTCACCGGTCCACACTGGATAGAAGTAGCCCAAGACCGAGACAATTGGCTAACTTTGGAGGAGGCCTTCACCTGTGAAGACGGGTTTCTTGCTAAAAATAAGAATAAATGATAAAAATAAACTTTTTTTTTTTTTTTAATAAAACGTTGCCCCACACTAGTAATTTCTCCTGTATAGTGGGTGCGTTTACAAACATTTAAACTCACATACACAAACAGCCAGAACCGGAACAACTACTTGTAGGAAGACACTATCATCATTCTCATCATTCTCCTGCCCTTATCCCAATTTATTTGGGGTCGGCGCAACATGTCTTTTTCTTCCATACTTCTCTATTAGTCGTCATCTCGGTAGTCACCCCCTTTCTAACCATATCATCATTCACACATTCCATCCATCGTTTCTTTCTAGAATAAACAAATTAACATTAACTAACAACCAACAAAGCAATTGTAAAGTACCTACATGCAAGAAATAAAAGGCTTTTTATTTTATTTATAGATTAGATTACATAGTTAGGTCAGTATTTTAATTTCCCTGACAACCACGGAAACAGTAAACCTCTTGTAATAATAACTGTAGCGCCATGTTTATATAAAATATGCTGACATTATTTACGCAGCAGTACATAAATAGCTAAATACGGATTTATAATAAGTGAAGCGGTAGGTAAGCGATCATTTGATATGCTGGTAGGCTTGAGTAGGCATATCACATTTGTTAGGGTGCTCACTCATTTGATACTAATTCTTATTTAATATTTGAATGATTCTTGGTATGCAGATAGATCTGTATATTAGGGGCTTCAAAATTTCGTGCAATAGGAGAGGCAGATGTCCAGCAGTGGACTGCTATAGGCTGATGATGATGATGATGATGAAAAATAACTACACAACGTTAAGAAACATGTACAGACGCCAGCAAGTCAAGCTACCCGAAACTGTCAAATTTTCCCAATGAACCTTGAACTTTAATGCTTTAGCGATAAAGTTGAATATCTATTAAAGAAATTTGACAGATTGTAGTAGCTTCATGTGCTGGCGTCTGTACATACTTTAAAAATGTTAAAATCAATGATGAATAAACCAAAAAAAGTATATTTTTATAAGAGACTAGCTGCACCCCGCGGTTTCACCCGCATAAGTTTCGAACCCCTGGCAACATCAGGATAAAACGTATCCTATGTGTTATTCCTGGTTATAATCTGTGTGCCAAATTTCATCCAAATCCGTTGAGTACTTTTTGCGTGAGAGAGTAACAAACATCCATCCATCCATCCAAACAAACTTTCGCATTTATTAAATTAGTACGATTTTCATTTTATTACATTAATATCTAAAAAAATCAATTGTAGCGCGTTGGTCTCGCAAAAACTCGAAAATGGCTCGACCGATTGTGATGAAACTTTGGTAAGTTGTTATGTGTGTTTGGTGTTGTTAGGTGTTATTTACGAAGATTGGGAATAAATAAATAAACAATAAATAAATAAATGTGCGCTCAGGAGGTTACTAAGAAAAAAATTAAAAAGGCATTGCAACGCATGCGGAGCATTTGCTCGTAGATCTTATAATATTTCAAGGAAGATTACATTTTTACGGTTTATCCGAATAAAACTCTATAACAAACTTAGGCATATTGATAAGTATTATAATTTGAATATTATCGTAAGTAGTATAAAACTTGACATTTATGATTTGTACTTGACATTCGATTCACCAATAGGCGTACATAAACTAATATCGCAGGAGTTCGATCTGAAATATAATCAGCTATTTTTGCCGAGCAACTTTCAACTTTAAACACAGAAAGCTAAAGTCTTAATTCCGACAAATGGGTCCAAGTTTGATATTTCCAAATATCAAGCAGAATCCGAAGGCACTCACTTCGATTATATTGCCTTCCCTGGCATCACAGAATGTAATTTTGTAATATTTTATAAGTACATACATGAAATACATTGGAGTTATAAGGTTAATTTAAAATTAACACTACGCAAAAGAGCAGTGTTGGCCCCACGGAATAGTTTTTCTATTCCGTGGTTGGCCCAGTAGAGCAGTGGTGGTGGGGGACCGGGGGACCTGGCGGTGCTGTACTTTCTGTAATTTAATTGATGAATTAAATTAAATTGCAGGAAAACATCGTGAGAATGAGGCCAACGCGCACTGGGCCTGCGTGGTGGATTACGGGATCTCATCTCTTCGGGAGGAGGCCTGTGTTCCTGCAAGCCAATACTCTGCTCCTGCGTCAGATTGACAGCTAACGTCAAATGTTTGGTTTTGATGGCTACGTGGGAAATCAGTGGATTGATTCGTGCGTGAGAGTTGAAACTGTGAGTGTGAAGTGGGTAGAGAATGATGTATTTTTTTAGTATTTTAGGTATTTGGTAAATTGCTTTATTATAAGTAATGTGGTTGAGAATGTCCACTGTTATCATTACTGCTGAAGGGTTAACGATATTGATACTGTATATGAGAGTTCTATATTGTGGATGAATTTTAATTTATTGATCTCGATATAGCGGTTTTCGTTTTTACATCTACCTACAGAAGTTCACTCTAAAGTTACCTATTTTACAACATTTTATAACCTATTTTAAAAAATTGCTGTATAAAGGATCACCTTAATCTGTATAAAGGTGTTCCTTTATACAGATTTTTTTTATTTCTCAAAACCCCATTTTAAAAAAAATGCCGTCATTTTTTTTTAAATGGGATTTGAGAGTAGATTATGCAATCATTTAACCTACTAAATTAGCACCAGCGATGGTTTTTGAGTCTGAACAGTGAACGAAACTGAATCGTCACGCTCGAGTTGGTGACGCTGAATCGTGTGTACTCGGTGCTTATCATATGCATTTTCACTTATAATATCGTGTGGCCATATGGTAAGTGGTTTCATGGTGCGTTTGCAGGTTCACCGTGGCTAGAGATCGCACAAGACAGGTAGGTTTGAAAGGAAAGGCCTTTGCGCAGCGGTGGGACACGATACAGTCTAACAAAAAAAAAAACTTTTAAATTATATCAATTTTTAGAACCAGTAAGTGCAAACCCTGACACAAAGTGACAGTGTTGCTGACTCTGTGATTGAATTGCAACAACACAACGCAGGTTTATATCAAATGGTCCGTAAGTGAGGAAATATTGAAAATAAATATACCTATGTGCGTATTATATTAACATTTGCTTTTTATTTAACCTAGTTTTTGCCAATTTTTCTAGCCTTGTTGTTGTTGCTAGGCAAACTCTTCGATTTTAGCTTAATGCCTACTATGATCTCACATAGCCTACTTTTGGCCTTAGGCCAAGATTTCCAGACAAAAATTACAATGATCACGATTGAATGGTCTTTGACAAGGATCAATCATAAAATGGAACAAAACGGTACTTAATAAGATAAGTACTCAATATCTTTTTTGTATTCCATGATATGAACTTTTATGTAGGTTTTATAAAGACATGATCACTGTTTCCTTATTTTTGTTTAGTGTAATGTGCTTACTAACATAGTCGTAATTTTTACTAACAATCTTGTTGAGTCTTTGTAACTTGAATAAAGAAAATTCTATTCTATTCTATTGTGGACCCTGTCGGGCACAGCTAACTCAGAGAGAGGAAGAGCTCACCTTCAGCCAGCGTAGCCGTCGTTACGCTGATTTAATAAGCGAATTAAACCTCCGTAAAAAATGAAGCCAATAAACCCAAAATAATACAGGAAGTCTCCAAAATCTCCTAACATCAGTAGGTACGTAACAGGAGAGAGCAGTCCACTCAGGTCAATATTCTGCGACGTACACCGTTTAGGCACGTGGGCGAACCAATTCAGTGAATTGAAGACAATAAGGTCAACGCGTGATGAGCCGATGATTTGCATGTAATGGACCCACTTGAGAACAACATGGGAATTTAAAATGGTGATGTCGTATCGCGTCATAATATCGGGAGATAATAACGGAGATAAAAATAGAGTCCGTTTCCCGAAAGAAGTCCCGCGGCAATAAGTGGAACTAATTATTATTATATAGTTAGCAACATCTCCTACCCCAGACACCTTTCTCTATTTAAGAATGTGCATTTTATTAACCAATAATCAAGCCTGCTACTCGTATATGATGTGGAGATAAATAAATAAATCAATATTTATGATTCCGTCCTACGACAGTGGCGCCGCGTCTACGAGACTTCTTTTGTGAAACGGACTCTACGAATGAAGGGCTTTTTTTTTTTTTTTTTTTTGGGGATGGGAAATCATCAAATGACTCCTCCCGCTCTGGGTGGAGCGGAAGGGAGTGTCAGACTCTTACTGACTAAAACCCACCCATGTTCCTTCCTTCGCCCTTTATGTTCCGGGGTAGCGGTAACCCTTTCGGACAATCCCGCTGCCCCGGCAGGCTTCGGCCCTGAGGGCCCCTCTTTATGCTGACATCTCTTTGAGGCGCGCGTGGAACACTTACGCGCCGTCCGGCACGGGCCTGGTCCTGATCGGGCGGTGAGCTACCCATTGCTCTCCGCCCGCAGGCCCGCGCCTACGGTGGCCGGTAGTCTTCACTTGACTCCCGACGCCCGGGGCGTCTCCCGCGGCGGCTGGGACGGGAGGCTCTCTCCCTCATCCGTCCCGCCACCTCCTTCGCTAGCATGACTGCTTCGCAGAAGGAGGCGACTGCCTCCCACTCCCTCTCGCTCCGGACCATGGCTTGCACCAGGTCCGGGCGCGAGAGGCCGCCGCCGCTGCCGATCGCCTCCACGAGGACACGGCGGTGCTCCGCCCAAGCGGGGCAGACCTCCACTGTGTGCTCCACCGTGTCCTCTGGGACGAATGAAGGGCTTAGAATAACTTTTAAAAATAATACAAATTCCTATCAAATCATCACACTTGTATTCCCCGAAGGGGTATATAGGATAAATAGTGTCATTTATTAGTTAGTATACCTACACTAGTACCTAATTACATCTCGCCTATAGATACTCACGACTATTATGATCATCACTAACTATCAAAGAGATTTTTAGCCAGGCATAATTCCAAATTAGTCTTCAGTGAGTTCAGTCGAGGCAGTCATGAAATCAAGAAACCAACCCGCACTGGGCCCGCGTGGTTCATTACGGCCCGCTCCTTCTCACAGAGAGGAGGCCTGTGTCCCAGCAGTGGGAATATTATAGGCTGATTATGTATGTTTATGTACTCAAGAATGGGAAAATATAGGATTATTCAGCAATAAAAAACCTCATAATTTGATTGCCGATATTACTGTTCTCTGACTTCGGATTAGGGTCGCTTTATGACCATAACGATAACATTTATCCCGTAAAGACCAATTGCCTTCATTAATTCTGTAATCTGAGAGTCAATGGCAAGGTCAGCTCACATTATGAAACAGAGAATCATATACAATGTATTACTCTCCTCTTAATCTATTATTTCCGAAGTATTCTTATACGTAGCAATGCCGCACAGCATGTTTTAAAATACCAACTACTACAGACAATTTTTTCAATTATATCAAAAAGGATTAATAATATTCTTCGTACTATGATAGAAACTGTGTTACGCAATTGGGGTGCAGGGTGCAGAGCGTGACACACTAACAGTAGCAATGGGTTTCATTTTGACAGTTCAACGGCATTCATTGCGTTATTTACGTTGCTGATCACGTTGTTCGAGCATAAGTATGAAGCAATGGATTACCAATATCCTTCAAAATGATTCAGATTGAGATTGATAGTGTGTTGCTCATTTAGGGTGCTGGTGCTAGACTTGCATTTGGACAGGAATCGCTACACTTGGAGGCTATTTCAATGCACCCAATTACACCTTTTTTTTTTTTTTTTTTTTTCGGGATGGGAAATCATCAAATGACCCCTCCCGCTCTGGGTGGAGCGGAAGGGAGTGTCAGACTCTTACTGACTAAAACCCACCCATGTTCCTTCCTTCGCCCTTTATGTTCCGGGGTAGCGGTAACCCTTTCGGACAATCCCGCTGACAACCCCAATTACACCTTAGGATGTTATTCATACACGTGTGACAAATGACATTCAAATACTTCACACAAGTATTCCAAGAACATGGAAATAAATTACGACTTCTGTGCATAAAATTAAATGCGCGAAAACCAAAATAGTGCACATGTAATAGGGCATTGGGTTGGTGGCACATCCCACGCACTGGTTCAGGTGAATAATAACTCTTAGATCATGGTTGTGGTTACCATAAGTTGTGACAGTAGTGGGACACTATACAACTTCCATTTTCCGAGATTTGAAACACTTGTCTTATATTGCGCGGAGAACAAAGCCAAATTCTACGATAGACATAATTTTTAGAGATTATAGCCTACTAGCTGCGCCCCGCGGTTTCACCCGTATAAGTTTCGATCCCGTGGGAATATCGGGATAAAAAATATCCTATATGTTTATCCTGGCTATAAACTGTGTGTCAAATTTAATTCAAATCCGTTCAGTAGTTTTTGCGTGAAAAGTAACAAACATCCATCCATCCATCCAAACTTTCACGTTTATAAAATTATTAGTAGGGTAGTATTTGGCGCTTATGAATACTTTGGAAAGTAGATGGCAGAAATACGACACAAACATTGATTTATAAACATAGGTACGTAATAGAAAAAAACAGCAGGCCTGCGTCAGATTTCACTGACAAACAAAGTGACAAGGATAAAATGTAAAAAACGTAGAACGATTTTCTGGGAATAATTATTTATTGAAATAATATTAATTATTATAATTGTGGTTTAATTTCCTCGACCCGGTACTGAGAACTCGTAGAGCTTCCATAGTACCATATAAGTAATAATATAATTTACTAAGTACAGACGCCAGCACATCAAGCTACTACAATCTGTCAAATTTCTTTAATAGATTTTCAACTTTATCGCTAATGCATTAAGGTTCAAGATTGATTGGGAAAATTTGAAAGTTTCGGGTAGCTTGACCTGCTGGCGTCTGTACCTTATAAATAATAATATAATTTACTAATTACCTATTCCACAAATTTTTTATGCCCTGTTTCGTATATCGTTTCCGGTTTTGGGAAACCAGCAATCGTTTCCCCTAAGTCAGCTGATCCGATTCGTCGTTGTTATTTTAGTCAATCACACAGCAACAGCTGGCCGCAGCTAGCTGACTTTCAAGCCTAATAACTAATCACTTACTGATCAGGACTCAAGTGGATTGCAAAGTCCTGGATTCGATTCCCAGGTCGGGTAAAGTGTTATTGTTATCAAGAATTTCACGGTACTGGTACCGAGAAATTGAAATCTGGAATCCCGGAATCTGGATTTATGTCCGGATGATTTAAATAGGCACACCCACTATTACGTACACTAAGACGTACGTTGACGGCACGGTTGGTGCAGTGGTTAAGCGATTGACTGCGTGTCGCGGGTTCGATTCCAGCACGGAACAAATATTTGTATTGCCCACAGGTAGTTGTTCCGGGTCTGGCTGTTTGTGTATGTGGGTTTAAATGTTTGTAAACGCACCCACGATACAGGAGAAATTCCTAGTGGGGCAACGTTATTAAAAAAAAAAGAGATATACCTCTGCCTAACCCTGCGGCGAAAACAAGCGTGATGTTATGTTACTGATCAGGATTTACGATACCACGTTGTATACTTACGTTTGAAGAATAGGATAACACAATGATAAGATACACGATGTGTCTTGAAAAATATCCCATTTTACTATCGAATTATTGTCGCCCTAGCTCTGCACGCTGCACACGGTCAAAGAGTCTAAATCCGTTAATAGTGACAACTCATTTGGGTCAGTAGTCACTAGGAAACGTTACAGGACAGTTAAAATTAACTGGAACACATTTAACTAACTATAAATCATCGTAATATAAACAAACATGTCAAATTAACTAATGGTGTTAAAAATATGTTGCAATTGCTAACTCATTCAAGAGACGTAAAAGTTAGCTAGTATTCTGCAGACTCCTAAAGAGACAGTGTTTAAAAGTATTTTTATATCGGAATAATACGAATAAAAGACTTGATAAAAGATATCGTTCGCAGATGCTAAAAATATGCAATAAAAACAAAAAGTTAACAGATTCTGTAAAAATGAAACATTGATTTTGGAGCTTTACTCTAATTTCGACTTGACTCACAACATCCGATATGGTCTAGTGGCTAGGATACCTGGCTCTCACCCAGGAGGCTCGGGTTCGATTCCCGGTATCGGAAGATCTTTTTGGTATTTTTATCATTGTTTTTTTTTTTTATAGATTATAAAATAAATAATAAAATTTTATTATCTGACGTTGGTATCAGTCGTTTTTGTATATTTATAAGTATAATAAAATAACATAATTATTTGTTTAATTTATTCAGTAAACACGATTTTACGTATTCGCCGTTCATTAGAAATCATAAATTGTTATTATAATTTTGCATAAATTATTCAAAATCTTACCTATGTTATAAAATATGCAAATAACCTCTGAGACATTTATTCGTGATTTAAAACACAATCGTTTCTGCCGTATTATTAAAATTCATGTCATATTCGTTTTATTAATTGTAATAGGTATTCATTGCGAATTATTAAAACAATTAAGAAGGTAAGCATTATTTTGTGGAAAATAAAAATCTTCACAGTTTATTCATTAAAAAATCTACAAGTTTATCTATCCAAATATTCTAATTTTAATTTCCTAAAACTGTATTTTTGTATTATCTTATAAAAATACTAGCGACCCGTCCGTTTCGCACGATTTTTATGACTTGACAAAACATCGAGATTTCTTTATTATATATGTAAGTTTAATATTAATATTTATTACACACATATTGCGGAATAAATTCTCTAAATGATGGTGAAATCCGCATCAAAATCCGTTGTGTAGTTCATAAGAACAACGCGGTTACAGAGACAGACTTTAATTTATAATAATTCTAGTTGCGCCCCGCGGTTTCACCCGCATAAGTTTCGATCCCGTGGGGGTATCGGGATAAAAAGTATCATATGAGCTAATCCTGGTTATAAACTATCTGTGTGCGAAATTTCATCCTCATCCGTTCTGCAGTTTTTGCGTGAAAGAGTACCTAACAAACATTCATCCATTCATACAAACTTTCGCATTTTTAATATTAAGTAGGATGTAAAGTTATAAATACTGCCAGGTATATTTCGCCAAGGGGACGAAATTGTCAGATATCGCCCAAAAAACAACCGCGTATTGGTCATTAGCGACGAAAAATAGTTTTAATAGTCTTTGAACAAAGGTCTACCTTCAAAGTCATTCCATATTAGCTCAATTAGCTCACTTGTCGACTAAACGGCAACAAATTAGCAAAGACAGCGTAATTACCTTCAATGATAAACAAGCATCTATTCAAATATTTTGTTTGAATAGATGCTTGTATTAGACTGTCGGTCTCTACAAATTTCTTGGATCTAGGATTTTTATTAGGAACCCAGATACTTCATACTGGTGATTATAATAAAATCTTATCCTGATAATGGATTTGCTAAAAAAAATCATCACCATTCCCCTGCCCTTATCCCAATTTATTTGAGGGCGGCGCAACATTTCTTTTTCTTCCATACTTCTCTATTAGCAAGCCATATAATACCATCATTCACACATCTGATAAAAAAAAATTGGAACAAACTAAACAAATGCTCTACGAGGGGTGACTCCATGCTTGCCATGGGCAAACAGGCCCGCCATAGATATAAGAGCCTATTGAACGGCTATTTTACTCCGGTAAGTGCAAATACTTATATCTCCATAGGTCGCGTTTTAGCTCGCAACAGCTCGTGCAGACTCCTAGAAGCCACTACTGACAAAAAGAACACACTGCTGACCAATAGATTGATGGAAAGCATGACCCTGACAGAACCATTTTTGGTTTTATTTTGTCCCTCTAATACAGACGGCGACTCGTCTATATTAGAGGGACTTGCCAAAAAGATACCTCCTCCGAATCGGTCGCGCACAAAGCCTTGAGAATCCGATAGTAAAAGTACGTTACAGTTACAACAAAAAATATCGTTTAGAAACTTAAAACAATCAACAGTAGTTCCAAGTAGATCTCGGTTCCACTTGAGTTGGTGCCACGGTCGGTTGCTCATCAGTAACCAGTGACCAGGAAGTAGCCATGGTTAGCGGGGTAACATACCCTACTGCTGACTATAAATATATAAATTAAATGTTGTTAACTGATGAAATAGATTTATTACAATATCGTTTCCGTTTGTGTTTAGATATTTGGGTATGGGAACGTCAGAGTTTTGGAAATGAATTAGGGGTTTTATATTGTCATGGCTGGTGAATTTGTTGGTTTTTTTAGTAACCTTTATGGTCCGACGGTTGGACAAAGGTCTCACCCACAGCTTTAGCTCCTCCCTGTGTGGTGTTGGTCCGGTCCTACAATGTTAAAATTGTTTCAAAGCATTAGAATCATTGAAGCTATGAAAAACCAGGAGAAATCGCTTGAAATGGATCTGAGTATTGCTTCAACAAGTGAACGTCACGATATTAAATCGCGAGTTTTTTGACTTGGAATCCCAAAAATATTTCGACTTAATATGTGGCGACCATTTTTAGATTTGGCCCAGAAGATGAAACCCACGTAGAAAGAACAGAGACAGTAAAAAATTGCGGAAAAGCAATAACTCAGATGAAATCTAACACAACACGAACGACTAATTAGTATTAACCACAGACAGACATATGTACGAGAACACACACATACTTTTTTTAAAGAAAATTTCTCGCTCCGTTTCACTGTGACAAAAACTATGCGAGCGTTAATTCCATTGTTTGAAAAGAGAACGCCGCGACAGCCGCGTGCGCATGACGTATTGTGCAAACCCGCATACATTTAGCATAATTTTGACACGTTATGCAAAGAGTTTTTAAGGATTTAAACATTGTTTGACTAAATGACAGCTCAATATTTAAAACAATGAATCCGACATCGGTCGACAAACGAACGGCATTGCGACACCGATGACGACCCGTAACGACTGTCAAAGATCCACGAATGATAGCCGGGACCAACGGCTTAACGTGCTTTCCGAGAAAAGCATAATAATGAAAAGCCTCGAATTAACATCTATCGAGGCTCTCGTTAGGCAGATCAAGGGCCTGATTCAGAAGGCAGTACTCATCGATACGGCTCGCATTGTGAGGAGGTTCCTGTCTCTGGGGCCCTACCCACCGGTAGCTTGTACCTTACACCCGACACTGGCAGAGCACTATTTTTAAAGACTATGATGGAATTTCTAACAAAATGTTACGGTAAAATGTCCATTGTGAATTTTTGAGCGACGCTAAGTATTATTGGAACTCCGTGCCAATGTCTGTTTTATTATAGATATACATATATCTATGTTCTATGTAAGAAGGTTTGGTTTCCACACTTAGTTCTTCAGGTGGACCAGTGTGCGTAGGCCATGGCGGCCGTCATTGGTTATTCCAACAAGCCCACCTCCTGCAAAAGTTGATTACATCTCCTGGTCTGTTAAGAACATCAGTGTCACATCTGGGCGCACCGAGGGTGTCTGTCCTAATCTGCGTGACGCCTGTGCATTCAAAGAGCACATGCGCAGCGGTTTCCTCAGCCTACATGCAAGCCCTGCATAGATAGATATAACTTTAGCCTTCAATGCATAAATAGTTTCCTTCGAGGCCAGAGTAGGTACTCAATCGGCGATCGTATCATCGATAACCACAAGTTGAAGTAGTAGCCAAACAGTAGCCTGCCCATAGTGCCCATTATAAAAAGCTTTGTTATCTACATGATTGATTCTACTAGTATAGACGCTAGCACGTCAAGCTACTTACAATCTGTCAAAGTTCTTTAATAGATTTTCAACTTTATCGCTATAGCATTAGGTTCAAGGTCGATTGGGAGAATTTGACAGTTTCGGGTAGCTTGATGTGCTGGCGTCTGTACACACGTTAGATTCTACTAGCATCAAGCTATAAAGAACAATGCCTACACAACTTTTAAAACTAAATTCACAACAATTAAATATTTAATTCCAACTTATTAGAAAATATTTAGTTCTTTTCGAGAACTTTTAGAAACGAAAATCATTTCAATAAGTAATCATTTTGTTCATCTTGTTCCAGGTTTATTTTTTTTAAATAAAAAGTTTCAGGTAGTTACCTGTTCTGCCGCTGTAATAATTAAAGCGATTTACTCTTTACTTTTTATTTACTACCTCACAATTGGGTTTTATTATTATTTTTTAACCAAAATAATACGTAAATAATCATATTTTAGCTGACCTCGCATTGTATAGGCTTTTCGTAGAATGAGAAGTCAGCTTACACTGGAAATGTTTAGCTTGACATGTCATCATGAGTACCAGCTTTTTTTTTCCGGATGGGAAATCATCGAATGACCCCTCCCGCTCTGGGTGGAGCGGAAGGGAGTGTCAGACTCTTACTGACTAAAACCCACCCATGTTCCTTCCTTCGCCCTTTATGTTCCGGGGTAGAGGTAACCCTTTCGGACAATCCCGCTGAATGAGTACTAGCTTTGGATATGTCTTTTAAATCTAATCAATTATAAGTTTTAAAATAGGTATTGCAATGTACACCATTGAAGTTATTGCATAAGTATCTATTGTTGTCACTGTGCACATAATGTAATAAATTATCGTGACAGCCGGATTAGAGCAACCTGTTGTTGTTATCTATAAATCATTTAACATTATTTATTTATTTATTATGTCTTTTATTTAAGTATTTAGTTGTCTTATTATATAACAT
The DNA here is from genome assembly GCA_911387795.2 of Apamea monoglypha. Classification (NCBI taxonomy): domain Eukaryota; kingdom Metazoa; phylum Arthropoda; class Insecta; order Lepidoptera; family Noctuidae; genus Apamea; species Apamea monoglypha. The sequence goes on from OU426924.1 coordinate 17,666,916, forward strand.
TTTAAATTTTTTCTATAAAAAAAAACATTTAAAAATAAAAAAAAAAGTGAGCCACCAGTGTCGGGAGCAGGGTCCAAGCTACCGGTGGTTAGGGCTCCAGAGACAGAAACCTCCTCACAATGCGAGCCGTATCGAGGAGTACTGCCTTCTGAATCGGGCCCTTGATCCAACCGCCTAACGAGAGCCTCAATAGATGTTGATCTAGGCTTTCGGCCATCAGACCATTGGCCGATACTACAATCGGCACAATGACAGTCGAGCTCACATTCCACATGTCAACAACCTCGTGTTCTAAGTCAAGATATTTGATTTGTTTCTCTTTCTCAGCTTTCACGAGGTTCCCGTCATGTGGAATGGTAACATCGACAATCATTGCGCGGCGCGCTACTCGATCTATCACCACTACCTTTATCAGGTTTGTTGGCGACAACAGTCCTGTCAGTGATGATAGACCGCGGCGATACGGTAACATAATTGAATCATAGATATTTTGTGCGATATGTGTTTTATTTACCTGCTCTTAAAAGTCAAATATCGCCACCAATATGTATGACGTGTATTGGTGGACATAGGCCACACCCTATTGATATCTTTAGTATCTAAATACCTTCTTTTTTTTTTGTTTCGGGGGAACCTTCGAAAGGCGCCCTGCCCTGTGTTTGGGGTTAAACTCAAGGAGTGTTTTTTCCTCACTAAAACCACCCCGGTGCTCACCATCTGCGCCTGGAACCACCGCACTCGCGGTACGCGTCCAGCAGTGCGATTCTGTAACCATCTCACCGTGAAAACTTAGGTGAAGTGAGCGTGGAGTGAGCTGTCATGCCAAATATTGCTAAGGGATTGACACTATTGACAGCTCACTCTAAGCTCACTTCACCTAACTTTTCACGGTGAGATTTTTACAGAATCGATCGACAGGTCATCTCGCGCCCCATCCCATTTGAGCCTGGCAGTCTTCTACCCTACATCCAGCAACCTAATTGCGTAACACACTATCAATATCAATCTGAATCATTTTGAAGAATATTGCTAATCCTTCTTAAGATCGAAAAATTTGTCTGCTCACAGCGTAATTAAAGAATGAATGTTGCTGAACTGTCAAAATGAAACCCATTGTGTTACGCAATTACCCCGCTGTATGCCCGTTTTGCATTCGTTAGTATGCGCGTTTATTAATTTACATTAATTTTTTCTTTCGTAATTAAGATAATAGACACAGATTTCTGCTTCCAATTATATTTTATACCTTTACAACATAATCATGTAGGTACCGTTTACCAACTCTTCTAATGCGATGAACCCAAAGATAAGTTAATATGGAAACAAATGACAGGTTTCTAAGCAATTCGTCTCACTCTGTTGATCATTACGACTTGCGTGCTGTGATAAGAGCCGCTGATAACATCAGGTTCCTATATTATACAATAGAAAAATATATAACATGATACAATGTGCAATAAGGAATCATACTTCCACAGCTGAAGTACTAAATGTTGGTAGAAAGAGCCTTACATTAGTAATTGTCAAATCAATCAATCAACTCAGCCTATTGCAGTCCACTGCTGGAGATAGGCCTCTCCCATGCAAACTCAAAGTCAAAGCATTTAGTTCAAATAAACTAATTACAGGCACTTTTGAATTGTCAAGAGGTCGGTCAGTCAGAAAGATGAAACTAGCTGCTCATTCCAAAGCGTAGTAGGTACCAATGGAGAAGAACGGGCAAGAAACTCCACGGACACTCTTTTAAATGCTGCGCCACAACACCCTGTTCTCCGCCTACCGCATCCAGTCTGTCCCAGCCACCTTCTATAGGTCGTCCGTCGCCGTACGCTTGCCGATACGCGGTCTCCACTCCAAAGTAAATGTAAGTAACTGTGTTTAGAGGGATAAGGAACAGGGTGTAAAGTTCGCTCATCCTCCATAGAAAACGGAGGATCCTCCGACCATACGGGTGTTGTGTCTGGCGGGCAATTGCCCAACGACTGATGTTGGGAAATTTTATCTATGCTAATTGCGCGGTAAACTCTGCTTGCGAGATGCAGGATTTGCGTGACGTCAGTATGACGCGTTGTTCTCATGTGGCATTGTAGATACCGCTACATGTGTAATAACGATATACTTTGCTAAAACCTGAGGGCTTAGATAAAAAGGCTTTCTATCAGCGGTAACACAACATAATATCACACTTGTATTCCTCGAAGCGTTAGGCAGAGGTGTACCTATAGTACACAGACCTACATTGCTCCAGTTGGAGTATAAATAAGAAGTATCGATATATGTTTAACTCAATACTCAAATCTTTATTGCGTTCCATATGTAACACATATTGAATGTAATAAAGATTTGAGTATTGAGTGTGATATTATAGATGGTATTTACAAGGTAAAATATCAATATGGACCCTGTCGGGCACAGCAAAAATTAGGAGAGAGAAAGAGAGCTAAGTGGCAATTCAAACAATTAAATATTATTAGATTTGCTCAGTTGGGTGTAAGTGTAATATATTATTAGGTTTGTGTATATAGGTATAGTATATTAGTTATTTTATGTATTGCTGTAGAATAACGTTGATGGAAAAGTCAAAAATGAAAGTATTGGATTGACGTAGCTACAGAAAAGCTTATATGTCAATCCTGTCGAAAATCGTCGATTGAAAGAAATATGAAACGTTTTGAAAGTGGTTGCAACTTGTCTAAAGTCTATTCAAATTAATGTTTCAAATTGATGTTATTTCAAGTTAAACAAATATGCACTTCATTTTAATGGTAATTAAGTTGATTTCAGAGTAACTAGCACCATTGAAAAAGTTATAAAAATGTTTGATGTTGTAGCGTGAACTGAACTTTATTGTGTAGGAATTAAAGTTATTTTTCCATAAACTCATATTTGTTTACATTTTTGGCAAATAACTTGCGAATGCAGTATAGGTCCTATGGAACTTGTGAGGATAGGTTACCTACAGCTAAAAACAGGCGTGCACAATCGTCGACCGCATCATGGCTTACCAGGATGAGATAGCGGTCCAACGCAAGCCAAGTTTTTGTTAACCCACATTGGGTCTATTTTGGCTTTTTTTTTAGCCGTTAATGTCCCATTGCTGGGAAAAGGCCTCCCTACTCTCTTTCCACCTCTGTCCAGAACTGCCAAAGATCAATATTTATCAAAGGAGTCCAGCTCATCCCGCCACCTCCGTCTGGGCCTGCCGCGATGTCACCATTAAACGGACGGTTTGTCAAAAAAAATTGTCTACCAGTTAAAAAAAAAACTAAGTAATAGATCACCATTTAAGCAATATTTTTTCAAATGACACTCTCCAAGTCTTCACTCACTAGAACCGCTTAGAACCGCTTACCATCAAGTTGTTAGCAAGTGTTTCCATAAGTTAAGTAAGTTTTAACGTTGACCATCAAAGCGGCTTCATTTAACACCTAATGAATGTTAATGTTATTCCAAATCCACGCCAGTTGCCTCAAACGTGTGTGACGAAATCTCATTACAATAAAAATACATTAATTAGAATATGAAAAACACCATTTTACAGTACATTGATCTCTTTATGTAACCCTGTTCCTTGAAACGTACGAGTATAGAGTCTTCAGAGTCGAGCTAACTTGTTAAAAAGTCTCTTGTTAAGGGAATTTGGACCTTATTTTTGTGACGCTAAAGTTTAAATAAAAGGTCTTCTTCAGTATACTAATGCTGTATTTTTGTACTTCAGTGAGTTCAAACATTTGCTTTAACTACTTACAATTCCAAGGTTTTGTCTCGTTAGAGGTACTCGTGTTATAAGTACAGTCAACAAAAAAGTTACGTTTACATCTCTCCACTAGTCTGTTACTGTACTTTTTAAAGTTGCACTCGTAAAACGTTGTCTTGACTGCTCAGCAGCTTTTCCGAACTGTGTTGGGGTCGGCTTCCAGTCTAACCGGATGCTGCTGAATACTAGTATTTTACATAGAGCGACTGCCTATCTGACCTCCACAACCCAGTTACTGGGTCATACGATACCCCTTGGTAAGATTGGTTGTCAAAGATCCACGAATGACAGCCGGGACCAACGGGTTAACGTGCTTTCCGAGTCACGGCGGGGTCTTGGTATATAAAGATGGTCACCCATCCACGGACCAACCGCGGCAAGCGTAACTTACTACTCAGCCACAAGCCCCACCCACTACTCAGCACACATACTAAGTTATATATTCATCATCTTCCTGCCTTTATTCCAATTTATATGGGGTTGTTGGACTTTTCCTCTTCCATACATTTATATAATCAGTCATCACTCACTCACTCACTCACCACTCACTCTCACACTCATTCACTCCACACACTCTCACTCACTCTCTCGTCACTTTTCACTTCTATTCACCTCTTTGTAGCCATGTAATCTTTGAGACAAACCCACTTCATATTCTTCTTCACTTCGCCTGTTCTCTGCTTGTATACTTACCTCTATTGACTCTACTGTCGACCGTACCTATTCATTATTAGCAAAACATTAACAGAGGTGGACGAACTTGAAGTGTTTTGCGAATTATCGTGTAAATGCTAAGTTGTGACAAATGTCCTGTAGTTAACTTACATGACATGTCATATTGTGTACAAGTACATGGTGTATTTTTGTGTATTCTTGCCATTGTAGACAAGAGGATGTCAACTCATTAATTATTGACATATACTCTGTCCATTACGTTAACCGTTTTTTGACAGCTGTCTTAGAACGTACATATTCCAGATTACGTAAAAGTTAACTTTAAAATGCGTAATAAAATAAATATATAAACTGCCTTATCTTATTGAATTATTTTATTTATGGCTTCTTACAGACATTATAAATCGTACGTGTATCGATCAATGTATTGTGTGTTGCTGCAATCACTAGGTCCACTTGTCAAAAAACGGTTTACCGAATGGACAGGGTATAGGTGCCGTAAGATTCAACCTCTCAATAAGCGAAATATTTGATTCTTTTGAAGCCCTTCTATAAGCATACGTTGTGCTGTCCACGTACCAAGATCAACGTAGACTTCAGAAGGGTAATTGCGTAACACACTATCAGTAGCAATGAGTTTCATTTTGACAGTTTAACAACATTCATTGCGTTACTTACGTCGCTGAGCAGACAAATTTTCGAACACATGATGCAATGGTTTAGCAATATGCTTCAAAATTATTCAGATTCTGATCGATAGTGTGTTATGCCATTAGGGTGCACGTACGGGCTTCAAATCTCAATAAAGCCTTCGTTTCGCAGGACTTTTACGTCTTACTAGTCATCATCAGTCCAGCCTTTTCCCAACTATGTTGAGGTCGGCTTCTTGTCTAACCTGATGCAGCTGAACATTTTACCACGTAATACGAGGAAACAATAAATATTTTATGAAGAAGTTTGTCGATCTAAGAGCCATGAATATTTTTGAAACATTGTTTATTTATATTTATTTTCAGACAAGGATTCATAAATACTTTACGGATTACGCAAAAAATCGTGATATAAAAAAAACTCGTGAGCTCGTGCAATAAGATTGTAGTTGAAATTGTCTATCAGTAATACGTACGAGTCCCCAGGACCCAGAAGGGTCTATCTTCTTAAAAGATAGAACAAAATATAATTTGTAGCATCCCTCAGGGCATGCCAGCGAAGGTCCTGTAGACACAGCCTGAGTCGACATCAACACAATGTAGAAGACAGTGCGAAATAGAAAGCAGTGTAATCTTGCTCTTGTTAAAAAATAATTTATTGCACCCCAATTACAACTTTACAACTCCACCTATCTAGGCAAAAACACAGCTGAAGTAAGTACAGACGCCAGCAGGTCAAGCTACCCGAAACTGTCAAATTTTCCCAATCAACCTTGAACCATAATGCTTTAGCGATACAGTTGAAAATCTATTAAAGAAATTTGACAGTTTCTAGTAGCTTGATGTGATCGCGTCTGTACCTACTATTTAATCGTGTACCAAGTCCATGTCTTCGTTAACAAGCTACCCAGGTATCTATTAGCATACGGCAGGTGGCTCAGTTTTATACAGGAAACACTAATTAGGCTCCGCAATTATACTAGAGTTTAAACTACAGATTAACCAAGATTTAAACTACAGTTAACAGCTGATGGTTTTATGTTATCTGTAAAATAGTTATCTTTTAGTGCTGCTCCCCTTTTAGAACTGAATGCTTTTGTTTTATTAAACAAGTTTCGTGATTGGTTTTATTTCGATTTTGATTCATGCAACACCTAAAGTCTATTCAAATTTTTGTTTAAAATTGATCTTATTTCAAGTTCTAAAAATATCAACTATATTTCAATGTTTGACTATGATCTGTATTGATTTCAGAGTGACTAGCACTCTTATTGAATGCTAGCTATTGAATGTCACTCTGAAATCATTATTATTTTTCCGTAAACTTATTTGTTTATATTTTTATAAAATAAGTCGCGAATACAGATTAGAGAGAAATATCTATTCAGCAGTGCAATTCTGTAACCATCTCACCGTGAAAACTTAGGTGAAGTGAGCGAGGAGTGAGCTGTCATGCCAAATAATGCTAGGGATTGACACTATTGACAGCTCACTCTAAGCTCACTTCACCTAACTTTTCACGGTGATATTTTTACAGAATCGATCGGCTGTTCTGGCTCTTGCTGTTGTAAAAGGTGAACAAGGAATTAATTAAGACAGCTTGGTAAGTGCTGCTTAATGGTCATTGTGAGGAAATCGTAGAACCTGAAATTCGAATATAATCCGAACTGGGCCCGCGTGGTGGATTATGACCCAGTCCCTCTCCTTGGCCTGTGTCCCAGCAATAGGAACATTATAGGCTGATTATGCTGTGCTTGCTGAACTAGACTGATGAATGTCAAAATCAAAAGTCAATTATTCAAATTAGGCTGAGAATCAGCACTTTTCGAACGTCAAAATTACAAAAGACAGTCCCCCAAACCGCCGTCTACCACTTCCTAGTGTTTTCGCTGGGAAGAAGTGGCGCTACTAACTCCCCAGCAATGTGGTGCATTAAATAATATTTTTTTGTAGGAATTGCCTACCTAATAAAAATTGGTTCTCAATCATCATAATTTAAAAGCACCTAAGACAGGAAAAAAATCGGAATACCACGCTGCGTTCCAAAACAGGCATAATGGATGTAGGAATGAAGGCTGCCAGGCTCAAATGGGATTGGGCAGACCGTATGCACGATGACCGCTGGGCAAAAGCCTCCACACAATGGGTGCCTGAAGATGGACGGCGCCGCCGAGGCCGGCCCAGAAAGAGATGGCGAGACGATCTGGACGCGTACCACGAGGGCTGGTTCGATGTGGCGCGGGAAAAGAGTTCCTGGAAGGATTTGGGGGAGGCCTTTGCCCAGCAGTGGGACAGTATAGGCTAATAAAAAAATAAAAAAGCAATACTACTAATGATTTTCTAGATTTAATAAATGAGGAAAAAGCACGAAAATGCAAATCGGTCGGCCTCAGTCACCACCACCACGTGCCACAGAAGTACTACACGAGTACATGCTCGTATCAGTAGATAGTACTCGCCTTATCAGTCAACACCTGATAGACGATGACTCGGCGCCTTTATGAATATGTATGCAGCATACGAACGCTCAACGTGATTTAACTTCCTAATGTTTTGTGGATAGCTTTATTTTCTAGTATATTTTTATTTGTTTACTATGTAGTAGTTTTACTTTGCACGCTCATGCTCAAAAAGCTTTATTTACGTGTTTTATCTTTCCAAACGGCCCCGTCTCTTCAATGTTTCTTGAAAATCTGCCTTTTTTAGACGTTATTTTTATCTCTCTCCTCTCCTAAATCAGGTTGTTACTACTCACTCTTGTCTACCAGTCACCGTTTTGCATAATTATCACCTTCTCATATTATATCTAAAAATACCTACCGATATATTCTATAAAAACCTCACCGTGAAAACTTAGGTGGAGAGCGCTTGAAGTAGTCTTTTAAAGAGGAACTGTGAAGTTTCTTGCCCATACTTCTCCAGACGAAACTACCTTTTGGAAGAGGCGACTAGAATCAATTCTATTTTTTTGTAAATTTTGACATTCAAAGGTGCCTTTTATGTGCCTATTTGACATAAATTTGTCTTTGTCTCTCTGCGTATTAGACTTTGACTTTGAGGTGTGCTGTCATTCTTATTACGCTAGGATTTGACACTATTGACAGCTCACTTCAGCTCACTTCAGCTCACTTCACCTAAGTTTTCACGGGGATTTTTTTTTACAGAATAGTCGCACTACTCACTAGAAACTTGTTAATCTGCTGTTGCTATGGTAACTTCGCCAACTACATGAACCTGTATGTATAGTACTTTTTATCCGAATGTTGTCATCCGTCGCAGCTCACTGAACACAGTAGAATGGCAAATCATTATCCACTTTAGCATTTAACAGATTAAAATTAAGAGTTACGTCATTTTGTTATATTTGAACGGTATGTACAGACGCGAGCAGGTCAAGCTACCCGAAACTGTCAAATTTTCCCAATCAACCTTGAACCTTAATGCTTTATCGATAAAGTTGAAAATCTATTAAAGAAATTTGACAGATTGTAGTAGCTTGCTGTGCTGGCGTCTGTACCTAATGTATTAGCTATAGTAAGTAAGTAAGTTATGTCAGAGCAGAGGTAACCTTGAATAGTCGAGCCTTGATTGAGTTCACACCTTCGCTTTTCTTGTCGCACGTATATAACAGGATTTGTTTGTTAACGACATCATTATTATCAATAAGCTGCAGCATGTCTTCTCATCCTAATCGTGGCTACTTCTTTGCCAACTTTGATGCTGGGTCTCAAGCATCTAGTATTCTTTATGGAGGAGAATAGTTTTGGCTCCAAGCAGACACCCGGTCTGGGCCAGAAACAATGGCGCCGATTCTCTTGTTCACAAGCTAAACTAAATTTGACTTCAGTGCGTCTTTTTCTTTCTATTTCATTAAGAAAAGGACAGAAGATAAATATTAGTTTAGTCCTGTCAAATTAAGATACTCCATAGACAAGTTTAGACGTGATTAAAAAATTGGCTAATAAAAATACGTCAATTTATGTCAGGCGCTAACTAATTTGACAGGACTAAACTAATCTAATTATCTTCTGTCTAGAAAGAAAAATAGGTTGTGAACAAGGGAATCGGCGCCATTGTCTTGTGTGAATTTGTTTAGTCTTTGTAGTGATTTTTTTATTATGATGACTAGGTACTTACAGGCTGAATTCAGTGGGGGTTTTCTCATGGTGATTTCTTATTTCAATCAAAAATTCAAATTCGAATTCACGGTTCCTTTGACCAGGTTATTTGCTTTGTTTTTAATAGTTCCGTCCTCAAAAAATCGTTTAGTATGAATTAGTGAAAGCACTATCCGCCTTCCGCATCCAGTCCGTCCTCTGGGATGGACTGGATGCGGAAGTCGGAGGACAGGGTGTTGTGACGCAGCCTGGGAGAGGCCTATGTCCACCAGTGGACTGCGATAGGATGAATTGATCAGTGAAAGCATTATTTTTTTAATAATACGGTAGGTACTTATTCGGTACTTGCTCTAGTACACTAAAGCAATTCCACCACGAAGTTTCTTTGCAGCGTGAAATACAGATTCGATTTGAAAGAAGACTTTATCGTAGGAATAATAAACCAGGGGGTCTACTCCGAAGTGGTATCGGCCGAATGTTCGGCCGTTTCCTGCTACGAAGTTACTACAAATATTATTATTTGGTTCGGTCGGTCCCGATCCCACACTCCTACACTCTTTCGAATATTGACAATGGTCCTGACTCAACTGAGCCGATCCGAACTTTTTTCGCATTTTTCAATAATATTCGGGTCGGCCATGTGTCGGTCCGATCTGATCATTCGCACTTTGCACTTCGTAGTAGACCCCCAGCACCCTAACTGCGTAACACACTATCCATCTCAATCTGAATCATTTTGACGGATATTGCTTATCCATTGCTTCATATGTTCAACAACGTAAATAACGCAATGAATGTTGTTGAACTGTCAAAATGAAAGCCATTGCTACCTACTGATAGTGTGTTATGCAATTACCCCGCTGTGACATTTTACAGAAGCCATGAACGTCTTACAAATATGTGTTCATCTTCAAACATAAGCTAATTAACATTTTTTCTTCATCATTCTACAAGATCTAAAGAATCGTCAGTGTGACGTAAACGAGTTGCTGTGGGGTTTGTCGGCTGCCCGCCAACCTGTCATTACGAACCTATTCAGTGTAGGTCTTTAACCCTTGCTGTGCTGTTGTTACGTGCATGGGAATCGAAGCGGTTTCTTTGTACCTAGGTACTTTATGACTGACGGGCCAAAGAGGTCGAATAGTTTATTTTTGTTGAGCCTACGCAAATTTTTACATAGATAATTGATTTTAAAAGAAACTTTTAGGATATTAAAAGTAGTAGCCCTGTTAAGAGTTAAGCTTTGCTAAATTAGGCTTGCCTCCCTTCTGAGAAAGTAGATGTATTATACCCTGCAGTCTGCACCTCTTCTTACCTCTTAGATGTACTGGTGTGATGTTATTAATAAAAAAAAAATACGGAGAAATTATAGATAACAAGATGGTAAGAGATCCTCTCAATGAGAGGGAGTGGGCCATAATCCACCACGCGGGCCCAGTTGGTGCATGACAACTCGTAAGTCGAGGAAGATATCACTGGGCCACCACTGCTATCTCTGGTCTCTTTATGTTATGTTTGTGACTTAAAATGACGAAGTTATGCCCGAACATAAATAAAAAAAATATATAAATATCCGATTTGAGAACCTCCTCCTTTTATTGAAGTCGGTTAATTATCACGCACCTTTTAAATGCCACGCCTATGACATCATCTTTGACTTAAAACGTAAACAAATGACTATTTATAAAGACTAACCAAAAATTATAATGACATAATGTTTGAAAGGTTAACACTCGACTCGGAGGCCCTTCAGAAACACGAGTTTTGTGACCATTGACGTATTAGGTAGTTAGAATTTCGGCATATATATTTGACACAAATGCAGCAATGGACATAGTGCAAGATATCGGCCAGAATTAGGAATTAATTAATTGAAATAGTGTGTTAGATAAAGGTTCGGTGTGATCGTATTGAACCGTGACATGTCATGACAGCTACAGTTTTCAAGTTTTATTAGAAAACTGAGGCCAAAGTAGCTTGCAGTACCTATGGATATTGTTACTGATTTTTTCAAAGGTCTCCCCTTTTTCCTTTCAAACCTCCCTGTCTTGTGCGATCTCCGGCCATGTTGGCCCTACAAACGTTATCACATCGTCACACCACCGTCGCCGTGGTGTACCTCGACGTCTTCGATTGTGACGATCTTTGCCCATCTCTCCGGGTGCAGTCGTGAGACGTGTCCGGCCCACTCTATAGAGATTAAAAATTAAAAGGCCAGAAGCGCAGGCAGTCGCACTTCAAAACAAGTACCATCTCAAATCTCACACTTAACCCGTATCCTCCCGGGATATTTTTGCCCCCATAACCAATATTTATGACTCCATCACTTCAAACGAAGGGTTGTAAACGAACCATTTATTAAATTGCAAGAGCAATTGCAATTTGTGTAAAGAGAATATCCATGCCTATAACCCTGAGGGCATGAGCAGTAATCACGTTAGTCAGCAGACAACTAAAAAGGAACAAAACTACATCGCCCAAGGGCAAAAGATACAATAATATAGATAAAGATAATTTTCAAACCGAGATTTTTCATTAAAGTAAGGGATATTTAAATAAATAAGACTCAAATAATATGCAAATTATTTTAATATTAACTTATTGTTTTAATAAACTGAGAATTTACAGGTTTTACGGCGTGCCGGGCGCCTTTATAGAGACCTAAAAAAGTAATTTCCTTCAAAAATGTTTCATTATTTACGAAGGAGCCACTTTATTAAAAAAAATATCACAGCATTTTACGCAGTAATAAAGCATAATAACACAGCATTAAACACATTACCTGCATCCAACGTGAAATTTATCAAGCCTTTACATTTATCCCTTGAAATATTCACCACTGATGCGGTACCGAGGAAATCCATAATTATTCCGGCACAAACAAATGAGGAACGATTTACATAACACTTGACGGTACGAACACAGAATCGGTCCTCAGTGCTCACATATTAAAGGGAAAATAAGAAACAGAGGGTGACCACCCACCGTGGTTCTATGAGGCTGTGAGCATTACAAATAGAGGGCCAATTTCCAATTAAAATCTCAGCAGGTGGTCTAGCTAGAGGGCAGCACTAGAAAAATAGATTGCGCCGGTCTCCCCGACTGTGGGACGCAGACACGGGTTGAGAAATAAAAAAAAAAACTTAATAACTTTGTCAAATTAAAATTATTCATATAATTAGTTAGGGTAATGGTCGTTTTGGGTTACGGAATGGGTGTCTTAATAGATGTGGATACAAAAAACTGTAAAAAGAAACGAAAAGGCTGAGGAATGGAGTCTTCTGGTGTAATTTGAAATTAGTTTTGATGACGTTACCTACTTACGGATTCAGAGTCCAATGTATGGGTATGTATGTATGGGTTGATTAATAGCAATACTCTGCAATCAAGAACCAGCAACTGTCGGAAAGACCATATGGCCGTCTATATACTCACTATACAATAAGGAACCTCTTTTACTCCTGTCATTTCAACGTTACCGTACAATTTTTTTTTTCTCTTAAATTCAAAGTAAAATTGTAACTAACCCTATTGCCTGAAATAGTTTTTTATAATTACTTTACTCACACATATAAATTTCGTTATAAGAAAAATAGTGGCCTGCCGATGTCGGGAGCGGAGTCCAAACTACCGGTGGAAGACAGGAACCACCTCACAATGCGAGCCGTATCGAGGAGTACTGCCTTCTAAATCAGGCTCTTGATCTAACGCCATATTATTATTTATAATATTGAAGAAGCGATGTTCCATTTGGCAGCAAAAGTAGACTATATCTGTAGTCGGTGTATCGACGAACTCAAGGAGCTGTACTTACCACTAAATAGGTACTTTGTCAACATGTCATGCGCAAGTTATGCTGACAACTTGACATGAAGAGCTGAGGCGCCAGACTGATAGTGTTTCTAGTGGCTGTACTAAGATAACAGCTGATTACCGTCTACAATTGTGCCCAACCCAATTACTATTTTTACTGAGCATAAGTAAATATAGCCTACACTACAATTAGTCTACACTACAATGTTGTGTGAATACGTTAGATCTGGGCAAGCGAGCATCATTCGTCGACGTCATTAGATGAGATAAGGATAAGATAGGAAATATTTTCCAAGGAGCAGCCAAAAAAAAAAAATCTGAAGAAGGGGTCTCAGCTAAATACTATATAATATTTAGTGCATAAACATAACGACAAAAGGAGGTCAAGTTAAGCTACACTTGCCGCGGTTGGCCTGTGGATGGGTGACCATCTGTACATAACAAGACCCCTCCGTGCCTCGGAAAGTAAAGCCGTAGTCCAGGCTATCATTCGTGGATCTTTGACAGTCGTTACGGGTCGTCAGAAGCCCGAAAGTGTGATAACCAGTCTTACCAAGGGGTATCGTATTAACCAGTAACTGGGTTGTGGCGGTCAGATAGGCAGGCGCTCCGTGTAAAATACTGGTATTCAGCTGAATTCGGTTAGACTGGAATCCAACCCCAACATAGATGGGAAAAGGTTAGGCAGATGATGATGAAACTTAATGACAAAAGACAAAACCATAGTGATATTGTTGAGTTGCCAAGATTTGTTGCATAAGATGCAGCTTCTACTGATATCAGAGAGCGTTTTGAATAGTCTGCAAAATGCAAAGGATGAGATTAGGATTACAGGAATACAATTGAAGGATCATCATAACTAAGATACCGTGACTGTACGACATTACAAGTAACTAACATTAGCTTACTAAGTCAAGCTAATACCGACACAATACGTGTCACTGGAACAAAACACAAAAGACTCTAATCAGTAGATAAGCTACTCTTATAGAGCAGTGGCAGCCCAGTGGCAACGGCCATGAATTACGAGTTGTAGGTCGTAAGGTTCGAACCCAGACATACGCTTTACTTTGTAAATTATTTCATCACGACTGCTTTCAAAACGGTGAAGGAAAACATCGTGAGAAAACAGGCATGTCTTAGAACCAAACATTCCAAGACAGGTGACATCCGTCAACCGGCACAGGGCCCGCCTGGTGGATTATTGCCCACTCCCGCTCACCGAGAGGAGGCCCGCGTCCCAGCAGTAGGACAGCCTAGCCGCTCTTAAATCTTACCCGAATTTATAAAGATATAAATCAGCTTTTACAGTTACCAATAGACCACAAATCAATACAATAAATAGGAATAACTTTGTCGTTAGGTGAACTATCGGGACAAGCCATAGATACTCGATATGCGGGTACAACAGATTTATTACTCTGCGTTGAGGCTCTGCTCACATCGCGTGATGTGCTGTGATATTTTACGCTTTTGTTGTAGTTGACTTGTTTATTACAGTAGCGTGTATGTAGGTACCCTATATACTAGTAGTAAATTTTCTTTAGTGGACCGAGTATTGTGCCCTGCGGAACACCTATCATTTCCATACATTTTGTTTGAAATACTGCTTCAAAAAAATTGTGTCAGGCAGAAAACGTAGTGGTATTTAATAAGTGAAGTAATTACTTGTTCTGTAATGGTAAACTGCTCTGCGCTAATGTTTCCTCGGTCTATAGAGATACAGAAGAAGGAGATTGAGAGAAGTAATTCGTCTTCATCATTTCAGCCGAAAGACGTCTACTGCTGGACATAAGCCGGTAGACAGAGACCGGTTCTATGCTTCTCGGCCTTCACAAGCCCTAGGAGGAGGAGAGTTGTAATAACTGGTAAAGTGGGAACCAATTACCAAACCTATTGCGCTCTGCGTCTTACTCTATTCTTATAATGTTTTGACAGGCGAATGTCTAGCATTCAATTTACAGCCAACTTTCTTACCGTCTAGGTCTACCCATCTTCTTTATTAACAAAAAACTGTAATAAGTAAATTGTATTGTAATACATAGCTTAGCTTTCACTGACGATCACAAAGCGACGATTTACGATGCCCTCCACAGTTTATGATAATAGATACAAGATGATATCGCGACGCTAAACTTTCTCCGAGACATATAATGTCACTATTATTAGTCAATGTAATGATAATATTTGTATGGGAAGTGATGAGATAGGTCGCGCATTTGATGTTAAAGGGGTAACCAGAACAGACTCCTATTGTACGAAGATAACGGTTTATGATTACCGTATTTGAAAAAACAATAAAATAACTCTTAAAAGTATCAGTTAAGTATACTATAAACAACGAACCATTCCGTTATTTAACTGGACCACAAAAACAATAATAAGGCCGAGAACAATTCAAATAAATTTAAAAAAAAACAATGAAAGACTAAATTATCTTCAACTCATTCAATTTTAATGAATGCCTTCATTAAACTCTGCTGTAAAAGCATACGTTAATTGAAAAACAACTTATTTAGGGAGCGGTCATAAATGAAACACATGAAAGTCACTGTAGAGACATTAATTCGTTGTACATGGAAATTAATGAAATTATAATTTACATAACTACTTCAACACGCATGGCAACTAGAATAAGTTAAATCAACCTACTGGTGCATGTCAAAGGTTAACTTAAATCTATACAAATAAATAAAATTGAGTTTCTTAACGGCTGGACCAATTTTGAAAGGATTTTCACTGGCATAAAGCTAATGTTATGAGGAGTAACTTAGGCTACTTTTATTTTAGAAACATACTTAGTATTCCGCACAAAAAAAAAATCCAATATGCACGCGGCCGAAGTCGCGGCCACAGCTAGTTTCTAAATAAAAATAAATGATCTATCGATCTACCTCAGATAAAACATTATTGTCACTTGTCAGATAGGTACAGACGCCAGCACATCAAGCTACTACAATATGATAAATTTCTTTAATAGATTTTCAACTTTATCTCTAATTTTTTAAGGTTCAATGTTGATTGGGAAGATTTGACAGTTTCGGGTAGTTTGACCTGCTGGTGTCTGTCTGTACAGCAAAGGACTATCCTGAAACTAAAGCATCCCGATAAACGACATGGAGTACCTACATTGTTTAAGTGTTTAGAACATTGTACTTCTGCAATATTCCTGATAAGCAGTTTCAGTCCCCTAGTCGTTTCAGTATCCTGTACGAGTCGCAATAAATACTTTTTCTTTATTTCTTTCTTTCTTTCAGTAGTCAGCAGCTGAATGTTTGTAGTAACATCTATGACAGGCATAAGTGTCTATCAGCTACAGTCCATAGACGTACGTAATGTTGTAAATACTACTCTAAGAATAACTAAAATATCTTCTTCCAGTATTTTCTCAGTATTAACAGCTTCATTTCATTCATTTTCCAATAATTTTGAAAACCAATTATTGGACCCATTATTGCACCCTTCGCAATTCCATTTCTTTCTCGTATATTTCTAAAGAATTACTTTGAATCTAAGAATAATTTTCCCACGTTTTTAGGTCTTGACAGTTAGCTAAATGAAGACTTCATTTGTTAATACCTTCAGCTTTCTCTCAGCTCTTTGTTCGTTTGTTCGTCAAACTCAAAAGGAACAGACGATTCTGCAGATAAAAATATCTAAGATCTTAGTTTCCAAAGTAATTTGATTTCTTTTCAACATCTCCATTCGTTGAAATACAACTCTCTGCGTCCAATAAATCAGCACCATCATGTATTTGCCATTCATTACCAATATACTCTTCGTTTCATGCAGAATATTTTTTTTCTTCTCAACACCTTGACGGTTGCATGTGTAATTCGATACGTACCTAATTTGCCGGTATGACTTGCATTAACGTTTTTTGCCGGGAGTCCAACCCGATACTCGTACATTAGCTGACTCAGCCGTCAGCAAAAACTGCACTTGGTAACGGTATGAGCGTGTATGTTATTGTAATGTTTAATTTACTGTTGGAACCTGGGTTTGCTTATGTTAATCTCATGTTTAAACACCTTTTATTCGCATCATCTTTTTTACTGTAACGGTTGTCTTACAAATTGTACTGTTAGGTACTGCGTTTGTTACATTTGCTGCCAGCGTACTACGTCCTTTCTTCGCGAAACTCCACCGTCATTATCATTACGCATTTAAGAACTTCGAATTTAAAGACGTAATTTAAATGATACCTGAAGATCTGGCTGCCCACATACAAGTATATTTGTTATCATACCGACACACTGTCTTTATTAAATAGGCATTTGCATTGTGTATTGTAGAGTTACTAATTTACTATTTGTTGTTAAGTTTTAGCAATGATATTACGAATATGTATCAGGTAAGTCACTTGTCCCACTGTTCCTTTTTATCAAGACTACATCAAATTATTATGTACTTGCTATTCAAATGGAAATTTATTCTGCTTTTTCCCCAATACGAGTATTAGGACCTTATTTTCAAATCTTTGTGAGGATTTTTTCTAATGATTTACAAGTAGAAAATACACGATATAATAAGCCTATAATAATCCCACTGCTGGGACTCAGGCCTCCTCACAGTGAGAGGTAGTGGGCCGTAACACACCACGCGGGCCCAGTGCGGATTGCTAGATACCACATATCTTCGAATTTTTTATTCTAGCGCGTTTTGCTCACGATGCGAGTTCCTCACGACCCGGCTTCCTCACGGTGTTTTCCTTCACCGCATCATTTGACAATTGTTAACAAAATCAGAAGAAGCACCTTCAATTTATTGTGCAATTCTATGTATAGATTTATTATATATCCTTAGGTCTATTTTAAAATATTATTCAATAAACTGACGTCCTCGTAACAGTTACATCATATGGATTCACTTCGACTTTGACTCATGTATCGACATGTAACTAATCTGCTTTATGTAACACGATAGTTTAAATTTTCAGTTTTTGCTCGCTAATGACTTACCTGGCTTCGTCTGGTGTTGTATGTAAATATGTAATGAAGATATTCTAAGTTAATTTAGTCGTGGTAATTTCGTAACAGACTGTAGATGGTTCTATTCTGTTTGACAGGTAATTATGGCTCGTTGGTCTAGTGGTAGCTAGCTCTACTGCTGAGGATGAGGTCGTGTTATGGTACAAGTCCACAGTCGGCTACAAACTTGTACCTTTATTGTGTTTTTTCCAACAGAAATTCGTCAGTAGCAGCCATGGATGGATTTTTTCTGAATGTGTGCCCAGTTGATAGCAATAGACTCACCCAATATTATAATATGGGACTTAAACATAACTGGCAAAATGTGAGTGTACTGTAGAGGGCTTGAAGAGCCCTCTGAGGTAACGGGAGGAATCAAACAACTATACGACTCCTTTAAGATTATATTGTAAGCACGTCTTTACATATTTCTGACTAAATTACCACTTAGCTGCATATAATCTCCAGGCGACTCTTCTGCGCCTGTTCTATCCTCTGAATGCGACCGGTCTCGCTTCTTCAAAAACTTCGTATAAACGTATGGAGTAACGTTTCTTCATACAAAGCGCAACTTTGGCGCAAATTCGTCGCAAATACGGCGACAGTTCAGCGCTTACCCGGCGCCTCCACCATATGTAAAGGGCTTGAAGAGCCCTCTGAGGTAACGGGAGGAATCAAACAACTATACAAGCTAAGTGCGCAGTGCATGTATGCTAGCTAAGTGGTAATTTAGTCAGAAATATGTAAAGACGTGCTTACAGTACCTACTATAGGTAGGATACGCCTATACCTAACCCTTCGGGGATTACACGCCTGATGGTATGTAATTTTTATACCTAGTTCAATCGTTCATACCTGCACTAATGCTTATCAGGAATGGATGGCTCCGAAGAAAATAGGTTAATTCAAGAGGAGTATATTGTCTGAAGTGAGAGGTTTGGAGGCTGTGGTTGATAGTAATGAATATCGCGTAAATTTGTTGTCTAAACCTGTCAAATATATAATTTTCTGTACCTAGATGGTACTTGTAAATCATGTAGGTACCAGTAGGTATGTCTTGTGTTTGGGATTGAAAAATTGTGGTAAACATTCGTTTTTGTTTTTAATTATAGATATCAATTAATTTGAAGTGAGAGCAAACTGGCATCGAGTAATTTAGGCAATAAATTCTAAATTGAGTCTTATTGATGTCTCATATCTATTAAAATATTGATGACCCATTTAACAATTCAGGAAGTATGCAATTTTTTATAATCCACGTCTCTGATATTGAAATATTTTTTTCAAACATCAAATAGAAGTAACTGTAAATCTATTTCTACTATTTCATCTATTAAGTTGTCAACAGCCCCGCGTTTGTCTGCAGCCGTGCCAAAATTAGTCCGAATTTAGATGCAAAAAATTCTAAGGAATTTCCGACGTCCAGTCTGACATTACAGCTTAACAGAGTTCAATATTTTGTAATGTCACCAAACAAGACCATTTCATTTTCAAAATTATCAAAAGTAACATTCTCGAAAACGAAAGAGTCTTCACCAAAAGCGACCTCAATAATGTTTTTCTTCCCATCGTTATCTCTACTAACTAAGCAAACTTACCTTTTAGGCTTCCACCGCTTCATAAATACTCCAAACATTGTTTTATCCTCGTCACAATTCACAACAACAACAATCACTCCACAGAAGCTACTGATAACGAGTCAACGACTTCCGTTCAATCAATAACACAACAACCGCACGTAAATAATTGCACAAACGATAAGATATACAACGAACTCAGTACCGAAAACGTCTGACCTAGACACACTGACTGAGAAGCCTGGGAACACTGTCCTACTTCGCGAGCATCTCTAAAATCGATATAATCTTATAACTATAATGCTTATAGCAAAGTTACGCAATCGTCCTTAGGATCTCACGTCATTCTTTGTTTATTTGGTGAACGAAACATCGGCATCGTAATCTTTCGTTAATAATAAACAACACACGCGACGCTTCCGTCACTCGGTCTTGGCGCAACTGAGTCATTCGTTTTGACTAGAACAGCGAGACAGAGACTAGCGAGTGTAGAGTGTGCCGCCGGTACGCGTCAGGTGCGGTCGATCAGCTGCTCGCTTGTCGCCATCTTGTTTTGCATTTTGGCGCCATCTCGCGGTGACCTTTCAACTTTGTGACATGGTTTGTGTTGTTTATTTGGTAAACATTGCACACCCCTTATAAATGAAGTAGCGGTGACAAGTGTTACATGTCATGTTCATGTCCAATTTGTATGTGATGTGTGGTTTAAGCAATACGGAGTACGTTTGTGCTTTCATTTTCGTGGTTTACTTTTCTGTATACCTAAGTGTTTTATTAATTTAAGTAATTATTAAATCGGTGAATTATTCTTAATATTTGTTAGCATTAATACAGGTAGTTACTAAATTCCCTATTGCTTAATCCGTGACTTCATAACCAAACACATAGTTCAAATACTTAGACATTGTTTCCTTTCAAAAGTAGTTTTTGAATGTAAATATCTTGCATATTATCAGTTTACACTCTACATACAAGACACTTGTACAGATGTTGCAGAGGAATGTCGTATGTCCAATACTACTTACGTGAGGGAAATCATTTCGAAATATTTATATTCACTCTGCTTCAGTAAACCACTTGTATAAACATTACGAAGTAATTTAAATACTGAGGGCTGATTTTGCCATGAAATAAAATTGACGTCTGACAGTTCTAGTATGGAAAAACGGTGAAAGATTCTTTAGGGCTGATTTTTCAATAGGTAGTCAGATAACTTTTATCTGAGAAATAAATATTGTTGTTTGACAGCGTTTGTATAGACAATATGTTAGATTGTCATATTAATTCTTATGCTAGGTATAAAAGTTTCGTGAAATTCGCCCTTAGAATGACGGTTCAATGCCATCATGATTCCAGTGTAAGAGAGAGACGTAGCTATACATGAACGATAGCACCATCCCTTTTCGCACTGGAATTATGACTGCATTAATACTTCGTAATACGACCCCAATATGCTGTGGCTCTTAGCTGCTGGATGTAATTGACTATTTCTATAAATCTCGTATCAGCATCGATGGTTCAGTGGTAGAATGCTCGCCTGCCACGCGGGCGGCCCGGGTTCGATTCCCGGTCGATGCAATATTCTTTTTGCATTTTGTTTTAAATTTTATTATTCTTTTGCATTTTGTTTTAAATTTTATTATTCTTTTTGCATTTTGTTTTAAATTTTATTATATGAGTTTTCATGGGTAAATAAATATATATTATGTATTCTTTTATATAATATTCGAGCATAACTTTGTTTATGAACAGACGTTAATACTGTTTTTTTTAAAAGGGTCAAGTTCTGAGGGCTGGTTTTGAGATAGCTTCAATAAAACGTTTTTTTCCACATATAGTACAATAATATGTTGATGTACCTATGATGTTGTAATAACTTCCTGTCACTGTTATTTCTAGCAAGAAGTTAGTGGTAAGTATGCGAATTTGCGTGGAGTTGGTAACTCGTTGTAGTAGTGGTACCTACTACCAAAAAGTAAAAACTTTTTTACAAAAAAAAAAAACAGACCGTCTTCCGAAATTAGTTTAAAAAAAATAACAAGTTCTAGCTTCGATCAATAATGAATATAAGTAATTATGGACTATTAATTTTAACACAATAGAAGATTTATTATCATGACGGCTATAACCGTATAGTGTCCTTGAAAACATTCATTTATAATTAAGTACTAAACTAAGAAGTCGCCATTGAAAAATATCATTAAACGGTAGGACACCGAACGAGCCACGATAGATGTTTTATTGTTATTACTTCTAGGGGGATTTCGACTCAGCCTGTCGCAGTCCACTGCTGGACATAGGCCTCTCCCAGGCTGCACCACAACACTGTCCTCCGCCTTCCGCATCCAGTCCGTCCCAGCCACCTTTTTGAGGTCGTCTGTCCATCTAGCTGGGGGGCGTCCCACACTACGCTTGCCGATCCGAGGTCTCGACTCCAGGATTCGTCTGCTCCACCGGCCATCGGTCCTTCGACAAACAGCGGTGGGGGCGTTTAGTGTAAGTATGTAAAAATACATTCTAAATTAATAAAAAGGAACCAAACTATGTAGGTCCTGCGGGGTAATTGCGTAACACACTAACAGTAGCAATGGCTTTCATTTTGACAGTTCAACAACATTCACTGCGTTATTTACATTGTCGAGCAGACGGAGCCTGCAAATTGAACCGATTTTTACAGGACTTTCATTGGCAGATAGCTGATGTCATATGATAGGTACCTAGAAGGAGTAACTTTTCTAAAATAAAAGTAGCCTAGTTTTATTTTAGAAAAAGTATTAGGGTTCTGTGCAAAAAAGTTAAAAACGCACGCGAATGAAGTCGCAGGCACAGCCAGTCTAGAATAAATAGGCACATTCCTTTAAAAATACTTACCCACTAAGCAGATCATCGCCAGTGCTGCCCGCATTTAAATCAACTAACAAAGAGATAATCAAAAGATATAAACATGTCTGGAACACCACCATTATCACGTCAC
The DNA here is from genome assembly GCA_911387795.2 of Apamea monoglypha. Taxonomy (NCBI): domain Eukaryota; kingdom Metazoa; phylum Arthropoda; class Insecta; order Lepidoptera; family Noctuidae; genus Apamea; species Apamea monoglypha. The sequence continues at coordinate 17,689,450 of OU426924.1, forward strand.
TTACCGAGTTGAATCGATTGAAATCTCGATTCTATCGGTATTCGATCATTTATCGGTATCGGTCGGTGCTATTGCGAGTTAATGGACTTGACGTACAGGGGTTATATCACAAGCATACGTCATTATTAGGTAAATCCCTAGTGACTGTATGTACAGACTTCAGCACATCAAGCCACCGGAAACTGTCAAATTTTCCCAATCAACCTTGAACCTAATGCTTCAGCGATAAAGTTGAAAATTTATTAAAGAAATTTGACAGATTTTAGATCTTGGCGTCTGTACGGTAATAATAGCTTTTTTTGGAGCCAGCAAGTAGCTGGCTTGCTGTAATATCCCACGTAATGGAAAACCCATACTTACATGTCATAGGGGACACCGTGATCACTAAGGCGGTTCCCCCAGGGCGAGGCCTTCCCATTGCACTGCGGTTGGGTTGACCCTTGCGATTATCCCTAATGTGGATAACTCGGATGCGTTATTTTTGGTAGTGGGGACTGCGTTCACGCCGTCCGCCTATTGCTTTTCAGCGGGATCGTCCGAAAGGGTTACCGCTATCCCGGAACATAAAGGGCAAAGGAAGGAACATGGGTGGGTTTTAGTCAGTAAGAGTCTGACACTCCCTTCCGCTCCACCCAGAGTGGGAGGGGTCATTTGATGAATTACCATCCGGAAAAAAAAAATGGAAAACCCAATAGCAGACCCGAGGCAAAATATAAATATAGACAGTACCGCAGTGTAATTGCTTAACACACTAACAGTAGCAATAGCTTTCATTTTGACAGTTCAACAACATTCATTGCGTTATTTACGTTGTTGAGCAGACATATTTTTCGAACATATGAAGCAATGAATTAGCAATATCCATCAAAATGATTCAGATTGTGATTGATTGTGTATTACACAATTAGGGTACTGATTTTTATGAATCCTTCCGAGATAGTAAAACATTCTGGGGAGAAAAATACAACTGCAATCTGTTCCTTAACAATTTAATAAATAGTGTAGCGTTTGTTTATTTTTTGGTTGGACGCGTTGGAGTCGACAAAAGTTAACCCTTTAGGGTACTTGCACGTCTGAACGAAGACGCGTATTGTCAGAACAGACGAAAAGACAATAAAACATTCCACCTTGCACACTCGACTACTAACTGGAAGTAAGGCTGCGATCTCTTTGAAACGTCACAAGCTACCGACAGCGTGCGATTACGTCACGAAGAATGACCGACACGCCGTGCCGGTTGCCAAAACGTTCCTTGCCGCTGTTGGACCTGTCGGTCGCGGGCGGCGTGCGGGCGAGACTACGCCCGTGTACAGTCACAAGCACCAATATTGGCAACTTTCAACTGCGATTTTTTCGTGAAATAACGAATGCAATGTTGAAATACGACACGTCCATAAACCTATGGGTTCGAAAATGCTATGTTCGTAACAACATAAAATTTAATTAATAAATAAAGGAGTAAATCGCTTTTGAATAAAGCCGAGTGTTACATACATACTTTTGCTCGTGACTGTACTTACGCGTGGCCTTAATAAAGTTACGCCCGACGCATCTTCCGTCAGATGTGCGACCACCCTTAGTATTAGGATACGCTGCCTCTAGCTAAACTACAGATGCATAATGCTACTAAAATCATATTAGTACCTACGACTGGAAATGGTCTTGGGACATTCAAGGGTTTAAGACTTCGTCAAATTCATCATTCGTTGTAATTTCTCCTGGAGCTTCAGTTGTTGTTTCCTCATATTCAGTCACACTGTCAGTCTCAGTGGTAGATTCAGTTTCTGTTTCAGTTTCTGTTTCAGTTTCTATTTCAGTCACTTGGTCAGTTGTGGTTAAAAACACTTCATTAAAAATATCCTCGATGTCTTTTTTGAGTTCTTCTTTTAACTCTTCCAAATGTGCCGTGGGTGGCGTTATTGCAGGAATGTCAGGGTATATTGTTGTTATTCCATCACAGGCTTCTCTGCATTTATACATGTCATCAAAAATGTTATATGTTGGACAACTTCCCCACCACGCTCGTCTGCAATAACCGTCGACGTGGGTAATAACAAGTTTTTGTTCTCCGCATATACTTTGGTTTAGTGGAATATTGCATGCTGAAAAATGATCATAGTTCTTCTAACGTTATTTGGTAACTTTTGTAGGAGATAATATGATAAGTGTAGTCTATAAAAAACAGAGTTTGACTTTGATGCAGCATGGTACGGGATTCCATAGATCCATGTCCTTTGTATTTGAATTGTTTCAACTCAGTATTAATTTTTGTACAGTAGGTACACGAAATAATAATTGAACGTCGCCACATCTTACAGTACAGTTAACATTGTCAAATTAAATTAGCTAGCGAAACTCTGCAGACGTCATCACGTCTGCAGAGTTTCGCTAGCTAATTTAATATACTCATCATTATCGATATCTAAACACGATAAAATAAAAAAGATTTGATGTTTGTACAGACGTCAGCAAGTCAAGCTACCCGAAACTGTCAAATTTTCCCAATCAACCTTGAACCTAATACTTTAGCAATAAAGTTGAAAATCTATTAAAGAAATTTGACAGGTTGTAGTAGCTTGATGTGCTGGCGCCTGGCGTCTGTACTTGAAGTAAGTGAAAATATGTTTTATAGTGTTAAGTTATCGATACCAACATGATGATTGGTTTACACAAAAAATAACTGATTATTAAAACTGATATTTTATGTGAATACACGATCTGCGGCCGAAGATCCCACAAAAAGAAATCGTTAAATTAATTTCCTTTTTTGTATTTAGATATCGGTCCCCATCACGTCTGCGGAGTTTGGCTAGCAAATAATGGTAATTTAATTTGACCCTGTTAACTGTTATGGTAGGGGGTGGCGACGTCCAATTATTATTTCGTGTACTGTACAAAAATTAAAACAATTCAAATTCAAAGGACATGGATGTATGGAATCCCGTACCATGCTGCATCAAAGTCAAACTCTGTTTTTTATAGACTACACTTCTTATCTTATTATCTCCTAAAAAAGTTCTTTTTTTAAAAAAAAAAACCCGTGTAAAAATTATGCTTTGGCGCAAATATTATTATGTACTCACCTAATGAGGCTTGTGGCTAAGTAATAACTGCCGCACAGGTCGATCGATCAGGTTAACCTCCGCTTGCCACAGCTGGTCCGTGGATAGGTGACCATCTTTACATACCAAGACCCCTCTGTGACTCGGAAAGCACGTTAAGCCGTTGGTCCCGGCTGTCATTCGTGGAACTTTGACAGTCGTTACGGGTCATCAGAAGCCCGAAAGTCTAACAATCCGTCTTACCAAAGGGGTATAGTTTTACCCAGTCACTTGGTTGTGTAGGTGAGATAGGCAGTAACTCCATGTAAAATACTGGTTCTCGGCTGCATCTGGTTAGATTGGAAGCCGACCCCAAAATAGTTGGGAAAAGGCTAGGCAGATGATGACCTAAAGAAATTATGAAAACTTACGATCGAAATCATCTTGAACCTCTTGTCTCTTTCTGAATATACAGTTGAGGGAGCAAAGGTACTCGTTATCAAACTTGTTGGCCGTGGGACACCCTCGCCACGTTTCTCTTTCACAGCGGGATCCTGGCTTATAGTAGGAGAATACTGTTTTCGGTTCCATATTGCAGTTGCTCCGGTTTAGAGGCGACAGACAGTAGTCTGGAGGTACTGTGAAAATTCGTGTAAGCTGCAGTCCGACATCAATCTTAAAGAAAGTGACGAAATAGAGAACTAAAGAGATGGATTGTGTGAGGAATTATATAGAAAGACAGAAAGAAATAGCAAAATTGTTTATTCTGCACAAACAAAACATTACAACAAAAAAAACATAAAATATACACATACAAAGTTGCCAAAAGCCTCGTACTCAAGCATGTAAAAAGTTGTCAAAATTGTCTATTGCTTGATGTCAGGGCCAGGGACCAAAGACAATACTCATTAATTAACATTGACAATACAAATGAATTTGTGTTGCGTCTGCGATACTGGCAGATGACAACAATCAAAATAAAAACAAAAGGCCAATTGCAGAGCAGAAAATCTAACAGTGTATTTTTTGATGCGCTGGGATGCGCTCTGTTGGATTCTCAATGCTCGGCTCAGCATCGAGAGTTGAAACTCCATTGCCCGATAAAATCCCGCCACGATATTTTAACGTGCTAACGCCAGCTTACCTTTAATAACGCAAATAATAAAAAAAATGACAATTCAGAAGAGCCTGTAAATGGTTTAATTGAAATACCTACCTTTGAGTTTGTGTTTATTCATAAAAATAATCAATACAACTACGAGAGGGGTCCGTGGCTTAATAATAACAGCAGCACAGGTCGGTCGATCAGGTTAAGCGACGCTAGCCGCGGTTGGTCTGTGGATCTTTACTTACCGAGACCCTCCGTGCCTCGGAAAGCACATTATACCGTTGGTCCCGGCTGTCATTCGTGGATCTTTGACAGTCGTTACGGGTAGTCAGAAGGCCGAAAGTCTGACAGCCAGTCTTACCAAGGGTTATCGTATTACCCAGTAACTGGGTTGTGGAGGTCAGATAGGCAGTCGCTCCAGGTAAAATACTGGTATTCAGCTGCATCTGGCTGGACTGGAAGCCGACCTCAAAATGGTTGGGAAAAGGCTAGGCGGATGACGATGATGAATAAATACAACTTACCCGTTCTCACAATATTTAGTGAACTTAAAGTAAAAAATAAATAACCTAAGCACCAACTGAAATTCATGTTGTTGTTAAAATGAAATCAGTGGCATAAAAACTCAAATGGTTTTTAACCATTAAGTACGAAATTAACTTTTACGTTTTATGGTAGCGTAATTATGGCTAATTGTTGAGTTTTAATTGTTTACGTTTTTAATTGAGACGATAAAAAAAATACGTTACGCAAAAAGTATTGCATCGACCGGGAATCGAACCCGGGCCGCCCGCGTGGCAGGCGAGCATTCTACCACTGAACCATCGATGCTTACAGAAAGTATATAGAAATTGTTATTTACTACCAGTAGGTTATATAAGTTACCTCCAAATATTATTTTACAACAATATTAGCTGATAATGAAATACAATATCTAAAAGTAACTGTTCACAGTATCCACACATTTCTAAGTATTTTACTAAATTAAACGGATGTTTGCCGCAAACAAATGTATTTTCTTTGTTTTAGGACTGAACTTTTATAATTTTCAGCATGTTTTATTTAAAAACATATAAAAATCATCCACTTTCGGTGCTGGTACAAGTAAATTAGTTTGTTCTGCCATCTAGTAGACATATTGTACACCAACTTCACCTCTACTTTGCTTTGAGCTTCAGTAAAACGATGATAGATGGCGTAAACTACAGCATAATTTTTATGATATTTTATATGTTTTTCTCATTATTATTTTACCGGAAAAACGCAGATTTTTTAATAAAAATTTTAAGTATCTGCAAAATTTCTAGTTTTCATTTACCGTGTTTCATATCCTCGGTCCACGGTACTGAGAAATTAATCAGGAACACTGATTAATTTTGATGTGCCGTGCTTCTCCGAGGCCATGGATGCCTAGAGACACGCTTGCCCGAACACGGATCTACCCGATGAACCATTTTCCCAGAGACGGTGGAATGAGCCCCTCTGCAGAGTAGTACGAGTGCTCATGATGGTCTCTATAAGGAAATTCTGAAACGGCTGGTTGACACTTCCCGTGACCCTTGTGTCATCACCACCAGAGGCTAAGCATTTTCATACAACATGGTAATGCCGCCTGTCTCTTGGGTACATTACCAGTCGACAACGATGCGGATTTTTTTTTGACGCCATATTTTGGTTTGTGAATAGTTTTAGTTAAGTCAGGATATAGTAACTTTGCTCTTTTTATTAATTAATTAGGTAAATATAAGTTGTTATTTTCGTAGGTACTTTTACTGTTAGCCTGAATCATCCCATTACTGGCAAAGGCCTCTCCCCATGACTTCCTTATTTACGTAGGTACATATTATTTTATTTCTGAGTAACCAACCAACTGTCCTCGTAGAGGGCAATCGGCAGCGGCGGCGGCCTCTCGCGCCCGGCCCTGGTGCAAGCCATGGTCCGGGGCGAGAGGGAGTGGGAGGCAGTCGCCTCCTTCTGCGAAGCAGTCATGCTAGCGAAGGAGGTGGCGGGACGGATGAGGGAGAGAGCCTCCCGTACCAGCCGCCGCGGGAGACGCTCCGGGCGTCGGGAGCCTCAAAGAGTTGTCAGCATAATTTGAGGGGCCCCTTAGGGCCGAAGTCTGCCGGGTCAGCGGGATTGTCCGAAAGGGTCACCGCTACCCCGGAACATAAAGGGCAAAGGAAGGAACATGGGTGAGTTTTAGTCAGTAAGAGACTGACACTCCCTTCCGCTCCACCCAGAGCGGGAGGGGTCATTTGGTGATTTCCCATCCGAAAAAAAAAAAAAGTAAATAAGTACCAACGTTTTTAGTTTTAAAGTTCACTGCACCCCCTAGGTTCCTAAATTTTAGAGGACAGCTTTTCTTAATTCAACGACGATAAAATTATTTGAAACATTCAAGGACATTTCGGACAGACTGCAAAATTAATTTACATTTGGCATTCACCATGATTAGACACTCTTGTCTTGGTCCAAATTTTATGTATTTTCTCTGCTCTTCCCCTTTATGGAAGCAGCTAAAGCTCATTGACATAATTCACCAAATTATTCGCAGCACACTAAAATCCAGTATAAATGTGGCCTTGGACGACCGAGCGACCCATCCGTTTTGGTGGCCTGGGCGTTCGTAAAATTACCAGTATTAGCTTACACGTTCGTGTCCTCTGTCCCCATCACTGAAAAGTTGACCGGGAACATTTTATTCCCTTCCCTGCAGCCTAATTGCGTAACCATTTTTGGCAAATTATTGAGATTAATTACTTTCGTTTCGATCGCTTTTTGTTTCATTTTACGATTTTCTTAAGCACATATCGTTCACTCTTTAGCTTTAGTTTCAAACCGTTGCTTGAAGCCGTTGTTTCAACCTGTTGCTATTACATGATAGTGGAGTAACGCAATACGAAAATCGTAAAATGCAACAAAAAGCGATCGAAACGAAACCAATGAATCTCAATAATTTGCCGAAAATGTGTTACTTACGCAATTAGGCTGCTGGTTGAGTCTGAAGTGCCGTGCTTGACCGATGCGGTGAATGCCTGGAAAATGGCTTGCCCGAATACAGTTCGGCCTAAACCCATCTTCCCAGTGACAGTGGGATGAGCCGCTCAGCAGGTTGGTACGGAATAAATACGGCTGAACGTGCCCGCCGGCTGGCTGTGAGTGAGTGGAAAGTATTTCAAATCCTATCTGTCGGATTTCAGTTCCAGAGATTAGCGCGTTATGTAATGAATTAATGATTAGTGATTATATTACGTATATCGAACTCATTAATAAACATTAGTCCATTGAGTACATAAGTTTTACTCTCTCAAACAATTTATTAATGGAATAAAACATAATTATAATTTTTGTTTCGTCGTCGTTTATTTTTAATATAATTTCCCTAAAATAAATGCTATATTCACTACCTATTTAATAAGTATTTTTTCAACTATAGCTACAATTGAAAACAAGGCACTAGCATAAAGGCAGATTTACATAGGGTCAGTAGCTGACTCTAAACTCGAACTGAGTCTGCGCTGACCCGTAAAAAATGTAAATCTGCCTTAACATTTACGCAAGAAGTAGGTAACATTAACACGAGTATAAAAATTTACCCAAAAATGTAGTATTTTAAGTCAACAAGATTATTTACAAAACATTATTGTGATCAATAGAAAAACCTGTTCAACAACTTTACTTCAAAAGTAGAATAGAATACTCTTTAGGTATTATGTAAACTACAGGCAGTTTTGAATTGTCAAGGAGTCGGTCAGTCAGAAAAACGAAGCCCATTTGAAACCCACCATATAAATTAGATACAGACATAAATATAGAAATTTTACAAAGGGTGACACAATGCGCGGTAAGTGTTTATTTGTCGAATAGTTAATTTAATCTACTTTAAAAAAGCTTATTATTTTAACTATTTTTAACAACCTAATGTTTATTGTTGTAGTGAAAGCTAAAACAGGCCTTAAAATTGCCAACAACGCCATCTAGTGAGTGCTTTAAAAACTTTAATTCTAAGGTGAGATCTCAACGGCCGCTGGACGATTGCTTTTTTCGATGCATTTTTTAGATTTAGGGTTAAATTACTGCAGTTAGCGAACAAAGGTTTACTTTGATGGCTCGTCTTCGGTCTGTTTTTTTCTTCGGCATAACACCGCACCAATGATCATAAGGAGGACCTGAAAAACATAATATTATTAACAATGAGGAGCATGTCATTTGCGTACATCTATATGGAGTTTCGCTCGCAAATTTTATTTGAATATTTTTTTTTTGTATAAGTGACTGACGATTCTACAAAGGCGATTTTTTTCTGAAACTTAATATGCCATATCAACTGTCACTATAATTACCTCAACAACAATCAACAGAACAGCTACAGTGAAGACCATAGAAGACGTCTCCTTGAACACCATCAGCACCAAGTCTTTGCACCCTCCCGTATAGTACGTCTTCTTCACCTTACACAGCTCTCTGTCTCTTTCTTGCACTAGGTCGGACCTTGAGGAGTCGTAGGTCGAGCAGCAAGAGATGGGCACGTTCGGGGGGAAGTAGTACGGAAGCTTCGAGCTTCGGTAGTCTTCGGGACTGTAGACACCGCAGCAGTTTAACTGAAAGTAACGGATTTTTGTAAATAAAATAACAACGCACCTATGTTCCTCGATGTTCGATAATGTTATGTTCTGTTGAGCGTGGTTTCCTGGGTTCGATTCCCAGATCGGGCAAACTGTTAATGGGTTTTTGCATAAGGAATTTTTTAGAAACAGCCCGGAGTTTGGAAGCCGTATGTATTATTATTATAATATATATAATATAATATATAAATTACAAACCAATTTGCCTTTCACCGGGCACAAAAAATCTTTAGCTCACTTTAGGGATAAATTAATACGGATGGAAAAAAAATACCACACCTTTCAATTGATATGTGTTAAGTTTCCAATCTTGCAAAATAAATAATCAAAGTAATTATCATTTTCATAACCAGAAGAGAAATTACGTAATACACTAAAAGTGGGAATGGCTTTCAATTTGACAGTGCAAAAACATTCATTAATCAGACAATTTTTTTTCGAATGTATGAAGCAATGGATTATTCAAAATGATTCAGATTGTGATTTATAGTGTGTTACGCAATTAGGATTCAGGCGACGTCCTGAAGTTTCTGCCTAGCATGGGAGAATGAGGTATACACAAAACTTACATCGGATTGTGTCATGGCCCAAATCTTCAGATGCCTCGGGTTATCCTCCCTGGCCTGCCTGAAGGATTCTGCCAGCGACTTGAGGAGTTTCGCCTCATCAGCCGGCTCCACGTTCACTGATATACCAGCGATCAGCGCCTGGATGATTGCCAGCAGTAAAAGAACCACTGCCGCCTGGAATGTATAAAGATTAGTTAAATACGAAAATCCACCTTATTTATTAAATGAACAATCTTCTAATACTAAATAAACTAACAAACTATTAAAATAAAAGTATAATATCCTAAATTAAGTAAAACTATTTAACAAACTAAAATATGGCGTCGAAATATTCCTCCGCATCGCTGTCGACTGGTAATGTACCCAAGAGACTGGCGGCATTGCCACGGTGTATGACAATACTTAGCCTCTGGCCAAGGTAAAAACCAGCCCTTGGGTCACGGGAAGTGTCAACCAGCCGTTTGGAGATTTCATTGAACAAGCCATGAGCAGTCGGCCCCCGCAAAGTACAAAAATGGGGGATGTGCTAAGGTCAACTTTTCTAAAGGTTTTTTTTCTTTTTGCAGGTCAGTGTCAGGTTGTCAAATTATTATTCCCGAGTGTAACAAAGTATGTGTGTGTTTACAGAATTGTAATCATTAAAACCATCAACTCAAACATCTAAGTTCATATAATCCTGTCCTACTAAATGACTATTTCATGAAACATCAATAAATCCTACTCTATTATAAATGTGAAAGTTTGTATGGATGGATGGATAGATGTTTGCTACTCTTTCACGCCAAAACTACTGAACGGATTTGGATAAAATTCGGTACACAGGTAGTTTATAACCAGGATTAACACATAGGATACTTTTTTCCTGATATTCCCACGAGATCGAAAGTTATGCGGGTGAAACCGCGGGGCGCAGCTAGTAAGATTATATGAATTTTGAGGGTTGTATTGATGATGATAAAAAAACCTAAGAAAAGTTGAAGTTCGCGGGCTACCATTGCGCTTCCTCCTTCTAGAAGGTACTCGTATATCATTAAGTAAGGTGATGATAGCTTAGTCAAGTGTAATGAACAATAACATCAAGCTTACGATCGAGACCGAGAGGTCGTCACAATTAGCCTGTCAAGTTTGCGTGATATGCCAACGGGTTTCTATTGAACTTGAATATACATATATAGGACTCCAAGGGCGCTAGTAAGGTACTCGTACCTTGGACCCACGCTATTTCCTTGCGAGACTTTGTTAAATCCTTCTTGTTAGGATTTTAATTAGTACCTTGCGGCTATGGTCTGTTCTGTGGGGTAATTGCGTAACATACTATCAATAGCAATGGCTTTCATTTTGACAGTTCAACAACATAAATTGCGTTATTTACGTTGTTGAGCAGACAATTTTTTCGAACATATGAAGCAATGGATTAGCAATATCCTTCAAAATTATTCAAATTGAGATCGATAGTGTGTTAGGCAGTTAGGGTGCTGTTTAGAGTTAGTGGTTAAGCTCGGCTAAACTAAACCAGCGAACAGCGAAAGAAAGAAAGAAAATACGTTTATTTGCGGTAAACATGACGCAAAAAAGAACATAAACACAAAAAAAAACAATAAGAAATGGTTGGGGGAAACATGCAGTGAATGCAGTGCATGTGCATGTAGTGGGTTTGCATATCTTCCAATTTTGTAAAAAAAAATAGTGGTAGGTCTAGTAGGCTTTCTGTCCATGTCGCTTGAAATTGATATTTGTGATTTTCACTTTTGAGCATACTTAGGTCATTCCCGCTCGAAGATAATGGCGCCGATTCCCTTGTTCACAAACTAAACTTAATTTAAGCTATTTAATTAGTCAGCGCCTGACGTATTTTTAGTAGCCATGTTTTTAATCACGACTAAACTGTCTATGGAGTATATTAATTTGACAGGACTAAACTAATATTTTATCTTTTGTCCTTTTCTTAATGAAATAGAAAGAAAAAGATGCACTGAACTTAAATTTAGTTTAGTTTGTGAACATGGGAATCGGCGCCAATGTGATTTAAATTTGTAGCAATAAAAATATTTGTTCCGTGCGGTAATCGAACCCGCGACACGCAGCGCAGCAGTCGATCGCTCAGCCACTGCGCCAACCAGCGCCAACCGTGTCGTCGATTTGTCACTATCAATCTCCACCCTTTCGCCTCTTTGTCTGCCTTTGTTTTTTTCGAAGTCAGTCGAATATCGTTTTTGTTTCGAAGTCTTCGAATATCGATTTTTTTTCGCAGTCTGTCTGTTGACATCGACGTCTGTCCTTCTATTAATACTATGTTTATACGATAACATGCCCTCCACGAGTAAAGATAGATTAATAAACTAAGTTGTAAAATATTTACGACTTATTGTACAAAATCGGATAGGTATTGTTCTAATGTCGATACTCTATCAGAACGAAGGTATAAAAAATACATAAAATCATTTTTTTATTACCTACGATTCCATAGAGAATACGTAATGTAATAACGACTTTAATTGATATTGAGATTATTTTATTGAAAATGCTTTCGTTTTGTAAGATGACGCATTTCTGGCAATTTCAGCATCCTAATTACGTAATCAGCCTATAATGTTCCCACTGCTGGGACACAGGCCTCCTCTCGGTGAGAGGGAGCACCCTAATTGTCTGACTGAATCTGAATCCTTTTGAAGAATATTGCTAATCCATTGCTTCATTTCTTCGAGAAATCTGTCTACGCAACAACGTAAACAACGCAATGAATGTTATTGAACTATCAAAACGAAAACCATTGCTGCTGTTAGTGTATTACGCAATTACCCTGCAGGTTCTATTTTTTATTTAATGTGTGGTCCCATAAAGTATTATGTCATAACTACTATATTGCAGTTATGACGCTTGTTAGTTTAGATTGGAGTTTATATTCGAATGATTGAACCTTAAAATTCTTTAATATGATAGGCATACTATGTACATCTCTAGTTTATAAATATATCTTAGCAGCTCAAGAATGACTCTAAAGTCAAACATTCTCGAAATTGATTTCCCATGCGCTTCGATCACCGTTTTCATCTACATACTGTTATTATTTAATGTAAAAGTAATTCGATGCTGCATTCCTCTCATTTTCACACTGTACGAATACCACAACAGTTCCCACATTTTAAACTGTTTTCTCCAGGATTAAGTACTGACTTGCTAAATTCATAACGCCACCTATATAAATACTTATTTACTTGGCATAAACTGCATTCGCATAATTTGCCTATAATGTTCCCATTGCTGGGACACAGATCTCCTCTATGCAAGAGGGAATGGGCCGTAATCCACCTCGTGGGCCCAGAGCGAGTTGGTAGACATCACATGTCTTCGAATTTTTGATCCTAAGACATGCCGGTTTCCTCACGATGTTTTCCTTCACCGTTTTTGAGAGCAGTGGTGATGTAATAATAAATTATATAATAGAGTAGACTGCATTGCCCAACATATATAGAGCTTACTACCGTTAACCTTTACTAGTCGGAGAGACACAGAGAAGTAACCAACTATGGTCAAGAAGTTACAGCGGGACATACATAAACGGTATGCAACCTGTCGGAACCGACCTTGAGGAAGTTATTGATTTAAAATAAACTTACTACACGAATAGGTCTCGATTGCTTCTTGAAGACAGCCACCTCGCCGTAGATGATGACACATATGGTAACGGCTGCCGACACTGCCAGCAGTACCATGGCTACCATCCTGCTGGACTGCTCCGAGTCATACGCCTTCGTGGCTATCGATGTCAGCACTGCCAGGATTATTAGGGATACTGCTGCTATCTGGAAACAAATACAATGTAATGATTGTGTTTGTCAACATCGTATATCTATATGAATTTTGTTATCATCAAGCATATTATAACCATCTTTCTATAAGTATATACTCAAAATTCTGGGTCTGTTTATCAATTTTCTTAAATTCTAAGAAAGGTTGTCGAAAAGTAAGAATCTTTATGAGTTTGAATTTTTGTTACGGGAAATTGTAATCCAGTGCAATAAAATAGAATAGCTTATTGATGATAATGTGTGTTCTTGTTTCCTTTTGAGAATCGCAGGCTTGACGTACACCAGAAGGCAATTCTCGTAATTTAAAACGTTCAAAATCTAGTCGCAGTCTCATCTCGGCGACAAAAAAATGACAAAAACCTGTCAAAATGTAGGGAAATTAGAGGAATTTTTGACAGTTTGAGACTGAGATCAGACTTTGAACGTTTTGAAAATTACGAAAATCGCCCCTCTGATTTTAAACCTGTTACATCATAATTGATAGATGTCAATAAAATTATCTTTTTACAAGACCATGCTTGGTGTGTAGTAGCCTCTGCTTCTTGGCTAGTTTTCATCCCTAAATAAACTGAATGATAATGATAGATATATACCTAAAGCATAGATATATTCTTACATCATATTCCTGATATCATATATGTAGTATAATTTATAAGCTGATCGAAGAAATTAATTTCGAAACTGATGCAATAGTTATGCATTTGTATCGCTACTTTCATGCAGACGCCTGAGTGCGTCGATATAATCAGACAGTCATTTTGTCAAATAACCTTGTGCAGCCATGCAGCCAGGCGTTCACGAAATGCGCGAACGCATCGTTGCAAAAATACTGTAGGAGTATTGTGAGCTTAGATACCATAGTGATGTGTTGAGCAAATGGATGGAATAAGAAATAAGCCGAAGTAATAAGACGAAGTTTGAAGGTGCCATTGGTGACCAAGAAGTTGTGTGGAAATGATGATCAAGTCGAGAGGAAAGTCTTGAGTATTAATGTGGATAGTCATAAGATTAAAGGAAGACCAAAGAAACGATGGATAGATTGCGTGAATGATGATATGGCTAAAAAGGAGATGACTACTGAGATGATGTCTAATAGAAATAAAGAAATAAGTAGACCAGTACCCTACTTGCGTCACACACTAACGATCACTATCTGATTAATTTTGAAGGATATTGCTAATCCATTGCTTCCTTTCCTTGTATTTCCTTTCCTTCCTCAACAACGTAAATAATGCAATGAATATGGAAGGCTGAAGACTGTCAATATGGAAGGCATTTGGCTGTTAGTGTGTTACGCAATTACCCCGCTGCTGCATACCCCAAATAAATTGGGAGAAAGGCAGGACGACCCGAGGATGATAAAAAAAGAAAGAAAGAAGATAAGCTTCTATAATTGAAGAGAATATCTCAACGGAGTTACTTCCAATTATGGTTTGCCTTGCACTCTCGCCGTCTCAGGTAATTTCATAGATACTATTTTATCTTTCCACTAACCTATTGTAATAAAATATATTGCCTATCCAGGAAAGGCCAGCCGATGGATTCTGTAAAAAACTCCCCGTGAAAAGTTAGGTGAAGTGAGCTTAGAGTGAGCTGTCAATAGTGTCAATCTCTAGCATTAGTTGGAATGACAGCTCACTCCACGCTCACTTCACCTAAGTTTTCACGGTGAGATGGTTACAGAATCGCACAGCTGGAGACCAAAACATGACGTTTCTTCTCCAATATATACAGGGTTATTGGTAAAACATTAACAACCTCTCAGGACTATATTACTAACATCATAAACAACAACTTTTGTTCTATCACTTTTATTAATTCATCAGACTTTCCTACAAAAATAAAAATATTTAAATTCAACAAATTGAAATATTCGATTTTCTCTTACGAACGCTACGCGAAGCATAAGAAAGTGCTAGTTAGGTAAATAAACTGCCTTGTCTAGTACAAAATTCAGCGGAGGGGAGCGGGGGTTTGATAGAATAACGAAATCTTAAAGGTTTGTTTTTGGTATAAGTACCTATTATGTTTTGTAAAAAGTCATACAACAAAAGTTGTTGTTTATGATGTTATCAATCCAGTCCTGCAAGGTTGTTAATGTTTTACCAATAACCCTGTAGGTTAGAGAAATATAGTGTTGATGATTATATTATTAAACAGTGTAAGTACTTATACCAATATTGAAAAAAAAAATTAAATCCCATTATAAAGTACTTAGGTATATTGCCTGACATCATTGGTCATCGAAAATCCTGAGTTTATCTGAATTTTGGAACTATTATTAGCCTGTGATGTCCCACTTCTGGGCAAAGGCCTCCCTACTCTCTTTCTATTTCTCTCTGTTCAAAGCTGCTAAGGACCAGCAGTGCGATTCTGTAACCATCTCACCGTGAAAACTTAGGTGAAGTGAGCGTGGAGTGAGCTCTCATTCCAACTATGTAATACTAGGGATTGACACTATTGACAGCTCACTCTAAGCTCATTTCACCTAACTTTTCACGATGAGATTTTTACAGAATCGATCGGCTGCTCTTGTTCAAGGCCTATCGTCAATTTTGGAACTAATTTGAAACAAATTATTTTTACAACTTATTTATTCAAGAAATAGATAAATATAAAATAAACAATATCACTAACCACTCCGATTACTCCTAAGACCACGAATAGCGCCTTGAGACATCTCGTGCATTCGGGACGCGACTTCTTCTCCTGATCTTCAGCATTTCGGGCCTTGATTTCTGGTTTCTCTTCCCCACTGGCTTCGATGATGACGTCATGTCTGAGGTCTGATTCCTTAGCTGTGGAAGAAGGACAATTACTACAATGGAAATACGTCATTCTTGATTTCGGTATTCTATGCGAGAGTGCATTTGGAATTGTACAGACTAGCATGTGTGCTGCACTGCACTATTTATATAGAAGATAGCTGAAAATGACTGCTCTTATTTCCTGTCTATCTCTCTATATTTTCTGCTATTGAAATTTATCAACAACGGTGATATAAGACTTCAACAAAAGCATGTGCTTACAATGTGCAGTGGCTTCCGGTTTCGTCGACTCTTTAAATCTAAGTGTTATGCTCGCTATAGATCTGCGTTATGGCAACACTAACTAATAGAAAAAAAACTAGTGTCTGAACTTACAATTTTGCTATATTACTGCTACAACAAACAACACTATCCATAACTGTCTTTTGGGTTTTTAAAAAATATTTATATCTTTATCCACTCTCTAATCTAATCGTCAACATCAATCTCTCCTTTATTCTTAATCACACATGGAAAGATGAACTTACCCCCCTTCTCAGAAGTGGCCATGTCGTCCCAGTGTGTGGGAGTCTCGTACAATATGAACCACGCATCCGGCGCACCTGAATATATAGACCAATTAACAATACAGTGTGCTCCAATGCTCCGACGCACGGTTTCCATCACATAATGGAACTGAATTCATTCACCATACTTTATGTGGCATTATGGAAAATCGGTTGTGTGTGCCAGAATGCGCGGGAGTTGTTAAGATTCGCTATTTTTGGGAGGTTTTCGATAAATCAGATGTGAAGATCTTGAGAATTGCATTCTATTCATATATCTAATGTATAAGTAAAGTTCTTTTTCTCATCATTAATTTTCTCTATTTTTTTTTATCGTGTTAACACCTAGTTGCATGTGCATGCTGTGGTCTCCTGTAATTGAAGGAGCACAAGTAAAATAACCGTTTTTGTTATTATTATTAAAATGGTCCTTTGTTCGTTAGAGATGCCAAATAAAGAAATTAACAACGTGTTTGCTTCCAGCGTGGATAGACCCGAAACGTGTTGGTGTAATACACCCAAATCTATTCAGGAAGTAGAATTCGCATTGATGCCTCATCTGATTTAAATTTTAAAATGATACTTAATTACCTTGAAATAATGTAAATTTTATAAAACAATTTTTCAATAAGCGTCGTTTATCTGCGAACTGACAATGAAGTACTTAGGTTCAGCAGTTAGCAGTTTCATATTTCCAATTGCAAAATGCAGTCACTTAAAATAAATTTCATTATTTTTTTTTCTTTTATTTGTCAGATACGGTTCCCATAAAATATATGAAAAATATGGTCATATTATGAGAATACGTGTCGTCATTTTATAGGTGTGATAACATAGCAATTGTTATTATTTAGATACCCAATAGGTACTTTTTATTGTAAAGTCGGAAGACGTCCGCACGATGACGGTCATCACTTTATCAGACAACGTAAGTAACGTAACTACTTAAGTACGCTGTTGGTACCTAATAATATCTACTTATGTAGAACTTCTGAATTCGTTGATATAACACAGGGTGGCAGGGCAATCGACACACAACCTGTTACGATGGATTCAGTACGTATCAAAAATCAAATGTCATTTATTCAAATTAGGCTGAGAATCACTTTTCGAACGTCAAAATTACAAAAGACAGTCCCTCAAAATGCCCGCCCTTCACGTATCATTCTGGACCCCTTTTTTTGGGTGGGAAATCTTCAGACGACTTCTCCCGCTCTGGGCGGAGCGGGACGGCGTGTCAGACTTGCTAAAACCCACCCGTGTTCCGTCAGTTACCTGTGCCAAGGGTCACGGTATCTCTTTCGAACAACCCGCGGCCCTAGCGGACTCCGTCATATTCTGGACCACCTATGTTGAAATATTTCGTCTGTTATTAAAAAAATAATCCCAGTTCCCATACATTCTGACCGCGTAGGTACCTATTGCACTTTTGTAGGGAACAGCTGGAATCTACGAAAAGTTTCAACGCAAAGGGGTTTTAAAAACGTAAAGCAGGTACGTGGTTTACGCTCAAGAAAAATGTATGCGGTGTAATGGTCTGACCATTATGATCTGACCAGAATGAAGATGCGCATCAAAATATTACGTAAACATCAATTTATGCGATACTAAAAACTTGCTGCTATCGTTAATACATTTTCCAAGCGCAGCAGGTAATTTCAGTATGAAACTAGACGAAATTTTATAATGATTTTTGTTGTTATTTTAACATTAAAAACAGACACTTCAATTTGATTTATTTGTCTGTATTGTGTGTATGTAGAGAAGATAAGAAATTTCACTAACCTGAACAGTAGTACCTATACCAAACACTAACATTAATCAAATACTGATAATAGGCACACGCCACCGACTTTTCACCTTGAGAACATTTTCCCAAGTTCCACTCACTCGAAATATAGAATAATCCATTCATATAAGGATCAATTTTGATTTTTTAAAGTAGTTCAACCTGTACGCGCGTCTTTAAAAATGGTCACAGTTGTGTACTGATACAGACATGAATGCTACCGACTTCCTCCTCGACTTAATTAACACTTGCCGTGTCATAAAGTGCTAATTATTATTATAAGTTATCGTGACATTGTTATTGTGGTTTTTCAAATATTTTTAGCCGACTGCCAAAAAACAGAAGGAGGAGTTAATTTATTCAACACTTGTATGTTTTTGTGCATTTACACACCCCACGCCCACAATGAAAGAAAGAAAGAAAAAAAAAAATTATTCCGAACAAACAAAACGCACATTACAAATCAAAGAGATTTAAGATAGGTACAATAAATAATTTAATGTCTTTGTTACAAATAAAAAAATAATAATAATAAAAAAAGACATAAAATACAACGTAGTCAAAAGCCTCAAGCATATAAAATGCATACGTATGCATACAAACAAGCAGAACCACCATACATTAAATACATACGAAGTCATTAGAAAGGGTTTTAACTTTATAAGGTTGTAACCAATGTATGCAGGACTAAACCGATTATTCAGAGATGCCTTTTAACCGGCCGAGTTGATTTGGATTTGGTGGCTTGGGCCTGTCTCTACCTTTATAAATACAAACATTGATGAATCGTCAAGATAAATACGGAAGAAAAATAAATGGGGATGGCTATAAGAGTAGGCCGAGACCAAAGACGCGATGAATGGACTGCGTGAAAGACGATAAGACTAGAAAGGGTGACTACCGAGATGACGACTAATAGAGAAGTATGGAAGAAAAAGACGTATTGCGCCGACCCCAAATAAATTGAGATATAAGGTCAGGAGAATAATAATGTCCACATTCCATCAAAATGCCTGAATTCTAAAAATAGGCAACAGCAAAAATACCAAAATGACTTCTAAAACGACAGGGTATTAACGGATTATCCCACGCAAGTAATATCTAACTGTCAACTGTAGGAATTGGATCATTTTAGTGTTAAGAGATGTTAACAAGCCGTGTGTCGCATAATTATGATTTATTGACTGAACATTTTGGGCTAACGGCTTTTTAAAATGTTAATAGAGTTAGACAGTTTAGACACTGCTCTGTTCGGTAAGTATCCTTACCTCAGTCCGATTATCTTCTTTGCTAAATATAGTCTTCATAATTAGGGTCGGCCCAACTCAGATATTGTTTATCCGTCTGACAGTTCTAGTATGGATAAACTGCCAAAAATTCAAAGTTTATTCTCAGAATAAGACTTATTCTAGGCATAAAAGTTTGGTGAAATTCGCCCTACAGGGTCAAATTAAAATAGCTAGCGAAACTTGCAGATGAGACCGGTACCAATATCTATTTTTCGGATTTGGCGAGATGAATAGAAAAGTCCTGTAGAGATTATAATAGCCTATTTGATGCTTATATTAATGCAACCTTTATAATACTTTGAAGGGTGGGCCAGAAATATTAAACAAACATTGATTGATAATTTAAGTTATTATTTTAAATGGCCTATTTTGATTATGATCATTATTTTGTTTATTTTTATTTTGATTATGTTATCTAATATTTTTATGTTACGTCGGAATTGTGTATTACTCTATGGATATTTTATTTGTCTGATTAAAATAAATTAATTGAATTGAACTGATTTATAAAAAGAAAAAAAATACAACGGTTGAAATGAGAGGTGACAAGGAATAAAAAAATATATAAACGTGGTACCATCTTCTGGGAATAATAATTGAAGTAATATGACAATGTATAATCAGCCTATAATGTTCCCACTGCTGGGACTCAGGCCTCCTCTCTGTGAGAGGGAGCGGGCCGTAATCCACCACGCGGGCCCAGTGCGGGTTGGTAGATGTCACATGTCTTACAGTTTTGGTTCTACAACATGCCCGGTTTCCTTACGATGTTTTCCTTCACTGTTTCGAGAGCAACGATGATGAAATAATTTACACAGAGTAAAGCACCTGTCTAGGTTCGAACCTACAACTGGTAAGTCGCGACTGGGCCACCACTGCTCTACCACCTGCTGCAGCTGATATGACAAACTGTAGTTTTATTCACTCGTCTCGGTATTGAGAGCTCGTAAACCTCTCACAGTACCTAATTATGTAAGTAGAACCATGGGAGGAGATGATGTGATATGATGACGTCAATGAGAGTAAGGGGAGATAGAGGGCGCCTGTGTCTGCGCTGACACTTGTGCACTATAACATCTCCCGCGCCGAAGGCTGGTCTCCACCGGGATTGGCCTTGATGGCCGAAATTCGATCAGGAGGACTTTATTTATGGTTTATTAAGTAGAAGTAATTTACGTTCTATTATGCCTAAAAATAATGTTACCAAAAGAAATTGGTATGGATGAACGTGGCAGTTTTAACGTTTAGTGCCGAAGTAATTTATGATTTCGGTGGTGTGGGGAGCCGTAGGGAAAGTACCTATTGTTCTTTTTTGAGGGTACAGTCGCGGTAGCAATTGTTTTAGAAATTTTATTTTAATTATGCGCGAATAATTACTGGCCCCTTCTATATCTGAGGGCAATTCTCTTAAGAACGTTCACAGTCTGATCTCAGTCTCAATTTGTCAAAAATATCTCTAATTTCCCTACATTTTTGACAAGTTTTTGACATTGATTGTAGCTGAGATGAGATTGCGACTAGATTTTGAACATTTTTAATTACGAGAATTGGCCTTCTGATGTACTGATTAAAATTGATTATACAGTTATTTATATAATTATTATCTAAACTAACATTATGTAGAGAAAAGATTTGATTTTTTGTATGTTTGTTTGTAAAGGATAAACTAAAAAATTACTTAACAGTTTTTTAAATTCTTTCACCTATGGGCTTTTTTTTAAATATATTGTGATGTCTTACGGCTTCCATGCGAACGAAGTCGCGGGCAGAAGCTAGTCAGAAAATAAACGAAGAACGTAATAAACAAGAATAAAAAACAATATTTACAATTTTCTCATTTACGACGAACCGTAACAAAATCAATATATACCTTGTCATGGTCAACACAAACTATCTTGCAAATGGTGGAAATTATCGATATTTATTATTATTAATATTAGGCTTGATTACTCACCCTTTTTCTGAACAAAGCGACAAGTTACCACCAAAAGAGTCGCATAATCATGCACCATGGCTCAAACTCAGGTACCTATCAATAGGTAGACAAACTACAGTTCGACAAGTACTTTTGACGGCGTCAGTGCGGCCATAGGTCATAACCATCAGGCATGGCACAGGTTGCCACTCATTGCGCCGTTGCCATGGCAACGAAGCCACAACACGACGCACAAAGCCATTGACCACCCCTTCTCACCACTTCGCGCCAAGGACGCAGGAATTGGCGATTGTTCCATATACAATTTATTCAATTCAAAATAATAATAATTAGGGTGTTAGGGCTAGGGTTGCCAAAACTACTATACATATAATATCGCGCATATATCAGAGGCGTAAATGCTATATTTAAAAAAAAAATATATAGTAGGTACTAGGCACTATCGCCAAAACCTACATCTGACCATTTTGAAAACAAAATCCCGTGCACACAATGACCACAGCTGCGTCCGTAAGTAAAACAAAAGAGGATCCTTTTTAGGTCGACTAATAATATGTGCTGCAAGCAGGAATAGTCCTTACGGTGGTCAGATATAGATTTTGGCGAGCCTACTATATTTTAATTTCAATACAAAATGGCGAGATGAGCTCTATATGGGCAATATTAATCTTATAAAAGCTAAATTAATGTTATTTCGTAACCAAAATTTCGCCTGTTATAATGGCCATGATACATTTAAAAAAAAAACCTTATTATTATAGGTTCAAAGTAGCAAAAAATATGCATTTAAAGAATTAAATATTGAAACATACCTAAGTACTATAGTTTTTTTATAGGCAATGGTTTTGAAAATACTATATTTGATATAAAAAAAGTTGGTAACCCTAGTTAGGGCTGTTCGCAGTTTTCGACCTTTGCCTGTCAGTCTTTTTTTTTCGTTTTCATTCTTTGAATCACTTTGGTTTGATTGGAATTGGTATCTAGGTCTGCATTCTAGGTTGTTTTGGCACATTGTACTCGTATGATAATATAATTATTATAAAACACCTTGTCTCAAGGTTTCTTTAGATATAATTATTGCGAGCGTGTATGACCAGTGGGGTAATTGCGTAACACACCATCATTAGCAATGGCTTTCATTTTGACAGTTCAACAACATTCACTGCGTTATTTACATTGTCGAGCAGACGGAGCCTGCAAATTGAACCGATTTTTACGGGACTTTCATTGGCAGATAGCTGATGTCATATGATAGGTACCTGAAGGAGTAACTTTTCTAAAATAAAAGTAGCCTAGTTTCATTTGAGAAAAAGTATTAGGGTTCTGTGCAAAAAAGTTGAAACGCACGCGAATGAAGTCGCAGGCACAGCCAGTCTAGAATAAATAGGCACATTCCTTTAAAAATACTTACCCACTAAGCAGATCATCGCCAGTGCTGCCCGCATTTAAATCAACTAACAAAGAGATAATCAAAAGATATAAATCGATCTGGAACTATTCTAAAATAAAAGTAGCCTACTTTTAAAGAAGAAATGGATTGAAGCAATGGATTAGCAATATCCTTCAAAATGATTCAGATTAAGATTGACAGTGTGTTACGCAATTAGGGTGCAGTATAAACGTGAACGAAGCTAAAGGAGTGTGTACAGACGCCAGCACATCAAGCTACTACAATCTGTCAAATTTCTTTAATAGATTTTCAATTTTATCGAGAAAGTATTAAGGTCCAAGGTTGATTGGGAAAATTTGACAGTTTCGGGTAGCTTGACCTGCTGGCGTCTGTACGTAGTAAGCGGCGTTTTGTAGTATTCTGCATACCCCCACGGGTGGAATGCGTGTGTTTATGTATGTTATTGCGTCTTAGGGCCGATTGCTCAATCAACAGATAATTAATATCCGTGGAATAAAATTGACGTCTGTCAAAATTATTCCTACGATAAAATTATCTGGCTTTGGAAAAATGAGCCCGTAAAAGTCATGTTATTAGTAGCCGCAGGTGATTCTAATGATTCAATATACTTATATTGAATCATTAGAATCACCTGCGGCTACTAGAAATAGCGTTTGTAAGGGTCATTAAGGATTGCCAAGGAAAGTATATTTAGTAGTTGCATGTGTTATGAATGCAAGGTCAGTTTCTCTAGACGATGATTTTTTTTTATTTTTAGCCGACTTGTTCTATATAGCCTTTTCCCTGCTTGAAGAAATTTTGATTTACCTACGTTTGGCCGCTTACAAGAAAATACTGTTTACAAGAAAATATGGAATTTATTATTTATGGATGGGAAACAGTATCACTACATAATCGGTTTTCACGGAACTGTAGTAGACCGCCACATCCATACAAACATATATGATGATTAAGTAAATACTTTAGTGTCCTAGCATTCCCATATTATCGAAACTAGCAGCGTCTCGCGGTTTCACCCGCATAAAACTCAATCCCGTGGGAATTTCGGGATAAAAAGTACTCCTATGTGTTAATCCTTGTTATAAACTATACGTGTGCCAAATTTCATCCAAATCTGTGAAGTAGTTTTTGCTTGAAAAAGTAACAAACATCCATCCATTTATCCTCACAAACTTTCGCGTTTATAATAACGAGTAGGATGATTAAAAGACTCGCTCCAATTCTTACAAAACACTAAGTAATTACAAGAAAAAAAACTAAAAATAACCCAATCAATAACTTCTAGAACGAACAAAAACTTATTGTATTAACACCTTCCACGAGCTCGTCAAGTAAATCGGTCAAAACAACAAACAAATACACCCCACACTGGTACACCCACCCTACATTACTTTCATACAACGCCATGCATTTGACAGTTACTAATGACACCCTATCGAACCACGGAAGTAAGTACAAAAGTAAACATGCTGAGGTAAATGACTTGACCATTTATTGGTGTGTTGATGATGGAAAATATGGTACCTAAATACTTGTAAAACATGTGGTACCAGTGGAGGTCAACTGCCCCGTGGACTTCTGGGTTCAATCCATATACTAGTAATAAAGCCGATGTATGTTTGTTTGTTTAAACGCGCTAGTCTCTGGAACTCATCATCTGCCTAGCCTTTTCCCAACTATGTTAGGGTCGGCTTCCAGTCTAACCAGATGCAGCTGAATACCAGTATTTTACATGGAGCAACTGCCTATCTAACCGCTAATCTCTGGTCTATCAGTCGGATTTAATACAATATTTTTAATTTGATAGCCCAAATCTCGAGAAAGGCCTATAGGAGCTAAGCAAAAAGAAAAAAAGTCAGTAACAACGCTAAGCGGAAACAAAGTAATAGGACATGCAGGCTATGCGATGCGACGGGGTGGGTTAGGGGAACAATAACTTTCACGCGAACGAAGTCGCCCGCAGAAGCTAGTTGGTAGATACAGCTAAACATATGTGGCACCTATAAGGGTTAACTGCCTCGTGGAGTTCTGGGTTCAAGCTTCGGGTTGGGAAAAGTTTTTGAATTTTCGATTAGATTTATAGTAGTACAGTAGTTATAGTTGGCCGCATGTCAGATGACAATTGGGTTAGAAGAACCATCGATTGGGTCCCACTAAACGCACGACGCCATCGCGGCAGGCCAAGACGAAGATGGCGGGACGAGCTTGACTCCTATCGTAGGGACTGGACGCACTCGCAAAAGACAGAATTGTGTGGAAAAGGGAGAGGGAGACCTTTTTGTTGGTCTCGGCTGTCATTCGTGTCATCTTTGACGGTCGTTACGAATTGTCAGAAGCCCGAAAGTCTGACAACCGGTCTTACCAAGGCGAAAACCAGCGAATCAATAACTGTAACCGAATTTCCAAAAATATGATTTTTGGTCTGGACGCCAGCAGGTCAAGCTACCCGAAACTATCAAACTTTTCCAATCAACCTTGAACCTAATACTTTAGCGATAAAGTTGAAAATCTATTAAGTAAAGAAATTTGACAGATTTTAGTAGCTTGATGTGCTAGCGTCTGTACTTTCAACTCAAATAGCAGCCAGAGGGTTAATCGTAGATCTATTTTGTAATAGTTAAAACATTTTAAATGATATGCTTAAAACACTTGTTATAAAAATTAATTAACTGTATGTTCGACGTTTGAATAATGTCCTTTACCAGCAACTTTAGTTTTTTACTTTACGTACTTTAATTTCGACAACGATCACAACATCCGATATGGTCTAGTGGCTAGGATACCTGGCTCTCACCCAGGAGGCTCGGGTTCGATTCCCGGTATCGGAAAATCTTTTTGCATTTATTAAGTACACGATAAGACCCCATTGTGTTACCTTTTGTAAAATTTTATATATTTATGTTCTATAATTTGTATGGTGTACAATAAAGAGTATTCTATTCTCTAAGTACACGAATTATTATTATAATTTTAGGTTTTTAGGTTATAATTTGTAAATATTATAGCTATACAGGGTTAAATTAAATTAGCTAGCGAAACTCCGCAGACGTGATGGGTGTCGATATCTAAACGTGATAAAACAAAAATTAATTAATTTGATTTTTTTTGGTGTAGTAAAAACTTAAAATATCAGTTTAAAAATCTTTTTTTTTTTGTGTAAACTTCAAAGATGTGATCAGCGGGGTAATTGCGTAACACACTATCTGTAGCAATCGCTTTCATTTCGACAGTTTAACAATATTCATTGCGTTATAATTTACGTTGTTGAGCAGACACATTTTTCGAACATATCAAGCAATGAATTAGCAATATCCTTCAAAATGATTCTGATTGAGATTGATAGTGTGTTACGCAATTTGGGTGCGGGTATCGATGTCTCAACACGATAAAACAGATTTTATCGACTCACACTTCAAGTACATTGACCCAAAAAAAAAAACTTTAAATTAATGTTTAAAGATTTTAAAAATCAAAATAAATAAGATTTGATTTGACAAAATAAAACTAAATAAGTTTATTTTTATTTTCTTGCGTTTAGTTTTCGATACCCATCACGTCTGCGAAGTTTAGCTAGCTAATTTAATATTACGCTGAATATTTTTACGTTTAAAAAAATATTACTAATACGCGTTCATTTTACTAATTACTCTTGTATAATTTTCTCGGTAAAGGTTTTCACAAGTATTTTCTAAGTACCTACGAGTACCTAGAAAGTTATAAATCCTATTCGTGTCAGGTTCAAAGTCATCGAACTTAGATAACTTAGCGCTAAGCTAGAACCTAGGACCGATAAACTTGACATTATTCCTAACAATGTACCTTAGGACCAGTTAATTTATCACCGGAAACTGACTGCTGAAGGAAAAGTGCTTTATTTTTACTTCGTTACAGAATTGATGGTTCATTTTTTGTTTGTGGTTCCGTAGTATTTGTTAATAGGTATTCATCATCATCTGCCTGCATTTTCCCAACTATGGATGTTGGGGTCGGCTTCTAGTCTAACCGGATGCAGCTGAGTACCAGTATTTTAAATGGAGCGACTGCCTATCCAACCTCCACAACCCAGTTAATGGGTAATACGAAACTTCTTGTTAAGACTGGTTGTCAGACTTTCGGGTTTCTGACGACTCGCCACGGCTCAATGTGCCTTCCGAGGCACGGAGGTGTCTTGGTATGTTAAGACGGTCACCCATCCACGGACCGACCGCGGCAACCGTTGCTTAACCTGATCGGTCGCCCAGTGCGGCTGTTATTATTTAGCTACAAGCCCCAATTCACAGCCCAAGACGATACGGTTGGCGCAGTGGCTGAGCGATCGACTACTGCGCTGCGTGTAGCGGGTTCGATTCCCGCATGGACCAATATTTGTATTGCCTACAGATAGTTGTTCCGGGTCTGGCTGTTTGTGTATGTGAGTTTAAATGTTTGTAAACGCACCCACGATACACACGAGTAATTACTAGTGTGGCGCAACCTTTTAATAATAATAAAAAAAAAAATATTAACATGTTTGTTGATATTATATTGCTAGTATGTTTTCGTGTTATTATTATAAACTAATTAATGTAAAATTGGGACATGGAATTCGGTACAAGACTTGCGCCAAATACGACAATATCTAAAAATAAAGTACGCTCTCCTGCATAGAATTAAATTCTGATCTAACCGAATCTTTTCGGGAAATGGATCAATCAAACTGCTCGGGCTAACTAACCTAATCTAACAAGACCTACGGCGTTCACAGTTGTTTTACCTCTGACAGCAGCACCCTTATTGTAACGAGAACAAAGATCACAATGATTTTGAAAAACACTGTCAGTGGCAGCATCCCAACAGCAACCTTATTAGAATGAGAATAAAGATCACTGTGATTTGGACAGTGATGAAAAATCAGATGAAAAATAACTGTGAACGGCCTGTATGTTTTATGAATTTATAAAAGTCGTTATGTTTGAGTCCACCCCAAGGGGTTCACTGAAGAAAACTTGAATGGTCTTTGCACTCTTCACCTAATGAAGATTTGTTACGTCACAGAAAATGCCCAGCACAGCCCCAGTAGTGGGAAAATTATATAGGTTGGTTATTAATCATCCGCCTTCAAAGTCCAATTAAATGTGGATAAGACGAAGGTCAGTGGTGGAAGAGGTGGAAGAGCAGTGGTGGCCCAGTGGTATCGGCCGCAACTTACGAGTTGTAGGACGTAGGTTCGAACCCAGACAGGCGCTTTACTTTGAGTAAATTATTTCATCACCACTGCTCTCAAAACGGTGAAGGAAGGAACCAAAAATTCGAAGATATGTGACATCTACCAACCCGCACTGAGCTCGCTCCGTCTCACCGAGAGGAGGCCTGTGTCCCAGCAGTGGGAACATTATAGGCTGATTATGTATGTTATGTAAGACGAAGGTCATGGTGTTTGGGAGGAGAGAATGTATCGGTGTGTCATGTTCTTCAGAAAGTTCAGGTGTCTAGTACTCACAACCGGCATGTGACGAGATGTATGAACAAAAACGAGGCAAAAGGAGCATGTAAGGATCGTTTCAGGTGGCGTTCTGGGTTCTTCCCATGGGGGTAGCAGATACTACAGATGATGGTGATGGATGGTGATTTTATGTGTTAAGTCTAATGTAATGCCGGAAACCTTTATCATAAAGAACTAAAGATCCCTAAAGTAATAGTACAAGGCAGTTACAAATACGTTGACCCTACCGCGTCAAGTGCTAACTATACCTATGTACGGCAAAAGATTTTTAACCCAAGAGGTCAAAGTCCCCAGTGGTTCAACATTGGTTGCCATGGCAATTCGTCGTATTCATATTAAGTACTTATTTACGGGCAAACAGTTTCATAATTTCTGTGAGCACAACTTTGATAGCCTTTTAACAAGAATTGCAGCCTGAAATATGTTTGGTTTTCTAACAGTTTCTGATATACTGTCTAATTGATTAAGAATTACTACTACGGCTGCCAGTCTAACCGAATGCAGATTCTTCTCTGAGGCCAAAACTAAACTTAAAGAATGGCTACTGGGCCGGACTTATGACGAAACAGAAAGTTTACTCTGCTGCTTAAGTTGATACCCACCTCACTCTGATAACATACACACCTACACACATTACACCCCACATGCACTCACCTCAACTGTTGTTGTATGTTTATTGTATGTGAGCTTCTTTTTACTAACTTTTCTTGTTTAACTATGAATTATAAAATTATAGAGTTAAATTATTAATACTTAATTTTGTGAATTTATCAATACCAATCTTGCGCTAGCAGAACTGCCGATCGATTCTGTAAAAATCTCACCGTGAAAAGTTAGGTGAAGTGAGCTTAGAGTGAGCTGTCAATAGTGTCAATCCCTTAGCATTAGTTAGAATGACAGCTCACTCCACGCTCACTTCACCAAAGTTTTCACGGTGAGATGGTTACAGATTACAGATTCAGAGAACTTTGTGTACTGTTTGGGTCACCAAGATACAGGCTGTGCCTAGTTTGGGACCCGCTGTTAAATCAGTCTAAGTTTTCTGTTGGTTAGAACTGCATGCTAATACTTGTATGTTTGTGAACTATGTGTAAGTTTTTAATAATAATAAATAATAATAAATAATACCAGTATTTTACATAGAGCGACTGCCTATCTGACCTGCACAGCCCTCACTGGGTTGCATGTGCGGCACTATATTTTTATTTAGTTCATTGACACAATTATCTTTGTTTTTAAATTACTTGATTAAAAAAATACCTACTTCCATAAAATTTCCAACTATGTTGGGGTCGGCTTCCAGTCTCACCGGACGCAACTGAATACTAATATATTACATGAAGCTACTGCCTATCTGACCTGCACAACCCAGTTACTGGGTAAAACGATACCACTTGGTAAGACTGGTTGTGAGACTTTCGTCTTCTGACAACCTGTAACGACTGTCAAAGCTCTATGAATGACAGCCGGGACCAACGGCTTAACGTGATTGCCGAGAAACGGAGGCCTCTCGGCATGTGTATATGGTCCATCCACAAACCGACCTAGACAAATGTAGCTTAACCTGGTCGATCGACCCATGTGACTGTTGTTACTTAGCCACGATCCCATAGCTAAACCTCCTTCTATAAAAATATTTATTGCCAAAAATATGCACAATTTTATGTCGATGGCTTTATGAGTAGAGGAGAACAAACAAGAGTAGTGAGAGTAAGAAGAGTAGGGAAGAACAAAGAAACCGGTCTCGGTTTCTTGTAGGGAATCTTACCGAGATGACGACTAATAGAGAAGTATGGAAGAAAAAGACATGTTGGCTATTAGTCGGTATCTCGACAATCACCCCCTGTTTCATAGTAAAGTACGCGGTCAGAATGTATTCATGCGTTACAGGTGCATACTGGTTAATATTTCTTCCTGTATAGGTAATCACTATTACCTATTCAGGAAGAAGAAGTGTGTGAAGGAGTGGAGAAGAGTGTCTGACATGGTCTTTTGTGGCAAGAACCACTGTTATTGGCTAGTTGAAGGGAACTATTAGTAAAAGGGGCTGCTCAGGCGCGAAGGCATGTTGTGTGGCGTAGCACGCTCCAGATTGGGGAGTACTGAAAGTGTCTAGAGGGGTAAACGAGGTGAGGGAATGGAGTCTACAACAGACACTCTGGCAGTAGCCAGAGTGTCTCCAAGGGGTCCGTATGCCGCAAGGCGGGTAGGACCAGTACAGGAGGGTCGGGGTTTTGTTCTTGCCACAAAAGACCATCTCAAATACTAATCTATATGCATGGTCCTCATATGGCTGGACCAACATTATGTCTTTTTTTTTCTGGGTGGGAAATCATCATATGACTTCTCCCGCTCTGAGCAGAGCGGGAGGGCGTGTCAGACTTTTACTGACTAAAACCCACCCGTGTTCCTTCAGTTGCCTATGCCAGGGGCCACGGTATCTCTTTCGAACAACCCGCGGCCCTGGCAGACCAAGATTATGTCTAGCCTTTAAAAGAGACTGTGACCTCAGAATTTGTCCGGTCTTTCTTCTTAGCGGAGTCGGTTAGAAAACACCGAGGTCGTCTAGTTTTAAATATTAAATTATTTTTGACGTCTAAATTTTTTTTTGAACCAGGGTTAAATATAATTTATCATTTAATTATAAAGTAATTGTAGTAAGGAGCAGTGGAGACCCAGTGGTAACGGCCCCGACTTAAGAATTGTAGGTTGTGGGTTCGACCCACAGATTTATAAACTAAAGGGAGCGTGGCGTGTGCGAACAATGTATGCACAAAACAGAAACAAACGCGGGCGCCGTTGATTTGTCAATAAGAAGTCAATGTAGTTGTGTATCTCAACGTTGCGATCTGCGTTACGCGATTGGCTCGCGTTGAGTGTGGTGACTGTTATAGTGTGAGTGAGCGCGTGTTCGTATTGTAGTGCATATGTAGTTGAAGGCGACAGCCGGACTCGAACAGTGGGGCAGCCACACAATATCTCCCTTTAGTTTGTAAATCTATGGTTCGACCCCAGCCAGGCGCTTTACTTTGTAAAATGTATTTCATCTGCTCTCAAAACGGTGAACAATAAACCATCGTTAGTAAAATGTCCTAGAAGTAAAAAATTCGACGACAAGTGCCATCCACCAACCCACACTGGGCCTCGTGGTGGATTACGGCCCACTCCCTCTCACAGAGAGGAGGCCTGTGTCCCAGCAGTGGGAACTTTATAGGCTGATTATTATAATAATTATGTTGTAGATAGTCATTATGACGTTTCCTACCGACAAAATGAACGTTACAACGGACGGTATTTATGTACCAAGGGTCAACATTGTTATATGTATGTAATTATTATCGTCATGCAATAATTATGAATAGGACTAACAGGTGTATGAGTATTGTTTTATTAGCAGTTTATTTATAGGAAGATGAGAAAGGAGATGGGGAACGGTGGGCCCAAATGTACTAAGTTGAGATATGATCTAAAAAATTAGTAATATTTTTTTATCTTAGAATATGAAAAATGACCTCAATTCTCAATCTGGTACCAGAGAAATATGAGAAAGATAGTTTTCGTGAGATTATCGATTCAGTAATCGATTACACAGTTACGAAAATAAAACCTTTGCACTAAATAATTAACTATAATATATACTTGTATCCAATATACTGCATATAATTACAGTCATATTAATAAATAAAATATCAATTAATTACTGAAAAACCAATATTAATGATTATCGATTAATTATCGATTTAAAAAAAAAACAGTCTTCTATTTACAAGCCTGTTTTAGTCTATTTATGTCACTGGCATGACAGCTGACTGATTATTTATATTTTAGTCAACGGCTCTCGTAGAGGAAACGCTATAGTAATGCATTACTATAATTGTATTGTAGGGAGACGAACTGTAGGCTGCTGCGCTCATTTAATGTGCTTTACAATCTGTCAAATTTCTTTAATAGATTTTCAACTTTATCGCTAAAGCATAAAGGTTCAAGGTTGATTGGGAAAATTTGACAGTTTCGGGTAGCTTGACCTGCTGGCGTCTGTACCTTAACTAGGTAGGCTAGGTACCAAGACCTGCACAATTCCTAGACGTCGTTTTAGTTATAATAGAAGACGAATAAAACGCTACCTATATTAAATGATGACTGACTGAATGACTTCAGGAACCAGCTGTTAGTTAAAGATTGTAACATAACCTCACTTTTACTTAATTTCATATATCTCTGTTCTCAGATTGACAAAATCCGCAGAATTTTCAGTGAAAGGTTGATAAATTAGAAGTTCTTTCGTCTTTTTCTTACATAATTTCTCTCATTTCTTAATAGTTATGAAGAATTCTATGTCTCTAGTTTATATATATAAACTATTAATTGACACCATTTTCATCTTTTTACACCCAGGCCCAAGATTGTATGTAATCGTTTCGGTCTCCTTTTTAGAGACATAGAATTCTTCATAACTATTAAGAAATGAGAGAAATTATGTAAGAAAAAGACGAAAGAACTTCTAATTTACATCTGGCTTACTAATTTACATCTGGCTTACTAATTTACATCTGGTTTACTAATTTACATCTGGCTTACTAATTTACATCTGCTTACTAATTTACATCTGGCTTACTAATTTACATCTGGCTTACTAATTTACATCTGGCTTACTAATTTACATCTGGCTTACTAATTTACATCTGGCTTACTAATTTACATCTGGCTTACTAATTTACATCTGGCTTACTAAATTTATTACTCAAAACAAGCTCTGGTTCTTGATTTTTTTCTTCTTCTCTTTTTTCTTTTCGTTAGCTTATATTGTGTCCCACTACTGGGCATAGGCCTCCCCTTTTTCCTTCCAAAGCTCCCTGTCTTGTGCGATTCCTGGCCATGTTGACCCTACAAACCTCATCAGACCGTCACACCACACAACAAAATAATTAAAACAAAAAATTAAACCGACGAAAAAAGGTACCTAATTACGAGTAAGTACTGAAGACCAAAAAATAAACCTTTTAGTCTAACTAAGCTCCTAAATGAATGAAAATTACAAATTTTGAGTCAGCCTTTTTTTAAATATAAAAAGAATCATCATAATCCGACCACTCGGTAAAAAGTTATGCAAGGCAATACATAAAAAAAAGAAAATACATGTACGCGTCGACTTGAGAACCATTTTTCGTCAAACCAAATATAAACTTTTCTATTACAAGTCTAGGACTTGTAATAACTTCCGAATAAAACACAAAAAGTGTGTTTTCAAACATCGTTTTGTCGACGGAATCGAATCAATTCGAGCGTTGAATTCATCGGAATCCGTAAGTCCCATTTCTCCAAATCGATTTCACCATTAACGATGGTAAAAACTTTTAACACGTTCGGCGAAGCTTGGTTTGTAAAAACATATCTATTGTCATCCATCACGTACTCGTAACGATTACAAATTAATCTTTACTTTTTTTATTGTTTTGTCAACCCTACTGTGTTGTCCTTGTGTTGTCTCTTTGATTCGAATAGTGCCAGATTTACTAACAGTAGCAGTGGCTTTAATTTCGACAGTTAAACAACATTCATTGCGTTATTTACGTTGCTGACCAGACAAATTTTTCGAACATATGAAGCAATGGATTAGCAACATCCTTCAAAATTATTCAGATTAAGTTTAATAGTATGTTACGTAATTAGGTTGCAGGACAGCAATTCTTATTTAGGATGAAAATAATCTCAGGAATCGGCATTATAGAGGCAAAAGTGAGTTCTAAAACTACAAGATAATTCCATCATGTCATTGGTCCTTGATGATCCATATTAACATATAAAGCATAAATTGTGAACAAAGAGTTCGTATACCTTAATGCGTATAAATTCTTATATCAAAAGCAATCTCTCCAGTCTAACATTTAAAAAAAACGAAGGCTCTTAGGTAACTAACCGCTTTACAATCTTAGACTTGAGACCAATAACCGATCGCTAGTTTCAACCGATTAAAAGTGATCTCTATCAGTGCTTTACGACGTCAAATTTGAGGGTCGAAGTAATTTGGGGGTGGTGGCAGTGCGTGTCTACAACCCTCACGCGACTTCACACCACCCGACTCTTGGACTACTAAAATACAAAACGGGTCGAGCCTCGTCGCATTCAGCCACAGAGGCCGGACGCGAGCGAACGACCGAGTCGCTATTTAAAAAAAAAAGGTTGAATTTCAAATTCGGATCTCCCGCTCTTTTGTTTGTCACTGCATTCAGTTCGATTGGATTCGAATTGTAGATTCTGATTTATTTTGTGATTCTCTGTGTTTATTTTTAATTAAATCGATTCAAGATGGAGGGATGCGGGATGAACTGTATAAAATATCTTCTGGTGGTCTTCAATGGATTATTTCTGGTGAGTTTAGTTTTTGTTTGTCTCGTAATAATGGACGTGGGTTGAAAGTTTGTTTCCAAACGGAATAAATAAGTTCAATCAGTTTTTGCGAACACAAAAGAGATGTTTCTCACTTCTATTTTAATGAATAGTTATTTTTATCGCCGGTCGCTCGTTGTTTTCGACCGGTGCACCTATCAACAACTTAATTTACGAAAGAAAAAATGTCGGACGCAAACTTTTGAATAGAACTTTACGACATGCGTATATTGAATAATATATTGACTTCCATTTTTAAGAAAACATTAAATTGATTACAGAATTGATCACAGTGTGAGATTCAAATGTCGGTCACGTTATTTTGAAACGTCAACAAACGATATTTTCGTCCGCAAAATGAAAAGCGGCGAGTTTCAAGGGTAATTCTGAAAGCGTGCTCTTCGCTGAAAACGTCAACTATGTGAATCAGAGTTTGTGTTATTTCAGTTGTTATTAAAATATTGTGAAGGCTAATCTGAAGCAATTAGCTCATATTACACTAAATTCTCTAAAGAAATTAGGTTTTTCAAGGGTGAACATGAAAATTGCCGCAAATTTCTACCTATGTGATTATGTAGGCTTGGCTGAGGCAGGACATTATTAATAATGAAAATTACGTACGAAATTAAATTACGTTATATTAATTACGTAAATTTAATGTTAATTAATAATTTTATTGAGCTTTTATATAAAAAAATACTACTTCATTATTCAATTAAACCACTTAAGGATTAAACATGAACGTTTTGTTGAAAAAAACTCTCGATATCACAACTACAAGACGCCTTTACCAGTCCTATAATTGAATAAATATTGCAAATATCGTTCGAAACATTTTTATGAATTACTGCTTCATCAACATTTTCTCAATTATGGTTCTTACATAAAGAGACACTACAGATACGATCTCGTAAGGCCAATCAAGGCCCACATATCAACTTAAATGGCCAGGCTCGGCCAAACAAGTACTATAAGAGGTCTGTACAGTTTTCATTTGTATAATGACGACTTTTAAAGTATTGTTGAATAAGTAGATATAATTTGCAATGACACTAAAGGACTGACAGGTAAATGCTCCACTTAGTTTTTGTCTGATAGAATTTATAGAAGACTGTCTTTACTATAAGAATTTGCAACAACAAACATCCTATGAAAGGTCAAAATTATTGTCTCATAGAAAAATCTGCTTAAATGTTGGACTAAAGCTGTTAATAAAGGATTTAATGTATTTATCAAAAGTTGACATGATAAAGAATGTTGATAGAGGCGCCACTCAAGAATGTCAAATTATAATATCTATTTAAAACTGTACCATCTCGACTAAAGCGCATGACTCACACTTGACTGGTTTCTTGAATTAATATTGTATCCAAGAATTTGACAACACAAATTATGTTAAATTTACCATAATATAAATATAATATCATAAAATAGTAGCAGACTGGAGTCGGATTTGTGCCCGATTAATGGCAATAGGCTCGCCCCCTATTACACGGGACTTAATCATAACTGGCGAAATGTGGGTGTACCTTAGGAGCACCTCTGCCTAATCCTTCGGAGAATACAGGCATGATGTTACGTTAATATCATAAAATAGAACTCACCCATTTGATAAAATTGATTCACTAAACTTCAACTATTCAACCAATTACTATTAAAACATGTTTTATTAACATAGACACACATTTTTAACCTTTTTTTTTTAAATTATATATGTATATAGTTCCTAAATATGTCACAGCACTATATGTCTACGGTATAGTTGACATCTAACTGAGAGTAAATTTTAAAACTAATTACCTTTAAGACAAGTTTACAATTTATTTCCCCTTTGGTTTCGGGAAACTGATGTCAAACGAAGGATTTTCCATGGTTGTTCAATAATTAATTAATACGGTGTGGTGGTTAAGGGTTTACCTGTCTAAACGTCAGACTGAGTGACGTCTATTAACATACGTCAGTAAGGGGTAAAAGGGTAAAATGAAGCCTTCCTGCCTGCTCCCAAAACGAAAAAACGAAAACATCGTGAGGAAACCGGGATGTTGAAACCAAAAATTCGAAGACGTGACATCTACCAACCCGCACTGGGGCCGCGTGGCTGCTTACGGCCCTCTCCCTCTCTCTGAGAGGAGGCCTGTGTCCCAGCAATGGGAACATTATAGGCTGATTATGTTATTCGAATCCGGATAGGTAGGTAACAAGTATATTCGTGTTTTAACTGATATTTCCTTATATCGTCATAACTAGAAGGCTTACTAGATTATAAAATAAGTAAACATTTAGTAATTATACTGAAGTTTAGTATTAGTCACCCCATCATTACCTCGTGGAGGTAAGTGATGATCATTCTGACTCACAAGTTCCTCGCTGATGACCGCCATGAAATATCATTTTTCTATTTAAAATGGTGACGGCTTCCTTTACATCATGGAGTAACTATTTCCTTTGTTACATTCCTCTTTTATATAATCAAATAGAGCTAAAGTTGACTATTTTTAATGCAGATTAGTAGTCAAAGGATTCTTCATGTTAACGCTTTTCCGGTGTGCTCGAGCCCTTACTAGCAAACAGACAGTCTTGGTTTTTATTTTTCTGGTTTCAAATTGAGCAAATAATTTTTCAAATAGGAGCAGTGGTGGCCCAGTGTACCCCCACCCCCCCGACTTATGTGTCGTAGATCGAGGGTGCGAACCCAGACAAGTACTGAACTTTGCGTATACTTTATTTCATAACCACTGCTCTCCAAACGGTGAAGGAAAACATCGTGAGGAAACCAGCACGCCTTTTTTTTTGGGTGGGACCGGCATGCCTTAGAACTAAAAATTAGAAGACATATGACATCATCCATGACCATCAACCCGCACTGGGCTCGAATGGCCCTCTCACAAAGAAGAGGCAGGTGTACCAGCAGTGGGAACATTAAGGCTGATTATGCTATGCATATGCTAGTTTTCAATTCCTTGTCTAACTTTTTTTCACTAGAATCCTTTGCTTTACTAATCTTTTTTAAAACTCATTATGTTTACACCAAATGACATGTACTGCCTGTAAAATATTTTTCCGAAGCAAACACTACTTAAAACGTACAAACAATTTTGGGTCTTTGAGACGTAGGAATCACTCGACCGTGCAAACATTTGAATCAGTCATGCATTCACGAGCCGGTTGAAGTTACCCAAAGTATACAATAAATTACCTTTATCTGCTAAGCAGAAAACGCGTAATATGAAAGCTCCGTAACTATAAAATAAAAGGGAACTATGAACAATAGCAGGCCACGATAAACAAAAAAAAATGTGGGTTACGAACTTAAATATATGCGTTACAATAATGGATAGAAAGACTTAAGCTGTGGCGAGATAGCGCTTCACTATCCAACCCATTTATTCCATCTGCTGTAAATCTCCTATTTATAAATGAACCTTGGCTAACCTGGAAGTCTTTAAACAGGCTCCGGGGACCAGCACCATAATTGCGTAACACACTACCAACCACAATCTAAATCATTTTGAAGGATATTGCTAATCCATTGCTTCATATATTCGAAAAATTTGTCTGTTCAACAACGTAAATAACGCAATGAATTTTATTGAACTGTCAAAATTAAAGCCATTCCTGCTGTTAGCGTGTTACACAATCATCCCGCAGGTGCTCAGGTGGAGATTCATAGAGGACTCCGCACTAGAGTGTAAATATGGTGTAGATCCACAAACTATGGGACACTTAATATTTGTGTCCTGCGTGTCCTGATGTTTGCACATTACAAGAAGTGATGGACGCTACTGAAGGTGCTAAACTCGTAGCCGAATTCTGGGTCAACTCTATATATATTGCTATCGATACACTAAGAAGAAGAAGGCGTGACACTAGACGGTGCATAGTTCTAAAGAAGCTCAATACCTTTTAATTTTTTTTCTCTCAAGTCTAGCAACTCTTTGGCAAGAGTTCCCTTAGTTGTGAATTAGGATTTATGATCATAATTTGGACATAAATGACAGCTAGCTTGGAAACGAGCGTGCCAAGGACTCGTTTGTGCAAATAGCTCCAAATTACAAACACAGTATAGCCACTTTTTACTATTCGTGGTTACAAAATGATCATAAATGAAAATATGACTGTGACTGGATGACATATAGTTTAGTGAATCTTGTGCATTAGTTCTTTAATGGCCGATTACACCAACAATTTCATAAAGATTTTGTTATCGGAGACTTAGAAACAATTCTCGCGGAAAGGAATTATAGTTGGTTGCGTATTTTATGTTGTCAGTGTTATTACTATGTATTTATAAGGTACTAGCTTCTGCCCCCGACTTCATCTGCGTGAAATTTCTTGGTACCCCGACCCACCCCGTTGTATTGCATCACCTGGCCGCGCCATTTCTTCGTTTTCGCTTAGCGCTCTTTCTGACTCTTTTTATTTTTGCTCGGCTCCTAATGATCGTGATGTTAAATAGCCTATAGCCTTCCTCGAGCATTGGATTTCCAAAAGTATTTTTTCAAATCCGACTGCCGACGGGTAATTCTAGAGATTTACGCGCTCAATAAACAAACTCTTCAGCTTTATTATTTGTATAGATATAGATCTAAGATTCACCACCTCCAGACCCAAAGACTTGTTTTCGAAATCCTACTGAAGCACCCCTTGTCATCTCCTAAATTGAGTTGGTATTCGAAGTAGTTCTAAGGATAGGCAACTCACCCGCAGTGACTCCGGGTATTGCAGATGTCCATCAGCGGTTCCACTTTCGGATGCCTGCTTTTTTGCTATGGCATAAAAAATGGGATTCTTCGATGAACTCTAAAAGCCTCAACAAAGGAAATAGTAGGTACATCTGACGTGATAAGAACAGTTCGTTAATGATAAAATCGATGTTGTAGGTAAATGCAATGTGTGAAGTCACGCGAGGACTCCATTATCTGTGGGTTTAAACTTTCGTACAGCATATGTAGGTAAACGGGTTCGTTTTCCCATCGTATTGGTTCTTTTTTCCCATCTATTTATGTTTTGCGGTTGTTTTTCCGTTATTTAGTTACTGACGAATGAAGGAAATCTGTCTTGATTAACCACCAATCTATGAGTATCCGCTTCTTGTCAAGAACACTTCATCCATCCTACCTCCTTTTCTTTTTTTTATCCTTTATTAAAAAGTACCAGTCTAGCCTATAGCAACAAACAACAACAATTAAACAACCAATTAAAACAACAATAAACAACAACAACAACAAAACAACAATTAACAACAATACAACAACAACAACAATTTAAACAACACATCAACAATTTAAATCTAACTTAATGTTTTATGTGATAATTATTTTAAAACTTAGAATAGTGTTGATAAAAGTCCGTTCCACTTTCTTAAAGTCTGATATGATGATATAAACACTTTGTTCATGTGTTATATGTGTGTCATTATCACTATTATTTCTACACTTTTTACACTACACTAAGGTTTTGTTCCTTTCCATTTCCGAAGAAAACAATCCTATTAAAAATAACTAAGTATAAGTAGTAGTGTTTATAAACATGACAACATAATGTTGATATGTAGTTCGATTCCCGTCTAAAACCAACGCGTGAAGGACGATCGCGTTTTTGTTATACAGCCGAACTGTCGGAATAAAGCCATTCGTTAGGGTTGGCACGGTTCAGTAACTTTAATGTCTTTTTTTTTGTTTAATTTTATGATCGATGATTATTTACACGGAACAACAGTTTGTAGTCTCTAATACTGCATACGCAACATATTCAGGAATATCGGTGATACGCCTTTTGCCATCATGGTAATTCAAACAAGGCTAGGTAGGTAATTCCGTTAGGTACTTATCCCACGCAAGTTTGCAAATGGATGTTGGATACTCTTATACTTTCTATTGACACTGAGAGCTTTGTTTGTTGACTACTGATAATAAAACTAATAAGATAGAGTAAGCTTTTGCTAAGTATTTTGGGCGTAACT
Source organism: Apamea monoglypha (assembly GCA_911387795.2). Taxonomy (NCBI): domain Eukaryota; kingdom Metazoa; phylum Arthropoda; class Insecta; order Lepidoptera; family Noctuidae; genus Apamea; species Apamea monoglypha. Next base: position 17,730,171 of record OU426924.1, read on the forward strand.
TATGTTTCCTGAACATCAGAAGTCAGAGTGTATGTTGTCGTGTAGCGACAAGTAACTAAGATTAAATTAAAGAAATTAAAGAAAGGGAAGTAAAATCAATTACAGATTTAATAATAGGATATATAAAAGATGGAGGTGAACTGACAGTGTTTTGTAGTGTGTGGGTGAGGAAGGATGAAGATGAGTGATTGATGGGTTGAGGGGGCTGCAGAGGTAGACGCGGCACGAGGCAGGTGTCGGTGACAAGAGCAGGCAGGCGTGGAGATACCCGTAGGGGCCCACGCGTAGGTCGCAGCACGGCCACACGTGACAGCGGGCACGGCAGCACGGAAGCGCAGGCACGGTAGGGGCCCACGCGACAGTAGTGGGTCGCAGCACGGCCGCACGGTAGGGCAGGCACGGCGGCGCGGAGAGCGATCAGGCACGGCGGCGCGAGGGAGCAGGCACGGCGGCACGTAGAGCAGGCACGGCAGCACGCGGTCAACCCGCCAGGAGAGGCGGCCCTCGGTTGAGGCGCGGCCCAGTAGAGGGCGTTCCGGCGAGGCACGCCAGCGGTCCGACTGGTACGGAGGACGGAGGACGAGGTGCAGCGCTGGTACGACAGGTTCCGGAGTCAGAGAGTTCCCTGGCTAGGTGACTCCGGAGTACCAGCACTACTTTGAGGGTTCCTTTTAGAGGCGAAACTCGAGCTCCAACTCGGACTCGAACTAGAACAGAGCTGTCAGTTGCGTTGCTTGGATTCCACAGGTAAACTCGCAGAACAGCAACTTGAAGAAATAAATATGAATTTGAAATATTATGGCCAGTATTGATTTGCAATAGTTTGAATATATTTTCAGCTAAAAGTGACAGGCTGAATTTATAAGCAAACTTGTCATGGCGACGTATTGACAAACGTCGTTGTCAGAACTGTCATAATAAAATATATTAATAAAATACAATTAAATATATAGTTATTTCGTATTAAAAGCGTATTAAAAGTATAGTGTTTAAAGGAAAAATGATATCAATGAATGTGGGCGAAATTTCCAGCCCTTGGATGTTACTAAATCGTCATAGTATTATGTTAAAGTTTGATGATTAAACGTGACCTGGTGTCGTGAGGAATAGCCAGATCAGCACCTAACGGTGACGGAATGCTTGTCTGACCTGGAGGAATGAATGTAGATAACTGTGAGTATGTACATTACGTTACAATGTGTCGCAGTAAGATGGTTGGTTGATGGTTGTTGGATGGTTGATGGTTGGTTACTAGATTCATTTAGTAAGATAGTTATATTACTAGATCGTATTCGTATCATAGTTATTTTCCTAATAAGACAGTTATAAACCGCTTTCATATAACTATATTACGGTAGGTATATAGCTATATCCCTAGGGATATAACTATGTATATGACGGCTTTGGCCATCTTACTGCGACGTGTGCATTACTTCTTCAGTTCGAATCTTCAGTCGAGCTATTTATTTGCAAAATTACTGTACTTTTAATTATAAATGGAAACTGCGCAAGCAATGTAACGGTTACAATGAGATCAGTAAGGCTAATTAGTACTAAAGGTATTGGTGAAAGCGAAGAACTTTGACCTAAAGCCTCTCCTTTGACCTCGTAGTGTCATAAAAACTATTTATATATGTACTATAGGGCCAAAACAAATATACACGATACGACGTCGCATCGTGCCACGTTGCGACGTTACGTCGTGAATTTTTACGATGCACGTCGTAGATTTACACGACACGATATCGCATCGTAACACGACGTCGCAACGCGCCACGATGCGACTTCATATCGTGTGTGTGTTTTGGCGCTTACACAAATTAAAGGTACCGGTATTTTAATGTATAGGGTAGGGTACAATAAATAATTCCACTGTACCTACCAACGAACTAAACATTAATTATAATAAAAGCCCAAAACATCAACCCACTTCATTACAAAGTTGAGAAGTACATAATAGAAATTGATTTACTAACTTGTACCTGTACAACTTTCCCATTTTGTCGTTCAATTTTACAAACAACTACATTCAACTAGTTTGTATCAATTTAATTTAATTTGTTATACTTTCGAACGGGCGGTACCTAATATAAATATTATCATCAATAAATTTTTTCATAGTTTATTATTTTCAATGATGGAGGGACAGCGAAAAGCCAAGACAGTGCCTATTGAATGAGCTAATTTACTTTAGCTTTGATAATCTCTATGTTTTAAAGTAAACTCCATTGAATAACTCATAAGCGTTACGCCTTGATACTCACAAAAACATTTTAAAAAATTGTATCGAATAAATTTCATTGTACTTATCTTGTATTCTTTTTTAGAATGCTAGGCCAAATATTCATAAAATATACACCAAAATGTTAAATCATGTACTCAACCATACACTACCATATACTTAAAAAGGTACGATATAAAAAACACGCACATTTTTTTCTATACTCTGATTCACTTAACCAAAGCAGTCTGTGCTATGTCTTCTAGTAAACAAAGGACTCTTGTCCAGCTGCGCCACCATACTTTTTAATTCTTCATCTAGTTTATTCATTTCATCTTCCATTACACATTTATCTTTACAAACCTGTATAATTTAAGAATTACCATCACTTATCAAGATTTTATTACATTAAATACTATTCTTTGCCAGCCTATTACCTTAGTAGTGTGTAAGTAAATGACGTCTGCGTGACCTAAGCGATACTTCATCTGACATGAAACACTGCAATTACATTACAAGAACAAAACGTGACGAGTCTTAGGTTTTCTCATACTACTAGGTACTATGTAAATGCTTTGTAAGTATGTATCTACATGCTTGTTGAAGGTGTGCGGAAAACAATGTTGCATTTTAATAGGCACTAATAAGTTGCCCCTGCTTCGCACAGGTTGAAAAGAAGACTGAAAGAAAAAAATTGAGATATTTCCCATACTATTCTGTAAACTCACCGTGAAAACTTAGGTGAAATGAGCTTGAAGTGAAATCAATTGTGTCAATACTTAGTTGTAATCCAAAACATCAGGTGCATTTCATCTGATATTTAGGATTGGCACTTCACCTAAGTTTTCATCGTGAGATTTTTAGTTCAGCAGATCTATATTTAAGTTAGGTACCTTCACATAAACCTTCCGGAATAAGTGCTCTAAATGATAGTGAAAACCGCATTAAAATCTATTGTGCAGTTTAGTAGATCTGAGTGGTCACACAGATAGACAAGAAAAGTGACTTGTTTGTTGAGAATTGTTTTTATTTTTAGAGCGTGAAAGTAGGGATCCGATTTTAGGTAAGCCTTAGGTACATCTGCATTGATGTCTATAACTTATCAAGGTACTGTTAAGACAAAATAAATACACAAACGATGTAGCAAGATGTCATCTCGCAACCTTATCATAACAATTCAATAACCAAATTACCCTTGAACGGAAATCAAAACACTCCGAAAATTATTTAAATTAGAAAAATATTGTGTCAGCCCTGACCTGTTAGATCACCATTGCGTAGTCTACGAGACTAGTGTCATAATGGTTTATTTATTCATCCGCTTACTCGAAGCGCCTCCACGCATCGATGTGACTCATTAGAGTACACACGAAGAGATCGTGCTATACATACTCGTAAAAGTATAGGTACGGTCGAAGAAAGATCAGGCGCAGGACCAACGGTTGAACGTGCTTTCCGACGCAAGGGGGTATCACACCACCATATTACAAACTCCGACCTATTACTGAAAAATTACAATGCAAAAAAACCCAGCCCCGGATTGCCGTCCCATCGGACTATCAGTGTCAGGGAAGAGTACACCTGCGTCTGCGCAGACACTTGTGCCTATATCTCACGCGTCGATGGCCAGTCACCGCTGACATTGGCCGCCTATCTATACACTGGAAGACTATCTATATATTTAAATATCGTTAGACATATAACCTGACCTCGCATTGTGTGGGCTTTCCGTACTATGAAATGTCACTAGAAATGTCTAGCCTAGAAGCAACACGTCCTCGTGCGTACAACACTTCTAAAACAAGATTGACATACGTTAATTTCATTGAAAGAACAACAAAACTTTTAAGTCGGGCAACCTTGCTCGCAGTTGGAATGGGCAAAAGTTTCGCGTCAAATTGGCGTTGGCGACGACACGGTTTTTATTGCTTTATGTTGTTGCCATGTGTTAGATAATGTTGGTAATATAAAACCGTAATATAGATAGAAGAACGATAAAAGGCGTGTTTGTGTATTAAATCTGATTTGATTTTAAAACGATTTCACACTTCATCGTCTATCACACTGTCACACATGAGGCAAAAATGTTACACACGACACGGACTTTCAAATACTCTTCAAATAAGCATTTTTGTCTTATAAACGCCCGGCCCTTCTATGCACATGTGTAACTAAGGAAAACAGAATACATTGTTTTATAGAAAAAAAAAACTGCTTATAAAATATGTATATCAGACCATAGCGAACAATTAGTCAAATCAAAACAAAGCTACGAGTACTAACGTGATTTGTAGTTGTTTACACGGTTCAGTCCACACACGTTGGGGATTTTGGTCATGTTAACTAACAGGGGGCATTGTTTAGAATGTTAATGTAACACGTGGTTCAACGGTAGTCAGCCGTGGCCATGAATTAACACGATAGCCTAAAGATGTTAGTTAATCAAAACGACGAATCAAAGCTATTACCAAAGTTACTATAATATAAAAGCTACAATATTCTTTTTTCTATTCAATTTACAATGATTGTCATTAAACTCTCTCTCCTCTCTCTCTCTCTCCATTTGCTCATCACGTCACACGTCACACGTCATCTCCCTGCCCTGCTCGTCTGTACCAAATTTTTTTCTATTTTTTTTTTTGTGTTGTGTACTCAGCGTCTTCTATACGTCTCTATCAGCGTATATTTCAATATTCTTCCCCATTCTAGCCACATTGTCAGTTATTACAATCCGTCCATTGTTTATTTGATTTTCTTCTATTGCCATTAACAATAGTACTCAAAACATGGTCAACTAGCTTGAACTTTCTCACTGATTGACTCATGTACCAGAGGGAAATAACTGCTTTGAATTTGAAACGTTTCTTCAACACATTTTGATCACCGGCGCTAGAATCGATCAGACTTCCTCCTATATACTCTTGCCTCTCTTCCTACTTACTTGTCTACATTTCCATCAAACATTACAAATTTCTGGAAATCGATTTGTTTCAGTCGGAAAGTTCCATTTACGGAAAATTTTCAATGTTTCACCTGAATGTATAATTTCATGTCCAAATGTCATTATAATTATGTCCGTGACCGGGTCATTGGATTGGATCCTTACTATTAGTATTGTATGGAGGTATATGTTAATCACTCAGGGAGGTACGACTTGTGTTGTGATCATTAATTATGTAGACTCCATCAATCAATACTCATTAATGCATTTCTACTTAAGCTGAATGATTTCTTATTCATTAGATGCTTGGCTGATAGAAACGTTAGGTGGAAGTTTTGAATGAGAAAAGTTTTTCTTGTTTTTCTTTAGCTCAGTAATAGTTAGCAATTAATAATTTCTTTGTGATATTTCCGATATTGCGCTAATTTTTGATTCTCACTTTGATTCTCTACTTGGCTACATATCTAACGAAATCTTGCTAAGGTTATCTCAACTGTAAATTCATTAAGAAATTCATCATCATTCTCCTTATCCCAACTTATTTAGGGTCGACGCAGCATGTCTTCTCCTGTTTTCATTGCTTGGTCTTTGCATGGTTTCCTTAATACTGTGGTTCGAGACTTTGTAATGGTTTAAACACTTTCTTCTCTATTATGTTCCTCCATCTACTCCTACTTTCAGCACCATGCTCGACTCTGAAGTCGAGCATTCTCCACTGAAACACTAGATTAACACCAATGGAATAGTTTTTTACTTATTCTCGAACGATATCTCAGAAAAAATTAACATAATAAAAATGACATTAAAAAATATTTATGTTACCCACGTGAAATCATAAATGCGGCTACAATTAAGCTAGAAGGTATATTTTTAAATAGAAACTATGACCGGGTCGTGAATTTAGGTCGCGCGCGCCCGTGAAGTACCTATGACATTGGTCGATATCATTTTACTATACAATCGTGGAATATAGTGGAGCATTCTATAGATGATGTTCTTGGCTATTGTGGTCTATGACAAGTTTATTCACCACGGGTAACAGTACCTGCTCTGATTCCTGTAAATATAGCAGTGGTTAGAGATGATTCAGGTTTAATAGAATAATGTAGCTGTTAAAATTTACTTTGTGGTAATCTTTGAAATGGTACCTATTCGCCAGTAGAAGAATTTAAGTTTATTGCCAATTTGTCGGTACATAAAGAAAATAAAAGTGGCCGCACATTATCTTTTAACGATTAAATATAATGTGTTAGCACCAATAAAATTACTTACTTTCAATTTCATTACATTAAAAGAGGAGATACTGGAAAAACTGAAAGAATAATGATTAATGATGATGATGATTTTAATCAGGATACTATCATAAGTTGATCAGAACCCCAACAGCATGTCATTCTAAGGAGCTAGGTCTAGTACAGTAGGACCTATTTTCTTTAATTTATGCTGTGAGCAAGAACAAAATGGGAAGGTTTAAGAGGCAGTAACGCAATTCTGTAAAATTCACTTCAAAACTTTATTTTAGTGACCGTACACAATCCGAAGCGAACCCACTTTAAAATAAATCATAGCAAATTCACACTTCGACGGCATTCGAATATTGCACTCGAATAACACCACAGTTTTACGATCGAGTTTGCGAAGTGGACATCAAAATAGAATAATGGTCCTGATGTCATGCGATGTTATCACGCTCCTGCAACAATTAGACCAATTTACGCACGACAGATGTTCAACAGATTTTCAAGAGCACTCTTGGTTTCAAGGTTCATTGCGTTAAAGCTAAGGGACATATACATGATTGTAATTATTTACAGCTAAAAGTTGCAGTGCATCTGTTCCGTACAACCATATTCTGTGGTTTTTATTGCCAAACATAGACTGTATTTCCTCATTCTTTACTAGTTTTTCAATCATTTGCGCGTTACACTGTTCTAATCCATTTTAAGTTCATGAATTGATATGAGTTGAGTGTTTAGTTCCTTTACACTGAAACTTGACAAAAACTATGTCTATAGTATTTTAATCCGATTTTAACCCTCTTGCTCAAAGTGCACTTTAAAATTCTGCTGTTATATCATCGAGATCTTAACGGCACAAATTATTATTGGCAATTGTTTTTATGCTAGCCAATAAATATTCATTAACTTTCCCCTCCTTATTTACGACCACATTGTCAATCAAGACTCATGTTTTTGGCCCGTTCTCATTACCATTGTATGTATGAACGAAGATTTGTAATATGTTCCGTCTGGCTTGGATTGACAACAAGTTGGTTTTTATATCGATTTCAGTGTCTCGTTTGACTGGTCCTACTGCTTTAATTAATAAATTATTCATCGTTGTAGATATTATAGTATTGAAATTCAGATGAGAGTTATATCTGGTTTGACTGAAAGTTGATATCAAGCCCAAGGACTTAAGATGAATATTGTTTAAACACAGGCCCACAATGTAACCATACAATGTGTAAACGTATAGCTATATAGTATATTTAATATACTTACAGCTATATGGCATACTAGCTCCTGCCCGCGAATTCGTTCGCGAGGAAGTCGTAAGACACCACAATATACTAAAATAAAAGCTTGTGAAAAATCAGCCCATGTTACTCGCTGATAAATATTATGTAGCTTCCCAAGGGTGAAAGAATTTTTAAAATCGGTTAAGCATTCTTGAGTTTATCTATTACAAACAAAAATACAAAAAATCAAATCTTTTCTCTTTTTAATTTAACACATCATTTAAGATTTGTTTTTTTATCCAATTATAAAAAACATGACACACGTCAAATGTTGCAATGGTCGCCGAGATGCTGAGTTTCATACTCTTCAAATTACCATTTAGCAAAATGATGTAACATCTACATAAGGTGGAAGGTATTACGGAATTGATGACGACATCTCTCGGAAGCCAGTTTTAGCAGCTCTGTCATAATGATATAAAGTCTGCCGTAAAAGAAGCTATCATATCACCGAGCTGTCTGTTAGATATTTATGGTTGTCGCACCTGTAAACTTGTTCTCTTGTTCACACAATACTTGCATTGTAGATATTTCTATAAATTGTGTTGTATGTGTCACTAATTCATTCTCATCAGACCAAGATTATGTCTGGAGTTTAAAAGAGATAGTGCATCTGAGTTTGTTTCGGCCTGTCTTCTCAGAGAAGTCAAATAGGAATCGACGACCCCATCTAGTTTTTTACAATATGATAGACGTCTAAAAGTGTTTGTACAAACCTACTTACGGAAATAAAATCATTTATCATTCCGGGTGCGGCACCAGTTTTGTTCAGTTGTGCCTTACCATCTGCACTTCCATTTTGTATCCTTTCTGGTTTTTGAAATGTTTCCTTATTGATAAGTATCACGAATTATTATTTATATTCAACACATCAAATTGAATTTAATCTTGGTATGCACACTAAAATTAAATTCCGATTATATAAAACCAACAGCTAAATATAAATAGAATTACTATGTAGGACGCGCCTGTTGACATTGAACGAAATAACCATAGCAGTACAGTACCTTGACGCCATGGCAATACAGTGACGTCATGGCTGCACCATGCCTTATTGACAAGGCATCCATTCATTCGCACATGCTCGTTGAAACAAGATGTTACGACAATTTGAGAGTTACGACAGTTTGCGACTGTTGTAACATCTGAGCCTACCTTATTTCGGAATACAGCTGCTAATCATGATTTGCGTGTACTAGGTGTAATTTTTAGGTAATGTAATTTTGACATCAATAGGGTGTAAGCTTTTTAGGTGCTGCCATTAAGCTTTGAACCTCGTTTACTTAAATAAACACACCATTTGAGTACCAATATCAGCCGGGACCTAAAATCAAGCAACATATATTTTTTTTTATTTAAAAATAAGTACATACAGGGTGTAAAAAGACCCATCACATAGCCGTCAACTACCTACGCATTCTGTACATCAAACTAAGTAACACTGCACAAAAATGACTGTGATGATGAATGATGCTGGGAAACGACTTTAATGTTTGGTGTGAAAAGCGATAGTTGCACACTGCCGCTTTTCACACCAAAAAATGTAACACGCAAAACATTATGCTTATGGGTGCATGCAAAGATGCAGGGGTCGCGGGGGTATTTAAAGTGTTGTTATTGTATATATATTACAAACTTCTTTTCGTAAAAAAAACGTCAGTAAAAGTTGGAATTTTGACCAGAAGGGTTCCGAGGTATGGTCCAGTACAAAAATTATTACAACGGGGAGTACAAGTAACTCTCGGCTTCGTTAAGTGTCTTTTTAAATTCGTTATGTAGGTATTAATAGATAAATAAAGCAAAAAAACCAACAGGTAGGTGTTTTATAAAATCCACAATAAGTACACTAATCATGCAATCAATGCACAATAAACAAACGTAACGTGACGCACAGGAAATGTGCCGATCAAAACAGAGATTCGCGGCTGAATAATTTTCACAAGGTCGCCACCAGTGGACAATAACAAATAACAACCGTACAGTAGTGATTTGCATAAAGTAAAGCTAGCTGCAAATTGTACTATGTTGTATTCTAGAACATACAGGGTGGCAGGGACGTCGACGCGCAACCCATTACCGTGGATTCAGTACATGATTCTAAAGCGACGAAAAATTTCAACGCTCATGGCGTTGTATAAAAAAAGATGCTATTCCATACACTTTAAACGTATAAGTATTGCACTTTTCCTTGAAAGAGATGTTTTTTTTTTTTTTATAACCATCGAAATATATCTACGTTAGGGACTCGTTAGGATTTTAATAACAATAAGGTTGTGTATTACTTTTTGGTAATTATATTGCAGTAGCTATGAACCCCTCTCGGGTTAGATAGGTTTTTTTTAAATATTGCATTATTTTTAATGTCTATTGCCTTTTGTCCAATAATATTTATCTGCCCATCGTCATCGAAGAAGACTTCTGGCCGCAGGACGTGGTGTTCCGTCGCTTCCGCGGACAAGTACCACAGACCAGCACAAAAACAAGCTAGTATAGGAAGCTACAATAAAAATATATATGTATATATTTTAAATAAGATTAAGTATTTTTAGGTTAAGGTATTTATCTATGGGCCTTCGGTGCCTGAAATAAATAAATAAAATAATATATATTAAAAGGAGATACTATGTGACGATGATGATAATTTACATACACATCAGTACTATGCATCTGGCAAATAAATCCCAACATCTAATTACTGTACTATTTAAGAAATCATTTCCCAAGAAATAACCGCGGCCAGCAAAGTTTCAACACTTTTGACACCAAATCGTCTATTTTATGTGCAGTTTATGGCCCATTTCCTTGGACGCTCATACAACGGCTATAGGGCAACGTGACCCATTTTTATGGCCTGTATATCAAACAGACACGGTAATACATTCAAGCCTGGGTTGTTTGAGATTTATGAGAAGATGTAATCGTGTGCTGTTCCGTCTTGATTGTCTTTAGATGTTAAATTGTAGGCTCTCTTGTTACTAGCTTCATAATTATTATAACACTAGCTGCGCCCAGAGGTTTCACCCGCATAAGTTTCGATCCCGTGGGAATATCGGGGTAATAAGTATCCTGTGTTATTCTGATATATAAGCTAGATTACTATAAGGTTTCATCAAATTCCGTTCAGTAGTTTTTTGCGTGAAAGAGTAACAAACATCCATCAATGTATCCATCCCCACAAACTTTCGCGTTTATAAGATTAGTAGGATAGGATAGTGTAAAATGGCCTCTACCTACCAGGAAATATATCTTAAGTACGATATTGTTGTTAACATTAACGATATTTGCGTTTTCAACTTTATTGAACTATCCATCTAGCAGATCATTTTATTTTATGCGTTTTGACAATAAATAAATAATAAATAAATAAATCCCTGGACATTTCACACAGCACCATTTGTCCCAAGCTAAGCAACCTAATGCTTGTGTTATGGCAACAAGATGGCTGATAGACTACTTATATACAATTTTTTTTTTTTTTTTTGTAAATACATACATATTATAGATAGAAAAACACCCAGACTCGGAACAAATACATGTAGGTCATACAAATATTTGTTCCGTGCGGGAATCGAACCCGCGACACGCAGCGCAGCAGTCAATCGCTTAACCACTGCGCCAACCGTGCCGTCTACAATGAACTTGACCTGAACTACAATAACACAGATAAATCTTTGATATGAAAGTCATGTTTGGACTAACTTGTAGAATCAACTGAAACTTTGATTATAGGCATCATCATAATGCTCCTGCCCTTATCCCAATTTATTTGGGTTCAGCGACAAAAAGACATGTTGTCTTTTTCTTCCATCCCTCTCTATTAGTCGTCATCTCAGTAGTCACACTAGACACCACCTTTCTAACCATATTATCATTCACACAGTCCATCCATTGTTTCTTTGGTCTTCCCCTACTCATAAATATAAAACGGAATAGGCATACCTGATTAATATTCCCTTCCACGTATAACCCGCCTTCAAAGCAAGAGTGACCAGGCATCTTCTAGAGTTGCTCGTTCCATCATAGACCTCATCCATAGCTTTCCACCAGGCGAGATCGAGCTCAATAGCTGCATAGGAAAAGAAAAAACAAAAGTAAGAAAATACATTTATTTCCAGTAAAGCACGAGGCAAAGAATAAACACTAACACAAAAAAGAAAAGTTTGGGGAAAATATGCATACGACGTACGGACGCCAGCACATCAAGCTACCCGAAACTGTCAAATTTTCCCAATCAACCTTGAATGCTTTAGCGATAAAGTAAAAAATCTATTAAAGAAATTTTGACAGATTGTAGTAGCTTGATGTGCTGGCGTCTGTACTCAGAGGCTCATCTACAAACAATGTATCGTTTAATCAAGTACCTACACAAGATATTACTTAACTACGATAATAAAAAATATCAACATCAACCCATTGACACTATAAATCACGGTGTGAAAACGACTTGTGAACGTGGGCGTTGCCAAATAGTAATCGGATATTGCTTCTAATTGACAACACCCACCTGAAGTTAGATAGCCAACGATTTTGGAATGAACCTCCGTAAATAAAACTCAGCATAAATAGCCTATACCGTCTCACGTAGGGTACCTGGGTTACCGAAGTACTTTGCCCTGTACGTGGCGATCACCGGGTAGTGTAGCAGCACATGCGCCGTTTTCTCGTCATCCTCCATGCAGGCCCTGCACAGCAGACCGTGCATCTGTTACTCCTATGACATAAAGGTGTTTGTTAAATGACCCATTGCCAGTTAAAGCTGCAGTAACTGTACGCAGCTTTAGTTTATTTAGACGGAGAACCGTGAGGCGGCCATCAATTGTGGGAAGTGCTTCCTTGGCCTGCCTACATTCGCCTAGCTCCGTCAAAAGTTTTCGTGTTGGTCTATGGTGCGTTTTCTTACCAGAGTACGTATGTATCCGAAGGGGAGTGGCGCGATGGGCTCAGGTCCCACTGGTGCCATGCTCGACCCCCTTCTGGCAAGTTCATCGGCTGCACCTAGCGAACCGCTGTGTCCCTTGATCCACTGAATGGTTATGTTATTGAGGCTACCCACCTGGTTGAGGCGCCGGTGGTGGCACTCGTATATTAGCCCAGAATCAACTGTATAACTGTTCGGCGCTTGCAGAACAGCCATGCTGTCAGAGTATGCGGATAGAGTGTTCCTTTACTTCCCAGTATGAAATAATAATACTTGGAAATCGCACCTGGGCATCGTAACCAGGACCTTATGCTCAGCAGAAGCGCATGCGACCACTAGCGAGCCAGTCCTTAGTCATTTATTTAATTTAATCAGATGCAAATCTAAAAAAAAAAATGCAGTTATATGAATGATGAACACATACCTGACGTCATCATCGATATATCCTAATTTAATTATTTGATCATTTACCCGGCTTTTGTGGTTAAGTTCTTAGAACATTTATAATCTTTTCAAGGTTTTGAGCACATTCAGTGCTAATTAAATTAATATTGCGAAGAATTTTAACATCCCACCAAACACTTTTGAGCTACATCACGTACATTTTATATTAAATAAATTCAAATGAAAACTATTTTTCAAGAACGATTATTTCAGACTAATATTATGTCTATAGGCATAAGCAGTACAGAGAGGCCCGTGGCTAAATAATAACAGCCGCACGGGTCGATCGATCAGGTTAAGCTACGCTTGTCGCGGTTGGTCCGTGGATGGGTGACCATCTTTACATACCGAGACCCCTCCGTGCCTCGGAAAGCACGTTAAGCCGTTGGTCCCGGCTGTCATTCGTAGATTTTTGACAGTCGTTACGGGTAGTCAGAAGCCCGAAAGTCTGACAACCAGTCTTGCCAAGGGGTATCGTATTACCCAGTAACTGGGTTGTGGAGGACAGATATGCAGTCGCTGCATGTAAAATACTGGTATTCAGTTGAATCCAGTTAGACTGGATGCCGACCCCAACAAAGTTGGGAAAAGGCTAGGCAGGCAGGCATAAGCAGTACATAACAGATATATCGATCTTTAGAACGAGACTCTCATACAACTTTATAAAACCAAACATTCTTGTAAATAAAATAGGTAGAATGTCCGGTTTTACTATCTTATTCTTTTATCTTGTTTTAATTCCTAACTACAAAACTACTAAATAATTACGAATTGCAATTAAAATGTAACCAAAACTTACTACAAATAAACAAAATTGAAGTGTCGGCTTGTAATGTCAAAATGATAGCTTATGAAAGCTTACACGATACTTAAAACAAAAACCTTTATTTTTTTCTATTTTGTCTGTTTGTTTCCGCTGATATCCGAAACGGCTGGACTGATTTAGATGAAATTTGGTAAGGGGATACTTTGAACCCTGGGGATGGGCATACATACTTTGTATCTCCTTTTTTAATAATAAGTTGATAACTATACTGTCGCATTAGTCGTAAGACCTGTAATGATAGTTGTAAGGATGATAAATAAATAAATAAATACATGCTAGTAGTATAATGATAATATCAGCCTGTTGTCACTGCAGGGCAAAGGCATCTTCTCACACAGGGAAGGCATGGTCATTGATCACCATGTTTTGCTCTAGGCGGATTGGCTTATATACGAATGAAAATTTAACCAAACCTTTCTTTTTTCCTCAGATCTTCGGCATCGTGATAATAGCAGCAGCATGCGTGGACATGGGAATGATCAAGGGGTTTTCTGGCATGGAGCCGACAGGCCACGAGACTGATGCACTCCTGATAGCCATCGGAGTTCTGATCATTATCATCGCTGCTTTCGGCTGCTTCGGCGCCTGGAAGGAGAGTCCCAAGCTGTTGTATATCGTGAGTAGCTATTTCTTAATCGAATATGATAAATTCATTGTCAACTGGTGAATGTAGCTAAGTATCGCAGGAAGACATAACTAAGTACACCAAAAATAACAAAGTTTTTTTCCATAAATGATAGATGATAAATGACTCTATTTTTGCAAGTAGCTTTGTAAAGACACTTTTACAAATCAATCATATTTTTTAAAACTAGATGAGGTTGACGTTTCCTATCTGATTATCTCTGAGAAGAAACGCCGAAACAAACTCGGAGGTCACAGTCTCTTTTAAAGTCCAGACAAAATCTTGGTTTGATCAGATTGATGTCTGAAACGGTATTTTGAGGAAAGAACCACACAATTGAATGGACCTGTCGCGTCAGTGCACGCATTTGTCAGTGACGGTCATATACAGTGACGGTATATAACTAAAGCAATAATTAAGTCCATCGGATTAAAGGGAACACACACTGACAGCTCTGAAGTTTAGGAAATAACAAAAGTTAACGTAATAGTCACGAAAATAACCAGTCTTCAAGTCCGTAAAGATTGAACTATAAAGACCATAGCAAGAGTCAAAGTAGGTGACGATATTTTAGTTTAACCTTGAAACAAATAATACGAACTGCGAATCACCAATAGACGCGTTAATTGACCAATAGAGTGTGACGAAAATTGGTCAGCACGGCGTGTCCAATTTGTGAACAGCCCGAAGTTTTTTATCTCATTACCCCAGCTAAATATACTTAAGCTCGGTAGAATTGTGAACAAAGAGTAAATTCTTCTATACTAATATTACAAAAAGGTATTTTTTTTTCTATGTAGGGGGTAATCTCCGGAACTATCAGTCAGATTAAAAAAAATCTTATTGCATTTGATAGCCCAATTCTTGAGGAAGGTTATAGGCTATCTAACATTACGATACGACCCTTAAGAGTCGAGCAAAATTAAAAAAGTCAGAAACACTAAGCGACACCGAAGTAGTAACACGAGCGAGCGATGGGATGCGACGCGATGGGCCGAAAGTTCACGCAGACGAAGTCGCGGGCAGAAGCTAGTTGTATTATAAGACTCTCCCATATTTGTATTTCGCGACTGGCATATATATTATAAGACTCTCCTATATTTACATTTCGCGACTGGCATATGCTTGATCCATACTTCTAATATAGGAAACGTCACAACATATAACATTACCAGTTACTACATTAGGGTAATTAAATTCAACTTTATCATCTATATCGTTACTAGGTCAAACCCCACCTCTATACTTTGACCCACCTACTCAACTCATGACTTTCGCCTATATATTATATTGACCCAAAAACATAAGTGGTCATGGGCAAGCCTCACTATGGAAATGACGTAGGCTGCCTGATGAACTGTGCTGTCGGTAAATGTCCTATTGTTTTGTTGTCAGCATATTATTTTGATAATGAGCTTGATAAAGATTACGACACAAATAAAGCTTGCCTGATGCCAGTGGCTTTAAGTGTTTTTTTTATGGAAGTTTACTGAAGAAGAAAACAATGGATGGCATCCAGTTTAAATGATCATAAAGACGGAGAGGTTGTTAATTCCGTCTTCAAAGACTTTGAAATATTTAAATTACTATTATGAACAGTCAAATTACACTAAACTGTAACGAGTTCACAAATAGACCATTATTTTCCATGGCTGCACTCAGGTCCGAGCTTTTTTTTTAGGGATTTTATCACGCACTGGATTTTCAACTCTAGGTGATGAGCCGAGCGTTGAAAATCTAACAGAGTGCATCCCAGCGCGTGAAAAAACACATTATTGGATTTTCAACTCTTGGCGCTAAGCAGAGCATTGAAAATCCAGTGTGCGAAAAAAAATCGCGGGGAGAAAAAAATGCCCGTGAGGACGGACTTAGGCTAACGACTTCATAAATAGTTTTTTTTTTTCCATGGTTGCACTTGGGTCAGAGCAGAGTGGCAGAGCTTTAGGTTCAGTAGTATGTGGCTCACCTCACGATATCTTCTGCCATCTTTCTTCATTAATCCTTTAGTTTTTTTTTTATTTTATAATCCATCCATATCATTTGCTTTCCCCAGTTTGTCGGCTGCCTGATCATCATCATTCTCCTGGAGCTGTCTGTTGGCATCGCTGCGGCCGCCTTACGTCCTCAAATTGAGGGTCAACTGAAGTCTCAGCTGCGAGCCTCCTTCATCAAGAACAAGTCCACCAAGGAAGAGGATTCTACCTACAGGGAGTTCTGGGACCGCATTCAGACCAGCGTAAGTGATCAATCCTACTGTTATATCATTTAACATTTTGTAGTATTGTGTTTCATCAATATCAAACAAGTGATTATAATATGAGAAATAAATAGCTTTTATGACATTGACTAAGAACAAATTAGTTGATACCTGTTATAATTCTTTTAGCTTAATTAACTAGATTTCCGTGTCATACTTTACGAAGCTCTAGTTACGGTCTAGAGTCTCTATCTAGATTCATATGATAATTAATAAGCTGTCGCTCAGAGGAGGGACAGCTCATCAACTATCATATGACCGTTAGTAAGAGCCTTGTCATATTTTACTTAATGTTTCGTCTGATCGAAACTCTTGGATTGTCATCTGTCATACGATACATCTAAACGCAGATGGCGAAATGAGTTTGACTCCTGCCAAAAATATAACTAGGATACCAGATTTTCAGTACAGTGCCCTCCAAGCATTACATACTGTTCCAGCTCATTATTTACCCTCCATTCTTCCTCTTCCAGTTGGAATGCTGCGGCATCACCGGCCCTGATAACTACGTAGCCTCAGAGCCCCGCATCAACCCGTCCTTCAGCTGTTGCCCCAACGATGGCACCGACCGCTCCGCCGAGATCAAACGCTCTGACTGCCTCTCGTCTGAGAAGTACTTCAAGGACGGATGTGAGGAGAAGGTGCTTGGAACTGTGCATAGTGCTGGCATGACCGTCATTGTTTGTGGGATTCTCTTCTGCTTTTTGGAGGTTAGTATTCCTTTAAGCCTTTACCTATTTGGGAATGATAGGGACGTTTGGATATGTCCATGATTAGTCTTGCTTTTGGTATTTTGAGGAGACAGTCAAAGACCTATATCATGGGTTAGTATGATATGCGAACCATGCAACGCTACTCGGGATAAACTACGTACTGTTTAGAAAAGTTATAAATTAAACTAAGCAGAAAAAAAAACGATATTATAGGCAATTAAAGGAAACGACACATATTCTCTATTTAATTATTAAGATAAGTATTTATTAAACGACCTACATTCAACAGCAATATAGAAGTAATTAGCTAATCAAGGAAAGTTATTGAGCGAAAAAGTCCCATAAAAATAATGGCTTGTACCTACACAATCAACCCAATTTTGTTACCCAGAACTTGACAATTTAATAACACATTCGGCTTATTATTAAAACGACACGCCCACCACAAGTTTTCAACAAAAAAAAATCATGAAATTATGCGTAACCTGACATGAAAAATATGTTCAAAGCCTTGAAATGTGGCTTTATACACTACTCACAAAGTAACTTCGCATGTTCGAACAACATTTGCGTGGCATGGATTTATATTAATTGCACGACCAACCTAAGTCACTAGGTTATCACGCGTTAACTCATTAAGTTATCACGCCTGAAACTTTACGATAATATATGATAATGGATTAACTTTGAAGCGTTTTTGTGGAAGGTATTTTCGTATGGAATTAAAAAGTATTTTTGTCTAAAAGGAAAGAAAGGAAGGAAGGATTCAATGGATAAAACCATTATCATGTATGGTTTTTGGAAAAAGCTAAAACGATTTCGCATTTTACAAAAAAATGTATTTGTAAAAAAAAACTTTGTACCTGAGGTATCTAGTAAAAATATTGGCCAGTCAAGCAAGATGGTGGCGGGATTGATTCATCAGAGTAAGAAAGAAAGGAAAAGAGGTTTATTTGTCCCAGAAGCACGTGCATACAAAAAAAAAATAGATCTATAATCACGAGCACAGAACAGACATAGAGAGAGATAACATAGACTTGTGAACCTTTCTTATTATGCCTCTACCTGCACGAGCAGCCACCTGGCAGCAACCTGGCATTTTTGCTGAGCTGGGCCTTTTTGGCGCAGCCGTGAAGCACGCTTTCCCGCTAATTACTTACATTTACCATACTCCTACCTATATCGGACTTTACACTTTTTATTTGTTTTTATCTGATGTATGTATCTGGTGTATACTGCGTCTTTTAGTTTGTGCTAAATAAATGTATTTTCTTTCATTCTTTCACCATCTACGGAACTTATCTTCCAATTTTAGGTTTTTATCTTCGCCAGTGATAATAATTTTATGGCCCCTACACGAAGCTGTCATCTACGTATTCTGTACATCAAACCAAGTATTTTGTGCAAAAATATTGCTGTGAAACGACTGTTATTTTCTTGTGTGATTCACCTGACAATTGCTCCTACATATAAACGAGTTTGCAACCTTTAGTACCTCTCCTGACGTCACAGGGGTCACGCTATACCAGAATTTAATGCCACAATCTCAGATCTCTAACCTAGGCCGAGGGTTTTAACGGCCTCACTTTAATGAACGGTACGCTAATCTAGATGACCTCCTTACATGCCTAGGTATCGTAAAAGAATATTTTAAAGGGTCGAAAGATCTAGCTCGCTGATAGACTATTTTCTAGGGTGACACGATAAAACCTCGCATAGGTAATTTAGGCAAGGAATTATGTTACTAATAAAGTAAAACTCTCCCAAAATAGAACCTTATTAATAAACTGTCATCTTTATAGGTACCTAGTGTACCTACTTACTTTTTCTAATCTAATATTCTAAAGAGAAAATATTTGATTTTTTGTATGTTTGTTTGTTACGGTTTCACGCTAAAAGGGCTGAACAAATTTAGATGGAATTTGGCACATGGGTAGACTATGACCTGGATTAGGATATAGGATACTTTTTATCCCGATATTTCCACGGCATCAAGACTTATGCAGGTGAAACCGGGCACAACTAGTAATAGATAATTCTAAGAACAAAGGTGTGAAGATGAAGTCGTTTGTCAAAAGTATGCTACTGACCAAATTGATAAAAAAACCAGCAGGTCACTTATCTTTGCTGGATGCTGGGGAGTTTGTTGCGCCACTTCTTCCCAGCGATAGTACTAGGAAGTGGTGAAGGGCGGGCGTTTTGGGCCTGATTCTCAGCCTAATTTGAATAAATGACTTTTGATTTTGATTTTGCCAATATAATTATGAAAAAGTTTCATAAAGTCATGGAAATGATTCTAACCACCAAAATGCAACAAAAAATATATATCAAAATTGTGTTTCTTTCTATTCCAGGTTGCAGGCATTGTGCTAGCTCTATGGTTAGCACACTCCATAAAAACCCATGGAAAGAGCCGGGAGACCGCTTAATTCTACACCATAGACACCACAGCTACAGAGTATAATTTCATATGCAATGCACAATACTTGTAAGTTAATGTTACCTTATTTATTTAAGTATAGAATCTATTTTAAAGAAATTAGAATGTCAATTTTTCTGGTGACGTCAATTATGCAGTGTGACGTCTGACGGCAAGTTGACATGTTGACGTCGGAAACATGGCGTTTGAATAAATTGAATTGAATATGTAACATAATGGCGGGACTTCGTGCAACCATTTATGATGATAATTTATAAAAATTCTAAATTCTTATCCAGAATTTCAAACGTAATATTATATGATATACCTACCCAACTATGTATTTTAAAAAGCTCTTTAACAACAGCTGTATCCAACTTATTATTTTAATGGGGAAAATTAGAATGACGGGTATAATTTATTGAGTTGTATAATTTATAATGTATAATTTATTGGCTGCTTGTAAACGCAATTTTATTAATTATAATATTCTGAATACTTAGTATTATTAACAATTTGAAGTTATGATCTAGCCTTAGCAACGCTATAAAGTACCTACAATCATACTATAATTTATATATTTTTGGAAATTCGTTTGAACCGCCATTATGTAGTGTAGATGTTAGTTTTCTTATTGAAACCAAAGCTGTAATAATAATTAACAAATCGTACGTAACGTACATATCTTACATATTGAACTTTTGAAAAATGTATGACATTAAAATATTGTGTGGCTTTGGGAAACACCAATAGGTACACAATTGTACTGTTAATTAATTTAAAACAACTGTTTGATAAATATAATAACAATGAAACTATTGAACTAAAACACAAACTTTAAATAGTCTAACAGAATCGCTCAATTTTAAACATTATAAAATGTTAAAGTCTCTCGAACATAATTTCGTATAAACAACAACATACATTAAAGAGTTAGTCACGTCATAATCAGCCTATAATGTTCCCACTGCTGGGACACAGGCCTGCTCTCTTCGAGAGGGAGTGGGCTGTAATCTACCACGCGGGCCCAGTGCGGGTTGGTAGATGTCCCGTGTCTTCGAATTTTGGGTTCTAGGACATGCCGGTTTTCTCACGATGTTTTCCTTCACCACTTTAAGAGCAGTGGTGATAAAATAAATTACACAAGGTAAATCGTACGTTACTCACGTAATTCACACTAATTGAACTGAAATTAATTTTCATGCCGGTTTCATGACGATGTTTTCCTTCACCGTTTTGAGAGCATTGATAATGAAATTCGTACTCGTAACTCAAAGTAAATCGTACGTTACTCACGTAATTCACACTGATTCAATTGAAATCAAAATTACTGATTCATGGAATCGGTTTTAAATAAACTTACCTACTTTAGAGTCATTCAGGGTAAAAGGATGCAGGGGGTAAAAGTAAGAATTCTTTCTCTAAGACGAGACGACGAGACGTGGGGACGCGCGCTGGTTCCTCGAAAATGTGTGCAACCCATTTGATTGTGTCATAAGCCGTCATACGCATGACTATATTATTTTAATAGAAAAACAGAGCCAGTAGCGGTACAAAACACAATAAAAAAAATACGTAAATTACTTTTAAAAATATCGATGTTTTTAAATTAGGCATTTTAATTAATTAAGTATAACCACCAGTCTGTAAGTATTGAGAATGCTTTACTAGTCATTAATTTATTAACAGTATTTCATAAGTGCTATTGTGAATATTTATCCCACCATACTTTTAAATTCATTAGAAAATTCATTCCTTCAAAGTAAAAAAGAAAAATCTAGATGTTAAGTTTTTACTTTCTTGTAAACGTTCCTTCGATTTCGGATTTTATTACTGAACTTGCAAATAATGTTTTACACTGATTTAAATATATATAAATACCAAGAGACTTTTGGAACACAGAAGATTTAGAGACCGTACAAAGACAGAACTTTTATTTCAAGCATTTGTGCTGTCCTAGTTGGATTACCAGGTCGGACAAAGTTTTATTGGGTTTTCCATCTGCGGCTCGCCCCCTATTACATGGGACTTAGACATAACTGGCGAAATGGGCATAGGTGTACTTCTGCCTAACCCTTCAGGCGTAATGTTATGTTATATTATTTAAAATAACCCTGTAAAATACCCACCCAAGCACAACTGCGGGGTAATTGCGTAATTCACTAACAATTGCCATGCCTTTCAATTTGACAATTCGACAACAGTCGTCATTGTCGAATAGACGAATTTATCAAACACATGAATTGATGGATTAGTTGAGTTACGCAATTGGGATACTGGTCTAAAAATGGTTTTCAGCTAGACATACAGACCGAGCACCAACTAAACTTTAAAAAAACAAAAAAAAACGACGAATTATGAAAACGCAAGTTCAGTAGTTAATTCTATAAAATGGCAATATTATTACTTATTATAAAAGTCTATTAGTGTTAAATAAATGTTGTAATAGATTTTCTTAAAATAAAGTATCTGTGTTCCATATTGTATAGTTTTATTTTGTAAAAACGCCAGCTTCATTTTACAGGAATTTTCTTTGTAAGCTCATTCTCAACTCATGAAACCCTCATTTTGTTATGTTATTGGTCTGCGAATAAGGAGGCGGATTATACATAATCATACATAATCTGCCTATAATGTTTCTACTGCTGGGACATGCCTCCTCGCGGTGAGAGGGAGCGGGCCGAAATAGAAAGAAAAAGATGCACTGAACTTAAATTTAGTTTAGTTTGTGAACAAGGGAATCGGCGCCAATGTTGCAATGTCTCATGCATTTGTAATAAGCAGGCACATCTTCCTAAAAACGTCGTCAGCGTCCCTACCAGGATACCCGGCCGACGCCCACTGCAAAATGTGGCAGTATACTCCCTCCACCCACTCAATACCTACCACAAAGCGAGCAACGTTCTGCAGGGTACCACCTTCCGCAGAAATCTCTGAACCACCTCCGAACCCAAGTGAGAAGAAGCAAATTAAACCTCGCTAAGTATGGCTACCTCGATGGTACGGCAGCAGGGTTTGGATGTAGAGCTGTGGCGCAAACTATGTCCAACCTCCTATCCTGCCCTCTGTGCCCCAAATAATGAAGCCACAGCTATCTCCACGCTGCCACCAAGGATGCCGTGGAAGTGGCGAAGTTTTGGGACAACAAAATTTAGTATATCTACACTGTCGTGCCATCGACACAACGAAGAAAGGTCAGAGTGGCAATTCTCATAATTATAAGAACTTTCACAGTCTGATCTCAGTCTCAATCTGTCAAAAATACCTATAATTTCCCTACATTTTGAAAGTTTTTGACATTTGTTTGTCGCCGAGATGACACTGCGACTAGACTTTGAACGTTTTAAATTACGAGAATTGGCCTTCAGGTTTTTGCAACCAGCGCGCGCGGA
The DNA here is from genome assembly GCA_911387795.2 of Apamea monoglypha. Lineage (NCBI taxonomy): Eukaryota > Metazoa > Arthropoda > Insecta > Lepidoptera > Noctuidae > Apamea > Apamea monoglypha. Next base: position 17,753,448 of record OU426924.1, read on the forward strand.
TGGCCAGATGGGTTTTCCCAAATATTTTGGGTCTACTTTCAGTCTAAGCAGGTGCAGCAAGGTGTATGTAAAGGTGGCAGGTGGCGTTCTGTAGTTTTGCCTACCCTCAACCTTCATGAAATTGGAAGAGATTTACCATTAAACCTTGTATAAATAAAAATGAGCGGCTTGTGACCAAGTAATAACAGCCGTACGGGTCCATCGATCAGGTTAAGCAACGGTTGCCGCGGTTGGCCCGTGGATGGGTGACCATCTTCACATACCAAGACCCCTCCGTGCTTTGGAAAGCACGTTAAGCAATTGGTCCCAGTTGTCATTCGTTCATCTTTGACGGTCGTTACGGGTCAGAAGCCCGAAAGTCTGACAACCAGTCTTACCAAGGGGTTATCGTATTACCCAGTAACTGGGTTGTGGTGGTCAGATAGGCAGTCACTCCATGTAAAATACTGGTATCCAGCTGCATCCGGTTAAACTGGAAGCCGACCCCAACATAGTTGGGAAAAGGCAGGCAGATGATGATAAATAAAAATGCACATTGCAGTGAAAAACATTTTATTAACAATACATTTGACAAACACTGTAAACATCAATTTCCAAAGTTACCAATAAACATACAACATGTAAAATTTCGCACATACAATGCCAAAATACAAAAGGTTACAACATCACATGACGACCACATTGAGTGCCTTAAACCTAGTGTCTTAAGAACTACTTTTAAGCATAATTAACTATTACTAAATGATATAACCAGTGTGTTTTTCCTTAGTCTTATTTGCTAAACTAACACGGTGCGAAAATCACGAGTTTTCGCATCAATCATGTACAATACATTATAGGAGCTAGGTAGGTATAAATTAGGTACCTAACTCAAAACCAGCATCGAATTAACCATTAAAAACCACATACCTAACTTGTGCGAGATCGAAAACTTAATCAATCAACCTATGACGGTCCACTGCTGGACAGGCCTCTTCTAGGCTGCGCCACAACACCCTGTCTTCCGCCATCCACATCCAGTCTGTCCCAGCCACCTTCTTAAGGTCGACAGTCCCACAGTCTGGGGAGCGTCCCACCCTACGCTTGCCGATACGCGGTCTCCACTCCAAGACACGTCTGGATCACTGGCCATCGGTCGTCCGACAACCATAGCCAGCTCACTGCCACTTCACCTTGCTTACTCTGCAAGCTACGAGTATGTCAGTAACTCCAGTTCTTGATTCTTACACCATGTTTGTTTATCAAATTAGAAAAAGTAAAGAAAACACACTTTAGACATATGAAGACTTAAATCTAGATGCATGAAATCTTAAATATACTTTCGATTCTTTTTCAAAGTAGCCTCAGGCGGCTTACTTATTCTATGTGTTTTATTATTGACTGAAAGGGAGACAATAAAGAAAGAAAAATATTTTATTTGGGACACTCACAGGAAATACAAACAGTAAACAGGAGCATTTTTTGCTACATTGCCATTGTAAAGTAGTAATAAGTTTTTGGAAATAAACTATTATTATTTTTAAAACTAACAAAGTTACATTAAAAACAACCAACAAAAAGACCTGTGCGAGGCCAAAAAGGCTCCTATCTCAGCATAATGCTGCAATATTTATTGGACTTGATATGAAATATAATTTGTATAAAAGAAGGCACAAAAAGGTATTTCTTTTTTAATTGTAGATAATGATCTTTCGAAGGCACAATTCTCAATGTTCCTGTTTCTTTTTAGTATTAACAAATATATAGCCAGGATATACAGAAATATCAGCTGTCTATTGTCATATAAACAAAGGTAAGATCTGCTCGCAAACTTACTTGCAAATTTGCACACGACCGGCCATGAAGGTTATTAATATTTAAAATCTTAATAATTAAATGTATGAAGACTATAACTATACCTATTATACTATACTAGAGGCTGCTCTAGGGAATTGTGCGTAAAACTATTTTATGAGAGATTAAGAAATATATAAATACATTAACACAAAATTCTTCTCCATTTAATGATCTTAATTTTAGTTGCACACTCTGCTAAGCTGGTACTGTGATAATAATATACCGATATTTGTAGAATAATATACCTAATACTAAAAAAGTTACAATATAGCGTGCATTATAATAATAGTTATAATTTTACTATTTTATAGCTCGTGTGACTTAAACTCGCACTTAAGTCACGCTTATCTGTGACTTATCACAGGTAAGCGTGACTTAAGTGCGAGTTTAGGTCACACAGTGCTATAATAGTTATTACTTTCCTATATAACAGTGTAATTATATCTAGAACTAATACTAATATACTTAGGTCCCTATAGTACGCACTTAATTTTATGGATGTCTTCATTGGTCCTTAAATACTAAAACACTACTTCTTATATCTAGTCGCTATCTTAGAACTACCACGCCCTACCCCTCCGAGGGCTAAATGTTACCCTAATCGCTAAATAATAGGCAGAAAAAACAATAAATTGGCAAGGAATAAAAATAGAGCTAATTACATTGTGTATATTTACAACAAAAGCAAGAAGAGAGGGGAGTATGTTTCCAATTCAGGAACTTATATGAATAATTATCGTTTTAGTTGTCTGTTGTGTCTTTTCAATTAAAGAGACATTATCATATAATTCTGCCTTTCCCTTTGGGGAATACAAACGTCATATCATATTTTTTGAACCGATAATGTATATGGGAATGGCGATGAAAGATGTGCGCACGATGACATATCAAGCTTTACATTTCGAGTAAAAGCTGACCTCGCAATGGCCTTTCGCACACTAAGAAGTCAGCTTACACTGGAAATATATAGCTTGATAAGTATGTCGTCACATCACGTACAACATTATTAATAACCAGAGAAGTAATTGAAACTATGAGGATCAGAAAAATAATGTATAGATACAGAATGACCCGAAACTTGCTAGAATTGAAATATACACAGAAGTTACCGACCAATGATAAAGTCTCGTTGTATTACGCCTAATGAACATAATTTCAAACTACCAATTTCCCGTAATTTCCATTAAAAAGTGCGGCAGAAACGCAACTTACATATTTTTTAATACACTTAAGTTACTAATTTTGTCATAGACAAACTTACATAAACAACACAGCATGTTTCCAAAAAAATATATCTAGTATGTATACGTATTTGGAAACAGCCTGTGCCTAAACTATTTTCTAATGCCTTATATGTAATCTTAAGTTATTAAAGCAAATGAATATTCTGAAAAGGCGTGAAAACACGCAAAGCTTCTACGCTGTAATTGACACGATGGCCACTTACGAGTCTAGAATCCGACTTAGAACAATCTTATTTTTAGTTGTAAACCTATTCCTTTTATATCTAACGAGTTTTAAACTCTTACTAAATTAATTATTTTATAGAAACCATACACAGCAATAACGTTGCAACAAATGTTTTTCAAAGTAGAATAAATAAAAAAAAAAAATTACAAAAATGATAATTAAAAAAAATGCCAGATTTTTTTAATATTATTGTTTTGACGCCACTTTAACAAAACACAGTGCATCAAAAAAAACGTCATATTTATCAACCCAATTTTGAAACTATTTAAAAAATTCACCGTCATTGCGAAAAAAATTGTATTTTTTTTTATTATTTACTTCAAGGATTTTATTTAATTTTTATTTCAGGTTTTTTTTCCAGATCTGTGTAATGTATGAAACGGTAACGAATTTTGTTACTTGACTGTGTTATGCATACCTAGAAACAAGCAATAACATGGCAAAACTTAAAATGTCTACATTTTAAGCATTCTAAAGTTCTTCCTCATAAAGGGAATAAGACACTAAGGCGCTATAAAGTTTATTGTACCCTTACATCATTTGTCTTCAATATAATTAACATTAAAATAATTATACACGATATTAATCCTAAAGTGACACAAAAAGGTGTGCATAAATACAACGTGCCATTTTTATCCTCTTACAACGGTGAACCAGTTAATTATCATCATCGTCACCACCAGCATATAACGGTCCACTGCTGGACATAGGCCAAGAGGCCAAGTCAAGAGGCCTCTCTTCTAGGCTGCGACACAACACCCTGTCCTCCGCCATCCACATCCAGTCTGTCCCAGCCACCTTCTTAAGGTCGTCAGTCCCTCAGTCTGGGAGTCGTCCCACCCTACGCTTGCCGATACGCGGTCCCCACTCCAAGACACGTCTGCTCCACCGGCCATGGGTCCTTCGACAAACATGGCCAGCTCACTGCCAATTCAGCTTGCTTAGTCTGCAAGCTACGTCAGTAATTCCAGTTCCTGATTCGTTATTACTTGTTGATTTGTTATTACTTGCTTACATAATACTTACTGTAATTATATCTAGAACTAATACTAATTAATATACTTAGGTGCCTATAGTGTGCCCTTAATGCTATGGACGTCTTCATTGGTCCTTAAATACTAAAACACTACTTCTTAAATCTAGTCGCTATCTTAGAACTACCACGCCCTACCCCTCCGAGGGCTAAATGTTACCCTAATCGCTAAATAATAGGCAGGAAAAAAAATAAATTGGCAAGGAATAAAAATAGAGTTATTTACATTGTGTATATTTACAACAAAAGCAAGAAGAGGAAGAGAGGGGAGTGTTTCCAATTCAGGAACTTATATGTATAATAAATTATTGATTTAGTTGTCTGTTATGTCTTTTCAATTGAAGAGACATAAAATGAAATTCTGTCTTTCTCTTTGGGGAATACAGACGTCATATCATGCTATATGTATTATTTAAAAAAAAACATATTTTTTGGACCGATAACGTATATGGGAATGGCGATGAAAGATGTGCGCACGATGACATATCAAGCTTTACATTTCGAGTATGAGCTGACCTCGCATTGGCTTTTCGAACAATAACAAGTCAGCTTATACTGGAAATGTATAGCTTGATAATCATGCGTATATTAAAGAATAATCTGCATTCTACTTACCTCATTATTAAAAACCAGGCAGTATTCGCGTATCGGCAAACTATGAGAATCAGAAAAATAATATATACAGAATGACCTCGAAATTTGCTAGAGTTGAAATATACACAGACGTTACCGACCAATGATAAAGTCTCGTTGTCTTACTAATGAATATAATTTCAAACTACCAATTCCACGGGGAATTGAATTGGAAATTATGTTCATTAGTAACACACACGCGTTTCCGCCGCGTTTTTAAATGGAAATTACGGAATTTCCATTTAAAAACGCGGCAGAAACGCAACTTACATATTTTATAATATACTTAAGTTAATACTATTTACTTACCTACCTAATTACTAATTTTGTCATAGATAAACTTACATAAACAACACAGGATGTTTCCAAAAAAATATATCTAGTATGTATACGTATTTGGAAACAGCCTGTGCCTAAACTATCTTCTAATGCCTTATATGTAATCTTAAGTTATTAAGGCAAATGAATTCTGCAAAGCTTCTACGGTGTAATTGACACGATGGCCACTTACGAGTCTAGAATCTTATTTAGAACAATCTTATTTTTAGCTGTAAACCTACCTTTTATATCTAGCGAGTTTTAAACTCTTACTAAATTAATTATTTTATAGAAACCATACACCACTACAAAGCAATAACGTTGCAACAAATGTTTTTCAAAGTAGAATAAATTAAAAAAAAAAAATACTACAAAAATGATAATTAAAAAAATTGCCAGATTTTTTTTAATATTATTGTTTTGACGCCACTTTAACAAAACACAGTGGATCTAAAAAAAAAACGTCATATTTATCATCTCAATTTTGAAACTATATAAAAATAAACCGTTATTGCGAAAAAAAAAATTGTATTTTTGTTATTATTTACTTCAAGGATTTTATTTAATTTTTATTTCAGTTTTTTTTTGTATGAAACGGTAACGAATTTTGTTACTTGACTATGTTATGCATACTTAGAAACAAGCAATAACATGGCAAAACTTAAAATGTCTACATTTTAAGCATTCTAAAGTTCTTCCTCATAAAGGGAATAAAACACTAAGGCGCTATACAGTTTATTGTACCCTTACATCATTTGCTTCAATATGATTAACATTAAAATAATTATACACGATATTAATCCTAAAGTGTCACAAAAAGGTGTGTATAAATACAACGTGCCATTTTTATCCTCTTACAACGGTGAACCAGTTAATTATCATCATCATCATCGTCACCACCAGCATATAACGGTCCACTGCTGGACAAAGCCTTTTGTATCGCACGCTACAAACTCGATTTTCGGCAACTCGGCTCATCCAGCTGGGATGAGCCGAGTTGCCGAAAATCGATTTTGTCCTACCAGCCACCCTTCGAACATCGTCACTCTACCTAGCCTGAGGGTGTCTTTCCTTATGTTTGCCGATTCTGGGGCAATCAATCAATCAATTCAGCCTATCGCAGTCCACTGCTGGACATCGGCCTCTCCCAGGCTGTGCCACAACACCCAGTATGTCCCAACCACCATCTTAAGGTCTTCGGTCCATCTAGCTGGGAGGCGACCGACATTTCGCGGTCACCACTCAAGCACGCGTCTACCACAACAGCCGTCAGTTCAGAACCATTTCAATGCCAAATACTATTAATTCTAAAAAAGAAATTGTAAATAATTATTTTAAAATCCAAAATGAAAACAATAATTTTTAATTAGATTGAACTAATACAACGGCTGAAATAATTTCGTAAAAAAAAAAGTTTTTTTTCTATCTAATAAGTAAACATGACGTACGGTGCTGAGACGTGGACGCTCACGCAGGAGGCTGTGTACAGGCTAAGAGTTGCACAGAGAGCCATGGAGCGTTTCATGCTTGGCATCAGGTTAATAGACCGAGTTCCAAACGTCGAGATACGAAGACGTACGATGATCTTCCATATAGGAAAACATGTATTATGAAACTCAAATAGAGTTGGGCAGAACACCTGGCATCGTGAAATGATGAGAGGTGGAGAAAGGCTGTGATAGAGTGGCGTCCAAGGAGTGGAGGACGAGATGTCGGTCGTCGGCGAGATGGGCAGACGAAATTGTTGCCATTGCGGGCAAAACCTGGATAAGGCTGGCATAGGAGCGTGGAGTTTGGCACAAGAAAAGGGAGGTCCATGTCCAGCAGTAGGTGACGTCGGGGTGTGGATTATGATGAATACGTAAACACAATATTTATACTATGTGGAGATGACAATAGGACAATAAATGATAATACTGGCAATACTAATGCATAGGAGTATTAAGAAACTGTCAGATAAATCCTACTTACCATTGAAATCAAAAAGTGTTTTTTTTCTAACAAACTAATAAGTGATGACCCCACTCCCATAGTCGGCTCATGACTACTTTATTGCCAATCTTTGACTAGCAATAGTGGTTATAAATATGTAAGCTGTCACGCCCTTTATGCCTGGAGGCTTTTATTTTGGTAGTAAGTTTTATTTACATTTTAATTTAAATTAATTATTTTTTAGCATGTTTACGTATAGTTTTTATTATATTTGTTGGTATATTGGCGTGGCTAGCTGACATATGGCAAATAATTTAATTTTATGTTCTGTATCTTGTAATGTTAATTACTTAACATAGGTACCTAGTATTGTATACAATCAATTTTCTAACTGAACAGACAGCTGTGCTGCTGGGGAGTGGGGAGTTTGTTGCGCCACTTCTACTTCCCAACACATAGCACTAGGAAGTGGTGAAGGGCGGGCGTTTTTGGGGGACTGTCTTTTGTAATATTGACGTTCGAAAAGTGCTAATTCTCAGCCTAATATGAATAAATGACTTTTGATTTTTGGATATAAATTTGGTTGATTTTTTGCATGCAGACTTGGAACGTCATTGTATATACGAAGTTTAATTTATTGTCGTATTGTTTTTACATTGTGTATACTACACATAATGGTGGTAATTTGAACACATTTTGCTCATTGCCTAGCTGAGATCAACCTCCTCCTTTTTTGAGATCGGTTAAAAATGGCCGGCGTTGTAAGACGATAAAATTGCACGGTGTATATTAAAATTAAGGTCAATTCAAAAACTGTTCTAAAATCTGCGAGAGAGAATGAGAATTTCACTGTGTCATCTCCAATGGGCATTGAAAGTCTTAGGACAAAAAAAAAAGAAAATTAAAAAAAAAAACAGATATTTTATTCCACTCCTAAGTAAGTCGTTATGGCTTTTCAAGTTTTTACGATTTTTTTAGAATACTCCCGTAGTTATTTTATTAAATAATTTAATTAATATTTTAAAATAAATACCTAATTATACTTACTTAGTACAGTACGACAATTAACAATGAACTTTTATTCTTACCTAATAATTAATTTCGTTTAGAAAATTGTATACAATTGATATTTTATTAAAATTTTACGCAGTCAGTTCGTTAATTTACATACTGTAGTTTTACTAAATTATTATACTAATTAAGGCACATTTATAAAATAAAAACAAAATAATTAAGGCACATTTAAATACTGGCAAATACTCTCAGGCCCCCTCTGCTCCACAAATCGCTAAACACATTTAACGCTACACGAATTTCAAACATCATTCCGTTTCAGACAATCGTATGACGACGACAGAGACAAAAAGATGTTTGAAATACTTTTAGCGCTAAATATATTTAGTGATTGATGATGCAATGGGACCCTAAAGTCCATTCGTGATTATTCAATTAATGCGTGCATTTAACACATTCGAAAAGGCGAAAATTAATAGGTTTTTAACTGTTATTTATAAACTACAAATCATTGGTCCCAGGGCTTCTATTATTGATAGCCACAGCTGATTTTTCACTACTATTATTATCACAGATTATAGCTTAATCGAGTCAAAACAAAATACTAGACTATTGTAGAATAGTATACTGTATACCATACAAATAACTAACATAAATACCTATATAATTTTTTTTTTGTTTTTTTGCTTTTTTTGTACCACTCATATAGCATATTACAGTATTCAGAATTTATATATAACTGACAAAAATGTAATGACAGAATGTTGACATTCTGATAAAATAAATGTATTGTTGTCCTTGAAAAAATTTTGTATATTGACATGAATCATCACTAATGTCAATATAAGTATACAAATATTGACATCAGTATTTTATATTGTTGTATATTGACATAGTCTACTTATATTTTGTATTCAGATTATGTGTTAGCATGCAATGTACACAAGTATTGACTTTTTTATTTTATTTTTTCTATTTTGAATGAATATTTACTATTAATTAATTTGAATGATGAAATGTGTGATTCTTTGTAATTGTTTTTTTCATTGATCAGGCTTATTTAATTTAAGTATTGAGACTTGGCTGGCTTGATGATTATTATTTTATTATCTTTATATACTACTATTATTGTACCTATGTTAAAAAAAGACTCATGAAGATGTAGGTACAAACCTCGCGAGTTAACTAAATTCCGATTTTTAATATTCTAGACCAAAATGACAGCTGCAATCATTACATTAATGTCATGTTCACAAAAAATGTCAATCACAGCTGTCATTTTAGTCTAGCAGATCAAAAATCAGAGTTTAGACACTTGGCGCTGTGACGGCACTCGTACAGTACTGTTCAGTACATTACGGGGCCGTATTCAAGCGAGGTGCCTATTTAACTCGCACGGGTTGTACATGCAGTCCTTTAACAGTTATTTTACCACTGATTTTGCATCACTGTCAAAATTGAAAAAAAAGAATTGAAAATTTGAAAAATATAAAGTTGAGTGGAAAACAATGGATAATTATATTTATTCTAAAATGTGACATATTTTACGTAAAGAAATTACAGGTTTGAAGATTTGGCATAAAATTTGATTTTCTAAATAATTATAGTAATTTTAACTTGAAACAACGTTCAATCTAAAGTTATTTTAGTTAAGTTTGCCCTTCAAAACTATGATTTCAAATGAGTTAAGTTAGTAACTACAGTTGACTAGAAATTTTAACTTATATTTAACTTACATACCTTACCTAGCTATTTTAATTACCTGACTAAAACTTAAACTACCTATAAAGTAATTAAACGAAATTGTCTTGTTTACTTAATTAGATTAGGTATATTATTTAAGTGGTTGTAACTCTATTAAGATTCCAAATACAGTTTTAATTTTTTTATTAATATTTAATAGATTCCTTTTCAACTTTATCGCTAAAGCTTTAAGTTTTAAGGTTGATTGGGAAATTTTGACAGTTTCAGGTAGCTTGACCTGCTGGCGTCTGTACTATGGCAAAGGGTTTAGAAAGAACTTCAAAATTAATCAATCAACTGAGCCCTACTAATAACACTCATTAATATTTATCCCAAATAATACTGAAACCTTTTACGGTATACATTTTAATATTGATTTAGGAATAAAGGACTATAATACTGAATTTGGTTTGCCTAGTTACTTCTATGTCGTGGCGATGATCAGTGCGTCTGAGTGTGCAAAGCCTCTAGCTGCAGGGTGCTACTACTTTCATATTAAGATTCAAAATGCGCCTGTAAGTTTTCCTGAAGCTTCCGACGATCTGACCACACCGCCCGAGCCATCCCCAGAGCCAACACGATGCAGAGAATCTGAGAGGTAAAATATATTTATTATTTATGTCATTTAAAACAACAAAAATCTCTAAAAAATCCAAATTACCTCTACAAGAACAAAAACGACTCCAGTTGATATGAAAATTTTTCCTTTAAAAGTTTTTTTGATGCGTAGAGCTTCCTCGCAGCCGCGCATGTAATACGTCCGGTCGGACAGACAGCTGGAGTGCAAGTGACGTCGAGCGCCGCCCTCGCGGAGGGGGTGTGCGCGTGCGCAGCAGGAAGGGGGGATGTCACGTTGGATAATGGAGTAGTCTTGAGGGCCGTCGACCCCGCAGCATTGATTCTGGGTGGAAGAAATTTAAGATTTAAAGAAATGATTCTCCTGTTTAGTTTTACAACAGACTTTCTACAGAACGCAGATTTTTTTTTTAATTTCTTAGGCACCTCCCCCGAAGGCAACCGCCAACCGTAGACCGCTGCGGTAAAGCCCAACCGCAATAAAAGACCGCAGCGACACTACTAACTGGTTCCATGAAAACACTTCCGTCGTTGGCTACAGTGCAGCGGGCGGTAATAGCAGTTGTCGGTCTGCAGTCGCCTTTAAAATTGTACTTTTAAGCCAATTTTTTATGTTGATCTCTCAATAAAGTGTGTGCTAAATTCTAAAATAGATCTAAACAAAACTTTTGGAAAGAATCTAAGGAAACAGGGTCCATTGTTTCCTTAGATCCATTTCAAAAGTTTTGTTACACGAAGATTAAGGTCGTCAAACTCATGTCATCTCAAAAGGCGAGGTATCCGGCGTTCTCTTCCTCAATTAAAGGGGTATCTAAACTAAAGAAATGGTAAACAATCTAATAGAGCAATGGCTCAAACTCTTTATCATGAAGTTACTATGTTTTCAAACTCACTTCATATTGCACTTTATCCCAAAAGGCGTGGTATCTGGCGGTCTCATCTTCGATGGTGGTGTTTTTGTAGAACTGTACTCGCAGCTCACTACTTGGCCCTATCCACGTACTGAGCACTGCCCCACCCACACCCACCACTAATTCCAGAGTCACCAACAATATGAAGAAAGATGCGTGCTGAAAGTAAATTATTTTTCTGAAACAAATCTACATACTATTTGCACGGGCTGACGTGCATATTCAGGGTCTATAGTATATATCGTCAATATGTATATATATACCAATATAGAGATATGAGGCACAGTGTGTAAATTTCCTCATCCTCCACAGAAAAGGGAGACCATATTTGTAAATTATGCAGTCAATAAATAAACAGATGTTTATTTTTACAATTTATTTATTTACCATTACCAAGATATTTTAGAGAAGGTAAGTAATGTGTCCCGCTCATCCTAAAATATTGAATATTAGTATTTATTGAAAACGTTAAATTTTAATCATAATTAAAATGTCATCCTCAGGTTATCTACAAAAAGTTTTTTTTAATGTTCACAATTTCCAAATAAAAATAGAACATTCTAGAAATAAGTAAGCATATCGTTGGTGTGTGTACTAATCATTGTATCACAAACGTCAGAATTGCTTTTGTAAGTCATCATAATCACTTATTGCACGAAGAATTATTGTAAGACATTCGAATTGGCAATTAAATAGTTCTGTCACTAAGAACACTCCAAAGCGTAAATTTCGTTTGTGAAAAAAACTGGTTAGAACCTCCATGATCGCTTACAATTAAATAAATTGCTTTTATAACAAAAACTTATTTTCCGTCTGTAATAATTTTCTCACTATTATTGGAAAATATTATTGGAATCATGTCTAAGCTTAGCTTTTCTAAATTCGCGAACACTTCAGTTATCATTTTGCTAATCAGTTGATCCAGTATTTACTAGATATTCGCAAGTGCAATAACCTGAAAATGCAATAAAGTGCAACTATTAATTAATATGAATAGTTTTAAATTCTTGAATAATCTAACTACAATTATTTCAAACCCTATTTCATAATCCGCAAAACCCGATTCGCAGTCTTCCATCAACCACCAATATTACGCGCGCTTTCAAAAGCTGCCGAAAACAAAAATGGCGTACTTACCACATAGAGGAGCTTGACATTTTCCCTCAAAGCTCCAATGCAGCCAAAGACATCTGTTACCACCAGGGATATGCTCAAGGTGACGAGGAACGGCACCAACCCCCGGGACAAGGTAGACTCCGAATCTGGCGTCTTGTCCCTCAGGTTGATCACGCATATTGCCATCAGGATCAACCCGAACAACTGTTTGACAACAACACTTTGTAAATATAAACGTTGTTATATAAAGGATTTTTTGTCACTGACTGCTATCCTAACGTTACTTCAATTTATTTATAATTATTTATTTGGCAACCCGAGATATATTTCAGAACCATTAAGAAGATTTTGAAAGAACCGTCACGTATGATTTTACATTTGCAATAATGAAAAGAACTCTTTCTCAAAATATGAATATTGAACACCTTGAAATCATTGATTCTAACACCAACGATATCAAACATATATAAGTTTTGTTTTAATAGTCTGACACTTAATAGGTAAGATGACTGGTACTGTCATCAAAATAATTAAAAACACTGTTTCCTTACAATTCATGAACGAAGAAAATTACGACGACATTAATAAAGAAAACCACAAAAAAGACACCGGAAAACGAAAAACAATATAAACGCGAATTAAAGAAATATTAATAGACAAACTCACTATGCAAATGATATTAAAGAGAGTGATGAAGAACTTCATACAACGAACGCGTCTTGACTTCATGTTGTGAAAGTGGACTTCAATCTGTATGTCATGTACGATCGGAGTGGACATGGGAAATGAAGGCTTAGTAGGGCTATAATATCGATCAATGCATTTGACGACCTATACCGGTGATTACTGAGAACTTAGTGACTAGCGGAGCGGCTGGAAAGCTCATTAAACATGCATGGGCAAGGTTTTCCCCTTAGGGTGTTGTATTTGTAGTTTATTTTCTTGTTTCTATGACATATAGATTTTCAGGTTTATTATTTGCTGCAGGATGTGAGATCAATTTTAAGTTTGCTTTAACCTTAAATTAGTTGCGCTGTTGTAATTATAATCTTCTTACCGTCCATTTAAAGTACCTGTATCTACCTACTTAGATGTTTAATCAGAATGTTCATACCGAATGCAAAACAAAACATTCCAACGCTAATCCAGCCGACAAACTGTCACGCAGTTTGGCAGGTTTATAAAATGTGTACAACTGTTTGGTCCAAAATATTTTTTAACTATATTTTCTCCGTTTTTTCTCCGTCAAATCCCGGGTTTTTTTTTATTTTTAGGCGGGTTGGCGCAGTATGCCTTCTTTTTTCTAATTCCCATCTCTATTAAAGTATAAATTCTTAGCAGATATTGTTTATAAGCTTGCATTTACTTGGTTATTAGCTTTGTTTTGGCGGATATCAGCGAGTCAACACATAAATAAGTAAATAGTAATTAAGTTAGTAGGTAAGTTTTTAATTCTAAGTTTCTTTAATTTTTTCTCTCTCTTTTTACTTCTCCACAATACCCGCTTCCCTCTCCGCTTATGTTAACGTCGCAATATTTAGAATGTGGGAATCCATGTGTCCACTTACCCACACTTCAGGGTCCATCTTCAGCACCAGCCTTTGTTTCTTTACCACCTTACTCATACATTTGTGTTGATTTTTATTAGATTGATCTACAGACTATATTCCCTTATTTCAACTACCATTCTATGTTTGCAAGTTGATTCTTTGTTATATTAACCATTGTAACTTTAAGCTTTTTTCTGTTGGAAGTAAGGTTCAAATTGCTTTGATTCAAATATTTAATTTATAGTTTTGCGATGTATTCGTCATATAGTTATTAATTGACATGATATATCGACCGGCCCCTGCGAATATACTTTAATGCACTTTTTCAAATAGGTTAGTTTATTACTTCATGAAGACATGGACGTGTGTGATTGGCTGTTTATTTTCGCTTCGATCAATAATATAAAATTACAGGTTACTGGCGACTGTCTTTAGCTAATTCCAGCCGTTGACAAAGCGCTTTACGTATTCAAAAGCTTGGCACATGGAGCTTACTTTTCTTTGTTTCGGTTTTGTATTTCCAAATTATTCTTCTTCTTCTTCGTGTCGCCGTGACGACTGTATTTCTGATCTTGTTGGCCCAAAACTTTGCCACTTTCACGGCGTCGTCGGTGGCAGCGTAGAGGGTACTTTGACTGCATGTTTTGGGACACAGAGGGCAGGATATGAGGTGGAGCATAGTTCGCGACATATACTTAGCTCTACATCTACACTGCCGTTCTGTCGAGGTAGCCTCACAACTTTAACAACTTTTTCATCGTTCCAAGATACAACTTGCAACGATGAACAAGTTGTTTAAGCAAAATAGCATTTAAAAATATACCTAGAAATGTTTTAGGTAATTGCGTAACACACTAACAATTGCAATGCCTTTCATTTTGACAATTCGACAACATTCATTGCGTTATTTACGTTGACGAGCACACGAATTTCTCAAAAATATTTATTTATTTATCTACCTAACTAACTTAACTAACTTTAACTTACTAGCTTTTTCTCTAATATGAAGCAATGAATGAGGAATTTTCTTCAAAATCCTTCAGATTGTGAAATAAAGTGTCTTACGCAATTGGGGTGCTAAAATTGCAAAATAGATAATTGCCAAATCTTGATAGAATGCGGATGACACTGATCAAAGATTAGTAAGGTTTAAATCATGACTTGATTTACATTTTTAGGAACAAAAAAGTCAAGAAACCAAACTTGACTCCTGCGGGGTAGGTACTTAACGGCGTAACACTCTTATACAATGGTAATGCCTTTCATTGCGCCTTTACGCTGTCGAGCAGACGAATTTTTCAACCATTATGAAGTAATGGATTAACAATCCTTCAAAATATTCGGATATTGATTGAAAGTGAACGTAATGACAGGAGGAAGAAGGCAGTGACCGTGTGTCGTCCAAGGACTGGAAGACATTGTTACCATCGCAGGTAAAACCTGGATGTGGCTGGCATAGGGGCGTGGAGAAAGGCACTTGCAAAGAGAGGCCTTTGCTCAGTAGTGGGTGAAGTCGGGCTCTGGATGATGATGATATATTTAATTATTATATTAAAAGTAAATTTTTATACATTTACTTTTTCATCGTCAACAATATTGCCTTCTCGATCACAACAGTAGCAACCAGTAAACAAAGTAAGACCGCAAAAATAAATAACACAAGCACCGGTGCATATTCAATTTAGTAATTGCATCTAATTACAGAGCACCCGTGTACCCCCACAGCTGCACGCTATCATTCAGGTGGCCTGATACCCACACCGAGGCCGACACAACCGCTAATCAATAGAACATTTAATTTTAAATGACCACCCCTTTCCCCCCCACTCACAGACAACCATTATCGTTCATTATCTAAATTATGCGACTAACTTGGAATATGGACTACGAGTCCTTATGTACAGACGCCAGCACATCAAGCTACTACAATCTGTCAAATTTCTTTAATAGATTTTCAAAATGGATGGATTGGGAAAATTTGACAGTTTCGGGTAGCTTGACCTGCTCGCGTCTGTACAAGCGCATACTTCGCATGGTTCCGATTTTTTTTTATTAAGCTACCAACTGACAAAATATTTTAACTTGACTCAATTTAACACAACCTAAATAATTGTTTAATAGACAAATGCCAGCAAATACATACCATTGACGAATTTCTTGCTAACAAAATTTCTTGTGACTGATCCTTTATTTATAATTTATTACGAAATATATTCCTATCTAAAGACTTTTAATTTATTAAAAATGTATCGTATATAATGTTTCATTTAATATCTAATTTGTCAAATTAATAGTGTATTTAATATATTTACGTATTTAACATAATTATTACAACGTATTTTTAAAGGTTAGATTTTTGAGTTTCTATAAAATATCTGTAAGACCTGTTATATCGCCAAAAATGGCACTAATAAATACTTTACCGTTGAGTCTTGTAGGCGGTGGAGTTTCTTGCCGGCTCTTCTCCATAGGAAACGACCAATTGGAACCGTGCACCTAGCTTCTGACTTTCCTTAAGTGCCCAAGTAGGTCTATGTGAAAAAATATATTTTGCTTTTGATGGTTTTTTAGCGATAATAACTACCCATGACAGACTGCCTCGTTGGTCTAGTGGTCGCAAGCGCTACGGTTGAGCACGAGGTCCTGGGTTCGATTCCCAGGTCGGGCATAGTTTTATTGGGTTTTTCCATCTAGAATTTCTCAGTAGCAAACCGGATTCTGAATTAGTACCCAGTTGATGGTGTATAGGCTCGCCTCCTATTACAGCTGTCAAAATGTGGGTAAGTACACCTCTGCCCAAACCATCGGGGAAACCAGGCGTGATGTTATTTTATGTTAATTACTCATGTTGGTGCAGCATGTCTTTGGAAAGTTTTGAGTATGAACGTGGATGGCTATAAGAGTAGGGGAAGACAACGGATATGGAGGGTAGACCAAAGAAAATATGGATGGACTGTGTGAAAGAGGACATGGCTAAAAAGGGGGTGACTACTGAGATGACAAGACAAGTATGGAAGGAAAAGATATGTTACGCCGACCCTGAATAAATTATTTTTTTAAATATCGATCATCAGAAAACCTAGGACCTAATTAAAGACTTAAAAAAAATAAAGGGTTCATATTGAAGATTGCGCAATGATCCAAGAAGTTTGAGCAAGTTTAATTTTTATTGCATCATATTTTTTCATTTTTTCATTGCACCACGTAGGATCAATATTGCGCAATATTTTTTTGTCACACACCTACAATAACCAATCACCTCTTGCACTCAAAATAATTCGAGTATATACACATATATAGTATATGTATAGTATATGTATAGTCGCGGTCGAGGTTGTAGATCGTAGGTTTGAATCCAGGCAGGCACTTTGCATTATTGCATCACCGCTGCTCTCAAAATAGTGAAGGAAAACATCGTGAGGAAATCCTATACTAGAACTTAATAGGTATTCAAAGACATGGGATATCCACCAACCCACACTGGGCCCGCGTGGTAGATTCATGTCATACGAGTAGGCCTGTGTCCCAGCACTGGGAACAGTATAGGCTGACTAGCTTTTGCCCGCGGCTTCGCCCGCGTAGAGGTCGAAAATTATCCCACGGAAACGCATTACGGGGATAAAAGGTATCCTATGTGTTAATCCAGGTTATAATAAACTATCTGTGTGCCTTTCATACAATCAATCAATCAACTCAACCTATCGCAGTCCACTGAAGGACATAGGCCTCTCCCAGGCTGCGCCACAACACCCTGTCCTCCGCCTTCCGCATCCAGTCCGTCCCAGCAACCTTCTTTAGGTCGTCCGTCCATCTGGCTGGGGGGCGTCCCACACTACGCTTGCCTATACGCGGTCTCCACTCCAGGACTCGTCTGCTCCACCGGTCATCGGGACCCTTTCATCCAAATCCTATTAATAGCATAATACTAGTGATTGAAATACTATCGTGAATTCATGCAAGCCTACTACTTTTTGTTGAATACTGGGGGTCTAATCCGAAGTGGTATCGGCCGAATGTTCCGCCGTTTCCTGCAACGAAGTTACTATTTGGTCCGATCGGTCCCGATCCTACACTCCTACACTCTTTCGAATATTGACTATGGTCCCGACCCAACTCAGCCGATCCGAACTTTTTTCGCATTTTTCAATAATATTCGGTTCGGCCATGTGTCAGTCCGATCCGATCATTCGCACTTTGCGCTTCGTAGTAGACCCCCAGCTCAGAAAGTCGGGTCATATTTCAATCATCATTCGAAAGACACGTAGCGCCATCTAGCGTCCTAAAGCAATTGTGACCGTGGAAAGTTCTTTTTCTCGGGAACAGTATTTTTTTCTAGATGAAAAGTACCCTATGTCCTTTTCTATACCCCTGACAACGTACAGACGCCAGCACATCAAGCTACTACAATCTGTCAAATTTCTTTAATAGATTTTCAACTTTCTAAATGAAGCATTAAGGTTCAAGGTTGATTGGAAAATATTGACAGTTTCGGGTAGCTTAACCTGCTGGCGTCTGTACATGCAACATGATGATCGGTTCAGTGGATTAGGTGTGAAAAGGTAACAAACAAATAAACTTACTTTAACATTTATAATATTAAGTTAGGACTAGGCAGGTAAAGGCATGAGTTAGTTCCCTGACGTTGACGTCTATACTTGACAGAACACTTCACAGTAAAAAACTGTCACTTTCAGTCTAACGTTTGAACACATACTTACAGGCCGCTCACAATTCTTTTACCTTTAATTTTGCATCACTGTCAAAATCACAGTGATCTTTATTGACATGGCAATAAGGTGGCTATTGGGTCGCTGCCATTGACAAGTCTGTCAAAATCATAATGATCTTTATATTCGTTGCTATAAGTTTGCTATTCGGTTGCTGCTGTCAGAGGTATTATAAGGGTATCATTTAAGCTATCACCAATTTAATTAGTTTTGTGTTTCTTAAATAATAGGGTTTGTCCTCAAAATAGTAGATCTGTCACCAAAATGTAGTCACCAAACAATGCAAAATCAGTTCCACAATAAATCACCTAAAATCCTGAGATATAAGGTCTAGTACCAAATAAATGTTTTTGTATGTATTATAATAGGTGTGTCCTAATCAGTATTTAAGCAAACTAATTTAAAGAGATCACCAATAAATCATTAATGTGACCTAACCTAACTTAACTGTTTCCTTTTACAAAAGCGATTCGCTTCTGGCACATCGCCGGCCGCTGCCGCGGCACGCTCGCTTCGCTCGCTCGGCTCGTGCGTTGTTTGTCATACTCTAACCTAACCTAACCTAACTGTTTCCTTTTACAAAAGCGATTCGCTTCTGGCACATTTTACACATATATTAACATTAATTTGATAATTCATACCTGGGAACAATTTTTGTTTATCTGAGAACGAAAATATTTCGTGGCGATAGATCTATTTATTAGGTGATACAACTTGATGACAAATATAAATTTTGGTGATAGAAAATATAGTTCCCGTATTATAACTGAACGGACTGTAGAATGCAAATATGAATCAGCCAAAACAAAAGTTCAGTGATTCATTATGTACCTAAGTATCTTATTGACGACTATGGATGCGGCTTAGTATTTATAAAAAGAAATACTAGGAAGTAAGTTAGACTGAATTTAAAAGCTAAATTATTCAAATAGTTCAGTTCGATTAGTCCGGAATTAGGAATGGTTTCTGTCCATCTTCGGTAACAGACGTGCACGTTACAGGGTGCATCCATAATGCAGACGGCTGAACAGCATTTTATAGTAGCACGGTGGCACCCTAAGGGCCTTTGTACACGCACGGTTTCTTTACGGTATAATACACCGCGCCGTAGAAAAAACGGGTCTGTCAACAATTTTCCATCGTGATCCATACAACACTGACGACTGTGCCTACACACGGCCTTCAATCTGCTTAGCCTTTTCCCAACTATGTAGCTGAATACCAGTATTGTACATGGAGCGACTGTCTAATCTGACCTCCACAACCCAGTTATTGGGTATAAACCACGCCGTAGAAAACGCGTGTCTGTCAACAAGCTTCCATAGTGATCCATACAACGCTGACGAAGGGCGTAGAAAACGTATCCGTCAACAAGCTTCCATAGTGATCCATCCAACACTGACGAATCGTGCCTACACACGGCGCATAAACCCCGCCGTAGAAAAACCGTGTTTGTCAACAAGCTTCGATAGAACACTGACGACCGTGTCTACCTACCTACATACGGCGAATAAACCGTAGTTTTTCACAGCAAGAAAAACCGTATTTGTCAACAAGCTTCGATAGAACACTGACGACCGTGTCTACCTACCTACATACGGCGAATAAACCGTAGTTTTTCACGGCAAGAAAAACCGTATTTGTCAACAAGCTTCTATAGAACACTGAGGACCGTGTCTACCTACCTACATACGGCGAATAAACCGTAGTTTTTCACAGCAAGAAAAACCGTATTTGTCAACAAGCTCCTATAGAACACTGACGACCGTGTCTACCTACCTACATACGGCGAAGAAACCGTAGTTTTTCACAGCAAGAAAAACCGTATTTGTCAACAAGCTCCTATAGAACACTGACGACCGTGTCTACCTACCTACATACGGCGAATAAACCGTAGTTTTTCACAGCAAGAAAAACCGTGTTTGTCAACAAGCTTCGATGGAACACTGACGACCGTGTCTACCTACCTACATACGGCGAATAAACCGTAGTTTTTCACAGCAAGAAAAACCGTATTTGTCAACAACTTCCATAGAACACTGACCACCGTGAGTAGGTGAAAGACAAGAAAAACGTGTGTGTATAAAGCCTTATATGACATGCGGCGCCTACGTCTGTCTGTCAAGTTAAATGGCCTTAAACTTATCACTTTGTACATATAATTCTGAACTTTTATTTACTAGCTATACTGTATTGTTGTTCAATATGAAAACAAAATAGCTTGTTATATTTTCCAACAACTACCTCGTTGGTCCAGTGGTCGCGAGCGCTAGTGCTGAGCTGAGGTCCTGGATTCGATTCCCATTATTTTTCCCATTTTAGTCTACATTATTGGGTCTTTCCTTCTGGACTTTCTGAGTAGCAGTCTGGAAACTAGATTGGTGCCCATGGCGTAACATAATCAGCCTATAATGTTCCCACTACTGGGACAAAGGCCCCCCCCTCTCTGTGAGAGGGAGCGGGCCGTAATACACCACGCAGGCTCAGTGCTGGTTGGTAGATGTCACGCCTTTGGATTTTTGGTTCTAGGACATGCCGGTTTCCTCAAGATTTTTTCCGTCACCGAAATGAGGGTGTACTATAAGTGTACCTCTGCCATAGTCCTTCGGGAATCAGAAGCATGATGTTATATTATTTTCCAAAAATGTAGATTTTCTTTTAGAATATTTTGCAGCTTATTTTTAGGTCACCTAAAAATCTTTTTACCAGCGCACTGCCTGGTTGTCAGAAGTTTCAGTAGCCCTTGCATTCTTTGAATAGTTTTCAGGACAAAGCGTCAAGTTACCACAATACACCTTTCTTCATAACACACCATTTAAACAAAGAAACGATACATGTAATAGCCGTGTTATTATTCCACATAGAGTACGATACTCCCTCGGTCTAACTGCAACACTCTATAAATTTATTAGTATATAGGATCGATATTTCTTTGTCACAACCTGCAGCTAGCAAACTAGGACGTTCTTATAAATAAATAATAGGGAGAAAATGTACTTGCTTCTAAACACTTACTTAAAAACTATTGTATATACTTACTTTAAATTGAAACAAAAGCCGTATCTCAGGACAAGGTAGTTTCGAGAAAATTTAAGTTTTGCTCTTATTCTGCTAAGGGCTGATTTTTCAATCGACAAATATTTTTTATTCGTGGAATAAAACGGACGTCTGGCAGATTTTGTATGGAAGAACTGTCAAAAATTCAAAATTATGATGATTGTAAAATCAGCCCTTAGTGATTTGAGGTAAAAATGAGATAGGGAAACTCTTTTAAGGGTTTTTTTTATTAATATACCGCTATTTGGCTTAGCTCATCGGATGCGTATTTCTTTAAAAGCTATCCGATGCCGAAAAAATCAACTTGCGCAATGTCCAAAAAAAATCGTATTTTTTTTGGACATTGCGCTTTTGAGCTTAGTTCGGCAGTGTAGGTACAATCATTCTTAAACACATCAAATCAAACGAAAAAAAGTATTTTGAAATCTACATTACTACCTACTTTTTTGGCCATACAACGTGGCAATTGGCAATGCTACCAGCCTTTTGGGCACTTTTCCTGTTGACAGCGATGCGGACGAATTTTTTGTTGCCCTGTGATTATTTCCCCACTTTTTTATATTGTACAAATAATTATTATTATTTTCCTGCCCACTTAAATGAGACAAAACAAATACGTTTTTTTTGTTAAGAATTCAACTACCTCTTTGTCTCATTCTGTAGTCTTATTAATTTGTACTTACTCATTCATCTAATTTAATTATTTTGGCATTTTTATTACTGTCATCTTTTTTTCTCAGTATTTATTTTTTTTAATATTATGTTCTATGCGTTTTGTCTAAATTAAATGCTTTGTTTTTTTATTAACAAACCAATTCATCACAACCAATTATTTTTTTTTTGTTTTCATATGAAATCTAAGCTAGACACATTTGACCAAAAAATAACCGGCCAAGTGCGTGTTGGACCACGGACAATGAAGGGTTCCAGTTGGAATGAATTTATCCCAAGAACAAACTTAACATTGTAGTTGAAAATCATGTTCTTTGCAATGTATGGGTTGCAACTGCAAATGTAATTTGGTCGACTATATAATATAGCTAAGCTGCGGACGGACATAGCGAAACTATAAGGGTTCCTTGTTGAATACGGAATTCAAAAAAGACCGAGAATAAATCCATACATATTATCCTGGTATCGTATCAGTTGTGGGAATATGCAGGTGGACTATTAACAATTAACAGTTGGCGACGTCTTCTGCTATCGATCGTAGGTGTGTCGCCGTCATACAGCTATGTAAAGTATGAATTTCCCTGTGGAAAGTTTTATTTGCAGCGCACAGTACCGTACTTAGCGAATGACCGATTTTGTAAAATTCGCTCTGGTCATTTATGCTTAAATAATTATGCGATAATATAATTAAAAAAATATGAAGTGTATAATTAATGAATTATGCAATTAAATTATTATGCAATTATTATTATTTATGTTTAAATTTGGGCCAATTAGTCGCAACTAATAGGCCTTTACCATTAGTGTCCAATTGACCATTAGAAGAAAATAATATATAATTTACTATAAAAGCGAATACACTAGCTTTTTAAATTAAAATTTAGGGCCAAGTTTTTGGATTTGCACGTCGTAAGGTAAAATGTAGCTCATCTCATTTATTTATGTTATTAATAATCTTATACTGTACCTACATTTGGAGCAAATAAAATTCTGATTCAGAGCTTCTAAGGAAGAGTTGCATTGTCCTTTGGCTAACAAAAGTTCTAAGAATAAGTTAAATAAATTGAACGAGTTTAGGAATTACAGGAAAATCGTTAAGGAAGTCTAGGTAAAAGGTAAATCCAATAATAATAACTGAATAACTGTAAATCGCCATGTTTACTCGCTGCTATAAGTTGTGGGATAGCGGCTACTAGCTCCAGTCACTCATAACCCCTCGTCGTGTTACAGTCGCATCAAATTCAACGAACAAGTCAAAGTGAAAAACACTCAAATAATTTATTTCAAACGGACGAACTCGACAGACGTTGTCGTGCCCGAACACAATCGCAGTGCCACCTACCGAAAACATTTCGTCAAAGTTGGTCCAGCCATTTAGGAGAAGTTCACTGAAATACACAAGTAACAGAAGAATTATACGTAAAAAAGATAGACTTCTGAAGGTCAAAATGTCCAACACGTGTGTCTTGGTCATTCTTCTAATTGGGCTATTCATCGCACCGTCTCTCCAATTATCATGCGACGGCTATGATTTTGAATCCAGCCATCATTGTTATGGGCAATGCTACGACGCCTGCGTAAAGGGATATGCAAATGGATGTTCAATGAACCTTTGTTTCCCTCGTCTTGGAGGATCATGCCAGCATTCGCAAGGTTTTCTGAAGGGAGCTTCTGTGTGTTATTGTGAGGGGCCATCGAAACCATGTAGGTCTGAAAATTCGGACGACTGGGACTAAGGTTTTAGAATCATCTGGAGCTACAGATCTTTGATTGGAAATTGACGCTTTGATTGCGATGGATGTGCCAGTGATGAATACCAGAACACACACTCGTTTTTGTGACAATTCTGTGAATTGTGCTTTTGTGTATTTTGTTGTGACACTAACTAAATAAATGTTTTTCTTTAGCTACCTATGTATTTCATTAATAATACTGTATAAAAATAATGTGATTCGTTTTTAGCCTCTTATAACACTTGTTTTAAGGAAAACTGAAGACTTAATTAGGTGTATTTTAGAAGTTGGGGTCATAAACCCAACGATCAGGTTTTGTATGCTAGCCGACTTTTTATTCAAAGTTTAAACTTATTTTTGCATTGTTTGCAAAACATGGCGAGTTATAAATCCCACCAAACCGTTTTCGTTGCGATCTAATCGAAAATGGATCATTCTAATTACTTAACTTAACTATTAAATATATTTTAATGTATAATGTATATTACTTAACTATTAAATATATTTTAATGTATAATTCTGTTTTATTTTCCCGCTGACATTTTGGGCAATTCCTAATGCGGAATGACACTGCCCTTATTGTGAAACCATCGGGTGACCAATTCGGAAGTAAAACGCCAGCACATCAAGCTACTACAATCTGTCAAATTTCTTTAATAGATTTTCAACTTTATCGTTAAAGCATTAAGGTTCAAGGTTGATTGGGAAAATTTGACAGTTTCGGGTAGCTTGACCTGCTGGCGTCTGTACAATTTTAAATTAAGTTTATTTTTATTCCAAACGAAGATTACCAGTTATTTTCCCATAATTATGTATCTAATAATTATGTACCGACCTTGCCCGAAGAATTGCCAAACTTAAGTGGCAGTGGGCAGGGCACACTGCTCACAGAACAGATGGCCGATGGGGTCGAAAATTAGGTATAAACAGATCTTAGCCACTTAGAACTTAGCCTAACTACACTTGAGCAAAACTAAGTTTAAGTGTGTCGAAAGACAAAACTATGTATAAAAACAATAATATGCACATAATTATAAAGCTAAAATTCCTTTAATTTAGACTATTTAAATGTCTATATTTTGTGAGGAGAGGAGATACAGGAGAGTTTACATAGGTTAGTAACATAAAAAATCGAAATAAATTATTGAAAATAAATAAAAATAAAATTTAAATAAATAATTAAAAATAAACTTAAATTAAAATAAAAAGAGTCAGGTAGCATCTACATTTTACCTGATTCTTTTTATTCATCATCAGGCTACCCTGTTGAGCCTTCCAACAGCTGCCGATACTGGTCGGTCTGCAATCAGCTTTCCTTATCTATTTATAAATAAAAAAGTACTGACAAAAAATGGTTTTTAATATTTATTTGTAAATAAAGATGAACAGCGATTAGAGAATAAATAGAAATTGCTAATACACCAGACCGCAATAGCGTCCGCCATGTACGCCAATGACGTCAATGAAACTTTGTTTATGAAAGTAAGTTTGTGTGTCTTCCTCGAGAGCGTTTATTAACACAGTAAAGTCAAACACCGTCATTTTCATGGCAGTCGTCAATGCGGCCAGTGTGTCGTGGCCACCGCTCTTCAAGGATCCTTAGCTTTAAGACCTGCGCACACTGGGGACGGCAGAGCAGACCATTTCATCTTTACCTAACGTAAATTCATACGTATCTAGTGGTAACAAGATACAGATTGCAATGTTGAGAGGATGCCGCGGCGGGATGCGACGGGAGGTAACGGCACGTTGCAAGGCTTAGGGACACGAAGGCATGGTGAGGGACGCCAAGGCAAGCAACGGTATGCGCTGGAATCCACTAACATCGCTGGGTGAGGCAAGCGGGGGTGCACGTACACCATCACACCAAATCGCGCCCGCGTTGGTATTCCGTGGCAAAATCCACTACCCTGGCGTCCTTGGTGTGCGCTGGCCCTCGACATACCACGGGATGTCTCGGTAGCTGCCACGGTTTCTAATAGGCCGCTGACATTATCAATGTTCGCTGGCTGGTGGCAAAATCCCTTGCCCTGCCGTCTCCAGTGTGCTTGGCCTTTAGAGCATGCCATGAGTCACCGCGGCGCGAAAACAGATGACGCGCGCGCGTGTTGCTTGACGCAAGTCGCATCTTTCGAGGCCGTGAACTGGTTCCTTGACTACCAGGAAAACTAAACTACTGTCAGAGGGTCGGTAATAAGAAAGGTGTTATGGGCTTTCCATAGTTATTGGAGAAAACATAAGTGACGTAACATGAAAAAAACACCTGACTAGCTTACATGACCCATGTACCGTACGTTCCTGGTAAAAAATCGTCTTTTTTATATTTTTTATTTATTAATTTGTATATGTACAAGATCAGTTTGGACTGTTCAACCCAGGCGTGACCCCAAACTAGTCGTTTGGGGGTCAGAAATGACAAACAGCGCCTTTATCTTTTCACCAACTCCTAGCGATTTAGCTGGCATTGATGGAAGAAACTCTGTAGCAACAAATC
Source organism: Apamea monoglypha (assembly GCA_911387795.2). NCBI lineage: Eukaryota > Metazoa > Arthropoda > Insecta > Lepidoptera > Noctuidae > Apamea > Apamea monoglypha. The sequence continues at coordinate 17,780,263 of OU426924.1, forward strand.
TTCCATCCCATCTACCTATTAATAAATTGCATACAAAAACATCTCACAGAATTGCAACCGCACACGTACAATGATTCACTTAGTAAGAACAAAAAGGAAATAAAATAAATATTGAATAATATGGAAAACCATAAAAGTGCTCTTCCTCTCTGCTCCTTATATTCAATTTTGCTGTACTCGACAGGGTCCATAATTGTTTCTGTTGATTAATACTTGCCACCTGTATGTGTACATTATAGATTGCAATAAGGATTAATTGAATAAAATAGTAATGACGTCACTGACGTTAAATAAAATCTGGATGGCGCATCGTTAGGTTTGCATCAAGTAAACTCGCTATCCATATCATACAACTCACAATATTTTTTCATCGTCATCGTTATCACTGTCAACTCTGCCTGTAGTAGCTACTGCTGGTAAAAGGTTTGTCCAAAGTTATGCTGAAGCACTCCATCAACATCCTCTTTCCCTACTCCAATTTATTTTGGGTCGACGCAGCATATCTTCTTCCATACAGACCTCTATCAGCCGTCATCTCAGTATTTGTCCCTTTCTTTCTTTAGTATTGTTGGTGAATTTAAAAAAATACCTGCATAAGTATGAAACAGATGAGGAAAGACAGTTGAGGGAAAGTACGCGCAGGAAAGATTTTAAAAACAAGTTCATACCCCAACTTCATATTGTTCAACATAGTCCTCAATATCAAGCAGTGCGGATTTTTAACAGGTTGCTATTGGAATTAAAAACTATAATTTACAAGAGCTCATTTAAGTCAACACTTAAGGCGTTCCTATTGAGTAAATGTCTGTATTCTATAGACGATGACATATCCACGTTTTAAAAATTTGATTATTTTATTAGTTAATGAGAGACTACAACTACTAAGCTTGTAATGTTATTGAATTTTATTGTTAATATATTTTTTCTTTCTATGATTTATTGTATTATGAATGTGTTAGTTTTATAATTTTAATGATTTCAAACACAATGTGAATTGTTCATGAATAAATTGAATTTGAATTCTAGGCATATCGTCTTATACATTCGTCGTTTCATTTTTTACTGCTTTAGCCAACTTTATTAATATTAAGAAATTTCCTTACGAGATGTCCCATATAATATAAAAGATAGGGATGCACGTCCCAACACTCCGACGAAATCAATTAGATACCAAATACAAATGATTACAAAATATTTTTATTACAATATTTATGAATATCGGTATTCGTTGCATCCGGTTAGACTGGTAGCCAACCCCAACATGGAAGCGGCTAGGCAAAAAAAAAACAATATTTATGATCTACGAATTCACAAATTGACATGTTAGCCACTTAACCGTCCAAGGATACTATTGTATCAAAAACGCCTAAAGTGTCGCTTCGTACGTCCCGGATACTACACCACCCATAGATACCGATTTTGTTGTCGAGTTTTTCCTGCGACAAATACACCTGCCGATATCGTTTAAGATTGAAAGAAGTAGGATCTTTAGGTGCTTTACGTCCAATCGGTGCAAATGTAACAAATAATAAGCAATTAGTAACGATTTAGGAATAGAAAATTGGTACGTTACCTGTGTAAAATTATATGAAGGGGAGACCCCTTTTTGGAGAAACAAAAAATCAACATGATAATTATCCAAGCGTCATATTCATGTAGCGTGTACTTATTTTTTCGACAAATTGACTCATCTTGTTTTAAGATGTTTATCAATACCTACAATAAAAAAACAACATTTATATAGATAATTTATTTAATTCCGTCTGTTCCACAACACAAGATCATATAAAAGTAGGAAACAAAGGCCGTCTTATCATAATTAACAATGTCTACTGAGATTCTTAACAAGAACTACTTTAAGTTCTGATGTAATACTTTGTACCTAATAATACCATACGGTATAATAATAGTTGCAATAATAGTATGGAGAAGAACACAGATGTTAGCTTGTTATATTATTGCATTATTTCATATTGATCGCCCCAATCGGAAGTATCGAAATCTCAAAGCTTGTTAGTAACTTGGAATGTGATAAGATTAGTCCACAGAAACATATATACAGTCTAACAGATGTGGTCCGAGGAGTAATGACGTAAGATCTAACTGAAGCACAGCTTTTAGGTGATGGAACGTATGAAAGCAGCGCTATTTAATGCCAAGAAGTTAAGCACCAGTAGTAAGATCACTTGACTAAAATGTACATTTCTCCAGCAATTATTTCCCGAGAACGTGTTAGACATACATTGATCAAAAGCTCCCTATGCGATTCCAATGACCCCGCAAGCGACATCTTTTCCGATGTTTCCAGTCTTCTTGGAGTCGGGGTGATCAGTCTTGCCGTAGTCATCCGTGCCTGCATGGAGGACCAGGGCCCTGCCGATGATGTTGTGCTTGCCATTCAGCTTGACCTTGTGGTCAAGGAAGTCGATTTTGGCCGTTTTCTTGTCGTCAAACTTGATGTTGCCGAGGTCACCGACGTGACTGTTCTCGTCGTGGGGATGGCCGTGGTCATTCTGAAGATTTAAGATTTAATATTAGTCGTTTTTTGTGACGAAAATTTTTATTTGGCGCTGTTATTTTAATACCCGCAAGGCAGAGATACAGAGAAGGGACATTGGTTGTTGTGTTTCAGTCAAGCCTTCCTTTAGGCAATTTAAAACCCGGTTGAACAAGAGTAGTGCATTACACGGCCATTGTTTATTGCACATGTAGTATATGACACAAACACCATTCTACAAAGCAGAACTTTTAACAAACCGAACAGCCGGTTTCTTTGTTTCTTTGGTAGACTATTTAACTCATGGCAATATTACAATAGAGAAAAGGAACACCTACTCCGTTAGGGTTGAAGTGATCGCCGGTGAAACCGCAGCCCTTAGTGATGTCTCCGGTCTCATGGATGTTGATACCGTATTCGCCGGCTGGCATGCCCGTCAGGGTACCGGTGATGTGCATCTTGCCGTCGTCTTGCCGGGTGAAGGTGACACTGCCAGTAACGCCGTCACCGAGCATCCGGACGATCGCGGCCTTTACTACCTGAGGTACGAAAAAATGATGGTCAGTAAGAGGACAGAGAAAGAATGAGAAAACAGCAAGACAAGTCAGCAAGAGAAGAAGACACAGAACAATATCTCAGCGGATTGGTATCTATACAATACAAATAAATAAACTTACTTGTTCTTCATCAGTAGGCGCGGCTGACGCCAACGCAACGGCCGCAGCCACAAACAAGAAAGTCTTGAACATCTTCAGTTAATCTGAAAAAATGGAGCAAAAACTCTTTTAAACAAACCTTTTCCTCAAAACCGAAAAAAATCCAACAATATTGAACACGGTTTATTCGGGTTACTTTATGGTAATTTATTAGTCATTCTAAAACTAAAGACATCCATCAAGAATTTTACGACTTTTATAACCTAGGAATAAATTATAATTTGCAAGATTTTTTGCATACAGCATAACTATATTTTGCCGACTTATCCTGTTGACCTTCACGTAAAATGGCCAGTAAAAAATGGTGTTTATCTTTTAATTTTCCTTAACCGGTCATAAAGCGTAGGTACTTTTCTAATATGGTATCTACCTGGGTACTTTATCTTTTAACTCATGTACTTATTGTGTTTACGTTCTAGAATTTTTGAGTTTGGGGATTGTTTTTCTTAATTGCATTATTAATTTTGTTTTCAAATTAGCTGCGGAATGTTTTGGAAAATTGATCATTTGTCAGACAATGTCACAAGAAATAGACGTACTAAATATAAGAATTTCTTACAGCCTCACTCTGCGAAAACAGCACTCCTTCATAAAAGCGTGTTTTGTATGGCACCATTAATATATAAAAAAATTCCAGAGGTTATTAAAAATATAAACCAGCCAAATTTATCCAAAAGAGAACTTAAGAAGCTACTTACTGAAAAATGTTACTATTATGTTAAAAAATTATTTAAATGATAGTTTCTAATCTATTTGTGTTATATTTTAATTTTGTTATGCTTATTTCTGTCATATGTCATATTTCAAGTGGCTATAATTTATTTTGTACGCCAATGGTGGCAAAACGTGTTGAAACTCACAAATTTTCACTTTTACATCCACATTTGCATGTATATGTATAATGTTACACATGTTTACAAATAAATATATCTTTATTTTAATTTAAACAAATATATGATTTCTATTTGTGTAAGGATAGTAGCAGGTGGCGTTCTGTAATTTCTTCCTACCCCTATGGGAATAAAGCGTGAGTTGATATATGTATAATCCTATCTAGGCAGGTACCTTCTGCCAATGTAACAAAAGATTAAACCAAAAAGTTTCCTTACAATCCCACAAAAGGATAGTAAAACTTGACCATTAATTGATCATAATAAAGGTTCTGCGTATATAAATAATGCATGGCTGTTTGAGATCTACATATTAATAAAACAAATTTCCTTAGTTATACAAATTAGAGAAGAACAGGTAGGTATAGGTTACACCACACCACAAACCACGTCACCGGTTACCACAGAGGTCACGCTGCACTATCTATGTATATCTACACTAATATATTTTTTTTTTTTTTTTTATTTATATTGCAGTTTAGTAACGTTGTTTGGTTTTAATGGGATGTCCGTGTGGTTTGTCATCAACTTAGTTTTACTTGTATCTATTGATAATACCACCTTTCTGCTTTCGTTTAACAGTTGTTCAATCATGCTCTGTAAAGTCCCTGCATTAGTGATGCTTCATTAACATTTATTCCTTAATTACTTCACTCAAGTTGTCGAAATATACATATGTTCTAGGGTTGCAGTGATGAGTTTTGATGACTGTCTAACTCCACGTTTAATGAGAAAACATTCTCCTACCCTTTATTATATGCGTATTTTAACGTTAATATTTTCGTATATATTTTTAATAATACGTATATATTTACTATGGACTCCTTTTAAAATGAGAGCCCCCCATATTATCTCGTGATTTAAAGAGTCAAAAGCTTTGTTGTAATCTATAAATGCCAAGTAATACTTTATTCTATATTCGTTGCATTTCTGAATTTACCGTTTTATGGTATGAATGCGGTCCATGGTTGAGAAGCCACTTTGAAATCTTGTCTGTTCTTTTGGCTAGTCCTCGTCCACAGTCTTTGTAAATCGTTCTTGTATTATCTTAGAGAATATTTTATACGCATTTGACATTAGCGAGATGGGTCTGTAGTTAGAAATATCATCTGTTTTCCCCTTCTTATGAAGTAAAATACCAAATTAAACTGAAGTGGAGAAATGGGCCAAAGTAGTGACAGAATGGTATCCAAAGTATAAATGATAAATGATTTTATTTTGTAAGTAGGTTTATATAAATACTTTTACACGTCAATCATATTTTAAAATTAGATGAGGTCGGCGTTTCCTATCTGACAAGTCTGAGAAGAAAGGCCGAAACAAACTCAGAGGTCACAGTATCTTTTAAAGTCCAGACATAATCTTGGTCAGATCATATGAAGACCATGTAGATCAATGTCTGAGATGGTCTTTTGAGGAAAGAACCACAGAGATTGAGGGACCTGACCAGTCAGCGCACGCATATTTGTCAGAAATCGTGCAGCTCAACTCAAAACTTAAGGAGCTCAACGATTCGACGAACAATACCAAAGAAAGGATATTGGGGTAGGCCACATTAATTACTCAAACTGCCAGACCATGATAAAACTAACAGAACAGAGAAAAATAAAATATAAAATAAATAAAATGACCCACATAGTCTTCACATTCACAATAATTAAAATAATAGAATACTTTACAAAGTAAGTAAATGTCATTGTATATATAACATTCGTTAGTATCAAATTTTATATATAAAATAAAACAACAACAGGAGAGAAAAAAATAAAAACATTCAATATGTAAAAATTGAAAGCAGCTCAATCCTAAGCCTTTTTGTTCTCGATATAATCCTTAACGCTATAAAAGGCTTTTTGGCACAACTTAAGTTTAATGAATGATTTGAATTTATTAAGGCTTTTTTTTTTTGGGATGGGAAATCATCAAATGACCCCTCCCGCTCTGGGTGGAGCGGAAGGGAGTGTCAGACTCTTACTGACTAAAACCCACCCATGTTCCTTCCTTCGCCCTTTATGTTCCGGGGTAGCGGTAACCCTTTCGGACAATCCCGCTGATTTATTAAGGCTTAGATCTTGAACGGGGCTTGGAGGTTTATTATAAAAGCGTATACATTGGCATCTGATAGATCCACCTATTTTCTTGTGCCTTGTTGTAGGTACAACAAAGTGTTTGTTCCTAGTATTTATGTCATGGATGTCACTGTATTTTTTAAACAATTTTATATTTTTTAAACAATTTTATATTTTTATGGGCATATTTTCATAAATATACTGAGAAGGCACAGTCATAATATTAATCTCTTGTCTCTGAACGAGTGTCTCGGGCTTAATTTATTAATTGATCGAACAGCTCGCTTCTGCAAAACAAAGATAGTCTGAATACCAGCGGCATTTCCCCACAATAGAATACCGTACGACCTTACACTATGAAAATAGCTAAAGTTGGCTGTCTCTATATCAGTTAAATTACGAATTTTTCTAACAGCGTATGCTGCGGAACTTAGCTTTTTTGACAATTTATCTATATATAAGACAAGAAGAAAAGGCAGTATCGTAGATGGGAAGATGACATCAAAAAGTCACCGGTTTGAAATATGAATAAGAAAATAAATATATTATAATCTAAATATTCCTGTGGTAATAAGATAAAAAGTAGGTAGCTTGTAAGGTTGTTAATAAAGGCTATTATTATTATTATACTAATACGAAAGCTAACTCTTCAGCTTTATTGAGCTGTTTGTTATTTTGTTTGTTTAAACGCGCTTATCTCAGGAACAACCAGTCGGATTAATAATAATATTACAAACCTAATATTACATATTATTATTTATTTATTATTTAAAGCCTAATTATTGAGAAAGGCAATGTGCTTTATCATTACGATACGACCGTTAGGAGCCGAGCGCAACGTAAAAAAAGTTAGAAAGAACGCTAAACGAAAACGAGGTAACAGCGCGGGGTGGCTCAGGAACCCCAACACGCGTACGAAGTTGCAATCAATGACCAACCAGCCGATCTATTCTGTAACCATCTCACCGTGAAAACTTAGGTGAAGTGAGCGTGGAGTGAGCTGTCATTCCAACTAATACTAGGGATTGACACTATTGACAGCTCACTCTAAGCTCACTTCACCTAACTTTTCACGGTGAGATTTTTACAGAATCGATCAGCAGACTCAAAATATTAACCCAGGGCCAGTGGGACTTAAATAAAAATCACTAAATAATTCCCGTTCGTCCCACTAACAAAATCAGTGGGATAAATGGGAATAAATGTAATATTATTTATTAAATTCCCGTTCGTCCTACCGGGACGACGGCAGTGGGACGAAGAGGAATTCACGGAGAATAAACCTAACAAGAATTTATACATACTTCATTCTAGAACATTGAATAATTAAATCAACTACAAGACATTGAGAAGACACTTAACACTACATATCAATAAATACCGCTTACAAAAAAGTGACTTACCTGGGCGGAGGGAAGCAGTGAATGGATCTGCTAGCTCTGTGCAGGGGACTATGATGTTGAGACACGTTCATACTCGATATATACTCTACATGCTCAGCCACTAGGGCAGGAAAATCAGCAGAAATGCCACTATGAACCAACTTTGTGTTGGGTGAAATAAATTGGTGAGGAAAGGTCGAAATAAGGAATTATTTAACTACATTACATAAAATACGTAATTGATATAATAAAATAATAGAAAATGAAATCGTTCATTATCTAGATATGGATATACAATAAATATACATACAAAAATTCAGATCACATTATTGACCAACCCGCTGGTCGATAATATGATTGGACTGATTTAAATTCAGTACAATATTGCCCGGCTGCACCCCAGGGCTGTAATGACTTGCTTTAGATTAGTTTTGCATGACATATAATTTGACACTATTGAGCTTATTGGGAGAGAACTGTGTCCAGCAGTGGACTGCGATAGGCTGAGTTGCAATCAACTCAGCCTATCGCAGTCCACTGCAAAAAAAGAAAAAAAAAAAGAAATAGAAGAAATTGTTTAAAAAAAAGAAATAGAAGAAATTGTTTAAAAAAAAGAAATAGAAGAAATTGTTTAAAAAAAAGAAATAGAAGAAATTGTTTAAAACTACACCACCGGCTCAATAGCCGGTGGTGTAGTTTTAAACAATTTCTTCATTCGTTTTTTCTTTTTATATTTTAACGGTACCTAACTACCACTGAAATAGTACATTACAATACGTGTGACTTAAGTAATCCATTATTGACGTCGTGTATTAAGATAAGATAAGTTATTTATTTTGCAAATATGAGTACAAAACCCGGTGACATAAAAAATATAATTAGGAACAGCCATATTTAACCAGAAGGCATGCACAAGTACAAAATACACAAGAGAATGATGCTAAGTACACGGAAAAATAAAGATTAACAATGTCAATTTAGATGGATTAACTAATTCCAATTTAATTATGAAGTACTTCAATAGTTATTTATATTATACACAATTCTTCTGCAGTCCCTTAATTCCAATAACGCCCTTCCTGCAGGTTCAGGGTGTGAAAAAATGATATAAAATTAAAATTAAATGTCATATTTGTCTAATTTCTAATCACTGTAAAAAGTAATCAAGAAATTCCTTTCTTCGTTAAAAATTCCGTCAAACTATAATACGCTTGGTCCAAAAAAATTCAGTTTTTTTTTTTTCGTTTAGTTGAATTCTTACCAACTCCTCGGTATTTTATTATAAATAACTGGCGCCATGTAACAGACACTTTTGCGCATTACAGTCTTTCTTGCTTTATGAAGACATATTCCGTGGAAATACGTCAGCTATGCGGTCAAAACGATCAGGGGGTCTACACCGAAGTAGTATCGGCCGAATGTTCGGCCGTTTCCTGCTACGAAGTTACTATTTGGTTCGGTCGGTCCCGATCCTACACTCCTACACTCTTTCGAATATTGACTATGGTCCCGACCCAATTGAGACGATCCGAACTTTTTTCGCATGTTTCAATAATGTTCGGTTCGGTCACGTGTCGGTCCGATCCGATCATTCGCACTTTGGACTTCGTAGTAGACCCCCTGGGCTCAACTTTACAAGCACTGCCATTTCTTAAATATATGTATATGCATTATGGTAAAGTTAATATTTTATTCTGTTTAAAATATGGACATTAATATGCTACTTAAGTCACACGTATCGTATATTATTGTATAGCACGTGTGACCTAAACGCGCACTTATGTCACGCTTTTCTGTGTAAAAATGGACTACTTAAGTCACAGATAATCGTGACTTAAATGCGGGCTTAGGTCACACCGTGTTATTAATTATAAAATAACTAGCTGCGCCCCGCGGTTTCAGCCGCACAAGTTTCGATCCCGTTGGAATATCGGGATAAAAAGTATCCTATAGGTATGTTAATCCCGGTTATAAACCATATGTGTGCCAAATTTCATCTAAATCTGTTCAGTAGTTTTTGCGTGAAAGAGTAACAAACATCCATCCATCCTCACAAACTTTCGCATTTATAATACTAGCTGCGCCCCGCGGTTTCACGCGCATAAGTTTCGATCCTGTGGGAATATCGGCATAAAAAGTATCCTATATGTTAATCCTGGTTATAAACCATATGTGTTTCATCCAAATCCGTTCAGTAGTTTTTGCGTGAAAGAGTAACAAACATCCATCCATCGTTCCATCCATCCATCCATCCATACAAACTTTCACGTTTATAATATTAATAGGAAGTAGGATAACAGGATAAAGATAAAAGCATGATATTGGAATTCCCCGAACCCCACCTGAACTTCTGCTCATCATCTGTGTCGCGTGTCTCCAGCACGATTAATGAAAAGAAACAAGGAAAATTGTTTAGAAGTCAAAGAGAAGAACCAGTTTTGTATTTTTGGTTTTTACAATAAATAAAGCTCAATCCATTTTATTAATTAACTAGTTTCTGCCCGCAACTTCGTCCGCGTGAAATTTCTTGTTCCCCATTACAGGCAGGCGATGCGATGCGACGGGGTGGGTCCCCGTCGCATCGCATCGCCTGCCTGAAATAACTTCGTTTGCACTAAGCATTCTTTCTGTATTTTTTGTTTTTTTTTCGGCTCCTCGGGATCCTAGCGTACTGTTAAATATTCTATAGCCTTCCTCAAAAATTGGGCTATCAAATACAAAAAGAATTTTTCAAATCCGACTGGCAGTTTCAGAGATTAGTGCGTCCAGACAAACAAATTTAATTATCATTAGTATATAAGTTTGTGATGATGATCATCAGGTACTCAATATTAAATTAGTTTAAACATTTCGACTGTCTCTATGGGGAAAATGGCACGGAGCTGGATTCCAAAAGTTTCGGAGAAACATGATATCAGCTGAAAACAGTATAAGCGGGGATCAAAGGGATCGCCATTTATTACCAGTCAAAAAAGATTGCAGTGTTTCCTGCTTACCCTTTTGACAAAAATAGGTTTCCTATATAGGTACGCGGGTATCGAAGGGATAAACATAATTATATATCAAACTCAAACTCAGTGCATTTATTTCAGTTAAACCATTTACTACGAATTGCGAAGCAGTCGGTCAAAGAGCCAGAAAGGTGAAGCCAGCCACCCGTTCCAAAACGTAGACCTCTATGGAGAAGAACAGGCAAGAAATTCCATATCATCATTCAATATTCAACAGGGATAAAGTACAAACTTGACAATCGCCACTGTCAATACGAATCATAAAATCTAATACCTATGTTAAGGGGATCCCTAGAAATGTTTAGAATTACAATGTGGGTACCTACTTATTTTTCCTTATTCAATGCAGTTTCCTCTATAGGTACATCATTTATGCAGGTAAAAAGTTTCGAAATGAAATAGTATCTCGATTTAAAAGTGTCCTTGGAGTTTCCTGCCCGTTCTTCCCCATACTATATACATCGACGAAAAAATATCTCTTTAACCCGCCAAAAGGCTCTCTTCCTACAAGTATAAAACAAAGTAATTTTTCGTGTCTCTCTGTGTGTGTTCGCTTAGTTCTTCTAAGCTACTCTTAGTGTACGGAGCGAGAGTGCATGGGAAGCCGTCACCTCCTTCTGCGAAGCAGTAATGCTCGCAAAGGAGGAGGCGGAGCGCGTGAGGGAGAGGCAATCTCTGCGCCCTCACTCCCCTAGTCGCCGCAGGAGACGCCCTCGACGTCGGGAGTCACCAGCCGACTCCCGGCCACCGTAGGCGCGGGCTTGCGGGCGGCGAGCAATGGGCAGCTCGCCGCCCGGCAAGGACCAGGCCCGAGTCGACGGCGCGTTGTGTTCCACGCGCGCCTCAAAGAGATGTCAGCACAAACAGACGGGGTCCGCTAGGGCCGATGCCTGCCAGGGCCGCGGGTTGTTCGAAAGAGATACCGTGGTCCCTGGCATAGGCAACTGAAGGAACACGGGTGGGTTTTAGTCAGTAAAAGTCTGCTGATTTCCCACCCAGAAAAAAAAAAAAAAAAAAAAAACTACTCTTAGTGTAGGTACTCTTGTTCTTTACTGTAACAGATGTGATCGGCCTACCACATTTTTCGTTGTTTCAAACTCAAACTCAAAGTATTTATTTCAATAAACCAATTACAGGCACTTTTGAATTGTCAAGGGGTCGTTCAGTCAGAAAAATGAAGCTAGTTGCTCATTCCAAAGCGTAGTAGGTACCTATGGAGAAGAACGGACAAGAAACTCCATGGACACTCTTTTAAATCAAAATATGGTTTACTTCATGAGTACTACGAGAGCTACCGAATAGCTACGAAATTTCTAATATTCAGAAAAACATTTGTGAAATTCAAAATACCGAGAGAATGCTTACTGAAGATTTTGCTTACCTGGGCTTAAATCATATAACCAGAGAAGAAATTTCCTTTTTCAGGGTAGGCCCTACAGCCTTCATAAATGCCAGGACACATACTCCAACCCATTAGATGCCAGAGACACAATTTTCAACCGATAAAGCCACTTTAAACATGCAAGATTTTCCATTTCTGAAGAAGATAAAAAAATGCCCAAATTTTTTGCAAAGCGTATATTTGTATAATATTTTATTTTTCCTGATTCACATATCTTTTCGGATTGCCCATCCAAGTTCGTTTATGTAACAATGTTTTCTCTTAAAAAGCACTATCCAATGATATATCACTTAAATTATACCCCTAAGAACATTCCTAAGCTTCGGAGACAAATTTAGAAATTATTTATTTTTTATTATTATTTATTTCGGTTTTTTATTATTATTAACTCCGAATTGACTAACAATTGGCAAAAGTCGTGTTAATAGCAAAGGTTCTCCTTGAAAGGGTCTTTTCATTGATGTATATCTTAAAGCTATTGGGCGCCAAGAGTTTCGCTGCCCAAGTATCATCTATTTAGGTCTTTAACTCCGAACTGACTAACAATTGGCATTGTCGTGTTTGTAGTAATGGTTCTCCTTGAAAAGCTCTTTTCATTGGTGTTTATGTTATGGCTATTGGGCGCCAATAATTCATTAACTTCGGTGCCCAAGTAGTCACGTATTTAGGTCATTAACTCCAAACTGACTAACGATTGGCAAGAGTCGTGTTAGTAGCAAAGCAAAGGTACTCCTTGAAAAGCTTTTTCCATTGGTGTATATCTTACAGTTTTCAGGACAGAAACCCATAGTTCGGTGATCATTCTCCTTTGGCGCCAAAATCAAAATTGGGGCCAAAAAAGTTAAAAAGTTCTGCGGGGTAATTAAATGCATAACACACTATATAGATTGTGTGTTTCATTTTTACAGTTCAACAACATTCATTGCGTTATTTACCTTGTTGAGCAGACACATCTTTCAATCATATGAAACAATGGATTAGCAATATCCTTTAAAATGATTCAAATTGACATTGACAGTGTGTTACGCAATTAAGGTGCTGTTCGTCCGTAAATGTTCTTCTGTATCTCTGTTTGTACGTATATATATCCTACTAATAATATTATAAACGTGAAAGTTTGTATGGATGGATTGATTTTTGTTACTCTTTCACGCAAAAACTATTGAACGGATTTGGATGAAATTTAGCACACAGATGGTTTATATCCAGAATTAACATATAGGATACTTTTTATCCCGTTATTCCCACGGGACCTACACCTATGCGGGTGAAACCGCGGGGCACAGCTAGTACTTATTATATTTATTTAAGTAAACATAAACTGATATCAGCTATGTATGTCGAATTTGAACCTGCATGTCTTTTGCTCTTACTTACTTGATGAAGCTGTGTGTACATTTACAAAAACAATGATTATCGTCATGGACAGAATAAAATAACAGGATTTAAATGTATAAAAAGTAGTTTTATTATTCAACTTATAAGGAAATTACAAAAATATATATTTTCGTAACAATAATACTTAACTGTATTGTGTTGCTACAGGTAAAGATGGGTACAGGTAAATATATATAGTTATCAGGAACATGTATTCCAGTGTATACATGTTCCTGATTACTATATATATTTACCTGTAATATATATTAAGTACCCACATTGACCGTACTTATTACGTATAACTCACTGATTCTGTTCATTATATTTAGCTCAGTTTCATAATAATTAAGTACTATAAATAGATTATTAACTTAGCCTAACTTAACACTTGAGCAAAACTAAGTTTAGGATTATCGCTGCCCTTAAATGTCAAATGAAATACCAAAATTATTTTTGTATAAAAAAATAACAACTGACAAAAAAATAATAATTTCAATCTTGAATTGTAATTTAATTTAAAAGAACTGCGATTAGAGGATACATAGAAATTGCTAATAATATATTGATGGTTGAGGCTGAAGCGGAATTCGGCTTAGCAGGAGATTCTTCCCTGCAATACAAAAAAAAAAGTGAATTAAAAACAAATAATTATCCAGTTTATTATTTAAGCGACACACGGGCGTGTTTTTTCGTGGCGATTTTTTTTTTCGCGCACTTGGTTTTCCACGCTCTGATTACCGCCTTAAAAATAAATCGCCGCGACAAAAAACGGGCTACGCCCACCTTCACAGGGACGTAAAAGTAAAAATATCGCGGCGGGATTTTATTGCGCACTGGATTTTCAACACTCCGTATTGAGCCGAACATTGAGAATCCAGCAGAGCGCATCACAGCGCGTCTAAAAAACGCACTGTTGTATTTTCAACTCTCAACGCTAAGAAGAGCGTTGAAAAGACAATGCGCGAAAAAAAATCGCCGCAGCAAAAACGCGCCCGTGCGTACCTACACTCTAATTACGTAACACACTATCAATCTCAATCTAAATCATTTTGAAAGATATTGCTAATCCAATGCTTCATATGTTAGAAAATGTGTCTGCTCAACAACGTAAATAACGCAATGAATGTTGTTGAACTGTCAAAATGAAACCCATCGCTACTGATAGTGTGTTACGCTACCCCGCTGGGCTGATTAATGTCCACCAGTCATACTTATAATATACCTAACCACGTGGCCAAGTGTTTCAGACAACGGTCAGAGGGTCGGTTGTAGGATAGGTGTTATGGGATTTCTATAGTCAGTAGACAAAACATAAAAATACGTCAACAATGGAAACAACGTCTGACAAGCTAGAGAGAAAGAAAAAATAGCCCATATACTGGACGTCCATAGTAAAAAACGACATTTATTTAATGTTTATATTTATCAAATTGTACACACGGCAACACGTCAAACTATACTTTTCCAGTTTTAGCTGACCTCGCATTGTATAGGGTTTTCGTGCAATGAGAAGTCAGCTTAAATGCCTATATACTGGTTATGTATTGCTTGATGTGTGACCCCAAACTAAGCGTTTGCCCGTAGGTATCTAGGAGGACAGAAATGACAGACAACAACTTTATCTCGTGAGCGTTTTTCGTAGTTCAAGATCTACTATTAATGTGTTAGTGTGGTTGACAATAACATTTACCTACCTCTACCAGAAAAGTAGTGCGTACTGAGAAGAAGTATTAGTATTTTCCTCAACCGTAATACACGAATACTCAAAAAGACGGCTAAAGAGTTTCAACAGTCTAATATATATTCCTTTCTGAATCCTTGCCGTGGTCGCATGCCATGCTAAAAATAAGGTAATAAACAGGTAGGGTAAAATACACTACTTAATCAATTTATAATTCAAAATAATTAGCAAGAGACTTCCTGCTCATTATTTTGAATTATAAACTAAGAGCTAATTTTTCAATCGACAGATATTTTTTATTCGTAGAATAAAATTGACGTCTGACAGATTTTGTATGGAAGAACTGTCAAAAATTCAAAATTATTCCTCGCATAAAATTATCTGGTGTTGGTAAAATCAGCCCTAATATAATTAGCCATTTTGCACATCAAAACTGCCAAAACGTCAGCCCTTCACCAATTCCTAGTGTTTGGAACAGACGGAACAAACTCCCCAGCAACAACTCTTCCATCCCATCCAAAAATCATTATATATAGGTAGGTAGTTACGTAACATTATAGCAATTTGCAAATACGATTAGGTAGGTATCTATTAATAAACTGCATCACAGAGTCACAACCGTACGTACAATGATTCAATCAGTATGACCTCGCTAACATTAAATAATGTCTGGATGTCGCATCGTCCGGTTTGCATCAAGTGAACTCGCTATCCATCTTATATACAACACACAATAACTTTTCATCATCATCGTTACTACCATCAACTCTGTCTATGCTGCTACTAGTTCTACGCTGGCTACTGCTGGCTACTGCTGGTAAGAGGTACCTATGTCCAATGTTATGCTGAGGCACTCCATCAAAATCCTCTTTCCCTATTTCAATTTATTTAAGGTCTCTCTCAGTCGCCATGTCAGTATTCACCCCCTTTCTAGCCATATCGTTTTATACACAATACATAAGCTTTCCCTGCTCAGCCATCTTTATTTAGTTTTCCTTATAACATGTCGTCTCTACGACACTCCAGCGAAATCAATTATCAAAGGCAAATGTTTAAAAAATATATCTCTTATAGCGAAACTACGGATGTATATATGATCTACGTATTGACATATTCACATTGTTATCTACTTATATAATTCGTTTCAGGTTTTTCCTGAGCTAGATACATCTCACGATATTTAATAAGATTGAAAGAAGTAGGACCTTTAGGTATATTAAGTCCAAGTTCGGTGCAATTGTAACAAATTATCGACAATAAGTCACGATTTAGAAAATAGTGATTTGTGCTGATCGTGAAAATGAATACCTCTAACCTGCATAATTATTTTTATAAAGAGGAAATCCCCTTCCCAAGAAAGAAAAAATCTATGATAACTATCCAAACGTCATATCTTTTTAGCGTTTACTTCTATTTTCGTCAAATTGACTCATCCTGTTTTAAGAAGTTTATCAGTACCTACAATAAAAAACAACATTTATAAAGATAATTTATTTAATTTGGCAGAACAGAAGAAAACATGGCAGATACCATCGTCAGTGCAACAACACAGGCACATATAAATGTAGAAAACAAAGGCCGTCTTATCCTAATTAACAATATCTACTGAGATTCTTAACAAGAACTATTTTAAGTTCTTCCTACGAAATACTTTGTACCTAATAATACCATACGGTATAATAATAGTATGAAGAAGAACACATATGTTAGCTTGTTATTTTATTGCATTATTTCATATTGATCGCTCCAATCGGAAGTATCGAAATCTCAAAGCTTGTTAGTAACTTGGAATGTGATAGTATTAGTCCACAGAAACATATATACAGTCTAACAGATGTGGCCCGAGGAGTAATGACGTAAGATCCAACTGAAGCACAGCTTTTAGGTGATGGAACCTATGAAAGCAGCGCTATTTAATACCAAGAAGTTAAGCATCAGTAGTAAGATCACTTGACTGAAATGTTCATTTCTCCAGCCATTATTTCTCGAGAACATGTTAGACATACATTGATCAAAAGCTCCCTACGCGATTCCAATGACTCCACAAGCCACACGTCCTCCGGCGTTTCCAGTCTTCTTGGAGTCGGGGTGATCAGTCTTGCCGTAGTCATCTTTGCCTGCATGGAGGACCAGGGCCCTGCCGATGATGTTGTGCTTGCCGTTCAGCTTGATCTCATGGTCAAGGAAGTCGATGTTGGCCGTTTTACTGTCGTCAAACTTGATGTTGCCGAGGTCACCGACGTGACGATTCTCGTCATGGGGGTGGCCGTGATCTTTCTGTAGATTTAAGATTTAATCTTAGTAAATGGTTGTGAGAAGAATCTTATTTGGCGCTGTAATTTTAATATCCGCAAGGCAGAAATACAAAGAAGATATATTGGTTGTTATAATTCAGTTAAGATTGCCTTTTGGCAACTTAAAACTTGGTTGAACCAGAGTTGCAGTACGCAGCCGTTGATTAGGCACATGTAGTATATGGAACATGTAGTATATGACACAAACCACGTTCTACCAAGTAGAACTTTTAACAAACCGAACAGCCGGGTTATTTATTTCTTTGGTAGACTATTTAACTCATGGCAATAATACAATAGAGAAAAGGAACACCTACTCCGTTAGGGTTGAAGTGACCGCCGGAGGAAGCGCAGCCCTTAGTGAGGTCTCCGGTCTCATGGACGTGGAAACCGTATTCGCCGGCTGGCATGCCGGTCACGGTACCGGTGATGTGCAGTTTGCCGTCGTCTTGCCGTGTGAAGGTAACGCTGCCGGTAACGCCGTCACCGTCCAATCTGACGATTGCGCGCTTTACTTCCTGAAGTACGGAAATATGATGGTCAGTAAGAGGACAGAGGAAGACAGAAAAACAAAGAAAAAACAGAAAGATAGAGCAAGAGAAGAAGAGACAGGAAGACAGATCAATATGTTGGCGGATTGTTATTTAAAATAGAGAAAAAAAAAGGAAAACGTACATTGTCATAGACAGCATTGATAGACCGCGACAGATATGCTGGATTTTTGATAAAGGATGTAAACGATTAACGCACAATCATCCAGAGTGTGAGGACTGAAGAAATATTTCTTATTTTATGAATTACCGCTAAAGCTAAAATTGTAAAGAAATGCTTACTTGTGCTTCATCAGCAGGCGCGGCTGACGCTAACGCAACGGCCACAGCCACAAACAGCAAAGTCTTGAACATCTTTAATTGATCTGAAACAATAGAGCAAAATTCTGTTACCAAACCTTTATCCGCAAACCCAAAAACAAAATACAAATATGTTGAATATACTTTTATGGATACTATAATTATATGGATATATGTGTATATAGTATAGTAGGATAATATAGTTTTATTGATATTTTATGGTATTTTTTATGGTTGCGATGAGTTCGAGTTCGAGGCTGCCAACGGGGCCCTATTACTAAGGCTCCTTTGACCGTCTGCATGTCCATCCGTCCGTCTGTCACAGGGCTGTATCTTTTGAACCGAAACACACACACACTTGAAATTTTCACAGAGTGTGGACTACTATGGGCGCTGGTGAAATATAATATAATGAGGAGCTTGTGGCCAAATAGTAACAGCCGCACGGGTCGATCGATCAGGTTAAGCTACGCTTGCCGCGGTTGGACCGTGGATAGGTTCACCATCTTAACATAGCATGACCCCTTCGTGCCTCAGAAAGCACGATAAGCCGTTGGTCCCGGCTGTCATTCGTGAATCTGAAACAGTCGTTACGGGTCGTCAGAAGCCCGATCTGAAATCTGGCAACCAGTTTTACCAAGGGGTATCGTATTACCCAGTAACTGGATTTTGGTGGTCAGATAGGTAGTCGCTCCATGTAAAATACTGATATTCAGCTGCATCCGATTTAACTGGAAGCCGACTCCGACATAGTTGGCAAAAGGCTATGGTGCTAAATTGGCACAACTATATTTTGCCGAGTTATCCTGTTCACCTGCACGTTGGATTGCTAGCAAAACAATTGAGTTTATATTAAGGAAAATATATTGTTTCAATAAGGTATCTGCCTAGGTACTTTATTATTAAGTCATGTAGGTACTGATTATGTTTAGATGAAGAATGATGGCACGTTCTAGAACTTTGCGTGAGGGTGTCAGCGGTAAGCGGGATTGTCCGAAAGGGTTACAGCTACCCCGGAACATAAAGGGCGAAGGAAGGAACATGGGTGGGTTTTAGTCAGTAAGAGTCTGACACTCCCTTCCGCTCCACCCAGAGCGGGAGGGGTCATTTGATGATTTCCCACCCCGAAAAAAGAAAAAAAAAAAAGGGTGTCAGCGGGATTGTCCGAAAGGGTTACCGCTACGCCGGAACATAAAGGGCAAAGGAAGGAACATGGGTGGGTTTTAGTCAGTAAGAGTCTGACACTCCCTTCCGCTCCACCCAGAGCGGGAGGGGTCATTTGGTAATTTCCCATCCGAAAAAAAAAAGAAAGGGGTGTTGTTGTTCTAATTTTTTTTTCTTAATTAACCTGTTTACTGATACAGCATAAGTATAATCAGCTAATAATGTTCCCACTGCTTGAACACAGGCTATAATCTACCACAAGGGCGCAGTGCGCGTTAGTAGGACATCTACTAACGCGCACTGCGCCCTTGTGAAAGATTCACGAATGACAGCCGGGACCAACGGCTTAACGTGCTTTCTGAGGTACGGAGGAGTCATGTCTTCGAATTTTTAGTTCTAGGATATGCCGGTTTCCTCACAATGTTTTCCTTCAGCGTTTTGAGAGCAGTCGTAGTGAAATTATTTGCAAAATAGATCATTTACAATTTAAATATTCTCGAACAGTATCCTATCCTACTTCGTACTAATAATATTATAAATGCGAAAGTTTGGATGGATGGATGTTTGTTACTCTTTCACGCAAAAACTACTGAACGGATTTGGATGAAATTTGGTACACAGATAGTTTATTACCAGGATTAACACATAGGATACTTTTTATCCCGATATTCCCACGAGATCGAAACTTATGCGGGTGAAAGCGCGGGGCGCAACTAGTACAGCATATATCAGAAATATGTGGTCATATTTAAGGGTGTGGTACAGAGTACAGACCATCAAACTGATCACCTTTTTTCCATTGCACCAACATCGTAAGCGCGGAAAAATAATAAGCTGTCCCATACATTTGGCTCGAGTAGGTATTGAAGTTATGTATGGGACAGTTGATATTTTTTTCGCGATTACCCAGTAACTGGGTTATGGAGGTCAGATAGCTCCATGTAAAATACTGGTATTCAGCTGCATCTGGTTAGACTGGAAGCCGACCCCTACATATGTAGTTGGGAAAGATGATGATTTATTGAGTTTTTTATGGGACAGTTGATATTTTTTTCGCTTCCGATGTTGGTCCCATGTGGAATGTTCTTCAGTATGATGGTCTGGACCACATCCTTATGATACAAGCTGTATACATCTACCTACCTAGGGTACTGTAGAGGTTTGTCTGCCGAAGGCAACCTCATATAGTGCAGGCCGGCTATAATTTAGCGCGGGTTGCATTCGAACGTTCAAGCGAATGTCATATATTTTCTATTAGGATTTTTGGTTAGAACAGAGTGGTAATTTAGTAAGAATATGTAAAGACGTGCTTATAATATAATCATAAAGGAGTCTTATAGTTGTTTGATTCCTCCCGTTACCTCAGAGGGCTCTTCAAGGCCTCACAGTACCTACCTAGGTACATTACAAACCTTCAACTGTGACAGTTTTTATATAGCACTTAACAATGTAACAAAAGACTAAAGCAAAAAGTTTCCTTACAATCCTACAAAAGGTTATAAAAACTTGACGATTAGTTGAATCATAATACGAGTAAACGTTCTGCGAACATAAATAATGAATGGCTGTTTGAAGTCTACCCATCTACACTAATATTATAAAGGTAAAGTTTGTAAGTTAGAATGTAGGATGTAATTTCTGGAAGGTACTGCGGGGTAATCGCGTAACGCACTATCAGTATCAATGGGTTTCATTTTGACAGTTCAACAACATTCATTGTCCTATTTACGTGGTTGAGCAGACACATTTTTGAACATATGAAGCAATGGATTAGCAATATCCTTCAAAATGATTCAGATTGTGATTGATAGTGAGTTACACAACTATAGGGTGCTGATCCGATTTCTGAAATTCTTTCACTGGCAGAAAACTACACTATTGCCGAGTCCCATAGGATATGTTTTATAGTAAAGTAGATTACAACGTGGGTGAAGTCGCGGGCAGAAGCTAGCCTAAACTATTTAAGAAAAAGTTTTTTTTTTTATTTACATTTTAATATTGTTTGTTTGTTACGCTTTCACGTTAAAACGACTGAACGGATTAGGAAGAAATTTGGCACATGGGTAGACTATGGCCTTTATCCCGATATTCCCACGGGATCGAAACCTATGCTAATGACTTATATGCTTGTGGTAGCCGTAACGGCAATCCTATCTAAAGAATACATGTACCTTAGTTATATCTAAATTGACTATAGCAATGAATTAGACACGGCATTTACTTTTCTAATTATTGCTGTACACACTTCAATAGTTTACTTAAAGAGAAATAATTTATTCTTGACTGAAATGCGTGCAATTTGTGTTAAAACGTTCAGTCACAGAATATTTATGATTTTTTTCATGAATTGACACTGAAAAATTATTCATGCCGTGGTAATATTAGCCAGTCAGCGAGGTGGATGTGCATAGCTCACAGAATAAGCAACTGAAGTGGCAATGGGCCGGCCATATTAGCCATAGAACCGCTGACCGTTAGGGTAGACGTGTTCTTGAGTGGAAACCGCGAATCGGTTAACGTAAGGTGTGATGCCCTTAGGTTAGGTGAAGCTACGATCTTCGCAGGATGACTGGTAGCAGCTGGATGAGAGTTGCCGAAAATCGAGTTGAACGGCGTGCAAATAGGAGAGGCTTTTATCCAGCAGTGGACTGCTGTAAGCTGATGATGATGATGAAGGTGTATGGTAGAAAATAGGGCCTCAGAGTTCCTTAGTAGGCCTTCTATACACGGTGTAAGAGGCATCGAAGAGCAAACTCTCTATTAAAATTAAAATCCTACACTGGGGGTCTAGATTCATGTGCTAAATTCATGGCGCGTCGATGTCCTTCACACCCTGTACCTATAGAGAAATTTGAGCTAGCTGCCCAACAAGATGCACCAGACATACGGGGAATGGAATTTGGAAACCTAGAAATTGACAATTACGAAACTATTTCCTTTTGATTAGCTACTAAAGAGAGAAGGAATCCTTTGCACTGCAGCGAGACTGTGCCTACAGGCTAGTCAGATAGATAGCTACTGAATGGTTAATAAGTTAGCTATATAAAATTTCGTTACAGCTTTATCTTTATCTTTATATTGATCCATTTAATCCAATCCAGCCTGTCCCTTGCTGCCCTCCCTCAGCGATGTCCTAAGCCGAGGTCCGTATCCCATGCGGAGTGCCTTTAGCGTGTAGTCGCTTAATTCTTAAGTTTTTTATGCTCTGGCTGGAGGCCTTAATTTAATGAGGCACTAACAGGCGAAGCAACTGACAACCTTCTAGATTAACCTTCGAGATGCCAAAGCTATATTTAAAAAAAAAAGTGATGCCATTTCGTTTGCAACTTCAGCAGATTATAAGATCATCATCAGCAACAAGCAGCATTATAGATGTAGTTCATACACATGACCGGTTTAATATGGCCATACCTACTACTAGGTACATACACACCTACAATAAATTATGTACAAACAATCATGTTTGACAAGCTACCAAATCGTAAGGCGGGATTTTATGGTGCACTGGATTTTCAACTCTCGGTGTTAAGCCGAGCATTGAGAATCCAACAGAGCACATCCCAGCGCGTCGAAAAAACACACTGTTGGATTTTCAACTCTCGGCGCTGAGCAGTCCGTTGAAAATTCAGTGCGCGAAAAAAAATTGCCGCGGGAAAAAATCGCTCATGCGTACCTGGGATAAGTGATATTATGCGTAGTAGTTGCCTATGCGCAATGGTCTATGAACCCAAAGTTATTACAACATTAATATTTCATAACTATTGCTCGTAAACAAGAACGATGTTAAACATCAATCTCCATTTAATACCTACTGACAGTTTTGATATTAATCTCTACGTATAGGTACGTATTTATTAAAAACAAATTGATCTTGATTCTTCTTGAGGATTTGGCCGCACTTCCTTTTAGAATCAATTTTATTTTCTTGTAAATTTTGACGTTCAAAAATATTTTTTTTTTTTTTTGAATGGCCTTCTTATAATAAATAATTTTGATTTTGACTTTGGTGTCGTTCTTGTTCGTT
Organism: Apamea monoglypha; assembly: GCA_911387795.2. NCBI lineage: Eukaryota > Metazoa > Arthropoda > Insecta > Lepidoptera > Noctuidae > Apamea > Apamea monoglypha. The sequence goes on from OU426924.1 coordinate 17,803,621, forward strand.
GGTACTTGGAGATCAGATCAGTATAGTCAGGTATATTGCATTCCATTTTTATAAGATAAACAGTCGAAGTTTTATTTTATCATCTCACGTATTAGATAATGATCGAATGTCTCGATAACCGATAAGATAAGAACGTCTAATACAAGTATATTTCTTACGCAGTTTTATTTTCACAATTATTGTTTTTCTATTTTAAACCGTATATACAAATGTTAAGACGCGATATCGAATAATTACAAGTTTTTTTTTGCCTTCAGCAGTCTTAACCGCCTGTATATAACAATACTAGCCTAGTATTGTCCACTGCAGGACAAAGGCCTCTTCTCATACAGAGAAGGCACGAGCATTGATCACCACGCTTGCTCAAGACTGGTTACCACCTGTGATGTTGACAAACAACATTAAAGACACTAACATGACTCAAGCGCATCGTTATCCCCACTCAAACCCTTGATCGACACAAATGCGCCAACGCAGAAGCCGGTTTTAACAATATTTACTTTTAAAAAACGAGAAACTTCAAAAATGGTTCTGTATTTTGATTAAAACAGCTGATATGATGTCCTCAAATACTATTTAGTGTTGAAAACACAAGAAATTACTAAAGAATTTATCTACTGCTATGAAATGTTATACATCGTTCTAGAACATTCTTATTATTCAATGCAAAATCACAACAACTATTGAGCACACGTACCAAAAGATATTCGCAACACTACATGACAATGGAAACAGCTGATAATGGTCTACAATAAGAGGATATTATCAATATTGTAGATGGCAAGTTAAAAGTTTACAAACAAACGACTTACCTGGGCGGAGAGAAGCGGTGAATGGACCAGCTTGCTCTGTGCATGGGACTATAGTGTTGAGATACATTCGTACTCGATATATACTCTACTTGCGCAGTCACTAGGGCAGGGATGTCAGCAGAAGTTCCACTTTGAACCAGCCGCGTGATCGATCAAATAAATCGACGAGGAAAAGGAAATGTTTGGTAACATTACCTAAAATAAATATTCCTACTATCCTGCTATATCCTACTAATCCAACTAATATTATAAACGTTAGAGATTGTATGGATGGATGGATGAATGGATGTTTGTTACTCTTTCACGCAAAAACTACTGAACGGACTTAGATGAAATTTGGCACACAGATGGCTTATAACCAGGATTAACATATAGGATACTTTTTATCCCGATATTACCACGGGATCGAAACGTATGCGGGTGAAACCGCGGGGCGCAGCTAGTCTAATCTAATAAAATAATAAAGCATACTTAATAATAATGATAGGTATCTTAGTTGCACCAACACCAAAGTTAGTAGTCATGATTTCAGCAAGAAGTGCAATAAAATAATCTACAACACACCCCAAAATTTTAGAAAAAAGCCGCATAGATTGACATTATTATCTATAGACTTTATTTATAGAATAGTAGCGCCCCGTGGTTTCACCCGCATAATTATTGATCCCGTGGGACTTTAATTAAATGGCTAGATAAAAATAATTTGAATATAAATTTAAGTAAAACTAAGATAATGCACTTTAGACAACGTATGCCTGGTGTACCTAACCTTCATATACATAACAAAACTGACGATATTGATGAAGTAACTGATACCAAATTTTTAGGATTACAAATAGACTGCAGTTTAAATTGGAAAGCACATGTGGACGTTTTGTGTAAAAAATTAAGTTCCTCGGCATATGCTTTATATAGGTTATCATCCATAGTCGATACCAAAGCACTTCTTGCGGCTTATCACGGCATGGTTGAATCTCACTTGCGCTACGGTGTCATTTTCTGGGCAAACTCCACCGATAAAGAAACAGCATTTAAGGCTCAAAAGAGATGTCTCCGGTCAATGTTCAAACTAAAAACCACCGACAGTTGCAATCCATATTTTAAGCAGTACAACATTTTGACACTTCCCTGTATTTATATTCTCGAAGTAGCTGTGTTTGTAAAGAACAATCCAAATCGTTTTGAACGTTTGGCCGATGTATTTCCAAGAAATAGGCGTGACAATAAAAAATTAAATCAGGTATCGTGTCAAACAACTATGATGCGCAAAAGCATTTATTACATGGCCCCAATTGTTTATAATAAATTGCCACGTGCTTGGAAAGATTTGAAAACGGTGCAATTCAAAAGTAGACTTCGAAAATTATTAATAGCTAAAACGTACTACAGTGTAACTGAGTTTTTAACCAACAAAACTTTTTCTGAATACCTGTAATTTTTAAATTAATTATTATGTTACATATTACCTATGACCTGGAATTTTACTGTATCTTTGTTTATTTATGTTTTGACCACGATTTTTATTCCTATATAATTTTACTGTTAATGACAATTTAAATTTTTGACCATTTTATTTAATGTAGTTTAGAGGTATAAGGAACAGGGTGTAAAGTTCACTCATCCTCCATAGAAAAGGGAGGAACCTCCGACCAGACGGGTGTTGTGTCTGGCGGGCAATTGCCCAACGATTGATGTTGGGAAATTGTATTTATGCTAATTGCGCGGTAAACTCTGCTTGCGAGGTGCAGGATTTGCGTGACGTCAGTATGACGTGTTGTTCGCATGTGGCGTTGTAGATACCGCTACATCACTCCCCTCCGGAGACCGGAGGTCGATAGTGGGCTGAGTCTTGTATCTTGCGATGCTTCCCAGTCCAGCTGAGGTTCCAGTGAGTCGGAACCGGTTGCCGCATAGTTCACGGTGAGTCGGAACTGTCTGCGAAGGTGTCCCCAGTGAGTCGGGGTGGCGCTGCGTTATACTCCAGTGCGTCGGATGTCGTACAGCGCCGGGTAGAGGCTGGCTGCTGCGTCGACCAGGAGAGGAAGCTCTTCTTGTTGACCGGCCGAAAGTGCAGTGTGCTGTGCCGAGGTTGCTGATGAGGCTGAGGGTGATGACCAGGTATGCGCGGACGCTGCATGCTGGTGGTCAGGATACCCGTTGAAGCCGTGGGTGCTGGCTGGCTAGGTGACTCGCCGCTCTAAAGCTTGCGGGAGTGATGATGACGTCACGCTGAAGTATGTGCACGAAGGCTGCGCTGACGTTCATGTTCGGGGTCACCAGTTTAGAAGGTATGAGGAACAGGGTGTAAAGTTCACTCATCCTCCATAGAAAAGGGAGGATCCTCCGACCAGACGGGTGTTGTGTCTGGCGGGCAACTGCCCAATGATTGATGTTTGCGAAATTGAATCTATGCTAATTGCGCGGTAAACTCTGCTTGCGAGATGCAGGATTTGCGTGACGTCAGTATGACGCGTTGTTCGCATGTGGCGTTGTAGATACCGCTACAGTAGGTATATTGTTATAATTAAGTTAATGTTTTATTGACAACTTGAATTTCAATAATTTTATTTATTGAATCTAATAATTAATTCAATGTTTTAATGAGAATTTAAATTTTAACAATTTTGTATAATGAAAATGTTTGCATGTCGAATGGTGAAATATGGCAGAACTCTGATTTATACCTACTACTATTTACTTATGTATTACCCATATTTGCAAATAAATGATATTCTATTCTATTCTATTCTATTCTATACTATCGGGATAAAAAGTATCATGTGTTATTCGGATGTTTAAGCTATATTCCTGTAAAGTTTCATCAAAATCCGTTCAGTAGTTTTTGCGTGAAACAGTAACTAACATCCACCCATCCCCAGGAAGACGCCTAGGTCCAGCAGTGAACTGCGATAGGATGAGTTAATTGGTTCATCCATCCATCGGCCATCCTCACAAACTTTCGCGTTTATACTAATAGTAGGAAGTAGGATTATATAGTAGGATGATTAAAAAATCATCAATATCATCATAAGTTCATATTACCCATATTGAATAACTATTTCTTAAAATCATTACATTTGAGACCAATTTTATTCTAAGTTGTGTGGCTAGTTCTACTGATTATAATGTTGTAAAGCCATATTTGTTTCGGTCGCGAATCATATTTCAGTCAACATACAACCTAACACTGACCTGCAAATTGTAAAAAAACATAAGTAAATTTTTAATTTCGCTACTTTAGCGCATCGCCCTTAGATTATAGTGCTAAAATAGTTTGACAAGTTCTCAACTTTAAATTCTCAATTCAGAAATTAGAGGGGCAATTCCCGTATTTTTAAGAATGCTAACCTCAGTCGTAATCTGACAAAAAATACAATTAATGTAGGTACATCAGTGATCTGTATTATACAAATGCAGATATAAAATGAATAAAAAAAAATGGACTAAAATATACTACCTATACGAAATGACAATTGTTTTTCATGCCGATTCAAAGCGCCCTACTCGAGCGTCTCAGGAACTGATGACATAGCCACAAATGGCCGTCGTTTTGTTTTGGTACATCTCTGATGATTTAGATGTAAATCGTGGGATAAGACTTTTTTATTTATTTATTTATTTATTTACCATTTATGTACACATATATAAACAGACAAGAAAAACAGAACAGAAAAAAATAGGTTCAGAGGTGATGCTTATTTCACAAGAAATCTCTTCCAGCACACCCGAGACAGGACCGGGACCGGGTTTTTTGTGTATTTTGTGTCAAAATATGCGCATCTTGTAAAACTTACTATCCAAAATATTAGTTTTATGGACGCTCTCGTTGCTGTCAGCGCCAAAATGGCGAAAATCAAATGTTTTTTGTCATCAATAGTATGAAGTCCAGCGTACTTCTACTTACATTTTTGACAAGTTTTTGACATTGATTGTGGCTGAGATGAGATTGCGACTTGAGTTTGAACGTTTTTTAAGTACGACGAGAGCTGTCCTTCAGTTGTAAGACTTAAAAAAAATTAAGCCATACTTGGTTCACCTTTGTATATTTTTGCACAGTAGGTATTTAAAGGTAAAACAAAGCATGATATGGGTAAGTACTTAGTTTTCCTGTTTGCCTTATGTAACCGGAATTCCGTCGTCGTCGTTTCATCATACCTACAAACGGTATCACCTGAACTTCTGCTCATCACCTGTGTCGCGGGCCGATAATCAGCAGATGATTGACAGGCTACTTATTTTCAGCAAGAGAAAATTCTGCTGCCTATGCTCTTTTACGATACCCCTGAGTGGAAAGAATACTGGGGCAAAGGCGAGCTACATAGATCATGGATCAATCTATAATTGTAATTTAATTTTGAAATTAGCGCCGGTGACAAAAAAGTTACAGATTAACCAATTGTCGTAATACGGACTTGTGATTTGCAAGAATGAAAAGCAAGTGCCAAGAAATGAGTTAAGAACGAATGTGGATGAATATAAGCAAAGAGCTGATGAAAGAAAGGATGGATGAATAGTGAGAATGATGATACGGCTGTGATAGAATGTGATGTACCTATAGAAGAAACAATGGATTAACAATATCTTTCAAAATGATTCAGATTATGATTGAAAATGAGTTAAGTAATTAGTGCTGGACAATTAATCTAATGCAGGATAATCATAAAGATTAGAATATCACCGTGCATTCGATTAGAGATCAAGACTTTAGGAAACTCAAAACAAAACTTAGGAAGGCTTTTTGACATTGATTACAGATCTCCAACTCGCAAATTGTTTGTACATGCATCTCTGCAACAATTTCTTGGGGTTTCACACCTCAACAAAGTCATGTGCAGCTAAAAGGAAATATCGCGGGGAATCCTACATACCGGTGATTATAAATGCGTGTATACGAGCTTTAGATAATTGCTGTATATAGCATTAGGTACCTGCATTGTTTGCCAATACGGGATCGCATGTCGTGTGTGGATGAGTGACATATCGTAGAACAATTCGGCGTAGTACCTAGCTTGACATTGCTCAAATTGTTTTGTGTTGTCTCTGTTTGCATCATCATTAGAATCATTGTTGTTATGTGTATGTAAAATAATGTTGTCTTTCCTAATCAGATTAACTTGTTGATCAGGTATGTGGTCTTTAAATTCTCAGTGGCTGATCGGAGTACGGATGTCTGCCTGGTTAGTGGCAATTAGTCAATTTCGAATGCTCGGTTCCTATAAACAAGAACGAACCGTTTTGCTTACAATGGTAGCATTTTTTATTACCAAACTGGGCACATATTCGTAAGCTAATTTTACCTGTGATAGCTACTTTCTATAGGCAGGGTCTACTATGCAAAACTATGAGGTATTTGATTCATGGATGGTAGAAATACAAAAGTCTTAATTTAACCAATAAAGGTCCGTTAACTATAGGAATCGGCCATTAGTCATGCCCTGTCCATTTGATGATCTTATGAATGTCAGTGATTTCGGAGTTCGCGCAGCTGAATTTTGGGCCAAAGATGTTTGAACTTTTTGCCATCGATACGCTATGAAGATGAAAAAGAAGTCATAATATAGTCCTAGACCTTTCTGTCTTTCGTATTTCCTCCTGCCTACCTCAACACAGATATAAGAACCAACTAGAGAGGATTCAAAACAAGGTTTATTAACCATCTTAATTATCGCCTCCGTAAACCTCCGATGTCTTACGAAGATAGCTGTCGAACCTATGGTCTGCTAACACTTGAAGAAAGGCGTAAAGTGATGGACATCTGTTTGCTCTATGACACACTCAATGGACGCCTTGATTGCATGGAGTTGGTTACACAGATAACTTTTAACACTCCCCTACGGCGCACTCGCCACACGCCAATGTTGCGCATTACTAGGCACTCCACTAACTATGCCAAGAACTGTGTGCTGACTCGTATTGCTCGAATCTTTAACTCGGATTTCTCTGAAGTTGATTTATTTAACTGTAATAAACCGACATTTAAAAAACAAAGAATTAAAACTATAAACGGAGATAAATGACAAGCAACCAATCTTCTTCTTTTTCTACTATCTTTTTTTTTTTCTTATCCAACCTTTTTTGTTTTAAGTTTTTCTAAAACGTAATGTAAGTAATATTGTATTCTATTGTAATTTTATTTTGTTCTCTAATTGGAAATATCTGGCATTAGTCCGTTCGCATGTATTGTAGATATATCCCAGCTATACAGGGAAACCTATAATTGGCCATAATAACTGTAACACGCATATTTTGTATAATATTTTTATGTATCGCTGTTGGTTACCTAAATAAAAAAATAATAAATAAAAAATATATATATATAGTAATATATTATTATGAAAGACTTTGTTTTTACAGTGGCCGTGCTCCATTCGCGCTTATTGCAGTTTCAATTGATTTATTTATTTTTCCAGTGTCCAAATAGCTGTAAACTCGTTGTACCTACTTAGATTTCCGTTGAAAATGTACAAGATCAAAAGTCATTTATTCAAATTAGGCTGACAATCAGCACTTTTCAAACGTGGAAATTACAAAAGACAGCCCGCCCCTCACCACTTCCTAGTGCTTCCGCTGGGAAGAACAATTGGCGCAACAAACTCCCCAGCAGTACAGCAGTACTTACCCAACTACTTTATATCCTTCAACAGGCTCTATAAAAATACAAATAAAAATATATATAAATTTTCTATAAAAATAATTAAGTATTGTTTTTTTTTTATGAAATTGCTATTCTGTTCTTTTTGATGAACGAGGATAACACAATAATTAAATATTTATTCAGAATTAAAATAATATCGACGCAAATAATATCTCATACCTGATTAAGTAATAAAAATTACAAAATGATAACCTAACTTGACAAAACTATTCACAAATTAAATATGGCGTTGAAAAATTCATCCGCATCGCCGACGGAAACGTAACCTAGATTCGAACCGAACACCGATTCGAACCGATTAGATTGAACCATGGATTCAATTATTGAAGTCCAAATCAAGGATTCTATTTATTTTCGAAAAGGTCTACTGACCCTAGGGACTGTATCATAGTGGTTTTGCCATTAGCCGAGGTCACTGGTAGAAAGTCGTAGATAACAACGCGAGAATAACAAATAATGTGATAATAGACTACAGACGAGACAAATATTATTATAAGCATTTAATTGTACTTGTGACCTTGTTATACATCTATTTTTATTAATTCAATACCTATCTCAATCATATATATCTTGTATAGACGGATTCGCTAAATTCCTTTTTTTATGGATAGGGTGTGTGTGTGTGTGGGTGTGCGTGGTCCCATATAAATTTTGATAACATTGCTTGGGTAGTTTTATAATACGTAAGTAATTTTTGCCACTTAGTTTATGTTGATGATGTTATAATAACTTCCTGTCACTGATATTTACAAAGCAAGTAGGTAGTAAATGAATTTGTGTGGGATAGGTACACCTAAAAAGTGAAAAATAAAAAGTTTTTTACAAAAAAAGCAACCGACTTCCAAAATAAAAACACTTTTTTTTTGTAAAAAAAAGTTTTTTATCGTCCTATTTGGTTCTCATACGAACAAAAAAACGTTTCTCATTCTAAGATTATCACAAATTGCCGGCTCTTCTCATTTGGAAACGACCAATAGGAACCGTGCACTTAGCTTCTCAAGTTTCATTAGCCCCGAATTCTAGTAAGTAGCCAAATTCTGTACTGAGTCCATTTAGATTGCTATCGACACGCTAAGGGGCTGTTCATTTATTACGTAAGACAATTTTAACCAATTTCTGATCCCCGCTCAGGGCAGCGGGGATCAGAAATTGGTTAAAATTGTTAGGATCAGTATCTACCAAAATTCAAAGAAGTAACAAAAATTTTTTAAACTTATAATTTTTTATTATTTTTGTGATCTTACGTAAGAATAATCCAGATCCCCCATGTAAGAAAAAATAAGACTAGTTCGGACCCCCTCCCCCCCCCCCTTTTTTTTCTGGGTGGGAAATCATCATATGACTTCTCCTGCTCTGGGCGGAGCGGGAGAGCGTGTCAAACTTTTACTGACTAAAACCCACCCGTGTTCCTTCTGCTGCCTATGCCAGGGGCCACGATATCTCTTTCGAACAACCCGCGGCCCTGGCAGACCCCCTCCCCCTCAAGTCGTCTTACGTAATAAATGAACAGCCCCTAAGAAGAAGAAATGCCCGGGTAGTTTTATGTGAAACTAGCTTCTGCCCGCGACTTCGTTCGCGTGAAATTTCTTGTACCCCCGACCCATGCCATCGCGTCGCATCACCTGCCCGCAGTGTCACTTCGTTTTCGCTCAGCGATTTCTGAGTTTTTTTCTTTTTTCATAGCGTGATGTTAAATAGCCTATAGCCGTCCTCAAGAATTGGGCTACCAAATGCAAACATAAATTTTTCAAATTCGACCGGTAGTTTCAGAGATTACCGCGTTCAAACAAACAAACATAAGATCTTTTAGCGCTTATTATTAGTATACGTAGATAAAATACCTTGAATTTGAATTGCTGCTAGTGATTAGACCGCCCTTGCATCACTATTGTTAAGAGACGGTTTGTTTTTTTCCTCGGTGGTTTATGGCACACCGAGGAAAAAAAACAAACTAGTTCACACTCAAAGTCTTTAGGTATTTCAATTAAACTAATAACATGCACTTTGAATATTGTCAAGGAGTTGGTCAGTCAGAAAGATGAAGCTAGTTGCCTATTCCAAAGTAGTAGGTATTAAGTTTCTATCAAGAAGCCAAGGACACTATTTTAAATCAATTTGATGATTTATTGATGAATTTAATGTTTTTTGTGGGGTCATCGATCGATTAGTGTATTTACTTGAAATATTAGTTTAAAAAATCTTTTTTTTTTTTGTGGTTGCCATTTCAAAGTAGTGTTAGGTTTTTATGGAGAAGGTCGGGCAAGAAACTCCACGGACACTATCTTAAATCAATTTGAGGTTTTTTTTTTTTGTGGTTCGTCATCTATCGATTAGTGTATTTACTTGAAATATCAGTTTAAAAAACCATTTTTTTGTGTAAACTTCACAGACGTGATTGGTATCGATATTTAAACACGATAAAGCATATCTATACATCAAGTAACAAAACAACCAGCGGTCATTGATTTCTTATTATGTATTTTGTTATTTATTTGATCTCACACTGTTAATTTTATTTTGCTTAGTTTGATCTCACGATATGCATATTCTAAGTTCTTTTATTTTATTTTAATTAATTTTAGTTTACTTAAAATTTAGTTTTTGTTTTCCTATCTTGCAATAATCACTATGTACCACACTTTGAAAATGTCGCAACTCTGACTCCCAAGATACAGGCAAATGCCTAGTTTGGGGGTCGCCGTCTATTCTATTCTTGTACAAATTGTGATTAATAAATAAATAACTTGATAACTTGAAAATAACTTGATTGAGTCGCCCATACTTCCCTACATACCGGACGCCAGTTTCCTCACGTAGTAAGTACCTACTCTATAAATAGGAACTCTTTCGAGCTCACGTCGAGCTCGTTGCCCCGTCTCCAAGGTCACCAAGACATTGTCGCTCGTCATTCTGGTATTTAAGACCTTGACGCAATTCTCTCAAACTTATAGGTAGCGTCGTAATATAATATTTTTGGATTTCAAAAAAGCGTACCTATGTCAAACGGCATCGCGGCAGACCTTTTTTTTCCTGTATGTTAAATCCTTATGGATGTCCGCCGCCTTGGGGGGGACGGCGGGGTCTGTCAGACTATTACTGACTAAAAACCACCCCGGTGTTCCATCTCACACCTACGCCGGGGGTCGCGGGAACGTACGATCCTTTCGCAACTCCCGACTGGTCACCGCGGGCCCCCTCGGGTCTGGGGGGGGGAGTGAGGTGTTTTACTCCCCTCGCGACGTCTAAGAGGGGCGCGTGTGGAAAACTACGGGCCCCACGTCGGGTCCTGATGTGTGGGGGGCGACGAACGTCCCCTAGTCTATCACCCCTGGACCCATTTAGGGGGGCTGGAAGAGGGCTGCGGGCCGGGTGAGTGGACGAGATCCAAGAGACAGACGAGAAACCACCGCGTCCATCGACTCGATCACGGCCGGGGGCGACAGCCTACTTCTGAGATGAGGGCACGGCTCGGCTCGTCCCAGGCGGCAGACTCTGCCGGCGTGTGCCGCGCCGTGTCCTCCCGGTAGTCGACGCAGTGGTGACACCGGGCGTCCGGCTCCCTGTCTATGCGACACAGGTACTTCCCGTAGCAACCATACCCCGAGAGCACCTGCGTCACCCGAAACGACAGGGAGCCGTGCCTCCTCCCGAGCCAGCGCTCGAGCACCGGCCGGACCGCCTCGATGGTGACGAGGCCAACGGAAAGGCGTGTAAGCCTGTCCCGCCATTATCGCGGCAGACCCAAGCGAAGATGGCGGGACGAGCTTGACGCCTATGGGCGGGATTGGTCCAGATTGGCTAAGAAACGTGTTAAGTGGGAAAAGGAAATGGGAAGCAAGCCATCGTGTTTCCTAGTAACTAGGTTGTGGAGATTGGCAATCACTCCATGTGAAATTCATTCAGCTGCATCCAGTTAGACTTTAAGCCGTCCTAACAAAGTTGGGAAAAGGCTAGGCAGATGATAATGGTGGTAAAGCTGGAACTTGGGGAAGTTCCAGATATGCGTTCAAAGCTATGTTTGGTCCGAGGGGACAAATACCTTCACAAAGAATTCTACTATTCCTTTTGGCTGGTTACTTATCTTTCTCATTGACTGTCCGGTCGGTCTCGTGGCCGCAAGCGCGACTCCTGAGCCTGGTTTCCTGGGTTTGATTCCCGGGCCGGGCAAAGTGTTATTGGGTTTTCCATTGGGAAGTTCTTAGTAAAGTGAATTTGGAAGTTGGCGTTGTCAGCGGTGTGATACCCCCGTGCCTCGGAAAGCACGTTGCTCCTGCGACTGATATCTCCGGTCGTATCAGATTGCCATCCCAATGGACAAGTATAGGAAGAGAGATTGCACCTAAGGCTGCGCGCATACACTTGTGCACTATAATATCTCCAGCGCCGAAGGCTAGTCTTCGCTGGGATAGGTCGCCATGGTCAAAATTCGGTCTGGATGACTTTATTTATTTACTTATTTGTTGAATACGACTTCATGTATATTGCAATAGCCCGCGGCGTACAATGCCCTTTCTATGTACAAACAGATCTAGCAATGCTACAGTTGATAAACTTGACCCAGTAACAGGCACTACTACACTCTTGCGCAACCTGAACGCAATGTTTAGATATGGATTGATTACGAGTAAGAAACTCGAAGCTTCTTTAAATTTTGGGAATGCTGTTAAAGAATAAGACAAGCTATGAAATTAAGTTCTTGAAAGTATATTCAGCCTATATTGTTCCCACTGCTGGGACACAGGCTTTCTCCCGGTGAGAGGGAGAGGGCCGTAATCCTCCACGCGGGCTAAGTGCGGGTTGGGAGATATCACATGTCTTCGATTTTTTTTTTGGTAAGACATTCCGGTTTCCTCAGGATATTTTCCTTCACCGTTTTGAAAGCAGTGGTGATGAATAATTTACACAAAGTGAAGTGCTTGTCTGGGTCTTGTCTACGACCTGCAACTCGTAAGTCGCTTTCGTTACCACTGGGCCACAACTGCTCCTCAGTTCTTGAATAGATGTTATATATTTATTGGACGATAAATATTGAATAGTTTGCCAGCACATCAAGCTACTACAATCTGTCAAATTGCTTTAATGGATTTTCAACTTTATCGATAAAAGGTTAAGCTAGCTAGCTTTAAGCCCCCCCCCCCCCCCCCCCGGTGGGTTCCCGCATTGTCGAGGCGGGGGGGCTCAGTAGCCGTGGCTTGGACAACCACGGTGAAGCTAAGAGGAACCCGAGGAGGGGCCGCTCGTCAGGGCTTTGCCTGTAAGCCGACGACGTAGCGGCCAACAAGTAGGTTGCGGTGCCGCTTGGGCGACATCGCAACTGAGGCGGGCCGTGATGTGGTATGGGAGGCATCACGGCTGAGGGTTGGAGGCCGCGGCGGGGGAGGAGTGTCGGTATTGCGGTGCGCCGCTCTCCCTACCTTCCGCGGCCTTGACGGGGTCGCCACCGTCTGATGGCGAACGCGGTGGGGCCGCAGGGGAAGAGGAGTGTTGGTATGACGTTGGCCGCTCTCCCTATCCTCTGCGGCCGAAAATTGGCAGGCGGCGGGGCCAATGACCTGACCCGTCGCAGGGGGACCAAGGGTGCCCAGACACGGGGTCGTCTGGCGCCCATGTGCTGGTTTGGTCCCTGGGGTGGTCACGGCGTGCCATGTGTTCTGGTGCGCCGGTGATGGGGAGTAATCCCCAGAGGAGGGTCCGGTGACGGACGGCCGCGGCGGGTTCACGGATGAGTGCTAAGGCGTGCCCGTGTTCCCGCCGTAAGCGGCAGAGGAGGACACCGTGGAGTTTTAGTGGGTTAGAGTCCCACATAACTGCACTATCTCCCCGTGGTAGTGCAGAATGCATGAGCATTTCTCCACGTTAAAAAAAAAAAAAAAAAAAAGCTGGCTTTAAGGTTGATTGGGAAAATTTGACAGTTTCGGGTAGCTTGGCCTGCTGGCGTCTGTACAAGAGCATTCTTCGCATGGCTCCGAATTTTTTTTTAATAAGCTACAAAATGACAAAATATTTCAACTTGACTCAATTTAACACAACCTAAATAATTGTTTAATAGACAAATGCCACCAAATAAAGACCATGGACGAATTTCTTGCTAACAAAATTTTTTGTGACCGATCCTTTATTTATAATTTATTAACTTTATCGCTAAAGCATTAAGGTTCAAGGTTGATTGGAATATTTTGACAGTTTCTGGTAGCTTGAACTGCTGGCACAACAATCTGTACATAAAATTTCAGATGAGATTTTTTTTTGCTTTTAGTGGTTTTTTTATTTAACTTCTCGCACACAATAAGGTACAAAGGCGGATTTAATTTTCTACCAGTCAAACAAGGAATAATGGCTGCGGCAGGTACCTCTCAAACAGAGGAGATGATAATAACAAAAAATATTAAACAGCTGTGTTCTTCTTGTTCTCTCTTTGACTATAATTTAGGAGTGGATTGCTAACATTGGACCCTTTGACATTTTAATTCTGACCAGTTAAGAGTTAAGAGCATCCACCAGATAAAGTAAGATCGTCACCATGATGTGCTTATCTATCACGCAAAATCATCAACATTTGGGATTTTCCATCTGATAAGAGAATATCTTATCAGATGGAAAATCCCAAATGTTGTTTCCTGATGTGGTTATCCACCACGTGGATCGTGTGGTTATCTTATGATCTATTGGATTTATGAGTTTAGGTCGATGGTCTTCCATCGACCTAAACTGATTATCCACCAGATGTTCACATAACATCACGTCTGTATTCCCCAAAAGGGATAGGCAGAGGTGTACCTATCTATTTCAGAAGTCTAATGGCAACGGTGACCATCATATGGGCTCTGTGGGCTGCTGCTTGTTTGCCAATTATAAACATATCTACTCGCCTCGTTAACAAGTACCTACCTGCCAAGATATAATGGCTTCAACTAAGTATGTAACAGTTAATTATGGCAACACAAATCACTTTTTATAATCCGCATAGATTTCCTTAAGCAGTTTTCCTTCCCCATTAAATGCATCTGATCAACTCATTTATTATGCTAATTTAAACCACCTGATTAGATTAAAAACGACTCACCTGTATCGAAGCAAACACCTCATAAACAAACGACCTAGGAACAATATTTAACTACACCAGGAAAAAAAAGAAATAGAAGAAAAGACACCTCACCTAATGTAACTTTATCAAATTATCACACACAAAATAAATCGGACTCTGACAAAAGTGGTAACAGCTGATCTCACGTAACTAACTCACTGAACTAAATAAACTGCCAGAAGTATCTATCCACAAAGACGTGACAAGTCTGACGACGACCTATAATCACGTTCTGACCGTGAAGATACGGAGACAGAACGCGTCAATGTCACTAGTATTGAATTAATAGCAATTACTTTCAAATATGATGACCTACTTTGCAGAAGGAATGGATCTCTATGAGAAAGATGGCGCGAAACAAAAAATCACAAGACACGATATCAAACTTGAGACGAGAAAATCTCATTATGGAATGCTAATTAAGTTAGCGAGACCGCATTTGTTTCGCTGGCAGACTTTGTACTGTGTACTATTCAACTAAAAGTCCATAATGTGATTGGCAGAGAAAAACGCTTACACCTGAGATCACAGAACAGATAAAAGAGGATAGAATGGAAATAGTTCCTGATTTGTATTAGAACGCCTGTCGCCGCATGTCTCCCACTCTGACTCTCCACTACAAGCAAGAGATCAATACGTACGCGCATTACGCACACAAATAAACCACATGCACTTAGATCGCGTGTTTGCTATTGGTTGTCACACTAACGCAAATTCTGCTCTGGACGTACACTCACACACGTGTAAAAGCAATTTTGTTTCTCAAATATTTTACGGCGACCAAAAGGTCGATTAATCATATCGATAAAATTACTGTAATTTTGGTAATTAAAGTTTTGCAATTTTTTAAGTTGCGGGTACGGTACGAATAATGTGGACTTCTTAATTACATATAAATAAAATTAAATCGAAGTGAAATTAAGGGGGAACATCCAATACTGCCGCGAAATTTAAATTTTCTTTCGTTTTAGGCTAGTTGCAGCTCTGTTTTACATCATAATAATAGAAAGAAAGAAAAATATTATTTTGAATAACATAAAATGTAAAACAAAGCTACAATTTGCAAAAAAACTAAAAAGAAATTTTAAATTTCACGGCCATTTCGAATGCTAAGTCGAATTAACATAATATAATCTAATTAATTTATTGTGAATTACTCTGTGAAAAATGTACCTATTTATTACCTTTATCATGTTAATTTATGAATAATAGCTATGCCCGCCGGTTTCACTCGCATTAATTTTAGGAAAAATCCTACTAAAATAATACATATATTCCATTACTTTAAGAGTATTACTTACGATTATCACTTAGTACATTACTATAGGAAGCTAATGACCGGCCGCCTTGCGGAGTTATTTTAAAACCATGATATCTCCTAAGATATTCATTGAAATCCAATGACTTCAAGGGCAATTTTGTTCAAAATTAAATACTTGTGATGAGTAACGTATTTATTTGGTAAGGATTAATTAAGAGGGGCAATTCTCTTTATTTTAAGAACGTTCACAGTCTTAACTCAGTCTCAATCTGTCAAAAACACCTTTAATTTCCCTACATTTCTGACCAGTTTTGGACATTGCTTTTTGGCGCTGAGATGAAACTGCGACTAGATTTTGAATTTTTTTAATTACAAGAATTGGCCTTCTGGGCTGTCTGTGTTCGTGATTAACGTCATTCAAGCGTACAAAGACATGGGCTAAAGTAAGTACATAAGCAAATAAATGACACAAGTAAAAATACAAGAATATTTTAATATTCAACAATAATTTAGACTCAATTTCAACTTTTTAATTACATAATCATTTTCTAAAAAATGTTGCGAACAAATTGTGCTACATTTAGTAGGTATCCATTCAATTCTACCAGTTGTCTCAATCCACAGTTTTCTTGTCTCTTCTTATATCTTGGAAAACTAAAAAAAAAAATTTTTCATCGTAAATTACTAACCTCAAACCAAATTTTAGACGAAAAACCAACTAAGAAATTAAATTAATAATTCACATTACACAATAATTGGTGTTAATAAAAACAAAGTTATTTTAATTGTAATACAAATTTCTGAACATAATTCGTATACACTTACTTAATATCGACATTGTTTACAATTTGGTACAACACTATCGACGCGCATTTTGGCTCGACGCACGCGACGTTCGCAGTGAACGCAATACATTGCGCGACCGCTCATGTCGTACAAGATCGTACCCATGTATTGCAAGCAATGTATAATTTTGCATCTGAATGCGATTTTATCGTTTTTGTCTACAAACTACATAATACTTTTGAAATAATTACAAATATCACTCGTATTTTAAGGTTTTTGGACTAACCGGTGAAAAGAAATCCCTCCTCAGGCCACATTACACTCCTGACTTCTTTTCCGACACGTTATAATAGCGCAAGACGGCATAATTCTTTTTTTCCGCGGAGCTCCGAACGCTGTCACAACAAGAGCGCGATTGTGGACCGGTGATTCAAATTTCGGTTGACTTTTGAGCGTCTGCTCAAAAGTGCGGCGCGCCTGCCCCGCCCACAAGGCCCTTCTAACTACTTTTATCTGTTCTGTGCCTGAGATAGAGGACATTGTCCAAACTTGGACAATGTCCTCTATCTCAGGTGTCAGCGAGTCAGGAGTTTCACAAAATCGAGAATAAGGATCCAATTTAAAAGTACCTAATGCATTGTTAACCCTTTTTCTAAATCAATTAAACATTCAAATTAATTTTATTAAGTTGCAAAAGATGAAGTTATCTTTAATTTTCAAGCTGATTTACCTTTTTCTTCTTTGAAATGTTTTTCTTTTACAATAACACAAATGACGCAGCCCTATTTTAAAATGGCACCAAATCAAACAATAATTTTATTTAACACCATCTATGTATCTGGTGTGGAACTACAATGCGCCTGTAAATTACAAAGCGGTCTCATTCGCCACGAACAGTGTGTGGCAATAACATCGCTTACTAGTTACATGGGTTGGATAGATGTCAGCAGTAATATCATTCTGCGAGCATATAGAAAAAAAAAAGGTTTCGTTTAAAATTAACTTTATTTATACAATAATAAAAAATATTTATATAACACTGTACAATGATTATCGTATAAAAACAAATAACACATATTTGCTGCTCAAATCATTTCTTTTTCTAGCAAAGCTATAGGTCCGACACATTTAAGGATCAGGGCGTGCCGGGCTCAACAGGTCATCAGGGATGGAAAAAGGATTACTTTGAGACATTCTGGACTTTCCTGAGCGTACTGCTTCGTAATGCTAGATACACACAGCGACTTTAGTCGGCGGCGACTTGCTCCAATTTCAAATTCTCACGCCACACATAGATTTGTCGCTAGCGATGTCAAACTGTGTGTGGCCGTGAGATTTTGAAATCCCCAGCAATTCGCCAGTGACATAAGGCTCCTCTCCCAACAGCGACGATCAAGAAGAAGCGAGTAGAGCTAGCAACTAAAAAACTGTTGGCGAGCAAAGAACAGCGAGTGCGCGACGGCGGCGAGCGAATTCTAGCTGGAATTCGTATTTAGGGACCAATCATCCCTTAGCGAGTGTTCTGCCCGCCAAGCTAGCGTCCCTAAGCGCCTGTCTTTGATAGCTCTTGTCACTGCGACAAACGAGTACTCGCCAGCGGTGTGAACGCGATTAATCTAATACATTCGTTTGTACGTTTCTTGAGCGAGAATATCGTTCTTAGCTAGTCGCTTCCTCGTCGCGGTGGGACCCTGCCGACAGCAACCCGGAAAGCCCTAACCCGGAACTGTACGATTAGAGCTTCATACAAATACTTAATACCAATCCTTAATTATTAAAATCGTAAACTACAGACAGAGTGTACTACGCAGTCTGCATTCACCTGCACCCCAATTGCGTACCACACTTTCATTCACAATCCGAAGGATTTTTCATCCATCGCTTCACATGTTTGAAAGATTCGTCTGCACGACAACGTAAATAAGCAATGAATGTTGCCGAATTGTCAAAATGTGTGTAATTTTAAGTCTGTTACGCAATTACGTTTTAAACCAGCGGGTGGTTTAAAACGTTTTCGAAAAAACTAAAATATCACCTCACGATAGATGTCTGGAAATTATTAAAAACAGAATGTAAGTATTTACAATTAACTCAATAAACTTATGTAAGTAACATTAACATTTAGGAATTGAATCTGCAACTTCTATACAATGATCTCACAGGAAACGCTCGATAATATTCCTGCACCTTATAGAACCGCGCCTTTATTATATTATACGCCTTTTAGAACCATTAAGTGCAAAAATAACGTTACCTGCGGTAAGTGACGCAATTTAACATCGATCAATTTCAGCGCATCGTCATTTAGGCCATATTCATTCATCATCATCAACATTCAGCCATCCTCAGCGTCACACGTCGGAGAAACATGAGAAGCACATGGGCCACGGCCATACGCCGACAAAAGTTAGAAAGGGGCCATATTAGCTTACGCCTATGGCTAGGGTTGGGCAACAGTCAAATGGAGACACTATCAATCACAGTCTGAATCATTTTGAAGGATATTGCTAATCCATTGCTTGAAAAAATTGGCTGCTCAAGAACGTAAATAACGCAATGAATGTTGTTGAACTGTCAAAATGAAAGCCATTGCTACTGATAGTGTGTTACGCTATTAACCCTCTGGGCCTAACAAACGAAACAATCAACGCTCAGCCAGATATAAGAACTGTTGAAGATGTCAGGCAGGAGGTACTGCGGAATGTTTACACTCGAAGATCTTACAGATCTATAAGATCGATAGCTCAACAATAGTTAACGATATTTTTACAGACCACTACGTAAATCCTGACAAAAGCCAGTATCAAGACCAATAGACAATTTTCGCACAGTTTAGACCTGCCTAAGATTAAACACTTGATTCTGATCACTCAGCCGGGTTCGGGGGAGTGTGGCTGGTATTCTGGCAGGACTGGCAGCATCGCTGGCTCCCCCTGAAGCTGCGACAGCGCACATCGCACGGCTGACAGTGTTTCTGGCGTGTGTTTACGCCCGCGCGGGGCGTGGGGTCGGTGCGGGCGCGCCATTCGCTCGACAGTCGCTGTGGATTCTGTTTAGAGAGGAAAAAAGTGTAGTAAGTACGATTTTTTATACAGAGAGCAAGCATGGCAGTGCAGCAATGATATATTACAAGCACCATCATCATCTACCTAGCCTTTTCCCAACTATGTTGGGATCGGCTTCCGGCTAACCGGATGCAGCTGAATACCAGTATTTTACATCTGTTTTACGTATAGTTCTTATTATATTTGTTGGTATATTGGCGTGGCTAGCTGACATAGGGCAAATAATTTTAATTTTATGTTCCGTGTCTTGTAATGTTAATTACTTAACATAGGTAGTATTGTATACAATCAAGTATTTTCTAACTGCATAGACGGCTGTGCTGCTGGGGAGTTTTTTACGCCACTTCTTCTTCCCAGCAATAGCACTAGGAAGTGGTGAAGGGCGGGCGTTTTTGGGGAACTGTCTTTTGTAATTTTAACGTTCGAAAAGTGCTGATTCTCAGCCTAATTTTAATAAATGATTTTTGATTTTGACTTTACATGGAGCGACTGCCTATCTGACCTCCACAACCCAGTAACTGGGTGATACCCCTTGCCAAGCGTAGGTATATAACTCCAGTTACTTCACCGAAAAGTAATTGGAACCTTGCCTAGATTTCATGATTATGTAAAAACAGGAATGAAACATGTTTATGCTAGTGTACTTCGACACCAGTACAGCAATTACAGAGATTGACTTAATATTTACATAAATGTCAGGAAATCATTTAGTAAAACGTGAAACCAGTCAGGTTCCTTTGTTAGTAATTTATCAATGTTATAGTTCAATGATGCACAACTCACGATAACATCTGAGTCATTGAGTTGTACTCTCCATCAACGTTGCTATTAAATACACTAGTAATTTCAGAATTGCTATTCATTTTTAGGCACGTAAGGAAAAAACCTAAAAAAATCATACTGACAAAAAAACTTCGTTTTGGGTTAGCAGCTTTTACTGCCGCAACTTCACTTACGCGTTAGCGGTACGCCTCAACGGCAGAAGCAACTGCAACCGTCGACGCGTGTTGACGACAGCCGTTGTCTCTGCAGTTGAGGCGTGCCGCTCGTATGAGCAGTCTCCATTTTAATTTATCTCCAGATTTCATGTTCCTATCTTAAACTGTTTGAACTCTGCGTTGCGTTGTCTGCCAGCGTCCGAAGAACTTACCTTCCTTTTTTTATTATCATTGTTGGCTGCCAGTCATAAACATATACGTAATAGGAACTCACGATTAACTCTTGGCCTCTCTCTCTCAGAGCCACCATCCTCAAGCCTCTCGCAGCAGCTGCAGAACTTGCACGGCACACCAGGCAAACCACAGCACAGCGCCCCCCACAGCCACTTGTTCAGGGTGCTTACAGTCCTTGACCATGCACTCTGCCTGTCCTGGGGGTTTACCGTAATCTTATAGCGTATCAGTATTAGACTAAAAGTCAATTAGCATGCGTTTTGTACCAGTTAGCAATTAAAAATGTCACTGGTCTGCCCTACGCATCACCATGATTTTTATGGGACCGTGATAACAAAAAGAAAAAAAAAACCGGCGATGACTTTGACTTTAACATGCTCCAAGTATGTGCCAAGAAACCCTTCTTGCGTAGAAACCTTTCTTGTGAATTAACATATTTTATTTTCTTAAAAGCAAAATGTGAAGTTAGATCGTAGGATTCTTGTTAATAGGTATGTGTTGGATTTTAGACACCTTATATCCCGATCCTGTTTCGGTGGTCTCCACTCGCACTAGCTTGTAAAATAAAATGACATGCAAATAAAAAGCATATATCTGTAATAGGTAATCCTGTTCACAGAATTAACCACTTCATGTCATTGTAATGTCAAGCAGTGCATATCTTATAGCTGTGAAGGTACACCATCGCCAAGCAACCACGCCAAAGGTGCTGGACAGAAGAAAGGAACAGAAAAATACGTACAAGGGTTATGCTTATTTCTAAAGAAATCTCTTCCAGCATACCTGCGATAGGAGATTAGAAAAAAGAGATACATACAGACATCGTGTGTGTTCTCCTGCGAGTATGCTCATATCGATAGTGACTCACCTGATACGCGAATGGCGAAGGCACTGCCTCCCCGCTACACACATATTCCAGCACCTTTGGCGTGGATGCTTGGCGTTGGTACCTTTGGCCCATGTGTAACTGACATGACAAAATGGTATGCAATAATAGTATAATCAATCATTGCTGGCATAAACGACTCACCTTTAACAAACGACGAACCCTCAAAAACTGAGCATAAAACTGAAAAAAAAACTGATCAAAAAAAGTATTGCAGGCTATGCATATAAGAAAACATAACAAGAATATCAATAAAAGATACTTAAAAACTTTAAAAAGGTTATCGTGGCTTCTTTCTAACGTACAAAGCTTTCAAAAGCGCTCTCCCATTTCAGAACCAGTCACAAATTCACAAAGTGCAAAACATTCTTTGATCAGTTTTGTTATATATGTCAAAAGCTACCACAGTTTCTACACGCCCAGTTTTCGCAATTGAAAATATTTGTCTTTTTCTCCACATAGCAAAAAGCACATTATATTTGATAGCTAGCAAGCAACAGTTTAGTCTGTCCTTCAGATATTTGCCAATAATACTTTTTACAGTGATGAAAGTAGCCAAAAAAGTAGAAAGTAGCCACACAAGAGGTCCCACTCCCGAACAACAGGAGCCGACAAGACATGGTAGGCTCAGTAGGAGAAGGCGGGACTCCTACTTAATAGATTAGCTTGATTGGAATAGAACGAGAAGCGTGGAGAAGACAAGGAGGCTTTTGTCCTGAAAAGGGCCACAACAAGCTCATAATAATAAAGAGAATGAGGCATTACCTGTTGGTGGTCGAACACAAAATTCCGGTTCATCACCACTTCATCGTTGCTGGGCTCTCACCGTCATACGACTCCGAATCTTCGTAAGTTGCTTTTGTGGATGAGTCACCACTATTCTTGAACTATTAAAGACCATACGAAAAGATATTTCGTGAGGTGTGACGCTGCCACGATGACTGATGACAACTATAGGATTTTAACTTTTTTCGTTTCGTCGTATGGACAGTTATAGTATTCATTTAAATACTTTTTTACAGTATGTTTATGGTTCTGAACAATGAACATCAAGGAATCGGAACTTTTTTATGTTGTATGTGGAGATGAACTTTATGCCCATTTGTACTAACCAGTAACACACTATCATTCAGAATCTGAGGGATATTAATCCAATGCTTCATATATTGTGAACTAACCAATAACCAGACGTTTAATTTATTTATTTAATTATTCATTTATTTCAGGCGACGCAGGCCCATAGATAAATAAATACCTCTCTGCTCAATATAAGCAAAAAAAATTTGGGATTGATGGAAATGCAGCCACGTACTATCAAATGAAACGTTCAGATTAATAAGCAAATCATCAAACTCATCCTATGTCGCCATCAGGTTAAGCAACCACACGACAACTCTTGCATGATGGCTAGACACGAAAATATGAGAGTCACTGAAAATCAAGCTTTCGGCTTGCAATTGGAGCCTTCCTTGTTCAGCAGTGAATTGACACAAGCTGACAATGTTTATCTGATTCTACATTAAGGGCTGATTTTTCAATCATCTGATAACTTTGACTTTTGAGAGTTTTTGTATGAAATCAATTATTCCTCGAATAAATCGACAGATAATTTTTATTCGTAGAATAAAATTAACGTCTGACAGATTTTATACAGAAGAACTGTCAAAAATTCAAAATTATTCCTCGGATAAAATTATCTGGCGTTGGAAAAATCAGCCCTTAGAGACTTTTTGAATTTAGTAACAGAATAACCTTATCAAAACAAGTGATGATAATAATAGTACATACTAATCATACCAAAAATCCAGTTGAAGCTAATTAATGGGAATATTTAAATTAAGACAACACATTAGCAGTCACTTCCTTATCATACACAACATGTCTTACATACCGTTTTTTGTTACAAAAATAACTTCAAAATCACAATCACATGACAATCAAACCCACGTACAATCCCAACAATTCACGAACAACGTAAAATTACATCAAAACAATTTTAATTAACGATCTTAACATTAAAACAAGTTAATACTTTAATATGCCATTCATCATCAACCTTCGAGTTAATGAGCGTACACCATACGAGGCACGAGCCCGCTTCCAGGCGGGACAATGCCGTAGCTAACCTGCCATTAACACACGGTTAAATCATGAAGCCTTGGTTAACACCACTAACTACGATTTGCCGTATCTTCGTCTAAAGCTATTCATTAGGGAAATCAGCTGGTAGACGCTTTTTGGGTGGTGTGGTTCCGTATATGTTGTTAGATATTTGAGAATACTTTTTCAGCATCCAGTTTTGGTAATAGAACATTGGAAATATTGATAAATGATATATAATTGTACTTCTGTAACTCTGTTTGTACAAACATTTTACACGTCAATCATATTTTAAAAACAAGAGGAGGTCGAAGTTTCTTACCTGACTACTCTGAGAAGAAACGCCGAAACAAACTCAGAGGTCACAGTCTCTTATAAAGTCCAGACATAATCTTGGTCAGATCATGTGAAGACCATGTAGATTGATGGCTGAAATGTTCTTTTGAGAAAAGAACCACACATATACTATTTTGGTTCATTCCGTCGCGATACACGTTCTGTTTTATAGCAACGACCACGTCTATAATCTGGAACGCAGAGCAACCTTTATATTGTAGGAGCTTATACGTATGGGTTCAACTTTGTAAATTTTTCCATTTTAGTCTTATGCTTCCATTGTATACACATACTATTTTGTGTGCCCGATGGGTCCACAATGACCACGTATAATTTTAAGGTACAACCTAAGTACACATTGTGGAATGTAATATCAACGACCATTCATCAGGTCTTCGGTTAATCATGGTCCAGTAGTAGGTAGTACCAATAGCAGGTAGTGTAGTCAAAATATTACTAAACTATTTTATTTTTTGTATATGTACAGACGCCAGCACATCAAGCTACTACAAGCTGTCAAATTTCTTTAATAGATTTTCAACTTTATTGCTAAAGCATTAAGGTTCAAGGTTGATTGGGAAAATTTGATAGTTTCGGGTAGCTTGACCTGCTGGCGTCTGTACATGTGAAAAATATGTGTGTATGTTACATGTGAAAAAATAAGCAAAGAGTGCTTGGCATTTGGTTTTTCGAGATATCGCCAAGCGGTTAGTCGACTCTTCACATAACCAGAGGGCTGACCTGTTTCTTGGCCAAAGGATTAGCATCGCCATACACCGTGGCAATGCTGCCAACCTTCCTGTTGACAGCTACGCGGACGAATTTTTTGATGCCCTATGATTATTTTGCTTAAAACAATTAAGTTTAAAAATAATTTTAATCTAGAAACAAACTTGGCAACTTGAGAATGGAAAATCACAAATGAAAAATGTATATTTGAAACTCACGGATCCCTAAAACAGAGCATCATTTGCAGCCCAACACTAAGAACTCAAATCATTGATACCTAGCCTCTGGCGAAGTCCACACGCGTGATACAAGAAAACGAAATTTTTTATCAAAATGAATTTGCGACTCCATGTGTTTTTCGGTCAGTTCCTTTGGCTGTTGGCGGTTTTGAACGGAAAAAACATCCAGGGGATTCCAGGGTATGGAAGGAACCTCATCATCAAGACCTTGCCAGCGATTGAAGATTACCAGAGCAACATCTATGAAGTGTTCATGGAACCTTATTTGTATGTGAGTACCAAAATTCTTTTTCCCGCGTAATTTGAATAATTATGAAAAATATTGAAAATTCTCTTTCAAGGGCCACTTTTTCTGATGCAACCAGGAAGGCTTATGTATGAGTTATGTCATATGCCACCCATTCAAGGTCAGGGTTCATTTGTAACGCAAGTTGTACTTGTGATTTAATGATAGAGTGACAAAAATTTCTGCAGTGTCATGAAAGGAAGTCTTGTTGTCTTGATATTCAGTGAATGGGGAAAAACACCAAGGTACCTTAACCGCCTACATGTTCTCACTCTGAGACTACCCTTCCAGTGACAGAGAGTGGGTCCCGCCCAATGAGGGCTGATGAAACTGAACCAACAACACCTTAGAGTACAAACCCCTGACAAATATAAAAACATATCGGTTTAGTCATGTGTGGCTGTCATTCATATGTAAAACAATTACTTCAGTTATTTCTTCTTTGATAATTAAACTTAAATTAAATCCATTTATTTCAGACTAATTTTATGTCCATACTTATTAGTAACAAAGGTCTTAAACTGTTGTTAGTCAATACTAAAATCAAAATAATGCAATGGACAATAATACTAAACACTCTCTGAGTATAATATTTTTGTTCGGAAAATCATTAAAAAATTCAATATCGAACTTACTCACTGAATAGAGTCCGACCGAAAATTACTTTTTCGGCCGAAAACGTAAAGGAAATACTGCTGATTGGCATTTAAGGTCGAAAAACTAAAACGAAATTCCGTCGTACTCTATCTCTGCTAAACTGTGATACAAGAGTTTTTAGGCTGATAAATATTGTGAAGAAATCTGTTGTCTTGTGACTGGTATACTTTTAATTGATTAGGTATTATAATTTATTGGATCATAATTTTGATAGCTACCTTCATGAAATTCTTACGACTGAGCTCATACCAAATCATAGAACATTCTATGATCAATAAAAGCTATCTTCTGACACCGGAAATACATAAATATGATTGATGACGATGCAAAAAACATTTGATGACAAAAACTTGCAGTTAAGCAGGGTTATTACATTCATAAAAATTATCATACTCGACGCCTCCATTCGCTGTTGAATTTATTTTTTATCAGACGCAATTCTTCATGAGTTGACAATCTTAGTTTTTGTATTGCATCTATTTTGATTGTATACCTAGAGAATTTAAATATATCAAGGTGTAGACTTGAATATGAATCTATCAATAATGTAGGTGTTATTAATAAATAGGTGTTTACTAAGACATATTATAAGTTTGTTGAACTGTTATTTATTTCTTGTTGGTCATTTTTTCTGTACCTAATTCTAAACCGCTGTACGTGTTTATGAATCGCATTAATTTACTTATATGTAGGTACCTAAGTAGCAAAATAATTATCTTCATAAATAATTATTAATGAATAAAGCATAATCATATTTTACATAGGCACCTAAGTACTGCGCCTACACACAACCATCGATGCTCCTATCGGGCAGTATTTTTTTCTTGAATACAATATCATATATTTAATTTGGAATCGATAACAACAATATCGATACCTGCCAACATAACGGAAAAAATACCTTATGATTTATAATAATATGAATGTATAATTTGATCAGACAAAACCACCGGCTTTGACATTGATATTGACATGTCACAGAATACTATAGATAATCCAACTATAAATAATTAAATAATCCTAATAATATATATATTATATATAATATTATAAATGCGAAGGTTTGTAAGGATGGATGGATGTTTGTTACTCTTTCACGCAAAGAGTACCTACTGGATGAACTTTGGCACAAAGATACTCGTATAACCAGCCGGTCGATTCTGTAAAAATCTCACCGTGAAAACTCAAGTGAAGTGAGCTTGATGTGAGTTGTCAGTAGTGTCAATCCCTAGCATTATTTGGAATGACAGCTCACTCCACGCTCACTTCACCTAAGTTTTCACGGTGAGATTACAGAATCGCACTGCAGGATTAACATTTAGGACGTTTTATCCCGATATTCCCATGGTATCGAAACTTATACGGTTAAAACCGCGGGGCGCAGCTAGTACACTATAATGTACATTATAGTGTCACCAAAAGAGATAAGTAACCAGGGTCGTCGGACATAGTTGAAGTTCCATCCATCGGTTTCTTACTAAGAAACCGATGGATGTTTTTGAATGAAATTTAATTTAGTTAATAGAAAACAACTATGCCAACACTATCGAATACAAAAATATGAAGCAATTTGTACAACTTCAACAACCAGTTTAGTTGTTTAAATGCTGTAGGTTAGGTTTATCAAATTTTAATGCACTGGTTAAAGTATGGTACTTATACATTTCAGAACTTCGGACACCAAGTGTACCCACCAGGCAATCGAGCTGAGAAGCAAATAGAATACGTTGTCGTAAGTACCTTTATATACCTTTATATAAACCGAAGTTTACTTTCAAATGTTATGTAGGTACTTACATAATATGCATGCTTTAGCTGCATTTTATTAACAATCATGTATACAGGCTGGCAGGGGCATCGACGCGCAAATTTCGTTAAACTCTTCCGTAGATACATTTCATTCAGATTTGTTCAGCCGTCTAGGCGTGAAGCGTAAGTAATAAACAAACAAATTAATAAACAGACACACTCTCGTATTTAGTACTGGACAGGATATTTATTGGGATAAGTGAACTAAGCATCACTTATTACAACTCACACACCACACAACCTCACTACTCACACTCACACTCGTACTCACTAACACACTCGTGACACACACATAACACTCACTCGCGCGATCTGGCACTTTTCTGCATATCGCTCATTCTTTTGCAGAGCAGTTTGTTTAATGTTAAGATACCCTTTTATTTTATTTTATCTTTATTTATTTTTATTTTATTTTTAGTCTTGCATGTTTACTATCTACATTTCAATTGCTTTAAAAAAGACAAGTGGAAGTGCGGAGACTCCTAAGACAAGCAATCCCTTGCTTATAAGGTGATTTCCAAATATATGTATCTAAATGCCCATTGTAATTGAAATAAACATTTTTATTTTTTATTTTGACCGTGTAGGTCAAAACGACTTTTCTATGTAACAGCAGATTTGGTTTTTGATAACCTACGAAATATCGCTAGACGGGGTCTAGAATCATATGCTGAATTCGTGGTTTCAGTTTGTGCGTCATGTCCCTGCCGTCGCTGAATTAACATGTGATCCGACTGGAAACAAAAATGGTCTCTAAGCTTCGATTATGCGTCTTTAATTGTGTGTGTTGTGTCTTCTAACGTCCGTTCTGCGTCCTTAGGAGGACAGTTGTTGTGTTTGCCAAGGCAAGGCGTAGCTCTCCAAGCATGCACAAACCCGCGACTCAGCGCTAACATTAATAGCTCAGCCACTGCGACTTCATCGTTCCCTCAATGCCTAAGATCGCGACCAGCGACCAGATACGACAAGTCTCCAAGTTATACGGTCTTTTGCAGTATGGACAGCTCGGGACAGCATCCAACAGCCTTTTTGATCGCGTCTGACCCTCGTGCCTGTGCCCTGCCTTGAGCGCGTTTCCTTTTCACTCTGTCCAGTATCTTAAGCCTTTCCAGACCATGGTTAGGTGTACGCGTAATATGTCCGAAAAAGCTGAGGGCACGCTCCTGGCATATTGTAGATCTGATAGCTTGGTGATGTAGAGTTCCTCCAATAAGGATTCATTCCCGCGACTACGCGTGTAGGTATCTGTTATGGTTGCTCCAATTTAATGCATTCCAGTTGAATGCATGATTCCATGAATTAATCAACAAATTAAATTACTCCGTAAAGGCGGATCAACTACAATGACAAGATGACATAGAAGACACACAACAATGCGCCACGCGACGGGGCGCGGGCAATGGAGCCAAATTCCGCGCGTTTTCAATAAACTTGTATTACTCGTAGACGTTATCTGCGGCCTGTCGCGTGGCGCGTTGTATGTGATCTGCCTAAGAAGGCTTCAAACTGAGAAATGAGACGATATCAAAGCCTTCCTAGATAGACAAATTACAATATTTCGCACAAACTAAATTAAACTTTGTATCGAACGAAACGTTTTTCTAAATTCCGAGCCACAGTTCACGGCCCTTCTAACTTCCCAGTTTTTTTTAAATTACACAGATATGCATAATAAAACATAACTAATTACACGAACAGCGTGACTTGGTGGTACCGGGTGTGAACAAGCCCAAATCTGTCTGTCTACGCGCTCTTCACGATGTTGTACTTGACGTCACTGAGGGTAACATTCACAGATCGCATTTTTAATATACTTTGGCAAAGTAGACGCTCACTTTACCAAAGTAAACTCGAAATACGATCTGACCTTTACCCCATACGAATGTTAACTTTATTCGTATTAGTTTAATGTTGATATTTGTTGTTACTTAGACGTAAAAAATATCAAAATCAATTATTTTTTTATTTTATTTATTTATTAGTCTACCAACGATTGTTTACACCAGTTATGGGCATAAAAAAACATGCAAAAACAGATAAACAATAGTGTACAATCACTTATAGGTAAATTCAGCATGCAAAACGAAAGTTGTACGTACGATAGAGAAAAAAAAATTAAAAGAAAACCACCCTAATTTATATCAACCACTAGTATTCAAATTGTTACATGTAATTTAGATCCTGATACAGAGAACGAAGAAGAAAAAAAAAACAAAAAGGTAAATTAATCCTTATCTAGGTTTTTCAAAGTCTTCGCTTTTAAACTGTATGGTGAGTCAAGGTGCAAGTCGATTAAATCGCTACATTCATTAATTATCTTGCTTAACCTCGCGACAGGGGAACTAGCGCCCAAGACTATTCGTCGGAGCGGTGGACAGAGTGGCGGAATTGGCTTACGAGGAATCCTTGAAGGCACACGAAATTTAAAAGAATTTAGTATATGTGGGCAGGCAATTTTATTGGGCATCACTTTGCACACAAACATTACGTCAATAAGGCGACGGCGCTTATCCAGCGAAATCATTTTGAAGTATTTCAACCGCTTGGTATATGAACGCATTTTTTTTGCTATTCCGCTGGTAAACGCCAGGTGCCACAGAAAACGTTTTTGGATTCTCTCCAGACGCAACGAATGTGTAGCATAGTGCGGTCGCCAGATCACACAACAATACTCCAACAGGCTTCGAATCAGACTATTGGAAAGCATAATTTTAGTTTTAGGACACCTAAACTGTTTGCAATGTCTCAAAACGAAACCAAGCATTATAGAAGACTTTTTTATTATGCAATCTACATGTGGAATAAAAGTTAATTTAGTATCAAAAGTAACACCGAAATCTTTTGTTGTGTTTAATTCTGCTATTTTGGTTTCATTTACGTGATAATCTTGTCTTACTAAATTATGCCTTCGTGTAAATTTGACATGATATCATTTACTAGGATTTAACAGCATTGAATTGCGTTCGCACCACTTAACAAGCCTATTAAGATCGCTCTGCAAAAGGATAACATCATGTTGGGACTTAATAATTTTAACAAATTTCAAGTCGTCGGCATACATAAAAACCTTAGAATGTAAGAAACACTTTGGAATATCATTTATAAAGAAGTTAAACAAAACTGGGCCCAAATAAGAACCTTGTGGAACTCCGGAAGAGATATAGCGGTTGTCAGACCGAAATCCGTTTATCACTACATAAAAAGATCTGTCCAGAAGATATGACTTTAACCAAGAAAGCAATGATCTAGTTATACCATAAGCTTGCAGCTTATGAACCAATATTTTATGTGAGACTTTGTCGAAAGCCTTACTAAAATCCGTATATACGACGTCGGCTTGGTGACCTGAATCAATTGCGTCTGATAATAGTTCGGTAAACAGAAAAAGAGTTGTGTTTGTTGATCTAGCTTCCACAAAGCCATGCTGCTCGTCGCTTAGGTACAGCCTTAAGTGCTTTTGAATAAATGGACATATCAGGGACTCAAAAATTTTAGCAAAACACGACAAATTTGATATCGGTCTGTAGTTAAAGACTAAATCGTCAGATTGTCAGATTTATGTATAGGAACAACCTTTGCCACCTTCCATTTTGATGGAAAGACCCCGGAGGTTAAGGATTTGTTGTAAATAAGTGACAACGGGGTGACCAACTCCGCTGCGCACTCACAGGTAAAGATTGGTGGTATCCCACCCAGCCCTGCCCCCTTATTGCAATCCAGACTTTTTAGCTTTTTGTACAGACTTTTACTGCTAACAATAATGTTTGATAAACATAAGCTATGAATTTCAATGTTATTTAAAAATTCTGTGTTGTTGCCGTTGCAGTCGTCGACAGAAGAAAAGTAAGATGCGAAAAATTGACATTATTGTCGTGGGGTCAGATGACGCACTAGTACCATTTGTCATTGCAATGGGATAGGAGCTTGACCCACCTCTTTTAGTTTTAACGTAACTCCAGAAAATTAAAATACGATCTGTGAATCTTGCCCTGAGAATTAATTGCAAGTTTGCTTAAATATTTCAGATCGTGATTCTGTTATGATTGTATTTCCTTGCTCTTGAGAATTAGGATGTTGTCCCTGAAGACATAGTATAGTGCTTGTGGCACACCTAATATTTATGTATGCGGTGCTAACCTGTAAGAAATTGTTACACTAACCCTAGATTATGGTAGATTGGCACTTTAAATATTTACAGTGTAAACAATTGTTGGTTGGCCAATAAAGGAAAAAAATAAAAAGACTGTAAAAATACTTTATATATTCACAATGACTTCCTGAGGTTGCAAGAAAATAGCATTTGACACCGTAAGTTCATATGGACAAACATCGTTTAAAAATGCGTCATTTACTTACATAATTTAAAAACGTAGGTAAACTACAACTGGTTTTCTGCCTAGAGGGTTTTTCAGCAAGCCGAAAACTTGATAGCTGAGTAGAACGAACGAGAGAGAACGCAGAAAATGTATTTGATAAGTTTCAGAAGAAAAACCCACCAGATTTCTCTACCATAACATCAGTTGCCATTAGAGGCCAAAGCTAAACGCTAAACGTTTAAAATGACTCCACAAACAAAACTCTAGGATAACTAATATTTTTTAACAGAATTTAAACTTCTATCGGGAAAGTCTAAAGACACAGAAAATGCACAACACGTACTTTTACAAATGGTAACCTACTTGCACATGTTTTAAAGCTTACATATAGACTTGCCGCCATCTATAGACTTAAGGATCTACTTACTAGTTAAGTGTTAATGTGTACTCATTAAAAAAAACAAATTCAAACGGTAATAAGTAAGCACCATAAGTAAATGATTGATATATCAATAAAACATTACAACAAAAAATAAATTAATTAACTTAGTAGTACATATATAGTACTTACCAACGGGCTAAATAATAACAGCCGCACGGCGATACGATCGATCAAGTTAAGCTACGCTTACCGCGGTAGGTCCGTGGATATGTGACCATCTTTACATACCAAGACCCCTCCGTACCTCGGAAAGCACGTTAAGACGTTGGTCCCGGCTGTCATTCATGGATCTTTGACAGTCGTTACGGGTCGTCAGACGTCTGACAACCAGTCATACCAAGGGGTATCGTAGTACCCAGTAACTGGGTTGTGGAGGTCTGATAGGCAGTCGCTCCTTGTAAAATATCGGCATTCAGCTGCATCCGATTAAACTGGAAGCCGACCCCAACATAATTGGAAAAAGACTAGACAGGTGATGATCTAACTATGTAGGGAGGCTCCGATAGGTACCTACTCGTAACTACTTAATACCGTGTTTTACGCCTCATAGCATGAAAAGGTTATTTGTCTAAAATTAATTATGATTATTAATGATTATATTACAACCTGTTCCTTGAGCATTAATAGTAAATATTTAACAACATTAATAGCAGATCGTTAGCCAATAAAAACATCGTATAGTAATTCGTGATAATCACAGACAATAATCATCAGATATCACGGAAGTGAACATGACATAAATGGAGCTTGTAAAAAGTTTATAATAAAAAACTTTTGGATATAACGCGCGTGATTTGACTGCCAACGGATTATTCTGTTCGAATAGAATGATTATGGAATTTTGATTGGTTATTCGAATAGAATAATGATTATGATTATGTAATTGGTAAATTTATTGATTAATTTGATTATAATAAAGCTATTCACTTGACGTTTTGATAAATTAGTGTTTGATGTAGGTATTGTTAGATATTAGGCATGCTGTCTTGGGTGTGAAAAAGCACAATGATTCAACTTTTATGGGAGATTCAATTCCCGCTCGGGTAAAATTTTTATAGGGTCTACATCTACAATATGTCAGCTCTTTGTATCTAAGATTTTTATTAGTAAAAGCATCCACGAGACAAAAGAAATTCAGGCCAGAAGTATCGTGTCTGTTTTTGGGCTGATTTTTATATAGCTGCAATTTTTTCGCCTCAGTCAGATGGGAGACCTCTGGAGGTCAAGCTGGCTTGATGGACAGACGACATCATCATCTGGCAACGTCGCCAAAGTTGTATAATGTCAATTGTTTCTAGGACCTAAATATACCCACGAGGCTCTCGTGAAATCAGCTATCAGCTGCAACGATCAGCTGAGCATTCACCATGAAACGTAGTAACCATAGTATTAAGTAATCAGTGCCACGCAGCTTGACAATCAATTATGTACGATTACATCATAATATGTAGCTATCATACACGCAGACATGACCATCTTTGTTTTAATAAGAAAAATAGGTAGCAGTCGTTTTTTATCTGGGCCCGTATTCCCGTAATTTACAACGTTCAAATCTAGTCGCAGTCTCATCTCGGCGATAAACAAATGTCAAAAACTTGTCAAAATGTAGGGAAATTAGACGTATTTTTGACAGATTGAGACTGAGATCAGACTGTGAACGTTCTTAAAATTACGAGAATTACGCCCCTGCTTCTTTTTGGCGCATAAACAAAAAATGGGTCACTAAAGTTGTCAAAAAATAAAAGGCCCGTTTTGACATTTGAGAATGCGTTCTTGACTCCTGTCAGTTTCATACAAACGAATACGTGTTTTGCGAATTGGATCTTTGTTAACTACTAGAACTGTCAATGTCAAAACGGGCCTTTTATTTTTTGACAACTTTAAAACACCACTTCTCTTGATTATACAGGATGGCAGGGACTTCGGCGCACAGCTTTTTTTTTTAATAAACGTCGAAAATTTTCAACGCCCGCCATGGGTTTTATACCTCGATAGGATACGATGTTATTATGCATATGTGTCTTGTTTTGCCTTCCAGTATAATCAATTTCTTATCAAACATCTAATCTGCACCAATAGACATTAAATATGCGATCTCGAGAGCTCTAAATTGCCTTGGTTACGCTTACTTAAATAAAAATTGTGAACCTTTTAAGTTTTTAGGACTGTGCACCAAATAGTCTAAAAATACGCCTAAAAAAATATACGTAGTAAGTAATTAAAAAATATCGTAACTAAAAATAGGTAAAAATTCGAATATTGTAGGCAAACCGTAACCCATTGGCATTAATGAGTAATTAAATAAGTCCTTGATGTTCGTCACCGGATTCGACACGGCATCCATTACGAACACGCAATGTGAAGATGTGCTTATTATAAAAAAAAAACTTATACCTATGATCTATGAAAAATGGATTTTGTGAGTTAACTAGGCGAAAAACGCTGTACACTTTTCGATCCATAAACCTTGAATTCAGATGACGATGCTAAGAAGGATGAGTGGTGTTACACGAATGGATAGAATAAGAAATGAGTACATAAGAGGAAGTCTGTAAGTGGCACCGGTAACTGAAATGTTGTGCGGAAATCCGGAAATCGGGTGTCATGTTGTACGGAAAAATAAAGAAAATCTCGTGAGGAAAGTTTTATGTATGAATGTCGATGGCTTTAAGAGTAGGCCAAAGCAACGATGGATGGATTGTGTGAATGATGATATGGTTAGAAAGGGGGTGACTACTGAGATGACGACTAATAGAGAAGTATGGAAGAAAAATACATTTTGCACCGACCCCAAATAAAAGTAAGTAAGTAAATAAGGGCTGGAGAATGATGATGAAACCTTGAATTCAGATACCTAAGTAGAGTAGCTAAGCGAAGCGTGGAGCTGCGGGGTAATTGCGTAACACACTAACAGTAGCAATGTCTTTCATTTTGACAGTTCAACAACATTAATTGCGTTATTTACGTTGTTGAGCAGACACATTTTTCGAACATATGAAGCAATGGATTAGCAATATCCTTCAAAATCATTCAGATTGTGATTGTTCGTGTGCGGTGTGTTCTGCAATCAGGGAAGTATCATTCTTGTTTTGCGTTCCCACTTCATTTTCTTTTCAGCGGTGGGTGCGTTCTTTCGGTGCATAAGCCTCGCTGTACCTACCTATTGAAGTTAGAATACAAGTGCGTGTGTATCTGTGTGTGTCTTTAAAAGATCGGTTTTAGCGATAAGACCTGCCTTTGTGTCACCCCACCCATGTAATTATTCTTCATTGAAATTGTCTGTCATTTATAATTATGGTGTACAGACGCCAGCAGGTCAAGCTACCCGAAACTGTCAAATTTTCCCAATCAACCTTGAACCTTAATGCTTCAGCGATAAAGTTAAAAATCTATTTAAGAAATTTGACAAATTGTAGTAGCTTGATGTGCTGGCGTCTGTACATACATAATCAGCCTATAATGTTCCCACTGCTGGGACACAGGCCTCCTCTCTGTGAGTGGGAGTGGCCCATAATCCACCACGCGGGCCCAGTGCGGGTTGGTGGATGTCACATGTCTTGAATTTGTGGTTCTAGGACATGCCGGTTTCCTCACGATGATTTCCATCACCGTTTTGAGAGCATTGGTGATGAAATAATTTACACAAAGTAAAGGGCCGGCCTGGGTTCGAACTCACGACCTACAACTCGTAAGTCGTGTCCATTACCACTGGGCCACCACTGCTCATGATAAAGAGTATTTCATCTATCCATTATAGTTCTGTTAGGTAAGACTGACCCGTTGGTCTCTTGATTGCAAGCGCGACTGCTGAGCGTGGGGTTCTGAGATCGATTCCCGGGTCGAGCAAATTGTTATTGGGGTTATCCATTAGGAATGTCTCAATAACAGAGTTTGGATTTTTGGAAGCTGTTGGTGTGAAGCCCCCGCCCAAGTAGCACATGACAGCCGCACAATGACTTGATTATAGAATTTAGTGACTACTCAAGGCTGTTTTAGTTTCCTGTATAAGGGCTGTGTAGTTAGCTTCGCAACCTTTGTAATTCCAATTTGGGCCCCAAATTAACCAGCATTGAGCATCACAGTGGCTGGTTAACGGCAGTATAATCATTGAAACTGCTGTACAAGGCCTGTACATTGGCTTATACAGCTATACAACAGTCATTGCAGCCTAAGATTCAGCTTCTTTAATTCTCTTTAACAGCTTTTAGATGTTTTGAGGCTTGGCAACAGCTTTTATTAAAGAATAAATAACCAAAAAATTTTTTTTTAATATTTATTTTGTGTATTTGTGACAGACGACAGTTATTATTTGTTAAAGTGGGCGGGCGGACAATGTTTAAGGTAAGATATTTTTAATAGTTTTCACGTTGATTTTCAGTGTCCTTGTATGTAAATTGAGTTGCGAGTACCATTTTACTGTAAATGTGTACAGGTAATTACATCAAATATTTCACGCGCCATCAGAATAATATCGCTTTAACGAAAATATTTTACAAGATAAATGATCTACGAATACTTAATAAATTTATCACTCAAATTATTGCTTTCTAACTTGTTGTGTCCCATTGGGAAACAAGTGGAAAACATATTGTTTGAATTAAAAGCTATCAAATATCCTTAAAATCTATAAAAAAAACATCTGGATATTTAGTAACAAATCGCTTTTGTTATGCTAAAATGGCGTCCATTGATAACCAGCACAAATTCTCCATAAATGCTTTTGAAAAGTTATTTACTGTAACAGTGGTGTTGCCAAGTCTATGTACCAGCTTATAGCATTATGCTGGCTGGACAAAGGATTTTAATTAGCTTTCTTACGCTGCTGGTATAAAGAGAGAGCATACAATAGGTTTTCAGGGATAAAGAAATCTCGAAAGAAAACCATTTCATTATGTACAATGTTTATCTTTCGAAATACCCTTGCAGGCCCAAAAGATATGATTTAAGTTTTTTAAATAACACATTAAGAGACGGCTTGGCTCGCTCAACAGTCAATAGCTCTTTGGAAATACAGTAAATACACTACAGGTACTTTGCTAATTACATTAATATTGTTTTCAGGAACATTAATGCAGTTTAAAATAATCTAAATCGTTGAAAAAGTTTTGCAAGACAGTGTTGAAAAATTCAGGGAAAAGATTAGAAATTAAAAACCTAAGAACTTCCACAAAACGCACACGCAAAGATTCAAGTAACAGTAACAAACGAGCAAAAACAGCAGACGTGAAGGAAACCGTCGGAGATGAAATTAAAGAAGCGCTTGGTGAGAAAATCTCTGAAAATAATAATCAAGAACCCGAAAGCGATATTATACCAAACTCAGATGTTCAAGATCAACTTATCGGAAATGTAGACGTATTATAAAAATTTTCTCAATTTTATATGTATAAGTAGTTTACCGGTGTGTATATCAACAAAATTATCTTGTTTCTGTACTATTTTGTATATGACGTTTTTTTTATTTCAAACTTTTCGCAATCGCCTTACTAAATTGACGCCAGCACATCAACCTACCCGAAACCGTCAAATTTCCTCAATCAATTTTGAACCTTATGCTGTACCATGCTGTGATAGCATATATTATTTTGTGTCAAGGCTAAATATAATAATGACTGAGACTATTTTATTATAGATACTTAATAGCGTACCTAATCCGGTGTTAGTGATTGAAAAATACTTCAGATTATGAAAAGTAACATTTATTTTCTTAATTATGTTATTTCCAAAAAAAAAATATTTCATAGAATGATGTGATCACCATACAAACAAAGTTGAGGTAGTATCCATCAGCAGAGTTGTGCTGGCCTATTTATTTTTTTGTGCTAAGACTAATAATGGCATAAGGTTTTTTATTTTAATATCGATACCAAATCTAGTGGCTGTGATTAAAAAATAATTCAGATTATGAAAAGTAGCATTTGTTCGTAGTTATGTTGTATTTCCACAAATTATATTTCATATTGATTAAAAAACAGTACGCACAAATGTATAAAACGATTTTTATTTTTCTTATTATCCTTATTAAGATTGTATAAGGCTCAGCAGAATTACATACACTTTACTTGAAATAATAGTATTTCAAAAAAAAACTATTTCCATAATTAATTACAAAGTATGTAAAAGGGGTATGAAATACAAGTAGTTTTTATGTTCAATACATATAAATTTAAAATTTACATCCAGAAAGTGTATTTTCACTTCAATACGTTCTGCGTTAGGCCGTTTTGCTTTAAATATGTTAAAAGTGACTGTGAGTGAAGTGATGACTTTACTGGGTAGTCAAAAATGTCTATTAAACCTGTTATTTTGTAGCCTCTAATTACATTTTCTGTATCAATTGACTTGACTTCAATGATTTCACGATTACTAGTCATGAAATATTTATCTTTAGATCTCGCTGTAAGTATAAAATCCTGAAAATTAATTTTGGGGAAACTTTTATTATCCTTGGTAACGAAAGGCATCTCAAACTTCTTTTCATCTTTTCGATCAGTAGCACAACATTCACTGAGTCTTTTTGCTACCTGCGAAAGTGATTTGTTACCACTTTGCAACATTATTTTAATCAAATGCAATTTATTTTCAAAAGGATAGATAGGCACTGAATGTTTGAACTGACCCAAATCTTAATTGAACCTCATCAGTGACATGAAGTAGATTATGCACATTGCGGGTCACGTAATCTGCACCATAAACATCCTTGTAATGCTCTACAAAGTATTGAAGCAGCTCTTCTGACAGTGGTAATAATGGATTATAGTTATCACTTAAACAAATCGTAATGGCACAATATAAAAACATAAAATGAGTTAAAGCATTTTTTGCTAACATATCAATATTTTGATCAGTCTGTTTGTCCGGAACCCTCACTATACGAAAACGACACTGGCTTGTAAACATCAACTGCATCATTATTATAAGCATCAATATTTTGATCAAAATCTTTTTGTGCGGAACCCTCACTATGCGTAAACGTCACTGGCGTGTAAATATCAACTGCATCAGCACTGCTCCTTTGCAATTCGTCCATAGAAGCCTTAGCGTATTCTTTTGACAGTTTTCTTTTTACTCCACCAGGTCTTTTTCTTTTATTCCATGGTTTTAAGTTGTTCATTTTTTATTTAAAGTGTATTAAAATATACGCAGTAACTCTTGAAGTCGCGTCACACGTTATGCAAAAAAAATCAAATCTGACGTAATTTAAACACCAATAATCTAGATTTACTCTTAAATAACGCCGAAAGCTGTAAAATAGCTGTCAGCTACACTTTATGCATTGGCATTAGGATGGAGTACACCTACTCCAATTTACAACTCTGGGTGAATTAATGATTCTCTTATAAATGTAACGGCATTTGTAGAGACTACATATCCACTTTTAATCAGCCATTAACAAGCTCGTTGAAGTAGAATTAGAATAGAATTAGTGTACACCATTTAAAAGCCAGTGGCATTATTCGATACTTTAATGCAGTCCGCACCGTTACAAGAGAGGTGAATTTTTCGTATTAAGCAGTCGTTAACAAGCTTTGGACTTCAAACCAGCCAGTTGTATCACATGCAGCCAAAAGCTGGACTAGATCATTTTCAAATTCTACTTAAATGCTTTTAGTATACTTTTTCGCCATTATAAAGTCATTAGTCAGCTATGCTGTTTAATAGTGTATAATCTTTCCTTAATACAGTCCAAAGACTCGTCCTATCCTTTAGTACATCTGCATAAAAGCTGTAGACTGTAATGTCGCTTGTTTATGATCTAATTCATCGCTAATGTGCTACTTGGGCGTGCCTC
This sequence comes from Apamea monoglypha, assembly GCA_911387795.2. NCBI lineage: Eukaryota > Metazoa > Arthropoda > Insecta > Lepidoptera > Noctuidae > Apamea > Apamea monoglypha. The sequence goes on from OU426924.1 coordinate 17,844,048, forward strand.
GGAAAGCACGTAAAGCCGTTGGTCCTGCGCCTGATCTCTCCCCGGTCGTGTCGGATTACCGTCCCATCGGACTATCGGAGTAAACTAAACTCCTTTGAGATTAGCCACCGTGACCGAAATCGGTCGGGAGGATATTATTATTCAGCGGGATTGTCCGAAAGGGTTACCGCTACCCCGGAACATAAAGGGCAAAGGAAGGAACATGGGCGGGTTTTAGTCAGTAAGAGTCTGACACTCCCTTCCGCTCCACCCAGAGCGGGAGGGGTCATTTGATGATTTCCCATCCGGAAAAAAAAAGTATATTATTATGGTGGGTATTCGTTGTATCAATTAACTTTATCAATCAAGTTAGTTTTCAATGAGGATGGGAGTTATATAAATATCGTAGGCAAAGTTAGGCAGGATGTCACTACTTGAAATGCTTAATAAACCCGTAATAAAGTTATAATAAATAAAGTGTTTTAACACCATTATTAAATCCCCAGCCACAAAGATCGCCAGGCCTCCAAGCGATAGTCCACCTGCAAGCCGACGAGGAGTCAGGCGTGGAAGGCGACCTGATCTTCACGCAGCTGATACCGAACGGGCCCGTCACCATCGAAGGCAACATCACCGGCCTGGCTGCTGGGTTGCACGGCATCCATGTGCACCAGTCTGGAGCCGTCAAGGATAACTGCAAGGAGATTGGACCGCATTTCCTTGCGTTTTATGTTAGTATTGGGCTGAATGGTTAATGGTCAACGGATGCCTATTCTAAATACCGGTTGTCTAATCAGAACGGTTGCCCAATTTCAAACTGCAGCTTAGGAAGGACACATGTTACAACAGTCATTGCTTCAGCAATATTTTTTTTTTATTTATCCCCAAATTTCGTAAATAACACCTTAACAGCTATAACGCCAATGCGATGTTACTACCCAAAAAATCAATTCCAAAAAATAATCATAATTACAATTAAAAATACAATCCTAATTACATTAAAACCATTAAAAATACAATCAAAATTACAATAAAAAATAAAAAAAAATACAATTACAAATACCATTAAATCTATTAAAATACACTGGATTTAAATACACTAAAAATATTCACTGAAGCATTGAATTTAGGGAGTATTACCATGATCATCACAGCAGATTAGTTATAGTTAGTAGACTAGAGGGCGCTGCTGTCGCTTCTTCTAAAACTCACCTGAGATAAGTAATTAAAAGGCTAAAATTCGGATATTACGTCCTAAACCTATTGCAGGATCCGCGGGAGACGCCCCGGGCGTCGGGAGTCCATTGGAGACTACCGGCCACCGTAGGCGCGGGCCTGCGGGCGGAGAGCAATGGGTAGCTCACCGCCCGATCAGGACCAGGCCCGTGCCGGACGGCGCGTAAGTGTTCCACGCGCGCCTCAAAGAGATGTCAGCATAACGAGGGGCCCCTCAGGGCCGAAGCCTGCCGGGGCAGCGGGATTGTCCGAAAGGGTTACCGCTACCCCGGAACATAAAGGGCGAAGGAAGGAACATGGGTGGGTTTTAGTCAGTAAGAGTCTGACACTCCCTTCCGCTCCACCCAGAGCGGGAGGAGTCATTTGATGATTTCCCATCCCAAAAAAAAAAAAAAAACCTATTGCAGGATCGTTTGATTTATTCGGTAGATGGAAGTACAGACACCAGACTACATCAAGCTACTACAATCTGTCAAATTTCTTAAATAGAAATATTAGAAATAATCCTTTAATAGATTTTCAACTTTATCGCTAAATCATTAGGTTCAAGTTTGATTAGGAAAAATTGACAATTTCGGGTAGCTTGATGTACCTGCAAAATATGATTTTACAACTATCTGTCAAAACAATCAAATTTTCTCGCTAGAAGTAAGCGAGTACTAAATAAAACCCCTAGCTAAGGGGCTACCCCAAGTTTTGCAACACACCTAGCCAAATATTTATTTCTTGCCCTCTTCCCCAGGGTCGCCACGGCGGTCCCCGCGACCAAGTCCGCCACGTCGGCGACCTTGGCAACATCAAAGCAGAGGAAGGACCACTGACAGTACGTCTCATCGACCACCTCATCTCGCTCGCCGGCCCGCGGTCCGTAGTCGGTCGCTCTCTAGCCATCTCTAAAGGCGAGGATGACTATGGACGTGCCAGCACGGAGGACAGTGCCCTCACTGGCACATCTGGACCAGCCATAGCTTGTGGAATCATTGGTTACCTACATTAAAGTTTTGTATTATTGTACCTTTTCTACTTCTGTAAATTGTGATATTTAGTTTCTTACTTGTGTTAATAATTATATCTGTATAGTAGGTATGTAGTGTTGTTTCATTTTGTAACTATGTATTTCGTCGGTATACTTAGGTATTCCTAGCTTTTCCAGTTAGTTAAGCAAACTTTTGGCATAGTCTTACCAAGGGGTATCGTATTACCCAGTAATTGTGTTGTGGAACGACTGCCTATCTGACCAGATAGGCAGTCGCTCCATGTAAAATACTGGTATTCAGCTTCGTTTGGTTTACTGGAAGCCGACCCCAACATAGTTGGGATAAGACAGGCAGATCAGCGGATGATGACGGTGATAAGATCGTGATGACTTTTGGCATAGCGCCTACTGAAAACTGAAATGCAACCCGCTAGTTTAAGTAAGTCGCTCGCTAACCACTGGACGAATACGGACAATGTGAGTGATTAATAAATCGTAACAATACCAGCTTATTATTGTCCCCCTGCAGGGGAAAGGCTTCTTTTCATACAAAGCATTTTTACTTTAGTTAGAGAAGACAGTGGCGCCGATTCCCTTGTTCACAAATTAAACTAAATTTAAGTTCAATGACTAATTTGACAGGACTAAACTAATATTTATCTTCTGTCCTTTTCTTAATGAAATATAAAGAAAAAGATGCACTATACTTAAATTTAGTTTAGTTTGTGAACAAGGGAATCGGCGCCACTGTAGGAAAAGAAAACAAAATAACGCCTACTATTCGATTAGACACAGGCGCTGTCGTGTAGCGACAAGAAACTAATTTTAACTTTAAATTAAGGAATTAAAGAAAGAGAAATCAGCCTGCCAGGTGAGGCGGCCCTCGGATGAGGTGCGGCCCAATAGGTACAGGAGGGTCTTCTGAGACGGCCCTCGGATGAGGCGCGGCCTAATAGGTACAGGAGGGTCTTCGGAGTCCTCCGGCGAGGCGCGCCGGCGGTCCAACTGGTACTGGAGGCCTTCACCGAGGACGGAGGACGGAGGCGTAGGGAGAGTCCGTCAGGTACCGGAGCCTTTAGGAGAGGCACACTGGGTGTTCCCGGGATAGGTGGCCCTGGAGTATCAGGCTTATTTGAAGTATTCGCTTTAGAGGCGAAACGGGAACTGATCCTCGCATTGCGTGGATTTATAATGTGAACTCGTAGAATAATACCATGTAGAAAATATGAATTTGAGATAGGTATGTTAGTAGCCATGAGTAATTTTGAAGAAGTATGAATGTATAATCAACCAAAAGATGACTGGCCATTAAGAATTTGCCGGAAAAGTTGTCATGGCGACGTAATAAACGTCGTTTACAAAGCTGTCATGATAAAATATATATTAATAACATACAATAAAATCTATAGTTAAATTGTGTAAAAAGTACAGTGTTTATAGGGAAAAGTGATATCGCCTAACAGCGAGCAGTGTGGTAGCGCCCACAGTAACGGAATGCTTGTTCTGACCTGGAGGAATGAATGAAAATAAGTGTGAGTATGTACAGACGCCAGTAGGTCAAGCTACCCGAAAATGTCAAATTTTCCCAATCAACCTTACTAGACTAGACTAGGCCAAAAAGGCCAAGTCTAATGACATTCCATCTGAGATGTATTGGGGCGGGAAAGTGGCAACGTCTGGAGAAGAAGTGAGTAAACTGTTTGCCTCACACTTTTCTGCCACTTTTGCATCTCCAGCTGGTACAGTCGCGGTGCAAACAAAGTCAAAAGAGTACCCTCAGCTTGCGCTAGGAAGCCATTTTTTCACAGAACGAGACGTACTCAAAGAATTAAAAAAACTAAATATCTCCAAAGGTCCAGGGCCTGACGGCCTACCGCCGCATTTCATAAGGCAATGTGCCAAATATTTATCATTACCGCTCAAACTGATTTTTAATAAGTCCCTTATGTCCTCTAAGTTTCCCACGCAGTGGAAAATCGCACACGTAGTTCCAATATTTAAAAAAGGGGATACTAATGACGTTAAAAATTATCGGCCCATTTCTCTTCTTTCAATTTTCTCGAAACTGTTCGAATCATTAGTTTGTCCTGTATTAACTTCGCTAATTAAAACTCAATTAGCTACGCAACAGCACGGTTTCTGTACCAATAAATCCACTACCACCAACTTAGTTCACTACATTGATGATATCAGCAGATCCGTAGACTCCGGTGTGCAAGTGGACTCAATATACACTGACTTCAGTAGCGCGTTCGACAAAGTAAATCATGTGCTTCTACTACAAAAACTTGCGAACTATGGTATGCATGGTAATTTGCTACGCTGGTTTGAGTCATATCTCTCAGAGCGACAACAGAGAGTTATCATAAAGGGTTATCAGTCGCCACTTTATTACTCAACATCTGGGGTGCCACAGGGATCGCATCTTGGTCCTATTCTTTTCCTGGTATTTGTGAACGACATCATACACTCCATTAAAAACTCAAAATGCTCTATGTTTGCGGATGATCTGAAACTATACAAGGAAATTGAATCAAGTACCGACATTGCTTTACTTCAGAAGGACTTGGACGCAATTCATGAGTGGTGTCATAGTAACATGATGACTCTCAATGCCGCAAAGTGTTATCATATAACATTTACACGGAAAAAGCAGATTCAGCCTTCAGCATATCACTTAAACGGCATAACTCTTCAGAAAGTTGATACCATTCGTGATTTGGGAGTCCAACTTGATAGTCAACTATCCTTTGCAAATCACTTTGACACTATAGTCGCCAAAGCAAACAAAATGTCGGGATTTGTTAAAAGAACTTGCAAGGAATTCCGGTCAACCGGCACCCTTAAGGTTCTCTATAACTCTCTGGTGAGGAGTATACTAGAATATGCATCTCCTGTATGGAATCCCGCGTATCGTGTCCACATCGACAGAATAGAGTGCATCCAGAAAAAGTTTACGAGTTACCTCCGCTACAGATCACAGACTTGTGATCGCGAAGCTGATTATCCTCAAAGGCTCTGTCATTTCAAGATGAGCTCCTTGGAGCAACGAAGAAGTTGCTCAGATTTAATTTTCTTTTATAAAACCTTCCACAATTTGGCGAATGTACCGGAGTTGGTTTCGGAGATCAGTCTTAATGTGCCCCGCCGTACCTCATACAGATCCAATTTTAAAACAGAAACATTTCAAATGCCTAAAAATAGAACTAATCTTGGTCGTTCAGCTCCTTTATACCGGTTTTTGTCTAGCTACAATAAACTGAGCACGCGTACTAACAACTTGGACATATTTTCGAACAGTCTGAATGAATTCAAACGGTACGTCCTCAGTTCTTGATCGATCTGTTTGTTTGTTTATTTTATTTACAAAACGTTAATTTGTGTATTTGTGTGATTCAATTTATATATTGTACAATTTAACTCAATTTTTTTTACCTCAAATTTTAATCTATTCTATTCTTTTAATTTTTTATAAATAATGTAATAATTATGTCCTAATTTATTTATTTGTTATTTTTATAGTCTTAATTTATAATGGTTTTTTTTTATTCCAATTTAATTGATTTTTTTTATTTATAATGTATTTCAATTTAACTACTTGACATTTTAGATTCGATGTAAACTTTGTAAATTCTAATTTTGTTAGTATCATATTATTTTTCCATTTCAATTTTTATTATTGATTATACAAGTGCTGTGCACACCTATAAGTGACGAATTCACCGCAAAGCTGTTGAATTAGAATATATTTATTGTAATGTTTTAGCGAATAAGTCGTTGGTGTGTCAATAAATAAATAAATAAACCTTGAACCTTAAAACTTTAGAGTTAAAGTTGAAAATCTATTAAAGAAATTTGACAGATTGTAGTAGCTTGATGTGCTGGCGTCTGTACATTATGTTACAGCACTTGGAATAGTCGCCTTCTCTACATAACAAAAAATCATCACGCCTATAATCCCCGGATGGTTAGACAGAGGTGTACCTATAGTGGTTACACCCACATTTCGCCAGTTATGTTTAAGTCTGTAAAAGGGACCGAGCTTATTTCCATCAACCGGGTACAAATCCAGACTCCCGGCTGATGCTGAGAAATCTCTGATAGAAAAATCCAATACCACTTTGACCGACTTGGTAATCGAAGCCAAGACCTCATGCTCAGCAGTAGCTCTTGAGACCACTTGACTAACGAGGTTCTCTAGTTGCCTCGTTCCTTATTACTTGATCATTATCCACAAACAGGGTTAGCAGTAGTGCCCCGCATTTTAGGATATGATATTATGAAGATCATGGTTGAATAAGTAGATATCTTATCTAAAACGGATTAAGATTACCGTATCATTATTTTTCCATTGCCATCGACCACGGAAAAATCAGATTTAATAGTTAAGTATTAAAAATGAAATCCTACGATAAATGATAGTACCTAATCTTGATAACATCAACTGAATGACTAAAAATGTATTAAAAATTAAATCCTACGGTACCGAAATGACAGTTATCGTGATATCACGCGTCAATTGAATAATACAATATTTTTTTGAATGATGGCTTTAGCAATTTTTGTGCTGTGCCAGGAGTGTTAAATAATGTTAAGGTTGAAGGTCCGAACTCAAAACCTTCAGTCTGCGTCTAAACTGTTAGGTTAATGCATTTTAATTTACTTGTACATAGTGTACTTCACATCATTATTGCCTGCACACACGTTTGTCAAGTCTCAGACTTGACAAACTTGACAAAAAGGCTCATTGACTTGAAGCCTCAACGTATTAATGAGCATTTTCTGTCTTCCACTTAACCTACTACAGTCCATTCAAATCACAGCGGTCTTTATACTCCTTATATGTATTTTTGGCATTTGAATATCGTTGACAGGGTGGCGCTGTTGATAAACATTTATGCAGTTTCGTGAAGTGACTTGAAATGCATTTAAAAAAACAAGATTGCGGCGTTAGTTCCGCCTTTGGCCACGCTTCAATAGAACCTAGTAGCGCTATAATTAAAGTGTAGGTACAGCTTATGCTTTTTTACCTCTGACAGCTGCAATCCAACAGCAACACTAATACAACAATAATAACTTAGATCACTGTGATATGGTAATAACTTAGATGTCAGTGATGCAAAATCAGAGATAAAATAACTGTTAATAGCCTGTATGTCTGTGCAGATTTTTAACTTGCAGAACCAGGAATAAAGTAAAACACAAAACTCAGTAACCAACGGATATATTTCATGTATAAAAAAAAATGTTTTACAACAAAAATGCTAAATACAAGACAAGAATCAGAATCAGCACCGCATACCAAAAAGTACGGAAGTATCGAATGATTGAACAGAGGTATATTTTGTATCCTTACATTATGTGATGTTAACGCCTAATTACTATCTAGTTGTGCCTAAACCGAAGTAATAAATAATGATTTCATGAGACGGACGGCCTTAAGATGACATTTAGGGAATACTTTGTGAAAATTGTGCTGTAAGTTTATTACGACAGCGGTATTTGAATTTCCTGAGAAAATCCAGCATTTTATGCTGTTGCATTACAGGCCGGTGAAAAGAATAGTTAAACGAATAAAATGGTGATAATTTATTGTTAGATTAAATAAATTCAAGAACATTTTATTCGTGAGTGAGCTAACTAAACTTTGACCGAAATAAAAACGCGTCTAAAAACTTAACCCGGCTCGTTCCGCTCCATGCCAGAAAAGTTCGTTTACAAATCAGTCTGACGCAATTTTTCATGATTTGAATACAAAAAATATTATAGTTGTTTTTTTTTCATATATAAAAAAATCACACTGATTTTAAATTACATAATATGCTAATGTCAGTCAGACTAAAGTTATTTACTGGAGGCCGAGGGAAGCAACGAGTTTCTCGACCTTCGCGACGTACGCCTTCTGTGCGTCTTCCTTTGACAGACCACGCTGCTTACTCCAGGCCTCGAACTTGGCCTTGCCCTTCAGGTCCAGGAAGCCGGGGGCCTCTGTAAATAAAAAATAATAATTAATGAGTGCGTTGTTTCAAGAAAAGAAGACGATCATTGCAAATAATTCAGAGCTGTGGTAAATAATAATAATTCATTTATTTTGAGGCAACTTTGGCCCATACGAAGTCCTTACAAACTAACATACATTATTGTAAATGAGAATTTCTGAGGTGTTTCCTTTATCTTCCTGTTAACGATTGAGTCGGTCAAAGGTTATCAAAATGGACGCTATATTTACGTGCTATTCACACTTTAGTGATTTAATAGTAAATACTATTTTAACATTGGCTCGTGAAATTCTTTATTTGTCATTGTACGGACGCCAGCACATCAAGCTACTACAATCTGTCAAATTTCTTTAATAGATTTTCAACTTTATCGCTACAGCATTAAGGTTCAAGGTTGATTGGGAAAATTTGACAGTTTCGTGTAGCTTGACCTGCTGGCGTCTGTACAGTGGTGATGCCAATATATATATTTACAAGATATGGAATTGGTAAGTATTTTATAGGTACAATACATGGAATTAGGAAGTATTTTATAGTTACAAGACTAATAAAAATCGTGCTTCAAATAATTGTCATATTTAATAAATGACGGTTTAATGACATTCCCCAACTACGCTACGTTTAATTAGTAAATAACAAGTAGATAATTTTATGTTGTTGGTAATTAAGGAATTCGGCTTAGATCACGTAGCATTTTGTTCGGAAAGAAAAGTAATCACGATTTATAAACATCAAGTGCTCATTGCTGCTTATCTTTACAAAAGATTATTAGGACATTTATTATCTTAAGAAAAAAATATCATCATGCCACGACAACAGTGAATCATAAGATGATTTTGATAGAATGTATACCCTATTTTCATTTAACTAGAACTTAAAATCTATTGCAGTTGTGATCCTAGGCATTTGTCGCGAGTACATTCAACCAATGAATAACAAGATGACTTTGATAGAATTTAAACCCTATTTTCATGCTTCTGGAACTTAAAATCTATTGCAGTTGTATATCCCAGGTATTTGTGACTGGCCGTGGTAGGAAGTGTCGATAAAGTTTCTGATACAATTTCACGCAATTCATATCAATTGATTCAACCTAAATAGGAGAGGGGCTCGTGGCTAAGTAATAACAGCCGCACGGGTCGATCGAAAGTTAAGCTACGCTTGCGCCGGTTGCTTGGGGAATGGGTGGCCAAACATTACAATACCGAGGCCCCTCTGTAGATCTTTGACAGTCGTTACGGGTAGCCAGAAGCCCAAAAGTCTGACAATCAGTCTTGCCAAGGCGCATCGTGTTACCCAGTAACTGGGTTGTGGAAGTCACATAGACAGTCACTCCATGTAGGTACTGGAATTCAACTACATTCGGTTAGACTGGAAGCCGACCCTAACATAATTAGGAGAAGGCTGGGCAGACTGATACTATATTCTAATTATTTGCGCGTATCACCTCATGTCCTTTCTTATCAAGGATTGAGTCATTCAAAAGACATATTAAAACGTGATTTATTACTTTAAATGATTGTGTTAATTGATTAGTAGATAAATGATAAACGGATTTAGGAGATGATTGATTTATTTGTTTGTTGTTAGTTTGTTTCATTTAACAAGAATGGCTTGGCTTCCTAGATAGAACTATTTTAGAAACCGAAAACAGGACACGAATTTGCAAACTGATGCCATTACACGAGTCATTACGTACACTTGTCTAATTATTAATGACCATGCAAGAATTTATAAATAAAACTACAAAACATCACGCCTGTAATCCCCGAAGGGTTAAGCACCAATAGTGTACTGGTGTGTAGTTTCGCCAGCTATGTTTAAGTCCCATGTAATAGGGGGGAGCATATTGCCATCAACTGGGCACAAATCCACTTAGTTCTGCTACTGAGAAATTTCTGATGAAAAACCTTATAACAGTTTGCCCGACCTGGGAATCGAAACCAGGACCATGCTCAGCAGTAGCGCTGGCGACCACTAGATCAAAGAGGCAGTCAATTTGCAAACAATTCCATAATTATTATTGTTCGGTGTTAAAAAGGTCTTATGATACACAAATCAATCAATCAGTTCGTGTATTGGCTGTCCAGTTTCGTTTAGTCACATTATAACAGAAGGCCAATTCCCGTAATTAAAAACTTTCAAAATCTAGTCGGAATCTCATCTCAGCGACAATCAATGTCAAAAACTTGTCAAAAATGTAGGGAAATTAAAGGTATTTTTGACAGATTGACACTGACATCAGACTGTGAACGTTCTTAAAATCACGAGAATTGCCACTCAGGACTTAAATAAGCCATCTACAAGCAAACAGAGTACGATAACGTAGTCAAAAACCGGGTCGCTTTAAATTTTACCAAGAAAGCAACGGGTTAGGCCATTCTGCCGTGAGCCTCGTACGGTGTTTAAATCTTTAAAAACTGGAATGGGTATTTTTTTGCTAGTCTAGTGTTCTTCAGATTAGCTGATCTATTCTGTAAAAAAGTCACCGCGAAAACTTAGGTTAGGTAAGCTTGAAGTGAGCTGTCAATAGTGTCAATCCCATAGCATCAGGTGGAATGACAGCCCACTTTAAGCTCACTTCATCTAAGTTTTCACGGTGACATTTTTAAACGTAAGAGCGGCAGATCTTCATGAGTACTAAGTAAGATTTTTTTAATAGAATATCAGGCTGTTTAAGGTTGTGTCGGGCTTTGATTTAGCTTTTGTAGTATTAATTCCTGGAAGGTTTCGAAACACATGGTTTACGGTGAAACTACTGTAGAATAAGCATTTTTACCTTACATCATCCATTAATGTTAGTTGAACAATTAGCACACGATTAACGGCCATGGGGTGTGCTCCCTCGCTCCTTTATATTATTGAACCCCTGGTCTGTTCGAAACATTTTATCTTAAAGGCATTAATCATTTGACTATCTTCCAAGCTTCTACACATGGTTTAAAAAACAGGTTTAAATTATTGACAATAAAGATTTTTTTAATTTTTAAAGGTAACTGCTACAAAACACCTCGATATAAAAGTACTTGAGCCCAGACGTTTTAATTCCCAGTCAAGGAGCACACCATAATCAGTCCTGCAAATACGGCCAGTCATCTAACTTGATTACCATACAAAGGACCGTTTTGATTTTCACACACTTATTCAAGAGGTTATTGTTATTATGTAATTATTCTTAGCATGAAACAATAGACTGTGTGACAGACGATAGTTATGCGGGAGCATAACTATCGAGGTTCTCGGATTAAGGCCATCAGGGCCACTATAACACGTCACATTTTCAGAGACTTCTCGAAAAAGTATATTTTTACAGCAGCTGTGCCTAATTTAATGTTTTTTTTTTTTTACAAATGAAATAAAAATAGGCAATAAGCTCGCCTCTTATTACATGGGACTTTTTACCATAACTGGCAAAGTGTGGGCGTACCTACTATAGAAATCTCGATCCTTGTCATACAGGATGTTCGTCGCTAGACCTCATTGATATTGTAACGTGTACTGAAGATTGGAAATAAAACTTCTATTACCTCTGCCTAACCATTCGGGAAACGAAAACCGGCTTGATGTTATGTTGATATTAAATATAAAAAATACATCACAGAAAACAACGAACGCACCCATAGAAATGTACTTTCCCATATCTCTATCTGTACCTGTATTGAATCCGCCTGCCCAAAATTATGACAGAATTTATTTTAAAAAAACCCAGTAACTAGAAGACTGTGATTAAATGAACTTGATTTTAATTAGTCTGGCTCAAATGTGGTGTAGCTTTTACTGTCTTACAACAAAAACGCTGCCTCATTCGAACAAAATTCGTACACAATAACATAAAAACATCCCACATATCGTAGGGGCTGAATCAGGTTAATGGATTAAATTCAGTATTCCCATGCAATATGTATGTTAGTTCAGCAACCGACCACGGAATGCTTCCATTAGACACGAAACGTCCATTACGTCTAGGCAGGCTGTGAAACTAACATATTCATGATAATTACTAGGTAGCCGAGATTTTTATACAGTTATGGCTGGCCTATTACTTTGGCAAAAGTTAAAAATAATAGCTCTCCTGGTCTATTCCGTCGTTAATAGACTTGGCGATCATAAAATTCAAATTACCTTCGTAAAAACTAAGTCTTATAAAAAGTTAGGATTTTCCATCCACTGCAATGTTGAGTGTTCATAATTTTTAGATTGAATCGCCAAAAAAGTTATAGATATAACTTTGCAAACACACACTCAAACACTGCTTTAAATCATAAGATTAAACCACAACCCTGCTCTATCGAGTAATTTTTCTGCGGTATGTACAGACGCCAGCAGGTGAAGCTACCCGAAACTGTCAAATTTTCCCAATCAACCTTGAACCTTAATGCTTTAGCGATAAAGTTAAAAATCTATTAAGGAAATTTGACAGATTGTAGTAGTAATATGAAATTATAAATCCAATTACGTGATACTCAATACCAATCATTTATTGCATTCCACAATGTATATCCTTAGGTGGTAAGTAAACATGTGTTGTAACAATCGTGAATAAGAGAAAAAAATCGTGAGAGTGAGTTTTTGTAACAAGTGAATGATTTAAAAAAAAACACATTAGCTTTCACTGATTGTTTGATATGCTGAACACGGTATAATCAACACTGCGTTATCGCATTTTCCAACTATTCTATCATTACTGACTGTAAGTGAACAAATCCTAGGTATTTACAATGTATAAGGTGTTAGTGTAATAACAACGCTCTCTTTGTATACTTAATTGGCTAATTATACGTAACAATGTTAATAAATGTCTGGTACCCCAGCTCATACGTTATTCATAATTTACCCACGTCTTCAAGTCAGGTAATAGGTACGGACTCGTATAAAGTCCAAGGATTTTATTTTTACTGCTATCAAAAAGCGCTAACACATTGCGGTCTGAGATTTTAGCACGTTTCATATAATTCTACCTAGACTTCATGATACCGAAAATAGTAAATCTTTAACGTTTGTGGAACAGTTCGATAAACGAATCGATTTATTAGTACGATAAAAATTCTTATAGTATAGACCAATTCAAACTTTATGACGGCTCTGAAGTGCGCTACTCGCTGCGCAGGACCTCATCCCCCACCCCCGCTGACAAGTGAATTTGTTAGTGCGCAGCGACTCGCCTCTTATTCCGACTGTTCCGAGCCGCCATAGTTTTAATCGGGCTGTACGTTAGTTATTTTGCAATAACATGAACAATAAGAAAACATTTATAAAACCACCTGCACAACTCGCTGTGCTGTGATTGGTTTTTACGATACCTGACTCTAGTTTATGATAACAAATCAATACAATTATAATTGTATTTTGCGTTATTTATTGCAATACATATAAATACTTGGACGCCCCTGAACGTCTAATCCCGACAGCAACAGGAAAATGGTTAACACTAATAATTATTAATTGATAGTAGAAAATAGTTTTCCCCTCCTCGTAGATTATTTAATTATTCTTTTAAATATTATTTTAGCATACCATAACATAACAATTATAAAATGATCGTAGAATAAATACTAACTTCTACAACATAACGAATTATGTATAAGGTACGCTGCACACTTATCAGAGCGTAACGAAGCGCACAAACACCGTTTAAAGATTTACATACTACAATACGACTAATAGGGAGCATAATCCATATAATTTTCTTATTAATAAAGTTACTAAACTGTTCATAACACGCCTAAGTGTTACCCACTGCTAAAACCGTACATTATAAAGAGCGAAGAATAAACGCTGGGAATTCTTCCGTTTATTCATAGACGTTGCTTTAGTAATTAGCGACTGCTTAACCATACATTTTTGACGTTTAAACGTAACTTAACTTTACTCATCGTTTATAAATAAACCTCAGCCAAACGATTTCTGTTCTACGGTACCATAATCTATTTAACAGTGGCTCATGCAGACGTAATACTATTAGCCAGAGAGCAAGCTACCCAGGATGAGATAACAAACAACTGAATGACGGAAGTCGTCAGTCGATCTATTCTGTAAAAATCTCACCGTGAAAACTTAGGTGAAGTGAGTTTGAACTGCTTGAAGTCAAGCTGTCAAAATGATGACACTATTGACAGCCCACTTCAAGCTCACTTCACCTTAGGTATTGAGATGTTTAGCGGGATTGTCCGAAAGGGTTGCCGCTACCCCGGAACATAAAGGGCGAAGGAAGGAACATGGGTGGGTTTTAGTCAGTAAGAGTCTGACACTCCCTTCCGCTCCACCCAGAGCGGGAGCGGTCATTTGATGATTTCCCAACAGAAAAAAAAAAAAAAAAAGGTATTGAGATGTGTTACTCACTTGAGGGGTCAGAGTCTCCGACGGTAGCCTGCTTGAAGTAGGCATACAGCTCGAGGAGGTCAGCGTCGCTGGGGAGGGTCTTCAGCTTCTTAACTTCTCCGGCGGCTTTGTCGAATTGCTGGAAACAAAGATACACTTGATATAATACTACACCTAAGTATTGGATCCTAGACCGTGGACGTCTGTTTTGGATGTGTTAACGATAGACTTCATTCTTATGAATGAAAATAAAGTTTTATTCTTATGAATAAAACTTTATTTTGTGGCGTTCTGTAGTTTCTGCTTACATTAGCACAGAGGTGATTTTATGTTTTGCGAATTTGTAGGCGAATTTCACCAATGAAACTGAACGCGATCCAGTACATCTTAACTGCATTCAAAACCTGTCAGTGTCATCATTGTTGTGGACACTAAAAAGCTCTTGAACGCCGTTATGTGCAGATAGCGATCAATTTTATTGGTCAAATTCGCTCTCAATATATGTACCTAAAATCTATTCCAATTTAAATTGATGTTATTTCAAGATAAACAAATATCAACTTTATTTTAATGGCAATTAAGTTGATTTCAGAGTGACTAGCAGTATTGAAAAAGTTATAAAAATGTTTAAGTTGTACCTAGCGTAGGTAAACTGAACTATATTGTGCAAGAATTAAAGTTATTTTTCCATAAACTCATATTTGTTTACATTTTTGGCAAATAAATCGCGAATGCAGATTACTTCATTATATTCTACCTACGTCTATCTTATTGGGTGTCAAGTTCGCAGTAATAATACCTTGCTTACTAAAATCTCCGTGTGGAATATTGTGGTTTGCCGCCGTGACCAAACCACAATAGAGAACTCGCTGTCCTAGACAATATTATAAGAGAAATAGGAAATTCCCATTTTACCGCATATTATACATATCCGATTGAAGGCCATTTACTTTAAAGATACGTTTAAAGTTAAAAATAAATGGCTATGGGGTCATGGCCAAGGCTATTACTGGCAATACCATTATGGACAATGAACTTTGTACAGTAGGCTGATCGTCTGTGGTAACACTTTGTCCTTGAGCTAGCCAAGTGTAGTACTAACTCTATCTTCTACTTACATCTTAGAAATAGCCATATTTGTCAGGAAAAACTATCACTTCTTCTCCACAGTAGCCGAAAACATAGTCTTGCAAATAGGGACCCCACCAAGTTAAAAAACCAATTTTGTAATAGTACTCTCCACTACAGAAACAGCTGCCTTATGTCTATTAAAATATATAACCGTATTCCAAAAAAACTAATAAGAGGCTACCATTTAATTTTTACAAAAAAAAAGTCTAAGAATTTGGCTTCTCCAAAATAATTTTTACACATTAAAAGAATTTGTTGATTATAAGGGTTAATAAGTAAATAATATATATTTTTTTTTAATAATAAGGTAGATTTATTTATTTGTATAATAGAAATGTTGTTATTGTTGAGTTTTTATTTTATTTTATGTTGTATATTAGAGTACAAATGTCCATAGTATAAGTGTTTTGTATTGTTTACTAGAGTATAAGTAATATATAAGTTAGGTTTTATACCCACGTGTACATTAGGTTCACATTGTAAATATTCGTATGCCGCTAGTAGCGGCGGATGTGTCGAACTTATCCATATGTACCAACCATCATTGTACCTACCATATCCGACGAAGTATTTGCCTTTGTCTTTACAAAATATTGTAAAACATTATAAAAGAGGACCTCGCTATGGAGTTTCTTTCCCATTCATTTCTATACAAAAGTACCTTTTGTGGCGATCAAAGTCAATTATATTTTCTTGGAAATTTTTAACATTAAAAGCGCCTTTTACTGGCTCACTTAGGGCTGATTTTTCAATCGACAGATAATTTTTATTCGTGGTTTAAAATTGACGTCTAACAGATTTTGTATGGAAGAACTGTCAAAAATTAAAAATTGATCCTCAGATAAAATTATCTGGCGTTGGAAAAATCAGCCCTTACTTGAATTAAATGGTTTGACTTTGACATTGACTTCAATAGAATAAGAGGCCAGCTTGTACCTACTAGTTTAGTTTAATTATGTCCTAGAAACAAAAATGTCTAAGACATGTTACATCTACCAACCCGCACTGGACCCGCGTGGTGGATTACGGTGGATTATGTTATACTAGATTTGTTTCCCCGGACGAGCGGCCTAACGTACTACCTGTTTGTTTTCTAGCGATGACGTGTCGAAAACTTCGTCTAGCATAATAATATGCATATTCATAGGTTTACTGGTACGTCTAGTTAAACTACAATGACATTAAACCCAGATTCACAAGGGCATTAGAATAGAATAGAATAGAATAGAATACTCTTGATTGTACACCATACAAATTATAAAAAACATTTCGAACAGGCATTTTTCGCGAACTGGATTTCAACGCACTTAGAGCCGGCAGTTCAAAATTCAAGTGTGTTTTTTTGCGCGCAGAGATACGCTCTGTTGGATCCTCAATGCTCGGCTCAATACTGAGAGTTCAAAATTCATTGCGTTATAAAAAATCGTCGCGTTAAAAAATTGCTCCTGACAACCTGGGCCAAGGCCTAAGTTTGGAAAATGTAATAAATAATGTCGAAGGCTTTTAATAACAGGTATACCGCCCACTCCTTAAAAGAAATAAGCTTTCTTGTCTTGGCTTCCAGTCCCTAACTGACATTAAGGCCAATTAAACACTTCATCTACTAAATATAATCAAACAAACATAATTTACGTAACTTCATTATTTCCATGCAGAATAAGATAACAGCAAGATTGTCATCATCTGCCTAGCCTTTTCCCAACTATGTTGGGATCGGCTTCTAGTCTAACCGGATGCAGTATATACCAGTATTTTACATGGAGCGACTGTTTATCTGACCTCCACAATCCAGATACTAGGTAATACGATACCTTGGTAAGACTGCACCCTAATTGCGTAACACGTTATCAATCTTAATCAGAATCATTTTGACGGAAATTGCTAATCCATTGATTCATATGTTCTAAAAATATGTCTGCTCAACAACGTGAAAATGAAATAATAATAATATTTCAATAAAATTTCCTAAGGGGCCTCTGCGAGTTGGCTTCGGCCCCTCGTACGCCCTCCAAAGGACCGGGACCCCTTGGTCCCGAGGTATGTTAAAACATAAAAATAAATAACAGTAATAATCTAATGTTGTTGAACTGTGAAAATTAAACCCTTTGCTACTGATAAATTACCCCGCTGGTTGTCAGACTTTCAGCTTCCGACGACCCGTAACGACTCAAAGAACCTCGAATGACTAATAGCTACCAGCAAGATATAGGAAATAATGACTAGTCAAGTTTTTGTGAGAATTAAGTTGATAAATATTTTCATCGAATAACTTAAGAGGACTTACTGTCATGTCTAAAAAAAATTGTGTTTATGTACCTTTAGAAGGTATGAGGAACAGGGTGTAAAGTTCACTCATCCTCCATAGAAAAGGGAGGATCCTCCGACCAGACGGGTGTTGTGTCTGGCGGGCAATTGCCCAACGATTGATGTTGGGAAATTGTATCTATGCTAATTGCGCGGTAAACTCTGCTTGCGAGATGCAGGATTTGCGTGACGTCAGTATGACGCGTTGTTCGCATGTGGCGTTGTAGATACCGCTACATACCACTTAATTCTTTGATGAACACAATTTGTGTTTGTCAAAGAATACATGTGCTTTAGCAGTCGAGTTAGTCAGTTGTCTTGACAAACATAGATTATTCTGCAAAAAGCTAAAACTGAGTACTTAGGCTAAATCTCTTGAAAGCATTGACGTAGTGACCAGGCTAGTCATAGAACAAGTTAGTCTGCATTTTGCGAGTTCTTTTTTTTTGCAAGATGGGCCAGCTCGTGCCCATGATCTCACCTGGTGGAAAGCGATGGATGAGGTTTATGATGGAACGAGCGCGACCATAAAGGCCTATTCACTCTTGCTTTGAAAGCTGACGGGTTATACTTGGAAGGGAACACAGAATAATATTAGGAATAATCTTTTTAAAACACCGATATGAAGCGGTAGATATATTATTTAATGATGGCATAAAATAACGCAACAATTAAGGTATTTTCTTGCTAATTGGTAATTTAAATTTAAATTTTCTTACGTTTTTTTGCAACTTGCAAGTCAGGGTCAGGTCGTATGCTAATGCTGATTAAAATATGCTAGCAGCATTGACTGGGCTCCTTTAGTCAATGTTGAGTCGGTGGATGATAAAATTAACTTGCTGACGGATAACCTTGTGCAGCTGTACGATATTCACGCTCCCATTCGTGCGGTGAGAATCAAACATCTTCCAGCACCATGGCTTACAGACGATATTAGGGCTATCATGCACAGAAAGGCTGTAGCCAAAACTAAATATAAGTGTCGGCCCTCACCGTCGAATCGGGAGATCCTTGTTGTTGCACGCAATCGCTGCAATAAGGTGTGTAGAGATGCCCAACGCCGCCATATTCACACCTCAGTTGAAAACGGAGATCCAGCAAAAGTCTGGAAATTTCTTAAATCCATGGGAGTTGGAAAATCACGCCAAGAATTGATTCCTAAAGACTTAGACATTGATCTACTGAATCAGCACTTCTCATCTTCGTCCCACTGTAATGGGACCATAAAGGCAGCTACTGTTAACTATCTTTCAAACCTTCCAACTCCGGACCATCCCCCATTTATTTTTAGTCAATTCTCTGATTGTGATGTTAAGAAGAGCATAGTTTCAATCACGTCTAACGCAGTCGGTGGTGATTGTGTAAGTCGGAAAATGATACTCCCTGTCCTCGACGAAATCCTTCCTATCCTATGCTATATCCTGAACTACTCTATATCCTATGGTGCCTTTCCATCGATGTGGAAAGAGGCCAAAGTCATTCCTTTACCCAAAAAATCCAATCATACTTCCTTTTCAGATTACCGTCCCATCTCCATCTTACCTTTCCTCTCCAAAGTCCTAGAACGCCTTGTCCACAATCAGCTTAGTGCTTTTCTTTGTAAGAATAGTCTGCTGAATCCTTTCCAATCCGGTTTTCGTCCTGGTCACAGTACCACTACCGCCTTAGTTAACGTCACTGATGACATACGGTTGGGCATGGAAGAAGGAAATCTGACGGTTCTTTGCTTACTAGATTTTAGCAATGCATTCAATACTGTCGATTTCGATATCCTGCTTGGTATGCTTCGCTCGCTTAACATATCTCCAACGGCGATTGACTGGTTTCGTAGTTACCTGTATGGCCGCCGGCAACGTATATGCATAGACGAGTTTTGCTCTTCGTGGTGTTATACTTCTGCCGGTGTACCTCAGGGTGGCGTTTTATCTCCTTTACTTTTCGCAATATTTATAAACTCCATTACCAAAAAACTTATTTCTTCCTACCACCTTTATGCCGACGATTTGCAAATCTATAAACAAGCTAGCCACTCGAATTTGGCTGATGCTGTTCACGTTATCAACAAGGATTTGGTTTCAATCTGTGAGTGGAGTGAGGCGCATGGGTTGCAGGTTAACCCATCGAAGACTCAGCTCATTGTTGTTGGCAGCTCAAGGATGATCCCCAAGATAAACTGGTCGCAGCTTCCCCAGGTTCAATTTAACGGAACTGCTATTCCATTCAGCGAAAAGGTTAAGAACCTTGGGGTTTGGATCGACAAACATCTTTCCTGGGGTCCTCAGCTACAGGAGGTAAGTCGTAAAGTGTTTGCATCTGGTAAGTCACTGAGACGGTTGCGGAACTTTCTTCCAACTGCCACTAAAACTGCGCTTGCACAATCCCTTTTACTTCCCATCCTTGACTACGCTGATGTCAGTTATCCAGATCTTACTGAGGCACAACTAGATAAACTTGAGCGACTTCAAAACTTTTGCATACGATTTATATTTGGCCTGCGCAAATATGATCACATATCTGAATTTCGTTCAAAGCTCAAGTGGCTTCCCATACGTCTTCGCCGGAATTCTCATATCTTATTTCAGCTCTACAGTATCTTGTTTAATCCTAAAACCCCCTGTTATCTTAAAGAACGTTTCAAGTTCCTTCATGACACACATAATAGATATCTGAGGTCATCGGAAAACCTGAGACTAGAGATACCGATGCATTCCACCAGTTTCTTTGACAAGTCTTTCACTGTTCAAGCGGTACGGTTATGGAATGACTTGCCCGTGTCGGTAAGGCGTGCTCAATCTCTGTCCACTTTCAAAATTATGATAAAAAAGCACTTCCTCTCTCTTTAAACATCATCATTATTATTATTTATTATTATTATTATATTTTCTTTTTTTTTTTTTTTGCTCTTGTTTCATGTCTATTATTGTATGTATATATTTATTTAGACGAGTAAAATATACTTTATGTATATATTGATTGTATAATGTAAATGGTACACCACAGACTACCTACCATATTTGTCTCTCTTTAATTTTAATCCATCCAAAGGTTGTCTTTAAAAGATCGCTCTTAGCGATAAGACCGCCCATTGTGTCACCCTTTTTAAAAATTTTGTATATTTATGTTTTATAAATTGTATGGTGTACAATAAAGAGTATTCTATTCTATTCTATTCTATATGATTCGCGATCCTAACAAATATGACTTTACAGATTATAATCAATAAAATCATCAATACAACCGTCAGTCCATATAATTCTTTTGATTTGTATTTCATGAAATAGAGACAAAATTATAGAGGAATATTTATTTATTTATTTATTTAAGCTTTTCGCACAAAAAGGTACAAAGGCGGACTTAATGCCTTAGGCATTCTCTACCAGTCAACCAAGGGTGGTGAAGAGATTAGATGGCAGGTGCTTTGGTTGAGAGAAACAATGATGAATGGGGGAACATAAAATACTTATTATTTTTTTTCGTTTTATAATAGTGATGCAATAATGCTACAAACTTTTATAACAGCACTGTAAAGTCAAGGTTTACCTGAGGTGGCTATCACTAAATAATTATCTGAATGACTAACCCTGAACTAACAATGTGTATTATTAAAACCCAGTTCCTCGGGACAATGTAAATGTAAATTGTTTAATAGTTTGTAAATCTAACACAATACCAGCTAGTTATGTTTTCAAATATCCACATGCAGTTGCTTTGAAATGTGACAATGACTAACTAATACTTAGTAGGGAAGTTTATGTTATGTTGTTGACAATAATTGCTATTATAATAAGAATTTACAACTAAGTAGATCCCCTCTAGACCACGGGGACACTCACCCATGAGATGGACTGATCAAAGTAAATCCGCAGTGGGCGGTCCCTTGTATGAGTGCACAAAAAATACCAGAAATCGGGGTAGGTGGCGAGAAATCGTGAGGCGAATCACATCAGCCCCTAGACAAGAAACTACATGAGGACCACAACCACTCTGATAAGAGTGGTGCGAAGAAGAGAGGCCCCCACTAAGTCGAAACGTTGACCAAAGTTTTAATTGATTTTCGACATCGCTGCGGGTAGGCAGGGAGGAATGTGTAGGGTATTTCTACTATATTTGTATTTTTTACACGGACCTCTGCCTAACCCTTCGGAGATTACAGGCGTGATGATTTGTTTGTTTTATACTCCATAGTATTTTTTATTTAGATTCTTACAAGATTTTTTTTTTTTCTTATCTATAAGATTTTATATGTTTTTAAGAAAGTGCTATTTGTTTTTTTTTACATGCATACAATTTCTTGAAAATACTCAAAAATGTAATGTAAACTTGAAAATTGAAAGGCAGTGTAAAACTGGTTTATTTATGTCATTCACTTGACAGGTCGCCACCAAGGTTAATATTATGTAAATAATATGTAATTACAGAATGCTGATAACACCCTTTACAGTCTGAACTACAACAAAATAATGATTGGGTTTGCAATTATTTCTTATGAAATTAACTTTATTATTTACTTGGAAATTAAAATGTGTGAGGTGTCTATTATAGAGCCTAATTACAACTGTGACCTTAGAGCACACATAATTTTAACAAAAAGTTATTTTTTTTCCATTAACCTATATTGTCCCACAGCTGGGCAAACGTTTCCCCCATATTTTTTTCCACTTTTGTCTGTGCTGTGCCTTCTTCATCCAATCGGTTAGGAACGAGTCCAAAACGTCACAAAAAGTTAATGGATATAAAAATTATTATTTATTTTTACTTGGCTGACATTGTGCTAGGGTACACAAAAGTCAAGTGGATTATCTGTGTGAAGTGTGACCCAAACTGTAATAATTTTTTTTTTTTTTTGTTAACAGCATCGAATTATTTTTAAAGTCAAACCAAAGTCATTAGTCAGGCAAAAATAGATACTAGCCTATCTCACATATTTATTATCTCATTCTAAGTGGCAATGATTTATTATTTTTACTTGAGATGACAATATTAGCTACTGTAACTGCTATTAAACTTGATTTCTAATAACTGGCTGGCAGACTGGTGTCCAAAGTCATAGTTTAGTTAACAAACAAGAACAGAAACGGTCAGTGGGTCATCTTAACATTGTTAACTATTCCCCAAGTATATCTATAAAATGTGTCATGTCATCGCAAGTAGTGCAGAGTATACCTACATTCAAAATTCATCAAAGTTAAATATTTGTTCCTACATCTTATCGAATACCAAGTAAATAAAACAAAACATATTTCTACCATTACCCTATTCAATTATGAAATAGGTCAAATATAAATCTGACCTATTCTTTGTATACAGAGTATCTTAATAAAAATGTTACAAGTAGGTAGACATAAATATTGTAAAGTCTAGCGAGTTGTCAGTCATTCTCTAAATAATTTCACCTCATGAATGTAGGTAAATGGACTTTTCACTTTCTGAAATAGTTGCTAACTAATGCATGAAGCACATAGCTGCAAACTATTTATAGACGCTACAAAATAAAAATAAAAGAATTTGTTCGCAATGACAAACTGGAAACTGTAGCAAGTGAAAAAGCAAAAAGTTGAAGATTGGTTTTACTATCATAACAATAAATAAATTTATGAAAATACTCACTTCTTGGAGAGACATGGTGATTGTTGATTGTTGATACAGCTAACTAACCTAAAAACACAAATAATTATTGTTAAAACACCAGTTGTAAATCAAGCGTAGGTATTGGGGGTACAATGTGATAGCCGGCTGAATATAATGACACTTAACCTCATAAAAAAATTTTAATTTCTAAAAAGGAATGCCATCCATAAAAAAGATTCTAATTGCTCTAATGAAACAAATGAAGTCTCAAGTTCTTATTGGACAAATGTATGTACTTTCAAGATATTTTACTACTGCAATCAAAAATACACGTCACTAACTTACAGTTAAACAGAAGCGTGTGCTCGGCACGAAAACTCGTTAGGAACTGGTCGTGCTAACAGCGACCTAAGCAAGAACAACTCAAACGAGCATAAAAATAATAAAAAATGTGGTGACGAATCGGCTATCATTAACCACGTAATGCGAATGTTATCCTTATCGTATGATATATTTGATCAGTAAAAAATACAAGAATTGAATGGTAATTCACCTATAAAAAGTTTGTCGCCTGAAATCACTCCTGAATTATTTCATTTGACATTTATTATTGAGTTTGACATTGACATGACAGTAAGAAATGACAGGTGTGATATTGCAGTTTGGGAACAGTGTTGGGAATTTATGTTCCTTGGAACATAGCTGGGAATTATGGAATGGATTTTTTTAGCGAATATACTGACAGATGGGATGGCTGGAATGCACCTCATCATTTTTACGTTTTGTAATGTTTTTTGCTCGTATTCATTTAATTTTATTATCTCTGAATTTTGCAAGCGATTTTCCAAACTTATTGGATTGCAGTTTTACAGTTTACTTTTGTAACTCTTGTGTTTCCTTTGAGTAAAAATTGATAACATCACTATTTAGGGTAGGTATGTAACTCTCCAGGGACGCTTTAACTTTCCATCCCGTGTATTTGCAACAGTATAATAGCATAATCAGCCGTTAATGTTCCTACTGCTGGGACACAGGCCTCCTCTCTTCGAGAGCGAGTGGGCTTTAAATCAATATAAATACATATAATACAATCGTAACTGGTCGCTGTCTGTACATGGAAGATATATAAGAAAAACTACAAAAAAAAATTCTAAAACTCATTGCTTGAGCCTAAGCAATGAATTTTAGAATTTTTGTTTGTATGTCTGTACATACTTATCGAAAGAGTAGGCTGTAATCCGCCACGCGGGTCTAGTGCGGGTTGTTAGATGTCACATGTCTTCGAATTTTTGGTTCTAGGACATGCCGTATTTGCAACAGTATGTACACAATAATTAAAAATATAGTGATTGTGGAGCCGGCGGGAGAGTTGTTAGAGTGAGTCAGCACATCAGTGCATGGTAACAATTAGACATTAATAGTAACTTTATGTCGTAAGTAGTCAGAGTGGTTTTCGTAGCGCAATTTTTACCACTGTTGTGCTGTTGACTATACCCGTCGTAAATGCTTAGGAGGAAATATAATCTAACTAGGTAAAATAATAAAATATGGAAATTTTACGTTTTTTGCATTATAGAAGAGACTCTTGTCCATAAAACAGAACGAATTCTAGCGTTTGCGTGACCACCTAAATGAATTTTACACATTTTCTTCACTTTCATAATTCTTACATGCAACTGCGCAAGAGCAAAGAATTTGGAAGCGTGTCACAGCATTACTGCACTTTCATTTTACCCGATCAGGGTAAAGCCAAAACGAGGCTTGTGGTGTGCTGTATTAGGTACCTACCTACTTATCGAAAAACTGACATAGCATAGTCATAGCATAATCCTACTTCCTACTAATAATATTATAAACGTGAAAGTTTGTATGGATGGATGGATGGATTGATGGATGGATGGATGGATGGATGTTTGTTACTCTTTCACGCAAAAACTACTGAACCGATTTGGATGAAATTTGGCACACAGATGGTTTATAACCAGGATTAACATATAGGATACTTTTTATCCCGATATTCCCACGGGATCGAAACTTATGCGGGTGAAACCGCGGGGCGCTGCTAGTCAGCCTATAATGTTCCTACCGCTGGGACACAGGCCTCCTCTCAGTGAAAGGGAGTAGGCCATAATCCACCACGCGGGCCCAGTTGGTAAATGACACATGTCTTCGAATTTTTGGTTCTAGGACATATCGGTTTCCTTACAATGTTTTTCTTCACCGTTTTGACAGTAGTGGCGATGGAATAATTTACACCAAGCAAAGCGCCTGACTGAGTTCGAACCTACGACCTACAACCGTATCTAGGTCAGACATGAATATTTCAATGCTTCTATAGTATACGAATTATTACTTATTTACCAGATGGTAATAATCAATGAATGAATGAATGAAGTATTGGGTTCAGAGAGCAGTGGAAACGGCCCCGACTTACGAATTGTTGGTCATGGGTTCGAACCCTTTATTCTGTCCAGTTGTTTTTGTGTCCGGAGTTTGGAAGTTGGCGGTGCCCCGTGCCTCGGAAAGCACGTTAAACCGTTGGTCCTGCGCCTGATCTCTCTCCGGTCGTGTCGGATTGCCGTGCCAACGGACTATGAGAGTGAGGGAAGAGGGAGTGCACCTGTCTCTGCGCACACTTGTGCACTATAATATCTCCCGCACCAAAGGCTAGTCTCCGTTGAAATTAGCCGCTGTGGCCGAAATACGGTCTATTTCGGAAGACTTTATTTTTTACTTTACTTTATTTAAATAGTTCATCACAATTGCTCTCAAAACGATGAAGGAAAATACCGTGAGGAAACCGGCATGCTCTAGGACTAAAAATTCGAAGACATGTGACATCTACCAACCCACACTGGGCCCGCGTGGTAGATTGCGGACCACTTTCTCTCACAGAGAGGAGGCCTGTGTCAGGCCGTGTCCCAGCAGTGGGAACACTATAGGCTGCTTATGCTTAAGAGTAACTAATTTCTTAGTTAGGTAGGTAAGTCTACAGAAGATCTGTTTGCAATTCATATTACTTTCATAGTAAAACAATAGACATTGAAATGAAAATCAAGTTAATTAAAGTGTGATGTGTTTATTGATAATAATTTATATAAAATTAAGAAGTGTCCTTATATATAATTATGCGTATTTGGGGGCCAGTTTTGCGGCCAAGTCAATGTACTGTTGCTTAGCATCATCCTTGGAGATTCCCTTGCGGCCGGTCCATGCCTTGAACTTGGCTTTCTCGACTAAACCGCTGGGCTCAGCTGGAAGAAATACATTCGGTTATGAATTTAATTATGTAAGCAGTATGTCTATAACACTCGATCCGAAGCACTCTTTCAATTCGTGATCCTAATCATGGAGATAAGTTCCATCCAATGGAGACAAAAACTGCCACGTGCTCACTTCAGATGTCGCTGCTATCCAAAGTCCAAGAATCTGACAGCTAGCTGTCAAAGGCTTTTACAGTTTAGTTAGTCTAGTGGTCACATGCTGCTGATCGTAGGCTCCAGATTTAATCCCGGGTCGCGCAAAGTACTTTTAGGTTTTTTTCTAAGAAAATAAAAAACAGCCTCATGTTTGGCTGTGTGCCCGCTGTGCTCAATTTTTGTCAATAGCTTATAAAGTTAGGCCCACTTACACCACCAACCATAAAGCATTAAACGCGTTTAGCACTCAACATATTTAAAAAATAATTCTGTCTTGATTGTCTTTAAACAATTGACAGAAACAGGACAATATTTTAAATTCGTTTAGCGCTAAAAGTATTTAGTTATTTGCTGTATAAGCGGGCTTTAGATTTAGAAAATGCACTTTCGACAGACAGGTCAAATGAGGAAGATAGAATATTAGACGGTTTTGCCGTTTCCTGCCCTTCGGGGGAGTACTGACGTAAAGTTCTTAAGTAAACGTTAAATAATTACCAATGTTGACGTCACCGAAGGAGGCCTGCTTGTACAGGGAGTACAGGGCGAGGTTCTCATCGTTGCTGGGGGTGGTCTTCCAGTTCCTGACGGTGCCGGCGACGGTGGTGAATTGCTGAAAAAAACACGATGATTTTTTTTTGAGAAATATGACCTCTATATCCTATCCCATAGGCTATGTGGGTGGTGTTCGATGGCAGCAAGTCACAAACTTAAAAATTAATAATGTATAAGAATGAAACAATAATTTCAAGGTGAATTTGGGTGGACGCTCTGTCTGTTTTATTTATAAATGCGCGCGCATCCATGGGTAGGTAACCGTATAGGCAAAGTCCAAGGAATTTTAGGGTTTTCAACACAACCTTTTGCATGTAGCCTACTTTAGAAGTCCTTCAGGCCTGGAGATGTAAAAGTTAAGAAATTAAAAGAATATAAAACACCTAAATACTCGTATTCTGTAAAATGTTCTAATATAAGTATTGTATAAGCAATCATAATTTTCTAGGGGATAGGTACAGTAACTAGGTATATCCCTTATTCATAAGAAAATGGGTGTGCCTATAGGTACACATCTGAAGGGGTGATCTTATATAATGTGACTAATTTCAAAATCAAGCTCTTTAAAAAACCAATCGAGCTAGGTGAAACGAAGCCGACGACTTCGAGCAATTCATATCCAATTGATCTGTCGGTAATTGGATCAGGGTAATGGCATACCCTAGCAATTATAACTTCATTTCTAACTGTCGGATGTCTATTTCAAAGACCCGTTATTGCCTTAACGATGATGGTTTTATATTTCCATTATAAACCAGCACTCAATTGCCTAACACACTGTACGTTAGTACTATTACTATTACTTTGCTATGAGTCACAATCAAAATCATTTAGAAGGATATTGCTAATCCATTGCTTCATATGTTCGAAAAATGTGTCTGCCCAACAACGTAAATAACGCAATGAATGTTGTTGAACTGTCAAAATGAAACCCATTGCTACTGATAGTGTGTTACGTAATTACCCCGCTGGTCCTCATACTTAGCAGTCATGCAGGGAATCTATGTAAAGGAAAAGGGTATGGGCCACAATACTTCACCACGCTGGCCCAGTGTGGGTTGGTGGACATTACAGCCGATCGATTCTGTAAAAATCTCACCGTGAAAAGTTAGGTGAAGTGAGCTTAGAGTGAGCTGTCAATAGTGTCAATCCCTTAGTAGCATTAGTTGGAATGATAGCTCACTCCACGCTCACTTCACCTAAGTTTTCACGGTGAGATGGTTACAGAATCGCACTGCTGGTTATGTCTTTGATTTTTTGGTTCTAGGACATGCCATCCATTATTTCATAAAAGGTATTTTTAATGATATTCAGCTATAAAGATTAGATCTTCAAACTTAACAAATTAAATTGATAATTTGATATTGTAAGGTAATTAGCACGTACCCCAAAATTGATTTAACAGAGATAATAAATTATAATTTATATTTAAATGGTTTCACGTGCAGTGATTTAAAAGGAATAGAGTCTAAAGTTCGTACCTTGATAAGTAATTATCGTATTAATTTGTTTATTTGTAAAGTAGGTACCTACAAAATTTATTTACGTAGGTACCTACTGATTGTAGCCTAACTAACAGTTTTTCGGATTCCTGTTTTAAACCTACCGAGGACATGTTTGTGAAAGTGGTGGCAGTGGTATCGGCCCCGATTTACGAGTTCGTGAGTTCGAAGTTCGAACTCACGAACTCTGTCTCTGTCTGTCTCTGTCTGTCTGGTCTGGGTTCGAACTTCGAACCCAGACCAGACAGGCACTTTACTTTGTGTATTTATTTTAATTACTACTGCTCTCAAAACGGTGAAGGAAAACATCGTGAGGAAACCGGCATGTCCTAGAACCAAAAATTCGAAGACATGACATCCCCACCAGCCCGCACCGGGTCGGTGTGGCCCACTCCCTCTCGAAGAGAGGAGGCCTGTGTCAATACCTACCTATCTATGAGTGTCATTAGAAACGCCTTGATTAACAACATTTTTTTTTTAAAACGTTGCCCCACACCAGGAAGTACTCCTGTACTGTGGGTGCGTTTACAAACATTTAAACTCACAAACAGCCAGACCCGGAACAACTACCTGTAGGCAATACAAATATTTGTTCCATGCGGGAATCGAACCCGCGACACGCAGCGCAGCAGTCGATCGCTCAGTCACTACGCCAACCGTGTCGCCGAATTATGAAGTACTAGGTTATTGTCGGTGGACTTATATCTTATCAAGCTGAATTTTAGGAGATTAGCTAAAAATGACAACTTACCTCATCGAGAGACATGGTTTTTGATTTTAGTTGAGATCTGTAACAAAATAAAATCTATTGTAATTTCGTAACAATTGTGCACCTAGTTATACTAATTACATTCGATTCGATTAATTACAGTCGACCGCATGTCAGCGGTAACAAAACCAGCATAAGCTGGCCTCGTGCTCGTAGGCCTAGGTCAGCTCAAGTGTTACCTACGACGTGGGGTCGACTATCCCTATGTAGATAGCGAGATAAGGGGCCAAAAATATCTAGACTCAAATCCATTGAAGAGATTAAGAGCTTAAACATTCATATCTTAATTCCTGGCTTAGTAAAATTAATATTATCCTGAGAGAAATTAATACGGTAGGTATGTAAAATTATGATAGTCAATAGGTTTGGACATTGGACGCAGACAAGTACTTATTTGAAACAAATCTCATTCATGCTTGATATATTATATTTATATATTTTTTTCTTAGGTGTCTACGTTATTTAACTATGATAGTATTCTATCATAGATAACCTGGCAGGTGTGCCGTTTGATACAAACAAGTATTTTTAGTGATTATTTTAAAGCATCTAAAGAAAACGACGCAAAAGACCACGAAATCCTAAAAACACTAACAAAATCAACGAAGGTCCAATATAATTTGCGGTGCGCAGAAATGCAGACATTGAACGCGTGGCGTGCGCTTGCGCATTCCTCGGGTTCATCGACCGGTATCAGCGGAACTGGAGCTGTCGAGTGCACTTTCCAGCGTTCATTGACAGTGGATCGCGGTGATGTGAACTATGTGGAGGAAATCCGGCTAGATTAGCTGATCGCTACGGGGGAGTGAAATGCAGATCACTAGGAAGAAGGAATGAACTAGAAACGTCTGCTTTGCTCAGTCAATTTTTGCTATAATCTATGTAGGTAAAATCAACGAAATGGTCACATACCTAATGTGACCATTTCGTTGATTTTTCACTGGTCTCTCTCTCAAGTGGAAGTGCCAATTCGTTACTAACAAACGGTATTCTGCAAGGGAAAGATGAGTTAGGTGCTTACGAAAACAAATATTCCCTTACAATCATTTTCAAACAACGTGATAAACTTCGCACTCCCGAATACATTGGTGGTAGTGTAAAAATCTCACCTTGAAAACTTAGGCAAAGTTAGCTTGAAGTGACCTGTCATTCCACTTGATAACTACTAGGGATTGACACTATTGACAGATCACTTTAACATATTTTCACAAGAGTTTCCACGATGACATCTTTACAGAACAGATCGTCTGGTCTGCCAATCTTAGCTCAGCTAACATTGTGTGGTCTCTGACTCTTGGGATTCACAACTCACAAGTACCGATACCAACAAGGAAACACAAGTCTACACAACTAATTACAATTGTAACAAACAAAACCGTCGTTATCAAAGATACACTTACGCGAACCTACACCCCCTGGTATGACTATGGGCAAATATAGTCCAGAATTAGGTACATGAGGGTACTTACCACAAGGTAGAGAAGCTAGATCGAGATCGCAG
The DNA here is from genome assembly GCA_911387795.2 of Apamea monoglypha. Taxonomy (NCBI): domain Eukaryota; kingdom Metazoa; phylum Arthropoda; class Insecta; order Lepidoptera; family Noctuidae; genus Apamea; species Apamea monoglypha. The sequence continues at coordinate 17,875,302 of OU426924.1, forward strand.
AGGCCACTGAACAACTTGATGTGAGATCCTTAAGTTAAATTTCGTCAAATATATGGCGTATGTAGCCAGGGTTGTCACTATTTTGATTACGATAGCGTTGACGATAAAATCTATACCTATTTATATCATCGATTAGTCAAATATCTAATGAAATGATTGTTTTTAATCAGATCAGGCGTATTGTGAATGATCATCGGTGTTTTGATTTAAACAATTAACTGTGAGTCATTGTGGGTATTTAATTAAGTGGAATTGGAACCAGACTTTGCCTAGATAAGCCTGAGTTTCAAGGCCTTGGACCGTCTTAAAAAACTCTAAACAGCAAACAAGACTACCAATCATCATCTGCCTAGTCTTTTCCTAACTGTGTTGGGGTCGGCTTCCTGTCTAACCGGATGCAGCTGAATACCAGTATTTTACATGGAGCGACAGCCTATCTGACCTCCACAACCCAATTACTGGGCAATACGATACCCCTTGGTAAGACTGGTTGTCAGACTTTCGGGCTTCTGACTACCCGTAACGACTGTCAAAGATCCACGAATGACAGCCGGGACCAACGGCTTAACGTGCTTCTATGTATCTTGGTATGTAAATATGGTTACCTATCCACAGACCAACAAGCGGCAAGCGTAGCTTAACTTGATCGATCGACCTGTGCAGCTGTTATTATTTACCAACAAGACTACCAATCACAGATAATATTTATAATGTTACTTGTACTTTATTAAAAGTATCCCAACATTTTTGGAACATCAACATACGAGTATTCCGGCCGGTCTATGCTATAAAAATCTTACCGTGAAAACCCATAATAGATCGGCTGCATCGTAGATGAAGTGAAGTGTCTGCTTAAGTTGGAAGTGGATGCCACAAATCAAATTATATTTTGCTTAAAAATAGGTTTACAAGGAAGAATAAGTAAATAAGAACCATTTATTCAAATATACACTTAATACAGTCATGATGACTTCCCATGCTTGGTTTGCAATAATTCTTAACACCCAAACACGATGAAAAGAATATGCTAAGATGCTTAAATATCTGAATTAAACTGATTAGCTCTCATTATATTATAATGAGGGTTATTCACAAAAGGGTACACGATCTGGGAAATATTATGTTTTCCGTGTCATGTACTAAATAAGACCCTTGAATACCTCAGTCCCCGGGGTTCCAAGTTATATGACAAAATATAATAAAATATTAGAGAAATTAAGATAAAGATATTCAGCTGCATCAATGGGGTAATTGCGCAACACACTAACAGTAGCAATGGCTTTCATTTTGACAGTTCAACAATATTCGTTGCGTTATTTACGTTGTTGAGCAGACAAATTTTTCGAATATGTGAAGCAATTAGATTAGCTTTAGCCTTCAAAATGATTAAGATTGCGATTGATAGTGTGTGTGCAATTAGAGTGCTTCTTGGTTAGACTGAAAGCGGAACCCAAGATGATGAATAGAGAAATTAAGTTAGAAGAAAAAAACGATATTCAGAAAGGTGAAAGCCCTAAGCTACGTGCAATATAAATAAACGCTATCATGCACTAAAATGTTGAATTTTATCGCAGAGCCATAATCCACCCGAAGATTATCCAATGTGGTCAAAATAAAACTCTAAGGTAGGGTATAAAATATTTGTTCAAACATTATTGAAATCCGCTACGATAAGTACCTATCTACATAAAGCAGCAGCGCTGATAATTGAAACAAACATCATAGAATAGGTAAGCCAGCCACGTTACGGGCAAGGGGAATCCTGGTGGTGGTCTTTTAAGAGGACACTGTCACCCCCGGGACCCAGTTCCGGATTAGCCCATAAGCAAATTACGCAATTACTTAGGGCATCACGTCTTGGGGGACACTATAAACAGCACAAAAAAAAATTTGGCTAGCACATGAAAGGCAAGTTTTTCTGTTTTGTGGGCGAGAGATATCATTGCGTTGACGTTGGAAAGGCTCGTTGCTTTATCAATATCTACTACTTATAATAAATCTGTAGAAGTGAAAATTCTGTACATTGAAAATATCAAAAAAATGAATGGCGGGGGGTGTTACTAGACCGACACCGAACCCGAATATGTGATTTAAAAAAATTTTGTCTGTCTGTCTGTCTGTTTATTCAGGCATCACGCAAAATGGGTTCGATTACGATGAAACTTGGTATAATTATATATTCTTTAATATCCTGGGCACCACACTGGGTACTTTTTATCCCGGATAAGTATATACGATAAAAAACAAACTTAATTTTGCTGTTCGATCCCTAGATCCGATTACTGTAAGTACCAACCGCAAATAATAAGTTTGTCGTAGGTTACGTCACCCGCAATGGAGGGGGGGTGCACACGGCTAAGATCCTATAATATTTTATCTTAAAATACAATATCGCAAAATCTTGCTTATTTATTGAGTTTAGATTAATTATCATCAGAAATAGGTTTATTTAGGTAGGTATATTATTTTCTGTTTGTATATATTATTTGTGTTTATATATTATTTTCTGTTATTGAGTTAATTTTTTTTTTTTAATTAGGTAGGTACTTAGGTAGTTTTACTTTTATACGGCGTAGACGTAAATAATAAATTATCATTATATATATCGTCATTATTTTCAAAAACAACTACCTTTTGAAGAGTGAAGTGGGGTCTTAAAAAATAACAGATTTGACTAAATGCGTATGAAAATGAAAATATACACGCTAAGTACTTATATAAAAAACATTTTTTTTAATTTTGTTTGTCTGTTTGTTGCGGCTAATCTTCGAAACGGCTGGACCGGTTCTGACGGGACTTTCACTGGCAGATAGCTGATGTTATGGAGTAACATAGATTTAATTATTTAAACTTTTTGCATACAAAAAAGGTACAAAGGCTGACTTAATGCCTTAATAGGCTGTATAGGCTCCTTTTTGTTTCGGTAGCATGTTCCCGTGGGACAATTTCCGACATCCACGCGGGCGAAGCCGCGGGCTGAAGCTAGTTATACATATAACTATAGAGGCAGATATCATATAAACACTATTGTCAGCGAATTTAATGCCCGTAAAAGTAAAACAAAGGTAAAATTCACTCGCGCGCAGTACGACACAGCGTATTGTACTCGAGCAAAGACTACAATAGTATACTGGCTAGAGTGAATAGTAGTTTTTTCGGTCTACCCTACATTAAAAATATATCGTTATCATGAACGTAATCAACTCGGTTGACAGAAGTATTGAACGTGAAGGAGGAGGAGTTAGGGCACGCCGCGATAGCGGCGATAAGACCCCTTTTTGAGGAGTGGCTAGAGATGCGCCACGGCACCCTCACCTACCGCCTGACGCAGGTCCTCACCGGACACGGAAGTTTCGGGAGGTTCCTGCACATCATTAGGCGGGAGGAAGCGCCCGGGTGTCACCACTGCCAGGACCGCCCAGAGGACACGGTGGAGCACACGGTGGAGGTCTGCCCCGCTTGGGCGGAGCACCGCCGTGTCCTCGTAGAGGCGATCGGCAGCAGCGGCGGCCTCTCGCGCCCGGCCCTGGTGCAAGCCATGGTCCGGGGCGAGAGGGAGTGGGAGGCAGTCGCCTCCTTCTGCGAAGCAGTCATGCTAGCGAAGGAGGTGGCGGGACGGATGAGGGAGAGAGCCTCCCGTCCCAGCCGCCGCGGGAGACGCTCCGGGCGTCGGGAGCCGCGTGACGACTTCCGGCCACCGTAGGCGCGGGCCTGCGGGCGGAGAGCAATGGGTAGCTCACCGCCCGATCAGAACCAGGCCCGTGCCGGACGGCGCGTAAGTGTTCCACGCGCGCCTCAAAGAGATGTCAACATAATTTGAGGGGCCCCTTAGGGCCGAAGCCTGCCGGGTCAGCGGGATTGTCCGAACATAAAATTAGGTACTCAAGTAACATAAAATTAGGTACTCAAGAATGAAATAAGATAATAAGGGGTGCTACACAAAATATTCGGGTCAGCAAATTCAATTCGGCAGTACTTATTTGTTGAAAAACAAAGCCGAACCGAAGAAATTACTAAACATGTTCGGATTTTATTCTGCTCGTGCTGGTTGGAATACTTCGTTCGGCATTTACCCTCGATGAATCTTGTTCGGGTGGTCTCTATCTTGTATCTTGTTCAGTTCGGCACAATTCGAGTTAAACCGAGCGACTTTTTCTCGAACATAATCTCAATATATATAAGTATTTGATTTTGTCGCCCGGCTTTGCCGAATCATGCCGAGCCGAGCCGAGCATGGGCGTAGCGTAGCACCCCTAAGAGTTTGTAGTTGACCGAGTCATTCAGATTATGTTAGTCATCTTCATCTACTACTTAGGTATCATTATTTCTTAGTCATCTGCGGTAGGACCAATCTAACCTGGAGATCTTGCAGGAAGTTACAGACATACCATTGAAGGAGGTATTTTAGTTGTTTCGTAACGCAGTGCTGGCGCAGTGGTAACACGACGACACACAACGAGTTGTAGGTTCGAAGTTCGCACCCAGGCCGGCATTTTGCTTTGTGTTAATTATTGCATCACTTCTGCTTTCTAGGCATAAAAATTCGAAGACGTGACATACACCAACCCACACAGCTTCACAGGGCTAGCAAAGAGGATGCCTGCGTAGTATCTACCAAGTTCCAGGGACTAAGTAGAATTTAGCCATTTATGTAATAATTAGACTGGCTCTCCCTAAATAACAATTCCCAAAACCAGGAAAAGTAGCGGCGATCTGATAAATCTGGAACTAAGGGTTATGTGTAAGTTACGTTAGTGTAAATTCGAACTTTTCAATCAATCAACTTTTTTTTAATCCGCGACTAAAAAAACGTGAGTTAGCTCTCCTTGTTGTGTAGGTATCTTCTTGGTTACTTGATTGCAGTTCCAAGTGAACTTTATAGAATACCACTATACTAAGTGGTTTCATACTCATTCATATTCATGTAAGAAGTGCAACAAAGTATCAAAACTGCTCCGTCGCCTGTCGGTTACCTCGTGGTGTAGTCTTCATGCAAAACTTCTCTACTAAAATTACTAAGTTTAAATAAAAAAAATTGACGAAAACACTTACTACGTATAGGTGGTATCCTATTTTTACCACAGGTTTAATTAACTCATCAATTTCGCAGAACGTAAAACTATGTTAGAACTACGTGGCAACAAGCCGGTTCTTTACACGTAATCACAATGATATAATAATTTAGATTAAATAACATTGATTGCGAATATTTTTTCCAATTATAAATTGATTAAGTACAGACGCCAGCACATCAAGCTACTACAATCTGTCAAATTTCTTTAATAGATTTTCAACTTTATCGCTGAAGTATTAAGGTTCGGTTTCAAGAATTTATTTCTCTTAAAGAATTTTACAATATTCACTTACAAAAGAAACAAAACAAAAAATCTTATAGCTAATAAAGATCGGGAAGAATGACTATATAAATTAGTTATATCCATATCACTTACATTATAAGGTTTACAAAACTGTTTCTGCCAAATATTTGTTCAAGTTTGATTGGGAAAATTTGACAATTTCGTCTAGCTTGATGTGCTTTCGTCTGTACCTACGTGTTACCAAATATCAGCAAATCCTTTTCTAGTGAACCTAACGATTGTTTACTTTGACCCTTCAAAGCCTCATAATGATAATCATTTTGTTTAGCAGTGTCCTGTGCATAGATATAGGAAAGAAGTTCTATGGTCCTGTGTGTGTGACATCATTATCTCGCACAGCCCGACGTCATCAATATAAAACTACCGTGTGCCTATACCTACTTAATTAAGTAATTTTATATACTACAAATACAAAAAAAGACAAATTGCTTTTAACCCTTGCACCGACCCAAAGTGTGCCTGCTAAGTGCTAACTTTAAAATTTTTAAATGCTTAATAGCTACATGCACCCTTCTACCAAGTAGGTAACCTAACCCAATCTTCTTCTTCCATACCTTAATCCCAGTTCTATCTCGGGTCGGGTCTTCTTGAACAGCGGTGACAGGACGATCTGGGCTATATTCTCTGTGACACAATGAACGAAACCGCGAGAAATGAACGCGAGATTGGTGGGATTAGCTAATGAATTTACCTGTTACGTCGAAGTAAGGACTCATTGAGTGGTCATAGTGAAGGGTCCTGTCCTGGGGCCTTGGGTAATACGGGCTGGTGTCCGTACCTCCACGTCAATGCGCGTATTTTACGTCCTGGGGCCTTACCCACTCATTATCTGAAAAAAATATTTGCTGGGTTCGATGGCAAACTCCAATAGTGTCGAAATTTTTGCGCATTTTATCAGATCTAGAAATAGGTCGCGATTACAAGTATTGGCAAATAAAATAACATGTTTCTTATCGAAGGGGGCACGATCTTATCTAGAACCTACAAGAAATTTTCCATAAGACACACCTTCGGCGCCTCAATAACCGCCAACTTGAAAAAAACAGCACGAAGTTTGCTCATAGTTAGGTCAAACCTGTTTGGTAAAGATAAAGAAGTTCTATTTATAGAAACCGAGTATTTAATACTGAATGGAATTTTACGGCAACTAGCAAAAAGCCTCATATTTAATTAGGAAAAAAGAACCTATAATCCAAATGCATAGTGGAATTTAGAGGCAAATTGCTCATTGTGCCGATCGTTGTAATTCGTAACGGCTGATAACGGCCCGTTGGCCATTGAGCCTTGACGAGCATGCAGTCATGCGTGAGATCTTGGACCAGCCGCAAATCAGGGGCCTCATTCAGCAAGTAGTCCTCGATTTCGGACGCATTTCGAGGAAGTTCCTATTGCTCGACATCCAGCTAAAATAGCTGTGACCACCTATCCTTGACACCGGCGCATCCCTAATATTTTGTTTAATTGGAGACACCTACCTAAATTCCGTGATGGAGTCCCGTAGGCTGATGATGCTGACGGCGGCTTCGCCCTACTTTTACGTCACATAACTCAACATACCTACGCTAAACGATTGTCTTAATAAATCTTGAATGTGTACGTTCAAAGAGTTCCGTACTATGAGCATTAACATACATATCTTGCATTCTTTATGTGCAGGTTAACGCCTCTACGGCTTTGGGTCAACTATGGCGCATGGCACTTCACTTGAAGTAACGTTAAACTTACGGTAAATACAACCTTCCCTCTTACCTGTGGTATGTTAGTAACTACTTAGATACTTCTTGATTTACAGTGGCCTCCAAAAGTTAGTTGACTTTTTTCCACTTCGGCTGTGATGCCATTATTATGATTTAAAAAAAAATCAGCGAGCTAATTGCGTAGCAGCAATGGGTTTCATTTTGACAGTTCCACAACATTCATTGCGTTATTCACGTTGTTGAGCAGATACATTTTTCGAACATATGAAGCAATGGATTAGCAATATCTATCAAAATGATTCAGATTGAGATAAATAGTGTGTTAAGCCATTAGGGTGTAGGTACTCCTAAGGGATTACTTGATTATTTTTTTATGATAATTCAAAGTTAATTGAATTATTTAATAACAACGATATAGCAGTTCAAACATTTGGACCACTACAATTTTGAATCATAATTATGGTGTGTCACAGCTGAAGTGGAAAAATGTAACTTTTGGAAGTCACTGTATGTAGGTAGGTAATGTATCTACAGAAGCGGTTTTTAGCTGACTGCTCAAGAATGAGGAAGGGTAATGTGTTATTAACTTTGATTCAACTAGGTAATGCTACTTGATCGAGGCAAAAGTATCTTAATTCTTAATCGTCATCATTTTGTTTATAGTATATTGTTGTAGACTGGTCCGCCTGTTTCCACCCCGAAAGGTTAGGTAAAGGCACAGAACAGACTGTTCTGTGGGTAAAGGTGTACCTATAGTACACCCACATTTCACCCGTTATATTTAAAGCGCCTGCGACCACTAGATCAAAGTACATTGGTATACTTACGCAGAACCACACAGAATTACAAAACTGTGCATCACTGCACCCTGAGAATCTATGAGCAAGCAAAGCATTCTTTAGCATCTTCGCAACGCTAAAATCTTAGAATGCAATGCAATTAAACTGGTAAATATGCGAGTTAGCAGTTCATTATTACAGTCTACACAACACGGTTCGTTTGTTCTTTGATTATGTACCTACCATGAACATGATATCACCTTTCCAATGACGGCTATATTTTCCACGAAATAATGAATAAAAACGTATCTATCTACTTAAACTACGTATTTCGACAGATAATCTATATTTACGCTTCCTCATTATTTTACAGTTTAGATGTTCGATAATTTGATTATTCACGATGCTACGCAAATAAATAATATAGCAAATGCCGATAGTCTTGTCTTCCTCAAATCGTATTTTTTTCTTTTGCCTGCGACTTCGTCTGCGTGAAATTTCTTGTTCCCCCGACCCATCCCGTCGGATCACATCTCCGGCCCGCGCTATTACTTCGTTTTCGCTTAGCGTTCTTTCTGACTTTTGTTGTCCTTTTGCTCGACTCCTAAAGACCTCCTAAAGACTAATGCGTGATGCCAAGTATTGGGCTATCAAATCCAAAAACATTTTTTTGAAATGCGACGGGTAGTTCCAGGGATTAACGCGTTCAAAGAAACAGTATTCAGCTAATCAGCTTTATTATTAGTATAGATACGATGTAGAAACGCTAGGGTTGGTTACCATGGAGAGTATCTATCTTCGGACCTCCGGGAGCTAAAAACTGCAGATGGGCTAGAGGAATTTTAGGATCTTGGAACCAAACTGAAACTCCTAACTGAAAATCCGTTAAATTAATTGTGAAAAAAGGCCTGGTAAAAAGGTTATGCAATGGAGGGGCTTGTGGCTAAGTAATAACAGCCGCACGGGTCGATCGATCAGGTAAAGCTACGCTTGCCGCGGTTGGTCCGTGGATGGGTGACCATCTTCACATACCAAGACCCCTCCGTGCCTCGGAAAGCACGTTAAGCCCTTGGTCCCGGCTGTCATTCGTGGATCTTTGACAGTCGTTACCGGTCGACAGTAGCCCGAAAGTCTGTCAACCAGTCTTACCAAGGGGTATCGTATTACCCAGTAACTGGGTTGTGGAGGTCAGATAGGCAGTCGCTCCATGTAAAATACTGGTATTCAGCTGCATCCGGTTAGACTGGAAGCCGACCCCAACATAGTTGAGAAAGGCTAGGCAGATGATGAAAAACGTTATGCAATGATTATTTGTTACGTTTTTTGGAATTTGCAGGTCAGTGTCGGGTTGTATATTGGCCAAAATATGATTCGCCACCGTAACAAATATATATTTACAGCTTATTATTAGAATCATCAGTACAACTCTCTAAGTTAGAATCAGTCTCGAATGTCATAATGTGATTACAAGAAATAGTCACTCATTAAGGCAATTTGAACTAAGAGATTGATGATTTGAATGCTTATAATTATCTACTGAATCTACATATATTTTTTACGGTCCCTGGCGTTTTTGGAATCCGAGAACACGAGAATCCCTTTTCCACAATATGCTTTCAGTACGCTTTATAATCCTATAGGATAGGACAATCTCAATATTCTTAGATAATCTTATAGGTAAGGACACAAAGTACAAATTTTACTTATGTAAGTTGAATTTGTAATCAGCCGGCCGGCGGCGTGTGTCGCCAAGATAACAAAAAATGGCGCCTTAAGTACTTATTTATCGCCGATTCTAGCTATCTCTGACTTAATCGATAAATTATTGGAATAGGTACACCCAGATTAGAAGTCGGAGCCTCGATAATCTTCAAGTTGAAGCTCCGATTACAAGTTAGCACCACGATTATAACATTGTCCCGACATGACAAAATAAGGACGTTGCCAAGTGTGTTGAAGACTTATATATGTACGCAATTTGTCAGTAATACATACTCGTATTACTGACAAATTGCTAGGCGCTAGGCCACACCTAAATGAATGCCTAGGCCCTGTACCTTAAAGTACGGTACGAGTGCGGAGTGATAAGTCTGATAAAAATTAAACAAGGAGTCAATTTTATTTAATTATTATTATTTATTTTTCAACGTAGTTTCCTTTTAACTTATAAAACGACGCAAAAATTCGGTTTTATCCCGTTGAAACACCGCCAAATCTGCTTCCGAAGTGGTCACACGCATGCGTTTTTGATCAACAGTCAGTAAACGCGGTACCCATCGCACGGATCGCTTCTTCATATCTAAATGTTGGTGTAAGATATTGAGAGCACGTTCGTCTGAGATGCCTACTATCTCGACTATCTCCCTCACTTTTACTCTTCGGTCGAAGAGTAAAAGTGAGGGATCGTGGATTTTAGCGGTCATCTCTGGAGTAGTGACCTCAATAGGGCGTCCTGGACGCACAGCATCACTTGTGCTTGTACAACCACACCGAAAATCGTTGAACCGCTTATGAATCCTTTTAATCGACGGAGCAGAGTCCCCATAATATTTATCAAGTTTTTGTTTCGTCTCCGTTATAGTCACGACACGAAATTCACTTTTCTCCATCTTTGCAAAAACGTGTTCAGTGGTTTTCTTTAATGGCTATCAAAAAAAAAAACTAACCGGCAGTACTGGCTGAAAATTTTAATTTTGTCCTTGAAAAAAGAAAGAAAGTACATTTATTTGCGGCAAACATGACGCATAAAAAAGAACATAAACACACAAAAAAGAAGAGTTGTGAACAAGAAGGTTCCATGCAATTTGCGATCATTTTATTCAAAAATAGATTTTTACCAGACTCTTCACTCCGCCCTCGTAAATTCGTAGGAATTAATAAGCCTCATCATCTGCCTAGGTTTTTCCCAAATATTTTGGGGGTCGGCTTCTAGATTAACCTGATGCAGCCAAATAAGCCTGAAAAAGACAATTAATTTGTTTCTCATTCCGAATCATTGACACGTCAGGTATTTTTATTATTATGCAGTAGGGTATTTTTCTTTCTTCCCATTTATAACACAAAGATGTCTCGTCATACCTACCCAAAAATGTATGTCATTCAAAAAAGCACGAACACACTTTGATAGTAAACTACCTAGTAAATATTACTAGATAGGTAAATATTACATCATGTCCCATATTGCGCTAGTCAAAATATGTACCTACCTAATACAGAAGTTGATTCCAAAAGATTTAAGTACCTAAGTGATGATTTGAATAAATTAGCGTCCATGTGGCAACTTTTCTCGTCACGTCAGATCAAAACACACTCTAGCCTCGTATTCTTTCTATCGTACTCCGTACTACTAAGTCCAGTTCAAGGTTACTACTGACATGCAGTCGACTTTGATCCCTGAGATAGGAAATGTCGACTCCATCTAGCTTATTTTTAGGTTTCCGTAGTTCACGTCTCGGAACCCTTATAGTTTCGTCATGTCCGTCCGTCCGACCGTCCGTCCGTCCGTCCTCCGCTTACCTTCCAAACGGTTAGTGCTAGAAAGATGAAACTTTGCATGGATATGTGTATTTACCACGTCAACAAAGTGCTGAAATAAAATTACGAAAAATGTTTTTTTTGGGGTACCTACCGCCCCTACACGTAAAGTGGGGATGATTTTTTCTTGCGTCTACCCCATAGTGTGGGGTACCATTAGATAGGTCTTTTAAAAACATTGAGAGGTTGCTAAGACGATTTGACTTATCCATTTGCGAGATATTCAACTTTAAAGCGCATTTTTTTTTTGTTAAATTAGGACGTCCGCCCCCCCTCCAAAAGCTAAACGGCTGGTTCGAAAAATCTGAAAAAAATCTTGATGTAGCCGTTATAGATTTCCTTCAAAGTTCATTAACTTTGAAGGAAATCTATAACGGCTTAACGGATAACTTTGTTAGTTCAGGATTTATAGAGGCCTAACTTGTAAAATGCACTTGGAAAACTTCGTACAAGAATACGAAATAATAAGTAAACATGTAAAATTTAAAAAATAAAATCATAACAATTATGTATTGGACACGATCTTATTTCAATTTGTATCCTCTAAAGACGATAAATAAAATTAGGGGCTTTAAAAATTTTACAACGACACTCGATAGATGGCGTTGTGCATTTATTCCAAATTTCTTAATCGCGGTATGGTTTCGTTACAATAAGGGCTATATGTATAAGTAAAGTAGAAATGGGTGACTACGGAACCCTATTCTATGCGCGCGAAATATTATGAATAAATACACTATATTCATGGAACAGGGGTTAAAAATTCGTCTCATTACGAGTCGATAATCCAAAATCCAGGGTCTTATATGGCGAGAGATGTCGTGCGGTGTCCCGCAGGGATCGGTTGTGGGGCCGTTCCTGTGGGGCTACGACTGGGTGCTGCGGGCCGACCTCCCTGATGGCGTCAGCGTGGTTTGCTACGCTGACGACACGCTGGTCCTGGCGCAGGGGAGGTCGCATCAGGCGGCGGCCGACGCGATGACACGCGGGGTTGCGATAGTCGTGGAGAGGATCCGGCAGTTGGCTCTCGATGTGGCATTGCACAAGTCCGAGGCCATGGCGTTTCATGGGCCCCGGAACGCGCCACCACCGGGATCCCAACTAACGGTAGGAGGGGTTCGCATCGGCGTCGAGACGACGATGAAGTACTTGAGTCTCGTCTTCGACAGCCGGTGGAACTTCGTCGAGCACTTCCGACGTTTGGCCCCCAAACTGGAACGGGCTGGGGCCGCCTTCAAGCGGCTCTTGCGCAACCTTAGGGGGCCAAACGCCTCCTGCCGGAGGCTTTACGCGGGGGTCGTGCGGTCCATGGCCCTATGCCGCGGGCGAGCCGCCCACTACCTGAACGCGCCCCAGAAGGTGGTAGCCGTAAGGCTCATCCGGGGCTACCGCACGATCTCGCGCGAGGCGGCAAGCCTCCTTGCCGGACTGCCGCCATGGGATCTGGAGGCGATAGTCCTCGCGCGCCTGTATGAGTGGCGCGCGGAGGCACTACGCCGGGGGGAAAGTCCGCTCTCGCGGCAAATTGCGGCGGAGCGTACGGATCTCCGGCTCGATCTCATGGCGACATGGAAAGAGCGACTGTCGCAACCCAGCGCAGCAGGGCACGCCGCGATAGCGGCGATAAGACCCCTCTTTGAGGAGTGGCTAGAGAGGCGCCACGGCGCCGTCACCTACCGCCTGACGCAGGTCCTCACCGGACACGGAAGTTTCGGGAGGTTCCTGCACATCATTAGGCGGGAGGAAACGCCCGGGTGTCACCATTGCCAGGATCGCCCAGAGGACACGGTGGAGCACACGGTGGAGGTCTGCCCCGCTTGGGCGGAGCACCGCCGTGTCCTCGTAGAGGCGATCGGCAGCGGCGGCGGCCTCTCGCGCCCGGCCCTGGTGCAAGCCATGGTCCGGAGCGAGAGCGAGTGGGAGGCAGTCACCTCCTTCTGCGAAGCAGTCATGCTAGCGAAGGAGGTGGCGGGACGGATGAGGGAGAGAGCCTCCTGTCCCAGCCGCCGCGGGAGACGCTCCGGGTGTCGGGAGTCGCGTGACGACTACCGGCCACCATAGGCGCGGGCCTGCGGGCGGAGAGCAATGGGTAGCTCACCGCCCGATCAGGACCAGGCCCGTGCCGGACGGCGCGTAAGTGTTCCACGCGCGCCTCAAAGAGATGTCAGCATAATTCGAGGGGCCCCTTAGGGCCGAAGCCTGCCGGGTCAGCGGGATTGTCCGAAAGGGTTACCGCTACCCCGGAACATAAAGGGCGATGGAAGGAACATGGGTGGGTTTTAGTCAGTAAGAGTCTGACACTCCCTTCCGCTCCACCCAGAGCGGGAGTGGTCATTTGATGATTTCCCAACAGAAAAAAAGAAAAAAAAAAAAGGGGGTCTTATATATCTGTTGGTGCGTGACCGCAACTAAGCCAACCATAAACCAACACTTACAAAGACTACCTATTGGCATAATGATTTACGGCCCGTATCGGTTTCATAGCCACCTATAAGTATGTACATCAAGCTACTACAATCTGTCAAATTTCTTTAATAGATTTTCAACTTTATCACTAAAGCATTAAGGTTCAAGGTTGACTGGGAAAATTTGATAGTTTCGGGTAGCTTGACCTGCTGGCGTCTGTACCTACAGCAGCAATTACTACCGATTGCTCGCTTACAAAAAAGGTAGGCATTTGATCAAATCATTCATTAGTGTTAAGTTTAACTGCAGTAATTTGTACTACACGCAGGCTACCTGATTTTCCTCAATTGATTTACAATGGTGCTATTAGGTAGTAGGTAGATACACACGCCAATGTTTATATTTCCTGCATTCCTTGAAAAACGGTTAGCCTAGATGACTTTTTTAAGTAGGTAAAAGAATATTTTAATCGTAGCAGGTCTGTAGTTCCTGCCATGGAAAGAAGGCGTGAGTTTATATACTAGCTACGCCGCGCGGTTTCTCCCGCATAAGATTCGATCCCGTTGCAATACTGGGATAAAAAGTATCCTTTATATTAATCCTGGTTATAAACCATCTGTGTGCCAAATTTCATCCAAATCCATTCAGTAGTTTTTGCGTGAAAGAGTAACAAACATCCATCCATCCATCCATCCAAAAGACATATTCGTTTGTATGAAACTTGACAGGTGTCAAGAACGCATTCTCAAATGTCAAAACGGGCCTTTTATTTTTTGACAACTTTACATACTAATACTGTGCCAAATACTAATAATACATATTAATACTAAATACTATTACTGTGCCAAGATAAGTTCCATATTCTATCAGTTTATCGAACTTTTTGAAACCTGGGCTTTAGATTAGTTTGAACTGATTATGCAAAATTGATGATGTCTTTTAGAAAGGTCAAACTCAAACTCAAACTCAAAGTATTTATTTCAATTAAACCAATTACAGGCACTTTTGAATTGTCAAGGGGTCGGTCAGTCAGAAAAATGAAGCTAGTTGCCCATTCCAAAGCGTAGTAGGTACCTATGGAGAAGAACGGCCAAGAAACTCCATGGACACTCTTTTGTTTTGGTCTTTTACTTAAGTGCTGGATACTAAAGTAATATTGCACTTTAATCCTAATAAGGACTCGAGTGTTGAATGAATTTAGAATAAGTATTATATAGGTACAGTCAACGCAACATCCGTGGTAACAAACATATTATTCTTCTTCGTGTCGCTAGCACGATGGTTATTCAAATTTTGTTGGCCGAAAACTGAAAGAGCCTCGAAATTAATGAAAGATGTCAAGAGCCTGTAGTATTTACACTAAAAACAAAAAAAAAGGTGAGCATATATGCAGCCGGCGCCGGATCCCAATAAAAACCACCATTGGAGACCGGCTTGCCGGTAGCACTAATTAAAACCATAGACAGAGAATGGACTGAGCGTTTGCCTCACAAAAGTAACCACTCTCTAGAAAGAGTCAAAGTGACTTTGCGGCCAGTTAAGTACCTGTCTCTTTTCTGCAAACCTGTAAAAGAACAGACAACTACTGGCCGCAAATTCGGTTGTATTGCAGGAATTTCTTGACTGTCAAACTGCATTGATTACTAGTCTGATCGGATCTAGTCGAGCGCACTGATAAAAAATTAAAATCCAAGATGGCGGCTGCGAACATTTTCGTCATGGGAATCATTTCCATGGTTTTCGAGGGCGCTGGTGCTGATAGTGACGTCAAAATGAAAATCCAAGATAGCGTAATGTCCTTTAACGCAATACTCACTGATTACTTTTCTAAACACCTGTACATTTTGTAAAGATATTATATCATGACATTGTAATTACTAAACAATCTAATAATGATCGAAGACTAAACCCACAAAATCGTAGGCTATCGGGTCAGTACATAACGTTTATCCTGATAACGTGCAGATAACACTATCCTCTTCAAATCTTTTAATAACATTATCATAATGGACGTCAAAAAATCTTTATCTGTTATTGTAGTAAAATATTATTACAATGCTTGGCTCGTTGGCCTAATGATCGCAAGCGCGACTATAGAGCTTGAGGTGCTTTATTTTCTCCCAGTCCGGAAAGTTTCGATGGAGTTTTTCTAGGAAATTATAAATTGCTTGGGCAAAAAATATCGATATATCGATATTTTTCCATACTATTACCGATCTAAATCTTTTCTAATGTGTATTTTAGAGTATCGAATTGCAGCCTAGATTTTTCAAAGAATCGTGTATGTAACTACCAAGAAAGAAAGAACTTAAGTAAAACCAGTCAAATATTTAACTGAATCTTTATTTACAATTTAATATCAATTTATTTTGAGTGTTATGAGTTTTTGAATACACTCCCGGACATAATATGTTACTGTTAAAACCCGGCTAACACAATGTGTTAGCCGGGTCAACTGTCCGTTCATGTATGAGATATGAGCATGCAAGACTAATGTCATTAGTCTTGCATGCTCATATCTCATACATGAACGGACAGTTATAAATTCTTGAGATTCAAACCTCCTTTAAAAATACGCCATCTATTATACTTAACTGGCACTACAGCTACCATCACTTGTCAATAGATGGCGCTGTAACTAATTATAGTCACAATCTACGTCTTGGTTGTCCAATTAGGGTCTTTTTTCTCCTCAATGCCAGCAATCGCCTGCATTTTATCAAAGGGTAACATCATAGGGTCAGTAGGTGGCATTTGTACCGTCGCAGCGAGTACTGGGGTCTTTCTACCCTCCTTCAGTAAAAGAACTTTGATCAGAGACCGTTCTCCCCCTTGTCCAGTTACTGGACGGAATAAAACATCCGGACTTATGTTGTCATCGAATACTTCTTCGATTTTCGTCGGGAATTTCAGTTTTCCGCCCGGTGAGAGGAGGGGAACCTGTAATTTTGTTACTCTTTAAATATTTTTCACAAAAAAGATACACACATTAAAAAAAAAAAAAAAACGTTACGCGAAGACTTGAGAACCACTTCCTTTTTTTCGTCGGATAAAAAGTACAGCGATAAGAGTTGCAAGGATTCAGTATCATGATAACATTATGCAGATAACTAAATATTCTTGTTCTCTATGACATTAACAGATTAAAAACAAGCGCAAAATGTATAAACTGCGTTTTTATCTAAATGTCATAAAAGGTAGAATAAGGTTATCACTAAGAAAAGTCACATTGACATCACTATTCAAAGGGATAAGTAGTGGTGTTATGTTATCTGTTCACATCACTACGATCACCAAACCAAGCCAAGTAATGACTAATACAAGGTAAATTCATTAAGACCGACCTTTGTAATGAGTTTGAAAGTTGTCTGTAACAATTTATACAAAATTTTTAGCGCCCTTACGTTACCTTAGGTTGTAAGGGCACTAAATACTACTACTATAGTTGTCAAAAAACAAAAGGCCCGGTTTGACATTGACAGTTCTAGTAGTTAATAAAGATCAAATTCGCAAAACACGTATTCGTTTGTATGAAACTGACAGGTGTCAAGAACGCATTCTCAAATGTCAAAACGGGTCTTTTATTTTTTGACAACTTTACATACTAATACTGTGCCAAATACTAATAATACATATTAATACTAAATACTATTACTGTGCCATGAAATTGTAACGCACGGCTACAAACCAAACCATTATTTTGTACACAAAAACAAATAAATAAATAAAGTCTTAACAGGCTATCAACATCATCATCTGCCTATTCTTTTTCCAACTGTGTTGGGATCGGCTTTCAGTTTAACCAGATGCACCTGAATACCAGTATTTTATATGAAGCGACTGCCTATCTGAGCTCAACAACCCACGTACTAAGTAACACGATACCCCTTCTGAAAGGTTCTGGGGGGTCTACTCCGAAGTGGCATCGGCCGAATGTTCGGCCGTTTCCTGCTACGAAGTTACTACATATTTGGTTCGGTCGGTCCCGATCCTACACTCCTACACTCTTTCGAATATTGACTATGGTCCCGACCCAACTGAGTCGATCCGAACTTTTTTCGCATTTTTCAATAATATTCGGTTCGGCCATGTGTCGGTCCGATCCGATCAATCGCACTTTGCACTTCGTAGTAGGCCCCCTGGAGTGGCGACCGCGTACCGGAAGACGTAGCGCTGGAACGCCTCCCACAAAGTGGACCGATGACCTTGTGAAGGCCGCAGGAACCCGTTGGATGCGAGAATGGTCTTTCGGCTGAAATGATGGTGATGATGACGATACCCCTTGTGAAGACTGGTTGTCAGACTTTTGAATTTCTGACTACCCGTGACGATAATCAGAGATCTACGAATGACAGCCCTCGCACTTCAATAACAAGGATGCGAATTTAGTAACGTCCACTCATTTAAGTTACCTGCTGGTTTGGCTAAAATTCTGAAAACTATGATTGGACGCCTGATATAGTTACCAGCACGTAAGTTGGCAAAAGATTTTGTAGCGGGGGAAGTTCGCGCATGTATAAATGTATGAAATTGTGCGTGCGCGAACTTCCCCCACTACAAAATCATTTGCCAACTTACGTGCCGGTGACTATACCTTAGGTATAAAGAACGGAGTAGAGAAATCCGTTGTTTATTACCTACATTAAACGCCAACCCTTATTTTTTCTACGGTACTAATGATGTGGTAAGGTTGTACCTTCAGCGGGATTGTCCGAAAGGGTTACCGCTACCCCGGAACATAAAGGGCAAAGGATGTGGTAAGGTTGTACCTTCAGCGGGATTGGCCGAAAGGGTTACCGCTACCCCGGAACATAAAGGGCAAAGGAAGGAACATGGGTGGGTTTTAGTCAGTAAGAGTCTGACACTCCCTTCCGCTCCACCCAGAGCGGGAGGGGTAATTCGATGATTTCCCATCGGAAAAAAAAAAAAAAAAAGGTCGTACCTTGATATAAGGATTGGACACTTTATAGTTGACGGTATGCACGTGGAACAGTATGGACAGTCCTATCACCGCTTTATCTTTAGAATTGTTCTCTATTATCAGCGTCACGCGGAATACTGGGCCAAGACCTTCTACCTGAAAAACAATACAAGGAACAGTTAGCTGTCATTCCTTTTTTTTTTGTTAACTTATTTTGTCCCACTACTGGGCAAAGGTCTCCCCCATACTTCTGCCATTCCTTACGTTCAGCAAAACTTTTCAACTAGGAGTAACAATTATTTGGAAAAACAACGTTATAAGTACCAGTTATTCTGATATTCAGCCAGATTGGACCGTATGGGATTGCTTAGCGACGAGGGGCAATATTCACTGACCGCTCTTTGACTTAATTTTGTGAAGTAAGCGTTTCATACGAGTATTAACGATATACGTATAAAAATAAAGTTTTTATTCGTATCATAGACTAGTTTACATTCGCTTAAACGAATATGAACATTATATTCATAAGAATAAGGTTCATATATTATAATCAAAAGTTGGCCCATAGACACACTGTTTGGTGTTTCTTACGGCTCCTTAAGTTTTAAAATATCTTCATTCTTTTTTTTATTGTATACGGTTTATTTTGTTTGTATCATTTTTGACAAGTGTATCGTAAGTAATAAAAACTATTAAATTGTACTACCTCAGCAGTAAGTCTCATAGATTCCATGGGACCTGTGCCCACTGAGTTATCAGACTTTTCATGCGCCTCAAGCAAAGTCTTCGCAGCCAACAGGCGAAGTCTGTTCAGCTCATGTTGGAACGTCTCGTGCATCGCTGCAATTTGATAAAAAATACATTATTATTCTACATTTTAATTATTTATTTATAGTTTATTCTCGTGCTTGTTTCGGGATTTCTCAACCAGCTTCGGTACAAACAAAATCACTTAAGTCGACTTATGAGTTGTAGGTCGTAGGTTCGAACCCAGACAGGCGCTTTACTTTGTGTAAATTATTTCATCACCACTGCTCACAAAACGGAGAAGGAAAACATCGTGAGGAAACCAGCATGTCCTAGAACCAAAAATTCGTAGACATGTGACATCTACCAACCCGCACTGGGCCCGCGTGGTAGATTGTAGCCCACTCCCTCTCGAAGAGAGGTGGCCTGTGTCCCAGCAGTGGGGACACTATAGGCTAATTATGACTACAATTTCATACCGAACAATACGAGGAGCTCTGTTTGAATCTGAATGCAGTCGGGCCTTAATTATAATGTGGGAATTGCCTATTTCCGACACTCACATTCTTTTCCCTTATATACGGAAAAGAAGTGCTTATGAGCCACGGCTTCTGTCCGGTCACCGCGCTGGCGGACATCTGTACACGTAAGAAAGAGAAGGAGTATACTCACACGTAGCGTTCTCTCGCTCTCTCATAGACTGTTCGAGGAACAGCTTCGACTTCTTGGGAATAAGCCAGGGCTTCTGTCCGGTCAGTGCGCTGGGTGACATCTCTACCCCAGCGGCGTGCGCACTAAAGTCTGCTGTGCGCTTTAGTATCTTTAGCATTAGATTGCCTCCTGCAAATTTTATGAAACGGTACTATTATTCAAAATGTTTCTCGGCGCAAACGGAGTTTGTATATTAATGATAAAAATACAGAACCCGTGCACAGTAAGTAATAATGAGTTTATTTAGAAGACTCTCTCTGAGAGAGTCTTAGGTCGTCGTTCGTTCGTTCATTCGTATAGCCCCTTGAGAGATTCTCTCAAAGGGCTTTCTGAATGACCCACATGTATGTTCAGCAATTATAGTGTTGGAGCTAGTTTTTTTTTAAATATTTTCATAATGTGATGGCTAACTCACCTCCAGTTATTATGATGAACACATGTTCCTCTTGCCCCAACTGACCAAACTTCATCACCGACACCACATCTGAAATATAAGCAAAAAATATCTTAAAATAATCAGTACCTATCATGTGACACCCAGGTGTAGCACCGGCACTAAGTATGGACCTAATGTTGACTGCACTATTAGAACATTATACAGCTCCGGGATTCAGCCAGCCAGGATCTTCTGGCGCTTGAATATCATTGATAGGGCGCTGTTGGTAAACATTTGTGCAATTCAATCAATCAATGGTCAATTTATATTTTTAATCTTTGTTTTTTTTTTGCTTCACCTTTTTTATGTTTTTTTTTTTAATACTTGTATTGTGTCTTTTTTTGCACTGAATAAACCTTTTATCTATCTATCTATCAATTATTTTGTGAAATACATTTAAAAAAAAGATGGCGGTGTTAGTTCTGACTTTGGCCACGCGCCAAAAGATCCTAGTCAACTATATCCGTCACGCACCTCTCACAAACACGGTGTCTCTCCGCGCCTTGCCGTCATACAGATGCACGTGACCCGACGCCAACGCAACGCTTGTTAGCGTGACGCCGAGGTGTAAAACCGGCACTAGAGTCATGGCGACCGGACGGTGTTCTAGGGTTAAATACCATTGCTTTTTACCCTGAAAATATGGACTGTTTAATGACACATAGGCTAAATACCAAATATTGAGTAAACACATTTTGGAAGTGTAGGAACAAGGCGTGTAATTCCTCTATTGAATATGGAGGATCCTCCGAGCAAACCAGATGGGTACAGTTGGTTGGTTGATGCATGCATGGAAGGTGGAGAACAGATAATTTTTCCTGAAAGTTCCTAAAATGCAATTTTTCTAAATTAAACAATCGTAATAGGGAAAAAGCAGCACTATGAGATTTCTTTTAATAGGAGTCAAACAACCTTAGAAAAGGCAATGCTTAATAACTCAAGCAAACAATTATACAAAACATTTTGTATAATTATTTGCTTGAGTCTCTTTCTGAGAAAACGAAGCAAAAGGAGTATGTAAGAGCACAGCAGGTAGCGTTCTGTAGTTGGTGCCTACCCCTTCGGAAGAAGAGCGTGAGTTTCTGTGTATTTTTGAGTAACCCACCTTTTTACTATAACAGGCCATAGTGTGGTCAGCACATATGACCATGACACTGTTGTCAGCAGTCACCACCTCTATGGCGATGATGTGATCGTCGGTGCTGAACAGTAACCGACCCTCAGGCCAATCTCTTTTTAGCACGCATACTGACTTCTCTCTGTAAAGGAAGAATATACCAATTTTAAAGTAGGCTAGCTTTATAATTCTTCTTCACGAGCATCAAGCACGAGACTAACACATGCTGTGGTACAAATATGTGCCAGTAAAGTCAGCGAGGTGATAGCCTAGGATTTTATTATATTTACATTTTCCTAGTTTCTGGGTATGATTCCCAGGTTGGGCAAAGTGTTTATGGGATTTTCACCCGAAATCTCTCAGTAGCACCCCACAGTCTGGATTTGGAGACCCCTATTACATCGGACTTAAACATAACTGGTGAAATACGGATGTACTATAGGTACACCTCTGCCTAACCCTTCGAGGTCACAAGCGTGATGCTATGTTATTTTCCTAGTTTAACAAAAACCTAGATCTCCATTGCTTCCGATATTCTATGACTAAGCTATTTATAGCAATGCACTACATAATCTAGAAGTGCCAAACATTGTGCATAGATGTGAAATAAAAGCAGTGTTTGTAAAAGTGCCTTCAAAACTTGAATAGCAATAAGTCACACCTTGTAGCTATAGTTATTCTGTAATCAACAGTATACAGTCCAGTTGTTATCATTTGGCATGGCGTTTTCTTTACCCCACATATTTTGGCCTGGACAAATCAAAATCAAACATAATAATTATCCATAAACCACTTGTTTTACCGCATTGCAAGGCGATAATACACAATTGTTGTATTATCGCCTTGCAATGCGGAAGTTGGACAGATGTCATACAAACTGTATTTTAAGGGGAAGGCCTCAATCAAGCTGTTGAACAATATATGTACTTTAACGGTGCTTCTGTATATTGTCTTAGGTTTTTAGTTGTCCAACTAATGTGAACTCTTTTTGGGTACTGGATACGCTTTAACATCAACTTTTCTCTTACTCCTTTTTCTCCACCCATTAAATAAGTAGGTAGCAGTTTTTTATCTCACGAACCGAAGCGCGCTCTACTTGTGTTAACCAAGTATACAAACACGCTGTGAATGTGTGCGTGAAGACGAGTAGAGTGAGCACATAACAGACACATGCACACACACTTCCGACTTCGCCATTGTCTCAGACAGTACCAAGAACTCCTCAGCCACACACACACTCACAGCGTATTTGTACACTTGTTAACCACAAGTAAAGCGCTCGTCGCTTCGTGAGAGATATATATAGAATACTGTACCTAAGTAAGTAAGTCACATTTATACTGACCTGAGATAACTGACTAAAAGTCTGCGGATCCAATAAAATCACATCTCCATCCTCCGTAGCGATTACAACACAGCTCACAGAGCACTTATCAATGGAGTGCATCTTCAGGGTGCCAATGCATACAATCTCTGCATTGTTCTTACTCGGTAACTCTGTGTTAATCTCTAGGTATTCTAACTGCTGTTCTGGTGTTAACGTTAAGATATACTGTGACTCTGGTGTTAGAGTTTCATGTGGAATTGATATTAGGCTGTGTATGAGCGGTTTTATTGCATCAATGTTATGATTGATTGGGTTTGTTAACTGGAAATATTAAAATAAATATTTTTTTAGTATTCTATAAATAGAATCAGTTCAGGGTAAACCCTGAACGCCACATTTTCTAGCTTTAAAATTAGAATAGAATATGTTTATTTGGCATAGTATGTCAGTATATACATATATGTTGTGCTAAGTTGGTATAACATAAGTTTCATTCCAGGTGCCATTTGTCATGCAAAAATTTGTACTTAGCTAGGCTATATCTAATTTTCCAGCAAAATATTTGGCAATGGGAGTAAAAGTTTTTGTAAAAAAAACTAGAAAATCTTTTAAAAGTACAAAACAAGGTAAAAATCATTTAGTGCCAAACTGGCTGTGATTTGAAGACAAGATTATTATTATGTTTTCTCTTGTTTCAAATCCGTGAGAGGGAATGGGCTGTAATGCAGCCTGCGGGTTGATAGATGGTTTTAGAACATTGTTTCCTCACAAGCAGCACAGAGAAGTGGTTATGAAATAACTTTTACACTAAGTAAAGAGCCTGTCTGGGTTCGTACCTATATCCTTCAACTCGTAATTAGCGGCTGTTACCACTACTCTACTATTACGGTTTATTAAACCTGCTACAGGCTAAAGCTATTATAGCTAAAGAAGGAAACTGTAATAACAAAAATACCAACCTGTTTCCAAACCTCCATCTCACACATACTAAGCTCAGTAGATGGTAGATAGTACTTATAAAACAGCTTTAAGTTTCGGTACATAAACACACAAGAGCTGTATGCTACGGCCACAATGGGGACAGACCGAGGTACCGTCTCATTAATGTAGAAGCCTACTACCCCCAGAGGTAGATCTGGTAGTACAGTGTCTGATATCTGCATAGCTCCTTTGAACACCTGCAAATGGAAATAAGATGTTGTTTTAGGATTTTTCAAGAAGTCACTGGATGGTATTTAACAAAAAGTTTATATTTGTTTGTTGTTAACTTAGAAAGTACGTGAGTAAGAAAAATATGTGCAAGGAAGAAGAGTAATTTACTTAGAGCAATCGTAACAATTTTTTTATTGTTTTTATTTACATTGGTTCATGGCCAAGCATCTGGGCTTGGCCTAAGTTCTAAGTTGGAATATGTACCTGTTAAATACTTATTTGACTTACCTTCAACTTAGGTCCTTCCTCTCCTCGTCCGAAATCACCAATAAGAAGTTTGAACTCGTTATCGTTGTGTAAGTCCAGTAACGCCAAGTTTTGAGGCAAAGTATTCAAATCTATGTCATCTGTTCCTACTTCTACGTCTAACCAACGAGTCATGCTTCCCATGTTTCGCATTAAATATAAATTAATTGATTTGGTTCTTGAATCTTTCAGTCTTCCATATAGCACAGCTTATTTACATTTATTGTTGTCATAGCAACTGTATGAAAACATCACAGAGTACTTTGTAATATTTTTAAAACTTTTTGACAGTGACACTAAAGACATTCATACATATAGACAAATAAGAAACCAAGTTTTGTTCTATAACGCACTCCAAAACCCTGAATGATAACACTAAGCGAAAATGTAACAATTTACTAATTGAAAAACATATTTTCTGTACAACTTAATATTTTTCGTGAAAACATGCTGCAATGTACTTACTTATCTGC
Source organism: Apamea monoglypha (assembly GCA_911387795.2). Lineage (NCBI taxonomy): Eukaryota > Metazoa > Arthropoda > Insecta > Lepidoptera > Noctuidae > Apamea > Apamea monoglypha. Next base: position 17,900,286 of record OU426924.1, read on the forward strand.
ATTTTCATTGAGCTTATTGCATGCATTAGCATCTTTCGCAAACGCACCTCATGTGGTGCGTTCAGAACATAAATTCAAATTTATTAAAAATTATCAAAAATATAGATAACATCGGAATAAATTAACTAAAACAACATTGTGAAATTCAATGATTTTACAGAAAAAAGGATTAATCGATAAACATAATGGTTTAATTAATGATTTTGCATATTCACAACAATAATTGTGTATAAAATGTTCCATGATTTGAATTTCTGTCCTTGTTGACGTTTATTGCAATTTTTTTTGTTTGTTTGTGATTGTGTATTTTTTACAATCGCGCAAGTGTTGATGTGTGCTTATTGTTCAAGTTTTATTAAAGAAGTCATGAAATAAGTAAAAACTATAGTTAGTGATATTAGTTCTTAGTTTATGTTTAAAAACTTTCTAGTTTAGTTTTTGTGGTGCTTCGCGTATTGACGTCCAAGGTAAGTTTGCGTTGTATAAACTTTTTGATACTATACTATGTTCATGTTTTCTTAATAACTAAGTTTTGCAGTTATTTTATTAACATAAATACATGCTATATTTATAGTTTGCAATAGTTGGTAACAACTTTATTCTGTTTTAACTACTTATCTATTTAATTAACATGATTATTTTATTAATTTAAAGAGCTATGTATGAAGTTATGACGAGCGAAGTTAAAACAAGTATTGTAGAAGAAAATTATAAGCCTATCCATCGAGATAGAAAAGTTAGGAAGAGACTGAAGAAGTAATAAAAATAATCGTGTAAGATTAAGAATACTGAAGACTGAAATTACAAGTGTATAACGGAGGATTAAAGTTGAATAAAACAATATTTTTAACATTCGTTTATTTTATAGTAACGTAGCACTCCAGTTAGCTAAAAATTACAATAAATTACTATTGTAATTATCAAGAAGTAAAGCGCAAGTAAATGAAACTTATATAAGATCAGGCAGGCAGGGTAGCGGGTTTTTACTAACAATCTTTATCATCAGTAGGCATCATGCCTAAATTATCAAAACCTTGATATACTTCCTGATACAATTAAATATATTAACTTAAGTAGACCTGCAACCTTCTATGTAATCATATTAAATAATAACTACCTATTATGTAATTCATTTTAATTAATATGTGTAGTTCAAATGAAAATATCTTGCTGCTGTGTATATAGTAAAAACATAGATGGAGAAGTCAAATTCAAATCATTTATTACAAATAGACACATAAAAGACACTTTTGAATGTCTTAAATTACATTAAAATAGAATTGATTCTAGTCGCCCCTTCCAAAAGGTAGCTTTCGTATGGAGAAGAATGGGCAAGAAACTACCTACAATCAATAAGATATGTCACTGAACCAGGCTAATTGGCAAGGTAACTCATCTAAACACAGCAGGTTTAGAAGAATTAGCTAGTTAATTTATCTACAACAAAACTTTTGATTATATTAAAGCTAAAACTTCAATTGTACTCTTATTGCTGAGGATGTTACCAGAATTAAAGCATTCAAAATTTAATTGCAGTTTCATCTCAGCAACACACAAACGTCAAGAACTTGTCAAAATGTATGGAAATAGAGTTTTTTCTTACAGATTGAGACTGAGATCAGACTGTGCAAATTCTTTAAATTAGGAAAATTGCCCCTCAGACCGAACATTCTTAAAATTACGAGAATTGCCCCTCTGATTGTTTATAACAACTTATCCCTTTATTTATAAATGTTGCTTAAAGTTAAGAGATGAACATTAATAAGAGGTATTTATAAACAATGCTTAAAACTAAGTGATATTTAAAAGTCAAAAATAAATGTATGGTTAAACAGTTGCTAATCATTACTTTACTTTATGCAACATTTATGAATAAACCCCTTACTGTCACATTAGTTAGAAATACAGTATTGTTTTTGTTTTCTCTAGGAGTGAACTGTATTATGATATAAAATTACTAACCACACATTAAAAGACAGTCCTACTTGTCATGGTACCTTTGTTCTATTGTGTGGACGGATCATTATATAACCTGGATTGTCTATGACATGAACCATACTTAATTCTATGTGTGCTATTTAGTAAAATATATAATTTACTAGCTGCGCCCCGCGGTTTCACTGGCATAAGTTTCTATTCCGTAAAAAGTATCCTATGTGTTAATCCAGGGTGTCAGCTACGTCCTTACCTAATTTCTTCAAAACTTATCCAGCCGTTTGAGCGTGAAGAAGCAACAAACATACAAACACACACACACACTCACTCACTCACAAATTTTCGCCTTTATAATATTAGTGTGATTCCAGGCCTTGGTTTTCCCTATTTTGATGTAAAGGAAAATCCTGCAGCTTTTATGTATTACCTATGTTTTGTTGCGCGAGCGGCAATGTTTACGTGAGCTCCCGCCAGCCGGTCGGATATTATCCTGTTGCTTGCAAAACAACAAGCGCGCAACCCACAGGTGCAAAATCTCGCGGCAATCTCGGCTGCGGCCGGCAATTGTTTATTAATAAAACATAATATATCATACTTATCAAGACACAGTTTCAATATGTGGACGTCCAAGATTTTCGAAAACATAACAAAACATCACGCCTGTAATCCCCGAAGGGTTAGGCAGAGGTTTACCTATAGTATACCCACATTTCGGCAGTTATGTTTACTAGCTGCGCCCCGCGGTTTCACCCGCATAAGTTTCGATCCCGTGGGAATATCGGGATAAAATCTCCTATGTGTTAATCCTGGTTATAAACTATCTGTGTGCCAAATTTCATCCAAATCCGTTCAGTAGTTTTTGCGTGAAAGAGTAACAAACATCCATCCACCCATCCAACCATCCATGCATTCATACAAACTTTCACAATTATAATATTAGTAGGATTAGTAGGAAGTCACATGTAATAGGAGGCTAGCCTATTGCCATAAATTCAGACTCCGGGCTGCTACTGAGGAATTCCAGATAACCAAATAACACTCTGCCCGAACCAGGAATCAAACCCAAGACTTCATGCTCAGCAATAGTGCTTGCGACCAGTAGACACACGAGGCATTCAGAGTTTCGAAAAACTCCTCTTTATGTTCTTATAGGCTCACAGTACCTAGTAGAACAGAAAAAAGGTTGACCCTGTTAATATTCAGGCGGGAGGAAACGCCCGGGTGTCACCATTGCCAGGATCGCCCAGAGGACACGGTGGAACACACGGTGGAGGTCTGCCTCGCTTGGGCGGAGCATCGCCGTGTCCTCGTAGAGGCGATCGGCAGCGGCGGCGGCCTCTCGCGCCCGGCCCTGGTGCAAGCCATTGTCCGGACCGAGAGGGAGTGGGAGGCAGTCGCCTCCTTCTGCGAAGCAGTCATGCTAGCGAAGGAGGTGGCGGGACGGATGAGGGAGAGAGCCTCCCGTCCCAGCCGCCGCGGGAGACGCCCCGGGCGTCGGGAGTCGAGTGAAGACTACCGGCCACCGTAGGCGCGGGCCTGCGGGCGGAGAGCAATGGGTAGCTCACCGCCCGATCAGGACCAGGCCCGTGCCGGACGGCGCGTAAGTGTTCCACGCGCGCCTCAAAGAGATGTCAGCATAACGAGGGGCCCCTCAGGGCCGAAGCCTGCCGGGTCAGCGGGATTGTCCGAAAGAGTTACCGCTACCCCGGAACATAAAGGGCGAAGGAAGGAACATGGGTGGGTTTTAGTCAGTAAGAGTCTGACACTCCCTTCCGCTCCACCCAGAGCGGGAGGGGTCATATGATGATTTCCCATCCGGAAAAAAAAAAAAAAAAACCCTGTTAATATGGCATTATGGAGTTTTAAATAGTTTGTCACAGTAGTTACCAGCGAGTAATCACTCGTCACCGTCGCGAACTCGCAGCATGTTGTTCGCCAACACATTTTTAGATGCTAGCTCTAATCATAATCAGCCTATAATGTTCCCACTGCTGGGACACAGGCCTCCTGTCTGTGAGAGGGAGTGGGCGGTAATCTACCACGCGGACCCAGTGTGGGTTGTTAGATGTCACATGTCTAACTCCATGTATCACTTGATGGCGGTGTCAACATTCACTCCTATTCTATTCGAAAGATGGCTGCTCCCTTTAGAGCCTTAGAGGCTTTAATATCCAGGAAAAGGTACACAATAAAATACATATCCTACCCACATGCAACACAGGTGTGTATCAAGAGGCTCTGCAACAGTATTATTCTCGGTAGCAATCAGAGAAATTCCTCGATGACTCATCGTGTTGCGGAAAATGGTCGCTACTCGCTACTCGCTAGGCGAGCGAGTGGTTCAGCAAGTTTACTCGTTTATTTGGCCTTTCTGTCTGGACGCTGCGGAAGGCTGACTCACCAACCTGTTTTGCTATCAAGGTGTCGCGCCTATTTTTGACTTTTTAAGTTAATAAAGTTAAAATTGTTGCGCAAATAATTTGTAACTACGCACGGTAATATTTCGATGAAAGAGACGATAATTTCGAAACGCAGATACATTTGGATGTAGATTATACGTTCTACGCTATGATAAAATAGGAAAAAAAAAGTGCATCACTATCGTCGTTTCCAGCGGATGAGTTGCCCTAAAGTTTAATAAAGTTCAAAAGTCTTAAAACTCTGATGATTAGCTGTATTTTAGGTCCTTAAACTTTACCGCCTACGCTTTAACGGTCTTAGGCCCTAAATCGATGTTAATCACAGCATGAATCTCGAAAGACCCGTTACCTAAATCAAAATTCGTTGAGAACACAAATCAGCACTCCCAAAAACATCTTTACAAAATTGCGTCTATTGACGCAATTTTGTGAAGATGTTTTTGTTTGTTTGCGTCACTTCACAAAATTGCGTCTATTGACTTCCTGTAATTAGAAGCTAGTTATTCTTGACAGCAATTAGGGTCCTTTAAAGTTTCACCAAAACAATGACGCTGGTCGACGACCTCGAAGACCTTGCTGTTACATATTTGGATAAACAGTCTTTTACTTCCTACGCACGTGGCTTACAACCATGTTTGGTAGAGGTTTATACTTGATAGACAAGCAGACAGACCAACAAGAATCGCTGGAATTCGCTATCGTTACGTGTTGCTTTTACAAAACACGCAGATGAAACTGCACTTGAAAATGTTTCATTGAAATGAGCTAGGTTTAGATTTTATGATTCATGAAACGCGAATGTTTAAAAACTTCTATGCAAGATAAACTTTTTTTTTGCCATACATACTTACAGATACCTAAATTCAAAGTCAGTTTACTAAAAACCTACTTTAACAATACCTTAAAAGTATCCATCAAGCTTTGCTATAATGATTATAACAATTGGTTATGAAGATCTGTGGTCAACCCAAATTAGGTTGACTTAACTTGCAAAAAGCGCCTGTTTTTAAACGACGTATTAAAAAATTTTTGGCATTGCAAAGGGCTACATCACTACAGTACCTACTACATCTAATTGTAGGCTCCTTTACAATCTTCACGTTTACCTCGCCCATCCAAACAGAGATACACAATCAGTTGTAGATGTAACATTAGATTACAATGACTATAATTAGAGCACATGTGGGCATCAGGCATTATCAGCGTTAGCCTGCGGGGGCTTACCAAGGAGACAATGAGAAAGCGGCCTCAATAACACTTGTGTAAGAGACCAGCCGACGACCTTACCCTTGTTTATAAAGCTATTTGTTAAAACATTACAATACCTACGTAATTATTACAAGATTTGGTGTTTGAATGATAGCGGTAACCTGCTTAATAAATCTTCGAATTTCAATGTCATTTGTCGTCTCAGGTCTTTGTAACCAAAGCTTGTTCTAAGGAATTTTACTTGTACGTGCTTGGTTTTTGCGTTATGTCAATGAGCTAAGAAAATAATTAGAAACTTCCTAGTGTTTTTTGGAATTTTCTTATTGCCCTTCTTAATTCCACGAAACTTCGTAATTCCTTAGGGACACCTGACTTTCCCAAATAATATTTCAAATATGGTTTGTAGTTTACATATCCAAGCACAGTTTACAAACCAACTAAGCCTCTGGGAAGGTCTTCCTCTGGGTGCATTTTCTAATCTTAAACTCAAGACAACAACTACGAAATATTACGAATTTTCACGGCCTGGAATTTTCGAGCAACGATTCGTGTGAATTGTTTTCGCTAGTTTTCTTCGGCTGACCTTTGCTTGCTTGACTGATCCGTGAAATATGAATTTCACAGATTTTAATTTGATTAAGTTTTTACATATAGAGTAGAGCCAGAGTGTAAGTCAAGGGCTTTCGACGTGCACCATAACTAAGTTACTGCACCTTTATCCAAAAAGAAGCAGTTTACTGTACACCCATTACCTGATAGGTGAGCAATATTTGTACGCCTTGCAAGGCAACACATAATGACACAACATATTTATTTTTATTTTATACCATCATGTACCACTACATTACACCTATGTGTACAGACGCCAGCATGTCAAGCTACCCGAAACTGTCAAATTTTCCCAATCAACCTTGAACCTTAATGCTTTAGCGATAAAGTTGAAAATCTATTAAAGAAATTTGACAGATTGTAGTAACTTGATGTGCTGGCGTCCGTACAAATAAATAAATTTGAATTTGAGAAGTATTATGATTGCGTGCTAGAAAATGAATCTAAACCTACTATTGTCACGTGTATAGGTCCACCTACAACCTACTGCACTTGTCGAGTCGAGCATTTAGGTCAGTCATGATCACAATGGATACCTAATATTCAAAAAATATTTTAACAATTACTCATGTTCTGTAATTATCTACATAATGATGACTAATAACCTACGTTTATTGTACTTAACAATCTATTAGGTAGCTACGATAAGCATGCTGGCATCTTAGTAACAGTAGGTACTCCTTATACAAGGTGGGCCAAAAGAAATCACCCTATTGCTCTATGCTCTTATTTTTGCAAATAGCGGCCAAAGTCAAATCTGTTTTAACGTTTGTGGACTAGACAGATGTAGAATACAAGTGAACAAGCCATGGATCGATACACTCCCCAAGAACGCGGAATAATCGTGTCTATTTTTTTGCGTAACAATTTGTCCGTGGTGTTGGCGCAGCACGAATTCCGTCGCCGATTCCCCAGTCGTCCGACACCGACTGCGCAAACACTGTGCCGTTTGGCCACCAATCTTGAAGAGTATGGGACCACATGAGACGTTGCCAAGAGTGGCCGGCCCCGGAGCGCCCGTTCTGCCGAGAATATCGCCGCTGTTGCCGAGCATGTCGAGCTGTCGCCGGAAACATCGACCAAACGCCGTGCCTCGCAATTAGCCATCAGCCGGTCGTCCCTAAGGCCAATTTTGGTAAAAGACCTGTGCATGTTCTCGTACAAAGTCCAGTCCATCAGCTGCTGCCTGTCGACCGCCAAACGCGTGTAACCTACGCCCAAGCCATCCTCAATCTCGAGGACGAAGTGGACGATTTTTCGACCAAAATCATAATGAGCGATGAGGCTCATTTCCACCTCAGCGGGTTCGTTAACAAGCAAAACTATCGCTTCTGGGGCACCGAAAATCCACGAGTGATGCAAGAGGAGCCATTACACTCGCTCAAAGTGACTGCATGGTGTGCTGTTCACGCTGGAGGAGTCATCGGGCCATTTTTTTCGAGAACGCCGCTGGTCAAACGACAACAGTGGATGGTGCGCGCTATAGGGCCATGTTAACCGAGTTTTTTCTGCCACAATTGGACAAATTAGGACTGGAGGACATGTGGTTCCAACAGGACGGAGAAACGGCACACACTGCGCGAGCCACAACCGATATTCTGAAGGCGGCGTTCCCGGGTCGCCTCATCTCTCGTTTTGGCGATTTGCACTGGCCCGCAAGATCGCCCGATTTAGCCGTTGCAGACTTTTTTTTGTGGGGTTTTTTGAAGTCCCGTGTTTACGTGAACAAGCCCGAAACCCTGGAAGCCCTCAAGGACAACATTCGACACGAGTGCGAGAATCTGTCGCCCGAAGTTCTCGCCGAAGTGATGAAACATGCCATAAAACAAGCCCGTATGGCAACCAATTGTGACGGCGCCCATTTGGCCGATATCATCTTCTCGACTTGACCAATAAAATTCTAAAGGTTCAAATAAACATAATCAAAAAACAGAATCGAAGTTTTTCATTTAGAAAAAAAATGAGAGCCAAACAACATCGGATGACTTCTTTTGGCCCACCTTGTACAACTGTTGTTAAAAAGTAAAAACAATTGGTTTCTGCCATTCCGCCAAGGCTGACTAGTGATTACTTGGATGCCGATTTCTACGTGCCTACGTTATTATGTCTCAAGACGCAGTCACGGTGCATTCCTGATTAGCGACGGTTGCCGGCACAATCATGATGTTACACTATCCAATGTATTGGGAACAATGGCGTCGATCTAAACTAGTGTAATTCGCATTGTGATCGGCACGATGTTGTATGAAGAAGCGATCATCAGAAAGTTGTGGATTTCTTCTTCTTTCACGTCGATGGTACGTGTAGAATCCTGTTGATCCCGTATTTAAGCTGATTATATCACTAGGCTGACTCGTCACCACACCAACCCTCTCGGGCAGGCACCGCCTCACTTTTAATTTTTTTCCCGGCATTCGTGTTGACATCAGTGACAGCTCCTTCACTACTGATCTGCATGGGGTAGTGTTTACATATCTATTAAATACATACGACGACATTTTTGACGTCTTGTCAAATTACTTGGGCTCAGTAGGTGGCCTCGTTAATCGCGGCATCAGTGGCAATTTTTTATGTCCTTTAAAGTGCAGGTGTAGGGACACTTTGCAGACTCCAGCAAGTCGGCCATGGTCTGGTCGAGAGCACAGCATTCGATACAAGTTACGGATCTTAGGCTGGATTTAGTGTTACGCTGACGTCTGTCGCGTACCATCGGTCACGCGTACCAAGACTGGCGATAAATGGACGTGTATTGTAGCACCGATACACAGCGAAAGTTAGTCCATATAAATCGGTACGCGAACGATGTCAGCGTTGACCCGAGCATTAAAACCAGCCTTACAAAACATTAAAGGCAAAGTTACGCATTATCTTAAGTTACTTCGCAAGGAAACTGGACCAAAACTTATAGACAGTTCTTCGAACATGTATCGATTTCTGAACTTCAATCTCGTAGAGTCATCGTAGGAAAATCTAAAGAGAACTTACGAAACCAATCTTGTTATATCGGTAATATAAATTGCCGCAATCCGTTATTTGTAGCTGTAATGTGCCATTAACAATATTAGCAACGCATCACGATAACTAATATAAAGAAAAGCGGACTGCTATAAGTAATTAAACTAACTGTAGAAACATTCTGTGGGTAGTCAATCACAACGGAATAGATGAATGAACTTCGGAAAGAAGTTGGCGCTACAACGGACGGAAGCTTTGTCAATCTTGCTTATTGCAAAAATAAAGGCAAAGGAAATTACAATGTTCATCCTATGTAGTATGATGATGTACATATTGGGATGTGAGATCATCCGTAGTTCATTACCTGTTAATACATTTTATACCTAGGTAAGGTACAGACGCCAGCACATCAAGCTACTACAATCTGTCAAATTTCTTTAATAGATTTTCAATTTTATAGCTAAAGCATTAAGGTTCAAGGTTGATTGGGAAAATTTGACAGTTTCGGGTAGCTTGACCTGCTGGCGTCTGAGTCTGTACCTACAATAAATTTGTAAAAATACTGTTATTGAGAAGACCTAACGGAAATTATTACATCTATGTAGGGTAGAACCTACTCGTTTAGGTACCTACTAATTAGCGAACTGTACTTAAATAGAGCTACCTATTTGTAAAGGTTTCCTACATAGAGGTAGAGTAGGCCGTAATCCACCACGCAGGCCCAGTGCGGGTTGGTAGATGTCACATGTCTTTGAATTTTTTGGTTCTAGAACATGCCAGTTTCCTCACGACGTTTTCTTTCAGCGTTTTGAGAGCAGTGGTGATGAAATTAAATTCACAAAGTATAGTGCCTGCCTGGGTTCGAACTCACGACCTACAACTCGTAAGTCGGGGCCAATACCACTTGGCCACCACTGCTCCCGTCGACATGTGTGTAGGTTCATACCTATTGTTAAAAATATTGTTATTGGGAAGTTCTAACGGAAATTATTACATCTAGGTTGTACTCGTTTACTAATTAGCGTACAGAACATAAATAGAGCTAAGTACCTATTTGAAAACGTTTCCTACGAGTTTAGAATTTTTGGAAACCTATTTGATATTTAAATGCTAATACAGGCTTTATCATTGTCCTTTCACTATTGACGACAGTTGACGAAGCATGGGCGGCGACCCATAAAGCGGAAACAGATTAATCGTTGAGATTTGGCACATGACTGAATGACTATATCCGTGCTAGTTTGTAACGAGATAACTAGCTGTGAGCTTCAACGATATCTGTGCAAAACATGATTTAAGCGCTATTTAAACGCACTAAAATACTAACATGTCGAAGGTTCTTTAGTTAATATTCTAATTTGGTCATTTCTTTCGTCATTTTCATTGAATGAGGTCGAAGGTTGACTGGTAGACAATGCCTTGTGGCTTTAAGTGAACTCTAAGTAGGTACCTTCCCGTTTTGTACATGAAATAGGTATAATAACAATACCAGCCTATTGTCCCTAAGCAGGGCAAAGGCCTCTTCTCATTCAGAAAAGACATGAGCATTAATCACCACGCTTGAAATAAAAATTCCAAGGAGTTTTACCCATAGAAATCTAATATATCTATGGTTTTACCTAAGTTGCACTTACATACCTCTGTCATCATCATCTGCCTATCCTTTTCCCGTGTTGAGGTCGGCTTCCAGTCTAACCGGATGCAGCTGAGTACCAATATTTTACATGGAGCGACTGCCTATCTCACCTCCACAACCCAGTTACTGTGTAATACGAAACCCCTCATCCTCTCTATCACCATAATAGCTTGGTATCATTCACGCATGGCTACCAGTGACAATGAACTTTGGAAATTCTGCAATTTTATCTGTGTCGCCTTTGTTTCGCGTCATTACCTATGGTGTTTTTGCTAATTTGTAAAGATTGAAGCCTTCGCGGCAATACCCTCCAAAATTAGAATATTTTGCAGTTGAATCCAACTGTTACACATTTCCTTAAAGAATTAATGCCAAACTTATGGTTTTACTCTTTTGCAAGCAAGGTAATTTCTAACGATCGGGAAATGTGTAACAGTTATGTCATTACCTAATTTAAAAACTTGAGACAAAGATCTGACAAAATTGCGGATACTGCCAGGTTTACTGTTAAAGTGGACTTTCCAACCGGCTTAGGGCGAACAACCTAAAACTGAAAGTTTCTTTTTAAATGCGGTTGTAAACATGTTACGCTTGCAAAAAATTACGCATGCTTGTTGTCTTATCAGGTGGTTATCTAACACTTGAAGAGAAAGAGGTTGCATTTGCAAGTGCACTAGAGTTTTACTTTTCATATCTTCAAGCTATTAAAAGTGTAGGTACCGTACTAGGTAAGCATTCTCCCTTATTTTTTTCTTCTTCTTGGGACTCTATTCCACATTTTAGTCCAAATCTGGTTCAAATAAATAAATATTTTATTTTAGGTTCGAATACAGACAGGCACTTTGTGTAAATTATTTCATCACCACTGCTCCCAAAACTGTGATGAAAAACATTTTGAGGAAACCGGCATGTCCTCTAACCGAAAATTCGAAAACATGGTACATTTACCAACCCGCCCTGGGCACGCGTGATGGATTACGGACCACATTCTCTCACAGAGAGGAGGACTGTGTCCCAACAGTGGGAACTTTATAACCTGATTATGCTATTCCTTCTAGATTCAGAAAAGTAGTTCTAATCATGTCCTAATACTCTGAAGTTGTTTATCACTCTCAATTGGATTATAATTAGCACAACATAATTAGATTGCTGGTGCTAATTATAATAATCTATCTGCGTGTCCGTCAATGCATGGCGAACACGTATGAAATCAAACCATCCTTGGCCTATTAATTATTTGATTGTTCTACGCGATCCGTTATCACGGCTCTTCCGCTGTTCGCTAGGAAGTAAAACGTACAAAAAGGTGCTATTTACACGGTAATTTTGAAAAATTATGTAAACAATCTTTGATTGATTGAAGGCATACTATGTAGGTAAGGGACGTTTGTCACGCTATTGTAGCAAACGTAATTTCTTCGTGTATGAGTTGTATGATTTAATTAATAACATAAAGTCATCTAAAATAATAATTATTATTATAAAGAGGTTAAACAAATTTTGGTTTGAAGAGGTAATCTCTGGAAGTATCGATCCATTTATAAAAAAATATATTACTTGTAGAAAACTGCACTATGGTCGAGTGCCATACACCTAGCTGCCGGGAATTATACATACTCGTAGTTGACTACCACGAAACCATAATTATTAAGTAGGTAACGTAAAAACGCTGGTTTTCGTCTTTCCTTCCGAGTGTGTACGATTCTGTCGGAAAATATAAGAAGTCTTGAATTCTTGACCGGTACCAGCCCGTGTGGGTCGCTTCAAGGGCAGCTCTTAACCTCAGCACTTAGCGTAACAGTAAACTGAAAATACTAGTTCCTACATGACATAACATCACGCGTTGTTTCCCCGAAGCGTTGGGCAGAGGTGTGCCATAGTACATCCACATTTCGCCAGTTATGTTCAAGTCTCATGTAATAGGGGGCGAGTCTGTTGACATCAACTGGGCGCAAATGTAGAATCCGGGCTGCTTGCTACTGAGAAATTTCAGATGGAAAAATCCAATAACACTTTGCCCAACCTGGGAATCGAACCCAAGACCTCATGCTCAGCAGTAGCGCTTGAAGAAAAGAAGACAGAAAGAAAGAAAAATGGTTTACTCTGCACAAACAAAACGCACATTACCTACCATAAAAAAACCGGTCAAGTGTGAGTCGGACTCGCGCACCGAGGGTTCCGTACAAAAAACTGCAGAGAGTCGAACCTATTAATACACGTACTCACATACTGTTAGATACTAAACTCACGCTTGCAGGGAGTCGAACCTATTATTACAGTAGCACAAGTACCCAAGCAACAATCATAACATTATTTACGGTTTTCGGATTTACTTGTGCTACATGATATTGCTTCTTGCCAAATTTCATGATTCTAGTCAACGGGGAGTACCCTATACCCTGTTTTGATTCCCTTGCGAGTGTCAAAATATGCGGCTGAAACGGAACATAAACGCCCGTATCTTTTGATTGCGTTTACTTAGAACATTCATTTTTTCACTGCTTCGAGGGATTGCAGCCCTGAGTATTTGATATTAATTTCAACTTGATAACTCTACGCGTTCCTGAGAAAAAAGGTCTTGACCCTGACTTCTGAGGTACGGAACCCTAAAAAGACATAAAATATACACATACAAATTAGACCACTAAACCGATGAGGCAGTTCATAACAATGTTTTTTTAATACATTGGTTAAGGACTAAGACTGTCTAAAACTCATAACATTGAAAGAATGAAGAATGGACTATCTAGATGTAAGCATTATGTTATTAGTATCCCTTGCAGCTCATAATCACGATGTCGTAATTAGTACTTTCGTATACTTTTCCCTATGTTAATTAGAGGCCCAGTCAATCAACAAGTTATTTATCATTTAAGAAAGTTTATTAAGATAGATGATCAAAGACGCGCACGCACGATCTCATTATGTAATTGCAAATTCAATTAATTCAAAATATAAATCAATTCTTCAAACGTAATTCCCTTTGCAAGTAGAACTCACCGTACTGAGATATAATTTATTATTGATTCTAAATTAATTATGTGCAGAGTTGTCGCAGACAAATTCAATTGGATAGTTAGAATGACATGGACTGACATGGTATGCATCAATTTGCATAATATTATCTAGTACTCATTGTAGTATCATTCGGTTGCTGTCCTCGTGACGTCATAATATTAGATAATTATAACATCGTTATAGTATTGTTCAGCATACAACGACGATGCATTTAATTTGTCTTGTAAAAAGTGTCCTTAGGAACTAACAAAATATTTTATCGTCTGAGGCCCCAATTTTGGTTATCCAAAAATATAATAAATAAAATAACTTTAATTCAGATATCAAGGATCCATAGGTAAGTACATCATGCATAACAATATTACACAAAATGAATGATGTGTGAACTTAATTTAGAAATAAGCGCTGAAGGCGAGCTATCACAAAATCACAATAGCTGAGATATACTTTTAAGCTCTCATCATCATCTGCCTAGGCAGAGACTGGGAGCCGACCCCAAAATAGTTGGGAAAAGGCTAGGCCTTTTCCCAGCTATTTTGCCTCCCAGTCGGGCCCAAAATAGTCGGTTGGGCTAATCGGATGCAGCTGAGTACCAGTATTTTACATGGAGCGACTGCCTATCTGACCTCCACAACTCAGTTACTGGGTAATACGAAACCCCTTGGTAAGACTGGTTGTCAGACTTTCGGGCTTCTGACGACCCGTAACGACTGTCAAATATCCACGAAAGACAGCCGGGACCAACGGCTTAACGTGCTTTCCGAGACACGAAGAGGTCTTTGTATGTAAATATGGTCACCCATCCACAAACCAACCGCGGCAAGCGTGGCTTAACCAGATCGATCGACGCGTGCGGCTGTTATTTCTTAGCCACAAGCCCTTCTCTTTTAAGTTCTTTTTAACATTTAAGATCTGCATCTAGCATATCCATAACATACCGTACCAAAAAACCAAAATCTTTTAAGAAGACTGTTGCCCTTACTGCACCTACATAACAAGGGATCAAAATCCTCTGCTTATCTGTTAATGAACTGCAGTTATATCATGAAATATGAACATCAAAGGACCAATCTATCAGCGAAGTGATCAGCGCAATCGAGCATCAAATTGCCTCTCGCCGCGCCGGATGTCTGCGCAGACGCACCACAATAAAACTTAGCGCAGACTGGTGCAGACAATAAAATAAAACATTTACAATGAATAATGTAACAGTAATGCTTCTAATAAACAAGTATTGTGTGATATAAACAATGCTGAAAGTATGTGTGGCTTGCCAAAAGATAAATTAATATGACTGAGCGTCATAATTCGGAGATTATGTTGTTTCAGAATAATGAGCATGTTTATTCGGTTACATCAATCTCCAAACAAAACTTACTAAAGTTTTCAGCTATAACGCAATGAATGTTGTTGAACTGTCAAAATGAAAGTGCTACTGATAGTGTGTACTTACAATGTACCTATTTACCTTTTTCCAACCCAAAAATCCTCTGTACCTCTACGCACTCTAAATGGTACGGACGCCAGCACATCAAGTTACTACAATCTGTCAAATTTCTTTAATAGATTTTCAACTTTATTACTAAAGGGAAAATTTGACAGTTTCGGGTAGCTTGACCTGCTGGCGTCTGTACGTATTTTCATTTCTTTCTGGCATGTATATCCTTTGTAATTAGTTACGTCTGCTTTTGTCAATAAACGACAATATCCTTTTTCTTTAGCCTCTCTTCCTAATTTGCTGAATTAGCATTGTGTATTTACGGCCAGTGGCCCGGGTTAATGACCACGTTGTACCGATGCGCCTGCGCGTACGCAATGCTGCTACAATGAAGAAATTCGCAAGCAAAAATATATTTTCAGGGTTTGGCAATAGAGGGTATAATTCTGTGAAAAGCAGCTTTATAGGCCTCAATTATATCATCAATTGTTTAGATGCATGCTGATAGTAGTAATGATTCTAGTTTCAGTTTCTATTGCTCAGTATAACCTGCACCCTAATTGCGTAACACACTATCAATCACAATCTGAATCATTTTGAAGGATATTGCTAATCCATTGCTTCATATGTTCGAAAAATTTATCTGCTCAACAACGTAAATAACGCAATGAATGTTGTTGAACTGTCAAAATGAAACCCATTGCTACTGATAGTGTGTTACGCAATTACCCCGCTGATGGTGTTGTACTAAATGAGGAAGAAGCTTATTTGTCGGTTGTTTAACTTTGCCATTATTTGGTCTAATATCTCTCTACCGGATGCTACTTGAAGTCTTTTAATCTTACCTACTTGTGTATTCAGCCTATATTCATTTTCTGCCAACTCTAGTGTTTTTCTTCTCACCTGACTTGGTCCTCAATCAGCCACGGCCTATGTTTGGCTTTCTGCTTTTGCGTGTTAGGGCCCTTTTGGGCTCTCTTATGTCACCAGACTTTACGTTACTATACTCATAAAAAATGTCAACCACCAAAGAATGATTTTTGGACACCACGTGCCACATTTTTAAAAACAACTTTAACCAACCATATAATAACCACATATTGACACTGAGATTCAATAAGATTCAAGGAAAAACACCCGGTCTCAAGTATGATCTAGCTAGAATATTAATTCTGTTGTCTTGTCGTATCTCACGAATGCTAGCGGTAAGCGACATTTATGTTGTTCAAGCATAACATTATTTCGCTAAAATATTCTGCCTACTGATGGAAACTAAAGAGCTATTCTCAAGTTACCGAATGTTATAAAACAAGTGGACATAACCGTTGATTAGTTGTCATTTTGTTTCGCAAACGTGACATTGATGACAAGGCGAGATATTACCGAATTCGGCATCTACTAATTTGTACCTTGACCTTCTTGAGAAGCTTAAATATTCATTATCGGATTATTTGAAGTTAAAACGTAGATTGTTTCCTGGGGGGAAGCAGGTTGCTGGCTAAAAAAAGTGGTGGTTCAATGTAGTGGTAGTTCAATTTAGTCGAGCTATGATTAAGATAGCAGATCATAATACATAGCTAGAATAATGCTGAACTCACCCACCACCACCACCTAGTGCCCAGCATATAGTGCTGGTCCAAAACCTGGTCAGATACTATGTGCCCCGATCTGGGGTGAGTTCATCATTATTCTAGCTATTATGGTATGTGCAGTGTACTCAAGCTATTAAGTGTGTATTAGACTCAGTGGAGCTATAGAGTAGAATAGTGGGCCCCGACGTCCACAAACATGTTTGTTGCGACGTGATCGCGAAAATCATTATAAGGTTAAACACCCGCTTGTTTACTAGTCTAACATATTGTTTTTTTTATGCTAGCAGTGGTTGTACACTAGTCGTACCACATAAAGTTACACGTGTCAACAGAGAAAAAAATAGTCCTTTGTCGCTGGCATAAACTTTGAAGGTTGGAGTTGAGTGCAGTTCAGGTTCTACATGTAAACTAGTGTCTTAAATGGTAATTATAGATTGTATTAATCCTGGCGTAATATTGGCAAATAATGGTTTCATAATTTTATCGCTCATTTCAATTAAGAAAGACGAAGATTAAATGCCACATCTAAAGAATGGCCAAATAATAAATGGTAAAAGTAACCTGTTTATCTACCTCATATGTTATTTTAGATATACATAATATGTATCTACTGTATATTAAGTATTCGCGCAAATAAATACATAAAGATGTCGGGACAATTGTGCGCGGAACTTTGCCACTTCTTTCTTCAAATCTGACAGGTGTCAAACTATAACTGATAAAGAGTAACTAAGATATATAGCTATGCCTTTAATAGCATTCGCAAACGTATAAGATCAATTTTTATTTAAACTAACCTCGAATTTTTGTTGCGCAACTTGTAGAAAGTACGGCTAATTTCTTCGTACGATTACATAAAATGTATTTAAAAAAGATAATAAAAAGCATAACAAAGAGTCCTTCTATTATATGGAAAAGAAAGTCATTGGATTTTAATTGTTCCATTACGTGGAAGGAAACAGCGAACAATCACGTGGTTTCGATAAAGCTTGGCAGAAAAGTGATTCACAGCCTGATTTTGTTACGTATTAATCCAGTACATATCTTTCCTGGTTACTAATCCACTTCTAGCTATTTTAGAAATCCGTGCACGATTCAAGAAAAAACGATTTTGCCATCACTGATACGTATATCAGACGCAAAACTTTTTCCATTGTCCTTTTCCATGATGACTATCATTTTCGCTAGGCTTTGATTTTGCATTCGACCAGTAATATTTTACAAATTACACGCTATAATACGTATCGGACCAATTTGACTAGATTTAGCTACAAAAACGTTTTGTGGGTTCAAGCTCTGTGGCTTGTTCTCTTTTCTGCTTTACACAGTAATCGATTTTCGTCAGTTACCATCATTGACTAAATCATTAATTGTAGCGTAAAATTTGTAACTGTACCGGTGGATTCCAGTTTGTTAGTAATGCTATTGTAGGTTGGATAATGATTTTAGATTTAGAAATTAATAAAGAGATTACCTAGATGTTCGATATACCCATCACGTCTGCGGAGTTTCGCTAACTAATTTTGTATAAAGAGATTTGAAATAACAAAAACTTAATTACATATTAAGTCAAAGGACCAAGGCCTAATTGAGTAATTAAATGCTTTCATTGGGCGTTAGTGAAAGCAGAAAAATTGAGCGCACAATTTTCTGAATTTTAGGCACTTTTAGATTCGATATCAACGACTTATTTAAACAAATCTAGACCTTACATAACTAAGCTTTTCAGCCTCATAAGCTTCAGTTATCCTAATGTAAAGGAACATTGCAACAATCCGGTGCTTGAACATGTAACTTTATAACTTGCAAAGGGCATGGGTATTAAGGTGGATATTATGGACGCTGTGAACGTAAGTAGGTGAATGTCTGCAGTTCTGTGCTCATCACGGTGGCGTGTCTCGATTGTCGTTAGGCACAGATACATGCAAGGTTTACACAGACTACGGCAAGGCAACCTGGTAAAGATATGTTGATAGGCTTGCAAATGATTGATTTGAATGTGCAAGAAAGATTTCTTACCATGCAAAAAATTGTAATGAAGGACTTTTTTTTTTTAAATCCTATTTTTATGAACCTGGCTTCCATCTTAGGTACCTCCAAAAAGACAGGTTTCCATTTGTCAATAAACCTTTTTTCCTTATGTATTCTCAACGAGTTCACTAACCGCCACTTATGTATATCCGAGTCATGTCGAGTGCAAAGTTCGCAGTAAAAATACGTTTATTAATAAAATAACTATTTCCATTAGTCACGTACAATAAACTCGCCATACATAATGAAATGTAACTCGACACACAAAACGAATTTAAGTGACAAAAGACAGTTACCACGTAACAGTTAGCACAATAACACCATAAAACTAAACACATCAAAGAACAAATACAAATAAGGTATGCGCAGGACATCGTCCGTTACGATCATTGTCTTGCAAAATGTACTCGAACATAGCTTTCGACTCCTGCGCAAGGACATTCTTATTTCAAACGATTGATTGGTGATTCGTCGCCCGTCGTTCAAACAGCCAATGACGTGCTCGTACGTGATCTAACTTAGCATGAATACTAGTATTAATTATCGCCTTTCCAGCATAACATTGCTATCAAGCGAGCACTTTCGTTTTTTTCTCAGACGCTTTTGACAAGTAAAAGGCGTAGAGAGGTTTGTACAGGGGTGGTTAGTGAAAGTTCTTGCATAACAATTGTTTGCTCCTTAAAACCTGTAATATACCAGTTGTTTGACTGCGATTTACAATTTCTCACTTGTAGTTTTGGAAAACCCGTTATCTGCATCTTCTTATCTATATTCTGTGTCCGTTTGTCCATAATGAAGTCACTGAGTAAACCCAATTTGCTGTGTTCTGTGTTATTAGCTCAGCCGTGTTTTTGACTTGACAAAATCTGTATTCAAGGACATGTCTGTCACGTCTTTTTGATGGCTGTACGCGTCAGGTTGTTTCATCCAATTATGAAGTGCGAAGCCTTAAGAATTAATATTTATACTCTGAGTATACAATTGTATGTACATGCGAGTGTGACTGGATATTGATTTATTACACGTAATTACCCAGTTAACGACGGAATCCATTACGCTATACTAAGTATGTTGCTTGACGACGAATGGAGGTCCTTGTTTATAAATATGTTAACCTTTTTGTTACTTACTGTTGTATTAATTTAAGCGCATTTCAAAGGGCTTCCTGTGGCTGGCTCGTTTAGAAAAACTAAAAATAGATCATACGTCTCTTATAACTGCTGATTGTAGTCAAGTGTTTACTTGTCTGCCATGTTGTCAAAGGGAGTCAAGTTAGTCATTTTGATGTGTGTTATCATGTCCACAGGTCATGTTCGTATTCCTAACGAGTTGAGTACAGACGCCAGCACATCAAGCTACTACAATCTGTCAAATTTCTTTAATAGATTTTCAACTTTATTGCTAAAGCATTAGGTTTTTTTATTTTATTTTATTTTATTGGTTCACCAACAATTGTTTACACTAACATCATGATAAAAATAACATCTTTAAAAAAAAAAAACTTTGAATATTGTAACAATTACTTAAAGGTTCGGTTAGGTTCAAGGTAGATTGGGAAATTTTGACAGTTTCGGGTAGCTTAATGTGCTGGCGTCTGTACAATGTTCATAATGCTCCAGTTCTCTCCAGTTCCATTAAAATATGTTTCTTGTTAAGATAAAAGCCCTCAAAAACATATTTGAAGCTTTTAGTGAAAGCTTCAACTTCTTTAGCTGTTACAACTAGGTAGGTACAAACTAATAGATAGAACTTAAAATGATATATCATTTCATACTCACCACTTAAGAAAGGCAAGCCTTGCCAAATGAGCCATCAACGTCTCATTGACCAGTCGCAGCCGTCGCAGGATAACCTGATTAAATAAATCAAAGCCTAACGCACCACGGAAGCGGCTTTACGCATATTCGAATGGGCATATAAACCCCTTACATTATTATCTTCCAATTGATTATAAGAGTTATAAAAGAAAGACGGTCCTTAATAAAAACAGACATTGTACGTTATGACGTACGCTTCGTGCCAGCTGGTGCCATGCCGAACGCAAAAATAAAGGATCTCGACCACAGAAGCGTTCCCGTTACTGAGTGAATCATAATATTGATGTTAAACATGATCTGCGGATTGAAGGAATAGGTAATACCTACAACGACTTGTCATAGAGCTTGACATTTAATTGTGGTTATTAAAGCATAACTGCATTTACTGTACCTACAATTTAAAAACTCAAGTTGTTAAACTCATGTGTACCAATCCAAAGAAAGAAATTTCGTAGAGCTAGCGTGTAACGCCAACTAAGAGTCTAGACTCTTTCTAATTAATTAACACTTAAACTATTTACACTTTTTATATATTGCTTCTGAAACTCTCTGACATGACACCTAACTGACAATTCACAACAAAATCAAACGACAGATTTTTTTTACATTTACATATTTTTTACATCATTATTCGATTAGTTGAATGCAGTTTGGCGTATGACGAACAAGTTCAGTCCGGAGCGATGACATTTTAGGCAACTGGTCAAACTGCATTGTTGGGTAACCACCTTTAATTAACGCCTTATCGAATGCTTGTATGAGCACATTTATTTTATTCGCGGAATTGTGATTTGGTCGTTGAAGAAGGAAAAATGTTTGGTACCTCATCGTGTTGATGTGTCCCGATGAAATTCATTGATGCTGTCATCGATTTCGAATATACATAAGATCTGAATGGAGTCTTCGTAACACTTCTTTTTTTTTCTGTGGAATGTTGTTCTCAGTAAGTCATCACATCACCCTAATCAATGTCCCAAATCTTTGAGTCTGCTCAGATCGTAGTAGCTTCCTGTATTCGCGTTGCTAATGTTTCAAGAACCAAATTCCGGAAAGAATTGCCTCGTGTTTGTTTAACAACAAACGTAACGTGGCGAACTCAAGATGCTACAGATAGACACATGACTGGCAGCAGCTCTGGTTCCCAAGTACAAGGAACCAATTGTGACGCAATTGTTTTACTTTTTATTAACTCAATGGAATCTGATATTATTGCTTTCACAACATTGATTGACATTAACTTTTTTTATTGTAGATCTCGTTTCCAGTCTTGTCTTTCATTTTCACTTACTTTCATTTGTTAACATTATAGTTTTATATCACTCATCATCATATCTTACAATATTGATTGCGAATGTACCTAATTCATTTGAGTAAAAAATATGGAGATATAATTCACAACATTCAATGTCATATCTATAGCTTGTATAATTTAGCGTATTGAATGAGTGTTTAAATTCTTTTCCTTTGCAGTCATCAATGTTAATAAGAAATTCCACGCAGACGTAGCCTAGCTAGAGCCAGTAGACTTTTCTTGTATTTCCTCAATCAACCCTGTTTGTTTTACCTACACGGACGTGTAATCTGTTATAGAGGCCTTTAGCTCTCAGAGCCTATTGACGATAACTTTATCTGAACTCCTCAATCGCAGACCACTTTCAGAGCAAGTTCGCTTTCTTTGCTTTCCAATACACCTGGTATGTTGTTCTATTATCATTTGCAATTTCTTGCTACGTCTACGATCCAATCAATCATGTATTGATGGGATCAGCACCTTTTTTGTAACTGATTCAAAGATTAATCTCTTTCCGTATTTGACTTGCCACTTGATCTCGTTGTGTAAGGGTCATAGATTTTATATTAATGTGAAATGGATTCGAGTTCACCCATCTACTACTTGCGATAGAGTAAAAGTATATCTTACATTCCAATCGCTAGCGATATCGTGAGATGATAATGTGTAATTATTATTATGAAATGTTTAATGGTAGGAAGTCAAGAAATAATTAATACCTTTTACTTGTATGAATGTTATTAGTTCCTCGTCTTCAAACACCGAAGTTGCATCTCAACCGTCTTGCTTGACAGAGCGTGGTATATAAAACAAATGACGGGGTCATGTCTCGTTTTCTAAAAATAGTTTTAATTTCGAAATCATTTATTTAATTAGAAAGTACGATCATCATATCATCAGCTGTCTTTACGAAGACGGATATAATATAAGAAAACTTCATGACTTCACTATTTTTACTACATAACTATTATTTTATTAGCAGTTAATCAGTCCGTACATCTTTGTCCTCAGTTCTCAGATATTACGAGCTCATTGCATAAGTCTCGTATGTTCATTGTTTTCGCTATATTATCCAGAATGAGATAACATTTAATTCTAACGAGTCTGGGAACATTACTTTGCCACTTTCCATGTTATTAACAAAGCATGCGTAACGTCCGTTTTGTAGAGATTTCGTGGAATGTTGACCATTTCTGTTTAGTTAGTTGTTAACGTGGGCTTGATAAACTGTATATCGTTGTAACAAATTATTCTGCATCCGCGTTTAAGTGATAGCTTATGAAAAAATTGCATTGACATTGCCTTCAAACATTTGAATACGCCTTGATAATTTGTTGGAACAGATTAGTTCTAAATTCCAAACCCACGCCTCTTCGTTCCATATCGACGCATTCACAAAATAGTACCTATCTAACACAATTATCCAAATGTTGTTGACCTCAGCTGTTGGTTAGCGCTCTGCATCGTCTACGTCATTGACACATGCATGCAACACTTCTATAATAAAACCTTCATGTTTATCTTAAGATCTCTGTTGTTTTGTCAATTTGGCTTAACCCTTTGTGAAGCATCTGAATTTCTTCTTCAAGATCGAAGCCGATGTACAGACGCCAGCAGGTCAAGTTACGCAAAACTGTCAAATTTCCCCAATCAATCTTGAACCTTAATGCTTTAGCGATAAAGTTGAAAATCTATTAAAGAAATTTGACAGATTGTAGTAGCTGGATGTGCTGGCGTCTGTACCTATGAACTTACAATCTGAAATTGCAAAATTAGTTAAGTGGTTTATTACCCGATGTTGCGGAGTTGGATGCAGCTCCACACTGAATTTTCATTGTATATCTGTGTCTGTAACCTACTAACACTGGAGTTAAGTAAATTGTTACTAACCCTATGGACTCCTGATTGAAATGAAAAAGTTATATATTCTATTCTATTACTAGAGATCCTCATAGTCATATGATTCCAAAATTTGACGCAATTCTGCTCGAACTTGTGAATGTCCAATCACATTTTACTGACCACTATTCCATTCTGCTGATGTATGAAAGAATCTGTACCGTTCTCCCTTTTAAATAAATTAGCGAGTCTATCACCGTAAATATTATAAGATCCGTGTAATATTTATTGTATTTGTTCGCGCCTGCTAATGCCAGTTATTCCGAGTTATTACGTCTGTCAGCTATCATTTGTCTTGCGAGGCTTTCTACGTCGCTGTTCGAGACGTGACTTTAATTCGTTTGATTACACTACTGACTGCCTTTGTGCCAGTGGTTCATTGCTAAATTATGGTTTTACTGTAAATATTGTGTCACGTTCCTACATACTGTGCGCGATAATTGATGTTGAACGCATTGCAGCATCCCTTTGTGGATTATTTGCAGACGCTCTTGTTTAGACAGGAGCATTCCAAGTTGAAGTTCAGATAAGTGATGGATTTTATGACATACTGAAGATGTTTACGTCTCATAATCTAATGTGATCATTCCTTCTTTTAGCCTTGGTCCAGTTTTAATTTACCTTTTTACCATTTCTCTTAAGTATACTAAATCTAATATAACTAGCCTGTATTGTCCCACAGCAGGGCAAAGCCTTCCCACTCCCTTTTCCACACAATTCTGTCTTTTGCGAGTGCCGGCCAGTCCTTACGGTAGGAGTCAAGCTCGTCCCGCTATCTTCGTCTTAAGTTTACTATTTAAATAAATCCAAAAGGAATATTTCAGGCTCGTTAGCATATCTAACGCGTTCTTAGATGAGTGTAATTTTTCAGTTGTACCAAAAATTTCCCACGGCTCTGTCTCTACCATTGTAAAAATCACCTACTAGAACAATGGGCTTATTAATAGATTCGCAAGAATTTACTCGCCTAAAACAGGTGAATCGTCACTTTAAAATAATATATTTTTTGTTCTTTATAGGCAACTCGCACGAAGTTAATTTATTTGTGGGCGAGACGACAACTCCAGAAATATGTAAGTGTTAGGCAATTGGCGCATTTTGAATTTTATGCAATAAAGTATAGAAAAAAGGGCACTAGCGCACAGAAGTAAAATAAAAATAAAATAAAATAGCCTTTATTGCTGTTTCTTTCCTTACAATTAATACATGCCAACACTTACTAAAAAAAAATGATTTAATCGATTCTAACTTGAATTTGAATGATCGGCAACTGGATGTTTGTGTGGAACAGCTTGTCTGTCGGCAAAGGCCTCCTCTAAAGATTTCCATGTATTCCTGTGTCTTGCTAAACGGTTCCATACCGGACCAGCTATTTTAAAATACTCCTTTCTGTTGCATTTTGGCAGATTTTTAATTTACTTTCTTGTAATTCTGTTAACGTCCATGTCTGGCAACCGTATAGTAAGCATGGCATAATGCATATTTCGTATACTTTCTTTTGTCTTTTCATTGGTATATCTTTATCCTTCATTATTTCCCTAAGAGACCAAAACCGTTACCAAGTATTAGTTATTCTTCGTTCTATTTCTTTATTCATGCAATCATCTGTAAATATAAGTTGGCCCAAATATATATATTCATTTACATATTCTATTTATTCGTTATTTACTGTTCCTTGTTCGTTGGCTACTGTTTGTTGGGAATTCGTCATAATTTTGGTTTTAGTTAGGATCATTGTCAGGCCGGCCTTAACACTTTCATCGGATAGTTGCTGCGACATTAGTCCCAGAGTTCCTGCGTCCTCTGAGAACAAAATCTAATCATCCACGAAGCGTAGATGGTTGAGGTTTTCGCCATTTATATTGAGGCCATTTTTGGTCCAGTTTAGATTCCTGAAGATCATTTCCAGCACTGCTGTAAATAATTTAGGTGATATAGGATCTCCTTGGCGTACACCTCTTTTAATAGGAAATTCGTTACCCGTAGATTCAAGTTGTAACTTGTGCTGTGCTCGCTGTGTATACGTTTTTAATTATTCGTATGTATTTTGCTTGCACCCCGTCTTTTTAGAGCGTCCCATATATACTCATGTTCCAATGTATCGAACGCTTTGTTAAAGTCAACAGACCCTATGTAATACGTTTTATTATATTCCGTATATTTCTGTAGAATTTGTCTTAAAGTGTGTACGTGATCTATAGTTGAGAATTTGCTTCGGAAACCAGCTTGCTCCTTAGGTTGGTTTTCATCTAGTGTATTCTGTTTAGTATGATTTTTGAAAACATTTTATAAATACACAGAAGTTATAAGATAAAACGTGTACTTTTTTTCTTAACTTCATTGCATTCAATTCTATATGTGCCAATTGCCTGCGATTCGCTTACCTATAGAAAAAAAAAATATTTTAAAGTGACGATTCGCCTGATTCGGGCGAGTAAATTCGTGCGAATCAACTATTACGTCGCCCAATGATTATTTATCAGACACATGCCGAATTTGTGTGGTCATTAAAATTCTTTTAGTATTTAAATATATCATTAACATTCTTCGGTAGCAACAAGAAGCGGTCAACATTATCTTGAAGGACTTCAACTTATCGTTACGAGCCCGCCTGTCATTACCTATCTACTTAATTCAAATCCACGTTTTACACAATGAGATGAACACGATTGTTTTTTTTATTGAACAATACATTGTATTATTATTGTTTGTTGTATGGCGGTTGAATAAGTCATGACTTTGCAATAGGCTGTAAGTACCCCAAAATTATGTTGAATGGCATTAAGACAATGGGATCTTCAGTTGCTCCTTACTAGGTATTTAGCTCAGCGGGGTGTCGAGGAGTGTTTGCACTCGAATGTGTGCTGATAACATTCGTGTGCAGGTGTTGCAGATGCCGCGAGGATGCCGGTGATAACGTAAGCCGCTATTTCTAGTGCTTAGTGAGGCACCATTTTTATACGATTCGAATTAGAACGCGTCGATCATGCAAAGTTTTTGCTAACACTGAACTTTGGAAAGTAACGGAAATGTCGGAAAGGCATGCTCTTTGAAAAATACCTACACAATTGAGACATTTTTCATTTGTTTTTTACCGATTCAAAGTATTATTATGATATCCCGTTTGACTTAGAAAATATACGGCTTATTTTTGTTGTTGGATGCAACATTAAAATGATATAGGCCTCGCATGAAATTGTAATCGAAAAATTGGTCAATTCCATTCGTAGTGCATTCTTGACCCCAACGCACTTTCAATAAAAGAACTAACTGGTTATTTATACATTCAGTAAAACGTTACAACTTCTATCGTCAAATAGAAATGGTTTTCTTACGGTTTGTCAACTTTGTGAGCTACTTTTGACATTGTTTTTAAAACCAGTTCTGGATTGTGGAACAATATATTGGGAAAAATAAAGTAGGAATTACGGTCTAATTTTTAATTTGGTAGACCAAAATGACGGCTACGGCGACGGAAAAATCAGAGTTTTGTAATTAAGAATTTGAATCCTTCTATCTACCGGTTAGCAGGTAGGTAATTACTAATTACTTGGAGAAAAACATAAAACAGGCTATTGGCTGCATAAATAGCTTACAGACTATTATGATCTGCAATACTCTGAGAAACTTCTTTACGACTCCTAAAATTAATAGCTACATGTCCGCAACAAGTCATTCGCCACTCATTAACAATCAACTATATTCGAGTTTATCGAGTAATAAATAAATCGATCGCATCGGACCAATCGGCATCGGTTACGCAAACGTCTCGCGTCCTCATCTCTAGAGCTACAGCCTTCGATTAAAGCCTGTTTGCCAGTCCGTTGTAGTCGGTGCGCCCGCGCACTAGCGCGACTTACGTTGACGTTCGATATTCAAATTCATCCAGTCTATATTAGTGAAGTGCTCCTGGTTTTGTGTTTGTGCTGTTATCTTCTCTTTATTTAAGCGATAGAGGGATAGATGCTGTTATAAACAGTTTGGTTTTGTGCAAACTTTGTAAAGGATTTTTGTTATTGCTTCGCGCGGTAAGTTCTATTTACAAAATGATGTCAGAGGACCGTTAATTTTTTTGGTGGTTATTAAAACTTGCTAAGAAATAATAGTTAGAAGGCCTAGATGGCACATTTAAGGAATTTATTCGGCAACATATGCGATGTAGGTGGTTTAACGTCGTGAATACATTTGTTTGATCAGGTGTCAATTTCAGAATTCAGACCTACAAAACAAAAATGTGACTCATTGTTGAAAACCGCAAACTATCCATTACACTAGAAAAGTATTCGATCATGTCATTACAGGAAATCGTGATTCGGATCACGGTTGGTACCCTACATTTCGACTTACAATTCAATCACAGTTATTGACCAAAGTGGGTCCAATTGTCCAAAACACTTTTTTGTCCGAATTAAAGTATATAGGTACACATACACATATACTTACTTTGAGTCGATATTTTAATGTAAGTTACGTGAAAGTAGACTTTACACTTGTTTGTCTCAACACACCTACTTATGAGATGTTGACCCGAAACTTAACGGTTTGACGGTAGGGCCATCATTATCAACAGCTTTTCGATTTTGAATGATTGGGTACTTTGAAGTAAAGAATATTTTTGAATAGAAAACGATTCAAATGAAAATTGTCGCTCATGTGCGCAGATGTTTGGCATTGCTGAAAGTTTATAAATAGCGGTGCTTCGCTAGTTATGTTTTTAAGTCCTATTTAATAGGGGGCGAGCATATTCGAAGCATAATCGAAGGCTAGAGTGAGTAGGCTCATAATAAATTATTGCGCTTTACCATCTACAGTTGCATCACTGCTTTCCATCAGACGGGATCGCAGGCAAGCACTAGTTTATAAGATAAAAAAAAAATTAAAAAATTGCCATTATCATAATCGTCATCTACAGCCCGACCTCACCCACTGAAGAGCATATGTCTACCCTGAAGATTGATGCGGGTGGCACAAGTTCTTTGCAGGTTTTCTTAGCAGTTGCCAAGTAAGCAGTCATATTCAATACTTCGATGCTATTACATCAATCTAAATATGCATGAAACCCGTGAAAATTCATATTTTCTGCTGAAGAAATCCATCGTACTTAATGTCCTTGATATTGATAACCATGAAATTAAAATGTATATAGGTATACTATACGCGCTATGGCTGATAAGCTTTAAAGCCAAAACCGAAACCAAGAAATGCTGCTAATTAAAGAAATTGAATAAACCCAAATAATTAACGTTATTCTTCTGGTCTGCCCCACCAGTCCCATTGACCTAGTCCCATGATGGGACAAGTGGGATTATATGTCCCACTAGTCCCATGGGACAACTGATACTAATATATTTTTAAAATAGGGACATTATTTTAAAAATATATTAGTTGTCCCACCATGGGACTAGGTCAATGGGACTAGTGGGACAGACCCATTCTTCCTTGCGTTCTTGATTCTGTTTTGACCAAACTCTACCCAAAAATTGGTTGCAGTTTCCTGTCTATCTGATTAAATTGCAATACTTACACTTTTCTTCATAACCAAGAACATTTGGAGAAGTAATGTGGAATGGGTTGCAGAATTTTCAAGTAGATGCGTTCTTCTTCAATCGCTTATCCATTACATGGGGATGACCCCAAATTCTCTTAGGGATGTTGGCTTATATGAATGAGCGTAATCTCTTAAAGAATAAGCAAGCAGAAGTGGAAATGAGCCGACCATATTAGCCGTAGAACCGATGACCGTTGGGGTAGACGTGTTATTGAGTGGAGACCGCGAATCGGTAAGGTGGGACGCCCTCCTTTTTTGAAGTCGGTTAAAAAGCACAGTGTTGGCAGTTAGTTTAGCTTTATTCTGGTAACCAAAATGGCTGGCTCTAGCTATCTGACAGCTACATGAGCTTTGTAGGACGGAGTCAAGCACAAGATGAAGAGTAGGGCTTACGAAAAGGATGATATTCGGAAATCCATCTTGTCAAGACTCAAGTCCTCTAAGTATTTACACCTCTACAACATGATTAATTATTTCCCAATTACTAGTTACATATTTCCAAGTTGCCAACATGCCTCTCAATTACACATAATAACGTTACCACGCGACCGACCAACTGAGCATTTCAAAGATTAACATCTGATTTATAGGCACGTGTAACATTACGTTATTACGGTTGCCACGTGAAAAATAACGCGTCGAATCCGGCAGTTAGCAAAAACCACGTGATAACAATAGTTCTTTTCAAATCTTCAGCATTTTTTGCCGCAGCATTTCTTCCAAATTGGTCTTTGTTGTGAGAAAGTGTTACATTGCGTATTATCTTACTTCGGCTATCACGTTTAAATTTTCCATTATTGACTTCTATTCCACAAAACTTTTGTTACTTCTCAATATCCTTAACTCTGTTCCAGGAAACTCTATCGGCACTGCGGTTGTAACTGATAATTTCTAATCATTTTTGTTTGAAAAAAATCCACTAATGCACAGTTTCTTTTAGAAACGTGGGTACAGTACTGCTTCATTAAATAATGAGTCAGTTAATCTTTCCGCGAACTTCGTCATGTGCCTTGTAGAACGGTATGCAAGTAGAAAGGTGCTATCTTACAAACTCACAATGTCTTAGTAAAACAAACATAATTATATGCATAGTATTTGAAATATCATGCAGTCTTGAAAAACTATTGTAAAAGTATCCGATGGTCTCGATGCTACTTACATAGAGGTTATCAGAGAACTTGAGAAGCTTCCTAAAGTGAATATATTGAACAGTGTCAATGCGTTTTTTCTTTAATTAGTGGTTCTGCAGCTAGACTTCCTTGTCTTCTTTGATTATTTTAGTCTTGTCTGTGAAAAATACTGTCGATGAGAGTCCAATCAATTTCTCCACATCCTGGAACGAACAGCTACCTAGGACCTGCGTAATTACTTTCACCCATAACTCATAATGCCGTAGATGTGACTTTCCTATTATAATTAGCATCATTTATTACATCAAAGATTCTGCAGCAGGTACTGCAATATTTTTCGTGTTTTATGAGGTATCACTTGTTATAAAACAAAATTTTAAGATTCTGGTGATCGATGACGCTTTTGAATTTAGACATTTACTATTATTTCATATGACAATGATTTATAATTTTGAAAGCTTTTCTATCTTAAAAATTGACATTGAAACAGACTTCAAAGACAGACTTATGTATTGGACAAGTTCTCATAGATTCTTCTATTCATTCTGCTACATAATTATTTCGATTGAAAATGAATTGAATGAATATTTTTACGTAAAAGAGACTATTGAAACTGTCCCCACTAATGCCATTGTTATCTTTAGTGCAGGGATTTCCGCGAATAACGCCAATGTTTTTATTGCGCGCACGCACACCGTTACGCTACATTTAGGATAATTATGACCAGAAGGTGCACTCGTAATGAAAATCCATCATACAGTTTCCTACGGGTTAGGTTAAATATTACACTCTTGGACTTGGACTGTAGTGGAGTGGCATGGTCCTATTGGTATATTGCTTCACCTTGGTTTCAGTTCTTAAAGGCTAGTGATCGACTTTCTCGCCATGTCCTGATTTGTCTGGATATTCTTTAATATTTTGTCTAATGCCTTTAGCCTACACTGCTACGCTAAATTAACATTCTTTAAGCATTCTGAGGAAGGCTTCGTCCTTTAATTTGCTCCTACTTTTCCGTGTATTGTCAATCGACTTTCCTCTGCTTTGACATTAATATGTGTTTACCACAGACCTTGAGGGTCTTTGTTTATTGAATCTTGATTTTGTTTGTTATCAATATATTGTATTCAAGGTGAAGAAACGAGCGGCCTTTATTTGTTTCACACTTTAGGAGCTTCGTATTTGTTTGGTCCTTACATGACCTAAAACCTCTCGTAGGTTTTCGTACATTCTTGTATTTCTTGACTACGAATATAAACTTTAATATTTAGTTCTAGTACTACAAATAGCGTCTAAAATGTCAAGGCTTTTAGTTTCCAATAGGTTATTAATCTCCTTTCTCAAACTTAGGGCACGAGACATTGTACCAACCAACATAGCAACCAACAAACAACCAACCAACCAACACGAACCAACTAATAGGTATTAAATGTTTAGGTTGTTACCAACCAACAGGAACCAACTAATATGTATTAAATGTTTAGGTTGTTACCAACCAACAAGAACCAACTAACATGTATTAAATGTTTAGGTTGTTACCAACCAACAGGAACCAACTAATATGTATTAAATGTTTAGGTTATTACCAACCAACAGGAACCAACTAATATGTATTAAATGTTTAGGTTGTTACCAACCAACAGGAACCAAATAATATGTTCTATTAGTTGGTTCCTGTTGGTTGGTAACAACCTAAACATTTAATACACATTTGTTGGTTCCTGTGTAATAAATTGTATTAAATGTTTAGGTTGTTATTTGAAAAATATGCAAGTAATTAATTGCTCATTTTGCACGGACGTCACATAATCTGACCATCGTTGATGACTAATTTAAGAAATGGAATTTACGTCAGTATAATATAATACCTATATGTTACCAATACCGATGAGAGAAAGGTTTACAAAACTGCGCAAAATCCCTAACTCCTCTTTTGCTATAAGTAGGTAATGTGTGTGTTATAATAAACCTTTAGTTAGACGTTCATGGGACTGTGAGAACAGTAAATATTGAATTCAATAGTGTTCGTTTTCATACATTCTTCGGCAGTCATTGGCAGTGTTGCCACAAAAGCTGGTCTGATTTCCCTTAGACAAAAGTGATAGATATCGCCGTGTTCCCATACAAGGTTTGTTAGTAAAACTAAGGTATAAAGTATGAAGAATGTGGTTTTCGCTCCGTCATTCGAGTCACGATCGTGAAACTGCAGGTTGGATGAACTTGGGCATTCCGCGCGGCTGTCGACGTTCCACATCTAAGCTATGCCGTCCACTTGTGGTTGGCTTAATAAGATGCATCGCCCTGCTTATAATAGAATGCGGAATTTTGTTTTAGATGGCTAGCGAAGTGTAGCCATATTTACTTAAAGTCGTATCTGTTTTAGAATTGGAAATAGCTGCGATCGTTTATCTTTAGGACATGTGCCACTTTGTTGCGTTGAAATATCTTTCTTCAGTTCTCTGTTTCATGTTGTTGTTGTTGCTTTGTTGTTGTTTATTTGTTGTTGTTGTTGTTTGAGGCCTCTCACAGAGAGAAGGCCTGTGTCCCAGCAGTGGGACTGATGTAGGCTTAGGATTATACTTGGGGCCGTCAACAATTGATCGTATCCTCTTTTCAAAGGACACTTGAAGTGGTTCCTACTCTGATTTTAAGATTACAGCCAGGGTTATACATAGTATTTTGATATGCTGGAGGATACGAGTGGTAGGATGTACCCTACTAGTTGTAATGCATATGAGTTGGCTGCAATGTAATTAAAAATCTCCATCGTTTCAAAATATTTTATAAGCTTTGCCTTTAAACAACTGTAGGTGTTATTGTATCAATGTCTGCACTCGAGTGTGGCAAAGACAACGCTTTATATACAGCCCACTGCCTAGAAAGTGGCATCAGTCAGGAAGGCTTTCTGTAATGGATTCCAATGTATCATTCCGGCTTTTCGTTTAACTCGAGAAGAATAGGCACTTGTTAAACCCTTGTTGTGCGGTGTTAATGAACAAAAATAAGTCCATAAACCTACCTATTAATACATATTAATTTATCTTTAGGTAAGTTGACGCATTGTGTATTGTTTTCTAAACAAAGCACCGTTGACGTAAAGTGCAATCTGCGATTGCCTTTTAGGTCTACATTTAACCACATTAGGTACCTAGTCAACCTTATATTTTTCTGATAACTATTATGACTTGGCCTATTACCCGACTCCGGCTTGACGTCGACTTCTGGGACATCTTGTATATACAAATAAATAAAATTGACGTGTCTATTTGTAATGTCAACATAGCAGCTTTTTACTAAATGCATCTGAAAGTGTACATGGCTGTCTGTCTGTCTGTTTGTTCCAGTTAGTCTCCGAAACGGCTGGACCGACTTTGATGTGACTTTCACTGGCAAATAGCTGATGTTATAAGGAGTAACTTAGGCTCCTTTAATTTTAGAAAAATAATTAGTGAAGAGACACATTATTGTTTTGCGACATCCACGCGAATGAAGTCGCGGGCACAGCTAGATGAATATAAAGATAAGAAGCTTCTATTTCATCACGGTTGGTCAGGCCATTATGTGACGTAACAAGGCTCTAGGCAACAAACTGCTTAGCGTTATTTGCTTGTAAACTACACATTCTGACAGGTATCAATCAATAGTTTATTTTTTGCTCGCAGAACATAACGTTTCGTTCAACAAGAATACATTTGAATATGATTGAGACCACGCCCGGCATTCCTATAATAATTATATCTTCGGACTGTTATGTCATGTCATCTTAAATTAGTTTTCTTTTTTAGGCCTACCTGTCTGGTTATTACCTAATGATTTTTTGTGCTATTTCGATCAGCTTCTTTCTCTTGAATGATCATTCATTTTTGCATCTTTTATCGATAAGACCGCCCATTGTGTTACCTTATGTAAAATTTCTAGATTCATATGTGTAATTTTTATGATGTAAATAATAAAGAGTATTCTATCTATCTACTTGACGTTCCCACTAAACGCACGTCGCCATCGCGGCAGGTCAAGACGAAGATGGCGGGACGAGCTTGACTCCTACCGTAGGAACTGGCCGGCACTCGCAAAAGACATATATATATATATATATATATATATATGGCATATATTGTGTGGAAAAGGGAGAGGGACGCCTTTGCCCTGCATGCAGTAGGACAATACAGGCTAGTTAGATTATATTAGACTTTACAGCAGTCGAAATTGAACTGCTTATTGCTTCTTCGAACCTAGGTAAACCCGCAACTCGTTTTTTTTTATTCAACCAATAAAGTTTATCAATAAAGGAAATTTCTAAAATACATCGTGGCGCGGAAGTCTATACTTTCGAAGTTTCAACGGCAGTATTACGAAATTCATGATGGATGATAAGGTGCGCCCGCGCAGATAACATCGAGCACCTACATGATTTATTGGCCGTTCAATTATCGGCCATTATTATATTATTAATTTACTTACATTTTTGACACTGTTATCTAGATTATGCACATATTTCTTTAGAAAGTATATAGTTTATTATTTATAGGATAGGATAGGATCAATCAACAAAAGAATTGATTGCAACACAATATGTTTTGGCTGGTAACTTTCGCTACAAGTGCTGCTGGTCTTTTCTATAAAAATGTCACCGTCTAAACTTACGTGCAGTGAGCTGTCATTTCATCTGACGCTAGGGATTGACACAATTGACAGCTCACTTCACATAAGTTTTCACGGTGAGATTTTACAGAATAGATCGCCAGGAATTGTTTGTTTGCGTCTTTAACCAAGTGTAAGGAAGATAAATCTTTATAATAATGAGAATGGACGATCTCGTGACATCTTTATGAAAATTGATTCAGACGGGTATTACACAAAAAGTAAGAAAAAAAAGGAAGCCACAAAAATGTGAATATTTTGTCATAGAAACGCCTGGAAAGAACATTTAATTATGACATCCAAGATTGCACTGCTTTGTTTAAACTTACATAGATCTTCGAGTAAAAAAATATAGAGGACTAATTACAACGTTCAATGGTATCTACATCGATCTAGTGGTTAGTAATTAAATTACAGAAGATAAAACACTTCTCACGCAAGTACAGTTGAGAGAAATGGATTAATTAGTTATAGAGAGCGGTGGGTGGAGCTGTCTATTCAGATGCAATATAATAATGTACATAACATAGCTATCATTAGCATCAGTAGGTCTTCCTGTAGTTCAAACAAAGTGGATACATGCAATATAGAAACTGTTTACACTCTCCAAAGATTAAACAATATGTCGTTTATTTAAAGAAAGGGAAAAAAGTATTTATTAGGACTCGCACAGAAAGATAACTACCTAACTTCCTATTTTACATTTCATCGTCATCTGAGACCAGAATGACCCACTGCTAAACACCACACTAGCAGAAATGCAACATGGATCTAACCATAGACTATCTTGCAGTTGCAATGGAGCGGGCTATGTATGGAGTTTCCCTACGAGGTCGAATCAGAAATGATGAGATCCGTAGGAGAACCAAGGTAACTAAGGAAGAATTGCCAAACTTAAGTGGCAGTGGGCATTGCTCGCAGAACAGATAGCCGATGGGGCCGAAAGGTTCTTGAGTGGCGACCGCATACCAGAAGACGTAGCGTTTGCAGGCCTCCCACAAGATAGACCGATGACCTGGTGACGGCCGTAGGAATCCACTGGATGCAAGAAGCACAAAACTGATCGAAGTGGCGATGGGGAAGACCTTGGACGCATTTGTTGCATCACCCAGCGTACATATCTATAATGTGATGAGGTCGTTATTCGTCATATCTCGCTGTAATTAGTTATATAATTGCATATTATTAAATCACTTCAATTTCATGAAACATGTTTTTCCATATTCGAAACAAAACCCACTTAGTTAATGATTACGAAAATTATGGTAATAATGACATTGTGCAGTTGTTTACTCCCAAAAACATTAGTACAACGCTTAGGAAACGTGCAGTCTTGCACAAACTTACTACTAACTTAGTTTGCAGTATACAACGATATGAGAATTCACAGTAATCGTGGTGTTAAAAGAATTTCACTGTGTCCACATCACACATCCACATGGTTTATGTGGACATGATATTTTCTGAAAACCACCATGTTCCATTTGTCGTCATCATTCTCCTGAACTTATCCCAATTTGTTTGGGGTCGGCGCAATATGTCCTTTCTTCCATACTCTATTAGTCATCATCTCGGTATTCAACCCCTTTCTAGCTATATCATCTTTCACACAGTCCATCCATTGTTTCTCTGTATCATACAGAAGTGTAAACCTTTTCAGAATTTAAAGTCTTTGGTTCCTCTTAACTTCTAGAGCAGCAAGTTGGGTTAATCGTCAAAGTAGGTACTGCATATTTTCTCACGCTGTTGAATAAAATCTGCTGTAATTATGCACTTGGGCAAGTGCAAAATGTAACATTGCAGAAGCTATCAGTTGACATCCGTTTCATTATCTCTAATAATTTTCGTCGGTATTCGTCATATCTCGCTGTAAATAGTTATATAATTGCATATTATATTATTATATTTACGTCAGCTATGGCGGATTCAATAGCAACGTCATAGTTACAATCGACCTAGAAAATTACAAGTTTGGCAATCTCTCTGTGATTCATGTTTTTTTAGCTCAAATCGACAGAAAGTTTGCTTACGTCTTCACTGAGAATCGAAACCTGTCATAATTGACTTAAGGTTTCTTTTTCTGTGTTTACTCGTTGTCCATTCATGTGTAACGGAGAAATGAATGAATCATTTTTGTTAGTGAATATTTTGTAAACTCAGCAACTAGGTTCGTTGTTTCCGTGACAAGGTCGTCCTCAAGACATCAGCAGCGTAGTGCTCGAATTACGTTTATTAAATATTTGTCATCAATATGTAGTGCGAATACTAATACTGTTTTGCAAGCTAAGGACTTTCAGGTCCGATGGCCCTAAGTATATCAATTTTCCTCGCGTCAGCTTGAGGAAGTTCTTATGTAGGTTATGGCATTTTGATTTTTGACAGAGCCTTATTCTTGTAGTATCTAACGATTTCATAATTAACTAATTCTTATTTAGCTGGGGATTTCCAATCAATCACTACATGCTTTTGGCATTTGTATTTAAAATTATATTTCGTCAGCACAGAGACCTTTTACCTGTAAGGCGCTGAGCAGAAGATGGACAGTTAGTCCGCTACGATAGAACGTATCTATGCAATAACGCACATGGAGGACCAAACGACCGCCCCGCCTATGCTTACCGGATGAACTATCTCGCGGTTATTCTCGGTCAAAAAGACCGCCGTCTGCTAACCCCTTTATCATACTTAACAACAAAAGCTAAAGCTTTATACACATTCTCCACCGATCGAAGCTAAGACCATTGACGTCATTCATGAATAAGTTATGTGTAAGCTCAACAACACAGGCGCAGAGTTGTATCGACGGACACAAACCGCGAACACGAACTGTCGGCCATATGTGGCGCAGGAATACAACTGTGTATTATTGTTGTTATTAATTAAGTGTGGTCCGATGCTCTGCAAGAATTGCAGGGGAATTCCATGTTTGCATCATGTGTTTTCAGCAGAACCAAAGCAATCTTTTAAGTTAAGCTAGAGATTGCTTTGGTTATATGCGAATTCCGCTTTCTTGGATTTAGACTTAAAGTTTTGCTATATGTGTCAATTACTTTCCTTTACCCGTAGAGTAGAAAGAAGTATTTCCCAGGTACACCATCATCCGCCGCGGGAGACGCCCCGGGCGTCGGGAGTCCACTGGAGACTACCGGCCACCGTAGGCGCGGGCCTGCGGGCGGAGAGCAATGGGTAGCTCACCGCCCGATCAGGACCAGGCCCGTGCCGGACGGCGCGTAAGTGTTCCACGCGCGCCTCAAAGAGATGTCAGCATAACGAGGGGCCCCTCAGGGCCGAAGCCTGCCGGGGCAGCGGGATTGTCCGAAAGGGTTACCGCTACCCCGGAACATAAAGGGCGAAGGAAGGAACATGGGTGGGTTTTAGTCAGTAAGAGTCTGACACTCCCTTCCGCTCCACCCAGAGCGGGAGGAGTCATTTGATGATTTCCCATCCCAAAAAAAAAAAAAAAAAAAAGGTACACCATCATCCTCCTGCCTTGACCTACCCCAATTTATTTTAAGTTGGAGCAGTATCTCCAACTCTATGCCACATTTCTTCTTTCATATCCATATTATCATCTGCCCTCTATCAGACGGTATCTTCCTTGGTCTGTGCTTTTCTTTACTATTTTTTTAACTTTCCTTATTACACGCACAATACACAAATGCTCAATCACATGCCCAATTGCCCATACCCCAAGTTTTGCACTAAATATCTTAGTAGACTTACAAAATCACGAATCACGTCTATATTTGTTTCAATTGTATTTCAATCTTTGGTTTCTTTGAGTTGTAGGCATGCAATGAGACATTGGTAATTCAATTGGGTCAATCATTTTATACAATTACATTTATGGTCCATATCAGAAGTGAACGTCCCCGCAGTATAAAGAGCAAAATAACCACCAAGTTACCACACAATCCTTCGCATGCGATAGTTTGTGTAAATAAATAGTATAATTGCAATAATTTGCAAATGGCCGCGGTTTGCGCAACGCGTAACGAACGGTTTACATAGTAATGGTAACTTCGCGCCAAAATCGGTCAAGTACGTAAACTTACACATCGTGAGTTCTATGTTTTATGAGTTGATGAAAGGATTTTATGGTTTTTAGCTAGCACGACTTTAGAACATAGGCGGATCTACAGATCATACTAAGGCATGCTCCAAGTTAGTTGTACCCGATTTGAAAATCTTATACATCATCATTTTCCAGCCCTTGTCCCATGTTACTTGGGGTCAGCGCAACACGTTTTCTTCATCCTTTCTTCCCTGTCAACCGTCACGCTATCATTCAAATATTTATTTATATAATCATATTGTACCAAAACAGATTGAACGGTGAATCAATCCCTTCTCTTCATTTACATTCATCATTCACATTTCATCCTTACACAATACATCCATCTTTTCTTTGGCCTTCCTCACCCTCCTTATCCATCAACATCTATATTCACATACGTTTCCTCCCTTCTCATCACATAGCAAGCCAAACGATTTCCTTTCAACTTTTCTGTCACTAGCGCCACTTCCCCTTACTCATTTAAAAATCTTATTGTGTCTGCTCACAAAAGTAAACACCCACATCCTTCTCGTTGAAAAATTAAAGATTCTCATTCTGATAAAAG
Source organism: Apamea monoglypha (assembly GCA_911387795.2). Classification (NCBI taxonomy): domain Eukaryota; kingdom Metazoa; phylum Arthropoda; class Insecta; order Lepidoptera; family Noctuidae; genus Apamea; species Apamea monoglypha. Next base: position 17,940,074 of record OU426924.1, read on the forward strand.
ATACCTATGATCGTCTTTGGCAAATACTTGATGTATACGCACAATACATCTTACTTGCATCACAACCATAAAACCTTCATGCATTTACACACCATATTACAAAATGCAGTTCCTTACAAAAAACAACCTTCTCTTCAACATTACGACAGTAGTAAGGAATAGGTAATCAGAACAGGTGTGTTAATTACTTGTCATTTCACGCAAGCCAATAACACTCAATTAAGGGTAACGAGCGATTGTTGGCAAACTGTCACTACTTATATGCTAGTGCGATATAACACCAGGAGATAATACTGTCGAGGTAACTAGGTGTTAGGTAAGCTGTGGCTGTGGTAATACAATAGACTCCGAGACTGCAGAAGCAGATCTAAACTTACATGACAGTACCATGAAGACAGGAGACGTAATTGAGTCTAATAATGTAGGTACTGTAAAGGTTGTCCCCTAAAGTCGACCTTATGTAGTGCAGGCTGTCAAATACTTTGATATTTGTTTTATTTTTGGTTTGGAAGAAATGATTGATATTTTCATCGGGGAAATGTAAAGACGTTCACTCAAAATAATCGTCAACACAGAGACGGAAAACTGGCTAATATCTAAATATAAATTCTGTTACATTCATCTAAGAGATATACACATTTAATGTAGGGCTCGATGTCCAGATCGACGTGATCGGTGAAATAGTCCTTGAATTGAAGGTGATGTCGATAATTCTGTAAGGGAAGTAGATTTTCGTGCGAAGTTACAGGCCCTAGTACATTAATCACAGAACTTACCTGGACATTATTGTTTCGATAATAGATACCAAATGCCTTTCATGGCTTAATCCCACGTCTACTCGTATAAAATTTATAACCGTGACAAGAGCAATAAAATAACATTTATTAACGAGAGTCTTTATGATCCTCCAAAACCAATCGCTGTTAACTTTCCATTATCTTCCATTGAAATAAGTTTAGTACATATCTAGTCATTGTCTAAAGCCTAACTTATTACTTTCTTCAATCCATGTTGAGTCAGTAATGTTATTAATCTTTTCGGTACTTACACCTCACTAGAAACTTTTTTTTAAATAGTCGTGTGTAGATATGGGAAACCACTGTCTCCCACACTTTACTATTGTTGCGTTATCTAAGTACCTTATGTAATGTCACAATAAGTATTCTCGCCTTTGTGACATATTATGTAGGCTTTGTTACGCTGATGGGCTTATGATGGGTTTATTGATATTAATTAGATAATATACGTTGTATACAGGTTAGGTCACAATGATTGAAATAAGTTATTTATTAGTACAAAACTACGGGGTAATTGCGTAACACGCTAACCGTAGCAATGGCTTTCATTTTAGCGGTTCAACCACATTCATTGCGTTTTTAACGCTTTGAGCAGACAATTTTTTTAAAAATACGAGTATGATGTAATGGATTAGCAATATCCTTCAAAGTCGCTCAGATTTTAATTGCTCCTGTGTTACATAATCAGGTGTGATTCAGAGTGCAGTGAATGTGCAAGTATAAAATAGTCAGAGAAATATTGACAAATTCAAATTTCCATGAAGGTTTTCCTCAAGTTCGTGAATCATTTACTTTCAACGCGTGAATCTTATTCAAAACCTAGGTTACACAAAGACACTGAAACTGAACACCGTGTCATAACTCCATACTTCCTAAACCTAAACAATCAAAGATCAATCAGCACAAAGACGTGACAGTCCTTACGGAAACGTCAACAACTAATAAAACAATTATATACTCATAGTTGTTATGTGCTGCAGTTACAATGCAATGTTCTGGTAACAATGGAGGAGCTTCATTCACTTCCTCACGGAGTAAAACATGGATTCCACGTAAATTACGCGTGTCGTTCGCTAAAATGAGCGCAGTTTTTGTTATGATTAGACGAGTCTTGTAATGGTTTTTCTTACGTGGATGTATAGACTTCCTTTATCTCTTGTCTTTGATTTGTGTCATGTTTAGTTGATATTTTAATCCTCTGTTATTTACACTGATTTCTTGATTGATTTCTTTGATAACCACTGTAAGCACTGTTATTATCATTTTACCTTCTGATGCTACTAGTTATGCTAAGTTGTAACACACTAATTTTCATTGTTTCAGAATCTGGAGTCAGTGCACAAATAATCTGATCAGGTAAGCTCAAAGACAGTTTACTACTTCTCATTTTACTCAATAGCACCCCTCATTTTATTAATTTTCTTATTTCATGTATTTATTTATTTCCCTAATAAATCTTTCATAGATCTCTGTATTAACTGTCATGGTCAAAGTTTTATCATTATCACATTAAAACCTTTAGATTAATTAGGAATAAATCTAATTTGTGTAATTATGAATTTCTACATATTTATCTTAGTAGGGGTTACAACTTCGCGGGAAAGCAAGACTTACGACTATGGAATTGTTTTCTCTTATCCCAGATTATCATGTAAATAATATACACAAGGTTTCTATTTAACTTGACACATTATGAATATATTATACTCAGCCACATGCTATGGACTAACATTTATGACTATGTGCTTCTTACAAATGAGATTCAAATAATTCTTCCATTTCTTCTCCAGTCTTGTGCTGATTTTACCTTTTTATGGTCACCAACTCGAAGTTAAAGGTCGTCATTTTCAAAATTATCACTCTTAAGATCGTTGTAGCAATCTTCATAGGGGCACATATTTGAAACGATGTTTATTTCTGTAAGTAGATATTTTAAGACACTTACGCGTCAATTTACTACTAGATGGCGCAGGCATTTCCTAGATGACTGATCTCTGAGAAGAAATGCGGAAACAAACTCAGAGGCCATGGTCTCTCCGGACACGGTTGTTTCGGGAGGTTCCTGTTCAGGATAAGGCGGGAGGAAACGCCAGGGTGTCACCACTGTGTGGATCGCCCGGAGGACACGGTGGAGCATACGGTAGAGGTCTGCCCGGCTTGGGCGGAGCACCGCCGCGTCCTCTTGGCGGTGATCGACGGCGGCGATCTCTCGCATCCGGCCCTGGTCCAGGCCATGGTACGGAGCGAGAGTGGATGGGAAGCCGTCACCTCCTGCGAAGCAGTAATGCTCGCAAAGGAGGAGGCGGAGCGCGTGAAAGAGAGGCAATCTTTGCGCCCTCACGCCCCTAGTCGACGCAGGAGACGCCTTGGACGTTGGGAGTCACCAGTCGACTCCCGGCCACCATAGGCGCGGGCTTGCGGGCGGCGAGCAATGGGCAGCTCGCCGCCCGGCAAGGACCAGGCCCGGGTCGACGGCGCGTTGTGTTCCACGCGCGCCTTAAAGAGATGTCAGCACGAACTGACGGGGTCCGCTAGGGCCGATGCCTGCCAGGGCCGCGGGTTGTTCGAAAGAGATACCGTGGCCCCTGGCATAGGCAACTGAAGGAACACGGGTGGGTTTAAGTCTGACATGCCCTCCTGCTCCGCCCAGAGCAGAAGTCATATGATGACATCCCACCCAAAAAAAAAAGGTCATGGTCTCTAAAAAGTTCAACTCATTTAAGAATGCATTAATAAAACGATCTAAAGAGGGGCTAATAATTAAAAGCATTGTTAAAAATAGCAAAAACACGCCTCAAACAGCCCTTTGACGTATTATAAAATAAATTACATATTCATTCATTACCATTTTGGTCATCAGTTTTATCCTAAGCCAGATTAAATGGCCAAACACAGAAGAAACTGGTACGACCGGTTCTGTTTGGTGGGCGATAAATTCACTGCCAAATGCGGCAGGTGACCATTTAGCTAAAAAAGGACCAATCATAATCAAATAACATAATTCATTGGTCGGCCAATATGTGTATATTAGTTACAATATTTGATCATTTTGGATATGTGATGTTTGTTTACGTGCAAAGAAGGAAGTATTTGAACTTTTAGAATGAATAAAATATTAAAAGTTCTGAATGGTTTTTAATATCACAATGCCCTGATTGCGTTGTCACTATTAATTTGAATTATCTTATTCTTTTTTTCAAATTCAATGAAAACGACACGAGACAGCTTTAACACAGCAGCTTTTGTCTTACGCTTCCCTTTCGAATCATGATTACATAAACTTGTCACCACAATTATTTCTTTCCGCAAAGTTGAATAAATGTCAAAATTAATTTGATGATATTTCAATGTTGAAAAACTCGTATGCAATTGATGGGCTCATACAACTTGCTCGAAGCCCAACTTGAAGCACGAAGAACCTGCTCTACAAGATGTAATAAAAAAAAAATTGGTAGAAAAAAATTAATTTTCTCATTTTAATGATCCATCGGACGTTGTCATTACACACCAATAATATTTATAATTAATTGATTAAGGGTCCACCCAGCTTATATAAAACTGTTCTTTACGTAATTTTAAATCATCATTCATTGATGCATCATTTATTGATGTTTTTCGTTGATTTTCTCGTGTAGTGAAAGTTTTGCTCATAAAACTTTGTGATTAGATTTCTGTTCTGTAATTATCTAACTACGTCATTTGCCTGACGACAAATGCGTTATTAATTGAACAATTAATTACAATTATTTACGACTAACGCACATCTAATGACATTACATTGATTTACTCAAACTTTTTCCTTTTGTCTTGCACTACTTTACAAGCGTGCCTACTTTTGCGTCTTCAGCCTTCTCTTTGTCATATGCTTTTCTCTTCAATTTTCTCCTTTCAGCTAGTTTTCTTTTCATACACTCCCTTTTCATTCGTATCATTTTTTGTTGTCATTATTATATCATTTGTTATCATCATATTTTTCATTTATCGATTAATTTCTTTGTTCTTCCGCTTCCTCTATATTCACCCATCTCTTGTCTTGTCATGTGTGTTTCACCTCTCAGAAACTTATGTACAGTCAACAAAAGAGATAAGTATGCAGAGTCGTCGGATATAGTTGAAGTATAGTAAGAAACCGATGGATGTTTTCGAATGAAATTTAGTTTGATAAATGAACTGTTTGTTTTCTATTAAATAAATTAAATTTTATCCGAAAACATCAATCCGTTTCTTACTAAACTTCAACTATATCCGACGAATCTGCATACTTATCTCTTTTTTTGACTGAACTTAGCTCTAGCTAGCATATTATATTGGTATGAATGTCCCTTTTGTTTCTGGCAAAACCGTACTTTCTCTTCGGTCGTTACCTACTATTTCATTAACACTGTTAATTGCTAGTAATGTCTGAGTACTTACACTGTTAACTGCCAAAGGTACTCTTATTGCAATTCCAGTCTCTTTTATTTTACTGTTAAAATAACTGCCTTAACTTTCTCCGGAATATTGCACACGCGAAAACGATTCAGCCAATTCAACCACATATGATTCGATATCACCATTCGATTAATGGTTATGATTTGAATCGATATTACTTTCGTGTTGGCAGAATTGCACACCTACATGTTTATGGTAAAATAGTCTCCCATCGATAGTTTTCTTTCTTAAATTAGTTTTGTGAATCCAGTATTTTCATACAGGCCTAGGCAGATCATTAAATTCAAATTCTGTTAAAATTTTAATGGACCTCAATTTGATTGGAGTGGCTTGGTAACAGGGTACTGTGAAACATAGCTTTGATATTTGTTCAGAAATAGTCAATTTTCCTATATATTATAAGATCGGGTTCGATCTTACTTGAACTATTCCCACTACAAAGCGCTCGGTATTCAATATTGGAAATATATTCACTTTCAGAAAGCCATTCCTATGACATCTCTCAGTAGCATCATATTGCATCGCTTTGATCAGCAAACTCAATTTTCATATCTTAGTATTATTATTTACAGTTTCTAAAATATTAAATTCTACATACATACGGATTTTCAGACTTGCCTAACTTTGTAAGTATGTGAGTGGGGTTCTTGAAGTAGGCAAATAGTTACCGTTACTCTGTCAGTAGATGAAATAAGTTAAAAGAATATGCTAGCATATCTTTAAAAACATAATGATGATCTAACAGTTCACAATGTCGAGGTCAGGACCGATCAATACAACATTATTTACTGATTGGAAAATAATAAGTCTAAATGACATAGACACTAGCACAGCAGTATATTAACTATGTAGGTATTAGTTATAACAACAATGACAATTATATACCTATTTATAACCACAGATCGTTATTTAACCATATTATATCCTACCTAAATGAATTTGAACACATCACAAATCAATTTAATTCTATTTATTTTACGGGAAAAGAATGATTTACTTATCTGTGTTCAAATAATAATAGGAATTTTGAAATTACAAGTTTCCCGTTTAGAATATACAGGGTGGCCGGAACATTGACGTCCAAAAATAAAATTTAGGTCCCTCGTATCGTGGGGTATCCGAATCACCCCCATGTATGTTCCGCGACTTTTCATAGTTTTCGAGTTACGAATTTTTTTCTGATTTTTTGAGAATGATCGACCTGACCAATCTAAAAAATGGCTTTGTCGAGATTTTTTTTTTGCAACTGAATCTTCGTGAGTAGTACTTTTATGCATAAAATAATCAGCTTCGTAACTGTGATGAAAGTTATGAAAAAGTTGGTCTAAAGTGAAAAAATTACGTTCGGTAAATTATGGCTTAGCATTTTAACTTTAAATAAAAAATTTAAACAGGAAACTTCATGGTTCCTAAGTAGGCTTCAAGAATGCGCCAGACTCTCAGCTTTCATAATCATAAAAAAATTAGCACTTTAGACCAACTTTTTCATAACTTTCATCACAGTTACGAAGCTGATTATTTTATGCATAAAAGTACTACTCACGAAGATTCAGTTGCAAAAAAAAAAAATCTCGACAAAGCCATTTTTTAGATTGGTCAGGTCGATCATTCTCAAAAAATCAGAAAAAAATTCGTAACTCGAAAACTATGAAAAGTCGCGGAACATACATGGGGGTGATTCGGATACCCCACGATACGAGGGACCTAAATTTTATTTTTGGACGTCAATGTTCCGGCCACCCTGTATACCTATATATAATACTCTGAACTAGGTACTAAATTAAAATACGAACTAAATATATAAATAAATACAAAAACAAAAGAATATCTCATAGATCATCTGCCATAGGTGTTATTAACATTGGCTATTACCTAATATACTTTATAAACCGTTGTAGTATATATATTTCCCGAAGGGTTATGCAGACGTGTAACTATAGCTACACCCACATTTCGCCAGTTATGTTTAAGTCCCACGTCATAAGGGGCGGGCCTATTGCCATAAACCGGGCACAAATCCAGACTCCGGGCTGCTACTGAAGAATTCCAGATGGAAAAACCCAATATCACTTAGCCCGACCCGGGACCTTAGGAGACTTAGAACCGGGAGCTCAGCAGTAGATTGTGACTGGTCACAAGCGTTACTGCGTTTATAAACAAAACATGATCAATTCAGCATGCTCCTCATATAAATTAATTGCTGATGCAGAGGAAGCTTCTCCCATGAGGTGTCTGCCATATAATGATAGAACGGCCTCATGCATCATAATCCACTTAATATTTCTTCCAGAGAAACAGCTTTTACACACTTTCATATACTTCGTCACACATAATTATAATCGCGTAATAATCATTAGTCACTTTTCTTACTTATATTTTCTACTTTTCTGGCGACCAGAAGATTTCTCATTCATCCAAATATCCAAGTCGCTTTCAATTATATTGCAGTAAATTGCTTTAACGGTTGTTGTTTTAAGTAATATTGCGTTTAAGATGGGGCATTAAGATTAATAGCTCCATTCAAAACAACATTTCCAAATGGCTCCTTATGTGGGTCTGGTTTGAAAATAACTTTACATGTGCAGGCTTCGCTAAAAAAGTTTTTTTTTTGTGAGTTCTATATTTGTCCTCATTCTAAATTTAAAGAACAAAACAAATCACAAAAATTTTCGTCGGTATTTATAACCTCTTCAAAAGTTGAATGAAACAAATCCCTTAATGTCAAGTCAAGTGTATGAATGGAACCGGTATCGCATTTGGGAGCGTACCCTTTGATTTGTGAAATCGAGGACCCATACGTTAAAATGTCAGCTACAACAGGTGCAGGTCCATTGACCCTTCCAGTCACTTTCCCTTGTTCCTGGGTGCAACCTGAACGGCAGACGACATAATACAACCTTTTAGAGTTAATTGGCGGCAGGGCCGGACCGCGACCGGTATGGGCAAGCTAGCTTACATTAGCCGTGCCCATTGCCTTTAGTTTATTGACTTTTCAGCAACGATGGCACGTCCTGGTATGGTTGTTTTCACTTTTCTTAGAACATTAATTAGTATTCAAATATAAATAGTTATAAGTAAAAGTATATCCGGGAAATTGCGTGTGTTGACTATTAAGAAAATCTCGCGTTTATGTAAATTGGAATTGGCTATGAATCTCTTCTATGGCTCAGTATAAGCTTCGTTTTGATATCTTATTCAATCTTGTTAAAACTGTCAAACAAGTTGATGTTTGATTTCTTACTCTTCGTGAGCTGCAGCATCAGCTTCAATAACGAAGTTCCCATTTACTCTTTCCTTTCCCATTCGCAAGGAATTCGTTCCACAGTTGTCGCGTCAAAGAATCTGATTTATGCAGTTTTTACGTGTTTTTACTATAGTTTCACAATTCGCGGTATTGCGTGCACGCCGCTTACTATTAGTATTGACGCCCCATTGTGCGCCTGCGCTGGGTAAATGTATCATATTTAATAGTGTGTGTGCTTTACGTTTTGTAATGTTACGAGTATATTTCTTAAGTAAATCATGTTGCCTAACAAACGCGCAAGGTTTGTTTGTTGCCCAACTGACAGTTTAATTCTCATCGGTCTCTGCTTTACATTTTTTGCTTCCTATTAATTTGTTGTTGGTCTACTGCAATGTCTAATTATCTAGTCTACTTCATTATGAATTTTACTAACTTGTCTCCTGTATTAGCCAGCGATAAAGTCACTTAAAACATTTTGATTCGAATAATCTTCAGATGGTATATTATTAAAAGGGAAATGGATCACATTTCCTACAGCTGCTGACCCGGCTTCACTGTCACACATGTGCAATATGCACGCCCGTATGCATATTACTCAGTCGAATTACACATTTAAAATATGGTTATAAATAATCCTTCCTAGACTTCATTGTTATCTTTAGCATGTTCTACAACTTCTAGCCTGTACCCGATATATCAAACTGGGTCATCTATGATTTACACTAATATAACAATGGTCTGAGAATCATGCAATTGAATATGGTTGAAATAGAATATGTTCTCAGCTGGTCATTTTCAGGGTTTTTGGACAGTTGAAAATGCCAACAGGTATAATTTATCAGCAATGTCTTCCGAGCTAGCTTGCTTCTTTATCATAGTCCATTGCACTTTGTATTATTATAGACTTATTAATAAAAATACTTGGTTCGATTAAATGCCTCATTAATAAAATAATGCCATGTGCCCTGTCACCTGTGCCTATGATGATCCTATATGACTGCGACAATGAACTGATTTCGCGAGCTGAATTTTGGGTCAAAGTTCTTTGAACTATTTGCCATCGATACGCAAAAAGAAGAATAAAATAATGAAACAAGTGCATTTGCTTATTCTTCAAAAACTAACCATCAAAGATCTTGTAATGAAACTGAAGACAGTTGTAATATCTGTTTCAAAGAACATTCTCTTGCATCGTTAAAAGAAATAAGAAACCTGCCTTAACATCGAACGTACTCATATCGATTTAAATAAATGTAAATCGAGATTCGGAAACCGTACTTGTTGTGCAAGAATCGATTCCTAGTCACAAGGAAGGAAACCCTATAGCGGTAGCTTCCGTAGACGCTTCTCACTATTTAGGATTCCCGTCCGTAATGTGACACCGCTCGATAACACGGCTTTACGTAGGTTTTAAATGACTGTCTGGACTCTAAAGATATGTCATGATGACTCAGGTTTCAAGCTAAGTGTGAACTCTGAACAAACTCTGTCAACCAGATGTTGGAAATTCTGAATTAATTTTGATGTTATTGTAACTCGTGAGCATATTTTTGCAAATAATCGTCTGGATATTTCATTAATTTCTGTTTGCATGCTCGTTTCTATGCATTTCGTTCTATATGCAACGAATGCGTTTTAAAATTATGTAAAATGTTACATATTTCACAAGCTGTTTCGTTAACGTTTAGGATTATCTTTGCTTATTGCTCTGTTTATGTCATGATAATCTCGAAAGCAGTCTTTTAAAAGTAGGTTTACAGATTTAAGCACAAGGCTATGTGCGTTCCACACCTGTTGAAGACTTTCTGTTATCATAACATTAAATTCAAGGATTCTACATGTGTTATTAAATTAATTTGCAGTAGCTGCAGGCAAACGAATTCAATTTGTATCTTCTAAAAGGTCATATTCTTTAACCACGTGCAATATGCGCTTTACATCGAATTTCAATTTAGTTGCGGCTTTAATAGCATTGTCCAACGAGCATCCACTTATGTCTGACATTGAAGCTACAATTGGACGTAGTTTAGCAGAAAGGAATCAACCCACAAAAAATAATTTTTGAGTTATCGAGGTTTTAAGTTTAGGTATGTATTGCTGCAGTGATGTTGTATATGGAATATTTTGAAATATTGTCACCTAGGGGCAAATATATCAATATTTTTATGAGTCAAGTTGTATTACATAGACAAACCCAATTTTCGAGTTATTGGGATGAATGTGGGTTAAGTCCTTTGTTGCTTAACTATGTCCAATTACACTGCACAGGTCATCAACTCATCACTCATTCCGCCTCTAGTCTATGGCGTTCACAAAAAGTTGTCAGTCTCCCATAGATACCGGTTGTCTTTGCTGAGGAATGTAGTTGTGTGTGTAAGCATGTAATTATTGTGTACGCCACTGATAGCCTTGCCGTTGATAGATTCTATATACGCCGCAATAATGTTTTGCCCTATGGATTGATGCATCATGCTAGTACGTTTGTTGGCTAAAAATAATGACAATGTTGCTGATATGCTGCAGTTTTATATTCGTTTTCCTGTTTGTGGAATAGCTAACAAATTATTCAGTGTTTGATCACAGCGTTTACTTTCTGACAAACTCTAACTTAAGTTTTTCTGAAAATTTTGTAGCCTGCATGATTCTATTGCTTCGTTAGCAGTAGCATCATTTTGTAAAGAACTTATTTATTGTATCAGTTCCCTTACATTTTATGATGAAAGAACTAGGTAGGTAGTCAACCATCGGTTAGTTTCTATAGGTAAACCTATTATTGTTTGACTGTGATATTTTGGGAGAGGATAAACTATCAATATAATTAACATTTTATAATTAATTAACGTTTTATTAAACTAGTTCGGTTTAGGTAGTGATGTTGTTTTAGATTATTTGAATATATGTACATCATGCTGCAATCATCGATCTAGGTATTCTTTGTTTGAATATCCTACTAATACCTATTATAAATGTGAAAGTTTGTATGGATGGATGGATGTTTGTTACTCTTTCACGCAAAAACTCCTAAACGGATTTAGATGAAATTTGGCACACGGATGGTTTATAACCAGGATTAACATATATGATACTTTTTATTCACCGTGACACCGCGGGGCGCAGCTAGTTTTAAAATAAGATGAATCGAATTATTTACAGTGTTCGATGCCTCAGAAGGAACAATAAATTAACCATTTGCATTTATTAAAAGATAATAAAATCAAAGTAACATTTTCAACGAATTCTGATTCTTCAATCAATTCACACGCAACAAATTCTTAAAAAATCCTATTGATTGACGTTCACGTTATCCAATAGCGATTTGTCAAAGAAATAATGAAGTCGTCGAAATAACAAATAACGTAGTTTTTAACGTATGAGGCAAAGGCAAGTGACCCAAATTCCTTCGTAATTGGATGTATAGGAGCGTGCGCGGGCAGGCACGAACCGATAACTTTATTATTGTCATTATTTCTGCATAGAATAATTATTTCTTTATCTATGCTCATGCTGCCAGTTACATTAGTGACATGACCAAGGTCGCGGCAAAAAGGTTTTCTGGTAATCCCTTTTTAGATTGAGTCTGTTATGGAAACGGGAATTGGCTATTGTCTGCTGGCCTGTCAATGTCCTTTCATTTCCCAACGCTATTGTTCTTTCAAGATGGGTCCCTCTCACATCATAAAATCAACTTTGGTACCTAACTACAAAAACAAACCTTATTATAATATACTGTATTTTTTCTAGGCGATAAAAATATTAAATCTGAGTGTTTGAAAACAATTTCCAAAATGCTCTACGCAAATTATTTAATAATATTCTGACAGACTTATGAATGGCACTATAGAGGATCGAAGTCACTGGACTGGTTTAATAAACACTGCACAGCTGCTCTACATAATATTATGAACCATGTTAATATACACAAATTAGTTGCCATAAAAGTTATGGTCCTTTCCCACACGCATTGCCGTAAGTACCTCAAGAATTAATTGTTACTAACCTACCCAACTCTGTAAAGATAACAATAAAGCCTCAAAAGTATTTAGTCAGGTAAGCCCACGTCCGTCCGCGTCACCCAATTCCACCAGGTTATGTCGTCACAACACCATCAGACGTCAGTGACAGCCGGTGCGCCCGCAGAGACGGACGTATAGCGTGTGCTCCGACGCCATTTTGGATCGCTCCGATACCACCCGCAGAGAAAACATTTATAAACTGCTATTAATAACGTCATTCATCATGGAAGTGTTTGATGACTCGCATGTTGTGACGTAAATGAATACTATATTAGTGCTTAGTGGTGTTCTGTGAACAGTGATGTGCCCGTTCGGATTTGCCAAACATTGGATGACGGTAATAAAAACAAATAAAATAATAATTTAAATGTCTAGAGAAAGTAATATTAAGTTAGAGCTGTGCGAATAACTGTCTGCTATCAATATCCGGATCTCGACTATCATAAACAATAATAATAGCTTTTTAATTATTGAGTCTGCACATAATCGTTTTGTGTGCAGCTTTCGGTTGATAGGCTCCTATTACTAGGCAGTGTTATGTCATTTATGTAACTTGCAAACATAGTAAATAGAACTAGTTTCTAAATTGTATTGAACCGTTACATCAAATACATAAAAGAATTTCCATTCAACACTTTAATAAAATTGCATAATAATAGACTCAATTTTCCACTTCATTGTTCTGTATTATTGAATTTAATATGATAAAGTCACTTCAAAATAATGTAACAGCGAGTAAGAAGTGCAGTTACTCGTGCGTAAAGTTAGTTATGGCAATTGTAAATATTCAACTAGTAGGCAATCATTTCAATCATAATGGCAAAGCGAGAGAAAATCTAAATGATAACATTGCAACAAACGATAGTACTTACAATGCAGGGGGTCTACTATGAAGTGCAAAGTGCGAATGTTTGGATCGGACCGACACATTGTCGAACCGAATTTTATTGAAAAATGCAAAAAAAGTTCGGATCGGCTCAGTTGGGTCGGGACCATAGTCAATATTCGAAAGAGTGTAGAATCGGGACCGACTAAACCAAATAGTAACTTCGTAGCAGGAAACGGCCGAACATTCGGCCGATACCACTTCGGAGTAGACCCCCAGTTTTACCTGAAGACATCCCACGCTAAAAGATCAAAGATCTCAAGGCAGCTAATTTGAAGAAGATGAAACCAAATCATCGACTACTTGTAAAGAACTTACATTCGGTTGCTACAAGGTATCTCACAGCCTTTTCGAATCCGTGTCTAAGTTTTTTCCAAAAAATTACAAACTCTCTATAGTCAGTTAACTGTTGTGATTCCCTGACCAAAGGAACAACAATCAAATTACTGGACGTGAGATTTTAGCATAATCAGCCTATAATGTTCCCACTGCTGGGACACAGGCTGTCTCTCTGTGAGAGGGCGCCCAGTGCGGGTTGGTGAGATGAGCTGAAAGATGCGGTAAGAGATGAGATGGCATGTGATGTTACAACAGTTTAATTAAAAGGCCATCAATACAGTGAGAGTCCAATGGATGGTGGTGATTTAATACTTAACAAAAATCAAACTAATTTAATCAAAAGTCATTTATTCAAATTAGGCTGAGAATCGCACTTTTCGAACGTCAAAATTACAAAAGACACCCCCAAAAACGCCCGCCCTTCACCACTTCCTAGTGCTATCGCTGGGAAGAAGTGACGCAACAAACTCCCCAGCAGCACAGTTGTCTGTTCAGTTAGAAAATACTTGATTGTACTAGGTACCTATGTTAAGTAATTAACGTTACAAGACACAGAACATAAAATTAAAATATTTGCCATATAACAAACAACAAATATAATAAAAACTATACGTACTCAAACTAAAAAATAATTAATTAAAATATAAATAAAAACTTACTACCTAAATAAAAGCCTCCAAGCATAAAGGGCGTGACAGCTTACATATTTATGCATCGCTGGGTTCTATTCACATAGCTGTCACTTGAAGTCACCAATGATAAACTAGGACCATCGAAGTAAAATAAATTAATAAGTTAATACTAATAACAAACCTGTCAGTAAGCTAATTCTGGAGAAAGAACATAAAAATTGCAATGTTCTGCTGTTCAATAATAGCCAATTGCGGACACAATAAACGTATTACCACAGATCAAAAGCAATCAAGACAACAACGACACATCGACTGCAGCCATAGACAATCATACCGGTACATTTTAAATAGACTACGTGAGCTGATTCATAGTCAATAAATCGAGCAGGGACTCGATTACAACAAATCAGTTACCTAACCATGGAAAGCGATCAAATTCTCTTGTAATGTATTATTTCTTTGCCTATACAACAGTAAAAGTAATGCTATCATGACAGCTAACTCGGTCGAGTTCAGTTAAATTGCCAGTTAACGTTCATGTAATTTGGACGTTTAAGTTTAAACTGTAACGGAACGTGAGATAATTATCATAACGAGGTTATTATTATGTAGTTGATGGTCTTTTTGCACTAGTTAGATGTTGACGAGTTTTTAATTGTTTATAGGGTAATTTATCTAGGCAGCTTGTGGCGATAGAGCAGATATATACATTTCAAAGAGAGATGCTGAAATAAATTAAAGTTTTAAGTTAAGCATCTAGAACTACCTGAATAAAGTTCCAAAGTAAAATGGTAGCAGCTATTGCAGTCTTAGCAACGACATTGGCATTTCCAATGAAATTCACAACCTTTTAATTAGTAAAAGTTGACTAAATTATTGTAGATATCGATTCTGCCATTTTTTGTTTCAAAACTGTCAAATGCAATCGATTGCACTTATGAGAACTACGAGAAGGTGACACTTGAATACATTGCAGCTGTTGCAGGTGCTTCTCCGTTTCCTCAAAATGCCTGATCGATGAATTTTCGTAGGCCCAAGCCAATCGAGGCCGATAGACTTGGTGGAGAACACAGATGTGGCGAAGCATCTCATTACACTCACTACAGGACTTACAGACCTACCTTGGGCGGTGTGAATGAGATCATTAATCTTTCCGCAACACTGCACAGTGTTCGCGTGACTTGTTTTTGCATATGCTTTTACATTCCGCTGATCGTAATCATCTTGTTCTTATATTGGCAGTTCGTTTTCCTCTTGCGTTTGTTCAATACTCATTAATCAATTATAATTAACATTTATCAAAGAGAAACTGTGACGGAAAATCGTAAACATTGTTTAGACTCTTGTACATCATCCAACCTAGATTAACATCTGATTTTCTTGATTTCCGCCGCCAGTCGCATTTTATTGTTCGATGAGTGAGATGTTTGGTTTCATTTCGAGACACTAACTTCTCCCAATGAGGAAAATTTAATGGAGACTTGTTTTTCTGCCATGAGATATACATACGTATTATAGACGGGTGCTTGTTTGAAAATATCGAAAGGTATAGAGAGGCAATTTTGAGCTCTGTTCTTTTATATCGCTCAAAAAGAATTTAAAATTATATTATAGGTGGGTTCCTCTACCTATTATGTTATTTGGATACCAATATTTTATTTCACTTGCTATAAACATCGATGAACTGAAACAGCCTGCTAAAAGAAAACCAATATTCTATTACGAATTTATATGCCCATCTTATGCATCATAAATTACCATACAGACGCGTCTATGAATATTAATTTAACGACTGATGAACATGTAGAAAAATATGCACAGGCCATCGACCATATAAAAACTCATAGCTACCTTGAAATAAAAGAAACAGAAAGCGCGTCTGCATACAACGTAGATCATACTTGCATCGATACTCTTGTTAAATCTCTGATTCGTTTCCAATAGATGGCAAAGGTCGCAACTGCAACATCCGAATAGCATTCATAAATAAAAGTGTAATTGAGAATAATAGCACCTATTTCCAGTTTAAAAATAATATAATTAAAGTTGGCCGCACATGTGTATGCTACGTCAAATATTAAGGTCAGCAAGTCACGCGCGAGCGGTCGGCTGCAATTATAACTTTATTACTAACTTCACATGACGCCGGTGAAGTAATGTGCTTATAACATACGCAACGATGATTGCTGTCTGCTATTTTCATCCTATATACATACTATTAGTCTTTAAAATCTCAGAAGTAACTACGGCCAATTTGTAGAGCAATACAGACGTAAATTACGGTACGGACCAAGCCACTTGCAAAGATCCCAAATTAAGAGGTAGATTGAATCCTTTCGCAGAAAAGATTATAGATAAAAATAAAATATAACAACCGCCTCTATTACACACTGTAGCTGTAGAAATAATCACTAATTCAATTTTGCTAACGACATTACAAACTTTTCAAAGATATTAGCTTCGCCTTTGTCCAAATTTCCCCACAACTTTAACAACATCTACACAAATGCTGTAAATTTCGTCTGACACGGTATCCATTGCATTGTTTCATTTAACAATACATTCATTGTAAAACTACACGTCCGGCTATGTATGCAACCTTGGGCATGGGAACCATTCCTCAATTCATATTAACAGTGGCTGGTCGATCGCCCTTTCCTTTGAACTCATTAACAAATTGCTTATGGAATTCGGTAACTCCTTTACGTGGTATTTAGTAACCGGTTTGTATTACCTATTTTGTAATCCCAACAAGTGTTTCGAAAATGCCTTTTGAATAGAATATATGAATGATATTCTCGAGAATTGCTTCATCGTTTATTCATTCTGCATTTAAATCGCTTTTGTTATTAATGACTAATACCATAATCTCTCCATCATTGATAAGGTTTTCGTCCAGACAGGTCTAATGAGTGATAGTAATTTCACTGTCATTATTACTCATATTTCTAGTCGCATCGTTTTCGTGCTGTCAAGTATAGTCAGATGTGATACGAATTGAATACAATGATCGCTAGGCTTCATAAATGGTAACTTATAAGGTATTATTTGCATAATATCATTATCATTGTCTATTTACGTCTTTGATTTGATAAGCGTCTTATTATATCTATGATAAATATCTTAGAATAATAGAAGTCAGTAGGTAGGTACAGACTTCAGCCATTGTTATTAATATTTGTTACATCCCACTTAATACATACTTACCTTCACACTTTTAATTTGGATACGTCCAGCTCTTTGCTTTGTCAGCTATTTCAGACATACCAAAATAAATGTCATTTATCAGTTTATGTAATTCTTTCTTCGACTTGACTACTTACCTTTTCACTATAACCAATATGTATTTGATCCAAAAGAAAATGTTCTAGGTAGTCAATAGTGAAGATCTTGAAAACGTTCTCTAACTGTACTCAATTAGAGTACGTTTTCAAGATCTTCATTGATCATTCAAACATCGTGAGAAAACCGGCATGTCCTAGAACCAAAAATTCGAAGACGTGATATCTACCAACCCGCACTGGGCCCGCGTGGTGGATTACGTTACGCCCCACTCTCTCTCACAGAGAGGAGGCCTGTGTCCCACCAGTGGGAACAACAATTCACAACAGTTATTCTTGAAGTGACGGCGAGTAGAAACGATTTAATTTACTATAAAATGACTTAGATCAAATCTAGAGAGTAGGTACTCGATCTTACACCACCAAAGAAAGTGATCGTAACAAAACCACAGAGTAACAACTACCCATAAGATTTCATTATACCACCGCTCACGCGAAGGAAAGTGATATAGTTTCATTGATCACTCTGTGAGAACTCATTAGTTCCCACGTCCGCGTCGCACTTTTACTGTAAAATCTATTAAAAGATAATGATTTTCCGATTACTGATGTAATTATTATATGGCTAACAATTATACAGTTATGTATGGCTAAAGTTGCTGTGTAGAAATAATTGTTTTTAAAGTGTAAAGTGGCTAATGTCAATGGTCAAGCAACTGTGTAAATTCTAAACGTTAATATAGGTATATTATCCTCTCATAGCTTGGTTACACAACAGCAAGCAAGCCAAATATATTTTGAGGATATATCTAGAGGTGCTTTAGCCATCTTCTTTTCGTATTGGCGGTACATCTATAACTAGCCGCCAGTAGGTAGCCACTTTTATCATTTACGCATAACGCGAATGCATGCATATTAAGCACTTGGAATCATTTTCGTACCAGAAAACTTTCACGAGTTTTCCGAGCTACAAGCATAGAACATCTACCTATCATCAATTTGAAAATAAAACAATATCTTTGTGCGTAAACTTCCTGTCATTGTGTCGGGTGGACGCACAAGTTGTTATAACTGCCGTGTCCTACCCTTTAGGGACACCGTACATAGAACAATAGGTGTTGTTTAATTAAAACATGCGCGGCTATCTTTGTTTAGAAAGAAAACTATATGTACATAACATCGCACCTGTTTTACCCAAAGGGTTAGGCAGAAGTCCTCATCAATCGGGGACAAATCCTCAATCAAGCTCACCGAGAGGAGGTTTCTTGTGTCCCAGCAGTGGGAATATTATAGGCTGATTGTATGTTATGAGTGGGCGCAAATCCAGACTCCAGGCTGCTACTGAGAAATTAACGATGAAAAAACCCAATAACACTGCCTGACTTGGGAATCGAACCAAGGACCTCATGCTCTTGCGACCACTAAACCACCGAGGCAGGGATTATGAGTGCGATATAAGAGTCCGGGCAGGCCACTAACTATGTATAAAATATCCTCCTCTATGTGATACTAACTTTCGGTGCACATAAATTAGGATCCTAATTGCGTAACACACTATCAATCAGAATATGAATAATTTTGAAGGACATTGCTAATCCATTGCTTCATCATCATCATCTGGCTAGCCTTTTCCCAACTATGTTGGGATCGGCTTCCAGTCTAACTGGATGCAGCTGAATACCTACCAGTAGGTACTTACATGGAGCGACTGCCTATCTGACTTCCACGACCCAGTTATTGGTTATCCATTGCTTCATATGTTCGAGAAATGTGTGTGCTCAACAACGTAAATAACGCAATGAATGTTGTTGAATTGTCAAAATGAAAGCCATTCCTACTGTTAGCGTGTTACGCAATTACCCCGCAGGCCACTGACTATGCATGAAATATCGTCCTCTATGTGATACTAACTTTCGATGCACACTGGCCAGTTGGGTAGTTGTCCCCGTAACCACCTTGGTGACTAGCTGTTATGTTTAGCACGGCATGAGCTATCCCTTTTTTACCATGTGTTGATACGAGTGAAGAAAACTGACTTAGGTACGGACTTATGTGCTCGAAGAAGAAGTTACTTATTGTAAAAATAAAACCTCTGTCCTACTCTACAATCATAACTATCATACGAGAATCTACGTATTTTAGGTCTGCTCAAGTGGCAAATTACAGTAGTAGTACTTACATTCTAAAGTTCAAAGGAAACGTGTTATTACAGTGCTTGTGTGCTAACTACCTGACGCTAGTAACCGGCATACGCATGTACATTCCACGTGGCCACTCCTTATTCCAACCAAGAATTGGTAAGTATAGAAACTGGTTGAAACTGAATTGACAATCTTCTTGTTTTCGTTTCGACGGTACGGACGCCAGCACATCAAGTTACTATAATCTGTCAAATTTCTTTAATAGATTTTCAACTTTATCTGTAAAGTATTAAGGTTCAAGGTTGATTGGGAAATTTTGACAGTTTTGGGTAGCTTGACCTGCTGGCGTCTGTACATCTATCTTGCTATACTGTTTGGGCCCAAGTAGGTGGCCACGTTTATTGCGACGACGTGAGAAACGTGGTTCAGCGCCCTAATTGCGTAACACTCTTCCAAACACAATCTGAATAATTTTGAAGGATATTGATAATCCATTGCTTCGTCATGTTCGAAAAATTTGTCCGCTCAAAAACGTAAATAACGCAATGAATGTTGTTGAACTGTCAAAATGAAAGCCATTGCTAGTGTTAGTGTGTTACGCAATTACCCCGCAGGCCCGTCAAGGATGCAGGTGAACGGACATTTTGGACACTAGCAGATGGGAAACTCTGTTGAATAAAAGTCTAAATAGAACTCGGGACACTAAACAAACCTGTGAAGCTCAAAAAATAAGAAAAATAACCCACTTCTATCTATTATGAATATAGGCATCTCTACGTTTATCTGCACCGTTATATCTATTTTATCATCTGAGAAAAATCCGCAAACATAGCTATAAAACATAACGGTTCTAGGTTTATGAGTCCTTAGACTTTGTTTATTCTCCAAAACGCGATATAATTGGCTTAATAGAGTTTACAGAATCGTCATTATATTACCTTTAGAATATACTCGTATGTAAAGCATTAAGATATCAAATATAATGTGTCGAATAAATATCAAATACTAGACGTCGAGTTCCTCCCCGTTCAAATGTTTTTAAGACATTCATAGCATAATTCAGCCTATACCTAATGTTCCCACTGCTGGGACACAGGCCTAGTCTCTGTGAGAGGTAGTGGGTCGTCTCTCTCGCGTCATCCCCCTCGCGGGCCCAGTGCGGGTTGGTATATGTCACATGTCTTCGATATTTTGTTTCTGGGACATGCCGGTTTCCTCACAATGTTTTCCTTCTCCGTTTTGAGAGCAGTTGTGATGACATTGAGCTTATGAAAATGATTGGCTATTAATTTAAAAACATTCGACAAACTGTAGCCATATTTGAATACTATGGCCATGTCGCAAACAAATGTCATGTCACTAAAGTGAAAGTCAAATACATCAATATTATTCGACTTGACTATTTACATATTCGTCAGTCGCCATCGTTTTACAGCCCTTTGTCTCATACAATGCTAAGAGAAACTCGGCATTATGGGAAACTCGGCATTACGACAAAACTCGGAAACTACGAAAGATTGGATAACTCAGATTTTATGACGAAAATTACACGCTTTGTTATGTCATGTGTTATTGTATTTAAAGACGTATTTACTGCTACTTGATGACTTCCCGTCGTTTCAGGTTAGAGTTCATTGGTCAGAGCTCTTATATCACAATACCTAATCTAAGGTTTACAACGTGACTAGTTTTGACCGCTTGTAACACCTTAGTCGCAGTAAATAACCGCCGTATGTAACACGGGGATAAACACTTGGTGCAAAGTAAACTTCACAGAAAACATCACACTCAAATCAATGATTAAATTCAATACGGCTTATCTTTGTATGGGTACATTACAATATTGTGGCGTCATTTATCCTTACAATAAATTCAACACTAAAACATCGCTCGAGAATTTCTCTAAACGATTGTGAAAAGCACATCAAAATACATCAAAGTTTAAAAAGACTACATTTGTAAACGAATACAGAGACAACCAGTTTATGTCTCATACATATACTTTAGATATGCAATATTGCTAATCCATTCTTTCATATGTTCGAAAAATGTGTATGCTTATCAACGTAAATAACGCAATGAATGTTGTTACGAGTAACACATTTCGTTCTACCTCTACTTCTCTTAGCATTCTCTCATCGATAGTATCGTGTTTGCGATGCAGCGTGCGCGCACGCCGTTACTGACAGTTATTCAAACTGGGCAATGGGCTCATCGCTTACACCTCGCTGCCAACATACGACCTTCGACGGACACCGTGCATTGCCAATACTTGGTGTTGGTACAATAGTCACTTCGGGATTCCCATATAAAAATTAAGAATATTAGTCTTCCTTTTCCTATAAGGTGATGATGTCAAGATATCTACATGTTTCAAATATAAATGACAGTTTGTGGTTACGATAGTTTAAAAAACATGTATTGGATGGCTCAACAGATGACGTTTAACATTTCAAGGCAACCGTTGGCGTTTGGTGTCATCTAGTTGAAATAAAAACAAATATTTCTCCCGAAAACCTTGGTCAGCTATCTCAAAATACAACTCAGCTTCTAAGCCACCCTATTAAAGTGAAGGAACTAATTGCTAGTGGCCATTAACTAGTCAGCTTAAGGGGAAATACCATAAACCAAATTCCAAAAAACGTGCAATAAAAAGTTTCAAATATGGGAAGGACTCACTTCCAGAATCTTATCGAAAACAATTCAAAAGCCCCGTCTTTTGTTAGATAGAAACCTATTGTTTCTATGGTACCTATTCAATATTTATCTATAACCAAAGCCGTTTTGAAAGACTTTCTTTTCTTTTCAAATTGGTCCATTTACCGGGTAATGCCACATGAATGGCGCTAATACCAAATTAGCTAGTTTGCACTTGCGCTGAGTAGTCGTCAAAGAATTCAATTGTGAATAATTTTGACGGAACTTAAAACTTTCCCATCGCTTAAAGCATATTGCTGAAAGATAACGAGAAATAAATTACCTGACAGGTTCGCTAGTATATATTTTGCATAGCTAATGGCTTGGTAAGTAGGCCAGCGCATCCATAAGCTGCAAGCCGGCTAGAGGGTCATAGTTCTCATAGTTTATACATAATATCTTACGCATGTTAAAGAAAAGGGAAGAATGTTGGGTGTTCTAATTCCTTCATCCATGATGGGGAGAATTATTGTGATGTAGGACTATGGGACCTGATTATGGAAAGCTAAGAGCCAAGGCCTCATTCGCTAAGATCATCAGAAAACAATGCAAGTTTGACCTAATTCCTTACATAATGCTGCACGAGAAAAGTGACCACTTTTTTCCACAAATTGTTTCGCGAAATCCCAACATTCTCTAAACATCCACTCCTATTCAAACACGCGATGCAGACAATTAGCCTTGATTCGAAAACGGTTTTCTAAATAAATATAGACATTAGATAACCATAGTGTTGCACTATGGTGTCAGACGTGTTCTATGTTTGCTATGATTTCCATCACGTATTGTCGGACTTTCTAAGAGGTTTGCGCAGGCGCAGGTAATTTGTAAATGGAGTATCTGAACGCGATGCACGTGCCATTGTGTAACTGTTGCAGAAGATTGATCGCCTTATCGATTTGTTAAACACTTCCCGATCGTTATGTATATCTCATTTATAACCCAAGCAGATTAAATGGAACATCATTAACTGTCAAGTAATCGCGACTTTTCATGCGACGTATTTTTTTTAATCGATTTGTCTTGAAATGGAACGTTTATTAGCAAATAGTAGGCATATCTGAATCATCTTGTAGGATATTGCTAATTCATTGCTTCATATGTTCGAAAAATTTGTCTGCTCATCAAAGTAAATAACGCAATGAATGTTGTTGAGCTGTCAAAATGAAAGCCATTCGTACTCTTAGTGTGTTACGCAATTACCCCGCTGGTTATTATAATAAAAAGGGAATGGTCAAAAAATTTCTAGAAAAGAGGCCATGTTTGTTGGCTCTAAGTACTAGGGGACTCTCGATTAAGGTCACCAAGCGGCAAGTGAAATAATATTAGTGATGAACATAAAAGAATTGGTGTGCAGGTTCCAGGTTCCCAAGCGGTTATCATTGCTGTGGTGATCAGCATACTATACCTAGCAGTTACCGCGGATTAGATTATATTTCCTCACTGATCAAATATTTGTAAATACTATTGCTTTGTCTGTCTGTAAATAGTCTTGTTTTGGCACCGGATGTTTGGGCATGTGAGATTTGTGTTTATAAACGCACCCACAAACAGCCAAAGATCGCAATGATTGGACTGTTCTTCAGATATTAAACCATTCTGGAGTATTTGCAACTAGTTCCTTAAGTTGCACTAGTACGATTTAAAAAAAAAAACATATATTTTGGACCAAACACTTGGCACTTGTACTTGTAACAGTTGTGTTTGGTCTAGTGATCACAAAGTCGCAAGGTCGTGCAAAGTGTTATCATTGAGTTATAATGTACTACGAGTACATCATAAAACTCAATGAGTGTTATTTGATTTTTCCATTTGGAATTGCTCAGTTTCTTTATGGTAATATGCTCGTCCCCTATTACATGGAACTTAAAACATAGCTAAATGTGGGAGTACTATAGGTGCACCTCTGCCTAACCCTTTGAGGAATACGGGCGTGATGTTGTGTAGTTCCTGTAACAATCTAAACTCCTTTCTAATACCAATTAATGACAAAGTTTTACGATCCAAAATTACGGTGGACATTCAACTACTAGTTCTTGCAATACCACTAAAGCCTTAGTTACGTAAACACGTTCATCTCACTTTTACCTAGGTCTTAAACTAGTTCTCCAGTGTTTTGCGATTCTGCATGCACGTTGTAGAACTGTTGCTAAATATAATTGTCGGAAATTAAACCATTCCAAATAATTCTCGCTTGGATTTGCAACAACACACTCTAATGGACGTCTTATTAAAACGTTTAAGTTTAAGTAATAGATCTTTTATTATTATTCCAACATTTGCTTTCTATATCATACTCGTAACAACATCTTACACATCTACTGCTATAGGAATCGCTCATAATGATTCTAGTATGTACTTGTTTTTTTCTGCTCCCTTCAAAGTTCGGACAAATTCGGCGCGAATCCAACATAATATAAAAGATCAAGGAAAATAAAAATACCGTCGTATGTCCCATTTTCTGTATTTTAAGTGCTTAAGGTTGCTACTCGAATGCTATCCATGATTATACTTAAGGAAACAAAGGAATTGGTAAATCAGGTGTGATCTGCGACGCGTGCGCAGTTCCCACGCGGTGAAAGCACTGCCCCGCACGCCATGACCCCATGCCTTGTTATATTATGCTCCTAGAATAGGCCCAAACTGAGGCTAGTGCGAATGCTATGAGTACACAAAGCGAAAGTACTGATAATGTTGGGAACTTTGGAAGGTATGAGGAATTGAGGACATTTGTGTGTGTGTTAAACCAGCTGCAACTCGTAGATTAGCACTTCAAATACATACCTACTGAGATGCCACATCATCGATGCAAGGCGTCTAAATAATTTCTACTTCAAACTTCTTTCTATTCATTTAAAAGAGAAAGAGATTTTTTTTCTTTAACTCAAACTTCTTCGTTAATTGCGTTCATGCCTCGAACTATACCCACTTACATGTTTAGCAAAGAATGTCTTTGTCGCCTAAATACATACTTATTGCCAACTGCCGTCCTATAATGTCCAGCACGACTCGCCATTGTCATTCAAACAGCCGAGAAATTACCGCCAGTAATAATATTGGCGTGTTGCATGCGTAAGGAGGACTCGTAACTTTGTAAGATGCCAAGAACCTCCACAAGCCTGAATAGATCACTTAGAAGCTGTGCTAAAAAGATTTGCATATATTTCAAGGCCAATTATAGTTCTAAGAAGTATTTTTTGGGTTAGTGAATAGGCTTTGTACTACTGTACTTGTGTTTCTACATGCGGCATATCTCACGGTATGATTTTTTCTATACTACATATCCGCAACCAATTGGTTTGAATTACAATACATTTCATTCTTTATCAGTAACACAATCTCGTGGGACACATGACAGTAATGAGCTATTCAACTTACTCGCGCAGAAAACTGTACAAACAACGCGTAATGACAATAGAAACTCGAACAGTCGCAACCGACCATTGTGATCTACATTGATAAACTAAACCAGGTTATAATCCAGTAATTAATTTTAATACTACAAAATTTGTGACATAATCGGTATGAATTGTCTAACGGTTATAGCTTTCGGATACAGTAACCTCCATTACACCCATTTGTAATTACTTCCTACACGTTAATTTGCTATAATTTAATGTGTTTCTTCTTGGTTACAGATGGCGTAGTAAAGCAGCGACAGATATCCCTCACCGATGTTAATAAACCTGATGGAAGGCGACACGATAACCACGAACACTCTCATATCGTCGATAAAGAAGTTCAACAGCGACGGAAAACAACACGGCACTATAAAGGCTCTACTGAAAAACTTCATTTTACCAGAAACAGAAATGGCTATAAAAGAAAACCAAAATAACAGCAACAAATATATTTACACAGTACCCGTCAAACCACCTTTACCAACTTTGACGGAACGAATGAAATCCATCAATGACGCGAAACAGGCGTTCTTGAATTCAACTGTTAGTTCCACTGTTGCACCTACAAGTCATGAAACAAAAAAGGAAAAACACACAGTCCACTACGCACAGATAGCAATAACAACAGAAAGTGACGACACTAGGAGCACAGGCGGAGGCAGGGGTGGAAAGCATTCGTGTGCATTAAATAACAAAGAATACAGCATTCCAGTTAATGTATCTCCGAGTATAAAGAAAACAATGGAACAGCATCAGAGGAAAGTTAGCTTTAAAATAAAAACCGCAGCGACATCCCACAAAAGACCGCCTCTAGCCAAAACAATGACTATAACGAGCAGTAATGTTGCAGAACTGACCAAGAAATTCAACAACTTACAAACCGAGTCGCATATTGGATCACCCAAACAATTAAAACTTGCAAAAACTTTAGAAGAATTACAATCTGCCTCACGATGTTCCGCCAGTAACAGCTCCACGCCCTCTTCCACTCTTAGTTCGAGTCCAAACATAAAAATAGTTTTACGACAAAGAAGGGGTTCAAAAAAGCGCAATAGTAGAAAAAGGTGTTCAAGTATGGATTCAATGGAGGATTTACTTATTGCTGACAGTTCAAATAAAATTCGCGTAATCCGCTCAAAATCAGACGGTACTAAAATACCAAAAACTTCAAAGAAACGCTTAAAATATCAGGATTCAAGTGAACAGCCGAGTGGATCAGATTCGGTTGATGGTAGTCCAGTTAAGGTAAAAGAAGCGGAATCAAAGAAAGACACAAAGCCGGTAGAAAGTACTGTAGTTAAAAATGTTATTAAAAAGTTTGAATGTGAAATAACGGCTCAATCGAATTCGAGCAATACATTAAAAAGACAACCTGATAAAACTAAGAGTACAACACCTGTCAAGGAAAAACCAAAAGTACCTGAAAAGAAATCATCTCTAGTATTAACCAAAAATCTTGTTGTAAAAGATGGCATTCCAAAAATTAAAACGATCAAGCCTGTAGCAAGCGAATTAGCAAAACTAAATAAAACAACGAACCAAAGCCCGGAGATCGTGAAAAGGAAAGAGCCTCTATACGACCGTAATAGATATAAAACAAATTATATACACTCGGAGAAATTACCTCTTAAGGTCGTCGAAATAATTCCAGAAGATATCCACGAAAGTAATACAGTAACAGTTACAGTCAACAATGAACAAAAAGAAGAAGTTGTAAGCATTGTTACACCAAATAGAAGTGAAAAAATATATCAAGAAATTAATTCCTCAATAACACCTAATGAATCATTTTTATGGCGCCGAAAAAGTAGTACTCAAATATATTCGGACTCTGATAATTCATACAGTTTTGTTAGTGTAACAACGAATAGCACAACTATTAGTTGTTCCGATGAGCCGTACGAAACTGCACAAGATGAATCTCAAGTAGGAACAAACGAATCTCAAGTAAATATTTCAACATGTGAGCAACAATCTGATCCTAATTTGGATTTCGAAAGTAATCTTGTTGAAGCCTGCAACAAAGAAATTATAGTTGGTTTCACATCAAAACCTAAACAAGAAGAAGTTGAGGACTATTATGAACCCTTAGAACCTAGAGACGATGAAAACGTTGTTATAATTCCTATAAAAAGTGTGGACAGAACTTCTAAAATAAATTGTCCTTTGCCTGAAATCCCTAAGATTGAAAATAATAAGAACGAAGATGAGTGTCCAGACAAAGACAATATATACCAATGTCTACTTGAAATGAGATCACATCCCGAAGGTGACGAGAGCAGTCTTCACAATTATGAACTTTGCGAGAACGATCTTCAAGAGAGAACACGAGGCGATGGAGATAGCGATGACGGCTATGAATACTGCAAGGCACCTCCTATTAAACCGTACTGTTTAACATCCAGCTCTGGTATACAAATAGCTGAAGATTACCAACCCTTTGCTAAAAATAACAACAAGAACTACGCAATAACAAAGTCAGTAAGTGGTGCATCCACCGTTAGCTACGAAAAGATAGGACCAGCATCAGAGAGGATTTATGAGAAAATCCCTGCTCGGCCGCCAAAATCCAAGGAGAGCAGTCCCACCTACAGCAGTAGACATTCTTTTATATCTGACTACACGGTGTACAACGAGAACGAAAATATTTATGACACGATAAAACATGGCGACGCGACGTCACTGTCGCACTGCTACGAAAGCATACCCAACAGCCCGAGTATGGTGAAGTTACGGAACGATATGAGGAAGCAGGCGGCGTCGAATGTGCAGAAGCGTCTCTCGTTCGACACGGTGTCGAACATCAGCCAGTCGACGATGTCCAGTGAGCAGAAAACGAACAGTCTGTACGGACAGAGGTCGGTGATCAACTACAACGGGCAGGAGATCGCGTTCCAAGTACCGAGCAGTGAGACCAGTGTCAGCGACAGAAGCGATCGCAGCGACGACTGGGTCGATGTGTCTGATGAAGAAAAAAATGAGCAGAAAATTATCATGTAAGTTTAAACAGTTTTATTCGTCTTATCATAATCATATTTAATCTAAGTGTTAGTGAGATTTGAGATAATCCAGAATTCTATTGAATCTTACGTGGGTATTTTGTGAGAATCATTTTCGCAAATAATGGAAAAAGCCATGAATTTCACAGATTGTTTACTAAAGCTCTTACGGCAACAATCAAGTGCAATATGTCGAATTACAAATCATAATATTGACTGACAGTATACCAGATGCCCGATTAACTGTGCGATAAAACATATTACCACTTTTTCCATGAAACTCAAACATCAAATTATCATTTCACTTGACCTAATAAAAAAGCTATACCAGTTTGTAAAGAGTAGTACAAACATTGTTATCGGCACTTGATATGAAATTGTGTTTAGCGGTGGCTCAGTGGGAAAAACGCAATGAAAAGGGGAACACGTTTAGGTAGTTACATAATTTTTGTTTGGGTAAAAAAATGGAAATTCTGAATTACAGTGTACGCGAGAGAAGTCGCGGTAGGAAGAGTCCAATCAGCTGGTCGCAGAAAGTTCGACATCAGTGGCAGAAGTCACCGAAGCCGAATAGCAATGATAAAGGTTAGTTGTTTTAATATTCTATTTTTATTATTAATAATTTTCCCCAGAAATTATAATGTAAAACCATATTGCAAAATTCAAACCTAACAACGAACGAAGGCTGCTTTCATAAGCATTGTTAACAGCGCCATCTGTGATTACACAAGCGAACTAAGAGCTACCATTGTAATATAAGTTCTTATAGATCACGATAGATGGTGTTATAAACTTACAATTAACAAACAAAACCTTTGCAACAATTGACTACAGAATCATTATTTTCAATTCTGATTTATAGCTTTTAGTCAAGTATTTTTCAGCGAAATACGAAATAGGACCTGCCGTTCGTAGTTGTGGATAAATTTTGCGCAAGCGCGCGCTTTAGCCACTGGTTGTGCAAGCTATGGCGACAGGCGTCCTACGCGCACATTCCGGCGCCTAAACAATGCTTGGCTCGTTGTTTGTCATTTCCTTTTTTTGATAATTCGCTTGGAACTTGAAGACTGCAAATATTGGTCAATGTCTAGAGCCTTATACAGACGTCATAAGTGTCATATTTGTAACATTACTATGGAAACTCGTTTATATACCCGGTAACTGGTGTATTCTTAATTCTTTTATATGTGACCTTTTAAAACGAAGGTGGTAAATAATCTAATAAAATTACTTAAGAATATAATTTTGAGAATTATTCAAATATTTAACTAAACTGAAATCTAAATCCTAAATGGTGACTCAAATGATCTGTCTGCACATGTTTGATACGTATCTCACGTACGTATTAGATAAACCTTTTGACCGAAGTTAATAACTTACCCTTTCTAAACTGGCAACAGAAATATCGGGTATAATTCTACTGTAATACCGACGGCAAACCTTAAAACCGTCAATCATTATAATAGAATCACAAGTAACCATTTTTTCCATTATTGGCTCGATTTAAACATTGAGAATAAAACCAAAATTTAATATTATAGAAATCACTGCGGTTCCTAGGATTTCATTAGCTAAACAGCTATAAACTACTTAGCCCTAATAGTCTCATTTATTTTATTGCATAATCGCGTTATTGCAACCTCCGAACGCATCGCAATCAATTCACAATCATTGGTCAATGCTTTCGACGCCATGCATTCTTGGTAAGAACCACAGTTAACTACCACCTACATTAGTTGATCGCCCATCGTTTAGAATCTGAGAGTGTTAACAAATCTAAGTTTTCCTAATTATTTCCCAAATTGCTGTACGGCAGTTTGGGTTGCTCTGAGAAAACGCTCGCCTTCACCGACTGCTAGGACTTAATCTAGGTAGATTGTAGTAGGTACTTTCTATAAACCGGTCTATTCTTTAAAAATCTCACACTTAACACTTATGTGGAGTATAGTTGAGACGAGCTGTCATTCCACCTGATGTTAAGGATTGACACTACTGACAGGTCATGTCACCTACCTTTTTATGCGAGGTTTTTGCAGAACAGTTCGGCTGGTCTCTATCCAGTTACGATTAGTTCTTTTCAAGTACCACGTGTTTATGTACTACTGTCAAAATACAACTCTATACAATGGCAAGTGTGGGTCTACATGAGCTGCAAGTTCATGAACCGCGCGCGCCGGTGCCGGTGGGCGGCCGCTAATTGTTACCGGATTCCTGCGCACGCGCCGCCCGCCTTGTTGCCTCATATCATGTATTTAATCATGTGTTGTGTTGTGAAACTTAGTTGCAAATATTAAGATATTTTTACTTTTTATTTTTAAATTTATGTCAAAACTATTTGGTATTTTTGTACAGATAATTGCATCGGCAACCTTCATAATGTTGTGTCCTCAACATTGTACGACAATTTAAAGGCAAGAACTGCTAGTCTTTGAGATTTTTACATTCTATTCGCAGAAAAACTGCATTCTATTAACAGGCAGACGACAAAAAGTTTATTGACTAAAAGGTCAACTCTTTCCAAAGCCTTTTCTCGAACGAATTCTTTTAAGTCAGTCTGTTATTCTTTTTTTTCTATTCACCATATAAATGTGTATATTCTATTCCATACTTAGGGACACCGACGCGCAAACTGTTATGCCATGCATTCTGTACATTATTCTGAACCCGCCTGCGTAGACATTTTTCGTCGGATATCAAAAAAAACTTTCCTAGAAAAGTGCAATAGCTACACGGTCAAAATGTATGGAACAGCATTTTTTTCTAACAGGTTTTTGATGAAATTTGGCACACAAAACATGGCCGTTATAAAGACAGTTAGGACATAGACTTTTTTATCCCGCTAAGTTCACGTTCCCGTGGGATAATTTCCGAAAACAAATTGGCAAAGGTAGCAATAAATAGTGATAATAGTATCCATACTAATATTGTAAATCCAAATATAACTATAGTTTCTTTCCAAAAGGTAACAGACAGACCGCTGTCTACCTTTGGCGCATAGGTAGACCACGACCTGCACCCTAATTGCGCAACACACTGTCGATCAATCTCAATCTGAATCGTTTTGAAAGATATTGCTAATCCATTGCTTTTAAAGTTCAAAAAATGTGTCAGCTCAACAACGTAAATAACGCAGTGAATGTTGTTGAACTGTCAAAATGAAAGCCATTGCTACTGATAGTGTGCAACTACCCCGCTGGGTGGGTTACGAAATAGGATACTTTTTGTCCTGACAGTAGGTTCCCGTGGGATAATTTCTGACCGCCACGCGGGCGAAGCCTTGGGTAAACGCTAGTAAACATAACATCACGCCTATTTTCCCTGAAGGGTTAGACAGAGGTATACACGTTCAAAGTATACCAACAATAGCTAGTATTATATTAATGTTAGGTGCAGAAACTTTAGGTCCCGGTCGGCGACCCAGTAAAGACTATTGATTTTTCACATAGGGTGGTTGAAGCGGTCGATATGATAGCAGGCGACCTACTTCGATAACTATGTATTACATATTGCTGAGCTTCGGTGTTATAAGCTTTAATTTAACTAAGGGCTGATTGTTCCATCGCCAGATAACTTTTATTCGAGAAATAAAATTGACGTATGACAGTTTTTGTTAGAAATAACTGTCAAAATTTAAAAATTATTCTTCGAATAAAGTTATCAGATAATTGAAAAATAAGCCCTAAGTTATTTGCTGGGGCCTAACTTTGCCATGGAGCAACTTAATTGTAAGCTAAAATTAATGTTTCCTAGAAGAGCGGACCCTAATACATATTGTAACGGCCGTCATGAAAATCTGTCATTTTCACCAGTGTTTGATATTAAGATGTCACAAAACGCTCTGTATTTGGACAGCTGTTATTGTGTGAGCGTTCACCGCTTTCTTAAGAAACCAAAGCTTTAGTACCTTTCATTTTACCTTTTTCCAGTTTTTGAAAGTTTTGAAAAGTTAAACAGCAAAAACAAATCCTAGAAATCATTAAATCAAACCAAATTAGTATAAAGTATATAGTATTTAGCAGTAGTATAGTAATAAAGTAATGTAGGTTTTCTAATAATTAGTTGCCAAAGTTTGCGACCATTACATTTTATGAACAACCGTTTAGTTTCATGAACATAACTATTGCGTCGCGACAATCACGTCTTATCTAACTAACAATCGCTTGTAATTTTCACCTTCACTTTTTAATGTTTTCCGACTATCCATTATTAGGATTTACGCACAATAAGTTACTTTTACTATTACTTTACTGCCCGTTTTCTGTCACACTAGGCAACACCTAAATATTAGCCCGCTATTGGATTTTCAACGCTCGGCTTAGCGCCAATAGTTGAAAATGATTTAGGCATTTATTTAGGTGCCATCTAGTGTTACTGAAAACGGGCATACATCCATTAAGTAGATCGTGTTATGTATAAACATGATACTTCCTGCCGCGTCTTCATTCACTCTTTTTGAAGCGGCTGACGCACACAAAGGCTTTATTGTGGTTTTAAGAACAGATGTTTACAAAACATCAGCTGTCTACAGTAAAGACATAGTATCAATAGATAACATTACAGTTGTCTCAAAGAGAAGAAGAGAGAGACATGCCACATGCCTTAGGATAAAAATGAAAAGGAAACTCCGCAAAAGGATAGGTTGATCCAAAATAAAAAAAGATGTCTGAAACAAATAACAATTTTGAACGAAGTCCAAATAGTAAAGTAATTATAATGCTTTTGGCTTTTACAAATTCATCTATTTGTGTTAAAGAGAAGAATGGTGACATGTTGAAGTCTTTCATAGGCAAGTCACTATGCACATCACCACCCGTCACTCAATAATCACTTACACAAATCAATAGATATAACAATCGTGGCAGTCTAAAATAAATCATACTTATTCGTATGCAAGCTAGTCAAGTGTGAATTAAAATAGAAAGCCACGTACCTGTCAAGGTCTAATGGTCTGTGTATAAAGCATAATACCACAGGTTGGTTAAGTATGTAGGTACGTATTATATTCTGAGATTAATAACATCACTGGTATTTTGTAGCCAAGTATAGGTGGTATAGGTAGATAGGTGGGTACGTATTGCAATATCTAAGATTAAAAGAACTATCGTAAAATAACCTACGTTCAAAATCCCTAAAATCTAAATACCTATTGTTTTTAAATACCTAAGCAACTAACACCTACCTACCTACGAATTACCTAAGTTTAAAATACTGATTGGACTAAATGTCTTTCATTCAAAAATATGTTTCTGGCTGGTGGCGTTGTGTGGTCACAGTTCTAACCTAACCTAACCTAGCTGTTTCGATTTAAAAAAGATATATGCGTGTTACGCATGCGGGTACAGAAACATATAACGGTGAGGTAAACCAATTTAAGGAACTTTGTACAGTAACATCAGTAACATATCCATTTGACATTTTTAGCTTTCGATATTATGAATATAAGTGAAACAATCATTAGGTATTTAGATTTTAGTGATTTTGAACGTAGGTTATTTTACGTTAGTTCTTTTAATTTTATGTATTGCAATACGTACCCAGATAGGTTTATATCTTGTTCTGCTATCATAGTTTCTTTTGTTGCATTTTTTTTTATCACTGCTAAACTTTCTCCTAGTTCCTCCTCCTCTTCTTCTAGCAGATAGTCGTCTTGAAAGTATTTTGAAAATAGAAGATTTTCTATTGTCAAAATATTTCAAACTTTTAACACTTCGGGCACGGCGATAAAAACGATAAATGCATTTCATCTTAACGACTCTGGCAAAAAATCTGCTACTAATGAAATCTAATACCGTATAGAAAGAGAAAACAGACCCAAAAGCCAAATAAAACTACAAAAGTTTACAATAGATACATTTAACACCTAAAATAGGTAATTCAATCTGTCAACAATAGCAGTAATTACAGCGCGAGCACAATGGTTTCAACAATCCAGTGATAATATATATATTTTACGTAGTCATTGTGCAAAGCGACTGAAGTAGACTTCCTTATTGGGCGCACCCGCCGAGCCGCCCTTCGACCCGTACGCACAAACCGTGACTATAAGGCCATAACCCATTGTTACGAGCTGCGAGATAGTTGGCTACTTTATGACCTGATCAGGGCTGCCAAATATTCACCATTCTTCAACCACTTCACAAGCTAACGGAAGATTTTTTGTCGCCAGCAACCATTCTCCTGTCCCAATCCTTTTGTTATTTCAAGTATGGCACAACAAGATAGTTCATCCATTTTCGTCTTATTGCTAAAATACAAATCAATTTTCGTCTTATTGCTAAAATACAAATCAATTTCTTCGTCGACTCAGGACCTATACTTTGTTTTGGCATTAGCAGCAGAACATTATATGAACTCATTTTTCGCCGTCGAGTTTTCCAATTGCCATGTTTATTTTCTTTGCCAGTCTTTCTCCTATTCTTGTTCCAAATGTAATGCAAATCTGGAAGATTGTCAGCCCTGTCCAAGATTGTCCTCTGCTGACAACTTTATGTCGGCTCCTTTAAAATTATATTGTTAAGCTCGTTCGTATCAGATTCGTCCATTTTATGAGTACTTTCACCACAAACAGATGTCGCAAACAGCTCTGAATCATTGTTACCGGTACAAATTGTCACCTGAATTGTGGTATTATCTGGTTTATTATTCGAGGCTGTGTGTCGACTGCGGAAAGCGGTTCAGTCGAATTGATTCATTTAGTGGTCATTGCTACCAATTACTTGTTTAAAGTATTCTTATTTACAACATCTGATGAACACCACAATACAGTAATTGTTGAAGCCTCCTCATTGATGAATGATTTAGTGACAACAACACCATTGTATACTAACTTTAAACAACTCTGAACAATAACATTCTGCGCACTGATCCGCAGCACTATCCACATGACAGAGAGATAATTGTCAAAGTGGCTTCCTGTCTCGTTTGTTTGCAGATTAAAGAGTTTAAATAAGAACATACCACTAATTTCAACACTCCATTTACATGAGATTTTCTTTTTTAAATGTTTGCTCTTACCTACATGTATTTGCTGCTTGTTTGTTGTTTGCTTGCAAGCCCATATTTTGCAAATACTCCATCAGGCCATATATCTCTGTCGTGTACTTAAACGTACTCTTTAATATTACGCGCGGTGTCCGAAACGATGCAATAAACTCAGCCCACGGCTGGCTACATGATTAAATGATGATACGCATCAGCGCACGCTTGCGTTTAAGCCATAAATAGACACCGCCTGCTCGAAAGCCTTGACTATGTCTCAACTGGGCTCCGAATGAACCTGTTTACTGACCCTACGCAACTTGGAATCAACATCTAGTTTTCCTGAAACGTTAACCTCACTTGCCTCTCTGAACTCTTCTGCTGACCTCCATGGGGCTTTCATCACCCGGAAACAGATGAAAATACACTAAACACCAAGGGCCAATATGTATCAAAGTGACTGGTGTAAAGACTCATTTTAACAATAACAGCCTATAGAAGCTGTTTACTACGACACCCGTATGTAGTCACAACACAACAATACATGTTTATGTCTACCAAGGCTCGTGGAGCGATATATTGAATGCTTAAGATGTCTGTGCACAGCTTAAGAAAACATTGTCATTTTCGTCACATGAACACGAACATGATTCGGCATTCTATTATATCGCAATAGTGTCATCTGCAAACATTTCAAAATGTATGTCTAGGTCATCTTGCTTTGAGCTTATGTATAACAAGTTGATTTTGGATTTTTGGCAATTTTTTTACCTTAGCCAAAGCATATACACGGTATAGCTCTTGCTACTTTCATCTAGGAAGGAATATAACTAAGATGATATGTGTAGACACATCCAATCAAGCTTGAAGTTCCACTTCATTACTTTATGGAGCCGAACATTGGTCATGTGCTTAGCTTCTTCCTGCTCAACAACTTCGTGTGTAAGCCAGGAACCAGTATTAGCATCAGCAGCCACGCTCTATTTGCACTGCGAAGTACTTTTCTCTGCGGAACAAACTGGATTCACGTTCTTCACAACAACTATTTCCTTATGACTTCCGCTTTTATAACTCCAGTTAAAAACAGCAGGTGCACTTATTGTAAATTAATTAAAATTAACGAGTTCCAATACTGCACTGCAGTTTTTCAACCACGACGAGGACAGATGACGTAAGCTGTAACACAAAAATGGCGTCTAGTTTACGTATGAGGTAAAGTACTGCCCTTGAATATAGGCGAATGAGATAAAATCATACATGTTATCAAACGAATCCGCACGACAAAAGAATTCCTCGTCAAGTACTGTCATTCAACGCATAATAAACGTACCTTCTCACGTTGCGCCGTGCAGTACTTATTACTCATCCTTGACCGTAAAAATATATAAGCTACTTACGTGCAGTCATTTTAAAGAGAACCGCCGAGGCCTGCTTTGTACAAGTTTGGTATTAATTTTTTTAAAGAAACCAACGCCAAATGTGATCTAGGTGTGGATGACTTGCATCATAACAGTGATGATACGCATATTTAACACGCATTGATGGCTCATCTGGCCAATCCAAATCAAATTGAACAAGTAGGCATGTCAGCTTTACACTGAATTTAATGGTTGTAAAGTAATAGGTAAGAAAATAAATGATGCTTCTAACACGAATGTAAAATCTAATGATGTTTTAATGAAAGGCACTTTCAAAAGTGATATTAACGCTAACAACTTTTTAAATCCTATTGTATTTGCGATGTTGTGAATTGCGAGAATCTTTATGGAACTGGTTACCGAGAAAATGCACACAATGTCGGAGAAAAAACTGATAAACGATCAACAAATACGCGGGAAATTATTAATATCTGTGTCTTTGAGGAAAACTTCATTAAAATGGTGCTAACGATATACGATGAAATAATATTAGCCGATTGCGAAAGTGAAATCAATGATTCAGAGGTGATGAATGAAGGAACAACTTTCAGAATTTTACACGATTTCGTTAAGATGGCGAAAATAATTTGAAGCCATTATTGCGGCTTTCGCTGAACAATTTTAAGAAATAACAGATAAAGACGTAATTGTGGGAATCATTTTTGTATGCAGATAACAATGCATCGGTTACGTTGCATGAGGTTGTAGTTATCATTGTGTAGGTCGTGTGTGGTCATCACGACTGTTAGCAAAACCGTGTGATTTCCGAATTTACGACATTTACGCGCCTCCCATATTTACAACAAGTGTTCCACGCCCCAAATATTGAAATGGTTAATACAAATATCCTTCGAGTTAAAAAACCAAGGTTACAAAAATGCAACGATGAACCAACGGTTACTGAGCTAGAAAATGTATCGAAACATTTCGCAGTGTTCTAAGTATTATAGCCGAAAGGCGATGCTATCACCAATTGGACTGGTAACCTTCATTGCCCAACGCACGAAAAGCCAATCACTCGTCACACGCCTGAACTGGATTCAAGGAAACTAAGTGAACAGAATCTTCAATTTTGTAACGTAATTGCAAAACACGCAGTCAAAATCACCGATGAAGTCGAACGTGGGATCAATTATTTACCTGCTCCACTTGTGGCTACTCCAACATTATGTCACTACCCAGTAACGAGTGCAATGTTCTCGATTTCTCGCACAATTAGCGACTATTTACCCAGCATAGCCAAGTTTTTCAGCCGATCTAACCAAGTTGCCTTACAGCATTGTTTATCGATATCTCAGTTTCGTTATTCGCTGGCAACACTCTGATTTATAGCTTCATTGATAGCGTATCGCCCTAAATTCTCATGGACAGACTCACTGGACCAGTTTTCTAAAATGTAGCTTTTGCTGAATCAGTTTGCTCCCGATTGTTGCTGGCTATAGACTAGATAGTATACGAGATATCTGGAGTAGATGCTTCTAGGCTATGATTATTTATAATTGTGCCTTTGTTCACTGGTATCTTTTTAATCAGACAGTTTTTGCGTGCTGTTTTGTCTTATTACAATCCAAACGACCTTCTTGCCGTTATAAGTGCTTTTAAGGCCCTTGATGACGTATGCCCTGTCATTTCTGCATCATTTTGCCTCGTACATTATTAGGGGTGTTACTTAAATGGCATTTCTGGTACACCTACACGTTTGCTACAGTTGCCACAAAAGGTTCTCGCGTGGGAGAGGGACGGCGGTGATGGCGGCGCGCGCGCGAGTCAGCCCTGCGCCCGCGCAGCCGAGCGCACGCGTTGCCGCCACCGGCTCCACACCCCGCGACAGTGAAAGTACTCCATTCGTGTTTACGGACTGTTAATACTGTGAATGTTCATGAAAACCTATTACTGTAAAGTTCAGAATCAACACTCGTGTTTAAATTGTTTCCGTTCATACTGTTGTTTCGTTAACGTACGACATCCGTGTACACTTACCTCAGCCGGCCGGTCACTATTTACCCAACAAAAAGCGTGACAACTGTTCCGAAAACTTACAACTATAAAACGCTGGGCGTAAAATAATATTAATTAGTTTGTATGTTATATAGTTTTTTTTTACTTTCTAGTGTTTCTTTATCGCTACTTAACACATTATCTTCGGTCACGGTTCGTACGGCTCCATCAAAGTCAACAGAGACAGAGTTACAAGCGGTTGCTTCACACATTTTCATGTATTCTAAACGGTTGTCCACCTTGAAGTGTAGCAACATGCTATTTACATATCCTTTCATTTGACATGTAGTTAAAATTAACAATTTGTCAATGTAAAGTCATCCTTTAAATCTTTTGCTTCATATGCATGAATAAAATGTCGTATTTCTGCAATCCTATTTATATGCATCACCATTTTTACAGCAGCTTACGTAACATTATCTTTGAGATTAATTTTGTTAACAATGTCCATCAATGTTAAATCTTCTCACGCTAATTAAATATCAACAATCAGATGTTCAGTTTCAAATTTAATAACACTGTTCTAATGAATACGGAAGATGATACGAGTGAACCGGTTCCTGTAAATTAAGCATGCACTGATACACCAGAAGAATGGTAGGAGGAAGTGTCTCCAATACGTTTTAAATTTAAGAGGATATTCAATATGAGGAGAATGAAAATGTTTAAATAGCACTTTATACAGAGTGCATGTGGTTCTCTGTGCTTTCCTCATACGATACTAGAAACGACGATACGATACGATATTAAAACATTACTTTTAAAATAAAAACAATCGTAGAGCAGATCCGTGAGTCGTGAGCGAGTGTAGACCGTCGACCCGCGGTGTCTGCACCCAGCCGGAACTGTGACAACTGCTCAACGGAATTCCACTTACCAATGCTACCTTATTTAGTTAATCCACATTCGTGACATTCCACTGCATTTACCTCTAATATTCGACTCTAATACCCAACTATTATACAGCGTTAATCGATCTGCATATAACTTGAAACAATCGGTTGGAGCTGCAAGTCTGCAACTATTTAGACACGGTCGTATTTCCAATAGCTTTAACGATATTAATGGCAGTAGTCTAAATATCATTGTATATCTCAGTAAATTCCATTGCGCAATCTACTATACAAACATCTAACTTTATTTCATTTCATGGTTTATTTATTTTTGGTTGCACATTAATATTCTTGACGAAACTGTTTCAATTCGCTGCGTTCCGCGGCAAAAAACAAGACAAAGCTGGTATTGTCATTCTATCTGTTGATCTAGATCTAGAAAGTGTCTCCGACTAGACGTAATGTCTCGATAATTGAAGCTATTTAAGTGCTGTTATGTGCAGTTGCTTAGTAGTCTACTTATCTGATAATGCTGTAACGCCTACCGTTACATCTTGTTACACATCTTTATCTTTAAGTGCAGTGTCATGGCGATCATCGGCCGTTAGTTTTTTGCGACCATTCCACTCGGTTATTACACAGATTGCATGTTGATTACCCGATAGCGTCAAGTCATTCAGTAACTGCAGTAACTAGCTCGTGTTCCTTACAGCCTGCTCAAACATGCAACTCTGTAATGCTACAGTTCTCTTTCCGCGGAACAGATTATGCGCCGCGCTAGGCCTTCATTGTTTCGCAAGCCGCAATGCTCTGATTGCAACGCCATACATACAAACACACAACTCGTTTTGCAATTACACCATAACTTAAAGTAATAAATATTATCTAATAGCTGTAACCGTTTCTTCAGTTACTCGTAACATCCTTCTGCCCGAAATAGAATAATGAAAAGAGTCCTCTGGGAGGAACGTCACGTCATATCATACCGCGTCAGACG
Organism: Apamea monoglypha; assembly: GCA_911387795.2. NCBI lineage: Eukaryota > Metazoa > Arthropoda > Insecta > Lepidoptera > Noctuidae > Apamea > Apamea monoglypha. Next base: position 17,981,159 of record OU426924.1, read on the forward strand.
ATTTGGCCATATAGCGTTTAAACTTTGAAGTGATTGTTTACAAAACAATACAATAATATTTTATAACTAAACGCTTTTGTGCACTGAGGCGTAGCTAACGATTTTCAAATACCAATTTAGGTGCATTAACCACGTCCAATGTCAGCCGAACTGTTACAAATGTTATTTGGCACGTTGCGATACCGCGGCGCTTAGCATTGAAACAGCGAAAAAAGCAGCGGTTCTCGATTCTAGTGGCGATGCAAACGTCGATCCGTACAATCGTGGACCAGTCGACCCTGAGACGGCCGGCAACGCAGCTGCCGACGACTTGTTTCGCTTTTTTTATAACTTGATCGTGCGGCTGAGTTAAGGAAGCCTATTTTAATCTTATACTTCAATTGGACATTCAGTGATTCAGCGAAATCGGCAGTATGAACGAAACTCTACAGTGGTACGTTGTTCGTTGACAGTGCAAGCGGATGTCTGAACGAACGTTCTTTGTTCGACGACAAAGTGCTCGTGAATCAAAGTGAAGTGATGTGATGCAGTGATCCCGGTGATGATGAACAATGATCTCCGAGAGGCCTCAGGTGAACGGTGGCGTCGGGCCGCCTGCGCCGCCGAGGCTAAGGACTTTTCGAAGGAACTGCGGCGATCAAGGTGCACCAGGCTGATTAATAATCCCAATTATTATTCGATACACGGTCAACCATTTAACTGTTTCTGACGTGACTCAAGATTGAGTTTATTCTTAATTGCCAAAAATCCTTGCGTTGAAGTGAAAAAAAACGTGTTTGTTTTAAACAAAAAACATGTTTCGCGAAATACGTAACACATTTGAATTACCATAAAACATTATTAACATTCGTTTTTTGGCATTGAAAAAGCTTCGATAATTTTTACCATGACCGCGTCAATTTCACAGTATCTTGAGTCGTGTTCATAAATCAGTTGACCTGGGGTTATTTCGCCTGCTGTGACTTCGATCGTCATTTGTTATAGTGTTCGTAACTTCACCGACGAGGGTATACATCGACACGAGCGCCAAGTGCTCGTACTACAGTGAGAACGATGAGCGCCCACGCAGGCCGCGGGAGGACCTGGGCGACAGAGTGAGGCTGATCGATGTGCTGGAGCGGACCTGCTGGCTCAACATCAGGACCGTGCTACAAGATGGAGAAATCGAAATACAAGATCTCATCGCTTTTTTTGGTATTAACTGTTTTGTTCTCATCTGATGTTAGTTTTACTGCTGAAGCTACAGAATCTCGTTTATGATGCATGTTGCAAACTTCTTTACGTGCAGGAAGTAACAAAAATAGACACCCATCATGGATGGTACTGGCAGTAAGCTCAAAACAAATCCAATCGGAAATCAAAACAACGGGTCAATTTCAATTGGAAGAATATTGCTAAATATTAATGTCTCAATGTTAGTCAACATCCCTCGGATGTCGGGATTGAGTGGCGTCGTCTTTATGTGCATGTAATAACACCGTGTACCGTGTCATTAGCTATAGAACGGCTCGGCTCGATCACTGTGTGCACTTTCTAGCTTTCTACTTGATAGACGTGCTCTTCTAGATCATGTGGTGAAAAACTATTATTAATGATAACCAGTGTGTGATAAACACCATTGTTTTTAACTGTTAGTTTGATGAAGTCATCTGAAAGAAATAAAAGAATCAGTCCAGCGCTGGCTTCAGAATTTGGGGAATTTCTAAACTATCAAGCGTCACAAGTTGCCTTCTTCTCACTTCTTCATATTCTATCTACTTTGTACTAAGTTTTACTTTGTAAGAATTTTCTTCAATGTGTTTTTTTTTATATTTACTTTATTGACATTATAGAACAGTCCACTGTTAAACATTTTTGGGCCTCCATAACTGATATGTAATTTTTTTACCCAGACTATAGCTTGATATGGCCGCATATTTGAGATTGAATACAAATACAAAATAAAACTGGTACATCAATAAAAACAGCTGTGATTAGAAGCTATTTGTCTCACCCTAATTCACGTAGACAGTTTCTAGTTCAATACCTATAATTAAATCCATTGAATAATAGCTCGCGTGTCTCACATAATAGACACAGTTGTCTCTCAACTACAACTGACAAGAAAGTGAAAACACAAAAACGCATACATGACGTATACTTAAGTTATTACTTACAATCACAACTTGATGTCACTTCTCGCGTTTTTCAACTTAACATTTGAAACGACGAGACCTATGATAAATTGTTTGGGATGTCTCTCGATTTCTACTTCTCTGACGTCACTTGTTCGTAGTAGTCTTACTTTCAATACCTAAATGAAGTCATGTTCAGTAACTGTGGTCTGGACCGGTTGTAAATGTCAAAGGCATAGATCATTATCGTGGTCCAATCAAGTCATTCCACTTCCTCTAGCTTATTTGTAGTCGCAAGGGCAGATATAATAAGTGTATTACGTACTTCATGCTCTTCTACGGCATATTTGTGGTTGTTTCCATGGTCATATACCATTTTGGGATGAGCAAATAACCTGGCAGTATCTACATGCAACATTTTTCAATGTATAATGCGGATACCAGCATTTATTCATAATAACCAGTAGTTATAATTAAGTTCACTCAGGGCTATAGCCACAACTACAACTATAGTTGTGCACTTAAAAAACCTGATGATGAAAATGGCAAGTTCGAATGGGAAAGTAACACTAGGTATATATATCGCTTAAGAAAGATGAAAAAGAAATTACATTGGCCAATAAAACGACACGAATCCTGGCAATAACCTGGAAAAACCCTGGCCGCAACATGCAAAGCATACATATTATATGTATTTAATATTGTAGGTAAAGCAACCATATGTATACAAGTATGTCATCCATAAGAATTTTAGAGTGTGACTCAAACATATCCTAATAAAAAATAATGCAATGCTTCATTAGATCGATCGTATCTTTTCAATTCGGCAACTATTCGCTAGTCATTCGATAACCAAATCGTTTTTATTGCGATCACATTGTTTGGGAGGGGATTTTGATTTGCCCTCATGATTGTATCATCATTTACAGTGACATTAGATTCTTAATCTGCAGATTACTTTACAAATATAGTTTGATGATATCCTCCCATTTGATTTTCTGCTTTTACTTTTTAATCCATATCTATCTTCAATTTATATTTGCCTTTACCTTAACTCTTTGGCAATTAGATTGGATTTGTGAGTCATGTTCATCCGTTAAATAATGGGAAACTTGAATTTTATGTCTGTACAGCAATTTGTTATTGAAGCTCTTCCGCACTTCATTTTAATAGTTTTCAATTACATGTTAGTGGGCTTGATTACTACATAAAATGTTAATAGGCCCAGTGTCTTATTTAATATATATAATTATGTTGATTCTACAACTATTGAGTGGCAAAACTATGCATGAATCAATAATTTCGTAATCACGCGTAGTGGCCAACTTTCTTTCCAAATTAGAGCGCTACACACGTGAATATTTTCAACGATACGTTCCGCCCTGATGTAGCAGAGAGGGTTATTATGCTGGAACTCTACCAACTAAAACCACAGGGTTCAAAATTTACTCACAGCATTAAGCGGGTAAGTTGAACCTTATCAAGTTATCATGGAGACCCAACTATCAGTATGTAGGCCCAACATAACGTAATTCCAGTCCAGCATGCATTACACATCGACAGAGCTAACACATGATGCAAATCTTTGACTCAATCAGTCATACACTTGTTAGTCGTAAGTTTGTAACGACCGTCTGGACATGTGACCGCAGTTTGCGCAACAGTTGCAACAAAACCTGTCGGTGACCAATTTATATGGGAGACCTTTGATGTCCTTTGATCATCAACTTTTGAGTTTACCATTCTGGCCAGTTTTATTCTTCTATTTTCCTTAATCCGGAATTATAATATTATTCCACTTTTTTATCGCATTAAAAATCGATGCAGATTCGAAAGTTTTGACTTTTGATGCATCCTGCGCAAGAGTGTATTCAAAACCTGCTAGTAATCATGTTGTGTATAATGGGGGGCATTGGGGTCAGTGTGATTGACGTTGATTAATTTCTTCTTCTGTCTCGTAAAAATCCGATAACTATACCGAGTCTGTTGGTATTTCCTCTCTGCAATGGATTCCTCTCAACGTGCTCATCACGCCCGATGACTCCATTAGCATTTTGTATTATTTTACCTTGACACTAGACGTATTCGAGGTTTCACCCAAATTATTTCTTTCTTGTCCACTTCCATCGAAAGAGTGACTGTGAATCCATTTTCGGTTGATATTTTAATTTTCCTTCCTTATAACTTAGATTACTTTTATGTCTCAACGTGTCTTCCAATATTTCCTTGTGTTCAAATAATTGGTAAAACTTGTTCGTGCGATGCAACAACACATGACACGAATCCATGAGGCAATGCAATCACTGAAAACTGTTTACTCGCTCTCGTGTTTCATCGACCGCAGTTTGCGCAAGAGTTGCTAAGCGAACATGACAGATGCGGTGACACGCTTATGTAACGAAGGGACAAGAGACCTTGACATTCACTGCTTCTATTGTAAACTGTTCATTTGTTTTATTTCACTGATGCACAGGTATTTTGGAGACTCTTTCGGAGCTCAAATTTTCTACATATATCTGCTTTTTAGACACGAATAAATTATCATATCTACCACCAATGCCCCAGCTTAATAGAAATTAATACACAACTGAATTTGCAACAAGCTAAAGCAGCGTATTTTGCAGTAGTAGTGTATTTATATATCTCTACAAATACCTAATATCTTTCTTTACCATAGAAATATCTTATATCTATGTTCTCTACCAACGTTATCTTTATAACCTATCAAATATGCGTCCGGACTCCGGATGACTGTTTCAACAACCACTCTTGCGCAAAAAGCTGTCGTGCAACCTGCGTGCCGGATGCGACACCTCGGTTATGTAACGAGGGTCACCGAAGACCTTGACCATACACTACCCGCCTTTTTGCTGTTATATTATTATATTGATGTCAGTTGAATGGTTTGCTTTGTATATTCTTGTTATTTATGTGTTTTCATGTTGATTAATCGTCTTGCGATTTAGTGAAATCTTTAATTCGTTAAGTGGTTTTATAATTTGCAATGTTTTGCTGTTTGTGATTAATCGTTTCTGTTTCTGAGATCCACTTTCTTCTCGATGTTTACTTTTTTCGAGATCCACGCGTTTGTCACCACCGTTTCTATGATTAGCTTCATATCGGACATTAAACACATTTCCTCAAGATTCTTTAACAGGATTTCAGATTTCACAAACGTATGATATGCTGGGGCTTGTACGATTACAGGTTCTGTTTCGACAAGTTGCCCATGACGATATTAGGCTCCATGTGATAAGAACTTACTGTCATGAAACCGTGCTTAAAGTAACATGCAGATAATTGAAAATATCCATGTAGTAAACGTGTATTTAACAAAGGACTAGTCCTCAACATGAACGTCGGCTAGCAAATAGCGCCACAACGTAAAAATAAATTAGTTCGCGCTACCTCGATAGATGGCGTTGTGCATTCTGTACTTGTTTCTGAATCGCGCTATGGTTTCGTTACCGCGCGAATGATATAAGGCCGGCCGGACAAAATCGCAGTATCTCTGGTTTCCCTTCAAAACGCATAAATCTTTCGCCTTTTACTAAAGATTTCCGTGGAGGGGAACACTCAAATGAGTCTATAATATTTTTGAATACTCTGCTTCGGCAGAGTAAGAATCCTACTAATATTATAAACGTGAAAGTTTGTATGGATGGATGGATGGAGGTTTGTTACTCTTTTACGCAAAAACTACTGAGCGGATTTGAATGAAATTTGGCACACAGATGGATTATAACCAGGATTAACATACATATAGGATACTTTTTATCCCGATATTCCCACGGGATCGAATCTTATGCGGTTGAAACCGCGGAGCGCAACTAGTTCCGGCTTTATTTATTTATTTAAGGAAAAACAAACAGTAGCACAATAAGAAACAATCATAAAATCTTAAATATAACATTTAAACCAATTATGCTACCCACTACGTTCTCCACAGATTACAATTTAAAGTACTTAAAACTAGCTAGTAACACAGATATATGTATAATCATACTCATACATTAACAAAATTATAAAAGAAAAAAGAAAAAGTAAATTTGTGTGCGTACACTATTAGACCTTATCGACATCGTTACGACTTCGTGGGATATTGGATATTCCCACCTCATAATATGTGGAAAGAAATAAGGAATACTATAAATAAAGACTGTTCACCAAGACAATAATTGACTTGAACTTTTTAAATTAAAAAAAATGCTATTAATTAACCTAAAATACTATAAGTACACAATTAATACAAAATAATATAAACAGACATATTTTTTGGAATTTTGAAATGATCCTAGTATGTGGGTGGTGCCATGGTTGGTAGTTATCAAACATTTTTAACTTTACCATTTGCTTAATAAACTCCCTCATTGTCAACAGAATGCGACAGCAGCGATTCGGGCCACCTGTACGAGTCGCTGGAGCCGGCGCCTACGCAGTTACATCCCCCTCACGCACCCCCACCGCTTCCGCTAGAAGAAGACTTTGACTCCTTCGATAGTGACAGTGACACTGATGATCACGACAAGGTATGTTGAATTTTATTTGTTTAAACAGTTGCACGTCAGTAATACTGGTAACACTTGAACTACAAACATTGCCGTTACTGCTACGAAATGAAGGCGCTGTCAAAGTCATATTGTCACCAAGGACGTAAGGTTGACTGTACCCACAATACATTCATATGAATAACTGAAATTAATTCCCGAACATCATTTGAAATTATTTCTTTTGATTTGAATCAATATCAAATGCGTTGGTATCTTAAAAACACTGAACACACACAAACGGTGGATGTTGCATAAATAAAACGTCCAACAAAATCAAGAAAACAGTTCCTTAACGTGCAGCGCCCTCTGGCGGACAATGTATGAACTATTTGCTCAAGCGTCTGAAGATAATTATGCCATAAAATATTATTTCATTGGAAATCCATCCAAGTGTTTGAGGAAAAAACAGGGTGATATTTATTGATGCCTCATTTTAGGGAAATCATTACATAATAACTAAGTTTTAAATGTTTGTTACATGTCATTGTTTAGTTAGTGTCGTTCTGACTATGAGCAGACACGCTTTATATTATAATAAATTCTTTGTTTGATTTATAATGACTTGCTTTTATTCGGTACGCACGCAAACTGTAATTTTATATCCTACAAAAAATGTTTACAAAAATAATAAAAGTGGGTACCAAATGATATAAAATTGTCTATAAATACACACTATAAATTGACTATAGCCACATTGTATACATAGTTTAAGTCACCGTTTAATTTCTCTAATATTGTCACAATAAAATAATTTGTTTTTATTCTATTTTCAGTCTACGTACTCCCAAACACCGCCCACATTGCCGGCATCGAGGTTGCCCAACCCGCCGACCGGTGGTGGGCAGTACACTCTAACCAAAATAGCCAGCGCTGCTCAACGGAAGATGAGGCAAATCAAGAGAAACCTCACCAAAAGATATTCTGGTAAGCAAAAATTGATTAAAACATGCAAAAAGAATTTTCCGATACCGGGAATCGAACCCGAGCCTCCTGGGTGAGAGCCAGGTATCCTAGCCACTAGACCATATCGGATATTGAGTAGGGAGCCGAAATTGTTGGCCGTTCTCCCCGGCTACTTTTAAATAACTGAGACATATTTTTTATTCAATTTTAATAATCCTTGTGTTATAAATTGCCATGACACTATTGTCATTGAAATCATAATGGTCACTTTGCAAGTCTTATGAACAAACTAAACCAAAATTGTAAAATTAAAAAAAAAAACAAAGGATAAAAAAGAATAAAATGTTAAACAAATTACAATTTATGTCCCAACATTAGACTGGCCTTGATTAATGCAAAAAAAAAACTAAATTCCTAGAAAGTCACTATCTAAGATAACAATTGAATCACAATAAAATTCAGTCCATACAATATCACTATCAGTTGATATCTTTTAAGATAAAAACTGTCCCAATTTCATCATCTCAAACAAAGACATTTTATTAATCAGTAATTCTGTTTCCAGTGGCGATGGACGGCAAACCATTCACGAAGACAAACAACCAGAACCAGATCTACGATACTCCCAAGAAGAAGTCGCCGATCTACGCCAACTGCGAACCACCGGACCCTGTGTACACAAACATCAACTTTAACGACACGCGGCCGGTGCTAAATAAGACTGAAATTCCCTTGAACAAGGTGTATGGTTCGTTGAAGGATGAGTTGAAGACTGTTATTTTGGATAAGCGGGCGAGTAATGGGGATGTACCTCCTCCGTTGCCTGAGAAGCCTTCTCCTGAGAAGCCAGTGACTCCGACTAGTGAGGCGAGTAAGAAGGACAGTGGGACTTTGTCGAGGAAAGCGTACTTCTCGTTCAAGTCACGATTCAGACGGGCGACGTCACTAGCTGTGGATATCAACTCGGACATTCCCAGTGCTCTGAAGATCACCAATTCGACTTTCTACCTGACTGATTCTATGGATGGTGATTCTGGATTTAGCAACTGGTGAGTTTGTCTAACTGTTTTAATAATAATAATATATAGCATTATTTCATTCGAGAATTAGCCAGACCTGCCTGCTTTTGCATAGGTTTTCCGTACCCTGTGCGTTCGAGCGCACTGTGAGACCTTATACCAAGAAGATATTCTTGAATAAGGGAGTTAAAACTCGACATAAAAGAAATAAGTATACAGAAAGTCGAAACAACACCGATGTAACATTTAGCTTGCTTATTTTTATTTTACACTGGCGAAACTTAAAATATTATAGGAGTTAACAACCTCCTGCCTCCATGCATCATATTTTATCTAGGTGCACAGCCAAGTTTTCATTATTATAGTTGTCAAATCAGACTGAACATGACTTCCGTCATGTTTAGTGTGATTTAGCATTGGAGTTCCTCTCACAGAGAAGATGCCCTAGTCCCAGTAGTAGGAACATTATAAACTAATATGTTAAAGTTCAAAGTATCATGCATTCGTTTTTTGAACAGCAGCGACAACGGCCAGCCGGGCAGCACGGAGACGCTGTCTCCCTCTAGCGGACCGAAGCGGCGCGACGGTAGGCGGCGCCTCGCCGACTCCTCCCCCTGCCTGTTCCCCGCGCGCCCCGCGCTGCCCCCGCCCCCGCCCCCGCCCGCGCCCCCCGCGGCGCCCTCGCCCCCGCTGGCGCCCTCACCGCCCGCAACCGACTTTAGCGCTGTCAACGAAGGTAACGCACAGCCGTCAACTGGACCCGGGGTGGTGTAGAGCTAATCATTTACTATCTTCTGACCCCTGCTGAGTGCAGTTAGAATATCGCTTTACTAATTATATTTAATGCTAAGGTTTTGATAAGCTTTAGATATTATGGAGCTTGTTTCCCTTTAAAGTTATATTTGGGAAACTTTTAAGACATATTATTATTGGAAATCAAACCAACAGTATAAGCGGGCGCAGTCCTCGGTATGTGTCCTACGAGCAAGAAATACGGTACGAACTGAAATACCGGTAACTTTTCCGAAGTCATATGGATCACCTATCGGCTGTACTGCCGCTCTCAGCCTCTAATGAAGTAATTATTTATGTTAGTTCGATTTCGATATAATAAGATAATATGCATTTTAAGATTATAAGATTATTTAAGTATAATAATATATAAGATTGACTATGATTCAAATAATGATTATTTTCTCCTTCTGAATCATGCTTTTTCTATCGAACTTTGCCCGGCACACTACCATGTGCCCGATTAAAAATAAACTTTTCTAATAAAATCATCTTTATCTATGTTCGTATTTTTCTCATATCTATATTCCAAACGCCATGTAAATAGATATTTCAGTTGACGTCTGTCCGTATCGCGTAATAAATGGTTTAGCCCATAGACTATAGGTTTATGGTTTGGCCGAATAGTATTATCGTGGCCATTGGGCTGACGACGAAGACAGCGCTAAACTGAGGTCAGTGCTTACGACATGGTGGGAATAACTATTTGAAAAAAACTTATTGGTAGATCATACTATTATGAACTGACTTAAAATCACCTACTTAATGGTAGGGGTATAATCAAAGTGCACAACTTTTGTTAAGCAAACTACCAGTTACCATAATTGCGATTTATTTCTAAAGATTCATAACACGATTAGGTACAGGCTCCCGTACGCAAAATACGCTCTTTGACGTGGAGTTGCGGACACCAGCCCGTATTACCTACAGACTCACACAAAAAGGTATTTTTGACAAACACTTGATAAGTAAACCTAAATGACAAAATAAAAATTTTGGCTATAACTTTCGAGTTGATCACATTCCAAGGAAATAAAAATTAATGATTGTTCAAAATGTGCATTTGCACATAATAATGATCCAACACTGGAAATATGCAATCCTAAAACTTCGTAGATACCAATTATTAAATCTAAATTGTTAGAATATTAAGGTAATGAAAATAACTGAGGAATTCCTTCATATTGTAGCCATTTATTAATAGCTTAGAGTAGTCATTCTGGCTGAGCATAATTGAAAGATATTCCTGTTAGAAACAGCGCCGCGAATTATTGTAATTTTCCGCAAGTCATAACTATTAAAAGTATTGTAGGCTGGCAACCTTGTAGTAATCGCTTCGTCTTGTAAAGAACTGACGTTATCCGCGAGTACATTGTTCTTAATGCAAGCATGTACTTGCAAGAATCGTTGCACAAGTTTTCTTTGTTTTTTTTCCTCAATTACGACCATGCATTATTTCTAAAGAAACTATTTGGTACCGATAGCCTTATTTTGTTTTGGCTTAACGGTTAATGACTGTAAAACTGTATTTTTTCTTACTTTGAGAAAATTATATTAGTTTACCGTTGAGAAAAAGAAATGAAAAGAAAATAATATATGTTTTACGAAATTAATTTAATGTAAAAAAATATTTTAGTTTTTAAATTCGTTAAGCATACGTAGGTACATATTTTACAGCCCATTGTTAGTTATTAGATAAAAATATATCAGTTCTATGAAAAAACTACACATTTTGGTATTATTTTAACATTCGTAACATATTGTGGTTGACCACAAGTGAGTCAGTGTGACGTATTGAGTCAGTTTGATAAAGATTTTATTCCTTAAAATAAATAGTTATTCCCACAGCGAGGAGGTCGAGGATTCTGCACTGTACACGTCTTTATGTTTGCACTGTCTTACGTTTATAACTATGGTTTCTAATACACTAGAGTTCCTGTACAAAATGGCGTAAAAGTCGACTTTAAAAAAAAAAGGTTGCAAATTTCAAGCCATTTTGTTTTGGAGCCATTAATGTTTACTTTTTCCTGTGGTAACTATGTAGTAACACTTGGTTAAGGCTTGTAACACATTCAAGTACCTAATATTTTATATTTCTCTTCACAAAGTTATAAAAAAGTCTAAGAGTAAATACCTAGTACCTACCCAACGGTCGTTGACCGTAATAATAGTTCCGATTCCGATTGCCTTCGCGCAATCTCCAAGTAACTAGAAGTAAATTCTAGAGTTAGCTATAGAGTAAACCTTCCTAGTGATTTGGTGAAAATAAACATCAAATATACATAAACTACTTCTACAATGGATCTCAAGCTCTCTATTCTATAATTTTAAACTAAATTTTAAACTTTAATTACCTATATACCTATTAGGCAGCGCCCCGCGGTTTCACCCGCATAAGTTTCGATCCCGTGGGAGAGGATAAAAAGTGTATCATATGTGGTAATTCTGGTTATAAACTGTCTGTGTGCTAAATTTCATCCAAATCCGTTCAGCAGTTTTTGTGTGAAAGAGTAACAAACATCCATCCATCCTCTCAAACTTTCGCGTTTTTTAAAATATTAGTAGGAAGTAGGATACTGGCGCCGATTCCCTTGTTCACAAACTAAACTATATTTAAGTTCAGTGGATCTTTTTCTTTCTATTTCATTAAGAAAAGGATAGAAGATAAATATTAGTTTAGTCCTGTCAAATTTAGATAGTCCATAGCAAGTTTAGACGTGATTAAAAACATAACTACTAAAAATACGTCAATTTACGTCAGGCGCTGGCTAATTTGACAGGACTAAACTAATATTTATCTTCTGACCTTTTCTTAATGAAATAGAAAGAAAAAGATGAACTGAACTTAAATTTAGTTTAGTTTGTGAACAAGGGAATCGGCGCCATTGACTCTAAACGTTTTGTAAATTAACATATATGAGAGCCGGGAGATCTGTTACTCAGGACCCTCCTACCTCACTCAGACACCTTTCTCTGTTTAAGATTGTGCATTCAATTAATCAGTGTCTGTAATATGATGTTGAAATAAATAAAGATTTATGATTATTAATTGGGAACGAATGTCGTTAAACAATTTATATTTTGTAGCTTGTGCTGTGCACCAAAGGAGAAAGCCAAAGTGTTGAAGTCTGTGCAACCGACAGTATCGGTATTCCAATCATTATATAATTTACTCCACACAGGTGTCCATTCTAAAATCTAGACCATAATATCGCTTCCTACCATTACAGTACCTACTCAAGCAATTTATTTCAATAAAACATGACAAAATCCCACTAATAGTGAGCATAAACTGTCATTTTCTCAGTAATCTGGGCCATTTTACATCATATATGATCATAATAAAACGCATTACCTACAGCAGAACATGTATTTAACATTATGTATGGTCCAAACCAGTCTTGAAGTGACCTCCTGTATGGCACGGACTGGTACTGCTTTATAATATTGAAATAATTAGTTATTGCCAGTTTTATTTTATTTAAAATCCCAGTGAATTACCCAGAATTATTGTCACCAAATAGGTATGTTAGCTATTTCAATAACAAAGGGATAACAATCCATGGGTGGGTTCCATTTCTATAGGTTGTATACACTATTGTGTATATTGTATAAAGATGTTTATACGTTGGTGGTGACGCTAGCGACCTCTGCACACAATGTGCACGGGTTTGTGCAATTTATTTTATAGTCTGCTCTGTTAGTCATCTGTGAGCGCCGGCGCAGCAACCCGTGTCTAAAGCTAAAAGCCGTACTCCCGCGCAGTTCGTAAATTCGTACGTCTCTTGTGATGTGTTGCACTGTGTGATGGGTCGTGAGTTCTATTCTCTTCCTCTACTTTATTATGCATGTTTTGTACTTAATAATTTACGCACGAATGTATCTTATTTAACACGAAACGTATTATGATGAATACGATAATCAATTGGCATAATCTGCCTACGCATAATTCTAGTTATACCATCAGTGTTTTTGCTCTGTGTAAATTATAGTCGCACTTATGATAACATCATGTTACTTATTGTTCCAAGTTCACGTCCCACATACGTTGACTGCAATTTTAACTGTTTCTTTGTATTCACTGCAATCTTTTACAGTGCATAAAGATACTCTTAACGTAACCATTCAAAATCAGTAATAAAAGGAACAGTTAGAATGAATGAGAAAAAGGAAGAATAAATCAGCACACAATTGCTCGTTTACCCTGCCACTGCCATTTCTACTGCCATTCTTTAAGTAAACACTAATACTGATGTATTCTGTAAAAATCTCACCATGAAAACTTTGGTGTGGTGAGCTGTCAATAGAGTCAACCCCTAGCATCATGTGGAATGACAGCTCACTTAAATATCACTTCACCTAAGTTTTCACCATGAGATTTTTACAGAACAGACCGCATGATTTGATGATGGGGTGATGACGTAACGCGTTGGTGTGCAGAGTTGAAGCGGCTGCTGCCGACGTTGTCGCGCAAGGACAAGAGCCCGCGCGCGCGCACCTCGTGGTACGCCGAATGTGGTGCGGATACTACTCCCAATACCTCGGCCAACACTACGCCTAACACCTCCAACACGTCTTGGTAAGTAGATGTTTTTATTTACTTAATGGTTTAAGGAAGTCAACTTGAATTTGAACGAAGAGGTTCCTATTCAAGGAGACCTTTTCACTCAAATTGAAAAACAAATATAAAATGAAATTATAGTATCCACTTTGTACAGTCCTTTTACAGTTATTTTACCTCTGACAACAACGTTATAGCAACGAGAATAAAATACACTGGGAATCAAAATCAGAAAAAAAAGTCCTTTCACTAGCTGTGGAAAGAAAAGAAGGCCAATTCTCGTAATTTAAAACGTTCAAAATCTAGTCGCACTCTCATCTCGGCGACACAAAAATGTCAAAATGTAGAGAAATCAGAGGTATTTTTGACAGATTGAGACTGAGATCAGACTGTGAACGTTCTTAAAATTACGAGAATTGCCCCTAAGACTGTAACTTCACTATTAGTGGTCAAGTTTGTTTCTGATATGGTTCAGAGTTCGATACTTACTGACTTTTTGCAGAATAACTATGCAGGTGTGACCATGACCTTGACCTCTGAATGATAGGTCATTCACCACCATTTTAGGTCGCACCAGCATTCGCTTTCTTTTAATGTCAGTCTATACTCTGTGCCTTTCAATGTTTATTATTATTTTTCTTTTTTTTATATTAAGCCATTAATGTCCCACTGCTGGGCAAAGACCTCCCTACTCTCTTTCCACTTCTCTCTGTCCAGAGCTGCCAAGGACTAATCTTTATAAAAGGAGTTCTCTCAACAGCAAAACCGCTATAAGAACAATTTTCTTTTTTTGTCTTTCGGCTGCGAGACTATATTTATTGAATAAATAAATTACTACTATACTAAACTTCTTAATACGATTAAAATCGATTTCATAAAGTTGACAACCCTAGTATAGGATTTCCTCAACCCATTAAATCTAATTAGTCACGCCCTAATACAGGGCTTGGCCTAAGTAGTCTAGGTAACTACGTAGTTGTAGGTAAATCCAACACTCCTGCAACATCCTGTTTCATTCATAACATCGCACTGTTTTTTCCCGTGTCTACGTAAATATTGTCCCAGAACAAGTTTACTTACTCACACCGACATTTAGTTTGATTCATTAATCAGAATTCCAGCGAATTTCACTTTATGTGGCCCAACTGTAACTTGTGTGTAACTTTAGTCTGCACAGGACTTACTATGAGTAGGTTGGTAGGTATTTAATTCCAGCGAACTTCCCTTTATTTTTATTGCCAACTGTTTTCTGTAAAAATGTAATGGGGTCGAGCAAAGAGATTTAAGATAGGTACAATAGAGAGGCTATGCAAAGAAATGTCATAGAAAAACTGTGATCCCATGTCTCAGTGACGCCATCTAGTATAATATAGCAAAATTAGAGCGGCAATTGGGAACATCTTAACACAAAAAATTGCAAAAATGAATTAAATTTAGTAAAATATATTCAGCTATTGCACGGTAGGTGGCCAGTGTGGTCAGTGTTGCCAGATCCGATTTTCAATCCGTGGAGTAAGCCTGAAAAACCTTATATACTTAGTTCAAATGGTAAATAAATATAAAAAAAAAACTAAACAAATTAAACAAAACTTGTCTCAAACAGTAAAAACGATTTTAGAATTGTATTCGCTACTATCCATTGTCCGTGTCGCCGTCTATGACTAGGTATCAGTTTCAGTGTGTGTTTATGTACAGACGCCAGCAGGTCAAGCTACACGAAACTGTCAAATTTTCCCAATCAACCTTGAACCTTAATGCTTTAGCGATAAAGTTGAAAATCTATTAAAGAAATTTGACAGATTGTAGTAGCTTTATGTGCTGGCGTCCGTACATTTTAAAATAAAATCATTTCAAATGTGCCTGCTTTGCAGGTTATTTCGCTTTTTGTGTAAAGTAGAGCTATTACATCACAAAGCGCATATTTTCTTTGCAATATTGTCGGTTGTGTTTCGGTTTTAGCAAAATATATTTTTTTCACGTATGTTTGAAAATATTTGTAAATCTTGTATCCGTATGTATACGTACATCCGAGGCGAGGTCCAAAATCCGTAGATCTATGAAAAAATCCGTAGGTCTGGCAATACAGGGTGACACTAAGTAGTATAAAACCTGTGGTAGGGATTTTACCATTTTGATATAAATGTATCGATAATATTGAAAAAAGTTACTAAGACTTTTTTTTTCGCATTTGAATAGATTGAAACAAGTGCCAAAAAATTAGGAAAGCAATAAAATGATTAGCAGTTTCAATGTTTACAAGTTATTTATTTATAAAATTATTTTTACATACAAATTACTAATTATCGTTATTATGATCTAGTGATCCAAGTGTCAGACTGCAGCTGATGACGAGGACATGAATGCGATTCCCACAGGACACAAATATTTTTGTGATGAATATAAGTGATTGTGTTGGTCCGGGTGTTTCTTATGTTTATAAGTAGTATTTCTTTTGTAAATAAGTATTTATTTACAAAAGAAAGTATTTAAGTATTATATCCATTGCGTAGTATCCATAGTATAAGCTCTGCTCTGCGGTTTGAAGCAAACAGGTCAGTCGACCATGCGTACGTACAAAATATAAAAGTCAAAAACACTCATACCGCTAATATTGAGGAAACTACGGACGTTCAATTTAAAAATGTTATGCCTGACGATCGATAGAATAATGATAGCGACTACCACCACCACATCAGAGCATGGGCTACCTGTGTCCCCAACGTCAGACCTACCATCCATTGACGAACTTTTAAAAGTGGTTAACAAACTCCCACTTACTAAAGGATCAATAAAATAAAATTTTAACCGGTTTACATCGCGTTCAGTTTTTAATTTCTTGACGTTCTGAATACCTTGCACGTCCACTCAAATCTGTGTGGTTATTTCCTCAAAAGACAATTTCAGACCACTTCACTTCTAGTACAGGGTACCGATCCTTTTTTTTTAATTGATCGACCAGTCTTTCCGAAGTAGATGTTCTCTCTTTTATAATGCTTCGAGCATAATTTTGACGAAGCAGATGGAAACCAATTTTCTTCTCTACGGTCTGTCTGAACAAACCGTATCCACTTTTCACCTACATGAATTAATAGTACTTGTTCATTTATTGACATTTAAATAAAATGACATGATTATCTTCAAAGAGTATTATATTTTAAGTGTTATTTATTATTTACCTTAATAAATATTATCGATAACAAAATCGATAAACAACATCACATCTCAACGAGGCAGTAGTAAAACTACTCCGCAATAGAGGGCGTTTATAACAAAATTAGCAAATTTTCTAGATCTGTTTAGGAAAATTGTTTAATTTTAATTACTGAGTAAATATAAATAATTCATACGAAAATAAACCGAAGTTAGGTCCAGCCGTTTTACTATAACCAGATTTACAATATCGCAATGCGCAACTTGGCATATTTGCTTAGAAAATGTTTGTTTTTGGTGGACACAAATACGTCTTGACACGCAGGCGTACCACACTAGACTGAGCGACTTTTGACCACTAGGACAAATGTATTGGATTACGATTTTGTTCGCAATGTCCCGTCTATTGTCAAGTAAATAATTTAATGTCTTTGGGGTCGAGTGACCTCTAAAAAAACGGCGCACAGTGGTCACGTGCTGCCTTGCACACTTGCACAGAGGATCCCCTGTACACTCTCCCCAGGGATGTGCCTTGCCAGGCGTTGCCCAGAAGGGGTTTCGATTCGGTCTTTTGGGTGCCCCCTTCACACAGCACACTCACCGGTCTTAACCCCGGGCACCTTTTGAAGAGAAAAAATTCCCAAAGAGAAGAAAAAAGTTACCAACCAACGTGAAACTTAAACTTGGCAGTCTAAAACAACGAGAAGTTACCCTTATACATAAAATTACATGTTCACAGTGAAACTTGACATACATAAGTGACATATCCGAAAGTACATACCTAACTATGTATGTCTCTCTGTTACCTTTACGCCTCAGGGCTGATTTTACCAAAGTCAGATAATAAATATCTTTTGTCCGTGGAAAAAAATTGAATTTTGACAGTACTAGTATGGAAAAACTGTCAAAAATTCAAAATTTATTCTCAGTGTAAGACTTATTCTATGTATAAAAATTTGGTGAATCTCGCCCTTAACGCCTTGACAGCTGAAAGGATTTCGATCAAATTGGGCACGGTTAGGTTAGGTTTGCGAAGCGGCGGAGAAAAGCTAGTAATTTATAATGTACCATTGCAATATGGTTGGTAAAAGCGGCATAGTGCATGGTTGCGTAGCGACGCGACATTTACGCTACAGTTACGACTGCGGTCCGTTTGGCATTCGGCGCCGGCTGCGAGTTCAAGACAAAGGTCAACTGCGACGATCTTACCCTGTCCCACTTGGAGAAATTCAAGCTAACATAACCCACTTACTGCACATGGCCTTGACAGGCATTTCATCTTAAAAAAAAAAAAAAAAAACCATGAAAGCCTTAACTAGATACAGTAAGAGGTGTCATGGGTAGTCCTGGATCTTCCTGTGGAAAGTAGAGATCAATAAGTCTAAAATAACTACATTATAACTATTGAAAATCACATAGAACGAAGTTTTCATTCTTGGTCCAGAAATAAATAAAAGGGTATCCCTCATCATTTTGCACCACAAGGAAAAAGTGTGCAAATAAAAACAATATACGGCACTTACTATTCTTGTTATTTAAATACGAAGAACTGCGACGTCGAAAGATCGAAATAATAATAATAAAAATGCTTGCAGTCCAACCGAATTGACCCACAAAGATGTTCCTGGGAGGTAGCTACGATCTTCGCCGAGACGTTAGTCAGTAGCGGCGCGAACGCATGACGTCCGCCATTATCCACGAAACCGATGACTCACGAGCCAGTTTTCCGTATCACCGTTACCGCTGTGTCCCAATACATAAGCGAAACGATTTAACATTAGTTACTATGCGTTCAAGCCTTAAATTAATGTCCAGAGGGCAGTTCAGTAACTTTATTCAGGCAATTAACCTTATTTCATAAACATTTTAAGAAAATTTAGTATTTTTCAGTTTATTTTTCGTAATTGAAACATTATTATTAACTCTTTTAGCACTAAGACTCCTGTAAATCACTTATCAAATAGCAGTTCTCACATGTTTATGTGCCTTTCTCTGACTCGCTCGCCGGCTATGTCTTGGGACACCTCATAACTTTAACTCCGCTATTATGCGCATGCTCAGAAGGACGTTGGTGAGATTTGAATCGGATCCGTCGCTTCGCGGCTTTTAGCGCGCAAATATATATTATTTAAATGGTTTCTTGTGCTAATAAATACCTATTGTGCGTTTACATAAAGTGAAATGAAAAGCAAACTTGAAAAAAACTGGTGATTTCTGTAAATTGTGTATTGTTTGATAGTGGACAAAAAAGTGAAGTTAAAAATTTGTGTTAAATGTTATTTACAAAATTGATGGAAGGATAAACAAAGGTAATCATTTTAACTTTGACTAAAAACATTCCTGTTCTGTGTTCCATTCCAATATAGGTACCTGAGCTTTTTGTAGTATTGATGCAACCCACATGTGTGTGCACAAAATTAACGCCTACCTTCTATATTTGTTGGTGTTATGATCAATGTCACCTTGAATAACATTTAAAAATATAACTATCACAGTGCATTTCAAGTTCTCACCAAAATAGCCATACTACATAATAGACGAATTGTTTTTTCTTTTTTAAATAAAGCAACAAAGTTACTATAATATTCAACCTTCTTGGAAGATATTCATGTAAGAGGGTCACAATAAGGAAATTGTTTCGTAGAGCTGTCAGGATGTCCCTTACATCATCATAGTAATCTTAGGTAGGTACTAACAATAAGTCATTAGAAGATTCGTCATAGCTGATTACCTACTCATTATTTTTGATTTATATCTACCGCACTCAGAACACTTATTTCTACTTCGTGTCTACTTCTACACACAGTGGCCTCCAAACGTTAGTTGACATTTTTCCACTTCAGCTGTGATGCCACATCATTATTTAAAATAAAAAAAAAATAATCAGTTACTCCTAAGAGATTACTTGATTATTTGTTATGAAATATATTGATTGATAAATCATAGGTAGTTGAATTAGTCAATAAAAACTTTATAGAATACTAAACATATGGATCACTAGAATTTTAAATCATAATGTGGTGTGTCGTCAACTAACTTTTGGAGGACATTTTACATTAACGATAATAGCCGACATTATATTTGCTTTTACATTTATTGTACATCACAATAATATTCTAGTTACAGGCTGTTTGATAAGGCGTTATCAAGCCTTATTGGGATTCCCAAAAAAAAAACAATTTTTCCTCGTCTCTTATCTCGCTTGCTAGTTAACTTGTTGGAGATTTCGACTTGTTATTTACATTAAAAATGTAACATGGCAATCATGCGATTAACATCTGATTTATTCGCCAATCATGCACTACCAATGTACATAATAAATTCTAGGCCATTGAATGACGACACTGGTTATATCTAAAGTCCTTGCAGCGTTGATTTTTCTCACGCCATAGTATGCCTATTTACATACTTACCTTACATATGTATTCTACCTATATACTTACCTACCTCGTCATCATCATCATCTGCCTCCAGCAGTCCACTGCTGGACATAGGCTTCTCCTATTGCACGCCATTCAACTCGATTGTGACGGCAACTCTCATCCACCAGCCATCCTGCAAAGATCGTCGCTCCACCTATGAGGGCGTCCCACCTTACGTTTACCGATTCGCGGTCTCCACTCAAAAACATGTCTACCAATTATAGCCGAATATACCGGCCATATTAGCCGTAGAATCGATACCGTCATCGATTCTACGGCTAATATGGCCGGCCCATTGCCACTTCAGCTTACTTACCTACCTACACAATATAGATGTTAGCTGGACGTAGATATTCCTCTCCTAAACTTCCATTATTAACACGAAACTGAGCACTAACGCCCAAGGGCGTAACAACAATAAACAACTTATATTGTGTCTCGTTCAGTGTTCTATTACAACAGCGCCCTAATTACGTAACACACTATCAAACTCAATCTGAATCATTTTGAAGTATATTTCTAATCCATTGCTTCATAAGTTCAACGTATTGTGTTGTTGGGTATCAACGTGAACGGCGAGTACATCTCACATCTTCGATTTGCCGATGACATCGTCATAATGGCAGAGACGCTGGAACAGCTAGACCAAATGCTGCACGGCCTTAATGGAGCCTATCGGCGGGTTGGCCTCGGCATGAATTTAGACAAGACGAAAGTCATGTACCTACAATTCGCACGTCTCGCCGAGTCCAATCCACATCGAAGGGTCGCTTCTCGAAGTTGTGAAGGATTATATCTACCTGGGGCAAATAATCCAGCTCGGTAGACACAACTTTGAGAAAGAAGCCGACAGAAGGATTCAGTTGGGTTGGGCAGCATTTGGAAAACTCCGTCAAGTCTTCTCGTCGCCTATCCCACAGTGTTTGAAGACTAAGGTCTTCAACCAGTTTCTTCTTCCACGTCATGACATATGGCGCCGAAACGTGGACACTGATGGTCGGGCTGGTCCACAAATTCAAGGTCGCTCAGCGCGCTATGGAGCGAGCTATGCTCGGAGTCTCTTTGAAGGATAAAATCAGGAATTAAATTATCCGGAAAAGAACCGGAGTTACCGACATAGCGCGCAGAGTAAGCAAACTGAAGTGGCAGTGGGCTGGCTATGTTTGTCGAAGGACCGATGGCCGGTGGAGCATATGAGTCCTGGAGTGAAGACCGCGTAACGGCAAGCGTAGTGTGGGATGCCCCCCAGCTAGATGGACGAACGACCTAAAGAAGGTTGCTGGGACGGACTGGATGCGGAAGACGGATGGTGTTTTGGCGCAGCCTGGGAAAGGCCCATGTCCAGCAGTGGACTGCGATAGGCTGAGTTGATTGATTGATTGATTGCTTCATAAGTTCGAAAAATTTGTCTGCTCAAAAAGTAAATAAGGCAATGAATGTTTTTAAACTGTCGAAATGAAAGCCATTGCTACTGATAGAGTATTACGCGCCGATTAAGCTAAATATTATTGTCTACCTCGTTCGTCAAATGATACATTACTGACATCACAGTAGCAGACAAAGTCTGGATTTGCGCTAAGTTAATGACAAGGCTGGAACCCTATTACCTACATGAGACTTAAACGTAACTGGCAAAGTCAGGTGATAGGTATCTAGTGTTGCCATCTGACATTATGCTGAGCTAAGACCCTTTTGGCCTAAGTGCCTAATACCAGCCTGTCATTGTCCCCCTGCAGGTCGAAGGCCTCTTTTCACAGAGAAGGTATGAGCACTGATCAATATGATTTTTTTAAATAACTTATTTTGTGTGTATTTTATTTATGTCAATAAGCATTATACCCCTTCGGGAAATACAGTTGTGTTGTTTTTGCTATGGTCTCATATCCTATTTCTTTTGCCCACAGGTACGCAGAAGCAGGTCTATACCAGGCTGGAAACATCTCATCATCGTCATCAGGTGCATCGTCAGGCTCGCACCCCGCCAGCCCGCTCCCCCACTCGCTGTTCACACACGAGCCGCTCTACCAGTTCTACAACGCAGCCAAAGTTGAGGTCAGTGCCATAATATGAACTTATTTGGGAGAACTCCTTTCGAAAAGTGGAAAGGAATTTTCCGTTCGATTCGATAAAACAACATTTTTTCAACGTTTAATCTGTGTCAGAATATTTTCGTCCTCGATTCATTCAGGTTTGATACAGATATTAGTTATCTTAGGATGTTTTATTCATGCAAGCCTAAAAACCCCCTAACAACTTGTTTGGTGCAGCTTTTACCCACTTAAAACGGACAAAAGTTATAAATATGTAAAAGCAACCCACACTGGATCCCTTTTGGTAGATTACTCCTTTCTTAGAAAGGCCTAAGTCCTAGCAATGGGAATAATATCAGCTGACTTTATCTGTCATAACCACTCAAAAACAAGAATTGCGTAACACATTTTCAACCTCAATCTGAATCATTTTGAAGGATAGTGCTAATCCATTGCTTCATATGTTCGAAAAATTTGCCTGCTCAACAATGTAAATAACGCAATGAATGTTGTTGAACTGTCAAAGTGAAATTGCTAATGATAGTATGTTGCGCAATTACCCCCCTGCTCACATGCCACTATTATGTCTAGTCTAATTTCGACCGTCCACTGCTACGTAGGATGTGCACGGAGGTTCATTTGTTTGGCAGTCACACATTCGTAAGTTACTCACGAATCCGTGGATTTCCACGGCCCTGGTTCGCAGTGAACGATCCCCCCTACATATCCATACGAAGCGAAACTAAGAATACCTGCGTAGGTTAGCCGCCATACCGCTTTTCTTATCTCACGGAAGAAGGCACCTCGATAAATGGGTTACGAGCCCGCAAACGATAAGCCTCGCTAACGTACGCACTGCATAATCTTTACAGCACCTTTTACTACCAATATAAAACATAATAATGACGTTGTCATTAGAACGGCGCCGGCGACCGACGGTTGGGCCTTCCCTTAACTAGCCATTGTCATTAGGCTGTAGTTTTGTTTGATGACATAAGTAATGACGACACTACGCCACCTAGTTGCGACAGCAGTACATTGTAAATACTTCAAACAACAATCAACTCAGGCTATCGCAGTCCACTGCTGGACGTAGGCCTCTCCCAGGCTGCGCCACAACACCCTGTCCTCCGCCTTCCGCATCCAGTCCGTCCCAGCAACCTTAACCTTGTAACTACTTGTGCAGGAAATATTTTATAGACGTTCCTTTCTTCAGCCATGCTAAATCAAAAGTCATTTATTCAAATTAAGCTCAGAATCAGCACTTTTCGAACGTCAGAATTACAAAAGACAGTCCCCCAAAACGCCCGCACTTCGTCGTAAAGCTCACTATAAAGCTTTACCAGACGTCATCTTAGTCTTCATGCTAGCCAAACCATCCTCCTTCCGTGTTTTCTTTCTTCTCCATAGGTACCTACAACGCTTTAGAATGGGCAACTAGCCGCATCTTTCTGACTGACCGACCCCTTGACAATTCAAAGGTGCCTGTAATTGGTTCATTTCAAAGAAATGCTTTGAGTTTGTGAGCCAGTCATAGTCCAGTGACGTATAGAACAGTCACTGGATTTTATTACATGACGTACATAAAAGTCCTTGGCTTTAAACATCATTGAACTCATGATCATCCTATTTTTATATTTCCCAAAAACGACAGTCGTTTTCCCGGAATTCGTCTGTATCCCGCACAATATATATATATATAATTATACAGATATATACAACACTGACGTACGTTTAAGGAAGTAAACAATTTAATTACACATATCCAGCGAGTGTCCAATTTTAGAAGCGGCGTGTAAACGATCGGTGCTAATTCTACCTCTAATTGGTCGTAATTGCAGTGACCTTCGAGAACAGACCAGACTTTGCCTTGGGTAGTTGGATGACCTAACACTACCAGCAGTGCGAATACCTACCGGTCATCGGTCTTAAACCGAATCGTTTCCGTACTGCCTCGTTGGTCGTGGTGGCAAGCAATTACCGCCGAGCATGCAGGTCCTGGGTGAGATGCCCAGGTCACGCAAAGTGATTGGGTTTTTCTAACGGGAATTCCCGTACTCTGGATTTGTGTCCAGTTGAGGCTAGCTTGAAGCATAACTGGCGAAATCTAACCTAACCTAACCTTTCGGGGGAACAGGCGTGATACATTGATACTGTTTCCGTAGAGAAATTTGATTTGGAGCACCGTATTTTTAAGATCCAGGTAAACGAAAATCATAAAATATTGCGTTTCACATATCTCAAAAAGAAAACAAATAGATGTAATTCCATGAGAACAATCCCATCGCTTTGTCTCGTGTTCTTGAAATGTGTTCTGTAAACATTTTCATCGACAATTAGTGTTTGTGTCATTATTCGCTTGTGCGTACCAAGAAAAAACTCTTTCTATTGTCATTGTGAGAATATTTACGAATCTATTGACCGAACCAAATTGCGAGTTTAAGTACTACGACATATTACAATTCATTGGCTTCAATGAAACTACATAATACAATAGGATTGTTTATTTCATCTAAAAATTCGTTAACATATATCATCAAGATCATTAGTCTTAAGTCTAACACGCTGTGAGCAAGTGTCTAGTTTTCTGCAAGCGGTTCAGTAGTTCTGTTGCGAGTTTTCCAGCATATTTACAGTAGCAGCAGTGTCCAGTAGTTAATGTTCTTTGACTGATATGATAACGACATCATATATTACTAACTTCTGCCCTCGACATCGTCCACGTGAAAGGACAATGCTCATGGATGTATCGAACCCGTACCACGCTGCATAAGTTCTTTTTGTAAACAAAAATCGGGTTTCGGAGATTTAAAAAAAAACGAAATTACCTAAAAACTAGGTATTTATTTTGTTTGACGAACGGCCATTATTGCTCTAAAAAAATGATAACTTTTAAAATTCAAGGTTATATTAATCATGTCATTTGAAACGGAACGTCATGTAAAGGGAATAAAACAAGATTAACACTTTTTCACTTTAAATTTAATTCCCTATTCAGTAATTAAACCGCGACGCGTAATGTCGTAAAAAAATTATGAAAATAATTACTATAATAGGTATTTTGATTTTGATGCATGAGACTTTTTGGTAGGTACACTTTTGGGCATTGTATTTTCTTGTTCCCCGACCCACCCCGTCGCATCGCATCACCTGCCCGCGCTGTCACTTCGTTTTCGCTTAGCGATTTTTAGGGTAGTAGGTAAGTAGTATGGGTCATAGCGTGAAGTTAAATAGCCTTCCTCAAGAATTGGGCTGTCAAATGCAAAAAGAATATTTCAATTCCGACCGGCAGTTCCAGAGATTAGCGCGTTCAAACAAACAAACAAACAGTTTGGCTTTATTATTAGATAGATGAAAAAAAAATCCTGTCCGATCCGTGAGGATGTTGTTCAATGTCGTGCTAAAAGTCTATTCACATGGACAATTTCGAAAAAAAAAGGCACCCATTTTTTTTAATGGGCAATTCTCACCTAGTAACACAGGGCGTGGGCGGCCGTCGTGGAGCGTGGTGTCTAAACGTCCCAAGTTTCAAATCGGGAAAAGGTTTTTCTTATGAAATTGGCATCATTTTGGTACTAAAATAGCAATAACTGTGATGATTTGTAATATTAATATTTTTTTTTTATTATTATTTCTAATTGGCAATGTAGGTAATTACAATACCTACCTATGTGCCCCTTTCGCTTCGGACTGCGTTTTTTACCCGTACATGCATTATTACTATCGAAGCTGGCGATATTAGCCGTAGAACCAATGACCGTAGACGTGTTCTTGAGTGGAGACTGCGAATCGGCAAACGTAAGGTAGGACGAGGACCAGGCTAGGTGGAGCGACAATTTTCGCAGGGTGGCTGGTAGAAGCTGGATGAGAGTTGTCGAGAATCGAGCTGAGTGGCGTGCAATTGCAGAAGCCCAAGCCTCTAGATAATTAATTAATTATGATGATGATTATTACTATCTAACCTTATTCTTTCTTTCTAGTCGGTGTGTCGCGAGACCGGCGACTCAGACTCAGACGCCTATGACCCGGGGTCGCAGCGCAGCGCCAGCACATCAGTGAGTGAAACATCGGCGCCGTCGCGACCGTCCGCCATGGCGCTAGTGGCGCCGCGCGGCCCATCGCGCACGCTGTGGTGCGAGGTGCCTGAGGTGCTCAACTCTGCTGTGCTTAGTAAGTGTTTTATAGAGTTAGAAGAACTGCCTTTTATAGAAAAAGACGTTAATAGAATTGTGTGCCACAATAGAAATAAATGTCAACACGCTCTTTTCTTAATCCAGAACAAAGTATTGAAACGTAGTAGGTACGTATTTTTTCGGTTCATAACAGTCTTGTTCTATTTATAAAGCTTCGTCTCGAAAGCACTGAATTTTACAAATTCATCGCTGCTTACATACTGTCTGAAAATAAGTAAACCCAATATATTGATGTGTATAGTACAGACAGATATGGGCGTAGCTAGGGTGGGCAATGCCCACTCTAGAAACTTCTATGCCCACCCTAGAAAAATCGACAGTATTGTAGTACTTACTGTTTAATCGCTTTTTATTAGGGTTCCGTACTTCAAAAGGAAAAGACTGAACCCTTATAGGTCGTACATTTTGACCAAGATGTAAGGTTTGCAGAGTTGGGCTCTTATTAATTGACTGTGGTTAGATTAACAGGACAGCTGCTCTCCCCCCAGACAAAACCCTAGCTACGTCAATGCAGACAGACACAATCAGAACATTTGCGACTTATTTCGCACCTCCGGACAAATTCGATTTATGTGGTGAATAATGCCTTTCCAGAGAGTGAAACAAACCCTTAGTAAATCCTAGCAATTTGTGTCTAAAATATTCCCTCTCCCACAGGTTCTCTAGCACCCGCACAGAAACGCCTTCAAGAAGCGAAGTTCGAGCTGCTGACGTCAGAGGCGTCGTACCTGAACTCCCTCAACGTGCTGGAGGCTAACTTCATTACGCACCCCGCCTTCCGGGACCCGCATGTGATGCCCCGGCATGACTGGGAGACCTTATTCGCTACAATACTACCTGGTAAATATAAGTAATTTAAGTTTTTGATAGTATTTACGCACGATGGAATATCACACCATATTACTTCTCATTGTACAGACGACAGCAGGTCAAGCTACCCGAAACTGTCAAATTTTCCCAATCAACCTTGAACCTTAATGCTTTAACGATAAAGTTGAAAATCTATTAAAGAAATTTGACAGATTGTAGTAACTTGATGTGCTGGCGTCCGTACGAAAAGTTTATACAATGCGAGGTCAGGTAAAACTGGAAATGCATATCTTGATATGTCATCGTGTGTACTGCTGAGTATGTACGATTATTTGTATTTCTTTAAGATAACAAACATTTGCATAAATAGTGCTCATACTTACAGCTAAACAGCACTATTAATCCTTTCAAAGTTTATAGTTGACACATAATATCACAGTAACTGAATGGAGTAAATGTTTAAATGTAATTTCATTTTGTCATAATCCATATTACAACAACATCACGTTTTTATTATCTAAAGAGGATAAGCAGAGGTACCCCTCCCCCTCCATAAAACGGGAGATATATTATTTTAGCTCCATTATACGTGGAGATCCCGGATGCTGCTGAAAAAAATTTAAATCAGACCTGGGAAATATCACTGATGTGCCAACGCTCAGCAGTCATACTTGCGATTACAATATCAACTGGCTCAAGTGCTACATAATCAAAGCAAGATATTTTGTCAACATTATTAATCTTCATTTCCTTTTCTACAGTCCGAAAATGCTCTCAACTCCTAATGAACGAGCTGGAGAAGTGCTGGCAGGACAACATCCTGCTGCAAGGCATCTGTGACATTGTGAGGCAGCATGCGGAGCAACACTTCGGCGTTTACGTCAAGTATTGCGAGAACCAAGCGCTCATGGTCAAAGCGCTGCAGCGGCTGCAGACGAGGCCGGCCTTCGCTAATGCGCTGAAGAAGTAAGTTTATCTGTGGATAGCAGTAATACCCGCTTGCACACTTAATTTCGCAAACGAATTTAAAAAATCGTTCTGTTTCTGTCTATCGTTTGAAGATGACAGAGAGAGAATGATGTTTTGAAAATGTAATAACGCTAAATGTGATTGGTGGTGCAAGCGGGCTTAAATGATTTAAGCATGATCACGTGCTAACCAGCTTGGAGAAGCAAAAAATATGTCTTCAAGCGGTTTACCAATATAAGCAAAAAAAACCCTCTGTGCTCATTATAACCGAACTGTCTCGAATCGCTACAGACTGGAGAGCCACCCGTCCTGCCAGTCCCTCTCACTTCACTCGTTCCTGATGCTGCCGATGCAGCGCGTGACGCGGCTGCCTCTCCTGCTGGACGCCGTGCTTAAGAACCTCAACAGCGAAGACCTGGAGTACCACGCCTGCGCACGAGCACTCGTCTCGCTCAACAACGTGAGTCCTATATACTCTTATATCATCTCTACTAACATATTTAACTCGACCACTGTCGTATTATTTCTTGACTGACTGGCATAGATTAATCATTAATTTATCGTAGTATTTTGGCTAGGTTCATACCTATAGAAGTATCAGGAACAGGGTGTAAAGTTCATAAATTCTCCATAGAAAAGGGAGGGTCGTCAGACCAGACGGGTGTCGAGTCTGGTGGGCAACTGCCCGACGATTCATGTCGGGCTGTTGTATATGTACTAGTTGCGCGATGCAGGATTTTGCGTGACGTCAGTATGATGTAGTTCGCATGTGGCGGTGTAGATGCCGCTATATATCTATTCAAAGTTCGTCAGAAATGTTTTCTCGTAGTGTCCTATAGCATTTTGCGACTATAACTAAAATGAAAACCATATCAGGAAAATTCAGGAAACTTCCTACTGTGACGTTATGCGTAAAGACTTTCAATTGTTTTCTTGAGACAATATACCATTACTATATGTTTTATTTTTATTATCTTTCACAGTACGTATCCCAATGTAACGAAGGCGCGCGCAACACAGAGCGTATCGAAGAGATGTACCGCCTGTGCAAGATCATCGAGTTCCCGCCGCACATACGCGACGCGCCCTCACTCGGGCCCGCCTGCTCCAAGCGAGATCGAAGGTAAATAAATATAATACTTCACTTTTTGACAAATACAGTCCTGCTTTTTGTCAACTATTGACAGCATAGTACCTTTTTTTTATCGTGGAGAAATGCTCATGCATTCTGCACTACCACGGGGAGATAGTGCAGTCATGTGGGACTCTAACCGACTAAAACTGCACGGTGTCCTCCACAGGACACCGTGGAGTTTTATTTTTAACACGGGCACGCCTTAGCACTCATCCGTGAACCCGCCGCGGCTGTCCGTCACCGGACCCTCCTCTGGGGTCCAGCATAGTACCTCATCCAAGTTCACATTCAATACAATGCCCTAACTGTTGAGTTATTTCCGCACCATAATGTTGAAACTATTATTGATGTAAAATATTATTAAATATATCATATACTAGCTGCGGCCCGCGGTTCTACCCGCATAAGTTTCGATCCCGTGGGAACATCGGGATAAAAAGTATCCTATATGTTAATCCTGGTTATAAACCATCTGTGTAACAAATTTCATCCAAATCCGTTCAGTAGTTTTTGCGTGAAAGAGTAACAAACATCCATCCATCCATCCATCCATCCATCCATCCATCCATCCATCCATCCATCCATCCATCCATCCATCCATCCATCTATCCATCCATACAAACTTTTACGTTTATAATATTATATAAAACATAAATATAAATTACGAAGGAATAGCTGCGCCCCGCGGTTTCACCCGCATAAATTTCGATCCTGTGGGAATAGCGGGATAAAAAGTATCCTATATGTTAATGCTGTTTGTAAACCGTCTGTGTTCCAAATTTCATCCAAATCCGTTCAGTAGTTTTTTGCGTGAAAGAGTAACAAACATCTATCCATACAAACTTTCACGTTTATAATACTCGTAGTGTTATCCTACTAAGGATAACACTAAAATATATCATATTATATACTTGCAAATATTTAAAAAAGGGCGCAGGACTCATTGGACATCAAAAAAATTCGTCCGCATCGTTGTCAATAGGAAAAAATTATTGATGTTATAACCAAACATTTTCTTTGCATTCTAGACCTGTCCGCTGGCTGGTCCGCTCGGGCGAGATGACGCAGCTGATCTGGAAGTCGGACGAGCTGAAGCTGACGTTCGGCAAGAAGTTCCACAAGCTGCCGCTGCATCTGTTCCTTTTCAACGACCTGCTCGTCATCGCCAAGAAGAAGAGGTATGTCGCGTCTTTGAAATCGATGAAAAATAGGTATTGCACTCTTGTCTAAGCTCAGTTACCAACGGGCGATTTTTTATCGCGCACGGGATTTTTAACCCTCGGTCTTGAGCCGAGTATTCACAATCCATTGCAGTGGGTACGTGGGTTCCCCATGCAATATTACATAATAAATATAGCGGTTTGACATATTTTCTATATAAAAGATGTGAAATCGCAATTTTTATGCCTCAGTTAAAAGTTATCTTAAGGTTGAAAATTGCCCATTATTGAATTTTGACGTACTTTTGAGAATCCAAATACATTTGAAGTCATTAACATTATATAATATTTTTCCTTCAGCGAGGAGCTATACGTGTGCGTGGACCACTGCGCGCGCTCCCTGCTGGAGGTGTGCGCGAGTGACGTGGGCACGGCCACGGCCAAGCACGCGCTTCTTATCACGCTGCTGGAGAACCACGAGGGCAGAACGCTCGAAATGGTATGTTATCCAAAACTCACAAGAACTAATATTGAGAACCACTTGAAATTGCTATAGTGTTTGTCATTAACCTCGGCAATTTTCCGAGTTTCTGAGAATAAGATTTCTACTTTCGGACTTCTGAAAACTAATCGATGATGATAATCGAGTGATCAGTCTTACCTTATGGTTTTTTGTTTCGCTATCACGAATTAACGTTTAGAAATAAGGGTCTTACTGGCAATGCCATCACCCTGGTTTTTATGTTAAATACTTATTGCCTGTGTTGGTCGAAGGACAGGTGACTTATTTTTGGTTCGCTGAAGATACTAGGCCTTTACTACACACTAATGAGGTTCTTGTTTGGAGACACTTTTGCCCAAAATATCATTCGATTTCTATCCTACAATCATCAGACTATAGTCAGTCAGCAATCGGAGATCTAAACGCACACCATATAACTGGAACCTGGATTGCCTTTCTACCATAAAATAAAATAATTTCCTGTCCCACAGCTGATGTCCTGCCCGAGTGAGACCGAGTGGTCGCGCTGGTCGGAAGCCATGCTGCCTCCCAGCGCGGGCGCGGAGGGCGAGGCGGTGTACGCGGGCTGGGACTGTCCGCAGGTGTGCGCGCTGTACGCGTATGCGCCCGCGCAGCCCGACGAGCTCACGCTGGCCGAGGGGGACGTGGTCAATGTTACTAGGAAGACTAGTGAAGGTATGGAGTGTTCTTCATTAGTTAAACTGTTTCTAAGTGTATTGAGTCCGTGTAGTATATGTGTGATATTAATATTTACACACTAAGCTCCATATAAAAAACAATGCTGTGAAAAATTACTTTTATAATCTGAAGTAGAAGAGAATTTTTTTTATCAAAAATGGTTTATAATACTAAAGCCAGCTTTATTAAAGTCCTATCCTGTACCAGATCATAGGTCCCGAACAAACTCATTTCATTATAGTTTTTTTTCCTATTGAAAACTGGTCTAATCTGCCTGGTATTAGTGAGTACTATTCCTAGCCATGTTTCCTAATGGATATTTTCCCCTCCAGGTTGGTACTACGGCGAGCGCACGCGCGACGGCGAGGCGGGTTGGTTCCCGGGCGCCTACACCGCGGAGATCGCGTCCCAGCACGTGCGCGCGCGCAACCTGCGCCAGCGCTACCGCCTGCTCGCGCTGTCCGGGACCTACCTCGGCCAGAAGAAGAGGACGCATGTATGACCCCGCACCACGCGCTAGAAGGGGACGAAATAATACCCCAACAGACGGATACGACGTTCGACTTTCGAACTATGACGTCGTCTTAGCACTAATCTTGTATTAACAAGGCCTATTTCAGTGTTCTATCGCTTTTTCTCTAAATCATTCCGACTGTTTTTATAAAGCAGTTCTAAATTGAATTCTTGACTTTTGAGGTGAACACTCAAATGATAACGGTTTATTAATTCGCGACTATGACCCCTATTCTAAACGATGCTCAAGGATGAATCTTGCCTTGCACAAGATTTTTTTTTATAAATGACAGGGTAGACAACTGATTCAGGCAATGCGGGAGTGTGACGTCACAATAAAGGTGCTAAAGCTGCCTCCATTCCGTTGGCAACTGTCTCTTATGCATTTACTATGCAGCCGCACTGATATCACGGGGTTAGGTAAAGTTGAAGAAAGTATTGAGTGGAAAAGATTATAAATATAGAAGTATGAAGTTATTCGATATCATCACAGTTGTTGTTAGAATCTCACAATAATGTCAGGACATTGTCTCAAAACTTCTTCCTTGCGTTGTTACTGTACAGATAGGTAAAGAGTATTAGCAACCATAGACACGACTTACTGTCTATGAAATTGTATTGTTTGTAAAAAGACGTGGTCCGTCCAGTCACTGCCTTTAAAATGGTATAAAGAAACTTGATGTTTGTTTTATGGGCTATTTAACTTATGGTTTGTGTGGATCGAAACGATCCGACACACTCGAAGGTGCTTACTTGTGATAGTTCCGCTCTATTCGATGAACAAAATCATTTAGAATTCTACGAAATCGAGTTATGTAACGGCTCTTTTTAAATATACTATAAAATTATTTTAATGAAATATTTTCTTGATTTAATAATACTATATTTAAAGACAGATTATAAATAATGAATCAATTATCAATCAGTTATTAATTATATTTTATTGTAGTAACATTTAATTCCGACATGGTCCGCTGCAGCGTCTCGATGCAGACTGTAGCTCGCGTGGTATAGAACATAGTCGATAACAATCAAGTTAATAACGCGAGTGGACTCTGCTTACATTAGTTTAGTACGTAGTTATAATCGTCAAGTGTACAGTTACGTATGAGATTCGCAGCAGTTTGTTGTACAGTATAACATTGTAAGACATTTACTGATTAGGTTAAGATATATTGTATCATCAGGTAACGCTTCACTTGCCCGCTGTATTCGAAAATTGCCTAGTCATAACGAGCGGATGAGTTGATCATAAAATTATCAAGTATTTAGTCAACATTCCTTGGCTAGCACTTAGTCCGAATTACATTGCTCTAAGTTGGCCGCTCATATTATTATCACGTCGGTAAACGAAGCACGGCCATATCTACAAGTGAATGTAATTCCGGCTATAACTTTGCACCATATCATTAACAATTAAATCAAGTTACGATTGTATTGTACTTAAGTAAATTATTGTGTATATAGAATTAAGAACAAATGTAACAAATCGTGGATGTTATATATTTATGGTATGATAATAAAATGTAATTATATAATGGCATGTTTCATTTCTTCTGCTGTGTGTGACGGTGAGAGTTTATGTGCTGACTTTACAGGATAATTTTCAGAATTTAGCTTCTGTTTTCCCGTTAAAAAAAGCTTCCTCTAAAACTAACTTTGGATCTTGTAATAACAAATTAGTAGGACATGTAGTGACATGTTGCAAAACATGCAACATGTCATTAAATGTCCTACTCACACTGTTTTCGCCACTACACCATCATAATACGGTTACAACATTAATCACATACTTGCTTGTCTCACCCAGATAATAATTGCTACCCATGATATAATACGAACAAGAGAAAAATACCCCGTAGAGACCAATTCAATGAATGATCTAAGGAAAAATCATTTTGGCAGATAGCATGGCATAATATTATCCTAGTTTTTACCCTCGCAGCAAAAATGCAAATAATTGGAATCCCCGTTTTAAGTTTTTTGCAAATACCAAAATGCAGTGGTAGCCAAGTGGTAATGGCCGCGACTTACGAGTTGGACGTCGTAGGTTCGAACCCAGACAGGCGCTTCACTTTGTGTAAATTATTTCATCACCACTGCTCTCAAAACGGCGAAGGAAAACATCGTGAGGAAACCGGCATGTCCTAGAACCTAAAATTCGAAGACATGTGACATCTGCCAACCCGCACTGGGCCCGCGTGGTGGATTACAGCCCACTCCCTCTCACCGAGAGGATGCCTGTGTCCCAGCAGTGGGAACATTATAGGCTGATTATGTTGTGTCAAAAACTTGACGTCCTAGGTCAATCGGGGGGGCTAACCTGTCAAAAATACCTCTAAATTCCCTACATTTTCGACAAGTTTACGACATTGATTTTCGCTGTGATGAGATTGTGACTAGAATTTGAACGTTTTTAACAAAAACATTAATATATAGTGCACACTATGCGAAATGCGACTGCGACAGGCTGCGGCGGGTTATTCCGTTATCCATCCTAAGGTGGATTACGCGGAAACGCATATCCGAGAGCATAGGCCTATTTGGATAATCGGAATTTATAGGCTCAAGGTGGACAACGATAGGCCAGGGGAGTCGGTCGCAGGCTCTCGCTAAGTATCGCAGCGACTAGACGCACTGTGCTATCGCATACCTGACCATTGACTGCCTGTGAGACATGGGACCGCCGACAGAAGTAAAAAGTTAAAACTATGAATTGACAGTGGGTTTTTTTAACGCGCCTAAAAAAGTTTTCGCTTTAATAAGTCTGTTATAAAATATAGAATGTAGGATACCTACAAGAGCTAGCGAAGCAATTGGGCACTCCACTCGTACGTAAGGTTCGAAAGGCTTAGGTTAAGGCCTGATTCCAAAATCTAAGCTGCTGTAAAATGAGTTTAAGCTTTTCGTCATAATTCGATTCGGTTCGGTTTTCTTTTGACCATCATACAGAAAGAGAACTTTCTCTTTCTGTATGATGGTCAAAAGAAAACCGAACCTATTTCAAGGTGGGGTGCAAACATTTTCAGGTTCGCTTCGCTCGGTCACATTCTATTGATTCTTGAGCTTTTCTTCATAAGTTGACAAAGCAAGTAATTCCTATTCCTTTTGGAATGATCAAAAGAAAATCAAACCTATCCGAGACTGTGCAAAATTTTCGAGCTCGCTCTTGCATTCTACACTTTCGTAGTTGCTTGGGCTTCTGCTTGAAAATATAAAACGAAACCGAGGCGGTATATTACAATACTATATAGATCGCAGGACGCCGGTGTACGCCTGTTTCCTTGATCTTTCCAGGGCCTTCGATCTTGTCTCGTATGATGTGCTCTGGGAGAAGATGGTAAGCAGGGGTATACCCGCGGAAATTTGTGGACTATTTTGCCATTGGTACAATAATCAGACCAATCATGTGAAATGGGATGGTATGCTCTCTGAACCGTATAGGTTGGAGTGCGGGGTGAGACAAGGAGGTCTGACGTCTCCCAGGCTCTTCAACCTCTACGTCGATGACCTCATTGAGGGACTCAGCAGCATGCGTGTCGGATGCAGTGTTGATGGGGTTAGCATAAACAACATCAGCTATGCTGACGACATGGTGCTGCTGGGTCCGTCTGCAGGGGCAATCGGAGAGTTACTAAAGACTTGTGAAGCCTACGCTGCTGCACATGGATTAGTGTATAATGTTAAGAAGTGTGAATACATGGTCTTTGAGGTCGGTGGCAAATGCCGTGAAGTGGGACCCGAGCTACTTATAAACGGGTCAGTAATTAAAAGGGTATCCACTTTTAAATACCTAGGTCACTTTCTTTCCGACGACCTTAAGGACCATGTAGATATAGAGAGGGAACGCAGGGCACTCGCTGTCCGGTGCAACATGTTGGCCCGTAGATTTGCTCGGTGTACGGACCTAGTAAAAATAACAATTTTCAAGGCATACTGCCAGAGTCTATACACGGGTAATCTATGGGTCAATTACACTAAAAGGTCGCTGGATGTTCTTCGCGTTCAATATAATAATGGTTTCAGGATGTTGTTGGGACTTCCTCGCTACTGCAGCGCGTCAGAAATGTTTGCGCTTGCTCGTACCGACGGGTTCCACGCGATTATTCGCAAAAAAACAGCGTCACTCCTGAGGAGAGTGAGAGACAGTCGCAACAGCATCCTGAGAACTGTAGCGGATAGTTTCGGCTCTCCTATTGTAAAACAGTTTGTGCAGAGGGTGATTGGTACTAACACTAGATAATAAGTTGTTTTAATACTATGTTACTAACACTCTATGGATTCTTTGGTCCGAAATAAAAATTATTATTATTATGTTTTTTAAAATTTATTTTCTCAGGTTCCTAGAACCTGGTATTTATTAAAATCTCACGGGTGTAAACCAAGGTGAGATTTTAAGTTTGAGCAGATTAGGTGTTGTGTACTGCACTGAGATTATTGTCTAAATCTAATTGTAGGAATTTCCGAACTATGCGACATGTGTTTAATATAGCTGCTTTCTGTAGTGTAAGGTATGTATATTTGGAAAGATTAATTGCATTTAAACTGATAAATAGTTGATTCGGGACGATACCAGTCGTTGATACCACTATTGGGACTATTGTTACTCTATTCATTTTCCAGACTCTGGTAATTTCTTCTTGTAGTTCTGTATATTTCCTGATTTTTTCGGTGATAGTTTTTTGTATATTATTGGTGTTTGGGACTGCTATATCTATTATGTATGTGTGTTTGTTTTCTTTATCAATAATTGTTATATCGGGCCTGTTGTTATATATTGTATGATCTGTAATTATAGTGCGGTCGTAATACAATTTGTAAGATTGGTTTTCTAATACAGCCCTAGGTGAGTATTTGTAGTATGGTGTGTATGGGTCTTTCATGAGATTGTGTTTTATTGCGAGTTTTTGGTGTATAATATTAACAAGTTGATTGTGTCTGTGAGTGTAATCATTTTGGGTGAGTGTGCTACAAGCTCCTGTGATGTGCTGTATAGTTTCAGGTTTGCTATGGCACTTTCTGCATAAATCGCTTCTTACTGTGTTATCTTTAATTATATATTTTCTATAATTCTTGGTATTTATTATTTGGTCTTGAATGGCCAGCATGAATCCTTCTGTTTCTGGAAATAGTCCGCTTAATTCCAGCCATTTGTTTGAAGCTTCTTTATCTACATGTGTTTGGTATAAATCATTTGGATGTCTTCCGTGTAGTTCTTTCTGCCTCCATTTTTTATGTATCTCTTCTATATGTCTTGCTTTGTCTATTGTTTCAATATTGTCATCACTAAGGTTTAGTGGTGTATATTTTTTATCTATCTCTACTATGGTTTTGTGCAATTGGCTAGTATACTTTTTCCTATTGAAAAATTGTTTTAGGTTTATTATTTGTCTTTTGTGTAGGTGTGATATTTCAATAAGCCCTCTGCCTCCCTCTTTCCTGGACATAATTACCCTTTCTATTGCTGATTTAGGGTGGTGATATCTATGTTGTGTAAGAATTGTTCTAGTTTTGATTTCGAGTGCATGTAATTCTGTGTTGGACCATTTTATCACGCCGAAAGAATATGTTAGTATAGGTATAGCATAAGTATTTATGGATTTGAATAAATTTTTACTGGCTAGATACATTTTACATAATAAATGAAGTCTTTTATAATATTCTTGTTTAAGTTTATCTTTAATAGTTTTGTGTTCTAAAAGTCGTGCTTGGTTGTATCCTAAGTATTTATAAAGTTCGCCATTTTTCATTGCTTCTATTACTTCTTCCGAATCTGTTGAGTAATTTCCTCCCACAATTTTACCCTTTTCTATATTAAGTTTTCGGCATTTGTCTAGTCCAAAATCCATTCTAATGTCTTTCGAAAATGATGTAGTAATGTCTAATAAACTATGTAAATCTGTATTTTTATTGGCGTATAATTTTAAATCATCCATATAAAGTAGATGTGTTATTTGGTGTAATATCGATCTATTGTTCTTGATATCAAAGCCTAGTCTAGATTCAGTTAATGCGCGAGAGAGTGGATTTAGGGCTAGGCAAAACCAAAGAGGGCTGAGTGAGTCCCCTTGAAATATACCCTTTTTAATTGCTATTTCATCTATAGATAAGTTTGCGGTTTTCGTTTGTAGTTTAAGTGTAGTTTTCCAGGACCCCATGGTATTCTTAAGAAAATTTATTAGTAATGGATTGATTTTATATATATTCAGTACTTGAACCAACCATGAGTGTGGCACGCTGTCAAATGCTTTTTTGTAATCTATGTATGCTATGTATAAGTTTTTTCTTGCTTTTTGAGTGTGTTTTAAAAGAGTGGAATCAATAATTAATTGTTCCTTGCAACCCATATGTCCTCGTCTACAGCCTTTCTGTTCTTCAGTTAAAATGTTATACTGTTCGGTATGTTTAATAATTTTATTAGTAATACATGATGTGATGATTTTGTACATAGTTGGGAGGCAGGTAATCGGTCTATACTGCGAGGGATCCTGGGTTCTACTCGATTTTGGGATCATGTATGTGATTCCTTTAGTCAAAAACTCTGGGAGGTTTTGGTTCCCTTTTAAAATATCACTAATTTGTTCAGATAATATTATATGTAGTGCATGTAATCTTTTTATCCAGAAATTATGTAAGCCGTCTATTCCCGCTATATTATTATTATTATATTAAAATTTTCAAGCTCGCTTCGCTCGCTCTTCCCACCCTAAGTAATCTTTAATCCCCGAAGGGTTAGGCAGAGGTGTACCTTCATATATGTAGTACTTACACCCCCCCATTTCGCCAGTTATGTTTAAGCCCGATTTAGGGGGTGAGCTTCGCTTCCTGCCACCAACCAGGCACAAATCCAGACTTCAGGCTGCTTCTGAGAAATTTCTGATGGAAAAACCTAATAACACTGTACCCAACCTAGGAATATTTCCCATCTAAACATGGATGGTTCGATGTCGATGTTTTCAAAGCGGACGTCGAAGCGCGTCAAATATTCAAAGAAAATGATCGCTTCGTGCACGACCTCTATCGTAACGACTAGTCGTAGACGTACACACCAGCACTGCGTCTAGTCGCAGCGACAAGACGCAGATGCATACGACCACTGTGTCTTGTTGCAGTGACTAGACGTAACGATAAGACGCACAGTTTGCGGTGCCACTTAAATAACTTAAATCTCTTTGCTTTTTAATTACGGGAATTGTCCTTCTGAGCGTGCCGCGGATAGTAAAAAAGACGATCTTTAAGTACTTAACATTTCAGTTTATTAAAATTATGTTGCTCATTCATTATTTCAAACACGCAGCTTGTGTCTTTGCTTACATAAATAATATTCAGATCCGTTAAAAACTAAAAAAAAGGTATAAAAAACTATAAATGTCAAATAGCAAATAAATAATTTATAAATGAAAATCCCATCGAAATATTTGTAAATGTCGTTATTATTATCAGATCTTTAAATACCTAATTAAATAAAAAAAATAAAAAAACCCTGGAAAGTTAAACTTATGAATTGTAAATTGATTATTAATAACCAATCTAATGTCTTTTTTGTATAAAAATGCAAAAA
This sequence comes from Apamea monoglypha, assembly GCA_911387795.2. NCBI lineage: Eukaryota > Metazoa > Arthropoda > Insecta > Lepidoptera > Noctuidae > Apamea > Apamea monoglypha. Next base: position 18,021,242 of record OU426924.1, read on the forward strand.
GCGATTTAACTTAACTTAACTAACAAAATATATTTGTGCGCATTTTAGTTTGACTGGATGTTTACAGAAACAGATATATTAAAAGAAATATGATTAAAAGGGAAACTAGTAAAAAGAATCTCGAGTACTTAATAATCTCAAAAAAAAATCAGTGAAGTAAAAAAATAAGACAGTTGTGCCCAATAACTAACATAACGTACTATGAATTCTACATATTGGCGCCGATTCCCTTGTTCACAAACTAAACCAAATATAAGTTTAATTTACGTCAGGCGCTGATTAATTTGACAGGACTAAACTAACATTTATCTTCTGTCCTTTTTATAATGAAATAGAAAAAAAAAAGATGCACTGAACTTAAATGTAGTTTAGTTTGTGAACAAGGGAATCGGCGCCATTGCCGAGCTTGAGCTAACCTAATATTATGCACCAATGAAAACAATTAACAAGCCAATAACACAAAGATGGAACAAGAAGAGAGATCAACATTAGTTTGAGTGGAATGGAAGATCAGTCGGAGAACAGTAACAGTTAGTAATCAATTTCGTCTTCACGGGCCGTAGTGATGTGATCAAATTCTTGTTTTGGAAGAATTCTCCTTGACTTCAAACAGTTTTCTCACGAAGTACACTTGTAATGTTGCTGTGGCTGCTATGGCCAGGATTTGGATGATAGACCACCTGGAAGAAGAACATAATTTATGAATAACAACAATAAAACAAAAGTTTTATTGGAAAAATTATGATTTTTCAATCAATAGGTACGGACGCCAGCACATCAAGTTACTACAATCTGTCAAATTTCTTTAATAGATTTTCAACTTTATCGCTAAAGCAATAAGGTTCAAGGTTGATTGGGAAAATTTGACACTTTCGGGTAGCTTGACCTGCTGGCGTCTGTACTATTCGTTCTTGGAAATACCAAATGTGTTGCTCCACCAAATAACTTTTACTTAAGAAGGAAGAGCCAGGACAGCCCGCGAAATTCAAATTTTATTACGTTTTTTGCAATTTGCAGGTAACGACGTACGATAACGATAACAACGAGGTGCGACCGTAACAAGTATGTATTAAGAATTCATTAAAATCATCAATACAACCCACCACCCACCACAACCCAGTTCAAATAATCCTACTGAATGACTATTTCCATGAAAAATCAATGATGATGAAGGAATAAATTAATGTAGTATTTTCAGTGTACTAAATGATTACTGACATAAGTTTTCACGTCAAACCAATTCATGTGTGACTGAAAATGGAGTAAGCTCATTAAAATAACTACAATAAAATTGTATGTTGTCTAAATAATCAACAGTCAGTTTTATAAAAATTCTTTACATTTACATTTGAGGTAAAAGTTCACATTGAATGGTTTATCAAAGCATCAGTGCCACTGTGCCATGATTGTTTTATACCACTTAATTAAATTCCTTCCTTGTGTTACATCATAGCTATATTAACCATTTTTATGATGAATAAAAGTTGGCAATTAATAAGAATCATGAATTCCATGCCATTACTTTTTAATTTTTGCATGATTACGATTTTTTTTTAGCTAACTGTACAAATGTACAGCCATGCCATGTGCATGTTAAGCCTGGAAGTGGAGTTGATAGCTGCGAGACAGTATTTAACTATTGTAGCTATCATCGTTTCCGTTTTTATTATATCCATTTGTTATAGTTACAAAATAAAAAAGTTTTACTTTCAAACATTTACAATTACTTTTACTATACATGTATATCTTATCACATATTGCAAGTGTTACTCTCCAACATTATGAAACGTCTATCTCCACTTAAATAGATAATAACTAATAAAGTGATTAGGGATTCCTCTAATAAGGATGTGACACACTTATCAACCACATATCACCACACTTGTTGCATTAAGGCGCGGTAAGTAGCAATTTTTTAGATAATTGCAATAGCGCACCGCGGCAACAAGTAAGGTTCAAAACAGCAATGCGTTAGATGTTAGTTGAATCGAATGATCACCAAAATAAAAGTAATTTTGCAGTTATAATTAAATTAAAAAATAAATGCACGGCTCAGTGGAATATTTTTTAAGTATTTCTTTAGATGACACAATTCGCCGAAAAAAAGAGCTTTTTTACGATTGTTTTATCATGATGATACTATTTCATTTCTATGAAATATTTTTGAATAAGTCTTTTCTTTCATCATTTGACAAAACGTCATTTTTTCAGGCTTTTAATATGTGCCAATACACCTATGTAACTGTACGACAAAAAACAGCGTTTTACGGTGTCTACCTTTGGGCAGCGCCTTAAGTTCGATGTGGTGTCGAGTGACGTAGTCCGAACCGCAATGAGGCGAATGACGGTTTAATTCATGGACATAACACTCTTTCTGACCCCAACTCCCTAATATTAATGAGTAGTTACAATACCTGAGCACATAGATATTGTTGTCTTGCAGCAAGTTGTAGTCTCTGGACTCCCGGGCCCTGGAGTGGTACTGATATTGAAGGATGTCATTGATGTTCCTCTCCACAAACTGGATAGAGGTCTGCAACAACAATAAGAATAAAATTAATACTGGCAGTGAATAATGGCTTGTATTACAGCTGTCTGACAAGTTCTAGTAAACTTAGGTGGATAATTGGATTGAAATTCTTAGGGCCAGCACAAACCGGTGGATTTCAATTGAAATAGCATAAAATACACATTGATTCATTTAATATTCTTTGTCATCCCGTCTGCCAGTATGCATTGGGCCTTTTTTTCCCTCAGCCTATGTTGTCCCATTGCTGGGCAAAGGCCTCCGAGATATTCTTCCACCTTTCTTTGTGCATTGGGCCTTATTCATTTCTAAACAAATTATATGCAATAATTCTAAGATGGTGTAATAGAATAGCAGTAATTTATTTGTCATGTAAATATTATTGTATAATATGATGTTGGTATAATTTACAATAGGTTTTACATGAATATTTATTTAAAGTGCCATGCAGTAGTGTACAAATTATTAGTGATTATTGAACAAATGTGTAGAAATATCTATAGGAAGCAACTTCCTTTGCCTGAAGGTTTACCTCTATATAATACAAAAACTTTACATCTTAACTAATATTATAAATGTGAAAGTGAGTTTATTTGTTATCCTTTCACACTAAAATGGCTGAACGGATTTGAATGAAATTTGACAGGCAGATAGACCATGACCTGGGTAATGACAGACATAGGCTGGTTTCTATCTTGAATCACAGATAAAGTCACAGAATACAGCTAGTATTACTATAAACTAAACTATAACTAATTCTGATAGCAGTTACTTAATCATATACCACACCCAGTTTTAATAAATAACAACGTTTAGCTTTGCTTTACATGATTTAACATAATTTAAACATTATGAATGTGTTAATGTTTTTAAAAAACAGGACAGGATTTTCTACAGATTGAGAGCAAACGGCCAAATATAATTCTATTCAATTGTTTGACTGTAGTAAGAGTTTGTTTTAAAGTTTTTTTATAACAAGTATATATAAATAATAACTTACAGTAAAATTCTTTATATTCATGTCAAGCTCCTCCACTTCCTTGGCGTACTTTTCCCACATATCGTATCTTATCACTGAGAGATATAAATTGACTAGTTTCCCTGCAAATCTTGAGAACTGGTTATCAATGCACACTGCATAATACCCTCCTGAAGATGACTGGTCTGCGTACTCGGCACTTTGCCGCCACTCATATGGGTGCACTATCTGGCCGTTAGGATGCCGAACGGCGAAACCACACATGCCATCGCCGCCTTTCAACACCTGTTGACAAAAAAGTTTGAGAACAATTTATGAGTGAAATACACAAGCTAAAGATCAAAAATATTTCGTTAGCATGGTTCCAAACCATTAGCATCGTTATCTGAAATTGCTGCTTAGGTTTCGATACAGAAAACTCTAATTAATTACCTGATAGCTGGCGTAAAATGTTGCACCAGACGGGACATATTGATAGTAACAGTCTTCTTTACCCGCGTCGATGTGAACTTTGTAGTCCATCGTCACCGCAGGCATGTTCTCGTACCAGGGCGCCGGCGACTGCGAGAAAACATCTCCAACAAGTGATAAAACTGTAAATATTAAAGTTAACACCGTAAACATATGCCACGTCCGTTGTGCCATTTTTGACTGAAATAATGGCAAACAAATTGACATTTCGATGACATGGACGTACTCAATTGTCAACAAAGTGAAAGGCTTCCGTTTAGAAATCGTGACGAATCGTTGACTTATCAAAAGGTTTTAGTTTCTACATAAGATTTTTTTGTTAATTTTGACCCAGTCAGTTGTTTTAGTTACTTTTTCTTTCTTAAATCTAAAATAAATAATGTTGGTATATGTTTGTGACGATTTGGACTTAAATAGGAATGGACTTCAACGTGTGAACAGAAACCACTCCGAGAAAGGCATGGAATTAGTATGTATGACATCCAAAAAATAACTCCTTTTAACTGAATTTAAAAAAGGAAATTGGATGTTTATAACTAATTTTTTAATAGTTTGTAGCTTAAAAAAGCGCACGCAGCGTATTGCTGTACTGATATCAAGCAATTACTGATAACCAAGGAATTTGTGATAACGAATGAATGAACAGCTGACACTGACAGCTAACCTATATCTCATATCTCTAGCTCATAATAATGAAATATTGAAACTTACAGTTTTTTAAATGCAAACATTTTTATAATCTTTTGTGGACAAGTATAATGAAAGCCAGATATTTATCATTCTTCTCTTATATAGGGACGCCATTCAGGTTTGTCAGCTTGCTAGCTGTTAACGTTTATTTACACGTACAATAATAACAAGAATTTCACAAAGGACTTTATTGCAGGTCTTCGGAGAAGATATGGCTTAAAGCAGGACGTAATCACCCAGATCCAGAAAGTGTGCAGGGTTTGATGGAACTAGCACTTCTGCAACTTAGATCGCTGAATTACCCTAACCTTGTTCTTTCGAGCCGGTAAATGAGCCCTACTCGATTGCCTGTCATTGAATAAACGCAGGCCGCTAACCGCTAACATATCTTTTGTGATGCCAACTTCTTTTAACTAAATTACTATCATTGATTAGGTACTGAAAATCATCACTTTTATAATATAACTAGCTGCGGCCCATGGGAAGATCGGGATAAAAATTAATTAATTTTTTTGGCACACATGTGTGCCAAATTTCATTCAAATCCATTCAGTAGTTTTTGTGAGAAAGAGTAACAAACATCCGTCCATCCAATCCCATAGAATAAAAAACTTTCAATTTTTCTTTCCCTAAAAACCTTAACTCGAGTTTTTACAAAAGTTGAAAAAAAATATTGCTAAACCTATCCAGACATTCCTAAGTGATGGGCTTATAAACAAATAGCATTTCTTTTTTTTTATATACATATGTACATTAAAAAAATACTGAAAAAAGTTATTTTGTTAGATATCTTGTTACAGTACAGATGGTGGAGTCCACGCACTGAACACAAGCGCACACTTTGACTTGGAGAAGTACGGCTCCAACATATACGACCCTGATAGTGTCGCCTACAACCTGAACAAATTCTTCTACAAATACAATAATAGCATTTATGTTAAAAAGGTTATCAGAGTTGCAGACAACTTCAATGCTAGGTATAATGCTATTGGTAGGACATACTTGTACAGGTAAGTGTCATTATTTAATTTATTTCTTACTTTGGTTAAGAATCCATTTACAATAATAGTAATTCTAACATATTTGGGCCAGTATTTTCGGTAAGAGAGAGAGAAAGAAATATAGCTCGCTATAAAGATCGCTTAGCGATAAGCCCGCCCATTGTGTCACCCTATGTAAATTTTTATTATTTTTTTCGTCTTTAATTTATATGGTGTACATAATAAAGACTATTCTATTCTATTGCTATGATAGAGGAAAGAAATATCCCATAAGCAGACAAAATCATAATGGCTTTGACACCAGTGTAGAACGGCCTTAACAAGACATGAAACTCATTTAAATAGCCCACACACCTCTGAGATAGAACTTTCCTACACTAGTCTTTACTCAAATGGCCTGAGATCTCTGATAAATTAGGAACGATAATAAATTCACAATATTTCAGATTGGCAGTGAAAAGGGATGACATAGTTTTCCCTGAGAAAACATCAATAGCTGCACACATACCTATAGAGGAGTGGAAGCGCTGTCATTTTGTAAGGTAAGCTAATGTTATTATAGAGGTTCTGTGATACCTTGAAAGCTAAACACACCTCACCATGTTGTCTGCAGTGTGCTGGGATTTAGCTAAACCTGGGAAATTTTAAAAACATTGTTTAATAAATATATAACTGTAGAAAAATGGCATTAGAGTCAAAATATACAAATAAATAAAAATAAAAAGGTTTATTGCAGAAACTTGTACAACTTTTACAGTAAATCTTACATAGTGACCTCCTTTTAAGTAAGATTTTTAACCTTATTTCAGGATACCAGGCTTCGACATAGAAAAATTCAAAGAAGGCGCCAAATACTTCGTTGGCTACCACGACTTCACAACGTTCAAGCGTTTCGACAAGTTGAAACAGGCCAGGCACAACAGACGAGAGGTGCAGTCCATTGAAGTGAGGCCGGGGAAGCCACTCCTCACCAGCTACTCTTTAGAACAAAACAGCATATTTGATTATTGGGATATTGTGATCAGAGGAAGAGGATTTGTACATAACCAGGTAGCCATTTACTTACATAAGATTCTAATTTTTAGAAACCGCAACAATTGTTGGGGAAACATGCGTGTCATCCACTGTCAATGCTAAATGGAAGTAATGTTCATAGGTTCCCTCGACAATGTTGGCGGTTGACCACTTTTCAACCTTATACTATTGGTCACTAAGGGTGCAAACAAAGAGCGAACATTACCGATGGTACATACTACGTGGTACTTTGCTTACTAATAGCATAACGTTGTGGTCTCTACATACGCCATACACGCCATGCCTTCTGTTTCCATTCCTCCAAATAGTCGAACAATATACCTAAGCAATAAAACCAAGGTAGGAAAAAATGTTTTACATCAAAATAATCCATTTCAGATACGCCGCATGGTAGGAACGCTAAACGCCGTAGCCATAGGTAAGTTGCCTCCTGAAGAAATAAAGGTAATGCTACAAGTGCCCTCGAAGAACTCGTGGCACAACTACATCCAAACGGGTCCTCCCGACGGTCTGTACTTGTGTGAAGTGCATTACAAGCCTGAGGATCTCGTCTACGACCCAGAGAAGAGTCAAGAGGGAAGTGAGGAGGACGATAGTGATAGTGAATGTGACTGAGAGAGATAGAAAATAGACTTTGGGAGATATAAGGCCAGTTTTGGTCTGTTGTAGGCAAGGAAGATAGACATTGTAGTGAAAAGGTTGAGGGAAAGCAGTGCCCAAGGAAATGCAGGCCCAGTATAAAGTTTTTAAAGCTAAACAGTCAATAGATACAATTTTAATATTGTATTTTCGCATTTAACTATTTTATTAGCATTTAACATCACACAGACCTAAAATATTTAAGAATGAGTTTCCTCAATGAACTAATGAAACAAAGAAATAAATTGAAAGTAACAGAAACAATTGTTACTAAAGTCGACGGACAACGTTACGTTGAGAAAGACTCCACAGTTACCGCTATAAGCCCGAACACTTACGGATTCGTGGTTGACACGAAACCCGATAATATTCCAGTATTAATAACTGACTATATTTACATAGGGTCACAAGATTGTACTGTAAATACTGTTATAGAAGCTTATAACATCAAACATGTGCTGAGTTTAGGTATCAATGTTGAAGTTGCAGTCAACAATAAGTTTATCAACTGCTTAGATTTGCCGGAAACTAATATCAAAGAGATTTTATTAGATAGCTTGCCGTTCATTCAAAAGGCTGTGGAGACCAAAGAGAATTGTCTTATTCATTGCAATGCCGGCGTTTCACGGACGTCTATGGTTGCTATAGCTTATTTAATGCATTACGAGAGGATGCACTTTCAAGATGCCTATGATTTAGTGAAGGGTAGACGACCGGCTATACAACCCAATGATGGGTTTAGGAAACAATTGAAAGTTATGAAGCCGGGAGAAATAATTTAGAATAGTGCTGTGCAATTTTATACTTTACTGCTTAGTTTATAAGTGTTAACTGAATGTTGTGTGGTATGAAATGTATTGATGTAGATAGTACTGTAAAAAATTTTTTGAAATTGATCGAGTAACTTTGTTTATTTTATGACTAAGGCCCGCTTGCGCCACAAACCACTGAATACGTTTAGCGCTGTTTCTTTCAATCGTTTGAAGATACAGAATGAAATATGATGTTTTAAATATGTTTAGTTAGTGCTAAACGCCTTCAGTGATTTGTGGTACATGCGGGTTTAAATCCTCTTTTCCCTTTTCTTGTTGAAAGATGAGAGAAGGGAGATTCCCTTATATACTCAAGTATAATCAGCCTATAATGTTCCCACAGCTGGGACACAGGCCTCTCTTCGAGAGGAAGTGGACTGTAATCCACTACGCGGGTTGGTAGATGTCACGTGTCATCGAATTTTTGTTCTAGGACATGCCGGTTTCCGCACGATGTTTTATTTCACCGTTATATATACTCAAGTATTCAGTCGAAACTCGAATGGGGGCAAAATAAAACAATACGACATACAAACAACTAATGTAATAACTAATAAATTGGGCAGTTATAAGTACATGAGCCAAAACGCGTGTATAACATACGGCCCTTCGAATGGAAGCCATGACACTAAGTTACAAGTTATTATTATTATTACTGTAGCACCAAGTTCATAAGTTGTCCGAAGCACTTAAACTTAATCAACACGTTTCATATAAATATTTGTATGTACACTTGTTTATATTGGCTATAGAAGCTATGTTATTTGTTATTATAATTTATTTTGGCAACTGTATGGCCTTAAACTATAAACAGATTTGTAGCACGTTATAAGCAGCGTTTTCATTGATAGATTGCTTAGTTCAAAGCACGTTATGCTGTTGGTCCCGGCAGTCATTCCTGGATGACAATCGTTACGGGTAGTCAGAAGCCCGAAAGTCTGACAACCAGTCTTACCAAGGGGTATAGTATTACCACAGATTTATAAACTAAAGGGAGATATGGTGTGGCTGCCCAGCTGTTCGAGTCCGGCTGTCGCCTTCAACTACATATGCACTACAATACGAACACGCGCTCACTCACACTATAACAGTCACCACACTCAACGCGAGCCAATCGCGTAACGCAGATCGCAACGTTGAGACACACAACTACATTGACAATTCTTATTGACAAATCAACGGCGCCCGCGTTTGTTTCTGTTTTGTGCATACATTGTTCGCACGCGCCACGCCCCCTTGGCATATCTCCCTTTAGTTTATAAATCTGTGAGTATTACCCAGTAACTGGGTTGTGGAGGTCAGATAGGCAGTCGCTCCATATAAAATACTGATATTCAGCTGCATCCAGTTAGACTGGAAGCCGACCCCAACATAGTTGGAAATAGGCTAGGCAGATGATGAGATTGAATAGGTCATACTTAATTATTCAACAAAAAAATATTAGATAATTAATTCGACTGAAATCCAAAGTGATGAGCATATTAACTGTACAAGAATCATTTAGCGGGTGGTGAAAATCTGAACTAACGCCGCCATCTTGGTTTTTTAATACAATTTCACAAATGTTTACCAACAATGGGCCCCTGTCCATGTCATCCAAGAGCCAAAAGATCCTTGTAGCACTTTACATACTTTTATTGCGGGACCCCGCCCAAAAAGTAGGTAAGGCTATGACAAAATTCGCTTAAAAATGGCAAAAAGTTTTTAAATAAATCTTTTGTTGGGTGACATCACGATGAGGAATATCCGTATAAAATACTCCTCGCTAATATGCAAAGTTTAGACATTAAACATTCACGATGATACTACTTGTGATCGTAATAAAACCGTTGTGACGTCCTACAAATCTGAATAAGAATAGACACTGGCTTAACAATACGTGTACCTATTACATTATGATGATTAAGACTTCTTATAACTAACTGGGCAGTACACATGAAGGTATTAAGTGGAGATATATTACTACAAACTGTATTAAATATAATCATACAAAGATTTCTCCTGTTTGCAGTTCATCATTTAAAGTAATACATTAAATATTTCATTTAAATTCGGTGGCGATTTCAGGCGTTTCTTCAATAAAATCTGATTCAATTAGATAACAATACAATATATTTACATCTAAATTATATTATAGTTTATAACTTTTATAATGGACGTTATTGTTTTAGTTCATATAAGTTATTATATAATTCTGAAGCAAAAGTAGGGGCCCAATACCGAATAATGAATATGTGGCGGCATCTGCATAGCCACATGCGAACTACGTATCAAACTGACGTCACAGAAAATCCTGCATCGCGCAAGCAACGTTTACCGCGCAACTAGCATATACAACGTCCCGACATCAATCGTCGGGCAGTTGCCTACCAGACAGAACACCCGTCCGGTCGGAGGATCCTCCCTTTTCTATGGAGGATGAGAGAACTTTACACCCTGTTCCTCAATCCAACACCATACTATTCATGCCACATGTCCGCGTAATTATCTTTCCTGTCTAGGTCTAGGTCTATTCTTCAACATTGGGCCCCAATTTAAGCAAGATCGTAATGTTACATAGTACCTAACAAAGAAACAATTTGGTTTACCAATGAACACTTGACTTTTTGGTGACAGCCACCTCAGGTTAAGACAGTGACAGTTAACTAACGTTAATAAAAAGCAGACATAACTAAAAACTATTCCAAATCATGATAAAATTGTGCTTTCATAAAATGCGAAATGGCAAGTTAAGTACTGGTTTAGATTTAAAAACTAAAGTAAAACTGCGGGGAAAGCAACCGACAGTTTTAATGTCTTATTTTTCATTTTTTTTTTCTAGTCACTTTCGCCATTTGTAATTAGTCCACTAAAAACTACTTAAGACTAATGTCATTCGCGTTACAACCATTTATAATGATTTTTGAGACCACAACAGTACGTAATAATTTTATTATTATTTCGAAGCACTGAACAGGACGGGAATGTTAATTTTTAATCACAAATTCTTGAACCAAACATAAAATTAATTTATGTGTATTCTGAACCCTCCCTCCTCAATACATAAGACTTGCTCTAGTACAACCCGATTCAACCATAATGGCGGCTCTGAATTGCGCTACACGCTGCGCAGTACCGCACCCCTCACCCCTGCTGACACGTGACGTTGTTACTGCGCAGCGACTCGCCTCATGTTCTGAGCTGTCATAAAGTTTGAATCGCACTGTATGTGAGACAAATCGTCTTCGATCATGAAATTGGTTTCACAAATGTCCAGAACGGATTTTGTTAATTCAGTAGTATTGTATTAGTCTCTCACACATGCAACAATAAGTAGCTATGACCATTGACCAGCTTTCAGTCTTCTAGCTTTATTTCATCATAAAATCTCATTTTGTCAAAAATCTTATAAATTATTCTGTATAATAAATGTTAAATAAAATGATTAATTAACATAAATTCAATAAGAAAACGAGTCTTACTCGCGTGTTAACATTCTTCAATATGCGTGTCCGCACGGTCCGCACATCTTTTTACGTCAAGTTCATAATTTTAATGTCTCGAAAAAGTTTTCGGCTCTGCGTAGGTCATATTTGAATCATTTAAATGTTTTTGTAATATGCGAGGACCTTCTGCGCATTTTTTTTAATCCTTCAAAGAAATGGACGGATTTTGTGTCCCGCTTGACTACTGAACACTAACTCAAATAAAAAGTGCCTCATCATCATCACTAAATAACTTTGTTTTTACTTCCGCTCGTTTCCGCTGAATATCTACCACTAAACAAAATTGTAAATGTCCATTGTACTCTTAGCGCAATAAAACAAACGCTTATCATGTATAAGGCACTAAAATATTGTAACTAATAAAATAATTGACTTCATGAAAACAAGTGTCACTCAGATATACAGGTGGCAGGGATATCGACGCGCAGACTGCTACCATGGATTCAGAAAGTACATGATTCTGCAGGTGGTTCAGAACCATGTACTTACTGAATCCATGGTAACAGTCTACGCTGAAATCTTTCGTCGGTTATTAAATAAAAAAAATGCAATTTTCTACGAAACAGCATTTTTTTTTTTTTGATAACCGACAATAAAATTCTGCGCTAGGGGTCTAGAATCGTGTGCTTCATTTATGGTTACAATTTGCGCGTCGATGTCCCTGCTACTCTATATTTCGTAACACTGATAGAGGCAGAATTTTCACCTTACTTTCACTTACAAAAACCGTCTTCATAACTACCAAACTGCGACCTTATGTTGTGGTCATACAAGTTCATTTCAAAGCATAATATTTAAGTTAATACAAAAATCTAAAAACAGAGCTTTAGTCCATATGCAATTAAATATTTTACCGCAAAAGCGATTGATAAACGCGTTATATACAAGAGACTACAATCCTATATAACTACATATCATGTAATAACGTACAGATGCCAATTCAATATAATATCCTTCTGTTCGAAACTGACTGTACAACTTAGTTTTGTTGCAAACTGTACGCATAAGTAAACATTCGATAATGTCATATAAATAAGGACGAATATAAAAAAGTCTTAAAACAACCTTGTGTCATTCCCGATTTTGAAAGGAATGTGGTTAAATATTCTAAAACTTATTATATACTTTGTGAGCATTTTCAATTATCTACATGACTGTATCGTCACAACAACCATAAAACCGCAAAATACACATGCTTTAACTTGCACAATAGTTTGCAAGCACATGCTGTGCCATTACAACTTCTGCTTAGTTAATTTCCCATAATATGCATGTTACTTGCATACTTTTGTGTGAGTGACTTGAATACTTTTATGAAAGTTCAAGCACGTGTATAACGCGCTTCACTGTGATAACTTACACAGGCCGCATACGAAGCAGCCTGTGGCGTCAACCAATTTTAAATGACGATTATAAAGCCCGCCAATGTATAATATAACCGGCCTTATTCAAAATCTTACATAATATAAGAACCACTGAAACATTATGCATTTCAAAATATCTTACTTATACAAGCAGCATACATAATGCTACTGAACAATTTCAATATTTTTACAGAGTAATATAATGTAATATGTATACAAATGCAAGTTTCAATACAAGTCTTATTTTCAGTCACATTTTATATGTATTTATTTCAGTATATGGCTGTTGTTATATTTTATTGAACATTTATAGAGACGAGATATTTAATCATAGGCTGGAAGTAAATGAGCAAATTTTGCAAGTTTGATCCACTGTGTGTGTTGATCTTTATTATGATGTAGAATTTACTGTTACTCGGCACAAAATCAAGTCAATTGTAAGGTCATTTCTCAAATAATGCAATGCATTAAAGTTATTTAGAATATTTGGCAAGCCTATTTTATAGACCTGTTTCACAGATTATTATGATTTAAAAGCTTTTCGCGGTAAGGTCAAATTCCGGAATAAAGATGTTTTTCGCGGACAGAAAAATTTATTAAGTATAACTTAAGCCCCGTGTTCAATAAACAGAAATTGCGCAACTTTTTTCGTCGCTGGAAATATGCTTCACACACTTGCAATGTTGCCAGCTACACAAAAACATGTTGGCAAGTTGTTACCGATGTTGCATTTCACGAACGCACGTCAAGTATTCAAATGTATACCTTATTACAATGACATACGTCTGCTGCGTTTGGTGTGTAAAATAAAATAAACGCAGCAGACGTGACTTACACGATTAAAAAGTTAAAATGGATGGGGGCAGGTCATGTCATCAGGGGTGAAAACGAAACATGGGACGGAGAAAAAACTCACGATCATGAGATATGGAAAAGCCTGGGGGAGGCTTATGCTAAAGGGCAAATCAATCTAGAGATTTGTGATGGCTAAACATTTGATATAAATATATTGTTAAACTAGTCTTTTTAAGATTGTTAATAAAGGCTATTTGAAATTTAAATTTGAACAATGACATAAAGGTCACAAGACGCGCGCTCGTGAATTGCATTATTTATAACCATGAATACGAGGCTTTATATTATCTAGAAACTTCTAGAAGCTCTTGAGCGTGAGTCCCCTGGCTGGCAAACTATTCGCTTTAGCAGGTGCATCTCTTGCTTGCGAATGTGCCACCGCAATGCTAAGACACTGCACCCATTCTTCCGCATTCTTGCCGTCTTTAGGCTTTAGGATGAGAGTCTGGTCTCCCGTGAAGATCTCGAACGCTTTGGGGATGTTGCGGGCGCCGCGGGAGACCTTTACTGAGCGAATCTGATTTATGTCGATGCTTTCACCTCCGCTCTGGAATAGAAAGGGGTCCAGTTAATTTGGCGGTTCCGGAGCGTACAATAAAATAATAAAACCTACTAGTGTGATATCTGATGAAAGCAAGTCGTGAGTGTCAGAGACTAAATCATGGGTATCAGGCACTAGATCGTCGATGTCTGACATTTGATAATCAGTGTCTAACAGTTGATCGCGAGAGTCTGACACTTGAACGTAAGTGTCTGATACTTGATCGTCAATGTCTGAAAAAGTGACACTTGATCGCGGCGCGAGTGTGTGACACTTTATAAAAGCAAGTCGTGTGTGTCTAACACTTAGTCGTGAGTGTCTGACACATGTGACAGTAGGTGAGTACTCACAGATCCCTTGCAGGAGAGGTGTGCTCCGGACAGCGTGAAGTATCTCGTCCGCCAGCGTCGGAACAGTCTCCAGCGGCCCTTCTTCTCCTTGAGCTGGCCCTCGATGACGGGCGCGCCGCCCGCGGCCAGGAAGCCGCCGGCGCGCTCGGGGTGCGTGCACAGGAAGCAGCCCCACGTGGCCTGCGCGGGCGGCAGCGCGGCGCCGTCCGTGCGCCGCGCGACCACCTCGAACACGTCGAAGAACCCCGCCGCGCGCAGCTCGTTTAACAACATCTCTTGTTCCTAAGTAGAATATGATTCAAATTAGTGTGAAACATTTCGTTTGGGGATGGTAGCTAGCTTCCCCATGCCATCACATAAAAAGCCGCTTAAACTCGAATGCAGGCCTTATACTGCTAGTCATTGGAAAATGTTTAAAAATAATATAGCTCATAGAATTACACCATCTATAATAGTAGAATACGAGAATCCTAATGAAATTTATGGTGCCCTTTTTGATGTTGTGCAAAAAGAGTACCAATCTACTTTCAAGACCAAAACTATTAACATTAATGGATCTTCTGTTGGCTTTAACCAATGGGGTACTCCAGGTATTTATAAAAGTAAACTATACGAGGTATATGGTTTGAAAAAATACAGGTTTGATACTCCTTTCCTAGAGTATGTCAAAAATTATTAAAATTTATTCGAAAAGATTAGTGCTTTTGCTAAATCAAAATTTTTAGGCGATACAATTAAAAATTCTAATAATAAAGTAAAAACCACTTGGAAAATTATTAACAATGAAACGGGAAAATCGTTTAAACAAGAAAAACAACTTGAGATTATGGTCGACAACAAATTAGTTAATAAAGCAGCTGACGTAGCTGAGGCATTTAATGAGTTTTTTGCCAACATACCGATAACTAAGACTCGCTCCTTAAATTCGTCGTCGTCTAAAGCTGAAAACCTTTTGCATAGTAGTGTACCTAAATGTAGTCCTTTATTTAGTTTCGAACATGTAACCAGGCGCGATGTTGTTAATGTTTTTAATACACTTAAATCTTAATACACTTAAATCTAAAAACACTGGTGATTATTGGGGCATCTCCATTAAACTTTTAAGTAATATAATAGACATCGTAGCCCCCTATCTAGCTGTTACTTTTAATAAATGTGTTGATTTAGGAACTTTTCCTGACCTCATGAAGAGTAGTAAAGTCATACCATTATTTAAATCAGGTAATAACAATGACGTTGGCATTCTAACTTACTTGCATTTAGCAAAATATTTGAAAAGTTAATACTCAAGCAGTTGCTAAGACTTTTTAATTTAAATAGCCTCCTCTATAATGAGCAATATGGCTTTACAAAAGGTCGTTCAACTACAGATGCGGGGTGTTGCTCTGCTGAGACACATATTTGACGCATGGGAGAAATCGAAAAATGCTATTGGAATTTTATGTGATCTCTCCAAAGCCTGTGATTGCGTGCACCATGACACGCTTTTGCGTAAGTTACGCCACTGCGGTGTCTAAAACGAAGCTCTCAACGTAATAATTTCTTATTTACATAATAGGGTCCAATGTGTAGATGATAACGGTGTGAAATCTTCCGGGCTACCAGTTCAATTAGGTGTTCCGCAAGGCTCAATACTGGGTCCATTCTTGTTCTTAGTATATATCAATGATTTACCATTCCATTTGAAGGGCATCTGTGACGTGGTACTGTTTGCCGACGATACCTCTCTTATTTTTAAAGTAGACAGGAATAGACAAGATTTTGACGACGTAAACAGTGCACAACCAATAGTTACAGATTGGTTTACGTCAAATAACCTACATAGTTGTCAATGCCAAGAAAACGAAATGTGTAAAGTTCGCCTTACCGATTTTTAGAAATCTAGGACCCAACATCGTCCTAGATAAAGAGGTGCTTGAAACTGTAGGCTCGGCAATTTTTCTAGGATTAACAGTTGATGCCAAACTTCAGTGGGGACCTCATGTATCAAGTCTAGCAGGAAGGCTCAGAAAGTAAGACTATACACTGACGTTGATACAGCTAGTTTAGTCTATTTTAGTTATTTTCACAGCGTTATGTCCTACGGTATTCTGCTGTGGGGCAAAGCCGCTGATATACAAAATATATTTGTTCTTCAAAAACGAGCAATTTACCAGCCAGGTGCCAGAGTTTCTCTAAGAGATTTTTTTAAAGATATTGGTATTCTCACGGTTGCATCACAATTCATCTTCGCCAACATCTTATGTATTAGGCAAAATTTACACTTGTACACTAAAAACAGTGCAAACATATTCACAGTGTTAACACTAGAAATAAGGACAAACTACGTGCCCCCTTTCACCGGCTTCATAAGGTTCATAACTTTGTTGGGCATGGTATAACCTTTTATAACAAGATAACCTCTTCTTTGCTAGACTTGCCTTTCAATGCGTTTAAAGTTCAAGTAAAATCCAACCTTTGTTCAAAATCATACTATTCCATCAACGACTACTTCCACGATAAGAATAGTTGGATGCCTTAGTAAACACAAGACAATGTTTATGTTCTTTCTCCAGAATTAGCTTATTTATTAACTTATTTATTTTACTTCGATGGTCCTAGTTTATCATTTGTGCCTTCAAGTGACAGCTATGTGAACAGAACCCAGCAATGCATAAATATGTAAGCTGTCACGCCTTTTATGCTTGGAGGCTTTTATTTACATTTTAATTTTAATTAATTATTTTTTAGCTTGAGTATGTATAGTTTTTTTTATTATATTTGTTGGTATATTGGCGTGGCTAGCTGACATATGGCAAATAATTTAATTTTATGTTCTGTGTCTTGTAATGTTAATTACTTAACATAGGTACCTAGTATTGTATACAATCAAGTATTTTCTAACTGAACAGACAGCTGTGCTGCTGGGGAGTTTGTTGCGCCACTTCTTCCCAGCGATAGCACTAGGAAGTGGTGAAGGGCGGGCGTTTTTGGGGACTGTCTTTTATAACTTTGACGTTCGAAAAGTGCTGATTCTCAGCCTAATTTGAATAAATGACTTTTGATTGATTTTGATTTTGGTAGCATTAATACCTTACATTTTGTAACAAGGATTTTTATAAGTAATCGCGAGTAATAAATAAAAATATTGTAAATGGGCTTTCAAGAGAATTTGTTTATGGTCCTGCAATTTGTTGCATCGCTTCTTTTCTCTTGCTTATATATGGAACAGTGAAAATTAACCTATTTTGGAAACGGTGTTGTACCACAATTTTCGAAAAGCCGCCGTGTTCGTATAGAACCAGCTGTTAGATAAATCGGTTGGAACTTATACAAGTGTTGAAAAAGCCTATAAGACGAATTTGGAACATACCTTGATCCCAGGGAAGGCGCCAGTGACAAGCGTGAGGAAGGTCTTGTTCTCACACTTGAGGATGTCCCAGCAGTGTTTCAGCGAGGCCACGGTGGGGTCGCGCGAGGACAGGGCGGCGTCGTGCCGGGCTTGTAGCGCTATATATTGAAACAAGTTATTATGCAACTAAATAATTTTAAGGATACAATGGCGGTTTAATACATTTAGACTAAACGTGACGAATAAAGAAAAAATATAAAGCACACGATCTCAAAAACAGTAAGTTGGAGGAAAATATGTGCAGATTTGGCTCATATTTTTCTCCAACTCTTTTTTCTCGTTTTTAAGCAACCAACGCTAGGTATAATGCTGTGACGCTATGCGAGATTTTAATGTTAACAGCGATGTCCACCAGACCTCTTTTGGATAGCAAGGAATACAATATTTACTGCTATTAAACTGGTAGTCCGTGGTGAATTGTATCCATGAAGTACCTATTAATAAATAAAATACCTAAGAACATGAGATGTATCCACACGCGCGGCGCTCGCGTGCGCATGGAGAAAAGCGCGCGCGCGTACAGGCAGTGCGCGCCGCGCCGCCCGCACGCGAACTGCAGGCGGGCCAGCTTCTTGGAGCGGCGCTCTGCGGGGTGAACAAAATTATCATTTATCATTATTAAATATTGATTATTCAAAAAGTGTTAGGCAGATAGCCAACTAGAACATTTAAAACTACACCCAATTCAATAAGTTACAGTATCCGGGCGACAATATGAAACATCGTGCTTTAGAAAGAGTATGTCATACGGAGATGAGTGACAGGTACTCCCTTTTGCAAAACTGAACTGCTTCTAAAGCTCGACAATCGACATGGCATATTTACGGGTGCATACACTCTGTCCGGTAGGTTAACCGTTTTTGACAGATGGAACCAGTGATTGCAGCAACGTCATAGCATACATTTCGATAATTTACACTTTAAACTTACCCCTTAACATTTTTTTTTTTTTTTTTGTAAACTGTTGTCGATTTCTTGCTGTCAAATAATGCTGCGGTTTCTATGCCTGCATAAATATGGGGTTTACTACATATTAAAACACAACGTTTTTTATGCATAACATTTTATGAAAGTTTTAAAATCGAAATAAAATATTAACATCTTGTTTATTGTAGTAAATCCGCAAATAATTTATATACCTATATTTTATTGATATTTGAGTGGATGCAAGGTTTTTCTATACTGATTTACCTACAATATAAATTGATTATTTCCGATATATTCATTTGAAGCGATTACATTCGATCCCATCACTTAGTACGATAGAATGTAATACACACGCATAACAATTATATTTTTTATTTATCAAAACTGATACACGTACGGTATTATAATGTCTGTAAGAAGTCATATTAAGATAATTCAATAAGATAAGGCAGTTTATATATTTATTTTATTACGCATTTTAAAGTTAACTTTTACGTAATCTGGAATAGTTACGTTCTAAGGCAGCTGTCAAAAAACGGTTAACCTGTGTGTGGACACAGTTTAACCGTCTTTTGACAGCAGCACACAGTGGACAGAGTGTAATGTACTTTTTCAATTTTATACAGGACTCTTCAACAGAATATTTCTCATAAAAATTCTCAACTTCAAATATAAATTCAAGCACTCACCCTCAATAGTACATTTGGCAGGCGGCGGCAACCTTAGCGATACGTTATCCATATACGCCTTGATCTTATCCAGGTGCTTCTCACAGAAGTGCTGCACGGTGTCACGCATCGGGTAGGGCTCGAACACGCTGATCCGGTGGTTGGACGACGTGTTATTGCCATTGTTCGTATTTATCATCGTGACACTTGTATTATTTGCACGCCGTGACGTCACAGTCACTGGTCCGGATATTGAAATCGGGTTGGTCGGACTGACCGATATCGGTCCGGATCCTGGCGTGTTGGATGTCACTACCGATACGGTGCCTAGTGCGGTGTTGGAGTGTTGGATGGACACGGCCGATGTAATCGGCGTGAGTCCGTCCGATGACTTGCCGGATGTGAGTGGGTTGACGGATATTGATTGCGTTGCTAGAGGCGGACCGGATACTATTGTTTGGTTGTTCTGGAACAAAAATGATTTTAGTTGAGGTACACTTTCCCGTATGTAGTTCGGAACGTAATTTTAATGACTCTCGTTTTCTGATTTCAAAACCACAGATATCATAAATTCTAGATGATCGTCCTAATACAAAAGGCGATCAAGGTTGTCATTTTCATGGGTGCCGTTGCCGAAAAAATTAAAGTCTATCAATACCTTGGATGAAAATCATGAAGTTAACATAGATAGTTTGATATCGGCTCCCTGTCGTTTCGGGTGACGTAGGTGCTCTCGGGGCATGGTTGCTTCGGGAAGTACCTGTGTCGCATAAACAGGGAGCCGGACGCCCGGTGTCACCACTGCGTCGACTGCCGGGAGGACACGGCGCGACATACGCTGGCAGAGTGTGCCGCCTGGGAGGTGCCGCGCCGTGCCCTCATCTCAGAAGTAGGCAGTGACCTGTCGCTGCCGGCCGTGGTCGAGTCGATGGTCGGCAGCGAAGAGTCCTGGGACGCGGTGGATTCCTTCTGCGAAACGGTCGTCTCGCAGAAGGAAGCTGCGGAAAGGGAGAGGGAGATCTCGTCCTCTCACCCGGCCCGCAGCAGGCGCACCGGGCGTCGGCGGAGGGCGGATGACACCCTCTTCCAGCCCCCCTAAATGGGTTCAGGGGCGACGGACTCGGGGACGTCCGTCGCCCCCCACACATCCGGCCCCGAGGTGGCGGCGCGTAGTGTTCCACGCGCGCCCCTCGCCGACGTCGCGGGGGGAGTCAAACACCTCACCCCAATGACCCGAGGAGGAGGCACCACGAGGGAGTTGCGGAAGGATCTTACGTTCCCGCGACCCCCGGCGTAGGTGTGAGGTGGAACACTGGGGTGGTTTTTAGTCAGTAAGAGTCTGAAAGACCCCGTCACCCGCCCCAGGGCGGCGGACATCCATGAGGATTTTCCACCCCGGAAAAAAAAAAAAAAGATAGTTTGATATGGATGAATTACAAAAACAATTAACAAGCCACTGTTTCTCGCGTGGATCCACGTTTGAAGGATACGAATGGTTAATGTGAGTGTAGACTTACGGCACAAGTGTTAGCTCCGATCAGTATGTTGTGGTGGTGGTGCGAGCGCGGCGCGGGCCGCAGCGCGCGCGCCGGGGACGCGCTGCGGGCGGTAATGTGAGTGTAGACTTACGGCACAAGTGTTAGCTCCGATCAGTATGTTGTGGTGGTGGTGCGAGCGCGGCGCGGGCCGCAGCGCGCGCGCCGGGGACGCGCTGCGGGCGGTAATGTGAGTGTAGACTTACGGCACAAGTGTTAGCTCCGATCAGTATGTTGTGGTGGTGGTGCGAGCGCGGCGCGGGCCGCAGCGCGCGCGCCGGGGACGCGCTGCGGGCGGTAATGTGAGTGTAGACTTACGGCACAAGTGTTAGCTCCGATCAGTATGTTGTGGTGGTGGTGCGAGCGCGGCGCGGGCCGCAGCGCGCGCGCCGGGGACGCGCTGCGGGCTGTAATGTGAGTGTAGACTTACGGCACAAGTGTTAGCTCCGATCAGTATGTTGTGGTGGTGGTGCGAGCGCGGCGCGGGCCGCAGCGCGCGCGCCGGGGACGCGCTGCGGGCGGTAATGTGAGTGTAGACTTACGGCACAAGTGTTAGCTCCGATCAGTATGTTGTGGTGGTGGTGCGAGCGCGGCGCGGGCCGCAGCGCGCGCGCCGGGGACGCGCTGCGGGCTGTAATGTGAGTGTAGACTTACGGCACAAGTGTTAGCTCCGATCAGTATGTTGTGGTGGTGGTGCGAGCGCGGCGCGGGCCGCAGCGCGCGCGCCGGGGACGCGCTGCGGGCGGTAATGTGAGTGTAGACTTACGGCACAAGTGTTAGCTCCGATCAGTATGTTGTGGTGGTGGTGCGAGCGCGGCGCGGGCCGCAGCGCGCGCGCCGGGGACGCGCTGCGGGCGGTAATGTGAGTGTAGACTTACGGCACAAGTGTTAGCTCCGATCAGTATGTTGTGGTGGTGGTGCGAGCGCGGCGCGGGCCGCAGCGCGCGCGCCGGGGACGCGCTGCGGGCTGTAATGTGAGTGTAGACTTACGGCACAAGTGTTAGCTCCGATCAGTATGTTGTGGTGGTGGTGCGAGCGCGGCGCGGGCCGCAGCGCGCGCGCCGGGGACGCGCTGCGGGCGGTAATGTGAGTGTAGACTTACGGCACAAGTGTTAGCTCCGATCAGTATGTTGTGGTGGTGGTGCGAGCGCGGCGCGGGCCGCAGCGCGCGCGCCGGGGACGCGCTGCGGGCTGTAATGTGAGTGTAGACTTACGGCACAAGTGTTAGCTCCGATCAGTATGTTGTGGTGGTGGTGCGAGCGCGGCGCGGGCCGCAGCGCGCGCGCCGGGGACGCGCTGCGGGCGGTAATGTGAGTGTAGACTTACGGCACAAGTGTTAGCTCCGATCAGTATGTTGTGGTGGTGGTGCGAGCGCGGCGCGGGCCGCAGCGCGCGCGCCGGGGACGCGCTGCGGGCGGTGACGGCGCCGCTGGACTTGCCCACCACGCCGCTCGATGACGATGACGGCTTGCTGTTTGATACTGTGTGCGTAAAGCGTGTACATTTCATGATCATAAGGTGCAAAATTATTTCAATATCATTCAGGAAACCTGCGTTTTTGAAAAAAATAAAATTAAAATCATTATTTATTAAGGTAGACGGAGAAGAGGTTAATCGACTCTTCACGTGACCAGAAGGCTGGCCTGTTTCTTGGCCAAAGAATTAGCATCGCCATACAACGTGGCAATGCTGCCAGCCTTTTGGGCACTGTTCCTGTTGACAGCGATGCGGACGAATTTTTTGATGCCCTATGATTATTTTGCTTATTTTTTCTCATGTACATATCATTATTTTAAATGTTAGCTTATATACAGCAAAAATAAAGTTATTTATTTACCTGTATTAGTGGTCCCGTTCGGAGGTGTGTTGATTTGCTGGGAAGACGACAATCGCGTCATGCTTTTGTGTAGACCACCCACTGAACCACCTGGTGAGAATACACAGAAAACATTTGATATACTTAGCTTTCAAACATTCTTAATATTACATAAAATATCTGCCATCTCCACGTCGAGATGGTCGATATTTTATGGAGTAAAGCTGTGACCGAATGGTGGCCAAGGCCAGGCCATAAATACCCAGGCCGTTCAAAAGCTCGTTGGGTTGATGATATCGTCAAAGTCTTGGGAAACACCTGGACGAACAGTGTCGTGCATTGCATAAAGGCATATAAGCAGTGCCTACCTCGATAAACGGAACCTAAGCAATTATATGCAGTAACGCATACGACGCACAAAAAGTCCGGCGCACAAAAATCCGTGTTATTCTGGCAGATCGCGCCGCACAAAAAATGCGCGAAAAAAATAGAACGTTTAACGCGCGCTAACGCAGACGGTGCACATTTTTAGTATGCAATCTGCAATCGTTAGTGGGGGACGTAACGTCCCGTACTATTCGCACATTGTCATTGGTCTTTACCTACTGGTTCAAGTTAATACGACGAAATTAAAAATACGTACGTTTCACGCGTCTATGACGTTCGATCGTCGCAATTTATCACCCAAGTAGGCATGCCTACTCAAATAACCAACCGAATATGAATGTTAAAATTAAAAATAATACTTCGTAATTTGGCCGTGCGGAGGTAAAAAGGAATGGATAATGAGGTCGTCGAGTGAAGTAAAAATGAAAATCCAAGATGGCGGCTGCAATAAATTTCGAATTTTTCGTCATGGGTATCGTTTACATGGTTTTCAAGGGTGCTGGAACCGCTAATACAGTCAAAATGAAAATCCAAGATGGCGGTTGCGAAAATTTTCCAATTTTTTATCATGGGTGTCGTTTTCGTGGTTTTTGAGGGTGCTGAAGCCAATAGTATTAGCCAAACACCATGCGAATTCAAATTTTTAAGGTTTTTGGAAAGCCACTAATATGTAGATTGAATCCTAAGCCTGGCGTTCCTGTGACCGTCGACGGAGTTTCCTGCCCTAGGGATATAGCTGAATTGTTCAAAAACCAATTCGCTCTTAAGTCGATACTGGGGCCGCCGTGCGGGGTATTCAATGCTGGCCCTGAGCGTGCGGAGGTGGCCACTGTAATTCTCGCAAAGCAGATCGGGCACATATTGAAGAAGATGAAAAGAGACAAATCCCCTGGGCATGACGGACTCAGCCTTGAGCACCTGCAGCATGCTGGTTTCCACTTACCTCGGGTGCTGGCACTTTTATATAATCTGTGTTTGTGTTATTCACATCTACCGCCTGATCTAGTGCGAACTCTGGTGGTTCCGGTGGTCAAAAGCAAGACAGGAGACGTGTCGGACAAGTCAAATTACAGGCCTATTTCACTTGCCACCGTCATAGCCAAGGTCCTTGACAGCGTGCTTAACTCACATCATGTGATGCTCAGTTTGGATTCCGACCTGGGCTGTCAACGGAGACGGCTATTGTTAGTTTAAAGCACGCTGTCAGGTATTACACGGATAGAAATACACCTGTTTATGCGGTTTTCCTTGACTTGTCCAGGGCCTTTGACCTTGTTCCATACGATCTTCTTTGGCAAAAGCTAGAAGAAACAACGCTGCCGCCAGAGTTCGTATTACTCCTCAAGCACTGGTACCTGAACCAAGAGACTCAGGTGCGGTGGGCGGGAAAGCTGTCGGAGCCATGCCGGCCGGAGTGCGGGGTGAGGCAGGGGGGCCTGTCCTCGCCTTTGCTCTTCGGTCTGTATATTAATGCTCTGATTGAGCGACTCAGCAGCACACGTGTCGGCTGCTACGTGGATGGAGTTTGTTTTAACAACATTAGCTACGCGGACGACATGGTGCAGCTTTCGGAGAGCGCCGACCGAGGGAGCCTGCTGGCTCCCTCGGTCGGCGCTCTCCGAAAGCTACTCAATGTGCGTGAGTCGTACGCTGCGACTCATGGGTTAATTTATTATAGTAGTAAGACAGAATTTATAGTCTTCAGGTCTGACACCAGGTGTCCCACTACGGTTCCTCCTCTTCTAATTAAAGGTCACCCGATTAACAGGGTGTATACATTCAAATACCTGGGCCATCTGGTTACTGATGACCTGAAAGATGATATGGATCTAGAGAGGGAGCGCAGAGCATTGTCAGTTAGGGCGAATATGCTGGCCCGCAGATGTCGATGTAAAGACGCAATTAAAATAACCCTTTTTAAGGCATACTGTACAGCACTGTACTCGGGAGCTCTGTGGTTCACAGATACCCAAAAGGCTTACAATGCTCTGCGTATCCAATACAATAACGCATTCAGGGTATTATTGCGATTGCCGCGCTTCTGTAGTGCCTCGGCAATGTTTGCAGATGCACGCACTGACGGATTTGATGCACTGTGGCGTAAGAAATCTGCCTCGCTACTCCGCAGGCTGCGTGGCAGTCCCAACACCATTCTGCAATCAATAGCCGCCCGGGCAGATAGTCCCCTAGTGCGGGCGATTACAAACCGGACCCGTTCTTTTTTAGTTATTAAGTACTAACATAGGCTAAGCTATCTTTGTTACTAACACTGTAGACCATTGTAGTCTGAATGAATAAAGATTATTATTATTATAATAGTGAGGTAAAAAGGAAAATCCAAGATGGCGGCTACGAAAATTTTGAAATTTTTCATCATGGGTGTCGGTTTCATGGTTTATATGGGTGCTGCAGCCAATAGTGAGGTCAAAATGAAAATCCAAGATGGCGGTTGCGAAAATTTTCAAATTTTTCATCATGGGTGTGGTTTTCATGGTTTTTGAGGGTGGTAAAGCCGATAGTGAAGTAAAAATTAAAATCCAAGACGGCGGCTGCGAATTTTGTAATTTTAAAAGTTTTACAGCCGCCATCTTGGATTTTCATTTTGAATTTCGTTCAGACACGTTTTTTTTTATACCCAGTAAATCAATTACTTTTTACTTAAAGTGCCTGCCGACCTGTTCTGAAAACCAATGCACGCCACTGTGAACGAGGGACGCACGGAACCGGGAATCATCGCAGAGAAGAGGGGGGGCCTTGACCCAGCAGTGGGTGATTCCGGGCTGAAATGATGATGATGGAAATATCGTCATCCCAGCACTGACCTGCCACGTTGAGCCTGGTCATGCTGCGGTGCGGCGCGGGCCCGGGGTGCAGGCGGCCCGTGCTGCGCGAGTCGCCCAGCTTGGCGCGCCGCGCGTAGCCGCCCGTGCCGCTGCCTGCAGGGTCGGATACAGAGCGTCATAACATACATAGGAATTAACATGCTATTCTCCTTCTTAGTGTCGATGCCAAAAAAAATCAAAAATCTTTGGCCCAAAATTCAGCAGCGCAAACTCCGCTCACTGAATACTAAATCCTTATTTCAGTAGACTTTCTATTGTAATTTCAACTTAAACGAATATCAACTTGATGCTAATGTAATAAAGTTGATTTCACTTTTGAAAAAGTCATAAAAATGATTGAAATTTTTAACATTAATAAGTATTTTTTTGAAAAAACACATTTATTTTCATGTTTGGTAATTAAATCATAAATGTAGTATAGAATCTAAATAAAATACTACTACTTATGTAACGTCAGAACCTAGGCACAGTTCCAATTGCTCGTTTCTGGAGAAGAACCGGCAGGAAACGATTACTCTTTTAAAAATAATTACCTTTACAATATTTCCAAATGAATGAGCACAAACCTGTAGTACTGCCAGCAGCACTAC
This sequence comes from Apamea monoglypha, assembly GCA_911387795.2. Classification (NCBI taxonomy): domain Eukaryota; kingdom Metazoa; phylum Arthropoda; class Insecta; order Lepidoptera; family Noctuidae; genus Apamea; species Apamea monoglypha. The sequence continues at coordinate 18,048,148 of OU426924.1, forward strand.
TAGCCGCGCCCCCCGGCGCCGCCCCCGCCCCGCCCGCCTGCGCGTGCGCACCGCCCAGGCGCACGATGGTGACGCCCGTCGACGTGCGGTTCACTTCGCTCTGGCTCGAGCCGGACTTTGGACGGTTGCTGCTGTAGATGGAAGACGAAAAAAATGGTGCTTATTTTGATGAGCATATTTTAATTTATTATGCTAAAAGATAATGGTAATGGCATTTCGATCGGAAAAATACGAACATCCACACAAACTTTTATCCTATCTAAACCCCTTTTTTTTTCTGGTGGGAAATTAACCTAAATTAACCTAAAAGGGGACCTTCATTATATATAAAGAACTTTTGTGCAAAATGTAAGTTTCTAGACTCAGCGGTTGAGGCTGTACGTTGTCTGTCAGTTAAGACTTTTATTAAGTATATTTCAATATTTACTTTCATCATTCTGCAGCTCTATTGATACAGATTATATTATTGACTAAACGCTAAACATTTAAAAAATCTAAGCTTAGATTTTCCACAAAAATACACAGTCAAGACAAGATTGCTATGTTACACCACGTTACCTGGTGTTAGCCCTGACGGCCGTGAGCAGCTTGTCAGTGAAGAGCGCGGGGAAGGCGCTGCACAGCGACGTGGCGTCCCGCAGCAGCGCGGCCTGCTGCGCGCGCTCCGCGCTGGCGAGGCGCTCCAGCACGAAGTTCAGCGCCTCTTGCGCACGCTCCTGTTGAATGTAATGTGTATTAATTGGCGTAACTTCACAGTCACACAGCGAGCCGTGCTCTACTACTAGTGTCACGCGGTGCAAGGGTTGCTACACTGTGACATACATACCCTGCCAGTATACCCCAGCTGCGTGAGTATGTTAGCGACGAGCGTGACGGCGTGCGGCGTGGCGTGCGGCGGCCGGGCGGCGCGTTTCACAAGCGAGCCGTGCTCTACTACTAGTGTCACGCGGGTTCGGCTGAGGCACGCGATCACCTGCACAAAACACACACATATTAACTACACTGAAAACGAATAAGCAGTTATTAACAGAATTGGATTATCTGCAGATAAGTTAATTACTGCAGCGTTTTTAATATGACTTTTCTTAAAACACAAACTCATTGACACTAACCTGCAGGATATCAACACACATGCACCCTGGATCGTTCTGACTGGCAGTATTTGGACACAAGTACGACAGTAGCTGCGGCACACATGTCTTCAACGCGTCAGGCTTGCGAGCTGCGATGTGCTCGAACAGTGCGAATAGAGAGCTCTTCTCTACGGGTTCAGCGTGGGGCAGGAGTGATACGAGCGCTGGGGCGTGTCCCTCGAGAGGCTCTGGAGATACCTCGTAGAGGTTGGTCAAGATCCGACAGAGCGGGTAGTTACCTAGACAACATAATGGTAACTTTCAACAAGTAGATCACATAGGGTTACAAAAAATAGTACATATAGCATTTATTTTAAAATTTCCATTTCAGAATAACACAAACATTTTCTAAAGGCATATTTCAATCCACTAACCTGACATGATTGAATCCATGATAGTCTGCACATGTGGCTTCAGCAACACCGCATGATGAACAGCTGCGAGTGAGAGATACCGCGCCATGTGTCGCGATATCTCGCGGTTGCCTTTGTGCAGGAACTGCACCGCAACTGGTAGGAACAGCTCCATCACGCTCTTGTTGGCATAGTTCTCCTTGTCGGATTGGAGTGGGAATGATACCTGAAGACGATGTTATATAGAATGAGTGGAAAACATGGAATAAAAATGTACCTAATATGTATAAAGTAATAGATTAGTAAAAAAAGAAAAACATTCTTCAAAAAAAAAAAACATTTTATCTTATATGTTACCACCATTCTGAGGTGCTTTATTTTATATTTTAGTTGCATACTTTTTCCTTAATCTGTTGATACATTTAACATTCATATCGCATGTGGCAAAAAAACTAACTTAAATCTAAAAGTATAATTTCATACATGAATATGAATAATAACAGAATAAATACATCTCATGTATTTTAAACTGTATATCTTACCAAAACAATGCATGCTATAATGTCAGAAGCAATCTTAGCATGAGGTGGATCATCATCCCGGAGGTGACCGGTTGGCATCAGGTTGTGGTGCAAGCAAGACTCCAGCAGAGCCACGAGGGCTCCGCAGTACTTGTCCAGAGTAACTGTCTCTTTTACACATGATGTAACTCTTGCAACACATATTTCTATCAGAGCTTGGTCTCGGTCGTTCCGACAGTAGTCTGGTCGTGAAGAAATCTCTGTTACTTGTTTCAACTGCAACAAATATGTATATTTTTATTTATACATAACATAACACGCCCAAAGGGTTAGGCAGAGGTGTACATACAGTACACCCACATTTCACCAGTTGTGTTTGAGTCCCATGTAATATGTAATAGGGCGCGATTGAAGTACAGTCGCCAAAGGAGATAAGTAACCAGGGTCGTCGGATATAGTTGAAGTTTAGTAAAAAACCGATGGACTTTTTCTAATGAAATTTAATTTGATAAATTAACTGTCTGTTTTCTATTAACTAAACTAAGTTTTATTCGCAAACATCCATTGGTTTTTTACAAAACTTCAATTATATCCGACGGCCCTGCTTACTTATCTCCCTTGGTGACCGTACCTATCGCTATCAACCGGGCACAAATCCAGACTCCGGGCTGCTACTAAGAAATTTCAGATGGAAAAACCCAATAACACTTTGCCCGACCTGGGAATCAAACCCATCTACTGCTCAGCCGTAGCACTTGCGACCACTAGACCAATGAGATCGATATATATATTATCTTATCAATAGTGACGTGAATCTATGATTTACAACAAATGCCCTGTCATGATATGGTTATCTTGATAATATTCGGTGTATCTATAAACACATTGGCTCTGATTCAACAATGACCCAGTATTCTAATATAGGCAACTGTTTTCTCAAATAAGATTAATCAATATAATACAACCACAATTAAGTGTATTGTTAAGTACTTGTTTACATAGGTGACTGACTTCTCTATAAATAATGTAACTTGATAAATCTAAACGCAATTGCTTTACAGGAAAATGATTATTGCAAGGAATAAAACTATAGTAAACAACAATTATTATTTCATTATTGAATAAATACTCAGAGTTTATGATTCATGACTTTTATTATTCAAGAGGTAGTCACTACCTTGGCTGATACTTGACTCTACTTGTTTATCTAGCTAGACATTTAATATTGCACTTTGCAGGCGTGACTCAGGTGTAATTTACATACTTTTCTAATTCCTGGTAACGCAAGCGAACAGGCTGTACCAGTTCTATGTACTTAGCGGTAAGGCTCACCACTTCGTTGAGGTCGTCAACGATGTCCGCGTCGGGGATCGCGAAGATGTCGCCGGCGCGGGTGAGGTCCCGCTCCAGTAGCACATGCTTCAGTAGCTCGTGCATCGCACCGCCGCCCCTGCACCTCCGCCTCGACGCACCTTCACCGCACCGTAAACAACATTCACCTACAACGGTCCATCAATGGACACATCAACAGCCACCGCTACACAACCACCATATCACCATTATTCAACACACGTAACATGTATAACTGGTTTTTAACGTCCCATAACTCACTAGGAAGCTTTACGAATATATAAAAATAAAATAGTTTGAGCGAAACACCGAAATAAGTGGTCTTTTGATGCAATGCAGTACAGGCGAAGTAGAAATACGTTTCGTTTCGTTCGGAAATATGATTGTCAATCAGTCAATGAACTTGTGTAGGTTATATTTAGGTTCATTGGAATTTTGGTGATGCGAAACACTGGCATTTGAAGCAATAAAATGAACACGCAGACAACTAAAATATTTCAGCTAAGCTGAACCCTGTCGTTAATCGATAAACTTTTTTTACGATAATCAAAATACAGTCAAGTGGCAATATAAAAAATGGAATAAATAATTCAACCTATTTCATCATCATTCTCTTGCCCTAATTCCAATTTGTTAATGTTTTCATAAAATAACTAAAATTGAACACTGACTTTAAAGGTTAAGCTGTCATTATGATTCCTGCTAAGAGAATGTAAAAGCGAGCTAGAAAAGTGTGAGAACGAAGTGAGCTCAAAAATTAAATAATTCTGGAGCGGTTATTATTTTTAATCGTTATTTAGAATCATAACCGTTTGCTATATTTTTACAGCGATGAAAAGAGAATACAATATTATATCATCCACTGTAATGAATATCACGATTTCGAGGCTGGTGCCTGGCAAGAGAAGCAAGTGATTAATAATTTACAATTATTTTTTTTTTATATTAAATCGATATTTGAGTGCCAATTACAGTCCCACACTAGTTCTGTCAAAAAGACCAGCTGTCGCTGTCGCCATGTCATGGTGATCAATGATGTCATGTGTCACATTTTTATAAATTGAGGTTATTTTGGTGAAATTAAACCAATAATTAAAAAAGTATATATAAAAAGAGATTTTATGTTATCAATAAAGTGTGAAGTACCTTCAGCTTCTAGTTACAATACATAAACGTTTAAGCATTGAATACTGACGATACCTCGTCACTACAAGTTGTTATTATCTGGTTGTTATCTCTTGTTTACATTATCCTTATTGTTTTTATATAAGAAATCAAGTGAAACTTATAATTTGCAACTATATAATATCGTATCGTTTCACTAATTATTATAATGCCTGTGCTATGCAGAAGGGGTTGTGGCAACAATGCAGTTTTGAAGGTAACTATGTGATATTCCTGTAATACTCAGTAACAGTAAGTCTCAAGTACTCTGACCATTTCTAATTGTTTGAATTATTCTAGCGACCAAAAACCGGCGATGCTCTCTGCAAAGAATGTTTCTTTTGGGCATTTGAAACAGAAATCCACTACACAATAACAAAGGCGGAATTATTCAACAAAGGAGATTCAGTTGCCATTGGCGCATCTGGCGGGAAAGACTCAACAGTACTTGCATATGTCCTCAAGACTTTAAATAAAAGATACAATTATGGGTTGAACCTGATGCTGCTGTCAATAGACGAGGGTATCACAGGATACAGAGATGATAGTCTCGAGACAGTCAAACAGAATCGGGATGATTATGAGATGCCTTTGAAGATACTGTCATACAAAGACCTGTATGGCTGGACCATGGATGAGATAGTGGCTCAGATTGGCAGGAAGAACAACTGCACCTTCTGTGGGGTGTTCAGAAGACAGGCCCTGGACAGAGGGGCGGCCATGCTGGGAGTGAAGTGTATAGCAACAGGACATAATGCTGATGATATTGCTGAGACTGTGTTGATGAATGTTCTTAGAGGTGACATTGCTAGGTTGAAGAGGTGCACAGCTGTAGCTACTGTAAGTTTTTCAGTGATATAAAGTACAGCACCTACTTATAACTTTTACATTTTTAATAATTAATGTTCATTGCCGAGTTGTTTTTTTGAGGTCTGGCCACAAAAAAAACAACTCCCCTATCTTGATCATGTTTTCTGAATTTTAAACCTTGTTAGCAACAAAACAGGATTTGTGATTCAAATATACCTATCTAACATTATTTTTCTATCTTCCAGGGCAGTGAAGGCACAATACCAAGAGTAAAACCCCTCAAGTATACGTATGAGAAGGAGATAGTCATGTATGCACACTACAAGAAGCTGGTCTACTTCTCCACAGAGTGTGTGTTTGCTCCCAATGCTTACAGGGGACATGCACGGGCACTGCTCAAGGATATGGAGAAGATCAGGCCTGCTTGTATCATGGATATTATCTACTCAGGTAGTTATTTATTTAATGTTTTATGCACAAGTAAAAATTACACATATGGCATAATGCAATAGGCATTCTCTACCAGGCTAAGTAAATATATTCATTGTTGGGAAACAGCTAAAAATTTCCACCTTAAATACATTTTTTCTATTTTCGTTATTTTGAAGAGAATTTATGAAGTCAAAGCAAATTAAAGCCAATAGTTTTAGTTACATAACATTATGAACATATTTGAAGATACAAACTATGAATTCCAGGTGAAACCATGTCTGTAAAGGAACAGGTCTCTCTCGCCACACGGAGGATATGTAGTCGATGCAAGTTTGTGTCCTCGCAGGAGGTCTGCAAGGCATGTGTCCTCCTTGAGGGACTCAACAAAGGCTTACCTAAACTTGGCATCGGCAAGAGTTCTAAAGCAAAGAGGATGCTTGAGGAATACCATGCTAAGCAGGCACAGGATGACGTTGGAGCACTAGAGGATGTTATTAAAGATTTAAATGATACCAGTATCGCAATAGATAGTAATAAGAGAATCAGTAAGAAGAACAATGCAAATAAAGAAAATGCAATCAATAATGGTACATGTAATAAAAACAATTGTTGTGGGGGAAGCTGTAAAAGCAAAACTAATGTTGACCTAGCTACTAGTAATAAGAAACTTGATAAGTTATTAGAACAATATGGTTTAGATGAGACTTCAAATGCAGACATACATCCTAGTATGGAAAATGGAGTGAAGGATACAAATTTATCAGATAACTCTGATGATGAGACTCCTTTCAACGGACAGGAGGAAGACGACACATGTTCAGCCTCATGCGGTGGGATCAGTGTGGGTTTCTGACATCAATGAAACAACGTAAATATTTTACAAACTTTAATTAATTTCTTTTATTACACCACTAGACTTAACAGTATTATTTCTACCCTCAACATTCAAATCTTGTAAATTTATTTTTTACACACACAAGGCAAATGCATTAGACTCAGCTAGCTATCAGCACCTAGGCACGTTTATAATACCTGTACAGTCACTGACAAAAAGTCTACCTTACAACATTACAATTTATACTAAAAATACATGTCTGATCAATGGTTCTAATACTTATAACATATGTAAAGAATCTGTTATAACATAACAGTAGATTATGCTGTCACTGAGAATCAATATAGCACCTATACAAAATACGGTGCAGCCTGTGAAATTGTACCACTAAAATATATCAATCTGCGCTGTATAAACTGGTATAGTCGTTACATTTCACGAACGCGCGAAGTAATTCGTTGCAATTTATGACAGCTAGTGCGGTTTTTACGACTTGTCAAAACATCGAGATTTCCTTATTATATGTAATTTTAATATTAATATATAATACATATACACCTTCCGGAATAAATTCTCGAAATGATGGTGAAAACCGCATCAAAATCCATTGCGTAGTTTAGAAGAACAACGCCACACATGCGCTCGTGAAATGAAGTCACTATACTATACGTGCTTATGGTATGTTCACGTCTACGTAATGAAGGCGGGTGCTCTGGACTCTATCCTCTCGCGACAGATGGGGCAGTGGTCTGTGATGTTGTCTGAACAGTCCTCACAGAGACACACGTGGCCGCAGGGAAGTAGGATGATCTGAAAAGGGATTATGATAAAGTTTAAAACCTATTTGTTACCTTGGCCCTGCAGCTCTGCATAAAAAGTTACGGTCGATTTAAAACTGTCAATTTTAGATTTCATCTAAGTGGACACAACATCATTCATAACGATGCGTCCTAACCGCAAGCGATCGTCGCGCTCTTGTATATAAATATGACATACCAAGTCATTATTCTGGTAAACGATCGCGTAATTATTCGTGCAACGACAATCGCTTTTGGCCTTAGACTTTTACGCAGCATTTTACGTAACGTCGAGTCGAGTTGTTTGTGTTGTGATTTACTGCTCTAGTTATTTTATAATATTATAATTTAAAAAACTGAACTGCTAATCGACTTTCGTTACTGAATGTATTCTGTGGCGCCTACCTCTTTAGGGTTTTCCGTGCACACGACACACAGCTGCACATCGGCGAGGTTCTTCTCCCGCGCATGCGCACGTCGCTCCCGGCGCCCTGCCGCGAGTTGTTTTTTCATGGAGTCCTCGAGCGCGCGGCGCCGGCGACGGTTCACGTACTTGTACGCCACGCGACACGACGCCGCCGCTGCTACCGTGCCGAAAATGACTAGCAGTACTCTGTGAATGAAACAATCGAATAAGATAAGATCATTTTTTTTGCTTATCATATCTGTGAAATGGCCCATGTTTAGCATACCAATATGTCGCCGACTTTACGTATTAAATAAATGTTTTTTTTTTTTTTTTGTACTAATTTATAAGTATTCTTTATATCTATGTATTGTTTTTCTATGGGCCCTAATTGCCTGAAATAAATGAATAATGAAACTGAAGTGGCAGTGGGCTGGCCATGTTTGTCGAAGGGCCGATGGCCAGTGGAGCAGACGAGTCCTGGAGTAGAGACCGCGTGTCGGCATGGTGTGGGACACCCCTCAGCTAGATGGACGGAAGATCTAAAGAAGGTGGCTGGGACAGCTGGATGCGGAAGGCGGAGGACAGGGTGTTGTGGCGCAGCCTGGGAGAGGCAGCAGTGGACTGCGATAGGCTGAGTTGATGAAATGAATAATAATAATACCTTAAAAAGTCCCTCGAACTGGCCAGCCGTTTCAGCAAACTTGATTTGGTAGCTGTCGTCAGATACAAGGGGAGGCCATCTTTAGGCGGCTGTATCCTCATCTCGCCAGTGTTACTCCGGCTGAGCTCTCCTATGGCCGTGATATAGGAGCCGTCCCGAAGCATCTCCTCCATGGTCTGGAGACCACGCTGTCGGACCCCAGAGAAGAATCCCCACACGTGGTCAATGACACCGGGCGACATCGGCTCGAACTTGTCTGATATGACATCCATGTCTGTAAAATAATTAATTCTGATAAACTTACCTAGAAAATAAATGTAAAACCACAATATGTATCCAAATTAACATATAGGAGGGCAGGGGGCGGCGCGGTACGCAACGAAGGTGACGTGAATATCGGGACATATTGTAGGGGAGTATTGACAGAAATTGCACAACATTGAGAGGTTTGTATCTTTTTTACAACCACAAGAGTGATATAAAAATGCTAGAAAAAGAAGAAGGCTTAAATGGTCATATTCTTTTAACAATTCACTTACCAAGCAATTCAGCTGTGAGTGCATCCACCACCTCGATGCTGTACTTCCCATTGTTGAGCACGAAGGGTGTGCAGTTGCACACTTCATGTATAGTGCGGGTCTGGTCCGACCAGAAACCTGCTGATGTCCTGGCTATGACATGCTCTTTGATTGTGAGCCTGAAATTAATAAGACACGAAAAAATTTAAAACATGAACTTCTAAATGTGCATAATATCAGCATTATTTGTTTGAAGTGTTTATAACAGGTAAGTACTAAATACAGATTGTCAATAATTGTTTCCCCTCAAGACAAGTTGTTAATATTAATTGATCTATTTGGATAACAGTTTACAGAGGTGAGTGAGGCGCTCATAAGTCTTAACATAAATATGATATATTTATTATGCACACACTTCACAACCATGTTTCTGTTACAAGAAATGTGAACATATTTCATTGATTATTATGATGAACTTTATCACAGTATAGCTACTATCACATGGAATTATTTTAGCAGACAGTCAGCACTGTTTCATGGTTCAGGCTGTTTCAGGTATGTTTATTTAATCTTATCTTGTGTAGCTATATTGATAGCTAATTATAAAATTACAACTGCATGATAAATTCAGGTTTACACGCAGATTTTAAAAACAAAAATAAATTTGATAAGAACCAAAAGGATAATACAAAACATCAGGAAATATCAAAATGTACTATTACTCTTTTGTAAATACCAAATCATTGTAAAGGGATAAGGATTATTTTTAACTAAGACTGATAATATTATAATACATATAATGTATTCCAATTAATTTTAATCAATCTAAGTTTATCCTTATTGACTCATTGATTTGAAATCTTGTAACTAATATTTGAGAAACATGTAATAAACCTTTGCATAATGTTTTAACATCATATGTACTGTGTTTCTGACAAATAAATGACTTTAACATTTTTTTTTAACAAAAATAGGGTTTAATCCTTACCTCTGCACCACACCTGTCACTGAGTTGTTATAGTTACTGGTGATGGGGTTGCCGAGTGGCTTCACCAGTCCTCTGATCACCACATATGGGATGGTGTTGTTGGAGTACTTGTTGATCTCCTTGTTCAGCGTCGAGTCTATGTCCAGCACAGGAGCTGTCTGCAATGTTTTATGATACTGAATAACTGTATAACCTGTTCTGTTTATGTGAAAAAAAAATGATAGGCCAAGGGAACTAGTGAATCTACCAATATTTTTGCTCCGTTTGTGTAATTGCTGTTGGTGTTCCAGTATGAGGATAAATTGCATTTTTTTATTGAGAGCAATAGAGGATAAATAAATATCTGTCTATGGAAAATAAAATGCAAATGTAGCTAATCTCAAAATTTTCGTGAAGCTACACCAAAGTTAATGTAAATAGAGTATCAGCAATGTGATATTATAACCAAGGTTTGTAATACGTAGAATAAAATTACTGTTGTTACAGATTATATGCAATCGTAGTAATCAAAGGTATTGTGTTTACCTGCAAAGCATTCAGGATATGTTTACATTTGCTCAGCTGTTTCACACAAAACCCCAATATTAGGGTATCTATTCCAAGTATCACTGTTTCGCCGATTATTTCCGAAAAGAAGTCCATGGCTCTTCAAATTTATTTTGTTCAGTTTTACGATAAATTATCAGAAGTGTTGCGTAACTAATTACGCTGTTTCAGCTCATTTTATTCCATAAATTTACTTAGTTTTAGTCAAAATCCCCAATCACAGACGGATTCTCACTTTGAGTTTTTGACTTTGACATTAACGTTTCGTTACACTTACATATCAATCCAATCAATGACATAGAATGTTATAACGCATAATTACAACGAAACGAAAATCTTGGATTACACAACCGGCTTTAAGACCCTCAAAAACGATTTCTCGCGAGTTGCATGGAGGGGGCTTAACGCTTTTTCGTTACGTCACGATTTCAACCAGTTTACTCCTACCACAAGCTGCGTTAAAAAACTTCGTTCCAACAATATCTTATCTTGTATATTTTTAAAAGTTAATAAATCCCTGTTATTCTCTGAGGCAGAGAGTGACTGATATAATATGATAGCCAGCATGTCCAATAGGGGCTTACCCTGTTAGTAAGACGTATCACGTAACCACTCCTTCGGGCAGGGCCACCTTTCCCGACTGTAATATCGCGTCTTCATGTTCGGGGAGGCATTCGATTTCTACATATGATCGTATAGGGAGATGTAGGATAGAGGCCAGAGCATGAGTATAAATGGATAATAACAACATAAAGAAAACTACATTTTGCATTCCTTATCAATATAATTTGAAGTAAAATTAGATCTAGCATTGGCAGTGGACAGTTTAGTTCCTTCTCCTGCGTACTCTTGATATTCTCCAGGCGTTCGGTTCCTCGTACTTGTTGTAGAGCGGCTCTAGTCTCTGGTTCTTCTTGAACTTGGACAGTTTGGTGGGGTCGGAGAACTTGAAGAATGCTGGTGCGAACTCCACCAGCCACTTCGGGTCTATGGTGGTCACTTCGCGCATGTACTCCTTCGTAGTTTGGACGAGCTCGTGGTAGATTACCCTGATTATGAAAAAAGTTAACATTACAATAAAAGCGAGTGTATGTGAAAATAACATTTTTATAATATTGGAAACCATAATAAAAGGTCTAGGCGCCCAAAGGTTCACGGCTTTTCGGGCATTAATGCGAACCCGGAAATGAGATATGATGGTAGAGAACATGGTACTCTTTTTTTTTTAATCTATTTCATGAAAAATTAAAGAATGTTTTATACATTCTTTAAAAGTATTTATCAAGTCCAAAACTTGAAATCTTACCATTCCGGCTGCCTATTGAAGAGCGCACTAGAAGGATGTATGTAGACCACCTGGCTGTCCACCAGAGTCCTGTACCCCTCCTGTGGGTCCTTCTTGGCCGCGTTCCTGAAGAAACCGGAACATATTGTCTTCTGGATGCGCACCGTGTTCTTACCCGCCGATACCACGTCCAACTTATGTCTGGCGAAAAAGAAAGCGTTACATGAAAGACTAGCTAAATTACATTATAGGGCTGGATTTGCTTCTTGTTTTAAATGAGGCAAAATTGACAGATCCATAAGTCTATGGTAATAAATTAATTTTCAAGGGTTTAAAACCTCAGCGGGATTGTCCGAAAGGGTTACTGCTACCCCGGAACATAAAGGGCAAAGGAAGGAACATGGGTGGGTTTTAGTCAGTAAGAGCCTGACACTCCCTTCCGCTCCACCCAGAGCGGGAGGGGTCATTTGATGATTTCCCATCCGGAAAAAAAAAAGGTTTAAAACCGGATGTTTTAACTTTTAAGAATGGTCTTATCCAGAAAATGATTTTAATATGTTTTGGAGAATTGGAAGATCCACATAGAGGTATGAATAAACTTGGGTAAAATGATATGACTCAAATGTTTAGTTATATACACGCCAAAAGGGGATCGAATTGGTTGTTAAAACTTACCTATCCATAATGCCAAGCAGTTGTTTCCTGACATCTTGCGCTCTTTTCAACGTGCGGATCTGCACGAAGTTCTCATAGCACCATGCGTTGGAGAACTTATTGTTCCTCCAACTGTTATACACGGCCAACAAGGTCAGGTGGTCACCTTCCGGCTGGTTGAACTTCGCCTTCTTCTGGTCAGCCAGTGCCTGCTTGTCTTTGGGCCGATAGAACACATTCTGGACGCTCAACATTGAAACTATTGTCAGGATTTCGTCTGAACATTGTAGTGCTACAGACATGATGAGAATTTTTGATAAGTTCGGTTCGAGCGGGAATTCGGCCATCTGTAAAGCAAGGAAAGTTTTAGTATGTTATTTAGGTTGGGTATGCTTAATAGACTTTTTGAACTTGATATATTGTGGTTGAAAATTACGATCGCAGCCAATTTGGTAAAGGTATCATGTCATTGTATTTTAAAAGCATTGTCTGTGAATAAACAATTCGTTTAAATCAGATTTTTCAGTCTTCGTTATATGGTTGAATTTGCAATGATTGACTCCGTTTGTCAATTGCAACAATTATCCTTAACTTTAATATCTCGCATTTTGAACTCTATTTTATACAACATAGAGCTTATTTTTCTATACAGCCTTCCAAATCGCTTTTGTGTCTACGTAAACGTTGATTGTTTGAATCTACATACCCTTCGTCCAAGCCTGGTGAGCAATCCTTCCGAGTCTAACGCGGACAAGGAGTGCAGTTGTTCCAGTGCCATGATAAGCGACTCCACCGGCGGCGCGTCCATGAAGTCGAAGTGCAGCAGGTCGTTGATACCCATCGTCTTTAGTTGCAGCACCTGTTACATACATGTATGACACTACAATCTAACTTTAATTTAAAATGAAGGCCCGTATTTTAGAACGATGGTCACTCAAGAGGAACGATTTAAAAGTATTGATAGATTAGCATAAAATCTGTCTGCTTTGAATCGAGTTTCATGACGGAGCATTTAAGGAAATCGGCCAAACAAAACATTACTTTTATAGGACATTTTAACATTGGAACCCCCGTCAAGTCAATATCCGGGATCTTTTGTTTGATATGTTTCTGACGTGGTTGCTGCAGTAAATACGTACAGTTGTAGCAAGGTTGGTACGCTGAATCTCGGGCACTGGCGTCGGTAACATCTCGTCTCTGTAGGCGCGCTCCGTGTACAGTCGGTAACACTTGCCGGGGCCCGTCCTACCCGCGCGACCCGCTCGCTGTTTTGCTGCTGCCTGTACCAAACAAAGAAAACCATCATTAAAGAGAAATAAATAAAGATGATAAACTCATAGAGCGAAAATATGAGTAGTAGTAGTAAAATGTTTCTTTATCGAATACCAATCGGTCTGTGAAATTCCGCTAGTTAATTTAATTTATTCATGTATTATTTACCTGTGAAATAGGCGTCACAACCAAAGAGTCCATTCCAGTCTTCGAATTATAAACTTTTTGCTTCACAAATCCAGGGTCAACAACATAATAAACTCCGTCTATGGTCAGCGAAGTTTCCGCAATGTTGGTGGCTATGACGACCTTTCTTGAGCCGGGTGGTGCTGGCTCGAAGATACGTGTTTGCATTTCAGACGGCAACGCGGAGTATACCGGTAGAATGATTAGTTCTGGCACATCTGGGCCTAAAGACTTCATCCTCTCATACAGAATCTCGCATGCTGTATCAATCTCCTCCTGACCAGTCAAGAACAGCAAAATATCTCCTGGAGGTTCCCTCAAATGGATTTGCATCACCGTTATCAATGACGCGTCTAGATAGTCAGTTTCTGGTTCCTTTGTGTACATGACTTCAACAGGGAAAGTTCTACCGGGAATAGTAAAGATGGGAGCTTCGAAGAAGTACTGCGAGAACTTGACAGCGTCTAGGGTAGCTGATGTGACGATCAACTTGAGTTCCGGTCGTTTCTGCACGGCTTGTTTGAGTAAGCCGAAGAGTACGTCCGTGTGGATGGTGCGCTCGTGAGCCTCGTCCAACATGATGACGGAGTAGGATTTGAGGTCCAGGTCCATGAGGCACTCACGGAGTAACATACCGTCTGTCATGTACCTGAGAAAGGAATATTAAACAATTAATAATGTATGGTATCATCATAACTACATTAATAAGTAGCACACATACGCACATATATAAACACACAACTTTTTCCAATGGAGGTAGACATAATCTACAGAAGTCCACTTGCTGCAATCCTTACAATTCTCGTAATTTTAAGAACGTTCGCAGTCTGATCTCAGTCTCAATCTGTCAAAAATACCTCTAATTTCCCCACATTTTGACAAGTTTTTGACATTTGTTTGTCGCCGAGATGAGACTGCGACTAGATTTTGAACGTTTTAAATTACGAGAATTGGCCTTCTGGTCATACATGCATGCCGATTTGTGAGTACTACGCTTGACCTTTCTAAAGAACAGTCCTAATAAGGTAATTATGATCCTTGTGCTGTGCCACTGCAGCACAAAGGCCTCTTCTCATACAGAGAAGTAATGAGCATTGATCACCATGCTTACTCAAGGCAGATTGGCAATATCAGGCTTATATTTTCAGACGATATAGAAACGTAAATATTGCAGTAATTAAACGTTAGACAAACGGGGTAATTTACCATTGTAGGACGAGCAGATTTTTTGCAATCAGTAATCTCTGCCGAATTGACAGATCAGTGACATTTTATGTAAAAAGATGCCAAAAGCAGCGTACACTTACTTGATAACAGTCTCAGGACTCGTACAGTCTTCAAATCGAATGGTGTAGCCGACCTCCTGCCCCAGCCGACACCCGAACTCCTCCGCCACTCGCTTGGCCACAGACATGGCGGCCACACGACGGGGCTGCGTGCACGCGATCTTACCGCGAGCGGTCAGGCCGCATTCCGCGAGGTACTGAGTAATTTGGGTTGTTTTGCCTGACCCGGTCTCACCAATTACTATCAGGATCTGGTTGTCGGCTACAGCCTATGTGGTAAAAAGAAAGAATGTCAAAAAATGTGATGGATTTCTTGGTAAGAAAATTATATGGAGAACCTAGTTAATAATAATTAAATTCAAGCAATGGATATTGTTCAACGAAAAACATGTTCCAGGGTTAGAACAAACAAACCCATTCGTTTTGGCAAGACAGACAGTATTTAAAAGCAATTAAATTAAGAGAAATAAAAATTTCACGCATACAAACCTTAGTCAATTCATCCCTCAACTTATAGATGGGTAGCGACTGCCTCTGCTCCAAAAGAGACAAATTCGTCTTCTTGCCAAAAGAAGATTTCTTCCCACCAATCACATGCTTCTTCCACTCTGGTAGATCTTGAGGAGTTATACCCGTCCCTCTCATGTTGGCAGCTAAAGCTCGACCATCGCTTTCTGGTAGAGGATCTATCCAATTTTTATTCAGTCCCATGGGTACACTCTCCATCTCTGCCTCTCTCTGTATCATCTTCTGTTCCCTTCTCTCTTTTGATAGCGCCGACTGCATCATGGCGGCTTGTGCGAGGGAACCGTCTGGGTTCTTCACAATTCTGACAGGGGACAGGTCGTGTAGCGCGCGGCCGTGACCTTGTAAGAACGGAGGTTCTTCTTCTACGAGTTCAATCTCGATGTCAGCTTCGCCGTCTTCGTCTTTCGGCAACAAACCTGTCTCATCATCGAAGTCCGGCAGCTCGCTCTTGTCTATGACTCCTGATGATATCATCTGTGTAGTAGAAATGAGTTTATTAATTCAATGGGTTTAAATATTTAAAGCTCGTCCGTGCGATGGCAGCACTGTTGGCTGCCATTATTATGCTTCTGTAGATGTTTAGTTTTGAACAATGTGTGCAGCTTGTAGACCATTAAAACCATTGTCCACTATTAATTAAAGAGCAGATTTTCTCATTGCGCCTATTCCTTCTATTGACATTTTGATTCCCGTATTTATGCAATTAGCAGCTGCGCAAAGGTTTGTATTAAACATTTTTTCATCAAAGAAGTAGCTTGTTTACAAAATATGTATGGATAGTTACATCTATAAGTCAAATTCATAGACTAGTAGTCTATATAGGATAGGAAGGTTATATAGGATTATATAGGATAGGAAGCAGAGACATCTGAAGTGAACAAGTGGCAGTTTTTATTCCTATTTGGCCAACTTTTTCATTAATGCAAGAAGGGCGAGAAGTTCCTTAAGTTTTTCTTACCTGTTTGATCTCCCATCGCTCAGGGCTGGAGATCCTGGTGACCCTCTTCCGGCTGGAGTCTTCGTCAGGATCGAGTCCGCCCTGCAGGCCTGCCAACACTGTGGCGTTTGGCGGAGGACGGTCTGGATTGCGACCTTCGCGTTCAGCCTAATAATAATTTAATAGATAATTGTATAGAAATACATTTATAACAGTATATAATTATAAACACAATAACTGTTTAGTGCAGTTTAGTGGGCTAGTATTTAATCCAAAATAAATGTATAAATACAGTTTTATGCTTTATATTTACCTCCAAATGTGCATGTGATGCTGGGTTCAGATCTTTGCCAGTTTCTTGACACACATCCCTCATAGTAAGAGACACTTTCTGTCCAGTTATTGACAACACTTTGACCTGAAACAACACAAAACAGAAGATAAATTTTTTGTTCAAAAAGAGTCTAGAAATGGTAGATTTTGTACACATTCCCTGTTTATGACTTTATTAACTCATATTATGCAATAACAAGAAACACACTATCACCAAAACATGATGGCACAACAAGGGCAATCATACAAGTACTTCCACTTTTCAAACCCAGTTTTAATTACCTAATTACAATCTTTGTTAAACTTATTCTTATTTATCTTACCTTAACTTTATCCCCTCTGTTGACGACATCAGACACGTTGGTGACGCGGCCCTCGGTCCTCAGCTGAGAGATGTGTACAAGACCCTCCCACCTCTTCCTCACACCCTCAATTTGTACGAAGCAACCGAATGGCACTATGTTTGCTATCCTTCCACTATAGATCTGAAAAAAAGATTTTACTTATTAAATCTTTGTGCACAAGGAAAAAAATATACAAAGACAGAATTAATGCCTGAGACATTTTCTGCCAGTCAACCTCAGGCTAGTGTTGTGTGTAACTTTCAAAACACTAAATAACCAGTAAAATCTGGGTATTTGAAATAGACATGATGAAACTATTGTTCACAAATGATCAAATATAGAATGTTGAATCTTCAATCAACAACAAATAAAATAATAATGTCAAAAGTGATAAAGTTTGTCAGAATTGTCAGACAAAATTTCTTCAGTATAATAAGCATCATGGAAGATATAAAAATAAAAATACATAAAAAACTGGTACTTACTTTCCCAGGGTCAGGGTCATCACTCATTTCAACCTCAGGACTCTTCTTCTTAAACTTCTTGCCATAGTCACCATATTTGTGTTCTCTTTCATGAGAGGGTGACCCCCTTCTTGGAGGTGATGACCTTCGTTTAGACAGGGATGATCTGCCTTTACTTGGGGATCCCTTTCCTCTAGGTGGGGATGACCTCCCTTTACTTGGAGATGTCCTACTTCTAGATGGGGATCCCCTTCCTCTAGATCTTGATCTCCTTTGCCTGTCTCTTGACCTATGACGACTAGAGGTGGGGCGACTCCTGGATCGTCTTCTTCTATCTCTACTTCTACTCCTACGGTCTCTACTGCGGCTCCTCTTGTCTCTACTCCTGCTACGCCTACTTTTTCTATCCCTTTCTCGCTCTCTGGACCTACTTTTTCTATCCTTATCTCTATCTCTAGATCGTTCTCTTTTTCTACTTATGTCCTTATGCTCAGGACTGCGGCTCCGTTCTCTTTTTTTCACATCAACTTTAATAGTTTCTTTCTTCAAAGGTTCTTTTATAGGAGCTGTAAGAGAACCTTGTGATGGTGCCAGGGCTTCCAACTCAGCCATAGCTTGATCAACCACAGCATCATTTGTTTTAGTCTTTAATTCATCTTTAAATATTTCTTTTGCTGTTAGTCTTTTGTTTTTTTTATAATCCTCTTCTTCTTCACTCTCTTCGTCTGATGAGAATGTGGGAGGCTTCTCATTGGGAATAGCAAGACCTGGAAACTTATTAGCCATTGGGTCTGAACTTTCATTGCTAGTTTCACCTTTTTGTGTGGTGTTGTTGGCAGGTTTCATGTGCTGTATGATTCGCAATAAATTTGTCATAAATGAATCTGAAAACTCAGCTCCATTTTCAATGAGCGCCTTCTTGAAACAGTCGAACGTAGGATTCTTGTCAGCTATGTCAATGATAAATTCAGCTGAAATAGTTATGATAAAATTTAATAGTTGGAATTCTTTTTAAATCTATCTTCTATAAAAGGATGTGGTATGCATTAGAATCCACCAACACCCACGGAAAAAGCATGAGTGTAGGAATTTTATTTCATTAAAAAGAAATGGTGTCAGCAACCAGGACAATAGGCATGGTGGCGGATGGCGGTCATAAGAAGGGGGACTCAATGCATAGTCACTCTTGAATGAACATGCACAAGATTGAAACTAGGAAATTCTACGCGAAATGCAAGGCCTGAATCCACAAAGAAATGTCCAGTTATGGTAAAATTGAATTGCATCAGGAAGAACACGAATAGCATCACCATTATGTTTAGACATTAAACTTACCTAAATCTTTATCGTTCAATCCTAAATGGTTGTCCAGCTCAGTGCAGAGTTTCGACACAAGCGAAAGATGTTCTAGTTTAGCAACCTCATCCATTTTTGTGGATTTTATTTAGATATTTTCATAATAAACAACGCACACCATTTAACCATTTTACAACCAACTTGTCAAAAAACTATGTCAAACTTTGTCAAAATGACAGCGTTGTTCTTTTTTTGGAAATTTAATGAACTGGCTACTGAGGCTTTTAAGTCGTCATGTTTCTTTCATTTTCTATGTCAATACTAGAGTTGTCCAATTGAAACGCATGTAAGAATTTTCACCATTATTGAAATTTCAGTGTGGGGATTTTAGACGATCAATCTGACCTTTTTTCAATCCGTGATCTTGGTTACTTTGTTGCCAGATTAACTCAGTTTGTAACCCCATTGACGCAAAATCTCACAAAACATCCATTCGAACACAAACTCATAGCATATTTCAAATAAATTATTTACTTTGGCACTTTTCAATTATCAAGGAGTCACTCAGCCAGAATGACGAAGCTGTTGCCCATTCTAAAGTGTTGTATAATTCATATTGAACCATGCGTCTGAATCAGATTAACGGATTGGTCGTCTGAAGTTCCCCTATGAGCTCATGCTAGTTAGCCCAAGAAGTTCAGCATTGCTTGCCACTTTAGAAAAATAAGATTGTGATTGACAACTGTGGACCATAGAGTCCGTTTCTCGAAAGAAGTCCCGCGGCAATAAGTGGAACTAATTATTATTATATAGTTAGCAACATTCCAACAACAACTCTCCTACCCCAGACACCTTTCTCTATTTAAGAATGTGCATTTTATTAACCAATAATCAAGCCTACTACTCGTATATGATGTCGAGATAAATAAATAAATCAATATTTATGATTCCGTCCTACGACAGTGGCGCCGCGTCTACGAGACTTCTTTTGTAAAACGGACTTTACCAACCATACCACGGTGACAAGAAATGGCAATATGAATATGACATTGACATTATGTCTTCTAGTCTGCTTGTCTCATTGGTATTTTTTTGTACAATTAAGTTATATTTTATTGATAGCGTTTATATTTAGGCAAGTGCGTTTTTTTCATTTGTGTACAGCTCATGCTACCTTCATACGATGGAAAATAACACAGATCATTCTGAACAAAACAACTTTAGTCCTATAGCTGTGCAAGACGTAGATGTAGATTTCTTACCGATTGTTTACGAAATAATACGAAGGTACTTTTTAAAGTGCTCTTATTTTTAGCTAAACGTCATCATTTTTATCACTGTATATACTTACGTATTGTAATTATTTATATTTTTTAGTGTTGAGAGAGACTTCCATGACAACTCTGCCAAAGCCAGGGAATCTCAAGACTGCAGTCAACGGGTGCTCGAATTGCAAAAGAAATTTGATATAGCCCGTACTCAGGTAATAATGACTATAGTCCTAAATCATGTTAACATATTATCTGTTCAGATTCGAATTTATTTGGCATTATCAATATTGTAGGTAGAAATATGGAAGAAAAAGACATGTTGCACCGACCCCAAATAAATTGGGATAAGGGCAGGAGAATGATGATATCAATATTGTAGGTTAGTTTACATAACTTAACAATCTGAGATATAAAAGTTTATGCATTATGATTTGTTCCAGATAAAGCGGTTGCCTGGCATAGATTACAACAAGCAGGACCAGTTGAAGCAATTTGAAATACTGAGAACACAGCTGAGGCTGAAAAGAGAGCTCTTACAGAAGTATCGTAATATGTGCTCATTTGAAACTTCATTCAAGTGACTTATCTCAATACTATGCCTCTCAGAGCTTTACTAAGATATCTTGCCAACAATGAACACCTTGTGCAGAAGATTGCAGAGTCCTACCCCGTGAGGCGCGCTGCACAGATCGCAGTATCCATGTTCTACAAGAGCAAGCAGAAGTTGGGAGACATGGATAAGTTAAATCCTGAACAAGTCAATAGAATCATGTCCATCTTAAAAAAAATAAATGAAAACTTAAAGGAAGGGATTCAGGATGCTAAGAAACAATTGAAGAAATAATGTAAATAATTCTAGTTTAGTCTAAAATTCTGCTACATGTGTATTTAGTCATTACTTTTTCACTTGTAGGCATTAAATAATACTGCATAGTTAATCCGAGCTAGTTTTATTTCACTCACTCTGAACAAACCATAAAAATATTCATTTCCTTAAATTACAAAAATCACATAGTTATGGTACTGTGAAGTAATCAAAATACTGAGTTATGATATGGAGTAGAGCAGCTAGCCTCACTAACACTAATATTATTGCATTATTTGTAATAGTTCCAACTATAAAGTACAACAGATTCACCCCTCTGTCACCACGGACTGCTCAAACTAACTGACCAACACTCGTGTTGATTGAACTTAGGCTGCTCAATGAAAATATCAATTGCATTGAAATCAGTATAATCAAGCAAATTAAAATAAAACTATAAATTCCAAAACAACAGCAATCCTCAAGAATCTTGCTTAAAATAATTAGAATTTCAATAACAATAAAATAGCTATTCTGATAAAAATACAGAAAATCAAGATGCAAAGCCTGCATGTTCTGTTCCTGTTGTACTGTTATATGTCACACACGCTTATATTGTTTAAATATGAAAAATATATTTATTAAAAACTTGACGAATTTTCAGAAACCTTACAAGATAGACTAAGAGACCATCTATTAAGTTATAGGTAAGTATAGTTTAGTTAAAAATATGTAACTGTTGTCCAAGAGTGTGTACTAATCAGTAAACACACACTACATTAGATATAGAACTGTACCGCGTACTTTACAACTAGTGACGCGGCATCGTCATGAGACCTAAGTACCTTGTACTCTGATTTAGTGCTTTTGGATCGAATTAGCTGCGCTAGGGATGCTAATTAAATATTAAAAAATAATTTCTTAGAACTTTATAGAAAATATTTACAGGGGTACCTTCAAACTTCAAAGTTGCACAATGTTGACATTCATAATTTTGAATTTTTATTAAAATTGGCAATATCGTCATCAATTCGGAGAATGTTAAAAATGTCACTCCCTAGCGCCCGTCTCTTGTACTGCTAGAAAATATCTGTAAACCTCCCGGTTCGGGCCGCTCGGCGCCGTGTAGACGGCCTGGCAAGCGGCAGGCTGTGGATGCGTGGTGTGCGCCGCGTTAGTTGGCGGCGGCGGCGACGGCGGGCGCGTCGGGCGGCTTGTCGTGGCGCCGGCGCGGCCGCCGCCCCGCGCCGCCCGCCGCGCCGCGCTTGTCCGCCTGCACCTCGAACGGAGAGTCTGTCGCTGTCACGTCACTCTCTTGCTGCAATATAAAACCACACAATGGTTTCTACTGATAATTGCTTTGGTTCGCCATATATTTTTATACACATAGAGGAAGCAAATATTTTCGATTATTTTCCATGTCATGCACAGGGTTTAATTTTTGAAACGGGGCTGAAAGGGCTGATACTTTGACCGTTGTAGTCACAGGAAAACGGTTTTAGGAGACTGTCCTTAACTTTGGCGACATTTTGATCTGCATTCACAGTTATTGAAAAAAAAAAATATGTCAAATGTTAGGACAGTCTTTTCAAGTTGATTTCATGTGACATATTAGCGCCGCCATCTTACCACATGCGTGGCGTGCGTGTCGGGCTTGTCGTGCGACTGCTGCGCGCGTCGGTCGTGTCGCGTGTTGGTGGTGCGCGGCTGCGTCTTCACGGCGGCGGGTTCTGGTCGCAGCACGTTGCCGACTGCTTTCGTGCGACCCTCACGGAACACCTGTACGACACATCAATGCTATGAACTTATGAAGAACGTCATGTGCGTAATCTTCTTCGTCCACTTTCTATGTCTATAATAGTCGACCTCGTAATTACTTTACCACCATAATGTCACTTTCTTTTTCACGTCATAAAACGTAAAGATCATTTTTGCATACCTGAGAATCTTCTTAGCGTGTCGACGGCAAAAATATAGTTTTTTTTTTTTTTTTAATTTGTTTGGCCCAAAATTCAGCAACGTGGATAGTATTCGGTGCATGAAAGGAGCCTCCCCGAGTGACGTACCGTCCGACCTTTTGTTACGTCTGGCGCACCTTGGGCAATCGACTTCCGTCGATTGGCTAATCCTTTCACCACGATGGCAAATAAAGTTCCAATCGGCCCTTCTCAGGACCAAACAGCCCACTAACAAAACCAGCCTTGTACATATGTATCTCGATCAACATCGAAGGGTTCTCCCAGGATAAAGCAGAAATTCTTTCTGAATTATCTCGCAAGACGCATTGTGATATCTTATGTGTTCAAGAGACCCATCGGGATTCCACCCAAACCAGGCCTCACATTCCCGGACTGTCACTCGTCGGCGAGATCTGTCAGCCGGAGCACGGTAACGCAGTGTTTGCTGCTCCCGGCGTAAGTACCCTACTCTACAAATTGCTCTAGTGAAAACAAAATTCCAGAATGATGAATGGTATTTGCATTTATGATTATAATTTTGTAAATAAATATTTGTTAAGATCGCGAATCATATTTTGATCAACAAACTTAATATTGACCTACAAATTTGAATTTACGGGGCTACCCAGGCGCTTTCGTCTTAGGAGCAATGTGACATTCAATCTTAGTGAAGTTTCATTTTACTGGGAGAATTTGTCAAAAGTGGTAATCAATTACGAGGTTGACTATACAAATTTTAACAATGGCAGTAAAATATCTTCACCATCCTCTGCCCCCTCTTGAGATACTCGGGGTGCTTGATGAAGCGGAAGCGCACGAGCGCCTTGTCGCCGGTGCGCAGGCAGTCGCGAGACATCGTCAGGATCGACGCTGTCTGCCGGATGCTGCCACAGTGCACTAAGGAACACGAACATAAACGGTGTAAAATGACGGTTAATGATGCCGAGAGTCACTTGTACTCCCTGTCATTGTGATTTTTTTTGTACTGGACCATACCCGGGAACCTTCTGGTTACGGATATGTTGAAGTTCAATGTTCCAACTTTTTTTTTATCACTTAAACTAAATACTTACCCCCAGAACTCCTGCACTGTTGCACCTATAAGTACAATGTTCTGCGTGCGTTACATCGCGCACTGCCGTAAACAGTGACTTTTCACACCAAAAGTCGTTTCCCAACAATAAATTCTGGTCAATGTTACTTAGTTGAATATACACAGTGTGTATACACGGTCTGGCCATAAATACTGTTACAATTAAAAATAAGAAAGATATTACATTTGAATTTGGAATCTGTCATTTTTATACGATTGTTCATTGGGTTTTCTAATTTTGGCGCCAATAC
Source organism: Apamea monoglypha (assembly GCA_911387795.2). Lineage (NCBI taxonomy): Eukaryota > Metazoa > Arthropoda > Insecta > Lepidoptera > Noctuidae > Apamea > Apamea monoglypha. The sequence goes on from OU426924.1 coordinate 18,072,628, forward strand.
ATTGTACACTATTTTGCGATATTAAAATGGAGTGGGGTGATAAAGAGAACCGAATCGCTGTGATTGCATTACACAAAGTTGGTATGGATTGGTTGGTAGTCAAATGTTTGTGTACCGGGCTATAGGTACAATGAGACCTCCTCTGTTTGTGACAGAAAAAGATCTGGCCGTCCACGTAGTGTTCGTACGAAAAAGTTGGTCAGAGCAGTGAGGGATAGAATTCGAAGAAATCCTGTCCGAAAGCAAAAAAAAATTAACTCGGGAGATGAAGATAGCACCCAGAACCATGTCGCGTATTTTAAAAGATGACTTAGGACTTGCAGCCTATAAGAGACGCACTGGTCATTTTTTAACTGTTAATTTAAAAAAAGAATAGGGTGGTAAAATCGAAACAACTACTGAAGCGGTACGCAAAGGGAGGTCACAGAAAAATTTTGTTTACGGATGAGAAAATCTTTACAATTGAGCAACATTTTAACAAACAAAATGACCGTATTTATGCTCAAAGTTCTAAGGAAGCTTCCCAATTAGTCGACAGAGTGCAACGTGGGCATTATCCGATTTCAGTGATGGTTTGGTGGGGTGTTAGCTATGAAGGAGTGACTGAGCCATATTTTTGTGAAAAAGATATCAAAACATCGGCACAAGTGTATCAAGATACCATTCTTGAGAAGGTAGTTAAGCCCCTTAACAACACCATGTTCAATAACCAAGTATGGTCCTTCCAACAAGACTCGGCGCCGGGTCATAAAGCTCGGTCCACGCAGTCTTGATTGGAAGTGAACGTTTCGGACTTCATCAGAGCTGAAGACTGGCCGTCGTCTAGTCCCGATCTTAATCCGCTGGATTATGATTTATGGTCAGTTTTAGAGAGTACGGCTTGCTCTAAACGCCTTGATAATTTGGAGTCCCTAAAACAATCCATACGATTGGCAGTGAAGAATTTTCCCATGGAAAGAATGCGTGCTTCTATTGATAACTGGCCTCAACGTTTAAAGGACTGTATTGCAGCCAATGGAGACCACTTCGAATAAGCTTTTTATATTTTAAATTGTTTTATATTTATCTATTAAACTAACACACTGTAAAAGTACGGTACGGTAATAAATATTATTAGCAATAAAAAAGGTTTTTTTTTTTTCGTGACAATATTTTATGGCAAGACTAGGTATAAAGGCTATGCGATTCAGCGGGATTGTCCGAAAGGGTTACCGCTACCCCGGAACATAAAGGGCGAAGGAAGGAACATGGGTGGGTTTTAGTCAATAAGAGTCTGACACTCCCTTCCGCTCCACCCAGAGCGGGGGGGTCATTTGATGATTTCCCATCCGGAAAAAAAAAGGCTATGTGATGGGTCTTTCTACACCCTGTATAAGTATGGGTGCTTGTTTGTATAACGTGCCTCTGAATAAGACTTCCGTAAGTATCGTGCAAATTATCATAAAATAAACAGAGCCTCTTTATCAGTGGCTATCTCCAAAATAAAACAATGGAACACATTAGATGTACGCACGGCTACACATCAAGCTATACACAACCAGTATAAGCTGACGTCTGATTGTACGAAAAACCTATACAATGCGAGGTCAGCTAAAACTGGAAATGTATAGCTTGATGTGTTGTTGTGTGTACAAAGATCTTTTGGAGTGCATCCAAAATCGAATTAACGACGCCATCTTGTTTTTCACAAAATAATTTCAGAAATATTTACCGACAACGTCCCCCTGTGAATGTCATTCAAGCGCCAACAGATCCTGGATAGAATGTGTCCATATGTGGTGAAAGAGGGTATAAATATTTTCAAATAAAATATAGGTATAAATATTTTCAAATACCGTAAAACGAGGTGAATCGGGACGAAACTTTAAAAGGATTTTAACATTGAAATAATATAGTTTGTTGCCAAAAAATATTATAATGTGTTAACTGTATTATAATTAACGATTAAGTGTCCTTATTGGCCACAAACTATATTATTTCAATGTAAAAATCCTTTTTGGCTTTAGGTTTGTTTAAACAGTTGTAATTCTTCCTTTCTGTAACGTTTTGCTGTCTGCTTCGCTATTCTATCCCGTATGGTTACGTACCCATGGCCTGGTAACGTGAGGAGATAGTGGTAGGATGGTGCAGCACCAGGATCTCTCCCTCGAACTGCCAGCACGCTTGAGGGTTGAGCGCGGGAGACACCATCACCATGCCCTTGCGGATTTGGGAGCGCTTTATCTGTACGACAACATTATTGATAATGTTATACCGGAAATATTATAACAGAACATTTTCGAGTCCCATTCTAACTGATTCATTCATTGATTGTTTTTCTATGCTTCGGAATTCCCTTTTTTTAGATTGCTGTGTAAAGTACATTCAGCCGCAAAAAGGTGTCATTTAAATGTCTCCAGGTTTGATTCACGATATTGTATCAATGTGTACTCACAAAACATCAACAACAAAATGATCATCAAAATCATTCATAAGTATTTCTCGTTCTGCTAATTTTTATGTTTGATAACGTATTACTCATCACCTACTTAATTTTAGCTACAAATTAATACATTATTATGGAACACAAAAAAAACCTAAATGCGATACCCAATAATTATAGTATTTTTCTTGACTAACCTTCTTGAGAGCAAAGCTAGCTGTCTGTCCGCCCCTGACCTCCGGCACTGGCATTCTTTTCCTATGGATGCTCTTGACGGTGATTGGCTGGAAGCGCCCGAGCGGGTCGGGCCCCAGCAGTAGCGTGTCGTTGAGGCGGATCACACCCGCCAGGGTCGTGCCTGATACCACTGTACCTACACCCTGGGAGAAGAAGAAAGTACTTTTTAAGAGAATGGAGAATCAATCACACTGGTGATAATGTTGACGTGTTTGTTTGTCACATGATAGTATTATAAATATTTTCAAAAGGGCGATGTGGTATGCGTGTAAAACCTATGCTAGACAGAGACAGCACTGCTGCGATCATATGTCACAACACAGGAACGCCGTAGCAACATCATCATTTTGCGTGACAAGGATAGAAGATAAATTTCAAAGGCGTGTAAATTCTCCATTGTTCCACCGTTTTTATTACTTTATTTACAAAACGTCATTTTTAGTAACATCTTTAAAATTAGTATTATTTTACGATAGTAGTCAAATACTCTATTATGAGTTTAAAACCATAACTTTTACAGTTACGACCTTAAAAAAAATGGAATATTATAAAATTTAGCTTGCGAAACTTCACACGCGTCTGTGAAGTTTCACCAACTAATCCAACGTGACCATGTATACCGTACCGGTACTGAGTACGTGTCGTCGATCTGGAACTCCGCGGGCTTGTCGTCCTGTGAGGGCATCCTCGTCTTCAACAGATTGAGGAACATCGTCAGCAGCTCTAGGTTTTCGCCAGATACGTTTGATACTTGGAAGATTGGACATAGCCTGGAATAATACTGGTTGGTATAGACACTGCTGAACACATTCTGAAACGCCCAAATAAGTAGGTAAGTACACAATTTTGTTTCCTCGTCTGTCAAGGGACCTACGTGCGGCACTATATTTTTATTTACTTCATTGACACAATTATCTTTGTTTTTAAATTAATTGATTAAAAAATACCTACTTCCATAAAATTTCCAACAATGTTGGGGTCGGCTTCCAGTCTCACCAGACGCAACTGAATACCAATATTTTACATGAAGCGACTGCCTATCTGACCTCCACAACCCAGTTACTGGGTAATACGATACTCTTCGGTAAGACTGGTTGTCAGACTTTCTGGCTACTGACTGCCAAATATCTACGAATTTCCGAGGCGCGGAGGGGTCTTGATTAGTCTTGATATGTAAAGATGATCACCCATCCACGGACACGGATAAAATTTCCAAGTGGCGTTTGATATTTATAAATGTTGCAACACTAAAAAAATTAGCAACGACAGCTGAGGTAAGATAATAGTTTAATGCGAGTCAATGTACAGATTGTGATTATTTTTTTATTGATTTGCCAACTTACCTCTGTGACACAAAATTGGTAGCGCTAACAATGACGTCATCTTTCGTCTTCACCATGACAGGTACTTTTCGGCAGCCGGAAGACTTGAGGATCCTGATGAGTAGCTTGAGGTTGTCTTGCAGAACATTCGGGGGACACATGTCGATCTTGGTCACTACCACGAACACTGGCACGGAGAGGGCTAGCGCAAGACCTAGATGTTCTTTTGTCATGCCCACTATACCTGCGTTGGCACCGATCTAAGGAAATGGAAGGAAACGTAACAACTATTATATATATTTAAAAGAGTAAAACTCGACATTAAGAACGGATAAAAATAAGAAGAATGTTTAAGGATCAAGTCAAGTTTTTCGGCTCATCATAAGGTCAAGCGCACATCAGTGGTAACACACATGAACTAAAAGAGTAGTACTTACTGCTACGACATAAAGGCCCTGTTAGTATCAAATTGTAACCACGTAACAGACGTGCGATCGATGCAGTCGATAAAGAATAAAGAAAACAAGGATGTTTGTTTGTTTGATATCTTCAATTCGCAAAGTTTATTTATTTAGTAAAACTTTATGCACAAGGAAAAAAAATACTGTACAAAAGCGGACTTAATACCTGAGGCTTTTTCTACCAGTCAACCTTAGGTTGATGCAGTTATTTTTTTTTTAATCAAAACCAGGAGTTTCCTAGTAAGACAGTACTCATTGAGAAAAATTGCTAATAAACATTTGGGAAGTCCTTTTCTGCAGTTTATTTAAACAGCATACTAACATTTATTTCAATCAGTAATTTCGTTCTTTCTTTGTCCTTCTATATCTCCCGCGCCGAAGAATTGTCTCGGTTGAGATTGGCTACCATGCCGGAAATACGGTCTGCCTGGTCGTTTTTTTGCGTTCTTAGGGTTTATTTTCTTTAATCCTTTCTAAATAACTGTGAAAGAACTGTACGGGCAACGTCGTAATTTTCACGCTTTTCTCACCATAAGCATGCCGAAGTCGGGCGCGTGTCCGGTCATGCCGAACACGGTGGTCTTGAGGTAGCGCTCGTGGCCCGCCAGGTCGATGAACGTGATGACCTTGGAAGATTTCTCGCAGATCTTCACCCAGTCGAGGGTGCCGTGGTCTGGCTTGTTCACTACGTTACCTGTATACAACGTGGGATTGTAACATTATTCGACTTGCGATTTTTTGAGACTGCCTTGTCCTCTGCCCGCCCACTGGATCATAGTGGGCGCAGGCAGGAAAACTGTAAAAATTTCAACTGTCTACCTATTACGGTCCATGAGATACAGACCGCTGACAGACAGACGGACGGACGGACGGACCGCGTAGGTTTAGGGTTTCGGTGGCACCCTTTGAGTACGGAACCTTAAATAAACGTTCAAAACAACATCAATTCTAAAACTCATGCAATTCTAAGCCTTGCTCATATAAAGTGAAAGTAATTTGTATGTATTACATGCCTTTCTAGTTTCTTATCATGAAATTAGAAAGTCTTCAGTTACATGCTGTGCTAATGCCTTAGTTGTTTTACAAAACTACTCTAGCTGGGCTAACCCTCGTTGAAATTGGAGGAAATCCCTTGTTCCACCACTCTTTTGCTCTAACACATAATATCACGCCTGTTTTCTCAAAGGGTGAGGCAGAGATGTACTTATAGTAGGTACGCTCCCATTTCGCCTGTTGTATTATGTTTAATGAAAGAAATTGTACAACAAACAAAGCAGGTGTATTATGTAGTAGGTATAGGTAGGTACTCATTCATAGCGTACGACGACGATACAGTTAACGAACGGTTACATAAGTTAATTGCATAACTAGATAAGTACTAACTACGTTTATCAGTGATCGTTCAAGTTCTATTAATATCACAGTATTTACTACTTAAATGAACTAATTATACCAAGTAGCGAGTTAAATGAATATGCAAAGTATACATCGCGTTACAAGTGAGTTTCAACATCGATCCAATTATTGCAGTATTACGCCGTAGCAACGCTTTGGACATCTCGGCAGAAACAACGTGTCATTATAGTTTTTAACCGACGAAAAAAGGAGGATGATCTCAAGATGACGCGTATATGTTTTTTGTTACCAGAGTACGTACGCCAATACGAAGAGTGGCAATTACTATGAAACCTACATAATTTGAATGGTCTGTTATTAATATCAGACTAAAAAATTTACTAAAAGCGTCGCGAATTGAAAGCGCATGAGCTAAATTTATTGGAATTGTAATTTGTATTGGAGATTGCACTATCTTTTTATGTACTTATTGTGCACAAGGAGAATGGTGCTGCCATACATAAACCTATAGCAGCCTTTCACAAAACACGAGAGTTTTGGATAGCTTTTTCTAAGTCTAGAAAGCACGCAACTGGTTTCAGTTACTGTGAAGAGATTACTGCTGTTTGTGCTAAAACTAAACTGCCACTTAAAATTCGCTAAATAAACGTAAAAATGCAATATTGCATGACTAATTTACTTATTACTTTTATTAGATGAGGTACGGTACTTTTGCTTCCGTGTTCATTGATCCAAAGTTCGCAACCAGGTTTTCTTTCTAATCTTTGTGTTAATAAACCGTAGTACACTTTGTAAGATTTAATTAAAAGTAACTTGATTAAAACGAAACTAAACAAGCAGTTTTTGTATATCTTTAAACGCACCAAACCTTTTTATAAGAACACTTTTTTGCATTGGCCTTGTCCCGCTTGTGCAGACAATGTTGTTTAGCCGCGATTCAAGCAGTCAACTACAATTCATACAGCGTCATCACTGGAACGAGGCTTTTTCTTTAAATTCGCCAACTTAGATTTTCATATTTTAACTCTCCCAGAAACTACTAAAGAATAACATTCTACAATTTAATGCTAACTAATTAGTCACCTTCCACATACAGCGTAAGCGTTCCTCGAACACATACGCTGCGCCGCGTCAACGCCACGACATAGCGACGTTACAATACCAGAAGCGAAGGCATTCTTAAAACCAACATTTTTAGTTCGTGTTTTGTTTCGGCATTACATAGAACTCACCCATGCTATCGAAGCCCAGTATATCATTGCCCACGGAGCTGGTCCGCCCGCTCTCCATCTCGTGCTTGTGTCGGAACAGCCGCTGTCGCGCGTACCCTCGTCCGTTGTCCAGTTCACCATGAGTTAGTACACCCAGGAGAGTTGACTTGCCCGCGTCCACGTTGCCTACTACTGCCACTCTGTATGGTGAAAAGAGAAAAATATCTAGTTTGTAACTAGTTCATGGGCAACGCAGTTAGTACCAGAAGTGGCAGAAAAGGGTAATCGCCAGGACCAAGGAGAAGATAGGTAATCAGTCTGCTTATGATATTTTCTTATTTTTTTATGTTACAGTTTGACAAACAAAGGCGCCAGGTCGTCTGCAATGCCAGAAGTATCACATGGCAGGTGCGTTTCCATCCTAGAGATGACCCTGAAATGTCTTACCAGCTTGTAATTACATAAGCGTTGAGGTCAAGGGCCATGGAGCGTTCCGATTTGATGGGCATGGTATCGACCCTTGAAGTTAAACTTGGCGGGAGAAATAAGTATGATGGCACTATTTCCGGGGACGGACTCTTCCACAAAGATCTCTTATATCATTTTCCACGTTTGTCGTACCTGATCTCCATGAAGTCGGTATGGTCGAGCTCTGCGCGCAGCAGGTACTGGCCGGTAAGCCCGCTGCCGCACTCCCAGCGCCGCAGCTCCACGCATGACACGCGCTCGCCGCTGACCAGCGACTGTAGCGTCGCTACTGATGCGCTGAACTCGTCTACTGTTAGACCACGCCCGTCTGCACAGATGATGAGGACATTATGATCAGCGGTCAGGGTACCACAAGAATCAAGACTTGCTAAGTCATCAGCTAATACGGCACCTACTTTATGCCTGTGCTTTATACTCACCATGCCATGTAATATGGTCCTAGTTGAACAATAACTTATTAATATTATTAAGTATTTAATTATTAATAGTAAGTTGCGCACACCTCCAAATCGAACCTCATATTTGACTCCTTCTTATTTGCATTTACTGTCCTATGAAGCGTCACCATCACGAACATTTGTTCACGAGCCTTCTTTATAAGTTAGAACGTGGGGCCACGAAGTAACTTCGTGTTTGCGAACGAATGATCGCAATCAATAGCTTGCGACCGCTCGTTGTCGACTAGTGTATATTCCAGGGCTAAGTACGTAATCAGTATGACGTGTGTGCTATGCAGAAAATACCATCATATGCAAACTTATTAGTTCCGAAAGTGATAGAGGCGCTTGGAAAGAGGATTTTGTTTTATTGATTGAATACCAAATAGACGTTATCAATAATGAAATTAAAATTATAAGTCTCCTAGGTCTTCACTAGCGTGCTTCACTCTACTTTGTTTAATGTTTGTACAGATTGGACAGGACGTATGCCCTTGACACGCGTCGCGTGTTATGTTTAACTTTAGAACAAGACCATGTACTATAATAGAAAAGAGAAATACGTTACTATAAAAGAAAAATACATTTACAAGTCGACGGCTGCAAAGGAGTAACTATAACTTAAAGGAAGTTTAGAATTCTTAAACGTTTCGAAATGTAGTACTTAGGTATTTCCTCATTAGATTTACCAAGTTCAAGGCGTGGTGACAGGGTGTAAGGGTGAATTCAGTACAGACGCCAGCACATCAAGCTACTACAATCTGTCAAATTTCTTTAATAGATTGTCAACTTTGTCGCAAAAGCATTAGGTTCAAAGTTGATAGGGAAAATTTGACAGTTTCGGGTAGCTTGACCTGCTGTCGTCTGTACGGACGCCAGCACATCAAGTTACTACAATCTGCCAAATTTCTTTAATAGTTTTTCAACTTTATCACTAAACCATTAAGTTTCAAGGTTGATTGGGAAAATTTGACAGTTTCGGGTAGCTTGACCTGCTGGCGTCTGTACGGACGCCAGCACATCAAGTTACTACAATCTGCCAAATTTCTTTAATAGATTTTCAACTTTATCACTAAACCATTAAGGTTCAAGGTTGATTGGGAAAATTTGACAGTTTCGGGTAGCTTGACCTGCTGGCGTCTGTACGGACGCCAGCACATCAAGTTACTACAATCTGCCAAATTTCTTTAATAGATTTTCAACTTTATCACTAAACCATTAAGGTTCAAGGTTGATTGGGAGAATTTGACAGTTTCGGGTAGCTTGACCTGCTGTCGTCTGTACGGACGCCAGCACAACAAGTTACTACAATCTGCCAAATTTCTTTAATAGTTTTTCAACTTTATCACTAAACCATTAAGTTTCAAGGTTGATTGGGAAAATTTGACAGTTTCGGGTAGCTTGACCTGCTGGCGTCTGTACGGACGCCAGCACATCAAGTTACTACAATCTGCCAAATTTCTTTAATAGATTTTCAACTTTATCACTAAACCATTAAGGTTCAAGGTTGATTGGGAAAATTTGACAGTTTCGGGTAGCTTGACCTGCTGGCGTCTGTACGGACGCCAGCACATCAAGTTACTACAATCTGCCAAATTTCTTTAATAGATTTTCAACTTTATCACTAAACCATTAAGGTTCAAGGTTGATTGGGAAAATTTGACAGTTTCGGGTAGCTTGACCTGCTGGCGTCTGTACGGACGCCAGCACATCAAGTTACTACAATCTGCCAAATTTCTTTAATAGATTTTCAACTTTATCACTAAACCATTAAGGTTCAAGGTTGATTGGGAAAATTTGACAGTTTCGGGTAGCTTGACCTGTTGGCGTCTGTACATGATTCTACCACAACCAGCGTTAAAAAATTGTTTATAAAAAAAATACACTTCGACGTCTTTACATCTTGTATGAAGCTCTTAACTTGAACTATATCGTGCGTGAATCATTCAATCAATTTCCCGCAAATTCTAGTATTACATTCGCGGTAACATTCAACGCACTAATAAGAGTAATCGACATGACCACATTACCGCATGCACGTGCGTTCGACTGATCACTTAAGACTTGCATGTTGCAACATCTATCTTATCTGATTTTACATGTTATTTATGAAATTATAAATTACTTTATCTTATCATTCAAATATTTGATGACGTAATTAAGGCCTCGATGATAACTCAATCTAAGGGCCAGTACACACGGTTTTCCCTGCCATGAACGTAATCCCTATCAACATTACTGTGCTTCCGGGGAGTTTATTGCGCCACTTCTTCTTCCCAACGAAAGCACTAGGAAGTGGTGAAGAGCGAGCATATTAGGGGACTGTCTTATGTATCGAAAAGTGCTGATTCTCTGCTTAATTTCAATAAATGACTTGCGCCACTTCTTCCCAGCGAAAGCACTAGGAAGTGGTAAAGGGCGGGCGTTTTGGGGGCCTGTCTTATGTAATTTTGACGATCGAAAAGTGCTGATTCTCTGTCCAATTTGAATAAATGACTTTTGATTTTGACATTGCACCCATTTTAAATAAAGGCGCGATGCACTGCTCTTTGGCAGGTATGCGCCCACCGGCTCAAAGAATCGATGGTTCCAAGAATTTCCTTAACTCAAGCCAAGGATTTATGGTGTCAAGTGTAAATATTTTTACAGATTTGGTTGAATGCATGTTACAACTATTGTTGTGTGGTCTGCTGCTGTTGGTTAGTATGATGAAATGTTGAAAATAACATGATTTTCTTCTTCGTTTTGAAACAGGTAGATGTTACTCATAAAATAATGATGACATACTGACCAGTATTGTAACAGCTTCAGGCAAAACAATAAGTACCTACTATGCTAAACCACAACGTGTTGATTGAATTACATTTGTTTACATACAATTACAAAAGGATATAATTATTGCACTGTGAAACAGGAAATAATTATATCCTTTAGAATATATATATATGATATTGGAATGTTTTGTGGTTGTCAATCAGTACTGTTATCAGCTACACTGATATTAGTTAGTTAGTCTTAGGGCTGATTTTTCAATACTTAGTTAGATAACTGTTAAATTAAAACTGAAAATTATGTAAAACTGTCATAATTATTCTTCAGATAAAAGTTATTTGACTATTGAAAAATCACCCCTAAGTACGATTTTAAATTTTTGTTTATTTTTTTTTTATCTTGACTTTAATGTTTTCCTTCATTTATTTTTCTTCACTTTCTTTTCGAGTAACATTACATATTATAAAATGTAATATGTAGTTACCTTCTCCTTGCCCTATATCGTATATTATCTCTCCATTGCCTGATTCCAGCCTCTCCAGCAGTTGCTTACGGAGCAGCTCATACTCATCGGCTGTAGGGCTCACAAGAACCATCTAAAAGAAATAATGTTAAATTATTTAATGGCAAGCCTGTCTTATATATTGAGAGTTTTTATAAATATATTATGTAATATTATTATGTCCTAATTTGAATATAAATTATTGGACTGAAGTTCCATAAGGCGGCTTGTGGTTAGAGTTAACTAGTAGAAATTGTCATGCTGAAAAAGCATTATGCCTCCTCTATGTGACTTTCTCTATCTCTTTCATAGTACTGTGCACATTTAAAAAAATATATTACGGCCTTTGCCCAGCAGCGGGACATTAAAGGCTAAATAGATAGATAGATGGATATTATGGTAATATAAAATTGAATTATTAGGTATTACCTGTCTTTATGCAGTGTTGATTTTTTTTATCCATACTGTTTATTCTAGACATGAGCACACAAGTTTACATGTGATGCAATATTACTCAATGCTCTGTACATTGTTTTGACTTTGTATTTTATACATGCATTTAATGTTATTATTATGAACAGAATAGTGAGTTTGTTTGTCTTATCTGTTGATATATTTAACTTGAAATCTGATGGATTTGGCAGAGTAATAGCTATGTCCTTGAAAATCTCACATTGATAAAGCTACAGTCATATCTGTAATTAGTTATTTATATCTATATTTATATTATAGTGTCAAGTTGTATTGATTGATAATGATATGAAGTAGTAGAAGATCCTCGTCAAATATTTTGCAGTGTGTGGATGGGACAATTTATAAACAAAGTGATGCAATATTGTTGTGGTGCAATAACTTGTTTGGACATAATGCATATAGTCTAATAATTAATGCAATTATAATTATTATCGTTTCTGTTAAATCATAATAGAAAAATGTGTTTTTAAATAGTTACGAATTATAGTTGTATTTATTTATAATATGAATTAATTGAATCAGTATTTTTAATTAGCAAGGCTGTTTGTTTTTACTTTAATGTAAGTATTTGATCTAATAAAGTTCTTATGTGAATCCAGTTAGAAAATCAAGTGATTCACCGCATTCATGCAATTATTTAGCAGGGACAGGGAGATATGAGTAGGCGTAATTTTCGCGGGAATAAAAAGGTTAGTAAACAAAGACAATGTTAATGTTTACCTTTCCTCTGATGCTCGAATAATCCGTCTCATTCTCTGGGAAGCCCTCGGGCTCCACGAGAGGGCTCATTTTCACTGGTGACTCGGGTATACTATCCATGTTTAATGACAATCGACAACAACCGCAACAAACTATTGCACCATTATGTCATCACGTTACTATATCCTAAGCACTTCCCTTGGGTTACAGTTCCTAAGAAACAAAACAACGCGAGATTAATTTAACACAAAGACAACAAAAGATAAAAATAGTGAAACAAATAGCTACAAATTCTGATCACAGATGCTTTAAGTGTTACATGAAATTTAATGATCTTATGAAACAAATATCAGCTTTTGTGGTACCGGTTGCAATATAATGTATATTTTCATATTATTATTCAAGAAAATACGATAAATACCCTAATGTTATCCACAGAATGAGTTGAAAATAGATTTTCTAAATAAAACAGATGGATTAAATGCCAACTTTTTGACAACTCACATGCTAAGTGTTGCTAGTAATTTTGTAAATTATATGAGCTCAATCTGAACAAATACAAAAATACTTCATTGTTACAGTTTATTAATGATATTTTTCATTTTTTTTTGTACATAATGTAATATCTTTATTTTCTTTTAAATTATATATTTAATTTAATTGGTCTAAGACACGAATTTGAAATAATTGTTTTTATTTTCCAAGGGGATCTGTAAACGAAAATAGACTGGCAACTACTTTTAGTGTTGCAAGCAACACAAATTGTCTTCCTCCTATGTATGGAGGGTACCCTCCATACTCCTATGGAAGGAACTGCGGGAAGGAAGAAGAAAAATCGGAAAAATCAAAATAAATACCTAGACTTAAAGCCTTGCGGGCTTAATTGAAGTGTCGTGACGCGTTTGGCCGTATCCTGCTACAAAGTTACTATTTGGTTCGGTCGGTCCCGATCCTACTCTCCTACGCTTTTTCGAATATTGACCATGGTCCCGACCCATCTAAGTCGATCCGAACTTTTTTCGCATTATTCAATAATATTCGGTTCGGCCATGTGTCGGTCCAATCCGATCATTCGCACTTTGCACTTCGTAGTAGACCCCCAATATAGTCTAGGCGAAACTCGTTCATCTTGTTGCTGATAGGATACGTCGAATCGGGTTATCCTAGTTAGAATTTACAGGCTTTAGAATAATCTGGTACAGACGCCAGTAGGTCAAGCTACCCGAAACTGTCAAATTTTCCCAATCAACCTTGAACCTTAATGATTTAGCGACAAAGTTGAAAATCTATTAAAGAAATTTGACAGATTGTAGTAGCTTGATGTGCTGGCGTCTGTACATACATCAGCTTATCCTAAAGCATGTAAATTCTAACTAGGATAAACCGATTCGACCTAGGCTAAACCGGTTTATCCTATCAATAACAGAATGAACGAGTTTGGCCTAGGTTATACTGGTTTGTCTTATCGCGTGTATGGAGAGCTGGTTTGGCCTAGGCGAAACTAGTTCATCCTAAAATCGGGTTTGGCCGGTAACACATACGTACTATAAGTTCACTGTGTTGTGCTTATGCTGCATTGTGTAACTAGCTATGTTATGGAACACGTCCACTACTTGCAAGACTAATCTCGCGACAATGTCATATGTCCCTGGCTCTTGATGTCTCGGTAAAAACCGATAGCCAATAATTAATGGGGTTGTGAAATATGTCCCTCTGAAACGCCTAGTGCATACGACGGTGCGAGGCTTTAGAAACATGGGCCGGGCGTAAAACTGAAACCAGCAGAATTGCATACTATTTCCTATAAGTACATACAAGCCACACAACTTGCTGACATGCTGATTTTACGTTAATTAATAAATCGGGTTGTAGCCACAACAATCATATTACACATCCACACATCAACGAGTATTTTCTTCAACCTTCTGATTTCTCATTGCCTCCAAAGTGGTGACCCCGTGCCTAAAACACAGTGAAGAAATTTAAGATAACCGAAGCTCAGCCAATATCGCCGAATAAAATTTCAATCTGACACCTGGCGATTGACGAGCGTTGATATAATCCCTATATAAAAATGTACTCTGTAAGTATAATGGAGCCAAGGTGGATCTGAACTTCCGGGTCATTCACTTGCTTACTTTGATACCGGGTATTCAGGTTTCCGGTCATTTACGCCTGGCATCACGTATCATTAATAGAATAGCTATTCTAGATACGGAATATATTATGGCAAATCATCAATGGTTGGAACAAGGCTGCCAATGATGAGGATGGTGGAATCATTGTTCATAATTATTTCACATTGGCGCAAGCACAACCATTACCGTTATTTATCAACTTTATGTACCATTCTACCGTAGGTTTTTTCGTCTCTCGCGCTGTCATGTCACTGTCAACCCTCGGCTGCTCGTCGCCATTCGCCATCGGTGGTTCTATTTTTTTTATTTCGGTCAGAATCGATTGTAATACCCATGCAATTGTGAAGTGAAAATAAAGATCTGATAGTGTATTGGGTACCTTGAATACGTTTTTATATTGTCGAATTCGTTATGGTTCTATGGATACGTCTATCCTTGAACAATCAATATGGGTGATTTGAATTCATCTGATTGTTCCTGGAAGAAAATGGTGATAGCGAAAGCAAATAATGAGTGGATCTCTAATGTAAAATCTGAATATAGCAAAATGGACAACACGCTTACCGTTACAGAGATGAATTCTGAACTTGAACTAATATCTTATGATAATGTTAAAAAAGAGTATGATGAAACTAGTTGTGATAAAAATTATGAGATGGATGATTCGAATTCGATGTCATCGATACAGGAGTTGGACCCGCTCATGCTGCTGGATCCCGGCAAACGGAGACGTCGCAGAGATTCGGGTCCAAAGTGTGAATCGCCAGACGAGCGAGCGTCGCGGTTGGCAAAGATGTCTGCTTACGCCGCACAGAGGCTCGCTAACGAAACCCCTGACCAGCGAGCCAACAGACTGAGGCGCATGTCAGAATATGCAGCTAAAAGATTATCCAAGGAGACCAGTGAACAGAGAGCTAAACGCTTATCAAGAATGTCTGCCTATGCTGCCAAAAGGCTGGCTAATGAATCGCCAGAGCAGAGGCATGCCAGACTAGCCAGAATGTCTGCATATGCGGCTCGGCGACAAGCCATGAAGAAAGTTTCTGGTACCAGCACCTCTGATGGTTGTCATTCACAAAATTCAAATTACAATATGCAAACAATGCCTAACCAAAGCTGAGAATACTTTTATTCAAGTAATTATAATAATCACATTTACACAGACTTGGTTACTTTTATACAGATCTTTACACAAAATGGATTTATGTAAATAGATATATTTTTAGTGTTACATCTAATACAAACCTATTTAGATTTTTGTTTTAAAGCCTTACTATTTTTTAGTTTTATTAATCTGCTGTAGTTTTGTAATAATCAGCTTATTAAATCATAAGTGCAACAACATCACAATAAACTTTTATACTAAAAGGAGCTTCATTTAAAATTGATTCTACCTTGTGTTATCTATATAAAGAAAAAAGTCTCTTGAACATTATTAAAGTTTATTTTAATCAAACAATACACTTTTTATACAGCTTATAAGAAAATGTTAGTGAGGCTACACACAGAAAAAGTATGTGCAGAAATATTTTTCATAATTCATACATTGAGATTCTGCAGATGAAATTAAAGGAATGTTCTTAATCAGTCTATGAATAATGTCCTACCCATTAGTGTTTATACTCAAATACACTGCATCCTATAATATCAAATATCTTACATGAAAATACATTTCACATTATACCTCTTACCTACACCAATGCTGATACCACACTTCATGCAAACACTACACTTCTTGTAATTATTCTTAAAAATGCACAATTACAAAATAAACTTAATTTGAATGAAAACAGAGGGTACATTTTGTATTGTGAAATAAGTCTAATATTTAGACAATTCACCAAGTGTAGTGCCAGGCTAGTACATTGATTGATTACCTGGGAGACTACACACTTTACATGAAAATCTGCTACAGCAACATTCATAAATATTTTTTATTTTAAAATTTACATCACACTTTTAATATTATATTTTACTATGAGAAATTACTACTATACATCAACGTTTTATTTTTTCATTACATTTAGAGATTATTGACATCTTACTTTCTAAATATTATTGAATATAAATTGCTGCCTTAAATAGGAAAAATAAATATAAAAATTGAGCATAAAGTTAAATAGTGTTGAGAAAAAAAAATCAAGACAGATTGCCATGTCCAGCAAATACACAAAAAAGGACGGATGTCTACTGCTATGATTGCAAATATATACAGAACATGATCAAAAATTCACCCCACATAGAATAATTTTCAGCTTTACTTATGGCCAGTTTGAGTAAACAGCATTTCATCCTGGATATTACATTTTTTATACCTTATTCAATGTTACAAAATCGACAGTGTCACCATGCGATCGTAATATTAAAACTTACGTAATACATAGCTTAACTTAATAAATTCAGAAGCAACTTATTATGCAAAACAAAGGAAACATAATTTGAATAAGATTATTTTCTGTGCGCCCAATTCATGGTGTAATAAATAATAATTCTACTTCAGTTCAGCATTACAAGTTGGGCTCTCAGACCAATGAGGCAAGGTTGGTTCCCGGCCAGTAGCCTAAATGCCAGCGCATACGGCACGGCTAGTAGCAGAAAGAATGACCTCAGAATTTCTGAAGAGCACTGAAATATATACTTTATTTCAATTAGATAAGGATTAAAATCCATTAATATTATAAATTCGAAAGTAACTTTGTATCTACGCGTCTAAATCAGTGAACGGATTTCTAGGCAAGGAGATAGATGGCAGCCTGGGGCCATCAAAAAGTAGCCTATATCCTTATAGGCTACTTTTTGGCCCGGTAGCACGTTCCTGTGGGATAATTTCCGACATGAGCGGGCGAAGCCGCGGGCAGAAGTTGGTATTACAACAATCCTCTGCAGTGCCGTCAGCCGATGTGCACTGGCCACAAGTGGATTTTAAAAACCTCTGCAAGGGGTCTCTGGCAGGGGTCCACTTATACATGTTATTTATATTATTGTTTATTCCTTATACCCAAACCGATACATACAATAATATAGGTATATAGCTGCGAATCAAGTCTGATTTGCTTATTACTAAATAAAGCCACTTATATATTATTATATAAACTTATTACTTATATTGTTTTTACGAAAATTTGCGTACTTATGTTGCATACGTCGTCTAGGTTTGTAAGGTCGCTTATTCACCGTACACCCGTAGCTTTAGGCGTTGTACACACGTTTAATGTGGCTTTATTGAATGGAAGCAGCGACATCCTTGGACCAGTCGCAAAGAAGCTCAAGTTTGGAGCATTCCTTAGTAGGGTGGCAGCGTGTACTCGACGTGGTTGTATAACTGTGTCGGTTGGTACGGATGAGGTTTGCGACGCGGTAGTGGTCGCTAGCAAGCGGTGTCCGTAGCGAGTGGCGAGCCAGCTACTGGCGCCAGTAGCTGCCGGGTGGATGATGTTGAGCTGTACGAGTCGCCCGATGAGCGGACGCTTGACTGGCTCAAGGGAGTTCCTGGATAAATGTTACTTGATGTAATGTTGCCATAGCCTATCGAGGATCACGACTCGACAAAGGTGGTCACCGCTCGAAACTTGCGGATACGCCGCAGACCCTTGTCTCGTAATCCGTATTATGTCTCTGAATACAGCGTCAAATTAAATTAGTTAGCGAAATTAGGCAAACAGAACATAGGTTACACTACCAGCGGTCGTTGACCCCCAAAACAAAATCATCAAATCATGTTTTGGAATTGAAACTTCTTAGGCGGCGATTCGATAATTGGACGAGAATTAAGAGTGAAATGTCAAGGACGTGTCACGTTTAGCCACATTTCGTTACTAAATTTGAAGATCTACAAGTAACTTCGCAACAGTCGGAACCGAACCCGGCACCTCCAGGGGATGGTAGTGCGTCTGACACTGGAGGGGAGGGAAATAGAGAAGACGAAGTATTCTATGATGCAACAGATGCGACTCATGGAGATACTCCTGTGGATTCAAGTCAGCCACCACAGCCAATAAGACAAACGGTTGATGGAAAAAGACTGCGAACTGTGCCTAGAGTAGACTATAAGAGTTTTTATTAAAGTTTTTGATTTATGTTTATTTTGTCAAGCTAGAGGAAGGAATGTTGTACACTTTATGTTTTATCTATGGTTTTTATATGTCATCTTGACTTGTAAAATAAACGTGTGTGCTACTAGCTATCCGTCAGTTCATTTTTCCTTCGCCTTCGCCCTCCGCAATATCCGCATACATATCAGTTACACGAGTGAGAAGAAAGATATAACTGTCTATGTCTCTCACACTAACACACAAATATTTCACTTTAGGCTAATTGTTGGGGGTATTTTCGTGACTCTATGTATATTACACCTATGGGGATTTTTAAGTTAATCATACTCGTAGATTATGGGCGCCATGTTGGATGAAATATTATCTCTCTTATTTTTTATGAAGATTCACTTCTATCACGTGTACGGTACCGCACGCACATCTTTTTTTTGTATTCTTAATGATGTTGAGATATCAAAACCCATCGCGTCTGTCGAGTTTCGCTAACTAATTTAATTTGCCTTATAATGAGTTTATAGGGCAATTTTTTTTTTATTTGCATGGATTACTTACTTTGTACTTTACAGGCTACTTACCAGGTAAGGACGTGACGTGATGCGGTAAGGCCCAACGCTGGGGAGTACAATCTCCATTGTTAGTCAGCTCCTGTAACAGATGCTTATATTAGGACACGATGGTGCAAATTTAAAAACCAGATTTCTAATACCATGCGCATATTGTCGCCAGACTAATGAGGCTTGTTTAAAAAAAATGGTTAAGAAATTGTTACAGTGTTTTGTCCGGCAATAATATCCACATGTAACTGCGTTTCAAAAGCCCCGCAATGCCTTGACCTCAAGCTACGTTATGTGGTTAACGCAGTGCATCGCCCGGCTCCTGCAACGTGCCAGTGCGACCTCGACAACATTCATACAATACGGATGCAGTACATGATAATAATGAAAGTGCAAATTAAACACGACGCGGAAAATAAAAGAACATCGCGTAAACCAAAACCGAATTAACACGCACACAAACAAAGCTCAATGATGACGTCACGACTACGATGACAGCTGATGCAAGATGGCGGACTTACTGCAAGTTTGTTCGTCTTAGGAACGGTCAGAATGGTCGTGTTGGTGTCTTCCGGCGTGAAATAATCTGAGTCCTCGGCGACTGCCGGCGACTCCACATCGTTACGAGACTGTGTTCCGCTCGCTGCGTGCGATTTTACACCCAATTATCAACTGTTCACGATGACACTACTCCTGTCTTTGCTATTGTATGCCCTAGGTGCCTCCACGCACGCTCCCTTCTGATAGGATGCGATTAAGTTCTAGTAACAAGCATGTCGAATTTATGGATGACTGATATTATTGGTACGTTTAACTAAAGCGCCTTTAGCGAGATACTATTATGATTAAAGTTGTCAAAAAAAGGCCCGTTTTGATATTTGAGAATGCGTTCTTGACACCTGTCAGTTTCATACAAACGAATACGTGTTTTGCGAATTTGATCTTTATTAACTACTAGAACTGTCAATGTCAAAACGGGCCTTTTATTTTTTGACAACTTGAAATGCTTTAATCATCAATTCTATTATCAAAACATTTGAGACATGACTATCGATGGAAATCTAAATCAGTGTGGTTTAGTTTAAACATGCTTTGAACAGACTGTATACATGGGGAAAGAGCTACCCTACCATAATGTCTGTAGTTTAGTAGTATAGGAGTATTGCGTTCTAAAATGCACTTTACAATCATATCTAACTAATTAACCTAAACCATATGTTTCAGACAGGACGATTACTGAATAACGGAATGAACAATCACCTCTATACATTCAAAATGGGCATATAGGGCAAAATCATACTAGCGTCCACTTGGCTGCTAGTGCAATATCACCCTTATTTCCAAGCAAAGCTTCCACGTAATAATATCTACAAATTGAAAGTTGGTTGATATAAATAGCGGCCTACTAGCGGACGTTCGAAGTTTGAATTTACATGACTATAGGAGCATGAGAGATATTATATTAGTAGGGTGTCATTGTGTTGGTGGACACGGAGTAGTGTACAGATGGAGTGCCAATATGCAAAGACAAGGCGGAAGTGAAAGTGGCAACGACGAAATGTCTTTATATATGTTAATTCGTAGATCTTATTTAGACATAATATCACGCCTGTATTTCCCGGCAGGGGATGCAGAGGTGTATAATAGGCACACTCGCATTTCCCTCATTATTTTAAAGTCCCATGCAAAATGTTAAAGTAAATTTGCAGTTAGTGGCTTGCACATTGGCAAACCATTATTCCGTGACACAAAAAATTGTGTGTTTGTTAAAGTATGTATGTCTGTATGTATGTGTTGGTGTATATTTGAGTGGGTGACTGGTACAGTAACGTACCGGGCTCGTCGTTGTCCGCCACGCGGGCGCGGAAAGGCGCAACGCAGAGCTCGCCTTGTGTTTGTTATTGTATGTATGTGTATGTGTGAGTGTATGTCTGACTGGCATACTGACAGTTGTGCTTGTGGTCGGGCTCGTCCGTGTCGGTGTCGTCGATGTGCGCGAGTGCGGGCGCGGACAGGCGCAGTGCAGAGCTCACAGCACGCATGGTGCCCGGGGACCCGCTGCCCAGGCTTGACACTGTCTGCAAAACAAATTAATAAAAATGTAAGAAATTATAGTCAAGTTCCCGAAATGGATTTCAAGGAGAGAGCAAATAACCCAGGATAATAAGTACGATGCGTCATCGTCTAGGTAGATGGCGGCATGATTATTATTTCAAATCTGGTCAAGTATTCTCACCCCGTTAGCAGTAGGGTGTGTGAGCAGCGGTGACAGTCGCTCGGCGTCGCTGTCTGGTTCCGGGTGCGTCGCACGAGCCTCATCGTCAGAACCCGATGCCTCTTGCACGGATTCCATGTCGCCAGGGTATTCCAGGCTTAGGGAGGACTGTAAACAAGAAATTAATCATAACAAATAAAATAATTAGGTATTAAATTAATTTTGATTACACAAATATCCAAAACGGGTCATGATATTTTGATGCCCATTAATGAAAACTATTTGTGTGTATTCGTGTGCCGTAAAACACATTGGTACCTTAGAGATCTTGTCTCCGTTGACGATCTTGTGGTTGTAGAGCAGCGGACTGTTTGCGGCGGCCGCCTTCTCCTCGGCGCGCTTGGCTTCTTCCTCGCGAGCCAGTAGAACTGACATCCGGAACTGCACATATACACAACATTTATTATGTATGTTATGTCAAACCTTAATGATTTTGCATTAAGTGCGAGTAAAGAAAAGAAGAAAAACTATTTATTTGTTTGTACACTCTTCCTTCCTTCTGCAACTTCTGTAAGGCAATCTACATTGGCGGTCAATTAAAACAGCACCGACACGGAAATGATTCTACTGTCTTTGAACTCGCAACGAAAACAACCAGAATGAATATCCGGACCCAGGTTGGCCGAAGCAAGGAAAACCTGTTCAGGTGGAAATTCATAGACGACTCCGCCTTGGAGTGTAGATGTGGTGCTGTTCCGCAAACGATGGGACACTTAGTATCGTGTCCTGCGTATCCTGTCAGCTGCACGTTACAGGAACTGATGGACGCTGGTGATGGCGCCAAACAAGTGGCCGAATTCTGGGCAGAGTCCATGTAGATTGCTATCGATACGCTAAGAAGAATATTGGAATAGTAAGAAATACCGTAGCTTCCACTTTCCAACCAAGGACATTTACAACGTTACAAGGTTATTTTGGCGCGTGGCTAAAATGAGAACTAATGCCGCAATTTCAAAAATGTTTACCAACAACGCATCAATTTCATTCAGGCGCGAAAAGATCCTTGTAGCAATCTATCTCAAATCACTACATACCTCAGGTGTGACAGTTTGCGCTGCGGATCTGTCGCGCACACTCTTGACGTCATCCTTGGAGCCACTCTTGGCCTTCCTGCTGCCGCTGCTGCCCAAACTCGTGGACGAACTGCGCTCTAAGTTGCAGCGGTTCAAGATTTCTGCTGCCTAGAAAATAGGACATAACATTTAAAAGAAAAATTATACAGAGATCATTAATTTTTACGTCGGGCTGACGTAGTAGTTAGTACTCCATTTGTTCACTACTCCGTGTCAAAAGTAAACATTTTACAACATTAATATTTGTAATGTGTGGTATGAGTATAGTCGTGTGGTGTCTTAGTCATAGTTTTACTTTATTTTTGTTTATTGGCACTTTGTTTTTTATTTATATTCATGTAATTTGTTATCATTTAATTGTGCGTTTGTGTTGTGCTATTGCTTTTGTGTGCATTCAATAAATAATTTATCTATTTATGTATAGTGTATGAAAAGTGGTGTAGCTATACCTGTGAGGCAGTATCGGTGTCTGGGCTGGCGATGGCGGGCGCGGGGCGCGGCGCGGGCAGTGCGCGCGCGGGGTGCGGCCCGTTCAGCGCCTCCAGGAGGGACACCGGCTCGTAGCCTGCTGGGATGTTCTCTGTGCTGCCCTGTATGAACATTCATTACTATTAACATGTGCTTTAGAAAAAGATCCATAGATTTAAAATGAAACTTCTCTAAATAAAACATAGATAATTCATAATTAATAACAGAAATTGTACATTATTATATGGCGTATTTGTACAAACTATCCTCATTATTTCGCAAATGAACTTTATCCCAGTAGAAATAGGGTTTATTTTACATTAGCGCATATTGTGTGCACTTTCAATTAAGTTTTTGTATTAGGGTTAATATGCCAAGTGAGATTCCAAAATGTGACTTACATCATTGGCCGTAGCAGGAAGAGCGGGTGCGTTATCAGCTCTCCGCTGCAAGGCTCGTATCTGCAGCAGTGCGCGGAAGGGAGCGCGGCATATGGGGCAGTTGTTGGCTTGGTAGCGCAGTGAGTCGGCGCACGAGTTGCACAGGCAAAGATGGCGGCACGGCAGGATCAACGTGTCCCGTACGTCACACATGCAGATCACGCATTCTGAGCCACCGTCTTCGGTTTCCTCGTCTGAACTCGGCTGTTTGTGAAGGAAATAGAAGTAATTTTAATTTTGAAAATATGTAAATCTGATTTGGGAGCCTCTTGTTGAACAAGTACGAAGTTCTACCGACATTTGGCGTTAAATAAAATTAATTAAGGATTTGTCCTATAGGTTTTACAAACACGACATCACGCCGGAATCCCCGAAGGGAGAGGAAGAGGTGTTTAGTACACCCATTTCGCCAGTTTGTTTTAGTTGAGGAACTGTTCTATAATACTTGTATTAGTTGCACTATAATACTCCACCTAACACAGTAAGGCACTTACCTTGGTGTCGAGGTTCTTGTTCTCAATGCCGTATATCTCCTGCAGCAGGTAGCACAGGCCGTCCACGAACAGCTTCTGTTTGAGCGCCTTCAGCACGTAGGTGCCGTCCGAGTGCTTCTCCACCACCGCTATCGTCGTGTGTGACTGCCTTATTTCAGCTGGAAAAAAAATCAATGTTACATTGTTTAAAGCGGTGATCATTTTGAAATGCGTGCTTGTATGATCAGATACACTGATACGTAATGTAAACGAAGCAGAAGGAGTATGTAACGATCGTAGCAGTTGGCGATCTGTAGTTTCTGCCTAAACCCATGAGAAAAAGGCGTGAATGTATGTATTATTTTGAAATGGTAGCTTTTGATTCGCGCTCAAGGTAAGACACGGATGTGAATGTGACTCATGGGTTAATAAGAGAGAACTGTGCATTCAAAACGTCTCGCCTCGTGCCGAACGTGATTTAAGTGGCGCAGTGCGATACCCAACATCTATCGCGAGCCACTCATGTAATGTCTTCTAAAACCTCACGCAAGTAAATACCTTGTACTGTTCAGTCGATCAGTCAGTACCTAGTCTTAGCTTCTTTTGATATTTTTATTTTTCCGATATCAGACGGGGTAGCGCACAACAACCAGACTCCTCAAACGTCAACCTCACCTGCACGCGGTGCACTCTGCTGCTTACCAACGAAGCTCTGACGACCGACAAATGGCGGGATGTCCATTTAATTCCGCGCGGTGGCGGGTAAACCACCAACAAAAGCATTCCCAAGGAGGGTTGGTGTCAGGCTGGCGGCCGACTGTTAAACTTTGGCAAAACCTTAAGCAACATGAATAGAAAAGATATGATGCGCGATAGGGCTAGGGCGTACTCCACAGGCGACGCGCAGGGGCAGCACCCGGCTTCTGTGGGAAATGGACAAAGGTTGTCGCACCAGAACGGGCGGGAGCGACGTAAGACGCAAGCTCGGAGTGTGAAAGGGGGTGACTACCCGAGATGACGACTAATAGAGAAGTATGGAAGAAAAAGACATGTTGCGCCGACCCCAAATAAATTGGGTTAAGAGCAGAAGAATCATGATGATCAGAAGATTGATAATAACAACGTAACTTGATAGACAGTGCTAGGTATTCTTTATTATACGCGAATAGACAGTGTCTTGTACAGACGCCAGGACATCAAGCTACTACAATCTGTCAAATTTCTTTAATAGATTTTCAACTTTATCGTTAAAGCATTAAGGTTCAAGATTGATTGGAAAAATTTGACAGTTTGTAGTCAAAGAGCTTGCTGGCGTCTGTACCTACAATAACAGGCAGTCTAGTCTACCTACATCGGACGAAGTAGTATAGCTGTATGTATAGCCACCATTATCGCGTCATCTTGACGTAACGTGGATCCACTTAATTTAATACTAGGGGAACAGAGTGCCGGTGCAACAAGATGGTAAATAATTGATACCTACACGTTGACGTGAAGAAACGGACAACGGTTGTCGTTGACCTCACCTGCATATCACGTCAAGCGGCACTGTAATTTAAGTTCAATTGCAAACAGGCGCCCGCCTGTTTCCGCGATTAAAATCTCATTTCAACACAGTACAATAATCAATTGTTTAAAGTGCAACTGATAAAAAGCTGAAAACTAATTGAATAAAATAACAGGCGCACTATTTTTGCTAAACAAATCTGCGGTTTTACTTTTGCAATGTTTCATGCTAATCTGTAGTCAATAGTTTATGATAAAGAAATTGTATAAAATGTACCTGCACACATATTTTTTTAGGCGACGAATTTATTACAGAGAATGAAAATCACTCCACGAAGAGATAGATTCGATGCCTACCTTCCTGCCCCTCATCCACGACGCAGTATATAGCGATAGGTATGATCTCCCTGTCCGCGTTATACACCAGATCCTCTTCAGGGTGTTTAGAAGGGTCAAACACATGTGAAATCTGACAGAACTGCTGATTCGCGCCCTTCTTGTAGTGATACGTCTGGGAGTTCATAGCAGGGTCGCGCGGGTAGTAACTGCGGTAGAAAGAAATATTGATCAAGTAAACATTCAGTTTTCCTGCTAATAGACTTTATTTATTCATTAAAGTTTTATGCACAAGTAAAAACACCACAAAGGTAGATTTAGCCCACTGTCTAATTATTGTAGCTATGATTAAAATAGCTTTAGATATCTAAAGAATGTTATGATTTCACTTGTGTTGTTGTTAAACTGGATTAAAGGTTATGAACTTATGAATCATCTGATGGTTGTAAAGATTAATCGCTTACCTGTCTTGTTTAAAAAATTACAATAAAGTGTTATGCAAACAAGGTCACATCACCATTGAAGGACACTGAATGAGACACAATAGAAAATTATTGTTGTTGCATCTGGGGTCCTTTAGTGTCCCGTAAAATGTTAAAATCAAGCCAAGACAACCATATTGACAGTTACTATATAGCTCAGTTGTAGCAGAACAAAATAATAAAAATGGTACTTACACAACACCAGTGGGAGTGACTTCTTCGGTACAAAAGTAGAATACAGTGATAGCACATCTTGCATCACAATCAAACGTGAACTCAATATTGTAATATGTCCCTTTGCCATTATTGTCCACAGACTTGATCATGCCATCTCCAATCTTGTTCTCTGCCAACTTGCCCACGGGCTCAGGACAGCGTACGAAACGTAAAGACTCCTTACGTATATTTACTAGACTTTTTAATGTTTTAGTAGGCTCATTAGACTGTGGCGGGGGGTACGGGAACTGAGGACATGTCAATTGTTATTAATTTAATTGTGATAAATCAGGTAATGGCAGAACAATACATAGAATTAGTCCTATTGGCTTAATCTTGAAGTAATTCAATTTAATTTTCATTGTTTTTTTATTCAACTTAAGTTTCAGAATCAGGTAAATAAATCTTTTTAAAGAACAAGTTTTTTAGTTAGATGACCTTAGTGGACTTACATTCTTATTTATCTCAAAAGCACCCAGGGTACCTTGTGTCACTGACATTCTAAGTGCCAGCGTGTTTAGGATATTCTAAAAAGTTTAAAAATATCTTATGTTGATTCCTTTCCTTTTGTTTCACACATTTAGCACTTTAATCATTTCAAAATATCATAAAACTTTGATGGCTTAAATAAATAAATTTTAAATAAATTAATTTAGTTTAATATAATTATACTTACAGGTGTGGGTCTGCTGCCAAGGAAATTCAAATCTGCATTTTCTCCAAATAAATATGCTTCTGGCTGAGGAGTGTCAAATCTCTCGCCACCCATGATGAAGTGGCTCCCGAAGTAATTACCTGCATCATCAGTTTCTAAATGTTCCTTATAGCATTAACTTACTTAGAAATTAGAATGTGAAAATGTAAGGGTAGTATTCATTCAATAAACTGTGTCAAGATGTCATTTGATAACCGATTTAAATAATTATTTACAGTGTACTCAAATTTATCACACGACTCAAGATTATTCATTTATGAATTCGATCCATCTACACGACAAAATTGGACACTGATTCTCACCATCAGTAATAGTAAGTTAAACCAATCAAGAAATCCACGTATTTGCATTGCTCAAGTTATCTAAACAAACTATGTACATAGTAAAAATAAATATCTAAAATGACAATGGATCAGGCATAATGAATACGACACCACAATAAATAGATAGGTAATCGAATTAGAGAAGGTCCATTTACCTGATCTAGGCGGATATTTATAAGCATGATTAGACACTACATCCGCTTCTTCGACACCAGCGTTTTGCCTACTTGTTAAAGCACCCATTTTGAACAATCACTTATTTTAATACTCTCACTAGATGATTAATTTTACGCAAAAATACGTCTGTTTTGCTCTAATACAGCTGACATTTTTCATCAAAGTTTTGACAGTTTAAAAATCGTCTAGAAACTACCGGAAATGGGATATAACACCAAAATTATCCTTCAAGTTCAGAAACGCTTATAACAAGAATAAGGCTCGTTGTACACGGCACAGTTTCCTACGGACCCTACGGTACGCCGCGCAAGCCGCACCGTAAAATAATCATCTGAGCTTGTATACACGGCAAACAACCGGGCGAAACATACGGCGACGGCGCCATACAATGTCTGTCAACATTTCAAGAAGCTTCCATAGTGACCCATACAACGATTTTATCCTAAACATGGGAATCAATGATGATGGTAGGGCAAAGTGTCATTGGGTTTTTCCATCAGGGATTTCTCAGTAGCATCCCGGAGTCTAGATTTGTGACTGGTTTATTGGGTACTTTATTACGAGAAAACATAATTAAATAAATTAAACATAATTAGTGATTACAGACGTGATGTTATATTATACGTATTGAGTCTTGAATAAGAATTTTTAAAATAGGCCATAATCTTAGACAGGCAAATTCTCTCACTATGACGGCGTTTAATAATGATGATTGACCTCAGCCGCCTCAGCGTATGCGCAGAGTTGGCACCACCACCACCACAGTTTTAATAATAAGCACAAAAAAATAATGTACGGAAGTAGGCTTTAAACTAATACAAATCAAGCTAAAAGAAAAGCCCTATCAAAAGCAAGAATCCTAATTAAGGCACTTTTTCGAAGGGGTTTGTTTTAAGGTGATATTTTCCTAAATATTTTTTTGAGCTCGCCACACTAAAAACAGCAAAGTCTACGTCAACGTCAAACCAACTTCCGTCTGTCTTTTCGTGGAAGTGGTGTCACTTTGTGAAGGTACTGATAATTTTTTAATATAAAATCTAATGTAATCTTGAAAAGTGTTGAATATTATTCAGTGAATTTATAAAGAGGTGTAGTGTAAGACTTACTAAGTTTAATTTTTTATTTATTTCAGATCACAATGGGGCGCCGACCAGCGAGATGGTAAATAATTTACAACCTCAAAAGTTGTGTTATGATCATTATTTGGACAAAGTTTTAACGAGTGAAATGTGTTTTTCAGTTATCGGTATTGTAAAAACAAACCGTACCCTAAGTCACGGTTCTGTCGTGGTGTCCCCGACCCCAAGATCCGTATTTTCGACTTGGGTAAGAAGAAGGCGACGGTGGACGACTTCCCGCTATGCGTGCACCTGGTGTCTGATGAGTACGAACAGCTGAGCTCTGAGGCTCTGGAAGCAGGCCGTATTTGCTGCAACAAGTACCTCGTCAAAAACTGCGGCAAGGATCAGTTCCACATCCGTATGAGGCTGCATCCATTCCATGTTATCCGCATCAACAAAATGTTATCGTGCGCTGGAGCTGATAGGTAAGCATCCTTTATAATACCTAGATATTACTTTAGCCAAAGTTACAAAAACTTCTTTAACTTTCTAAAATTGCATGCTGAAGCAATGTAATGCAGTTTTACTATGCCAGATAGATTAAATACGCTACAGGCCAGTGTTAATCCACTCCCAGTGTTGAGTGTTATAGAATTTAGTTATTCTGTTATCCACATGTGGGAACAACCCACAAGTTTGGTCTGTTGTCTTGTAAATAGTAACCTAATAATGTCCTACACTGAAGTCGGAACTGTTTATGCTACAATACTTTATAATAAAAAGTAGAAGTATCATAAAAAAAAAAA
The DNA here is from genome assembly GCA_911387795.2 of Apamea monoglypha. Lineage (NCBI taxonomy): Eukaryota > Metazoa > Arthropoda > Insecta > Lepidoptera > Noctuidae > Apamea > Apamea monoglypha. Next base: position 18,102,105 of record OU426924.1, read on the forward strand.
AACTGAATATATAATTAGAATACAATAGAAAATAGGACAATAATTAACTGACATGATGGTATCATGATGAAGTTAGGTTATAATAATTTAGGAAGTTTTTTTAAGTTTTCTACAAACACTGCTTAATGTTGTATATGTATCAGTATTTTGAACAGAAAACTACCTATTTTAATCTTACCCTAATGATGGCAAAACCATCACAATCCTACTTCAGAAACTTTTTTTGTTATGAATAATATAAAATGATTTTCAGTAGGTGTGCCTCGCTTTGGCCAATTATACTAATAATTGCAGTCCACAGTGAACGTAAAATGGGATGAATTGGTACAATACTGCATTGAATCATGGCAGGTTTGAACGTTCCTGATTTTTTTGCATGTACACTTGCACACACTTGTGTCAGGTCACCATTTGGTTCCTCAATCAATCTGTTCAGCCTTTTCCCAATTAGGTTTGTTTGCCTTCCAGTCTAACTGGATACAGCTTAATACCAGTATTTTACATGGAGCAACTGCCTATCTGACCTCCACAACTGAGTTATGGGGGAAACATGATACCCCTTGTTAAGACTGGTTGTCAGGCATTTTGGGCTTCTCAGACCCATAACAACTGTCAAGATAAAGCCACAATTCATAATGTTTTTTGTATATTATATTGCTACAAGTTGTCTTGATTCATCCCTTCTTCTTTATTTATCCCATTTTTTATTTATTTATTTATTAATCACAATTTGTACAAGAATAGAATAGACGGCGACCCCCAAACTATACAACATTATACCATGTTTTATAAGCAAGTCTCTATTTTGGTGTTAAAAACATTAAATTATTATCAGAAAAAAAGGAGATATTTCTGTCTTAAGCACTAGATAAACCTGTGTTAAAATTTAATTGTCATCAGTAAACAGTGATAAACAAAATGTTTCAACGTATGATTGCACAATGTTGTGATATTCAAACTCAACAGTAAAACAAGTGTGCCAATCTTGTTATCCTGTAGTATTACTCATAAGTCGTAAGCAATAGTTCTCACTGTGACTTGCAAATAATAAAATGTCCCCTATGACAAAGCAAGATGACTTTATACTTTTGCTAGATACATTATTTCTTGAACTATTATCAGTATTAATTAATTATTGTAGTGACATGCCTGTAAAGCTGCTAAACAGAAACTCTTATCATGGCTTTATTATTTCACAAATGTCTAAGTGTGCCCCTGGACTTACTTAAACTTTTTAAATGTAACTTATTTTATTAATACCTGAATGGACCTCGAGCAATTTTTATGTGTATTCCTGCTATAAATGCTACTAGATGAAATAAATTATAACAATGAAAAACCTTTCCTCTTTAGGCTCCAGACCGGGATGAGAGGTGCCTTCGGCAAGCCGCAAGGTACGGTAGCGCGTGTGCGCATCGGACAGCCCATCATGTCCGTGCGCTCTAGCGACCGTTGGAAGGCTCAGGTCATCGAAGCTCTGCGTCGTGCCAAGTTCAAGTTCCCCGGTCGCCAGAAGGTACGCTATTCTGCTTTTTTAGAGAAGGCAACTTGCATGGTAAGAGGCCTTATTGTAAGTCCTAGCTGGCAAAAGTCTAGAAAAAATAATGGAAATAGAAACTGCTTTTGCCCTGACTTAGCAGATAATTCTTGATTTATCAAAACCACAAAATCATTTTTACAATTTTTGTTTAAATCTTGGGCTGTCCATTAAAAACGTACTTGGACCACAACCTGCAAGTTAGTTTTGGTTCTGATTTGACGATATATTATTTCAGATCTATGTCTCCAAGAAATGGGGCTTCACCAAGTACGAGCGTGAGGAGTTTGAGAAGCTGCGTGAGGACGGCCGCCTCGCCAACGACGGCTGCAACGTCAAGTACCGCCCCGAGCACGGACCCCTTGACGCCTGGAGAAAGATCCAGAATGAGATCTACGCTGTGTAAATCTTTTTAACACTAAAATATACACCTTTAAAACAACAAAACTGTGTTTCCATTCCATTTAATATCATAAGTCATTATCTAAAGAAAGAGTCGATAGGTCTACATGGCATTTTGTTCTTCTTTACTGGGGAATTCGGTTTCCGTTTTCTTTTTACATTACTTCCAGTAAACAAGGGATTCGTTTTCTTATTTAATTCTCTGTTCAACTTTTGTGCTTCATGGAAATCTAGATGCTCTCTATATTTTTCCAGGGGAACTTTTTTACCACATTCTGAACAGGTCTCTGTTGGAACATTCTCATCGATTTTTACTAAAAAGCTAGCAATGGAAGATGTAGTTTCATTTCTTAAATTGTTTCGTTGTTCTGGTTGCTTCTTCTTTGTCTCCTCGTGTTTAGTTTTTACGATATTATTCTTTTCTTTTATTTCTCTGCGAACCTGTTGCCTCTCCTCTTCTCTCAACTTCAAAGCAAGATGGTAATCGGAATGTTCGGCGACCTCATCCATTGGTATTGATTTGCTACATTCAGGACAGTTAAACGTCTCAACCTGTGGTGGTTCATTTCGGGGAATGACAGGTGCAACTGCATCTGTATTTTGTTCTGGTTCTGAAACAGTGTCAGAGCCATCTTCTTTTCCTCGTCTGGAGCTGCTCAGTAACTCTCTTATACTAGCAACACGAGCAACGTCCTGCGGATCGTCTTCGAACAACGCCACGCTGTTGTTTATTTCGTCAACAATTGTTGATCCTGAATAATATGTCTCATTGCTATCCTCCTCAAACGTGACCACATCACAAACGGGCGTCGTTGTCCGTGTTTTCTGGACATCCAATTCTGAATCTTGTATTTTACTCACACTGGGATCCTTCTTGTTTTGATTCAATATTTTTGCAAAAAATGACTCCTGCTTATCTAAAGTAGATTCTATAATAACCGTGTCGTTTGTTTTATTGCTTTGATCAAGGTTCTGCTTTGATAAAGATTGAGCTTCGCTCATTTGAGGTTTTTCACACACTTGGAAGAATTTTTTCATGATGTAATCTTTGCCATCATTCTTAGTGGTAGTTTTAATAACCACATCAGGCTGTTCACTGTTAGCTTTTTCTTGTTTAATACTGTCTTTAGTCTTATCTGAAATATCTTTAGATGATCCAGCACAAAAATAATCTAATATTTTCTTAGTCTTCTTTACTTCTGTATGATCTTCAAACTTTCCAACACTTATTCCTAGGAATTTTATTGGAGCTTTCAATCTCCTGTTGCCTTCACCTTCTGGAAAAACAAATTGTTTTAGATGGTAAACAATAAGGGTGTCCAGTCACGAGCACTAATATGTCAACACTTAGAAACTTTCAACAGCGATTTTTGCGTGAAATAACGAAAACAACAATGAAATACGACACATTGCAAAAACCTATGGGTTCGAAAATACATTTCATTAAAAAATAAAGGAGTAAATGGCTTTTAAATAATGCCAAGTGTATAGATACTTATGCTCGTGACTGTACGCTTAAACCCGCGCGGGTGTCCGACGTGGGCCTGGGACCGTGCGCCCGCCTCGTGCAGCGCCGCTAGAACAATTTTGGCCTCAAACATGTAACTTTTTATCGGGTAAACTGCCTTATTGGAATTTTTTATAATTTATTATATTGGAAAAAAACGTCTGCGACAAAGTCAGTCAAAGACGGATCTCCCCGTTCGTGACAAGTTACTAAGTAGAGATCAGCTGTACCTTCCAAAGCGTCACGCGTGTGACCCAGTCAACTGATTTGGAGAAGCAAGCCCACCGCGTGCTCCCACCGCCCGCCGCGTGTCGCTAATTAGTGCTGCTCATACTATTAATCAATACAGACACTCGAGTGTGCACCCGCGCGAGTTTTAGAATACGCCCTAATCAGCACATACCAAGTGTTGATGCCGGTAATCACCATAGATCTATGCACTGACATTAAATCTACAAAACTTACCTTTTTCTTTGACTCCTTCAGAACTTTCTAAAAGAAGTTCTAAAGCTTTGCTTGAAAATAATTCGCCGCATAGTTCGTCATCAGCTACAAAATTATAAGAACGAGAACTGCTGCTATCTCGACCATTAGGAAGCTGCGTAGAGTAACTAAGGACCATTTGTTTCGGCGTTCTGTTATTTTCTAACGCGTCCTGATCTAGTCTGTCATCTATTTCGTCGCCGAGGTCTTTCAGCCACTTCCGAACGCTCTCCAAGTCAAGGAGAGCAGCCTTCCCTCGGAATTGTTTGCAACATCCAATACTCTTAGGGTTAAATCTTGCTTGTACTGGTTCCAAGTCGATACCTCGCGCGATATTGTATAGCCATGTTCTATAAAATTAAATAGCATATTAATTATCGAAAGAAAGGAATAAGTCGTCAATAAGAATAAAAATACCATTTAGTATACCAACCCATTTTTTTCATCAAATCTTGCTTGCAGATCTTTTTCAGTGAACTTCTGAAGCTCACCCATTTTTTGGATATTCAATATTTCACAAACAGTAGACCCAAACTTTCCTCCAAGGTGTTTTACTTTTTTCAATGGCAATGTGCTGAAAGTCAGAGATTTTAAGTAAATACTTAGCAGATCTTTTTTTTTTTTTTTTTAAATTAAACTTTGCCCCACACTAGGAATTTCTCCTGTACCGTGGGTGCGTTTACAAACATTAAAGTCACATACACAAACAGCCAGACCCGGAACAACTACTTGTAGGTCATACAAATATTTGTTCCGTGCGGGAATCGAACCCGCGACACGCAGCGCAGCAGTCAATCGCTTAACCACTGCGCCAACCGTGCCGATCTGTAAATGATCGGTTTCATTTAGATTAATTATATTACATGATGCTGATGTCACGCAACAAGTCTCCTCCAGTTGCCTTCACCCTCGGTATCTTAGGCTCAACTTTTACAAACGCCTGGAAACTTACCTGTACAGTATATCAATACAATGTTTTGGTAGGACTGTCTGCTTGTTAGGTTTGTTCATACCACACACCAGTTTAGCTAATATTTTATTGTGTGCTATTCCAGCTGAACATGTGTAACCTGCAACCAGCAACAACACCCAAGATTGATTAAGTAAAACCATATGAACCATTATCTTTTAAATTCACAGCAATCTGAGACTGTTAGTAGAATTGACTTTTTTTTTGTCATTTTACCAGTTTCTTCATAGACAGCAGCCCTAATCTCACTGACTATGACGGCACCTATAAGCAACCGCTTGGCATGTTCGTAGTCAAACTCAATGTTCTCTATGCCGCATGTGTGTACATCTGCAAGGAACTCATCCACGTAATCATAACCCAGGGCAAACGTGTTTGGCATCATTTCTGTGTGAACTGTGTTCACATTGAGGGTCTTTAGTCTCTCTTGCACCTGGAATGCAAAATTTGTGCAAGTTTTAAAATACTGCATAGTATGGTGAAATCATGAAACATGTTTGTACTTGTTTTACTATATAGCAAGAATATGACCCACTCTAGGAAAATATTAAAACTATATTGAGTTACTAACAGGAGCAGTGATGTCCAGATATGCTTCATCAATCGAAGCTCTCTCCAGGAGTGGTGTGAACTTCTGTAACACTCTCGCTACTTCTTTGCCCGCTTCTCTATACCTGAAATAGAAATATTATGAGAAAATAACTGTACATCTCACATATTAAAAAAATAAACCAAACAGCAAACTCTAATAAAATTAAAAACACAATTATGTAAATGTGGTGACAACATTAAGCCATAGTGGTATTACAACTATTTCTTGGCCTTGAAGTTAGTAAGTAGTTAGCTTTTGTAAATGAGGAAAGCTAAAGCTAAGATAAATAATATGTAGTAGACTAGTACTGCATGTTTATAGACATCTACGAAAAAAAAAAATAAGACATTAAGACTACTGGACTTAGATTATTGATCAAACAATTTTGGCCTTTTGAGGACCTAGTGTCTGTAACACAGGTTAATTCCTAGCACGGAACTGGGTTTGCTACACTATCCACTATGATATTCCTATCTGTCGCTCATGATGTAGTAATTAAGTTACCTGTACTCAAAGTTGTTTGAAATAAAGATTATTATTATTTACTTACTTGGAAATATCCGCTTTACCCCTAAGGCATGGTACAACTGGCAGCTCTATATCAGGGCACTTCTCCTTGGCCTCATCTCCTCGCATGTGGCGGCCAACACCTTGAGCTCTAGCAACATAGTTTACGGCTATGATCCTGAAAAATTGGTAATAGAACTTGTAAAACAGCATTCAAATACCACAAGTTGTTTTGTACGTCACTTACCCTCCGCCCTTCCAAGGATTATACTGCACTACGGCAATAGGTTTTCCTCTTAACTCCGGGTTCAGTTTCTCTTCTACTTGGCAATAAAAACAGTCCATGTCTATGAGCACTACAACACGATTATCTTGATCCATTTTGAGTTTACGTTATGGCATCTTATAGAAATTTGTTTATTTCATTGATTAAGGGTACTTATAACAAAGCTCCCCGAATATTTTTAATGATTTTTGTTAATATAAATAAATCTGAGTGTACGCGCCAAAACACTGCACAGCTGATTGTTGACATTTACAATATTACTGTCATCATGACAGTAAACAAGTCAGTCACAGGCATAGACAGATGAAAAATAGTTACTATAAAATGCTCTGCGGTTACTATACGAGGGCGACACTGAAAGTTTTTAGAACTGGCCACTTGTAAACGATATAATAATAAAATAAGTTCATAGTTTGAAAATGGAACTCTGCCAATATTATTGTGTATGTATTTTATTAATTTGTCATTTAATTTGGCGGCAAATTGAAAATTGTCTGCGTCACGTCAACATGAATTTAACGCGATAGAATTTACAATGATTTTTTACGACTTTCGATGTCATCTAAGTCAACAAGAAAGTTATGATAGACTTCGATTGGCCTTTCACGATGAAGCCCCATCTCGTGCCACTGTTTACAACTGGTTTAATGAGTTTAAACGTGCTCGCACTACGACCTTCTACGGCCACGACTGAAGATAACATCAGTGTTGTGAGGCGTATGATAGCGACTACAAAATGGGTACAAGATGATTAGCCAAAGACCGCTCGTCTTTGGCTTATCATCTTGTACCCATTTTGTTTATTTCATTATCAATTTTGCACTAGTTACTTTTGTGATGTCAATTTATTGCAAATATCATAATTCATTGGCAGCTCATGTCAAAAGCGTGAAGTTTGGTGGCGGAAATTAAACTTTGTTGATTATTTGGTAATGTCGCCACGCTGCCTAGGTCCGCAAAAGTGACTATCAGCAGATTCGGACAAGCTTAGGCATCGGTATGAGTCAAGTGCACAAAATCCTCCATGAACATTTAGCGGTCAGGAAGCTTTGTGCCCGGTGGATACCTCATAATTTGACAGAGGCCCAAAAGCTCCGTCGCACGTCGTGTTGATTGGTGTCGTGAAATGGTTCAAAGATTTAACGGAGGTGACCAAATGCTGTGTTCGACATTCTTACGGGTGACGAAAGCTGGATTTATTGTTATGATCCTGAAACTAAGAGACAGTCTGCTGTCTGGGTGTTTCCTTCCGAGGAGTTGAGTTCAACTAAAGTGAACAGAGGTCGAAGCGTGGGAAAAAATATGTTGGCCTCATTCTTCGGAAGGACAGGTCGTTACGCAACAATCGTTTTAGAGGAACGAAAAACAGTTACTGCCGAGTGGAACACTAACAATTGTTTGCCACTTGTCTTGGAAAAAGTTCGGGAGAAACGACCTCGCAGTAGGAGCCTCCTTCACCACGACAACGCCTCGTCGCTTACCGCCAAGCAAACAATCGACTACTTGGCGACGTCAGACGTGGAATTACTGGGTCACCCGCCCTATAGCCCCGACCTCGCACCTTGCGGTTTTTATTTATTTCCGAAAATAAAAGAAAAACTTCGAGGAAAACGTTTTATGGACGCCGAGGAAGCAGTGGCTGCGTTTCAAAATGCCGTCGAAGAAACCCGTAAGGATTTTTTTTTTTTTTCTGGTGGGAAATCATCAAATGAGCCCTCCCGCTCTGGGTGGAGCGGAATGGAGTGTCAGACTCTTACTGACTAAAACCCACCCATGATCCTTCCTTCGCCCTTTATGTTCCGGGGTAGCGGTAACCCTTTCAGACAATCCCGCTGAAACCCGTAAGGATGACTTGTCAAATTGCTTTTCTCAGAAGTTCCATCAGATGCAGCGATGTAAATGGACAACTATTTTGAAAAGATATAATAAAAACTAATAACTTGCTAGTTTGTTCAGTTTTTGATTTTCTAAGAACTTTCAGTATCACCCTCGTACTCTTTGCGGCCAATGGAGTATAAAAGTTTCTTTTCAATAAAAACAAACTACGCGGCAGAATTAAAATTTATTTTGCACACTTTTGTATAACTAATAGATGGACTTGAAAGGATCTCACCAAGATTTTATGTTGTTCTCTTTTTCTTAACGTTCTTAGAGAGCTAAGCTATGGCTATTTCGGACTTGGGCTGGGTTATACAGGAAATATGGGCATAAATTTCAATAAAATAAAAGTAATGAAATGAATAGGTAATTTATTAAAATCCTTGGCCATAAGTTGTGTTCCATTTCACATACTGTCCTAGGTCATCTTGCGACACGCTTGCCCTCACTCTTTGTAAGGCATTCACAAAATCTTGTATAGAAACAGGGCGCACCTGAAAAACAAATTAAAAAAACAAAATTAAGTTGTCACACAAATAATAGGAGTCGAACCTTTGATTCTGATCTTTGTTTTGTTCTCCAGTATACGGTATAAAATCAGTTGCTTTACAGACATACCCACTTTCCATATCTGTAAAATCGTGCACTGTGTAAGGTCCCAAGCCTATATGCCTATATTACTATACTCTTTGGTCCCAAGCCATGGTCTTCATTCTATGGGAGTCATACCTAAACGATATAAGCAATATCTTCGTCGCGCTCGGTCCAAAGTGACTAACCAAAAGGCGGACCAGTATCGCTACTGAGCGCGACAGCGATTTCGCTTATATCTGAATAGGCCATTAAGGTACCTACACTTTTTCATATCTACCTTATTCCTGTCAATGCTGACGATTTGCGAGAGCGGCACGGAGCGTATGGGCCCCATAGCGGCCTCCGAGCACAGAGACTTCATGTCTGCGCCCGAGTAGCCATCCGTCAGGTTCGCGATCTCTGATATGTGCTGTGGTGACAAGTCGTTGCCTTCATTTGCGAGAAGATTTGTTATAATCTGATTGCGCGCCTGTAAAATAAGTGAGCCTGTAATTAGTAATATTGTTACGAGCTTCGGGGTTCGTGACAATAAAAACTGCCGATATAAATTACCAAAAATTACACTTTAATTAAACAACACTAATAACAACTCAAACACACGAATTATAAAATACAATTGCATTTAAGTCGCACTTGAAGATCGCTTTCGATGTATTCGCTTGTATCGCTTATCCAACTCTGCTTCGTTCGTGGCTCACCCGGCCTTATATAGTGCCGCAGATAGTTCTAGAACCTTTTATTGTAGAAACACCTAGAATGTTCGAGTACATACCGGCCCCGACTGACCAGATGTCGATAGTTCTAGAAAGTTCTAGCATCGAAATTTCTAGAAGAATCTTGACTCTATTATTTCTGCTACTCGATACTAGATGGCGTTAGTGGTAATTAATCTTTTTCTATTCCGTGAATGTCACCATGTACCAGGCATTAATTGTGGCGCGCAACAATCTAAAAGTCCGAAATCACCGATATGCCTTGAGCAAGTGTGATGAATACTGCTCATTCCTTCTCTGTATGCGAAGAAGCCTTTGGCCTGCAGTAGGACAGTTACAGGCTGGTATTATTATTAAAATAAGTGTCGGTGAAACTAGATAAAATATTCTCTGAACGAAAAATATGATAATTAATTTACTGTATTAGAAATAAAAATGTCATCCCTTTTTTAAGTTGGTTAATACATACAAGTACAGGGGCTGCGCGCATAACAAACTCACGTCAGCATCAGGTAATGGTATGTACAGTCGTTTGACGAGGCGCCTGCGCGCTGCCTCGTCCAACTCTTGAGGACGATTGGTTGCGCCCACTATCAACAGACGATCTTCTTCGGCTAAAACGTAATAAGATGACCATTAAAATTGCGGGATTATCAGAAAACTCTTCGAAAGAATGATTAGGATTATTATGGCCATGAGTTTACTTGGGGCATGTCCATTATGACAATGATTTTCATGTGAAATCTCTGGCCACAATGAGGCGAATCCCACGCGGGACATGTAACGAGTCTGTGCGCGTCGATTGTCTTAATAATTAGGAAGTCACGCGTCTTCTATTCGCGCCAGCTTAAAAACCTACTTAGTTGAAAACAACTGGCGCGAGCGAATCTCGATCTGATTATCGTAGACCGCATCTTCAATGCTCTTAAAATATAACATATTATTGTTATTTACCGGTCGCTGCACCGTCAAACTGTACCAAGAACTCTGTCTTGATCCTCCTGGTAGCTTCATGTTCAGTGTCGCTCCGCTGAGTCAGCAGAGAGTCTATCTCATCTATGAATATTACCTGAAACATCATAAAAATATCCTTTTTATATGTTTGAAATAATCCCTTTATTATCTAAAGAGGCAGGGAGAAGTGGCAGACACAAAATTACAAAAACGTCAAAATTGTTAACAAGCCATTGTGGTTTTCTTATTACTGGAAGTCACTAGCCAAAGTAAGTATTGATTGATAATTTGCTTCCATAGTATGGTAATAATAGGAATATAGGATGAAACAATGAGGCTACTGGTTTGCTTTCTAGAGTCCAGCAGTGGTCTTCACTGATTTCCTACATTGACGTGAAATGAACGCATGTCAATACTAACAGCGGGCTGGTGGCACCTGGCGACGGCAAAGAGCGCGCGCACCATCTTCTCTCCGTCGCCGATCCACTTGGACGTGAGCGACGACGCCGAGATGCTGAAGAACGTCGCGTTGCACTGCGCCGCCACACATTTACCTAACACATACATGCAACACATAAAACCTTCAATGAAATAATTAATGACACTTCATGTGCTAGATATACTAAGTTTGTATGAAAACTTAACTTACAGTGAAATACTATGACATATGATTCACCAAAAAGAATGTATTGTCAGCCTAGTTCTTGCTTTACCACTTTTGACAACAATGCCCAGTAAATTGGAAATTCACTAGGGCTGAATCTATATGTCACATAAGACAAGTAGACCTTGTCGTTTTCAACCTTAGGGTGATAAAGCTACTACGAGTTCGACTATACCTTATCTTGAACCTCCTATAACATTGAATATTTAGGCAACGGTTAAAATGGAGCTATTGAAAAAATGTACAAAATTAGCATTAATGGAGGGTGCATCCGTTTTTGTTAAAGATGAGAATATTACCAATCAAAGTCTTCCCAGTGCCTGGAGGCCCAAACAAGAGGATTCCTTTAGGTGGCCGCCGCAGTCCAGTGAAAATGTCAGGACGGAGCAGAGGCCATACCACTGCCTCTTGTATTGTTGACTTCGCATGGTGTAGGCCAGCTATGTCATCCCAACCTGAAACAATAAAAAAAACTTTCTTTGCAGAATTTGTTGAAATAAAAGTTTATAAACAACAACATTTTTTGTTTGCTATCTTTTGTTTTTTGTTTATAGCCTGTGCTGCCCAGCTATCTCACTGCTGGGCAAAAGCCTCCCCCAAATCCTTCCAGGAACTCTTTTTGGTATCTTGTAGATCGATAATTCATTTAAATTGGGCAGAAAAGGAAGAGTTCATAGAGTTTATTATCTACTAACCTATTGGTGTTCCCTTATCAATAATTTCACTCTCAATCAACTCAATCATTTTAGGATCAATATGTTTGAGTCGCTCATCAGTCACTTCTGGCTCAATAGTATCCTGTTTGTCCCTGGAAGAAAGTAGGTAAGTACATATTCAAAACATATAATAAAATGAAAACTAAAATACAACTATTCAAACATTATCATGTATAAGTACTAAGGGAAATGATGACTTACTGGGCTCCAATCATAGGTGACACAAACTTAGCCTGAGCTTTTCTTGAAGTCCCCAACGTTCTTTTAGCTGCAGGGTTAGAAGCTAGCAATGCTTCCTTGGCTGTCTTAAACATAATCTTTGCCACATTGCTCTTATGAGCTTTGTTCTCCTCATCTTCTTTTTCAAAGTCAATTTCCTCAGCTTTGGGAGTACTTGATATTACTGGCTGGTTGACATTCTTGCTAACATGCTTTGGTTTCCCAAACCTTGGTTTAAAAACTTGTCTCTGGTCATCCCCAGATCTTGACTCTTGACTTGAGTTTTCTGAATTCAAATTCTTTAGAAAATATGAACTTCCTTTGGTCTCTGTGACTTGTTTAGGATGTTTATCAGTTGTGTCAGCTATGCCTAGGTTACACATGCATTTGTTTTTTTGAAACTCATTTAAGTCGTGTTTTGTACTGGAATTACATTGATCGCAACCTAATAATGTCTGTTCAAGAAAAGATACTGCATCAAAATTGCTGTAAACAATAGATTTAGTTTTTATTGGAATGTTGAAATAAGAACAATTAGTTCCTACCATAAGTAATACTTACTTTAAACAACTTTTCCATGTTTTCATTTGTCTTGTGTCTGCATTTTGTAGTAGAACATTAGCTGAGTTTAGAATGTAGTTAACAGCTCCATCATTTAACAACTCTTGGTTGGTATTCCAAATATCGTTCAGCAATACAGTAGATGCTATATTAGACGATCTAATAACAGGGAACAATGGTCAGATAAAGTTTAAATTGTTATGATAAATATTAAAAGTATGACTGAAAACTGTGTTGAAACCTTACTTATTGTAAACATCATGTTGTGAGAATATCCTTCAAGTAAACCACCAAATTCAATTACGACATTTAATTTATTATCCCATTATTATCCCAATATACACTTTATCAAAATACACACTCAAAACTTAAACACTGTACTCAAACCAAAGATCTCCATAAGTCTCTGACGACTCCCTTCTCCAATCTACACAAAATCAAACTTAACCACATAATCTTTTTAACTACCATAGACACAAAACCTGCCAGTAACTCATAGACATAAAATTCTATTAAGCTAATATTACAACATCCCCTCTGAATTTTATGTTTATTACAATTAGAATAACATCTCTTATATAACTCCCATCAACTCATTTAAAAACCCAGCTTAATTAACCCACCCAACTTAACTAAATACAACAAACAAACTTTTGAGTTAATTAATCTAAACACCTTACTTAACTAACTTAAACACTAAAACTTTCAAATTAATTCTCAAACAACCTTATATTCTAATAAACCTACATAACTCATCACATTACAGAATGTCCTTTACGTATCACTCACTATACACTGTCTCAATCTCAAAAACTTTGTTCTGTCCAGTGGCTTAGTTAATATATCTGCCAAATTATTTTTAGTCGAACAATAATGAATTTCCAACAAATTCTTATCTATTTTTTCCTTAATGAAATGATACTTAACATCAATATGTTTGCTTCTTCTATTCAAAATTCCATTTTTAATCAATACTATAGCCGATTGATTATCAACAAACAACTGTGTTTTTGGTAACTTATTTGTCAACTCGTAGATCAAACTCTGAATGTATAATAGGTCTTTAATACATTCGGCTGCAGAAATATATTCAGCCTCAGTACTGGAAAGAGCAGTGACCGACTGTTTACGTGAACACCAATGAATTGGACCACCACCATAAAATATAACAAAGCCAGTCGTACTTTTTCTAGTATCAGGATCACCTGCAAAGTCTGCATCACAATACGCTTTTAACGTCAAATCGTTACCACGAACATACTGTATACCACTGCTGACTGTATTTTTAATATATCTAAAAAGGTTCTTAATATTTGTAAAATCATTCAAGTTAGGATGTTCTTGATGTCTACTACAATAACCAACATGAAAAGCTAGATCTAGTCTTGTTTTATTAACCAAATATAATAATGAACCAATCAATTGTCTATATCGATGCACATCATCAACTCCCACTTTCCCCTCTTGATGTGTATCGACTAAAATATCTGGATGACTACTATCTTTTAAGCTTTCATATTTAAACTTTTCCAAAATTTGATTTATATAACTTTCCTGATAAATCTTAATAGAGTTCCGTTCTACTTTAACATCAAACCCTATAAACTTTTCAGTCTTATCAAATTTCCGCATTTCAAATTCTGTTTCTAATTTATTAATTATTTCATTTAAATCAATCTCATTTTCACCAATTAAAATACCATCATCTACATAAATAGCCAAATATATTTCTTTATCTTTATTTATAAACACACATGGATCTGATTTTAATTGTAAAAAACCCAATTTTTTCAAAAACTCCGTTAATCTCTTATTCCACATAAGTGGTGCTTGTTTCAATCCATACAAACTCTTCTTTAATTTACATACTTTATTCTCTTTATCTTTTATATCATATCCTAAAGGTATTTCCATAAAAATATCTTCATTTAATTCTCCATATAAAAATGCTGTCTTTACATCAAATTGCTTAATTTTGTAACCCTTTTGAGCTGCAATCGCCAACAACAACCTAACACTAGTAGTATTTACCACCGGACTATATGTCTCCTTATAATCAATATTGTATTTTTGTAGAAAACCTCTCGCCACTAATCTAGCCTTATATCTTCCACCAGGCTTTATAGTAAATATCCATTTACTCGAAATTATTTTCCTATTTTTTGCTTCACACTTGTTAACGATTTCCCAAGTCTTGTTTCTCTCTAAGGAATCTTTTTCCTCATTCATTGCTCGTTTCCATAAATCTTTATCAAAACTATTAAAAACATCTGTATAAGTCAAAAACGAAGTCTCCAAATCATAATCTTTCAGCCTAGATGGCAATTTCCTTTCTCTATTCGGTAAAATCCGCAATCCATCATTAATAACTGGTTCAATTGCATCCTCAAACTCATCACTAATTTCAACTACTGTATCATCTCTAACTTCCCCTCTCAAACTATTATTTTCTTCAACACCAACTCCAATGTCTTCAACACTATCTTCAAAAATCTCATTATCTTCAACACCAACTCCTCTAACTTCAACATCTTCACCACTAACTCCAACTATAACATCTTCAATACTGCCTTCAAAAACCTCAGCATCTTCATCACTGCCTTCAGCTCTATTTCCAAAAACTACTTTATCACCAACAGCTCCATCACCACTATCATCACAAAAATCATCACCACCTTCACCACGAAAACCATCACCACCAATATCGACACTAACCTGTTTAAATAAATTTTCTAAATCACACTGTTTCACTCTACAATTACACATTTCCAAATAATCTGCAACATCACTCTTATTATTATTAAACACCACATCTCTCGAATAAACAATTCTAAAACTTGAAGGATCCCATATCTTATAACCATTGTTAGTAAACCCTACTAAGAGCCCTTTGCTACTCCTGGAGTCAAGTTTATGTAACTGAAAATTATTTTTATAATATGCTAAAGATCCAAAAATATTTAAATGTTTTAAATTAGGTATTCTATTAAACCACATTTCAGCTGGTGTTTTAACATTTATTGTATTTGCACTCCTGTTCAATAAATAAGCAGAAGTTAAAACGGCTTCACCCCATAATACATGTGGTAGCTGCATATCAAAAAGCAACGCTCTTGTTCGTTCCATTAATGACCTGTTTAATCGTTCAGCTTTACCATTCAGCTGAGGAGTATAGGAAATAGTGTAATCAATATTAATACCTTTGTTACTACAATACATTTTAAATTGTTTGCTAGTATATTCACCTCCATTATCACATCTGAATGTTTTAACTGTTGTTTTCAAATGATTTTCCGCCAAATTAATATAATTAACTATTTTAGAAAACGCCTCGTTTTTATTTTTGATTAGAAAAACTTTAACAAAATGAGTATAATCATCCAAGAACGTAATAAAATATTTGTAACCATCCCATGTTTCTGTTTCAATAGGACCACAAATATCACTATGAATAATTTCTAATGGCTTACTAGCTCTGTGTCTATTTGTTTTAAAAGGTTTTCTACATAATTTTGACTGTGTGCAGACTTCGCAGATGTCAATCTCCTTTACCAGGCCTCTATCTATACCACGAACAAGATCCTTTGTCCTGTTAATAGGTACATGACCTAATGCACGATGCCAGAAATCAGCATTTATTTGAAAAATGTTTGAACATACTGGCTTTGTATTAACATTCAAATAATACAGACCGTCCTGCTTCAGTTCACCAACCTCTATGCATTCAGAGCCCTCACTTTCGATATGACAACTCGTTCTGAAAAATTTTAATAAATAATTATCATCAGCTAATCTAGATACAGATATTAAGTTCTTCTTGAGTTGGGGAACACATAAAACATCTTCGAAAGTAATATTTTTAGTATAAATGTTGCCCATAGTGTTGACATGGTGAATATTACCATCTGCAGTCATAATATTATAATTAATCTTCTTCGTATCTTTAAGATAACTATCGGATGTCACAATATGACTGCTGGTACCTGAATCAATTATAAATTCGACCTCTGCTTCTGCACTACTATTTGCATAGAAGTTACTTACAGTTTGCTTTAGGCAGAACTTTGTGAAATGTGTGTCATCCTTACAGTTTACACAATTAAACTTTTTGTTGCAATCTGCATGTCTGTGTCCACTCTTCATGCATTTATGACATTGAGCTATGTTGTCACTAGCTTTACCGTCACCATTCACTGTTCTGCAGAATCTTGCAATGTGTCCCTTCTTCCTGCATTTAAAGCAACTCCTTACATGGAAACTATTTTCTGTATGATGTTCATTGTCATACTTAGCAGATGTTGATGTTGTAGGTTTTTGTTCTTCAACTCGTTCTGTATATTCTTGTCTCATCCTTATTTCCAGATTTAGTCTCGATATTAAGTTAATTAAATTTTTATCTGCTGATGATGTAGATTCCCATGCTGTTCTAAAATGATATAATTTGTCCGGTAAATTTGAAAGAATTTTTGTCATAATTTGTTTGTCATCAAAATTGTATCCTAAATTTCTTAGCCTCATCGCTTTATTTTCTATTTCTGCTATGTCCGTCATTAAATCATTATTTTCGAACTTAAATTTAAAATATTCCTCTAGTAATCGTGAAATCTGAGTATCTTGATGTCCCAGAAACAATAAATCGAATTTGTCCAAAATTTCCTTGGTTGTTTTGCAATTAATTGCATAGACCATGTATTTTTCGCTAATAGCGCATATAATTAGTAATTTCGCTTTAGCATCTTTTTTAGCAAAATCTTTCTTGGATTTTGCGTCGTCCTCCAAAACAGAATCCAGTTCTTTAACTGTCAAAAATAACATTAGCTTTTGTTTCCATAAGATATATTCTGACTCGTTTGTCAGTTTGGACAATTTTGTTGTAATATTAGCTTAATAGAATTTTATGTCTATGAGTTACTGGCAGGTTTTGTGTCTATGGTAGTTAAAAAGATTATGTGGTTAAGTTTGAATTTGGGTAGATTGGAGAAGGGAGTCGTCAGAGACTTATGGAGATCTTTGGTTTGAGTACAGTGTTTAAGTTTTGAGTGTGTATTTTGATAAAGTGTATATTGGGATAATAAATTAAATGTCGTAATTGAATCTGGTGGTTTACTTGAAGGATATTCTCACAACATGATGTTTACAATCAGTAAGGTTTTAACAGGTTATGGGCCCAGCAGGGCAAATTGAATGTTGTGAGAAAGAAGAAGAGAAGAGCCTGAAGTCTTGGAGTAAAAGCTAAAATTATTTGAAAAGAAATTATCTAAAAAAATTCGCTGAAAATGACTGATGATCTGAAATTGTCCAAACTGACAAACGAGTCAGAATATATCTTATGGAAACAAAAGCTAATGTTATTTTTGACAGTTAAAGAACTGGATTCTGTTTTGGAGGACGACGCAAAATCCAAGAAAGATTTTGCTAAAAAAGATGCTAAAGCGAAATTACTAATTATATGCGCTATTAGCGAAAAATACATGGTCTATGCAATTAATTGCAAAACAACCAAGGAAATTTTGGACAAATTCGATTTATTGTTTCTGGGACATCAAGATACTCAGATTTCACGATTACTAGAGGAATATTTTAAATTTAAATTCGAGAATAATGATTTAATGACGGACATAGCAGAAATAGAAAATAAAGCGATGAGGCTAAGAAATTTAGGATACAATTTTGATGACAAACAAATTATGACAAAAATTCTTTCAAATTTACCGGACAAATTATATCATTTTAGAACAGCATGGGAATCTACATCATCAGCAGATAAAAATTTAATTAACTTAATATCGAGACTAAATCTGGAAATAAGGATGAGACAAGAATATACAGAACGAGTTGAAGAACAAAAACCTACAACATCAACATCTGCTAAGTATGACAATGAACATCATACAGAAAATAGTTTCCATGTAAGGAGTTGCTTTAAATGCGGGAAGAAGGGACACATTGCAAGATTCTGCAGAACAGTGAATGGTGACGGTAAAGCTAGTGACAACATAGCTCAATGTCATAAATGCATGAAGAGTGGACACAGACATGCAGATTGCAACAAAAAGTTTAATTGTGTAAACTGTAAGGATGACACACATTTCACAAAGTTCTGCCTAAAGCAAACTGTAAGTAACTTCTATGCAAATAGTAGTGCAGAAGCAGAGGTCGAATTTATAATTGATTCAGGTACCAGCAGTCATATTGTGACATCCGATAGTTATCTTAAAGATACGAAGAAGATTAATTATAATATTATGACTGCAGATGGTAATATTCACCATGTCAACACTATGGGCAACATTTATACTAAAAATATTACTTTCAAAGATGTTTTATGTGTTCCCCAACTCAAGAAGAACTTAATATCTGTATCTAGATTAGCTGATGATAATTATTTATTAAAATTTTTCAGAACGAGTTGTCATATCGAAAGTGAGGGCTCTGAATGCATAGAGGTTGGTGAACTGAAGCAGGACGGTCTGTATTATTTGAATGTTAATACAAAGCCAGTATGTTCAAACATTTTTCAAATAAATGCTGATTTCTGGCATCGTGCATTA
The DNA here is from genome assembly GCA_911387795.2 of Apamea monoglypha. Lineage (NCBI taxonomy): Eukaryota > Metazoa > Arthropoda > Insecta > Lepidoptera > Noctuidae > Apamea > Apamea monoglypha. The sequence continues at coordinate 18,121,239 of OU426924.1, forward strand.
GGTCATGTACCTATTAACAGGACAAAGGATCTTGTTCGTGGTATAGATAGAGGCCTGGTAAAGGAGATTGACATCTGCGAAGTCTGCACACAGTCAAAATTATGTAGAAAACCTTTTAAAACAAATAGACACAGAGCTAGTAAGCCATTAGAAATTATTCATAGTGATATTTGTGGTCCTATTGAAACAGAAACATGGGATGGTTACAAATATTTTATTACGTTCTTGGATGATTATACTCATTTTGTTAAAGTTTTTCTAATCAAAAATAAAAGCGAGGCGTTTTCTAAAATAGTTAATTATATTAATTTGGCGGAAAATCATTTGAAAACAACAGTTAAAACATTCAGATGTGATAATGGGGGTGAATATACTAGCAAACAATTTAAAATGTATTGTAGTAACAAAGGTATTAATATTGATTACACTATTTCCTATACTCCTCAGCTGAATGGTAAAGCTGAACGATTAAACAGGTCATTAATGGAACGAACAAGAGCGTTGCTTTTTGATATGCAGCTACCACATGTATTATGGGGTGAAGCCGTTTTAACTTCTGCTTATTTATTGAACAGGAGTGCAAATACAATAAATGTTAAAACACCAGCTGAAATGTGGTTTAATAGAATACCTAATTTAAAACATTTAAATATTTTTGGATCTTTAGCATATTATAAAAATAATTTTCAGTTACATAAACTTGACTCCAGGAGTAGCAAAGGGCTCTTAGTAGGGTTTACTAACAATGGTTATAAGATATGGGATCCTTCAAGTTTTAGAATTGTTTATTCGAGAGATGTGGTGTTTAATAATAATAAGAGTGATGTTGCAGATTATTTGGAAATGTGTAATTGTAGAGTGAAACAGTGTGATTTAGAAAATTTATTTAAACAGGTTAGTGTCGATATTGGTGGTGATGGTTTTCGTGGTGAAGGTGGTGATGATTTTTGTGATGATAGTGGTGATGGAGCTGTTGGTGATAAAGTAGTTTTTGGAAATAGAGTTGAAGGCAGTATTGAAGATGTTATAGTTGGAGTTAGTGGTGAAGATGTTGTAGTTGGAGTTAGTGGTGAAGATGTTGAAGTTAGAGGAGTTGGTGTTGAAGATAATGAGATTTTTGAAGATAGTGTTGAAGACATTGGAGTTGGTGTTGAAGAAAATAATAGTTTGAGAGGGGAAGTTAGAGATGATACAGTAGTTGAAATTAGTGATGAGTTTGAGGATGCAATTGAACCAGTTATTAATGATGGATTGCGGATTTTACCGAATAGAGAAAGGAAATTGCCATCTAGGCTGAAAGATTATGATTTGGAGACTTCGTTTTTGACTTATACAGATGTTTTTAATAGTTTTGATAAAGATTTATGGAAACGAGCAATGAATGAGGAAAAAGATTCCTTAGAGAGAAACAAGACTTGGGAAATCGTTAACAAGTGTGAAGCAAAAAATAGGAAAATAATTTCGAGTAAATGGATATTTACTATAAAGCCTGGTGGAAGATATAAGGCTAGATTAGTGGCGAGAGGTTTTCTACAAAAATACAATATTGATTATAAGGAGACATATAGTCCGGTGGTAAATACTACTAGTGTTAGGTTGTTGTTGGCGATTGCAGCTCAAAAGGGTTACAAAATTAAGCAATTTGATGTAAAGACAGCATTTTTATATGGAGAATTAAATGAAGATATTTTTATGGAAATACCTTTAGGATATGATATAAAAGATAAAGAGAATAAAGTATGCAAATTAAAGAAGAGTTTGTATGGATTGAAACAAGCACCACTTATGTGGAATAAGAGATTAACGGAGTTTTTGAAAAAATTGGGTTTTTTACAATTAAAATCAGATCCATGTGTGTTTATAAATAAAGATAAAGAAATATATTTGGCTATTTATGTAGATGATGGTATTTTAATTGGTGAAAATGAGATTGATTTAAATGAAATAATTAATAAATTAGAAACAGAATTTGAAATGCGGAAATTTGATAAGACTGAAAAGTTTATAGGGTTTGATGTTAAAGTAGAACGGAACTCTATTAAGATTTATCAGGAAAGTTATATAAATCAAATTTTGGAAAAGTTTAAATATGAAAGCTTAAAAGATAGTAGTCATCCAGATATTTTAGTCGATACACATCAAGAGGGGAAAGTGGGAGTTGATGATGTGCATCGATATAGACAATTGATTGGTTCATTATTATATTTGGTTAATAAAACAAGACTAGATCTAGCTTTTCATGTTGGTTATTGTAGTAGACATCAAGAACATCCTAACTTGAATGATTTTACAAATATTAAGAACCTTTTTAGATATATTAAAAATACAGTCAGCAGTGGTATACAGTATGTTCGTGGTAACGATTTAACGTTAAAAGCGTATTGTGATGCAGACTTTGCAGGTGATCCTGATACTAGAAAATGTACGACTGGCTTTGTTATATTTTATGGTGGTGGTCCAATTCATTGGTGTTCACGTAAACAGTCGGTCACTGCTCTTTCCAGTACTGAGGCTGAATATATTTCTGCAGCCGAATGTATTAAAGACCTATTATACATTCAGAGTTTGATCTACGAGTTGACAAATAAGTTACCAAAAACACAGTTGTTTGTTGATAATCAATCGGCTATAGTATTGATTAAAAATGGAATTTTGAATAGAAGAAGCAAACATATTGATGTTAAGTATCATTTCATTAAGGAAAAAATAGATAAGAATTTGTTGGAAATTCATTATTGTTCGACTAAAAATAATTTGGCAGATATATTAACTAAGCCACTGGACAGAACAAAGTTTTTGAGATTGAGACAGTGTATAGTGAGTGATACGTAAAGGACATTCTGTAATGTGATGAGTTATGTAGGTTTATTAGAATATAAGGTTGTTTGAGAATTAATTTGAAAGTTTTAGTGTTTAAGTTAGTTAAGTAAGGTGTTTAGATTAATTAACTCAAAAGTTTGTTTGTTGTATTTAGTTAAGTTGGGTGGGTTAATTAAGCTGGGTTTTTAAATGAGTTGATGGGAGTTATATAAGAGATGTTATTCTAATTGTAATAAACATAAAATTCAGAGGGGATGTTGTAATATTAGCTTAATAGAATTTTATGTCTATGAGTTACTGGCAGGTTTTGTGTCTATGGTAGTTAAAAAGATTATGTGGTTAAGTTTGAATTTGGGTAGATTGGAGAAGGGAGTCGTCAGAGACTTATGGAGATCTTTGGTTTGAGTACAGTGTTTAAGTTTTGAGTGTGTATTTTGATAAAGTGTATATTGGGATAATAAATTAAATGTCGTAATTGAATCTGGTGGTTTACTTGAAGGATATTCTCACAACATGATGTTTACAATCAGTAAGGTTTTAACAAATTTCAGATCATCAGTCATTTTCAGCGAATTTTTTAGATAATTTCTTTTCAAATAATTTTAGCTTTTACTCCAAGACTTCAGGCTCTTCTCTTCTTCTTTCTCACAACATTCAATTTGCCCTGCTGGGCCCATAACCTGTTGAAACCTTACTTATTGTAAACATCATGTTGTGAGAATATCCTTCAAGTAAACCACCAAATTCAATTACGACATTTAATTTATTATCCCATTATTATCCCAATATACACTTTATCAAAATACACACTCAAAACTTAAACACTGTACTCAAACCAAAGATCTCCATAAGTCTCTGACGACTCCCTTCTCCAATCTACACAAAATCAAACTTAACCACATAATCTTTTTAACTACCATAGACACAAAACCTGCCAGTAACTCATAGACATAAAATTCTATTAAGCTAATATTACAACAAACTGTACCTAGGTAGAGAAAGTTTGTACTGTTGCAGTGAAGATTTATTAATAGTGGACAAGTTGTTATCCAGCTCATCTTCAGGGAGTAAACCTTCTATTTGATCCGTTTCAAACATTTTGAATATATCTAGGTTAAAAATGAATTTGAAACTTTTTCGAAAACGTTGTAAATATTTTTGTGAAACTGTCAAGTGTCAAACTCGAATAAAATCAAAAAATATTTCCCGCCATAAGTTATACTTGACCATACTTGACACACCCGATAATTGGCTGTTATTCTCGCACCTGTGCATATATGCATTGCTAGTGGAAACCTTTTTTCTGCTACCCTATTCTAATCTACTCACTTTCGTCACTGCATTTTATACTCTCTTAAGACTTCGCATGATGAAGGCGGGACGAACTTGACGCCTACAGAGAGGATTGGTCCACTTTCATTAGCTCAAGACAGAGAGGAGTGGAAACAAGAAAGATTGTTGTTGTCCCACAGCACCCTTTGCCCTGCAGTGAAAAAAAATAAGCTAAAAATAATATTAAATAAATAATAAGCTTACGCATCACTTTTCTAGTTCTTAAAACTGAAGTGTATAACATACTAAATAAAATCCCAAAGTTATAACATACTAAATATTATTTCGCGTTCGCGTTCCCTGTCCCAACTCTATTGAACAGCTGTCAACATTGTTGTCAAAGAAAATTGTCAAGTTGCGTTAAATTCAGCGATTAAATTAATACAAAAACCTTTTTATTTTACGTATTATAGATATAAATAGTAAAATTTCTGCTAATAGATAATTAAGATTTTGGTTGGGACGATCATGAGGCTTGGTTCAGAAGAAACTCTTTGAATGGGACGTGAACGCGATGAGTTCGAAACAAACAATTTATCATGAAAAACAGGTTAAAGAGTTATGCGCTTTACACGCGCTTAACAATTTATTCCAGGTAATTATTGAATTTTAATGAATGCTACTGTAACACGTCAAGTTTGGCCGTGAAGCGCGCTATTGTTACACAATTCAAAGTCAAACTTTGTTATGATTTGATATTTGACTTGTATTTTAGGGTAAATAGTGTATTTTTAAATATATTACGATGTAATGTTTTGTGTTTCCAGACGCGGGGTACGTATTCGAAGACAGAGTTAGATGCAATATGCAGCAGGCTATCACCAAATGTGTGGATCAACCCGCATCGCTCCATGTTGGGGCTTGGTAACTATGATATCAATGTGATAATGGCAGCTCTACAGAAAAAAGGCTGTGAAGCTGTCTGGTTTGATAAGAGGAAGTAAGTATAGTTTAATAACTGGGTACTTTTGGCTATGAATCTGTTGAGAGTCTATTTAGTCGCTTATAGCATGGCACAATATCATGTTGACTGGACTCCCAAGTACTATCATGATTTTTTTACTGATTATAAGAATTTATTGTCATTGAAAAGAAACAAGCCATTGTCCAATCAAAATTACTCAAACCCCATTATGCATGCAGAAAAGAATTTGAGGAAAATCTAACTAAAATTTTCTTTGTTTCAGGGACCCAGGTTGTTTGGACTTGTCAAACATCTGTGGCTTTATCCTGAATGTGCCATCAGACTACAAGCTGGGGTTTGTGATGCTGCCACTGCGGCGCCGGCACTGGATCACCATCCGGCAGATACAGGGCAACTTCTATAACCTGGACTCCAAGCTTGAAGCACCACAGTTAATAGGAAGGGTAAATATTATTTATTATTAAGTTTTTCCATTCATTGATGCAAGTCTCTATTGGGCTAAAGGCCTTTAATGTGCTAAAAAGACTATAATATTTCATTCAAATCAGTTATTGAAAATGGACAAAAGTATTTATCTAAGAAATGATTTCCTTCAACTTTCAGAGCAGTGATCTAATAGCGTACCTGAAAGAGCAACTGGACAGTAAAGAAAAGGAATTGTTTGTTGTGGTGAGTAGGGAGGTGGAAGAGAAGCAGCTGTGGATGCACCAGTACACTGTACAGAACAGTAAGGCTCCACAGAACCCTGGGATCATGTTGACTGACAGTCAGTGCGACAGCCCTGCTGACAGTGTGTCCTCACTATCACACTACGACTACAGAAATCGCGACGCCGAGTGCCTCAAAGTGACAGATGTGAGGACCATTGTTGCCAGTGGAGAAAATGATTTTAATGCGTGAATTTTAGACTTGGTAATACTTTCCACAGACTGCTTGAGACCGTATAGCAATTTATAATGTGTTCACAGATTTTTACTGTATGTGTGTTGTGTATTGAGAAGATACTTTCCTAAGGTTTGGTGTCGGTTTGTATCTGATAAGGAATCCGGCTGTTTAGACATAATTTCAGTCTGTTGTGTCAGTACTTAATAAAGTATTGTTCAAATTAATTTATTGATAATATATTGTTTTTATATGCACTTTATTTTTGTTTTGCACAAATAATGTTGAAGATTGCAGCATATTGTTGTTTTTATTTAATTATATTTTCGTGTTACATAAGGCCTAAGGTTACAAATAGTAACAAACTTAGTGAATCTAGATAGATCTTGCCTTAAATAATGGTCTTTCTATAGCAATATGTTAAAGACTGTAAAATTATATATGCCATCTGATCTTTATAGTGTTTCAAACTATTAGAGGTCTTGATCTTTTTAATAAAATAATAATAGAAAGCAGTGACAACAATAAATAGTTGTGATAGTAAAATTGATACTATGTCTGTTAAATGTTGTAATACTGTTTCAATACTATGCCAAATATGATAACCAAACTGTTTCACTCTATATTAAAGAATAACTTGGCCAAAATAATAGATTAATGTTGTTACAGATAACTTCTAACTCTATGTTTTGTTGTTTATATAATTTAAGTATTTACTTATACATTCTGAAGGCACTTACTTAGTTTTATAGCACAATTTATTTGTCTCGTCTTGTTTAACATCTTTACAAATATCTACGTATCATCACATGGGCTCTGTTCACATAAAATCTAAATTGTCTATGATACTACCCTTTCACGCTAAGTTTGCCGGTCCGTTGAAACGCGCGCCCCTGCCTCAACCGGCCTACCGCACCGCTGAGTCGCCCTCGCGCCTGAGGCATTGCTTATGGTACGGACCATACCACATACCATACATACCATACCATGGTACGGAGAGGGTGTTACTTACGAGTAACACCCTCTCCGTACCATAAGCAACGCCATCGCAAGCGCGTGTGATTATAACTTATTCGACACCTTAATATTCGTCAGTTTTTCGATATTTCTTTTTTCATTTCTGTTTTTAAAAACTATTTATAATAGTATTTATAGATAATATTTGGAGTGACGTCACATCATCAGCGGCTAACTTAGCGCGAACCGGATATAGAATATATTCTAAATAATTTCATGCCATCTTTTCTGAAGTTATAAGGATTTTTTCTATTGACATATCTGAATTTAAAGTATTGACATTGAACAGGGCCTCGTTCAGCAAATTTCGTATGAACCTACATGATAAATTCCCAATGGATGATGGTTATTTCAAATTAATCGTTATTGAACTCATAAGTTTTTTACTATATTAAACTTTACTGTAAATATAAGATATTTTTCCAAAAAAAATAGAAAGTGTGATGATGGAATTGTTTTATTTTATTTATCATTCCCCGACTTATTTACTGGTTATATTACAACCGAAACAATGATGTGGCCACAATCTGTCTGTTTCTAATCGAAAAAGTCAACCGAGCCTAGATTGAATTGTTTCAAATCAAAGACCGTTTCCTTGGTCTTCAGGTCGTAAGTGCGACTGCAGAGCGTGAAGCGCAGGCCACACCGCGAGTTGGCGGGCGGGCGGTCTATTTTCTTTGTTGGATGTTGACTAAAATAGCCGTTCTTATATTTTGTCGTGATAAAACAGGTTAAACGATGCTCGTTCGCCGCCAGCTCGCGGTGTGGTCTGCGCTTGACAAATGAGGTACAATACTGAAAAAAAAAATGTGTGCGGTCGGAAGACCCCCGTCAGGAACAAAGTTCCTTACCGGATACACGCATGCATAGACACTCGTATACCTACTTAAAAGAAAATTTTCGCAATCGCCATCTTGTATTTTCATTTTGACCTCACTATCGGCTTAAGCACCCTCGAAAACAATGAAAACGACACCCATGATGAAAAATGTTCCCCTCGAAAATCATGAAAACTATCTCTCTATTATATAAACAAAAGAAAAAGAAATTCACATAATGCTTTTTCGTAACGTGACGATTTCTACCAGTTTAGGTACTCCTACCACAGTCTACAAGCCGCAATAAAAGATCTTCGTTAAAAAAATGGGGCATAAAACACCTCTGCCTACCCCTTGGATATTTAAGAAGTAATGCTGTATGCCAAAAAGAGACCGAAATGGATGGTCTTTGAGACATTATTCGTCCATCCCTAATGGGCACATCAGGCGAGGCGCAGCGCGGCTGTTTCTGCTCGACGAATATCGACCTTGCACTAATTGCAATAAAGATAAGAATAAATAATGTTTTATTAGCCCGAGAGCGCATCAAAGCGAACAGAGGTGCTTTTCTCGGTGTTAGAGTCGGGTTATTTATTTTCGAGGAACGCAATGTAAAGCGCAACGCACATTTGGACGCGTATTGCAATAATCCTCCTCCGTAATTGTCGTATATTTTGTATGAACTATCGCACACTACTGGCGGGCAGCTACGCGTTTTTTTGTATTGAAATGCGTTGCAGCCTGCAGTAGTATCCGCCGGCCCTATAAATGATTCGCTTTGGCAGCTGTTTGCGAACATTTCGATATCTTGCTAGTACGGTGTCCTAATCAAAGACAGATATAAATCTAAACTTTATTATCAGCGATGTCGGTACAGTTGTTGTTCTTGGAGATGATGAGTCTGTCGGGGTCCAGGTGAAGCTCCTCCATGATTGCGTAGATCTGCGCGCGCACAGGGGCCTCGATCTCGCGCCGCCGACCCAGTACCCAGATGTGATCTGAAGATAATGACGTGACGTTAGCTATTGATGATAGGTCCCCAGCTATAATAATATTTTTTTTATTCAGGCAACCACGACCCACAGAGTTTTAGTATCTAATTACTTATAAACTATGCAAGGTATAAGTAAACATGAGAAACAAAACCAAAGACTGAAAATGCCAAAAAAACTGCCTACCTAAATTACTTAGATGGGTCGAGCCGGTGAACGTAAAATTCCAGCAGAACTTTTTAAGAAGTTTTCTTCCTATTTTTGGTTAAAATATTTGGGAGTGGTATACTAACACACAACTATTAGAAATTTTCTAGGTGTGTGGTAGTATATACCACACACCTAGGTTATTAAAAAGATGACTTACTTTTTTATTTAACGATACTTTGAACTTTACTCATACTGACTTAAATCACAGACATCAAGGTAGGTAGTTACCTAAGTACTTATACTCGTTATTTGTACGTACTACCGTACACACGGCTACACATCAAGCTATGCATTTCCAGTTTTAGCTGACCTCGCATTGTATAGGTTTTTCGTACAATCAGAAGGCAGCTTATACTGGTTTTGTATAGCTTGATGTGTAGCCGTGCGTACCTACGTACCTACTATAGTAATTAATGCCTTTGTGTTTCTAGTTTATGAAAGAAATAACAAAATAGTTGGTACCTACTTAGCCATTCCATCTGCTAATGCATCATCGTTAGGTAAGTATGTCATATTTTGACGATCTTTGAGAAGAAATGCGGAAATCAACAAATTCATCCAACCAATAGCGAGGTTATGGGTTCAAATCCGGGTAAGTACCATTGTGAATTTCAATTCATAGACAAAGTACCTGAGTGTGCGATACTGACGCTGGTACAAGACCACACGATGGCGAACTGCTGATAGTCCGTGAACAGCACGTGGTAGACGCCGGCGCCCGGCAGCAGGCGGCCGATGATGTACGGCACGCGGTTGTTGAGCTTGTAGCGGAAGATTGAGGACGTGTTGTGGCTAGGGATGCCGATGCCGTACGTCGTTGATGGACCGTTGGTCCTGAGGAATGAAAAAATGTTTCTGAATACAATCACAAAGGAGGTTGCGCAGCATATAACTTCTTTCACTATCTCTATTTGCCATGTAGAGCAGGCCCATTTATAAAATAAAATAAAAAAACTCAGAAGTAACAGACCAGAACAGAAACCGAACCCTCTTAACCATATAATTATTTGTACAATCAACCTATCGATTCTTTAGTCTTACTCTTTCTTCCACTCTAACCATTCACATTCTTACTCAATTCTTTCATCACGACATTTTCCTCATTCCCCAGCATCACATGTCCAAATACCATGACAACCGATTCCCACACAGCTTCTCCTTTAGGCTTTACCTACTATCATATATGTACTTAATAAAATCTTAAATTAATTAATTCGCCTACAGACAACGCACAGCCTAACCTTCTGGGTCTAGAACAGTCTAGAAATTTTGCACAAGAGTGCCTTATTCGTAGATATAGCGAGAGTGATCACTTAACACTAAGTAATGAGGTATGAAAGTTAGTATGAAGCTTCGTCAATTTTACCGATGGGAAATGTCATCAACGTGCACATAAAGTCTATTCAAATGTATGTTTCAAAATGATGTTATTTTAAGTTAAACAAATGTCAACTTTATTGTAATGGTAAGTAAGTATATTTCAGAGTAACAATATGAAAAAGTTAGAAAAATGTTTGAAGTTGTAGCGTAAACTGAACTTTATTGTGTAGGATTTAAAGTTATTTTTCCATAAACTCATATTTGTTTACATTTTTGGCAAATAAATCGCGAACGCAGGTTAAGTTGTAAAGGAAGTAAGTAACAAACTTGACTTACCATTTGTTAACTGTATTGATAGTGATGAGCAGGTAGCCCCGGTCGTTGAGCGATACGTTGAGCTCGGTGCAGCTTGCCGTGATCTCCACCAGGTAGAACGAACGCTCTACCTCGTACCAAGTGCCGGTCATCTGGAACATGGCAGGTTTAACTATTACAAAACATTACCTACAGACATGGCATAAAGTCACACTTTACCCCGAAAGGTTAGTCAAAGAAGTAGCTATAGTAGGTACACCCGCCAATTATGTTTAAGTGTAATACGAGCCTATTGCCATGAACCGGATACAAATCCAGACTCCTGGATTTGGAGTTGAATTGATTACTCAGTAGTAATTCCACATCGAAAAATCCAATAACACTTTTTCCAACCAGAATCGAACCCAGGACAGGACCTCGTGCACAGTAGTAACGCTTTCAACCACTGAGCAAGGAGCAGGCAAACACCTTTAATACCATACACACAAACCATGACAAAACATTACCTATATACCTTACCACCTACTATTTGAATAAATTGAAACCTTTGAGAACAACGAAGACAAAACCTAGCGTAAACTAGCTAACTAGCGAAACTGACGCTAGGTTTTTGGGGTGGCGCTTACTATTTATACTATTATAAGTACGGTTTCTATTTATAAGTACGGAGTATGGATTAATATCTTCAACCTATGCCTCGTCTCTGGTACCGTTTTTAGAGGGGACCGCGCTTCTAAACTAATCATCGCTGTATTGCGGTGATACCTGCCCTATCCAAGATCTTAGAACGTCTCATTAATAACAGGCTTAACACATACCTTGAAAGCAATAATTTATTGTCAACCAACCAATTTGGGTTCAGGAAGAAAAAAATCAACTTCTGACGCAGCCTTGCCACTAATAAAACACCGTGCCACTGATAAATGGAATCGGTGATACACTAAATCAACGCAAAAATGCCTCACAGTGTTCATTGATCTTGCAAAGGTATTTGATACCGTTCCGCGCCCCTGCCTTCTATCTAAACTAGAATCTCTAGGTGTAAAAAGTACTTATACCACCCCAGCTTTTTAATTCATATATTTCAGAGCGCAGGTCAAAATTGAGCTGCCTATGTCGTGTGGAGTGCCTAAAGGCAGTGTTTTCGGCCCTACATTGTTCCTGGTCTTCATAAACGACCTGTGCAACATGAACTCTCGTAACATTTTCTCCTTTGCCGACGTTACTGCAATTACCTTTTATAAATTGCGAGCAACTGCTTATACTGGATTTGATCTAAATCTGAAGTATTTTTTGTTTGTTTGAATCTCTGGAACTAACAGCCTGATTTAAAAAGATATTTTTGCATTTAATAGTCCAATTCATGAGAAAAGTTATAGGCCTAGTATGATGTTAAATATAACATCACTCTTAGAAACTAGTTAGCTTGAATGAATAAAATGAATGAACTAGAAACAGAAATGCGGCTGATATTTTAGTATATTTTTTATCTGACGAGTTCCACGCCAGCGAAGTCGCGGGAAGAAGCTAGTATTTGTAATAAAGTGTATTCTATTTTATTCGTGTGGGAAGCGAACCTGCGACCCATGGCGCAGCGCAGTGCTGACAAGTTTTTCAAGCCAGTGTAAGCAGGAATACATCAGAATTACCTAGCATCGTCTGCTTGTCGACTATCACCTTTCTATGGATATCAAAACAATCGTATTACCTGTTAAGATTTTAGTTTACAAAGTCTTGTCGCATATCGCATTGTCGCCAATTCATACTTTTCAAGTAGGTAGGATGGTTTCATTCATTCTTTTAGACTGTAAACTATGCACAATACCGAGTGGCCATCATTCCGGTGTTTATTGATTTCTGTTTTAAACAACATTTGTATTCAGTCGCAGGTAATTATAAAGTTTTGGAACAATAATTTCAGAGTTTTAATTCGATTGCAACCAATTTTTTCTAGAACCTTCTTATGCTAATGTCGCCTAAAATTTAACTTAGAATACATAACGCTAAAGTTGATAGTTGAGTGAGTAGGCTATGGAAGGTAAATTATCTGGGATTCGATTATGAATTGAAATAAGTAGAGAGATAGTCTCCTTTCCTAAATTCTAGAAAAATGATGTCCAACACTGGGAATTTCTCCAGTTTTGTGATGGGCGCTTTTACAATCATAAACATTAACGTCCGACCAGGAATATTTTGTTTTTTTTTTTTTAAGCTTTGCCCCACTCTAAGAATTTCTCCTGTATCGTGGGTGCGTTTACAAACATTTAAACTCACATACACAAACAGCCAGACCCGGAACAACTACTTGTAGGTCATACAAATATTTGTTCCGTGCGGGAATCGAACCCGCGTCACCCACCGCAGCAGGCAATCGCTTAACCACTGCGCCAACCGTGCCGTCAAATTATAGTATATTATAATACCTCTAGGCAATGCAAATAGTTTATTGCGAGAATCGAACCCGCGAACCGCAAACCCACGTGCATATGCTGCAGCTGCAGCCAATGGTTCATTCACTGAGCCAACTTTGCCGCGCGCAAGGTATTAAGTAAATACATAACAAAAAAAAGATCGAACACTACAAAATATACAACCGTTTTATAACGAGGAAAAGCAGTAAGAATACCGATTATGGTTAAAAACGTTGTATTTGCAAACGATATTATGAAATTAATTAAAATTGATTCACCTGCCTGGGAAAGCAGGGAGATAATATTAATTTTATTAGTCGACGTAGGAAATGTTGAAGTTAGTCAAAACAAGTGATCGTTGCTAGTTAAATTTTAAATTATTAAAGTTCGTCGACCAACGATTTAATTGAATATTTATACTATTCAGACAGGCCTCTTTCATTAATATAAAAAAGCCGATAACCGAAGTACAATGTGATGGACCCACTACAGATGACGGGACAGCTCCCGGGACTGACCGAGTAGTTTACAAAGCGATGGTCAGGATGGACTTTACAGGCCATAACAAACGCCAAATCGTTACTACTATTCATAAAACATTCAAATATGGACTGGAAATTAGCCAGACTAATGTATCGAATGGTGATCGTTCCGTGCATGATACATGGTTTGAAAGTATCGGCACTTAATAAAGCTAACAGGTCAAGATTCAGAAAATATGAGCGAGTTATCATGAGAGATTTGATAAACCACTCTATGAATAAACCAAGACAAAAGAAAAATTCATGAAACCTTAGACGGAAAAACAGTAACCAAACGCATCAAGAACCACCGGATGTGCTACCTCGCACATGTTTACAGGCGCCGCGTACCACATCTACTGCATGCAGCAATGGAGTACAAGGCCAAAACTAAGAAGGTCGACCGACCTATCTACTATCTAACACATGGAACGACAACTTAAAACAGGACATGAAGTACTCCGACAAGGGAATCGATTTTTGGATAGATACGGCGGAAGACAAAAACAAAATCAAGATCGCTGCTAGTGAGATATACAAAAAAACCGGAAACGGATAGTAGCGAGAACTCCGACGATGACATTGAAAACAGCAACATCTAACACAACATGACACAGCAGAGCAAGGACATACAAGAGAACCGAGAAAGCAGTAGAACCTCGCCAAAAGATTCACGGGTGAAGCTCGACCTGAAGCACCTGGCCGCGAAGTCTTTAAAAGATGCCCATCCATAGACAAATATCACCCATCTCGCCACTAGTCCAATGCTTACTTTAGGATGCATATCCGGTAGGCTGTTAAATCTTACCCTTTCCTACGGGCACGTCTTTCCTACAAAAACCGCGCCCCCCGGTCTACTTCTTGATATGCAACGGTCGCTGTAGCACCATGAACATGAGGCTACAGGAGCTAGTGCGAATCTTGGGGTTCATTCGATTAATCGAGTCTGGTCAAACCACGCTGGGATCGGTGCAATTCATATTCATATATTCAGACAGGCCTCTTTCATCAACAAATTTTTGAGGAATTCTATTATTATAACTATCATATTAGTGAGAAATATTAATATAATTAAGAAGTATCTTTTCCAGGGAAATTGCGACAGCGGAGAAAAGGTTGTCGCTAATTAGTAGATAATTACTTAAATCAATTCCATTAATTTCCAGCAAGTTTTCCTTAGTTACTTCATATAGGTAGATACAATAAATTCGAATTCATTACATAGTCGCATGTTGTTTTTCAGAATGCATTAATTTTTAAAGCATTAACATTTAGTTCTATGAAAACAATATACAGGATCAAATTAAACTTGTTAGCGAAACTCCGCAGGCGTAATGGGTATCGATATCTAAACTTAATAAAACAAAACAAAAATTGACTTGGTGACATTTTTTGGGGTCAACGACCGAACTGACATATTTCTATAGTACTAACACCACTAACTTGAATATTACCTTACCTATGTGTACCAATTATGTTTTTTACTGCTAGCGCATAATAGATAGTTGGTGTAACGTACCGAATTCTGGCCGCTTCCTTCCGATTAACCTGATAGGTACCTAGAGAGTGTTATTCATTATGTTAAACATATGCATGGCTGCGTGTTAACCGCTTGACATTCGGACTTAAGCAGGTTGCAAGGTGACTGTTTACAATATCAGCATAATATATGCAGACGGAGCGTCTACGTGTTAGATTTGGATATATCGGGAACAGTCCCGATGTGTACAAATCGAAGGCATAGATGGAAGGACCATCTGCGCCTTCTAAAAGGACAAATTTAAACCATAGCCCAAATAATGTAAACCTACTAGCAACGAATTGAAGGACCATTTTCTGCCAGGGCCGCGGGTTGTTCGAAAGAGATAGCGTGGTCCCTGGCATAGGCAACTGAAGGAACACGGGTGGGTTTTAGTCAGTAAAAGTCTGACACGCCCTCCTGCTCCGCCCAGAGCGGGAGAAGTCATATGATGATTTCCCAACCAGAAAAAAAAAACAGGACCATTTTTCAATTTGGAGCAATTTAAATGACCCTTATACACTTATACATAACAGCGTTGCTGAAAGACGTTAGATACTTAGATAGACGCTAAATAAGACGCGTGTCTGAAAACAATGGAAGAGGAGTAAGCAGAGATACCTAACGAGTTGCATTTTCCGAATTTCGGAAAACATGAAAAGCGGAATGACCTCTTTTGGCACAGATATATTGAGATGCAACCTTATTAGTAGGAGTGGTTAGCACTAGAATTTGAAATATCATGGAAAGTACGCCATGAGGAAAATGTATACTACACGAGACAGGGGGCAAGCAGAAGCATAGGCCTCCAAGAACAATTTACATTTAAGCCGGATATTTTGCAATATACTGCTGGATCAAGGGATATCGTGTTACCCAATAACGATGTAAAAGTACTGGTACTCAGCTGCGTCCGGTTAGACTGGAAGCTGACCCCAACATTCAGGAAAAGCCTAGGCAGATGATGATGTGAATGCTGGAGAGTAGACAATCAGTAACATACTGCTGCAGATGTGAGAAGTGTCTCTTCTCTACGTTTTAGGGGTTAATAAGATATCTACCTATCAACGTTTTAGGGATTAACAGTTCCCTAGTAATACAATGCGTGTAGGTAGGTGTGTGGAGTAAATTAATTTAAATATTTAGTGAACTCTATTGAACACAAGTTCCCAATAACTTCAAGCCAGCAAATACCTATGCTTACGAATGTTACCGACTGTAATGCACGGCACACGTGGTAATGTGGAATGGGGAGCTACTCACCCGCTGTATGTCGAAGTTGGGCAGCGGAGGGTAGACGGGGCACTTGCCCAGCCCCGTACTGATCACGGCCTTGATGATGGTGCAGAACAGAACATAGTATATCCTTGTCGCGGTGATGCTCGAGCCTTCCATCGCGCGCTAGTGCCGCGTGTCGAGGAGCGTTCAGTCGCGCAGTCCAACACTTGTTATGTAAACACTAAACATTATTTGTACAACACGAGATTGGTTGCCGCCGCGCCCGCTCTCGCCACTGCATGGAATACGATCAATAGCTGCGATCGTTATTCATTAACTTACGAGCCGCCTCACACGCCACGAGACGGACGCGGCACGATAACGGAGCGTGACGTAGTTCACGTAACTGATTGTGATCAGCGCATCAGAACTTCGCAACTACGATGAGTTAGGCACGGTCAGGTATGCTAACTAAATATTTAGTAATCAAGTTATGAAGCGTGTCAAAATTGCATGTGTGCTGAAATTATTTAAATAAAAGTGAGCGCCAGGAATGTTGGACGATTGCTTTTTACAAAATACTCTTGTTTCTTGAACTAAAATTTTCGTAAAGAACTCTTTCACACTAATTGAATTTTGTGAGCTTAGGTAATATTTTCGAAGATTTCGTTCGATTTCTTTCGATTAAGTATTGCCAAAGCATAATCATTCCGTTACTAACGGCCGAAGCCAAATATTTGTCTATAACCTGTGTTGGCACACTGGAGATAGCAAAACATATCTATCTCTGGTTTTAACGTCCCAATAATCTGTATCAGTAGCGATCTGCATGATTAAATATTATATTGGCAGTTATATTTTGTAATGGCTACCATCAGTAGCGATCTGTCAATAGGTTATTGGGTTCGGTCGTTAGATGATAGTGTAAAGAATCTGTGATAAGTTTAAATGTTTTTATCATCATCATCATTGGCAGCCTTGTTGAGTATAGGCCTCCTTCCTTTTGTGCCATGCTTCCCTGGTCTGTGCGAGTCATCTAGGTCTTCCCCGAATATGTTTTAAAATAAAATATTTAGCTTGATAATAATTAACGGAGACATTTTCGTTATACAGGGTGGCAGGGACATGTACGCGCAACCTTTTACCATGGATTCAGTGCAAGATTCTGAAATCCCCTGCGTTGAAAGTTTTCGATGGTTATTAAAAAAAAAAAATGCTTTTCCATAAATTTCGACCGCCTAGGTTGTATTGCACTTTTATATGTAATAGCTGATTTTTTTTTATGCGGGGTTTGTTAATTCGTCATTGACGTCATGATGACGTGACGAAGTAAATCATTGGTATCACTGTGGGAGATCCTAAACACGAATGGGAGAAACCCATCACAAAAATATGAAGCAGTACTTAGTTGCGGAACATTTACCCACACTCCCACAGTGACTTATAAAGAGCACCATTAAATATTTATGCC
This sequence comes from Apamea monoglypha, assembly GCA_911387795.2. Classification (NCBI taxonomy): domain Eukaryota; kingdom Metazoa; phylum Arthropoda; class Insecta; order Lepidoptera; family Noctuidae; genus Apamea; species Apamea monoglypha. The sequence goes on from OU426924.1 coordinate 18,139,010, forward strand.
TAGTGAATAAGTTGTACGTACATATATATGCAAATGGGCAATGGACAAAAACACGACGTTTTCAAACAAGTGTATTGTTCTTACAATTAGATCGTGATATTTACAACTATAGTCATTCTATACGCAAATATACAATATCACAACATAGCTTACAACTAGACACGAAACAAAACAAATATATTATACATAGTTGTATAGTCAACAGCTCGATTATTTCATCTTAACATATTTACTGAACTTTCATTGCCCCTCTGTAGGATATCTCCTAAGGGAAAAGTATTAATACTTAGTTTCAAAACAGATTATGACGAGTTGCAGCAGGGTCAAATTAAATTAGCTAGCGAAACTCTGCAGACGTGATGGGTATCGATACCAAAACACGATAAAAAAATGTTTTTGGGGGTCAACGACCTCTGTTAGTTTGTTACTTGAAGTTTGAGTTGAGAAAATCTGTTTTGTTTTGTTTTACCGTATTTAGATATCAAAACCCAACAGATCTGTGAAATTTACAAAAAAAAAAATATGAGTATGTTAAACTAATATTTTAAGTGACTGCAATAACTGCAGTCCCCACAAAAAAACATCAAATTAATTTATTTTTTGTTATCATGTTTAGATATCCACACCCATCGCGTCTGCGGAGTTTAGATAGCCAATTTAAAATATCCCTGTATACGTTTTTATCAATGATCGAATACAAATGTTGAGAAAAGAAGAAATGACATAGATTGATGAATATGTTCATAACACATTCATCACACAATTATGAATGGTGTGAACACAACACTCAGGAAGTTCAGTGTAAATATTTTGCTAATTTGTAACACACAATTAGCGTACAGTGCCGTATTACAAACTCCGGGCGCCGGATGACCGGAAACGAAGAGGAAGGTAAGTTTTTTTTTTTAAAGTAGGTACCCGAGACTTAATTTCTCTTATGATCACCATTTAATATTAAGCGCTATGTCGGACTTCTCGACGGCATGGTAAGTAGTGTGCAGCATAGCTCGCGCCTTGTCCGATTCCTTGCCGTCAAGCCACTCGGCGTATAGCTTGCGAACCAGCTTGCTGTCTGATGGGACAGCTAGAGGCAGCTCAGAGTACATGGTCTCCAGTTGAGCGACCAGCTCGCGGCCACTCTCGCCGCTGACCGGGCGTACTTGCGCGCCGCCGTTGAGGCATCCTAGAATGTTCAAGGTATATATTATTATGGTACTTCATTACGAGTGGTTTGATAACAAATTTTTTCTAATTTACCCGCCCCCGCCTGTCATTTGGACCTCAGTCACTAAAGATTCCATTCTTTCAAAAACGCCATCTTAAAAATATGTAAATATTTAAAGGGTTTTGGCAATTGAAAACCCTCAATATCTTTACATAAATTTGAATCGCTACGTATTCGCCAATAATGTAGACAAATATGAGTTTATCGAAAAATTACTTTAATTCCTACACGATAAAGTTCAGTTTACGCTACAACTTCAAACATTTTTATAACTTTTTCAATAGTCCTAGTCACTCAGAAATCAACTTAATTGCCATTAAAATAAAGTTGATATTTGTTTAACTTGAAATAACGTCAATTTGATAGAAATAAAATTTGAAAATAGGTATATTACGATACGACAAAACGTTATCATCATTGGTTAACGATGTTATAAAAAGAAATTGATTTGAAAGATTAAAAGTTCGATTGTCCTTTTGCAAATGATAAGCCATTTGCAAAAGAACAATCGAACCTTTGATTTTTCACGTCGATTATCAGCGGATATTTACCATTTTTTTTTATGAAATATCGATAAGAAACACACTTTTGATGTATCTGTTCTACCTCAAATGCCAAGTAAACTGAACTAGTTCCATACCTGACGGGCACGCCATGACCTCTACGTAGTGGTAGGGCGACTTGCCGCGCTTGAGCTTCTGCACCAAGTTCTGAATGTTGCGGAAACCATTGGCGATAGCGAACCGCAGCACCTCCTTGCCGTCCTTCTCTAGCGTCACCTCGCGGAAGTCGGGGTTTCTAGAGACATAACATTAATATAACACCACGATTTCAATTTCCGAAGGAGTGTATCGTTCAGCACACCCACATTGTACCTTACGTCCAGTGTAAAATAAGGCGAGAAAGGAGGCACAAATGCAAATTATTGGGCTGCTTGCTACTGAGAATTTAATAATAGAAAAATCTGATAACACTGACGACCCTGACGACCTCGACCCGGGGATCGAAACCAGCACCCTATTCGAAAAAAAAGTTGGGACTCTATCTAAACTGGTTAGGTTTTATTTTTTCTAACCTAACCTCTAAATTCTTTCTTTTTCTTTGTTGAAAAAAAAAAAAAAAAAAAGGTGTTGAAAATCCTCATGGATGTCCTCGGCCCTGGAGGGGGGGGGGGGGGGGAGTCTGTCAGACTCTTACTGACTAAAAACCACCCCAGTGTTCCATCTCACACTTACGACGGGAGCCGCGGGAACGTACGATCCGCAACGCCCTCGTGGTGCCTCCTCCTCGGATCAGGGGGGGGGGGGAGGGAGTGAGGTGTTTGACTCCCCCCGCAACGTCGGCGAGGGGCGCGCGTGGAACACTACGCGCCGCCACCTCGGGGCCTGGTGTGTGGGGGGCGACAGACGTCCCAGAGTCCGTCGCCCCTGGACCCACCGCCTTTCCGTAACCTCCAGAAGGAAAACCACCGCATCAACCATGGCCCGAGAGCGCCTGCGTTACCCGAAACGACAGGGAGCCGTGCCTCCTCCCGAGGCAGCGCTCGAGTACCGGCCGGACCGCCTCGTTAATCTCGTCATTATCGAGGCGGTCCGGCCGGTACTCGACTCTATGAGAAGTAGGGCGTGAAAGCCTGTCCCGCCATTCCGCCATTAGAACCCCGCGAAGCTGAGACCGACGCAGCTCCATGAGTCGCTGCATCGGTCGCTCGCCCCGCGCCCTCGCTTCCTCGCGCCACCGATACAATGACGCAAGTACTTTCGCCTCGAGGTCCCAGGGCGGGGATCCGGCCAGTATACAAGCCGCACATAGGAGATCGAGCAATACCCCGTGATGACTCTGACGGCCATCGCTCTTTGCGACTTTCGCAAAACTGCGATGCTACGAGTATGCTACCGGCCGTCAGGTCAGTCGTCCAGACCGGGGCCCTATACAGGGCCATCGATCTCACGATCCCCACGTAGAGCCGCCTACGTATTCATAAATCGGTCGCATAACAGCCTTTTGGTTGAAGTGGCTAAACACAAGAACTTACACAACACAACAGAAATCATTTATTATATTAATGATCTGAAGGTGGAAGAAATTTTTTGCTAGGTCAGTAGGAGGTTTGCTGGTCGGACTGGCTGCCGAGGGACCCCCTGAGCTTGGGGGCCCCGGTGCACGGCACCGCCTAGCCCTCCGATAGCTACGCCACTGCATACTTTTAATCCCAATCCAAGGGTTTTGGAGGAAATACACTATCCATTGCTTCATATGTTTGAAAAGATCGTCTGCTCAGCAACGTAAACACAATGAATGTGTCTGAACTGTCAAAATGAAAGACATTGCGACCCGTTTTCATTTGATGTGTGTTACGCGATTACCCCACTGGACAGGTTTAGCAACGGCACGTGTTACCGCAAGAGGGTTAGAAAATTTAACAGAAGATTTCGTTTCACCTCCTATAATTACAGTTGTTACGTAATTCTTTGCCCGGCGTGGGATCGCGACAGGTCAGGATCAAAGGTCTTACATTTTTAGGTCGCGAAACATAGTTATGCACTAAACTCGAGGAAATAAACGAGTTCAGTGTTTGCGTCAGTCTGCAAACAATACGAGGCTAGCCATTGACTAATAGTGGCACACCACACAATGGCACACTTGTGTGTGGGGGTCACGCTGTGAACTGTGACGCTGGGTGTTGTACGATACTGTTGCAACATAGGGATCACTAATACATACGCAGTCCCTGTAATCTGCATTCATATTCTTTGAGTTAGTTTACACTTTAGGGTTCCGCAGTTAAACAAGGAACGCTTATAGTTTCGTACTAAAAAGCTGTAATTTGGCATGGTTATATATAATAACAACGCCTAAAAAGTTGTGAAACAAAAACCGGAATATTAGGCGTTAAAGTGGTAGTTTTTGATAGAATCATGCGTCCCCTCTTTCGCCAGGAAAGTCGCCAAGTGGAATAGAGATAAAACACTTAATTCATCAAAATGAGTGTTTCTGGCAAACTTATAGAAAACCAATAAAAACATGTTATAGGTACCTTAAATTCCTATAGACGAGCCGCGCATTACTCTCCCCAAACAGCTGCTCCGCTGCATACAGGAACACATGGTCTGCGTATCCACCCGATCCAGTTCCGATGTGTCTGCGGAGCGCCGGCGGGGCTTCGCCCAGGGCACCCCACGGCCAATCGAGCTCCGCCCCCGTGACTTCACTTAGGGTCTTGCTGTTCAGGTCTAGCATTTGTTCTAGTTCGACTAGAAGGGTTTCAGAAATTATAGGATTAGAAAGACAAAAATAAGTTTTGCGACCACCAACTCAATGTCATAACAAAGCTCAAATTACATTGCAATCAACATTTATTTAGGACTAGCAGCGCCCTGCGGTTTCACTCGCATAAGTTTCGATCCCGTGAATAATTCAGGCACATTCCATAGAATTCAGTCTCATCTAAATGGTGATGATGCGAAGACTGTGTGTTTAGGGCTTAGGGTATGAAGGGACTGTTACAGGTTCACATTGCGAATACAAAGATCCTGAATTAAAGGATCAAGCTCAAAATGTCAGGAAAAAGCCGTTCGGCGAATTTGGTTGAAATTTTGGCACAATATAGCCTGATTGAAAGTCTATAGGAGCGCAAAAAAATAACGGCCAGTTTGAGAGATAATGCCATTTTTATGTTGAAGTGCATGTTATAGGCTATATTGTGCCAAAATTTCTCCTTTAAAAAAAAAAGTATGATTATCCATACTTGCAGTGATAACGCAATCCACATCGTGACAGCTGAGCATTTCGCTGTAGAAGTCTTCCCGGGACGCCTCTAGCTTCTTATCATAGCACGGCATGACGGTAACGTGATATATCTCCCCTGGGTTCAGTTCTCTGCACTTGGACAGGTACTGCTTGACTAGGGAGCCCATCACTTGCTGCGGCGACTTGGAACTCGATATGTATGGTAGAATGAAGCTGCCGTGCGTTTTTTCTGCGTAGCATACCCAACCTGTATGGGAGTATAAGGTATAGTTAGCAACGAACGTTAAATAGGTACTGTAGTCTTCAGTGTACACAAGAATATTTATGTAAACTGTTGACTGTTACATGCAATCCTGAAAAGCAGTGCATTGGATAGTGTCTTGGTAAAATAGAATAGCGTGACCTTACTCAAAGACGCCCGACGAGCAGTTTTGTATCTGTATCGCTGTTTTTTACTTGCGTCTTTACACTTTGTGATATTTAGATCTGCCTTGTACACTTACACTTTTAGTATTAGCATAATCAGTCTATAATGTTTCCTGCTGGGACACAGGCTTTCGAGGTGAGGCAGTGAGCTGTGAACTATCGCGCGGGCCCAGTGCGGGTTGGTAGATGACATATGTATGTCTTCGAGTTTTTGAACATGACGGTTTCCTCACGATGTCTTCCTTCACCGTTTTGAACGCATTGGTTTTTCAATTATTTAGGCAAAGCAAAGCGCCTGTCTTGTCTGGGTTCGCACCCACGACTTAAAACTCAGTCTTAAGTATAAATAGAACAATTTGCAAAGTTATAACCTATCTTCAGGTGCCTGTGCCTATTTACCTGGGCAAGAGCTAGCAAGCATGGGCATGCTCTTGGAGCTGGGGTCGGTCTGATGGTTCTGATAGCGTTGCAGGAACTCCTGCTGTGCCTCCAGGAGTGAGAAGTCTTCCGCTATCGTCATGTCCAGCACCAGGTCGGCACCTAAGCTCTTGAAGTACCCTGGACAAGTTACGCCAAGTTATATAATGAGTACTACATACATCATGCAAAATGTTGTGTACCTTTCACATGCACTTATTAAAAGTCTCTTAAAATGAGCAATACAGTCTGTTGAACAGATGAAGTGTGCTCATAAATACCAAGCAGTTCTTAAGCACTTTACATACCGAGTGGAGCACAGACCTGAGGATTTTTTCTGATGACATTGAATAATATTTTTTTTTTAAATAAATAAAGTTTACTATGGATGTTGCATCTTTTATATAAATAAAAGATGCAACATCCTACAATGAGATTAGATAACTCGTAGAGAACTGCTCCTGATATCCTCATTAGGAGCAACTATAGCTAGCAAGGTTTTCCCACAAAAAAAAAGTAGTGTGTGCGAGTGTCTGTGCTAGCGTCTTTATACATAAAGTGCATTATTCAATGTTGTTCGAAAATGTAATATTATGCGCTCTTTTCAGTCTATTAAAAAACCATGCTAAAATTAGAAACTTCACGATAAAGACTTTAAACTTTAAGATAATAACCACTATTATCTTATTGATATCATAAAATAATTCTTAATTTCAGTTTATTTTTATGCTGAGTCATATTGAAAATACATTTTTTTATTATTATTTTAAAATAAGCAGTATGGCGTGATGGTGTGGTATGACTTTGGTCATTTTAGTTGTTTTACTTTGACTTTTGTTAGATATAAAATATAAAGGCACCTGCTAACTTGTGAGTGGCCTCCTCTGGTGTCAGCTTGTACCGCGCTGCCAGGGAGAGGGTTGGCTGTGGTGACAGAGATATCACTATCAGGCTCACATCTTTACTCTCTCCCTTGTTATCTGTGTACTTCTTCTCAGAGAATACTCTAGAAAAATATAAACAAAATTATTAAGAGCAGAAATAATTCACAATAATTTCCCCCAACACTTTAACCTCGTTTTTATTCAATGTTTCTTGGTGAGACAAATTACACTATGAATAAATAAAATAAATGACGATAAAGGCTAGAGTGAATAGGCTCATAATAAATTAGTGCGCTTTACCATCAACGATTGCGTCACTGCTTTCCATCAGGCGGGATCGCAGTCAAGCACTAGTTTATATCATTAAAAAATGAATAAATAACAATTTAACAAAACATTAAGATAAGATAACATGTGACAATATTATTGCTGTGTCATCACATATTTGCTCAGACACTTCATACAAATTTATTCATAAATGCTGTGAGATTACTAGGCTTACCTCAACAGCTCCTCCTGACTCTGCTTGGTGACCAGCACACTCTCAGCAGACGTGATGCATCCACTGCAGGCCAAGCAGTCTGCGAGAGTAATCTCCACTTTCTGTAGTTTCTGCTCCCTCCCGTTTGACACATCAAAGTATCCATCTTCACCAATCTTTATCTTTGCACCAGTTTTTGTCTTTGTTTTCTCGATTTTGACAGGTTTTATACATTCCTGTTGATAGAAAACTTTTGAAATACCGAGAAAGATCACGATGATAAATGATAGCAATGCAAACAACAACCCTTTGGAAACTTTTTGGTTATTTTTGTTAAGACCAAATAAAAATGACTTGTTCTTTTATTTTAAATCAATGTCAAATTATATAAAATTACACTCGCATATTAAAAAAAAGGCAGACGCGAACAGGATATATAACAAAACAACTTATTTGTTTATAACATAGGTTATGTTATGTTACTCACTTGTGAAGGTGTTATAAAATCATCGAGGTCGGTCAACTGTAACGCACCACTAAAGCGGGAAGCCATAATTTCTATCTGTATTCTTCTAATTGCAATGTGTTAAACACTTTTATTTGAGTTTGTTGTTTCAGTATATTTTACTTTTACGGAACACAGCTGATTTTGACAATTGATTGACATTGACAGCTAACTTAAAGCCAACATTGGCACGATGTAAATGAATTTTCTACCATTCACCTTATTTTGGTAGATTACAACAACAATTTACTGGGTGCCGAATGTGCTAACGAAGAAGCTTATAAATGACTGTCCACTTGAGGAGCATACATATTGATGAAACTTAACAATTTGCTGAGTAAGTCGTACACACAAATTGAAGTTTAAGTCGAAAGCGTATTTATGTCTGCAAGTTTTAACGGTGAATTTCTACATAATTACGCTTTTTCTAGTAAAACAAACTGCTCATAAAGTATGTAACGGGCTATTTGTATCTACAATATTTAAAAGCAAAGGTCGATAGTCGCAACTGAAAGGTTAAAAATGAAAGAAATAGAACATGCTAAATAGACGTACCGTGGCATATCTTAAGGACGTCATAAAAAAATATATTTATAGTTCACTTAGCTTCACTTGCAACTGAAAATAGTTAACTACATACTTACTTACTGCAAACCAGTATTGGTACCTTCCATTAAGTTGATCTGCCTATCAAGATAATATGATGTCAATATAAGCAAAGGTTCGAGATAAGTGCCAACCATGTTCAAATGTAGCCAGTTGCTCCCACGCGCAACCTTGGAGGATCTGCTCATTATTTGCTACCATTAGTAGTTTAGTAACCAGCGACAGTGGCTGGTCACGCACAACCGTGCCACAGTGCACTGCGCGGAGAAAAATCAATCGGAATCTTCCCGCCTCCGACGGTTTCCAAGGCAACGGGTAAACAGTGGGGAGACGTTGCATTGAACGGTCCACGGAGAGACGTGTCGTGTTTCGACAATTTTGTGTTGTGTAGTGTTTGTGTGTATTTGCGAATTTTATGGACAATGGCAGAGGAAGCTACTGCGGCTACAGCATTAGCACCAGAGAAAGTGATACATACCTATCCTCTCATAAGGGTAAAATATATGAATTCTTTAAACATCAGCATTTCTTCGTCAATGTTATTGTTTGTTGCTATCTATTGCTGCGTACACAACATACATAAATAGAGTTATTAGGACATACCTACCTACAAGTGGGTACCTTATTATACTATAATATTAGTGAATCCCCATTGGTTCAATAAATGAATGTCCTTTTATTCCCTAGGTTATGCCAGGTTCGATTACCAGCTACCAATGATAATAAAAGTAAATATCTACCGCCGTAGCCGTATCTACTATAACTGCATACTAAACATAGGCTAGCCTAAAACACGATCATAAACCTTTAGGTACACCTCTGAACTATTGACATCCATAATATGAAACAAATCATTGAGACACTTTTATACATATTTATGAAACAGTGAAATGCTCCCATAGGGGTAACGACTTTCTAAATTGAATATCATTTCTATCTAATAACAGTACCTACCTACAGTACTACTTAATCGTTGTATACTAACGTGATATTGATCAAACTATGTGGATATTAAATTTCGGCGGAGTCAAGGCCCGAGAGTGGCACGACTTGGCTCGCTGCAACGCATCACTCGACCGGAACCCTTGGCTATAAAGTTACATATTATACCCGTCCAATGATCTCACTGATGGATCAATAAAAAACCTAGAAAATACCCAAACATGTACCTACTTCTTCGTCTCCTTTGATCAACTCCAGTCCAGCCTTTTTTAATTTGTCGCAGACAGGGCTTTTTGAAGCTCCACTTCAAGTTGCTGCAAATCATGCATATATGGCGTAGTAGTCCCACATGGGTTCTGTTAAGAATATCATAAGTTTCGACTCTCAAAGCATCCAGCCTAGCCCAGTCCAGTCCATCTCAGTAACTTTCTACAAATCTTCAAGTGGTCCTCGCACCATTATAAAAGTGTCTGTAAATCTTCCACCGTGTCATAACTTTGTCTATTTGCCATCGTCTTCTCTCAACTCTACAATCGTTATTTTGCAAGTCAACGTCCGGTAAGAAATTTCTCTCGTCCAAATATCGCTATCAATTACCGGCTGGCGGTAAGTAAACACATTTGTTTGTTCGCCGACAGCTCTCCGAGTGTTCGATCGCGATGTTTCATCTGTTTGTTTTGGCAGGTGGACCGAATCCTTTACTATCTCCGTACTACGCGTGTTTGGGCAATCGGTTATGTAAAGTGTAGACAACTTCTTTAGTAATGGATTTGCGTTTGGACACTGATGAGGCGTGACATTTTAATGGGGAATTATTTTTGAGTTTTTTTTAGAACGAATTAGTTAGGTACGCACGATGACATATATGTATAAGCTAACTTCTCATTGTATGAAAAGCCTATGCAATGCGAGGTCAGCTAAAACTGGAAACGTATAACTTGATATATCGTGTGTAGGTACGACTTTGTAGAACATTTGTTTTTTTTTTAAATAGGTAATGGAACTCTGGGAACGATATTAGATCAGAAGCAAACAATTCTAGCTACAGTTAAAAATTAAAGGCATAATTGAAGGGATAAGCAGAGCAACGAAAATGAATAAGAGCGCTTGTCGCCGCACTACGGGTTCGATTCCCGAGTCAGGGTGTCATTCATTGTGAATTAGTAGTTACAACGCTTCAGCTGTTGAAATCACAAGGGTTCGAAAAAATCTAACTAACCCATTTGTCCACAGCATTCAGACATGTCAGAGGAGATGCGCGTCGAAGCCGTTGAGTTGTCCGTCACAGCGTGCGAAAAGTTCTCGCAAAACAACGAGCTGGCCGCCCGCATGGTGAAGGAGTCCATGGACAAGAAGTTCGGCCCATCCTTCCACGTCGTCGTCGGCGAGAGCTACGGCTTCGAAGTTACCTACGAATGCACCAACATGTGCTACATGTACTTCGGAGGAAACCAGGCCATCTGCATATGGAAATGCTCGTGAAAATCTCAGTAATTTTAGTTAGCCTTACCAAATGATATACCGAAGAAGTATCTACTTTTAGTTTCTTTACGGATGTGAATAGTTTACGTTTTATAGTATACAACCAAATAATGGGAATATGGGAACGGTTCCAATAGATTTAACAAGAAAACACTAATTACCTAATGTAGATTTAATGCCATTCTGTGTCTTTCAACTTACGATTCTGTACAACAATGTAAGTGTCTTTGAAACCGCGTACAACTTAGTTTGTGAAACCGTTTAATCGATTTGCATACTTCTTTACTAAATATTGTGCATAGCATTTCTACCGATTGTAAAAACGTAAAAATTCAGTTCCAGAAAGTTTAGCACGTTTTACAATAAAACAATGGCGCTGACGTCGCCGTGTCGCGTTTCATATGTAAAACTGTTCTTCACACGCGAGCTAAGTTTTTATTTCACAAACATTTCAAAGAAACCATTAACATAAACGCGGAAAACGTTCTATAGCGGGTTATAGGGCTCTTTTCACGTGCCTTCTGTTATGCAAGTTTAGACTTTATTGTAGTTTTAAATGTACCTAGGGTTCGCCTACTTAACGCTTAACTACCTAATGAATGATCTAAAGTCAATTTCCTTAAAAAAAATAATTTGTATGAATCGAAAATGCCATTTTTAACCCCCGACGCAAACATAGGGGTGTTATCTCTTTTGAAACAATAGCATGGCCTCCCGTCGCGTACAAATGCAAGTTATACATACCTATAGTATAGTATATGTGTTGCAGATGTAGTAAGTCGAATAAATCGAAAGCACGCGTGCCATGAACCCTCCACACTCGTGTCACCCTAGTGCACAGAGGCCAGAGTCGCCAGAGCCAGACAGCCTGCGTCGTTTAGCAATTTGCACTCCACACGGTTGATTTGTTAGGGAGATTTTGAAGGGCGATGGTCCCTAAAACCAGACAGATGAACCTATACATGTTGAGCTACATAGCTAGCCTTACCTATATAGATACATAGAAAATTGGGATACATAAAAAACGCCAGCTTTCTACCAGTTCAACCACACAGAGAGTGATGGCAGCTTCTCTGGCCGGTAATTTTAGTTCAATGGTCAATAAATCTTCACGTATTTAATGGCTCGAGTGTTTGTAGAGATAACATTAGAAATATTCTCGACTGTTGGGCATACGTAGTCATACGTCAGATATGCGTATAAGTTGTAAAACAAACGGGGTCAATGTGACGTGGAACGAGAGCCAAAATACTCGTTAGTAGCACCACATCTAAAATTATATGAAAACTGAAATTATTTTTCGCCTTTTTGGGCTATTATGAAACCAACATTTTAGTAGGTATTCCAGTTTTTATTTTGGAATCATTATTTATCTCAATTAAGTTAGAATATTAAAGGCAAACGCAAGTTCTCGGTACAGGCGTCAGCAGGTCAAGTTACCCGAAACTGTCAAATTTTCCCAATCAACCTTGTATCTTAATGATTTAGTGATAAAGTTGAAAATCTATTAAATGAATTTGACAGATTGTGGTAGCTTGATGTGCTGGCGTCTGTGGTTACTGGAAAATGCTAATTAATGCATTCACTGGTATCTACAAATAAACAGTGGGATATCAACGTAGGTTGATAGTCTCTATTGTTGAGTAATGGCCATGGAATTTCTAACACCTTGAATGCACCTTAGTCCTTAGCTACATCTATCACTTTATTTTTATTTAGGTACCTCTGTTGGTCCTGCGAAAGGTCGCTTTACCTAAAGCGCGGCTGCCCCTAAGACAAGCTTCATTGTCGACCAGAGACAAATGACCTGAGTAAGGGGGTTACTGAGCTTCATTAACCCGTTTACCTCAGTCGCTATATAACAATGCTCGGCCACAATATAGGTCAGTCCAAATAATGCTCACTTGAAATGCACTGCCTTATGTAATTAGGGAATGTAGACCCTGCAGAAGTATAGATATTTGAAACCCATTTAATTAAAACGTGACATAGGAAAGCGATTGTTTTCTGTGGTCACCATACAATAGTGTTTTTATTACTATGTCAAGGTCAAACATGGTACTTATCTAATAAATAATAATGTGTAATGAAATCATTTGTGTCTATACTTTGAACGCTGTGATTGTTAGTAGGTACCGTCGGAAAAATAACGAACGAGTATTTTTAACTCCCAAACTTTTTTGTTAATTACACTAAAACCTTGAGCGTGTACAGTATACACTTGTAAACACCAGCAATCCTATTGTTCACTGAGCAACGACTTAATGAGTATAGCAATCAGAGTAGCTATATAATAATTTTGTCAATTACATACAATTTTTTTGCTGTAATTATTCCGTTTTTAGTTTTAACAAGACACGCCATTTTAAATGTAATGTACAAACTAAATCGAGGCCATATTACCTACCTGTGTTGGATATAACGTAATTATGTTTGTAATGATTGTTTAAAAATACACTATTACGGGCGTGAGAAAATTTTATAATGGAATAAAGAATATTTTACATTTTTTGTTGTTTCATTTGTGAAGTCATTTCGTGAGTTCGTTGGTTGTGTTGAAATGTTAGCTTTCGTTATTTCACGTCGTTGTTGTCTGATTATCCTCAGGATAGATGTATTAGAATAGATTATGGGCGAATTTAGTGTTTCAGTTCAGCGAAGGCTATAACGTGCTATTGGGTTGGGGTGTCCCATTGTATCTATGGGGTGTCCCCTAGCTAGGTAGTAAACTGCACGTTAACGACGCGACGTGCGTCCTACAATCGTAGACTAACGTAGTAATAGGTACTACATGGCACCTACCTACTATGTGTATGAAACTGCCTAATAACCGTGTGCTGAGCACTGCGGGTCAATTTTTGTAAATTTCCGTATACTCCTTGGTATGTTACTAAGCGAAGAACTGTAAGATGTAAAGTTATGCGATTATACCGTAGCCTTACTTGACTTCCTGCACATATTATGTATGCTGTCATGATTAACGGTATAATGCGTTGATGCAGGCACGCATTGTGCAGGGTTAAGTTGAGATCAACCGAGGTACCTGCAGTTACAGCTACGCAGTATAGTTCGTTGCTACGTCATCATCGTAATCGCGGGCAGAGGTCGCTGGCGCGTGGACACGCCCACTTGCCCTGCGAATACGATCGCCGATGACTACGCATGACTGGCTGGAGACAAGCGTTCTGGGTTATACTTGGCTACCTGTGCATATTATGTTAATTTATCACTTTGACGTGATCCTTATACGTGTACGGTCAGCAAAACAAGTAGATTAATACTGCCATTTTTAGGGTTCTGTAGTTCACGTCTCGGAATAGAGTTTCGTCATGTCCGTCCGTTCGTCCTCGGCTTACCTTCCAAACGGTTAGTGCTAGAAAGATGTGACTGCATGGATATGTGTATTTACCATGTCGACAAAGTGCTAAAATAAAATCACAAAAAAAAAAATTTTTTTGGTGTAGGTACCTCTCCTACACGTAAAGTGGGGATGTTTTTTTTTTTCGCGTCTACCCCTTAGTGTGAGGTATCATTAGATAGGTATTTTAACATTGAGAGGTTGCTAAGACGATTTTTTGATTTAGGTATCCGTTTGCGAGATATTCAACTTTAAAGCTCATATTTTTATTAAAATAGGGCGTCCCCCCCTCTGAAAGCTAAACGTGTGGCTCGAAAAATCTGAAAAGTCATCATGATGGTAGTCCATGTGATGAACTTTGAAAGGAAAACTATAACGGCTAGTTAACTTTGTTAGTTCAGGAGTTATAGAGGCCTAACTTGTAAAGTGCCATTTTGGGTGACTACGGAACCCTATTCTATTCGTGGCCTGACACGCATTTGGCCGGTTTTACATGTGATCTAAATAGACCCAAAATTATTAGATACACTACTTATTACCATTTTATGTAATAGCTAAGAGTTTCTAACATCTAAATTAAACGACGACGATTTTTCTGTATGTTGTGCTTCAAAAGACTGACCCCTTTATTTATAAACGTTACTTAAAGTTAAATAATGCTTAACGACTGTTTAACCATACATTTTTCATGATGTTTATGCATAAACCCCTGAAGCGTTTAGCAGATTTTGTTGCCGACTGTCTGTACCTTATTTTTTCCTCTGGACCCAAAACTTAATATGCCTGCTTCCGTTTGGACGTTACCATTAAAATTAGAGAAATGAAACAAATAACCGATTTCAAAATTAATAATATAATAAAATTTTAATATGTTAAACGTTAAAAATTTCAATAAATTTCATACGAATCAGCTTGAGATCATGTTTCCGTAGCTTGTTTGATATCTATTCAGTGATTAGTACAAACTTCTATATAAATAATTGCGTTTATTTTCATTATTTTAAATGTTTTATTGTGATCCAGCGTGTTGCTCAGGTGCCGCATGAGTACGTACTACAAATAAGCGAGTACACTACTTCACGCCATAATTATTCGATTAGTGAATTCGTCAAGGTTGTTTAGGCGTTTCCAACTCGTAATGAGACATGGCAGCCATTGTAGAGGTAGCTAATACACTCCCGGACTCCTACTTCGAACCACCTTGTAATTTTTTTGTAAACGGTCTATAACTTTTTAAATGGTCGTGAATTCAAATATGGAACAATTGCATTACACCCAAATGACGGCCAAAACTACATAAAAACTTTTTCTTTGACACAATCATTATTGGGTTATTCCGTTTATCTACTCCAAAAAATCCACACTAAGGTGGATACGCGGAAAAGCATGTCCGAGACACTCCGAGAATCCACCCTAAGCTAAGCCTAAGGCTCAGTGGGATTGTCCGAAAGGGTTACCGCTACCCCGGAACATAAAGGGCGAAGGAAGGAACATGGGTGGGTTTTAGTCAGTAAGAGTCTGACACTCCCTTCCGCTCCACCCAGAGCGGGAGCGGCCATTTGATGATTTCCAACAAGAAAAAAAAAAAAAAAACAGGTAAGCCTAAGGTGAATTCTCGGACTTGCGTTTCCGCGTATCCGGAAAACGGAATAACCGTCATTATTTTGATGTTTGAGGCCTTTATACCTAAAGTAGAAATGCACGGCGTTTCGATTTAGGAGTCATTGAAAGTCATGTAATTACAACATTCGCCACGGTCACTCATGGCGTCGCACCATTGTCGTACGCACTCACACACACCGTCGTAGTTCATTTTATTATAAAGTAAAGCTATGTCGTGTTGGTGGGATATTGTAAATATGTACAAAAATACAGAAACAGGATCCCATCGAGTACCACTTACTATTCTACGTCTTTTACATAAACATTGGCACATAAAGTGATCACATAATACTCATACGTATATTAAACATACCATATATAGTACGAAAGCTAATATTGTTATACATAATATAATAACCACGATAGTAAATCCACCTTGTTAACTATACAATACCTATCTAACAACGTAATATAGATTATTATGAAACGCTCATATAAAATCTACGAACCGATAAACTTATCTAGGTACTTCTAACAAATGTATGAATATAAAATTTTTAGGCACAATTTGTTATCAAGTTCAGTGTGTACTGGGTACAGAGGAGCACTGGGATGGAAAACTATTACGTATCAAGCACCTCTATGTAGGTATCGTGTAGAAACTCGCTGCTCTGGGAAGCACGTATGACAAGACAAGGATAATTACAACGCTACAAGTTTCTTTTGGCGCGTGGTCAAAAACGGAACTAACACTGCCATCTTGTTTTCTCAATAACATTTCTGTAACAATTTCACAAGTGTTTACCAACCCTTCTGTCAATGTCATTCGGGCGCCAAAAGATCCTTCTAGCACTCTATGTATACAACTGTATCAAAGAGAACCCTGTGATACCTCGCGATATGATATGATATTAATCAGTTGTCATTTAAAAAAGTCATAAGTCGATATTGATATTTTTTGTGTTATATTCTTGATCTGGAAATACGCGCCAACCCAAAGCAACCAAAACTTCATTAGAACACTTCATTAGAACAAAAATACTGTAATAAGATAAAGTTATTTATAGAAGTGGAAGTATTATGAATATATCTAGAAATATTACAATATACGATAGAACACATCGAATGGAATGACACAGTGTAGGTAAGAAATGCAGATTTGTGACAGTAGAGGAACAACGAAGTAAGAAAAAGCTTTGGTCATACCAGTTTGAAACAAGTGAAAATGTTTAATACCCCTGTGGGCATGGCACTTGGGTTCACCACAATATGATCACATCGTGGTACATTTTAGAACACATAACTCGACTGCGCTCAGACACTACTTAAAGAATACAAAAGACTTATTGGGAAGCCAATTGGAAAATTATGCCAGTCGCGAAAAGTAATTTTTAGTACTTTATTTTTATTAGTCTTGACATATTTAGTTGTGTAATGATTAGTCGAAAATATTCGCAATCTTAAAACATTTAAACCTAAGTGCGCCTGCGCAGTCGAGTAAGCACAGTATAACAATAATTTCGTCTAATACTTGTCGCACAACTCAACAGAAATGCTATACTGTTGCTTTGCTTTCAAATTCTTTAATGTATAACGCGATCCTTAATTATTTAAATACATCACTAACACCATTCATTTGCTACCTAGCCTCATATAACTAGGCTCCTAATATAATTTTTGACCTTAAGCTAAAGTAATAAGGTTCAAAATTACATATTTCCCTTGACTTTCAACGAGATTGTACATATTTGAACTTAATATTTTTATACATTTCTTCTAGCTAATAAGCGCCGCAATTACATTTAGGTACATCGAAAGCGTCAAGCATTTTGTATTATTTCGTCATTACGAGTATTTTATAATTGTTATAACGTAATAACAATTATGTGATAAATATTATTATGTAGGTACATTTTAGCAATTTATTTCACGAAATATGGTAAATAAATAATGATAATAGAGCTATGTCCAGTTGCATACAGTTTATTCCAAGTCAACTAAAGTTACTTTTTGTTGTAATTCAAAATAGCAGACTTGCCTAAACTATGTGCTACAACACTCTAAAATTCAATAATATTCATATTTATTATATTTTGTCAGTTCTCGAGATCATATAATTACTTATTATATAATATACTGCCTCATTTGTTTATTTATGAAGTCATTTAGAATTGTAATATAAATCTCTACATTTCTAGCTGATTTACTTCAAGGAGTGGTTTGGAGATATTATATTTTAATACTTGTTCAATCTCCGTATGGTGTTTAGAATCTCACTGGTTTTATATTGGAACACTTTAATGATAATGAGCTAGTATGCTAAGATCTTAAGACACAGTTTAGCCTCAATGTAGGAGGTTATTTACCTCGCTTTACTCGAGGAGGAAGTGAGAGTAAGACCTGATGGACTAATTGGTGCACAAGGTCTTTACTAGCAAATATATTAAATTGGTTGAAATATAATGTAACATCAACTTATGCTGTGACCACATTTCATAATCATAAAACTTACGAGATATCTTGCCAATTATTGCGTCTGAGTGAAATACATATTATTTGTGAAATAACCCAATTTAGTCATTCTTTAGCAACGATTTTGTAAACCGATATTGAATATTTATTTTAGACATTCATCTTTCATAATTATAATAATACAATTAAAGAGAGACCTTAGCTGCGGTGACGTTGAGCTGCGATATACAAACGACCAAACAACGTAAAATGCTTTTAAATTCCGATTTTAATAACTAGACAACGTTAATTATTTTTGTTTGTATACTTTTGTAAGTCGATCACATGACCTAAATTCCTCTTTTTTATATTCATTCAAATTCCAGTTTGTGGACAGGTATGTTTATTGTTAAACACTCAAAAATGCATTCCAAAATGCATTCGTTGAGTTTCTGTGTAACGCTCGAATGTAATAGTAGCTAATCTTTAACAATACTAATCGCTATTTCTCCTTGCGCACATGCACATGAATACTAGCCGATGAACAGATGACAATGTAACATTATTCTTCACCTAAATCATTTTGCACTTTTCTTTAGAATTCTTGACACTTTCATAGTCTTAAAAACTGTACTTAATACAATAATAACACGAACACTTTGAGTCACTTACTTAACTTCACGAGAAATACTGAAGTCTTGCCCTACACGGTGGTGTAGTAGCAGAGGGGCGAACGCTATGAGTCAGGTTGGAAGTGCGTCACTAACAGTTTGGTGGCCTTGGCGAGATCGTACGCGGCTGCACGCACTTCGTTGAGGGGCGTGGGCGCTGAACACGCGAGGGATACTTCCTCGCAGGCTGTACGCAACTCACCTAATACTAGCATCAGCTCACGATCGGAGCTCGTCTGTTGGAAAAGATATTTTTGCTAAATATTTGCAATTTTAAGTTGGTCCCATTTGGGCGCCAATAGTTTAGATATTAATGTTGGCGCCCAAATGGGGCTGACTTTTTAGGATGCCTACGACAAACTGACCTAGTCATAGAGGGAAGAAAACTTTGAATAGAAAAGAAACTGCGGATGAGAGCGATTTCTTTTTTATTTTGAGCTTTTATCGAATATAACGTACCTGCGGGAAAAGCGCCAGTAGTGCCCTGACAGCATGTCTGATAGAATCCCCTCGCTGCTGCAGTCTCGGGTGCTGGTCACGCGCGGCGGCCCACAACTCGGAGATAGCTCTTGTCACAGCTTCCGCGCGGCGCTGCACCAGATCCGCGCGCGGCAGGGCTCCGCCTTCTGCCACGTCGGCACCTTCACCCCCAAGAGATAGCGGAGACAGCGAGCGCTCCAGGCTTGATAACGTTGTCAGCTGATCAACAAACTTGGATTAGTGGGGTTGATACGCGTTAGATGAATGCTTGCAGGCGTGCAGCGCATCTCAGTTTGGTAATTTGAATTGGATTATTATTTGTTGGACAAAACGGTTTAGGTGTCGCCATGGAATAAACCGCGCCCAAGGAAATTAAAATAGACTTTATTAGCGCCCAACCGTTTACTTCTAATATCATCAAGGTACCCAGATTTTCGCAGTCAATTGTTATTGGTTAGCAATCTACTGCCCAACGCCCAGATTTTTATGTATCACTAATATTATCGTGATTTCTTTGTCGCCTCTTACGACTGGACTTTTAGCTAAATATTATTAAGAGACAACTTTTCACTCATATTTCATATTAATTTATTATCTTCTTTCTACAAGTTAAGTCAGTTAAACTGATATTAATGAAACTAGCGACTACTCTTATCACCTTAATACTACCGAGTTAGTACGAGCTCTAAGTAAATTAGTGTAATTAATAACGATTAGTACCTGGTGTTTAGTAACCTGCCAGTTATTCTTTGGTCCCTCCCTAGTTTCAAACATACTGACCGGTCGCTGCGCGGCTTTCAATAACTTCGCATCGACTTCATCTGACCGAGAAAAATGTTCTGTTTCTAGACTTTTCCCTCTTTCTTGAGCTTTGGAAGGCTCTAGAACATTGCTAGAGCTGTCATTTATCGACATCTGTGACGTCATGCTCTGGTCATCGTCAACGCTGCTAGTAGTTTTCAGGACACTGTTTTCCTTTGTCAGTTGTTCAACAATTGTTTGTAAGCTCTTCAATTGGTTCTTTAGTTCGGTGATGGTGGAGTCTTTAGTGTGTATTTCTTTCTTCAAGGTTTCGATTTCGGGGTTCTGTCCGGGTATGGCGGCGTGTGCGAGGCTGCTTGGCGATTGTGTGCGACGCATGTCTATGATAGAATTATGCTCTATGGGCAGCGATGGGTTGTATGTTGAAGATACTGTTTCACCTGCGCGCGGCACCACGGTCGATAACTGTTGAAGGACAAACAGACTTGATAAACTTTTTGATAATTCACATTAGAGATAGGTCAAAATTTTGATGTAAAAGCAGGCACGAGGATATAAATCACCAATCTGTACAACACATTGAGAGTTTTGTGGCCTGTTCACTAACTCCGGATAACTTATTAGGCACATTTTCTTTTATTTTATAAATTAGTTCTTTCTTTTTATTATTCTAAATTAAAACTCATAATTTAATATAATAAAATAGTACTTACATCTAAATCTATAGGAGCAAGTGCGGCGTAGTCTTCATCTGAAGCCACTGAGTCATACAAAGGCTCGTCGTCCGACATCTGCGAGAAATGCTTCAGATGACTTGCAGACAGCAGCGGGTTTAACAAAGACGTGGGCGCTGGAACAATAACTTATTATTATATCATAATAGAAAATATACAGTATTATTATACAGGGTTATTTGTAAAACACCGACAACCTTGCAGGACTGTATTACTATCATCATAAACAACAACTTTGTTCTATGACTTTTTACAAAACATGCCATAAAAAACAAGCCTTCAAGATTTTGTTGTCCTATCTAACACATTTCAACTCTGTATTTTGCTGTACCTACCAACGCCTGCCGCGCACTGTCCTCGTAGTAATACTTTTGGGTTAGAACTCGCTACGCTACGATTCCCGCCTTTTTACGCAAAAGCCAAGTGATACCTACAATCGGACACTTGACATGGAAATAACCTTGATATTTCACGGTACCTACATACTAAACACCGTAAAAAACAAAATACCAATGACTTCTCACATTTTCTGTAAAGTTACAACGGTATAGCACTTGATAAAAGTATTTGTTCGTAGATAGACTGAATCCACTCTCCCTTCATACTTAACCAGGCTTAGGACTGGCTACATTAAAGAATAAAATAAAATTAAATCGCATGTAGGTAGTTAAATTACCTACGTATAACTTTCGTCACATTATGACGAAAGTTACGTTAAAAGGTTCCGGCGCGGCGATATTGTTTATTAAGGACGCGTTTACAAATCTGACGTAAATAAGCTGTTTTTCGGTACATTTTGCGAACAAACGAAAACAAATCAAACATAACCAACAATTACCTTATAAAAAGGGTGTAATTGAATTCTTTGGCATTATTGTAAACTTAGGCACTACTTACGATACTAATTGCATTACGCAAGTCAAAAATATTATTTATGTAATTATGGAATACCTACCTTAGAAAAATTATTAAGTCATACAAAGTATCAAATAGTTGCGTATCGCGACAGCTGATGCTGTAAGCCGTACGCGTCATTGTGCATGAACTCTTTGACCCCGTCCGATTCACATGACAGGTAAGTTGTTGTTGTTTCCCACCAGAAAAAAAAAAAAAAAAAAAAAAAAAAAAGCTAAGTTGCTAACGATTTGAGTCTTATTACATTCCAACTTTCCGTTCATTCATACTTGCCGCCCTCGCACGAGGTTAATATTCTTATTTTTGCGAATGAAGGTGCGGGACAAAGATTGTTCGGGGACTTCGGGGCGGCCGGCGCGCGGCGTCCCTTTGAGCCTATTGTTATTACTACTTGTAAGGAAATGCCGCGCACGCGCCGGCCAGCCGCAATGACTAGTTATTAGTATTATTTGATGTTTGTTTACTTTTCGTTCCGCGTGGCAATATCCCAGGGAAGCAGACATAATCACCTCAAAATGGCAGTAAAAATAATAACAAAAATATTACAAATAGCCTCAGAAAAAAATAAGATCCCGTCTAATTTTTTCTCATATTTTGCCATAAGACATGAACCTTAACGGGTGGCATTAAGGTTTATTTTATTTGATCACTGTGTAGATTTATTGCACAGAAAATGTCACGAAATAGAAAAAACAGTGGAAGTGCCACGCAGCTATCGCGCGTGTGTCACAATTATGCGGAGCTCCGCAACACCGGCTCAGTCGGGATTAGCTACTTGCTGTGATATGACGTCTCGAACGTAACGAAAAATATTACAAATATGCCTTATTGTGCAATTTTTACATGCAAAAACGATAGCAGGACAAAAAATGTATCTTGCGGAGGTGTATCGTATCACCGGTTATTATAAAACTATGATATATTTCAATATAATCGTTTTTATTGACAAAACCATATTTATTACTTTGTTGCGAACTAAAAACTACCTTATGTCCATTGTTCAAAGTCTAAATCAACTTGCTCGCTGTCTTGAATATCATCGTATACATTCTAGAAACTTCGACGCTACTCGATTAGGGATAGGACACATTCAAATAGTTCGGTATCGATAAAATAATAAAATGTGTATTTATATAGTGAAACTTACACGTTACCATGACATTATATGCTCGTTGTCGTTCTTCTCGATTAATTGAAATAAATGGTTGGAGTTTGAGTACTCATATTCTGACAAATAAATCAATCATTCGTTCATAGCTGGACGTAGGCCTCAAAAGTAACTAATACTAATAAAGTATATAAATATTTCAGTTTTCCCTAAGATCCTTTTACCAAGGAGAAATGGATAGAAGCTACGAGAAGACGGAACTGTATTCCGTCAAAATCAAGTACATAGAATCTGTTTAGACCATTTTTATGAAAACAATTTAAAAACTTCAAAAAAAGGCTACATATTTTTAAAAAAGATAACGCAATTCCGACAATTATTAAACAAATATGTTTTATTTCAAGTACAATAAATAGTTTAAATTCACTATTTATCGTTTCATTTAACCATTTTACCTTTTATACTAATCGGACTTTGGTCCGTTACATAAGATAAAAAAAATTAATTACAATTGTACAAATATCGATATCTTGTCCTCATCTCTAGCTGAGTAGAAAAATAGATAACAAGTGCATACGAATATGACATCTATTTCAATGACGTTAGGGTGCTAAATAGAGTAAATTGGTTACAGCGCCCTCTAGCGTTGAGTAGCTGAACTCGTTGTGGATTACTCGAATTTGATTGTTACATGGAAAAATGGACTTCATTGATTTTGACATGTACAATAAAAACAACACTCATGAGTTGTAATAAGATTTAATTTTGAACAACAATAAATAAACTTTTCGCCAAAGTTGCGTTTATAATTAGTAGCCAATTATATCATCGTTTTCTGTGTATTGAAATTTTGCAAGTGTGTGAGTTTGGCGACACTGGTTCCCGTACTAAGGAAGTCTAAGGGCACTTCCACTGTTTTTTCTATTCCGTGGAAAATGTTTACTGAAATGTTAGTCCCCGCGTCGGTTTATTTCCTCTTAATTCCCGCACAGGTGTCCGTGCGTATGTGTGTGTTAGCGCCGTTTCAATGTAGTGTTTTGATTCGATACCTATCATATTTTGTATAAAATAACTTATTGTAAACACATTTGGTGCGGATAACAATTTCGGCACAAAACTAGGCACAATACTCATTTTATTTTTTTAACGCAGGCGTATTTAAAAAGTGGAATCAGCATATTTACAACAATTGGATGAATAAGTATTAAAATCAGTATTTACAAATTATTACCTCTCAAGTTCAAGTCTCGTGGAAGTCGGTGAGTATCGCGCATATAGCGTTCAAAATAACCAACTTCACAACCAACACAAAGTCCACACCTAAAAAGTAACTGTTCATTCACTCGCGAAAGCACAGCAGAGTTTGTTTTTATTTGATTAAACGCCCAATTAATCTTTTCAATCAACATGTCGCGGCTTGTGATTACGCGACCCGTGTACAGACGCCAGCAGGTCAAGCTACCCGAAACTGTCACTTTTTCCCAATCAACCTTGAACCTCAATGCTAAAGCGATAAAATTGAAAATCTATTAAAGAAATTTGACAGATTGTAGTAACTTGATGTGCTGGCGTCCGTACAACAATTTCTTTACATGTCCCCACAAATAAAAGTCTAAAGTCGTGATATCTGGCGATCTAGGAGGCCAAGCACGAGGTCCGCCACGTCCTATCCATCGACCAGGATATTTATTGTCTAATAAGCCTCTGAATCGGCGAGCATAATGCGCCGGCGACCCGTCTTGTTGGAAGTACATACATACCACGTAAATTGGCGAGTGGTATTTCTTCTTCTAATACCGGTAGCGTTTCGGTAAGAAATGGTTCGTAACTTTCACCGTTCAGTCTATCCAAAAAGATAGGGCCCAGTAATGTGGAATTCACAATTCCCGCCCACACATACACACTAAACCTGTGTTGGTAATTATGTGGTCTGGGTTCGTGCGGGTTTTCATAACACCATAGATGGTCATTTTGTGTATTAAATAAACCCACTCTGCCAAATGTAGCCTCGTCAGTCCATAAAATTGTAGGCCGTTCAGCTAAGTACCAGTTGCAAAAAGCGACTCGTACTGGTTTGTCCGGTTCAGTCAGCTCCTGCACACGATGAAGGTGGTAAGGATATTTTCCTTCAGCTGAATGACACTCCACGCGAAGTATTGACTAACATTGAATCGCGGGAACCGCTTGCCGGGCTGCGTCGTTGGTACTTGCTGCAGGATTTGCTTCGAAGAATTCGACGATACCTTCTTCTTCTCGTACTGTGTGCCTCGGTGGACGACCACTACCCCTGATGGGATTCCGGAATTGCCCGTGATCTCGTAACCGCTGTGTGGCGGCTAGCATTGTTTCTCGGTAAGGTATACGTACGTTCGGGAATCGTATGGCGTATTGGCGACAGGCTTCCGAAACATTGTCATCACACCTAGCTAGCATTCGCACCATTTCCGTGTACTCGACATTGGAATATTGTTACGCCATCATGTAAAGATAATTACGTCCGCACTGCCGAATTTCACTACAAGGACACGTAATGACGCGACGCAAGCGCATCAAGGCGAACGACCGACTGAGGGCCGCCCGTAAATAAGTCAAGTTCAAGCGCCCCCGCCGCAATAACCCCGCTCCCCTCGCTATTGTACTAATATCTACCGCTTTCTTTTACTTCGCATAGACTTCGTACCATTTAGAGCGTTCAATTTAAATATTTTTATATTTGCATGAAAATCTGATGCATCTGAAATATGATGAATTTTTAAAAGTCATAGAACAAAAGTTGTTGATTATGATGTTAGTAACATAGTCCTGAGAGGTTGTCGGTATTTTACAAATAACCCTGTATATTTTTACCCTACTGTGTGTACAGTAGGGTAAAAAAATAAAATAAATTATAAAACCCTTTGCATAGAAGCAAATACATTGAGCCAGTAAGTATTGTTCACAACGCAAGTTTTCATATTCTACTCAATGTGACCGATTTTGTGTCACAAAAGCAGTCTAAGAACTCTGTCTGTCTGCCTGGTTTTAACGTTCACTGTTAACATAGCACTGAACCAACCATTATTAAATTGGGCAGATAGGTATCATGAGACCTGGAGAAAGGAAGGCGTCCACCTGCACATATTTATAAAAAAAAAAAAAAATGTAATACAAAATCGCGAGCAAAAACTAGTTCTTATATATATATGTTACAGTTAAAACCCGTTTTTAGATAGAACGCGTTTTCCCTAGTTAGAACTAGTTATTTCTAAATGCCTTTGTTAAAACTAGAAATGTGCCGCGGCAGCGGCCGGCGATGTGCCAGAAGCGAATCGCTTTTGGAAAAGGAAACAGTTAGGTTAGGTTAGGTTAGAGTATGACAAACAACGCACGAGCCGAGCGAGCGAAGCGAGCGTGCCGCGGCAGCGGCCGGCGATGTGCCAGAAGCGAATCGCCGGGAATG
Source organism: Apamea monoglypha (assembly GCA_911387795.2). Classification (NCBI taxonomy): domain Eukaryota; kingdom Metazoa; phylum Arthropoda; class Insecta; order Lepidoptera; family Noctuidae; genus Apamea; species Apamea monoglypha. The sequence goes on from OU426924.1 coordinate 18,165,248, forward strand.
AACGAGCGCACAGCGCGTGGATGGCGCTCGGAAAGGGATTCTCCCGCACTTGTCGAAACTTGTCGAATCAGGCGATGTCTCGCGATCAATGAGAATAAGGTACGATCAATTTTGAGAACAGTTTTAACTGACTCACTTCGGAAAAACGCGTGTTGTCTAGTAAGAACTAGTTTTAACTGATATTCCATTTCAAGTATTAGTTAATTCTAGTTTTAACAAAGGCATTTAGTAAAAACTAGTTCTAACTAGGGAAAACGCGTTCTATCTAAAAACTGGTTTTAACTGTAACATATATAACACTTACCTCTCGGCTGTAACGTAGCAATGTGTTGTCTTCTCGTAGCGTCTACGAGTACGTCTCGTAGCAGTGTAGCCATCTCCGCAGTGGACAGCCGGGCTAGCTTCTGTCGCCCTTGATTGCGAGGCGCCGACAGCGCGGGGTTCACTGGTAAGAATACTACGCCGGAGCGCTCGAGCCCCGTCGCGCTTGTTTGCCAAACTGAAAATAAATATATATAATTTACTTAAACTAGTATTAACTCATAGACAATAAATATGACGGCACCGTTGACGCAGAGGGTAAACAAATGTTTGTATAATATAAAGATAATTGTTCTAGGTCTAGCTGTCATGGTCTGTGTGTGGCACCCACGAGGCCACGATACAGGAGACATTCATAGAGAGGGCCAAGGTATAATTGTCGCCATTTAGGGTCAGTTCACACCGAGACGCGACGCGACGCTGCGCGCACACTTTAAAAGAGTGACTCAAAATATACTTTATTTTCTACACGAAAAGGTACACATTGCATTGTGAGAGTTCAGAATACGTTGCGCGGTGCAGTAGGTCGTTTTAAAGTGTGCGCGCAGCGTCGCGTCGCGTCGCGTCTCGGTGTGAACTGACCCTTAGCATTGCAATAGCGGTCATTGACCCACCTAAATTTTCTGGTTTTTTTATTTAAAAAACTGAAATAAAGTCTGTTATCATCCTGAACCAATATCTATAGTGATTGAAGATCACGATATATATGTACATTTTTCAATAACAAAAAACCATACATAGTTTATTGTTTGTTTTCCAAAGGAGGATATTAGAGAAGGAAAACGACCGCTATTGCCACGTTAAAAGGCGACAAGAATAGTAAAAAAAAAAGTTTGTTTTTTTTTTTTTTTTTGAAATATTTATACATATTTTGCACTTACTAGCTTCCGTTTCTCTGCGGTCTATTTCGTCGTAGATGTCCATAACGAGTTCTTCAAATAGATGATTTGGCAGCTGAAAACACAAAAGACTAAATTGCAAAAATATTGAGTGACTTACACTACCTATGTATATTTTCTGGTGTTGTTTAACTTTTAATTAGTGTCCATTTGACTTAAAGATTATACAGGGTGCAACCCTAATCCTTGAAAGATCGAGTCTACATTCAAATGGAATCCGGATGATTGACTGTAACCAATTGAGTTATTGAAAATTCCCTGATAAAACTTACCAGCTGCAGCTTGCCCCGCGCGGCCTTGGCGACGTCGGTCATCTCGTGCGTGTCGTGCGCGCGCGGCACGATGTAGTGCCGGCCGGACGCGTGGTCGGGCTTCTCGCCCGTCAGGAAGTAGATCATGCGGTCTGTGGCCTCGTACACCAGCTCGGTCAGGCGGTCAGCTAGCTCAGTGTGACCGCCCTGTCTGGAAGAATTTACATAGAAAAATTGGAGGTACGCCTTAGGCATCACTCATACTTAGACAACAGACTCATAACGGTCAAAAATAGACAATTTTACTGAGCCAAAACATGCGATTACTTGGAAGTTTAAATTAGGTTACTTCTTAAAATTATATGAAAACGAGTAAGTATACATAGCATTGTTCATAATCTCAGATAATTTACATTCTATGGCCACTTAATCAGAGAAGCAATTCTCATAATTTTAAGAATGTTCTTTCTGATCTCAGCCTCAACCTGTCAAAAAATACTTCTAATTTCCCTACATGTTGACAAGTTGTTGACATTTATTTTGTTTGTCGCCGAGATGAGACTGCGACTAGATTTTGAACGTTTTAAATTACGAGAATTGGCCTTCAGTTATCTGCTTTAGTAAAATGTATTCTGAGCTGATTTTTGAGTGACCATTTGTAACAAAGGTCCTAATAAGTTTTTAGTTGCAATGGAATTTGAATTTTGTTAAGTATGACATTCAGTTTGTAGTTCCATAACTAATTCCTAATTCAAATATAGGTTACTGATATGTTTGCATGAACCGAAGATCGTACCCGAGTAACATGTTTCTTTTAATAATCTGTGGAAAATGCTACTGCGTGGAAGACGCGAAGATAATATTTAGAATTACGAATATAATGTTTAGAAATAATATCGTCTAATCGAAACACTATACCCATGAGAATAATATGTACAGACGCCAGCACATCAAGCTACTACAATCTGTCAAATTTCTTTAATAGATTTTCAACTTTATCTATGAAGCTTTAAGGTTCAAGGTTGATTGGAAAATTTTGACAGTTTCGGGTAGCTTGACCTGCTGGCGTCCGTACCACTTCTTTTTCTTATTGCAGATATACATATCTTAGCAATGTTATGATATATAAAATATTTGATATTAGCTTCACTATCCCATTTAAGCTCTTCGAACACGATATTTTATTTCATAATGCATCACATTAACATTTCAAAAGCATTTTCTTAGCTCCATATATTAATATTGTAGGTGTAAAACTGCAATGAAGACCTTGTCTCAGTCATATTCATAAACAAAGCTAAAGGTTACCTCTATTCTAGTGTTATGATCACGTAGGCAGATGATAAATGAGCTCCGAAATAATACAAAGCAAAGCAAAGTATCTATTAACAGTCTTCACTAAATCATTGTAGGATGAAATATGGTTATGTGAATTCTATGGGATGAGTTTCGGTCATGTATAAAGCTCTATTTATAGTTTCGGGTCAGAGCCTTTTAGCCGACCGGGCTCTTATACGACAGACCATGCTCCCAAACACTGCGGTCTTTATTTGTGGATTTACCCATTTTGTGTTATGCCAGAAAATTCGGTAAAGTGGCCATTGAGACCAACCCCAACAATGATGCTAGGGTTTGTCGCAATGGTTTGTTGTTAGGATAAACGTAATTCTTATTCTCTCCGCCATATAAACGTAATTCTTTACGAGGTAGTTACAATCATGCACATCCTAACAAAAGAGTTTGGCAATAGTAATGTTGTGGAAGTTTTCAGTAATTGCTCTTGTAATTTTTCTTTACCATCCGTGGCTAAATTCGTGACACATAATTACTTGATCCAAACACCCACAGAAGTGTGTCTGACACTAATTGATCGGATTAGTAAAAGGCCAAGTCATGGTTTATTACTAACTTAACCTAACAACAAGTGTAATCAATGGTGCTCTAATAACTAGACCAAATGGGACAAACCCACTGTCAACGAATCGCTGTAAATGAACAAGACGGGAAATAGGATTTGTGCCTGTTTGATGGCAATAGGCTCGCCTCCTATTACAAGGGGCTTTAACATAACTGGCGAAATGTGGGGCCATATAAGTAACCTCTACCTAATCCTTCGGGGATTACAGGCGTGATGTTATTTTATATTATTATAGTTTACCTGGCGCAGTCAGCAGGCGTGTGTCCGGAGTGGTCCCGCGCGGTGGGCTCGGCGCCCCACGCCACCAACAGTTCGGCTTGCGCCGGCTGTCCTGCGCGGCACGCCACGTGCAGGCATGTTGTGCCTTTCTCCTGTAGGCATTTGATGTAGGTAGGAGGTTGCAATGCTTATTTACATATAAATATGAAAACTCCCGCCTTCTTCCCATAGGGGTAGGCAGAAACTACAGAATGTTACCTGGTACCATTGTTACATACTCCTTTTGATTCGTTTACATTCATACATCTGGTCATATACGCACTGTTGTGAGTAATATGCACCTGACCTTTCTAAAGAACATCCAATAATGCAATGCTTAATTGTAAAATATAAAAAAAAAAAAAAAACATTTTAATTCGAGTATCACTGACTCATAATCCAAACAAATACATTCAATAGTCACACAAAAAAAAAAAGAACAGAAAAGGAGAGAGAAAGGTAACACTTTGCAAATAACCTCAGAAACATTCTCTGTTGTTGGTATCACTGTTAATAGTTTAAAAATGCCCTTAAAGTTTTCAAAGATCCTTTCTAGTTTTTAACAGGTCAGCTTTGTCCATGTGGCCAAAGATATCAAGTATTATTTGGTTGTTATGTGTTATTTAATTATTGTCTTGGCTACCATTAATTACTATGACTATTACTCATTAATCATTATCATATTTACAATTCAAAATAATTAACAAAGCAATATTATAACATTTATAACTAACAAAATATGGACAAAGAGTCTGAAACAATGGATATATTTTGCAAAATAAAGACAAAACATTCCTGTTTGTTAGCTCAATTAAAAATTGGTATATTCATAATGTTGTTATAAGTAAGAAATAAATTGCTATTCCATGAATTGTATCAATTTATTTGAGGAAGGAAAAGGTAATGTCTCTTAACTATGTATATTTCAATGTAATTTATTCAAACTATAAAAGACAAAATACTGCTTTATTTTATTACATTCACCAGCTTAGTTTTCATATTAGATCATAAAATGACTATGATACTACTATAAGCTTCAAGGCTGAGCTAAAGTCTACTCCAATTTCAATTTAGTTTTTTAAGCAATCCACACCATGACTGATACTTATCATCATTTTTTTTATTAGATTCATTGAGTGGTCTATTAAAGTACCAATTGTAACCAATTCCCATTTATTTCCACTTTAGGCAATTTGCAAGTGACACTTTAACTTCTCACTATTAATCAAAGTACTACATGAAATATTCTAGTCTACTTACCTGATTATAATAATTAGGATCAGCTCCCTGAGCCAGCAGCCTCATTGCAGTGTCTAGCGAGGAGCTCCTGACTGCACTGTGCAGCTGTCTCCCCAACTCACTGGGGGGCTCGTCTCTGCGGGCTCTCAGCACATACGCTAGCCTCAAGTGCTTTGCCAGAATGAACTCTGACTTTACTGGGCTGAAATAGTAGTCAAAATTAACTTTTGTAAGGTTACAATCCATATTCATGGTAAACAAATGTTGAGTAACTGTTACTGTGTTACTTGGAACATGTTACTTTATCAGGTCAAACAATGTGTAACAGGATTTGCTGGCAACATGTTTTAAACAAGTTGCTGGGCTCATGCAGACTAACTGTGGGGCAAGAAAGATTGATAATTTAAAATTTTTATATTGCCTTCATCAATGTTACTAAAAAATTATTTACCATGAACATGGGCCTTTTTAGATATTTGTGTTTTATAACTTTGTAATATTACTACTCTAATGGGAACATGTATTCTTCAAGAGTTGTTCGAAATGAATTATGTTTATATAATTATTGCACTAATTTCAAATCAGATAATTTTGCAACTCTTCATTATATCTATGCTTATTTGCTGACATACTTCTGAGCACAGAGATAACTTATCAGAGAGTAGTTTGATTGATGTAATTAACACAACTTAAGTTAAATGAGATTGTTCTTACTGTAGCGGATCTTTGGCCTGTGGTTTCTTGCGGAGATGCTTCGGGGCCGATGTGTCCAGTAAGGAATGTTCCCAAATGCAGTTTACGTTCTGAGCAGTCAGTGCTTGCACCATCTAAACAGTATAACAAACTCAGAAAATGCCTCTTATTACATACATAGAATGGAATTAAATAAGTTTCAATAATATGCAAAATGTTACATTATATCTTTAAATTTAGTTTAATTGGTTGTTGAAATTGTTGCTAGGCATGCCTTTAGTTTTACCTCCTACTCAGAAGCTAATTGTTAAATTAAACTCATTGTAATCCAGATGACTAAGCACTGAATTAAAACCACATCTATTAATACAATGTGTTGATCTAATTAGGGCAATGTTTCCTTTCTTGATGACTGGTCAGAGGGTCATCTTAGGGTGCTGGCAAAATAATTATACATACTGCCAATAGCGATGGTGGCCAGGAACCCTGCCGCAATGATTTTACGTGAGATATGTGTCGTCCCATGCTACGGTGAACGCTACAGCACTCCGCACACAGCAGTAGCCCACGGTTGATCGATGCCCATGACGGATCTACGACCAGCAAACAACACAAAAAACACTTAACAACTGGTACCGGAACTATTAAAACTAATTCTATAACTGGAACATCGCCCTGACCTGATGCACCGCAATCCGCGCACACTTCCACCGATGAGCGGTGCTTAGACCGCGATATGATCATTTTATAAACACTTATGGAAGACTGCTTGATGAAATGACCACTTCTCACGTCTGACTTTACTTATTTAACTAAATCCAAGAGCAGGTTTTCGATACAAAAATAAATCATTTTACGAAACGTCAATCAAAATAAATTGACGCCACAGATTGAAAAAATCTCCACTGCTACCAACTGCAGCAAAAAAAATATCTATGGTACTATTTAGGTACGGTACACAAGACAATTTCTTATCGTTTGTGGAAATGGTGGGGTGTCTTATGTGTAGCCTGAGGGTGTTACTTGCACATGAACAAACCAGTTACTTGACTATACTTTCTTGATAAGCTATGGCCAGGCTATCAACACGGCGGATAGGGTTCGAATCATTGAATATGTCAGAGAGACGAATACACAAACACAAGCTATAACTATTGTTTCTGCTCCCAGGGCCAATGGGTAGTGATGGGCGAGGGCTAAACACTCGAAGGATAAATATTCAAGTATTTATCAGAAATAGATAAATACCGATTTTTATCAAGTATTTACTCAAAATGACGGATAAATATAATTTAAGCGTTGTTTCTCTAAGTTAATAACTACAGTTGTTGTTTGAGATTTCCAAAACTGTGTCACAAAAGTGATTGATTCCAGAAAACAATAATTATTGTAGTGATTGATTTTCGAAAATATTCATGATTGTAGTCAACAAACATATAATCGGTACTGACAGTGTTTGACAAAAATATTTATTATTTTAGAAAGATAATTATTATTGTAGGATATTGTATTTATTTGTTAAAAAATTTTAGGTGCCTTATGTATTTCTTTTTAATATTTACAGTGTTGTGGTTGTAGTATTTACTGTATGTACAGACGCCAGCAGGTCAAGCTACCCGAAACTGTCAAATTTTCCCAATCAACCTTGAACCTTAAGGATTTAGCGATAAAGTTGAAAATCTATTAAAGAAATTTGACAGATTGTAGTAACTTGATGTGCTGGCGTCCGTACAAATCTGTTTTCTAATATTTAAAGTGATCAATTGACAAAAATATTCATGATTGTAGTGAAACCATTGTGACTTTAGGATTTTTGTTTTTGTTAGAGATTTAATTCAATCAATCCACTCAGCCTATCGCAGTCCACTGCTGGACATAGGCCTCTCCCAGGCTGCGCCACAACACCCTGGCCTCCGCCTTCCGCATCCAGTCCGTCCCAGCAACCTTCTTTAGGTCGTCCGTCCATCTAGCTGGGGGGCGTCCCACACTACGCTTACCAATACGCGGTCTCCATTCCTTCGTCACGTTTGCTCCACCGGCCATCGGTCTTTCGACAAACATGGCCAGCCCACTGCCACTTCAGTTAGCTTACTCTGCGCGCTATGTCGGTAACTCCGGTTCTTTTACGGATAATTTCATTCCTGATTTTATCCTTCAAAGAGACTCCGAGCATAGCTCGCTCCATAGCGCGCTGAGCGACCTTGAATTTAAGTCGAGTAAAAACGGATATTTACGAGTATTTATCAATTTTTAGTATTTATCCGGATAAAATCACGACACTAGTGGGGCGAGTCGAGTAGACGCGAATTGTTGGTCTGACGTATTATTATTATACTCTTTGGGTCTGACTGACACTGACCCACAGAGTACATTATAATATAGGGTAGGCACTGACCGACTGAAAGCATTTATTTCCATAGAGAAAATTATGTAATTTTTCCATTGATTTTTCTCCCCTTATCGCCGTCCCGTATTATTGTCTATAGTATCTACGTACACGTCATTGATTGAATTTTGTAGTGCGGTGAAAATACGAGACAAAAATGAAGATTTCATTAATTTTAGGAGTGATAGCTAGCTTTTCATTAGCATTAGCTAAACAAGAAACACTAGTTCTTGTTGATAATCTTAGCATAAGGGAAACCCACTCACAGTTCTTCAAATCTTTGCAGGGTAAGTTAAATCGATGAAGGCGACGGGACGCCGGTATTTTATAATTTATTGATATCATATATTTGAAGCTAATTTAACATTAACGTATTAAATCTACTTAATACACAAATATACATAAACAAGGAAATGTTTACAGAGTTATTTCTCAGCAACAAAATCTTCTCTTTTCAGATAGGGGCTACAGTCTCACATACAAACTAGCTGACGACCCTAACCTAGTGTTATCAAAGTATGGGGAGTACTTATACAAGAACTTGATCGTGTTCGCGCCGTCGGTACTCGAGTTCGGCGGTCAGATTGACACTGAGGCTATCACAAAGTTCATCGACGATGGCGGCAACCTCCTCATGGCTGGTAACGCAGCCGCCGGCGACGTGTACAGGGAGATCGCTTCTGAATGTGGATTTGAGGTAAACAACTTCTACTACTTTGATCTCTTTTGTTTACAGTAATGGAATCTAATAAAGGCTCTTATTATTATGCTAGCTAGCTCCTTTATGTACCTCTGTATCCTAATCTTATTGACTTTGTTGTTAATTTGCTGTTTAGTATAAACATTTGTTTAAAATTGAGTTCGATAGAGTAAAGCTGATGTTCCAATACCCGTGCAATTCTGAAAAGCAGTTTGAAAGAACCTTTCTTCGATAATAAATAAACTCTTGAAACAAAACAATATTCTCTCTTTTTAGATGGATGAAGAATCTGCCGCAGTGATTGACCACTTCAACTATGATGCGTCTGATGATGGTGAGCACACCAGGATTGTGGTGACTCCCAAGAATCTGATCTCCTCTCCCACCATTGTTGGAACACAGAACACCCAGCCCCTGCTGTTTGAGGGCACCGGTCTCATCCTGGATAAGGACAACAGCCTGGTTCTGCCTATCCTGACTGCTGACTCTACTGCTTACAGCTACAATCCTAAGAGCCAGGTATGGAGTCACATAAAACAGTAATACCCTTAGCTGATTCTGGTTAGTTTGTTTTATGTATGTCACACAGGCTAACAGTAATTTTAATAGAAATTCTATTAAAATTACTGTTTGTTTTTTATGTAGTTTTATGCTTCTTCTAGTTAAAATGCAATCAGTCTGTGTAACAGAACTTATTAAAAGTAAAGCTAGAAATGCTTACATCATTGACTTTATAAATTGTAATTTTCTTATCATCTTCATTAACATGTTTATGATAAAATAAATGAAGTCTAGTGTGACGCCTTTATAAACATGAATGTTCTATCTAATAGGTGAAGGAATACCCCCATGCTGTCGGCCGTAAGACCGTGCTGATCGCCGCACTGCAGGCAAGGAACAACGCGCGTATCGTGTTCAGTGGCTCTCTGTTCTTCTTCTCTGATGAAGCCTTCAACTCTGCTGTTGCTAAAGTTCATGTAAGTTTCTGTTATTTATTCATGACATCATTTTTAAGCTTAAAAAAGAAAACTGTCTCAAACCCACCCCCTATTTACATTTTAGTCCTTCCTTCCTAATCAAGGAAGGATCAGCCTCCAACAAAATTTATTGCCATTTAGCAACCTGTCATATGTAGTCTTACTGTCCTTAAATAAGTTTACTAAAAGAGAATATTCTTCTTTTTTTCATGTCAATGTGCGGTGATGGAACCCTAGTATGTGGGCACTTTGATTGCGGCATCTGTGGAATTCTTTAGGTCATCAAAAGTGGAAGTGATTGGTCACTAAGGACATTCCAGCAAGTGGGACAGGGTCTAATCAGAAGCCCCACACTTGCACTGTTCTTGCTTTAGAAGGATTTTATTTCTAATTTTTCACACAGGGTGACAAGGTGAGCTCCGCCCTGTCTGGCAACAAAGCTCTAGCAGTGCGTTTGAGTGAGTGGTCGTTCGGCGAGGTCGGCCGTCTGCGTGTGCGCAACGTGAACCACAACCGCAAGGGAGAGAAGGAGTCCTCCAACACTTACACTATCACTGACACTGTTGTGAGTATTTATGATCTTTATATTTTACTAAGCATTACTTTTTGCCCTAGTGAGCAAAGGTCTTGCCAAGAACTAAAGATCTACTTGAGAAAAATTACAAAAGTTTCTGGAATACATTTATAAAAGATTAATTTTAATGAAGTTGCTTGAAATCATTCATGTGAATCACATTCTTATTTTAATCAATCTGTTAAGTTTACATCAAGTTTAAATAAAATTTAGAGAAGAGTATATTAATATATTACCTTCTTGCCTTGAAGATTGCATTACGACAATTTTATCAACCATGTATAATTTACACAGGTATACAGAATCGAAATTGAAGAGCTGAAGAATGGCAAATGGCAGCCATTCGACGCCACTGACGTGCAGCTGGAGTTTGTGCGCATCGACCCCTTCATCCGCACCACACTGCTGAAGAAGCCCAATGGAGTGTACGAGGCTATCTTCAAGGTGCCAGATGTCTGGGGTGTCTACCAGTTCAAGGTTGATTATGACAGAATTGGATACACTAGGCTGTATCACTCGACGCAGGTCAGTTTGATTGATTTTTTCCTTGATTTCATTATAAAGTTGAAAGGGATAAAATATAACAAAAAAAAAACTTACTACTGTAAAAGTGGGGACTGATTTGGAGTTGCGCAAGAAAAGAGTACCTCCAAAGATTAAGGGGAGGCCCAGTCTAGAACTATTCTCGATCACTGAGGAGCCGCGCTTACATTGGTCAACCTTATTAAATAAAACTCAATAATACTGTCTAATCGTTTATTTATAAATACCGATAAAAACACGCTTTTGACAAACATTTTCAACAGTTAGCTACAAGATTGTATGTACATATGGGTTATTCCATTTATCCACCCCAAAAAATCCACCAAAATGTGGATACGCGGAAACGCATGTCTGAGAAATTCCGTTACTCCAACTAGACCTAGAGTGGACTCTGGGTCTAGTTGGAGTAACGGAATTAACAGTCTTAGGTTGGATTCTCGGACATGCGTTTTCGCGTATCCACCTTAGAGCGGATTTTTTGAGGTGGATAAACAGAATAACCGGTACACATACATCACTAATGGTATAAAACATTTAGAATCTTTACTTATTTTCTATTTGTATCCCAGGTGTCCGTGCGTCCCCTCCAACACACACAGTACGAGCGCTTCATCCCGAGCGCGTACCCCTACTACGTGAGCGCCTTCTCAATGATGGTGGGCGTGTTCCTGTTCTCCTTCGTGTTCCTCTACTACAAGGAAGACACGCCTAAGACAAAGAGCGAGTAGATCTACTCTAGTTTAAGTTTTCATTCACATAGTCATGGGTGCTTAGTAGCACAGTGTTAAAAAAAAGCTTGTAACAAGAATGTATGGAAGTGTGGGCTGCGCTTATATTGTTTGAAATGTGAATTACAATTTTTCATTATTTACTCATGTGTTTTATTATTATACATAATTTTTGTTTTCTTTCCCTGCTTCGACAATTTCGAGATTTCTATGCTAAATTTATTTTACAGAAGATAATAGGTATAGAAGTACAACATAGGAAAACGAGATGTAAATAGGGTAAATGCTATCTAGCAGTCCTTCACCTTACGTAATTTGGGACCATGTGAAAATATATCGGTGAATTGAACTTAACACACATCTCTGCCTACCTACCACTTTCGGATTCGGAAACGCAATGGACCTTAAAAAAATGGCAACACCGCGTTATTGATCCAACGTGAAAATATTGCACCAAAAAGGAGTGGAAAAAAAAAAAAATATTATTTAACTTTATTTTGTATGCACTACAAAAAACGAGGTCAATGATATTTATTTGGTTTTAGTTTGTATAAAGTATTAAATAACTGAACGCTTCCATAAATTTAACTGACATTCCAACGGGCTATTCTCGAACGCAACGGTTTTAAATGGCAATGGCATGCATGTCATACATGGCTTTTGTAAAAATTAATTTTAGTAAAAATGGCATAATTTACGATTTCTACGATAAATAAACTATAGAATTGACTGTATGACTTTAAATCCGAGCCAAACAACCTAAAACTTTGAGTGTAAAGTGTGTAATTGACGCATAATCAATGTGATTCGTGTAGGCAGTGAATTGGTGTCGCCGTATTTCTTAAAATATTGCAAATTTTTTACGTTCCTTTTGCGCTTTAGAGTGGATTAGCATAATCGTGAGATCTTGTCGGGACTGATGACCGATAAGTAGGTGATAGTGAGCGTTGCAGTGATGTGTTTACATCTGTAACTGTCGCAGTAAGTATGCAATGATGTCATTGTGGTGCCTACCATAAAAAAACTGTGTTGGCTTTGTGCCCACCCGTTTTCCTGGTGATCGTGACTCCAATACAATTTTAAGGAAACAAGCATGTGGGATAAGCGCAATGAACCCCTTAGGTTATAGACAACCTGTTTTTAAATTTATGTTAATTAGTTTGTGATTGTGGCCAGCCAGTTAGTGTCCACTGTTTATGAATATTAGTTGTAAAGTACCCGCACGGTGGTTGTATTGTTATAAGTGATACATTATATGACTGATGAGTGTAACAATATTTATAAAATTGTGTCAACATAGTGGTGTTTCCATATAAATAGAATAAGGTAAGAACCTCCAGTAGGTCACTGGTTGTGGTGCATGTGATTCAACTCTAGTGTTAGACAAATAATAGTGTTCAATTGTTGATCTACATCTTAGAAACTAGCTATTTGTAAGTCTATTTGTGTCAACAAATTTATCTAATCATGTCTATTGAAACCAAATTCCATCTTAGATTTGTGATACTGTCAACAATCTAGTAAACTATTTGTTAGTACAAATAGTTCATGTGTAATAGATTGGTTTCAATGTAAAAATAACAGGACAATCTAGCACTGTAAATTATTGAAATAAATGAATAATTTTATTCAGGTTATCTATAGCAAGCCGTAGCTAGCTAGAAAGAGATTGGCCTCTTAATCAATAGAATTGATGGAAAATATTACAGATAATGCTTTTTTAATAGGCCTATTGATAACATGTTATTATTATTATTATCAGCCTGTGATGTCCCACTGCTGGGCAAAGGCCTCCCTACTCTCTTTCCACTTTTCTCTGTTCAAAGCTGCCAAGGACCAGTTCTTATTGGAGGAGTCCAGCTTATCCAATAAGAAACACATTAATGAATTTAAAATAAGTTTATCTTATTATCTAGCTAATAATACAATCAATATACTAAGTTAATTATTTTTGGATATATTATTTAAGATGACTTTAGTTTCTATATTTACCAGCAGGTTTATGAATATTATAAGTATTTATAAGAAATGCAAATATAGATTTAGAATTTATTATTATTGTTCTTATTAGATAGCAGCTAAAAATTGTATTTTATCTTAGTAACAATGTACAAGTTAAACCAACTACAAACTAAGTCACTGTTAGTCTGAAGGAAATAATAAGTAATTAAAACAGTAGCGGAACAATGCTCGTTTAAAGATAACCTTGTTGTTGGTAGCTCCCGTTGATAACGCATGCATCTGACACATTGGTGTCGTTCCATCCATTAATCCAAGGTTATGTCAGCATGCCACATTCTTGCTTATCACTGGTGTTTAGTTACTATTTCAAATAATAACTAATTGTTTAACACATTATAATTTTACTAATTTGTAAAGTTTTTTTTTATGCTAAGGTTGGAAAAGTTTTAATTTGATATTTTTAATTTGTTATCATGTTATGTTTAATACCTACTTTATTAGTAGGATCAAGGTTTATGGCAACAGGGATAAATTACAAACTATTTATCCTCTATGTATTTTACATAAGTATCTGAGCTTACCTACAAATTATATTTAGATAAAATTATAGGAATAGGATAATCATCATGAAACAAGGCTTACTCCATTGTTATCCCTCTCTGTACTAATCCACTGTAATAAATAGGCTAGAGGCTTTGCCCTGGTCTATTTGCAAAGCCAGACGATGCCACATATAAACAGAACAAAAACTCATAAAGAAACTTGAATTGTATTATGTGTCTGAATAAATGTTATTTTTGTGTGCAGAGTGTGAAGCGTGTCGTGCGGGATGGATCCGTCGCGGCGCCAGCGCACGCAGACGAAGGCCACGGCGGAGGAGCAGGCCCTCGATCAGATTGCCAGAGAGGTGAGTACCTACTGCTATACTAAAGATATTGATAGATACAACCCTAGCCTTCCTCTAAAACCTTAGTCAAAAGGCTTGGGATGCTTCATCAGCCAAGTTTAAATGCTCAGGCATTTAAACTTGGCTGATGAATCATCACATTGGTCTACACACTACAGGCAGTTTACCTCAGTAAACTGCCTGTAGTGTGTAGACCAATGTTAATTAAATAAACAAATTGTTGTGGTTGACATACAACTAAAGATGGAGACTAGGATCAAAATAATGAAATACTATATCCATACCTTACTGCTGGCTCTTTTCCACCTTTGTCTAATACTGAAAAGAACAAGATTAGTGTAACATGCTCTGACTGCATGCCAGTAAATGGATTAGTCTCAATTGTCTCTTAAAGACAGTTAATCATATTATTGACATGTGAAGTGCCCATGTGACTTATGATAATCCTTCTGTCTAGAATATTAATCTCTTTGCCTCAAAGACTTTGAGCCAATTACAAGTGCTCAAGCCTCTTGGACTCATGTCTAGAGGTCAAACGTATCAACACATCTTGCTAATTTTATGCACTGACATTAATTTTATTGTTTGTAAAAAAACTTACATGTTGTCTAAAGTAGTCAACAGGTGGCGCCTGTAGTCAGAAGTTTCAAACTACCTGTTACTTATATACTTTCTTGTTTATTCATAACATAAGTTACTTACTTGAACTTTGATTGTACAGGGTGTTCACATACCTTGACATTTTTATTATCACAACAAATAACATTTTTATGCCACTACATTAAATAAAATATCCAATATCAATGCATAATACTGCAAACGTGATATAAAACAAAGGATAAGTGCCAATCACATCCATAATGATGACTAACAAAACAACACTTGATTATCTTGTGATAACTCGTAAGATAAGGAAGGGAAGTATACACTGATAGCACACACTTCACTAAGATTGCCTTGTAGTACTAATAAAGAGTATGAGAGTGTTTATGATGCACAATTCACCTCACCTGGTCGTCCGACCGTCGAATATAATCCACAATGTTGACTGGCCGTCCTGGCAGACGGGTCGCCTCGCACACGGCGATCCAAAACTCCGCACGCTGTGCCAACTTCATGCTAGACTTGGAAAAAATACAGAGTACGCTATTTGTATTGGCATTGATTTGTGATTATTAAAATTGCTTTGGGCCTGGCCACCTAGGCTTATAGTTATCAGAAAAATTGATATTCAACCGTTAAAATTTGGATAAACCTAGAAAGTATATTTCTGGAAGAATTCAACACAACTCGCAACTCTTCAAGAAAAAGATGGGTAAATTAGAATAACGATGACTGGTCATAGATTACAACACGCCCTGTGTACTGATATCGTTACATCGATTCATTCCATAGCAATACCCTTAGTGTTTTAACGCGGTAGAAACCTGAGAGGCAATTCTCGTAATTTTAAGAACGTTCACAGTCTCAATCAGTCAAACATACCATTAATTTCCCTACATTTTGACAAGTTTTTGACATTGATTGTCGCTGAGGTGAGATAGCGACTAGATTTTGAACGTTTTTAATTACGAGAATTGGCCTTCTGTTGATTTCACAAAAACTCAAAAAAGCGACTTATATTTCCATCAAAGCTCTCCATGACCAAAAAGTAGTCCAAACTATTTTGTATGAAGCCCTACACCGTCGAAGCACTGTGTAATTTGCCACCTGTTAATGGAGGTATTAAATAAAGTCGCGATCGAAATAGACTTCCGCGTGCGACACCTCAGCGACCGACTGACTCTACCGATGTCGCCTTTGATATCACACACAGGGAACTCGCTAACGACTCTTTTGAAACTAATTATTTTCATTGGCATTAACTGACGAAATACTAACGTGGACGAAGCAAAAAGAAGTATGTCAGAATTAGGATGGGCACGTGCCGAGAGTAGATCTATCTGATTGCTGCTGCACACTTCTATGGAAAAAGGGCTTAAGCTTACGCATAACACCACATTCACTACTTCGCAAGAAGTCCAGAATATTGTTTTGCAAAGAGGCACTCGTTTGGTCCTTGGAGCTTAATATCCTTAATCTTGGGTTTAGCGGTCTTTGATTGATCGATGAGATGGATCCTGGATTCTCATGCCTTATTTTTTCACGGGTCAGACCTGTTAGTCAGCTGATGATAGATATTCATATATTTGTTAGATTTAAATACAGGGTGGCAAGCACATCAATTTTTTAATAGCCGACGAAAAATTTCAACGCATTTCCAGAATCATGTACTGAATTCATGGCAATAGGTTGCGGCTCGATGTTCCATACCAGCCAGCATTAAAGCAACAATAGGCTTATATACTTCAACTATAAATTCGTAATCTGTTTCAGCCAATTGTTTTTTTTTTGAGTCTATGTTTAGGAATATAACAATCCTATGTTAAATCAAAGCAAAATGACCTTTATATTGCTAGTAGAGCAAAAATTTAATAAACATAGCCGTTTAAAGTAAAAACATAAGCCCAGTAGGTGGTCAATAACAGCGATGCATAACGTAAGCTAATATTATCGAAACTATAAATGATGTATCATCGCGGGGTATCGGCTGATCCAATATAAAATAATCGAAAATTGAGTCGAATGTGTGCGCGAAATACCGCCGAGCTGATCGACTGTATCGGGAATCCATCTAATCCGATGATTATTGCTTTATGAGCTGTGAATTCAATAGGGTTAACACCAAAAGGTTGCCGAGGAGTAAGACACTATTTTGATTCTTGTCGAATATAAGGGAATAAGTTTCACCCAGACGCAGGTCATTTCAGTTATTGAGATTGAACCGCAAGCAGCAGCACCTTGAACAGGCTTCTTTCTACATAGTACACAACAAAACCGCCGTTTCACCTTCGATGTTTTATAAACTGAATTTTATACATACATACATACATATATGATGTTGATGCAACATATTATCATCATCTAGTGTTTGTTCTGTCACATGCATAAATGGAAATAATGTGGTTCTCTAATCAAAATATTAACTGCAGAAAATGCTGGTTTTAAAACATACAAACTACTGTAAATGTAACTTCGACTATTATATTATGTAGACATTTTAGAATAGGGCCTTTTTAATTTTATCTTTAAGTATAAAACACTATTTACACTACTAGACAATACTAGACATGATATAAGTTAAATTAATCTCAATTTTATCACACATTTATCTAAGTCTAAACAACAGCCAGTTGCTATTGTTTAGACAAATAAGCATGATATAATTGTTTTATGCCCACGCAAGCTCAATGTGTCAATACAAATAAAAAAAAAAAAAAAAAATAATCGTATTACAGTCCCACTGCAGGGCAAAGGCCTGTTCTCATACTGAGAAGGCGTGAGCATTGGTCACAACGCTTGTTCAAGGCGGATTTGTGAGTTCAGACTTGTATCTTCAGGTGCTTTACTTTGAATCTTCTTTGTTCTGAAACAATAGTAATTTTCTCAATCATCAGCCTCCTCCAAGCATCGGCAAAACGAATAGTCCAGTGCCTGCCGCATCCAACGGTTTCCAGCGACCTTCGACCCACACTACGCCTTCCGTCACGCGAATTTTTTCAATAAATAAGTAGATCTCAGCTTCTGCCATCCCTGAGTGATGACATGAATATATTTATGCGTAAGCGCATACAGCGTGCATCGGAACGCGGTGCGAAACAAAACGACGCGCGGCCGAAATAGATGCGGCCTCATGCGGCCCGGTCGCTGGCGCTATTTACGAATATTCGGAGTACGGGAGTTGGGACCCTTCGCGACATTATCTGGTGCACTGCGTCTGCAAGTGACTCTCTATCTACTGCAGCTAATTACGGCCGCTAAGGCCCAGGAATATTTCTAGAGATGCGCCGTCTTCATTAACGTTGATATTCTTTGCATCTGTACAAGGTCTAGTCCGTCGTTCTAATATGTAGCTTAGTCTTCTTCATGTAACGGTTCCTCATATTGTTCGTCACGCCCGCCAGATGTCCTATCATCATTGTCCCCTATTCGCGAGGGATTTTGCAATCATTTTACACTCCGCCGCACACGTCCTATTTTTAGAAATATACAAGGATGTCCGTGTTTTAATTCCTACATTTGATTTTGTCCCATATTCCTCTCGATCTATAGATATTTGAATGAACAAACGTCTAATTGACTGTCAGGGAGTGGGTCGAATGGAAACATCGATATGACGTGTGTCCCTTTATAAGGTGTCCTGAATGACGATCATGTTGATTCATATGATCATAATACTAGTCAATCGCAGCCAAGAGTCATTGATCGATAGAATTTGTTTGCTATTGTAGGTAGCCGTATTGATATTTATTAGTTGGATTTGGTATGCGAACTATAATTCTTTATGATAGAGTGCTGATTGGAACTCATCAAAAGTCGAATTAATGAATGTCGATGGATGTTAGATGGCTTTAACGTCCATCCCGAAAGGAATTCCGTTTCGAACATTAAATATTTTCAACTGCTTGACGATTAAACTATAATCTATGTTGAATTTTTGACCTAATGAGATCGCGGTGATTGATGGCAGAGGTCGAGTGTTCAAATCGAGCTGGATTTGAACCTATGGCCTCTGTTGACCTGTTGTGTGTTGTGATCCTATCAAAGCTTTTTAATAGTAAACCATTTTAGTCCAGGTACAAAACATTAATATTGCATTTAACCCAAAGAAAGTACATATGCTAATGATTGAAAGCCAAAGTAGCCAAATTCTGGGCCCACTATATTTAGATTGCCATGGACACACTAAGAAGACAAAGTTTAAATAACCGGATATGTGGAGTGTTACGGTCTGAATCGATTTCCGTGTTCCATGCAAAAAGGTCGGCGATGCAAAATGCAGTAAGATGAGGCACGCGCCAAGTAAGCCGTTAGTTCGCGCGGAATCAACTGACCTACTGCATCGTTTCCTACGTTAACCTCGTATGGGATTACATGCGATTGTCATTGCCAATTGCCAAGTATTAATAATAATAATTTATTTTATTTATCTCAGACATAACTCTAGTCCATAGTTTAAACTCATACATTTAAATTACTTATAAACTATTTAAAATTCTAAACAGATAAAAACCCAAAATAAAATTGTGACTTATTAAATTAAAATATTCATCAACACATTAAAAAAATAATAATGATTAAAATTGTCAAAAAATTATAAAAATGTCAGAATAATTTAAAAATAAAATGTCAAATATTAACTTGTCAAATCGTAAAATATTATAAAATGTCAAAATAATAAAAACTAAATATTATATAAATTGCAAAGACAAAATAATAATAGGAAATAATTTAAAATTTTTACCTGCCCCAAGCTTTCTTTCTTGTTGAGCTAGTTTTAATATTTTTTCCAATTGGCGCTCGTAAAGCAATATGAAATATATCCACATCTAGTGCCAAATTCTCTGTGGTAGGTATTTCTCATGTAAATTAAAATTGGTCCTTATGCTAATGCTTTATTTTTAATGCGCTGTGTCAGAACGTCTTCTTGCAGATTAAAATTAAGTCCTAATAATCCTAATCTTTGTCTACTTTTTCTCGTCTGATTTGATGAAAGACGTTTCAGCGTGAGGTTCTTTGACATGCCAAACTTCAAAGTGTCAACGTCTGCGCATTTCAAAAATAAATATTTATTCTGTAAACCAATACGCTTTGGAGTATAGAGCAAAGCAAATGGTTAGCAATCCCTTCTCTGTAAGTCAACATATTTCTCAACAGAACGGAAATTAATAATAAATCTAAAAGGCGAACATACCAATTATATCCCTTTTAAGGAGTATTTACATCCTAGAATAGTAACAGCAGCTTTATGTATTCTGATTTGCAAATCAATGTCTTCGTCGGCTGTATGTGAAACTGACTCTAGTGTCATTACGATGCAATTAAGATGTTTTAAAAACCTTTAGTAGACTTAAAGTATGTAACCGTATCTTTGTTCAACGTAATTGAAACTGAAAGCGATATTTGTAAGCAAATGTTTGAAGTAAACCAGTCAGACATCCAATTCATACTTTCCAATTTAGAAATCTACTACATGGATGACTGTTTTAATCAAATTCCAATCATCTAAAGTCTTTTTAGATTGCATTCTTCAAAATTTGTTCCGATTTAAACTGGCTTTAATGTAAAGTAGGAATATTAAATATAGGTCAGAGGGAACCTGGTGGTTGGGTTCATCGCCCTGTGCCGGATCGATCCGCGTCCCACTTCCACACAGCCTCGCGGAAGCGGCCTACCCTCCTCTTGCGTGGGTTATGTAAGGACTGGAGCTTCTTACTATACATATAGTTAATATGTGCCTCCGCAGTTTTGTTAGCTAAGCTAAAAGATATTCCACAGGAGGGCCTGTGGTACCTTCTGAGAATATGCTAGGAGTAGGTGGTAAGAGTGTACTAATTCCGTTCTGCGGGCTAATTGAGTTAGACACAATGGTAATGCCTTTCATTGCGTCATTTATATTGTTAAGAAAGTGTGGCTATTGAGAAATTGCTGGCCAACAGCATGCCCACGATCCTCATCAATGAAGAATACGAAAGAGAGTTGGATCGAGACCAATAAAATTAATTATTACTGTCACCAAAGTATGAGCCTAGTATGTTTATCGACGTAAATGATTCAGCTTGAGCTCGTCAAATTTTTGTTTCGTTTCTAATTGCTTTTCAGTTTGTAGTTATCTCCCAATAAGCAAAAAAATCTTAAGAAATTTAACGTGGTTTTATTAACTTTTATTTTATGCAGTGTTTTAATAAGCATTTCTTAACCCGTTCGTCCGCAACAAGCTTCCTTTGTTTGCATTTTGAGAAGATGTTTGTCCTAGATCTAGTCTAAGGCCCTTTGTACGCGGCATGGTTTCTTTAGGGTACGGCGATAAACCGCGCCGTAGAAAAAACGTGTCTGTGAACAAGCTTCCATAGTGATCCATGCAACACTGACGACCGTGCCTACACACGGCGAATAAACCGTAGTTTTACACGGCAAGAAAAACGTGTCCGTACAAAGTGCCTTAGGTGTGCTTAGTGTTGCTACTGAGACTCCTAATGAAATATTCAATAACAGTGCTTGTCCTAAGCTTCAAACAATGCTAAGTTTCCGCGCATGCAACCATTTGATTTAATTAAACCAACGAATCAGTCGGTGTTAACTATCTTGATGCCTTGACTGTCTAAAAACGTTACCTACGTAGTTCTTAAAGAACAACTCTTGCCCATAAAGATCTTGTTTTATTGAGCGGTGTACGATGAGACAAAGAAAGTTAATACAATCTCAGAAAGCTATAATATAAATAGGATTTGTGTCTGCCCGCCCCCTAGTCTGGCTCTACTGACGTCAGCACCAGCATCGATCTGTCTGGTTCCATCCCCCTCTGCCTCGCGCCCCGGCTGATGCAATTCGGGAACATATTGCGATATCATGATTATAGCGGATCAAAAGTCCAAAAACTAAATCTCCCTGGTTTAGTTTTTGGACTTTTGATCCGCTATGATGATGCCTCATCTGTTGTGTACATATTCCATTTTATCCATTTCCATATCATTAAGTAAAATTCCAATCTGTTTATCGATCTCGCTGCAGTCCCGCCTCCCGACCAATCCTGTGGTTTCTATCTTTTGTGAATGCAGTATGCATTACTGGGCCCTCGGCTTATTCACGCCCACTGCAGATATTGTTCTCCAGCTTTGTGCTCCTTTCATCTCATCGACTTGATTAGAAAGTTGGTAACTTAAGTATTACAATCATACATATTCATGCGGAATATTGCAGTTTTTGCTTTACAGGAAGCTACGGAAGTCAGTATGTAATCATTATGAAACCAAATTTATAGGTCCATTACCCCATTTCTTACGGACATGTTTAAGAAATTCTATTTTAATTCCTTGTTTATGTAGCCATTCTTTAAAGTCAACTTTAAAAAGTTGTTTTATGCAGTTACAATGCTCCTTACCAAATGCTTTATTGGCTATTGCGAGTATTGCATACATGCCTGACCTAGTTTACGACACCAGATTGCGCTAACGGTACTGAAAGTCAATCATTTTGTGGTGCGCCTCGGATCCGCCGCAGGAATTAAAAATAAACGCAACCGTGAGCAGCTTCCATATCCATTTCTAAGAAACCCTTTCAGCGAGCGGTCATTTCGCGCGACATTCTCTTGCATGTAGGGCTAGGGGGGTTGTTCCCTTTGGGCGGGCGGCTGGAGGGGCGCCTGGGCGGCTCGGCGGGGGGCTCCAGCGTCAACGACCGCCACTCGACTGTCTGCGATCGCGAGGGAACACCGTCCCAAGCTGCACCCGGACGATTCAACTTTCAACTTTCGACATTTTCAATAACGTAGTTTCACAAAGCGTTCAATTCCGCGCGTGTGCACTGCTCCGGGTGCCTCGTGAAGTCGTCTGTGAAAATTAGCGAGTGGATTGCGAACACTCACTCGTTTGGCACGATGCGTTTCGTGCCGGTTGTGTCGCCTACCGTAGTACCGTCGGTATACCTAGCATTTGGCACGTTGCACAACTTAGTTAATAATGTTTGTGTGGAGTATTAACTTATAGTTCGACGCGCACGTGCGATGTTTTGTCTGTCGGCGACACGTTGATGGATAATCCGTGGCGTCCGCTCGCCGGTTTGGTGACACATTGCATGTGTGAAAGTGTGTGAGGCTGCATCCATCTAAAATAGACGTTTTTATTTAAGAACAATGCTCTAGACGAGCGTCAGGCACTTCCTAGTGCGTTAAAGTTAACTACATATGTTCTTGTGAGACTTGTTTTGTGTTTGAATTTTGACTGTTAACTCGGCATTATGGTTCGGTTGGGGCTGGCAATGGTAGTGGGTGTGGCGCCGGCGCTGGTGTCATGGTGGCGCGGGCAGGGCAGCTGGCTGCCACCGCCGCTGGTGCTGCCCTCGCCGTGCTCTGAGAAGGCTCCCAAATCGTGGCCGCAACAACGCTCGCCGTCCCTGTCTGACTGCCTGGAGAGCAGCAGCGACGAGGACTCGTCGGCTCGATCGATTGTTTGTCTAGTTCGACCTAAATTAGTGAGTACTCAATTAGGAAAACTGGGAACTTGAATATACTAAAAATATTTCTTTGCCAAATCTCTTTGTCTAGATTGACTCGCAATCATTGATTGTTACCTTGACAATAGCCAGGGAAAAGTAAGGAAATATAAATTAATGCGGAAACTCAGTATTAACACAAAAGGCCAAAACAAAATTAATCTAAATTCCGTTTCTAGTAATTCTAATAAGATAAACATTTATTATCTTGTAGACAGCTAGGTAAACATTTGTTAATGAGGCTCTCATTAAGTTAATTGCAAAATTAAATGCAGACGGATTTGCAACAATAATCAACTGGAAGTATTACAACATCGGATAAGGATATACACAATTACTATAACAGGTTTATACAATAACTGACTTAACGACGACTGCATAAGGAGTTTAATGATTTGGAGATGTAGCACAGATAATCTCGACCGGTCCGCAAACTGCGGTGAAAGCTGAAAATCTGCATAATATGAGACATATTGTTACAAGTTATGGCATGCTACTTCATTGCAATAAACTCAACACAGACAAGGAACGCGTGTGGTCTCCACAACACAGGCTGACAGGCGCCTCGCCCATGAATCACACAGGACAGGACACTTTATTAATTCTAAAAATAAATTCGTCTCATAAAAGTCCCCTCTATCGGTTCTTTTGATTTAGAGCGAAATAATCGTTAACGTTAATTACTATGCGTGTCCTCGTTGTTAAATATTACCAATAAAACCAAAGCTGTGTAGTATTTATTCATGTTATCGACCGGTTGATACTTTAAACCCTTCTCGATTTCATTTATGAAGTAACTTGAGTTTGCACACCGTAGCAATGGATATAGTCCATTTCCATGTTCCTCCGTTGTTTGATTGATTGTATAAATAATTTAGTATCATTAAATGTTTTATCGTCGTTAATAAATTTCCGAGACATCGATCATTCACCTTTGCTATTACGAAAGCGCATCTAACGTGCGTTGGCGACGGCTTCATAGCAGCAGATGCGTCGCAAATGTCACGATATTTACGTCCGCGTACCGTCGCGTGCGCACCTCGTCGTCCATCGATCCCGTTCGATCTCCTAACAGTTAATCGTCCGCAATCAGTTTTTGCGTAGCTCTCTGCGGCAGTCGCGTGGCAGCCATCTCAATTATTTTTTCCGCGTGCGGTCAAGTTGCGTTTGCGCAATTTTTGCGTGCGTTCCTTACGTCTGGCCGAGTGCTCGTCAATCAGTGTTAGTTGGGTTGTGGTTCGGTTTAGTGCGGTCTGTTGATACATGCGCGTGCGATACCTGTATCAAATGGTTCTAATTTCAAATTAATGATAGTGTAGAAAGAGTGATGTCCTCGTCAGGTTAATTGACGCATTTATACCGGATTTATTTATTTATGTATGACTTAAGCTACGAAACAGAATCAATAACATCGATAAATCTCTTTAATGTAACGTTTCTAATTTATTCTTTCGATCATTTTGTAAAGTTAAGACCAGCGCATGATTATAACGTCGACTGTGATCGATGATTTGATGGCCGTCATTATAATCTATGACCATAAAATAAATTAAAGCTCGGGAATAAACGGATAATTGTATACATTTTATTCTTAGAAAACTGTGTCAAGCAGTAATTTTGTATGGAATTAATAAGCATAGGTAATATACGGATTGGCCCAAACATAGCCCATAAGTGCAAATGTTTTGAACTAGCTTCTGCCCGCGATTTCGTGGGTGTGAAATTTATTGTTTTAACATAAAATATATCCTATGACACTCTGCAATACTGTAGCATCCAATTAATGAAAAATAAATCGGAATCGGATCAGTAGTTACTACTTAACAAATCATAAATTATACTTAGATTAAAATAATTTTACTTTAAAGAAATAACCCAGAGTCAGAAACTCCTTTTATTACGTAATCTGAATCGTTCTCGTCTTTTCCAAAACTATTTTTATTGAAATCTCAATGCTGACGACTATTAAAATAAAGTTTATTCACATTTCTGTCGATCCTCACCTTTCCACTGCTCTATTATTATCACCAATATACTATGAGAGTACTGATCGAAATTGCACCTTCAGTAATGGCAATAGAGACTAATAGCAGGTAGTCTGATTTTAGAGCGTATTGTTAGTAGAAGTGTAGTGTAGGGCGGGTATTGTGTCTGATAGTGTAACCGTGACGTCCTTGTATCTTTGTTTGAGGTCCGTTGTGTGACCGAGAGTCGAGAGCAAGTCCACGGTACTATTTATATCACACAGGAAATTATGATGTTTTACTTGGCAGAAAGTAAGTGTGAAATCGTAGGGTTGTCATCATCATCAGCCTATAGCAGTCCACTGCTGGACATAGGCCTCTCCTATTGCACACCATTCATAACCCATGGCAAGGACTGGTCTGAGACTCGTGAGAGGGCAGAATTCGCTCTGAGAATGGTTATGAAGTGGTTAGCCTCGAATCTGCTCACGCTCAATATCTCTAAGACCAAGTTCATCTCTTTTACTCCGGGTATCAATCAATCAACTACCACTGTCGTTTAAGATCAAGGTCCATGTGTGTACAGTAGCCAACACCTGTAACTGTGCCCTAATAGAACGGTCTGTTCGAGTGAGGAAATTGATTTATTTATTTGGAAAACTTCGAGCGGCTGCTGATTTCTAATCCCTAAAAATGGTTTACTTTGTCCTCGCTTAATCAGTTCTCAGTTACTGTATAACTACATGGGGGGGAATCCACAAGACAACCATGTTGTGGCTAGAGAGGGCTCAGAGAGCAGTTTTAAAAGTACTGGCAAAAAAACCTATTAGATTTCCGACCTCTGAACTGTACTCACTTTGTGAGGTCCTCGCAGTTGACAGTTGTTCGTCCTACAAACAGTTTTTAAGAAACACCTGCTTCTGCCTTACGACCCTGAGCCCCTACCAAAGAAGCGGCGTGCCGATAGAGTTTGTAAGACTGAGCGCTGCAGGTTAGGGTTGGTTAGTCGCCACTTCAACCATAATCAGCTCTAAACTTTACAATGACATAAATATAAGAATTAACCCTATACTAAAAATTTAAATTTACCCTATGACTAAAAGTCTACTGAAGAGAAAAATGACTGATTGGCTTAATTCCTTGTCTTATGAAGAAACAGCAACTTATGGTGTCATAGACACGGTAAACACACACACAAACACACCCTAACACACCCTCCCTCACACACATACACACTTCACCCCACCTCCACATAGAGTATATTCTCCTTTTTATTCCTTTTTTTTTATTTTTTGTAATTCTTCAATTAATTATTAACTAACTTTCCTCGGGAAGTCTGGAACGATGGCTTTGCATATATTTTGAGTTGGGCGTTGATAGCTGTGCCACAGTATTTTACTTTTGTGGCTATCTTAATTTCCTTTGTAAGTTGTAAACTTAAGTTGTTCCAAATAAACTTTATTTTATTTTTTATTCATCTCGATTTTCGGCAACTCTCATCCATCATCATCATCTCATCGTAGGGTTGTATTCAGTAGAAATAAAAAGAACCAAAAAAAAATTATATATTTTTTTGACCTTATTTTTATTTTATTTTTATATCCGAATCCTCTTCCTTTTTTTTACAAATTAACATAAATAAGGGAGAGTTGGTTCGAGGTGGCGCGGGAATAGAGTTCCTAGAAGAACTTGGGGGACAGTAAGCTAAACAAAACAAACAATGTTCTTTTAAATGCGTATTCAAAATGTTAAATGATTACGAAATAGAACAGGTTTTAGATCACTGTGCTAACCTTCATTCTTTAGCCTTAAACTTTTGACCTTAGCGTTTTTGCGATTACAAATACATAATTCAATAAAGAAGCATACAAATTGCATGACGACTTGCGCTAAGGTTGACTTACAACGCTCTAGGCAGCTAGACTAAACTGACTAGCGTACTAAACAGCTAGGTGCAGTAGTGGCCTTACCTGATATCACATTCAGTTACGTTAGAGGCGTTGGGCAAGTCGGGCTTTGCTACTTCTTTTAATCGTGACAATAGCCTCAACTGAATATTTTAGGACCAAAATGCCAGATTGTCCAATGACCGGGCGACCTGACTAGCTAGCTCTATGGTTAACCTCTTTAAAAACCTGGAGTGTTCATTCAAATGAAGGTTTTATTGACAAGTGTCTATCTTAGTATACTTAGGTTGTAAAGAACTTGATATATGAGTAGGCCATACGAATAAAAGTTGGCCCTAAAATATTGTTTTCTGCTATCACCAATCCCTTTGCCCTAACGTGGTTGATTCTTGCAATATTGTCTGAGGTTAATAAGGTGAGGTGGGCCATATTAGCCAACAACGTGATTGTGATTTTTACTTCTAACAAACAGAACATTAAAACTCGCTGCTGCAAGCTGCAATGCAATAACTTAAGAAATGAGTCTTTTTATTAACCTTAAAACATACAGCTTGGTTAATCAGCCCGCAACTAAACATACGTAACCGTATTGCACCATTTTAACTTCCTTTAGTTAGAACAAGCCCATAGCTTGCCCAAGCTTAGGTAGGTACTTCTACTTCATATAGCTGATATGTACTTGTAGCGTGTCCTGATGTAATAAGGGAGAAATTGCAGGTTTTACCAATAATTTTACCGATTTTATAGCTACCTCGTAAACAGCAACTGCTCACGAAAACTATTGATGCGTTGCCGATCGTAAGTGAAAATAGAAACCGACTAGTCAGCCTAGAGATAATATAATGTCAATTTCAATTTGGCATAATAATAAATATACCGAGGAGTACTGAGGACCGATAGTCAATTCTTTCATCAAACATGAAGCGAGGACAGCGATTTCTTCTGACCTTAGATATTCACTGCTGGGAGAAGACCTTCTCTTGTTCCCATTGTTTTCTTCGACATTTTAATACATAATCTGAAAAAAAGGTTTACGATACGATATGAGGCAACATTCCCGGAGATAAAAAGCCAGCTTTCTGTTACATCATGATTCTAGGTTTCATTCGACAAAATTGACGATAAAAAGACTTTTTATTACTTTACTGCTGAAATCGAAAGTAACACAGTTGATCTAAAAAACTAAACAAGAAGTTTCGCTAGAATGATTATGGGCAAACCACATTTTTTCAGCTGCTAATGTTCATTAACTTCTTCGACAGCTTCCCGGATGAAGCAATTAGGTATAGTGATGAAATTGATTTTTTACGGTCTGCCTTGGATGTGCCGGGAGACTTTCTCATATTTTTTCATATGAGTAAAGATTTGATTGGGATGTTAATGAGGCTTAGCTTAGAATATCAATCTGGCAGACTGGTATACAGTACTAAGTACACCTTCTCTTCCTCAAATAAATAATAACTCCATAAATTGGAAGTAACTTCAAATGATGAAACTGATCTCTGAGCACACCCTCACTGAAGGTTTTCTCAGTATGGTCTTTTATCAGAATGATATCAGAACTTTCTTGAACTCATCGTTGGTCTATTCTTAGTTTACAAAGTGCCTTTATACAAATTGAGTGGAGCTGAGACTACGAGATTTATTAAGAAAAATCTTCATAACTGCGTACATAATTCTTTTATGCATGAAAATAAATATGACACGCTTATGGTTGCTTATCGGCACTTATTGTAATATGGTATGTAACAAGTTTTTCCTCTGATAAATTCAATGTCACTATTATTAGCATTGTTTTACTGTTCATGTTATCTGTCAGATTAATTATTTAAAAACATTGTGGTTTTAATAGATGTAAAGTACATCTATTTAATATACAGTTTTTTTTAATGTAAAGTTATTGAGCACATGATTTTAGAGCTTCAATGACACCGAACTGAATTACCTTCCTTAATGCAATTATGTACTTCAGCACGGAATCGGGTATCTTAAAACGATAACGTAAAAGGTTGTTTACGGCTACGGTTATTTTTTTATTTACTGTTAACAATTTGCTAAGTGATTAAGCTCCATAATATTATTTCCTCGCCGAGATTTGTTTTACTGACCAAAACAATGCTCAATTAGTCAATGCGCGTCTCACGCGACTGAGCGGAAGATGCCCGGACCGGTGGTCTGCACATAGCGTTCGCCTCGCTATGCAGTGATTCACTGACTTGAACATCGTAAGGAGTTATTCGAGGATATAGAACATAACTAATACCTATTATGAATGCCATGCATTGTGCTATGCCATCAAAGAGAAACGGCGACGTGAATGCGGCACATTTGGTCTAGGCTCTCACGCACTCTGGCGTAGACTTGGTCTTTCGCTCCGCGTTTGTTTGGCAAATAACTTTTTTGCAAAGGTCCATTGTTTTTTGGTCCAGGAACTGCTGCTCGCAGAATTTCTAGTGCTTCGCTACCGGGATTTTTAATTTCCGACATGTACCTACTTAACAATGCGATTTATAACGAAAGCGGTAGCTTACAGTGCGGTGTGACGAGCGGACCAAGCATGGCGGTCACTCGCAGTCGGTCGCAGACGTCGCCGCAACCACACGCGTGCTGGTGGCCCTAACGTGGCAATTAAACGATCGCGCGCATAACTTGTCGCGTTTTCTTAATGATTCAATTCTATTGTTCTTTGAGATACGTAAACAATTATTGTGATAAGTGCTTCTAAAGAAAACTATATATTGCTATCAAAACAAACAGCAGTTTGAAGTTTGGTTGACGCTAAAATAAAGAATCTTGGTCAAGGAGCGTTTAATAAAGTGGAAAACATCACCGATAAGATAAAGCTATAATACCTCGACAATAAATGTTATCGCGCTTCGCAATAGAGTGCAGTTCGAGAAGAGCACAGTGCTAAAATTGCGTCCTTCCTTTCTATTCAAGCGGCAGAGGCGATGCTGCAATCTAGTCGCCTGCGTACACACAACATTTGTTGACGCATGCTGCACATGTTAGAATTCGAAAACACCGCGCGCCTCCGTTTGTGTGTTTTCTACGAATAAGTGCTACAATACCTGACGGGTAATCAGTGACGTTCATCATGGGACAGCGCTCCGAAGTGGCCACGCCTGACAATAGTGACGAGGAGAGCGGGGACGCCTTCACTGACGGAGATTTTGGTGATTCCGATGACGAGACGATCGTCGAACGCCTTGATGAAGCTAAGCCAGCTCACATCAATGAAGCTGTAAAAGATGATATTCAGAAGAGTGCGGCTACTAATGGTCACTCTAATGGTAGTGTAGATGAGCAGCCCAGAATGAATGGCCGTAAAAATAGTGAAGCTCATTCAAGTGATATGGAAAACCAAAGCTTAGTATTATCGGATTTGCGCCGAGATTCACACGGCGATCAGAATCCTTCAATCGTTGGCATTCTCGGTGATCAGCAGAATCACGTACGTATGGCAAATTGTTAAGTGTTGACCTCATAACCTTCTTTGAATTTTGTATTGTGTCATGCTATATCCGAAATCTTTTCCGTTTCCCAAAACGATTTGCAGGTGAGTCACGTCCATCTGCTTATGGCTTCCCTTCCCTTTACTTATCATATGATTGTGTATGTGTACTTGTAGTAAGTAATTTAAAGGTTAATTTAGTTAATGGCCCCAAACACGCCTAGTTGGGAATTATCTTATCTCACTATACATGTTTCGCTACGTTCTGTGTGATTTGAAGGTCGCGGCCTAATATAAAGTTGTCTCAGGTGAATATCGTTTACTTTAGTCTCCACTTTGTCAGTCTTGTACTATTCAAGTGTTTTGTGGAAAATACAACAAGTTGGCACATTAAGTCTTACTTAAGGTATAATATTGTCGTGACTGTGTGATTTGTATTGTTACGATACTCTCGTGGTCAGGTTAGAGTTCTGTATTGTATAGTATGTTCGTAATCGCGCCGGTGCTGTGGTGAGATGACCTCGTGCTGCTAGATTGCATCGATATGACGCTTCCGGAGAGCTTGTTAGCACTCGGCTGCAAACTCTTGGTCCTATATGTAAGTCATCTTTTCAACTAAATAATGCAACGAATTTCAATAGAATTTCAATGAGGTATTGTTTCTTATAAGTATTCCTTATATTTGT
Organism: Apamea monoglypha; assembly: GCA_911387795.2. NCBI lineage: Eukaryota > Metazoa > Arthropoda > Insecta > Lepidoptera > Noctuidae > Apamea > Apamea monoglypha. Next base: position 18,196,705 of record OU426924.1, read on the forward strand.
GGCATGTTGTAATACATTATGTTTATTATAATTATGGTCAGTACACACGTGACATCAGCTATGAACACTTGTGTGATGGTGTTGTCACGCCTGGTGACCTCACGCGGCTAGCACCATGTCACCGCTGCAGCTACTTTTCTGTCTGGCCACCCGTATTTTGATCCTTTATGTAAGTAACTAAGCCTTGATTAAGTATATAACTGAACGTGTCGAACGAGTTTTCGCGGACGTATTAATTACACAGATCTTGTGACTGTTTGGTCAACCACAACCGTCATATTTATGTCCTTGTTGTCCTTATTATCGTATAGCTAACTTTAACAATTTGAATGATAATGAAGGGTGTCGTCAACATCAACATGATTTTTGTAATCTTGGATGTTCCGTAATGTGTTAAATATTTATCCGCGTAGGTGTTTATTTTAACTATGTATTGTGTCATCTCACCGACTAGTATGAATTCAACAATAGCATTACTGGGATGTTTTCATTCAACACGTGTGCCTGGCTTTAGCAACATGTTGATGAAGTGTGTGTTCGCTCACTGCTCGCTTCCATGTTCCGAGTCCGACACATCCTTGAGTTATATGTTTGTATAACAATATAAACAATTAACGTTAAGCTAAGCAACAGCGACGATTTGTCACGCAGTGTTCACCCGTTGTCTTTCCAAGTATGACATTCATTCTTCACAGTCAAATGACTCTGTTTACAATTCCAAAGACATATTCCAAATTGGTACCATAGCAGATGCCACGAATTTCTGCCCACGTATTTGTAAAGATTTATTTTTTCTGACATCGTGGTTTCCTACATAAAAACAAAAAGACAAAATTATGCAACAGGTGATGATAAGTATGAATAAGACATTTAATTGCGTTGAGCAATCAAACAATTACCGGAAATGAAAACAGTGTAACAAATGAACCATCAAATTGTCAGACAAATAGCATCTAGCATTATGCGACGGTTTTGTTGTTAAAATCAAAAGCGAATTACAACTTGGTAATAAATAAGCTATTAGAGATAAATGGAATGGGACGGTAATGGCTTTATCTTTCAATTAGTTTGAAGTGCATTAGCAATAAAAATGTCGACGGATTGGTAAACACCAGTGACAGGACTGGCAACCTGCCGCAACGCCCGCGCTCGAGATTATCGCCCTTTAACTGGCACACCTCTGTTTATCCTTGCTGGACAATAACTATCATTTCTATTTACAATTAATCAATTGGTTTCTAACGGCGCAATACTAGTACATTATTCATTTATCGTCTATATCAGGGCAGCTACTTTACCGTTTAAATCCTCCAAGTCGTCACCTCCTTGAAGCGAATGCTACTCATTTGGCGCGATAGCTTCACCAATTGAGTCGTCCACGTGTTTACAAGGACCGGCGATTGTGGGGAATGACCGTCGTATCCTTAAAGCATTGTGTTCAAGGATGATGTCACCACCACGGATGATGTCGCTACACACATTTTATTTACTTTGTGCCATGTGGTGTGAATCACATTTTTAATGAATATTTTGTATTGTAAATATTTGATGGCAGCCGCTATGACGTAACCCGTAACGAATCTTCTGCAAAACTTCTGTAAAGAATTTCAATAGGTAGCATTTTCTTCAGAATGTTTTATCGAATTTTTTCGTTATCACATTTTGGGTGAGCTCATTCTGTAATCGATTCGTGCATTAACCGATATCTTTTGTTTTTAGGGCTTTTGTCCGTCTTACGTCTTGGCTTGGCTACTTTTGGAGTTAGTACATTTCTTTGTACGCTTTTTTGTTATTCGTTCCATAATTTTGGTCTAAATGAGCTACAACTTTTTGGAGCAGCTGCGTTGCATCGATAAATTTAGTGTTGTTGTAAAAATTATGTTCTCCTCGCGTTGAGTGTACTTCGCATGCCGGTTGGTAGTGATGGTCGGAAGACTCAAGATAAGGCTGTAATAATAGTTGACTGCGCTGCGAACTTAGGAAGGGCAGGCAATGTTATCGCATTGTTACGCCACCACTTCCCGTCACCCGCATTTTACTGTTACTTTAAACTTCACGCCCGTATACATGAGGTCGACTGCGCATAATTTTCACATTATAAAACTTTACCTATCAACCATGTATTTTTTTTGCAATTTGTAGTTGAAAAATTCAGTGGCATTGACACTACGTAAGCCAATTCGTTGAAGTTTCTTTTGTCTTTCTGCCCCTAATCTTTTGATTGTTGTATTTCGAATATCGATTAACAGCAGGATTATCAATTGAATCTAAATGGACGACTGCAAAGGACACAAGGACTTAATAAACAAAAACTAGATGCTGGCTGGCAGTGAGCAATAGACTGATGTATTTACAAAAGCAAAAGAACTTCATGTCCCTGTACTATGGGTTTGATCTCTCATAGTTGCATAAATTCAATGATTACATACCAAAATCTTCCTATGTATAGGTCCCCAAAAATATTTTCACAATGAACAGTGAACTTTTATTTTAAATACATATTAATATAAACAACTAGGTAATCACTTATGGACACGTGTCTAGAGCAAGGATTCCCCAATCCCGTTCTGTGAATTATGTGATGTGTGCCTCTTGGTCTGGAGAGACCGATAGCGGGGCAAGCCCACGCAGAGCCGTGCTTTACGATCCCATCATTGTCTCACGCCATCAAAACACTCACATTCGCTCCATCCATTATTCACTCTTTCAAACTATTTACCTAATGGAGCTCTTGACGTGACGGAGATTTGAAAGTTTCTGTCGTAATCATTTTAATTGCCATCATTTGGCAATGGTTTTGGCCCTAATGTTGGTGGTAATTATGTCAATTTTGCGTAACACTCATTGTTCTAACAGGTTGATCTACGCACTAGTTAGGCATGTTTTAAAACTAGGTCAGACGTAATACGTATCAAATTCAACGGCATTGTACTAAATTGCCTATTATTTACAAATGCGATCACATCGTTTTCAAATAAGGTTGGTACCTACATAATATATGTTGGACAATTGTTGTTAAATCGACTTAAAAGAAGCTGGTTTTGTTGTATTTGTAGCTGTTATCTTTATATAGACGTGATTTCTTGGCGCAAATATTTTGGAGATTGTACTATCTACTTTAGAAAACTTCCTTCACTAAATCCCCTATCCTGATTGACAGCATGACAAGCTAATCTCCACGTCGGAGTACACTATGACGTTCACCGTTTACTTCCTCACCGTGAGGTGTAATTAATGGCTCGCTTCCGACACTCTTTCAACACCTTCCTTTCATAGTAATGATGTAAGGTCGTTAGCACATCGTATACAATTCATACACGTTGTAGTTATTAGATCTGTTTTTACATTCGATGAAAGAATTAATGATAATTTACTTATTTCGAACTTGTTGTTACTGGGCTTTTCCATTAGGAAATTCTCAGTAGCAGCCCGATGCCCCAGGTATGTTTCAAGTCACTTAAAAATAACTGGCGAAATGTGGGTGTATCTACTATGGGTACACCTCTGCCTAACCCTTCGGGGAAACAAGGCGTGATATTGCTGACATAGAAGCCTTTTTGGCCTCGTTCAGGTATTTTTTGGTGGTTTTTAATGTTCATTTTGTTCAACGACAGTTGTACAAACATTTAGTCTAAACTCAGGCCTTTGGTCGTTCGAGACGCATGTCTTGATGATGGAAGGGCCATGTCTGTAAGTGGTGCGATAGGCTGAGTGATTGATTGAGCTGTCTTGTTGTTAGTATTCCGTTTCAGATTAATTGTGCAATAGCAATAACTGACATCATCGGATATTTATAGATTCAACATGTTTTGTTAATCATGCGGCAAAACGGAAATTATAAATATCAATAGATCTTGCCCATAAATAACAACATTCAGTAATTATACGCAGTTCCGAATGGAAACTTTTATCCATGAGAAATCCTTTTCACATTTTGTTCATCATGGGCTAAATAATCAGCCAGACTGAATAAATCAATATAATAGAATATCTGCAAAATCTATAGCATAAATAAACCACTTAACATCTTCAACACAGATTACACTAACCGATGTGCGTGCTAATTGGAGACGCGTAACTTACTACCACGATGTTCCGCCCACACCACAGTTTGCGCAATCGCAGCCTCACTGCTGGCAACGCTTTGATATATCATAATAAATAAATTAATCAGCCGTTAAGAACTAAGCTTGTGTTTTGTTCCCCTCAATGTTTGCTGCCAACTGATTTAGTTTGAATCATCGATGATCTGAATTTGTCTTGTTCAGTTTGCTAGACGAGGCGACTACGTCTGCCTGGGTAAAGCGATGACCACCTAATCTTTTTATTAGATTTAGTAGTAACGCGGCCGTTTTTAAGTAATTATTTCAGCAGAACAGGTAATACGGAAGTACGGTTGAGGAATGAAGTACGGTACCTTATTAGTCTAACTAATTTTCCCTGTATGTCAACCAAACAATTTTGACTAATCCCCCAATTCCTTGGTGGACCCTCGTGTCTAAACTCTCATGCACTGAAGGTTTCAAGTAATATTGTTTACAATCACCTATAATATCTAAACATTTCATGTTTCTTCCAGGCGGAGCAGAGATTAGCAGCGCGACGAGCAGCGCGGGCTGAAGCGCGAGAAATACGCATGCGTGAGCTGGAGAGGCAGCAGCGCGAACAGGAGGACCATGCCGACAAGGCGTACGATATGTATGCTGGCAAGACACCAGGTATGCCTATAGGTTCAGCTGTGCGACCTGTGTTTTTAAATTATTCCCACGATGTAACTTGCAAATGCACAAATGATAAATAATACAATGCTGCAGGACCGTTTGGCGCTGGAATAACGTTGACAGGAGGGCGCTGTTGGTAAACATTTATAAAATCCTTGTACAATTATTCTTGTGCAGTAACTTCTTCCTGGATCAACAAAAAAAAATATCCGAAATTTTTGACTTTCATAATTTTCACGCGCTTGTCCCATGTTACTTGAGGTTGGCGCAACATGTGTTCTTCTTCCATCCTCCCCTGTCAACCGTCACGCTATCATTCACTGCCTTCTCTTTCATATCATTCCTCACACAATCCGTCATCGTAATGGATCTATCAATCAGACTGGCTGGCAGGACACTAGCAAAAAATGCCATCTAAAAAAAAAAGCTGTTGTTTGACATTTCAATTGACACTAGGAGAATATGACAGTTCTGCAACTTTTTATCACTTTTTTTCTTTGTTTTTTTACTCTTCCGGTTAGTACTAAATCGTATAAGAAACAGCAATACAGCATCATTTGATTGTGTATTATGAACTTCAAGATGAGTTAATCTTTACGATGATGTGTTCCTGTTTGCAGAGACGGTGGGTCGTCGCGGAGCCACGAGGCTGACGGCGCTCAGCCCGGCCGTGCACTCACCGAGACGAAGCTCTGAAGACTCTGTTGATGATGGCTTCAGCATCAAGGACCTTAGGGTACGTAGCATTACTAAATTTAATCCTGAAACTGTATGTGCCAATGTCTAAGGGGTTTGCTTGGGGGTTCATGGTCCGGTTTTCGCCACTTTTACGAACGTTTTTCGCGATTCTGACATTTTACTAGCAAGACAAATATTGGTCTGCAAACTTACGATAGTAAAACCAGAATTAATGCCGCAAATTAGCATAAATGTTTTATTTAGGTAGGTAGTAGCTGGCTTTCGAAATTCTTGGAGAATCAATGACGAATCTTGAGTAATTTATTATCCGATATTTATGTCCGATGGGCTTTCCCATCGACAAAAATGACGATCATTCATACATTCTTTATGGGCTGAATTTTCAAAAATCATTTCTTAGTGCTTACCTTCGTTGTATAAGGAACTCTTGTGCAACATTTCGTGCTTCTAGACCCAGTAGTTTAGGCTGTGCGTTGCCTGTCAGTGAATTAATGAATTTAAGATTTTTATGAAGTAGAACTATGACTTTTTTAAAGATTGATCTAGTATTCAAGATCCCTGGAGAATCAATGAAGTAATTTTACCAATTTAATATCTATCCGACTCATAAGGTTCCTTGTGTTTCCAGCATGAGTTGAAAGAGGTGGAGGAGAAGTTCCGCAAGGCGATGATCCTGAATGCGCAGTTGGACAACGACAAGGCCGCACTCGGCTACCAGCTGGAGCTGCTTAAGGATAGGATAGAGGAGCTGCACGAGGAGTACGCGCAGCTGCAGGTAATAAACATGTGATAATGGAATCATAGGTTATTTCATATAGTGGCAGGGTTAGCCATAGCCCAGCAAATTACGCTGAGAACGACCACTTTATGAAGAAGCATTTTTTTATGGTAACAACTTTTTTTTAAACATTATTTTGATTGTCATGGATTTCTTCAAAGTAACGCCTGGTTCTATTTTTTTTTTTTCTAAATACTGTTCTGAAAGCTCTCTCTTTACTTTAACTTCGGGTAGATAAGGACTGTCGTTGTCTAAGAGTACACTGAAGTGTGAAGAGAACAGCAATTGGAGACACCGACGATGCGATCTGATACAAACAGTGTTCTTTAAAATATTATTTTTGTTTTATTACGTCAGATTACGGTATCTTCACCAATAACATATACAACTGTAATTTCCAGCGGGAACACAAAGAAAAATGCTCATCATTCGAGCGTTTAAAGCGGGAACACGAGTCCGTCACGCGCGAGCTGGGCGCGGCGCGAGACGCCGTGCGCGCGCGGGACGCGGCGGCGGCGGGCGCGGGCTTCGCCTTCGTGGACGCGGCGGCGCTGGGCGCGGCGGAGCGCGGCGCGGCGGGCGCGGCCGTGGGCGCCGTGCCCGCGCTGGCGCTGGTGACGCAGCAGGCGCAGCAGCTGCTCAACGACGCCGGGGAGGGCACGCTCGGTACGTGGCGCTACGTTGTACACGTGCTTTCCCACTGTTCCCCAGAAAACCATTGTAATAAACAGTATCTTTGCAAATCGTAAATATATCAGTCATTTTAATTATGTACATCATGATAATAAAGAAGAGTTTGTTTGAACGCACTAATCTCCGGAACTATCTGGATTTGATAGCCCAATTCTTGAGGAGGAAAGCTATTTAACATCACGCCGGGACCCTTAGAAGCTGAGCAAAAAAAAAAAATTTAACGTTAAGCGAAAACAAAGTAAAAGACGATGCGATAGGTCACAGGAACAATAAATTTTAACTGTAAAATATTAACGAAAACAATCCATAATTACAGACGTTCGGTTGCAAAAGTTGTTAACCTCGAAGCAGGCGCTGGAATCAGAAGTACGCAAGTTGAAATTACAGCTGAATGAAGAACGCGCCGCCAGGCAGAACGGAGTCGCCAACCATCACGACCAAGAGTACGAGAACGAACGTGAGTATACTAACACTCGAACATCTTGCGCGATACGAGGGAGATGACTCCGTGATCAGCTGAGTTTGTATTACTATTATGTAGTAGATAAAACTTTTCAGAAATCATAACATTATTATCTGTGAAGTTTCGCTAAGTAATTATAAAGGTAAAAGGATTAATTAATTGTAAAATGACAAAGTTAAAGGACCAACAGCGCCAGGAATCATAAAATGTACTGCCTGTTGCTATTGTTCTGTCGTAACGACATGAACTTTAAATGAGATTTAAAAAAACAAACGACCCCCATGCCCTAACCTTACTAAAAATATAAGTCAGTCATCACCGTGGCAGCGGGGCTGACTGTCCGAGGTGCTCTGAACGTACAGTTACCCTTCGGATGTTGAAGCTCTATCAGTGTCATTTTAATTCACATTCGCATGAATCGTCCCCAGTGGAGACGGTGCGCAAGGCGGTGGCGGAGGCCAAGGGCCGCGCGGCGCGCGCCGAGGCCGAGGCGGCGCTGCAGGCCGCGCACGTGGCGCGCCTGGAGGCGCAGCTGGCCCGCAGCCGCGCGCGCCAGGGCCACCAGGACGAGCACGAGGAGCAGCTCAAGCAGGAGCGCCGCAAGCTGCAGCGAGAGGTGCCCGCCCGTTGTACATACACAATTTGACCGTCACCATATCCATATTCGACCGAACGGCTTTTGGGTTGCTCTCGTCTGCTGTGTTTTAGAACTTGTCACATCTACGATTTATTATTATTACAAGAACACACGAATGCGATAGACGTTAACGCGCGCGCGCGTGCGTAAACGTTTTATCTATCTATCTATCTATAGATCACCTGGATATTCTCGTGTACGAGTCTGATCTCCAAAGAGAAGTTTAAAAACAGTCACGATCTAGACCCACGTTACAGCACCGAGACAAAATATACATGCAATAATTTGATTTTCAGGAAGTCGTTGACTTCTGGGCCGTTATCAATCATGACGACAGTTAACGGTACAGTCGCGCATACCTTACTCACGGAGTGTGCTACCCTAAACACGCAACCGATACCTACGTAATGCTCTGCGCCACATAATACTGTGATAATATGTACCCCCCACACTCCTGTGTGCTCAATGTCGATCAAATGCTAAATGTGTACTAAATGATATGTAAATATAACGTTTTACCCCTTCTGCATGTTATAAAATAAAACTTCCATTTAATTATAAAAGCGTTGTAAAGTACATTAAATTAAACACTCTATAACTCAATATTGCTATAACGTTTATGTAGATGTCAAGTTATTTACGAATAAATCTGTACATAACGCTGCCAACATCGTTTGCGCGATTTGTCACCCTATGTCAACATACTAAGAGTTATATTTGAATTGCAGGCTCGGGAAGCACTCAATCGGGTTGAAGAGTTGGAGACTGAGAACAGCCACCTCACGAAACGACTCGACAAACTCAAGAACGCGAAGTCTGCTCTCCTCAAAGACCTGTGACAGAGATGACGAAGCAACTTATGTAACGATGAAATGATACGACGAGTTACTGCGCAAACGCAGGGAACGTAGACACAGCCTGTGTAGGAGATTCGAGTACTACCTATATGTACTGACTGAGATAAAAATGCATTAACGTTTTTGTAAATGTCAGTCACCCTACATTTACAAAATGATTTATAAGATTTGCATGAGGGAGTCAGAATACCACGTAATAACATTGAAGTATTTAGTGGATAATAATCTAACATTCTCAACATAATAATTTGATTTTCTTATTAACTCTAACAACTTGGACATTTTATCATTTCGACCTGTATTATGTTGATCATAAAATAAATGTTGATATTAAAAAGTCGGACGCACGCAATATATGTCACGCGAACTGTTATGTAGTCTGGAGATGCCTGGAAAATGTTGTGTGCATATAATGAGATTTAAATAATTGTTTAGGCGAAGTGGTACGTACGTGTGTCGTGTATGTGTATGTTTGTTATGAGTGAACAGTAGACTAATTCATGAAGTTTTACATATAACAAAGTATATAAATATCCAATTATTATTCATATTATGAGCCCAACTAATACTTGGTGAATTAGTACCATTCTATACAATGCTGGCATTTCCACTTAGGATGTAATAAATCATTCAGATGAAGGCTAGGCGACGATTTCATCGTCTGTAAGATATTTATTGTTCGGTTGGCTCAGACGTGGCAACGCTAGGTAAGTTGCGCGCTAGATTTATGCGTCTTTATACATTTTGGATAGTTATTAGAGAATACGTAGGCAAATGAGTCAGACTGAATGCAATGCTGGCCCGTCTGAGCCAACGCTTATGGTTACCGACAACATTTTTGCATAATAAAAATGCTTGGAACACGCTATCAATGAATTACGCACGTCACGGCCAAGCAAAAATGTTGTAGGATAGCCTCTGTAATGCAAATAATAAGGTTGTATTATGTATAACCGTTCTATAACTATTGTAAATCGCTTTTATAATTGAATATTCCCTGTAAAATATGAGAAAAATGTGTATAATTAATGTTTTGTTTAATTTTAATAAATAATTATTTATTTTAACTATGTTCGTATTTTCTGTATAGGTATTATAATGTAAGAGTTTTATTTAGCTTGCCGAATTCATTCGCTTTGTTACTAATAAATAATAATAAATTGCGTGACCGATCTGTTGCTTGCCATTGGTATCACAAATTCAGATAGTTAAGTTTTGACGCAACTCTTTATTACTTCACATCTTAATTATTTATAATGCTTTTATCTGTAATATAATTGCTCAAAATTGTATCCCATGAGTATGTGATAGTCTATTGAGAAGGTAAAACGTCCAATAGGATTAGGGACTCGACGACTGGAGTTTTCGTGGGACTGACCATTGTATTTTTTATATTTCGAGATTTTTTATTCACGATTCTACAAAGTTACCATGCTGTTTAACTGATATAATTGTAAATTATTTTTATCTTGTTATTGTGGCATTCTTTAATTACAATACTGAGAACATTTCGATTAGATCTCGAACTAGAGGGAGAAAAACTGAATAAAACGTAGTAGTATCTAACGATGTACAGGAGATTATCGAACTTGTCGCTTATATATAAATATAGTTGTTAGTGATGCTCACTTTAACGTACAGTGCCATGGCGCACCAAAATGTATTAGTAATACAATAATATGTGTATTGTAGTTACGAGTAGTAATGAATTGGAAATGCGGGTAGCGGTAGAGACGCGCGCTTGTCAGATGTTTATGTGTACCGCGCATGCGTGTTACATGTATGTATATCTGTAGATTTTTTATTAAAATGTTACTCTTACGGCGTTAAATTACAACTTTATAGTCAATTTTGTTTTGTTTAAATACGCAGGGCTTTGTGCTCGCTGCATGAGGAAACTATTGTACAAATTGGTGTCAATATAGATTAGTTGACTGTGACCAGATAAGAACCACACACCACCGACTTATCACTCTGGTTATGGTCAGCCGCCAATTTGTATCGAAATTAATAGTAAGCCAGAACTCTGCGTGTTTGCTCGCCAACATTTACACAGTTATTATTATTGCGTCGCGCATTTCGATATACCTCAGGTCTGTATGTAGACGGTACTGTAGTATGTATAGTTGTCATCAATGTAATATGGGGGTAGTGTACGTCCACGTACAGGCTCGAGCGGATGTCTGACGGCCAGACGGACAGTGTTTCTTCGGCCTGCGTAGTAAAGATCATTGTCAGTATAATTTGTAAGTAGGAACGTAATTGTTTTAAGTACGATGTATGTATTTTGGTGCTGCATTACTAATTTATTTGTTTTCAATTTAACTATGAATGACCAACTGTCTTTTTATATGAAGCGAAAACAGACTTAATATTGTATAAATTTGAATATTTTGAATAAATTTCGCTCTGAATGTGTTGTTTTATTTTCATCTCACGTCTTCTGATGCTAGTAATAGCTGTAGCATAATATTATTTTACAACACACACACCCTCACACTCACCCCACACCCTCATGCCCTTATACACACACCCAGGAGGGTTTGAGAGTGAGTTTAAGCACGTATCACGATTTGCTCGGCTTTACTCACGAAGAACATATTTTTCTCCTATAGTTGAAAGTGGTTGAAATGGCCAATTTGATGAATGAGACTCTTTTGTCGCAGTGATTGAGTGGTTGGTTTTTGCGCTACGGGGTCGCAGGTTCGAGTCCCCATTTCACCACGTCCGATTTAAACTATCGGAATAGCCACGGAATAGAAAAAACAGTGGAAGTGCCACGCAGCTATCGCGCGTGTGTCACAATTTATGCGGAGCTCCGCAACACCGGCTCAGTCGGGATTAGCTACTTGCTGTGATATGACGTCTCGAAAGTAACGAAGAATATTACAAATATGCCTTATTGTGCAATTTTTACATGCAAAAACGATAGCAGGACAAAAAATGTATCTTGCGGAGGTGTATCGTATCACCGGTTATTATAAAACTATGATATATTTCAATATAATCGTTTTTATTGACAAAACCATATTTATTACTTTGTTGCGAACTAAAAACTACCTTAAGTCCATTGTTCAAAGTCTAAATCAACTTGCTCGCTGTCTTGAATATCATCGTATACATTCTAGAAACTTCGACGCTACTCAATTAGGGATGGGACACATTCAAATAGTTCGGTATCGATAAAATAATAAAATGTGTATTTATATAGTGAAACTTACACGTTACCATGACATATTATATGCTCGTTGTCGTTCTTCTCGATTAATTGAAATAAATGGTGGGAGTTTGAGTACTCATATTCTGACAAATAAACCAATCATTCATTCATAGCTGGACGTAGGCCTCAAAAGTAACTAATACTAATAAAGTATGTAAATATTTCAGTTTTCCCTAAGATCCTTTTACCAAGGAGAAATGGATAGAAGCTGCGGGAAGACAGAACTGGATGCCGTCAAAATCAAGTACATAGAATCTGTTCAGAGCATTTTTATGAAAACAATTTACAAACTTCAAAAAAAAGGCTACATATTTTTAAAAAAGATAACGCAATTCCGACAATTATTAAACAAATATGTTTTATTTCAAGTACAATAAATAGTTTAAATTCACTATTTATCGTTTCATTTAACCATTTTACCTTTTATACTAATCGGACTTTGGTCCGTTACATAAGATAAAAGATGTTAATTATTACATTGTACAAACATCGACATTAAATTATCGATATCTTGTCCTCATCTCTAGCTGAGTAGAAAAATAGATAACAAGTGCATACGAATATGACATCTATTCCAATGACGTTAGGGTGCTAAATAGAGTAAATTGGTTACAGCGCCCTCTAGCGTTGAGTAGCTGAACTCGTAGATTGCTCGAATTTGATTGTTACATGGAAAAATGGACTTCATTGATTTTGACATGTAAAATAAAAACAACACTCAAGAGTTGTAATAAGGGTCAGTTCACACCGAGACGCGACGCGACGCGACGCTGCTGGAAGAGGCCAGTGATTTCGCGCTGCGCCGCGCTGCGCCGCGCGGCGCCGCGCTGCGCCGCGAGGCGCATCGTAAAATCGTTGGCAACACGACGCCGCGCGGCGCAGCGCGGCGCAGCGCGACGCCGCGCGGCGCAGCTAGACGCCGCGCGGCGCAGTGGGACTTGTCTACATTCGCTACGTGCTCCCGCCCCGCCCCGCGTCCACCCGCAGTCTACCATTTGCAAGCGCATGAGAACGACGTATATATTTGGCGGGTGCATTATGGAGATCGAGGAAAAGTTAATTTTTTTTGTGCAGCGCTACGAATGTTTGTTTAACGTATCATCAAAACAGTATAGTGACAGAAATGCAAAAAATAATGCGTGGGATAAGATAAGTGAACAAATGGGTTTATCGGGTAGGTTTTGAACTTTGTAAATATTACATATAATACACGGTCAATTACCTAGGTAGATAGACAATGAATATTAACGATCGTCATTTGTAATTAGCAATTGAAAACAAACCTTTAATCTTTAGACTACCTAGATACCTACCTACCTCTTTATTTAACATTCCTCATTAACTTACATAGTACAATAATATCATTTTCACATTTTGCATTAATTAAAAAGTACGTAGAACAAAATCATAAAAAATTATGGATGTTTAAATTTTCCCTATACTAATTCTTAATTATCTCCTAAGCGTGTGGACCGATTTACATGATTCAAACGGAAGAAATGGTTTTAGACCTAGACCTTTCATTTGACACCAACATCGTTAAGATATTTCGATAAACAAAAAAACACATTTTCAAGTTGCTCTCGTAATTATCCAACTTAACAATTTTCTACAAAAGGGCAAGTAAAAATCAACAAGTGTGTTAATGATACGTGACAATGCAAGCAGGAATCTAAATATTATTTCGTTAAATTTTGATACCAAGACCAATTAATTGTATTGTAGCTAGTTCACAAACATAATCAAAGTTTAGGAAAAGTCAGTAATAAAATTTTGTAAACAAAAAATAAACATGCGGAACCTTTTATTCAGAATTATCGAGATAGTGGGTCTGTAATTCGTTTTTTGTTTTTCTATGTATGGCCGCAACAAATTCAATAAGTTTTGAAACTTTTGGTAATTCATTTTGTAATAATCATAAAAATTTTCTGGATAATTGGCAATGTGGTCATAAGCCAAGGTATGAAATTCACCATGAATTAATCTATTTCTCCATAAATTATGCACCCAAATACTCCTGTGGGATGTCTTCTTTTTAATTTTATTTTTGTATTCTTCTTCCTCTTCCTCTTCTGCAAGAAGTCCGATTATAACAAGATCCCAGTCTATCATTATAATATCACTCGACCGTACTGCATCAATTCTGCACGAAGTCTGGACGGAAATAATAGAGACAAGTCGCCACGGCGGCCTCGGCTGCGCCTCGCGGCGTCGCGCTACGCCTCGCGGCGTCGCGCTGCGCCTCGCAGCGTCGCGCTGCGCCTCGCGGCGTCGCGCTGCGCAGCGCCGCTCTCGCACGCCGCGCGCACCGTCAAGTACCGCTGCGTCGCGATGCGCCGCAAGGCGTCACGAGGCGCAGCGCTGCGCAGCGCTGCGCCGCGCAACGTAATCTGAACTCTCACAATGGAATGTGTACCTTTTCGTGTAGAAAATAAAGTATATTTTAAGTCACTCTTTTAAAAGTTTGCGCGCAGCGTCGCGTCGCGTCGCGTCTCGGTGTGAGCTGACCCTAAGATTTAATTTTGAACAACAATAAATAAACTTTTCGCCAAAGTTGCATTTATAATTAGTAGCCAATTATATCATCGTTTTCCGTGTATTAAAATGTTCGTTTTAATTTGCAAGTGTCTGAGTTTGGCGACACTGGTTCCCGTACTAAGGAAGTCTAAGGGCACTTCCACTGTTTTTTCTATTCCGTGGGAATAGCAATTATACAGAAGAACCGCACAAAATTCGTTAAAAAAAAAGTTTTCATTCATTCATTGGCAGATAATTCACAGCCTAGTGAATAGCGAACACCAGACCGTTATATTATTATTACATATTAAGTTAAGGAAACATTTTTGAAAATTCATCCCAGATGGGGTTAAATAAGAGAAAAAAATTGTATGGAAGTTCGTCGGTTTGTTTTGAAGTTAGAAACATGGAAGTTGATATATAGGACTTGTATTTATGAGTAAAAGTGTTTTCAACGTTTTTAAGAACCTCATCCTCAGGCTCTTCAGAACTTGCCGATGAGAACTCCCATCCCACTGCTCGGATACAGACCTTATCTCTTTGACAGGGAGTGGGTTGTAATTACGGAACAGATAAAACTTCTTTTATGTTCTGTAGCTATAATCCACCATGCGGGCCCAGTAGTTGGTAGATGTCACATGTCTTCGATTTTTTGGTTCTAGGACATGCCGGTTTTGGTAATTATTTACACAAAGTAAAGCGATTGCCTGGGTTCGAACCTATGACCTACAACTCGCAAGTCGCATTGGAATGCCACCGAAAATGTAGGTATAGGTACAGATGATGGATTCTTAATAGGTAGATGACCTCTGCGCTGCCACTGACGACGCCGCGGAAGTGGCAAAGTTTTGGGCCAAAAAGATTTAAAATTCAGTCGTGCCATCGACAGGAAGAAGAAGAAGAAGAATAGGTATCCCACTTCTTTAACTGTTCTGTGGGTATCCCTGTTCTTCTATATCTCTTTCCCATACATAAGTAACCAATCTGGTGTAAGTACAGATACAGACCCCCGATGTAGATAAACACTTGTAGTAGACTAAGTCTAAATATCAAACTTGTATCGATCTTTCTCCGAACCCAGTGAAAGCCACACAAAGCATGTCTATGGTCAGGGCTGCAGTGGTACCGTTTACTTATATCAATTGATATTTATTACGCTGAACGACCCTGAATCCACCGCTCGCCTACCATCGATCGCTGCATATCCTGCTTAAATATTTATGACAATGTATTGACCCGTTAGGTAAACATAGGTTTCCTGCTAAAGTAAGATTAAGCTACACAGACACACATACAACCCAACCCTTTTTTTTTTCCAAGGGGGTAGGCACAAATGGCTGAATTTTCTAAACTTGAATGCTCTCAGTGTGATGCGACATCATCACGACTATGTATCCAATTAGGCATATCTTTAAAGCACATTTTATAGGCATAAAGTCACCCAAAGGGCAATGGAGAGGGCTATGCTTGGAGTTTCCCTGCGTGATCGAATCAGAAATGAAGAGATCCACAGGAGAACCAAGGTAATCGACATACCCCGAAGAATTGCCAAACATAAATGGCAGTGGTCAGGGCAGATTTGAACAGATGACCAATCATCCGATGAGGCGGAAAGGTTCTGGAGTGGCTACTGCGTACCGGAAGACGTAGCGTTGGAAGGCCACAAGGTGGACCGATGACCTGATCCGCTGAATGCGAGAACACAGAACCGGTCGAAGTGGCGGTGCTTGAGGGAGGCCTATGTCCAGCAATGAACGTCTTTCGCCTGAAATGATGATGTAAACTCAAGGCACAAGCTTATTTTCATACAGAAAATTATGCTTGCTCCTTGCAGTTTGGCGGAGACTATGAATAGTTAACCCCACTATCAACTTAGATGTCTGGCCCATATAACAGCGATAGCGCAACTAATAAAATGTAGATTGAATGGAGTCGAGTAGACAACCACAAACTCAATAAAGAAAACAACACCATAACGTTCTATCAAATTTATTACGTCTATGAGAGTGGTACTTCTTAATCCTAAAGTAAAACAAAATGATGTATGAATATTTACAATGAATCTCGGTTTAATGAAAACAAGGAAAGAAATCTAACAAAATGGTAAAATGAAATGTTTATTACTGTATAAATGTTACTTAATACTTAATTTCATAAGAGTCAAGCCCAAAGAGATGACAAGATTTCCTATCCTAAGTTTAGACAAATCAGTTAAATTGCTTTATCTAATGAACGATTATTATGTACACTACATTCCTTTCAGTCTGCTTACCCAACAAGAATTGTAAGTGATGGCATAAACTAAGAAAATAATTAAAACATTTATTTTTATCATTCTTAAACAAACTTACATAAACTAAAACAAAGTGCAAATAGGAAAATTATAGCTTTTTGGGATCATTAAAAATAAATAGTCATTCTTTCAGATAATACAATATATTTTATATCAATCCCATTTTATCTAGCATCCGTCACCATTTACAAACTTATTACAAATATAAACATTACAATCAGTTCAGTTCTTATCATTTTTTGTAACCAGCAAACTTTCAACTGTCCATAATGACCTTATTCATAAATAATTCTATAACTAAAAAACTATACAAAATGATCGCCGCCCGGAAGAAAAGAGCGGCAGTGATAGATGAGTCTCGATGAAGTGGTTATAAACGTTGAGCTATTATTAAGAGGAGTCAATACATATTTACAATAACTGCAGCGTTGGCACCAAAAATGATGCAAGCTGACCAGCCTAGCAAATATATCAAGAGAATATATTTTTGGTTGCAGCCCATTTGTTGTAACTGAGTAATAAGAGGATATGGCGCAGTCTCTTTGGGCTCAATAGCTTCAACTTACACACTACGGTACTATCACTTAAGGTATGGGGTGCTGGCTGGGGGTGAGCCCGCCGTGCTCCGGACTATGTTTTTGCTTTTTCCTCTTCTTCTCCTTTTTCCGTTTCTTCCGTTCCTTGTCATCATCGTGCCGTTTCTGCTTTTTGTGTTTCTTCTCATATGTGTCTGGGTTTGAGGAATCTGTTGATGTACAGAAAAATATTAAATTGTAGAAAAGAACATATGTTTAGTGTTCTACAAATCTAAGCTGCTCTTTGGAAGAGGAAGCCTAAAGAGAACTTCAACACTCAATTATGGCAAACAGAGACATTGCAGTCATGGGGTTTATTTATAATAAACAGGCACTAATCACTACTTACCTTTAAGCAACTTTTATGAATAAAGGGTAAGGTATGTAGTTAATTATTATGCAGAAGGTAATTTCGAAATCTCCATCTACAATTGGCGTTCAATGTATTCTCGGTATCGGCATGAAAAAAAGACTTAAATTCAAATTCCCTTACCCCAATGCATTTATTACATTTCGAAATTAACTTTTCAATACCCTGTAAAACATAACTGTCCTCTTTCTCGGCAAAATGCGCATTTATTGCCGCCTTGAGCTCGTCATCGTCGGAAAATCGTTTCCCACAAAGGTCTTTTCAAATTAGGGAACAAATAATAATCACTCGTGGCTAGGTCCGGGCTATAGGGTGGTTGGTTAGTTTCTTTGAAACCACAATCTCGCACCGCAGCCTTAGAAACACGCGCAGTGTGGATTGGAGCGTGTTGTCCAGTTGTTGTTGACTAATGATAACTAGCAAACTAATAATCATAGCTATATGAAATTTCACCTTTATAGATAATGTCATTAATTGGGGCGTGTTGTCCAGTTGTTGTTGACTAATGATAACTAGCAAACTAATAATCATAGCTATATGAAATTTCACCTTTATAGATAATGTCATTAATTGTGATTTACTAATGATGTGGGTAACTTGACTACAAATTACCCGCATCATTAGTAAATCACCCTGATACCGAGAATACATTGTACGCCCCTCATATACCAATAATGAACCTGCCAGCTAAATAGTTGTGGGCAGAGGCTAGTCTGACATAACGCTGTAGTGGCTTAAAACAATGACTAAAATAATAGTAGGATGGTAGTTCTAAAATGTTATATGATAGACAATATAATTATGTTATTAATCACAGAAATTGGTGTGGTTCACATAGCCATAATGTAGTGTTAGTAATCATTCTTATCTTTAAAATCTAGAAATATTGTAATCTCCAAAAGGACTAGCCGACACTAGCAAAAGACAGAATTGTATGGACAAGGGAGAGGGAGGTCTTTGCTCTGCAATGGGACATTACAGTTTAGTTAGATTAGATTAGATAGTATTGTAATCAGATTCAGGCAATCAACTCATGTCAGATTACCGACTTGACTGTTCATTTACTAAAATCCTAGCAATTATAAATTCCTCATAATGAGACTAGCTATAATGTTTTTGTTTGAAATCAATTGAGAATAATAATTGCAAAAAGCTTATATGTTTAAAAACTTTAAGAAAAACTGTTTCCTCTTTAGTTACCAAAATGATAATCATCTTCTGCCTAGCTTTTCCCCAACTATGTTGGTTTTGGCTTTCAGTCTAACCGGATGCAGCTGAATACCAGTATTTTACATGAAACAGCTGCCTGACCTGACCTCCATAACCCAATTACTGGGGAATACAATACCCCTATCATCCTTGCATAGCATGATTACATAAAATCACAGCACCGTGCACTAGAAAACAGAGTGCATTTCTAGATTGTGGGCAATAACTGAAGTTTATCAAGTCTGAATCATAATTTACTGGTCATTTGTGAGATAGACTGAAGTAACATAATAATAATGTATGTGCAATGCTGCTCACCTTGCAGTGGTGTCTCTTGTCCTGGGGGGACTCCGTCCTTGTGCTTATGTTTCTTGTGTTTGGTCTTATGTCGCTTTGGTGGGGTTGCACTCACATAGCGGTACTGTTCAGGCAATGGACCTGGGTGCAGCCGGAACCCAGCCAACTGGGCACTCGTTAGTGGCAACAATTCCTTTCCACCTATTGGCCTCTTGGCTATCACTGATCCTAAAGTACTGTTATCTTCCTGTCCAGGCCCATCAAGAATACCAGGAAGATTAGGAAGAAAAGAAGATAAGGATTCTTTAAGTTTTTTACCATTAAATTTACTATAAGAGTGCTCAAGTCCATAATAAGCCATTAAATTAGTTGCTCCTGTGAGTTCACATTCTCCTGTAAATAATATTGTCAATAATGTTAGAGCTTATAAATAAATCATTACAACAGTATCGTTATGGAGTCATTCCGTACCTGGAGGTTCTTTCATCAAATAGAATGGTCCACTATGCACTATAGACGGGTTCTTGCCGAGTGAGATGGTAGTTTTGAGCGTTCCAGAGGAATCCTGACGAGAAACCACTGGTGACCTCGCGCCTCGCGGCGAGGACTTCGGGGAATATGGTTCTACTTTTCTAAACTGATCAGACATCATCTTGCATCTGCATTGTCTACATAACAAACGTAAAGAAAAGAAAATCTCACTAAAGAAAACGATAAAAACTCAACACCCTCACTTCCAAATGTACTCTGTGTTCACTTCGAACGAAGAGCTTCCTTGACAAATTTGCAAAAAAAAATCATAGTGAAAGGTAAACGCAGCAACTATTTCACTATTTAGTCGATTAGTAATTTTCGTGTGGTGTGTGGTTATGGGAAGATAGGACAAGATCCAAGTCAATAAACACAAAATAAGACACCTTAATACTTATTACAGCTGTATAAAAATGTATGTTTTTTAGATTTAAATTTAAATTGGATTTAAATTCATATTATGAATATGATTTTAATCAACTAAAATACTGACAATAAAGAATTAGTTTCAAAGCGAACCACTAGCAAGTGAAAGGATTCTAGAATTCGGATACACACTGATGCAATAATACAAGACGAATCGTACTGTTTTGTTAAAATAGTAGCAAATGAGAGTAGCTTCACAAATAAATTCGAGTAATATTTTTATGTTCGAAATCTCGGGTTCATTTTATTTTAATCATTTATATTTTCAATCTGTCTATGGTTAAAAACCACGTGTTCATGATTAGCGCCATGCTCTACCAGAGAAGTTTAAAAAAATAAAATTTAAGAAGTAAAAATTTAGTTTATGGTTCATGAATTAGCTTCTCGTAATACGCTACGATTTTCGATAATGTGTTTGGAAATAAACAATATATTGGGGTTAATTTAGTTTTGTTTGTGTTCAATAGTGTAATATAAAACCTGGAAAATGTTCGTGAACTGTGATTTGAGTGGTACAAATAAACGGCAACGCTTTTGATATCACGATTCCTCGCTGTGCGAAGTGACGCCATTTTACGGGAATGATCAGCCCGCGGCTGCCTCATACTAAGCCTGATGTAAGGATTGCTCTGTTCAAACGGATGCATGGAAACGAATCTTTATTCTTGCACTCGTGCTGGACGGACGAATTCCGAGGTAAATATTGTATATTTACATCCTTGTTGATACGATGATAATTCGAATCATGTTTCGATTTCCTCTTATTTGAGCGTCTTTTGTTTCCTAGTAGTCAAAAGCACATGTTTATATTTTTCCAGAAAACTATGGAAGATGGTAATATTGTCAATACGAAAGATGATAAAAACACAACAGCATCATTGACCAACTTGTACGGCGAACGCCCAGTGAAATTAACCGCTAATGGGCACGAATTCGCTGGCGAGCCGTCTAGTCCGCCCGACGAGACGTACGAGCAGTGTCGGCAGCCCGCCGACACTTCGGCCGACGACAAGTTCAAACAACGCATCAACCCTCTTAGAATACACCTTGGTAAAAGGCCTTTTGTAGATAACTCTCTTCAATACTATAGCACATGCAAGAAAAGAAAGCCTACACCAAATAAAACTTTTGATAGCATCACCCCTGCTAACTCAGTGCCCAGAGTGCCCAAACTTATCCCTAAGCACCTAGACCGTAGTCAATTTCACAATGTGTCATCACAAGCAGAGAGTGATGCCATCAGTGAACGAGACAAACCGGTGCCTCGGCTTGTGCCTAAAAGCCAGCTGTTACAGTTCAAAAAAGGTAAAGCAGAAAAAGGAGCCCAGTTGAAAGAATATGCACAGAGCTTGGGCCTGCAACCTATGGTGAAGTTTAAGTGTCGGAAGTGCTGTTCTATGTCATTTAAAACCTTAGCCATGTTGAAAGAACATCAATTGGTATGTCGAGCACAAGCTAAAGAGCCTGCACTGAGCCCCGAGGCAGCACCATGTCCAGAACCCAATACCAGTGGACCTTCAAGAGTGACTAGAAAGGTATACTTGTGCTCAGCTTGTGGAACTTATTATGAGAACTGGAATCTCTTTCTTCACATGAGAGAAGTGCACAATAGACATATTTGCCTGTTTTGTTTGGGTATGTTTTCAAAAGCAGAGAAGCTGTCATCTCACCTAACAAATAAACACAATGTTAAAGAGTTCAGCTATGATAGTAAAGAAGAGTTCTTCAATGTGTACAATGGTACTTTATATTTGATGTGCTGTGCATGTGATGAAATATGCAGTGAACAAGATGATTTTTTCAACCACGATTGTAATAATATTAAGCCGAAACCTGTGCCTGTTCTTATTAGCAAAAATGCAGTCAAAACAAATAGCATAAAGAATGCTAAAACTTTTAATGAAGTATCAAGTAATGGACCCTCAAGTATAGCAAAAGATTTAATAAAACCTGCTTGTGATAGGAGAGATATTGATGGTAAACTTGAGACTGTCACATCTCAAACACATAAGCCTGCAGCTATAATTCCAGAAGCAAGTGCTGGTGAACCAGCTATCAGTGATACAAGCATCAGCTCTGACAGTTCAGTTATAACAACTAGTAAAGACAACACAGCTGATTCAGGAATGGAACTCGAGAGCTCTGACACAAAGCCTGTATCTACTCCGGTGCACCAAAATATGTCTAGCCCGGACAGAACCACACACATGCTCCCCAATGGCGATGAGAGCTTAGAACATTCAGATGAAAGTGACTCACCTGTTTCTGATGAAATTAATGAACCAGTAAGAGAAAGAGAGGCTTCACCTGTTAAAAAAGAAGAGACACTTGGTGTTCCTTTAGAAAAAGAATGTGGTATAAAGTTAAAATTAAGTTTAAATAATGCAAATTCACCTGTTATTATAAAGTCCACTGTAGATCCCACCATTGGAAAACAAAAAGTACACAAACCTCCAACACGTGTGAGAAGACCACCAAAAAGATATGAGAAAGATGCGCATGCTGAGCCAGTAGGAACACCTAAAACTCCCTCAATAAGAATGACAATATGTGATAGAGCTGATAGTCCCTTTGTTAAGACAACCATATTCGAAAATAATAAAGAGACTACAATGAAAACACTCCTGAATAACAACTTTGAAAATGCACCTAAAACACCTGAAATGAAGTCAGAGAACACAGTTAAAACTACAATTTATGATAATAAATTGGAAGAAATCAATACAATGAACAGGGTACCCAAGTTAACTGTGAGAGTTCCCAAAGAACTTTTGGATAAAGATTCATCTAGTGATTACTCTTCTGACAGTGATGTTAGTGATAAACTGACAGTAGATGAAAATACCACTGTTAAAGAAGAAGAACAAGATAAAACTATAGATGAGTCACTAATCGAGCATCCACCAATTGAACCCTTGACACCACCGGCTGAACTACCTGCTGTGAAAGAAGAAGAACCTTTGCAAGCTGAGGAAGACATTCAAGTAGAAGACGAGTGTGAAGACATTAAGCAGGAGCCCAAACCAGAGCCGGAAGACATGGAACTAGAGCCACCTGCTGAGCCAATAGTTGAAGAACCAACCATCCCTGTAACAGAACTATCTCTAGACAAGCCACTAGATAAATATCCCCTTAAAGATCTACTAAAAGTATTCTTATCATCAACCGTTCACAGTTGCATATATTGCAATCATGTACGGAAGATTGCAGTTAATTGTGAGCAGCTTGCTTTACATATGGTAGCACAACACCGCTTTGCAGCAACTGTAGACAGCATTACTGCAGAGGAGCTGATGCCTGAGACTATAACAGCTAAATTGAGGACAGGTGCTCCAGAACTAAATTTGGTCTACATAAACTTGGACTCCTACGACAGTGTAGAAACGTGTGATGAAGTACAGTATGACTATATGTTTGAATGTTTTCAGTGTTACTTCAAAACTGCTATCCATAAAGATCTCTATTTACATAATCGTAAAATGCATCAAAAAACTATCTTACTGTGTGTTATGTGTAAATCTAATTTTTATAGTTATAGTGAATTGATATGTCATTTATGCCCTGGAACATATGATTCTGAGTATGAAATTAAGTTTAGATGCTGTTTGTGCAATGTAGATGCTATCCCATCGCCGTTCAGGTTGATGGTACACCTGCGCAAAATTCATAATACCTGTGATGTGTGTTTGGAACTTTGTCACAACCAAGCTCGCTTGTCCAACCATGTTTGGAAACATAAACTGCACCACTTATGCTACCGATGTGGCATTGCATATAGAAATAAGCCAGACATAACTAATCACTTGTTTTGGAAACATGGCACTGAAAGTGTGATGTGTAAAAAATGTTTACAGAAAAAATGGCCCCATGTCTATCATTTCTGTACACCTCCTGCTATATTTGTTTGTGAAGAATGTAGTTTGCAATTTACAAAAGCAGTATACTTAAAAGTTCATAAAAGATTTCACACCAGTGAATATCCCCACGTTTGTACAGAAGAAGCATGTACTGAAAAGTTTGTTTCTAAGAAACTGCTTAACAAACATTTAGATGAACATAGGAAGAAATTAATAATTGAAGATTTTAGTGAAGTGAAGCCTTCTGTGCCAGCTGAAGTTTTACCAGAAACATCTAAGGAACCTGTCCCTGTAATTGATTTGGTAGACATTAAACCAAAAGAGGAAGCTGGTACTTGCGAGCCGAAAGCTGAGTCTGGAACTGAGCAGCTAACTAAAAAAGAAAAGAAAAAGAAATTAAAAGAAAAGGATGCCCTTTTGCTTGATGTGAATTTGCCAGCACTAAATCTTTCAGAAAGCGATAGCAGTGACGAATCTGACAGTGGTAATCCACCGACAGTGAAGGTTAAGAAACTAGAAGAAAAGGTAAAGGAGGAAGTCGCACCTAAAGTAGAATCAACGGAGACAAGCCACGCGGATATTGAAATGACTCCGAAGGCTGAGGAGAAAACAGAGCCACTTGAAGAAAAACCGAACGAGCAGCAGGTTCTAGACATATGGGATAATTTCAAAAAATATCAAGCAAAAGTTGAAAAGACAAAAGAAAAAACCCCTCCTTTAGTACCTATCAGAAAACATGTCTGTGAATCTGATCACGATTATTGTTTGGTACCAACTGATATGAATGGAGAGGATGATTTGTTCAACAGTAGTGATACTAAAAAGAAAAATAAGAAATCTCCTAAGAAACAACGTGGTGCTGGTGACTTATCATCAACTAGTAGCAGCAGCAGTGATTCTGATTCAAGCTGCTCCTGTGGCTCCAACTGTAGTTGTTCGTCTAGTAGTGGCTCTTCATCATCGAGCTCTTCCGACTCTGACTCGTCGGATGATTCAGGAAATGAGAAAGAGAAGAAAAAGGTCAAGCGGGTTAAAAAGACGTTACCCAATAGGAGATGCAGCACTGGCTCTAATGTAGATGTGATGGGCATGTCTGAGACTCCAATATTAATTCCTGAAAAAACTGAGCCTCCTATTGCGGAAACAGATCTCGAAACTGATGAAAGTGAAACAGATGAAGAGTTTTATGATGAGAATCCGCAACGAATAGCTAACAAGTTACATGAAGAAAAACGTAACCAGCTGATGAATCTATCTTCTGTGGCACCCTCGGAGGCCGGTTCTATTTCCGGAGATTTAAGTCGACCTACAACACCCGTCAAAGTCGAAGAAGAGAAGGAAGAAAAAGAATCTAAAGAAGAGCCTGAAATGAAAGTAAAATCAACCAGTAGTAAAAAGAAGAGCAAAAAGAAAAAGAAATCTAAGAATTCCAAAAAGCATGGACCCATAAAAATCAACATTCCTAAAGATGTCATATTGAAATCTGAAGTTGAGGCAACACCGCCTTTAATTCCTAATAAGATAACAATATCGTTACAATCTAACACAGTACAAATCCCAGAGGCACCAAAACCAAGCCCAATCTTGACAGAAGTGAGCTCTTCGGCATCGGCGGCTGAAAAAAAACGAGCATCAAAAAGAAGAAGAGTTCCTAACAAATTTTATGGATACTCTAGTGATGAGGAACCACCGCAACAGATTCCAGTAACACTTACTGCATTAAAACCGCAACAACCGCCTAAACTGGAGTGGAGAAAGGAAGATTTGCCATCTCCAGTGACGCACAAGGCGAAGAAAGAAGTACCATCAACTGTGATTTCTAGCAGATTGTATAACTATACAGACCCTATTAGGTTGACCGCCCCCATACCTGATCCCGAGCCGCCGCGTATCTTAATGAATTCTGAATCTATGGAGTCGAGTGACTCTGATTCGAGCGACGAAGGTAACTTAGAAATATATCAGCCTGGCGGTCAGAGCTCCGTGCCGCCGCCTCCAACTTATTTGAATTCGGGCACCTCCAGCTTGCCGTACGCGTTCCAGCGACCTGCGGTGCGGGAAGCGCGCGAGGGCGAGAGCGTATACTGCTACTGTCGATGTCCGTACGACGAAGTGTCGGAGATGATCGCTTGCGACGCCGAAGGTTGTCCCATCGAATGGTTCCATTTCGAATGCGTCGGTATCATGGTACCGCCTAAAGGCAAATGGTACTGCCCCGAATGTAGGAAAAATCAAAGTTTCTCAGGTTACAGATAATTCTAATTAAATTTAAGTGTATATAACATTGCTGTATTGTTATTATATCTGTATATAACTTATTGACGATTGTAGATAATTTAGGCTTTACCTGTATATCTTTGTAGGTAGTTTCTGTAAGTTTTAGGTTATTAGGTCTGAAAAAAATGTATCATTGTTATAAAAAGTACACGTTATGCTTGATACCGGCTGTGCGGCCACATCTGTAACCTGGCAAATTGTTAATGACATTAACTTACTGCGGCAAGCGGAAATATAAATCCGATTTTTGATACCAATTCAAGCAGTTTCATTTATCAACCTATACCACCGCTCAACATTCATAAGGGTCAGCACACACACAACAGCATAATGCTCGAGAAATTACATTGGTAGTTAAATCACATCTATATTAGACATGGAAAAAGCGTGTTCGCGTATACTCGCGAACGTATAGGTAGGTTTATTTTGTTTCCAAGATTAGTTCGGGGTATTGTGCCATTCAGTGGGCGCTGTTTCTGAGCGGAAAACGGACCCCGGCAAAACATATATGTATCATACCTACCCTACACTAGGCTCTAGTTCGTTACTAAGGCGAAGAGCATTAATGGTAAGGTTAAGGGCAGTAACGACGCTGTAGTAAAATGTTCCTCCACTTCGCTTCAACGGCGTGTTACACTACACCGCGTCACGCGACGGGGCGCGGAAAATGGAGCCAAGCCAAATGCCCCGCGGAAGCGCGTTTTTTGTTGAATTTGTAGGTACCTACGTAAAAAATCGCGCGGGGGCGCGTAGTAGTGTGAGATTCGTTTTAGTCTAACAAAAGTACATTAAAATTATATTCTGAAAGTTTTACTCATAATAATCTGATATTGAATTGATGAAAGGTAGGCTGATGTGCATATTATACCTACCCGCTTTCACCTGGTTTTTACTTTATTAGTACGTAGTATCTACCACCGTGCAATACGAAACGACCTCAGTTTACTCAAAAAATAATAGATATTATTGGGGCGAGCCCTGGGCTGTTCATTTATTACGTAAGAAGATTTGAGGGGAAAGGGGTCCAAGTTTTATTTTTTCTTACGTGAGGGTGGGAGGGGTCTAGATTGTTCTTACGTAAGATCACAAAAGTAAGCAAAAATTCCAAGTTTTTAATTTTTTTGATACATTTTCTTTGCAATTTTGGCAGATACTAATCTTACGTAAGATTTAAAGGGGAGGGGGTTCATCCAAATCTTACTTTTTCTTGCGAAGCGGGGGAGGTGAGAAAGTGGTAAAAATTCTCTTACGCAATAAATGAACAAGCCCTAACAGATTGGAATTCCCTCATGGAAAAACCCAATAAAACTACCGCTATGCGACACAACGCGGGGATCGAACCCGAGACGGCGGCGAGGCGAGCGGTCCGTGTGGACGGAGTGTGTTGTGAGTGTGTTCGATAAATACTTCACCTAGGTAACTTGAAAAACACAGTATTTAATTAAATTAAAGCTCGCAGCTCGCCGTTAGCTTGTGATTCAAAATTCGTTTAGGTGCAGACCGAGGTACCAATGTGTGGAGAGCATTCTCAACGTATTTATGTCCGGCGGTTCCTCGAGCTGTTGTCTGGAGGACCTGCAAAGCTGATGGGCCGCCATCTTGTGAACAACAACGTGTTACCGTTTTTGAGGTTTTTCAAATTAGAAAGAGAAGGTACTCTCGGATTTTTCCAATAAGTTACAAATCTATGGTTTAATCAATGTCATGTCACTGACAGCCATAGGTAAAATGCCAGTGTTGTATCTCTTGTAAAATAATTTTGCAGCAGCACGATAGCCCACTAAAAGTAGCAATATAAATGGATCTATCTAGTCTTTGTCCTCATAAGGATCAGTGCAACAAGTTTGGTAAGATTTCGACTGTATTAATCTTGATAAGTGTTTATGCAATAGGTACAAACAAGTTAATAAATAGGACGCAATCCATTACATCATGTACACAAGTCCCTGTGTATTAAAATGCTATTAGCTGTACCAACAGGTAACCTTCAAGGTAGGTAACTAAATGAGCCATTTCGTATAAGCTTAATGATACAATATATTATCCGTGCTGGTATTATCCGAAGGGTGGTTAGTCCTGTCCAACTAAGATAGTCATTACCTACCCATGGGTTGGACTCAGTTACTCGTGCTAAAGCATTCGTACCATCATAACTATTATTCTTATTCTTCGTGTAGCTGGCACTACTGTATTTTAGATGTGTTGTTGTTGGTCCAAAACTCCGGCACTTCCACGGCGTCGTCGGTGGCAGCGCAGAGGTCAATTTGACTGCACGTTTTGGGACTCAGAGGGTAGGATAGGATGTGGAGCATGGTTTGCGACATAGCTCTACAACCACACCTACTGCCGTTCCGCCGAGGTTGGAGTTACATCTTCCCACTTGTATCCAGAGCCGGTTCAGGGACTTCCAAAGTGGACTTCGGAAGGCTACACACAATACTGAGTCGTCATCATAGGGCACCTACCCACAAGTTATGTTATGAACATTGTGTGAACATTCATAATTTGTTCGCTTCTTTTAACCAATCATCATTAAATTTTATGAAACACGTTACCAGTTTGTTCTAAATGGGTCTCTTATCAGAGAGCATTGTTCTACCTATTTGATATTATCGCCGATTTGGTGTAATAAAATATTTCCTTAATTGAAACTCCCATTGTTTTAATATCTATGAGCAATCGTGGGCTGGTCAGCTTTTTGTTAAATTTTTACACATAAATGGTGGTTACCAATCTGATCAGAGGTTGGGACTACTGTGTATAATTATTTTGTTTTGAATACGCGGTTACCTACTACCCTTCTAAACAACTCCAAACCGAGTAGGACAACTCATAGCTCTGAGTGGCTGGGCCCATACACCTAATCTTTTTCAGAACAGTTAAGTTCAGAGCAGGGCAGGTTGGCAATACCTTTATCTTGTAGAGCAGGTACACATGACTCAAATCAGCTTGGCAGTTTGGCACCTCGCAGTGCGATACACGTTAGATACTGGACTCTTTGTCAAATATTGACCTTCAGTCAATTATTGAGTGATGGTTACTTCCTTGGACTATAATGTGCTGTTCTGTAGACTTCATGACTTAATTTCGTGAACTACATTCACCCATCTTGTGCCTACCTACCTAAAGGTAGCTGATAGCTTGGCGCGCCAAGCCGGTTAATTATTAACGCAAAGATTCATGTTATTGTGTTATTATTGTGCGTACCATTTATAAAACTACAAAGAGGCTTCAATTTAAATCAATTTACATTTATACATCGTTGACCGCCTGTGACTCGAGTCGTGGTCGTGGCGCGGGCGCTTTGTCATCGACCAGCTGCAGTCGTGTAGAAAATGTGCCTCTAGGTATAGCATCATTATCATACATATTGTAGGAGAAATCGATCGACCATTTTATAAATATCTTAACCTACTTAGGTACTTACGTAAGCACCTTGGTAACTGTAACACGTGCTTGTAATAGGTACCTTTGTTAAACTCAATAGGGAACATTTTAAAACTTACATTTTTATACATAGAGCTTACACAAGTACACATAGATAACACAAAGTATTGAATCTCCTAAAATTTCAAAAACGGCCTGTATTAGTTTTTAGGTGTTTCCAAAACTACTTACCTATTGCAAACTTTTGTAAAAGCTATTACATAAACACTTACCTAAAGGCATTACAATAATGACTAGGTATACTAGGTATAATATTTTTGTACCGTTAACACGCAATAGTAGGTATGTAGGTACAGCTACTTGGTGTGACTTAACATCGTAGTTACCTACATAATCAATACTTAAAATCTTTCACGATGACAATTAATCATCTCTTCTCTAAACAGTTACACTCAGCAGGTAAAAGGGACGGTGAAATATTTTTTATTAAATCTAAGATTACTGTAAATTGTCTTCCTACGTTGCACACCGCTCCATACGCATCAACACCCTAATTGCGTAACACACTATCAATCGCAATCTGAATAATTTTGAAGGATTGCTAATCCAATGCTTTGTAAGTTCGAAACATTTGTCTGCTCAGTGCTCAACAATATAAATAACGGATTAACTGTTGTTGAACAATCAATATTAAACCCATTACTACTGATAGTGTGTTACGCATGTACCCTACAGGAAACGGGTTTTTTTCTTGTTGTCTTACAAGTAGGTAGGTAGCCACGGCCACGTCTCCCTTTATTCGAACTTGTGCAAAGTGACGGCTGCACACAAATAGGGTGCAAAGACCGGCTCTTTTGTATGTCCTGTTATTATTCAATTGGGAATAAATGCATGTCTCAGAGGGAGAGCAGAGTCGACGCGATGCGTCGATGCATTATGTCAAATCATGTGGTATCTACATACTACATTAAGTATATCGGAAATTGGACGATGACATTGTACCTACCATTTTGTTTGCCTATGAATTACCTAATCCCATTGCCTAAAGTTCCCCAAAATGCAATGTGTAACGTACCTAGTTAGCATCATAATGTAACTAACACCACGATCCAGACTCCTAAATAAACCGCTGTAATTGAAGAGTTTCTAAAGATTTTCGTTGGGTATTGGAACTATTTGATTGACACGTTTTTGACATCTGCGCCGCCATCACGTTCATTGTGAATTGATTATTTGTGATGCGTAGCTACATCGTTCGTCTAGTGGTCCCAAGCGTGGCTGTGCGTGAGGTCCTGGGTTAGATTCCCAGGGAAAAGATACTGCACCTAGTGACACACATAATGACACAGGTGCACAAGTCTGTGTCACATTCACTCTATAAATCTGCGCACCTAGTTGGGCTAATCACCGTTGGGAATGGTTGTCGGCCTGTGATCGAAATTCGAGGTGAAGAGAATCTTTCATCATATAGATTATAGAGGTTACCTACATATTCCATGCCAGTTTTTCGAAGTCTAACTCTATTATTTAGGTGTTGCGACGGTTAATCCGAGCAATATTTTATGTCGGAACTGTAAACTTTTTCTGTAAACAGTTTCACCTAAAGGAGCCAGGAAAGTTATACCATCTTCTTTGACCGCGGACCTGAATCAGCACGCCGGTTGGGAAGGTAAGTAAGCATAAGTAGGTATATACAACGATGTATCACCTAAAAACGTCATTGGATATGAATAGTTCCTTTAGAACATGGAATCGTCCTAAACGCCTGCATTAAATATGAGAGCAAGACACGACTAGGCGACAAAACTTTGATTATTGTTTTGTGGTTTAAATTAAACAAAATACATACAAAATGGAATAATATAATTATTTAGGCTGAAACTACATAACTGAATAATTTCTCACTAACTACCACGGAAGCTCGGAGCCATCATAATTAAGGAATTTTCCTGTATCGTTCTCGGAAAGTTTGTCTATGGTCTTAAATATTCCAGAGACGCTAGTTTCGACATCGAGATGTGCATTTTGGCCACCCATATCTGTCTTCACCCACCCTGGGTGCATTGACGCCACCAGAATATTATCCTTTTTCAAATCGACACTCATTGATTTTGAAGCTGCATTCAATGCTGCCTGAAATTAACGAAGAATGGATCAGCTGGTAGTCATAGTAAAAAGAAATACATTGGGATAACTCGTGTGATAGTTTTGTACCTTAGAACACCTGTAAGGATAAAAGCCTCCTTGGTCATTTTGTGAAATGGACCCGAGAATAGAGCTCATGTTGATGACGGCTGCACGATGTCCTCCCATGGGCTTGTCACTGTTGGCGTCCGACGCTTGTTTGAGGATGGGCAGTAAAGCCTGGAAATAAAAAATGACAGCGCTAGTGTCTAGTAGTCTTGCAAGTTCTGGAGGCGACGTGACTCTTCCGTAACATGTTTCAAAATTATCATAGACTAGCTGTTTCCCGCGGCTTCACCCGCGTGAATGTCGGAAAATATACCACGGGAACGTACTATCTGGATTTGAAGTAAACTCTGCGTGTTAATCCAGGTTATAAACTATATCTGTGTCAAATTTCATCCAACGTTTACGCGGTACACGTCAGTAAAGCTCTCAGTCGGCATGATTTTTTCCGACAACTTCAACAATCATCCGTCATATTTCAGCCAATTTATACAACCCACTTAGGTTTCGTCATGAATCACTCCATTAGTGAAAACCGTATAAAAATTAGTTCGGTACCTAGTTTTCGAGTTACTCGCGTTCAGACTGATAGACAGACGCGGAGAGGGGACTTTGTTTTATACTAAGTAGTGATAGTGATATTCGAAAGTCCCAATTTATTAGGGCCTACCCGGCTACCCCAAGTAAACTAGGATTAGGTTCACAGATTTATAAACTAAATGGAGATATGCCAAGGGGGCGTGGCGCGTGCGAACAATGTATGCACAAAACAGAAACAAACGCGGGCGCCGTTGATTAGTCGTGAACGCAACTACACACGGAGCGCATCACTTGTTTTCGCAAAAATGCCAAGCTGTTCGGTGGTGATTTGTAAAAATCGAAGTGTCACAAAAAACTACAAGTCGGATGGCATCACCTATCATCGGTAAGTACTCAATTAATGTCTTATTTTAGCAAATAACAATAAAATAAATTATTACCTACGGTAGAATCCACAAAACTCTAAAAAGGTGTCAAGTCTATAGTCTATATATATATATATATACTTTGAGTTTTGACTCATACATTGCCGTTTAAGCACTTATTACCGAGCTTCGAAGCAATACTAAAGTGGCAATGTAGGTAATGCTAAACAACGCGGTCATAGTTTCATCGCTACCTGGCACGCTCGCTGCTCGGTGCCGCGATGTCAATGTAGTTGTGTGTCTACGTTGCGATCTGCTGTTACGCGATTGGCTCGCGTTGAATGTGGTGACTGTTATAGTGTGAGTGAGCGCGTGTTCGTATTGTAGTGCATTAAGTAGTTGTAATTTTTGAAGGCGACAGCCGGACTCGAAGAGTTGGGCAGCCACACCATATCTCCCTTTAGTTTATAGATAAATTTGTGTTGCAGTTAATCTTTCTTCCAAAAGATCTCTATCAGCATCAGCAAATATTCGAATAGAAGATATTCTTCCTACTAATATTATAAACCTGAAAGTTTGTATGGATGGATGGATGGATGGATGTTTGTTACTCTTTCACGCAAAAACTACTGAACAGATTTGAAAGAAATTTGGCACACAGATGGTTTATAACCAGGGGGTCTACTTCGAAGTGGTATCGGCCGAATGTTCGGCCGTTTCCTGCTACGAAGTTACTATTTGGTTCGGTCGGTCCCGATCCTACACTCCTACACTCTTTCGAATGTTGACTATGGTCCTGACCCAACTGAGCCGGTCTGAACGTTTTTCGCATTTTTCAATAATATTCGGTTCGGCCATGTGTCGGTCCGATCCGATCATTCGCACTTTGCACTTCGTAGTAGACCCCCAGGATTAACATAATATAGGATCCCGATATTCCCCCCGAATCGAAACTTAAGCGGGTGAAACCGCGGGGCGCAGCTAGTAATTTATATTTCACAAACCTTTGTAAGCATAATTGGTGCAATCGTGTTAACGGTCAGGTTATCCAACAACTGTTCAGCTTTCACGAACGGCAGCTTGGTGAACTTAGTGGTAACACCAGCATTGTTGATCAACAGGTTTAGCCCCTGGTTGCCAACAACTTTGCTTATTTTCGTGGACAAATCGCCAAAAGACGACGTATTCTTAACATCTGAAACATTTAATTTAACATCGATGATGGTGATGATTTACATGAATTGTAAGGTATGGGAAAGTATAGGAACATTACAATATTTTTTGTGTAGAGAAATGAATGAGCGAAAACAAAAATGAAAAAATATGTAAAATAAATTTAAAATTACCCAAATTCAAAATAACCAGGTTTTTATTTTCCGCCGATAGTGTTTTCAGTTCCTGAAAAGTTATAAAATAAGATATTTATGAGGCAGAAATCATAATTATTTTAAAGCCTGAAGTTTCTTACATTCCTAATGGCTATACGCCAGCAAGAACTCCCTAGGTGGCGCCATCAGCAAAATCAGTAAACAGAACTTTTGTTAGTTTTCTAATCACGAGAAAATTAACTGGCGGTGGTGTTTAATAAGTTTTGGGTCTGAGTGTGTTAATTTCTGACTACAATGTTTTATCATTGGTCCCACCTGTAAAAACAAATGTAAGTGATTATAGTAGTAAATAAATAAATGTAAATAATTATAAAATATCAATTAAAACCGATTTAAATACTTGAGATGCGTTGAGCAAACATTGTGTGTTCGTGCTGCTCGCCACTAGTGGTTAAACTTGGCAGTATATCTACTAGTATTTACAATTTAGTATTCATTTACAGGCAGTATGTTGCCTGTAGGACAGTCCTAACATACTTAACAGACTCCCTACATATGCGATGTCTGTTCCATGCCATGTAGTTTCCATCATTATAAAGTCAATAAATATCAGTTATTTTCTTTATATGACTACTGCCCCCCTCGCCCGCCGGTAATCTTATTATTATAAAACTGCCTGTTATATATAAACATAAATTCACGGCCTCTTCCCATGGGCGTAGAGCGGTAGGCAGACACTACAGAACTGTGCCCAGGGGGCTTACTATGACCTTTTAAGAAAACGTTCAATGTTCATTCAGTTCAGAAGCAGGCCTAGAGTCCGTTTCCCGAAAGAAGTCCCGCGGCAATAAGTGGAACTAATTATTATTATATAGTTAGCAACATTCCAACAACAACTCTCCTACCCCAGACACCTTTCTCTATTTAAGAATGTGCATTTTATTAACCAATAATCAAGCCTGCTACTCGTATATGATATGGAGATAAATAAATAAATCAATATTCTACGATAGTGGCGCCGCGTCTACGAGACTTCTTTTGTGAAACGGACTTTAATTTAGTTCTGCTAATAATCGTACTATGAGAGTAATAAAAGTGATGAAGTATTGAACGAAGTTCACCGAAGTTGAATGGTAATGCTTGTCTGTGGCCTGCTGTAATGTCATTGCCTTTTTAATAGGCATCGTTCAAAAACTTAAATCTAATTCTATTTTCATTTTACCGGTTTTTTGAAAATAATAGAAACATGAATTTCTTGGGTATACTTATACATATTTTAAGTATGATTATGTATAACAAGTAACTTTGATAAATTATCTAAAAGCACTACAAAGCTCAATTTCCCGTTCAAAACAACTTTGTAACTTTGAAGGATTCAACGTGATTTTGAAAGTGAGTGGATAACTGGGGACTTCAGAAACCGGGCATTATGCCCGGTTTCTGAAGTCCCCAGTTATGTTCTCGTTAGCTATTGATTCAATATAGTTATGCATAAGATAAACGCCGTTTAACTGTCACTGCGTTTCTGAATACGCAACAAACCATTCAATAACTATGAAGCCGATAACTAGTTCCTTAGTTGCCGCTAGATGGGTCTGTTTAAGAGATCGCGTCTAAAAATAATTTAATTGTTTTAATTCGTCTATAAAATTAGTTTTAATAATAATATTATTTTTTTTGAGAGTAAATAAGTAGTTTAGCACTGTTCTAATAAAAAAATATGACAAGTCGTTACCTATCTATGGGTGGATTTATGAACGACAACATAGACTAGACTTTTTTTTATGTAAACTTGCGCGTCGCTATACTGTTTACTGTTTGTTTTGTGTGTTAAAATTTTTGCTTTGCCGTTTCATTTAAGTTATAAGTCAATTTGTCTTTCAAATCGTTAGTGCTTTAATCATTTGTAAAATAAAAAATACGTAATGGAATCTGGAAAACGCAGTAAAAATTTTACTGAGAGAGAGAAGATGCTTATTGTCGAAGTGGCTAAAGAATTTGTCCATATAATCGACAATAAAAGAACGGACGGGACCACTGTAGAGGCCAAGAAACAGGCTTGGATAGCGTTGACAAATAAGTACAATGCTGTCTCTGAAACTGGATTTAGGAACGAAAAGCAGTTACATGCCCTGTATGATAACCTTAAAAAAAAAGCGAGAAAAAATATGAGCGATGATAAGGTAAGTTGTATCCCTGTTATGTACTTTTTACCTATTTGTTAAAAGTCCTTATTGTATATTTTAAGTGTACAAAGTGCAAAGCATCCCATAAGCGTACAAAACTGTAATATGGTACCAATAATAATCATAATTATATCTCATGCAGTTACACCCCAAGTAATATATTCATTGAGTATCATTTTGTTACACAACAGTGCCAGAAATTTAATTTATTTATGTTAAATTTTAATTTCAGTCCGAGATGTACAAGACAGGAGGTGGAACATTTTGGCCTAAGACAACCGCAGTTGATGAGAAAGTGGTAGCATTATTAACTCCGCAATTCAAACCACTGAATAATGAATTTGACTCATCCGCACCATATTACAACTTGGGTAAGTCAAAGAGTTTCATTAAATATCATACAAAAATAATGTATTTACTTAATAGACTGGTTAACAATGCATTGGCAATGTTCTAGCACAGGCTATACTTTACCTAAGCAATCAAAATAGTGTGCACAGGCACATTGTGGACAAAATATTGTTAAAATTTAATCAAACTCCTGAGAATTTTAACTGAAATGGATTGAGGTATAAAAATAAAATAATTACTTATTTAATGTAATGTGGGCTTTTATTGTAATAAAAGTTTCAGCATGGAGAATTCTTAAAAATGTACTTTTCTAATTACTAATAAAAAGCAATAACATAGCAGGCTTCGGTATAATTATAATATAGCCTGTTACACATAACAATCATAATTAAATCAGTGTTATGTGTTATATGTGTGAGTACAATCATCAGGTACACAGTAGTAACAATTTATTTATTACAGATATTGAAACACAAGTAAGTGAAGACGCACATCCTGGTACTTCTCAAGAAATTTTTGTAGTGTTGGATACAGAAGAAGATATTGTGTCTGGAAACCAATCAAAGCAAGTTGAATGTTCCAAAAGACCAATTTCGCCGGATATGAAGGACTTTGAAAGCACACCAAGAAGAAAGAAAAGTTTAACTGAAACAAAGAAAAAAAATATAAATAATCTCACTGCGTCAATGATAAAAAGAAAAATCCAAAAGCAAGCAAACGAAGATTGCATAACAACTAAAAGGTTAGAAATATTGGAGATTCAACGACAACAGGAAGTGATGAAATTAGAAAAAACAAAAATTATATTGGATATTGATATTGAATTAAAGAGAATTCATCTAGAAAATGCAAGAATGGACCTAGAATTTAAAAAGAAGAATTTTAATTTATAATAGGTAATAATATTACCTATCATAAATTAAAATTATTCTTTTAAAATTCTTCTTTTTAAGTTCTAGTTCCATTCTTGCATTTTCTACAAGAAATCTTTAATTTGATATGAATCAATGAATCTCCCATATTTGTATCCTTTTAGTTATTATTGATGTGATAAGATTTTTTTACTTGAAAATAAATAAATAAAATATAAGTACATAGATACTCAAGTTCATTTGTTTTTGTAATTTGTGTTCCCATAGTATGTACAACATGAACATTTTGCTGTTAGCATAAGTAAAAAAGTTTTATAAAAGTAAAACTTTACCAACCTAAAATATTGTTCCAATAATAACCGACGAAACTGGTTTCCTTCAGAGGAAAGGGGTTGTTGAATAGATTCTGCAACACTATAGTCTTCAGGAGCAGAATCAATTATCACAGTATCATTTTGCTGTAGAGCTATATTATGTAACACAGCTGTTGCAACAATTACAGCTAAAGTGTGATCTAATTTAAGTCTTAATTTTTGAGAAAGGCAAGCAAATCTTCTTTTCCACACACCAAATGTCCTTTCAACCGTGTTTCTGGTCTTGATTTGTGCTTCATTGTAACGTTTTTCTGCATTTGTAGAAGGATTTAAAAAAGGTGTCATCATGAATCTTCCACAAGGATAAGCACTGTCTCCCAACAGGTGACCATCTATCTCGTTGTTATCCAGGCGCGCTCGCAGGAATGAGTTATGATACACAGTACTGTCATGTGTTGATCCATGCCAGCGAGCATCTATATCACGGATGTGTAACTTTGCATCACACACAACTTGTACATTAATAGAAAAGAAACCTTTTCTATTTCTATATAGTTCTGCTTGCTCACCTCCAGGAGATTGAATTGGTATGTGGGATCCATCAACACAACCAATGACATTTGGGAATCCCGCTATATTAAAAAAATTAGCCTTAACTTCTCTCAGGTCTTCAAAATTTGGCATACTTATATAACTTGTAGCCAACTTTGCTATTTCCCTGCTTACTTTATAAACCACTCTTGACACAGTGGTTTTATGAACATTAATGTCATCACCAATTACTACTTGGAAAGTACCTGTAGCGTAAAATCGTAATGCTATAAAAATTTGTTCCAAAACAGACAAGGGATATTTGCGATGTGTAATTGGAGCTAGAGCAGGGTTGATGATATCACTTAGATGTATCACAGTGTTTTTATCAAAACGATATCTCAATTTAAATTCTTCATCTGTAAACATTTCGAAAGGATTTCTCCTACGTCTTAAGTTTCTCGGTACTGATATATTGGAAATAAAGTCCAGTACTTCCAAATCAGACTCTGAAGAGCTGCTCGTGTTCATCATGCTAACACTCAATGTTTTCACTTTTGAATAATTTTAATATTTAGCTTTCACTGGCAATTTAATTAAATAATACACGATAAAAGCACACATAACCTAACAGCTTTTGTAGTTTTCTATGAAATGAAACGTCAGATAAAGTTATGGAACCGATAAACGGCGCGCATTGGTCAGTTAAGTTAACTGAAGTTTAAACGGAGTTTATCTTACATTGCGGTGTTCGGAAACGCACTTTCACAAGTTATCGAACCAATAGCGCTAACGAATAGATAAACTACCGATAAAAGTGCCTCAGAAACCGGGCCTAAGTCATGCAACAATTAAAAAAAAAAATGTATTTTTGCGCGCCAAATAAAATGTTTTATGTTTGTATACCTCTTCACAATGTCGTAACTTCGTAGGTAAGTTTGTTTACTTACATGAAAATATCATAACTTCACGCATTTTTAATTGGAATGTCGTTTCAGAGATTAATTAGAATGAATGTTGTGAATTTATTTTTAGTAAAACATGAACAAGTCATCGTGTTAGTATGACCCAACTGCTTCGCCGGGAGTTCTTAAATAATCATATAGATATTGCATTTATGTATAACAAATCCACCCAAACACGGGAACATAGCAAGCTAATGTGGAAAATGGTGGAAAAAGTAACCAATTTATCATTTAAAATGGTATTTTTTTTAAATAAAGCCTAACCGGGATCACGAAATCGAAATAAAAAGAAAATGTATTGATAATGTACTCAATTGATTCAATTCCCAATATGGTCGTTAATGTAATAAATACGTGTATTGAAGCGTATTTAACGATTTTACATTAAAAAAAAATATATATATCTAATTACAGTTCGAGGTGGTAACTAAATCTATTTTTATTAAGTAAAACAATTTACCATTGACGCTGTAGCAGCTGCTCCTGTGTTTAATCTCATTTTTAATTTTGCTTACTCTCGCGTAAAGTAGTGTAAAAATCAGCGTGAAACGGATTGTAGTTTTTGGTTTCTTGTCAGTTTGATTCTAGTGTTGTTACTCAGTCATGGTCAGGCACTCGATAGTCTCGATTACATAATTCTAAAACTCAATTCAAGTTGAATCTAATCCATTCCATTGAACCTAGCAGCTTCTTACGTTTGAAATGCATACAAGAAATAAAAATTTAAAGGAAAGAATCATATCAAGATCCAGAATAAAACAACCTACACGTTATCAACTGACAGCAGTAACCCACAGAACTGTATTTTCATCACAGTATTATGTTGGTTAATATCACCATCACGTTGATATCACACGAAATAATCATTTATATCTGAGACTGCTGGTAAATCTATAATTGGCGACTGTGTAAGACTGAGACTATTCTGATCTATAGTACTTAAGATATAGAAGCTGTTGGTGTAGTGTATTATTTACCTATTTTTAATAGTAGTTTATTACCTACCTACGTATTTAATTATATAATTAAGAATGACAGTTAACTTGTGTGGCTGTGTTGGTCATGTTGGTGATATTTATCTAATAGGGTAATTAAATTTAAGGCTTGAGTTCATTTTCTCTCGATGTGCCAGTTGATGTAGTAACTGGCACATCGAGAGAAAATGAACTCAAGCCTTAAATTTAATTACCCTATATTATTATATTGTAGTCGGTGATTTAGATTAACGAGTTACATTAAATCAAGCCGCTGCACTATCTGGCACTGTCAGAAAGACAAGTGAGAACAACACGTCATTCATTATATAATCCGTTTCTTTCGAATTCCATGAAATTGATGTTTCTGTTTTCCTGTGTGTAATAATTGAAGGATTTTAATGAATATGCAATATTCAAGACGTTGCAGCATTTACTCCAGAAGGATGAATTAAGTTAATTGTCCAGTAAGATTTCAACGCAATGTGCGACTGCGAAGACATTGTTGGCTGTTGTGCACATGTTGTACCTACCTAATATTGTGAAATTGATATCCTATTAGAAGAAGAAGAAGAAGAAGAAGAGAAGAGTATTCCTCTTTATTGTACACCTTTATTGTTCAATATTATTAGACTTATAGTAGGTAATAAAAATATTTAGTTAATTATGTGATTTTTGATTTCATGAACCGTTTTAAACACATGGGGTGTTTAAAACGTTTAATTCCTACTATTTATTACTGAACACTGCACTATTTTACTAAATTATAAAACCGAGGCCAAACTACTCACTAAGCTCTTTTACTGTTCTTTAGTTTAAGATCGTATTTCTCAGTATTCCCGTTACACTAAGTTTAATTATACCATTGTAATCTAGACATCTTATGGAACAAATTATCGTTTCATTAGTAGATGCCAAAATTTTTGGAGGACCTAATCGCCGAACAAAAAAAATCCTTTTAAATTCTGCTGACAAAGGAGCAGAAGTCTGCATGCGAATGGTCAAAGGTATTTTTACCATATCACTACAATGTTCTCATAGTGTAGTTTTTCTGATTAAATTATAAATACCTACATCAGAGCAATGCATGATAAGAAAGGCTAGTGAGAAGCAAGGGTTATGAGTTTGATTTCATAAAATATATTGGCCATTGAATTCTTGTTTGAACATAAGATTGTACTAGGCGTTAGGTACTTATTTACTATGTGTGATAACTATTATTTTATTTTTAGTACTAGGACAAAATAAAAAAAAAAATTGATTTACAAATTCCCTGTATTCATTTCAAAAAGCTTATTTATTTCCCTAGTGCGACGCCGTTGGTTTCTTTTTTTATTCCATATTCACTCCAAATATTACGTACTCGTCACACAGAGAAATAGGTAATAAAAAAAAGTGTTGTATTGGCGGCACTGAATTACAAAACAATGTTGAAAAAGCTCGTATATTAGTAACTTATTCAAGATGGTTTATTTTGACGTTACAGACGTTCAATATTCGTTTTGCTGCTGTCAATTAGCAGGTCATGGTATGAAATTCTATACAAAAAAGAAGGTGAACAGTTTTTGTAAACGTCAACGTAGCAGGCCTGTTGCAGGCCTGCTAATAAGACGTCATAGTACAAATAAGCAGTTTAGTTTAACTTCTGTCATGCTATAACAGCTCATGGTAAGCCCCCTGTTAGTGGTAATAGACTCGCTACTACATGGAACTTGCAACATATTTGGCTGAATGTGAGTGAACTCAGTTCTGCCTACTCCTTCTCGGAGTATAGATATGATAATAATATGTTACTTTTAGTTAATTAGTATCACAATTTTTGTTCTTAAGAATGATAGTAGTAGCAAGTTTGTCTGAGTTTGAGGGGGACGATTATAGTTCTGTTAATGCGGTTATCCTGGAATTATCTCGATGTAGAAACGTCTCACTCATGTTGTGTGATGACATCATTGAAAAAGTAATACGTCACGATTACAGCACTATTTCCAATGTCAGTGACGGTGACGTCACCTGTCGTAGCAATTCGCTGTCAAACGAGACTTGTTCTCTATCTCTTTCACACTCTCGGATTGTTGGCTTGCTACAAAAAGCCCTTTACG
Organism: Apamea monoglypha; assembly: GCA_911387795.2. Classification (NCBI taxonomy): domain Eukaryota; kingdom Metazoa; phylum Arthropoda; class Insecta; order Lepidoptera; family Noctuidae; genus Apamea; species Apamea monoglypha. The sequence goes on from OU426924.1 coordinate 18,239,227, forward strand.
CCTTTGATCGAATAGTATTTGATCGAGAGACATCGTGCAGTTTCAGATCGTTACAATTACAATCAAAAGTAGACAAAGTGTGGATACAACTTGTGTTTTAAAACAAATATTGGAGTGATGGCACCTATAGGTCAGTAAGAAATAAATAAGATTAGCATACCTCGGACACGGTCCGGCACGTCGCGATTATCGTCTTCGCGGTGTTCTGTTTAGTAAGATATTTCACCATCCCGAGGCCGAGGCCCCTGTTGGCACCGGTGATTAACACGATCTTCATCTTGTGAACTGAACTTACATATAACGCCTTGACATTCACTGAAAGGTATCTTTTACAACCCCCAAAGGTCCGGTGTGTGTATTTTTCTTGTCTCTGTCACATTTACGTCAAAATGACAATACTAAGTAATTTTGTAAGGATAAATAATTTGTTAAAACCTATAATTAAATTTGATAGAGCGTCTAAAGTGGCCCAACGAACACTTATTTCTCGTAAGTAGTCCATGATTGTCGATGTTTTAACCTTGAAGTGCAGATAATTGTTTAGCCTCACTCTTGATTGAGCAACTCATACAACCCAGTTTTTGTAACTGAGTTTTTTTTTGCCGATTACTAGGATAATCCTAAAAACTTTTTAATTGCATGTCTATTGTTTATTAAACAGCAAATTATTTGTTACAAAACAGAATCTGCAAGAAATTATTTGCATCCTTGGAATGGTGGAAACAATCCAAATGTCTAGCATAGTTCATTGCACAATATTTAATTATTTTGTTTTATTACCAAAACTAAGGCGTTTGAAAGTAACTATGTGTAATATTCAGATTAAATAACCCATGATATGTAGCAAGTTCATAGTTTACTTGAAATATGTCATATTTTTTCCTCTATCATGCTATAGTTTGAATTTGTTTGGTGATATCAGGCTGGCTGTGTTGTAGCCGTAATGTCAAGTTGGTTGCTCCTATAGACAATACCCCAGAAGGTATGAACTCTGACAAATCTCGCAGTAATATATTTGTCATGCACATGCTTCACATCTATGGGAAGGAACCACAAGTAGTCACAACTGTTACAAGATGGGTTGCTATGCCTGTTTACTATACCTGTTTAGATAAATAATTTAAAATGTTTGCACGTGAATGTAAATGCTATCCGCAGGGAATGGTTTGGTCATCAATTGCTTAAAGAAAACAAGCTTCCTTGTTAATACAAGGTAGCTTGTTTTCTTTAAGCAGTATTCTGTGCATCTGTTTACAGAATATTATAAAAGCACTCAGTCGCAGAAATTAAATTTATATTTCAAACATCATGATATTAGAAAGTTTCATTTCGGATTCTTGATTTATGTAGTTTAAGTTTTATTATTTTCACTTCACATAATCTGATAGTATTTTGGATGTAATAAATGAGTGTTTTTTATCCATTTGTGACTAATTGAAGCTTCTTCTTTTAGCGCTCTGCTACCGGAGCTCTGGGCAACCAGCTCTGTTGTTTGAGTTCCAGGTCATACCTTGAATTATTAATGGGACTTCAACATGATATGCAAAATATTGCCAGGATAATTTTCACTTCTGTAACTGAATGCCTAATGAGGATCATGCGCAAAATCAGATCTTGGATTTTTAACGACGGTACCATGTGCACTATAAAATAATGATATTGTTACTTTTTTAATGTTCAAAATCCATTAAGAAATGGCGAAGTTATTACAACTTTTCTAAACTGTTGATCCAAAATGGGCAGACCTCGACCTTTCTTCTTAGTGCCCAATATTGTTTTTCAGACTGGTACGCTAAAATTACTGAATCTTCGTTATTTCTGATCCGATTTCTATATTTTTCACACTATTTAATAGTTTTGTAGTTTCTATTGATCTGCATAATTAAGTATTGTAAGAAACGTGCCTGATCCTCATTAGAAATATAGTGTCTTTAAAATTTAATGCACCTAATGCTGGCCTAGGTTGAGGTCACAAAAGTCCAACATAAACATGTTTGATTACATCCAATAACATCCTTACTGACAGGATTATTTTGTCCATTTTAGATGGAAATTTCGACTATGACCTGGCCGTTATCGGTGGTGGTTCGGGTGGGCTTGCCTGTGCGAAGGAGGCCGTGAACCTCGGCGCGAAGGTCGCGGTGCTGGACTACGTGACCCCTTCGCCGCAGGGTACCAAATGGGGGCTAGGCGGTACCTGCGTCAATGTAGGCTGCATACCCAAGAAGCTGATGCATCAGGCTGCCTTGTTGGGAGAAAGCATTCATGTGAGTTTTTTTTTTCCTTCTTTTTTATTTCTATAAAACTAATTGATAGTAGCTTTATCTTTTGCTCAATAAATTGTTTAAATAAAACTTGTAATCATTTAAATTCATCAACAACAGTAAATTTAATTGTTTAGATAACATCCATGAAGACAGTTTAATTTTATGAATACTTGCCTAGTAGTATTTATTTATCCTACTATCCTATCATGTCCTACGTAATATTATAAACGCGAAAGTTTGTGAGGATGGAAGGATGAATGTTTGTTACTCTTTCACACAAAAACTACTGAACGATGAACGGATTTGCATGAAATTTGGCACACAAATAGTTTATAACTTACTTAATTTTTTTTAACGGTCGGTTTTTCAATCTCCAGTTAACTTTTATCCTATGAATAAGTATGTCTTTTTGACAGTTTTTGTATTTACTATTTGTCAAAACGTCACATTTATTCTTGAGGTAAATGCTAATGATTGAAAAATCGGCCCTAAGGCTTCAATCATAATGTTACATAGGTATAATTTTTTCGTAGGTGGTAAGTTTCCTGGCTCTTATCCTATGCTACATACAACCTGTATTCTACCCACATCCTACATGAAACCCTGAAACTTGGATTGTTCCCCTTTGGAGATGGTTATACAATTTTTTCTTAATTTGTAGTTAAAACCATACTTAGTTAATATTTTTGAGGTAAAAAGGGAAAACAAGCAAAAATAATTAATGCAGTAGTTGAAGAGGAAAACTAAAACTCAGACAAAAATTCGAATTTATACATACTGTTAAATTATGTATTTTAATCTAATCTTTGTTCTGATATCCTGATAATTATTATTATTCTTTGTCCTGTAATTAGTCCAAAATAAACAAGTATGATGACATCATAATTGTTTATTTTGCAAATCACAGACACTAAGTAAAATGGGATGAAACAATATCTATCTAGCTTTTCCTAACAAATGATTTAGGGCCCATTGCTACATACCCAGACCTTTCACATAAACCTACATGGGCGGCACTTATGAAACGTCAGAACGTCTAGGTGCATGGTTCCAATTGGATTTTTACCTCCAGAGTTGTTCTTTTAATAAATAATTTTAATAATAAAAAAATAATTGGCTTTTACAATGTTTTCAAATTACAATTTTAATAGGTATGGGAGGACAGTGTAAGCATGTCAACAAGTACCATGTACTTAATAAAATAGAAAATGGTCTACAAATATACAGTCTACAAGGCCTACCACGTTCTCACATTTACAAAATATAATAGAATCTATTTATAAGATAAACAAAATATAAAGACCTATTTAAACCAAGTGAACACTGCTATATTTGGTTGCTGCTCTATAAACGCAACGAAGTCGAAAAAGCGCCACTAAATACAAAAGGAGTGCTTCCCCAATACTGCTCACACCAGATACGCAAATTGGCTTAAACTTTATTCATAAACAGACCTAACTATAAATTATATTTTGAAAAAAGCCCCAGAACGTCCCATCCTTCTATTCAGTATTTTTATTAAAAAAATAGAAACAGTCATACACATATCACTTATGTAAGTATTGATGCCGCGAAATTTTTTTCACAAGTCATTGTGGTTTACATGGCTCGTCGCATGTATGCCTTATCTCTGTATCATCACAACGGAGCATCGTCGGTTCATACAATGTAGGGGGACTGTTACAGTTATGTGCGAGTGTGCATTGTTTCATGTGCTAGCGCCGGAATTAAGTACATGTTTGGATTTACCAACATTGTTGGGGCTATTTTTAACCTAGTTTGCATACATCTAAGTTGCTTTTTCATAAATGCAGAGTTCGAAACACAAAAGCTGATTTTAGTAATAATATTGTTTTTAATTTTAATACAACCTTTACCTATCTAAGGGAATCGGAGAAAAAAAGCGTCAATTCGCATGTAGGTACAGACGCCAGCAGGTCAAGCTACCCGAAACTGTCAAATTTTCCCAATTAACCTTGAACCTTAATGCTTTAGCGATAAAGTTGAAAATCTGTTAAAAAAATTTGACAGATTGTAGTAGCTTGATGTGCTGCCGTCTGTACGATTCAACTGCTAGCCATTGCAGAAATAGCTTTCATGAAAAATTATAAGTAATATAACATAATGACTTGGGTTGCATTTTGCTTAGTTCATATCGTAAGCACCTAATAAGTCTTACCAAACCACGCGTCAAGTGTCTATCATCTGAACCTAGCCTTGCCATCCCAGAGCACAGATCTGTGCCTAAAAGCATCTATTATTGGCTTTGCCTGGAAACATAAATAGCCACTGATAGCAGAAATTGATCATTTAAAGAGACATTTCAGATGAGACTGTATTACATTTACGGTCAGATCTAAAACCGGTTTTATTCAGTATTTTGGTTTTCCTCTTGAATTGAACCTAGACCTACTTTGATTGATCGTAGTGATTTGCAATTTCGTGCGCAGTATTATACTTTTCATAAAGATTGTATGTAGTAAATAATTCCAACGTAGTGAGTCATCGTCATCGTCATACCTATATTTCCTTCCTTTTCATTATTTTTTCTGGTTAAACCGTTTAATGCTCTTGTTCCTGGTAGGGTTCGACTTTTTAATTGCTTCATAGTTTCCTCTATTAATGACTAATGTTGCAATACTTTTGACTAAAATATTTTGAGTCAACTTGAGTAGATATGTATTTGTGTCAAATGTCTCCTCAAGTGATTTGAGGTGAAACATTCAATGACGCAAGAGTTCAGGAAGAAAGAAATTCAAATGGATTTTCTAATATTACGAGTATATTGACTGAACTTGGGACCTCAAGGTTTGCGCTCTCTTTAACAAATACACTCAATGTTCAGTGAGTGTAACGAGTCTAGACTAGCGCACACCGTGCCGGTTGTCAACGGATATCGTTACGGAGCAAACATAATACGTACTTAAAAGCGAACCTAATGTTCAGCTGCACTAATCACCTCCATTCCATACGTTTTGTACTACTTACCTGAGTATATAAAACGTCGCACACTGTGATAAATAATTACGGTGACTAACGTGGGAGTTGGGGCATAATGTGAACAGCGCGCTGCGGCGCATCTGCCTAAATGCCGCCTACATCTTTTGCCATAAGGAGGTAGATTTTATACTCAAAAGGAGACGAAAACGGAGTCAGGTATAAATTTTTATTTTAGTTTACACTATGATGCGATATTCAGGGACTCTTCATCTGCCTAGCCTTTTCCCAAGTATGATGGGGTCGGCTTCTAGTCTAACAGTATGCAGTTGAATACCAGTATTTTACATGAAGCGACGGCCTATCTGACCTCCACAGCCCAGTTACTGGGTAATACGATACCCCTAGGTAAGACTGGTTGTCAGACTTTCGGGCTTCTGACGACTCGTAACGACTGTCAAAGTTCCACGAATTACCGGACCAACGGCTTAATGTGCTTTCCGAGCCCCGGAGGGGTTTTATATTCAGGGACTCTTTCCCTAAATCAGATAGGCGTAATAAGAGAGGGAGGGAAGAGCCCCTATTAAAAAAATACATCCCCTAAATATCATGTATTGTAATAGGGGTTTATGTTTAGCGGCCCTTTCTCAGAGGTAACCCGCATTTTGATTGTTATCGACATTTAAACAGCGCTCGATGTTCCAAGAATCCTAGACAAAAGATAAAAATAAACGTAACGCCTTTTCTTCAAAACCGTTACATTGTCTTAAAATTAATTTCTCTCACATTAACGATTTAAATTTGCGTTAAACAGACATCGTTTCAGAAAATGGTAGCAGAAAAGATAGTGGTCGTTTCATACCATTAACTCGTGGAGTTCTGTAGCGTCATGGTATAACACCCGGAACTAATAGGTTTCTTCTAAGTACAAGTATTCAGAGATGACATTGTCTACCTTTGTAAAACTAGAAAAAAAAAACAGTAGAAAGATAATATTAAAAAGATAAAAAGTTCTTGCTGTAAAATTCAGGTCGCCTTCAGGATCCAAGATATAAACGAAGTCATGGCGACGATTTACCAAATAATATTATAAGAGATATTAAAAAAATAAAATAAGTTTATTTGGAACAACTTAAATTGTAAACTTGAGTTGTTCCCATCGATCACTACTTTATTAGTGATCGATGGTTGTTCCAAATAAACTTTGTTTTTAATATCGCTTTGTACGATTGGATCCTACGTTCTGCACTAGTTTTTGGTGCAGGGTACCTATACACCGTGTACAGAGTGGTTTTGATTTTTCGTAAAAAAACCTGTCTTGGCAAAATCAGGAGCTTCATTAAAAATTGACAGTTTGAGTCTCCAAAATCGCCCAACCGCTCTTGGCCCGCGTGGTGGATTATGGCCCACTGATCCCTCTCACCGAGCGTAGGCCTGTGTCCTTACAGTGGGAACATTATAGGCTGATTATGCTCAAAAATCGGGCACATGGCTCCTTTGACCACTTGGCTCTACTTTTCATAGATTGCTATTTAACTCCATCTCAAAAACTGATCCTTGAAATCTTGGGCTTGTAAGAAAAAAATGGCTAAGCCGTAAAATATTGCAGTTTGATTTAAACGGCTCCATAAGTTTCAAGTGGGCCGAAACTTTCGTGACGTTATTTCGGGCCTAGCCCTTAACTAACAGTTGGTAGCCGATGACCTCAGTCCGTCGCAAGGTCGCGAACCGGTCGATCATAGCAGGCGAGTATTTCCCATACATGTGTCATTAGCGACCAGTCGATCAATACTTTTGATTAATATTTTATGTTTACTAATATATCCATCGCAAAAACGTATTGATAAAGTTATAATACATATATTGGGTTTAGCTAACACAAAGAGTCGTAAAGAAAATAAACAATTTACTTTAACAATAATGTTTGTTTTTGATAAACTAACTAGTATTCTAGCTGTCCGCGTTTCGCAGACGAATATGCTGTTAGGTACAGAGATTTATGATTTGATGTAGCCATCCAAATATGCGGAAATATTATTATATTTCCCTTTTGCACTAATATTTTGCAGTTAGTTTTGTATGGTTTTCCCATTTTGGACATTGTATTGTAGGACAAAAGAGCGGTAAATAGGCAATTTTCGCTTTAATTAAAATTGTTTTCGTTTGTTCTGTGTTCCATGATGGCTAATTAAGTCGAAAATGTTGAAATTAACTAGACATTTAGCTGCTACTTCTTGCATCTATTTTAGGTCCCTTCTAACCGAGGAACATACCCACATATTATATTTTACTTTCCCAGAGCTAACAAAACACATTAACCATAATTCCTCTTTTAAACTCATTCCTTGGGAAGACTAGCCCTGACCTAGGATACTTTTATGACCGTCAGACTAAACGGGACCGGCGGTGTTACATGACACAACTAACTAACTAAAAGCTGGTCCTAAAACAAAAGGTCATGGACAGTACTGTCATCGGTGGGTTGGCCGATGGGATCACTGTTAGGGTAAAATGTCTAGAGTCTAGGGTCCCATGTTAGTAGTGTGCATGAACCACTTTATTTTGGGATTTTTGATCCATAGGGCTTCCATGGAGTTTCTTGCCCGTTCTTCTCCATAGAAACCTACGCTTTAGAATGGGCAACTAGCTTCATCTTTCTGACTGACCGACTCCTTGACAGTTCAAAAGAATTTATTTCAATTATAACATTTACAGAAAATGTTATAATTTAAATAAATGCTTTGAGGTCCAGAATCTATGCCAATATATTAAATTATTATTCTCTGATCTGCCAGTAGATAATGCTCGGTCATGTAACTAGTGAGTTACTACAGATTTAGTTCGGTTCGCATACGCCCACGATATTGGCACCAATCTTGGAAGTCATCGTTGATATCAACATATGGTTTCCAATGACTTAGAAAAACGTTCATTACGAGGGTGACACTGAAAGTTCTTAGAAAATCAAAAACTGAACAAACTAGCAAGTTATTAGTTTTATTATATCTTTTCAAAATAGTGTCCATTTACATCAATACATCGCTGCATCCGATGGAACCACTGAGAAAAGCACTTTGCCCACTCGTCCTTAGAGGTCTCTTCGACGGCATTTTGAAACGCAGCTACTGCTTCCTCGGCGTTCATAAAACGTTTTCCTCGAAGTTTTTCTTTTATTTTCGGAAATAAATAAAAATCGCAAGGTGATGGAACCACTGAGAAAAGCATATAGCCCTCTCGTCCTTAGAGGTCTCTTCGACGGCATTTTGAAACGCAGCTACTGCTTCCTCGGCGTCCATAAAACGTTTTCCTCGAAGTTTTTCTTTTATTTTCGGAAATAAATAAAAATCGCAAGGTGATGGAACCACTGAGAAAAGCACTTAGCCCTTTCGTCCTTAGAGGTCTCTTCGACGGCATTTTGAAACGCAGCTACTGCTTCCTCGGCGTCCATAAAACGTTTTCCTCGAAGTTTTTCTTTTATTTTCGGAAATAAATAAAAATCGCAAGGTGCGAGGTCGGGGCTATAGGGCGGGTGATCCAGTAATTCCACGTCTGACGTCGCCAAGTAGTCGATTGTTTGCTTGGCGGTGTGCGACGATGCGTTGTCGTGGTGAAGGAGGATCCTACTGCGAGGTCGTTTGTGGAACCATTTCACGACACCAATCAACATGACGGAGCTTTTGGGCCTCTGTCAAATTATGAGGTATCCACCGGGCACAAAGCTACCTGACCGCTAAATGTTCATGGAGCATTTTGTGCACTTGATTCATACCGATGCCTAACCTTGTCCGAATCTGCTGATAAGCCACTCTTTTGTGAGTCTCTATCATACGCCGCACAACACTGATGTTATCTTCAGTCGTCGCCGTAGAAGGTCGTGATCACGCAGATCATCGGTGAGATTAGTGCGACCACGTTTAAACTCATTAAACCACTTGTAAACAGTGGCACGAGATGGGGCTTCATCGTGAAAGGCCAATCGAAGTCTATCATAATTTTCTTGTTGACTTAAATGACATCGAAAGTCATAAAAAATCATTGTACGAAAATTTTCTCGCGTTAAATTCATGTTGACGTGACGCAGACAATTTTCAATTTGCCGTCAAATAAAATACATACACAATAATATTGGCAAAGAGTTCCATTTTCAAAATTTGAACTTATTTTTTTTATTATATCGTTTACAAGTGGTCAGTTCTAAAAACTTTCAGTGTCGCCCTCGTAGCTTGTTTAAATTCACAGAACGTTGCGAAGTGTCGTGAAATCTCGCGACTGTCGTCTTTAATTCTCGTCTCCCTTCGAACTCCGTCTGCCAAGAGAATGACGTGTGTGAAATAGTTAACTGGTAATTCGATTTATGTCCTGTTCCTATAATAATCTTTCGTTATCATTATTTACCCTATTGAATGTATAGTGGCTGATAATATAATACTCATTGAGTTAACAATGCAGGCACTCGTATGATTACGTTATCAATCATTTAGGGACTACGAGTATCTACCTCCATCAATTGTTTGAAGAAATCCGCGAGATTTGACCAATTTAGCTTTTAGTCCATCTTATATTTCGTTACTGACTGACAATATAAGGTCTCCACCGCCGTATCCCTATGTTGATGTCGTGGTGGGGCTTGAGCGTTCTAAACTCTAGGTGTGTGACGGAAGAGTTTACTTTGCTGGATCAGGTCTAGGGTGAGGAGCCAGACCAAGAGAGATACAGAAACCCGCAGGGCACCATGTGGCGAGCTGATGGGCAGTAGCAACCCCACGGACCCTATCTCCCGAGAGAAGTCTTGTTCCTCACCTCTGGCTTGCCTTTATTGGCCGGCTGGAGTGAACACTGACGAGGAACAGAGCTCCCACCTCATTCTTGCCTTTATTGGCCGGCTTGAGTGGAGATTCGTAAGAGCAAACGTGCTCGGGGGAAGGAAGTATTCCAGTAAGATGCTGGTAGGGATCTTGACCGTACTTCCGGGATTGTCCTGATAGCCGTGGAATACCTCTCTACTCCTCATAAGCACCTCAGGACATGTTGCTCCCTTGCCGCTACGACACTATGTGCTAGCGGCCGTTTTCGGGGGCCCATTATTGAGTGTGCAAGTCAGTCCCCTGCCATTTTATCTGTGTTATTTATATAAAACATTGGTCAGGCAGGGGACATAGTTCTTCAATAGTTCAAGGTAACCAATCCACTATAGCCCTCCAAACCCATAACCAATATGTTTTGTTTCCATGTTCTGAAATAGTCCTGCACCAACCGGGGGTTGTCCTTGGGTGCACTTGCATAGTGCATACAGGGATAATCGTCGGTTGGTGCCTCCTCATCATTTAAAATTATCTTGCCAGGGGCCTCTGCGAGTTGGCATCGGCCCCTGGTACATTTCAAAGGTTCGGGACTCCAGGGTCCCGAGATTATGTCAAAGATAATAATAATAATCTTTATTTATGAATATGAGACAACCATACAGAGTAACTTAAAAATAAACCCAGGACATACAAAAATCGTTTTAAAGTTATTTTGACAGTAAATTTAGACAGTTGGAGAATGTGAAGTGGTAGATTGTAACAAGGGTTTGGTTGTCTTTGGACTGATTCGCCCTATCCCCTCGTACTAGTATAAAACTGTATCACGAGCGGATAGTCTTCCTCAACCTTAGAACAACAGATTCCCAGAAAGGTTCTAGTTACTAGTCATATAGTTACATCGTTATGTATTATATAGTTTATAGACTATAATAAATCATAGTACAGTTATAACAATGGCGACTGAATTTCATAAGTGATATTGATGAAACGTAACAAAGTTATGAGAAGTATAATTAGAAAGTTAAAAGACTACGGAGAGGAAAATCATTACTGTTTCATCATTCTCCTGCCCTTAGTCTGTTCTTTGGGTCCAAATTCGAGGTTGAGCCGACATTAGCGCCGACCTCCAGACGATAGAAGTATTAAATTATATCAGTGCAGCCTGAAAACTAATGGATTCACTGTATTGTTTCTAAAGGTGCTCAATGTTTCACGCATTCTAACATTCAATGCAATGTAATAGGTGATTTGATTACCTACACGTAACACGTGTAATCCTATTACATGACACTTTACGCAGATGACTTGGAAATACCGCGCTAAGAATAATCCGAGTACAAGCAATGTCTGATGAATCAGCTGACTATTATCATTGTGTACTGAAGCTATGATAGTTACATGTGTGATGTGATTTCTATCTCTGTTTTAATAACAGAACATAAAGATTAAACTTGTTTCAAGTCTGTACGCGTCACATTAATCAGTACGCTACTAACATTACAGGAAGCCATCTCTTACGGTTGGGAAGTGCCTGCCGTGAAAGACATCAAAATAAACTGGCCGGCGCTCACAGAGTCCGTACAGAACCACATCAAATCCGTCAACTGGGTGACCAGAGTTGACTTGAGGGATAAGAAGATCGAGTATATCAATGGTTTGGGAGAGTTCAAGGATGCGCACACGATTATCGCGACGCTGAAGAATGGGTCTGAGAAGAAGATGACTGCGAAGAACATCGTGATTGCTGTGGGAGGCCGGCCGCACTACCCGGAGATTCCTGGAGCAGTCGAGTACTGCATCAGCAGTGACGACATCTTCAGTCTCAGTCACCCCCCGGGCAAGACGCTCATTGTTGGCGCTGGATGTATCCTTTACAAATATAATCCTCCTGCACTTATCCCAATTTACTTGGGATCGACGCAGTTCCACACACCATTTTTAAAATACAGAGTGGTAAGGACATGACGCGCAAACAGTAACCATGAACTCGGCACATGTTCCTAGAACCCAGAAATGATTAGTAACACGTTTTCTGTGTAAAATAAAATAAACTGGCCAGTTTATTTTATTTTTATTTTATTTTAGTCTTGGGACAAGCGTTAGGTTTCCGTTGGACTCGAAACCTCAAACATTGCCAAAAACAAGCACTTGCCTTTTTAACAGATGAAAAACTCGAAGAGGTTTTCAAGTCGACGGCGAGTCGGATTTTTTTTAGGTGCCGAATCAAAACGAGTAACTTGCATTAATTAAGGAGCTTACAGTTTGGCAAGAAAGTCCTGAAACGGAACTAAAATATTTAATCATTGGCAACACTCGCTCTGCCTCGTAGAGTAAGGTACATATTCTGTCATTTCTTGTAATCGGTGACTGTTTTTCGTGTTTATTATTTATTTATTTGCTTTATCGTGGTGATACTGGTGACCCATTGTGTTCATAATGAACAGATCTGTTATTCGCAGCTCCGCAAGAGCAATAATTTATAAAGTGTACGTGAGATATTTGGCGGAACTCGAGGCCGGACAAATTTTAACCGATCTCAACGATGTGTATGAAAGAACCGCTGAAATGACAGGTAAAATTATATTTTATACATGTAATCAGATCTAATGTGTGTATTTCAAGGTGCAATATCTATTATAAACCTTTCATACAATTATTGAAATGTACATTCACGAATTTGAGGTTATGTTTACAAAACACATTCGGAATGCAGCGCGTTCGTATAATTTTGATACTTTTTGTTAATATTGCATAAAATAAATCACTGAACAAAAATAACTATAGTATTTTTTAGGTAAATCTATCAGTACTATAAGGCTATATTTTTAATTCATTACAATAAGTAATTGCAAATGTTTAGTTGTTTTTATTTTATTGTTCTAGGCAGTGGCTGAACAAGCGTTTCAGAGCATATCAGTTGACGACTGGAAAAATTAATGTCAACATGTCATGAAAATAGAAAAAAGGTTATTTTCGAAGGGGGCAAACTGTGTATAGTGACATTGAAAAAAATATCATAAACCTACAAGATGAAAGCAGCAACAGTGACACATCTGAACATAGCCAGCAGAGTTTTGGTGAAAGCTCACAACAAGACATGGATGAAGAGTTTTCGGGCGTGGAATACTTAGAGGAAAACATTTTTTATTAAAATTTTTGATTCTGATTAAAAAAATTATTCTGATTTTTATTTTAGTTTTTGATTAGAACACCAACTATGGAACATTTTGCCTGTGGTTAGAGGAGAATATGGATTTGTGGGACACAGTCACACAGTAGTAAAGCTTCTAACTTGTCACTGGGATCTAAACCCTATTGAATTGATCTGGGGTCTTGTGAAACATAAAATTGTCTCACATAATGTGGGATTAGTTGACATCAAAGTATTTTGAAATACCTCATAATTATATTTTTAATTCATTAAATTAAATAACTGCAAATGTTATCGTTCTAGGCAGTGGCTGAACAAGCGTTTCAGAGCTTTTCTTGTTTTCATAAAACCCGCCAATATTCACATTAATTTAAAAAAAAAACTAATATCAAAACCGTTTTAGTCGTACTATTTAGGGTTACAACATGCACGATAGTGGCGCCACCATTATTTTCACGACTTTTTTGCCAAGCTGTAGTTATGTTAAGTTTTTATTTTTCACTTATTGGTTTCTTTTTTTCCTCTGTTAAACTTCTTGTTGGAAGGTTTTTTAAGTATCTGTCAAAGCTAGGCCCACACTACTCAATCGAATTTTCTTAACTCGATAACAGACATTGGTCTTGAATGCGCCGGTTTCCTAAACTCGATGGGTTACCCGGCCACCGTGCTGGTCCGCTCCGTGCCGCTGCGAGGCTTCGACCAGCAGATGGCCCGCATGGTCACGAACGAGATGGAGGAGAGGGGCGTCAAGTTCGAGCACAAATGCGTGCCGCTGTCTGTGCAGAAACTTGAGAGCGGACAGCTGAGGGTGAACTGGTTGAACACGGAACTTCAGGAGCAGTATGTATTTTCGTATATTTGTCGAGCAGTAGAATATTTTCTACTTTTTCGGGGGTATGCATAAGTGCGCTCTTCGTAAAGGAGCTCATCTAGGGAAGTACTGTCATCATGTTAGGGGTATGGGTGCCAGTTACCAAGCGGTATCTAGTGCCGGTGCAATCGCACATTCGACATTTCAGATTTGCCTCTGGGTTAGCAACGCAATCTGCGATGCCTCTGGTATTTAAGATGGCCTCTTACATGGCATCAAAACACGTAAAAAAAAACTGCTCTACAAATTACGTTAATTGGTTGAGTAAATAATTATTGTGTGTTCCAGATACCAAGATACATTCGACACAGTGCTGTTCGCGACCGGTCGGTACGCACTCACCAAGGCACTCAACTTGGAAGCCGCCGGAGTTACCGTGAGTTTACATAAATCACTTAATACTTAGGGATCTCCAATGCTTTTTTAATTTTTTTTTCTGGTAGGTAATGCTCAAATGACCCCTCCCGCTCTGGGTGGAGCGGAAGGGAGTGTCAGACTCTTACTGACTAAAACCCTGGGTGGGTTTTAGTCAGTAAGAGTCTGTTACTTCGCCCTTTATGTTCCGGGGTAGCGGTAACCCTTTCGGACAATCCCGCTGAATCTCCAATGCTTTAGTTGACAAACATTATGGTGCTAAGTCACCCTGTCTTCCAAGGTGCGTTCACGTCGCCAGCATATTCGTGCACAATTTGTATAGCTGCTACAACCATTTGTGCGTTAAACGCTCGCTTTGGAACAAATTTTGACTGTGTAGCACTTTATTACTAAGATCACACTTTATTACAAATTTGCTTGACAATAGAATTCTCTAACATGATTGGATAGGCACAAATTGATAATAGTGCAAAGGAGCGCTTGGTCAAGTACGACAACCAACTGTTTACTGTTGGTTGTTGTTTGTCCACAAACCGTAACTCCGCCATAAGTAAATAAAAAAGCTTAATATTTTGGGCGCGGTGCCACTAGGCGAGACCATGTCGGCGATAAGCAAAATATAACGACATAATGACCACCCAGGGGTTTGTAGTGGACTCTTAATGCCCGTATGATACAATCCATCGATGAGTGCCGTGACACGACTGTATGCAGGTACTACAGATATTGTTTATTAGACACTCGTCACATTGATAATTACGTCGGATTATCATTGTTATCAAATCTAATGAGTGACCTTGTACGATATGAAGTATTACTACATGTTCTAGGTGGATTAAAGTTCAATTAGATAGTTTTGTCTAGGATTGGTATTTAAAAAAATGTATTAACCCTTCGTATCTTCGTTCGAACACGGATCCACGCGAGACACAATAGCTTTTTAATTGATTCTGTAGTTACGGCATTCAACCTGTTAGGAGTCTTACGAGACTCGGTAGCAACCCCGAGTCTGAAGTTGGGTCAACTACTAGGTTAATGGCATTAGAGTGGAATGTGTCATTCCGAGAAATGCTGCTGCTAAACATAATGCGGGATACAGATCGGTGAAACGTAATATGAAATGTAACACACGTAGGTAGATTTCATGTTGCATTGCATACATTTGGACAGCTCATTTGTGTTACATTTCGTGTTAAGTTTCACCAATCTGTACCCGACATTATAATTATATATATTGGTGTTGGCTAACGCATCAGAAGTCGCAGTAGGTTGTCATAAACCGGGGTTGTATACTACACCTTCCTGTCGGGGCTACTGCACCTTACCATTTTACTCAATCTCCAGCGATGAATTTAGTTTACGACAAACTTATCAAATGAAAACCTCTCCATTTCCAGTCTTTATCGGAGAACGGTAAGATCACCGCTCAGACCGAACAGACCAACATACCCAGCATCTATGCCGTGGGTGACGTACTGGAGGGCAGGCCGGAGCTGACGCCCGTGGCCATCGCCGCCGGCCGCCTGCTCGCGCGCAGGTTGTTCGCGGGCGCCACACAGCACATGGACTATGAAAACGTTGCTACGACTGTCTTCACACCCCTTGAGTACGGTTGCGTTGGACTTAGCGAAGAGACCGCTACAGAAAGGTATGTATTATTTATACTAGTATACAAATGTGTTTGTTTGTTCTTCTAACACGTAGCAATGGCGCAACGGATCGACGTGATTATTGCATAGAGATAGTCTATGTAGTATGTATGGATAGTGGAATAGGCTACTTTTTTATCCCAGAATATAATATACTAAACTAGATGTCATATTTACGGTATTGTACTTAAATCTTCATCAATATTAACAGTTTTATTCAACCCTCCACTAGTTTCGACCTCGAAAAGTGATAAACACGGATATGGCTCACCAAAGTTATAATATAAAAAAAATATTTAATTTTCATAATATTACGGTGTACCGTTAAGTACAGGAAAATGCTGTGTAAACACAACAGGTAACAAGACATCATAATAATTGTAGACGGTAATTTTATCTACAGTACGTGGTCAGGCATAATGTTACTGTCATTATGAGTGGGTGTCCTCACTTGGTGTCTTGACATTCCGCATATCGAGAAAACAATTGAAGATCACGTTAGTATTGTCTAAACCAACATTATGAAGAGAAAAGATTAGATTTTTTGCATGTTACGCTTTCATGCTAAAACGGCTGAACGGATTTGGATAAAGTTTGGCACATGTAGACCATGACCTAGATTAAGACATAGGATACTTAAACTGCGGGGCGGAGTTTGAAATAAAGTGGTCTCTAACAAAGATTTAAATCGACTTGCCCAAACCGTACTTAATCGCCCGCGATTGCGATATTATGTGTGGCAGAGGTATCCAAACTCCGAAACCAGTATATTCTAGAACCAAAAATTAGAAAAAATGTAACATCCAACAACCCGCACTGGGCCCGCGTGGTAGATTACAGCCCATTCCTCTCGAAGAGAGGAGACCTGCGTCCCAGCAGTGGGAACATTATAGGCCTATGCAAAGGTATCCAACGGAAACAGAAACGTGACCACCTTTTGACGCGGTAGGGAGAATCTAACGATTTAAATCTTCGGTTTCTAAATCCAAAAAGTGTTGAAATACCTTGTGATGCTCGGCATCACACTGCACACTGCGAGATGGCATCACTGATCACATTCTATCGCTCTACATCTCACACAAATTGAGAATGTATTGATAATATTCAAGGGTATTAGCGTAGCTTGATAGAAACACGTTTGAGGATTATATGATTGTACCTTGATAAGCAAATCATTAAAGTATGCACTCTAGCCGGTCGACTTTAATAATGTCTGGTGTGTCGCTAAGTTACTGTATTATCTTTATTACCACCTGCTCGATCGAAATATTTGTTGCTATCTTAATTAAAATGTGCGCTTTTACAATTTGTAACGTCGCCATATTATCGTGAACGCCCCCGACCACGTCATTAAAATTTATGGAAATGCCTGCACGTTATAACGTTATCGTGGACGAACATTTAAAAGCGTCTTCATGTATTTCCATACATTTTACTTCCCGGTGTTATAGTGATGTCGTGACGTTAGAAATTATAAAAGCGCACAATGGAACACATTCCAGTTTTTAACGTTTTGAAGTCGTTCAGCATACAGCGAGCCTATACAGCTATTTGTTCAGCCTAATTTAAGTTTAACATATTAATTAATGATATAGGTGACTGTTTCCGCAATACTGAATATCTATTACACGCCGATGACCTGAAGATCTACAAGTCCACCAAAACTGTCGATAATTGCATTTTACTCCAACAAGACCTTGATAGACTTACAGACTACTGCCACAGTAACAAATTAAAACTAAGTTTACTGAAGTGCAGCTATCTCACGTTTACTTAAAATAAGCATGTTATTAAGTTCGCCTACACCCTTTGTCACGTGCCACTATCCCAACTGAATTTAATTCGCGACCTCGGCGTTATACTTGACTCTAAACTGTGCCTAGACTCACACATTAACAAAATTGTTAGCAAAGCTTTCCAGCTATTTGGTTTTATCATGCGGTCCACCCTTGACTTCAAGAGAACCACGTCATACTTATGCTTATATAAAGCGCTTGTTCGTTCACAGCTACAGTGTCAGTATGGAATCCTTTCTACAAAAAATATTCTGAAATGGTTGAAAATGTACAGTACAAATTCTTGCGTGCTATGCACTACAGATGCCACAAATCCTACTTATCATACTCTCAGTTACTCAGCAAGTACAAGCTCCTCCCCCTTGGCTCTAGAAGGAATTACCTCGAAGCCACAGTACTATATAAAATTGTCAGAAACAAGTTTAACTGTACAAATCTGAACATTATGATTTGCTATGCTGTACCTCGAACCATTCACAGGCGGCAGGTACGCGCAGGTACTCTTGTCGCTTTGAACACTTGCCGAACTAACTCAGGCCTGCGCTCACCTGTCCGCCGTATGGTTGACACATACAACAGTACCTTTGTGAACATAGATATCTTCAATTTTTACTTTAATTTTGAACAAATTATTCTTAATTTTTTATACATTTCTTATATTTTTTTTTCTCATCATTTAACTTTTAATTAAGTATTTGCTACACGTACTGCTATTAATGTTCGTAGCGATTAGCTCTTTTTTTTTAAACTTCTATGCCTACTTGTGGACAGCGTTGTGGGTTACTTTATAACCAAATTGCTATTTGTTAAACTAGTTGTAAGTCCTTATAATGTAACTGTTTGCCGTTACTCTCAATAAAAAAAAAAAATAAAAAAAAAAAAAATAACCTCCAGAGAATAAATTAATAAATAAATATTTAAAAAGATCGAGTTTTTTAATACCGGTATTGAAATGTTCATAACCGGGATCCCGGTATTAGTGATTTTATTTTAATTTTAGTACAAAATACAAAATAATAAACTATCACTACCGCACATAGACATTTTTATCCATTTATTTTATTTTGGAATATTTTAAATCGGTATAATATCAATGATTTAACGACATGGCAGTTACACGCACGCAAAGCAATAAATTTAAGTCGTTCTCAGTCTTAGAGCAACACGGACTTCCCGGAAGTCCCGCGTTGCTCTAAGTTTTAAGTACAGTGCGGAAGGCGCCCCGCGCGCTCCGCCTCCCCTCAGGTGCATGCAACGCGAAGATGTTATAGTCTGTCCGCAGTTACTTACAGAAATGTTGTTAGACAAGTTTTGTGAAATTCTATAATAATAAATGTGATTAGTCATAATTTTTATAACGCGAATTATCGTAAAAAAAGACTGATCTAACTGACACTTAATATTATTGTTATATAAAAAGATAATTGTACCTTCTAAAAACGTACTTCCAAAAAAGAATAAAATTAAGTCTGAAAAAATAAGGTTTCTTTTTCAATACCGGTAACCCGGAATCCCGGTATTTAGAAAAAAAAAACATTCGGTAGTAATACCGGTATTGAAAAAATCCGGTATTCGAAAGCCCTAACTAAAACCCACCCATGTTCCTTCCTTTACCCTTTATGTTCCAGGGTAGTGGTAACCCTTTCGGACAATCCTGCAGAATTATACAGGCCTTACTTAAATAAATTACCAAGCGGCGTCTAGTCCCGAGAAATAAACAACTTTCACAACTATACTATAACTATATAATATAATAAACGCGTGTCACGGGTGGTTTTGCATGTTTTAAAATAAACAAAATTTCAGCCTGTTTCAAGTTTTGATTACATTATCCGATAAAAAATAACATACGAATACAGTCACGTATTTGAAAGAAAGAAAGAAAAAGTATTTAAAATCTAGAAGATGGTAGAATGTCTGACTTATACCTAACAAACTAAAAGCATTTATTTTAATTAAACAAATTATAGACAATTTTGAATTGTCAAGGGGTTGGTCGGTCACAAAGGTGAAGCTGCCCATTCCAAAGCGTAGTAGGTTTACTATGGAGAAGGAAGGGCAAGAAACTCAATTGACAATCTTTTTTAGATCAAATAAAATATATATAGCTAATTATATCTTTTCCTCTTCAGATACGGCGCGGATAACCTGGAGGTATACCACGCGTACTACAAGCCGACGGAATTCTTCATCCCGCAGCGCAACATCAAGAACTGTTACCTGAAGGCCGTGGCGCTCCGCGAGGCGCCGCAGAAGATCCTGGGATTGCACTTCGTGGGCCCCGTCGCTGGGGAGGTCATTCAGGGCTTCGCCGCCGCTCTGAAGTATGTGTTGCACCGACTAGTTTAAAGCCAGAATATGTTTTTTTTTTGTCATTATCGACATAATTCAGCCGAAAGACCCCTCCGTCAAAAGCCCCTCCGTCGTCTCTTAGATATAACACACACTTTCTCGATCTTGATATATTTTCACTATCTCAAACAAAATTTAAAAGAATGGCTATTCAATTGCTTGCACAATACTTATCCTCCAGCCTCCAGTAGATGCGTGGTTTTGTTTTATTTCTCCATAAAAGATTATTCCGCGGACATTGGTGTGGGTTACATGTTTACCTCTATTACCCCAGTTTATTATTTACTATAATTGTAACGTGTAACTGTTTCAAGTTCCTGGAAGGTACCATGGGGATTTTCTTTACCCGTGGTCCCTCCGAGAAATACAGTGGAGGTAGTTTCTGCCGTAGTCCCTGGAAGATACCGTCTCCCCGAGAAATAAAATGCGTCCGAATTAAGGTTGTACCAAGATCAAGTAAAGCCCTAAACCTATGGGAAAATTCGTCAAAAAAAAAACCCTTGAAGCAATTCTTGTCTAACCGTGTTGTAACAGCATGGAATAGACTCCCAGCAAATGTAGTGACGGCTCCCACACTGAACTGCTTCAAGAATCGACTGGACAGATTAAATATCTCCAAGCTATACGAAACACACGCATCAGCTAATTAGCTGCCAGTGTGTCTAACCAAATAATAATAAGTCATAATACCGTCAAAGGTTTTATTCATTAAATTAATAGACACATATAAAAAGTAATGTATCTTTTTAAATAACGCCTTTGACTTGAGAATACACTCCTGCCGAATTAAAGTTGTACACTTTAATTCAGCAGGAGCGTATTTCTCGGAGAGACGGTACCTTCCAGGGACTACGACAGAAGCTACCATTTTAATTCGGCAGCACTGTATTTCTAGGAGGGACAATGGGTAAATAAAATCCCCGTGGTACCTTCCAGGGACTATAGGAGGGACCACGGGTCACACACGGACATAACTACCTCTCCCACGCTATAACAACTTTATCTGGGATTCTTTAATCCAGCTGATTTTTGCGACCTTGACCAGGTCATCGGTCCTCATTAGCGATGTTGTATTTGTATTTGGCAAATTGGTATACTTTAAACTACAAAATAACACTACACTCTCAGTACACCTCTATTTTATTATACTGTCCAATCGTATCAATGAATTTGGGAGGTCATGTATTCTAAATATTCGTTTTATTCCAGATGCGGCATTACGATGGAGCAACTGATGAACACGGTGGGCATCCATCCGACCGTGGCGGAGGAGTTCACGCGCCTCAACATCACCAAGCGCTCCGGCAGAGACCCCAACCCCGCCTCCTGCTGCAGCTAGGAACCTGCTCCAGACACTACTCTTCTACCGTCAACGTCACACGCACCCTGTCCTCAGCAAGATATAGCAAAACTTGATGTATTACAAAGTGTTAAAAGTTAAAACCATCATTGTAACTGCGAAAACGGGATGGAGCTATTCGCACTGTGTGCCTCCATCTAAGCGAAATACACGTAGTTCACGCACGTAGCACTTCTGATTGCTTACTATTACTACTCTGTCTCGAAAGTCGACTTAGATGATTAAATCGATAAATCGACTAAATTGAAACCATTCTTCACGAACAACCTTTGCAAAAGTTCTTAAAATAATTGATACGATTTTTTTATCTTTGATTCGATTTGTAGATATTTCACATCGCTATTACTTTGTTTTCGCTATGTCATCACTATTACTTTGTTTTCGCTAGGTCATCGCTGTCGGCAGGTTTCGCTATGTCATCGCTGTCGGCAGTTTTCTCCACTGATGTTGTTAATAATGGACTCTGTCCAAGAGTGCGCCCCTCACGATATTAATACCGATTGTTTAGATACTTTTAACGAAGAAATTTAGCATTTATATGTAGATTGATTTGTAGTTGAAGTGTAAGGGGTAAATAATGTTTGGGTTGAGGTATTAAGTCTTTTAAAATAATATTCGTCACTTTTGATCCCCTTTGTATTTTTTTTGTAAACCTCTAAATGCTTCCCTTCAGCTACTGAATTAAATTTCAACTACCTTTTATGTATTTTGCAATGTTTTCAGTAATTGGCTGTTATTTTATGAGATCAGTTAACTTATACATATGTGATAGGACATACAATGTCGCAGAAATCAACCTTTCGGTGCTTTACCATCTACTAGTACACTTCTTGTAGATGGATTTACTTTCAATTTTATATAGTACAAATACTTCGAAAATTGTGAATTATTGTCTCAAAATATGTAGGAACAAATGTATTAAGATATTGTAACTATGAAGAAAATAAAATGGTACAGTATTATTGTTATTATCAGTTATGCTCATCTCTGCAATCAATGTTGTGCAACATTCCGGATGCTAACAGTAAAACAATCAGTTTCATACTATTGTGTAATTTAATTTATGTAATTTTGAACTTAATAAAGTGATATATTTTTAATGAAAAACTAGTCGGGTTGGTTTTGATTTTTATTGATTGATTTGAGACTTTGGAAGAGCTCTTTAAGCGGATATTGTTGCACAGTACAAAATAATGAAGTCCTAACATGGAAATATTATCAAAACACGCATTAGATTACGTATTACACACATCCTAACAAAATGAAACAAAACTGCGAACTATCTTAACCTGTGAATATAATATATGCAAAGGCATGCATTCATTCGTCCCTCGATTAGTGGACTTTTCAGGGCCCATCATTAGTGATGTACCGGTCCATGTCGGGGGTGGACTTGCAGTTAAACCAGAACTGCGCCGTCGGCAGCGGGTAGTACTCGTGGGCCTGCACTAGCTCGTTGTCGAAGCGCCAAAAACGAGGACCTTGGAAGAAGAAGGTATCTGGAACGCAAGGAAAGTATGAAAGACTAAATTGAAATGAGTTGCAGGGAACAGTGGAAAAGTTTCTAGGTTTATCATAAGCTCCATCTTAACAGCTAGGGTTGCTAAGGATGTTCTTACCGTCTAGACAAAAATACCACCTCCTGTTGCCGTTATAACCGTGGGTTTTTAGTTAGTGGAAGTCTGTTTTTTCCGCAGAATAAAATAGTTTCCAATACCTTTCCCGGGCGAAACATTTTATGGCTACCCTTCGTCTGGGCAGTGATGCGATTCTGATAAGAAGTATTCGGTAGGTAGATTTTAAACGCACTGCTTAGCGCCGAGAGTTGAAATTAGAGTGTGCGTAAAAACTCATCGCGATATATTTACGCGTGTGGGAACGGAGGTTAAGCTGGTCGGGAGCCCGGCTCGGCAAAACAAAGTGAGGCTCCCCTGGTCTTCATAGTTTAACACAGTTAATAATGACAAAAGAGCGTCTCAACACGTCTACACCATGGGTCCGCCCGGTAGGGTTTTTTTTTTCAAAGAGGTGCATTTTCGTCTCCTCACTATGATATTCACGGACTTAGCACCTTTTACATGGGGTTCATTGAAATCAGTGGTATTATCGAGGTGCAAGAGTAAGCAAAGCAAGTTCGAATTTTTTTGCAGCCCGTCAGGGAATTTTCGATTACATTTATTTGGATCGTTCATACGGAAATAGTATATGTTTTGTCGATTTGTGTAAAAGATTTTTAGAATAGATGGAATATTGGTAGGATACGAGCGAAGCGAGCTTGAAAATTTTGCTCAGACAGGAAACCCTAACCTTTCTGAGCCGTAGCTCAGACAGGTTAGGATTTCCTTGAATACCTATTCATTCATAAATAGGAACTTCTATTCATTTTCTACTTATGCAGAAACTTTGGGACTGAAGACAACGAAGGATGCAAGAACGAGAACTACATATTTCTACATAATTAAAAGACCAGTATCGCTTGAAAAGTTCGCGCGTCCACGCGCGTCTGCTCGTGGCCGCTCGCGGCGACACAAACATCATATGGTGCATTCTGGCGTCGCTGCCGGCTGCTGCCGGCTTCTGCCGTTTCGGTGTGAATCGGCCCTTAGCCTGCCAGTTTATTCCGCAGAGCATGGAGTTCTTACCTCCCTTCCACACAATAGCAGCATCCACAGGGTAAGGCACCTGTCTCCACATGGACATCTCCTTCGGGTACCGTGCGTCCATCAACCCAGTACTCTCGTCATACCGCCAGTACCTCTCCTCTTCAATCAGATACGTCTTATTGTTGTAGTTAGAGAGGAAGACAGTAGTCAGCTCTGGGACTTCGTCAGGGATTGAGTAGTCAGATATGGTGCCTTTTTTGATGTAGTGGAATGTGGAGTCGAACTCCCAGTAGCTTTGGCCTGCAATCAAGAGTTGTTTTTGTGACATATTGTGAACACGAGCTTTACTAATCTGTGATTTTAGAAAAGTAATCCTAATGCCTGCTCATAAGGTTTAGTTTCCACTGCAACTTTAATATTTTATGACCTTTTGAATGTTGCATTTGCAAGTAATTCTGGAAAAGATCAATTCAACCATTTGCATGGACATTTATTTATTTAATAAAGAACACCAACAGCAAATACGTTCAATATTCGCTTGCAATAGTATTTAGAAAAGGTATTATTGCTAATATTTACGCAAATTATGAGTGTACCTACCTAGCATTGATGTAAATAGCATGCACTGGAACAACGATTTTATTTATTTGTATTTAATATACAAGTAACAATGGACTCAAATATGTTCGTAACAATATTTCTTAACAACTATGTTAGTGAACTTAACCTAACAAAGCCATATACCTAGTTATGAGAAACCCTGCTACACGCTCAACACCGATGTGGAAAGCTTGCAGCAGCGATTCATACACAAGCACTCCAGGCTGCTCGCGATACATCGCAGTACAATGATTTAGACTGTCTCGCAGGTCATGCTTTGGTGTGAAGATTTGGCAGTCAGCTGTCTGCCTATGAGCGTTCGAGAAACCTACATTCTAGTCACTCACAGACTCATTTGTGATGTTCATTGTATGTGCCTCAATATGACGCAAGATCTTGATTACTTGCCTGAAAAAATTACAATATTTCTGTTCTGTTTCTGGTAAATGGTCTTGATGATGATGATGTCGGAGGGCAGTCGTCGGAACACGTCGTGGAACCGTTGCGGGTAGCCCCTCTCCATCTCGTGCCTGTCGCTCAGCACCCACACCCACTGGGGAACGAATGTGGAAATTAACTTTACTATAGAGCTCTTTTCTATCAAACATTGGAAATATCCAGCGCTGCGTAA
This sequence comes from Apamea monoglypha, assembly GCA_911387795.2. Lineage (NCBI taxonomy): Eukaryota > Metazoa > Arthropoda > Insecta > Lepidoptera > Noctuidae > Apamea > Apamea monoglypha. The sequence goes on from OU426924.1 coordinate 18,264,621, forward strand.
AGTATGGTTTTCCATTCATGCTCTGTCGTGAGACGAGACGGGCATTGGATGCGGGCATCCAATGGTTACCAGCGACCTTTACTAGTCCAATTTATCTGTTCTTCTGGAATATGGGTCCCTAACGCTCTATTCAGCTCTTAGCCACCATTCCAGAACTATTATAAGGTCTCATAAATAAACCTAAAAGTTTCCGAAGAACAAAGGTTGTAGACAAACCTCCTCCTCAAACACGAAGATCTTGCCGTTGATGACCTGCAGCGTGTCGTAGTTGGTCATGCAGAGGTCGGGCATGTCATCCTCGTCGCTGCCCGGCTTGGTGAACCGCGGCACCAGCGAGGTATGCGACACTGGGCTCTCCGTGCTGTCTGCAATCTCCTCTGGGTCTTTTTTCACTGCGAACGATTTAATATATATCTATACAAATAAATAAAATTGAAGTGTCTGCAATGTCAAAATAACAGCCACTAAATGCATATGGAAGTACGAGAAAAATAAATATGTACGGTAATATTAACAAATAAACCAATTTTTAAAATTTTTGTGTCTGTCTATTTGTTCCGGCTAATCTTCGAAACGGCTGGACCGATTTCGATGGGACTTTCACTGTCAGATAGCTGTTGTTCTAAGGAGCTAGCTATAACTTAGACTTTTGGAAAAAGAATAAGTAAAGTGACATATTATTGTTTTCCGAAATCCGCGCGAACGAAGTCGCGGGCACATCGAGTAGGTACATAATGTAAAAATATTCATCATGAACGCGTCATCTACATTTTGTATATAATACTAAGTACGTAACTTTGTGCAAAAATAATGGTTGGGATATGACTTTTATTTTTGGCGTGAAAATTCGCTGTTGATGATAGTGCACACGCAAAGCATTGTGCATGGGTACATGCAATGGTACAGAGGTTGTGGGAGTATTATAAACATTTAAAACACTTGACAACGTTAAAAATGACAAAAAAAAAACGTTGACCTTCAATATCTCCATAGCCAGAAGATTCCAACCCAGATAAGAGGTAGGTATGGTGGATAAGAATAAATTAATAGTAAAAAAACACTTTTAAAACTTGTTTTTAAAAATGTTTTTTTTAAATGCTCTAAAAAGAAGAAAATAAAATTTTAAATTGAATCAAAGATTTATATGATATATAAAAGCTTGTCGCGGACTCAAACTCCCGGAGAGTTCGAGTCTACCTTTGCTTACACGGTTTAGTATTTTCAAATAGGTAAGTAATCTTTTTTTATAGTAAACAAAAAAAACCGGGATTATCGAGGTGCTTAGACTGGCCGTCAGTCGCCTGATGCTACTAGACTTTTAATGGTTAGTAGGCGACTATGTGTGAGAGCCTGTGTGTACCTAATCAGTTTTTTTTCGTGTTATTAAAGTGTCTCGGAAATCTTGATGAAACTTCAATGTTAGAGACGAACATCTTGGGCATGTAATTAACCGAAGGGGCTTTTATAATTTATGCCAAATATGCTGTTGTTTACTCACATTACCAATATAAAACTACTCACAATACAGCTCCTCCATGCCCAAAATGTCGTCCATGTCCAGACTCTCAACCGGCACCTGGTAGTAGGGGTACATGACCGACGCCTTCACATTGGAGTGCGACAACCCTAGCGCATGGCCGATCTCGTGGATGGCAACAGCGAAGAAGTCTGTGGCGTCCTCTTCGTCTTCCTCAGGGTTGTCCCCCCAGGTCTCGTCGTCATCGAAGTGCATGGCGCCGTGCGGAGGAGGGAATGCGTGCGCGACCACGTGGCCGGGGCCGTCGAACGGAAATCTGTGTAAGGATTACTGCTGAGGTGTTTGTGTGGTCGGATATTTATCGTAGTCTTTGATAGGACTTATTTAAGTCTTAGCGATAACTGCACACAAAGCTAAATGAGTAGTACTATTAGTAAACACGCCTTCCAATATACAAATATAAAAGGATAATAAACGTGTTATGGAAATCCTTAAACGGCCTTTCTATAATAAATAAATATTTGCAAAATAAATGAATTGTCAAGTTATTGTGCAACTGAGCGCCAACTTCTTTCATAGCTTATTTGGGTCCATAGTGACTACCTTGATCTACTTGACTTGACTCTAATAGTTTGCAAACTTTCAAGCTTCATGTAAATAAATACCTCTGAACTATTAGAAACACAACTAAGATAAATGAAAAAAAGCGTCATTATATTACCCATCTCCATGGTCGCCTCTAACGAAGGAGACCTGTATGTCTGCGCGGCCCTGGTCTATGGGGCTGAAGCGCAGGTTGCCGTGGGGAGCCCATTTGGCCAGTCCTATATCCATTAGCTCTTCCACGCGGTTCTTGTCCAGAGTGCTGGAGCCGTTTACCACTCTGCAACCACACAAATAGTTACAACAAGTCCTTTCCAACATAATGGAATGTAGACACAACATAATTTACTTTTGTTTTCCTTTTCGCTACTTTTTCGCAATTTATCGATTTTTGAGCCGGGGCAGTAAGGGTTGCGATTTCTGAGGGGCAATTTTCGTAATTTTAAGAACGTTCACAGTCTGATCTCAGTCTCAATCTGTCAAAAATACCTTTAATTTCCCATTTTAACTAGTTTTTGACGTTTGTTTGTCGCTGAGATGAGACTGCGACTAGATTTTGAACGATTTAAATTACGAGAATTGGCCTTCTGATGTTTTTAGTACTCAAACCTCAGTTGGTCCGATAGAGATTTTTGTATGAAACAGCGAGGTAATTGTGAAACACACTATCAGTAGCAATGGCTTTCATTTTGACGGTTCAACAAAATTCTTTGCGTCATTTTCATTGTTGCGCAGTCAAATTTTTGGAACATATGAAGCAATAGATTAGCAATATCCTTTAAAAATGATTCAGATTGTGACTGATAGTGTGTTACGCAATTAGGGTGCAGGACCGATTGTCATCAAAAAAAGTTTTTTGTAAAAATTGCCCATTTTCTTGCTGACTGCATTTTTTTTTCAAAAGCTCTGAATTCCTCCTCCTGTTTTCCTGTAGCTACAACGGTTAAGGTATACTTACTTGCCTTTACTCAAAAATCCCGCCTGTATTAGCGCAACTTAACAAATACTCAGCTCATATGTACCTACCTGTACGTTATTGTGTGCTTGTTCCACGGTTGTTGAAGGATGTATCTCCGAGTCCTCACAGATGTCGAGGACGCTTCGATATCTTTCACTCCACACCGCTTCCTCTTGAAGAGCTAGAATAAAATATTGAATTCAATCGAACCCTAGGCTTTCTGGCTCTAGGCAGACCAAAGAGGGGCGCGAAGTAAAAGATTTTCTGATGGCTTTGATTTCAAGCATATTCGTTGCTACTATTTTCTGTGTCATAAAGTGTCATTTTCACGAACATGCGGCGCACATATACTATACTACAGCCGTTTTAGGTTTATTATTTAATGTAAAAAGTAAGTCCAGCTCCACTGTAATCATGAAATGGATCTATGCTTCATCCCAAATTGCTCCCAAATAAATACCTGTTTGGTGTCATCGTCTAACGTGCCAGTTTCAGGGAGACCAGCGAAGGCTTGCATCTTCTTCAACGCTTCAGAGATGGAGGTCAACGTGTAGGCAAAGTCTGCGTCGGTTGGCACGTCCGGCAAGTAGCCATATTTCTTTAGAAAGCTGAGCTGTAAGTTAATAACTAGGTTAAATGGTAGAAAAAAAACATTTATTGGTTGCTGTAAAAGCACAATAACGAGAATAAAGTTCACTATGATCAAAGAGTATAATAATATGATTTTGACAGGGATGCAAAATCAGAGGTAAAATAAGTGCGAAAGGACTGTAGGTAATAGGTTAGGTTTAAAGAATTTATTTTCATATAAGAACAATAGGTATATAGGTTCACTTACAATGAGATACAAAGTAATTGCTTAAATCTAAATGAAATACATTTTGCCTCAGTCGCTCCATGTAAAATACTGGTATTCAGCTGAATCCGGTTAGACTGGAAGCCGACCCCAACATAGTTGGGAAAAGGCTAGATGATGATGATGATGATGTGCGTGCTGGTGAAGTTATACAAATAAATATTAAGTAGGTAAGAAGTTGCTAACATTAATCCTTACATCGTTACGTTTGTGGTGTCGATGAATACATTGATAAATAAGCAAGCGTGGTGATCAATGCTCGTGCCTTCTCTGCACGAGTATTTTAATTGATTAGTAGACCTATTCTCTACTAATCAATTAAAATACTCGTGCAGAGAAGGCACGAGCATTGATCACCACGCTTGCTTTTATCAATTTATTTCACACTTGTAATTTCTTTTTTAATATCTACTCATTATCAATGGCTAAGAAAGACTAGCCTATTAAGCTAGCTAGTTAGTAATTACGTAGCACACTAAAAATGGCAGTGCTTTTCATTTTGAGAATTCAACGTCATACTTTGCGTTACGTTGTCGGGCAGACCAATTTTTCAAACATAGAGCAATGGATTAGGAATTTCCTTCAAAATCCTTCAGATTGTGAAAGAAAGTGTTCAACGAAGAACAAACGGAAGAATGTAGAATGAACGGCGTGATGTTTCCGGATCCACTTAGGTCAAGATTTGTTTTCGAAGGCACCTTTACCTGAACAGAAGTTTACCTAAAGCAGAGGCCAATAATTGTGGGTGTAACTACGAGATATAAACATCTACAGTACACCTCTGCCTAACTCTTCGGGTTTAACCCGTAGGCGTCAGGCGGCCGGCGTTGTTATGTTATTGGGTCCCTGATCATTAAGTTTTATCTCCCAAGAGTCCTAATAATACAAATATTGGGAACCCCGACCTAAAGATAAAAGTGACACCCAGTGACAAAAAAAGTCATTGTCTGAAATAGTAGACTAGTAAACTGAATATAGACTACGTTTAAATGTTTTGTCATTTGCTCAATATACAGTTTGGAGTTTTCAAGCTTTAGAGAGAAAACCCGTATCCCTTTCAGTAAGCGCTTCGTACCTTTTAATTTAAATAAAAGAAAGTGTGTGTGAATGGCCAGTGGCCAGTTCACATCACCTCCACGTGAGACGACCATGCTCTCAAATCGCTCGTGCAGAATGTCTAATGTGATATGAGCTGTGTCATGTGTGGCACCTAGCGCCGTCCTGTTAAAACCACATGTCGTTGGTGTCCATATCATCCAATTCAGATTTCAGGCCAAAAACAGTTAGTAATCATCGACCTATATCGCTCGCCGTTGACGGTGATGGCCTAATCAACGTCGTTCTCAAAGTCGACGTCGCCAGCCCAAAATCCACACAGACAGTAACTTTTTTCGGAAGCTTTGGACGCTCTTGGATCTCATGTGGATTGGTATCATCACCAGTGGACTCAAATTTATCCACCACACATAGTCCTCTCGGTAGGACGAATATGGTGACCGTAAAATGGGCGAATCGCGCGGAACGCTGCCCGAATAGAACACCCATTGTGATAAAACAATTTTATCATTTGCACGTGTTCAGTCAATCAACTCAGCCTATCGCAGTCCACTGGTAGACATAGGCCTCTCCCAGGCTGCGCCACAACACCCTGTCCTCCGCCTTCCGCATCCAGTCCGTCCCAGCAACCTTCTTCACGTGTTGTTGAACGCTATATCCGTCTATGGTGATTTGGCAAAACATACTAAATAAACGACAGCCAATTTGGCAGATGTAGCTTCAACAATATGGTCGCTATCAACTGTCAAAGTTCGGGAGTCCCTATTGGAAGACCCTTTACTACTACTCTGTTCATGATAGTGCTAAAACTCAAACTCAAAGCATTTATTTCAATTAAAAAAAAACAGGCTCTTTTTAATAGTCAAGGAGTCGGTCAGTCAGAAAGATGAAGCGTACTCAAGTGGTACCTATGGAGGAGAATGGACAAGGAACTCCATGGACACTCTTAATATTGCCATCCCATCAAAATATTGGTTGCATCATTAAAGTTGACGTTACACATGTGGGAACGGTGCCTCTATAGCAAACAATAGAAATAAGCAATGGCAGCTAAGACATGACCAGTCCCAGATGACGGCGCCCAGCGACGGAGCTTCAGAAAGTTCAAAAGGTCTCCTTTGCTTTGTTTCGCTCAGCAATAATATGGATGGTTACAAAACGCTGCGATACTGCAGCGTTTTGTCGTCTCTTTTATAAAAATAGGTCGTGACCTATGTTTATAAAAGAGACGATACGTATCTAAACAAGTACACACTAGGTATTTGATTACGTAGCATAAAAGGGTGTCATGCATTATGCGATTGCTACATTCCAATATTAATCATCCTAATTCCTACTAATATTATAAACCCAAAAGTTTGTATGGATGGATGGATTTTTGATACTCTTTCACGTAAAAACTCCTGAACGGATTTGAATGAAATTTGGCACACAGTTACAAGTAATTTATAACCAGGATTAACACATATGATACTAATTATCCCGGCAGTACGTTCCCGTAAGATAATTTCCGACATCCACGCGGGCGAAGCCGCTGGTAAAAACTTGTCATTCAATAAAATCTTATACATTTAAAAACAAAGAACACACAAAATGTTATCTACCGAAGCACATTTTTGTTTTGACGACACGCGGTTCACAAAAGTCTAGAGATACTGTAAGTAGGTCTAGGTATGTAGATTACACTGACCTGTCCGGCAGTCGGCGAATTTGGTTCCACATAGATAGTCCTGCATGTCACTGTGTAGCAAACTATGCTAAGTAAACACAAAAAGCTCTTTGCGTACATGTCAGTGTTGGAAGAATGAGTGGCGATAATGCCAAACGGGGTGTACTGGAGCAACCTTTGGCTTCAGATAATGAATCATTGGGTACATACGCGCGGTGATCTGGTTAACGACCTTCGGCGGAAGGTCTGTTACTCATGTTTACAGAAAACAATACTGATAATTTACTATCCGTGTATGGTTCAGTTAAGTAAGTTAAGTACTCATTCACCGTTTTTTTTTCGGCCGTTATCAGCGCTTCCAGAATTAAAAAATCTGGACAGTTTTTGTTGCGTATATGTGCGTGATTGACGTAGTGTGCATAAAGACCTTAAATAAAATGGCTTTGTTCCCACGACTTCGTTCACATAAGCATTTCATCGTCTTGAGTCTCGACTTGGGGAACCACTGTCTTTCTGAATACAACCTGTTGGTACTTAGACTGAAATATCATTGGTTTGCCTTGTGTGTGCGTAATATACATTGAGTTAAACATAGCAATATATATAGGTGTAGTATACATGTGCAAACCATAGATATAAGAAAGAAGTACAAACCTTTCATCTTACAGCAGAGGTGGCCCAGTGGTTACAACCGCGACTTACGACTTGTAGGTCATAGGCTCGAACCAGCTCGGCCAGTTGCTTTACTTTGTGGAAATAAAATCATCACCACTGCTCTAAAAACGGTGAGAGAAAACCTCTGGGGGAAACCGGCATGTCCTACCTGTCTACCAACTTGTACTGGGCCCGCGCGTGGTGGATTACGGCCCGCCAGTGGCGTGCATTGGTTTTCAGAATAGGTAGGCACTCTTTTTCGATAAGTACTGTAGAGGTTTGTCTGCCGAAGGCAACCTCATATAATGCAGGCCAGCTATAATTTAGAACGGGTTACATTCGAACGTTCAAGCTAATGTCATATTTCTTCTATTAGGTTTTTTGCTTAGAACAGGAGTGGTAATTTGGTCTAGAACATGTAAAGACGTGCTTATAAAACCATCTTTGAATACGGGGCATAGCCTTCGCAAAGTGTGTCTGGTTGGCACAATTGGTTCAACTTATATTAGAGGACCCACAGTTCTATCAGTATTGACTGATGCTTCATGGAGTTTGAACTTGGTGAGAACGGAATAAATTTTTGGAAATATTTCCTCTGAAGTATGGGCGTGAGATAGTTTTCTTTCGATGGACACTGACCTCTTGGCCTTTTCCCTCCCTCTGGCTCAATACCGTCCAATGGGGTAAAAGAGTTTGAAGTTAAGATCATCTATCTTTTTTTAAGCCTCATCTAGGCTGATGTGAACTGTCACGTCGTATTGTTAGTATTTAGGAGGCCGCGTCGCCTCTTTTCCGCCAGTTTTGGCGCGACGAGGCTTAAGCATGACGACGTTAGTTTATGTTAGTGCACAGTGGCACACGTAGATGTTAACTTGCCTGACACTTGTCATAGTGTGGGACACATCGATCGTCCTGACTTAAGCCTACTCTTGCAAGAGTTGGACCTCACACTGTATAAATTATCTGGCGTTAGGTAATTGTTATCATAGGGATAGGCAGGAAGGGTCTGAGTGTTCGAATGTTGTGAATAAAAGTCTTGTTTAGAAGCGGGAGCATACCAATCCTTTTATTCAAGGATGGGCGTAGCTCATGTAGAGGTTTGTCTGCCGAAGGCAACCTCATATAATGCAGGCCGGCTATAATTTAGAACGGGTTACATTCGAACGTTCAAGCTTATGTCATATTTCTTCTATTAGGTTTTTTGCTTAGAACAGGAGTGGTATTTGGTTTAGAACATGTAAAGACGTGCTTATGATATAATCTTAAAGGAGTCTTATAGTTGTTTGATTCCTCTGGTTACCTCAGAGGGCTCTTCAAGCCCTCATAGTACCGCACTTTAAGTAAAAGGTTGATGATTGATATGATGATTTACTGGGTATAAAAACGTGTGTGGTCGGGGGACAGGCAAGAACGATGTTCAAAATGGAAGTCCAAGATGGCGGCTGAAAAACTTTAAAATGACAAAATTTTTAAATTTTCTTAGCCGCCTTCTTGTATTTTCATTTTTACCTCAAATCAGCTTTAGCACCCTCGCAACCCATAAAAACGACACCCATGACGAAAAATAAAAATAAAATTGCAGCCTCCATCTTGGATTTTCATTTTGACCTCAGTATCGGCTTTAGCACCCTTGAAAACCATAAAAACGACACCAATGAAGAACAATAAAAAAAAAATTACAGCCGCCATTTTGGATGTTCATTTTGACTTTATTATTGGCTTCAGCACCCTTGAAAACCATAAAAACGACACCCATGGTCAAAAATTAAAAAAAAGTTCATTTTGACTTTATCGGCTCCAGCATCTTCGAAAACCATGAAAACGACACCAATAACAAAAAAAAATTTTTTCAGCCGCCATCTTGGATTTAGTTTTTACCTTATCGGCGACCTCAATATCCATCCCTTTCTTTCTTCGCACAGCCAAATTACGATGTATTATTATAATATTGACACTCGGTTGGCATTTAGGGTGATAAATTGCGAAGGTCGAACGTCATAGTATTCCGCGTGAGACGTACGTATTTTTAATTTCGTCGTATTAACTTTAACGAGTAAAGACCAATGACCATGTGCGAATAGTACGGGAGCCGAGTAGTCCCGAGGCCGTCTAGCGACTGCCTACTGCCGCGCGTGTTTATATATGAAGATTTTGTTTTTTGTTAGGTATGATAATTTATTCAGTTTCTTAATTGTGGGGCACACACTAAAATGTAATTGACAGGCTTATGGTTTATCGATTTATCGAGGTAGACACTGCTTATATGCCTAGCAATGCACGCCACTGCGGCCCGCTCCCTCTCATAGAGAGGAGGCCTGTGTCTGGGACACAGGCAGTGGGAACATTATAGGATGATTGTGCTATGTACAAACCAAAACCTTCGTAGTAATTATAAAAAAAAAACACACAAAATGACAGTTATTGTCAAAGTATTGTTGGTTGAATTCACTGATTCAATTCTTTTCATTGAATAATTCAATTTGAGTACGTTTTTACCAAGGATAGATAACTAGTACATCCGAAATGTGGTCTAGACAATCAAAAGAAAAATTTAGGGTTTCTAGTTTGTTGTCAGTGCGGACGGGATCCCGAATGTTCCAAAGTCCATCCAGATTATTTTCAAGATACCAGGAAGAATTTAGTTTTAGTCCATCATTACAAAAGCCTAGTCCTTTTGTAAGTTCTTTTTTCAATTTGCTATAAAATAGCCTAGTACCTACCTGCCTATCTTTTTAATGGTGAATTAGTAGTTGCAAAATAGCCTAGCACCTACCTGCCTATCTTTTTAATGGTGAATTAGTAGTTGCAAAATAGCCTAGCACCTACCTGCCTATCTTTTTAAATTGGTGAGTTAGTAGTTACAAAATTGCCCGATAGTATAGGCTGCACACCTACATGTCGCCAAATCGCCAGTTATGTACCTACTCTAAGTCCCCCCCCATTACAGGGGTAATATAATAGTGGGCAACTACTGAAGTAAATCTGACTGTTTTTTTAGGGTTCCGTACCTCAGAAGGAAAAACGGAACCCGTTTATGATCACTTCGTTGTCCGTCTGTCTGTCCGTCCGTCTGTCAAGACCCTTTATCTCAGGAACGCGTGGAGTTATCAAGTTAAAATTAATATCAAATACTCAGGGCTGCAATCCCTTGAAACAGTGGAAAAATCAAAGTTCTAAGTAAACGCAATTAAAAGATACGGGCGTTTATGTTCCGCTTATGCCGCATATTTTGACACTCGCAAGGGAATCAAAACCTATAGTGTACTTCCTGTTGACCTAGAATAATGAAATTTGACAAGAAGTAATGTCATGTAGCACAAGTAAAGGAAAAATTCGAAAAGCGTAAATTTGTAGTTACATACCTACAAATTTGTACGGAACCCTCGGTGCGCGAGTCCGACTCGCACTTGACCGGTTTTTATCACAGGTTGCTAAGTAGCTACAGGTTATATAGCTCGAGCCGTCAAAATAGACGTAGCCGCCGGTCGAGCGATGCTTGCTGGCAAATTAATTTTACGTTACGTAGACTTCAAGAGAACTGAAAAGTACATACGCTAGCGTAAACTTTATGCTGCAGAAACTGCGCTGGATGAACGGGTACAACCATAAAGTAGGAGTCATCAACTTGAACGATAAGGGAAGCACCACGCTGTTCTACTCAGCCTCAAACTGCGGGGTGTTATACAACTGGACGACGCATCAAATGTGGCCGTTGCAAGGACACGTAAGGCTCTTGAACTCGTATAGTATAGATCAGATATATCCTCCTAGTAGGTTGTTCTACATGTAATTCTCTGAATCTCTGATCATGGTTAGACAATCGGAACGGGCACCTAGTTTTTAGGTTTCTGGCTATCTGGCCGAATCCTTGATACTAAGTTAATAACACTTTGACTTTCACTTAACTTACAAAAATGGTTGCGCTCAGTTTAGTAAAATCTTATTTAAATGATAGACAACAGCAAGTTCAAATAAATGGTGTCAATTCACTCGGTTTAAAAGTAAAAATGGGTGTTCCGCAAGGCTCGATATTAGGTCCTTTCCTCTTTTTAGTTTATATAAATGATCTACCCCATTTGTTAAAAACCCAACCACAGATGGTGTTATTTGCTGACGATACTTCCTTGATTTTTAAAATTAATAGACGTGCATCAAATCTTGACGACGTAAATAACGCCCTACTGCAGATCCAAAATTGGTTCACTGCTAATAATTTAGTAATAAATGGGAAAAAAACGAAGTGTATAAGATTTTCTTTACCAAATGTCAAAGGTAGTCATTGTGAGATAAAATTGAATCAAGAGAAACTAGAATTCGTCGATGAAACTGTTTTCCTGGGGTTCACGCTCGACTCAAGGCTTCAATGGGGTCCTCATTTAACATCCCTTGCAGGACGACTAAGTTCAGCAGCGTATGCTGTGAGAAAAATCCGTCAATTTACTGATGTCAATACCGCGAGACTGGTCTATTTTAGTTACTTTCATAGTATCATGTCGTACGGTATCTTACTATGGGGACGGGCTGCAGACATCGAGTCTATTTTTATTCTGCAGAAAAGAGCCATCAGAGCCATATATAGCCTCCGCAGGCGTGACTCTCTAAGAGAACTGTTTAAAGATATTAACATCATGACGGTACCTTGTCAATATATATATGAAAACATTATGTACGTAAGGAAAAATCTACATATTTTTAGTAAAAGAGGTGAAAGACACAATTATATCACTAGAAATAGGGACCAATTAATTAGTTCAACCAGGTTTCAGGCTGGCTAAAGTAGACTCATCTTTCATGGGGTACTGTTTAAAATGTTACAATAAAATACCTCCCCACATAATTGAACAGAATGAAACGAAATTTAAATCTTGTATAAAACGCACACTATGCAGCCAGGCATATTATAAATTGGGAGATTACATCGCTGATAAAAATGCTTGGCTAAACGCTGGTCCTGCTCCACAGGACGCATAAATAAATTGATTAGCATTTGAAAGTACTGTTGGAGCCGCTGAAGATTGTAAAATACTATTTTTGCATTATATAAATTCAATCTCCTAGTATTGTATAATTGTATAGCTCATGTGTGAGTACTATGTAGGTACATACTATAAAGCTACCATTTACTGGGTACGTCTTTCATTGACTTGAATGTGCCCTGGCGGCTGAGAGTATGTCATGCTCACTCAAATGTCTCGCTGATGGTGGCACATGTGTTGGATCATTTAGCTCCCTTCAAAATGGTTGAGCTGAATGGTGCTAATCCGTGCGTCATGTTCGTGAACGGGCGCCGTCAGTGGGGACTGGTCATCTCTTTGCTGCCATGGCTTATTTTAATTTAATTTAATATTTGGATTGTTTTAGGCTTTTCATTACGGATGCTTTTAACGTTCTGCATCGTTCTCACATGCATAATTTTTAACATGAATGATGTAACTAATACTTTGTAACCATATTTTGATTTAAAAGAGTGTCCATGGAGTTTCTTGCCCGTTCTTCTCCATAGGTACCTACTACGCTTTGGAATGGGCAACTAGCTTCATTTCTCTGACTGACCGACCCCTTGACAATTCAAAAGTGCCTGTAATTGGTTTAATTGAAATAAATACTTTGAGTTTGAGTTTGGTTACCTACCTGCAGTGTTAAATCCGAGAAGTGCTGTTCCCTGTTTTTTTGTATTTCTATGGTTGTTCCCTTGCGAGAAAACCATGCTTCTATCCGTGCTGTATAACTCCATCTCTCTCGCGCTATGAAAATAATGCTCTTTCTAACTACACCGTATACCATATTACAGCGACACATGATCACATGCATAGCATCTGACGAAAAGGGTAGATGGCTGGTGACAGCGGACTCCGGGCCAGAAAACGTGCTTATAGTGTGGGACTACAAGGACCTGTTCCCGCAGAAGACATTCTTCTCTCCGCACGGAAATGCAAAGATTGCTAAAGTGGCAGTAAGCGCTGATGCTAAGTACATGCTTACTTTAGCTTACCCTTCTGAAAAGATGGTTCTGTTTTGGTGGATATGGTCTTACGGACAAGATACTCCACACGGTAAGTACAACACTTAGTGTGTGGTAGGTAAGAATCGGCAATGTTGGAGGTGTACCAAAGTTCAACTCAGTGTACACTTTAGTACCTTACCGACGTCATATCTTAAGTACTATACTAGAACTTAGTGCAGAGCAGCACGCGCCAACGGCAGAGGCAACTGAAGCGGTTGATACGCCGCCGCTCGTGCATGTGCAACTGCAGCCGTCGACATTCTTCGGCGGCAGCTGTAGACGCGTCGACGGCTGCAGCTACCTCTGCCGTCAACTCGTCGGTGGCTGCATCGACGAGTTTCGATGGCTGCAGTTCTGTGCCGTTGGTGCGTGCAGCTCGTGTACCTATATGAGCACTTACTCGTATATGAAAATGAATGATGTTTATAAGTTAAGTTACATTTGTTTTTTCAGCGACTTTTGAAACAGCCGATATATCTCGAGATGGCGTCGAAGAAGTAGGTTTTAATCCATCGAGAACAGATCAATTTCTCATAATGACCAGAAAAAATATTTCTATCGGCAATTCGAGCGTGAGTACCCAAGAGTTACGTTATTTCTGTAGAGAAAAACATTACTCTCCTTCTGGGACAGTCAGGTTATAATAAGGCTTGGCAAACTTCGAATTAAAAGTTTGAATCACAGACATTACTCGTACAAGAAATAAGCGTTATCATTTTACCAAGGCAATGACCACGATAGGTTTAGGTATGTGATTATTTGACTGGATGGTTGAGTCGATGCTTAAAATACGTCCAGCGTACATTCGCCAGACAGCCCGGCTCTCATTTTGCGGGCTGACATATATTTTTAACGCACGGCATAAGCTATCCTTATCATGTTTACACTGTCACAAGAAAAGTAGTATTAAAACACCAATCAATTACAGAAAATCGTAGTGATTGAGCGAGGACTAGTAAGAGAGACAGACCGCTGGCAGCTCAAGGTTAATGCTCAAGCTAACGTGAACCCGGAGTATGGGAAGCTGATGTGCTACACGTTCGTGTCGAGCACTTCTCAGATCATAGTGGGCACCAGTCGCGGGGCCGTGCTGCTGTATGGATACACTATCGAGTACAGCATGAGCACGGAGCCTGAAGATATCGACAAGTTGAGATACATCAAGATGCTGAAGTTGAATAAGAGAATGATCCATGTCATTAAGAATGTTGATGGGTTAGTATTAAAAAAAAAAGAAAATTAGACAAAAATTCATGCACTGAAAATAACGGGAAATGCCAACAAAATTACGAGTTCTGTTGAATGCTGGTACAGCCCGATTCAATCTTTATGGCGGCTCGGAACATGAGGCGAGTAGCTGCGCAGTACCTAAAAACTTTACGAGTGTCAGCGGGGATGAGGGGTGAGGCACTGCGCAGCGAGCACCGCCCTTCTATGCCGCCATAAAGTTTAAATCAGGCTGTAGCGATAATTTATTCTGCCTGACGTTATTATTAGTAAAGAACTCCACGAAAGCTGGGGAGGGTTCACAGTCATATTTAAAAAAAAAACAGTTGCGATTGTTACCGGTATCGATTAGTGGACCAATGACCTAGTGGAAGTCGCGGGAATCCGATGGATGCGGGAGGCACAAGAGTAGTCGTTTATCGATGCTCGAAGAAGGCCATATCCAAGAGCCATCTTTTAGCTGAATGATGACGTAGGCTAACCGAGTTCTCTTCCCCAGAGTAATAGTGACGGGCAACAGTTCCGGCGAGATCCACTTCTATGATGACCAGCTCAAGCTGCTTTATTGGGTGCATGGCTTCACCGTGGACCGCGTGAAGGGGCTCAGCTTCAACGTCTCGCCTAGAAGCTTCATGGTCCTGGACCCTGCTTGTAAGCACACATTAACGGGTTGAATGTCGTAATAGAATAGAATAGAATACTCTTTATTATGTACAGACGCCAGCAGGTCAAGCTACCCGAAACTGTCAAATTTTCCCAATCAACCTTGAAACTTAATGCTATAGCGATTGTTTATTTATTTGTCCTGTCGGGAGGCGGCTGCCAGGGCTTTCAATTAAAACCATTAGGTAGACTGATTAGACTGCTTATTTTTATTACAATAAAAAGACACGGTGAAAAGACAGCGACGTATCATAGACCAGCGGAAGGCAGTCCTCTTGCTTAGCATAGACAAAAACCATAGACTACAACATGCCCCTTTTCGAGACTTTGACAATAAAGAAAAAAGTTGAAGTTACTTTGACAGTTATGACATTGACATTATGAATTGACAGTAAATCAAATATGTACTTCAAACTTGTTTACAATAGTTTTTGCAAGGACGATACATAATATTATTTAATCTTAAAGGAGGACATTTATTTAATTATAACTTATAACTAAATAAACTAATTATTGACTAAACTATTTGTAAGACACTTTTTTGTTTTTAGGTGAAGTGAAGTCTACATGACGTATCATAGACCAGCGGAAGGCAGTCCTCTTGCTTAGCATAGACAAAAACCATAGACTACAACAGCGATAAAGTTGAAAATATATTAAAGAAATTTGACAGATTGTAGTAGCTTGATGTGCTGGCGTCCGTACACCATAAATAAAAAAAACAAAACAAACAAAAAAATGTAATTACAGAAAGAATTAAAAAGCCACTGTGTCTCGCGTGGATCCACGTTCAACACGTTCTCTGAAAATAGACACGTAAAACATTTCGATTTACCGAACATGACGCAAACCATGTTTTTACATCCATGTGATGAAGTTGAAGTAAAAAATACCATCATATCCCTCAACAACACAAAATCGGTTGGATTTGATGGTATATATAACAATTCACATTCATAAATCCTGTGCCACTGCTAAATCACCAATCATTAAACACTTGATAAATCTCTCATTCTGGCAAGGTATTTTTCCAGATAAACTCAAACAATGCATTGTCTAGTCCTTGTTTAAGAAAGGAGACACAAACGATTTATCTAATTACCGCCCTATAACATTAATATCTAATTGATCAAAAATCTTTGAGAAAATCATGCATCGTAGACTCACAAACTATTTAGAAAAAAATAATATTATAAAAGAGGAACAGAACGGCTTTCAAAGGGGAAAATCGACTACATTAGCAGCATTTCAACTGATAAAAAATGTAATTGATAATTTAGATAAACGTATTCCAGTATCTGTCATCTTCTTTGACATGAGCAAAGCTTTCGACTTTGTCAAACAGGAATTACTTATACAAAAGCGCAATAACTACGGAATTAGAGGAATATTTATTGATTGCATTACTAGCTATTTATCTAACCGTCAACAAAAAGTAGAAATAAGCTCAATAGATGAAAATAGCGAGTTCACATTATATAGTTCTAAATATAGTCAAACCAAATCAGGAGTACCCCAAGGAAGAATACTTGACCCATTACTTTTCCTCATTTACATTAACGATTTACCTACATCTTTACAACAACAGTGCATACTTTTTGCTGACGACATATCAGTAATTGTAACAAATGATAGTAAATCAAAAATCAGTCACGAAAAAAACCTTATTGAAACAGTAAACCAAGTGTTAAAATGGCTCGAAAACAATTATCTCTGTGCAAATCTAAATAAAACCAAATACATAAATTTTCAAAATTACAATTCAAAACCAAAATCATATAAAATTATTTGTCAAGGACAACACATTGACGAAGTTAGTGAGTACACATTTCTTGGAGTTATCCTAGACCAGCATTGTAACTGGAAATTACATATAGAGCACATCTGCAAGAAATTAAACCAGTTTGTATTTGCTCTTAAGCATATAAGACGTACCGCGAGTGAAGCAGTTGCACTTACTGCTTACCACGGGTATGTTTCCTTTTTTCTCAGGTATGGACTTCTACTCTGGGGGAACTCGACGAACGTAAATGAAGTTTTTCTAGTGCAGAAAAAATGCCTAAGAGCAATCTGCGGTAACATCCTCCAGACCTCTATTTAAAAAAAATAAAACTTTTAACACAACAGGTCTTCTCATAATGCAAGCTGGTGTATTTGTAAAAGAGCATTCAAAATTTTTTATAGTATGCGACTTGCATTCGAAATATACTCGTCGAGACCCAACACGGTTAAGAATTCCGTCACATCAAAGCACATTGTGCCATAAAAATAGCTTTATCACAGAAATTAAAATATTCAACAATTAAAAAAAAAATTAGGGAACTCCCTTTTAAATACTTTAAATTCAAACTACATAAATGGCTTATTGGTAATTGTTTTTACAGTATGAAAGAATTTATTGATAAAAAAGTAACAGATAAATATGGTTACTAATTTTCATTATAATTATTACCTACTTTTTGTAAATACGTATTATTGTTAAAAATTCACTAAAGCTATTAGACATGTTGGAATAATGTATCTTTTTAGTTTTTTACGTGTAGGTAACGTGTTTAAATATTTGTATGCCAGTCCTTGGTGAATCATGTAAGATCATAATTCTATTTATAAGGCCTTAATGTACCATGTTTTAAAGCAAATAAATATATTCTACTCTTATATTCTACTGAGAGATTCCTGATAAAAAACCAAATAACACACCTTTTCCGACCTTATCGAACCCAGGACTCCACACTCAGCAGTTGCTATCGTAATAGCAACTGTGATGTTATGTTATCTGTCGTGACTTTGAACACAGGTAACAAGCCGTGTCCCTGCTGGGAGAAGGTGGAGCTGCAAAAGGACCCGGCCACCGGCGAAACCAAGCAGAAACTCATCAAGATGCGCCTGCCTACTGACGCTTCCATCGGTTGCAAGCAATTTCTCGTCAGGGACTTTGTTGTTTGTAAGACAATAACACTGATTTTCAAACAAAGTGTGTAATTACGTAGTTTAATTTTTCGTCATCATTACTATGTTAGCTGTTAATTCGACTGCTGGTAAGTGGTAAGGCCGCTTACGACAGCTAATAAGCAGAGCAATATGCACAGCGTTGGTTTGATGCCAAGTAGATAAATCGTAACAATTAAACAAACATTAGCGCTACGCCGCATGTCCTTGCTACGCCGCCTTTCCTTGCTACGCCGCGTCTCCTTGCTACGCAGCACTTCATGCTACGCTGCGTTCCCTTGCTACACCGTCACTCCTTGCTACCCAGCGCTTCCTTTTTTTTCAAATGAAATCAAATCAAATCATTTATTTGCCAGAATGTAGGTTTACAATGTATGATCTTAAAGCTATAATGGCCCCTTTACATTCTACCATTACATATGGTGTGCAATTATTTAATTTTAACCTGCACAATGTTATTAATATAATTAGGTACATTCATAAAAATAAAATCAAAATCGTACACTATTGTTATAAATATTAAAAGTGGTGGATATCCTAGAAACAGAGATCATAATGTTTCCCAATCAAATTGTTTTTCTATTTATTTCAGCAACAATGAAATAGCACTGAATCTTCCGCATGTTCCTTTTCTAAACTGAATATCTACTATTATTTGTCAACAGGCACACACAACCAGGGAGTGGGCTTTGTGGATTTTGTCACCGAGAAGTACCACACTATTCTGGATAATAAGAGATCTTATGTCCTAGCCCTCGCCGTACATCCGGAGAAGTGAGTTGTGTGCTTTATGTTTGTGTTGGAAGATTTAAGTACGTCAATAGGGTGCCACCAGCGATTGATGTAGGTAAGTCAACAAAATGGTAGGTAACTAATTGTTTTCTGATACTGTATTTTAGAGGCCATCAATATAACCACAATTTAATTTTCGTTTCCTAATGGATCTCTTATGCCTTAAGCAAACTATTGAACTTAAAATTGATCAGTAATCCCCTTTAACTTAGTTAATCGAGATTGTCAGACAAGTTATATGTAAACCGTTGCTGTTTGAGGTAATCATTGACCACCCGCAGGTTCCTGATTTGCGTGGGTTACAAAGACGGCGTGGTGGAGCTGTTCCACTTCATGCTCCACAAGCTGGTCAAGCGGCTCGACCTTCGAAGCCAGTACACGATCGTGGTGCCACCTGACGACGACTCCATCAACTGTAACTATGACATCACCGTGCCAGAACTATCTGTCACCTGCCTGCAGTACTCGCCGTCAGGTGAGGCCTATTCAGAAATCAGAAATCATTTATTTTGCAATGAATGTGGGTACAACAAAATAAGATGTAGGTAAACATTGTAAAAGCGGTTCCAACACACTCTACCTTACGGCATGCAAAAGTAAAAAAAAATATATTTACTCAATTATACAATCATATAAACAAAACGAAAAACAAGTTCTTTTATGTGGATCTACAGCCTTCCTACATAAACTAAACTTCAAAAACAACAATCTTAATTCTATATTCTACAACTGGTTGATTATTTTACTTAAATGAACAATAAAAAAAAATAATAAACAAGGTAGGTACCTATACAATAAAATTTGAAACAAAAATAATAAAATAATGTAACATTATAAACTCTTATCATTCAAAAAATCTTGTATAGAATAATAACATTTATGTTGGCCTCTTGGGATGTTAGCCTCTTTTTAAATATACCTAGTCTTGCCATAAATATTGTCACGAAGAAAAAAAAATTTTTTATAAAAAAAGTGTTTTGTTTTTTTAAAAAAAGTTTAATACATAAATATAAAACAATTTAAAATATAAAAAGCTTATTCGAAGTGGCTCCATTGGCTGCAATACAGTCCTTTAAACGTTGAGGCCAGTTATCAATAGAAGCACGCACTCTTTCCATGGGAAAATTCTTCACTGCTAATCGTATGGATTGTTTTAGAGACTCCAAATTATCATGGCGTTTAGAGCAAGCCATACTCTCTAAAACTGACCATAAATCATAATCCAGCGGATTAAGATCGGGACTAGACGACGGCCAGTCTTCAGCTCTGATGAAGTCCGAAACGTTCACTTTCAACCAAGACTGCGTGGACCGAGCTTTATGACCCGGCGTCGAGTCTTGTTGGAAGGACCATACTTGGTTATTGAACATGGTGTTGTTAAGGGGCTTAACTACCTTCTCAAGAATGGTATCTTGATACACTTGTGCCGATGTTTTGATACCTTTTTCACAAAAATATGGCTCAGTCACTCCTTCATAGCTAACACCCTACCAAACCATCACTGAAGTCGGATAATGCCCACGTTGCACTCTGTCGACTAATTGGGAAGCTTCCTTAGAGCTTTGAGCATAAATACGGTCATTTTTTTTGTTAAAATGTTGCTCAATTGTAAAGATTTTCTCATCCGTAAACAATTTTTTTCTGTGACCTCCCTTTGCGTACCGCTTCAGTAGTTGTTTCGATTTTACCACCCTATTCTTTTTTAAATTATCAGTTAAAAAATGACCAGTGCGTCTCTTATAGGCTGCAAGTCATCTTTTAAAATACGCGATCTTCATCTCCCGAGATAAAATCTTTTGCTTTCGGACATGATTTCTTCGAATTCTTTCCCTTACTGCTTTGACCACCTTTTTCGTACGAACACTACGTGGACGGCCAGATCTTTTTCTGTCACAAACAGAGGAGGTCTCATTGTACCTATTAATAGCCCGGTACACAAACAATTGACTAATACCAAGCGTATGGAGAGTTTTATAATTTGCATTTGGCTCCATACCATCTTTGTGTAATGCAATCACAGCGATTCGGTTCTCTTTATCACCCCACTCTATTTTAATATCGCAAAATATTGTACAATGTATTGGCGCCAAAATTAGAAAACCCAATGAACAATCGTATAAAAATGACAGATTCCAAATTCAAATGTAATATCTTTCTTATTTTCAAATGTAACTGTATTTATGGCCAGACTGTGTACTTATTGATTTTTCTTTGAACCTATGAGGTATTTTATTATAGATGACGGGTCCCATTATTATTAAGCTTTTTCTTAATAATGCTGTTTTGTGCTTATCTGTAAACATTAGATTTTTTATTGCGATCTAGCAGATCCCGGACGTGTTCTAATATCGTCCGTTAGGGTAAAGAGGTGTATGTTTCTTCCAACAAATATTGCAACTTCAAGTATAGGTATACAAAGACGGAAATGTGAGTAATTTTATAGGCTTGAACACAGGTGCACAACTGTCGGTAGTCATTGATCTTCTGCAATGTTTTTGGGCTTTGAAGCTTCGGCTTTGGGCTATTCATTATCATCATATCAGCCGGACGTATAATATAAAGTGTCAAATTAAATTAGTTAGCGAAACTTCGCGGACACGATAGCCGTGATGGGTATCGATATCTAAACAAGATAAAACAAAAAGAGATTAATGTGATGCCTAATCCGAAACAATTTGAGTTCAACTGAAAATTGGTTGTAGGTTTGCACCTCGCCTGCGGTTTGAACACGGGTCAGATCCTGTTCTTCGACCCCACGACCCTCGAGATCCTGAGCCCGTCGCCTTTCTTCGACAGTCATGGCGCTATCAACTACATGGAATTCAGTGAAGACTCCAAAAATATGGCTACTGCTGTGAGATAAATACAATTCAAGCATATTTACTTTACTAACAGCTAAACACGAGTACAGCTAAACTAATAAAAAATCTATTAACGCAGGACGATCAAAGAACAGTCTGCGTGTACAAGTACGACTGTACATTACTACAATGGCTGTTCATCGGCAAACACCGCTCGCACTACAAGGAAATTACTGCCGTGACCTTCTTGCCTGCCAGGACGTACGACGGAGAGTTCAAGCTGGTGTCACTGGGCTTGGACCGCTGCTTGGTGGAGTACGACATTGGGGCCAGCGGTGAAGGGTTCCTTGAGATCACCAGCCTGGACCGCGTAGACCAGAGTGCGATGCCACTGGCTGCCATAGTCTGGCCTACGCCCGACGACCTCGACCCTGCAGTATATAGAACTAATTTACCGATAATACTCGTAGCTAATGATGAGGTAATTTCATTTTTTTAACAGGATGTCTTCGAGTTATTGCGCTGTAATCTGTTTTATTTCGGAAACTACTTCTTTTGAGGTGCATTTTCGCAAACGCGATTTGCGTTTTAAAATGCTATTCACAGTAATTCAAGCGCCATCTTTAAAATCCCGCAGTTCAAGTACAAGATAGTGAACTACGCGACCAACGTGACCCTCGCGACAGTGCTGGGTCCTCGATACGACCACCCCGTCTCCAAGATGCAGCTGATCACCAGGAAAGTGGACAAAGACATAAAAAACTACCTTCTATTTTCTTGCAAAGAAGTCGTGGGCTTGCAGAAGATGCCGCTCGACGGGAATCCCTGGAAACATGTCGGGTTGCTGGCACACCCAACCAAGGTAGGTATCTCTAATCTCTATAGCTTTTTTGTTTACTTTAAATAGGTAAGTCATTTGGTGTAGTACTATTAGTTATTCTGTGGTATAGGTGGATGGGGGCAGGACAGGACCGGCCATTGACGCGATTCCTGTTGGAGACCCCACGTCGCCGTCGTTCCCGTATAACGTTTATTATTGATTTGCAAACATCAAAGTAACTGTTTTAAATATTATTTAACAGTAGAGATCCATGGAATCTTTTTGGACGTTCTTCACTGAAATTGACAACTTGGACCGTAAACAATGTTCCCGCATAATTTGATGTTGCAATTTTTTTTTTGTTTACCATATTGCCAGTAACACCGCAACAGTTCATGTGGCCAGTGTCCGTAACTTTATGTAAAAATAATGTATTTCGGGTTTTCAGGTTTTACATATGTGTTTCCGCGAAGACCTTGGGATTCTGTTCACAATCGGTGCGAAAGACACTATTCTCTCTCAATGGTCCGTTCGATACAAGTGCGTGATATTTTTCTTGTTTACCTAGGTACCTCTTAGAGGCTTAGCGTGGTGTAATGTGATTCTTTCGTCGTATTGCTATATAGTATATCAGGTAGTTAGTCAGTATCCTTAAGGCTCTTCCATCCAAAAACCTTAAAAGTTACCTTTATCCGAGATGAAATCACCAGATCTATAGACCTGACAGCAAAACGGGGTGGAATAGACCTAGATCCTTACTACTGCCTCGTGGAAGACGGCCGGCCTGGCTGGCTGTTCCAGGAAATACGAGACCTGTTCTACTACATCCAGATCCTGTGCCAAGGCACATTCTCGCCGGCGAGGAGGCAGGTCAAGGATTACATACCAATAGACTCGCTGCCCGATCTGATGAGAGCTTTGGGATTTTTCCCGTCGGAATATGAGGTAAATAAACTATTTTGAGGTCATACTATTTTGAGTCCGACCACATTTAGCCGCTTTGGTGAGATAATGGTTGCGACTCGTATGTACAGACCCTAAATCTAAAGCTTACGTAATCTCTTACGTCTAGCGTTTTAACTTACATCCACACTCGAAATAACGTATACCCACTATGTTGGAATGATTACGTAGTGACGTCACCAGTGGGTTTAATCACCACTGCTCTCAAAATGGTGAAGAAAAACATCGTAGGGAAACCGGCATGTCCTAGAACCAAAAATTCTAAGCCAACCCGCAATGGGCCCGCGTGGCGAATTTCGGCCCACTCCTCTTACCGAGAGGAGGCAGTACGAACATTATAGACTGATTCCAATCCGCAATGGGCCCGCGTGGTAGATTATAGCCCACTCCCTCTCGAAGAGAGGAGGCCTGTGTCCTAATAGTGGGAACATTATAGGCTGATTATTATTATTATCTCATTTATTTGAATGAAACATATAAGTTATATTTTTAAACATTAGAATATAAAAAGTATAAAAACATTTAAAAATATAAATAATAGTAGCCCACCGGTATCGGGAACAGGGTCCAAGCTACCGGTAGTCAGGGCTCCAGAGAGAGGAACCTCCCGACAATGCGAGCCGTGTCCAGAAGTACGTTACCGCTTTCTGAATCAAGCCCTTGATCCAGCTACCCAACGAGAGTCTCCTCAGGTGTTGGTCGAGGCTCTTGGCTATTAAGCCATTGGCTGTCACGACTATCGGCACAATGATCGCTGAGTCCACATCCCACATGTCGACAACCTCGCGAGCCAAGTCAAGATACTTGATTTGTTTATCTTTCTCGGCTTTCACTAGGTTCTCATCATGCGGGACGGTTATGTCAACAATCATTGCGCGGCGCTCTGATCGATCCACCACCACTATATCAGGCTTATTGGCAACAACAATCCTGTCAGTGATGATGGATCAATCTCAGTACAATGTGATATTTCCATTTTCGAGAACAGGGTCGGGCACATACCTGTAGTACGGCGCCTCCGATTCCACAAGGTTGAATTTCAGAGAAAGTTGCTGATGGATTATCCCAGCTACAAGGTTGTGTCTATGCAAGTACTCTCCGTTAGCTGGACGAGAACACCCGGAGATAATATGGCCGATTGATTCCCCCGGCCGGTGGCATGCCAGACAGATGTCAACCGTGCCGTCTTTCACAATAAATCTCCGGTAATTGTTCGTCATCATAACTTCGTCCATAATTGGACAGACAAAACCTTGGGTTTCTCCAAAGAGGTCACCGAAACGCAGCCAGGCTACGGACGCTAGTAGATCTACATCAGGCCCATGTAGGGCCCGGAAGAAGCGTCCGTGAAGCTCCTTACTCTGCCATACCTCCATGCGTTCATTAGTGTCAAGCACTACTGGTTTGCGCCAGTTCTCTTTCCCCAAGGAAAGCGGGGTGAGGCCCTTGTCCACCGCGACTACATCTCGATGCATCCGCACATCGGTTTCTAGGAAATATTCCCTGAGACGGCATATCTCGCGATTGTGGAGGTTCTTAGCGTTTAAAAAGCCTCCACTCACTTTCGCGGGAAATACAGCCTCATTACCGATGACCGTGGGTGATGCATTCGATTTGCAGTCAGCAGCGTACGGACCCTCCTATCCAGAGCATAGAGTTCGGTCTGAGTCCATTTGAGTAAGCCGGAAAAGTACATCAAAACCGGCATGACCCAACAGTTGAAGGCGCGCACCTTGTTTCCGCTTGATAAAAGACTATTAAATACTCTTTTCAGGCGGCCAAAGAAGCGCTCCTTCAACGTTTGCTTCATGTCAGTAACATCGATACCCAACGCTTCCGACATACCCAAATACTTATAGGTTTCGGATGCGGAGAGGGCTCTAAGATTTGTGGAATCCGAGAGTTGAGTTCCCACGGATTCTACAATCTACCCTCGCTTTACATGCGTGACCGCACATTTGTCCACACCAAATTCCATCCTGATGGCGCTACTGAAGGTTTCAGTAATTTTCAGTAGCTCCATTCAGTTGCAAATTGATGTTTTATTATTATTATTATGCTAGGTACTGTAGAGGGCTTGAAGAGCCCTCTGAGGTAACGGGAGGAATCAAACAACTATAAGACTCCTTTAAGATTATATTGTAAGCACGTCTTTACATATTTCTGACTAAATTATTACCTATTCTAAGCAAAAATCCTAATAGAAAATATTTGACATTCGCTTGAACGTTCGAATGTAACCCGCGCTAAATTATAGCCGGCCTGCACTATATGAGGTTGCCTTGGTTGCCCAGACAAACCTCTATCTACAGTACCTACCTATTTATTTCAATCATAACATTTTCAGGTGGAAAATCTGATAATCGAAGCTAAATATAAGGTGTATCTCCGGGAGCCGGTGAAAGAGATAGACTTCGAAGAGTTTGTGATGCTGTACCTGAACCACCGGCCGGTGTTCGGCGAGAGTTTTAAGCGCCTGCGCTCCGCCTTCCGCACCTTCGCTAACTTTGTTGCTAATCAGCCTGAGGATTACTTCATGAAACGAAATGACTTCATCGAAATGCTCTGTACGAATGGTAAGACTCACCACGAACTCTGAGGTGTTGTGTTAACGCGGGGAGCAATGAAAGAGTGGACTGTATAAATAGGCTTAATTAAATTAGAGTTAGAGGTGTATCGTCCATCGCGGTGGAGTCCGTTGGAGCGTGTGGTCGTCGGGCCGACCCATGTCGCCACCTGCGCGTGCAGACCACGCGCAATTTCTTGTACTGGGTTCGATTCCCAACAGTTGTAGTACACATTATCCGCCGGAGCGGGATAAGTGTTTAACACAAATTCGAAATTAGATAATGATGTAACAATATAATTTAAACAAAAAAAAAAAATACAAAATCAAAATCGGTTCGGGAGCTATGATGCCACAGACAGACACACACAGAGACACGTCAAACTTAGAACACCCCGTCGTTTTTGCGTCGGGGGTTATAGTGTCCATGGAGTTTCTTGCTCGTTCTTCTCCATAGGCACCTACTACGCTTTGGAATTGGCAACTAGCTTCAATTTCTAACTGACAGCGTGGGTGTGAAATTGTGTTCTCCAGAGGGGTCCCTTAGATTTTCGGTGACACGCGCATCCCAGTCGTTTTCAAAGAGCGCTACTCTCACGTTGGCTTAGCTATTTTCTTATAATTTTCAAAGCGGAGATGAAAATAAGGCCTATCCGCCTTGTATCTGGCGGTAAAAAAAAGGGTTTTGCTTACTTCTAATTGTTGTGTAACAGGTGAATTCTTCACTCGCGAATTGTGCTGGTACCTGCTGACCATCCTCTCCGGTCACAGCTTCGAAGACAGAACACTTATGAATGAAGACGATTTCTCATTTTTACCAGAGGTTATCGTTACTTCCCTATAATTTATTGATAGAATTAAATACTATGTACAGACGCCAGCAGGTCAAGCTACCCGAAGCTGTCAAATCAATCAACCTTGAAACTTAATGCTTTAGCGATAAAGTTGAAAATCTATTAAAGAACTTTGACAGATTGTAGTAGCTTGATGTGCTGGCGTCCGTACATGCTAACATACCCGGTGTTACCGTGTGTGTGTTTTTAGGGAGGGCGCCCACGAGCAAGTTTTTACAGTCTACGGGTTTATATGAAAGTGCGCGCATGTAGCAGCGCGACAGACTGCGCTTTCATAGACTTGATGTGAGAGACAAAAGTTGCTTGGCGCCCACCCTCCCTGATGACCGGCTGAATTTCGAGGACACATCGGACACTGTGTGGTCGTGGTACCTTACGCTAAATACGCGCTTTGATGTGGAGTTGCGGACACCAGCCCGTTATACTATTGCCGTTGGATCTATTTGGGGTCATTCTCATCATAATAATCTTTCATCTCCCAAAAAAATTACTTTTATCTCTATAGACATCGTGGACCCGCAGGCGCCATAATAAGCGAGGTCAATCAACAGTGACTGTCGTCTCTCTAGGGGAAACTCCATAATTTCTATTATTTTTGACATTAGTAGGCTACTAACTAATTGCAACAATATTCTCTTTTCAGAAAATAAACTTCAGCCACTTTGTCACTGAAATAATTGGCATACAAGAAATAGATAATGGGTCTCAGCCATCTGGTGAATCAATGGCTTCCTCAAATACTCTAGGATCCATGGACTCTGATGAAAAACTATATTAATAAGTTATATATCTTTATTTTTATCTTATTATTTACTATAATATTATATTACATTAATATATAATACATTAAATTTACATTTACAATAATTTGTTGCATTACTTGATAAAAACAAAACATTCAGAATTCTATAACCTACATATTGGTGATATATGAATTGTAACACAATAATAATGCAATAATTATTAATAATTAAAACAAAAATGGCATCAATCTCACACAGCAAAATTAATGTCTAAGAAAAATAATGGTTTAAAATAACATATTGAACACAGCATAGTAACATGATGGAAATTCTCAAAAATATTGTCAATAAATTAATATAATCAGCGGTCACCATAAAATGAGCCTAACAATGCAAATATTAGCTCAAGCTTAAAAGGACATGAATAATTGAACTCTATATTCAATTAAAACCTTTTAACTTGCACAAAATGAAGAACAAGCTCTTAAAAGGTGTCACTAAAAGATAATTAAAATTAATGTAGGAAGTTTATTTTAGGACTGCACAGCAACACCTGCTTATTTTGTCAGAAAAGAAATACCACCAATGTAAGAGTTTAGCAATAAGCAGAATTGTCAATGCATAATCCACTGCAGGGCTTTGTACTGAGTCACATAGAGGAAGAAACTGTTGTACAGACGCCAGCACATCAAGCTACTACAATCTGTCAAATCTTTTTAAGAGGTTTTCAACTTTATCGCTAAAGCATTAAGGTTCAGGTTTGATTGGGAAAATTTGAGAGTTTCGGGTAGCTTGACCTGCTGGCGTCCGTACAAGAAAATATTTATGCTCTTCAACATGGAAATACAACTTTATGTGATATATATCACATTTTGCAAACCGCAATCTCAATCCTTATGTCAAACTTAAAAAAATAATATTAAATTAGTTATATTTCTAAAACTAATTAAGTCACATTTTATGAAACTGAAATCATATTTACAATAGACAGAAGACCTTGACCTAGCAAAGTAAATAAAAATGCTAAATTCAAATAAAATTACATCACTCTCGCTCATAGAGACCAAAATTAATTAAGAACATATTTTTTTAATTAATGGTCATAACTTTTCTAAAAGTATAAAAACTAACAACACTAACGCATTTGTAGCGATGAGTGGTTAATTGATACTCCTTGAATGCACACTTATGAAATAAACTCACAGCACATACCAACAAGTCCTTAATGTTTGTTCAATGTAAGCACAGTCTCTAAGTGTGAAGACTTTATGTGTTGAGCAAGCCTCAATCAGTTTTTAACCGCTTGGCAGGCGTTGTGGTGCCGCTACTCTGAGAGTTTGAGTCTTCAGAGAAATTCATTGCTGTGGAGGTGAACTCTGTGGGCCCTTGGGAGTCACTCACTGTCGAGAAACCTGAAAAAAACAAAGAGTTCTTTATTTATCGTGGTCACTTGGTCAGCTACATAATTTTTTTAGATACAATAACATTGAATTAGAAATATTTTTGAAAACAGCCATTTAAAACTATTATGCAGATTTCATAACTAGAGATATAAACCCTGACCTACTTGCGTAGACCCGAAAATCCACCATCTTAAAAACTTGAAACTATTATTTTAGGAATAAATTCGTGAGTATGATTATAATTAGCAGTCATGAAAATTGCTTACTCACATGTGTTAGAGTCCTCAGCCATGCCGAAGTTCGAGTTGGAGGAGTCGTGCACCTTCTTCGGCGTCAATGTGTTCTCCTTATTATTCTCACGTTTAGCCGCGTGTTTTTTCTTTTGCTCATTTGTAGATATTGGAACCCATTTATAGATTTTCATAGTCGTTTCACCAATCGTCACCCATTTTTTCTCCCTGAAAATGGACACAGTAATAATTCATAATTCCATAGACTGACAAATTACAGAAAATATTTGCTACAAATGTCCAACTTACCAATGGCGAACTTTTTCCACAGCTTGCATGACTCTTTTGATATCATCTTTGACACGATTCCTAGTTTCCGCTCGGACAGAACGAGACATTTTGCTTCTTTAAATACGCTCTAAGTAAAAGAAATCTGTACCAACTTTTTAAGATAGAAAAGAATATTTGTTTATGAATAAACTGAACCGAGTTCGCTTCGACAAGCGGCTTTCGTCCTCTATTCATTCATCCGCCATTGACTTTTTGTAAAATTTGACATTTGGAATATGATACGTTTAGTTGCGTTTCATAAGTGCTTAATTCTGAAGTAATCATACAGTAACAATATCTTGATTTTTGTACATTTATAGAAGAAAAACATAGCTTTGTTATAATTATTATTCTTGAGCGGATAAAACAGTTTATGAAACCGTTTTTTGTTTTTAAATAAAATACTATATTTCATTAACACAAAGCTACGGAAAATAATAAAACGTGATTGAACAGATTGCACGTCTTGTTTCTGCAAAATCTCGTCATAAATATACAAACTTTGACGGTATATTATCGCACTATTTAAACATAGGATTGGCTTTAAACTACGCTAAAATCAAATGAGAAATACAAAGAATTCTAGATTCTCATATTTACCTTGGTTATTTTCTCTTGCTAAATCATTTTATGGAACCCAAGTAGCGATTACTAAACGTATTTGCTTGCATAATCATACTCGTGTTCTATTGGTTGTAACTTAATAACTAAACTGTTTAATTGGTGTCTACTACAAACCAAGAGCGAGAAAATGAAATAGGGAACGGAACGATTCAGAGGACAGGAAAAATCGAAAATTGAAAACAGGGAAATAAATTTATGAAAAAATTTATTGGTAATAATCTGCCGAAAATAATTTTAAATAAGGAGTAATATGTCCAATTTTATGCTTTAATACATAGGTAAGTTGTGTTATTGATTCTCGCTGTATAAAAGTGCAATATTTAGGCGATGGGTTGTATTTGTGAATTTTATCATGAATGAATTTTGACTTATATTTAGCGGCTGTCAGTTGTTTTACGTCTCATCGTGCATTATTTTGTTCTTAATTATTTATTTCCAATGTGATCGCTAAAGTGTGTACAAATTTTCACGCGGCTTGGACTACAGGGATGCGCATCGATTGCGATGATGCAACGAGATGATAAGGTGCAAATTACATGCATTTGCTAGCTTTTTATTGGTGTTTTGCTTTTTCGCACTTTCTTCTTCTGTACCCTCAATTTTTCGTCCATAAATGTGTTTGTTTTACTTAGTTTGATCACAAACATAACCTCAATAAGCTTAGCCACTTGATTCTCAAGTACAAGGCACCAGTGCTTGCCATCACATCGTGTGTCAGTACCTGTGCTGCATGCTGTCAACAACTAGACTAGAACTGATCTTGCACTTAAACACAAAATGCTATCTACTGTCTCAGTCTACTAGGCTATCTTTAAAATACTTTTGTCTAATTTTTCTGATAACATTGAAACTTAGGAACAGATTGATCAGCAATCGTTGCTAAATGCTAATGGTCAGAATCAAATTACTACAAGCCTATACAATCACAGACGTAAATTATTTATTGCATAGTGAAGCAGACGAAGAAAAGTGAAATACACTTAGCCGTGGTCTAATGATTAAGTAGTGCTTAATAACTGTAGATATAGGCAATAAAATTAATTAATATCTAAAGTTTCTCTAGTTGTTCACAGGCTATGTATACATAAAGCTTTACAAGTCAATGCAGTCTTGTGTTATTTTATTTTCTTTGCACTTTTTTACGCCTTGTTATGTTTCTGTTGCAGTTTTACCGTGCATGTATTGTTAAAACTATAGAAGTGATACAGTGACTATATTGTTGGCTTGTCGGCATAAGGTCCACCTAACGAGAACCGTGAATATTTCCTTCCCGTATGGCTGCGTATGTTAACCGTACGATATCAATGATGGCTGGCGACGGGCCCCACAACGTTGCGATGCTGAACAATGGCGCTGTCCGCGTGAACATGTCAAATGTGGACTCACCGCTACAGATATTTGTGAGGGCCAAGAAGAAGATCAATGATATATTTGTGGAAATTGATGATTATGTCAAGGATGCCGTCACTTTTATGCATGGTAAGCAAATAACGTAGTTTTTTTCTTTCTTTTTGTGTGTAAGAATACTATGAATAGCCACCATAACAGATATGATTGACTTGGAACTGCTAACCCTACAACTACTTCTTTGGAAATCATATTATTGCTGAAATAACCAGTTAAATGCTTGACCAACTAGAATTACAGAATTATTTTTATTTTGTTAGATACTGGCGCCAATTCCCTTGTTCACAAACTAAACTAAATTTAAGTTCAGTGCATCTTTTTCTTTCTAATTCATTATGAAAAGGACAGAAGATAAATATTAGTTTAGTCCTGTCAAATTAGTGAGCCCCTGACGTAAATTGACGTAACTAGCAGCTAATTAGCTGATAGGTGTGTATCAAAAAGCTCGGAGAATGCCTTTCTCTGTCCAACTTGTTTAAAGACATCTCTAAGACTTGAATAAACCCTGAGTCTTAAAGATCTCTAAATATCCTATTTGCTGGCCCTATTCAATTCCGACAAGTTTACCACATACTACAAACAAACTCACCCTTTTGTCCCTGGGGTTTGGCAGGAATCTATTATTTTGTTTAAAAACTGTGTTGTCACACTGCAGGGCAAAAGTCAACATGTTTAATTAGTATAAAAACAAGGTTACACCATCCAGACCTGCTTAGCTATTCACAACCATTTGATATGCTTCCATGCCGAATCAAATATTAATCAATGTTATCGATGGCATCCTCTAAACGCTGACAACAAATCCAACAACCGTAAAATTTGTCGGTTTATATCAAATAGACAACTGCTATTCTTTCAACAGCTATTTGCTGTTGGGGGAAAGGCAAATCTGATTATCGAAAATGCATCATTTTCGACACAACCGCCTCAAATGCTTGTAAATATTATTGTTAAAAGGAAATAAACTGTCACAGTAAGTACCCCTTACAAAACTCAGAAGCCATTCATAATTTTTTTTTTTTTTTTCATTTGCCTATATTGTGTCCCACTGCAGGTCAAAGGCCTCCCCTTCAATTTGTTAAATGCCTCAATAAAAAAAAAAATTGCAGACCAAAAATTCAAATCTCACAAGATTATAATAATAATAATAATAAACCGAAACCGACGTGGGGATGCATCGAGATGTAGTCGCGGTGGACAAGGGCCTCACCCCGCTCTCCTTGGCTAAAGAGAACTGGCGCAAGCCAGTAGTGCTTGACACCAATGATCGCATGGAAGTATGGCAAAGTAAGGAGCTTCACGGACGCTTTTACCGGGCCCTACATGGACCCGATGTAGATCTACTAGCGTCCGTAGCCTGGCTGCGTTTCGGTGACCTCTTTGGAGAAACCGAAGGTTTTGTCTGTGCAATTATGGACGAAGTTATGATGACGAATAATTACCGGAGATTTATTGTGAAAGACGGCACGGTTGACATCTGTCGGGCATGCCACCGGCCGGGAGAATCAATCAGGCATATTATCTCCGGGTGTTCTCGTCTAGCTAACGGAGAGTACTTGCATAGACACAACCTTGTAGCCAGGATAATCCATCAGCAACTTGCTCTGAAATACAGCCTTGTCGAATCTGAGGTGCCGTACTACAGGTATGTGCCCGACCCAGTTCTCGAAAATGGAAATATCACATTGTACTGGGATCGATCCATCATCACTGACAGGACTATTGTTGCCAATAAGCCTGATATAGTGGTGGTGGATCGATCAGAGCGGCGCGCAATGATTGTTGACATAACCGTCCCGCATGATGAGAACCTCGTGAAAGCCGAGAAAGATAAACAAATCAAGTATCTTGACTTGGCTCGCGAGGTTGTCGACATGTGGGATGTGGACTCAGCAGTCATTGTGCCGATAGTCGTGACAGCCAATGGCTTAATAGCCAAGAGCCTCGACCAACACCTGAGGAGGCTCTCGTTGGGCAGCTGGATCAAGGGCTTGATTCAGAAAGCGGTACTTCTGGACACGGCTCGCATTGTCAGGAGATTCCTCTCTCTGGAGCCCTGACCGCCGGTAGCTTGGACCCTGTTCCCGATACCGGTGGGCTACTATTTTTTATATTTTTAAATGTTTTTATACCTTTTATATTCTAATATTTAAAAATATAATTTATATGTTTACATTTAAATAAAGGAAATAATAATAATATCTTTATTTCCTAAAACTACAGATAGAAAAAAAAAATAATTACATAAAACAATTTGGATACTGCAGAAATCTGTACACAAAAAAATTAATCTTTGTCTCTTAAACTAGGGTATCCTGTATCTTAAGAGACAGTGATTCATATTCAATAAAAGTCTCACATAAGACATTTAAAGGCCAGCCAGATACAAATGTAAATGAAAAAGATAACAAAAATGTGAATGACATTTACTCATCAAAATAAAATATTTACAAATGATAAGTGATACCGTAGTATCTCTTGATGGATCAAATTCATGTTATCTGTAGAATCTTATGATATCTACGATCGATCTATGAACCCCTGGGTAAGGTCGCGTGCCAACATATGTGGCTTATTTGGATAAAGGTCATTATCATTAATATTTAATTGGACTCTAGAGTACTATGCGCCTTAAACTAGCGCGGGTGAAGTACCTAATAGAATACTGCCATAATTAATATTCGACCAAATAACCTTGAGAGTAAAATTTAATTTTGGTTTTTATAAATCCTTGTCCTTGCTAGTTCTCGTTTTATCCTTGAATTTTCAAGTAAAATGGTTTTCTTGTTTGTCCGGTCGCGTAGTGCCGTCTGACCTTCGTAGCTTATACAGAAACTTGGGTCTAGCAATAGGATCGTATTGGAACTTGGTACCTAATCCCTGATAATACTTTAATCGCTTCTAACACACACCTGTGAAAGTCTCTACTGTTTTTAGTTTTACAATGCGATTTTTTCTAAAAAATTAACTACTGCAGGCGTTTCTCCTACTAATGCTACGGATCTTGAAAAATCCGTTATGTATTTGTTTACATGTCATCATGTATTATTGATTATTGAGTTACGCATTTAATTGTTTATTTACTAATTCTCTTATCAAATCTATAATATTAATGGTATACAATATTTACTCAGGAGCATCACACATTTAACAACAATACTGCGTGACGACAGCTGTCGAATTTTGTATGCATTTCTAATTTATATCGAGAAGAAGGGACGAATGCACACGCTTTTGTTCATCTTTGATTTTACATAACATAATGCAACACCTGTAATTTTCGAAGGTTTAGGCTTCCTGTACATGTCGCCGGAGTCGTACCGACGCCGGAGCCGTACCGGCGCCGGACCGCAAGTTTGTGTATACGAATGAATATCGTGCATGCGCCGCACCGGCGCGGCGGCGCCGCGCCGGATCCGCGTATGCACCACATAGAGGTGATATTCATTCGTATACAGTGTATACGAATGAATATCGTATACAGTGTATACGAATGAATCAAACTTGCGGATCCAGCGTCATGTACAGGAGGCAGTAAGTAGGCAGAGGTGTACATACAGTACACCGGAAACAAAAATGTTTACGCAATCCGCGCACTGTTGATGCCGAACTACACTGTACCAGATGTACTCCGTATGTAGGTAGGGTCCTAATAATTAGAAAAAAGTCAAAAGCGGTAAAAGATTTTCCGCTTGCCCTAAATACATCATAATATTCGCCACGTGTAGGTACGTACAAATGCGGTCAATTTATCTAGCAACATGATATTTCATATTTGAGAGTCGATTGTTGTGTTGGCGTATTTCCAACTAAACTATCACTTGTTTGTATATTACACAGTTGCATAACAACGTATATGTAATATGTACTGAAGGCAAGAGGTGTGAGTTGTACTGACTCATCAGAATAAACGGTTGCGGGACGCCAGGCGGAACCAAGCGTTTTATATACGATTCGGAAGTGAAGTTTCATACCGTACTTGGTTGTTGAACAGAAATAGAAATCATTTATTAGCTTATAATGTAGGTATACAGTTAATAAATTACCTAATGGCCTGCAAAATTTTCAATTATTATTACTTACTTATAATTTTTTTATTTTTTTTTATTCGGTTCAAACCATTTTAGTTGTTTTTATGTTTTGTATGGCAGTCTATGTCACACTAATAGTTCGTAAATAGTAATTTAAATAGTATTTATGCAGGGTGACCGATCAGATTGTCGCAAAGTTTTGAATCATCAGGAATACGTCATCTTTATATTTTTATGTGTGATAAATTTTAATCTAATTTAAGTTCGATTCATGCTTTCGTCTCTATAGGCAACAACAGCGATAGACGATACTATTTAAAAGTTAAAGGTTTGTTTACTTTAAGGCACTATTGTTGTAAATATTTATGTACTTAAATGAATTATTTAAAAAAAAAAAACAACAAAAATATACATCCATAATCAGGCTATAATGTTCCCACTGCTGATTGCGTATTTGTTAGTTTTTGGGCTACCTATAATAATATTGAAATGCTCACGTGAAATCCTTAAACAATGAATGTGGATCTATTAGATCGTGGATTATATTTCCCGGAAATACACCATAAAGACAAGATGCAGAATTGCTGACTCTCTGGCATTTTCTATTTACCCATAAATTGTATTACATAGGCTAATAGAAACAGATGCCACCCGACTTCGAAATTTCAGTACTGGGCATTGACGATGTCCTAGCTAAGACCTGTTGTCAGAATTTCAGTCTTATAACAACTCTGTTCTATCTATTTTAGAAGAAATCGCACGTTTTGAACCAACTTTAGAAGTGGCATGAGATTTAAGTTTGTATAACTTGCAGCGGTCACGGGCGAGAATGGGATCGCGACGCCCCAAGACCTGGCCAATGTGGAGGCCTATGTATCCAAGGTGCAGGCCATACGGGAAGTGCTCAAGCGAGATCACATGAAAGTCGCCTTCTTTGGTCGGTAAGCATATTCCTAATATTATGTGATAAATAAAAAATAAATATCAGCCAAAATTACAGCCATAAAATAAGATCGCAAACTGATTCTTTACCGGAAGAAATTGTTTTTGTATTTATTTGCTGACTATATCATGGAAAGGATTACTAATTATTCGAAATTATTCGAATATTTTGTAAGGCGCCGAAAAAGTATATTTTTTGGTTTAATACAACTTCATAAAGTCAACTAAAATATAAAGCACGATTCGAAGATATTTCAATAAAGGCGAAAAACACCAAAGTAGCCCGCGAAATCAAATTTTCTCACGTTTTTTTTACAATTTTGCAGGTCAGTAGTTGAGAGTTGTATTGATGATTCTAACGATTATAATTCTGTAAATACATATTTGTTACGGTCGTGAATGATATATTGATCAACATACAACTATATACTGACCTGCAAATTGCAAAAAACCAAAAAAACTAATGAAAATATGAGTCTCGCGCATCACCTTGGCGCATCTCCCATAAAAGGTTCCTCTGTTTTTTTTCCAGGACAAGCAACGGTAAAAGCACAGTGATCAACGCCATGTTGCACGACAAAATCCTACCGAGCGGTATCGGGCACACCACCAACTGTTTCCTTCAAGTCGAGGGCTCTGACACCGACGAATCCTTCTTGCGAACTGAGGGGTCCGAGGAAAAGCTCAACGTGCAGGTGATTGTAGCTTTTATTTGTATTTAGTTATGGTTAAATATCGCGTGTATAATAGCACGATACTGAGGAGTCGTTTTTACGCGTCGATGACTCCGGACTTCCGGCTTATTATTGAACAGATTACATTTCATGGTTTTCTATTTGGTCCCGCTATAATATGGCTGAAGAAGGGCTATATTCTCCTTCCCTTACTAATTATCAACTCTTAAAAACCTCCACTATTTCCAATTTCTAAAGAAAAGCATCATTTGGCGTGTGGCCAAAATCGTAATTAACGCCGCTATCTTGTTTTGCACAAATGTTTACCAACAGCGCCTCTCTGTCAACGTCTTTCGCACGCCAAAAGGTGCTTGTAGCATTTTCCTTGAATAATTCTTTTCTTTTTTTTCTGTTTTCTAGTCTGTAAGCCAGCTGGGTCACGCACTGTGCGCGACGCGGCTGCAAGAGTGCTCGCTAGTGCACGTGTACTGGCCGCGCGAGCTGTGTGCCCTACTCCGCGACGACGTGGTGCTAGTGGACAGTCCCGGCGTCGACGTCACGCCCAACCTCGACGAGTGGATCGACAAGTACTGCCTCGACGCCGATGTGTTCGTGCTGGTCGCGAATGCAGAGTCCACGCTCATGGTCACCGTAAGTAACGTGTAACATGTAACATGCGACGTGCCACGTGACACACAACCTCGGCGATTGAAGTATTTCGATTAAGAGAGGGAGCCCACGAGCAACTTTTGTCTCCGCAACAAATTTTTCTCTTACATCAAGTCTACGGGTTTGTATGAAAGTGCGCGTATGTAGCGACGCGACAGCTGGGACTGCAGGTTTGGACGCAACTGTCGCCCGTCTATTGGTTGAAATGCAAGAGCGCGCGCGGCGACAAAAATGTTGCCGGCTAACCAGTTGATGCTCAACCGAAAATTTAACAAAAAAAGTAGCGTTGCTGTCGTGCCCGTGTGCGCATCGTCCAATTCTCGGCGAGGAGACAGGGACAGAGACAAAAACTTGCTCGTGGGCCCCCTCCTCCCCTCCCCCTTAGATTTACGTAGGTATTAAATATGTGTTGTAAATCTATAATATTTATTTTCTCATTACAGGAAAAGAACTTCTTTCACAAAGTATCGACAAAAATATCGCAACCGAACATATTCATACTGAACAATCGATGGGATGCCTCTGCATCCGAACCTGAGTATTTGGATCAAGTGAGTTTACTTTAAAATATTTAGATTTTTTTTTGTCTCTCCTGTCGTTTCAGTGTCAGTGACATATGTCTTGACCTTCCATTGACGTGTTTGCCTCCTTTGCAGGTCCGTACACAACACGCTAACCGCTGCGTGGACTTCCTGTCTCGTGAGCTTCGCGTGTGCTCGCCCAAAGAGGCCGAAGAGCGCATCTTCTTCATCTCCGCCAAGGAAGCGCTGCTGACGCGTATGCGCGAGAGAGAGAAGCCCGTGTCGTGTGAGTATAGTCGACCTTGTAATGACTTTACCACTTGAAAATAACTCCCAGTAAATTGAAACTTTACCAAGGTTGACATTGTGTAACAGTAACTTTTGTCTATTTTGCCGATTTTCCTACCGCGTGGGCTTCCCGTCGTGAGTACTAGGGATACGCTAATTCCTTTACTCCTGACCATGCAT
This sequence comes from Apamea monoglypha, assembly GCA_911387795.2. Taxonomy (NCBI): domain Eukaryota; kingdom Metazoa; phylum Arthropoda; class Insecta; order Lepidoptera; family Noctuidae; genus Apamea; species Apamea monoglypha. The sequence continues at coordinate 18,303,575 of OU426924.1, forward strand.
TTGTTTGATGCTAACTGCTCACATGGTTCCAGGGCTGGCGATAACTGATAATATTTGCTTTAAATTAAGAGAGAAAAAAAATGGTTGTAAACTCTCACATACTATAAAGCAGCTATTAGATTAGCCCTACGTGGACAGCCCGTGTACTGTACGATATTTTACAATAAATAGTTAGGATAACACGTCAGTCACTATTGATATGGTTTAAACTAAATGCATTATGAAACAGCCATGCGCTCCCAAAATTACATGGTCCATGCGCTCCCAAAATCGTACTGATACGCCTTGGAGGCCTTTGCCCAGATTTTAAGAACATCATACTCAGTTTGATCCTCTACTTCCAGCGCCGATCCTAGCTGAAGGTCACCAAGTCCGTTACTTCGAGTTCGTAGACTTCGAGCGCAAGTTCGAGGAGTGCATCAGCAAGTCGGCCGTGCGCACCAAGTTCGCTCAGCACTCGCGCCGCGGCAAGAACATCGCCGCTGAAGTCATGGCGGCTCTGGAAGTGGTAACATAACCTCTATAATCATCTGCCTAGCCTTTTTCTTAATTATATCGGGTCGGCTTTCAGCCTGACCGTACAGCTGAATATTTTACATGAAGCTACTGCTGCTACCCAGATATGAGAACGTTTACGCTTGCTTATTCATTATTCTTTACATTTTTATAAAGGTATTTGCATTTGCCAGTGCTCAAACCAGTGGCGTGGATTGTTTAATGGCATATAAGCAGTGCCTACCTCGATAAAGGCCACCATAAGCCTGTCAATTACATTTACATTTTAGTGTGTGCAATTAAGAAACTCACTAATCATACCTAACAAAAAACAAAATCTTCATACAAATACGCGCGGCAGTAGGCAGTCGCCAGACGGCCTACCCGACTCCCGAACTATTCGCACATTGTCATTGGTCTTTACTCGTACAAGTTAATACGACTAAATTAAAAATATGTACGTCTCACGCGTAATACTATGACGTTCGATCTTCGCAATTTATCACCCATAAGTAGACATGCCTACTCATAACCAACCGAGTATGAATGTTAAAAAAAAGTAATTTGGCCGTGCGAAGGAAGAAAGGGCTGGATAATGAGGTCACCGATAGTGAGGTCAAAATTAAAATCCAAGATGGCGGCTGCGAAAATTTTCAAATTTTTCATCATGGGTGTCGTTTTCATGGTTTTTGAGAGTGCTGAAGCCGATAGTGAAATCAAAATGAAAATCCAAGATGGCGGTTGCAATTTTTTAAATTTCTCGTCATGGGTGTCGCTTTCATGGTTTTCGAGTGTGCTAAAACCGCGAGTGAGGTAAAAATGCGAATATTTTAAAATTTTGTCATTTTAAAAGTTTTACAGCCATCATCTTGGATTTTAATTTTGGATTTCGTTCCTGCCGGGGGTCCCCCGACCCCCTATTTTTTACTTAAAGTGCCTGCCTACCCGTTCTGAAAACCAATGCACGCCACTGGCTCAAACCCGGTTTCCTAACGCCAACTAACTTACCACGTAACGTTGCAGGTATACAACACTGCTTCGGACCAGAAGGCAGCAAAGGTGGAAAAGCAACGCGTGCTGCACGAACAGCTGTCGGCCATCGAGGAACAGCTCACCACCATCACGCGCCAGATGAAGGACAAGATCAACCGCATGGTGGAGAGCGTCGAGCACAAGGTACTACCTACGAACTGAAACTAGAAAGAAAGAAAAAAGAAATACAATGTATTTTCTTTTTTTTGTTTTTAGAACAGACTAAAAGGCACATAACATACTATCGCTCCAAACGCGCTCAAAATCCTGTCATGGCATTTTCGGTGTCATACGGAGTGGCTCACGTACGGGACTGGCCCGCATGCATGGCACTCGCATAGCACGTCACCTACAAATGCCCCCTTACAGTACAGTTTCGAGCGAGGCGTATGATTATGTCCAGTGTTAGCGAAGGTTTTACTTCTGTACTATTTTCCCTTCCCCCTACCTTCAAGTCCACTGTACGAAAAGATCCGTTTAAATCACGAGACATGCCTCTTAGATTACCTTGATCTCACCATAAACCACCTTCCATCCAGGTATCCATGATAGTATGTGAAGAGATCCGTGACCTATCCGCCATAGTAGACGAGTACGACCCTCCGATACGGCTTGTACGATCATCATTTATATTCAGCAATTGTAGTGTTTCTTGTAGGTTGGCTTCTAGAATATCCACATGCTGAATCTGTATAATATGTTTGCGGCCGCCGAAATCACGGATGACCCGGAAGCTAGAATGTCTGACAGTTGTAACAAGCAAGGCAGGCAGAGTTCCCAAATTATTACGTGGAGCATTAAACAAGTAACGCACATGTCATTTGCAAAACTAACCTGTATTATACAGGGTGTTAATGGGCGTGGAAATATCCCTAAAAGTTAGAATCCTGATCCTGAGATTTTCTGTTTTTTTTTTGCGTAAACTGTCTTACATCCGCTATTGGAATTACCACTCCGTATAGATTCATCCTTTTATCACCGAAAATACGTCTTAGACGACCTAGTAAAGGTACAAAGTATCATGTAAACTTATCTCCCGCGCACCTTGATTCCAGGTATCGCTAACCCTAAGCCAGGAGATACGTCGCCTGTCAGCACTCGTCGACGAGTACGACACGCCATTCCGCACGGAACGCGCTCATCTCGACCAGTACAAGCGGGCCTTACACCGGCACGTGGAGGCCGGACTTGGGTCGCGCCTCAAGAAGAGATTGTCGGCTGATATTGGGAATGAGATGGACCAGGCGCAGAAGGAGATGGCTGGTAGGTGAAAGAAAACCAAGAGAAGAGCTTTCTTTTCGTGTGAAAACTATTTATTTATTTGAAGAAAACATGCGCAATAATACAGACATATTTACGATAAGAAATAATGCATAAAATTCCCAAAAAAAACGCACAAATAATAATCAAATAACATTGGCACCAAAAATAACTCATCTCAAAACAGAATCTCAACAACCTCTTCCGTCTGAGGCACTTTAGTATCATATTTTATAGCGTTAGATAAGTACTTGGCTATTTTCAATATAGGCCTATGACAATATTAAAGTCTTGCTGGATCCTGACAGCGAGATAGACAATTTGATAGATCAGACAGAGTTGAGCTACACGATTGAGCTGAATGGTGCTAATCCGTGCGTCATGTTCGTGAACGGGCGCCGTCAGTGGGGACTGGTCATCTCTTTGCTGCCATGGCTTATTTTAATTTAATTTAATATTTGGATTGTTTTAGGCTTTTCATTACGGACGCTTTTAACGTTCTGCATCGTTCTCACATGCATAATTTTTAATATGAATGATGTAACTAATACTTTGTAACCATATTTTGATTTAAAAGAGTGTCCATGGAGTTTCTTGCCCGTTCTTCTCCATAGGTACCTACTACGCTTAGGAATGGGCATCTAGCTTCATTTCTCTGACTGACCGACCCCTTGACAATTCAAAAGTGCCTGTAATTGGTTTAATTGAAATAAATACTTTGAGTTTGAGTTTTTGAGTTTGAGTTTGAGTTTGATTATTGACAAATGCGTGCACTGACTGAACAAGTCCACTCAAATCTGTGTGGTTCTTTGCTCAAAAGACCTTATCATTATCAGACACTAATCTACATGGTCCTCACATGATCTGACCAAGATTATGTCTGGGCTTTACAAGATACTGTGACGTCTGAGTTTATTTCGTCTGAGTCTGATAGAAAATGCTACCTCGTCTTTTTAAAATGTGATTGACGTGTAAAAGTGTTTGTGCAAACCTATTTACAGAAATTAAATCATTTGGTATCAGACAATTTGATACTTAGTACAGCATTTGACTTTTGTTTTGTTTGTTCCAGACCGCATGTACAACATCCTGCCCATACACAAGCGCGCGGCCGCAGCCAGCTACATCATCCCTCACCAGCAACCCTTCGAAGTTCTCTACCGCCTCAACTGTGACAACCTTTGCGCGGACTTCACCGAAGACCTCTCCTTCCGCTTCTCGTACGGCATCACTGCGCTCATCCAGCGCTTCCAAGGCAAGAACACCAATAAGATCGCGCTCAAGAACCCCCCGCAGTACACACAGGTATGTGAATTACAGGCCGACGATGTCGTGCGATAAAACAAGAACTAAAGTAATCTGACTATATTGATCGATTGAAGCATTAGTTCTATGACGGTATCCAACTACGTACTAATATTTTATAAAAAAATTACAGGTTTTTTTTTCTGATGTCAGTTAGTTTGCCAATATATCTTGAGCTCTGCTGGACGACACAGTTAAAATAATTTTACTTAAGAGGGGAAGTAACCAAAGAGCCTAACTTCAATACGATTTTTCATGAAATTGATGACTTAGGTATAAAATAAAAATAACACGAGTAACTACATGATATTTCCACACTTATTGTGGAACAGAAACAAAAAATATTAACATTTTCTTGATAAAAAACATCCGAAGTTGCCTCCAATTTTCAGGACTTTTCGATTTGTACTTAATATGCTTATGCTCGACTAGGATAAAATATAAAACATGGAAAAGTAACTAAAACCACTTCCGAAACAATTGTTAAAAACCAAATAAATAGCGAGGTAAAACTATAAAATAAAAATATTAAGATAATTCAATGTTGATATTTGAAAAGTCAAGATAACATAAACATTATTTTACAGATTTTTGAGTGGTATAGTACAACTAGCGCCATTGTTCTGCATTTCGGTTAATTTTCTTGCTTAGAACATTTACAGCATAGCCAACTAGCCAATTTCACGTTCATTTGAAAGTTCGTGCTGGAGATTTTAGACCTTATTGTGATTAACTCGGAATCTAAATTCGTTTTCTCTCACTTTTCTTGACAAACTCGAGTAAATTAAACCGTAGACGATCCATTTGGAAGGACTTTTGATCGTTCCCTAAATCAAGTTGAAACTTACGGAAAATAAAAGTAAAACTTCAAACGAAACTCGCAGATTCTAATGTTAAGATGGCACTGTCAATCATGCCTCGAGACATCTTATGTACTACACTTATTAGTGGCGGATAAAAACTGCCTACAATGGGGTATATATAGAGGGGGCGATCTGTACTTCAATCTAACAACCCATCTACACCTCTCAATAACTTCCGAAATGTATGAACGTTCCAGATCCCGCCGTCAGTGAGTTCAGCGCCGTCATCGATGGAGGTGGTGCGAAGTAACGGGCCTTCGCTCGGCAGCCACGTGGGGCTGTCGGCCGAGGAGTGGGGCCTGGTGTCGCGCTTCGCTGTGGGAGCGCTCACGTCGCAGGGCACCATGGGAGGGTTACTGCTGTCTGGACTAGTGAGTATCTACAGTAACGGGTCGGCGCTCGGCAGTCACGTGTATCTACAGGGTCAAGTTAAGATCAGTCACGTCATCGTTGGAGGAGGCACGTTTTATCTAGTATTTATTTCTAAATTTATGCTATAGGTATTTCGGGTTGATCTTTTTCGACTTTATTTTGGTGTTTTATCAGCGGAAACTGGTTACAAATTGCTTTCAATTTTTTTTTTAGCACCTTAAGTTATACTGGAAGTGGCTTCCTTTCGCCAAAAGCAATAACATTAAACATGCTGGGAATTGAACGCGATATTTACGCCTCACTGATCCTCTGACACTCACTTTTACACCCTGTGGGTGTTTCTAAACTTTTAAATATACTATTATATTTATCAATAAAAGCGAAAACTGGGACGGATTTTGAATTTTTACAAACGTCATATGGCTGACATCCTTTTTTGTCTCGTCTAAAATTATCTTGTCATTGAAATGATAGTGATTGACATAAAAAAAATATCCGACTATTTGTACAAGGAGTATTTAATACTCCGTTATTGAGAAAAAAAAAAAAACAATTTAATGTATTTTTACTTGTTATACTGACAATAATCGTGTTTTTCGGCTAGGACTATCTAGATGCTGTTGGAGCTAACCCGCGTTCTACTTACTAAAGATGCGGTCTTTTTTCCTCATTAAATAACGTAGTTGGTCTGGTAATATGGGGACTCCTCAAGTTTTTAAATATTATACTGCTATAACATTGAATTTGTTGCGACTTATATATAACGAATACTTTCAAAAAGAGCACGGCTTGACGTGGATTCGAGCCAACGTATTGCCCAATGTCGCCTATCGGGTTCGAATGTGGAAAAACTGTTTCTGGGAATTGAAATTCTCAATCATAGCCTCTTCAAGTGATCTTAAAACGCCCGAGCTAACTAGACTTGTAGTGTATCGTTATACTTATATGTGCATAGGGACGAAGCTATGACGAATAACCGGCAATATATTGTGCAGGGACGGTATGTTTGACATCTGAGGTAATATTCATCAATTTATTTCGATTACATCTTGTAACTTTCACGCGTTTTGCAACCAGTGCAAAATATAATTGTATTAATATCTTGTTCGTTATCAAGATTTTCAAATCAAATCAAACTTAACTTATGAAGATATCTCAATATAAAAAATACTGATGAAATACTACAAAAAAAAAAAAAATCGTAACATCGATAGCTGCAAAACTATTTATACAACCACATCACTAAATCATAGACAATTTCGAGCGGCCATTGTTGTTTACATCTTTGGCGAATTTTGAAACGCCGCTTTTAGCTGTAAGTGTCTGGAACGGAATAAAATAGAATATCTCAACTCATTTATTCTTATCTATTCGCAGCTACTGAAGACAGTGGGCTGGCGCTTTGTCGTGGTAACGGGAGCCCTATACGGAGCCCTGTACGCGTACGAGCGGCTCACGTGGACTGCGCGCGCGCAACAGCGCGTGTTCAAGCAGCAGTACGTCGCGCACGCCAGCAAGAAACTGCGCCTCATCGTCGATCTCACCTCCGCCAACTGCAGCCATCAAGTGCAGCAGTAAGTACCTCCTAAATGATAAATGATGAACCCAGGTGGGAAGGTGTAAGTCGAACCTCATAAAGTGGGACTACCTCGACGGACGCAGGGTGTGGATGTGGAGCTGTGTCACACTATACTCCACCACCTATCTTGCCCTCTATGCCCCTAATATAACCTAACACTTAAAATCATAAGTGCATTTGACTCTGCCTAACCCTTACGGGATTACAAGCGTGATGTTATATTATGTATGTTAAAGCAACATGTTCTTGCCAGGGAGCTGTCCACAATGTTCGCGCGCCTGTGCCGGCTCATCGACGAGGCGACGACGGAGATGGACGCAGAGCTCAGCGAAGTGAAGGAGGCTACCAAGATGTTGGAGCACGCCTCCACGTCTGCCAAGAAACTGCGCAACAAGGCCAACTACCTGTCGCACGAGCTCGAGCTGTTCGACGACGCCTTCCTCAAGAGCAACTAGGATGCCGGCAGGCGAGGTAAAAAAAAAAGGTTTAGTCACATCGCGGTCCTGGGTTCGATTCCTGGGACGGACAAAAAAATTCTGAGCTCAAAGAGCTGAAGGTCATCAAAATGATCTCCGCACCTCAGCATACGGTTTGGTGATGCGAACAAATAGTACATTATAAAAAGTTAGTGTTAAAAAAAATCGTCTGTTTTATTTCAGTGGAAGGTACAAGAAGCGTCTCTCGACGCTCGGCGCCTGCAGAGTTCGAGCGCTCCCCTCCTGCGTCTGTGTGGGAGGATCAGCTGTCAGTTGTGTGCGTGTATTTATCGCATGAGTGGGTGCGGCGCGGAACAGTGTCGCCGGCGTGAACGTGTGTAGTTAAGTATTGTTTGCGTCTCAATGTGTCTAGTATGAAGTTAAACATGTAGTAACATGTTACGGATTTGTCTAACGTCTCCTCTATAGAAAGTTCTCGAAGGTCACGCCGGCGCCACTGCTCGACGGCTCTCAGTCTAATCCTCAGTGACATGACAACTACTTAGGTTCTCCACAATCGACCTCTAGGAAGGTAAACATGTTTCATGTCAATGTATAGTTGAATGATATACCTCTATTGTACATTAGAGCTTTTGTTGTTGTTTTCAAGTTATTTATCAGTTTTTAATGTTGTATCACAATGAAATCACGCGTAGACTAACGTCTAAAAACTTGTTATGACAGTCATTTGTTGTATTGAATTTATTTTAGATTTACATGGTTCCTGACGATTTATAATTTTATTTACTTTTAATGTTTACCTTCCCCTTATATAGATGAACATCTAGGTGCTACCAAACGGATGTATTCAAATCCAAATCTTACGAACGTAACGTTTGTAGACGCGAGTTGTATAAAATTGTTATTACTGATAAATTCTACATGGAGAATATCTTATGAAATATTTACTATTCGTGTGTTTATCAACGCTATGTCTATACGCTTTGACAAGTTCTCGGAGACATGTTGGTTATTTATAATGCGAGTGTTTATATAGTTATTGGGTACTCATTAAAAATAAATTTAATCTACGAATCGGTAGCGTCACCCGACTAATTAGTTATCATTCACGACATTCTCCGCATCGAAATTCCGCAATATCGACTATGCGGCCGCCCTCATGATTTTATGATCTGTGATATTACTCATTTTTGTTTCAAAAATTGTTTTTATCCATTGGCACACTGCACAGGAACCACAGTGTATTGAAAATGGAGCATTTATTATGTGTAGCGGTAACTCATGTTTAAGCAAAAAATCTAATTAAAAGTGTAGCATGGTCAACATTGCGGAGTACAATGAAATTGCTTCAATATAAGGATTAATTTATTTATGATGTTGCAGCGAAGTGGAGTGTGGTTCTCGGCTGTTGTTATAATATAATGTTGTAGGCAAAGCTGTTTTAATAATTTGCTACACCCTCACTACCTTCATTACATTGTCAGAGAACTGTCACCATATTTTTCTAAATCAATCTTGAACTATAGAATAAAATAAATTAAGTATCAATTATTGCATGTAAAATAAATAGAAACTATATTTCTGAACTACCTTCACTTCTTTGACAGTGTAATATTTTCTAACATTTTGGCTATTTTTACATTACATTGTTATGTATAGTATAAAATATAAATGAATTGACGCCACTGCGGTGTCGTACTCATTAGTATCAGATAGGAAGGTACACAGCATACTTGTGGAATGAATTGGACATTGGGAGCCATGCAACCATTTGATATTAGATAGATTTTGTTGTCCATTGTAATTAGTTATTGCATAATTAGGAGAATTTTCTTATGTAAATAAAACAAATAAAGGATTCCTTTATAAAATAATCGTTTTATTTGGAATACTAACGCTATGAGTTTAACAGTCAATAATATCAATATTAAGAAGATACTATAAAAAATAAAATGCTATTTTGGCGTAGTGTAGGAAAAGATATCCATTATACTCAAATCGAACTTTTCCCTTATGTCCTGAGGTGTTGGTGTGTTCTAAAGGGGCAAAATAAATAAACATATAAGAGCTCTTTTTCTCTTGTTACAAAGAGCACCATAGCAAAAGCTTAAAAGTTCGTAATTATTAGCAAATTAAGCTAAGAGGTAAAGAATACAATCTTACCAAAGCAGCGTCTGCTTTGAACTCGGTCTTATCGAACCGCACAGCGGCTCCCTCTACTTTGAGGCCATAATGCGCGCACGCTGAAGCCGCTTCGCGTTCCGTCCTGAAGCGCAACCACTGTGCAAGAGTCGCGCCGGGTACCGTCAGGCGCTTGTTGTTATATGCGTGGCTCATTACCTGAAGGGCACGTCTGAAAGAGTTTACAAAGTTAACATTTCCTTGGGATTGTATGTATAGCAAGAGCTGGGAAGTGGTAACTTAGCGCCAGTAGTCTTGCGATGGAGAAAATTACAGCTAAGGCACCTGTCCCACCGCCGGTGATGAACGAGAAGCGAGTAGAGCTAGCAACTAAAAACGAGCTGGCGAGCAACGAGCGGGAAGTGCGTATGTACTAAGCGTGAGTTCAATGAGTGTTCTGCCCGCCAAGCGAGGGTCGCTGAGTAAGTACTCTCTTTGATAGCTCTTGTCGCTGCGACAAACTAGTGGAGAGAGAGAATTCCAGCCACGCCAGCAGTGTATAATAGTCGTGTCCGTCTGGATGAACGGTCACTAGGCGTATTTAACGTTGAATTTATGCCCAAGAATTGCTTTCATTTGCTTCCTATTCTCAAAAAAATGCTTCCATCGTATTCTAGAAGAAAAAAAAACATTTTAAGGGTGACCGTTCATTCCGATGTCAGTACGGCTGGTCATCGCGTCGTCCCTGATAAATAGAATTATTGAAATTCACAGTGGCCATTAATTACTTCCTGTTTGCTTCTCTCAATGTTTTACTAAGATAATATTTCAATTCTTAACTTCCTAGGGAGTGTTCTTATAGGCGCTAGCCACACTACCTTATTCATTTATTAATAACCGAGGGTAGATTCTGTTTTTGCCAAAGTTGTTTTACAGAATCACGAATATGAACTACTTTATATCATTGAATTTGTTCCGCCTGCTATTTGTACGATGGGTCACTATAAATCGTAGACAGCTATACGCTTCCTTGACGGCGGAGGGACAGGTGCCTAGGTAAGGAAATATTTACCGTTGTAATGTGGGTAAGTAGGTACTTAGGGCACAGTATGAGAGTGGGCACAACTTCTCTGACAGCCTACACACTCTTATGTAGTTGCCCTGCAAATTTGCTATGGCTATTTCGTAAGCTAATTGAAGATTCGGGTGCCTGAAAAAAAAACAAATTACCTAATGTAAATTGCCAAAGGAGCTTGTTTATGGAAATTATATCAACATATTACTTTGTCTCGTCTATGTTTCGATTAGAAGGGTATGGGGGCCAGTGTCGTTACAGGCACACGAGACATTTAGGCTTTGTCTCAGGCACCACAATGCGTCTGCGATGCTCTTGGTATTGCAGCTGTCCATAGGCGATGGAGACCATCGACCACCACTTGGACTGCCAGATTGTTTGTGAAACCATAATAAACAAAAAAAAAAAAGATTTAAATTATTTTTAACACTTGCTCACCTCTTAAATTCTTTAGACAAATTCACATATCTGAAGAGTGGATGTAATTCATCTAGATTGCACAATATGTACAGACTTTCCATCAGCACTTTGTCATTGGCAAGCTTATTTTTCTTATCCTTGCCATTCAAATGTAGGTTTGAGAGGAAACCTGTTAGGTGGTCTATCTTCCCACATGTTTTTTCTATGGTGTCACAGCACGAGAGGTGCCATTTTATACATTCCAATAAGTACTTTTTGTTGAGCACTGGGTCATAGGCCTTTAGGGGAAGGCTTGATAACCTGAAATAGATTTGTTACAAGTTATACATAGGAAAAGAATTGAGGGAATGGCATCAATAATTTCCTTAATTTATAAATATAAATAAAACTTTAAAATTTAAAAGACTCATTTGTTAGATGTGGCATTTTAAGACAAATTAAAGCCCGAAATAAATTTTAAGAGCTCGGGCTCGAGCTCGATCTTATCGGACCCGATATTTAGGATCCGATTTAGGACAAGAAATTCAGTCGCCGGAGCTCCTGATTACACGTTCACTGATTTAGGACGTGTTCTGTGTTTAGGACACTCAATCCGTCGGTAAGGACGAGCGATGAGTGACGGACGTGTCGAGTTAAAAAGAAGTGTGTCGAAATGGCCCGAATATTAACGAAAAACCAAAAAAATTGGTATTATCGTAGCCCTAGCGGTTGGCTCCATAGAAATTAAATAGAGAAAAAGAACGTGATGGGTGAAAATTTAATTATTTATTTATTATTGCGTCAAAAGCTAGCAAGCATGAATATTATGAGGGGTTTAGACATATTTTGAATCACCTCCTTTTCTATAGTCATTTTGTTTTGCGTACTTAATATCTATGCATACAATCAACGAAAAACATGCGCTCGCGACGGCAGGCGAGAGGCGACTGAGCGTCCTAAATGTGATTACACCCTTCCGATTTAGGATCCGATATAGATTTAGGACTTCGGAAACCATTCTTGTCCTAAATCGGATCCTTCCTTCCTAAATGCGATTTAACTATCCTGAATTTAGGAACGACTAAATATCGGGCCGATATTTAGGATGGTGTAATAATCTCTTTCGTGGAGGTTTTTCACAGGGACTATGTTTTTCATGATAGTTACAATGTCTGATGTCACTCGGAAAGCTGCCACGCTTAAATGGAAATGGGCAGGGCACATCTACCGCATGTCAGACGACCCATTGGCCAAACCTACGACCTAGTGGGTCCCGCTTAATGGTAAACGACATCACGGCAGGCCCAGACGGAGATGGCGGGATGACCTGGACTCCTTTAGTAAACATTGGTTCTTGGCAGCTCTGGACAAAGAGGACAGCCTTTGCCCAGCAGTGTGACGTAAATGGCTAATGATAGTAACAATGCTGTGTTGTCAATACTCTGAAGAAATCATGTCAATAATCTCGATTATCAGTTTTTTTTTCCGAAATTCTCCTTTAGGTACGGATTGGTTTCACGTGAATTTGTGTTACAACAAATTTCTCTTATTAAATTCTGCACAATCAAGTCCTGTACAAAATTCACTGACCTATTAAAAAAAGCAGAAAGTTTTTGCTGTTCTTCTTCGTGTTGCTGGCACGACAGTTATTTAAATTTTGTTGGCTCAAAACTTCGCCACTTCCACTGCGTTATCAGTGGGAGCCGCAGAGGTCCATTTTGGGGAAAAAAGGACAAGTATTAATTTTAGCTGTTAAAAATAGATAACACACACTTACTTATAGCCATAATAGACATAAAACCTGATCATAGGCTCTAGAAGACAAGCACACTGTTCAGGAGGTAGCCTCTGTATGGTGGCATCCTGTCTTACTGCTCTCAGGCGGTCATTCACAAAGTCATACACCACTGAGGCAGGCACATCCACTCTTCTTGTGATACTGGAACATTACACAAACAATAACAAGTGTCATGCCATGACACTTATTATAATTTACTAGCTGTGCCCACAACTTCGTTTGCGTGCATGTCGGATGGGTTTTAATTTTTTTTCACAGTTTAATTTTAATTTTTTAATTCTTTTTCTAAAAAAAAAGTAGCCTAAGTTAGTCCTTATAACATCATCTATCTACTAGTGTAAATCCTGTCAAAATCAGTCCAGCTGTTTCGGAGATAAGCCGGAACAAACAAACACAGACAAAAATTTTAAAAATGGTTTTTTTTATTATAAGTACCAAAAGGTTAATTCATCATTTTGCAGAAGTTGTAGCTTACAATAGGTGAGTCCTATGCCCAGCAGTGGACTGCTATAAGCTATGATGCATGATACATAATGTAATAAACTTTTTAATAATTTATTTTGTTTATTATAAGAGCATTTTTATTTTCATGACATTAAATCTGCCTGTATTTCCTGAAGGAGTGGGCGGAGGTACGTATGTTGGGTACTCACATTTAGCTAAGATATAAGGGTATATTGTGAGTTAAAAAAAAATTGCGTTAAATAATGGTCAATTAATGAAATTGAATAATTGGCAAAATGTGGGTGTACTTTAGGTACATTTCAGCCTAACCTTAAGACACAATAATATTATGTTTACGTAATAAAATTGAAATGCAAACAGTCTTACTCCATCAGCAGATACTGTACAGTGTTGGTGAGCACGGAGTTTGGTCGCAACAGATGTGGAACAGCCATGTTGGAGTCCGCTGCAGAGCGGCTGTAACTCTTCACCAGCTTCCTCTCACTGCCCCACACTTCTAACACATGGACGAGACGCTCCACCTCGCGTCTTAACAAAGTGAACTAATGTAAAGGCTCCACTGTACTTTAAAGCACATGCATGAAGGTTGAAAAAACACCAGGCCATAAAGAGCAGTGCTTCCTTGCATTGACTACTTGAATAATAAAATCAACCAGAATAAGCCTTTTTAATTATTCAATACCATTGTTTTAGGTACTTTGTAATATTTGACAAAATATGTGTATACAAAACAACAAATGACGAATAAGGTAAACAAGGATAGGAAGGACCCCCAATGAGTTACTTAAATCAGATACTACTTTATGAAGAACATGACATGAGTCAAAGTAGTTTTAAAGGTGTGTGTACGTACAATTTAACTTCTTCTTCAGGACACATCGAGAAGCAGGTGCCTGTGATACCGTCTGTATTCTGTGCATCTACACTTTCTATGTTCTTACAATAGAAATCGAAGTAGGAAGACATCATTTTAGTTTATTATTAAAACGTATTTTTAAATCATAGTAAACTTTCGTAGCCAGCCGGTTTTTTCGTGGTTTCAGGATTCAGGAGTTTCAGTTTTGTTCACAGTTGACAGAACAATAAACTATTGTGTGGCTTTATTACTGTCAGTCTCGTCAACTGTCAAACCAACAAAGCAACAAGAATGTATGAGATAGAGTGCTTTCTGCCTGAATTAGTAAGTACTCTTGGCTTTCCGTCTTTCAATTTGAAATAGAAACAAAGAACAATGGCCAATCTCCTAATATGCTTGGACTATAATTATTTTTTTAAACAAAACTTAACTTGATTATACATAGATCGATGATACATAACAGCCTATAATGTTCCCAGTGCTGCGACTATGACTTTGCGATACACACGGGCCTCTTCTCAGTGTGAGGAAGTGAGCCATAACCCACCACGCGGACCCAGTGCGGGTTGGCGGTTCCCCCTCACCTCACGATGTTTTCCTTCACCGTTTTAAAACCAGTGGTAACGAAACAATTTACAAGTGCAATGCTTGAATTCGTACCCACGACCTACAACTCTTAAGTCGCGGCAGTTACCACTAGGCCCCCAGGATACATGATAGGTCATATTTCTTTATAACGTAGTACGGCATTTAATCCATTTTTGCTGTGCCTGCCTTATGAAGTTATGACTCATTTTTATTTAGTGTACTCAGCTTAGCTCAGTTTTTACTGCCGAACTTATATGCATTTTGTGATTTTTAATTTACCAAAACTATTATAAGCAACTGCCGCTTTAAATCAGTGCCATAAACAATTACTAACGTCGGATAGGTATCTTATCTCTTTTCGTCACACACCACAGAGTACATTTTTATTGTCACACACAATCATGGTCATGGTATTGTAAAAATGGCCTAACCATCAGCCAGCTAGTTCATAAAATGTTATGTTGTAATAGACGCATCGGCTGAATAATGAATATCATTCAGATACAATTGTTATTGATATTTGTATGTTCAGGCTGCTAGTCGCGTGCAAAAATGTACTTTGTGTCGCGTGCACGGCGCGGTTTGGTAAAAAGGCTATACTGCTAACTGAAAGGTTAATTACGCTGCTACTTACATATCTATCCTAAAACCATAATGAGGGAAAATAATAATAATAAAAGCGTGTCAAAATTTAAAGTAGGTACGGACGCCAGCACATCAAGCTACTACAATCTGTCAAATTTCTTTAATAGATTTTCAACTTTATCGTTAAAGCATTAAGGTTCAAGGTTGATTGGGAGAATTTGACAGTTTCGGGTAGCTTGACCTGCTGGCGTCTGTACAACTGGTAAATTTTTATTAACGGACAACTTCAATTGCAAGGTACAGTTTAATTTTCACAAAAGACGATTTAGCATTCTAATGCCGGATACACATTAGTGAAACGTAACATAAAATGAAATATTTCAATACGTCGTACCTACGTTACATTGCATCAGTTGGTAAGGACATGTCATCGTGCGCTACAACTATGCAAATTTGTTTCAACGTTTGTGACATTTCATGTATTGTTTCACACATCTGTACGTGGCATGGTGTAAGGTCATTAATTTGCAATAATCTTCATAAGGTTAGGTATCAAAAACATCAACATCCTAAAGGCCATCTAAAATGGCTGCTTTTAGGTTTTTTAATTCTTTCGTGTGCATCCATTTGATACCCGTCGCCGATGCTGGACTTGATGGTCTTGATATGCAACTGAGGACAAAAAAGTAGTTAAGTATATATACGGTACTTCAGAGGCCCTTGCATAGCACCAACGTGCGACGTAAACGTAACGTAAAGAATTATTTTTTAACGCAATGATTTGAATATTGTGGTAATGTCAAAATGAACCGGCCTGTCATTGTACAGACGCCAGCAGGTCAAGCTACCCGAAGCTGTAAAAATTTTCCAATCAACCTTGAACCTTAATGATTTAGCGATAAAGTTGAGAATCTATTATATAAATTTGACAGATTGTAGTAGCTTGATGTGCTGCCACTGCAGCCGTCGAAACTCGTCGGCGGCAGCCGTCGACGCATCTACGCACGCCCTCGACAAGTGTCGCACGTGCCGTTAGCAACGTGCTGCTCGTGTATTTGAGCACGTACTGAAAAACACAAGCGGCACGTTGTCGACGGCTGCTGCCGACGAAGGTCGAGGGCTGCAGTTGGCAACGTGCCGCTCGTGTATATGAGTACTTAGACGGCAGATTTACGTGGTGGAGGGGCGCGCAATAGACCATCACACCCGGTCCGGTCCGGTCCACCCGATATAGGTAATTAACATCTTCACTGCGTGCCGTAGGTTCGATTTACGTTCGGAACAAATATTTGGAAGGTCTATAGATAGTTGTTCCTGTTCTAGGTATATGAAAGTTGGCCCAGTGCAGGTGTGATGTCTAACACCACCCTCACTCCAGCCAGACAGAGAATGTAATATTGGTGCGGGTGACGAGGTAAGCCTCTTCACGTGACTCCATCCTAACGTTTTGATGACTGTACCGTTCTGTACTTACGTCATTTTCGATTCAAAGAGGTTCTCCATTCGAACTTTGACGTAGAGCCAAGGACCCTGGTTCTTGTGCTCTTCCTGACACCAGCACTTCTTCGCTTTCTCGTATTTACAGTACTCCTTGAGGATCAGGTCGTAAGGGAACGGGAACAGTTGTTCGACGCGACACACGGCGAGTTTTGCCTCTGCTTTAGCCTCTTTTCGTATGTCTTCAATCTTGACCGCGACGTTGCCAGAACAGAAGATAAGCTTCTTCACATCACCGGGTTTTTTACTGGCTGGGCCCTCCTCTGGGATCACTCTGTCGAAAGCAAACGTAATATTATGTATGACAGTACGTAGGTTGTAGGATAGGTAGGACACTATCTAACGGCTACGTGAAGTCAGATTGCCGTTTATTTTTCCAGCATAACTATTCATAACTATTCACAACCACTCGATACGCTCCCGTACAGTATCGAACATCAATGTTATCTTAGGAGTCATCTAAATGATGTTCACAGCTCCAAAACCAGAACATGTTGGCTGATGTCAACTCGACAATGGTCAAAGTTGTATGCTATTTCGATATTTGTTTCAAAGTTATTAAATATGCAAGGTCCATTTAAATTAGCTAGCGAAACTTCGCAGTGTTGAATATCGATATCTACACAATAAAAAAAAATGCTAATTTTTTTTGGGGTCAATGACCGCTGGTAATTTAGTTACCTACTTGAAGAAAAACTATTTTTTTGTTTTATCATATTGAGAGAACGAAACCCATCACATTTACAAAAAAAAAAAGCTTATTGAACTGATATCTCAAGTAATTGTAACTACACTGCCAAAGGTCATTAAACCAAAAAATAAGATCAATTTTTTTTATCTCATTTTAGGACTCATCGCGTCTGCGGTATTTCTCTAGTTAATTTAATTTGACCCTGTAATTATCTATGCAAGAGACTGCTCTGTGTCGTATAGCTTCAAAAGGTATGTTGACCTCATGGCAGGTGAAAATAAAGCAAAGAATTTGAAAAATGACGAGAATATAAAAGACTTGACTGTACTCGAATACATGATTCATATGAATACTTATGAGCTCACCTCCTGAAGCGCGTTCCAGGTAAGAATTCACTGAACTTGGACCGGTAAAAGGGGTGCTTGAGGCCGACTTTAGGCGTCATGATGATGAGCGGCTTGCGGAAAGGCATGGCGATCTGTCTTCTGATCAAGTGGAAGTAGTTTGCTGGGGTCGTCACGTTGCACACGAACCAGTTGGCCGCTCGCAGCTGATTCACTATCGAGAATTCAAAGATTCATTAGAAAGTAATCTGCATTCGCGATTTATTTGCCGAAAATGTAAACAAAAATAACTTTAAACTCAAACTCTTTTCAAGGCTTTCTGTCAATCATCGTACACGTGCACTCTCGTGGATTCCATATACGCAGAGGACATACAACGCCCTCAGATACTTTCAAGATGTTGTTGCGGCTCCCACGTTACTGTAGCGCGTCAGGAATGTTTGCTGAAGCACGTACTGACGGTTTCAGTACTATTCTGCGTAAGAAGACTGCTTCTATGATGCGCAGAGTGCGTGGGACCGGCAATGACATTCTGAAGGTCATTAGTAATAGTCAGTAGTAACTAGCTTCTGCCCGCGGCTTCGCCCGCGTGGATGTCGGAAATTATCCCACGGGAACATGCTACCGCGACAAAAAGTAGCCTATACAGCCTAATAAGGCATTAAGTCAGCCTTTGTACCTTTTTTGTATGCGAAAACTTTAAATAATTAAATCTATGTTACTCCATAACATCAGCTATCTGCCAGTGAAAGTCCCGTCAAAACCGGTCCATTTCCGGTTCGGTATTTATAATAAATCTGTAGAAGTAAAAATTCTGTACATTGAAAATATCAAAAAAATAAATGGCAGGGGGTGTTACTAGACCGACACCGAAACCAAAAATGTGATTAAAAAAATTTTTGTCTGTCTGTCTGTTTGTTCAGGCATCACGCAAAAACTACCGGTTCGATTACGATGAAACTTGGTATAATTATACGCTACGCCGTAGGCGACGGCCACGCTACGCTGTTAACTTCGGCTACGCTACGTCGTAAACGTCGGCTACGCTACGCCGTAGACGTCGGCTACGTTACGTCGACAACGCTACGCTAGACTACTCCGTAGACGTCGGCTACGTTACGTCGACAACGCTAGGCTACGCTACTCCGTAGACTTCAGCTACGTTATGCCGTAGACGTCGGCTACATTACGTCGACAACGCTAGGCTACGCTACGTAATCTCATTTTTTATTATTTATAATTTATTTATTTTATTATTAATGTACAGACGCCAGCAGGTCAAGCTACCCGAAACTGTCAAATTTTCCCAATCAACCTTGAACCTTAATGTTTTAGCGATAAAGTTGAAAATCTATTAAACAAATTTGACAGATTATAGTAGCTTGATGTGCTGGCACTGCAGCCGTCGAAACTCGTCGGCGGCAGCAAAAGCTTCTTGAATAATCTATACTTATAATAAATCTGTAGAAGTGAAAATTCTGTACATTGAAAATATCAAAAAAATAAATGACAGGGGGTGTTACTAAACCGACACCGAACCCAAAAATGTGATTTAAAAATTTTTTGTCTGTCTGTCTGTCTGTTTGTTCAGGCATCACGCAAAATCTACCGGTTCGATTACGATGAAACTTGGTATAATTATTCTTTAATATCTTGGGCACCACACTGGGTACTTTTTATCCCGGAAAAGTATATACAATAAAAATAAACTTAATTTTGCGGTTCGATCCCTAGACCCGATTACTGTACCAACCGCAAATAATAAGTTTGTCGTAGGTTACGTCACCCGCAGTGGAGTTCACTAAGGGGCGCTGCACACGGCTAAGATACTATAATATTATTATATTATAAATACAATATCGCTCGCCATATAATTCAATGGTCACATACGAGGAAGATAATAAATAATATTTCATATTTTCGTATCATAAGATGAATTTGTATGGCGATAATAATATACTTAAATGATAATAATAAATATCTAATGGTAATGGATGTGTTAGTGCAAACTCAGCTAAACTAATATTATGAAGCTGAAGAGTTTGTTTGTTTGGTTGGTTGAACGCGTTAATCTCAGGAACTACTGGTTCGAAATGAAAAATAATTTTTGTGTTGGATAGTCCATTTATCGAGGAAGGCTTTAGACTATATGACATCACGCTGCGACCAATAGGAGCGGAGCATCAATGGGCAATGTTGCAAAAACGGGAAAAGTGATTCCTTTTTTTGAGCTTCCGTTGCGTGCGCTGCGTAAACGGTTTAAGTTACGCAAAAATCATATATGAAGGAATTGTTCCTCTTTAAAAGTTCTAAAAACAAGTCCGCAACAGTATATGTCTATCTTTTAAGATTGACTCACTATAGCCTTTTTTATGATAATCAAATTTGTTGGAAATTAATGCATTATTTGCGAAGGTGTTTTATCAACATGACATTAATCTTTATCCAAATAAATAAGTTATTAATCACAAGTATTTAATTATGAACAAAATTGCCATCACTTGATTTCAATCAACATCTTAGGAGATATCATAATTTTAAAATAACTCCGCAACAAAATAGGTATGATAGATAACGTTCGGATCGGTTCAACATCACGCTAGGTCAAAATTAATACAGTCAGAAAGAGAACTAAGCGAAAACTAGAAGCGAGCGATGCGATGCGACGGGGTGGGGCGGGGGAATAAGAATTTCACGCGGACGAAATCGCGGGCAGAAGCTAGTTATTATTATTTCCTTTTAATTCTCGATTTGATTGTTGTTTTCTTTAATTTTGATTCTTGGATTTTATATAGTTCTTTTTTTTTGTTTTTGTGATTTGAAGCAAACATATTATACTTTTATTGATTCGAACATGTTTTTAAAATAAATGTTTAAATGGTAAACCCTCCATATTGGTGCCCAAGATACAGGCTTGCCTAGTTTCGGGCCAATGTAAAATCTCTGTAATTTTTTGAGCAATAAAGTTTTCATTTTTATTTATTTATTATATAGGTACCCGGTGCGTCTGGTGAGTGCAGCAGATAATGAATTAAATCTTTTTTCTCGTTTCTTACTAACATAGCATATAAGTAGTGTGTAATTAACATAGCATATAATTACTAACATCATATGGATCAAGGTCTGAAATAAAGTTATTTTATTTTTATTTATTTTTTTAATTCATAGACAATAAAGTTCAGTTTTCTCTACAACATCAAATATTTTTATAATTTTTTCAATAGTGCTAGTCACTCTGAAATCAACTTAGTTACCATTAAAATAAAGTTGATATTTGTTGAACTTGAAATAACATCAATTTGAATAGATTTTAGGTAATCTGTTTAGGTACAATAGGTTATAGGTACTAGGTACCAACCACCTACAGTATACATTTCCTATTTGGTTTGGATCTGCTAGGCGAAGTAGATCAGACTGACAGAACACCAAAGCTTGCCACTTTTTAAAAAGTATAAGTTGCTAACCCAACCATTTTATATATATTGTCGCGCGCCAAAATTAATGGTGACATTAGTTACCAATAGCGCCATCTAGTATCGAGTAGCAGAACTAATAGTCAAGATGGTTCTAGAACTATCTGCGGCACTATATAAGGCGGGGATTAGCCGCGAACACACAGAGTTGGATAAGCGATACAAGCGAATACATCGAAAGCGATCCTCAAGTGCGATTTAAGTGCGATTTTGTTTTCTAATTAGTGTGTTTGGTTGTTATTAGTGTTGTTTAAGTAAAGTGTTAATTTTGGTAATTATTATCGACAGTTTTAATTGTCACGCACCCCGTAGCTCGTAACAATATTATTTATTTATAAGAGTATTCGTGAAATCAAACTTTGAAATCGTCGCAACAATGAGATTTACGCTACACATAAAACAGCTTTCTACACAAAAACTTCTCACCCAGAATGTACATAATAATAATAAATATTTTATTCAGTATTAAATTGGTAAAATATTTACATAAAGTCTTAGAAATATCTTACAAAGGTATAATAATGTTAGATGCCTGTACCTACTAGGATAAACCTGTATCACAGCCGGCATGAGCATACTTTATAGTAATTGTAGGACAACAAAATTCTTAACAATATTTAACATTAGAAGTCTTGAAATAATGTCAAAAAATCATTAATTCATTATTTTATACCTAGTTTACTTAAATACTATTTATACCTTAAAGATCAAAATAAATGCCTTCTGCGCTAAGAAGTTGCTTCTTAGCGCAGAAGGCATATTCGAAAACCGGCCAAGTGCGAGTCGGACTCGCGCACGAACGGTTCCGTACCATTATCTATGAAAATCACGTCTGTTGTATGGGAGCCACCCTTAAATATTTTCATTTTAATTTAATTATTTATTTTTAAAGTGAATATAAAACTAAATATTCTGTGAATATTTCAAGCTTCTAGCTGTTGTCATTATTAATTATCGAGCAAAAAATCTGCAAAAATAATCAAGTTTGTTGTATGGGAGCCCCACTTAAATATTTATTTTAGTCTGTTTTAGGTATTTGTTGTTATAGCGGCAACAGAAATACATCATCTGTGATTTTAACTGTCTAGCTATCACGGTTCATGAGATACAGCCTGGTTACAGACAGACGGACAGTGGAGTCTTAGTAATAGGGTCCCGTTTTTACCCTTTGGGTACGGAACCCTAAAAATCAAATTATGTGGATAAATATTTAGTTAAATGCTGTGATTATAGGTATCATATATGTCTCCCTTTCAATATAATACAGGGTGGCAGGGACATCGACGCGCAACCGCTTACCATGGATTCAGTACATGATTCTGGACCACCCTGTATTGAAATTATCGTCGGCTTTTTTTTAATTTTTACGTTTGTTTCTGCAAATTTTTTTATTGTACCTAAACTGTATAAAATCATTATTTATATCTAACCCAATGAGATTTTTAATTAAAAAAAAGTAAATTCACTTGTTTCACTTAAAACAGCAATTTAAATAAAACTCGAAAGGGCAGCGCGCGGTATCGCGGTAGGTACCAAGCGCGCACGCGCGCCATCCGCGGGGAGTTTTGATCGCGTTGTTTGCAATACATTGCGCACTCAAAAATGTCATTTTTTTTAACCGGTCATTTCCGAGATGAATGACTTTCGTAATTTTATTTATTGCATCAGGTGTAACCTTTTCACGACGTTTGCGCGTCGATGTCCCTGCCACCCTGTATAGCATTGCTTTTCATCCTTTGTGACATGAATATGCTGGAATTATTAAGTACCGATGATAGAAGATGATTCTATGATAGAAGACTTACACTCAAACTTCTTGTCGTCCAAGTCCGGAACGTGATCCTCGTCATCGTCACATTGCTGCAGGTATCTCTCAACGCGCCCTGAAGAGTGCTCGGGACCCTGACAGTGAACAAACGCAGAATCGTGGCTTTTTATTCAGGTGAACAACCTGTTACACACGCACGCAGTAATATTTTCGATGTTTTAGGGGGCGGCCGCACCAGGGCCAAAGGGGATTGAAGGTTTTGTATGGAGCCTGGCATACAAACAGAAAACATAATAAGACCAAACCCCGTAGTGTTCCGTTCCAGTGATATTACCCACAGTTCACGGTCTTATAATGTTTTCTGTTTGCATTGATGTCCTATCGATTTATATGTTCCATGCGCGGCCGCAATTTTGAAAAAAACAAAATTGCGGACTGGTAGGTTTGCCACCAATGTAGACCGACCTCTATGTTTCTTGTAATTGAGATCCATATTTATGTATTTGCATTAGATAATATGTACCAGTATATAAAAGAGGAAGGGTCTTTAAAAGAATCGTTTGTCCGTTCTGGCGTTACGCGATACGCGACATATGTTGTCAGATGTGCGATGATCCTTATTTAAAAATCTGCGGTCTTATAAGGAACTAGCTTCTGCCCGCGACTTCGTCCGTGTGAAATTTTTTGTTCCCTCGCCCCCTCCGTCGCATCGCATCGCCTGCCGGTGCTAATACTTCAGCGTTCTTTCAGACTTTTTCTGTTGTTGCCCCTAAGGGACCTAACGTGTCGTTAAATAGCCTTTCTCATGAGTTGGGCTATCAAATTCAAAAATATTTTTTTTAATCAGTCTGGTAGTTTCCGAGATTAGTATGTTCAAACAAATAAAGTCTTCAGCTTTATTGTTCGTAGTATACTCACAGCGCCGTCGATGCCGTGGGGCAGCTGCACCACCAAGCCGGACTGGCTCACCCACTTGCTCTCACCGTTCGCGATGAACGTGTCAAACATAGGCTGCGCCGTGTCCGCAAAGTCCCCGTACTGCGCCTCCCACATGGAGAGCAACTTCGGACTTGAGTATGAATAGCCGAACTCGAAACCCAAAATGCCTGGGGACGAAATAGCGCACTTAATAAAATAATAATGATGTTGTAGGCAATGAGAACAGTGGTGACCCAGGGGTAGCGGCCACTTACGAGTCGTAGGTTGCGCTTTACTTTGTGAAAATTATTTCATCATCACTGCTCTCAAAACGGTGCAGCGGTGAAGGAAAACATCGTGAGAATACCATGTCGTAGAACCGAAAATTCGAAGATATGTGACATCTACCAACCCGCACTGGGTCTGCGTGGTAGATTACGGCCCACTCCCTCTCACTGAGAGGAGGCCTGTGTTCCAGCAGTGGGAACATTGTATGCTATACTAGCTGTGCCCGCGACTTCGTTCGCGTGGATGACGAAACTTATCAATGAGTTTTTTGTGTAAAGTGGTATTTGTGTAGAACGTTATCTATCGAGCATACCGGTATTAATACTTCTGTCCCGGCGCGGGCCCCTACCTATACTTGAAATTAAAATCTATACGGTCTACGCCTTATAAAAGTAAACCTAAGTACCTACCTAATTAAAAAAATAAATAAACTCAATAACAGAAAATAAAATACCTACTTACCTAAATAAACCTATTTCTGTAAATTTCTGTTGATAACTAATCTAAACGCAATAAATAAGCAAAATCCCTAAAAACTAATATCTCTAAGAATGACTAATCCTACCTAACAGTATTACAAAATAACCTGCGGTCACTACGTACACTATCAAATATACTACCTATACTTTAAAATTAAAATCTATACCTACGACTTATAAAAATAAACCTAAATAACTCTACCTTAAACTTTACCCAGTAAAATCTAAAAGAAATAAAAAGGTCGCACTGAAAAGTACGGTTTAGAATTGCAAGTAGCAGTTAAAACATACAATTTATAGAATGCTAATAAGAACGAACGCTCGCCACTCGACACGTCCGTGCAAATCAAAGTTCAAAAAATGTATGATGCGCGCGCTCAGACTCCGTCGGTACGGTATACGGTAGCGATCTGTGGCGGCCGCGCGCCACGCGTGTGCTGCGAAAGTGCAAGCCAAATTCAACCTTCAGAACTACATTTACAGCATAACTTAGGGGCGCTGCACACGGCTAAGATACTATAATATTTTATCTTAAGATACAATATCGCAGTGTGGTGCCCAGGATATTAAAGAATAATTATACCAAGTTTCATCGTAATCGAACCGGTAGTTTTTGCGTGATGCCTGAACAGACAGACAGACAGACAGACGGACAAAATTTTTTTTAATCACATTTTTGGGTTCGGTGTCGGTCTAGTAACACCCCCTGCCATTTTTTTTTGATATTTTCAATGTACAGAATTTTCACTTCTACAGATTTATTATAAGTATAGATGTTATGTAGGCAATGTTATTATTACGCACCTATTCTCTGACCGCAAGCATGCGAATTTGAGCTTATTTTGGTCCGTTTATACTAGTCGAGTGCAATTTGCTTAACAAAAAAAGAGTATTGCAATATTTATACAGGGTGGGCAGACAAGAGGTTACATACACTTTATTTTTAAACTTTTATTCTATGAAATATAAAAATTATTAAGAATTTTTATTTTATATACAGGGTGGCCGGAACATTGACGTCCAAAAATAAAATTTAGGTCCCTCGTATCGTGGGGTATCCGAATCACCCCCATGTATGTTCCGCGACTTTTCATAGTTTTCGAGTTACGAATTTTTTTCTGATTTTTCGAGAATGATCGACCTGACCAATCTAAAAAAAAATTAAAAAAAAAGTACATGGCTTTGTCGAGATTTTTTTTTTGCAACTGAATCTTCGTGAGTAGTACTTTTATGCATAAAATAATCAGCTTCGTAACTGTGATGAAAGTTATGAAAAAGTTGGTCTAAAGTGAAAAAATTACGTTCGGTAAATTATGGCTTAGCATTTCAACTTTAAATAAAACATTTAAACAGGAAACTTCATGGTTCCTAAGTAGGCTTCAAGAATGCGCCAGACTCTCAGCTTTCATAATCATAAAAAAATTAGTACTTAATGGGGCTACTTTGGCTTAATTCGGCCTTCAAAAACTGCGAGGTAGAAAATTCTTAAAATTAGTCATCTGACGAATACTTTGCTAACCAAAAATGACTGCAAGAAAAGCTAAGATTCAAAAATTTCGCGCGATCTTTTCCCGTGCACCATGGGTTGTAAACGAAGGCGCTACTCTTTTACCTGCAATAACAATGGGCTGAGAGGATAAGAGACCGAATTATTGCTATCTCTCTCACTCTCGGTGGCGAGGAATGCCCCTCTCGCCACCGAGAGTGAGAGAGATAGTAAGGCGCGCAACCGAAGCCGATCATTCTCAAAAAATCTGAAAAAAATTCGTAACTCGAAAACTATGAAAAGTCGCGGAACATACATGGGGGTGATTCGGATACCCCACGATACGAGGGACCTAAATTTTATTTTTGGACGTCAATGTTCCGGCCACCCTGTATAGTATTTAGGGCCGGCAATTCAGTATGGAAAATAATCTCAGACAAATGTCCACAATATTGTCCAAATGTGTCTAGCAGCATGGCAGATGTGAACCCTTTTCACTGCGTTTTTCATGACATTTTCACACATTTCCTGTGTTATTTCAGTGACGTGTCTCAGATATTTTGTTGTAATTCTAGAAGGTTCATTGGCCTGTTAGCATAGACACATCCCTTTAGATAGCCCCACAAACAAAGACGGGAGCTGTTAAATCTGGGGATCTTGGGGGCCAATCAATATCCCCGTTTCTCGAAATTAATCGACCCGGAAAAGTTCTTTT
Source organism: Apamea monoglypha (assembly GCA_911387795.2). Taxonomy (NCBI): domain Eukaryota; kingdom Metazoa; phylum Arthropoda; class Insecta; order Lepidoptera; family Noctuidae; genus Apamea; species Apamea monoglypha. The sequence continues at coordinate 18,330,464 of OU426924.1, forward strand.
CAATGTCTCGATTGTGGCTCGTGCCGTATGACATGTGGCCCCGTCTTGTTGGAACCACATGTTTCCTAAGCCCAACTGATTCACTTGATGTAAGAAAACTGCTTTATGTGTTACAATGCCATGCTGCTCTTTAATCACTAAACGAGTTATTGTTAGCCGCGAAGGAAGGGATTTGTACCAAAAATTGGCAACAATTTTCTTAGAACTTCCGCAATTTACATGATTGGGTTAAATAGAATGTTTTAATAATTAAAACACTTTGTTCAGTCATAAAACGCTCCATAAGAAATTTGCCGTATCTACACAAAATAATTTTCACGAAACAACGGTTATTTGCCGCCAAAACAAAATGGCGGCAAAAAAATGTTGTATACCTCCAAGTTACCCACTCTGTATAAGTAAGTCGATATGTTACCAAATTCGGAAAGCGAGCTGTTATGTAGCGAGTAGCGTGCCTGGTCGGGATACAGCGTGTCCAGCACTCGGTACGTGGCACCGTCCACGCCCTGGTGGTGGTACACGTGGTGCCTGCAATATACATGCCACTTTTAAAATGTATAGGTACCTATATATACAAAGCAAACACACATTATGGCGTCACCCCATAGCAAGTCTAATATTATACGTTCACTTTATATTGGGGTCGATCTATCATCACAGATTATCATCTATTACTGCCTATAAGCCTGACATAGTGGTGATAAATCGAACAGAGCATCGCGCAATGATTGTGGATGTAGCTGTTCCGCATGACGAGAACCTCGTGAAAGCTGAGAAAGCTAAGCAAACTGACCTAGCTCACGAGGTCGTCGACATGTGGGAAAAGAAAGTCTTTCAAAACGGCTTTGGTTATAGATAAATATTGAATACCATAGAAACAATAGGTTTCTATCTAACAAAAGACGGGGTTTTTTAATTTTTTTCGATAACATTCTGGAAGTGGGTCCTTCCCAGATTTGAAACTTTTTATTGTACGTTTTTTGGAATTAGAGTTTATGGTATTTCCCCTTAAGCTGAACTAGTTAATGACCACTAGCAATTAGTTAATTCACTATAATAAGGTGGCCTAGAAGCCGAGTTGTATTAAACAACGCCTGGCCCTCACATGAGCGTCCCTGACATATCTGTTCCACCCAGTTATGTTACCTTTCCTACGCTTCTTTTTAACAGGTTTTGTAAATTTAGCTGCATCTGACAGTATACAAACTATTTCATCGTATATTTTATCTAAACAATGTCTATGTTCTATGTTGGAACACATGTTATTAGCGCAACTAGCCATTTCTGCCGGAATATCAATATTCCGCAGTTTAGCATGACATAGCTCACACCCCAGACCACATTATTGCTACAGATGTCAGTAAGCATTACTTTTTGTTTTGTTAAACCTAAATCACACTCCAGTTGAACAGGATAGTGGTCGGACCAGTAAATGTCATAAAGAACCGACGCGCCAACAACAGCAAGGCGCGCGGCACTCACAAAAGTATACGGCAAATTGTTCCCTGTCGACGCGCGACCACAACCGTTCCGCACAAAAGTATGTTAATTCAGAGTCAAAGAGCTCACCTCTGTGTGCGTTGAAGCCCCCAGGATAAATACAGATTCTACATTATTACCTTCAATAACGGCATTTATTTCACATAAACACTCGGTAAATTCTAATAAATTATCTGTTGAGTACAGACTCATCAGATAATTTAGTTTTTTTGTTTAGTTTTTTCAGTGTATATGTACAGAGGCATATACACTGGCGATCACTGAGTTCCACTTTTATAGCCACTAGACGCACACTGGTGCATTTTAACACTGTCACCGTAGGGAATAAACTTTTCCGCTAGACTATGGCCACACCTCCGTACGGTTTGCCACGAAGTATGTCGGCGGAGGTATCCACAGCTGAGTTACCGACGAATCCAAAATCATTATCGATGCTACCGAGATACGAGACGTCGTGGGGCAGTAACCATGAAGACGATTACATCTGCCGTTTTGCAAAGTCGCCTTATACCAAATCCACCGAACGAGTCACACTTTTGCAGTTGTAACTTATTAACTTACTTCGTCTTATCATGATTTGGGTTGGCAACATCATTTTTCAAAGTACCCTGTTTGCCTTTATTTTGCCGATCGAAGTTCACGAAACGACGAAAAGGTATTCCTTCTGGCCAAAATTTGGATTCCATAAACATGTTCAGCTTATATTTTGGCACAAATACTTTACAGGCGTTATAATCTTTTGCTATTTTCATATTCATTTTTTCTAAGGTGACGGTAATATTACATTTATCTCTGATGTAATTCACTATGTCACACAAAGTCACCTCCTTCCGAAGGAAGTGGAGGAAGTGTAATGTGGCGAAGGAGTCCTTCGTCACATTATAAATGTACATCGGGATTTGTACATCAGCCGCTTTAAATTTTACAGCGGGGTCAGACACAGCCTTCCCTCAAATCTCAAATCGTATATTGCAATCCATAATGTACAATTACAGGTGGTAAATAAAAGAAAAATAATAGAAACAATTATGGACCCTGTCGGGCACAGCATTTTTTTAAATAAGTAGAGTAGGAAGAGCGCTTTATTAATTTTCTTTGTAATTAAGTTAGAATTATTTTATATCCTATTCATTATTTTATACCCATGTATTTATATTTCCATTCATTCACTCCTTCTCTGTTTCCAATAAAACGATTTTTTACGTCTCTTTCTCTGTACCGCAATCCACCCTTCATCATAAAGTTCAGGTTTCCATTGCCCATCGCGTACGATATTAGCAAAACATTTTTCATTTTGTGTTACGAAGTGTTGTTCATTCGGAGCGCTCGTGTGTCCCAACGTCTGCATAGATAACCGAGGCGCCTGGGTCAGTGCGAGCTCGGCTACATTCGTGTATGATCGACCCGGCTGCGTCATAATGGAAATGAAATAAATTTACACAAAAACCTATTTAACATGTAATGTACCTATTTTATGCTCGTGACTGTACCTGTGCGCCATAGTGCCGCGCTCCACGTCCTCGCCGGTAAAGCGAATGTGCACGTTGTCACGCAACAGCGAGCCGTACGCCAGCGCCTCGCCCATCGGCCAGTCCGCGATGCCTTCTTGCACCTACACGTCGCACATACCAACCTATCTAATTATCCATTTGCTAAACGAGATTCATCATCATTCAAGTCATAAGTATCATCATCACCCAGTCAAACGGGACAGGACACTGCCCCTCCTGTTCTCCTATGCTGCTGCACCACTTCAACGATCGGTCCCGTTTGTCCCGCATCTAGCGAATTCCTTCCACTCTTATTGTGTTGTTACGCAACTCAACACGCACGCACGCACTATCAATCACAAACTGAATAATTTGAAGGGTATTGCTGATCCAATGCTTCATAGGTTCGAAAAATTTGTGTGCTCAACAACGTAAATAACGCAATGAATGTTGTTGAACTATGAAAATCAAAGCTATTGTTGATTTGTTACGCAATTACCCCACAGATCGTTGGTCCACCCTATCTTGCCCATCCACGATGAGAGATTTAGATAAATTAAACACGTTCAAGTAACTAACATAAGCCATAAAATAGACAGACCATTTTTTCTCGGAGTTTCAGCATCCTAGTTATACCCTTGTGGACCTCGAAAGCCCACGGCTCCGGTGGCGTGGTGAAATGATTCGCTATGGTATTTATTGATAGCTGAGATATTCCCGTTTCTTCAATCTGAAAAAATGGCAGAGATTGTGAGAACACAGTACTAAAAGATAGTTCATTGCCAGGTAGTTGCACTGATTTCCGACTTAATCTATTTTCTACACTAGCTTCTGTCCGCGACTTCGTCTGCGTGAAATTTCAGTCTTCGACCCACCGTGCACCGAGCACCGTCCACCGTCCACCGTGCACCGTGTTGCTGCGCAGCGCCCGTTATTTATTCGTATTCGCTTAGCCGAGCAAAAAGAAAAACGTCAGACGTCAACGTCGTCGTCGATAGGCTCATAATAAATTGGTGCGCTTTACCATCAACGATTGCATAACTGCTTTCCATCAGGCGGGATCGCAGTCAAGCACTAGTTTATATCATAAAAAAATCAATCATCGTGATGTTAATCAGCCCAGTAACCTTTCTTAAGAGTTGGGCTATCAAATGTAACAGGAAGTTTTTCAAATTCGACTAGTAGTTCCAAAAATTAACGCGGTCTAACAAAAACACAACAAACTCTTCAGATTTGCAGCGGATAATATGTATTTCTGGAATTAAAAAAGCATTGGACTTAAGCACCTTGTTAGGGTCTACAGCTTCAAAGAAGCCAGTCCAGGGCGTATCGATCCACTCCCTGATACTGAGCTTGGTTATTTTCTTAGCGAGATCAAAGTGACTGTTGAGCGTGTCCGCGTACTCCTTCTCCCATTCTTTGATTTCGGCATCGGAGAAGGTGCCTTCCGCTTTCAACTTGTCTGAGTACAGCACATCCACTGCAATCAGACATTAGTGCTTTTTAAGAAATATTTTCAATAAATATTTGTTTGCATTGTTAGACTCAAATATTGTTGGACCTTAAAATAGATCAAATAAACCGAAGTAAAATAGTGGGAAAACGGCAACTGATGAACTAACCAGTCTTCATAGACTTGATCTTCTTGTACATGAAGGGCTGCGTGAACATGGGCTCGTCCTCCTCACTATGGCCATGTCTCCGGTAGCAGACCAGGTCCAGGCACACGTCTTTCTTGAACTTGCATCGGTAGTTAATGGCCACACGCGCCACGTAAGCCACCGCCTCTGCGTCGTCGCCGTTCACGTGTAAAATTGGTGCGTCGATGGCTTTTGCTATATCTAGATCAGAAAGAACGCAAAAGAAGTAAAAAACCGGCCCCATGCGGTCCGAAAAGAAGGCTCAAGGCCATCTTTTCGACATTAAATCCCGTGGTAAGATAATATCGATCTTTAACTCTCGAACGAGATTTCGAGTCTAAGTGCTCGCGTCTTAATAACACACTATGTTTCTTGAGAAGCCATTTGCAATTTATGATTGGGTTTATATATATATACGGATTAATTGTGGGCATGATGTGTAAGTATGTGTTGTTTTGTTGCGTTATGTATGCGTAGGGAAGATGAAAGTATTTTTTTTTTGTCTCGGGATTCGATTAATGTTTTTTTTAATAAACAAAATATAACACGAATACTCAAAGCAGGTATAGTTTTCATTTTAAATAAGTCAATAAAAATAAGTAAATTCAAAAAACGCATTCTCTCAAAAAGTAGATGAAATCACGATCTCGAAAACGAGATCTCGAATCGTCAATCTGTACTCGAGAATGCATTCCCTTAGCATACCCGAGCAGTAAGGGGTGCTCCTGGAGAAGCGGGGGTCGGTGGTGTAGCCGATCTGGTTGTTGCAGATGATGTGCACGGCGCCGTGCGTTGTGAAGGCAGGCAGGTTGCTGAGCGTGAACGACTCGTACACCACGCCCTGCCCGCACATGGCCGCGTCGCCGTGCATGACTATCGCCATCACCTGTCAGATTACACTATACTTTTTAGGTCTTATAATTTAATTAACTTATTTTTTGAACCTACTAGGATCACATCATCTTCGTCAACTTGTCTTGATAATATAATTATTTAGTGATTGTAATGCCAAAAATAAATTAGTTTTAACTGACTTAACGTCCGACCACTGTGGTTTATTAGCTAGCTTCCCCATGCCAATACATAAAAAGTCGCATAAACTCGGATGCAGGCCTTATACAGCTAGTCGTTGCAAAATGTTTAAAAATAATATAGCTCATAGAATTACACCATCTATAGTAGAATACGAGAATCCTAATGAAATTTATGGTGCCCTTTTTGATGTTGTACAAAAAGAGTACCAATCTACTTTTAAGACCAAAACTATTAACATTTATGGATCCTCTGTTGGCTTTAACCAATGGGCTACTCCAGGTATTCATAAAAGTAGAGCGAGACTATATGAGTTATATGGTTTAAAAAAATACAGGTTTGATACTCCTTTCCTAGAGTATGTCAAAAATTATTAAAAACTAGCTGTGCCCACGACTTCGTTCGCGTGGATGACGAAACTTATCAATGAGTTTTTTGTGTAAAGTGGTATTTGTGTAGAACGTTATCTATCGAGCATACCGGTATTAATACTACTGTCCCGGCGCGGGCCCCTACCTATACTTGAAATTAAAATCTATACGGTCTACGCCTTATAAAACTAAACCTAAGTACCTACCTAATTAAAAAAAAAAACTCAATAACAGAAAATAAAAAACCTACCTACCTAAATAAACCTATTTCTGATGATAACTAATCTAAACTCAATAAATAAGCAAAATCCCTAAAAACTAATATCTATACGAATGACTAATCCTACCTAACAGTATTATAAAAGAACCTACGGTCACTACGTACACTATCAAATATACTACCTATACTTTAAAATTAAAATCTATACCTACGACTTATAAAAATAAACCTAAATAACTCTACCTTAAACTATACTTAGTAAAAACTAAAAGGAATAAAAAGGTCGCACTGAAAAGCACGGTTTAGAATTGCAAGTAGCAGTTAAAACATACAATTTATAGAATGCTAATAAGAACGAATGCTCGTCACTCGCCACGTCCGTTCAAATCAAAGTTCAAAAAATGTATGATGCGCAAGCTCAGACTCCGTCCTTATATACGGTAGCGATCCGTGGCGGCAGCCCGCCACTCGTGTGCTGCGAACGGTGCAAGCCAAATTCAACCTTTAGCACTACATTTACAGCATAACTTAGGGGCGCTGCACCCGGCGAAGATACTATAATATTTTATCTTAAGATACAATATCGTTCGCCATACAAATTCATCTCAAAATACGAAAATATGAAATATTATTTATTATCTTCGTCGTGTGTGATAGTCCATTGAATTGTATGGCGAGCGATATTGTATCTTAATACAAAATATTATAGTATCTTCGCCGGGTACAGCGCCCCTTAGTGAACTCCACTGCGGGTGACGTAACCTACGACAAACTTATTATTTGCGGTTGGTACAGTAATAGGGGCTAGGGATCGAACCGCAAAATTAAGTTTGTTTTTTATTGTATACACTTTTCCGGGATAAAAAGTACCCAGTGTGGTGCCCAGGATATTAAAGAATAATTATACCAAGTTTCATCGTAATCGAACCGGTAGATTTTGCGTGATGCCTGAACAAACAGACAGACAGACAGACAGACAGACAGACAGACAGACAGACAGACAAAATTTTTTTAAATCACATTTTTGGGTTCGGTGTCGGTTTAATAACACCCCCTGTCATTTATTTTTTTGATATTTTCAATGTACAGAATTTTCACTTCTACAGATTTATTATAAGTATAGATTATTCAAAAAGACTAGTGCTTTTGCTGCCGCCGACGAGTTTCGACGGCTGCAGTGCCAGCACATCAAGCTACTATAATCTGTCAAATTTATTTAATAGATTTTCAACTTTATCGCTAAAACATTAAGGTTCAAGGTTGATTGGGAAAATTTGACAGTTTCGGGTAGCTTGACCTGCTGGCGTACATTAATAATAAAATAAATAAATTATAAATAATAAAAAATGAGATTACGTAGCGTAGCCTAGCGTTGTCGACGTAACGTAGCCGACGTCTACGGCATAACGTAGCTGAAGTCTACGGAGTAGCGTAGCCTAGCGTTGTCGACGTAACGTAGCCGACGTCTACGGAGTAGTCTAGCGTAGCGTTGTCGACGTAACGTAGCCGACGTCTACGGCGTAGCGTAGCCGACGTTTACGACGTAGCGTAGCTCAAGTTAACAGCGTAGCGTGGCCGTCGCCTACGGCGTAGCGTAGCCGGTGTCTACGACATAGCGTAACCGTTGTCTCCGTAGCATAGAATGTTTACGTACGTAGCGTAGCCGAAAAACATTAACTACTAAGTTTTTCTTATCTGTCTGAGTGACCGCTTAGATCTTCAAAACTTCACAATGGATTTTTATACATAAATCGCGATATTTTGTGAACCCGTGGGGCGGGTCGTAGTATAAAATAAACACAACTGACCTGGTCTCCGTTTTCGTCACCCCTCCAGAACTGCTCTGCTCTGGCTTTGCCCAACACGACGGGGGTCACGACCTCCAAGTGGGAGGGATTAGCGCTCATCGACACCTTTATGTACCTGTTGGTCCGCCGGATGAACCGGTGGATATATGTGCCCAAATGGTACTTTACGTCGCCGGATACCTGTCGGTAAAAGATAGTATGTATAGTAATATAAGTATGAGGAACAGGGTGTAAAGTTTACCCATCCTCCATAGAAAAGGGTGGATTCTCCGACCAGACGGGTGTTGTGTCTGGTAGGCAACTGCCCGTCAATTTATGTCGGGATGTTGTATATGTCGCAGATGGATTGTCGAATCTGTTGTTTTACAAAACCGCTAGTTGTTTTACTAGCGATTAGTGGTTATGTAAAACAATTGCAATCCGACAGTCGACAATTCGTCTGAGACATATACAGCGTGGCGATTAGGTTATCACATTAAATTGTAATGCAGGTCTGTATTACAAGTTGTTATCAGTCCGTTAAAATAATAAAATAAATAATTTTACTAAAATTTAGAAAATGCATTTTTCAAATAAAATAAATGGCGTTATAATTGGCAAAACATAAATCACCTTTATGATATTAGTTTACTGACCTGTAAAAGCGGCAACGCCGCAGCGCCGGTGGAGCAGGCGCCGTACCTACGCGAGGTACGAATACCTACTTGTGGATGTAGGCACGCGCGCGTGGTGCGACAGTGAATCAACATTTTAACAACATACTTATGATATCGTTTTATGAAATAATCACAAATAAACTTTATAAATCTCCACTGAAATGTTCCTCAGTATGTTCGTAACGCCAGCTGCGATATGGTGGCATTCTCCATAAATTAAAATCATATCGATGTACTTCGACGATGTGAAATTGATTCGAGGCATCTTGGAAACAATAACACAATGATCATAACAATAATTATTATATAAGAGTCTGATTTCGCACGAACTGTCACACACACCACTAACTATCGTATTATTAACATATCCTATTCCTATTGTTATTATTATCTTCCTGTACGAGTCGCAATAAATACTTTTTTTTTCTATTAGAATAATAAAGTTAACACAAAACAATGTCCACAAAATAAAAACAATAAGAATACTACGAAGGGCGCGCGCGCGGATAGGAAACTCGTCAATCCCTCAAGGATTTTGGCGGCAGACTATTTGTAACGTGACTCATCCGTCGCACGCGCCAAAGAAAGCACCCCGTAGCATTTCGCGCATAGAGATTTATAGCTTAAGTCGTCAACCGTAAGAATATTTTTGAATCGCCACACTGTATATGCTAGTTACGCGGTAAACTCTGCTTGCGCGATGCTGGATTTTGCGTGACGTCAGTGTAGTATAATGCATAGTTCGCATGTGGCGACGTATTCATCAACTCGTTGGTCTGGGTTCAATTCCTAGATCAATTAAAGTTCAGGATTTTTTTCGGTAGGTCGAGCAAACTTTGTTCTATGCACACACCTGTCTACAGAGGGGCTACGGTCTTGAAGATTTTTAAGATATATAATTTGACACACAATCTTCTTTAAGCGATCCCGGTACTTAAACGCTGGAATGTTCTCGGCTTCTGAGAAAGTCGTCAGCCAATGATAAATCAGTACTCACATTTTCTTTGGGCTCCATCGGCTTGAACTGAGCAAAAACGTCACACAGCTGCTTACGACATACGTTCACCAGCACGTTTAGACGACCTGAATGAAAATCACTCATAAGATACGTAGTATATTCAAAAGTAGATTCAAAATGATAAGTAGATTCAAAAGTGGCAGACGACTTTAGATTCATTTCTGATGTTTTCAGACGACATTATAATTATTACCAGAATTACTGTTGTTGCCCACGTCGCTTTTATTATTAGGTATATATTTAAGGTACTTTATTCAACAAAACTAAGTAGCTCGGCTTTCTTAAAATATAGTACACCATTTGTTTTTAAAACACAATACAGTTCATAGAGTTAGGGCGGGTCGTTGTCAAGTCAAGTCCACTTGACGCACGATACGTCAAAAATGGCGTTATGTATAACAAAAAAAAAAAAACGTTATTTCAAATTACAGTTGTAAAATTATGGCCTTGATGTATGTCAAATAATAACGAGTACGTACCGTTTTATTGACAGATGCAACTAGTGATTGCAGCAACTTAAAATACATTGTTAAATACACGTACGGTATTATATTGTATGTATGAAGCCATAAATAAGATAAATCAATAAGATAAGGCAGTTTATATACTTATTTTAATACGCATTTCAATGTTAACTTTTACGTAATTTGGAAATGTACGTTCTAAGATAGCTGTCAAAAAAACGGTTAACCTAATGGACAGAGTATAACCGCTATTATTTGACGTACGTATGTTACGTTAACCAACCGTTTGAAACAACCGGCCTTAACTATCTTCAGTACCTTCGACGAATACCACTCCGCACAAGTTTATTTAGAAGCCTCACTGTCTCTGACAAGGGCACCCCCCTTGTCAGAAACAGTGAGGCTTCTAAATAAACTTAAGATATTAAATTTGTTCCCGTGGTGGGAAGATGAACATCAACATCCAATTGTGGACGGACTAACTGTATTGTATGTAAGTCACTGCCTCGTTGTTCTAGTGGTCGGCAAACGCAACTGCTAATCTGTGGTCCCGGGTTCGATTCCGAGGTCGGGCAGTGTTATTTGGTATCTTCATCTGGAATTTCTTAATAGTAGCTCTGAGTCTGGATTTGTGCCTGGTTGATGGCTATAGGGCTCGCCCCCTAGTGCATGGGACTTAAATATAACTGGCGAAATCTGTGTGTACTATAAGTACTGCTTAACCATTCGGGGAATACAGGCGTGTCGTAATGTTATGTTTAATATTGGTAGAGTTACCTCGATGCTGCATGGCCATGACGATGGACTTCACGCCGAGGCGCGTGCTGGTGTCAACGACTTCTTCGAGCATTGCGATCATGCTCTCGCCGCCTTCCAGCCCAAACCTCTTCTCAGCAGGCCATTTTATCGCGAAGTACTTTTCCAAACTACATCAGAATTATGATGAAATAACTTTATTACGAATAACTAAACTTTTAATAACTTGTAGAACCATTTTGCGAGGCCCTTAGGCGCGAGGGCGTCGCCGGTCGCCGACGTCGCCGACGCCTAACGCCGCCACTACAGTCCGCGATCAACGATTAATATAAATATGTAACTCTTTAACTTACACAAGACCTGCAATCTTTTGTAAGTTTCTTGAGCTAGAAAATCGTGCGCTCGAAATCGATCGCTGGTCGCTTCCTCGTCGGGCGACGCGGTGTGTCAGGTGAAGCAAACTACTTAGTCGTTACAAACACTCACAACACAGCTTTAGTGAGCCGCCGCATGATTTGTTTCTTCTCCTCCTTGGTCATCTCGAACGCTCCTGGTGTCTCCATTTTTTCCCTGAGGTACTGTACTTGATCTATGTCATACACGTGCATGTACTCGATGCCAATGGACCGACAGTAACATTCCTCAAGACGACGGATTATCTCCCTAATCAGATGGAGAAATGAATCAATAGGTATACAGGCTGTCTGGTAATAATCAATGGATAACCTCGAAATAGACTATCTCATCTTACCTGAGGGTTAATGTGGTTTCGTTGCCTCCGATGTCAGTTCTTGCGGGCAGTGTGAACGTCATGTCCATATGTTTTTCACCTAAGAAATAATGCATAATTCAAGTTTCAAATATTGTTTTATAGTACGCACGGCAAGCTACAATAACCAGTTTAAGTTTATTTCTGATTGTACGAAAAACCTATACAATGCGAGGTCAGCTACTCGTAAATCTGGAAATGTATAGCTTGAAGTGTGAAAGCAATTGAATGGTAGAGAAAAAAAATTGGAAACGCTTTTTTAACATATCTGATCTACCAGCTGACCCGACAGACGTTGTGCTGTCTAAATTTCAATAGTTCATACATAACTGCCATAGAAAATACACGTTAATATTTTCCCGAATTTGAATGAATCATATTTGCCAAAAGGCTCCATCAATCCGTCAGATTAATATTGTATTCACTATCAGGAACATGAATATCCTCTAAAAAATTGTCCAAATCTGAGCTTTCAGTCTTCTTCATCAGATTTGCCTATTTAAGTTATTATGGGTTAGGCCGCACACCATCATACCAAAAACCGATAATAATTTAAAATTTAATTCAATAATTAAGATTGAAAAAACTGAAGTGTTGTGTTTTTTTTTCGTTATTCAGCGGGGCTCCGAAGATCATGTATTTTTTTGTCCATTTTTGAAATCTGAAAGTAGACTCCTGACCAAGTGGCTTTTATCTAAAATTTTCAGACATAGGTTCTCTCATCATGCCGCACCTACTCAGCTATCAACTTTCAACCTGCTAGCTCAAAAACCCTCTGGGCTCATTACCATTGACATGTGTGATGTATGTCATATTAAATCATTGAATCTTACTTAACTCCGAGCACAACTCCCGGGCTACTATATGGGTCTCTACTCCCTTGGTGTCGAGAGACAGATTCTTGTTCCGATCTGCGAGGAGCCTGGCTGGCATCGTCAGGTTAAGGGGGTCTGTCTTCGCGAGAAGGTGACCTCGAGCCTGTAGCAACAATCTTTAATGTTTTACTCTCATCGATAACCAGGGATTGTCCGAACGCGGCTTGAACCGAATACGAACATCGGCCGAACATTCGGTGAAAATTAAAAGTTCACACCGCTCGAGAACGCGCGGTGTGAACTTTAATTACACGCGTCACGCGTCGCCCGCTCGTCGTCGCCCGCTCGTCGTCCGCGCAACAATACGCATTCAACAACGAAGATATATGTAGACCAAACGTTTTGGAGCCGCTACGAGGAACTAGCAGCAGCAAAGCTTCCCAATATAGTAGAAACCTGCACCCTAATTGCGTAACACATCTGAATCATTTTGAAGGATATTGCTAATCCATTACTTCATATGTCCGAAAAACTTGTCTACTCAACAAAGTAAATAATGCAATTACCTCGCAAAAGTCTAACCAGAACTAGATAGACGTCTAAAAGTTGTTTTGCTGCCTAAAAGCCAATGTCCATATGGCTGGTGGGCTAAGAATAATCACAAGTTCCCTTGCATCGAACCAGCCGTTAAGAACGTGGCTCATTGTCTCTTAGCCTCTATAGACTAAGGGCGGGTTGTTTCACGTCCAATTGGCGCACGCGTATACGTTAAAAACGGCGCTAACTATCGTCAAACAAAAAAAAGCGTTGTTTAAATTTACAATTACAAAATTATGACCTTACAAAATTACGTTAACCAACCGTTTGAAACAACCGGCTCTAAATCTTACACATATCAGCCAGAGGACTGGATTACTATCACCTCGCTTCGTTGGCGTTCGTAATCGAATCGGCTCAGCACTTCGATGCCGATCCGTTAGGTACAGAGCTCATGCGATGCATAGCTAAGCCTACAACCTTAATTAATTCTAGACAAAAGCATCATTTAATAATTTCCTAGGGATGTAGAACTTGCCCTGAGTAGATACATACTTATTATAATGTCCGTCGGGTACCCCACTTACCTGGTAACTCCGAATTAAGCCCGCGACAGCCATATTCAGTTTAACTTTTTGTTTTAAGTCATCATCCGAGTCGGAACCCGACTTCGGTTCTGTAAATAGAATAGAATACTCTTTATTATGATATAAATTACAGAACATAAGTACCTACACAGTCTGGCCATAAATACTGTTATAATTAAAAATAAGAAAGATATTAGGTACATTTGAATTTGGAATCTGTCATTTTTATACGATTGTTCATTGAGTATTCTAATTTTGGCGCCAATACATTGTACAATATTTTGCGATATTAAAATGGAGTGGGGTGATAAAGAGAACCGAATCGCTGTGATTGCATTACACAAAGCTGGTATGGAGCCAAATGCAATTTTTAAAACTCTCACTACGCTTGGTATTAGTCAAATGTTTGTTTACCGGACTATTAATAGGTACAATGAGACCTCCTCTGTTTGTGACAGAAAAAGATCTGGCCCACAGAGCACTTTATAATACGATCTGGCCGTCCACGTAGTGTTCGTACGAAAAAGGTGGTCAAAGGAGTAAGGGAAAGAATTCGAAGAAATCCTGTCCGAAAGGTAAAGATTTTATCTCGGGAGATGAAGATAGCAACCTGAACCATGTCGCATATTTTAAAAGATGACTTAGGACTTGCAGCCTTAAGAGTACGCACTGGTCATTTTTTAACTGATAATTTAAAAAAGAATAGGGTGGTAAAATCGAAACAACTACTGAAGCGGTACGCAAAGGGAGGTCACAGAAAAAATTTGTTTACGGATGAGAAAATCTTTACAATTGAGCAACATTTTGACAAACAAAATGACCGTATTTATGCTCAAAGCTAAGGAAGCTTCCCAATTAGTCGACAGAGTGCAACGTGGGCATTATCCGACTTCAGTGATGGTTTGGTGGGGTGTTAGCTATGAAGGAGTGACTGAGCCATATTTTTGTGAAAAAGGTATCAAAACATCGGCGCAAGTGTATCAAGATACCATTCTTGAGAAGGTAGTTAAGCCCCTTAACAACACCATGTTCAATAACCAAATATGGTCCTACCAACAAGACTCGGCGCCGGGTCATAAAGCTCGGTCCACGCAGTCTTGGTTGGAAGTGAACGTTTCGGACTTCATCAGAGCTGAAGACTGGCCGTCGTCTAGTCCCGATCTTAATCCGCTGGATTATGATTTATGGTCAGTTTTAGAGAGTACGGCTTGCTCTAAACGCCATGATAATTTGGAGTCCCTAAAACAATCCATACGATTGGCAGTGAAGAATTTTCCCATGGAAAGAGTGCGTGCTTCTATTGATAACTGGCCTCAACGTTTAAAGGACTGTATTGCAGCCAATGGAGACCACTTCGAATAAGCTTTTTATATTTTAAATTGTTTTATATTTATGTATTAAACTAACACACTGTAAAAGTAATGAATATTGATAAAACTGCACTGTAAAATAATAAATAATATTATGCATTGACCAAAAAATACATGTCAAGCCTATCAAAGTATGTTTGCCAGCTTCAAATATACATTTAAAGGAGGCTTTTGCCAATCAAGTAAATAAATTAGTTATATAAGTCGTATTATTATTTTCTTTATTTCAACTAAGTACATATAAATTACATTTTTAAATATTTTTATAAACAAAAATAAAAAAATAACATTAAAAAATATAAAAAATAGTAGTCCACCGGTATCGGGAACAGGGTCCAAGCTACCGGCGGTCAGGGCTCCAGAGAGAGGAACCTCCTGATAATGCGAGCCGTGTCCAGAAGTACCGCTTTCTGAATTAAGCCCTGGATCCAGCTGCCCAACGAGAGCCTCCTCAGGTGTTGGTCGAGGCTCTTGGCTATTAACCCATTGGCTGACACGACTATCGGCACAATGATTGCTGAGTCCACATGCCACATGTCGACAACCTCGCGAGTCAAGTCAAGATATTTGATTTGTTTATCTTTCTCGGCTTTCACGAGGTTCTCATCATGCGGGACGGTTATGTCAGCAACAATTGCGCGCCGCTCTGACCGATCCCCCACCACTATATCAGGCTTATTGGCAACAATAGTCCTGTCAGTGATGATGGATCGATCCCAGTACAATGTGATATTTCCATTTTCGAGAAGTGGGTCGGGCACATACCTGTAGTACGGCACCTCAGATTCCATAAGGCTGTATTTCAGAGCAAGTTGCTGATGGACTATCCTAGCTACAAGGTTGTGTCTATGCAAGTACTCTCCGTTAGCTAGACGAGAACACCCGGAGATAATATGCCTGATTGATTCTCCCGGCCGGTGGCATGCCCGACAGATGTCAACCGTGCCGTCTTTCACAATAAATCTCCGATAATTGTTCGTCATCATAACTTCGTCCATAATTGCACAGATAAAACCTTCGGTTTATTCAAAGAGGTCACCGAAACGCAGCCAGGCTACGGACGCTAGTAGATCTACATCAGGCCCATGTAGGGCCCGGAAGAAGCGTCCGTGAAGCTCCTTACTCTGCTATACCTCCATGCGTTCATTAGTGTCACTGTCAAGCACTACTGGTTTGCGCCAGTTCAAAATAACTCCCCATCGTCTTCTCAGTTTATGTAGGTATACGAGTAGCTAAGAGTATAACATTTTTCAAAAACATAATGAAGACAAAAAGTACAAGTATAATAAAATATAAGTATAATTTATTAGTCTAATTTTAGTAAGGCGACGATTGATCAGCCTTTCCAAAATCTTAGACATAGATGGCAGAATGGAGATAGGACGGTAGTTATCGACACAATCTCTATCCCCACCCTTGTGAATCGGCTCGAGTGAGATCTCGGAGTATGGTGATATAGTCTCGATTATGGATGTACAAATTTTGATAGACATTCCCCATAGGTCTTCGGTCAATTTGATTTTGATAAAAGCTTTTATAACTATCATAGGGTTTATATGTTTAAATTGAATTCAGCCAGGCAGCCTGGAACGTTCGCTCTTAGTAAATCAAGTGATACGTCGTGTGAGGAATTTAAGGCTTCCGTCGTTTTTGATGGTATATTAATAAAGAAATTAACAAATTCTTCAGCTACTTCTAAATTGGAGCATATGACACCACGAGAAGTCTCCAATGTGTAATCAGTGTTTCGTTTTTTATTCCTACTAGTTTCGTTATTTCTAATTTTCCAAACTGTTTTTATTTTGTTTTCTGCTGATTTGATTTTGTTGCAGGTATTTCTAAAAATTTTGGAATATGTAGCAACATACTTGTTGAAAGTTTCTGTATTGATGTAAGGCTTAAGGCCATACAGCTCGAACAGTCCTTCCCTGCTTATCCTAATACCTCTAGTTGCCCAGTCACTAAATATAAAATTAGGGCAAATATTTTTTGTTTTCTTTTCAAAAGTTTTATTGAATTGAGTGTGCACAAATGAAAAGAAATCCTCGTATAATTTATTTGCATCATCCATATTATGGCCCAGATCAATTAACTTATTATTTAGGGTACTATTGAATCTATTTAGTTTACCAGTTGTTATTGGTCTAAATTGTATTTGCACTTTTTGCAAAGGTGTTTTAAACTTAAAAGTTACCGTTTGTCCACTATGATCAGACGGCAGATAATTTACGATGGCTTTATCTAAATAATCACAATCGCAAAGAATTGTTATTGGATGCTAGTTTCGCTAGGACATCTTCCATTATTGACTCAAATAACGAAAAGTTCTGATAATTAGGGGGTCTGTAAACACACACTACCACATCGAGCTCAACACAGGACAGTTCGACGCAATGTTCCATTGATAAACCCCTATGTCATTTCGTTGTTTAGATTTTAAACAATTTTGAATCAAGATTAGAGAACCTCCACGCAGCATAGATTTACGATTAAAATAACTGCCCACACTATAGTCCTCATAATTAATCAGCATTTGGTAGTCCTTTAACCAATGTTCAGTACAGCAAACAACCTCAAACCTTTTTTTAAAAAAAACATTTGAATTTTTAATAATTTGGAAGAAATACCTTGAATATTTTGATGAAATAGTTTCAAGGCATTCCGCTGATCTCCTTTTTGATATTTACTTAATTTATAGCAAGAAGATAGGTACATACCTTGATGTTGTTAGGTATAAGAATATTATTACTGGTACCTTCTGTTGTCTTAGTTTAAATGATTCTCCCAAGACTTCAATATCATTACCAGGCAGTGAGCTCATAGTGCATGAGGAGAATGGAACCTCCTTCGTACAATTTGTATAAATATTTATAGCATTTGACACTCATTTAGGTCAACCACCGTGTTAATAATACAAGACTTCGACATACTACTTATGTCTGAGTTTATGTAAAAAGCTAATAACCTTGCTATTATGTGTCTAAAACTAACAGGCAGATACACAGTATCCCTAGTCGACTTTAAAGTTTCCAAAAAACTGTTGGTGTCAAAATATACAAGCTTGTCACTGTAACGTTGTCACTACAAAGTCCTTTGGTGAAACCATATTGCTGATCATGTAAGGTTTTGTTGGTGTTAAAATGATTAATCATTTGATTGAGCATTACCTTTTCGTACACCTTGCTGAATACGGGCAACATGGATACTGGTCTATAATTGTTGGTGTCTTTGCTGTCCCCAGATTTAAAAAGCGTTATAACCTGTATTTCATTAAATTCGGGAAGACTCCTTGATCTACACACAAATTATATATCAAAGCTAAGTCTGGTGCTATAGTCTTGATTATGGATGTACGTCGCCTGCAGATAAAAGGACCCTTCAACGCTAGTTTATTTGTAAGGGGGGGGGGGGGGGTTCCTTTTATCTGCAGGCGTCCGTACAAACTTTGTTAGACATTCCCCATAAATCTTCGGTCAATTTGATTTTGATTTGCCAAATAGCTTTTATAACTATCATAGGGTTTATATGTTTCAATTGAAATTGAACCGAGCAGCCTAGAACTATAAGTTTCTAGAATCTTCTTTGGCCACCCTAGAAAAATCAACAGTATTGAAGAGTTACTAACGCTAAGAGTTACTAGCTTCTCCTTATAGGATCACTTCGTTGTCCGTCAGTCTGTCTGTTAGTCAAGACCCTTTTTCTCAAGAACACGTGGAGGTATAAAATTTAAATTAATACAAATACGTAAGAAATGCTAAAAAAACATGATGAAAGTGGGATTATTTATAAGTGACATATATGATCTCTCACTAAATGACTGGTTAGTTCAGCTGGAATCACTAATCGCTAAGGCTGGATCCACCCCTGCATAACAATAATTAAATGAAATTGTTTTCCACTTACTGATTGTTTTTGGACTAAAATCATCTTGCAGTTCCTCAATCTTTAACGCTGGACCGCAGAGGCTATCGTAGAATCCATCCCATGACTGCAACGAATAAAATATTGCTATGTAAGACAACGTGAACTGGTAACCACATGGAAAAAACGGATATCACACGGCGATCCGTTCCGAGGCGATCGCATACACACGAGCGGCACCGGCACATGTCAATGGCAGAACCAACTGCAGCTGTCCACACGTGCTCTCGTGTGTATGCACCACAAAGACATTGCCACGACACTCGTCCTCAAAGCGTGACTATTGTAGTTTAGAAGGTATGAGGAACAGGGTGTAAAGTTCACTCATCCTCCATTGAAAAGGGAGGATCCTCCGACCAGACGGGTGTTGTGTCTGGCGGGCAATTGCCCAACGTTTGATGTTGGGAAATTGTATCTATTCTAATTGCGCGGTAAACTCTGCTTGCGAGATGCAGGATTTGCGTGACGTCAGTATTCAGTGACGCGTTGTTCGCATGTGGCGTTGTAGATATCGCTACAGTAGTAAAGTCACTTTGTGCGGAGAATTTACACCATAGAAGTGCCATAAACGTAAACGCTGCTTTAAATCTAAAAAGGTTCATATACACTAGCGGCACGTTGCCGACGCGTGTGGACGGCTGCTGTTGCCTCTGTCGTTGAGCACTAACCGCCACTAACTAACTAATATGTTTTTGAACTGTCAAAATGAAAACCATTGCTACAGTAGCAATGGTTTTCATTAGTGTGTTACGCAATTACCCCGCTGGTCTTCTTAAAACTGTGCATCATTAACCATCTCAGATTAACTTACTGAATCTACCGATCCTTTAGATTTAGACCACTCCAGAAACTGGGCCTCGAGAAAATTGGCGTTTGCGCCGCAAAGGAACGATTCTGCTGTTGTGGATGCGTCCTTCTGTTGTGTTAGCTGGTACTGAAACATTTTACATGATGAGCAAAATTATTAGTGATTAATGTTAGGGCTCCTCGAGGTGGATGAAGCTGTCAGTGACTTTTTACAGTTGGATAGAGATCATCAGTACCTAAGGGCGTCTACATTGTGTCGTCTTTCCATTCATGAGCGTTCATTTACTTTGAATGCTCTTCTCCTCAGCATCTTGATGGCAATCTACATTGAGTCGGCCCAAAGTTTGGCTCCTTCATTAGTTCCATACAGTTTCAAGGCCATACAGTTCCATACAGTTTTAATGTTGTAAATATGAGGCTCGCAGTTGTATTGTACCTATCTAATCCTTTTTTTAGCCACTTAGCCACTTCCTGATCTTAGTCTCAAAAAACAAAAAAGCAAAATCGGTTCAGCCGTTTGGGAGCTACGATGGCGCAGACAAACACACAGATACACACGTTAAACGTTTTTATCGGGGGTTAAAAATAATATCCTGCGCTCTACTGGAAACTAAAAACAAACAGTATCTAAGTCAATGAAGAAAATGTTTCAACTCACCATCGGATTGCAAAAAAACTTATATTTTTGGGTAGTTCTCAATAAAGATCGTGCCAAAGACATTGTAATCTGAAATTAAGCGTTATCATCATTTATGGGGTTTATTTATAAACGATAATTAAAGTTAAGTAACGTTTAAACGTCAAAAATGTACGGTTAAACAGTCGCTAATCACTACTAAACTTTAAGCATCGTTTATAAATAAACTCCTAAATGTAGATATATAAAACCAGTAGTACTACATATCACGCCTGTCTTATTCGCCAAATGGGTAGCCAGAGCTGGTGCATGCAATCACGTTTCGCTACAAGCTTCATTTGAAAAGGGAAATTGCGAAAAAAAACATCAGCCCCACATTTTGTCCTATACCTTCTTATTTTTATTTCACCGATAGCTCCTGTCCGCGACTTCGTCCGCGTGGTTCTTGCTCCCCCGACCCACACCGTCGCATCGCATCGCCTGTCTGCGCTATTACTTTGTTTTCACTTAGAGTTCATTCTGACTTTTTTTGTTTTTGCTCGTCTTCTAAACGTCCTAGCGTGATGTTAGTCAGGCCATGTCCACGTCTTAATGACTTAGGTGGGGCGCCCACGAGCAACATTTGCCTTCGCAACGCTAGGAGACATTTTTGTCCGCGGGTTTGGACGCAATTGTCACCAGTCTATTGGTTGCAATGCAAGTGCGTGCGACAAGAAGAAACTTACTGGCTAGCCAGTTGCCACTCAACCGACAGTTTAACAAAAATGTAGCGATGCTGTCGCTCCCGTGTGCGTATATGTCCAATCTCGGCGAGAAGACAGCGACAGAGAAAAAAAAGTTGTGTGCGCCCTGCCTAAGGGATCTCACACAATGCGGCCATCACCAACACCGGTTGTGGTCGTGGTAGGAATTTTGACAGCAGCAGCTCCGACGGTGATGCGAACTTTCACGACCGGCCATCTGACCAGTTGAGGCCAAATTTAGTGTACTAATACCTACCTATGAACATCGACATCGGTTCTGTCGTTGGTGGTACTCTAAAAATATAAACTTACCTTATCCTATAAAGTATTCTTGTATATTTTCTACTACATGAATTTATCCAAACGATTTTATTCCAATTAAAATAAATGTACAATAAATAAATTATCCAGAACACCTTTCCGTTCTCGTTTTTTGTATAGAAAATGTCATTATATTGGTAACAAAATGTCATCCCAGGTTACAGATTTACTAACAGCCAATATGTATTTACTTTTAGAAGTAAAAACTTTTTGATGCGTCATCTTTAATTAGCTATATCAATCTTCGGTCACATTCTTGATCGAAGATAGATCAAGAATCAATTATCAACTAATCAAAGCCCACCTTTTCCATTGTGGAAGTTGGAAGAACCTGGTCCCTCATGACTTGGGCTATCAAATGTAAAAAGATTTTTTCAAATCCGACTGGAAATTTCCTGAGATTAGAGCGTTCAAACAAACAAACAAAATAACAAACAAACTCTTCGCCTTATTATTAGTGTATAGATTACACAGGTACAGCATCATAATATCACACCTGTGTTTCTCGTTAGTTAAGTGTTAGGTAGAGGTGAATCTACATAAAGTACACCCACGACCCTCAGTTATGTTTAAGTACCATGTAATAGGGGGCGAGCCTATTACCATCAACCGGGCACAAATCCAGAGCCGGGCTGTTACTGAGAAATTCCAGATGGAAAAACCAAAAACACTTTGCTGGAATGGGGAATCGACCCCAGGACCTAAATCTCAGCAGTAGCACTTGCGAGGCAATTTCAGTTATAAGTATTGGTTTTCATCGATCAAGAACGGATCGAGTAGGTAACAATTTATAATATTTAAAAATAGAATATTTCAGAGGACAAAATCAAAATCAAAATTCATTTATTCAAATTAGGCTGAGAATCAGCACTTTTCGAACGTCAAAATTACAAAAGACAGTCCCCCAAAAACGCCCGCCCTTCACCGCAGGCAGATGTGACTAGAAACGCCGGTAGACGCCTTAAGAGGACATATAAAAGTGACCTTACTGGTGATGTACAGACGCCAGCAGGTCAAGCTACCCGAAACTGTCAAATTTTCCCAATCAACCTTGAACCTTAATGCTTAAATGATAAAGTTGAAAATCTATTAAAGAAATTTGACAGATTGTAGTAACTTGATGTGCTGGCGTCCGTACTTCAGCGTGCCCACCGTCCAACAGTACTTGTAACGCCTCGCCAAGCGTTTCTTTGACTCTGCTACAAAGCAGCTCAATCCTCTGATTGCAGCGGCTGCCCGATACACTCCCTCCCGCAGAAGTAGGATTCGCCGACCGATCCAAACCTTACTATCCCCGACGACGCCACTACCCTTCTCCAGAAGAGTAGTAAAGCCAACAGTACTCACAGAAAGTACAAGTTCCACCGGCCGTCCTCCCTTCCTCGCCGCCGAGGCCCGCTGCGACGCCCCAGTCCATGGCCTCCCCGACCCTAGCTCGAGCCAGCCCGCGCCGCTGAAATTAAATTAAAAATTAAATTTAAATTCGTCCCTAAATAATCCGATCCAGCCTGTCCCTTGCTACCCTCGCCCAGCGACGCCCTAGTCGCGGCACACGCAGGTAACGGCGACAACCTCCTAGGTTGACCTACGAGATGCCATTTATAAAAATAAAATAAAAATATGCGTCAGTACTAAGTCCAGCCAGGACCGTACCATGTGGCGTTCTGTAGTTTCTGCCTACCCCCATGGAAAGAAGGCGTGAGGTTATGTAGTCATGTATGTTTAATATGTTTTTCACACCACCTGCTCGAAAATGTCAAATTATATGTCAAGCAACCTTAACCTAAAGTGAGTAATTAGTGGCCGGGGGCACAGCCGGTCAATAATGTTGTACTAAATTTCATTATGACCCGCTGGTCAATAATGTGATTTGAATTTGGAATCTCACATGCTCAGCTAAATTGGCAGTATGGTACTAACAACCACCCTTTGGTGCCAGAAAGAGGAAAGCTATTCTCGATACCCTTACTACGAGTGGATGATATTCTCGATTTCCTACAAAATCATAACGACTGCTTCTTCATATCGTTGCCATGTTTTCGAAGACATAATATTGTAAGAATAATTAGATAACTACGAACCATTTTTTAAAAGGAATGGAATAACATTAAAACTGGCATTAATAATAACAAATACCGTACCGCGCCGTAATACCGTAATAGTAATTGGCTGTAACATTAGTTAATTTATTTTAAGTAAACTGCGCAAAGATTGCTGTGGATTTTGTGAATAAATAAATAAATAATAAAAAAACCTATCTATACTACAGTTGATTTATCACATTTTATCAAAAATACTCTATTTTGACGAGCGTCTCCAATGACGTTCTAAATTCAAAATGCATACAGCCAATCATCCAAAACCATTCTACCAGCCCTGTATAAAGCTAAGTTTACACAAACGCCACTTCCATGAGAGTGATATCAATAGACACACACGACAAAACCGTAGAAGAGACTTTTTTTTTGAAAATCGAATTGGTCGTGTCTTGGCTACTTATTGGTAGACGCAATAAAGGCGCGATCTTTTGGCATTTAAATTTTAAATTTATCAACAAAGTATAACTTCAATTAATATGTAAGTGCATATAACTAACTAGTTCTAAATATGTTATTCTTACTGTTTGTTTATTTAATAAATACTTTGTTTTTCGTAATATGGCTATTATTTTCTCACAGTAGGTGTAAAAAGTAGAGTATCCTCCTCTGGGCTAAAGGTGTCTTTGCCTTGGGCTAGCTTGAATCCCTCGCTGCATTCAGGATTCTTGTATTAACTCCCTCGCTTCGCTCGTGAGTTAAACTTTTAACTCCCTCGCTGCGCTCGGGAGTTAAATCCCGAATCCTTCATTGCGCTCGAGATTCAATATGACGCCCGTGACATAAGACACAACTTTAGCCCCTCGGTGCATAATCTACTATTATGTACCTATGTATATTTCAGAGAGATTTGTATCACCAGGAAGCGATGTAAAACTCGTTTTAAATCAATTTTCTAGGTACTTTGGCAAAATGGGCAATTAATTTAAACTACCTCTATCTACTTTTGTAACAAAACATGAATTGTCATAAATAGTAGCTGCTTATTTACTATTTAATGTATCGTTAAAAATAGTCGATGTTTAGTATTGATAAGATTATACATATATGCTCAATGCATTAGAATAAATGTTATTATTTTGCTTTTTAGAACAAATGTTTTACAATACTTTCATAAACAGTGATTTTTATTTTCCTATTCAGTCAGTAGAATAGGTACTTAGTGGAAATGATCATGTTTCACATAATTTTATTGTTTTTTTCTACTTTGGCTTGGGTGACTACCGTTGAAGTAAGTTGGATTTTTTTTATTTAAACAGTACTTACAGTTTATCAACCAATCACGACGATGCCCAAGCATCTATATTTGAGGTTCTTGAATTGTATCACCTACTTCTGTGAAAACCAGGAAGGAAGATAAGTATTTTTAAGTCAATTTAATTAAATAAAAACAATCAAGTCAAACAAACAATGACATTAAGGAAATATGAATACTTTGTAGTAATACCAAAGGAGCATCTTCTCTGGCTTTACCACCTAAATATTACAATAAAATCTTCTTCATGGTTTTTAGGGTTCACCACCACCAGGCTGTATCTCATGAACCGTGATAGCTAGACAAATGAAATTTTCACAGATGATGTATTTCTGTTGCCTCTATAACAAAAATACTAAAAACAGAATAAAATAAATATTTAAGTGGGGCTCCCATACAGCAAACGTGATTTTTTGCCGCGTTTTGCTCGATATTAATAAAGGCAACAGGTAGACGCTTGAAATTTTCACAGAATATTTAGTTGTATATTCACTTTAAAAAAAAAAAATTAAATTAAAATAAAATAAATATTTAGGCGGGGCTCCCATACAACAAACGTGATTTTTATAGATAATGATACGGAACCCTTCGTGCGCGAGTCCGACTCGCACTTGGTTGTTTTTATTTTTACCCTATTGCGCATCAGCTAAGACAGGGTTATGTTTTTTTCCCACGTACAGACGCCAGCAGGTCAAGCTACCCGAAACTGTCAAATTTTCCCAATCAACCTTGAAACTTAATGCTTTAGCGATAAAATTGAAAATCTATTAAAGAAATTTGACAGATTGTAGTAGCTTGATGTGCTGGCGTCCGTACCTATCTATGTCGCACTCGTCTAGGTCGCACGGTGGTCATTCAAAGCTCACCACTTACAGTCCAGTTAAACTAATGTCTTGCAAAATAATATTTTTGTGTCATGAACATGTCGGGTATCAGAACAAAGTGCAAGATTCCAAAAATAATAAATTTCACTGCTTATCTAAAAGATTGAAAAAATAAACAAAATAAAAACCTCGCAACTAAAAAGTTCATAACAAGCTTTCATGCAGTCTGGTGCATTTTGTGGAATCAGATTTGAGATTAAACTAAATCAACTGCAAAGAATTTTTGCGATAAAAACGCGTCTCATGTATTTATATCGGATTATTCCGTCTAGATTCTAACTCGAATGGTCTTCTTATTGCTCATTATGGCGTATCTCACAGCGAGGTCGCAATTGGAGATTAAGCGTGACAAAGACATTCGTTCGAGTTCGAAACTAATGGAGAAAACCACAGATATTGAAAACCCTTTCATTCAATTTCAGTGCTTGGAGGTGATTCCGGAGAGGGCAGAAGCGACTTATATAAACCCAAAATATGTGTACCTGAACGCGACGATAAACGTACGGCGTTACAGCAGGAGGTCACGGTATTTCATGAATATGATGTGTACTACTAAACACACCTGGGCGAACAATATTACGGTTAGATTTCAAACAAACATTTGTTACATAACATCACGCCTGCAGGCTGTAATTGCCCGAAGGGTTAGGCTCTACTGGTGTACCTTAGCATGTACACCCACATTTCGTCAGTTTATTTAAGTCGCATGTAATACGAGTTATACGGGGCGAGCCTATTGCCATCAAATGGGCATAAATCCAGACTCCAGGGTGGAGGAGCACCAGAGAGACTAGCAGGGTAATTGCGTAATACACTAACAGTAGCAATGGCTTTCATTTTGACAGTTCAACAACATTGACAAGATTGATATTGTCTGAGGGTGTTTTTTTGCACCGTTAAAAAAAAATAGTTTTATTTCCTTCAATTGTACAAAACACTTATAACAACACTATGCAGCTTTACAACTAGGGAAACAAAGTGTTTTCGATGAGCTCTGGCACCCAATGTAAGATTTAACTTGTGTTTAGGGTGCCAGCGTCCTCGCCTAAGATTTCAACATGTTGCAGTAGTTGTAAGACGAGCACAGTACGTCATCAATAACATTTTCAATAATTAATTATCATTAAGTTACAAGCAAATATCGTGTCCTATTTATGTAGCTATGTATGTGTGCGTGAGGGGGAGATAAATATGGTGAAAACTTGTGTTAATGTAAGACTGTTTTAAAAAATAATTATGAATATTTTACTTTATTAACTATATTAAGCTAACGATATCTGTAGTAAATCTTCAGTCTTGTTATACCTAGGTCAATGTCAAGAACCTTGGTTTTGCATTCATTTAAACACATGCGAGCAATGGAGCAGAGTTTATTTATTTTATTATATAAATGGTTTGACAGTATACCAAAATGACGGTGAGCAAGGGCCGTTCTACATCCGTGAGTTGAACCTACTTCGAAGTGTCTACGTTTTTTGGTAGCATTCGGATCGTAAACCACAAAGGGACGTTTGCGGAGAATAGTACCGAAGATAAAAAGCTGTCTCACAGTGAGGACCTGACATTCGCTGTAGAGAGCCGTGGTGGGATACCTAAAAGGCTTCGAGGTCATAACCTTGAGAACCGCTCTCTGTGCACGTTCCAGAGGCAGGAAGATTGTCTTAGCAGTTCCACCCCACACCGTGATACAATAGTTTAATATGCTTTAACATAGGGCATAATAAACCGTTTTAATCGTCGTTTTAGGACTAATATAGTGTAATATTTTTAAGGTTCCGTACAATTGAAGGCCAGAGCAATATTTTGCAAAGTGTATGCTTTTATTTTTGCCTTTGATTGTATTTGTATTATTAAATACCGCCGCATGTCAGTGGTAGCAATTTGACTTTGAACTTGAGCTGCACCCTTGCGGAACACAGTTTCAATCACAATCCCAGAGTTTTGAAGGAATTGCTAATCCATTGCTTCATAGGTTTGCAAAATTCGTCTGCTCGACAACTTAAATAACGTTGTTGAGCAGACGAATTTTGCAAAGATGCAATGCACATGGGTGAACTGTAAAAATAAAACCCATTGCGATCTGAAAAAAAAAGTACTTTTAGTGTGTTACGCAATAACCCCGCTGTCCTAAAGTGGAGTACGGAGATTTTATAAAAGAGGCCAGCTCATACTGGCACTGTTACCACAGACGTGCAGCCTACCGAACTATGCCTAAAACAGCGCTTAATTGCAGATCACGATAACCATCAGTCAGTTCTTACACAACGAGTATCGACCCTCTTTCGTGAAAATGACTCATAAGCTCTGTGACTTAATCAATAAGGAGCCCTATGCCGGAGGCGCACTCAGGAACGCCGGAGCGGTGTGCCCTATACCTCCTGTGAGTAAAACAAATACTTCATCATCTTCCTAGCTTTTTCCCAATTATGTTGGGGTCGACTTCCAGTCTAACCGGATGCAGCTGAATACCAGTGTTTTACATGATGCGACTGCCTATCTGACCACCACAACCCAGTTATTGGATAATACGATACCCCTTTCTAAGACTGGTTGTCAGACATTTGGGCTTCTGACGACCCGTAACGACTGCCAACGATCCGCGAATGACATCCAGGACCAACGGTTAAGTAATGTGCTTTCCGAGGCACGAGGGGTATGTAAAGATAGTCACCCATCCACAGACCAACCGCGGCAAGCATAGCTTAACCTGATCGATCGAACCGTGCGGCTGTTATTTCTTAGACACAAGCCCCTCGTAAAACCAATACCTATCTCGATAATTCGAATGCGCCGGAAGAGACGCTGCTGTCACGTTCAAGTGACAGCTCGCTCAGCCTGACTGATGTACCTACTGATGTACGACCCTGCTTGTAGGGTTGGGATGCAAACTTCAGAATTCCGGTTATCATTAGTAACATATAATATGGTACGGTCTGCAACTCAGCAAATAGGTAGGCATTGGCGAAATCCTTATGAGGGGTAACGTCGAAAAAGCGTAGCGTGGTCACGGTGTCAGGCCGTGAACGGGGCCTCAAGAGTGTTTTTACAATATTCATGGCGGGCCACCTCTCTCTATCCCCAGGGTTATCACAGTATATCAAACGTCACAGCCCCGACAGAGCACTTTCCCAACGTGTTCCCTTTTGAGAAGGGTCGCGTTGAGACCGAGCTGAGCATCACTGACACGAAGGAATCAGTGCTGCGGTGCGCCGTTGTGACTACGTTCAAGCAGAAGCCTTAGAAGAATTAAGCTGGTATACGGTGTCACTTCTATACTCACCTTCGTAATTTCTTTACCACCCTAAGTTTGAATGACACTTGCACGTACGTCAAGTAAATTTTTCTTCAAGACGAATGTGACATTCAACTCTAGTGAAGTTTCAATGAGGGTTTTCATGAAAATTCACGCCTCCAGTTGGCGGCACTTAGACAAAAGATCTTTCATTTCGATTTCGACAATGAATATAAAATATATGATGACGTTCATCATTCGTTTCAGTCAGAGTATAGGCGACTACACCTACATAGTTTCAGTCAGACTATATAGGCGACTATACAGAAAACAGGCGCTTTGACGCTTTTGACAGGTGCCTGGACCTGATTTCTCACTGCTGCCACCTACTGAACGTCTTTCAGAATACCCTCATTTAGTGAGAAAAGAGTAAAGCAATTACGAGCTCGACCACGGAATAGAAAAAACAGTGGAAGTGCCCTTAGACTTCCATAATACGGGAACCAGTGTAGCCAAACTCATACACTTGCAAATTAAAATGAACATTTCAACACACAGAAAACGATGATATAATTGGCTACTAATTATAAATGCAACATTGGTGAAAAGTTTATTTATTGTTGTTCAAAATTAAATCTTATTACAACTCCTGAGTGTTGTTTTTATTTTACATGTCAAAATCAATGAAGTCCATTTTTCCATGTAACAATCAAATTCGAGCAATCCACAATGAGTTCACCTACTCAACGCTAGAGGGCGCTGTAACCAATTTACTCTATTTAGCACCCTAACTTCATTGGAATAGATGTCATATTCGTATGCACTTGTTATCTATTTTTCTACTCAGCTAGGGATGAGGACAAGATATCGATAATTTAATGTCGATGTTTGTCCAATGTAATAATTAAAATCTTTTATCTTATGTAACGGACCAAAGTCCGATTAGTATAAAAGGTAAAATGGTTAAATTAAACGATAAATAGTGAATTTAAACTATTTATTGTCCTTGAAATAAAACATATTTGTTTAATAATTGTCGGAATTGCATTTTCAAATATGTAGCCTTTTTTTGAAGTTAGTAAATTGTTTTCATAAAAATGATCTGAACAGATTCTATGTACTTACTTGATTTTGACGGCATCCAGTTCTGTCTTCCCGTAGCTTCTATCCACTTCTCATTGGTAAAAGGATCTTAGGGAAAACTGAAATATTTACATACTTTATTAGTATTACTTACTTTTGAGGCCTACGTCCAGCTATGAATGAATGATTGGTTTATTTGTCAGAATATAAGTACTCAAACTCTAACCATTTATTTCGATTAATGAGAAGAACGACAACGAGTATACATATAATATGTCATGGTAACGTGTAAGTTTCACTATATAAATACACATTTTATTATTTTATCGATACCGAACTATTTGAATGTGTCCCATCCCTAATCGAGTAGCGTTGAAGTTTCTAGAATGTATACGATGATATTCAAGACAGCGAGCAAGTTGATTTAGACTTTGAACAATGGACATAAGGTAGTTTTTAGTTCGCAACAAAGTAATAAATATGGTTTTGTCAATAAAAACAATTATATTAAAATATATCATAGTTTTATAATAACCGGTGATACGATACACCTCCGTAAGATACATTTTTTGTCCTGCTATCGTTTTTGCGTGTAAAAATTGCACAATAAGGCATATTTGTAATATTTTTCGTTGCGTTCGAGACGTCATATCACAGCAAGTAGCTAATCCCGACTGAGCCGGTGTTGCGGAGCTCCGCATAATTGTGACACACGTGCGATAGCTGCGTGGCACTTCCACTGTGTTTTCTATTCCGTGAGCTCGACTATACAGTGACCTTCAAGTAATGGTATGATGACAGTAAAACTGAAAGTCCTATTTACTTGAGATAAAATTACACGTTGAATTGCACGGATCGGCGGCATTTTATTACATATATCTCTATTTCTTTATGTCACTTAGGCCCAATTTCATCAATGAAACTGAACGCAATTGGCACATCTAAACCGTTCAAGAGGTGTCAGTGTCAAAATTCCACAACTATTATGACACTGGCAGCTCTTTAGATGTGCTGGGGGCTTACCACCAGCTCTTATAGCAGGGCGGAAGTTGAACTCGCGGCGGGTTCACGGATGAGTGCTACCGCGTGCCCGTGTTCCCGCCGTAAGCGACAGAGGACACCGTGGAGTTTTAGTGGGTTAGAGTCACACACACATAACTGCACTATCTCCCCGTGGTAGCGCAGAATGCATGAGCATTTCTCCACGATAAAAAAAAGGGCAGTAGTTGAACTGCACTGCTTTTTTGCAGTAAGTCATAGAACAAAAAAAGCAGTGCAGTTCAACTTCTGCCCTGCTATAAGAGCTGGTGGTAAGCCCCCTGATTGCGTTCAGTTTTATTGGTGAAATTCGTGCTTAAGCTATGGTTTGCTAGAACGGTGACCGCACATAGCGACCGCAATTTTCCGGTGAATGACATCACTAAAACGTTATCTATGAAAGTAACTTGGTTTGTTTTTCTAGAGAGCGTTTTTGACACCGTAAAGTCAACCCCGCTGCCCAAATATTTAAATCGCTGTATTTGCCTTCACCGTACGTTTGCCGTCACGCGAAAAAGTGTCATACATTATTACATATCGTTTCCATAAGAATCAAGTCGAGTGACTGCGTCGTTGTGTGTCAGAGGTGTCAAAACGAAACATAAACGCGAATAAAGTTGTCAAAAAATAAAAGGCCCGTTTTGACATTTGAGAATACGTTCTTGACACCTGTCAGTTTCATACAAACGAATAAGTGTTTTGCGAATTTGATCTTTATTAACTACTAGAACTGTCAATGTCATAACGGGCCTTTAATTTTTTGACAACTTTATCTATTGAGGCGGCGATTTAAATCTTTGCCGCTGTCATCATTTACATGACAGCTGTCATTGCGACCGTTATGTGCGGTCACTGCTTTTCTACAAACCGTGGTTTTAGAGGCGTCATTCCTAGAGCGAGAAGTCGATCCGAACGTCAACGAGTTTTCAATACGAATGAGTTTGGATGATGCTGATCCGTGCTTGTAAGAGTAAAACACTTGTGCTGCATATCGGTCACCGTATCACGACTTGGAAAGAATACCAGACCCTGTATGGTGGAGGCATTTTGAAGAAATTTAAGATATTTATAATTATTATTATGGAATAAACAATAAATGATATTAATCAAAACATTTGATTTTCTTATGAAAAAATTTATTTCATTTTGATTCACAATCTCACAGGTTTATCACATTGGGGTGAGTTTAAAACACGACAACTGTTCACTGTTCATTAACTACAAAGCAAATTAAGTATACCGCACAAATACAAAAAATAAGGTAAATGGTCAGAGATCCCCGGTTTCTCATCGATCTAAAAATTTACCACAGCGCCAAAAGGCTCTTTTGGCGCGTGACCAAAGTCGGAACTAACGCCGCCATTTTGTTTTGCCAATACAATTTCTGTGAAAATTTCACAAATTTTTACTAACAGCGCCCTCCTATCAATATCATTCAGGCGCCAAAAGATCGTTGAACGTGTCCAACACATGCTGTCAAATCTCATGACTGGTTGGAAGTAACCACAGCCACTAAGCTAATCGAATTACTTGACACGAGATTTGAAAACAGTAACCAGTACAGTCCTTACACAGTTATTTTACCTCTGATAGCAGCAACCCAACAGCAACCTTATTATAACGAGAATAAAGATCATTGTGATTTTGACAGACTTGTTAGTAGCAGCAATCCAACAGGAACATTATTAGAAGGAGTTTATATAAAGACCACTGTGATTTTGACGGTGATGCAAAATCACAGGTAAAATAACTGAATGGACTGTGACTGATGAAATTCGATAGTCTTTCAGAAACCCGGAGGAAGTTCGTCTATTTTATGTAAATTAATTGAGCCGTTTAAACTATATCAGTCTCGTTACAAAACAAGCTTTTTCTTTTGACATTATTCAAATGTAAACCATCGAGCTAGTTATTGTATTTTGAACTTTATTCCCATTGCAGTAAATAGAATATTGTGTACTTAGAAATGTTCAAAAATCAGTTTTGGGACTAAGAACTTTACCCTAGTAGGAATAAAGTTCCAAATACAATAACTGGCTCAATGGTTTGAGCTGGGATAGAAGTTAACTCGTTTTTTAAGGAGATCGTATGTGAATCAGAAAAGTAATACTTGTTGTTGAGCATTTAGACATAAGGATAAAAAACATTGTTTATTATACCTTAGTTTCACTTGAGTGACTTGATATTATCAGCGTTGACTTCACCCAACTATGTTGGACTCGGGTTCCGGTTAGACCGGCATAATTAAATGAGGTATTTTCACAATTAATAGATTAGGTATATGATTAGTAAGTTTAAAAAAAAAGTATACAAAAAACACAAAGGGCCCAAGTTATTTTTTACATTCGGTAGTGTTCATCTCTATGGAATGTTATAATTACTTGATAAAAGGTCAAATGAATAAAATAATCAATTAATCTTAAACAAATTCTAGTAAATAGTATATTTATTTTTGACTTTACAGTTTTATTTATACTTATTAGTAACAATATAAAAATCTACCATACCTCCTTCAACATTTAAAAACAGTAAATATACGAAGGGCACATGCAATCACAAAATAACGATTTTTCTGTAAGCCAAAAATAAGGGGATGGTTACATTGTGGCTTTTCAGGACATTACTAATGGAAGTAAATTGCCTGAAAGCGTTAAGAAGCACTTGTATAATAAATTCATAGCCCATTCAATGTCACTATTCTTAACTAATTCTAACATTAAAGTCAGATTTTTCATAACACAAAAATATGCTTTGCGTGTCCGTTTTAAAGGTTTTATGTACCCTAGGAGTACTAAATGCTGTCGAATACACTTTTTTGTACATTTTTCTTTCATATAAAAATGTTTACATAACAACACAACTAAGAAAAACCAGACTAGGCCTACTCACTAGTGAGGCAACAGTGTGTTTCGTCTTAACTATTTGATTTGGTCGGCTTTCTTGGCTTTCGGCTTCCTTTCTTTGCCCTTTTGCTTCGAAGGGTAGATCACGAACAGCGCCAGTTGCGATCCGCAAAGTACTAAAGCGACGAGATTTTGTACCTGTAAAAAAAGTTAAAATAATATTAAAACTCGAAAAAATATCAATTTTCATTTTTTTAATTGAAATTCAAAATTTTATGTTTCACATAAACCTACATGGGCACGTATGAAACGTCTCACGTTAGGTGCACGGTTCCAATTAGTCATTGCCTACAGAGAAGAGCCGGCAAGAAACTCCACCGTTACTCATTTTTTAATTACTACAATATTACCTCGATCATATGAGTGTAATAACGCTGTAAAATGAAAGTCGTAGGGAAAGTTGCCTTTTACAAAACTGAGGAAATGGGGGCAATTATCTACATTGTCCGGGGATCAACAGCCAAAAGGTATATCAAATGTGATACCTTACAAATCATTACCTAAATCAACTATCTACTTTAGCATTATGTAGTCTAAATTGATTTTTGATTGGCCATTTGTAATAAAAAGTTCCTACATTAATTTCGGTTGGAATGGAATTTGTAATTTGTCATGTATGACATTGAGTTTGTGGGGAATCGACTCCAGGACCTAAATCTCAGTAGTAGCACTTGCGAGGCAATTTTAGTTATAAGTATTGGTTTTCATCGATCAAGAACGGATCGAGTAGTTAACAATTTATAATATTTAAAAATGATTTCAATTGGCAAAATCAAAATCAAAATTCACTTATTCAAATTAGGCTGAGAATCAGCACTTTTCGAACGTAAAAATTACAAAAGACAGTCCCCCAAAAACGCCCGCCCTTCACAGCAGGCAGATGTGACTAGAAACGCCGGTAGACGCCTTAAGAGGATATATAAAAGTGACCTTACTGGTGATGTGCTTCAGCGTGCCCATCGTCCAACAGTACTTGTAACGCCTCGCCAAGCGTTCTTTCGACTCTGCTACAAAGCACCTCAATCCCCTGATTGCAGCGGCCGCCCGATACACTCCCTCCCGCAGAAGTAGGATTCGCCGACCGATCCAAACCTTACTATCCCCGACGACGCCACTACCCTTCTCCAGAAGAGTAGTAAAGCCACCAGTACTCTCAGAAAGTACAAGTTCCACCGGCCGTTCTCCCTTCCTCGCCGCCGAGGCCCGCTGCGACGCCTCAGTCCAATTCCCGCCCCGACCCTAGCTCGAGCCAGCCCGCGACGCTGAGCCTGTACCTTTAAATTCGTCCCTAAATAATCCGATCCAGTCTGTCCCTTGCTACCCTCCCCCAGCAACGCCCTAGTCGCGGCACACGCAGGTAACGGCGACAACCTCCTAGGTTGACCTGCGAGATGCCATTTATAAAAATAAAATAAAAATATGCGTCAGTACTAAGTCCAGCCAGGACCGTACCATGT
This sequence comes from Apamea monoglypha, assembly GCA_911387795.2. Taxonomy (NCBI): domain Eukaryota; kingdom Metazoa; phylum Arthropoda; class Insecta; order Lepidoptera; family Noctuidae; genus Apamea; species Apamea monoglypha. The sequence goes on from OU426924.1 coordinate 18,365,874, forward strand.
GGCGTTCTGTGGTTTCTGCATACCCCCATGGAAAGAAGGCGTGAGGTTATGTAGTCATGTATGTTTAATATGATTTATGTATGTATATTTCAGAGAGATTTGTATCACCAGGAAGCGATGTAAAACTCGTTTTAAATCAATTTTCTAGGTACTTTGGCAAAGTGGACAATTAATTTAAACTACCTCTACCTACTTTTGTAACAAAACATGAATTGTCATAAATAGTAGGTGCATGCTTATTTACTATTTAATGTATCGTTAAAAATAGTCGATGTTTAGTATTGATAAGATTATATGCTCAATGCATTAGAATAAATGTTATTGTTTTGTTTTTTAGAACAAATGTTTTACAATACTTTCATAAACAGTAATTTTTATTTTCCTATTCAGTCAGTAGACTAGGTACCTAGTGGAAATGATCATGTTTCATATAATGTTATTGTTATTTTCTATTTTGGCTTGGGTGAATACCGTTGAAGTAAGTTGGATTTTTTTTATTTAAACAGTACCTACTTACAGTTTCTCAACCAATCACGACGATGCCCGAGCATGTATATTTGAGCTTCTTGAATTGTATCACCTACTTCCGTGAAAACCAGGAAGGAATATAAGTATTTTTAGGTCAATTTAATTAAATAAAAACAATCAAGTCAAACAAACAATGACATTAAGGAAATATGACTACTTTGTAGTAATACCAAAGGAGCATCTTCTTTGGCTTTACCACCTAAATATTACAATAAAATCTTTTTCGTGGTTTTTAGGGTTCCGTACCCAAAGGGTAAAAACGGGACCCTATTACTAAGATTCCACTGTCCGTCTGTCTGTCTCTCTGTCTGTCACCAGGCTGTATCTCATGAACCGTGATAGCTAGACAGTTGAAATATTCACAGATGATGTATTTCTGTTGCCTCTATAACAAAAAATACTAAATATTTAAGTGGGGCTCCCATGCAACAAACGCGATTTTTTTGCCGCGTTTTGCTCGATATTAATAACGGCAACAGGTAGACGCTTGAAATATTCACAGAATATTTAGTTGTATATTCACTTTAAAAATAAAAAATAAAATTAAAATAAAATAAATATTTAGGCGGGGCTCCCATACAACAGACGTGATTTTTATAGATAATGATACGGAACCCTTCGTGCGCGAGTCCGACTCGCACTTGGTTGTTTTTATTTTTACCCTATTGCGCATCAGCTAAGACAGGGTTATGTTTTTTTCCCACGTACCTATCTATGTCACACTCGTCTAGGTCACGGGTGGTCATTCAAAGCTGGGTTTCAGACGCCAATAAGCTCACCACTTACAGTCCAGTTAAACTAATGTCTTGAATAACAATATTTTTGTGTCATGAACATGTCGGGTATCAGAATAAAGTGCAAGATTCTAAAAATAATAATTTTCACTGCTTATCTAAAAGATTGAAAAAATAAATAAAATAAAAAAAAAACCTCGCAACTAAAAAGTTCATAACAAGCTTTCATGCAGTCTGATGCATTTTGTGAAATCAAATCTGAGATTGAACTAAATCAACTGCAAAGAATTTTTGCGAAAAAAACGCGTCTCATGTTTTTATATCGGATTATTCAGTTTAGATCCTAACTCGAATGGTCTTCTTACTGCTCATCACGAGCGTATCTCACAGCGAGGTCGCAATTCGAGATTAAGCGTGACAAAGACATTCGTTCGAGTTCGAAACTGATGGAGAAAACCACAGATATCGAAAACCCTTTCATTCAATTTCAGTGCTTGGAGGTGATTCCGGAGAGGGCAGAAATGACTTATATAAACCCAAAATATGTGTACCTGAACGCGACGATAAACGTACGGCGTTACAGCAGGAGGTCACGGTATATCGCCAATCTGATGATTACTTCTAAACACACCTGGGCGAACAATATTACGGTTAGATTTCAAACAAACATTTGTTACATAACATCACACCTGCAGGCTGGAATTGCCCGAAGGGTTAGGCTCTACTGGTGTACCTTAGCATGTACACCCACATTTCGCCAGTTTATTTAAGTCCCATGTAATACGGGTTATACGGGGCGAGCCATCGAAATTGCCATCAAATGGGCATAAATCCAGACTCCGGGCTGCTGGAGGAGCACCTAAGAGAGACCAGCGGGGTAATTGCGTAATACACTAACAGTAGCAATGGCTTTCATTTTGACAGTTCAACAACATTGACAAGATTGATATAGTCTCGAGGGTTTTTTTTGCACCGTTTTGGGACTAATATGGTGTAATATTTTTAAGGTTCCGTACAAACGAAGGCCAGAGCAATATTTTGCAAAGTGTATCGTTGCGCGCCACAAGTTACCACTAGCGCCATCTAGTATCGAGTAGCAGAACTAATAGATCTTTCCAGAATTTTCGATACCAGAACTTTCTGGAACTATCGACATCTGGTCAGTCGGGGCCGGTATGTACTCGAACATTCTAGATGTTTTCACAATAGAAGGTTCTAGAACTATCTGCGGCATTAAATAAGGCCGGGATAAGACGACCGAGACACAGAGTTGGATAAGCGATACAAGCGAATACATCGAAAGCGATCTTCAAGTGCGACTTATGTGTAATTGTGTTTTATAATTAGTGTGTTTGAGTTGTTATTAGTGTTGTTTAATTAAAGTGTAATTTTTTGGTAATTTATATCGGCAGTTTTAATTGTCACGAACCCCGAAGCTCGTAACAATTGGTGTCAGAAGCGAGGATTAAAATCATGCCGATTTTACCTAAAGACGACACGGAGGGTATCCGTACCCGGAGTCAACGCCAATAGGAGACGGACCAGAGGCGTTTTGGTGGAGCTATGCCGCAGAGGTCGGATGGCCAGCTACCAACCACAGAGGCCGACCCGTCCGCAGCAGCTCCAGCATCAGTAGCACCAGACTTTGCTGCCCTGATGATGATGCTGCAGGAACAGGCCCACCGACAGGAGGAACAGGCTCGCCGACAGGAGGAACAGGCTCGCCGACAGGAGGAACAGGTTCGTCGGTTGGAAGAACAGCTCCAGCGGGACAAGGAGGAACAGGCCCGCCGACAGGAGAAACAGTCTCGCCGACAGGAGGAACAGGCTCGTCGGTTGGAAGAACAGCTCCAACGTGATAAGGAGGAGCAAGCGCGCCGCCAGGAAGAGCAGATGCTCCTTATGAAGGACCTTCACGCTACCTTCGGGAAAGACATGAAGGAGGTGAAGGATAAGGTTGCTCAATGTGACAACCACCTGTCGGAAGCTGAAATCCGAATCGACCAAATGAATAATCGGGTTGACAACGTGATGGCTGACATGAAGAAAACCGTGATGGCTGACGTAAAGAAAACGCTGGATTACCTTAAACTTGGGGATGGCATCACAGCTCCCGTAGCTACAAGACCTTCGCTACGTGGATTCAAAGTGCCACCGTTCGACGGAACTTCTTCCTGGTCGGCCTACAAAATCCAGTTTGAGGCTGGCATGCAGGCGAACGGTTGGAATAAAAGTCAGGCCATTACTGCCCTCACCCTAGGCCTGTGCGACCAGGCCTTAACTGTTCTGGAAGTTCTCGGTAAGGAAGTGACTTACGAGCAGCTCCTTGAGGCATTGGAAGCTCGGTATGGCGACGCTTACCTGGAACACGTGTTTCGTGCGCAGCTCAAGGATCGCGTGCAACGCAGTAACGAAAACCTGCAGCAGTGGGCCCTTGAAGTGGAGAAGCTGGTGCGTAAAGCTTACCAGTCTGTACCTGCGCTTATTGATGGGAACCTGGTGCAGGCATTCATCGCCATCACCCACACTCAACATCATCCAGACAAACCTCCAGCATAGCCAGACTGCTACGGCCAGCTTACGCAGGGCACTGGAGGTCAACCCCCGAACCATCGCACTGATCCAAGAGCCGTGGATCAGGAACAACACGGTATGCGGCCTCAATAACATCGGAGGTAAGCTAATACTCAACACACAGAGCTCGGACAAACCTAGATCCTGTGTGTACATACCCAAAGACATCCCTACCGCACTGCTCACCCAATTCTGTTCCAGAGACTTGACAGCTGTCAGGCTCCGGACTACAGACGATCTCCCAGACGTCGTCCTAGCCTCGGTGTACATGCCGGGCGAGGACACAAACTGCCCGCCACAAGAAATGGCCGACCTGCACCGACTCCAATGCCCATCACCCGCTCTGGGGCAGCGACACATCGAATCCCAGAGGAGAGGTACTATCCACCGATTTATTCTCTACTAACCTAAACATTATTAACCGACTAATCGATCCACCATCGATTAGTCGATGGTGGATCCATCGGACAATCCCTCCTCCGCCTCCTCCCTGTACGTCGCCCTGGGTCGTCGTGTCTATCACCCGGCGACGATGCCAGCAGCTGCTCGCTCCAACCGGGGGATGTGGGCGGAACCGTGGCCTCATCGTCAGCCATCGCCGCACGGGCCATGACCTCTTCCAGGTGGGCGATCTCGTCCGTGTCGTCTGTCTGTGTCTCTGTCGGTGTCGTGGTCGAGTCTGTCTTGTTGTCAGAGGGCTGGGTCGTGGGCCAGAAGCGTACGTATATCGAACCCAGTAGGTACGATATCCGTCGCTCCCGGTCCAGGACCTTTTGCGCTTCCTCCGGTGGTACACCCAGGCTCAGGAAAGTCCCGTAGTTGTCACCACCGACGGTAGTTGCCCTGTACAGTGACCACCTGCCAATGTCATACCAAGTATTCTGACGAGTCAGAATACTTTGGAGCCTCTGTACGTCACCTCTATACCGAGGGACGAAAAGCGAGGCTCTGACACGGGTGGGCACGTCTGACTGTCGCACTACTGTCAGCTTTAAGTCAGTATTTGGGAGTTGTAGGAGGGGAACTGTTTGGGTCAGCCATGTCAGGGCGTTGTCGTCCTCGTACCACATCTGCACTGTACCCTCCGCTACCCTTGGGTATCCGCGGAAAGCAGGGAGCGGTGACGATCAGTCTGCGCCCAGGAGCAGGTCTTCCAGGCCTGTCTTAACCTGTTCGGCCTCTTCGTTCGTCAAGTCTCTTGAGGGGGGAGGGAAGCAGATTGCTACGGCGAGCCGCGCAGGTATGTCCTTTGTGGCCCGCGCGTAGGTCCTCGGCTCCCCTTGGGCGGAGTGGATCCTTACACGCTTGGCGTCCCTCTGAAGCGTGCTCGGTGAGGCCGAGTCGTCCGGGCGCTCCCTCTTTGCCGGCCCTGTACCACTCGGTCCAGCCTGCAGCTGAGAGGTGCCCGCTTTAACGTGCAAGCCTCCACCCCGCTTTCCTCTGTTGTGTTTGGGTCTGGGTTCATTGGTCAGCGGTCGGCTTTTCGCGCTGGGTTTCCCCTTCGCGTGCTGGCTGCTGGTCGCGTGGTCCCACCTTAGGCCGCTTTTCGCGCTGGGTTTCCCCTTCGCGTACTTGCGGCCGTTCTCTGTTGACCGCGTCCGGCCCCTTTTCGCGCTCGGTTTCCTCGTCGCGTACTCGGGGCTGGTCGCGTACTACCTCTTCGGCGTCCGATCGCGCTTCGCGCTGGCTGATGCCTTCGCGGGTGTTGCGCTTTCGATCGCCTACTTTCCTCCCCCGGTCTGTGATTTTTCCGCGCTTTTTCAGCTGGCGTACTCCATCTACCAGGAGAGTGGTAGGGCCGTCGGGTTCGTTATCCTTCCCCGTCGCAGTCTGTCCGTGTCGTTCAGTGTCAGGGTTTGTAATGCTATTCCGCACGATGCTCTGTTGCCAGAGGTTCGCGGGAGGCATACGTGTCGTAGTGGGTGTTGGCGCGTCAGTCGCTGCCGGGGTCGTGTTCATTGGCGCGTTTGTCGCTGCCGGTGTTTGTGGCGCTAAATCAGCAGCCGGCCGCGCTGGACAGCGCGGCAATGATGAGCAGTAAGATGTCCCCCCCAGAATACGTTGAGGGCTGACCGCCTTGGCGGTGTGGGATTCCCCGGCTTGGCCGGAACCCACCTGGGTAGATGCTTTTTCTTCCTGCATTTCATTTGGTGGGGGGTGGGCTTTTTTGGAATCGAGGTTACCCGTCCTCAGGGACCGACAGGATGTAGGGATAGGAGGGAGGGTGTTTGGTAGTAGGGTATGGGTCACTTGGGGTCACCCTAGGTCTGGGATTTGGCCTAGGGGTTTTGCGGATTGACAGGATCTGTGGATAGGGCCTAAATGACCCAACCACACACAACCCTTTTGTGTGTGGTTGGGTCATTTAGGTACATGGGATAAGGTGTATTGGTTACCCTAAACCTGGGACTTGGTGTTCGGGCACTTCTCTTGTCCGGGATCTCTTTCAAGATGCTCCGGGTGCGGGATCGGCTCTACAGCCGGTCCCGCAGCCGGAGTTGGGCTATCCGCAACCTGCCCACCCGCTCGGTTGCAGGAGAAGAAGTGCCCGGCAGTCCGGGTCGCACCACCACAGATGTTCGTGTACATTTGCGTTGGTACGAGCCAGCTAGCCCCGAGAGGGAGGTGTGATATATGTGTTAATAATTAGTTATAGTAGGTAGGACCATTTGTGCAAAACACCTATTTTGGGGTACCCTGTTGCGGGCAAGGAATTTATAGTTGACACAGACGCAAGCGACACCCCCCCGGTGGGTTCCCGCATTGTCGAGGCGGGGGGGCTCAGTAGCCGTGGCTTGGACAACCACGGTGAAGCTAAGAGGAACCCGAGGAGGGGCCGCTCGTCAGGGCTTTGTCGGTAAGCCGACGACGTAGCGGCCAATAAGTAGGTTGCGGTGCCGCGTATGACGTTGGCCGCTCTCCCTATCCTCTGCGGCCGAAAATTGGCAGGCGGCGGGGCCAATGACCTGACCACGGGGTTGTCTGGCACCCATGTGCTGGTTTGGTCCCTGGGGTGGTCACGGCGTGCCATGTGTTCTGGTGCGCCGGTGATGGGGAGTAATCCCCAGAGGAGGGTCCGGTGACGGACGGCCGCGGCGGGTTCACGGATGAGTGCTAAGGCGTGCCCGTGTTCCCGCCGTAAGCGGCAGAGGAGGACACCGTGGAGTTTTAGTGGGTTGGAGTCCCACATAACTGTGCTATCTCCCCGTGGTAGTGCAGAATGCATGAGCATTTCTCCACGTAAAAAAAAAAAAAGACGCAACCTAATAGGACTTGGCGGTGTGTTGTCTCAGCGGAATGGCGATCAATAGTTTGTGATAGCGTACTTCAGCAAGTCATTGTCGAAACCTGAAAGGAACTATTGTGTAACGAGACGGGAACTGCTTGCTGTGGTAAAGTCATTGCAGCACTTTAGCAAATATCTTCTCGGGCGGAAGTTCCACTTACGAACTGACCATGCTGCACTGAAATGGCTATTGCAGTTCAAAAATCCAGAAGAGAGAGACATGTAAGTTGCGAGATGGATAGAACTACTGCAGGAATACGACTTCGTGGTCGAACACCGCAGCGGAAAATCTCATGGCAACGCAGATGCATTGTCAAGAAGACCTTGTCCTGAAGACTGCAAGCATTGTACTAGGCAAGAAAGTAAAGAAGTCGTACCTGTGAGGATGCTCAAGACAGACCTCAGCAACGAGTGGATGGAAAGCCTGCAACGTGCACAGCAGGAAGATTCAGACATCAAGCCGATTCTGGAGTGGATGAAGGCCAGAGCTCCTAAGCCCAGGTGGAGCGACGTCTCAGCGATGAGTTCGATCACAAAAAGCTATTGGGCCCAATGGGACAGCTTGGTGATTCAGGATGGAGTCCTGTGCCGTAAATGGGAAAATGCCCGTGGAGACAGCTGTCATTTGCAAATGGTTGTCCCTAAAGCTCAAGTACCGGATGTTCTACAGCTGTACCATAATGGTTGTTTAGGAGATCATCTGGGAGTAAAACGGACTCTACTGAAGATTCGAGAACGGTTTTACTGGGTCCACTGTCGGGACGATGTCGAGGACTGGTGTCGCAAATGTACAATGTACAGCAGTAAAGGGACCTCAGACTCGTAGTAGAGGTGCCTTGAAATTGTATAATGTTGGTGCACCATGGGACAGGATAGCCCTTGATGTTGCGGGGCCGTTTCCGGAAAGTGAAAGTGGTAACAAGTATTTCATGGTTGTTATGGATTACTTCACTAAGTGGCCGGAAGTCGTCGCCATTCCAAATCAAGAAGCTTCGAAAGTTGCAGATAAATTAGTTTATGAAGTCTTCTGTCGCTCAGCGGGATTGTCCGAAAGGGTTACCGCTACCCCGGAACATAAAGGGCGAAGGAAGGAACATGGGTGGGTTTTAGTCAGTAAGAGTCTGACACTCCCTTCCGCTCCACCCAGAGCGGGAGGGGTCATTTGATGATTTCCCAACATAAAAAAAAAAAAGTCTTCTGTCGTTTTGGAGTACCTTTAGAGATTCACAGTGACCAAGGAAGAAATTTTGAGTCCCAAATATTCCAGGAAACTTGTCGAGTTATAGGTACTCATAAAACAAGAACAACTTCTTACCACCCACAATCGGATGGAAATGTGGAACGATTTAATTAGACATTGGAGAGGTACCTAGCAAAAGTTGTGGAAAATCGGCAACGAGATTGGGACAAGCACATACAACCGTTTTTGTTGTCATATCGAAGCGCTGTTCACGAAAGTACATCGGTGACACCAGCTTTCGCAAACATTGGAAGAGAATTACGGCTGCCTGCAGACCTGATCACCGGAATACCACCTGATGCCCCACGCAGTATAACTGATTATGCGAATGACTTGCGGAACAAAATGAATGACATTTATGAGCACGTCAGACAATTGGGCCAGCAAATATCTTGTAACGTAATGTACATACTCACAGTTATCTACATTCATTCCTCCAGGTCAGACAAGCATTCCGTCACCGTTAGGCGCTGATCTGACTATTCCTCACGACACCAGGTCACGTTTAATCCATAATCAGTACACAGACAGTCATCAAACTTTAACATAACACTACGACGATTTAGTAACACCCAAGGGCTGGAAATTTCGCCCACATTCATTGATATCATTTTTCCTATAAACACTATACTTTGAATACGCTTTTAATACGAAATAACTATACTTATATTTAATTGTATTTTATTAATATATTTTATTATGACAGTTCTAACAACGACGTTTAATACGTTGCCATGACAAGTTTGCTTATAAATTCTTATCAGCCTGTAACTTTTAGCTGAAAATATATTCAGACTTTCGCAAATCAATACTGGCCATCATATTTCAAATTCATATTTATTTCTTCAAGTTGCTATTCTACGAGTTTACCTGAGGAATCCAAGCAACGCGAGTGACAGTTCGAGTTGAAGTTCGAGTTTCGCCTCGAAAGCGAACCCTTAAGATAGTGCTGGTACTCCGGAGTCACCTATCCAGGGAACTCTTGGTGGTGTCCCTCTCCAAGACTCCGGTACCTGATGGACTAGCGCTACACCTTCGTCCTCCGTCCTCCGTACCAGTCGGACCACTGGCGTGCCTCGCCAGAACGCCCTGAAACTACTGGGCCGCGCCTCAACCGACCGACCTCTGGCGGGCTGAGCGCGTGCTGCCGTGCCTGCTCTCTCTCGCGCCGCCGTGCCTGTTCGCTCGCGCCGCCGTGCCTGCTCTCTCACACCGCCGTGCCTGTTCACTCGCGCCGCCGTGCCTGCTCTCCCGTGCTGCCATGCCTGCTGTCACGTGTGGCCGTGCTGCGACCTACTACTGTCGCGTGGGCCCCTACGGGTATCCTCCGTGCCGCACACGCACCAGCACCTGACCACGCCTGAACCTGCACCTGTCACCGGCACCTGCCTCGCGTCTACCTCTTTAGCCTCCTCAATCCACCAATCACTCATCTTCATCCTTCCTCACCCACACATTACACACCACTGTCATTACATCTCCATCGTTATCTTACGAATAAATTTGTAATTGATTTTACTTCCCTCTCTTTAATTTCTTAATTTAGACTTAGTTTCTTGTCGCTACACGACAATCTGAGAAGATGAAAACCCGTTATGACCGCAAAATGAACAATAAAGGGTTCGACGAAGGTTCCCTAGTGTGGTTGCACAATCCAGTCCGCAGCAAAGGGAAATCTCCTAAGCTTCAAGCTACATGGGATGGACCTTACCGGATTGTGACAAAGATCAATGACGTAACTTACCGGATACAGAAAGGTGCAAGACGTACTCCTAAGATCGTCCATGTGGATCGACTGGCGCGTTATTATGGAGCCGATAATGCTCGGGACGAGCATGTCTTAGGAGGGGGTAGTATTGCGCGCCACAAGTTACCACTAGCGCCATCTACTATCGAGTAGCAGAACTAATAGATCTTTCCAGAATTTTCGATACTAGAACTCTCTGGAACTATCGACATCTGGTCAGTCGGGGCCGGTATGTACTCGAACATTCAAGATGTTTTCACAATAGAAGGTTCTAGAACTATCTGCGTCACTATATAAGGCCGGGATAAGACGACTGAGACACAGAGTTGGATAAGCGATACAAGCGAATACATCGAAAGCGATCTTCAAGTGCGACTTAGGTGTAATTGTGTTTTATAATTAGTGTGTTTGAGCGGTTATTAGTGTTGTTTAATTAAAGTGTAATTTTTTGTTAATTTATATCGGCAGTTTTAATTGTCACGAACCCCGAAGCTCGTAACAGTATGCTTTTATTTTTGCCTTTGATTATATTTGTAGGCATTATTAAATACCGCCGCATGTCAGTTGTAGCAATTTGACTTTAGCAATTTCACGGGTGAAGCTCGACCTGAAACACCTGGCCGCGAAGTCTTTAAAAGACAAATATCATCCATCTCCATAGACAAATATCACCCATCTCTCCACTAGTCCAATGCTTACTTTAGGGTGCATATCCGGTAGGCTCTTAAATCCTATCCTTTCCACGGGCACGTCTTCCCTACAAAAACCGCGCCCTCCGGTCTACTTCTTGATATACAATGGTCGCTGTAGCACCATGAACATGAGGCTACAGGAGCTAGTGCGAATCTTGGGGTTCATTCGATTAATCGAGTCTGGTCAAACCACGCTGGCATAGGTGCAATTCATATTCATATTCATGATTGTATTTGTAGGCATTATTAAATACCGCCGCATGTCAGTGGTAGCAATTTGACTTTGAACTTGAGCTGCACCCTTGCGGAACACAGTTTCAATCACAATCCCAGAGTTTTGAAGGAATTGCTAATCCATTGCTTCATAGGTTTGCAAAATTCGTGTGCTCAACAATGTAAATAACGCAGTGCACATGGGTGAACTGTCAAAATAAAACACATTGCGATCGGAAAAAAAAAGTCATTTTAGTGTATTACACAATAACCCCGCTGTCCTAAAGTGGAGTACGGAGTTTTTATAGAAGAGGCCAGCTTATACTGGCATTGTTACCACAGACGTGCACCTTACCGAACTATGCCTAAAACAGCACTTAATTGCAGATCACGATAAGCGTCAACCAGCTCTTACACAACGAGTATCGACCTTCTTTCGTGAAATGTACTCAAAAGCTTTGTGACCTAATCAATACGGAGCTCTTCCCCGGAGGCACAATCAAGAACCGGCCCGGAGTGATGTGCCCTTTACCTGCTGTGAGTAAAACCAATACTTCATCATCTTCCTAGCTTTATCCCAATTATGTTGGGGTCGGCTTCCAGTCTAACCGGATGCAGCTGAATACCAGTATTTTACATGGTGCGACTGCCTATCTGACCTCCACAACCCAGTTATTGGATAATACGATGCCCCTTTCTAAGACTTATTGTCAGACATTTGGGCTTCTGACGACCCTGTAACGCCTGCCAAAGATCCGCGAATGACATCCAGGACCTACGGTTAAAATGCTTTCCGAGGCACGAGGGGTATGTAAAGATAGTCACCCATCCACAGACCAACCGCGGCAAGCATAGCTTAACCTGATCGATCGAACCGTGCGGCTGTTATTTCTTAGACACAAGCCCCTCGTAAAACCAATACCTATCTCGATAATTCGAATGCGCCGGAAGAGACGCTGCTGTCACGTTCAAGTGACAGCTCGCTCAGCCTGACTGATGTACTGATGTACGACCCTGCTTGTAGGGTTGGGATGCAAACTTCAGAATTCCGGTTATCATTAGTAACAAATAATATGGTACGGTCTGCAACTCAGCAAATAGGTAGGCATTGGCGAAATCCTTATGAGGGGTAACGTCGAAAAAGCGTAGCGTGGTCACGGTGTCAGGCCGTGAACGGGGCCTCAAGAGTGTTTTACAATATTCATAGGGAGCCACCTCTCTCTATCCCCAGGGTTATCACAGTCTATTAAACTACACATTCCCGACGGAGCACTTTCCCAACGTGTTCCCTTTTGAGAAGGGTTGCGTTGACAACGAGCTGAGCATCACTGACACGAAGGAATCAGTGATGCGGTACAGAATTGTGGCTTCGTTCAAGCAGAAGCCTTAGAAGAAATAAGCTGGTATATGGAGTCACTTGTATACTCAACTTCGTAATTTCTTTGCCACCCTAAGTTTGAATGACACTTGTACGTCAAGTAAATTTTTCTTCAAGACCAATGTGTCATTCATCTCTAGTGAAGTTTCAATGAGGGTTTTCATGAAAATTCACGCCTCCATTTGGCGGCACTTTGACAAAAGGTGTTTCATTTTGATTTCGACAATAAATATAAAATATATCATGACGTTCATCATTCGTTTCAGTCAGAGTATATATAGTTTCAGTCAGACTATATAGGCGACTATACAGAAAACATAGGCGCTTTGACGCTTTTGACAGGTGCCCGGACCTAATTTCTCACTGCTGCCACCTAGTGAACGTCTTTCAGAATACCCTCATTTAGTGAGAGAAAAGAGTAAAGCAATTACGAGCTCGACTATACAGTGACCTTCAAGTAATGGTATGATGACAGTAAAACTGAAAGTCCTATTTACTTGAGATAAAATCACACGTTGAATTGCACGGATCGGTGGCCTTTTATTACATATATCTCATCCGTAAACCCGCCGCGAGTTCAACTTCCGCCCTGCTATAAGAGCTGGTGGTAAGCCCCCTGTTTGCATTCAATTTCATTGGTGAAACTCGCGTTTAAGCTACGGTTTGCTAGAACGGTGACCGCACATAGCGACTGCAATTTTTTGGAGAATGACATCACTGAAACGTCTATGAAAGTCACTTGGTTTGTTTTTCTAGAGAGCGTTTTTGACACCGTAAATTAGTCAACCCCGCTGCCCAAATATTTAAATCGCTGGATTTGCCCTCACCGTACTTAGTCACGCGAAAAAGTGTCATACATTAATTACATATCGTTTCCATAACAACCAAGTCGAGTGACTGCGTCGTTGAGTGTCAGAGGTGTCAAAACGAAACATAAACGCAAATAAAGTTGTAAAAAAATAAAAGGCCCGTTTTGACATTTGAGAATACGTTCTTAACACCTGTCAGTTTCATACAAACGAATACGTGTTTGGCGAATTGGATCTTTATTAACTACTACAACTGACAATGTCAAAACGGGCCTTTAATTTTTTGACAACTTTATCTATTGAGGCGGCCTAGCGATTTAAATCTATGCCGCTGTCATCATTTACATGACAGTTGTCATTGCAACCGTTACCTATGTGCGGTCACTGCTTTTCTACAAACCGTGGTTTTAGAGGCGTCATTCCTAGAGCGAGAAGTCGATCCGAACGTCAACGAGTTTTCAATACGAATGAGTTTGGATGATGCTGATCCGTGCTTGTAAGAGTAAAACACTTGTACTGCATATCGGTCACCGTATCACGACTTGGAAAGAATACCTGACCCTGTATGGTGGAGGCATTTTGAAGAAATTTAAGATATTTATAATTATTATTATGGAATAAACAATAAATGATATTAAACAAAACATTTGATTTTCTTATGAAAAAGTTTATTTCATTTTGATTCATAATCTCACAGGTTTATCACATTGGGGTGAGTTTAAAACACGACAACTGTTCACTGTTCATTATCTACAAAGCAAATTAAGTATACTGCAAAAATACCAAAAAAAAAAATGTAAATAAAATAAAAATGTTTATTGCAATTACATACATTGAAAACACACATTGAGTTGGAGATCACCTTTTAAGCAAGAAGATGCTTGTGTTAGATGATCTCCGCTCTTCCACTATCATTAATAACAGGTATGCAATTGATAAACTGAACCAAGAAAAACAACAATAAAAATAAAATAAAATAATCTAATTTAAGTAAAACAGAAAATATAAAGTAAAAAGGAAATACAAAAGCAAGGAGCGCACTTGTGTGATGAGAGTAGGTTTTGTTGTGTGCCAGTGTGTGTGTGTGCGTATATGTGCGTGTGTAATGGCTTGGTGAGTTGTGTAAATGAGGTGTTACGTGTATATTGAGTCATAATTGTATTTACTTAGTTGTGATTATTAGTTTTTAGGTATCCGTTTAGGTTCAGGTTTAGATTTAGGTCTAGGTTAGCCCCGCGACAATGTCATGGGATCGGAAGAAGCCAGGCACAGCTTCCTCCACTAACGATTTTGGAACCACGGACCTTTTATTATTGGACAAGTTATGGAAGCGAAGATACCAAAGCCTCAATGTCGTCGTAGGTTTTATTCGTAAGCCATTCAGTTATAGCTTGTTTACAGTCACGGAGTCTCAAAGGATAGATGTGTAACTCTTTATTCAGAAGGTTGTATAAGCGGGAAGATTGCCTTTCGTACTGCCTCTCAGCAAAAACAGAACTAACTGGGACAGTTGGAGCGACTAGGTAGTTTCTTCTGCTACTGATACTCGTCTTTGTGGGATCATACGGGAGAGATTTGTGCTTTCTCAGGATAAGATGGAGTAGGTAAAGTTTTCTTACAGACAGGAGGTCAGAGGTTAGGTACAGGCTTTGGGTTGGGAATCTGTAAGATTTTAAGTACATAACCTTAAGGAGAGAACGCTGCGCCCTCTCAAGTTCCAGAAATTTTATTTTTGATGCCCCACCCCAGCATGGCAGACAGTATGTAAGAACCGATTGGGCTAGTGATACGTAGATCCTCTGCAGAAGATTCTTTGAGGCAACGTGTCGCAATGCTTTAAAAGTCCAAATTAATTTCCTAACCCTTTTCATGATCAGTTCAGTATGCATGTGCCAGGACAGGCGCTGGTCAATCATGATTCCCAGGTATTTGGTATATTGTAACCTATGAATCTGTGTACAAGAGCAGTCGGAAATTGAGGGGTTGGCACAGCAGTGGATCCTAATTTGGAATTCGGGTGGAGGTTGAGTGTGTGCATACTTGGTGAAGCAAATGTAGTTGGACTGGGAGACATTTAGCATGAGGAGGTTACGATTGAGCCAATTTGCTATCTTTGAAAGGCAAGTTTCGGCTGACCTTCTAACTTTTGACCAAGTCTTATCAGCAAAGACTATGGCGGTATCATCCGCATATGAGAAAATGCGACCCCCGTCAATACTCATATTGCATAGGCAATTGATATAAATAAGGAACAACGTAGGACCAAGAACACTCCCCTGTCCGACGCCATACGAAATAGTTTCCACTGAGCTGGTAAGCTCCCCTATATTCACTGTTTGTTTGCGGTTATTCAGGTAGGATTTGAATAGCTCGAGAAGGGGGCCCCCTTATGCCGATGCTTTCGAGCCTGTATGGGGACAGATACAGTGTCGAAGGCCTTTTTGAGGTCAAGGAAAACCGCCAGACATTTGCTTTCTTTATCCACTTTGCCAGCTATAGTAGATGTCAGTGACAGTACTGCATCCTCAGTAGATCTACCCTGTCGAAAACCGAACTGACACGGAGATGGAATGTTGTGTTTAGAAAGGTATTTAATTAAGCGTGAGTTTATAAGTCTTTCCAGGATTTTCAGATTTC
The DNA here is from genome assembly GCA_911387795.2 of Apamea monoglypha. NCBI lineage: Eukaryota > Metazoa > Arthropoda > Insecta > Lepidoptera > Noctuidae > Apamea > Apamea monoglypha. Next base: position 18,381,712 of record OU426924.1, read on the forward strand.
CAGATTAAATGGTCAGAGATCCCGGGTTTCTCATCGATCTAAAAATTTAGTACAGCGCCAAAAGGCTCTTTTGGCGCGTGACCAGAGTCGGAACTAACGCCGCCATCTTGTTTTGTCAATACAATTTCTGTGAAAATTTCACAAATTTTTACTAACAGCACCCTCCTATCAATATCATTCAGTCAAATCTCATGACTGGTTGGAAATAACCACAGCCAATAAGCTAATCGAATTACTTGACACGAGATTTGAAAACAGTAACCAGTACAGTCCTTTCACAGTTATTTTACCTCTGATAGCAGCAACCCAATAGCAACCTTATTTTAACGAGAATAAAGATCATTGTGATTTTGACAAACTTGTTAGTAGCAGCAATCCAACAGCAACCTTATTACAAGGAGTTTATATCTCTTGAGGTTGGGGTATTTCCTGATCGTTGGAAAATTGGTAAAGTTGTCCCAATACACAAAGCTGAATCCGAGAGCGTAGTTGGCAACTACAGACCAATTTCAATACTCCCAACTTTGGCAAAGGTTTTTGAGGCAATCATCTGTCCATACATCCAAAATAACCTTAAGAAATATATTTCCGATGCTCAGCATGGTTTCATAGCTGGTAGATCGACGTGTAGCAATTTGGTTACTTTCATCGAGGGCATAGTAGACGCTGTAGATAGTAATAACCAATTAGATGTTATATACACTGATTTCAGTAAAGCCTTCGACAAAGTGTCCCATGAACTGCTCATTCAAAAGCTGGCTGCGTATGGATTTGCAGGACCTCTTCTACGGTGGCTAAATTCCTACTTATCAGATCGATATTTTTACGTAGTGGCCAATGGATATAAATCTAACACATTTAGAGCATCCTCAGGTGTCCCGCAAGGATCGCATTTGGGACCTATTCTCTTCAACGCTTTTATAAACGACCTTCCCGATTGCTTTGTAAACTCAAAACCATACTTGTTTGCCGATGATTTAAAGATAGCCCGTGTAATTAAATCGCCATCAGACTCATTACTGCTTCAGGAGGACATAGACAGAATTATGCATTGGTGCACTGACAACGATATGGTACTCAATGTAAAAAAATGCTCCCAAATCACATTCACACGAAAACTGAACCCTATCAAAGTGAACTATAAAATGAATGGTTTGTGTCTGCACGAAGCTGATGTTATAAAAGATCTGGGGGTCCTTTTGGATACAAAATTAACATTTATCCCACACATAGACAATGTTATAAAAAAGGCATCGAAATCACTGGGATTTATCATTCGCAACGCAAAATCCTTTCGTAAGCCTAAAACTAAAATCTATCTATATAATTGCCTCGTCCGTAGCTTACTTGAGTATTGTGTTGTTGTTTGGCGACCACACTACTCAACCCACAGCCTGAGGATCGAACGTATCCAGAAGCGATTTCTAAATCACTTAGTATATTCTACTGCGAAACGAAAAATCCCGAGTTACACAAAACGTTTAAGCACCTTTAATATGATATCCCTCGAAAATCGTAGAGATATTATTGATTTAATATTTTTATATAAAATTTTAAATAACAAGCTTGATTCTCCACAGCTACTAAATAAATTAAAATTCCATATTCCGCACAATTATCCTAGAAATTCTATTGATCTCCTATATTCACCATTTCGCAGAACTGTTTCAGGTCGTAACTCTGCAATCCCTAGACTTAGTCGACTACATAATAAATTTAGTAAAATTGATATCTTTGGCTCTTCCCTTCAGCACTTCAAGCACCAATTGTTTCTAACATTAATTTAGTATATAGTTAGTATAAGCCTAGTCTAAGATAGTTTTAACTAATGTCACTTAATGCCATATTTACTTTGCCATGTATTTTCAGTTAATATCACATAAAAACAAAATTGTTTCTGGTCCTTTTTTTTTACTTTTAAAGTTGTTCTTTTTATATATTGCATGTGGTGTTTACCTCTTAATATTGTACATCTAGTATGAATTTTTTGAGCTCTTTTTATTATGTATTGATGTAACAATTGTTGGTGAACCAATAAAATAAAATAAAAATAAAATAAAATATCAAGACCAAGTCTGTGATTTTGACGGTGATGCAAAATCACAGGTAAAATAATGAATGGACTGTGACTGATGAAATTCGATAGGCTTTCAGAAACCCGGAGGAAGTTCGTCTATTTTATGTAAATTAATTGAGCCGTTTAAACTATATCAGTCTCGTTACAAAACAAGCTTTTTCTTTTGATATTATTCAAATGTAAACCATCGAGCTAGTTATTGTATTTTGAACTTTATTCCCATTGCAGTAAATAGAATATTGTGTACTTAGAAATGTTCAAAAATCAGTTTTGGGACTAAGAACTTTACCCTAGTAGGAATAAAGTTCCAAATACTGGCTCAATGGTTTGAGCTGGGATGGAATTAACTTCCATCCTCGTTTTGTAAGGAGATCGTATGTGAATCAGAAAAGTAATACTTGTTGTTGAGCATTTAGACATAAGGATAAAAAACATTGTTTCACTTGAGTGACTTGATATTATCAGCGTTGACTTCACCCGACTATGTTGGACTCGGGTTCCGGTTAGACCGGCATAATTAAAAGATTTATTTTTACAATTAATTAATTAGGTATATGATTTTAAAAAAGTATACAAAAAACACAAAGGGCCCAAGTTATTTCTTACATTCGGTAGTGTTCATCTCTATGGAATGTTATAGTTACTTGATAAAAGGTCAAATACACAACATTATTAAAATTAATAAAATAATAAATTAATCTTAAACAAATTCTAACAAATTTATTTTTAAAAAATACCCGAATCTTATGTCTAATAGAAGCTCACGACCGAAAGTACAAATTCAAGGTAAAAAATATATTTATTTTTGATTTTACAGTTTTATTTATACTTATTAGTAACGATATAAAAATCTACCATACCTCGTTCAACATTTAAAAACAGTAATTATATACGAAGGGCACATGCAATCACAAAATAACGATTTTTCTGTAAACCAAAAATAAGGGGATGGTTACTTTGTGGCTTTTCAGGACATTACTAATAGAAGTAAATTGCCTGAAAGCGTTAAGAAGCCCTTGTATAATAAATTCATACCCCATTCAATGTCACTATTCTTAACTAATTCTAACATTAAAGTCAGATTTTTCGTAATGCAAAAATATGCTTTGCGTGTCCGTTTTAAAGGTGTTATGTACCCTAGGAGTACTAAATGCTGTCGAATACACTTTTTTTGTGCATTTTTCTTTCATATAAAAATGTTTACATAACAACACAACTAAGAAAAACCAGACTAGGCCTACTCACTAGTGAGGCAACAGTGTGTTTCGTCCTAACTATTTGATTTAGTCGGCTTTCTTGGCTTTCGGCTTCCTTTCTTTGCCCTTTGGCTTCGAAGGGTAGATCACGAACAGCGCCAGTTGCGATCCGCAAATTACTAAAGCGACGAGATTTTGTACCTGTAAAAAAAGTTAAAATAATATTAAAACTCGAAAATATATCAATTTTCATTTTTTTAATTGAAATTCAAAATTTTATATTTCACGTAAACCTACATGGGCACGTATGAAACGTCTCACGTTAGGTGCACGGTTCCAATTGGTCATTGCCTACAGAGAAGAGCCGGCAAGAAACTCCACCGTTACTCATTTTTTAATTACTACAATATTACCTCGATCATATGAGTGTAATAACGCTGTAAAATGAAAGTCGTAGGGAAAGTTGCCTTTTACAAAACTGAGGAAATGGGGGCAATTATCTACATTGTCCGGGGATCAACAGCCAAAAGCTATAGCAAATGTGATACCTTACAAATCACCACTTAAATCAACTACATATCTACTTTAGCGTTATGTAATCTGAATTGATTTTTGATTGGTCATTTGTAATAAAAAGTTCCTACATTAATTTCGGTTGGAATGAAATTTGTACTTTGTCATGTATGACATTGAGTTCGTATTCCGAAAACATGATGATTTTCTGAGATTCTGAATTCAAATATAGCATTAACCCAGGACCTAAATCTCAGCAGTAGCACTTGCGAGGCAATTTCAGTTATAAGAATTGGTTTTCATCGATCAAGAACGGATCGAGTAGGTAGGTAACAATTTATAATATTTAAAAATGATTTCAGATGGCAAAATCAAAATCAAAATTCATTTATTCAAATTAGGCTGAGAATCAGCACTTTTCGAACTTCAAAATTACAAAAGACAGTCCCCCAAAAACGCCCGCCCTTCACCGCAGGCAGATGTGACTAGAAACGCCGGTAGACGCCCTAGGAGGACATATAAAAGTGACCTTACTGGTGATGTGCTTCAGCGTGCCCACCGTCCAACAGTACTTGTAACGCCTCGCCTAGCGTTTTTTTTTTTTTTTTTTTTTTCGACTCTGCTACAAAGCACCTCAATCCCCTGGTTGCGCCGGGGCAGCGGGATTGTCCGAAAGGGTTACCGCTACCCCGGAACATAAAGGGCGAAGGAAGGAACATGGGTGGGTTTTAGTCAGTAAGAGTCTGACACTCCCTTCCGCTCCACCCAGAGCGGGAGGGGTCATTTGATGATTTCCCATCCCGAAAAAAAAAAAAAAATCCCCTGGTTGCAGCAGCCGCCCGATACACTCCCTCCCGCAGAAGTAGGATTCGCCTACCGATCCAAACCTTACTATACCCGACGACGCCACTACCCTTCTCCAGAAGAGTAGTAAAGCCACCAGTACTCTCAGAAAGTACAAGTTCCACCAGCCGTCCTCCCTTCCTCGCCGCCGAGGCCCGCTGCGACGACGCCCCAGTCCATGTCCGCCCCGACCCTAGCTCGAGCCAGCCCGCGACGCTGAGCCTGTAGCTTTAAATTCGTTCCTAAATAATCCGATCCAGTCTGTCCCTTGCTACCCTCCCCCAGCGACGCCCTAGTCGCGGCACACGCATGTAACGGCGACAACCTCGTAGGTTGACCTGCGAGATGCCATTTATAAAAATAAAAAATATGCGTCAGTACTATGTCCAGCCAGGACCGTACCATGTGGCGTTCTATAGTTTCTGCCCCCATGGAAAGAAGGCGTGACTTTATGTAGTTATGTATGTTTAATATGTTTTATGTATGTATATTTCAGAGAGATTTGTATCACCAGGAAGCGATGTAAAACTCGTTTTAAAACAATTTTCTAGGTACTTTGGCAAAGTGGACAATTAATTTAAACTACCTCTACCTACTTTTGTAACAAAACATGAATTGTCATAAATAGTAGGTGCATGCTTATTTACTAGTTAATGTATCATTAAAAATAGTCGATGTTTAGTATTGATAAGATTATATGCTCAATGCATTAGAATAAATGTTATTGTTTTGTTTTTTAGAACAAATGTTTTACAATACTTGCATAAACAGTGATCCTACAGTTTTCCTATTCAGTCAGTAGAATACGTACCTAGTGGAAATGATCATGTTTCATATAATGTTATTGTTATTTTCTACTTTGGCTTGGGTGAATACCGTTGAAGTAAGTTGGATTTTTTTTATTTAAACAGTACTTACAGTTTATCAACCAATCACGACGATGCCCCAGCATCTATATTTGAGCTTCTTGAATTGTATCACCTACTTCTGTGAAAACCAGGAAGGAAGATAAGTATTTTTAGGTCAATTTAATTAAATGAAAACAATCAAGTCAAACAAACAATGATATGTAGTAATACCAAAGGAGCATCTTCTCTGGCTTTACCACCTAAATATTACAATAAAATCTTTTTCATGGTTTTAGGGTTCCGTACCCAAAGGGTAAAAACGGGACCCTATTACTAAGACTCCACTGTCTGTCTGTCTGTCTCTCTGTCTGTCACCAGGCTGTATCTCATGAACCGTGATAGCTAGACAGTTGAAATTTTCACAGATGATGTACTTCTGTTGCCTCTATAACAACAAATACTAAAAACTGAATAAAATAAATATTTAAGTAGGGCTCCCATACAACAAACGTCATTTTTTTGCCGTGTTTTGCTCGATATTAATAACGGCAACAGGTAGACGCTTGAAATATTCACAGAATATTTAGTTGTATATTCACTTTAAAAATAATTCGTGCGCGAGTCCGACTCGCACTTGGTTGCTTTATCTTTACCCTATTGCGCATTAGCTAAGACAGGGTTATGTTTTTTCCCACGTACCTATCTATGTCGCACTCGTCTAGGTCACACGGTGGTCATTCAAAGCTGGGTTTCAGACGCCAATAAGCTCACCACTTACAGTCCCGTTAAACTAATGTCTTGAAAAACAGTATTTTTGTGTCATGAACATGTCGGGTATCAGAATAAAGTGCAAGATTCCAAAAATAATAAACTTCACTGCTTATCTAAAAGATTGAAACAGCTTTCATGCAGTCTGATGATGAACTAAATCAACTGCAAAGAATTTTTGCGATAAAAACGCGTCTCATGTTTTTATATCGGATTATTCCGTCTAGATCCTAACTCGAATGGTCTTCTTACTGCTGATTATGAGCGTATCTCACAGCGAGGTCGCAATTGGAGATTAAGCGTGACAAAGACATTCGTTCGAGTTCGAAACTAATGGAGAAAACCACAGATATTGAAAACCCTTTCATTCAATTTCAGTGCTTGGAGGTGATTCCGGAGAGGGCAGAAGTTACTTATTTAAACCTACAATATGTGTACCCGAACGCGACTATAAACGTACGGCGTTACAGCAGGAGGTCACGGTATTTCATCAATATGATGTGTACTACTAAACACACCTGGGCGAACAATATTACGGTTAGATTTCAAACAAACATTTGTTACATAACATCACGCCTGCAGGCTGTAATAGCCCGAAGAGTTAGGCTCTACTGGTGTACCTTAGCATATACACCCATATTTCGTCAGTTTATTTAAGTCCCATGTAATACGGGTTATACGGGGCGAGCCATCGAAATTGTCATCAAATGGGCATAAATCCAGACTCCGGGCTGCTGGAGGAGCACCTAAGAGAGACCAGCGGGGTAATTGCGAAATACACTAACAGTAGCAATGGCTTTCATTTTGACAGTTCAACAACATTGACAAGATTGATATAGTCTCGAGGGTTTTTTTTGCCCCGTTTTAGGACTAATATGGTGTAATATTTTTAAGGTTCCGTACAATCGAAGGACAGAGCAATATTTTGAAAAATGTATGCTTTTATTTTTGCCTTTGATTGTATTTGTAGGCATGATTAAACACCGCCGCATGTCAGTAGTAGCAATTTGACTTTGAACTAGAGCTGCACCCTTGCGGAACACAGTTTCAATCACAATCCCAGAGTTTTGAAGGAATTGCTAATCCATTGCTTCATAGGTTTGCAAAATTCGTCTGCTCAACAACGTAAATAACGCAATGCACATGGGTGAACTGTCAAAATAAAACCCATTGCGATCGGAAAAAAAAGTCATTTTAGTGTATTACGCAATAACCCCGCTGTCCTAAAGTGGAGTACGGAGTTTTTATAAAAGAGGCCAGCTTATACTGGCATTGTTACCACAGACGTGCAGCCTAACGAACTATCCCTAAAACAGCACTTAATCGCAGGCCACGTTAAGCATCAGTCAGCTCTTACACAACGAGTATCGACCCTCTTTCGTGAAAATGACTCATAAGCTCTGCGACTTCGTCAATAAGGAGCCCTTCGCCGGAGGCGCACTCAAGAACTCCGGAGTGGTGTGCCCTTTACCTCCTGTGAGTAAAACCAATACTTGATCATCTTCCTAGCTTTTCCCAATTATGTTGGGGTCGGCTTCCAGTCTAACCAGATGCAGCTGAATACCAGTATTTTACATTGTGCGACTGCCTATCTGACCACCACAACCCAGTTATTGGATAATACGATACCCCTTTCTAAGACTGGTTGCCAGACATTTGGGCTTCTGACGACCCGTAACGACTGCCAAAGATCCGCGAATGACATCCAGGACCAACGGTTAAGTAATGTGCTTTCCGAGGCACGAGGGGTATGTTAAGATAGTCACCCATCCACGGACCAACCGCGGCAAGCATAGCTTAACCTGATCGATCGAACCGTGCGGCTGTTATTTCTTAGACACAAGCACACACAAGCCCCTCGTAAAACCAATACCTATCTCGATAATTCGAATGCGCCGGAAGAGACGCTGCTGTCACGTTCAAGTGACAGCTCGCTCAGCCTGACTGATGTACTGATGTACGACCCTGCTTGTAGGGTTGGGATGCAAACTTCAGAATTCCGGTTATCATTAGTAACAAATAATATGGTACGGTCTGCAACTCAGCAAATAGGTAGGTATTCGAAATCCTTATGAAGGGTAGCGTCAAAAAATCGTAGCGTGGTCACGGTGTCAGGCCGTGAACGGGGCCTCAAGAGTGTTTTTACAATATTCATGGCGGGCCACCTCTCTCTATCCCCAGGGTTATCACAGTATAGCAAACGTCACAGCCCCGACAGAGCACTTTCCCAGCGTGTTCCCTTTTGAGAAGGGTCGCGTTGAGACCGAGCTGAGCATCACTGACACGAAGGAATCAGTGGTGCGGTTCACCGTTGTGGCTTCGTTCAAGCAGAAGCCTTAGAAGAAATAAGCTGGTATACGGTGTCACTTGTATACTCAACTTCGTAATTTCTTTACCACCCTAAGTTTGAATGACACTTGCACGTACGTCAAGTAAATTTTTCTTCAAGACGAATGTGACATTCAACTCTAGTGAAGTTTTAATGAGGGTTTTCATGAAAATTCACGCCTCCAGTTGGCGGCACTTTGACAAAACGTCTTTCATTTCGATTTCGACAATGAATATAAAATATATGATGACGTTCATCATTCGTTTCAGTCAGAGTATATATAGTTTCAGTCAGACTATATTGGCGACTATACAGAAAACATAGGCGCTTTGACGCTTTTGACAGGTGCCCGGACCTGATTTCTCACTGCTGCCACCTAGTGAACGTCTTTCAGAATACCCTCATTTAGTAAGAGAAAAGAGTAAAGCAATTACGAGCTCGACTATACAGTGACCTTCGAGTAATGGTATGATGACAGTAAAACTGAAAGTCCTATTTACTTGAGATAAAATCACACGTTGAATTGCACGGATCGGCGGAATTTTATTACATATATCTCTATTTCTTTCTGTCACTTAGGCCCAATTTCATCAATGAAACTGAACGCAATTGGCACATCTAAACCGTTCAAGAGGTGTCAGTGTCAAAATTCCACAACTATTATGACACTGGCAGCTCTTTAGATGTGCTGGGGACTTACTACTAGCTCTTATAGCAGGGCAGAAGTTGAACTCGCGGCGGGTTCACGGATGAGTGCTACCGCGTGCCCATGTTCCCGCCGTAAGCGACAGAGGAGGACACCGTGGAGTTTTAGTGGGTTAGAGTCCCACATAACTGCACTATCTCCCCGTGGTAGCGCAGAATGCATGAGCATTTCTCCACGATAAAAAAAAAGGGCAGTAGTTGAACTGCACTGCTTTTTTGCAGTAAGTCATAGAACAAAAAAAGCAGTGCAGTTCAACTTCTGCCCTGCTATAAGAGCTGGTGGTAAGCCCCCTGATTGCGTTCAGTTTTATTGGTGAAACTCGTGCTACGGTTTGCTCGAACGGTGACCGCACATAGCGACCGCAATTTTCCGGTGAATGTCATCACTGAAACGTTATCTATGAAAGTAACTTGGTTTGTTTTTCTAGAGAGCGTTTTTGACAATAACGGTAAAGTCTACCCCGCTGCCCAAATATTTAAATCGCTGGATTTGCCCTCACCGTACTTAGTCACGCGTAAAAGTGATGCGCGTGTGTGCGTGTCACATTATTACATATCGTTTCCATAACAACCAAGTCGAGTGACTGCGTCGTTGTGTGTCAGAGGTGTCAAAACGAAACATAAACGCGAATAAAATTGTCAAAAAATAAAAGGGCCGTTTTGACATTTGAGAATACGTTCTTGACACCTGTCAGTTTCATACAAACGAATACGTGTTTTGCAAATTCGATCTTTATTAACTACTGAAACTGTCAATGTCAAAACGGGTCTTTAATTTTTTGACAACTTTATCTATTGAGGCGGCGTATCTAGCGGTTTAAATCTTTGCCGCTGTAATCATTTACATGACAGCTGTCATTGCAACCGTTATGTGCGGTCACTGCTTTTCTACAAACCTTGGTTTTAGAGGCGTCATTCCTAAAGCGAGAAGTCGATCCGAGCGTCAACGAGTTTTCAATACGAATGAGTTTGGATGATGCTGATCCGTGCTTGTAAGAGTAAAACACTTGTGCTGCATATCGGTCACCGTATCACGACTTGGAAAGAATACTAGACTCTGTATGGTGGAGGCATTTTGAAGAAATTTAAGATATTTATAATTATTATTATGGAATAAACAATAAATGATATTAATCAAAACATTTGATTTTCTTATGAAAAAGTTTATTTCATTTTGATTCACAATCTCACAGGTTTATCACATTGGGGTGAGTTTAAAAAACGACAACTGTTCACTGTTCATTAACTACAAAGCAAATTAAGTATACTTACTGCACAAATACAACAAAGGTAAATAAAATAAAATAAAAATGTTTATTGCAATTGCATACATTGAAAACACACATTGAGTTGGAGATCACATTTTAAGCAAGAAGATGCTTGTGTAAGACGATCACCGCTCTTCCACTATCATTAATAACAGGTGTGCAATTGATAAACTGAACCAAGAAAAACAACAATAAAAATAAAATAAAAATAATTAAATTAAAATAAAACAGAAAATATAAAGTAAAAAGGAAATACAAAAGCAAGGAGCGCACTTGTGTGATGAGAGTAGGTTTTGTTGTGTGCCAGTGTGTGTGTGTGCGTATGTGTGCGTGTGTAATGGCTTGGTGAGTTGTGTAAATGAGGTGCTAAGTGTAGATTGAGTCATAATTGTATTTACTTAGTTGTGATTATTAGTTTTTAGGTATCCGTTTAGGTTCAGGTTTAGATTTAGGTCTAGGTTAGCCCTGCGACAATGTCTTGGGATCGGAAGAAGCCAGGCACAGCTTCCTCCACTAACGATTTCATTACCACGGATCTTTTATTATTGGACAGGTTATGGAAGCGAAGATACCAAAGCCTCAATGTCGTCGTAGGTTTTATTCGTAAGCTATTCAGTTATAGCTTGTTTACAGTCACGGAGTCTCAAAGGATAGATGTGTAACTCTTTATTCAGAAGGTTGTATAAGCGGGAAGATTGCCTTTCGTACTGCCTCTCAGCAAAAACAGATCTGACTGAGACAGTTGGAGCGACTAGGTAGTTTCTTCTGCTACTGATAGTCGTCTTTGTGGGATCATACAGGAGAGAATTGTGCTTTCTCAGGATAAGATGGAGTAGGTAAAGTTTTCTTACAGACAGGAGGTCAGAGGTTAGGTACAGGCTTTGGGTTGGGAATCTGTAAGGTTTTAAGTACATAACCTTAAGGAGAGAACGCTGCGCCCTCTCAAGTTCCAGAAATTTTATTATTGATGCCCCACCCCAGCATGGCAGACAGTATGTAAGAACCGATTGGGCTAGTGATACGTAGACCCTCTGCAGAAGATTCTTTGAGGCAACGTGTCGCAATGCTTTAAAAGTCCAAATTAATTTCCTAACCCTTTTCATGATCAGTTCAGTATGCATGTGCAGGACAGGCGCTGGTCAATCATGATTCCCAGGTATTTGTATATTGTAACCTATCAATCTGTGTACAAGAGCAGTCGGGAATTGGGGGGTGGCACAGCAGTGGATCCTAATTTGCAATTCAGGTGGAGGTTGAGTGTGTGCATACTTGGTGAAGCAAATGTAGTTGGACTTGGAGGCATTTAGCGTGAGGAGGTTACGATTGATCCAATTTGCTATCTTTGAAAGGCAAGTTTCGGCTGACCTTCTAACTTTTGACCAAGTTTTATCAGCAAAGACTATGGCGGTATCATCCGCATATGAGAAAATGCGACCCCCGTCAATACTGATATTGCATAGGCAATTAATATAAATTAAGAACAACGTCTGACCAAGAACACTCCCCTGTCCGACGCCATACGAAATAGTTTCCACTGAGCTGGTAAGCTCCCCTATATTCACTGTTTGTTTGCGGTTATTCAGGTAGAATTTGAATAGCTAGAGAGGGGCCCGCTCACGGAGTAAATACAGCTTATGCCGATGCTTTCGAGCCTGTATGGGGACAGATTGAGTTTATGAGTCTTTCCAGGATTTTCAGATTTCCAGATTAAATGGTCAGAGATCCCCGGTTTCTCATCGATCTAAAAATTTAGTACAGCGCCAAAAGGCTCTTTTGGCGGGTGACCAAAGTCGGAACTAACGCCGCTATCTTGTTTTGTCAATACAATTTCTGTGAAAATTTCACAAATTTTTACTAACAGCGCCCTCCTATCAACATCATTCAGGCGCCAAAAGATCGTTGAACGTGTCCAACACATGCTGTCATATCTCATGACTGGTTGGAAGTAACCACAGCCAATATTCTAACCGAATTACTTGACACGAGATTTGAAAACAGTAACCAGTACAGTTCTTTCACAGTTATTTTACCTCTGATAGCAGCAACCCAACAGCAACCTTATATAACGGGAATAAAGATCATTGTGATTTTGACAGACTTGTTAGTAGCAGCAATCCAACAGCAACCTTATTATAAGGAGTTTATTAAAGACCACTGCGATTTTGACGGTGATGCAAAATCACAGGTAAAATAACTGAATGGACTGTGACTGATGAAATTCGAGTCTTTCAGAAACCCGGAGGAAGTTCGTCTATTTTATGTAAATTAATTGAGCCGTTTAAACTTTATCAGTCTCCTTACAAAACAAGACTTTTCTTTTGACATTATTCAAATATAAACCATCGAGCTAGTTATTGTATTTTGAACTTTATTCCCACTGCAGTAAATAGAATATTGTGTACTTAGAAATGTTCAAAAATCAGTTTTGGGACTAAGAACTTTACCTAGTCGGAATAAAGTTCCAAATACAATAATTGGTTCAATGGTTTGAGCTGGGACAGAAGTTAACTCGTTTTGTAAGGAGATCGTACGTGAATCAGAAAAGTAATACTTGATGTTGAGCATTTAGACATAAGGATAAAAAACATTGTTTATTATACCTTAGTTTCACTTGAGTGACTTGATATTATCAGCGTTGACTTCACCCAACTATGTTGGACTCGGGCACGGTAATATTATCTATACAGTATTGTAACTCGGCCGTATCTTTGAAATAAATGCCTACAGCCGCGCGGTACGTAAACATGCGATAAGGCTGCCCGCCTCCAGCATTTTAATTACATTTGCCTACTTTGTGTTCCATTTAGTTTTGTGATTGTAAATATACTTTTTTTATATAAATAAATAAAATACTTTGTGAATTGAATAGAAGTGTTCAATAAAAATGCATGTTGTTTTTTGATTGGTATATTTAATTAAAAAAACATGTTTATATTTGAATAACAAATCGGTCTTATAAATTTGCGACCGAAAAATATTTGCGCCTCGACTGAGACGTACAAAATACTTTATTATTAAATTTTAAATTATAAAAATCCGCATTCTAATATAAAGCTTAATTAAAAATTGTTTGACGAATTCATGCAACCAAAAATCGCACAATACCTATATCCTATCCTTCATATTAAATATGTACTTGAACTTATTTTTAGTGAGAAAATCGCGCGGTTATTGTTAAAAAAACAACACACCGTCCGTTCGTCACTGCGGCACAGTCGCGACTGTCTGCATGTCGAGCGTGTTAGATTTTCCAGTATATACTAGAAGTATATATACCTATATATTACCCAAATAACAAGCCTTGAATATCAGAATGGTTACTAGTTATTTATTTACTGTATAGGGTTATTATTGAATATGGTTTTGTAGGGAAAGGGTTTTATGAAGTAAAGCACAGATAGACAAGACTAAACATTTATTTAAATTTAGGCTTGTCAATAATTAATCAGAAAACTAGTCGTCCATTCGTAAAACTAGGTCATCATGGAGAAGAAGGACAAGAAACTCCATGGAAACAGTATTTAAGTATTATATCAATACATTTCTTACGTTGTCATAAATTATCGTTATCTTTTAAAAACGATTAATTCTATCTCTTGGACAACGGTCCAAGAGAATTCAAAATAATAGCAACATAATAACGATATCTAGGAATATTGGCCATAATATGACTTACACAACAACACAGTCTTAATAAGCAATAAATTAAGGTATAATATCAAATTACTTAACTTACGTGACATCTGGAACATTTATTCCACTTAAGAACGGCACTAGAACTAACCAATTGAACATCTACCAAGCAACCTGCCTTGATAACGTCGTTACGATCCTTTTTATACACTACCAACGTCTTTTACGTGAAACATCTACCGCCATTTTGAACCAATCACAGACCGTCATATATTTTGGTTTAATAATCTTCTAACACAGGTAATAATAAACAAATCTTATGAAGTGAAACCGTTTTAAAACATTATAAGGTAATTAATCAATTTAATAAATCATCATCAGACATCAAAAAGTATATCAATATCAACTGAAAGTATTGTTCCAATCATTTGAAACAACCTATGTATTATATTAAAATAGCAATATCAAATCTAAGATATACTACCAGTATAATCAAATATTACTTAATCATTTATAGTAATAACATTTAAGTGTTTTTTACAAGTTAAGACTATTGTTTTTTGTAAACACAATATCTAGTCAAATTAGGTACTTCTAAGTTGGTCCCAAGCTTCGTAAATGTGACAGATGCCATTATCCAACAAACAATATTCTAATATTATAATTATATCAAAATGAAATATCTAACTCGGCCATACTGACATGTACTTCGTTCTCGAAGTACCTATGAATCTACAGTCTCATAAAAACAACAGCGTTTCATATTGACCAAAACAACAGGAAGTTATATGTTTCGTATTTTAGTAGTTCAGAGCCAACTTTTTTACCAATGTATTTAAATATCTTAGGAACTTCTGCCAATGTAATAGAAAAACGTTAAGTACTTAAACAATTTCTCAAATAATAAATTGCTTATCAGTATAATTTACAGTTACTAATATAAAATTGGGATAGCAACAATTTGGTAAGCCTATATATACAACAACTTTTGAATCGAAACAATAACCAGCGATCATGAAAATAATTCAAATAACTCATCGCTCGGTCAATCTGACAATATTGAAAACTATTCAACAGACATTTTCTGTGAACATACTAACATTATATCTAACTAGCGCATGTCGAGATCGAGGCGCGTAGGCATAACTCGCGCTTCGTCCGTTTGTATGAAGTTGGAATACTGTATAGATAATATTACCGTGACTCGGGTTCCGGTTAGACCGGCATAATTAAAAGAGTTATTTTCACAAGTAATCAATGAGGTATATGGTTAGTACATTTAAAAAAAATATACAAAAAACACAAAGGGCCCAAGTTATTTCTTACATTCTGTAGTGTTCATCTCTTTGGAATGTTATAATTACTTGATAAAAGGTCAAATAACAACATTATTAAAATTAATAAAATAATCAATTAATCTTAAACAAATTCTAATAAATTTATTCAAAAAAAAAACCCCGATTGTTATCTCTAATGGAAGCTCACGACCGAAAGTACAAATTCAAGGTAAATAATATATTTATTTTTTATTTTACAGTTATATTTATATTTATTAGTAACAATATAAAAATCTACCATACCTCGTTCAACATTTAAAAACAGTAAATATACGAAGGGCACATGCAATCACAAAATAACGATTTTTCTGTAAACCAAAAATAAGGGGATGGTTACATTATAGCTTTTCAGGACATTACTAATGAAAGAAAATTGCCTGAAAGCGTTAAGAGGCCTCTTACAGTCCACTAGCGCCGCCAATCGCCTTGAAATATAGCTGTTTAGCTAAATCGTGCATTCAAAACATAAACGGCCGTTTTTGTTACAAATGCACGATTTAGCTAAACAGCTTAATTTCAAGTGTTGACAATGTGTTATAAAATTACGTTATTGCCTTTTCTACAGTAATAATAGACCACATTTTGTATTTTTGATTCTATTTACGAGTTATGACATTTTTTCGATTGGCGGCGCTAGTGGACTGTAAAAGGCCCCTTAAGAAGCCCTTGTATAATAAATTCATACCCCATTCAATGTCACTATTCTTAACTAATTCTAACATTAAAGTCAGGTTTTTCTTAGTTGACTTTTTTATAACACAAAAGTATGCTTTGCGTGTCCGTTTTAAAGGTGTTATGTACCCTAGGAGTACTAAATGCTGCCGAATACACTTATTTGTGAATTCGAAAAAATGTTTACATAACAACACAACTAAGAAAAACCAGACTAGGCCTACTCACTAGTGAGGCAACAGTGTGTTTCGTCCTAACTATTTGATTTAGTCGGCTTTCTTGGCTTTCGGCTTCCTTTCTTTGCCCTTTGGCTTCGAAGGGTAGATCACGAACAGCGCCAGTTGCGATCCGCAAAGTACTAAAGCGAATAGCGACCTGTAAAAAAAACTTAAAATAATAAAATATCAATTTTAATTTTTTTTATTGAAATTCAAAATTTTATATTTCACATAAACCTACATGGGCACGTATGAAACGTCTCACGTTAGGTGCACGGTTCCAATTGGTCATTGCCTACAGAGAAGAGCCGGCAAGAAACTCCACCGTTACTCATTTTTTAATTACTACAATATTACCTCGATCATACGAGTGTAATAACGCTGTAAAATGAACGTCGTAGTGTAAGTTGCCTTTTACAAAACTGAGGAAATGGGGGCAATTATCTACATTGTCCAAGGATCAACAGCCAAAAGGTACATCAAATGTGATACCTTACAAATCACTTAAATCAACTATCTACTTTAGCGTGATGTAGTCTGAATTGATTTTTGATTGGCCATTTGTTATAAAAAGTTCCTACATTAATTTCGGTTGGAATGGAATTTGTACTTTGTCATATATGACATTGAGTTTGTATTCCGAAAACATGATGATTTTCTGAGATTCTGAATTCAAATATAGCATTAACCTGGGATACCTCAAGGCACATGTGGGGAATCGACCCCAGGACCTAAATCTCAGTAGTAGCAATTGCGAGGCAATTTCAGTTATAAGTTTTCATCGATTAAGAACGGATCGAGTCGGTAAAAATTTATAATATTTAAAAATAGAATATTTCAGAGGACAAAATCAAAATCAAAATTCATTTATTCAAATTAGGCTGAGAATCAGCACTTTTCGGACGTCAAAATTACAAAAGACAGTCCCCCAAAAACGCCCGCCCTTCACCGCAGGCAGATGTGACTAGAAACGCCGGTAGACGCCCTAAGGGGACATCTAAAAGTGACCTTACTGGTGATGTGCTTCAGCGTGCTCACCGTCCAAAAGTACATATAACGCCTCGCCAAGCGTTTCTTCGACTCTGCTACAAAGCACCTCAATCCCCTGATTGCAGCGGCCGCCCGATACACTCCCTCCCGCAGAAGTAGGATTCGCCGACCGATCCAAACCTTACTATCCCCGACGACGTCACTACCCTTCTCCAGAAGAGTAGTAAAGCCACCAGTACTCTCAGAAAGTACAAGTTCCACCAGCCGTCCTCCCTTCCTCGCCGCCGAGGCCCGCTGCGACGACGCCCCAGTCCATGTCCGCCCCGACCCTAGCTCGAGCCAGCCCGCGACGCTGAGCCTGTAGCTTTAAATTCGCCCCTAAATAATCCGATCTAGTCTGTCCCTTGCTACCCTCCCCCAGCGACGCCCTAGTCGCGGCACACACAGGCAACGGCGACAACCTCCTAGGTTGACCTGCGAGATGCCATTTATAAAAATAAAAAAAAATATGCGTCAGTACTAAGTCCAGCCAGGATCGTACCATGTGGCGTTCTGTGGTTTCTGCCCACCCCCATGGAAAGAAGGCGTGAGGTTATGTAGGCATTATGTATGTACATTTCAGAGAGATTTGTGTCACCGGAAAGCGATATAAAACTCGTTTTAAATCAATTTTCTAGGTATTTTGGCAAAGTGGACAATTAATTTAAACTACCTCTACCTACTTTTGTAACAAAACATGCATTGTTATAAATAGTAGGTGCATGCTTATTTACTATTTAATGTATCGTTAAAAATAGTCGATGCTTAGTATTGATAAGATTATATGCTCAATGCATTAGAATAAATGTTATTGTTTTGTTTTTTAGAACAAATATTTTACGATACATTCATAAACAGTCATTTTTATTTTCCTATTCAGTCAGCAGAATAGGTACCTAGTGGAAATGATCATGTTTCATATAATTTTATTGTTTTTTTCTACTTTGGCTTGGGTGAATACCGTTGAAGTAAGTTGGATTTTTTTTATTTAAACAGTACTTACAGTTTATCAACCAATCACGACGATGCCCAAGCATCTATATTTGAGCTTCTTGAATTGTATCACCTACTTCTGTGAAAACCAGGAAGGAAGATAAGTATTTTTAGGTCAATTTAATTAAATAAAAACAATCAAGTCAAACAAACAATGATATTTAGTAATACCAAAGGAGCATCTTCTCTGGCTTTACCACCTAAATATTACAATAAAATCTTTTTCATGGTTTTTAGGGTTCCCTACCCAAAGGGTAAAAACGGGACCTTATTACTAAGATTCCACTGTCCGTCTGTCTGTCTCTCTGTCTGTCACCAGGCTGTATCTCATGAACCGTGATAGCTAGACAGTTGAAATTTTCACAGATGATGTATTTCTGTTGCCTCTATAACAAAAAATACTAAATATTTAAGTGGGGCTCCCATGCAACAAACGCGATTTTTTTGCCGCGTTTTGCTCGATATTAATAACGGCAACAGGTACACGCTTGAAATATTCACAGAATATTTAGTTGTATATTTACTTTAAAAATAAAAAATAAAATTAAAATAAAATAAATATTTAGGCGGGGCTCCCATACAACAGACGTGATTTTTATAGATAATGATACGGAACCCTTCGTGCGCGAGTCCGACTCGCACTTGGTTGTTTTTATTTTTACCCTATTGCGCATCAGCTAAGACAGGGTTATGTTTTTTTCCCACGTACCTATCTATGTCACACTCGTCTAGGTCACGGGTGGTCATTCAAAGCTGGGTTTCAGACGCCAATAAGCTCACCACTTACAGTCCAGTTAAACTAATGTCTTGAAAAACAATATTTTTGTGTCATGAACATGTCGGGTATCAGAATAAAGTGCAAGATTCTAAAAATAATAATTTTCACTGCTTATCTAAAAGATTGAAAAAATAAATAAAATAAAAAAAAAAACCTCGCAACTAAAAAGTTCATAACAAGCTTTCATGCAGTCTGATGCAATTTGTGGAATCAGATCTGAGATTGAACTAAATCAACTGCAAAGAATTTTTGCGAAAAAAACGCGTCTCATGTTTTTATATCGGATTATTCAGTTTAGATCCTAACTCGAATGGTCTTCTTACTGCTCATCACGAGCGTATCTCACAGCGAGGTCGCAATTCGAGATTAAGCGTGACAAAGACATTCGTTCGAGTTCGAAACTGATGGAGAAAACCACAGATATCGAAAACCCTTTCATTCAATTTCAGTGCTTGGAAGTGATTCCGGAGAGGGCAGAAATGACTTATATAAACCCAAAATATGTGTACCTGAACGCGACGATAAACGTACGGCGTTACAGCAGGAGGTCACGGTATATCGCCAATCTGATGATTACTTCTAAACACACCTGGGCGAACAATATTACGGTTAGATTTCAAACAAACATTTGTTACATAACATCACACCTGCAGGCTGTAATTGCCCGAAGGGTTAGGCTCCACTGGTGTACCTTAGCATGTACACCCACATTTCGCCAGTTTATTTAAGTCCCATGTAATACGGGTTATACGGGGCGAGCCATCGAAATTGCCATCAAATGGGCATAAATCCAGACTCCGGGCTGCTGGAGGAGCACCTAAGAGAGACCAGCGGGGTAATTGCGTAATACACTAACAGTAGCAATGGCTTTCATTTTGACAGTTCAACAACATTGACAAGATTGATATAGTCTCGAGGGTTTTTTTTTGCACCGTTTTGGGACTAATATGGTGTAATATTTTTAAGGTTCCGTACAAACGAAGGCCAGAGCAATATTTTGCAAAGTGTATCGTTGCGCGCCACAAGTTACCACTAGCGCCATCTAGTATCGAGTAGCAGAACTAATAGATCTTTCCAGAATTTTCGATACCAGAACTTTCTGGAACTATCGACATCTGGTCAGTCGGGGCCGGTATGTACTCGAACATTCTAGATGTTTTCACAATAGAAGGTTCTAGAACTATCTGCGGCATTAAATAAGGCCGGGATAAGACGACCGAGACACAGAGTTGGATAAGCGATACAAGCGAATACATCGAAAGCGATCTTCAAGTGCGACTTATGTGTAATTGTGTTTTATAATTAGTGTGTTTGAGTTGTTATTAGTGTTGTTTAATTAAAGTTATAATGGTGGCGGTGGAATAAAACCAACGTTGGATGACAGATAAGGGTTTATTCACTTTACTTCAAACACTTGACAGATTTTAGCAAACAAAGTTAGACTGAGGTTAAACCTATTAGTGGTTCTAGGGATGGACTGCGGGGCTATCCTATCCCTTTACCTCCTAGCTCGGCTATTCCTGAGGGCGACGGGGCCTCCACTCAGGTCAAGCTTATGACAACAGTGGTGACTGCGAGGCTATCGACCACTGTGCCTTCTAAGTAGCGAGTGTGTCGTTCCTCCATGGGTGACCGTTTATATAGTCGATTTGACTGACAGTAGTGTGTGTCTTCACCATCTTTTGCTTGTATGTGGTTGTGATCGTGACCTTCGTTGACGTCAAGGACACTTCACACGTCGAATGATAGATGTCGCTAGTAGTCTGTAGATACTGTTGCTGTTATCGATAATTGATCTTGTTTGTGTTGTGATCTACTCGGGTGGCGTGGTGTTTTGCACACAATCCGGTAGATGGCGTAAGGCGTCGTGTTATATTCTCCCCCTCTGGTACTCTATGGTCGTCCCGACTGAGTACCAGCACCAGTTTGTTTCCGCGGCCTTCCTCTTCGGCGTATCGGATAACTTGGTTTGGATGTCACGTTGTCTCTCTTTTCAAACTTCGTTATTGCTGACGTATGATACTTTCCAATAGGCTTGTCTGGAGTTTGTGAGTGTGCAATTTCATACGTGGAGGTTCCATGTTTCTTTAATATAACATATGGTCCATCTCGCCGAGGAGCAAATTTCGAAGTAAACTGTTTATCGATGTTACTAACGGGATGAGATTCTACCAAGACTAGTTCTCCAACTTCATAGTCTGGGTCAGGTCTTCTCTTGCTATTTGCTCTCTGGCGTGACGTTTCTTTGTTACACTCTATATTTTCTTTTGCTAGCTCCAAGTCTTGGGCTAGTTGCTTTAACTTTGGGGTGATTTCTGCGACAAAGTTTTCTGATTCTACAACCGAGCTTAGATCATGTGTCAATTCATATGGTGTACGCAATTCTCTTCCAAATGTAAGGTAAGATGGTGAGAATCCTGTAGTTTGACACTTAGCTGTATTCATTGTGAATCTTATTGTTGGTAAAGTCGATGGCCAAATCTGATGTTTGTCTTTCACCATAATCGCAATTTGTGATTTCATGTCCCTATTTTTCCTTTCAACCACATTAGGTTCAGGGTGATATACGGGTGTGAAAATTTGTTGTATTTCTAAGGAATATGCTAGTTTTTGCATTATCGCTGATATAAATTGTACTCCATTATCGCTGATAATTTTCCTTGGCAACCCATACCGAAGAAATATTTCATTGAGTAAAACGATTGCACAATTTTCACTAGTTGCTTCATTTAGTGGGAATAATTCTACCCATCTTGACGTAGTATCTTCTATCATCAGAATCCACTTTTCTCCTGAGGGTCCCCTTGGCAAAGGTCCAAAAAGATCCATGGACAATACCTCAAATCGTTGTGAGTTTGGGGTGGACTGGTATAAGCCTGCTGGCTTCTTATTCGAGGGCTTATATTTTTGGCATTCAACGCATGTTTTTACGTATTTTATAACATCTTTTCGTAGTCCTGTCCAGTAAAAATTATTTGTTATACGTTGTACTGTTCTTTCTACTCCCATATGACCAGCAGTGGGTGAGTCATGGTAAGCGTTTAGTACGTTTTGTATTTCTTGACGAGGAACTACTAACTTTGCATTGTCGTTTTCTTCTTCTGGCATGTAAAGATACAGGACACCTTTATGGACTAGGTACCCTTTCTTGATGTATTCTACATAACTTTGTATTTCTTTTCCTTCTTCTAATATTTTTATTATAGTTTGAAGGGCTTCATCTTTCATTTGTTCATCTCTTAACTGTTTTTCACTGTATCTAGGTAGATCTAACTCTGTGCTGCATATGATACATTTTCCATCATGATGCTCACACGGTGGTCGAGACAATGTATCAGCTACTACATTAGTTCGTCCTGGAGTATATTGGATTTTGAACTCGTATGGTTGCAACTGTAGTGCCCATCGTGCTAAGCGACCAGTAGGTGTTTTGAGATTCATTAACCATTTCAACGGTTGATGATCTGTAATAGTTATGAACTTTGTTCCTTCTATATAGCCACGAAATTTTGAAATAGCCCATACTATGGCTAGTGCTTCCTTTTCTGTGACACTGTAATTGCGTTCAGCTTGTGCTAAGAGTCTGCTTGCGTATTCAACAGGGTGCTCATTGTCTCCCTCCCCCTGCACTAAAGCTGCGCCAATGGCATACTGGCTGGCATCAGTCTTAATAGCAAAAGGTAAATCGTCACTTGCCTTTTTTAACACTGGTGACGTAGTCAAGGCGTTTTTTAATTTCATAAATGCTTCTTGTTGCTCTCGATCCCACTTCCAGCTTATTTTCTTTTTCGTAAGATTAGTAAGTGGTCTAGCAATGTCTGCAAAATTATGAATAAATCTCCGATACCATGATGCGGTTTGTAAAAATGATATTAGTTGTTTCAGGTTTTTAGGCGCCTGACGGTTGGCAATAGCAGAGATTTTCTCTGGGTCTGTTTTGATACCGTCAGAAACTATAAGGTGGCCCAGATATTTAATTTCTGAACACATAAATTTACATTTCTTTCTGTTGGCTCGTAGCTTGTATTCTCTCAGTTTAATAAACACTTCTCTTAAGTCTTTTATATGTTGACTGAAAGTTATAGATCTTATAATTAAATCATCTAAATAGCTTAATACACACTTCGCGTGCAATCCTTGTATGAATTTGTCCATTAATCTTTGGAACGTAGCAGGCGCGTTTCGAAGACCGAATGGCATTCGTTTGAAACGGAACGTTCCAAATGGTGATACAAAGCTTGTTTTATCGTAATCATCTGGATGTACCATAATCTGCCAGTAACTTGACTGTAAATCAATTGTTGACATGTATGGCATCGCTTTTGCCTGATGTAATAAGTCATCAATACGAGGCAACGGATATCTGTCAGGTTTAGTTATCTCGTTGAGTCGTCGATAATCTACGCAAACTCGAACATCGGTTTCTCCTTTTGGAACTAGAATTACAGGTGCTGACCATGGGGAATCGCATTCCTCGATAACGTCATCATTTATCATATCATCCAGCTTTTCCCTTAATTGCTTTTGCCTTGTTGGTGACAATCTATAGGGCTTAACACTAATAGAAGGATGATTGCCTGTGTCGATTCTGTGTTGTGTAAATGGAGTTGGTTCCGTGTTTTTCTCAAAGATGTCGCTGTGCTCAATTAACAGTTCATTGAACATCTTTTGCTCATTGTTTGTAAGTATGGTTCCTTCATCGGGATTTAAATAAAGATCAACCGAATACATAGAAGTAGGGTTTATTGGTAAATAAATGATTCGTGGATCTACCCAAGATTGGTTGTCAGCTGGTTCTCGTGGACGTGTAGGACCTGGTGGCGTGTCCAATTTGTGTACTATCCATTTTGGTCGTTTGTTTACTGGTGGACTGTCTTGTACGTCGGATACTGTCGGTGTTATAGGTAACGGTGACAACATGTCCAGCTCGTTAGCCCAACGGATAAACTCCGACACTGCCTTCACTTCCACTGGCTCCTTTTTGACTTCAAATGTCATCCGCTTCACTGCCTTCATTGGTATGGTGTTATTGTTGAGTTGAATGAAGTTGTGTATTATACGAGGTTCATCAATATAATTCCAACTGCGTTGCGGTGCATTAAGTATGATTCCTGCCTGTTCTAGGAATTCGATACCTAACAGCGTACGGTTGTCAACAGCTTCTGGTATAACTGACAATGTAATTGGTAGTGTGCGTTCTCCAATACGTATGTCAGTTGTCGTTGTTAACAAGTTTGATGTTTTCACCGTTCCATCTGCTAATTTGATGTCAGTTACTTGCTGATCAAACTGTGTTCCTTTACGTAACAACATCCTATACAGTTGCATACTGGCAATACTGCGACGGGCAGCAGTATCTATGTATGCATAGCCTTCTTCCCCTTTTATATTTACCTTTATCGTCGGTATTTTAGCTTGTATCTTTAAGCTATTCTGTACTGTGTAAAATGCAACAGGTTTGGGTGGCGTTTCTTTTGTTTTACAGGTACTGCAGTTGCTTCTGTAAACACCAGGTGCTCCACATCCATAGCACGTGATGACTGGCTTCTCTTCTCGTTGAGATACTGCCGTATCTTTTTGTTCTGCCAACCTTTTGCGACAAACATCAAAAATATGTCCCTTCTTGCCACAAAAAGTACATCTTTTATAGGGCTTACGTTCTAATTGTGATGTTTTCGTTACCTCACCAGCTTCCTTGAGCAGACTCTCAATATGACGACCACGATCCAGAAGTTCTGCAAATGTTTTCACTTGTGTGCGAGCAATCTCCTTTTTGTAGGTTATATTGAGAAGTCCGTAAACAAAGTCCAAATGTTCCTCTTCCTTTTGTCTTTTTGCAGGTAACTGAGCGAGTAAGGCACGTTTTTCACATACAAACGCGTCAATTGTTTCAGTTGTTTGCTTCTTCGAGTACAGTTCCAAATAAATGTCGTGTGGCTGCATTTTCGGCGCAAAAGCAGACTTAATGGCGTCGAGAGCTTGGGTCCACTTTTTAATGTCACCTTTAACACCGTTCCACCACGTAGCAGCAGCACCAGACAATAACAAAGTGAAACCTTCCAAGGCGTCTTCGTCACTGATTTTCTCAATTTTTTTGTATACTGAGATACCGGTCACAAATTCTTCAACTTTGTCAAAATTTCGTTCACCGTCGTAACGCTTTGTGCACGCAGCAAAACTTTTAAAATGTCTATTTCCACATTCGTTCGCTTCTGTCATTTTTGATATGAGTGCAGTGAATTGTTCCTGAGTCATCACCACCATCTCTTGTTTTTTCTCAGACATGTCAAAACTGTCAAAATAATATAAATTCTCTTGAGGGTATGCTCTTGTTTATCCGCCAATATGTGGGTACACCGCAAAAATGTGGGTACACCGATAAAATTGTTGCGGGTAGAAGAAGATTTTACGTTGGGCGCCAATATAATGGTGGCGGTGGAATAAAACCAACGTTGGATGACAGATAAGGGTTTATTCACTTTACTTCAAACACTTGACAGATTTTAGCAAACAAAGTTAGACTGAGGTTAAACCTATTAGTGGTTCTAGGGATGGACTGCGGGGCTATCCTATCCCTTTACCTCCTAGCTCGGCTATTCCTGAGGGCGACGGGGCCTCCACTCAGGTCAAGCTTATGACAACAGTGGTGACTGCGGGGCTATCGACCACTGTGCCTTCTAAGTAGCGAGTGTGTCGTTCCTCCATGGGTGACCGTTTATATAGTCGATTTGACTGACAGTAGTGTGTGTCTTCACCATCTTTTGCTTGTATGTGGTTGTGATCGTGACCTTCGTTGACGTCAAGGACACTTCACACGTCGAATGATAGATGTCGCTAGTAGTCTGTAGATACTGTTGCTGTTATCGATAATTGATCTTGTTTGTGTTGTGATCTACTCGGGTGGCGTGGTGTTTTGCACACAATCCGGTAGATGGCGTAAGGCGTCGTGTTATAAAGTGTAATTTTTTGGTAATTTATATCGGCAGTTTTAATTGTCACGAACCCCGAAGCTCGTAACAATTGGTGTCAGAAGCGAGGATTAAAATCATGCCGATTTTACCTAAAGACGACACGGAGGGTATCCGTACCCGGAATCAACGCCAACAGGAGACGGACCAGAGGCGTTTTGGTGGAGCTATGCCGCAGAGGTCGGATGGCCAGCTACCAACCACAGAGGCCGACCCGTCCGCAGCAGCTCCAGCATCAGTAGCACCAGACTTTGCTGCCCTGATGATGATGCTGCAGGAACAGGCCCACCGACAGGAGGAACAGGCTCGCCGACAGGAGGAACAGGCTCGCCGACAGGAGGAACAGGTTCGTCGGTTGGAAGAACAGCTCCAGCGGGACAAGGAGGAACAGGCCCGCCGACAGGAGAAACAGGCTCGCCGACAGGAGGAACAGGCTCGTCGGTTGGAAGAACAGCTCCAACGTGATAAGGAGGAGCAAGAGCGCCGCCAGGAAGAGCAGATGCTCCTTATGAAGGACCTTCACGCTACCTTCGGGAAAGACATGAAGGAGGTGAAGGATAAGGTTGCTCAATGTGACAACCACCTGTCGGAAGTTGAAATCCGAATCGACCAAATGAATAATCGGGTTGACAACGTGATGGCTGACATGAAGAAAACCGTGATGGCTGACGTAAAGAAAACGCTGGATTACCTTAAACTTGGGGATGGAATCACAGCTCCCGTAGCTACAACACCTTCGCTACGTGGATTCAAAGTGCCACCGTTCGACGGAACTTCTTCCTGGTCGGCCTACAAAATCCAGTTTGAGGCTGGCATGCAGGCGAACGGTTGGAATAAAAGTCAGGCCATTACTGCCCTCACCCTAGGCCTGTGCGACCAGGCCTTAACTGTTCTGGAAGTTCTCGGTAAGGAAGTGACTTACGAGCAGCTCCTTGAGGCATTGGAAGCTCGGTATGGCGACGCTTACCTGGAACACGTGTTTCGTGCGCAGCTCAAGGATCGCGTGCAACGCAGTAACGAAAACCTGCAGCAGTGGGCCCAAACCTGCAGCAGTGGGCCCTTGAAGTGGAGAAGCTGGTGCGTAAAGCTTACCAGTCTGTACCTGCGCTTATTGATGGGAACCTGGTGCAGGCATTCATCGCCATCACCCACACTCAACATCATCCAGACAAACCTCCAGCATAGCCAGACTGCTACGGCCAGCTTACGCAGGGCACTGGAGGTCAACCCCCGAACCATCGCACTGATCCAAGAGCCGTGGATCAGGAACAACAGGGTATGCGGCCTCAATAACATCGGAGGTAAGCTAATACTCAACACACAGAGCTCGGACAAACCTAGATCCTGTGTGTACATACCCAAAGACATCCCTACCGCACTGCTCACCCAATTCTGTTCCAGAGACTTGACAGCTGTCAGGCTCCGGACTACAGACGATCTCCCAGACGTCGTCCTAGCCTCGGTGTACATGCCGGGCGAGGACACTGAGAAGTTGATACTTTGGGCGTAATAAAAGGCGTAGGTCGCGAACAAGCGTTTATTGCAAAACGAGACATGGTACAAGTGTGACAACTTATATATGCTACTTAGCGAATGATATTGTTCAATGCGGGTAAACCGAAATACATTACAACTCTCCACCCTAAACAATACATATTTTAAAAAAAACACAGTTATTATAACTAGTAACTATAATACCTACAATTGTAGGTAGTAGGAAATAATAATACCTTGCATCACAATCATTGCTGGCTACCCTACCATTTACAATCGAATGTTGACTTAGCTATTATGTTATTAATTACGTTGCTTACCATTACCACACGACAAGTTACAATTGATAATAATACTTATTTAAGTGCTAGGTAGGTCCTTAACTATTACAATAATTTGGCGGTCTTTTTAACCGACATTCCCGTACAGGACGGGTTCGAGACACTTCTGGATTAGGAGGTGGGAACACTTGTATTTGCATTAGGATTGGAAACCTTACTGTGAGGAATTGGACTGGACTCGGATATGGACGGTAACACATCGACTGTCGCGGTTCGGTCCGGACCTAACTCCCCCACGCTCTGAGGGCTCCGCGTCTTAACATTAGGTACCTCTGTGCTGACTGTGCCTGGCGCCACCTCGGACACCTTGGAACGGTCTGCCTCAAGAGAACTCCGTTCTGTTGTGCTAGTTGGACAAATCAAGGAACTACGCGATCGCTGTCTGATCTGATCAATATGTCTATGAGTTTCATTCCCGAACCCATCCACCACCCTATAGTCAGTAGTACCCATTCTTTTAACTATTTGCCCCGGAAGCCACTTTTCATTACTTCTATACTGCCTCATCCATATCTCCTCCCCTAGCTGTAAAGATCGCTCAGTTCCTCCCTTTTGTTGGCGCTCCTGAGCTTTCTTCACTTTCTCTTCCCTGTTGGGTCTCAACGCATCTAATTTTGTACGTAAATTCCTACCTAACATTAGATTCGCTGGACTATCCCCGGTAGAACAGTGTTCCGTGTTTCGATAGTGTAAAAGGAAAGTACTCAAACATTCGTTAACGTTTTCCTTTTGTTTGACCGCTTTCTTAATCACCCTTTTGACAGTCCGTACTGCATTCTCAGCGGCCCCATTTGAAGCGGGGTGGTATGGTGCAGAAAAAATATGTTCTACGCCATGATTGGTTAAAAAGTCTGACATTTCTTTACTTGAAAATGGGGGACCATTATCCGAAACTATTTGTCTTGGTAGGCCCCATCTAGAAAAAGTTTCCCTCAATTTCTCAATAGTGTAACTAGCCGCGGTACTAGGTACTGGAAATACTTCAATCCATTTGGTCCTAGCATCTACCATAACTAAATATATTTTACCAAAGATGGGACCTAGAAAATCTAAATGTACCCTCGCCCATGGTCTAGAGGGCCATGGTCACGGTGTGACGGTGTGTCGCTGAGGCGCGTCCGCTTCCCCCGCGCACACCCCGCACTCCCGACACGTGGCCTCAACCGCCTCGTCGATGCCCGGCCACCAAACATAACTCCTAGCTGACGCCTTTGTCTTTACGATACCCATATGTGGTTCATGCAATTCTTGTAACACCCTAGCTCGACAGCTTTCCGGGATAACTACCCTATGCCCCCACATGACACAACCTACTCTTCGTACAGTTCCCTACGACGATTATAATACGGTTGTATTTCCCGTATTTCATTATCCGTAGGCCACATATCTCGAATATAACTTAAAACTCTGCTCAACATAGGATCCCTCATAGTTTGTTGCTTGATAATATTATAATCTAATAACAAAGCATTTTGTGCGAAATGTAAATACGTTTGTTCGGGAAGTACGTGCAATGACTCATCACTATTGCCTAGCACCGGTAATCTTGATAGTCCGTCCGCGCCGTTTTGTTTTGTGTTGACGTATTCTATATCGTACGTATACGCTGATAAAATGATCGCCCAACGCTGTAACCTACTCGCTGCCATTGCCGGAACGCCGTGTTTTGGTCCAAATATACTTACTAACGGTTTATGATCTGTTCGTAAAGTAAAACGTCGGCCGTAAACATACTGGTGCAACTTTTTTAAACAAAATACGATAGATAACGCCTCGCGATCTATCTGAGAATAATGTTTTTCAGCGTTATTCAATGCGCGTGATACATACACTACCGGTCGGTCGCGGCCGCCGGCGTCTGGCTGAGTGAGTACCCCACCTATACCCCGCGCACTGGCGTCGCACGTCAACACTAACGGCCTATCTGGGTCATAATGAGCCAACACTTCCGCGCCCGTTAATATTTTTTTTACCTTGGCCATGGCTTCCTCACACTGAACACTCCAGCTCCAGCTAACACCTTTCTTTAAAAGTTCGTAAAGGGGTGACAAAATACTACTCAGATTTTTAACAAACTTTGCATAGAAATTTATTAACCCTAAGAAAGCTCGCAACTCAGTAACATCTTTTGGCCTAGGAATTTTTACTATTGCATTTACCTTTTCCCTATCTACTTTAATACCCTCTTTAGATATCACATACCCTAAATATTTAACCTCATCAACCATAAATAGACATTTACTTCTCTTGAGCTTCATGCCGTGACTTTGTAATCTTTGAAACACCCTTTCCAAAGTTTCTAAATGCTTCTGTTGGGTTCCTGACGTACCTATGATCACGTCATCCAGGAATATTTCCACACCTGGTATATCACTAAGAAGGTTCGACATAATCCGCTGAAAAATGCCCGGGCTTGAAGACAACCCAAACACCAGTCTATTGTATTTAAACAGACCTCGGTGTGTGTTTATCACCGTTAAATCTCTAGAATCGTCTAATTCAATCTGATTGTAGGCTTGTGATAAATCGATTTTAGAGAATAACGTTGCCCCATTTAAGTTTACTAACAAGTCGTCTATCTTCGGTAATGGATATCTATTGACCAGCAAGACAGGATTCAAAGTGATTTTATAATCAGCACAGATACGGAGCCCACCATCAGCTTTACGTACCGGTACCAAAGGCGTCGCCCAGTCCGAGCACTCGACGGGTTCGATGATGCCCGCGCGCAGCATAGCATCCAGCTCCGCATCCACCTGACCCTTCAGAGCGTAAGGCAGCGGTCGTGCCCGACAAAATACTGGGGTGGCACCCTCCCGTAACTGGAGTGTTGCTTTGCCGCCTGTGTACCGTCCCAATCCGCTTCCGAACAATTCCTTATACCTATTTAACAAAAATGCGGTATCAGATTTTACGTCTACCCTACCTCCGTAATTCATGACTGCTTGTTGAAATTGAGGTATCTTGATTTCCAATTCTGATAACCATTGCCGGCCTAGTAATGAAGTTGTACCTCCGTCGATTACAAACAGTTCTAAATGTCTAATCTTATTCTTGTACTGAACTTTCGGCCTTATAACACCCAATGGTTTGATATTACCACCATCATAAAATCTCAACACTAAGTTAAATGGCTCAATTAGTCTAGAACTAAAATACCTGTTATAGGTTTTCTTACTTATACAAGAAACAGCTGAGCCTGTATCTATCTCCATATTAATGTAGGTGTCATCCACAAGCAATGACAAGCTTACCGGGGTATAACCGTTCAAGCCCAGTTGGTGTACTTCCTCCCCTAGCTCATCCGAACTGGAGTCCTCGTCTCCTTCTCCCGGCTGCTGGCTCCTTGTCGTCTCCACGTGGTTCACTCCTCTCCTCTTTCCTTTTCCTGTGCTTGCCCCTGACCGGGAACAAACGCGTCTCAAATGTCCAGTTTGCTTGCATTTGCTGCATACAAAGTTTCTATAGCGGCACTGGTCGCTAGTATGCCCGCGCCACCCGCACGCCGTGCAGCTACCGGTGCGTTTGTCCGCGTCCGGCACCCCGCGCTCGTGGCTCCCGCGCTGATCGCGCCCACGTTTTGCCCTCAACGCGTTGACTGTTGCTGGTACCTCCGCGCTCGCCTTGCGCTCAACCACCGCCGCATCTCGCTCCGCCGCTTCCAACCCACAAGCCAATTTCACCGCCCCTGCGTATGTCAGACTGTCCTCCGCAAATAATCTTTGTCTGATGACGTCGCTTTTTACTCCGCATACAAACTGATCTCGCAGGTTCTCTTCTAGGTTCCCGCCAAACTCACAGGTTTTTGATAGCTTTTTAATCTCGGTGAGGTATTGCGTTATACTCTCTTCGTCTTTCTGCCTTCTTTGACGAAACCGGTAACGCTCCGCCATGATCGCTGGCTTCGGTTGAAGGTGATTTTTCAAAATTGTAACGGCTTTTTCGTAGGTTATTTCCACCGGTTTGCTTGGGCTACACAAGGTACTCAGTAACTCATATGTCTCGTCACCAACGGCGGTGATCAAGATCGCCAACCACAAGTCCTTTTCCATTTTATTTACTTTAAAATACATCTCCAACCGTTCCACGTACAAGGTCCAATTTCCTGTTTTAACGTCAAAGTCTCTTATTTTTCCTATTCCTCCCGACATTTTCTATTTTTACTTTAATTTTACCTCGTCGCCACTGAGAAGTTGGTACTTTGGGCGTAATAAAAGGCGTAGGTCGCGAACAAGCGTTTATTGCAAAACGAGACATGGTACAAGTGTGACAACTTATATATGCTACTTAGCGAATGATATTGTTCAATGCGGGTAAACCGAAATACATTACAGACACAAACTGCCCGCCACAAGAAATGGCCGACCTGCACCGACTCCAATGCCCATCACCCGCTCTGGGGCAGCGACACATCGAATCCCAGAGGAGAGGTACTATCCACCGATTTATTCTCTACTAACCTAAACATTATTAACCGACTAATCGATCCACCATCGATTAGTCGATGGTGGATCCATCGGACAATCCCTCCTCCGCGTCCTCCCTGTACGTCGCCCTGGGTCGTCGTGTCTATCACCCGGCGACGATGCCAGCAGCTGCTCGCTCCAACCGGGGGATGTGGGCGGAACCGTGGCCTCATCGTCAGCCATCGCCGCACGGGCCATGACCTCTTCCAGGTGGGCGATCTCGTCCGTGTCGTCTGTCTGTGTCTCTGTCGGTGTCGTGGTCGAGTCTGTCTTGCTGTAAGAGGGCTGGGTCGTGGGCCAGAAGCGTACGTATATCGAACCCAGTAGGTACGATATCCGTCGCTCCCGGTCCAGGACCTTTTGCGCTTCCTCCGGTGGTACACCCAGGGTCAGGAAAGTCCCGTAGTTGTCACCACCGACGGTATTTGCCCTGTACAGTGACCACCTGCCAATGTCATACCAAGTATTCTGACGAGTCAGAATACTTTGGAGCCTCTGTACGTCACCTCTATACCGAGGGACGAAAAGCGAGGCTCTGACACGGGTGGGCACGTCTGACTGTCGCACTACTGTCAGCTTTAAGTCAGTATTTGGGAGTTGTAGGAGGGGAACTGTTTGGGTCAGCCATGTCAGGGCGTTGTCGTCCTCGCACCACATCTGCACTGTACCCTCCGCTACCCTTGGGTATCCGCGGAAAGCAGGGAGCGGTGACGATGTGTCTGCCGGTCTGCGCCCAGGAGCAGGTCTTCCAGGCCTGTCTTAACCTGTTCGGCCTCTTCGTTCGTCAAGTCTCTTGAGGGGGGAGGGAAGCAGATTGCTACGGCGAGCCGCGCAGGTATGTCCTTTGTGGCCCGCGCGTAGGTCCTCGGCTCCCCTTGGGCGGAGTGGATCCTTACACGCTTGGCGTCCCTCTGAAGCGTGCTCGGTGAGGCCGAGTCGTCCGGGCGCTCCC
Source organism: Apamea monoglypha (assembly GCA_911387795.2). NCBI lineage: Eukaryota > Metazoa > Arthropoda > Insecta > Lepidoptera > Noctuidae > Apamea > Apamea monoglypha. The sequence continues at coordinate 18,415,140 of OU426924.1, forward strand.
TCTTTGCCGGCCCTGTACCAATCGGTCCAGCCTGCAGCTGAGAGGTGCCCGCTTTAACGTGCAAGCCTCCACCCCGCTTTCCTCTGTTGTGTTTGGGTCTGGGTTCATTGGTCAGCGGTCGGCTTTTCGCGCTGGGTTTCCCCTTCGCGTGCTGGCTGCTGGTCGCGTGGTCCCACCTTAGGCTGCTTTTCGCGCTGGGCCCCTTCGCGTACTTGCGGCCGTTCTCTGTTGACCGCGTCCGGCCCCTTTTCGCGCTCGGTTTCCTCGTCGCGTACTCGGGGCTGGTCGCGTACTACCTCTTCGGCGTCCGATCGCGCTTCGCGCTGGCTGATGCCTTCGCGGGTGTTGCGCTTTCGATCGCCTACTTTCCTCCCCCGGTCTGTGATTTTTCCGCGCTTTTTCAGCTGGCGTACTCCATCTACCAGGAGAGTGGTAGGGCCGTCGGGTTCGTTATCCTTCCCCGTCGCAGTCTGTCCGTGTCGTTCAGTGTCAGGGTTTGTAATGCTATTCCGCACGATGCTCTGTTGCCAGAGGTTCGCGGGAGGCATACGTGTCGTAGTGGGTGTTGGCGCGTCAGTCGCTGCCGGGGTCGTGTTCATTGGCGCGTTTGTCGCTGCCGGTGTTTGTGGCGCTAAATCAGCAGCCGGCCGCGCTGGACAGCGCGGCAATGATGAGCAGTAAGATGACCCCCCCAGAATACGTTGGGGGCTGACCGCCTTGGCGGTGTGGGATTCCCCGGCTTGGCCGGAACCCACCTGGGTAGATGCTTTTTCTTCCTGCATTTCATTTGGTGGGGGGTGGGCTTTTTTGGAATCGAGGTTACCCGTCCTCAGGGACCGACAGGATGTAGGGATAGGAGGGAGGGTGTTTGGTAGTAGGGTATGGGTCACTTGGGGTCACCCTAGGTCTGGGATTTGGCCTTTTTTTTTTTTTTTTTTTGTTTTCGGGGGGAAACCTTCAAAAGGCACCCGACCTCTAGGGAGTGAGGTCGGGGAGTGTGGGATTTTTACCTCACTAAAACCACCCCGGTGATCACCATCCGCACATAGGGGTAGTCCCGGTTCCTCTTAAAAGACCAATTCCGGAACCACCCCTGCGCAACGCCTATAAGGCACATCCCTGGGGAGACTGTAAAGGGGCCTCCCCTAAGTCTCGCTATGCACGGCAGCACGTGACCACTGTGCCACCGTCTTCCCTGGGGTCGCTTAGTAGGCGGACAGAGTCCCCACTCTATGCGCCCACGACCCCAAAGGTCCCACTTACCTTAATTGGTAAGCGGGCTTCGGCGTATTAGGCGCCAAGGCGGTTGCCTCCCCGACGCCTCCTTCTCCGAGCAGGATCAGCCCTCTCCCGATCCCGCTCGGCGGCCTCCTTCTTGACCATAACGGTCTCACAGAAGGAGGCTACTTCCGTCCAATTCTCTGTCTCTGCCAGCATAGCCCTCACTACTGCCGGCAGAGACAGGTCTCGCCCGATCCTGGCAACCAGGACCCGCCGCTCGGAGGCCCAAGCAGGACACTCCTCGAGCGTGTGTTGTGCGGAATCCAGGCTGCCTCCACAGTGGTGGCAATGTGCCGTGGCCTCTCGCCCAATTCTGTTCAGGTACTCACCGAAGCAACCATGTCCGGTGAGCACCTGGGTGAGCCTGAAGGAGATGCGCTCCCCTCTTTTCAGCCAGGCTTCGAAGTGCGGCAAAACGGCTTCGACAACGCGCTTGCGCGAATATTGCGGCTGCAGTAGCCGCTCGCGCCACCGCTCGAGCGCGTGTCGCCGTTCCTGCCGCCTCAGCCTTACGAATACGCTTCCTGGCACACTATTCCCGCTTTGGCGGATATCGCGAATTTGGTCGTAGACCTTCGCGTCCATATCCGCCAGGATGTCCAGCGGCGGAAAGCGCGCCAGGAGAGTTGCCGCCTCAAAGGATATCGTTCGGTATCCTCGTGCGATACGAATGGCCATTTTCCGCTGCAGTCTGTTGACTTTAGTCCTGCAGCGTCTGACGCCTGACAGTCTACCTGACCAAACAGGCGCCCCGTAAAGGACCATCGATCGCACGACACCCGCATAGAGGCGGCGAACTTCTTCCCGAGGGCCCCCGAGATTGGGCAGCAGTCTATGCAAAGCACCCACTGCCTTTTCGATCCGGGGAACCAGGCGCTCCTGGGATTTGGCCTAGGGGTTTTGCGAATTGACAGGATCTGTGGATAGGGCCTAAATGACCCAACCACACACAACCCTTTTGTGTGTGGTTGGGTCATTTAGGTACATGGGATAAGGTGTATTGGTTACCCTAAACCTGGGACTTGGTGTTCGGGCACTTCTCTTGTCCGGGATCTCTTTCAAGATGCTCCGGGTGCGGGATCGGCTCTACAGCCGGTCCCGCAGCCGGAGTTGGGCTATCCGCAACCTGCCCACCCGCTCGGTTGCAGGAGAAGAAGTGCCCGGCAGTCCGGGTCGCACCACCACAGATGTTCGTGTACATTTGCGTTGGTACGAGCCAGCTAGCCCCGAGAGGGAGGTGTGATATATGTGTTAATAATTAGTTATAGTAGGTAGGACCATTTGTGCAAAGCACCTATTTTGGGGTACCCTGTTGCGGGCAAGGAATTTATAGTTGACACAGACGCAAGCGACACCCCCCCGGTGGGTTCCCCCCCCCCCCCCCCCCGGTGGGTTCCCGCATTGTCGAGGCGGGGGGGGGCTCAGTAGCCGTGGCTTGGACAACCACGGTGAAGCTAAGAGGAACCCGAGGAGGGGCCGCTCGTCAGGGCTTTGCCGGTAAGCCGACGACGTAGCGGCCAATAAGTAGGTTGCGGTGCCGCGTATGACGTTGGCCGCTCTCCCTATCCTCTGCGGCCGAAAATTGGCAGGCGGCGGGGCCAATGACCTGACCACGGGGTTGTCTGGCACCCATGTGCTGGTTTGGTCCCTGGGGTGGTCACGGCGTGCCATGTGTTCTGGTGCGCCGGTGATGGGGAGTAATCCCCAGAGGAGGGTCCGGTGACGGACGGCCGCGGCGGGTTCACGGATGAGTGCTAAGGCGTGCCCGTGTTCCCGCCGTAAGCGGCAGAGGAGGACACCGTGGAGTTTTAGTGGGTTGGAGTTCCACATAACTGTACTATCTCCCCGTGGTAGTGCAGAATGCATGAGCATTTCTCCACGTAAAAAAAAAAAAAGACGCAACCTAATAGGACTTGGCGGTGTGTTGTCTCAGCGGAATGGCGATCAATAGTTTGTGATAGCGTACTTCAGCAAGTCATTGTCGAAACCTGAAAGGAACTATTGTGTAACGAGACGGGAACTGCTTGCTGTGGTAAAGTCATTGCAGCACTTTAGCAAATATCTTCTCGGGCGGAAGTTCCACTTACGAACTGACCATGCTGCACTGAAATGGCTATTGCAGTTCAAAAATCCAGAAGAGAGAGACATGTAAGTTGCGAGATGGATAGAACTACTGCAGGAATACGACTTCGTGGTCGAACACCGCAGCGGAAAATCTCATGGCAACGCAGATGCATTGTCAAGAAGACCTTGTCCTGAAGACTGCAAGCATTGTACTAGGCAAGAAAGTAAAGAAGTCGTACCTGTGAGGATGCTCAAGACAGACCTCAGCAACGAGTGGATGGAAAGCCTGCAACGTGCACAGCCAGACATCAAGCCGATTCTGGAGTGGATGAAGGCCAGAGCTCCTAAGCCCAGGTGGAGCGACGTCTCAGCGATGAGTTCGATCACAAAAAGCTTTTGGGCCCAATGGGACAGCTTGGTGATTCAGGATGGAGTCCTGTGCCGTAAATGGGAAAATGCCCGTGGAGACAGCTGTCATTTGCAAATGGTTGTCCCTAAAGCTCAAGTACCGGATGTTCTACAGCTGTACCATAATGGTTGTTCAGGAGATCATCTGGGAGTAAAACGGACTCTACTGAAGATTCGAGAACGGTTTTACTGGGTCCACTGTCGGGACGATGTCGAGGACTGGTGTCGCAAATGTACAATGTACAGCAGTAAAGGGACCTCAGACTCGTAGTAGAGGTGCCTTGAAATTGTACAATGTTGGTGCACCATGGGACAGGATAGCCCTTGACGTTGCGGGGCCGTTTCCGGAAAGTGAAAGTGGTAACAAGTATTTCATGGTTGTGATGGATTACTTCACTAAGTGGCCGGAAGTCGTCGCCATTCCAAATCAAGAAGCTTCGAAAGTTGCAGATAAATTAGTTTATGAAGTCTTCTGTCGCTCAGCGGGATTGTCCGAAAGGGTTACCGCTACCCCGGAACATAAAGGGCGAAGGAAGGAACATGGGTGGGTTTTAGTCAGTAAGAGTCTGACACTCCCTTCCGCTCCACCCAGAGCGGGAGGGGTCATTTGATGATTTCCCAACATAAAAAAAAAAAGTCTTCTGTCGTTTTGGAGTACCTTTAGAGATTCACAGTGACCAAAGAAGAAATTTTGAGTCCCAAATATTCCAGGAAACTTGTCGAGTTATAGGTACTCATAAAACAAGAACAACTTCTTACCACCCACAATCGGATGGAAATGTGGAACGATTTAATTAGACATTGGAGAGGTACCTAGCAAAAGTTGTGGAAAATCGGCAACGAGATTGGGACAAGCACATACAACCGTTTTTGTTGTCATATCGAAGCGCTGTTCACGAAAGTACATCGGTGACACCAGCTTTCGCAAACATTGGAAGAGAATTACGGCTGCCTGCAGACCTGATCACCGGAATACCACCTGATGCCCCACGCAGTATAACTGATTATGCGAATGACTTGCGGAACAAAATGAATGACATTTATGAGCACGTCAGACAATCGGGCCAGCAAATATCTTGTAACGTAATGTACATACTCACAGTTATCTACATTCATTCCTCCAGGTCAGACAAGCATTCCGTCACCGTTAGGCGCTGATCTGACTATTCCTCACGACACCAGGTCACGTTTAATCCATAATCAGTACACAGACAGTCATCAAACTTTAACATAACACTACGACGATTTAGTAACACCCAAGGGCTGGAAATTTCGCCCACATTCATTAATATCATTTTTCCTATAAACACTATACTTTGAATACGCTTTTAATACGAAATAACTATACTTATATTTAATGGGTATCATTTAAGCTATCACCAATTTAATTAGTTTTGTGTTTCTTAAATAATAGGGTTTGTCCTCAAAATAGTAGATCTGTCACCAAAATGTAGTCACCAAACATGCAAAATCAGTTCCACAATAAATCACCTAAAATCCTGAGATATAGGGTCTAGTACCAAATAAATGTTTTTGTATGTATTATAATAGGTGTGTCCTAATAAGTATTTAAGCAAACTAATTTAAAGAGATCACCAATAAATCATTAATGTGACCTAACCTAACTTAACTGTTTCCTTTTACAAAAGCGATTCGCTTCTGGCACATCGGCGGCCGCTGCCGCGGCACGCTCGCTTCGCTCGCTCGGCTCGTGCGTTGTTTGTCATACCTAACCTAACCTAACTGTTTCCTTTTACAAAAGCGATTCGGTTATCGATCTCTTATTTTACACATATATTAACATTAATTTGATAATTCATACCTGGGAACAATTTTTGTTTATCTGAGAACGAAAATATTTCGTGGCGATAGATCTATTTATTAGGTGATACAACTTGATGACAAATATAAATTTTGGTGATAGAAAATATAGTTCCCATATTTAATTGTATTTTATTAATATATTTTATTATGACAGTTCTAACAACGACGTTTAATACGTCGCCATGACAAGTTTGCTTATAAATTCTTATCAGCCTGTAACTTTTAGCTGCTATTTCAAATTCATATTTATTTCTTCAAGTTGCTATTCTACGAGTTTACCTGAGGAATCCAAGCAACGCGAGTGACAGTTCGAGTTGAAGTTCGAGTTTCGCCTCGAAAGCGAACCCTCAAGATAGTGCTGGTACTCCGGAGTCACCTATCCAGGGAACTCTTGGTGTGTCCCTCTCCAAGACTCCGGTACCTGACGGACTAGCGCTACACCTTCGTCCTCCGTCCTCCGTACCAGTCGGACCGCTGGCGTGCCTCGCCAGAACGCCCTGAAACTACTGGGCCGCGCCTCAACCGAGGGCCGCCTCTCCTGGCGGGCTGAGCGCGTGCTGCCGTGCCTGCTCTCTCTCGCGCCGCCGTGCCTGTTCGCTCGCGCCGCCGTGCCTGCTCTCTCACACCGCCGTGCCTGTTCATTTGCGCCGCCGTGCCTGCTCTCCCGTGCTGCCGTGCCTGCTGTCACGTGTGGCCGTGCTGCGACCTACTACTGTCGCGTGGGCCCCTACGGGTATCCTCCGTGCCGCACACGCACCAGCACCTGACCACGCCTGAACCTGCACCTGTCACCGGCACCTGCCTCGCGTCTACCTCTTCAGCCTCCTCAATCCACCAATCACTCATCTTCATCCTTCATCACCCACACATTACACACCACTGTCATTACATCTCCATCCTTATCTTACGAATAAATTTGTAATTGATTTTACTTCCCTCACTTTAATTTCTTAATTTAGACTTAGTTTCTTGTCGCTACACGACAATCTGAGAAGATGAAAACCCGTTATGACCGCAAAATGAACAATAAAGGGTTCGACGAAGGTTCCCTAGTGTGGTTGCACAATCCAGTCCGCATCAAAGGGAAATCTCCTAAGCTTCAAGCTACATGGGATGGACCTTACCGGATTGTGACAAAGATCAATGACGTAACTTACCGGATACAGAAAGGTGCAAGACGTACTCCTAAGATCGTCCATGTGGATCGACTGGCGCGTTATTATGGAGCCGATAATGCTCGGGACGAGCATGTCTTAGGAGGGGGTAGTATTGCGCGCCACAAGTTACCACTAGCGCCATCTAGTATCGAGTAGCAGAACTAATAGATCTTTCCAGAATTTTCGATACTAGAACTCTCTGGAACTATCGACATCTGGTCAGTCGGGGCCGGTATGTACTCGAACATTCTAGATGTTTTCACAATAGAAGGTTCTAGAACTATCTGCGGCACTATATAGGGCCGGGATAAGACGACTGAGACACAGAGTTGGATAAGCGATACAAGCGAATACATCGAAAGCGATCTTCAAGTGCGACTTAAGTGTAATTGTGTTTTATAATTAGTGTGTTTGAGCTGTTATTAGTGTTGTTTAATTAAAGTGTAATTTTTTGTTAATTTATATCGGCAGTTTTAATTGTCACGACCCCGAAGCTCGTAACAGTATGCTTTTATTTTTGCCTTTGATTATATTTGTAGGCATTATTAAATACCGCCGCATGTCAGTTGTAGCAATTTGACTTTAGCAATTTCACGGGTGAAGCTCGACCTGAAACACCTGGCCGCGAAGTCTTTAAAAGACAAATATCATCCATCTCCATAGACAAATATCACCCATCTCTCCACTAGTCCAATGCTTACTTTAGGGTGCATATCCGGTAGGCTCTTAAATCCTATCCTTTCCACGGGCACGTCTTCCCTACAAAAACCGCGCCCTCCGGTCTACTTCTTGATATACAATGGTCGCTATAGCACCATTAACATGAGGCTACAGGAGCTAGTGCGAATCTTGGGGTTCATTCGATTAATCGAGTCTGGTCAAACCACGCTGGCATAGGTGCAATTCATATTCATATTCATGATTGTATTTGTAGGCATTATTAAATACCGCCGCATGTCAGTGGTAGCAATTTGACTTTGAACTTGAGCTGCACCCTTGCGAAACACAGTTTCAATCACAATCCCAGAGTTTTGAAGGAATTGCTAATCCATTGCTTCATAGGTTTGCAAAATTCGTCTGCTCGACAACTTAAATAACGTTGTTGAGCAGACGAATTTTGCAAAGATGCAATGCACATGGGTGAACTGTCAAAATAAAACCCATTGCGATCTGAAAAAAAAGTACTTTTAGTGTGTTACGCAATAACCCCGCTGTCCTAAAGTGGAGTACGGAGATTTTATAAAAGAGGCCAGCTCATACTGGCACTGTTACCACAGACGTGCAGCCTACCGAACTATGCCTAAAACAGCGCTTAATTGCAGATCACGATAACCATCAGTCAGTTCTTACACAACGAGTATCGACCCTCTTTCGTGAAAATGACTCATAAGCTCTGTGACTTAATCAATAAGGAGCCCTATGCCGGAGGCGCACTCAGGAACGCCGGAGCGGTGTGCCCTATACCTCCTGTGAGTAAAACAAATACTTCATCATCTTCCTAGCTTTTTCCCAATTATGTTGGGGTCGACTTCCAGTCTAACCGGATGCAGCTGAATACCAGTATTTTACATGATGCGACTGCCTATCTGACCACCACAACCCAGTTATTGGATAATACGATACCCCTTTCTAAGACTGGTTGTCAGACATTTGGGCTTCTGACGACCCGTAACGACTGCCAAAGATCCGCGAATGACATCCAGGACCAACGGTTAAGTAATGTGCTTTCCGAGGCACGAGGGGTATGTAAAGATAGTCACCCATCCACAGACCAACCGCGGCAAGCATAGCTTAACCTGATCGATCGAACCGTGCGGCTGTTATTTCTTAGACACAAGCCCCTCGTAAAACCAATACCTATCTCGATAATTCGAATGCGCCGGAAGAGACGCTGCTGTCACGTTCAAGTGACAGCTCGCTCAGCCTGACTGATGTACCTACTGATGTACGACCCTGCTTGTAGGGTTGGGATGCAAACTTCAGAATTCCGGTTATCATTAGTAACATATAATATGGTACGGTCTGCAACTCAGCAAATAGGTAGGCATTGGCGAAATCCTTATGAGGGGTAACGTCGAAAAAGCGTAGCGTGGTCACGGTGTCAGGCCGTGAACGGGGCCTCAAGAGTGTTTTTACAATATTCATGGCGGGCCACCTCTCTCTATCCCCAGGGTTATCACAGTATATCAAACGTCACAGCCCCGACAGAGCACTTTCCCAACGTGTTCCCTTTTGAGAAGGGTCGCGTTGAGACCGAGCTGAGCATCACTGACACGAAGGAATCAGTGCTGCGGTGCGCCGTTGTGACTACGTTCAAGCAGAAGCCTTAGAAGAATTAAGCTGGTATACGGTGTCACTTCTATACTCACCTTCGTAATTTCTTTACCACCCTAAGTTTGAATGACACTTGCACGTACGTCAAGTAAATTTTTCTTCAAGACGAATGTGACATTCAACTCTAGTGAAGTTTCAATGAGGGTTTTCATGAAAATTCACGCCTCCAGTTGGCGGCACTTAGACAAAAGATCTTTCATTTCGATTTCGACAATGAATATAAAATATATGATGACGTTCATCATTCGTTTCAGTCAGAGTATAGGCGACTACACCTACATAGTTTCAGTCAGACTATATAGGCGACTATACAGAAAACAGGCGCTTTGACGCTTTTGACAGGTGCCTGGACCTGATTTCTCACTGCTGCCACCTACTGAACGTCTTTCAGAATACCCTCATTTAGTGAGAAAAGAGTAAAGCAATTACGAGCTCGACCACGGAATAGAAAAAACAGTGGAAGTGCCCTTAGACTTCCATAATACGGGAACCAGTGTAGCCAAACTCATACACTTGCAAATTAAAATGAACATTTCAACACACAGAAAACGATGATATAATTGGCTACTAATTATAAATGCAACATTGGTGAAAAGTTTATTTATTGTTGTTCAAAATTAAATCTTATTACAACTCCTGAGTGTTGTTTTTATTTTACATGTCAAAATCAATGAAGTCCATTTTTCCATGTAACAATCAAATTCGAGCAATCCACAATGAGTTCACCTACTCAACGCTAGAGGGCGCTGTAACCAATTTACTCTATTTAGCACCCTAACTTCATTGGAATAGATGTCATATTCGTATGCACTTGTTATCTATTTTTCTACTCAGCTAGGGATGAGGACAAGATATCGATAATTTAATGTCGATGTTTGTCCAATGTAATAATTAAAATCTTTTATCTTATGTAACGGACCAAAGTCCGATTAGTATAAAAGGTAAAATGGTTAAATTAAACGATAAATAGTGAATTTAAACTATTTATTGTCCTTGAAATAAAACATATTTGTTTAATAATTGTCGGAATTGCATTTTCAAATATGTAGCCTTTTTTTGAAGTTAGTAAATTGTTTTCATAAAAATGATCTGAACAGATTCTATGTACTTGATTTTGACGGCATCCAGTTCTGTCTTCCCGTAGCTTCTATCCACTTCTCATTGGTAAAAGGATCTTAGGGAAAACTGAAATATTTACATACTTTATTAGTATTACTTACCTTTGAGGCCTACGTCCAGCTATGAATGAATGATTGGTTTATTTGTCAGAATATAAGTACTCAAACTCTAACCATTTATTTCGATTAATGAGAAGAACGACAACGAGTATACATATAATATGTCATGGTAACGTGTAAGTTTCACTATATAAATACACATTTTATTATTTTATCGATACCGAACTATTTGAATGTGTCCCATCCCTAATCGAGTAGCGTTGAAGTTTCTAGAATGTATACGATGATATTCAAGACAGCGAGCAAGTTGATTTAGACTTTGAACAATGGACATAAGGTAGTTTTTAGTTCGCAACAAAGTAATAAATATGGTTTTGTCAATAAAAACAATTATATTAAAATATATCATAGTTTTATAATAACCGGTGATACGATACACCTCCGTAAGATACATTTTTTGTCCTGCTATCGTTTTTGCGTGTAAAAATTGCACAATAAGGCATATTTGTAATATTTTTCGTTGCGTTCGAGACGTCATATCACAGCAAGTAGCTAATCCCGACTGAGCCGGTGTTGCGGAGCTCCGCATAATTGTGACACACGTGCGATAGCTGCGTGGCACTTCCACTGTGTTTTCTATTCCGTGAGCTCGACTATACAGTGACCTTCAAGTAATGGTATGATGACAGTAAAACTGAAAGTCCTATTTACTTGAGATAAAATTACACGTTGAATTGCACGGATCGGCGGCATTTTATTACATATATCTCTATTTCTTTATGTCACTTAGGCCCAATTTCATCAATGAAACTGAACGCAATTGGCACATCTAAACCGTTCAAGAGGTGTCAGTGTCAAAATTCCACAACTATTATGACACTGGCAGCTCTTTAGATGTGCTGGGGGCTTACCACCAGCTCTTATAGCAGGGCGGAAGTTGAACTCGCGGCGGGTTCACGGATGAGTGCTACCGCGTGCCCGTGTTCCCGCCGTAAGCGACAGAGGACACCGTGGAGTTTTAGTGGGTTAGAGTCACACACACATAACTGCACTATCTCCCCGTGGTAGCGCAGAATGCATGAGCATTTCTCCACGATAAAAAAAAAGGGCAGTAGTTGAACTGCACTGCTTTTTTGCAGTAAGTCATAGAACAAAAAAAGCAGTGCAGTTCAACTTCTGCCCTGCTATAAGAGCTGGTGGTAAGCCCCCTGATTGCGTTCAGTTTTATTGGTGAAATTCGTGCTTAAGCTATGGTTTGCTAGAACGGTGACCGCACATAGCGACCGCAATTTTCCGGTGAATGACATCACTAAAACGTTATCTATGAAAGTAACTTGGTTTGTTTTTCTAGAGAGCGTTTTTGACACCGTAAAGTCAACCCCGCTGCCCAAATATTTAAATCGCTGTATTTGCCTTCACCGTACGTTTGCCGTCACGCGAAAAAGTGTCATACATTATTACATATCGTTTCCATAAGAATCAAGTCGAGTGACTGCGTCGTTGTGTGTCAGAGGTGTCAAAACGAAACATAAACGCGAATAAAGTTGTCAAAAAATAAAAGGCCCGTTTTGACATTTGAGAATACGTTCTTGACACCTGTCAGTTTCATACAAACGAATAAGTGTTTTGCGAATTTGATCTTTATTAACTACTAGAACTGTCAATGTCAAAACGGGCCTTTAATTTTTTGACAACTTTATCTATTGAGGCGGCGATTTAAATCTTTGCCGCTGTCATCATTTACATGACAGCTGTCATTGCGACCGTTATGTGCGGTCACTGCTTTTCTACAAACCGTGGTTTTTGAGGCGTCATTCCTAGAGCGAGAAGTCGATCCGAACGTCAACGAGTTTTCAATACGAATGAGTTTGGATGATGCTGATCCGTGCTTGTAAGAGTAAAACACTTGTGCTGCATATCGGTCACCGTATCACGACTTGGAAAGAATACCAGACCCTGTATGGTGGAGGCATTTTGAAGAAATTTAAGATATTTATAATTATTATTATGGAATAAACAATAAATGATATTAATCAAAACATTTGATTTTCTTATGAAAAAATTTATTTCATTTTGATTCACAATCTCACAGGTTTATCACATTGGGGTGAGTTTAAAACACGACAACTGTTCACTGTTCATTAACTACAAAGCAAATTAAGTATACCGCACAAATACAAAAAATAAGGTAAATGGTCAGAGATCCCCGGTTTCTCATCGATCTAAAAATTTACCACAGCGCCAAAAGGCTCTTTTGGCGCGTGACCAAAGTCGGAACTAACGCCGCCATTTTGTTTTGTCAATACAATTTCTGTGAAAATTTCACAAATTTTTACTAACAGCGCCCTCCTATCAATATCATTGAGGCGCCAAAAGATCGTTGAACGTGTCCAACACATGCTGTCATGTCTCATGACTGGTTGGAAATAACCACAGCCAATATTCTAACCGAATTACTTGACACGAGATTTGAAAACAGTAACCAGTACAGTCCTTTCACAGTTATTTTACCTCTGATAGCAGCAACCCAACAGCAACCTTATTATAACGAGAATAAAGATCATTGTGATTTTGACAGACTTGTTAGTAGCAGCAATCCAACAGGAACATTATTAGAAGGAGTTTATATAAAGACCACTGTGATTTTGACGGTGATGCAAAATCACAGGTAAAATAACTGAATGGACTGTGACTGATGAAATTCGATAGTCTTTCAGAAACCCGGAGGAAGTTCGTCTATTTTATGTAAATTAATTGAGCCGTTTAAACTATATCAGTCTCGTTACAAAACAAGCTTTTTCTTTTGACATTATTCAAATGTAAACCATCGAGCTAGTTATTGTATTTTGAACTTTATTCCCATTGCAGTAAATAGAATATTGTGTACTTAGAAATGTTCAAAAATCAGTTTTGGGACTAAGAACTTTACCCTAGTAGGAATAAAGTTCCAAATACAATAACTGGCTCAATGGTTTGAGCTGGGATAGAAGTTAACTCGTTTTTTAAGGAGATCGTATGTGAATCAGAAAAGTAATACTTGTTGTTGAGCATTTAGACATAAGGATAAAAAACATTGTTTATTATACCTTAGTTTCACTTGAGTGACTTGATATTATCAGCGTTGACTTCACCCAACTATGTTGGACTCGGGTTCCGGTTAGACCGGCATAATTAAATGAGGTATTTTCACAATTAATAGATTAGGTATATGATTAGTAAGTTTAAAAAAAAAGTATACAAAAAACACAAAGGGCCCAAGTTATTTTTTACAGTCGGTAGTGTTCATCTCTATGGAATGTTATAATTACTTGATAAAAGGTCAAATGAATAAAATAATCAATTAATCTTAAACAAATTCTAGTAAATAGTATATTTATTTTTGACTTTACAGTTTTATTTATACTTATTAGTAACAATATAAAAATCTACCATACCTCCTTCAACATTTAAAAACAGTAAATATACGAAGGGCACATGCAATCACAAAATAACGATTTTTCTGTAAGCCAAAAATAAGGGGATGGTTACATTGTGGCTTTTCAGGACATTACTAATGGAAGTAAATTGCCTGAAAGCGTTAAGAAGCACTTGTATAATAAATTCATAGCCCATTCAATGTCACTATTCTTAACTAATTCTAACATTAAAGTCAGATTTTTCATAACACAAAAATATGCTTTGCGTGTCCGTTTTAAAGGTTTTATGTACCCTAGGAGTACTAAATGCTGTCGAATACACTTTTTTGTACATTTTTCTTTCATATAAAAATGTTTACATAACAACACAACTAAGAAAAACCAGACTAGGCCTACTCACTAGTGAGGCAACAGTGTGTTTCGTCTTAACTATTTGATTTGGTCGGCTTTCTTGGCTTTCGGCTTCCTTTCTTTGCCCTTTTGCTTCGAAGGGTAGATCACGAACAGCGCCAGTTGCGATCCGCAAAGTACTAAAGCGACGAGATTTTGTACCTGTAAAAAAAGTTAAAATAATATTAAAACTCGAAAAAATATCAATTTTCATTTTTTTAATTGAAATTCAAAATTTTATGTTTCACATAAACCTACATGGGCACGTATGAAACGTCTCACGTTAGGTGCACGGTTCCAATTAGTCATTGCCTACAGAGAAGAGCCGGCAAGAAACTCCACCGTTACTCATTTTTTAATTACTACAATATTACCTCGATCATATGAGTGTAATAACGCTGTAAAATGAAAGTCGTAGGGAAAGTTGCCTTTTACAAAACTGAGGAAATGGGGGCAATTATCTACATTGTCCGGGGATCAACAGCCAAAAGGTATATCAAATGTGATACCTTACAAATCATTACCTAAATCAACTATCTACTTTAGCATTATGTAGTCTAAATTGATTTTTGATTGGCCATTTGTAATAAAAAGTTCCTACATTAATTTCGGTTGGAATGGAATTTGTAATTTGTCATGTATGACATTGAGTTTGTGGGGAATCGACTCCAGGACCTAAATCTCAGTAGTAGCACTTGCGAGGCAATTTTAGTTATAAGTATTGGTTTTCATCGATCAAGAACGGATCGAGTAGTTAACAATTTATAATATTTAAAAATGATTTCAATTGGCAAAATCAAAATCAAAATTCACTTATTCAAATTAGGCTGAGAATCAGCACTTTTCGAACGTAAAAATTACAAAAGACAGTCCCCCAAAAACGCCCGCCCTTCACAGCAGGCAGATGTGACTAGAAACGCCGGTAGACGCCTTAAGAGGATATATAAAAGTGACCTTACTGGTGATGTGCTTCAGCGTGCCCATCGTCCAACAGTACTTGTAACGCCTCGCCAAGCGTTCTTTCGACTCTGCTACAAAGCACCTCAATCCCCTGATTGCAGCGGCCGCCCGATACACTCCCTCCCGCAGAAGTAGGATTCGCCGACCGATCCAAACCTTACTATCCCCGACGACGCCACTACCCTTCTCCAGAAGAGTAGTAAAGCCACCAGTACTCTCAGAAAGTACAAGTTCCACCGGCCGTTCTCCCTTCCTCGCCGCCGAGGCCCGCTGCGACGCCTCAGTCCAATTCCCGCCCCGACCCTAGCTCGAGCCAGCCCGCGACGCTGAGCCTGTACCTTTAAATTCGTCCCTAAATAATCCGATCCAGTCTGTCCCTTGCTACCCTCCCCCAGCAACGCCCTAGTCGCGGCACACGCAGGTAACGGCGACAACCTCCTAGGTTGACCTGCGAGATGCCATTTATAAAAATAAAATAAAAATATGCGTCAGTACTAAGTCCAGCCAGGACCGTACCATGTGGCGTTCTGTGGTTTCTGCATACCCCCATGGAAAGAAGGCGTGAGGTTATGTAGTCATGTATGTTTAATATGATTTATGTATGTATATTTCAGAGAGATTTGTATCACCAGGAAGCGATGTAAAACTCGTTTTAAATCAATTTTCTAGGTACTTTGGCAAAGTGGACAATTAATTTAAACTACCTCTACCTACTTTTGTAACAAAACATGAATTGTCATAAATAGTAGGTGCATGCTTATTTACTATTTAATGTATCGTTAAAAATAGTCGATGTTTAGTATTGATAAGATTATATGCTCAATGCATTAGAATAAATGTTATTGTTTTGTTTTTTAGAACAAATGTTTTACAATACTTTCATAAACAGTAATTTTTATTTTCCTATTCAGTCAGTAGACTAGGTACCTAGTGGAAATGATCATGTTTCATATAATGTTATTGTTATTTTCTATTTTGGCTTGGGTGAATACCGTTGAAGTAAGTTGGATTTTTTTTATTTAAACAGTACCTACTTACAGTTTCTCAACCAATCACGACGATGCCCGAGCATGTATATTTGAGCTTCTTGAATTGTATCACCTACTTCCGTGAAAACCAGGAAGGAATATAAGTATTTTTAGGTCAATTTAATTAAATAAAAACAATCAAGTCAAACAAACAATGACATTAAGGAAATATGAATACTTTGTAGTAATACCAAAGGAGCATCTTCTTTGGCTTTACCACCTAAATATTACAATAAAATCTTTTTCATGGTTTTTAGGGTTCCGTACCCAAAGGGTAAAAACGGGACCCTATTACTAAGATTCCACTGTCCGTCTGTCTGTCTCTCTGTCTGTCACCAGGCTGTATCTCATGAACCGTGATAGCTAGACAGTTGAAATTTTCACAGATGATGTATTTCTGTTGCCTCTATAACAAAAAATACTAAATATTTAAGTGGGGCTCCCATGCAACAAACGCGATTTTATTGCCGCGTTTTGCTCGATATTAATAACGGCAACAGGTAGACGCTTGAAATATTCACAGAATATTTAGTTGTATATTCACTTTAAAAATTAAAAATAAAATTAAAATAAAATAAATATTTAGGCGGGGCTCCCATACAACAGACGTGATTTTTATAGATAATGATACGGAACCCTTCGTGCGCGAGTCCGACTCGCACTTGGTTGTTTTTATTTTTACCCTATTGCGCATCAGCTAAGACAGGGTTATGTTTTTTTCCCACGTACCTATCTATGTCGCACTCGTCTAGGTCACACGGTGGTCATTCAAAGCTGGGTTTCAGACGCCAATAAGCTCACCACTTACAGTCCCGTTAAACTATTAACGGGACTGTAAGTGGTGAGCGTCCCGTTATTACTAATATTTTTGTGTCATGAACATGTCGGGTATCAGAATAAAGTGCAAGATTCTAAAAATAATAATTTTCACTGCTTATCTAAAAATTTGAAAAAATAAATAAAATAAAAAAACCTCGCAACTAAAAAGTTCATAACAAGCTTTCATGCAGTCTGATGCATTTTGTGAAATCAAATCTGAGATTGAACTAAATCAACTGCAAAGAATTTTTGCGAAAAAAACGCGTCTCATGTTTTTATATCGGATTATTCAGTTTAGATCCTAACTCGAATGGTCTCCTTACTGCTCATCACGAGCGTATCTCACAGCGAGGTCGCAATTCGAGATTAAGCGTGACAAAGACATTCGTTCGAGTTCGAAACTGATGGAGAAAACCACAGATATCGAAAACCCTTTCATTCAATTTCAGTGCTTGGAGGTGATTCCGGAGAGGGCAGAAATGACTTATATAAACCCAAAATATGTGTACCTGAACGCGACGATAAACGTACGGCGTTACAGCAGGAGGTCACGGTATATCGCCAATCTGATGATTACTTCTAAACACACCTGGGCGAACAATATTACGGTTAGATTTCAAACAAACATTTGTTACATAACATCACACCTGCAGGCTGTAATTGCCCGAAGGGTTAGGCTCCACTGGTGTACCTTAGCATGTACACCCACATTTCGCCAGTTTATTTAAGTCCCATGTAATACGGGTTATACGGGGCGAGCCATCGAAATTGCCATCAAATGGGCATAAATCCAGACTCCGGGCTGCTGGAGGAGCACCTAAGAGAGACCAGCGGGGTAATTGCGTAATACACTAACAGTAGCAATGGCTTTCATTTTGACAGTTCAACAACATTGACAATTGATTGATATAGTCTCGAGGGTTTTTTTTGCACCGTTTTGGGACTAATATGGTGTAATATTTTTAAGGTTCCGTACAAACGAAGGCCAGAGCAATATTTTGCAAAGTGTATCGTTGCGCGACACAAGTTACCACTAGCGCCATCTAGTATCGAGTAGCAGAAGTAAATAAATAAATAAATAAATAAATCCCTGGACATTTCACACAGCACCATTTGTCCCAAGCTAAGCAACCTAATGCTTGTGTTATGGTAACAAGATGGCTGATAAACTACTTATATACAATTTTTTTTTTTTGTAAATACATACATATTATAGATAGAAAAACACCCAGACTCGGAACAAATACATGTAGGTCATACAAATATTTGTTCCGTGCGGGAATCGAACCCGCGACACGCAGCGCAGCAGTCAATCGCTTAACCACTGCGCCAACCGTGCCGTCAAAAGAAGTAATAGATCTTTCCAGAATTTTCGATACCAGTATGCTTAGTGTGAGTTTCACAACGTTGTTCGAATGACTTTACCATCGCGTAAATCGATTTAACGTCAAACGTGTCGAGAACCGAATGCATGCGAGTGTGAGTTACAATCGAAGTTAACCATCCAATACGCGTTTGGTCACCGTGAATTGCGAGCATTATTTTTCTTATGTTGGTGTCACGTAAACGTCCTCCGATAAACCGACCAAATAGAATGACATTTATATTCAGTGTTCCCAATGATAGCGGCTGTCTATCAAATTTGTGTTGGTTATAACGACTTTGTTTAGGTTTCGTGTTTGTGTCAAGTTATTGTGATTTAGGTTATTGATTTAATATTGGATTCTATTAATTAAAAATGAAGACAAGTTCGTCCCAATTATGTTTTGATGGGGACATTTATGGAGTAGTAAGTGGAATTTTAATTATTTGGTGATTAGCGAGCTTATAATCTGTGAACTTTGCAGAAATAAAACAAAGTTTATTTTGGTCTTTATGGAGACCTCAGCAAGCTATCCACAACAAATATCATTGGTGTGCGAGTCGCTACGGGCTTGGCAATAGAAGAAGCTGGGTTGTCACAGGTTTAAACTTCCTAAATAACACCAACCGGTAGTATATAATTAGGTTACTTTATTGTGTCTCATAAATTGTATTCTCTTACAGGAGATTCACATTCAGCCCAATTCCACCTGTTACTTGTGTGTGCCCAACCTCTGAAGTGTTTTTGATGAAACTTGGAAAAGAGTTAGCCTGAAGTATGGTTAATTGTCGTGGCATCAGCTGAAAAACTTTAAGATCTGAAGAACATACATTTTTTATGTTCTATGTATCCAACCTAATTGGAATGAGCCAGGGCCATCAAGAGTCATTGCCCCAGCACAGTCGCCACCTACCATGGCTCCTACTCCTCTTTCTTTTGTGGAGATAAACTGGAAGGTAAGAAAGAACTTTATAAGTTTGTTTAAAAGGCTCTTTAAGATGACAACTCATAATATAAATAACTTTTATTATTTTTTCTAGAGACGGGGCATGCTCTTCCCAACCAGAACTTCGTCTCATGTCCGTGTAGTTCAGCCAGAGCCTGTTACGTCTGTGCAAACTACTTACTCCTCGTCGTGCAAGAATCCCAAGCAGATTCGTTTTGGAGAAATTTTAAGGAACAGCAACATAAAGATTACATGGACTCGAGGAGAGAGCAGAATAGGATCAGAGAGATGGAGGTGCAGGCTCAGAGGGAATGGCAAGCTGTAGGCCACAGAGGATTAAATCTTTTAGAGAAAATTGTAGATACATTTTGTAGACTAATTAGATATATTTAATATTAAGCACTACTACTACCCACCACCTTTTTTGGTATTATTCTTGTAAGTTAGTTTTAAGTTAAAAGTTGATATTTCATAAGAAGTTGTGTGATATATAATGTGTTCCTATTTACTACTTGTTATATTATTATGTAAATAATTTATGGCAATAGTTATCTCAAACCTATAACTAGTTAAGAATTCAAAGAATTGTTATTATATCAAAATAAAGTTCCTAGTTTGTGACACAATCTAAGACTGATTAATGGTGAATAAAAGTACTACAACCTTCTTCGTGGTTGGTGTTTCATTACCTCTAATTAAAATTGCAACTTCTCTTACTACGGTCAGATTCACTACTCAATCTTTCTAATTCTAAACAGAAATAATTCATAATTATTTTACATGCATATTATACACTTTCTGACTTGGACACTCACTACACAAAGCCAGCATGGTCACCATGGAGAAAATGCCTATCTTATCAGATAGGCAATTGCTCCATGTAGAATCCTACTGGTATTCACCTAAATCCAGTTGAGACTGAAAGCCGACCCAAATATGGGAACGGAATAGCTGATGATGACTGTAAAGAATATGCAAATTAATAACAATCATAATTGATTATATGATTGTTATTCATTTAAAAAATACTGAAAGTAGGTACCTACTTATTAGATTTGATCTTGATTAGGAAAAAAGTAAACATTTTGTCAAAAGTGTGCTAAAAGAATTTATTCTAGAACATTCTTGACATTGATTTTAAAGTAACGTCTACGTAATTATAATAATATTCATATTGGACTTATTGTAAATCACAAATCTTAATATTAATTTTATTGTACTTAGTTATATAAGAATGACATTTAAATATTTGTACACCATAATATGTTGTGGTAGTGTAGAGAACTTAAAAAATATTAACACTGTAGGTACTATGTAAAACAACATTCATACAAATAAATAAATTCTAATTCTAACAATAATTTCAATTAGACCATTGTAAAGGCACCTTTGAACATCAAACTTACAAAGTTCAAGTATATTAAAAATAAAAGTGTTGAAGTCTTCTAACTAATTGTTCCCTTAAAATCCTTCCTCTGATTGTCAGATGTTGAACCTCCTGTTTACATCTCTGTGGGTCTCTGTGGCCCATTGTGTTTTTCTTCATCATGTTCCAATCCTAGAAAGAAGTGTAATTTAGTATTCAATACACATAAGCTATGGACTGATTTGTAGAATTTGTCACCATACCGAAGATGTTCTCTTCTTCTTCTACAGCATTAAAATCAAGACCAATGTTATGGAGAATGCAGCAGGCTTGAATAATTCTAGGACATTTAATAGGCTTGTAGTGTAGCCCTCTATGTTTGTCTAGACAGCGGCATCGATTCTTCAGCCTCCCAAACATATTTTCTATGATGACTCTGGCTGCCACATGCCTTTGATTGTAATTGGCTTCTAGTGTGTCTGGAGCAGCACCTAAAATCGGAGTCATCAACCATGGCTGTTGTGGATAACCAGTCTCCTAAAATTATAACCATCTTTTAGTTGAATCATTGCCTAAGTTGAATATACAATGCAATTACATTTTATTGTGGCGAGCTTACCCAAAAGCCACACTATTTCTCCATTTTGGTGCAACAACTGCACATAATTTATTGATGTTGCTGTTCTTCCTTAGGAAAGAGTTGTGATTTGCACCTCCAATTGAAATTACCTTATCTTCCAAGGTTACCCGTTGTGTAGACTTTAAACCAGTCAGCTGTTTCATCTGTATCTCCTCTTAAATCCGGCCTTCGGATGATCTCTTAGGGCATTGCTAGAAGTACGGGCTTTTGCACGAACACTGGACATGTAATTGCGCTCATCTTGTGCCCTAGCGGTCTCAAACATCTTCCAAGTAAAATGTATTAGTAATAATGAGCCCACACAACGAATTAAAATACAATAACTTTGAAAATTCACCACACTCACAAGGCTCTCACTACAAATCCTTCAGTGAAGAATTAACTCATTCGAACGTGAACGCGTTTCTCAAACGAGCTGTCAAAACTGTCAAAATTGCAACTTACACTCGCGATAACACAGAGTCACGTTAATTTACGAGCTCACTATCGAGTGGGATTCGATCGTCACCATCGACAAAGTAAAATAAAAAACTTACACTCGCGTTTTTTAGTTCTCGCGTATGGCACCAGGTGGCGCTAATGCAGCGCCATACAAATCAGAGTTAACTCTAACGCGATGGTGACGTTTAAAAAACTCGCACTAAGCATACAGAACTTTCTGGAACTATCGACATCTGGTCAGTCGGGGCCGGTATGTACTCGAACATTCTAGATGTTTTCACAATCACGGAATAGAAAAAAACAGTGGAAGTGCCCTTAGACTCCCTTAGTACGGGAACCAGTGTCGCCAAACTCACACACTGGCAAATTAAAATGAACATTTCAATACACAGAAAACGATGATATAATTGGCTACTAATTATAAATGCAACTTTGGCGAAAAGTTTATTTATTGTTGTTCAAAATTAAATCTTATTACAACTCCTGAGTGTTGTTTTTATTTTACATGTCAAACCAATGAAGTCCATTTTTCCATGTAACACTCAAATTCGAGCAATCCACAACGAGTTCAGCTACTCAACGCTAGAGGGCGCTGTAACCAATTTACTCTATTTAGCACCCTAACGTCATTGAAATAGATGTCATATTCGTATGCACTTGTTATCTATTTTTCTACTCAGCTAGAGATGAGGACAAGATATCGATAATTTAATATCGATGTTTGTACAATTGTAATTAAAATCTTTTATCTTATGTAACGGACCAAAGTCCGATTAGTATAAAAGGTAAAATGGTTAAATGAAACGATAAATAGTGAATTTAAACTATATATTATACTTGAAATAAAACATATTTGTTTAATAATTGTCGGAATTGCGTTATCTTTTTTAAAAATATGTAGCCTTTTTTTGAAGTTTTTAAATTGTTTTCATAAAAATGCTCTGAACAGATTCTATGTACTTGATTTTGACGGAATACAGTTCCGTCTTCTCGTAGCTTCTATCCATTTCTCCTTGGTAAAAGGATCTTAGGGAAAACTGAAATATTTACATACTTTATTAGTATTAGTTACTTTTGAGGCCTACGTCCAGCTATGAATGAATGATTGGTTTATTTGTCAGAATATGAGTACTCAAACTCCAACCATTTATTTCAATTAATCGAGAAGAACGACAACGAGCATATAATATGTCATGGTAACGTGTAAGTTTCACTATATAAATACACATTTTATTATTTTATCGATACCGAACTGAATTGAATGTGTCCCATCCCTAATCGAGTAGCGTCGAAGTTTCTAGAATGTATACGATGATATTCAAGACAGCGAGCAAGTTGATTTAGACTTTGAACAATCGACATAAGGTAGTTTTTAGTTCGCAACAAAGTAATAAATATGGTTTTGTCAATAAAAACGATTATATTGAAATATATCATAGTTTTATAATAACCGGTGATACGATACACCTCCGCAAGATACATTTTTTGTCCTGCTATCGTTTTTGCATGTAAAAATTGCACAATAAGGCATATTTGTAATATTTTTCGTTACGTTCGAGACGTCATATCACAGCAAGTAGCTAATCCCGACTGAGCCGGTGTTGCGGAGCTCCGCATAATTGTGACACACGCGCGATTGCTGCGTGGCACTTCCACTGTTTTTTCTATTTCGTGTTCACAATAGAAGGTTCTAGAACTATCTGCGGCATTAAATAAGGCCGGGATAAGACGACCGAGACTGTCCGAGACACAGAGTTGGATAAGCGATACAAGCGAATACATCGAAAGCGATCTTCAAGTGCGACTTATGTGTAATTGTGTTTTATAATTAGTGTGTTTGAGTTGTTATTAGTGTTGTTTAATTAAAGTGTAATTTTTTGGTAATTTATATCGGCAGTTTTAATTGTCACGAACCCCGAAGCTCGTAACAATTGGTGTCAGAAGCAAGGATTAAAATCATGCCGATTTTACCTAAAGACGACACGGAGGGTATCCGTACCCGGAGTCAACGCCAACAGGAGACGGACCAGAGGCGTTTTGGTGGAGCTATGCCGCAGAGGTCGGATGGCCAGCTACCAACCACAGAGGCCGACCCGTCCGCAGCAGCTCCAGCATCAGTAGCACCAGACTTTGCTGCCCTGATGATGATGCTGCAGGAACAGGCCCACCGACAGGAGGAACAGGCTCGCCGACAGGAGGAACAGGCTCGCCGACAGGAGGAACAGGTTCGTCGGTTGGAAGAACAGCTCCAGCGGGACAAGGAGGAACAGGCCCGCCGACAGGAGAAACAGGCTCGCCGACAGGAGGAACAGGCTCGTCGGTTGGAAGAACAGCTCCAACGTGATAAGGAGGAGCAAGCGCGCCGCCAGGAAGAGCAGATGCTCCTTATGAAGGACCTTCACGCTACCTTCGGGAAAGACATGAAGGAGGTGGAGGATAAGGTTGCTCAATGTGACTCTGTGAAATATCATCCATCTCCATAGACAAATATCACCCATCTCTCCACTAGTCCAATGCTTACTTTAGGGTGTATATCCGGTAGGCTCTTAAATCCTATCCTTTCCACGGGCACGTCTTCCCTACAAAAACCGCGCCCTCCGGTCTACTTCTTGATATACAATGGTCGCTGTAGCACCATGAACATGAGGCTACAGGAGCTAGTGCGAATCTTGGGGTTCATTCGATTAATCGAGTCTGGTCAAACCATGGTGGCATAGGTGCAATTTATATTCATATTCATGATTGTATTTGTAGGCATTATTAAATACCGCCGCATGTCAGTGGTAGCAATTTGACTTTGAACTTGAGCTGCACCCTTGCGAAACACAGTTTCAATCACAATCCCAGAGTTTTGAAGGAATTGCTAATCCATTGCTTCATAGGTTTGCAAAATTCGTGTGCTTAACAATGTAAATAACGCAGTGCACATGGGTGAACTGTCAAAATAAAACACATTGCGATCGGAAAAAAAAAGTCATTTTAGTGTATTACACAATAACCCCGCTGTCCTAAAGTGGAGTACGGAGTTTTTATAGAAGAGGTCAGCTTATACTGGCATTGTTACCACAGACGTGCACCTTACCGAACTATGCCTAAAACAGCACTTAATTGCAGATCACGATAAGCGTCAAACAGCTCTTACACAACGAGTATCGACCTTCTTTCGTGAAATGTACTAAAAAGCTTTGTGACTTAGTCAATACGGAGCTCTTCCCCGGAGGCACAATCAAGAACCGGCCCGGAGTGATGTGCCCTTTACCTGCTGTGAGTAAAACCAATACTTCATCATCTTCCTAGCTTTATCCCAATTATGTTGGGGTCGGCTTCCAGTCTAACCGGATGCAGCTGAATACCAGTATTTTACATGGTGCGACTGCCTATCTGACCTCCACAACCCAGTTATTGGATAATACGATGCCCCTTTCTAAGACTGATTGTCAGACATTTGGGCTTCTGACGACCCTGTAACGCCTGCCAAAGATCCGCGAATGACATCCAGGACCTACGGTTAAAATGCTTTCCGAGGCACGAGGGGTATGTAAAGATAGTCACCCATCCACAGACCAACCGCGGCAAGCATAGCTTAACCTGATCGATCGAACCGTGCGGCTGTTATTTCTTAGACACAAGCCCCTCGTAAAACCAATACCTATCTCGATAATTCGAATGCGCCGGAAGAGACGCTGCTGTCACGTTCAAGTGACAGCTCGCTCAGCCTGACTGATGTACTGATGTACGACCCTGCTTGTAGGGTTGGGATGCAAACTTCAGAATTCCGGTTATCATTAGTAACAAATAATATGGTACGGTCTGCAACTCAGCAAATAGGTAGGCATTGGCGAAATCCTTATGAGGGGTAACGTCGAAAAAGCGTAGCGTGGTCACGGTGTCAGGCCATGAACGGGGCCTCAAGAGTGTTTTACAATATTCATAGGGAGCCACCTCTCTCTATCCCCAGGGTTATCACAGTCTAACAAACTACACATTCCCGACGGAGCACTTTCCCAACGTGTTCCCTTTTGAGAAGGGTTGCGTTGACAACGAGCTGAGCATCACTGACACGAAGGAATCAGTGATGCGGTACAGAATTGTGGCTTCGTTCAAGCAGAAGCCTTAGAAGAAATAAGCTGGTATATGGAGTCACTTGTACACTCAACTTCGTAATTTCTTTGCCACCCTAAGTTTGAATGACACTTGCACGTACGTCAAGTAAATTTTTCTTCAAGACCAATGTGTCATTCAACTCTAGTGAAGTTTCAATGAGGGTTTTCATGAAAATTCACGCCTCCATTTGGCGGCACTTTGACAAAAGGTGTTTCATTTCGATTTCGACAATAAATATAAAATATATCATGACGTTCATCATTCGTTTCAGTCAGAGTATATATAGTTTCAGTCAGACTATATAGGCGACTATACAGAAAACATAGGCGCTTTGACGCTTTTGACAGGTGCCCGGACCTATTTTCTCACTGCTGCCACCTAGTGAACGTCTTTCAGAATACCCTCATTTAGTAAGAGAAAAGAGTAAAGCAATTACGAGCTCGACTATACAGTGACCTTCAAGTAATGGTATGATGACAGTAAAACTGAAAGTCCTATTTACTTGAGATAAAATCACACGTTGAATTGCACGGATCGGTGGCCTTTTATTACATATATCTCATCCGTAAACCCGCCGCGAGTTCAACTTCCGCCCTGCTATAAGAGCTGGTGGTAAGCCCCCTGTTTGCGTTCAATTTCATTGGTGAAACTCGCGTTTAAGCTACGGTTTGCTAGAACGGTGACCGCACATAGCGACTGCAATTTTTTGGTGAATGACATCACTGAAACGTCTATGAAAGTCACTTGGTTTGTTTTTCTAGAGAGCGTTTTTGACACCGTAAAGTCAACCCCGCTGCCCAAATATTTAAATCGCTGGATTTGCCCTCACCGTACTTAGTCACGCGAAAAAGTGTCATACATTAATTACATATCGTTTCCATAACAACCAAGTCGAGTGACTGCGTCGTTGTGTGTCAGAGGTGTCAAAAGGAAACATAAACGCAAATAAAGTTGTCAAAAAATAAAAGGGCCGTTTTGACATTTGAGAATACGTTCTTAACACCTGTCAGTTTCATACAAACGAATACGTGTTTGGCGAATTGGATCTTTATTAACTACTACAACTGACAATGTCAAAAGGGGCCTTTAATTTTTTGACAACTTTATCTATTGAGGCGGCCTAGCGATTTAAATCTATGCCGCTGTCATCATTTACATGACAGCTGTCATTGCGACCGTTATGTGCGGTCACTGCTTTTCTACATACCGTGGTTTTAGAGGCGTCATTCCTAGAGCGAGAAGTCGATCCGAACGTCAACGAGTTTTCAATACGAATGAGTTTGGATGATGCTGATCCGTGCTTGTAAGAGTAAAACACTTGTGCTGCATATCGGTCACCGTAACACGACTTGGAAAGAATACCTGATCCTGTATGGTGGAGGCATTTTGAAGAAATTTAAGATATTTATTATTATGGAATAAACAATAAATGATATTAATCAAAACATTTGATTTTCTTATGAAAAAGTTTATTTCATTTTGATTCATAATCTCACAGGTTTATCACATTGGGGTGAGTTTAAAACACGACAACTGTTCATTGTTCATTATCTACAAAGCAAATTAAGTATACTGCAAAAATACAAAAAAAAAAAAAGTAAATAAAATAAAATAAAAATGTTTATTGCAATTACATACATTGAAAACACACATTGAGTCGGAGATCACCTTTTAAGCAAGAAGATGCTTGTGTTAGATGATCTCCGCTCTTCCACTATCATTAATAACAGGTATGCAATTGATAAACTGAACCAAGAAAAACAACAATAAAAATAAAATAAAATAATCTAATTTAAGTAAAACAGAAAATATAAAGTAAAAAGGAAATACAAAAGCAAGGAGCGCACTTGTGTGATGAGAGTAGGTTTTGTTGTGTGCCAGTGTGTGTGTGTGTGCGTATGTGTGTGGCTTGAGTGAGTTGTGTAAATGAGGTGCAAAATGTAGATTGAGTTATAATTGTATTTACTTAGTTGTGATTATTAGTTTTTAGGTATCCGTTTAGGTTCAGGTTTAGATTTAGGTCTAGGTTAGCCCCGCGACAATGTCATGGGATCGGAAGAAGCCAGGCACAGCTTCCTCCACTAACGATTTTGCTACCACGGACCTTTTATTATTGGACAAGTTATGGAAGCGAAGATACCAAAGCCTCAATGTCGTCGTAGGTTTTATTCGTAAGCCATACAGTTATAGCTTGTTTACAGTCACGGAGTCTCAAAGGATAGATGTGTAACTCTTTATTCAGAAGGTTGTATAAGCGGGAAGATTGCCTTTCGTACTGCCTCTCAGCAAAAACAGAACTAACTGGGACAGTTGGAGCGACTAGGTAGTTTCTTCTGCTACTGATACTCGTCTTTGTGGGATCATACGGGAGAGATTTGTGCTTTCTCAGGATAAGATGGAGTAGGTATGTAAAGTTTTCTTACAGACAGGAGGTCAGAGGTTACGTACAGGCTTTGGGTTGGGAATCTGTAAGATTTTAAGTACATAACCTTAAGGAGAGAACGCTGCGCCCTCTCAAGTTCCAGAAATTTTATTTTTGATGCCCCACCCCAGCATGGCAGACAGTATGTAAGAACCGATTGGGCTAGTGATACGTAGATCCTCTGCAGAAGATTCTTTGAGGCAACGTGTCGCAATGCTTTAAAAGTCCAAATTAATTTCCTAACCCTTTTCATGATCAGTTCAGTATGCATGTGCCAGGACAGGCGCTGGTCAATCATGATTCCCAGGTATTTGGTATATTGTAACCTATCAATCTGTGTACAAGAGCAGTCGGGAATTGAGGGGTTGGCACAGCAGTGGATCCTAATTTGGAATTCGGGTGGAGGTTGAGTGTGTGCATAATTGGTGAAGCAAATGTAGTTGGACTGGGAGACATTTAGCATGAGGAGGTTACGATTGAGCCAATTTGCTATCTTTGAACGGCAAGTTTCGGCTGACCTTCTAACTTTTGACCAAGTCTTATCAGCAAAGACTATGGCGGTATCATCCGCATATGAGAAAATGCGACCCCCGTCAATACTCATATTGCATAGGCAATTGATATAAATAAGGAACAACGTAGGACCAAGAACACTCCCCTGTCCGACGCCATACGAAATAGTTTCCACTGAGCTGGTAAGCTCCCCTATTTTCACTGATTGTTTGCGGTTATTCAGGTAGGATTTGAATAGCTCGAGAAGGGGGCCCCCTTATGCCGATGCTTTCGAGCCTGTATGGGGACAAATACAGTGTCGAAGGCCTTTTTGAGGTCAAGGAAAACCGCCAGACATTTGCTTTCTTTATCCACTTTGCCAGCTATAGTAGATGTCAGTGACAGTACTGCATCCTCAGTAGATCTACCCTGTCGAAAACCGAACTGACACGGAGATGGAATGTTGTGCTTAGAAAGGTATTTAATTAAGCGTGAGTTTATAAGTCTTTCCAGGATTTTCAGATTTCCAGATTAAATGGTCAGAGATCCCGGGTTTCTCATCGATCTAAAAATTTAGTACAGCGCCAAAAGGCTCTTTTGGCGCGTGACCAGAGTCGGAACTAACGCCGCCATCTTGTTTTGTCAATACAATTTCTGTGAAAATTTCACAAATTTTTACTAACAGCACCCTCCTATCAATATCATTCAGGCGCCAAAAGATCGTTGAACGTATCCAACACATGCTGTCAAATCTCATGACTGGTTGGAAATAACCACAGCCAATAAGCTAATCGAATTACTTGACACGAGATTTGAAAACAGTAACCAGTACAGTCCTTTCACAGTTATTTTACCTCTGATAGCAGCAACCCAATAGCAACCTTATTTTAACGAGAATAAAGATCATTGTGATTTTGACAGACTTGTTAGTAGCAGCAATCCAACAGCAACCTTATTACAAGGAGTTTATATTTGACGGTGATGCAAAATCACAGGTAAAATAATGAATGGACTGTGACTGATGAAATTCGATAGGCTTTCAGAAACCCGGAGGAAGTTCGTCTATTTTATGTAAATTAATTGAGCCGTTTAAACTATATCAGTCTCGTTACAAAACAAGCTTTTTCTTTTGATATTATTCAAATGTAAACCATCGAGCTAGTTATTGTATTTTGAATTTTATTCCCATTGCAGTAAATAGAATATTGTGTACTTAGAAATGTTCAAAAATCAGTTTTGGGACTAAGAACTTTACCCTAGTAGGAATAAAGTTCCAAATACTGGCTCAATGGTTTGAGCTGGGATGGAATTAACTTCCATCCTCGTTTTGTAAGGAGATCGTATGTGAATCAGAAAAGTAATACTTGTTGTTGAGCATTTAGACATAAGGATAAAAAACATTGTTTCACTTGAGTGACTTGATATTATCAGCGTTGACTTCACCCGACTATGTTGGACTCGGGTTCCGGTTAGACCGGCATAATTAAAAGATTTATTTTCACAATTAATTAATTAGGTATATGATTTTAAAAAAGTATACAAAAAACACAAAGGGCCCAAGTTATTTCTTACATTCGGTAGTGTTCATCTCTATGGAATGTTATAGTTACTTGATAAAAGGTCAAATACACATCGACGGTTGAAAGGCTAATTGGTCTAAGCGACATTTTTTGCGATATTGAGTTATATACATATTCGGAATCAGCAAATTTTTCTCCATCGTTTGAATCTGGTTTCAAATTTTTTTGACTACTTTTTTGGCGCTTAGCCCCCACAGCAAAATCAGGCCTCATTTTTAAGCCCATTGATCTAGACGACACAAAATTAGACAAATTTGAGTACTCGATGACTTAAACCAATTTGATTTTTTGTACTATTATAACGTGTGTCGATTAAGGCATTTAGCTTTTTCGCCATGGTTGTGGTTTTGTCATTTGGCTTATTTTCCATTAAACTAAAACAATAAGCTATGTCGTTTGGCCCATTTTGCACTCAACTACATTAAAATACCGTGTCGCTTGAACCATAATATAACCAAAATATATATTCCACTGTCTAAAATTGTATAAAGTGGCATACCAACCTCAAAAACATCTTATGGACGTTGCTGAATTATGATGGCCTAAGCATCCAATATCTACTATAATCTAGCTCAAGGGCTCATTTTGTTTCATCCTGCAGACCCTCTTATGGGCATCTATATCAAAATACTTCACTCTGGTGCAACACCATCATGTTGCTTAGGGTCATTGGGCATATTCAACTATCAGTTGACTTGGCGCTAAATTCATTTTCTCTCGTATTCGTTTATTCTAGATCGATGCTTGAGCCAGTTTATTTTCAACTATTTTATTGACAGTAGGCATTTGAACCATTTTGCCTTTCTCAAAAGATAACTAAAGTTGATGCATTTTGGGCTAACCAACATAAATTTTCTTAAATAATACAAAATTTTCAACAGTTATAACTTAAAAAACTTCCTTATTTAATTAGGGATATACTGTATTAAAAAAATAAAAGTCTATTAAATAGTTGATTTTTTATGATTTTTTTTTCCAAAAAAAAACTTTGATCCGTCCTCCTGCAAGTTTTGCAAAATGTCGCATAGATCAATTAGCCTTGCAACCGTCGACATCATTATTAAAATTAATAAAATAATAAATTAATCTTAAACAAATTCTAACAAATTTATTTAAAAAAAATACCCGAATCTTATGTCTAATAGAAGCTCACGACCGAAAGTACAAATTCAAGGTAAACAATATATTTATTTTTGATTTTACAGTTTTATTTATACTTATTAGTAACGATATAAAAATCTACCATACCTCCTTCAACATTTAAAAACAATAATTATATACGAAGGTCACATGCAACCACAAAATAACGATTTTTCTGTAAACCAAAAATAAGGGGATGGTTACATTGTGGCTTTTCAGGACATTACTAATGGAAGTACTCGTAAATTGCCTGAAAGCGTTAAGAAGCCCTTGTATAATAAATTCATATCCCATTCAATATCATTATTCTTAACTAATTCTAACATTAAAGTCAGATTTTTCGTAATGCAAAAATATGCTTTGCGTGTCCGTTTTAAAGGTGTTATGTACCCTAGGAGTACTAAATGCTGTCGAATACACTATTTTGTGCATTTATCTTTCATATAAAAATGTTTACATAACAACACAACTAAGAAAAACCAGACTAGGCCTACTCACTAGTGAGGCAACAGTGTGTTTCGTCCTAACTATTTGATTTAGTCGGCTTTCTTGGCTTTCGGCTTCCTTTCTTTGCCCTTTGGCTTCGAAGGGTAGATCACGAACAGCGCCAGTTGCGATCCGCAAAGTACTAAAGCGACGAAATTTTGTACCTGTAAAAAAAGTTAAAATAATATTAAAACTCGAAAAACTATCAATTTTCATTTTTTTAATTGAAATTCAAAATTTTATATTTCACATAAACCTACATGGGCCCGTATGAAACGTCTCACGTTAGGTGCACGGTTCCAATTGGTCATTGCCTACAGAGAAGAGCCGGCAAGAAACTCCACCGTTACTCATTTTTTAATTACTACAATATTACCTCAATCATATGAGTGTAATAACGCTGTAAAATGAAAGTCGTAGGGAAAGTTGCCTTTTACAAAACTGAGGAAATGGGGGCAATTATCTACATTGTCCGGGGATCAACAGCCAAAAGCTATAGCAAATGTGATACCTTACAAATCACCACTTAAATCAACTACATATCTACTTTAGCGTTATGTAATCTGAATTGATTTTTGATTGGTCATTTGTAATAAAAAGTTCCTACATTAATTTCGGTTGGAATGAAATTTGTACTTTGTCATGTATGACATTGAGTTCGTATTCCGAAAACATGATGATTTTCTGAGATTCTGAATTCAAATATAGCATTAACCCAGGACCTAAATCTCAGCAGTAGCACTTGCGAGGCAATTTCAGTTATAAGAATTGGTTTTCATCGATCAAGAACGGATCGAGTAGGTAACAATTTATAATATTTAAAAATGATTTCAGATGGCAAAATCAAAATCAAAATTCATTTATTCAAATTAGGCTGAGAATCAGCACTTTTCGAACGTCAAAATTACAAAAGACAGTCGTCCCCCAAAAACGCCCGCCCTTCACCGCAGGCAGATGTGACTAGAAACGCCGGTAGACGCCCTAGGAGGACATATAAAAGTGACCTTACTGGTGATGTGCTTCAGCGTGCCCACCGTCCAACAGTACTTGTAACGCCTCGCCTAGCGTTTTTTCGACTCTGCTACAAAGGACCTCAATCCCCTGGTTGCAGCAGCCGCCCGATACACTCCCTCCCGCAGAAGTAGGATTCGCCTACCGATCCAAACCTTACTATACCCGACGACGTCACTACCCTTCTCCAGAAGAGTAGTAAAGCCACCAGTACTCTCAGAAAGTACAAGTTCCACCGGCCGTCCTCCCTCGCCGCCGAGGCCCGCTGCGACGACGCCCCAGTCCATGTCCGCCCCGACCCTAGCTCGAGCCAGCCCGCGACGCTGAGCCTGTAGCTTTAAATTCGTCCCTAAATAATCCGATCCAGTCTGTCCCTTGCTACCCTCCCCCAGCGACGCCCTAGTCGCGGCACACGCATGTAACGGCGACAACCTCGTAGGTTGACCTGCGAGATGCCATTTATAAAAATAAAAAATATAATAATAATAATAATAAATACCTCGTGAAAGCCGAGAAAGATAAACAAATCAAGTATCTTGACTTGGCTCGCGAGGTTGTCGACATGTGGCATGTGGACTCAGCAATCATTGTGCCGATAGTCGTGACAGCCAATGGCTTAATAGCCAAGAGCCTCGACCAACACCTGAGGAGGCTCTCGTTGGGCAGCTGGATCAAGGGCTTGATTCAGAAAGCGGTACTTCTGGACACGGCTCGCATTGTCAGGAGGTTCCTCTCTCTGGAGCCCTGACCGCCGGTAGCTTGGACCCTGTTCCCGATACCGGTGGGCTACTATTTTTTATATTTTTAAATGTTTTTTTTATCTTTTTGTTTATAAAAATATTTAAAAATGTAATTTGTAGGTATTTAAATGAAATAAAGGATAAATAATAATAATAATATTTATTTAGCTAAGTTTACATTCGAGTGGATTGAATTCCTAGACCTCACACTAGGATTCCCTGTGTTGTGAGATCCAGGGTCCTTCGTTCCGTTGACAAGTTCATGTAATATGATACAATTTAGACTTAAAACTTAAAATAGGCATATAGATAGTTATGTATACATGGTGGTGTAATTTGTGTCAGTTGTGTTAGTGTTGTAATAGAGTGTCTGTATGCGACAGGTACGTATGTAAGCAAGTGCACTTATGTATTTGTGAATTGTCAATCTGTGTGAGTTTTACTTATACCACGAGACTTTCTGTCATATCGTAGTCCAGTGTTAGAAGCCAATTTGTTACCGTCACTTTGCATTTTTTTTGTGTTAGTTTTAGTATTCTGTGTAGATTATTCAGTTTTGTATATATGTGAGGTCCCATGAATCCGAAAGACCTTCTGCCAATGGTTTTACCACATCGGATTTTATCCCAATTTACCCTTCTACTTGAGATGACACACGTGCTCAGGGCTGTCTTATGAAATCGTAAGGTGACAGATAGTATGTAAAGCTGTCTGACCCTTAGTACACCCACTTCCGTATAGAGTTTATTCGTGGGGTACCGGTACGGTCGTCTATAGGCAACTTTTAGTAGAGCACGTTGAGCTCGTTCTACTTTCATTGGCGAGGTCTTGCCCGCACCGCCCCACGCTACTATGCAGTAATTGAGAATGGATTGACAAAGGGAGAAGTAAATCATCTTCAGGACAGAATCATCAGCAATCTTGCCCAGTTGTTTAAATATACGCAGCATCGTTCTAATCCTGCCCTTTAGAGCGCTCAGGTGTGCGGACCACGCCAATCTGTTGTCTACAATGACTCCGAGGTATTTAATAGAGTCAGTTTGTTCAATGTAAGGACAAGAACAATGGTCGGAACTAACACAAGAGTGCAGCCGCAAGCACGATACTAACTTAGGGGACGAACGTTCGGAAATAGAAAAGTTGATTGCCTTCGTTTTTTCAATGTTCAGCGTCAATAGATTATATTGGAGCCAGTTCGCAACAGCCTTAACCCCGTCTTCAACCGCGCGTTGCACTTCATCCCATGTTTCCCCATGAAAAACTATAGCGGTGTCATCAGCATAAGTGAAAATTTTAGCCTGTGGAAGGTTCATGCTGCATAGTCCATTTATGTAAACAATAAATAAAGTGGGACCCAGCACGCTTCCCTGGGGAACACCAAAGTGTACGGTGGTTGAGTCACTACAATGTTCCCCCAGCACAACCCTTTGCGTTCTATCACAGAGATATGAGGTAAACCAGTCCAAAGCAACGCCACGAATTCCTAGAAGTGACATTTTCTTGATAAGGATTTTTCTGGATATAGTATCGAAGGCTTTTGCAAGGTCCAGGAAGATCCCAGTACATGCCTGTCCTTGACCTAGTTTCAGATTTATATAATCGGCTAAGTTCGTTACTGCATCCTCCGTGGACCTGCTCACCCGAAAGCCAAACTGATTATCAGATAGTAACTTGTTTTTTTCTAAGTATGCCAGTAGTCTTTTGTTGACAACTTTCTCAAGGATTTTTGAGAGAGCTGTCAGCAGATTTGGGCGGTAGTTTGCGGGAATTTTTGGATCTCCACTTTTGAATATTGGACAGATATTTGCAATTTTTATGCAGTCAGGTACTACACCTGTACTAAGGCTTAGATTGCATGGGAAGGCAATCGGACCCACCAATACATGTGCACACTGCTTGAGGAATGCGTTATTAATCTTGTCATAACCCGATGCTGACGTAGTTTTAAAATGAGTTATAATTGTAGATATCTCTTTTTCGTCAGTCGGAGCAAGAAAGAAAGAGTTTGGACTAGTGTGTAGCGTACTATATTGCTCATTGTTAGAGGCCAATTCAGTTTCAGTCATGTTAAGTTGTCTAAGAGTTTTGGCTGCAAGGTTTTCGCCAACGGTTGAGAAGTAATCATTAATGTTATTTAGTGTGGGGACTGGGTTTTCACAATCAGTTACTAGCTCAGACTTTCCAGTTTTTTTTTATTTTTGATATTACAAAATTTAATTTTTTACAGTCGCCGTTAGTTTCCATTAGTAGTTTACGGTCATGGTCTTGTTTCAGATTGGATAGTATATTGTTGCAATAGTTTCGATATTTCCTATACTCTTGCTGAATGACAGGGTTATCGCGATTTTCCTCTTTCTTCGCATTCGAGTGCATTAAGTCACGTCGTCTCAATATGCGTCAGTACTATGTCCAGCCAGGACCGTACCATGTGGCGTTCTATAGTTTCTGCCTACCCCCATGGAAAGAAGGCGTGAGGTTATGTAGTCATGTATGTTTAATATGTTTTATGTATGTATATTTCAGAGAGATTTGTATCACCAGGAAGCGATGTAAAACTCGTTTTAAAACAATTTTCTAGGTACTTTGGCAAAGTGGACAATTAATTTAAACTACCTCTACCTACTTTTGTAACAAAACATGAATTGTCATAAATAGTAGGTGCATGCTTATTTACTATTTAATGTATCATTAAAAATAGTCGATGTTTAGTATTGATTGATAAGATTATATGCTCAATGCATTAGAATAAATGTTTTGTTTTGTTTTTTAGAACAAATGTTTTACAATACTTGCATAAACAGTGATCCTACAGTTTTCCTATTCAGTCAGTAGAATACGTACCTAGTGGAAATGATCATGTTTCATATAATGTTATTGTTATTTTCTACTTTGGCTTGGGTGAATACCGTTGAAGTAAGTTGGATTTTTTTTATTTAAACAGTACTTACAGTTTATCAACCAATCACGACGATGCCTAAGCATCTATATTTGAGCTTCTTGAATTGTATCACTACTTCTGTGAAAACCAGGAAGGAAGATAAGTATTTTTAGGTCAATTTAATTAAATGAAAACAATCAAGTCAAACAAACAATGATATGTAGTAATACCAAAGGAGCATCTTCTCTGGCTTTACCACCTAAATATTACAATAAAATCTTTTTCATGGTTTTAGGGTTCCGTACCCAAAGGGTAAAAACGGGACCCTATTACTAAGACTCCACTGTCTGTCTGTCTGTCTCTCTGTAGGTATGTCACCAGGCTGTATCTCATGAACCGTGATAGCTAGACAGTTGAAATTTTCACAGATGATGTACTTCTGTTGCCTCTATAACAACAAATACTAAAAACTGAATAAAATAAATATTTAAGTAGGGCTCCCATACAACATACGTCATTTTTTTTGCCGCGTTTTGCTCGATATTAATAACGGCAACAGATAGACGCTTGAAATATTCACAGAATATTTAGTTGTATATTCACTTTAAAAATAATTCGTGCGCGAGTCCGACTCGCACTTGGTTGTTTTATCTTTACCCTATTGCGCACCAGCTAAGACAGGGTTATGTTTTTTCCCACGTACCTATCTATGTCGCACTCGTCTAGGTCACACGGTGGTCATTCAAAACTGGGTTTCAGACGCCAATAAGCTCACCACTTACAGTCCCGTTAAACTAATGTCTTGAAAAACAGTATTTTTGTGTCATGAACATGTCGGGTATCAGAATAAAGTGCAAGATTCCAAAAATAATAAACTGCATTGCTTAGGTATCTAAAAGATTGAAAAAACAAACAAAATAAAAACCTCGCAAAAGTTTATAACAAGCTTTCATGCAATCTGATGCAATTTGTGGAATCAGATCTGAGATTGAACTAAATCAACTGCAAAGAATTTTTGCGATAAAAACGCGTCTCATGTTTTTATATCGGATTATTCCGTCTAGATCGTAACTCGAATGGTCTTCTTACTGCTGATTATGAGCGTATCTCACAGCGAGGTCGCAATTGGAGATTAAGCGTGACAAAGACATTCGTTCGAGTTCGAAACTAATGGAGAAAACCACAGATATTGAAAACCCTTTCATTCAATTTCAGTGCTTGGAGGTGATTCCGGAGAGGGCAGAAGTTACTTATTTAAACCTACAATATGTGTACCCGAACGCGACGATAAACGTACGGCGTTACAGCAGGAGGTCACGGTATTTCATCAATATGATGTGTACTACTAAACACACCTGGGCGAACAATATTACGGTTAGATTTCAAACAAACATTTGTTACATAACATCACGCCTGCAGGCTGTAATAGCCCGAAGGGTTAGGCTCTACTGGTGTACCTTAGCATGTACACCCATATTTCGTCAGTTTATTTAAGTCCCATGTAATACGGGTTATACGGGGCGAGCCATCGAAATTGCCATCAAATGGGCATAAATCCAGACTCCGGGCTGCTGGAGGAGCACCTAAGAGAGACCAGCGGGGTAATTGCGAAATACACTAACAGTAGCAATGGCTTTCATTTTGACAGTTCAACAACATTGACAAGATTGATATAGTCTCGAGGGTTTTCTTTGCCCCGTTTTAGGACTAATATGGTGTAATATTTTTAAGGTTCCGTACAATCGAAGGACAGAGCAATATTTTGAAAAATTTATGCGTTTATTTTTGCCTTTGATTGTATTTGTAGGCATGATTAAACACCGCCGCATGTCAGTAGTAGCAATTTGACTTTGAACTAGAGCTGCACCCTTGCGGAACACAGTTTCAATCACAATCCCAGAGTTTTGAAGGAATTGCTAATCCATTGCTTCATAGGTTTGCAAAATTCGTCTGCTCAACAACGTAAATAACGCAATGCACATGGGTGAACTGTCAAAATAAAACCCATTGCGTTCGGAAAAAAAAGTCATTTTAGTGTATTACGCAATAACCCCGCTGTCCTAAAGTGGAGTACGGAGTTTTTATAAAAGAGGCCAGCTTGTACTGGCATTGTTACCACAGACGTGCAGCCTACCGAACTATGCCTAAAACAGCACTTAATCGCAGGCCACGTTAAGCATCAGTCAGCTCTTACACAACGAGTATCGACCCTCTTTCGTGAAAATGACTCATAAGCTCTGCGACTTCGTCAATAAGGAGCCCTTCGCCGGAGGCGCACTCAAGAACTCCGGAGTGGTGTGCCCTTTACCTCCTGTGAGTAAAACCAATACTTGATCATCTTCCTAGCTTTTTCCCAATTATGTTGGGGTCGGCTTCCAGTCTAACCAGATGCAGCTGAATACCAGTATTTTACATTGTGCGACTGCCTATCTGACCACCACAACCCAGTTATTGGATAATACGATACCCCTTTCTAAGACTGGTTGTCAGACATTTGGACTTCTGACGACCCGTAACGACTGCCAAAGATCCGCGAATGACATCCAGGACCAACGATTAATGTGATTGGTGTGCTTTCCGAGGCACGAGTGGTATGTTAAGATAGTCACCCATCCACGGACCAACCGCGGCAAGCATAGCTTAACCTGATCGATCGAACCGTGCGGCTGTTATTTCTTAGACACAAGCCCCTCGTAAAACCAATACCTATCTCGATAATTCGAATGCGCCGGAAGCGACTCTGCTGTCACGTTCAAGTGACAGCTCGCTCAGCCTGACTGATGTACTGATGTACGACCATGCTTGTAGGGTTGGGATGCAAACTTCAGAATTCCGGTTATCATTAGTAACAAATAATATGGTACGGTCTGCAACTCAGCAAATAGGTAGGTATTCGAAATCCTTATGAAGGGTAGCGTCAAAAAATCGTAGCGTGGTCACGGTGTCAGGCCGTGAACGGGGCCTCAAGAGTGTTTTTACAATATTCATGGCGGGCCACCTCTCTCTGTCCCCAGGGTTATCACAGTATAGCAAACGTCACAGCCCCGACAGAGCACTTTCCCAGCGTGTTCCCTTTTGAGAAGGGTCGCGTTGAGACCGAGCTGAGCATCACTGACACGAAGGAATCAGTGGTGCGTTTCACCGTTGTGGCTTCGTTCAAGCAGAAGCCTTAGAAGAAATAAGCTGGTATATGGAGTCACTTCTATACTCAACTTCGTAATTTCTTTACTTATTACTTACTTCGTAACTTATTTACAATGTAAAGAAAAGTCAGTACATGGTCTTTAAGACCGCCGGTGGGTGTCCTGAATCTGTTCCACCCATTACTTTGAATGGTGTTAACTTGGATAGGGTGTCGCAGTTTAAGTACCTCGGACATTACCTTACCGACGACCTTAAGGACGATGTTGACATAGAGAGGGAGCGCAGGGCTCTGTCAGTCCGTGGCAACATGCTGGCCCGTAGATTTGCCCGTTGTACGGACCAAGTCAAGATCACGCTATTTAAAGCGTATTGTCAGGGTCTGTATACGGGTAGTCTATGGACTAGTTATACCAAAAAATCCCTGGACACACTGCGCGTCCAATATAATAACATTTTCAGGATGATGTTGAGACTTCCTCGTTTCTGCAGTGCCTCCGAGATGTTCGCGCAGGCTCATACTGACGGTTTTCATGCCGTCGTTCGGAAAAAAGTCGTGTCACTTATGAGGAGGGTGCGGGGGAGTCACAACAGCATCCTGAAAACCATAGCTGAAGATGTGCGTGCGCCTGTGTTGAGGCATTTCGTTCGTCTGGTGATCTATTAGGGAGGTATCTCCCTGTTGGTTATTTTGATGGGGCGGGGTGTCTCAGCACAGGGGTATTTTTGTGATAGTTATGATGAGTGTTGTCCTTTGTATTATATTTTAAGTAGGTACTAACAATAGTTTCTAAGTTTTGTATACTAACCGGTGGATCTAGTTGTCCCAAAATAAATAATTTTGAATTTGAATTTGAATTTACCACCCTAAGTTTGAATGACACTTGCACGTACGTCAAGTAAATTTTTCTTCAAGACCAATGTGTCATTCAACTCTAGTGAAGTTTCAATGAGGGTTTTCATGAAAATTCACGCCTCCAGTTGGCGGCACTTTGACAAAACGTCTTTCATTTCGATTTCGACAATGAATATAAAATATATGATGACGTTCATCATTCGTTTCAGTCAGAGTATATATAGTTTCAGTCAGACTATATTGGCGACTATACAGAAAACATAGGCGCTTTGACGCTTTTGACAGGTGCCCGGACCTGATTTCTCACTGCTGCCACCTAGTGAACGTCTTTCAGAATACCCTCATTTAGTAAGAGAAAAGAGTAAAGCAATTACGAGCTCGACTATACAGTGACCTTCGAGTAATGGTATGATGACAGTAAAACTGAAAGTCCTATTTACTTGAGATAAAATCACACGTTGATTTCACGGATCGGCGGAATTTTATTACATATATCTCTATTTCTTTCTGTCACTTAGGCCCAATTTCATCAATGAAACTGAACGCAATTGGCACATCTAAACCGTTCAAGAGGTGTCAGTGTCAAAATTCCACAACTATTATGACACTGGCAGCTCTTTAGATGTGCTGGGGACTTACTACTAGCTCTTATAGCAGGGCAGAAGTTGAACTCGCGGCGGGTTCACGGATGAGTGCTACCGCGTGCCCATGTTCCCGCCGTAAGCGACAGAGGAGGACACCGTGGAGTTTTAGTGGGTTAGAGTCCCACATAACTGCACTATCTCCCCGTGGTAGCGCAGAATGCATGAGCATTTCTCCACGATAAAAAAAATGGGCAGTAGTTGAACTGCACTGCTTTTTTGCAGTAAGTCATAGAACAAAAAAAGCAGTGCAGTTCAACTTCTGCCCTGCTATAAGAGCTGGTGGTAAGCCCCCTGATTGCGTTCAGTTTTATTGGTGAAACTCGTGCTTAAGCTACGGTTTGCTAGAACGGTGACCGCACATAGCGACCGCAATTTTCCGGTGAATGACATCACTAAAAAGTTATCTATGAAAGTAACTTGGTTTGTTTTTCTAGAGAGCGTTTTTGACACCGTAAAGTCAACCCCGCTGCCCAAATATTTAAATCGCTGTATTTGCCTTCACCGTACGTTTGCCGTCACGCGAAAAAGTGTCATACATTATTACATATCGTTTCTATAAGAATCAAGTCGAGTGACTGCGTCGTTGTGTGTCAGAGGTGTCAAAACGAAACATAAACGCGAATAAAGTTGTCAAAAAATATAAGGCCCGTTTTGACATTTGAGAATACGTTCTTGACACCTGTCAGTTTCATACAAACGAATAAGTGTTTTGCGAATTTGATCTTTATTAACTACTAGAACTGTCAATGTCAAAACGGGCCTTTAATTTTTTGACAACTTTATCTATTGAGGCGGCGATTTAAATCTTTGCCGCTGTCATCATTTACATGACAGCTGTCATTGCGACCGTTATGTGCGGTCACTGCTTTTCTACAAACCTTGGTTTTAGAGGCGTCATTCCTAGAGCGAGAAGTCGATCCGAACGTCAACGAGTTTTCAATACGAATGAGTTTGGATGATGCTGATCCGTGCTTGTAAGAGTAAAACACTTGTGCTGCATATCGGCCACCGTATCACGACTTGGAAAGAATACCAGACCCTGTATGGTGGAGGCATTTTGAAGAAATTTAAGATATTTATAATTATTATTATGGAATAAACAATAAATGATATTAATCAAAACATTTGATTTTCTTATGAAAAAATTTATTTCATTTTGATTCACAATCTCACAGGTTTATCACATTGGGGTGAGTTTAAAACACGACAACTGTTCACTGTTCATTAACTACAAAGCAAATTAAGTATACTGCACAAATACAAAAAAAAAGGTAAATTGTCAGAGATCCCCGGTTTCTCATCGATCTAAAAATTTACCACAGCGCCAAAAGGCTCTTTTGGCGCGTGACCAAAGTCGGAACTAACGCCGCCATTTTGTTTTGCCAATACAATTTCTGTGAAAATTTCACAAATTTTTACTAACAGCGCCCTCCTATCAATATCATTCAGGCGCCAAAAGATCGTTGAACGTGTCCAACACATGCTGTCAAATCTCATGACTGGTTGGAAGTAACCACAGCCACTAAGCTAATCGAATTACTTGACACGAGATTTGAAAACAGTAACCAGTACAGTCCTTACACAGTTATTTTACCTCTGATAGCAGCAACCCAACAGCAACCTTATTATAACGAGAATAAAGATCATTGTGATTTTGACAGACTTGTTAGTAGCAGCAATCCAACAGCAACCCTAATACAAGGAGTTTATATAAAGACCACTGTGATTCTGACGGTGATGCAAAATCACAGGTAAAATAACTGAATGGA
Source organism: Apamea monoglypha (assembly GCA_911387795.2). Classification (NCBI taxonomy): domain Eukaryota; kingdom Metazoa; phylum Arthropoda; class Insecta; order Lepidoptera; family Noctuidae; genus Apamea; species Apamea monoglypha. Next base: position 18,458,018 of record OU426924.1, read on the forward strand.
CTGTGACTGATGAAATTCGATAGTCTTTCAGAAACCCGAAGGAAGTTCGTCTATTTTATGTAAATTAATTGAGCCGTTTAAACTATATCAGTCTCGATACAAAACAAGCTTTTTCTTTTGACATTATTCAAATGTAAACCATCGAGCTAGTTATTGTATTTTGAACTTTATTCCCATTGCAGTAAATAGAATATTGTGTACTTAGAAATGTTCAAAAATCAGTTTTGGTACTAATAACTTTACCCTAGTAGGAATAAAGTTCCAAATACAATAACTGGCTCAATGGTTTGAGCTGGGATAGAAGTTAACTCGTTTTTTAAGGAGATCGTATGTGAATCAGAAAAGTAATACTTGTTGTTGAGCATTTAGACATAAGGATAAAAAACATTGTTTATTATACCTTAGTTTCACTTGAGTGACTTGATATTATCAGCGTTGACTTCACCCAACTATGTTGGACTCGGGTTCCGGTTAGACCGGCATAATTAAAAGAGCTATTTTCACAATTAATAGATTAGGTATATGATTAGTAAGTTTAAAAAAAAGTATACAAAAAACACAAAGGGCCCAAGTTATTTTTTACATTCGGTACTGTTCATCTCTATGGAATGTTATAATTACTTGATAAAAGGTCAAATGAATAAAATAATCAATTAATCTTAAACAAATTCTAGTAAATAATATATTTATTTTTGACTTTACAGTTTTATTTATACTTATTAGTAACAATATAAAAATCTATCATACCTCCTTCAACATTTAAAAACAGTAAATATACGAAGGGCACATGCAATCACAAAATAACGATTTTTCTCTAAGCCAAAAATAAGGGGATGGTTACATTGTGGCTTTTCAGGACATTACTAATGGAAGTAAATTGCCTGAAAGCGTTAAGAAGCCCTTGTATAATAAATTCATACCCCATTCAATGTCACTATTCTTAACTAATTCTAACATAAAAAGTCAGATTTTTCTTAGTTGACTTTTTTATAATACAAAAATATGCTTTGCTTGTCCGTTTTAAAGGTGTTATGTACCCTAGGAGTAACTAAATGCTGTCGAATACACTTTTCTGTGCATTTTTCTTTCATATAAAAATGTTTACATAACAACACAACTAAGAAAACCCAGACTAGGCCTACTCACTAGTGAGGCAACAGTGTGTTTCGTCCTAACTATTTGATTTAGTCGGCTTTCTTGGCTTTCGGCTTCCTTTCTTTGCCCTTCGGCTTCGAAGGGTAGATCACGAACAGCGCTAGTTGCGATCCGCAAAGTACTACAGCAACGAGATTTTGTACCTGTAAAAAAAGTTAAAATAATATTAAAAGTCGAAAAAATATCAATTTTCATTTATTTAATTGAAATTCAAAATATTTTATTTCACATAAACCTACATGGGCACTTATGAAACGTCTCACGTTAGGTGTACGGTTCCAATTGGTCATTGCCTACAGAGAAGAGCCGGCAAGAAACTCCACCGTTACTCATTTTTTAATTACTACAATATTACCTCGATCATATGAGTGTAACAACCCTGTAAAATGAAAGTGGCAGTTTTGTAAAAGGCAACTTATTGCCTTTTACAAAACTGAGGAAATGGGGGCAATTATCTACATTGTCCGGGAATCAACAGTCAAAAGGTATATCAAATGTGATACCTTACAAATCATCACTGAAATCAACTATCTACTTTAGCATTATGTAGTCTAAATTGATTTTTGATTGGCCATTTGTAATAAAAATTTCCTACATTAATTTCGGTTGGAATGGAATTTGTACTTTGTCATGTATGACATTGAGTTTGTATTCCGAAAACATGATAATTTTCTGAGATTCTGAATTCAAATATAGCATTAACCTGGGATACCTCAAGGCACATGTGGGTTAACATCAGCCTGTCTGTAAAAATTACACAGTTGGTGAAGCGAGCTGTCATTCCACTTGATGCTAGGAATTGACACTATTGACAGCTCACTTCACCTAAGTTTTCACGGTGAGGTTTTTCAGAATAGAACGACAGATAAGATAGTGGTCACACTTCCTACATTATTATCATCATTGTAAACGACTATGATGATTTAGATAAGTTAATAGGCTAGTGACTAAATTTATGGCGCGTTGGTGTAAGATACGCCGATAGCGATACGTGTTTATACGAGATACGATGTGACGTGTTTTAAGAACATTTACAATAATTGGGTTATTGGAAATGTTATTAAGACACGTCATTAATAAAGGGTGTCTCAGAAAGTTTTTCGTTTTTAGATGTTAAATAAAAAACAACAATATCAATTAAAACTTGTTTTATTTATGGTTTATTAAAGAGCAACTCTTGAAGTTTATTTATGAAAAACTACCGTTTTCAAATGCGCACCATTCCCTTGTTCACACTCATTTAACCTGGAGCTAAAATTTTCAATCACTCGCTGGAGCATCGCTCTTGGAATAGAGTTGATTTCTTCAGTGATTCTTTGCTTCAAAACATTCAGGTTGGGTGGCAATGGATTGTAAACTTTACTTTTTAGGTAGCCCCATAGGAAGAAATCAGCAGGCGTTAAATCAGGGCTCCTCGGTGGCCAGTTGATGTCTCCTCGGCGACTTATCACTCTTCCAGGGAATAAATCGTGAAGAGCAGCTAATGAGTCATTTGTAACATGAGAAGTGGCTCCATCTTGCTGGAAAAAGGTGTTACGGTTGTAGCCGTTCTGGTTTTGCATTTCTGTAGCCAAAAAAGTCCGGATCATATGGCAATATCGATCAGAATTAACGGTCTGAGTTCGACCTCGGCCATCCTCAAAAAAATAAGGACCGATTATTCCTTGACTTGATATGGCAGCCCAAACAACCACTTTTGGCGAGTGCAAGGGTTTCTGATGCAGTTCTAACGGCTGCTCGGGAGCCCAGTATCTGCAGTTTTGTTTATTAACGTGACCGTTGATGTGAAAATTCGATTCGTCGGAGAACCAGATGTTATTGAAACTCCTAAAACGGTTTTTCATTGTCCTGCAGAATTCGACTCGTTTAACAGGATCATCAGGCTTCATTTCTTGAACAATTACAATTTTATAGGGGTGAAAATGTAAATCTTTCGAAATAATGCGATGAACCGTAGATTTGTTCAGATTAAGAGAAGCTGCGCGCAATCTCAACGACTGTCGTGGGTCGTCCATAACAGACTGGCGAACGCGGTCGACGTTCAAGCTCGTTCTTGATGTCCTTTTGCGCCCAGTCGATTTGTCCGGCATTGTATTCCCAGTCTCTTCAAACTTGCACACCCAATGCTTAATTAAATTGGCACTTGGCACATGTCTTAAGCTTGTTAAATTAAAATGTGTCCTGTAGAGACGACGAACAACAGTGTAAGAATCGTTGTTTTTATAAAACGCTCGCACGCAAAACGCGCGCTGTGGTCCCGTGAAACGATTCATGGCTACTAAACTTAACAAGCCGGCCAAACATTTGAGTCCACTCCCCTCCCCCTGCTACCTGCGGTTGGCGCGAATTGGTCAATTCAAAAACGAAAAACATTCTGAGACACCCTTTATTATATACGCCACGTTTTAATCTTATTAATTAAATATCTACACCTCTATAATATACGTGGCGCAATGAAAATTGAAGTACCTTGGACATTTCAGAGAAATCTCAGAAGGATAACGAAAGTATTACATATTTAAATCGTTTCCAAAATGATTTTATTTTTACTTAAAGATATATCAATTTTATCATCATTCTCCTGCTTATGATAATCCTAATTTATTTGGGGTCAGCGCAACATGTCTTTTTCTTCCATACTTCTCTATTAGTCGTCATGTCGGTAGTCAGTCCCTCTCTAGCCATATCATCTATCGTTACACAGACCATCCATCGTTTCTTTGGTCTTCCCCTACTCGTATATGTTAACAACTAAATATCAACTTTATAAAAGTTTAAGTCGTTTTCAGAATGACTACAACTATTGAATAATTAATCAAACCATTTCTAGTTGGAGCGGATACTGAGCTTTATTTGTGGGCCAAAACTGCTGGGTATGCATGAAATGTTGCACAAAAGTTCCTTATTGTATAGCAAAAGTGAGCACTAAGAAAGGATTTTTAGAATTCACCCCCTCCTTCTTCTTCGCGTCGCTGGCACGACTGTATTTTAAATCTTGTTTTGCAGAGGTCACTTTGACTGCACGTTTTGGGACCACAGAGGGCAGGATAGGAGGTGGAGCATGGTTTGTAACATAGCTCCACAATCACACCCTACTGCGGTTCCGTCAAGCCCCACTTTACCAGGTTGAACTTCCATCTTCCTACTTGGTTCAGAGACTTCCAAGTGGACCCAAGTGTATTTACCCCCTAAAGGGGTTAAATAGAAGATGGAAGTTGTTCATATTTGCCAATGGGATATCTCATCGGGCACACAGGTTGTAATGTGATGATTGACAATACTTACAATAAGGAACTTATTCCTGAGTATAATGCCGTACAGCAGCCACGCAAAGGTCACCACGGACCCTGACAGGATGATGGGGAACGGCATGCCCTCCGTGCTCTTGTTCTTGATTATTTCTTTCTGTAACACATAACAACAGGTTTATTAATATCAGTTTGTAGGCATATAAAAAGTGGGATCGACTTTGACACATGACGTAAAAATACGCATTTGAAGTCATGACATTTTCTCAAGGGGGTAGGCAGATGTGAACTTAAAAAAACCGACTTAAAACTGTACTGCATGCAGTACAGTGTTAATTAAGTGGGTTTTTTTTTAAGTTTCGCCCAAGTAGAGTTAGTTTAGAACTGGGCCCTATTTTATAACTGACTAGCTTCTGTCCGCGACTTCATCCGCGTGAAATTTCTTGTTCCCTCGACTCACCCCGGCGCCACGCATCACCTGCCCGCGCTTCGTTTTCGCATAGCATTCTTTCTGACTTTTATTCTTTTTGCTCGGCTCCTTAGGAGCCTAGCGTGATGTTAGATAGCGCATAGCCTTCCCTCAGAATTGGGCTACCAAATGATTTAAAAAAATCAAATCCGACCGGTAGTACCAGAGATTAGAGCGATCAATCAAAAAAACAAACTCTTTTGGTTTATAATTAGTATCGATAGTGCGACATATTTGTCAAAAATGTACATAATTGTCACATTTTCACAACAGGTAATGTTTAAGAAGCAGACAACTATGAAATAAACTTATAAAATTGTCGGATTTTCATATTGTCGCCTGTCACCTGTCGGGGTTATTAAATAGGCCCCAGAAGCCTAATTGCGTAACCATTTTCGGCAAATGATTGAGATTAATTGGTTTCGTTTCGATCGTTTTTTGTTTTATTTTACGATTTTCTTAAGCACATATCGCTCACTCTTTAGTGTTTCAAACCAACAGCTGTTGCTATTACTTGATAGTGGAGTTACGCAATACGAAAATCGTAAAATGAAACAAAAAGCGATCGAAACGAAACCAATTAATCTCAATCATTTGCCGAAAATGTGTTACGCAATTAGGCTGCAGGTTGCTACGGCAACCTCAATTTTATCGAAAACACTTCTACCTATTACAACAATAGATACTTTGTGGTGATGAGTAATGATGGTTTTATGTATTATGTATTTATGTATATCAGATATCACCGCAAATGAGACCCCATTTAATTTATTCACAGACAGAGGTCACATTATGCCGATATCGAGGTCATACAACAATTGTCAAACATTTCAGCCTGTATCAATTTTATGGTCGTTAAACACCCTCTAATCGAATGACCAGTATGAACTCTAGTACAATAGGTTCAGATAAAAGTGGCAAAATTGACTTCATCGCGATTTCATGGCCACATATCCCGCGGGATCCGCCTTAACCTGTTTAAACCTAATTTTAAGACTAATTTTTACTTTTTTTACATTTTTTTTTTTGATCATTAAAATTAATTTTGTTAATTAAACACCGAAACGTGAAATTAGGCTATTAGTGGATTAAACAATTATTCCGCGTTCTCTAAGAGTATAGCGATTCATGTTTAGATGACGTGTATTTTGTATTTGTTTACTTCACAAATGTCAAAAAGTCGAATTAAAATTTGCCGCCATTTGCAAAAATTATAGCATCTTCCGATACGGTGATAACTTTTGCGCCACCTAGTACTTAAATCATACGAAATGTTTAATATTATCGGATTTTTTATATAAAGATAAACTCAAGTTCATAAGTGTCTGTAATTATATTATGAGATAACATAGTAGGTATTATTATATCTACAGTAATTTGTACCTACGTGATGTATTTAATGACCGCTGCGTAATATGTTGGGAGCTACTCAATTAGAATATTATAAGCATACTAACTGCAAAAAAAAATATCTACTTATGGGGCAAGATTCAGAGAACCCCCTATGACTTTACTTTGCTAAGTCAAGCAATCAATTCATATAAATATAAACCTTATTCTTATTACGACAATGTTCATATTCGTTTAAGCAGCGGCGCGGAAGTGTTTCATACGAATATGAACATTAATATTAATCGGATAAAGTTCATAAGTTCAAAGCAGTACAAATCAATATGACGAAAAATAATCTACGACGGTTACTCATTGTTCACAATCAGAGGCTGATTATAATAAATAATATCAGGTATGCATATTGTTACAACTCAAAGTGTATCTCGGAATGATAATACCTAATCTGCATTCAAGGTTTACAACAGTATACAAATGTAAGGCACTAGGCGCTCTGTAGTTTCTGTTCCTAATAAGGTTTCATCAAAATCAAGTATCAAGTTCTTGTTTCCAATTATTCATATTACCTATTTCCAACGAATATCAACTTTACGCAAGTGTCAATTTAAATTGGAAAGCGCATGTAGAGGGCCCTGACTAAAAGAATAAGCAGTAGTGCATTTGCCTTGTACACTTTGTCGCGTAAAGTCAACATAGATACCTTACTAACTGCTTACTACGGGCTAACGGAATCTGTTCTCAGATATGAATATATTATATTATTTATTCTTATATTATCTTTTGGGGTAACTCAACTGACAAAGAAGCCGCATTTAAAGCACAAAAGAGATGCCTCAGAGCCATGTTTAAGTTGAAAACCGACAGTAGTAAGCCCTATTTCTTACGTTATAAAATATTGACACTGACCTCCCTTTATAGTATGGAAACAGTAATGTTTATTAGGAATAACAAAAACTTATTTTTGCGAATGGCCGATATATTCCCCAGAAACAGGCGCAATCAAAATCAGCTGTGTCTGATAGGAGTAGGACTGCACTTATGCGCAAGTGTTTTCTGCATGGCTCCCATTATTTATAATAAGTTGCCTAAAAGTTGGAGAGAGCTTAATAATGTCCAGTTGAAGAAACAACTAAAATCGTTTCTAACTGAAAAAGCCTACTATAATATTGATGAATGTCGGACAGAACCATTTACTGACATACATTAAATTATTACTTTATTAATTACGTTTGACATGACTGTGTATACTTTGACATTTATTATTATGTGCCTATTATTTTGTGTTTTTGACATTTATTAATCGATGCTAATTTTACATTTTATGTTTATTTTTGCAATGTTTAATTTTGCCATTTGACATTTTTTTTTTAATTCACAAAAAATTGGACTAAATGATATATTAAAAAAAAAACACAATTTAGTATTCAAAATATTTGCTCGCCATAGTATGTGGCAAACACATCTCAACGATTTTTTATTTATGTCATCCTACATGCATTGTGTCATTATTGTATGTGTACACATGTTTTTAGCAAATAAATATATCTTATCTTAAATTAAGTTGATTTCAGTGACTAATACTATTGAAAATGTCATAAAAATATTAGAAGTTGTAGCGTAAACTTATTATGCGTTTATGAGTTGGTGTTAAAGTTCTTTTTGCAAAAACAAATATTTGTTTACATGTTTGAAAAGTAAATCGCGAAAGCAGTATACCCATCTATGCATGGTGCATAAGTCTATTACTTAAGGTCTTATTGCAAGCATCATACTTATAAATATTATTTCGAAATATCAAGGAAAACTGATGGCCATAATTTCGTCTATTTTAGTTTCTTGTAATAGACTGTGCCTACGGTAAAAAAAACGTCCTGTGAATACAAAATACAGGCTGAGACATGCAAACCATAGCTAACAGAACAAATACTATAGAAAGAATAGACTTACCAATCCAAAGAGCGGTGAGGCGATCAAGTAAAACATGAAAGCAGTGATGATACTTCCAAATCTATTCTCGACTAACTTCGGGTCTTCCATCTGGGCGTAACCAATCAGTGCAGCAGAGAAGGCTCCAGAAAGACCTATCTGTGCCCAGACCTTCATCTTCTCATGAGTATAGTGGAAGTAGACCATACTGTAGACGATGTTGATGGCCAAACCGATCAGGTTGACCAGGATCATCTTGTCGTCGCGGAGGATGTAGCCGAATTTCAAGTTGAGGATGCTCCTGTAAGCAAAATTTAAAAGGTCAGAAAGGGAAGTGCGTTCTCGGATATTTTTTTAATGAACACCTATATCGTTGTTAAATACCATATTGAACGAATATTCCCGATCAGTAACACCTGTCGCCAACACTATTGAAAAAAGTTTTATTCGTTCACACTGTGGACAAACGGGACTATTTTGTTTTTTTTTTTTTCGATTATTCCCAATCAGTAATACCCCTGTCGGTCACAGAGAACTTACAGTGTCTGGTAACTGTCTGGGAAGTTGAGCGACATTAATATTTCAATAAGACATTTCTGAGGAGTGTCTGCGACTCGAGTGTGTCTTTTCGTGGAATTAAATCGTGCCTGTTTTTGCCCAAAACTATTTGAAAATACCAGAGGGGCAATTCTCATACCTTTAAGAAAGTTCACAGTCTTATCTCAGTCTCAATCTGTCAAAAATACCTCTAATTTCCCTAGATTTTTGACATTGATTGTCGCTGAGATGAGACTAGATTTTGAACGTAAAAAACGTTTATTACGGGAATTGGCCTTCTGGATCATGGAGTATTAAAGCAAGCAAAAAGAGATCGGGGTTAGTCCTCTTGTATACCTTCGTCTCTCTCTAGAACTAGAATAATGTTAGCTACGGCTGTCGCTAAAAACGAGCGCCCCCAACTTGTTATTTTTAGGTTTGTTTGCGTTATTTTTATATAGCACTATGTGAGCTAAAGTGCGGGTTTGGGTCAAACGAACTATAAAATAGTATACGATACGTGTGACTTATATTCTTCACTATTTTACATTTCCAATTTGTTATTTCAAGTTAAACCAATATCAACTTTATTTCAGTAGTAATTAAGTTGATTTCAGAGTGACAAGCGTTATTTAAAAATGTTTGAAGTTGCAGCGTAAACTGGACTTTATTGTGTAGGAATTAAAGTTATTTTTCCAATAACTCATATTTGTTTACATGTTTGGCAAGTTAATCGCGAACGCAGATTAAGTAGTCTATCATGCACGGCGTTTACGGTTTACTATTTGCGTCTATATTCTTTTCTTTCTTTTTTTCTTTAGCTCTATAACCCCAACATCCTTTGCCAAATTGTCCAGATAAAGCAATATACTCACATGACAATACCACCAAGAAAGGGTATGATGCCAATGCCCCTGGTGCCTCCCTGCTTATATATATCCCAGCAGATGAAGATACCAGAGAACATCTGACCCACGGTCACAACCGCGGCCGTGGTCCCCACGATGTCCTTGTAGGGCTGCAGAACGTCGGCTAGTAGATCCAACATGATGAGTTCTGGAGGAAAAAGAGAAGAGTTTATTAACCAAGAGAACTAATGTTACCAGGGGGTCTACTGCGAAGTGCAAAGTGCGAATGATCGGATCGGACCGACACATGGCCGAACCGAATATTATTGAAATATGCGAAAAAGTTCGGATCGGCTCAGTTGGGTCGGGACCATAGTCAATATTCGAAAGAGTGTAGGAGTGTAGGATCGGGACCGACCGAACCAAATAGTAACTTCGTAGCAGGAAGAGGCCGAACCCCAGGTTTGTGACATATCTTGATGTAAAAGAGCGTCCTTGGAGGTTCTTGCCCGTTCTTCTCCAAAGAGACCCACGTTTTGGAATGGGCAACTAGCTTTAACTTTCCTACTAACTGACCGATTCCTTGACAATTCAAAAGTAACTGTAAATGGTTTAATGGAAATAAAAGCTTTGGGTTTGAGTTGAGAGAATGGTATTGATCTTTTTCTCAATTGTGTAAGCAGCCGAAATAGGGTTAAGTGTGCTGAATCTTTATTTACGATGTTTACTAGTTATAGCATTATGTAGATACATGATGGATACATGGTGGATACATGACGTAATTAAATTCGCTTCACACTGTGATACGATAATGCTCATTGCATTATCGTATTAGAATTATTTAATTGCATATCACTCAGATTTTCAATGCTTATCTCGTGAATCAGAAAACAGTCGTTGCATCAGCTTTTTTTTTAAATCGTTAATTAATTTATATCTATATATGTAAACTTATTGAGTCGTTATTCTAAATTGCGTTCATATTTTTAAAGTTTAATTGCATTTTATTGGCCTTACCGACCAAGTGAATTCTAGTGACGCGCGACGACACGACTCACAGTGGACGGAAAAACAAACTTCCCTTTCGTAGGATTTTTGAAAAATATAATGTTTTATTTGATAGTTTCAAGTATACAGTTTTGTCGAGTACATTAAAACGTTGAATAAGTTAGTATTTACGTTTTTTTATTTTCAATCTGTACTATAAAAAAATGACTTTATATTTTTCAAATGTATGAAAATAGAATTTTTTTTCCTCATAACTTTTTTCTGTCTTGAATTGTAAAGCTGAAACTTTTAGGTATTGTTGCCGAGCCTATACCAAAGCCACCTGACCTTTGACCTTGACCCCGAACTTCCCCGTTCAAAAGATATGAATGAATTAAAAATGCATATTTGGACGATGTTGTAATACGCGGTTATGTACCTCATATACAATATATATTTTACCCAGTATTGAGCCCTGATAGACAACAAACTTAACGGGGCACCGAGCTGTTTATACACAAAAACGCGCTTTTATAACGGTTGTTTGAAGTAGTAAACAATTAAATTAAAATCTCAGGAAATAAATTGGTATTATTGGCCATATATACTAGGCAGTATACAGGATGGAAACACGATTTGATAAAGTTGGCTCGATAGAATAAATTCACAAAGTTATCTCTAAAAAACACAACAAACGCTTAGTACGCCGTGAATACTTCGCGGAAGGTCATCAGTTTTTTAATAATAACAAAACTACATGTTTTATACAACGTATACGATTTACATTTTCAAAATGTGTATTTGTTTAACAATAAGGCCGGCTCCACACGTTGGCCCCAATATTGGCCCCAACGCTATTCGTCCAACGTGTGGATCTAGAAAATGGCATTGGTCCCAACGTTGGGGCGAGTGTTGGTAGTTGGCCGGCTCGTGTCGGTTTCATCAAAGGAATCTGCGCCAACGCTCGCGATCTGTCCACACGTTGGCGCTTTGCTCAGTTCTGTTACAACACGCAGCGAGTGCGTACGTCGAGCGAGAATGGCTTCCTCATCCACAAAATCGCCACCGGCATGGACAAATGAAAAAGTAATAGAATTTATTGAACTTTATCAAGCACATCCAATAATATGGGACGCAACTCGAAAGGATCATAAAAATAAAAATTTAATAGCTGATGCATGGCGCACCATTCAACAAAATATGGGAATGAATTTCTCAATTGAAGATTTAAAAAAAAAGCGAGAATCGTTAATGAGCACATATCGCCTTTACAGAAAGAAAATTAGTAGTAATATTTTCTCAGTAACTTTTTTCTCAGTAATGCACTCATCATTACTATAAACGCGCTCAGAGCAGTTTCGATTTCTGTATCGGACATCTTCACATTGGCCCTGACGGGACAGAACTAGTTTATTAGCCAACGTGTGTACGCCTCACCGAGTTTGCAGTCCAACGTTGGTACGAGCGTTGGGACCCATATGTGGAGCCGGCGTAAGAAGGAAATACCTAAATTCGCGCGAGTTTTGCCCATCATAAGCAGAGCCGCCGCGCCGCCCTCTTATCCGCTTTAGTCCGCCGTCGGCCATCGGACGGGGAGCTTGTGTCGCTTGCGCTTACGCACGGATTTAATAACGTAACGAAGAAAATTGTGTGAAAACTAATTGTAGCGTATTTGAAATTTATTTATTTTTATTTGAAATGGGGAACAAAGTAAAGAAATCAAGACAGAAGGGGTTGGCGAAAAACCAATGCTAAACGCTTGCATGAAGAAATGAAGTAAGTAAAATTCGTATACTTACCTACTTATTTACTAATTGCCTTACCATGTGGTGTTATTTTTTTTATGGGGTATTTTAAAAAGAATTGAATTTATCTTTTAGAGCAAGAAAAGTACAGGCTGAGAATGTTGAAGACAAAAAGAATACTCCTGTTGCTTCGTAAGTATACTCAGTACAGTACCTACCTACTTTCTAGTATCTGGTGACATTAATTCATGCAGCCAAATGCATACTGAAGACTCGGTAAGTGCTCAGTATCAAGGTTCGATGACCGTCTTTGTGAATTTCGTAATTTTTTTCTATTAATTTCGAAATTTGGAAAATATGTTGTCGATCCGTGATTATGCACGGATCGACAACATATTTTCCAAATCACGGATTAAATCTACTATGATTTGAATCATTCTGTATTATTTTTTTCTATTTATAGAGTAAATGTATCTCACTGCAAAATAAACTTGAACCATCTGATGCCGAGAGAGAAAGACAACTACAGATAGAAAATTTTGAGGATAAACAGAATACTGTGGCTTCGTAAGTATAATCTTCCTACCTACTTATTATACTCAGTTAATAAAAGTAAGTACATAGTTGTCACTTATCTATCTATTTACGATATTTTAAGAAATAGTTACGCTGGAAAATTCTTTATCTTTTTCTGTTTATAGGGTAAATGTACCAGTTGTTGGCACCTCACTACAAAACAAAGAGTCGTCTGATGAACTGGTGAGGTAAGCGCAAAAATAATAGGATGTGTCTAAGAAAACATTATAATAAATTAAGTAGGTACCACATTATCTTTATAACTTTCAATTTTCAGGGTAAATTTCATGGAAGCCACCGATTCCAAAATTTATAAAACTCTGGAATTGTAAGTTCAGAAACTAATTATTTTTATGAAATAAGTCTTACTTTCATCCCAAAACGGATTTGTTGATAATTCTAGAAATTATAATTAAATCAAATGTTCTTTTTTATTATAGGATGCCAATTACACCGGAACAAAATTGTTGTCTTCCAGTGGAAGGAGAAATAGACAGTGACATGACTTACTCACACAGAGAAAATATTGCCATGAAGCAAGTCCGATATTGATTATTATTGTTGCTTGTGTCCTCATATTTTTTTATATGCGTGTGTACACATTGTTACAAATCAAGTTATACTACTCCAGTATAAGCTGATCTCGCATTGTATAGGATTTCTGTACAATGAGAGGTCAGCTTATACTGGAAATTTATAGGTTGATATGTAGCCGTGTGTACATTGTGCATAATATTTAGGTATACTGGGCAATATTTTTATCACTAATACCCTAATTTTAACAGGTTGCTGTTCCCACAGTTGGGACACAGGCCTCCTCTCAGTGACAGGGCTAGAGGGTCGTAAATTACGACTCTCTAGCCCTGTCACGCAACGCGGGCCGCAATCCACTACGCGGGCCCAGTGCGTTGCGTGCGTTGGTGGATGTCATATGTCTACTAATTTTTTGTTCTAAGACGTGCCGGTTTCGTCACGATGTTTCCTTCACCGTTTTTGACAGCAGTGGTGATGAAATAATTTACACCTGTCTGGGCTCGAAGCTACGACCTGCAATTCTTAAGTCGCAGCCGTGACCTCTGGGCTACCACTGCTCCCTCCTCACAGGGCGCCCTCTATTATATTTTATAAATCCTTACAAAAATATTGATTGCTAACATAAATCTTCTTTTTTTTTTTCATTTTAGTTTTCCGTTTGATGAAATACAGAAATTACAGACGCGTGCTGCTGCAACTAGGACGCAAGACAATCCCAATGTAAGTAGTATTAGGTATGAATTTATCAACGTATCCTGAACCTATTGAGAAAAATAGGATATTTGTTTATTTGATTTAATATCATAATTTTTTCACCTTTTAGCATTCTACACATCATTCGCCAGCTGATTCAGATTCAGAAGAAGATTATTACACAATAGAACCAGAAGAAAAATTGGAAGAGATCAAAATAAGTGGAAATAGAGTTGTAGATTTTATGTATTTATTAGAACAGTTGCAAGAAATTTCACACACATTGGACATCGTACGAACAACATGTGCATAGAAACTGCCGCGTTCCGTATCGTTGAGTTGTGTAGGTACCTACAGTGTGTGATTCGCTAGTTTGACTGACTTGTTCGTGAATTGCAATCTGATTTAAACTGCAAACCGTTTTACTATTGCGCTATAACCAACACTACCCTTAGTACGCCCACTCAGTAATTAAAATATGCCTGATGCTAACGAGAGACAGACACACCTTCTCCGACAAGTACATTTGTGAAGTTCATTGAATATAGTTTATTCTTACACCCACTCAAATAGCTGTTTTTTTATTCAAATCTGTCAAATTAACCATCAAGTCACTAAATGGAATTAAAAGTCGAACCTTACGTACTAACGAAAGTAGTTTACTGAATCTACTTTGAAAAATAAATAATTTGAAATTGAAAATAAAAGGTCGACAACTGGGATTTTTACCCTACTTATTTAGCTGATAAGTTATTTTACGTTATTGAAATCACTTTTAAGTTTCTCTTGTACTTAGAAATTAGAATATTATCATAAAAGGTAACTAATTGAGTATTATTAGACTAAATACCTAATATTATTTTTTTATTGATCTGATCATAGATACTCATCTAACGACGGTAAATTATAAATTTTAAAAATTGTATATTTCCAATAAAAGTATTTGAAATCGTTTTTTTTTTGTTTAATTTTGTTTAATTTTGTAAATATTGGTAGCACCTCGCGAGTCGATCGGCGCACGGCTCGGCGCGAGCGGCGCGCGGACGGCGCAGTCCTCTTATCTGTCTAGCCGTTCGCTCTCTTGCCGGTGTGCCTCACGCACACATACACGGAGCGCATAGAATACCTAAAATCGATTAGCGCTAGAAGCTCGGTGTGCCCTTAAGTGACTATTGATCTTGACGAAAACCGTCCTCATTCAAAGCCTATGAATTAATTAAAAATTTACATTTTGAAGATTTTTGCTAATCCCGAAGTGACTGCGCAGATCACGGGTGTTGATGAAGAACTCATTAGAAGGTTTGGAGAGATTCAATCGGTAAACTTTCTGAAGAGGCATCCGAAGCCCGCAACAAAGATTTTTAAAAATTCAGAAAACTATTCTACTCGCGGAAAACTAGCAGAATTGCAACAAATGAGGATATCATCCATTATTTGCTGATATCCTCTGACCCATATCTCTCTAGTTTCAGACCTAAGATAAGACAAATTCGTAGTAAACCTCTATCAGATGAAACCGAATTGTTATTAAGTTCTAGTTCAGACAGAAAATGTAGACTTTGTAGACGTAGGAAACCTGCCCGTCTGTGACATTAACTAATTTAATTATGATTGGGTCTTCTCCTGAATCATTGAATTCATATCGCATTATTTATTTTATTTTTATTTAAATCGGTATTTGAATTTAATTTAATTTATGTGATGGGAAAAAAAATATTACTTTATATTATTTAATTAAATTATTCTTAAAATAGGTCAATCAATTATTATGAATTATTACTAACACTATTTTGTAAGCTCGTAGTTGTATTAACAAATATGGATGTAATGAATCTGAAATAAATTATTATTATTTGTTGTATAGTACAAATTCAATTATTAATCTATTCATACGTTATGAATAAGTACGCTTTCCGCCAAGATCAATAGTCATATAGGTTTGTTGTCTTTCAGGTATCAATATTACTAGGTAATATACAACGTGTCCCAGAAATCAACGTCAAGCCGAAAACGGGCAATAGGCCAAGTCGTGACAGCTATTAGAAAAATATAAAAAAAAATCTTGGTCATGTACTTTTCGAATTATAAGCATTCAAAAATAAATCTCAAAAAGTGACACCCTGTGATGATTTTTCAAGTCCTGTGACTACATTATTAACATTTCGGTAGTTTTTTTCTCTGTGATCTAACCATGAATAACCCTTCTGTAAATTACAGTTAAAAGTTAAAACGTAACTGCCTCAGTTTTAAATTAAATGTTAGATTTTTGCCCAATATTGAATTCAAAATAATGACATCACCCAACTTTAACCGACTGTACTGAAAAAAAAATCTACTACACTATTTTGGCAAGTAACTTTAAAAGATGGCGCGTTTAGTCAGGATTCCAAAATGGTATAACACATACTAATTGCTACTTCTTAATTGAGAAAAAACATTTTTTTTTTATGAAGCCGTATTTCATAAAAGTTCGATTGAGACGAAGAGTGACGTTATTTTGACTAGTGTGAGCGAGAAAGATTTATTTTAACTAATGTGAGGTGACGCGGTTTCGTCTGCGTATATTGTGTAATTAATTTTTTTCATACAAATATCCAGGAACAAAAGTAGCCTACCTATGTCCTTGTCGAAATCCCAGGCTATGCGACTATCTGTCAAACTTAATAAGGAACGGTTCATTGGTTATGCGAGGTAACAGATAGACAGACAGAATTACTTTTGCATTTTTAATGGACTAGCTGTTGCTCGCGGTTCTTCTCGCATCGCGGGCGAAGTTATAGATCTATGTGATTATAGTTCTATGTGGTATCTACCCTGACAGAAAGCAATTCGGGATTTATATCTGTATTCCTAACCTGCCAAAATAAGAAATAAGGTAGAGAATAGATCACTTGCCGGATCAACTTCTTATGGCCTAGATATCGCTCGTCCAAAAGTAGCTTTATCCGTCTCCGAGGCCTAATGATTGCATCCGTAGTTGAATGTCCTGAGTTAACTATGATTAAAGTTTATAACTCTCTTCTAAAACAAACAGCCTAACTATTATATGCTATTAGAACCATCATCATGCCTAGGCTAGGCAGATGACCATCATCATCAGCCTAGCCTTTTCCCAACTATGTTGGGGTCGGCTTCAATCTAACCGCATACAGCTAAATACCAGTATTTTAGATGGAGCGACTGCCTATCTGACCTCCACACCCCACCCACCCAGATGCTATTAGGACCATTTACTTAATTTCAGATTTTTGACTGACATCTTATAGGTAACAAGACATGCCTGATGGGAGGGAATTCTTGAGCTTCCACTTTCACGTTCACTTTCGTATAATTTCAATTTGAGCAGTGGTGGCCTTGTGCTAACGGCCGCGACTTAAGAGTTGCAGGTCGTAGGTTCGAACCCAGACAGACGTTTTACTTTGTATAAAATTATTTCATCACCACTACTCTATAAACGGTGAGGGAAAACATCGTGAGGAAACTGGCATGGCCTAGAACCAAAAATTCTAAAACGTGACATCTACCAACCACCACTGGGCCCTCTCCTAATGAGCCACGTATCTATTATCCGTTTCAATAAACATACGTATTAATTTAGGCAGACCGTAATATGCCAAGTCATTGCGCTCATTACAATAACAGCTGACGTCACTCCAACTTCATGCTTCGTCAGCAAGTATTCAATCAAGATTACCTATCTGACATGATTCCTTTACTATTACACATTTATTTCTGGTATTGCATTATATTGTTCCGTATAGGTATTTTAGTTGTTATCGTATTAGATAGCCGAATACGATTTTCAGCACTAGACCGGCACCCTAATTGCGTAACACAATTCGAAAAATTTCAAAGATAGCTAATCCATTGCTTTTTATGTTTGAAAAAGTCTGCTCAAAAACGTAAATAACGTAATGAATGTTGTCAAAATGAAAAGCATTGCCATTTCTAACTGAACAGACAGCTGTGCTGCTGGGAGGTTTGTTGCGTCACTTCTTCTCCCCAGCGAAAGCACTAGGAAGTGGTGAAGGACGGGCGTTTTGGGGGACTGTCTTTTGTAATTTTGACGTTCGAAAAGTGCTGATTCTCAGGCTAGTTTAAATAAACGACTTTTGATTTTGATTGATTGTATGTGTTTTACGCAATAATTACCCCGCTGACAAAAAACCTTTCGTTTTCAGAGAGAATAAGCGTAATGAAGGATACATATATTATAATTTATTGGCATATGGCATACGTACATTACCTATACGTATGTAAAGCAGATCTAGACAGGTTATCATAAGAAAAAAAAATACTAAGGTGAAAAGGGTCAGCTACCTATGAATAAAATGTGGTTGATTGGGTCTTCATTTTAAAATAGGTTAGAATGTGCTACAAAACTGGACACAGTGTCGATACAAATTGCTCATTTTTATTTGACACACAGACCTCGCCTTGGATTCACACATCATCGTCATCATTCTCCTGTCCTTATCCCAATTTATTTGGGATTGGTGCAACATGTCTTTTTCTTCCATACTTTAGTCGTCATCTCGGTCACTCCCTTTCTAACTTCATCATCAGTCCATCCATCGTTTCTTTGGTCTTCCCTTACTTCTTATAGCCATCGACATTCATACTCAAAACTTCTTCACGACATTTTTCCTCATTTCACCGTAGCACATGCCATGACAACCGATTTCTACACAACTTTTCAGTTACCAGTGCCACTTTCAGACTTCCTCTTATGTACTCATTTCTTATTCTATCCATTCGTGTAAGGAATTACACGAATGGATAGAATAAGAAATGGATTCACACATAAGATAAGATACTTTTAATCCGAGTACATGAAGAAGTTCCCCAAGAACTATCAAGAAGACGAGGAGGACAGGATCAATTTGAATAGCGATTTATTACGTTTCATTAATCTCTATTCAAATCGATTTAAGTCAGTGGCAGCACCAGCGGAAAATAGTCTCTACAGGCCCCAACCACGTCCATGACCCTACTGTCTTCTAGTCCGCAAGTACGCTTAATAACGAGCAATCACGGCTCACTAGTTACTATATTGTAACAAATTGCTTCTCAATTGCCCGAGCGTCATGCGCACACCCACCGGTAGCTCTGACGTCAGCCACTATCATAGCCAATTGTTTCATTACGGAGTCCGTTAAGTGAAGGCAATTCAAAGGCGACCAAAACAAGAGTTGAGGCAATATTATGAGGACCTCATTTAAATAATGCAGCTGTGATTTTGGAGTAGAAAGGAAATTGTAGGAATATTTATTACTTGTAGGGAAATAAGGAAAGAAAGAAAAGTCCTCACGAGTACCCTCCGTCTCGGGAATGGAGGGTTATATAAATGTCGGACTCCTATCGACTAAAACCCAATGGATCTTCCTGCTACGGTAGCAAAGGTAATCATGGGGTTTCCAACAATCTCCACAATTTCGAACCATGGTCTATCTACCATAATTCGAGATTGTGAGGTTTACCAAAGAGTTTCAACAGGCTCCGACACCAATATCATACCTATCTGGCTGATACTAGTTTTATTTTTTGTTGTTGTTTAGTTTCCTTACAATCTGCCAACGTAATTCTGATCACGCACAAAATATTAACAGTGTTCTTAAAAAAATCAGGTAATACCACTATATTACCTGATTTTTTTAAGAACACTGTACACACAAAAAATAAAGATCGCGCACGGAGTTGCGAACGTGTTTCAAATTTTCAATGTTGCCTGCCAGCATCATGTTCAAAACACATAATTAGCATAATTAGTATAATTAGTTGCCGTAAAAACACACAGTTTTTAGGATTTACATAGTTTTTAGGACCTCTGTTACTAAATGGAACTGAAACTGAAATAATTTAAAATTATAAAAAAATTGTGATACACCGATGTCGAGAGCAGGGTCCAAGTTACCGATGGTTAGGGCTCCAGAGACAGGAACCTCCTCACAATGCGAGCCGTACTGCCTTTTGAATCAGGCCGTCAATCCAACCGCCAAACGAGAGCCTCGATAGATGTTGATCGAGGCTTTCGGCCATCAGGCCATTGGCTGATATTATTATTATTATTATTTTTACGTCTTTGAGATTTCAAGCCGGTCAATAAAGGCAAGCCAGAGGTGAGGAACAAAACTTCTCCCGGGAGATAGGGTCCGTGGGGTCGCTACTGCCCAACAGCTCGCCACATGCTGCGGGTTTCTGTATCTCTCTTGGTCTGGCTCCTCACCCTAGACCCGTTCCGGCAAAGTAAACTCTTCCGGGGAGCGCGCAAGCCCCACCACGACGTCAACGTAGAGATACGGTGGTGGGGTTAAAACTGCTTATACAAAGTTAGCATGGATGAACCGTAGCTATCAAAGACAATGTACCTATGAAACTCAAAACTGAAAGCATAACCAATTACAGGCACTTTTGAATTGTCAAGGAGTCGGTCAGTCAGAAAGATGAAGCTAGTTGTCCAATCCAAAGCGTCGGTAAGTTCCCATGGAGAAGAACGGGTACAAACATATAGTATGGTATAATGATCTAGAAACGATGGATGGATTTATGACGGATTAGAAAGGGCGTGACCAAGATGACGACTAATAGAGAAGTATGGAAGAAAAAGACATATTGCGCCGACCCCAAATCAATTGGGTTAAGGGCAGGAGAATGATGATATGAGGGCCACTATGCATAGTTGGAGCGCATATTATTATCCACTTACGCAAAAGGCCACTTGCGCAAAAAAACTCGTGTGAAAAACTGTGCGAAAGACATCTTGCTTTGAGTATCACTCGTCTGACTCTAAACTAGATTTATCTCAGGGTCCTCTGGCTTTATTGCTCTATAGTGAACGATCTAAACATTACGCCATGTAGGTATGTATTATTGTTTCCAAGAAGTAGGTACGCATTTATTGTATTGTATCTGGTTCTTGGCAATAACTGCACATAGGTACAATACAAAGTAATTCAAACCACACTAATGCATGTAGCAAATCAATTTTTATAGCTCACCATAACTTTCATTTGTTGTGATAAATAAACAAAAGAACATTAAATATTTTCTTAGATAATTAACGTAAAATACATTTTTGTTTTGATGTATATTTCTCACTCCATAAACCTGTAAACGGTTGAATTAGGTGTGGAATATGGAATACAGAGTCTGGATTTGATTATACCTACATACTGTCCGTTCACAGTTATTTTACCATTGATTTTGCATCACTGTCCAAATCACAGTGATCTTTAAATAAGGTTGCCGTTGGTTTGCTGCCACTGACTAGTCTGTCAAAATCATTGTGATCTTTATTATCGTTACAATAAGGGTGCTGTTAGGTTGCTGTTTGTAGAGGTAAAATAACTTTCAACGGACTTTACATAGAAACATAGGTTAGGAGCGTGAAAGTGGCGTAGTTCACGAAACTGTCGTTTTTTAAGGAATTCTCAATAGGCCGGAATTTGGAAATGTGCCCAGTATTGCTCGGCAATTAGCAATAAGGTCGCCATCTATTTACATAGGCCTACATTTCTTCACAACACTACATTCTCAACTCAGCCATTCATCGAATATAGGCAGAGTGAGTGTTTCTTTTAACATAGGTACAGGCCTAAGGCCATATGCATACCAAACGTATTGTCAGCTGCTGATTGTGAGCGTGCGTTACTCACGCGTGGCGTTTACTGCTTTTCCATACATATTCTCGGCAATACGCGCTATAACGAGCTAATACTCTATTAGTCTGCTTACAATCTTAAACGCAGTGTAAGGTTCAGCTAGTACAGACGCCAGCAGGTCAAGCTACCCGAAACTGTCAAATTTTCCCAATCAACCTTGAACCGTAATGTTTTAACGATAAAGTTGAAAATCTATTATAGAAATTTGACAGATTGTAGTAGCTTGATGTGCTGGCGTCTGTACATAGTAGCGTAGGTAATGATTGCGTAAACGACTTTTTGTTTGTGTGTTAAATTTTCGCTCGAAAACAACCAACATTTTGTGGGCACCTGCCTATAAATATAAACTAAGCTTTTGCTATTCAGGTAAAAAAGGATAAAATAATACTGTTTTTCATTGCCAAAAATAAAAAATAGCAGCATGCAGTAGGAGCAGGACAGCTTTACAATAAAGAAAGTCACTAGTATTATTTAGATTGTTTTAGTAAACTCTAACCAGGTCAATGAGACTGAGTAAAAGTAGAACAAGTACTTACCTAACTCTTGTTCAAGGTCTAATTCTAGTAAGTTACTAGTGACAATGATTTTTTGTTCTTTGACTTTAACCCTCATAATGATCTGACTAAGATATCTGAGGGATATCCTGGAGCCAAAATTGTCTTCTAAACGAAACTTTTTTGAATAATCCTTTTCGTTTTTTTCATATATAGTAGCTAAAGTTTTATTGTTTTTCCGTTTGTTTGTTTGTTTGAACATGCTAATCTTTATAACTGCCAGTCGGATTAGGAAAATTCTTTTTGCATTTGACAGCCCAATTTTTGAGGAAGGCTATAGGTTATTTAATATTTAGCTAGGACCCTTAGGAGCCGAGCAAAAAGAAAAAAGTCACAATAAATGATAAGAAGCGTGCAGAAGCTAATAACTAATATAAGTAATACTTCACAACATTAACATTACAACCATAAATTAATCATGGTCCTATCCCAGGTAGAGATTATGTAGACTCAAATGATAAGGATAGCTATTTAATCAAGAGCAATTATCTAATCTTACACTTAAGGTTTACCACGTTTTGCTAACTTATCTAATATAGTAATTTTAAACTGCCTCTATTATTGATACTTGAACAAGTAAGTATTAAGAAATACTTTATGCATGCATACATATATTGAGAAGTCTGCCATTGGTTTTATATTTTTAATATTAACCGTTAATGTCCCACTGCTGGGCAAAGGCCTCCCTACTCTCTTTCCACCTCTCTCTGTCAAGAGCTGCCAAGGACTAATCTTTTTGAAAGAAGTCCAGCTCATCCCCCCCATCTCCATCTGGACCTGCCGCAATGTCGTTTGCCATTAAGCGGGAACCACTGGGTCATACGTGTGGAGGCGGAGACGCCATCAACTGCTAAACGTGCCCATGGCCAGAACCAATCTACTGGCGAAAGCACCCCTCACCCGAACAATCCGTGTGGTGAACGAAGTCCATGAGAGACTGGATATTTTTTCGTGCTCTCTGAATGAATTCGCAAGAGTTTTATTAAATATAGTTAGTTATGTAAGGTAAAAAATTATATTATTTGTTGTTAGGTATGTAAGGTTAAATAAGTTAATTTTAAGTGGATAACTACACTGTCGCATTAGGTTAGGCCTGTTTTGATAGTTGTAAGGTTGATATAGAAATAAATAAATAAATATGTTTGGCCCATTGACCACCACACATGCAGCAGATGTGTCCAGCCCAATTCCATTTAAGCGTGGCAGCTTTCCGAGTGACATCATTTATTTTAATGATGGAACGGATTGTTGTTTTCTTAACCCGGTCCACAAATCTTATAAAACAATTCAAATTTTATAAAACAATGAATAGTAATTATTTTAAGTTATTGTCAGACCTCTTTTCTAGTCAATAGAAATAGTATGTAGGTAATCTTCCTATTTATTTTTGCCACTGAATAGTTTAAGGCATAGACAACAAATGGAAAAAGAAATAAAAACATATTTAGGTAACAGGATGAGTGACCTGGAATACATAAATGACAATGTCCTCTGTAAAAACCAATTATTTAATATGTACTACAGGTAGGTTTGTCCTGTTTTTAACTAAAGATAATATAGTATTTGCAAATAAAATATGGAAAAAAATATTTATGATAAATGATTTTATTTTGTAAGTAGGTTTGTACAAACACTTTTACACATCAATCATATTTTAAAACTAGATGAGGTCAGCATTTCCTATCTGACTAGTCTGAGAAGAAAGGCCGAAACAAACTCAGAGATCACAGTCTCTTTTAAAGTCCAGACATAATCTTGGTCAGATCATATGAAGACCATGTAGATCAATGTCTGGTATTAAAAGCTTTACCTTACCTTTCATAGTCCAGTCAGTATTAGTATTATTATGCTCGGTTTATTAGGGTATTAGCGTGATGTTTAATAGCCTAAGTATAGTTTTCCTCAAGGATTGGGTTATCAAATGCAATAAGTATTTTTTTCAATCCGACCGGTAGTTTCAGAGATTAGGGTGTTCAGACAAACTCTTCAGCTTTATTATTAGTATAGATTTAGCCTAACTGGACAATGCAGTATAAGTAAAACCTGATAATGGATTAGCCTTTTGAATTAGTCATCTGATGTAGAGCTTATTAGAATATTCATATTAATATGTTCTAGGACCAGTTATCGAGGAAGCGGTACTAGCCATGTTAAATTATTAGGGCTTTTTTTATCATAGTTCTAAATTAAACTTGAAAAGACTTCTCACAAGGTGGGAATGTTTAGATAAAAGGCAGTGTTTTACATTTTATGTATCTAAATTAACAAGTCTTAGCGTTTAAAAATCGTTACTTAACTAGTTTCATTTAAAATATTAAGTGTAGCGCAAACAAAAGTTCGTATTACACAATGCAAACACCACATTACCATTTATTTACGTTAGAATAACCTATAATAATGAAAGTAAAAAGTACTTACCGGTAAAAGTAGAAGTTATATAAAAAAAAAGCTCTGCTGCTTGTCTAGCTAGACGTTAATCTAAAACTAATTCACAACACAGTTGCAACACAGCTATACACAAGGGTACAAAAACTGAACTGAAAGTCTGAAATTGAATCGCAGAAAACTGACAGACGTAACTTTTGACAGCCGGCGATAACGGCGAACGTGACGTGTCACGAAACAAAGTAAAAGTACTCTGTGCACGAACGAAGCGTAGTGATACAACTAAATCAAAGACTACTATAGTATACTAACTAAATCGACTCTTCACGTGACGAGAGGACTGGCCTGGAAGGATCCGATTTAGGACGAAAATGGTTTCCGAAGTCCTAAATCCATATCGGACCCTAAATCGGAAGGGTGTAATCACATTTAGGACGCTCAGTCGCCGCTCGCCCGCCGTCGCGAGCGCATGTTTTTGTTGATTGTATGCGTAGGTAATAAGTACGCAAAACAAAATGACTACAGAAAAGGAGGTGATTCAAAATACATTGCCTAAAGCCCTCATAATGTTCATGCTTGCTAGCTTTTGACGCAATAATAAATAATTTTTCACCCATCTCGTTCTTTT
Source organism: Apamea monoglypha (assembly GCA_911387795.2). Taxonomy (NCBI): domain Eukaryota; kingdom Metazoa; phylum Arthropoda; class Insecta; order Lepidoptera; family Noctuidae; genus Apamea; species Apamea monoglypha. The sequence continues at coordinate 18,483,314 of OU426924.1, forward strand.
TCTCTTTTTAATTTCTATGGCGCCAACCGCTAGGGCTACGATAATACTATTTTTTTCTACATTTCTTTTTAACTCGACATGTCCGTCACTCGTCGCTCGTCCTTACCGACTGATTCAGTGTCCTAAATCAGTGAACTTGTAATCAAGGACAAGAAATTCTTTCTTGTCCTAAAAGTAAAAGTAAATATCGGGTCCGATATTTAGGATAGTGTATTAGGCTCTTTAGAATAGCATCGCCATATAACGTGGCAATGCTGCCAGCCTTTTGGGCACTGTTCCTGTTGATAGCGATGCGGACGAATTTTTTGATGCCATAAGATTCTTTTGCTTTTTCACATGTACAGACGCCAGCACATCAAGCTACTACAATCTGTCAAATCTCTTTAATAGGTTTTTCAACTTTATCGCTAAAGCATTAAGGTTCAAGGTTGATTGGGAAAATTTGACAGTTTCAGGTAGCTTGACCTGCTGGCGTCTGTACTACACAAATCAAAGCTGTCTAAAAATCTTAATGAAATCACATAAACAGAAAAACCAGTATAGTGCGACAGTCCCAATAGGTTGGTATGGTACAGTATTTTCTAGTCTATCAACTGAATGTGGCCTGTAGCCTCCCTAACAGACTAGTTTACTAGATGGTCTCATTTTGCACTGATCCCAAAAAAAAAATATTTATTTTTGGTTCAGTACCTAGTTTTCTAATCTCTTTACATTTTTGTGTATCTATAGAACGCAATTTAGATATAATTTGTGAAAGTATTCGATATCATGTTAAAATACTGAAAATCAACACGTCTGATAGAAATTGATTGGTATCGATAATAATTAAAAGAAGTGCCCACCCCTATCGTTTCAACCATAGAGTTATTATAAAAGTAAAAAAAAAGTGATAGACTGCGACTGCAACATTCTGATTGAAAAAGTTCATAGTTTAATTAATTTTAGATTATGATAAACTTTCAATGTCCCATTCCTACATTAAATTATGTCAATAGTCAAAATTCAAACAAACTATATTCGAAACCACATATTGAAAACTTAAGATTTATTGATTTGGTTCCATGCTTTTCTAGCTTTTGTCTTTACTATTTGCGCAGAAAAACAACAAAATTCACTATGGTTTGGCCCAATTGACATTTTGTAATTTTTGTGAGGAGATTTTAGAATTTCACGAATTTTCAGCCGTTCTATTTTAAGACAAATGACTGATAACAGTTTTTGAGTTTTCCGTGTTAAATTCACATACAACAGTCATGCGCTCCATGGCCGAGTGCGGGATTTTGCTATGAGAGTTATCTTGAAGAGCACGAAGGTTTTATTCGGAAGGGTTGCTAAAGAAACTGTTTGGTAATATGCAATGGAAATACAAGGGTTGGAAAGGGCGATGGCTGTGGGCGGTACTGATGCTTGCGTTGTATCCGCTGGTGCTAGCTCAGAAGATCGGTGACCCTTATAAAATATTGGGTATACACCGCAAGGCTAGTCTGCCAGAAATACGCAAAGCCTACAGGCAACTGGCTAAAGAATGGTATGTATTTACTCATGCTCTACAATGTACAAGCTTGCTATTTATCGAGTAGAAAATACTATGTATCTGTGTATTAGCAGTCTGAAGTTCTATAATTTATTTACTTTTATTGTGGTGTTGTTATGGAGATAAACACTATATCTCGAATCAATAGGAGTTACCTTAATGATTGAGAGAAACCCTGGTTTGTAATCAGGGTAAAGAGGTTGCAAGATTACATAAAATAACATTGTGCCTGTAGGTTAAGGAAAAATCCTTTAAACATAATTAAAGAAGCAAGCTTATTAATTAGTAGCGAAATAAATATGTAGATGAAAGAATATTTAATTTCTCCAAAAATGTTGCATTTCTATAAAATAATCTCTCAAATTTTAAAATGGCAAATAACTGTACTTATAAAAATTAAGGTAACTTCCCAATATTTAAAATACTGTCAATTTCCAGGCACCCTGACAAAAATGTAGACCCAAATGCGGAAACTCGCTTTGTTGAGATCAAACAAGCGTATGAACTGTTGTCAGACACGGAACGGAGGCAGGCATATGACTTGTATGGTATTACGAACGAAGACGACCACCTATACAAACCTAGACACGACTACAGCCAATATGCAAGATTTAGGTAAGTTTCATAAATACATTTTTACAACATTTATCAAACAACTATGATAAGAAATATGCATGAATAAACAACTAGTTTTTGTGTTGTTTGCACAGCATGAAAGGTTACTATCCTGAAAAGTATGTAAGATGAACAAGTCATAAGTACATACACACAGGAGTACATGTAGTATGTATGTCACAGCCAACAGGTTTAAATACATTATTGCAAATGAAGTGTACAAATATGGATGTACTATAGGTTCACCTCTGTAACATAACATCATGTAATCAATCATTATGTTATGTTTTTATGTGTACAAATAAATATGATTTAGCAGCCTCGGATCAAAACCCCCCATTGTTGAAGAAGTATTTGACTTCCTCAACATTATATTCTAGCTATAACCATGATGTAACAAGCACAAATATATAGCCTATAAGTTACAAACATCTTGAGAATTTATATAAAATTAGGCAGACATCTAGACAATAACACAAGCCAGTTGTTTACAATCCAAAGCTTTTATCATTCCTGAGCTAGACCAATGTAGCAGCTGAAGAAATAACTCTTGCTAGTTTATACATTTGTATATCATAAAGAGAGCTACAGAATAAACTTACTAAATTGCCTGGTTCATTGAGGTTTAAATAAAATTTGGATTTTCTGAGGGTTTAAAATTTGTTTTTTTTTTAGTGTAGATAAATTGTTCAAGTGCAACTGGATTGTTAAGAGCTATATTTGGTTGCCTGTCATATGAAATTGTTACTAAACTCATAACATTTAATTTGATTTAATTTCTACACCTATTGATTTTATTATATTGCTTTTTTGTGATAGGATTCACCAACAAAAAAAGAATATAATAAATGAACAAATAATATGTCTCACTGAATTTGTACTGATTTACTTTTGACACCCAGGATGCGAAAGAAAAGATAAAATGACAGATTTTTTTTAGAAACTACAATTCATTTTGTCTATTCTTCCATCGAAAAAACCTGTGACCGTGACCAAACTCGGTGGCCACGGAAGGCGCGCTGCACTCTACTTTGAAAACAATTCCAAAATGATGTTTTCGCATCAATATGTTAATACACATTAACACATAAACCTGTGAATCACAAGTCACAACAATGTTATTCAAAGTGCAATCCTGACGAGATTTACGATCCTTACTCATGAGTCACTGGATTAATGTTTATGGTAGTTGGTAGGTGCTGAATAGTGTGTAAAATCTGTGTAACTATCGAAGGATTGCCGAATCTAGAAATAGTTTAAGGGTCAGCTCACACCTGATGGTCAATTCTCAAATTTTAAGATAGATCACAGTCTGATCTCAGTCTTAATCTTTAATTTCCCCACCTTTTTGACAAGTTTTTGACATTGATTGTTGCTGAGATGAGATTGCGACTAGATTTATCAATTACGGGAATTTGCATGCTGGCAAAGCGTAGCTCACGTGGTATGCACTATCAAAAAAGTCAACTTTGTTTTGAAAAAAAGAATAATAAATAAAATAAAATACTTAACCAGAAGAGCTATAGGCTAAAATAACCACACAGTAGGTCCCGAACAGCAATAAACAGCAATGCGGCAGGCCTAGGAGGCGGTTGCGAGACGAATTCGACTCTTGTCTTAAGAACTGGCCACAAACAGCAGTAGATAGGGATAAGTGGAAGGAGGGAAGGGAGGCCTTTGCCCTGCAGTGGGACACAAACGGGTAAGAATATTTGCTTAACCTTAGACGCAGTGAGACGAGCAGAGCGTTACCAGATGTGATCCTTACAAGCTAGTTATCCTGCGTTCGTTTCCAATTTACTTTCCAAATGTTTAAACAAGCGTGTTTTTGGAAAAATAATTTTAAACCCACACATAGAAGTTCAGTTTGCGTTATTCTGAAATCAACTTGATTACACTAGTATTACAATTGGAAATGAGGATTTGAAATGGAGTAGGAAGGAAGATATTCTGAAACTTGATTTGTATGCAATCGCCGCTCGCCTCGTCAGTCAGACGATTGTCCCAAGCATGTGGTGAGCGAACGCAATACTTACGCATTCATGCAGCCCGGTTCAAACATTATGGCGGCTCCCAAGTGCGCTACCCGCTGCGCAGTACCTCACCCCTCACCCCCGCTGAGACGTGAATTTGCGAGCAGTTACTCGTCTCATGTTCCGAGTCGCCATAAAGTTTTAATCGGGCTGTACACTTACGTACAAACGTTTTATCGAAAGTATCGCCGCATATTGTGTAAAATTAAATGAGTTATTCTCGGCCTATTTCTGTCCATCTCAACAAATGTTATGTGTACAGTGTGAGTACAGTGTGTCATTGTGGATTGTCATACATCTGCGATTCGAGGGTTTTTTGAGCCATGCAGTTGGAATCGCATTACTTCCGGAATTTTCGGAAATCATGAGCAAGAGATATAAATAAATACAGTTTCAATATGCATCGTCGTTGCATGTCATTGATCTATTGAGGTATTTATTTTCATAAGCATCGGGAACTTACACAAACAACAAGCTACTATATGCGATTAAAAATTCGAAGTTATATGACATCAACCAACCCGCACTGGGCCCGCGTGGTAGATTACTGCCCACTCCCTCTCGAAGAGAGGAGGCCTGTATCCCAGCAGTGGGAACAGTACGTAGGCTAATTATGCTATTCCTTCGAATATTTAATAATTCGACGGGCGTATCATACGACCTGGTACCGCTAATAAGGCGTGCAATAAATGTTTACATAATATCACGGTTTTTTGTTGCAGTAACGATCCCTTCGAAGAGTTCTTTGGGACACATTTCCGAACACAAGACCAAGATATAACGTTGTTTCACAAACTCTCTGTGACCGCACGGTAAGTGAACATTCAAAACCCAGAACAATTGTAATGGAAACGGCATTATCAATTAAAAAAATAAATAAAGGATATTATGCATTTTGGCTTTTGGATAATTAATTTAGACAAAATACTGAAAAAAGTATTTTTCAAACCCATATAACAGCGCAGGAAATTACCTTAAAGATTTGGTCCGATAGTGAAAAGTAAAGAGAATGACACATTCTAACGGAATATTAATGTTTTTTTTTTATTTAGCCGTCACTTTCACATTTACCTCAAAAAAATTAAGAATGGTGAATCCTTTGCTCTTACAAAGTATAATTTAAAAGCAACGATAGATCTTCGAATCCCATTCGAAAATTAACTCTTCCTTCCATCATTATTGTCCTGCCCTTATCCCAATTTATTTGGAGTCGGCGCAACATCTTTTTCTTTCATGCTCCCGTAATAGCGGGATATCCATTTAATATACCACCCGCGCGGTGGCGGGCAAACCACCAACAAAAGCATTCCCAAGAAGGGTTGGTTTCAGGCTGGCGGCCGACTGATAAATTATGCCAAAACTAACATGAACTCTTCCTTCCAGCCACTTCGAAAACAACATAGTTGAGAAAAGTATTCACACTCCAGCGTTAGTCCTGTTCTACACTGACTGGTGTTTCGACTGCGTGCGCTCGGCGGCCTCCTGGCGGCGGCTAGTGGAAGCTTTACAGCCGCTCGGCGTTACCATGGCAACCGTCCACGCAGGACATGAGGCCAGTCTAGCGAGACGAGTGGGCGTACACGGAGTTCCTTGTCTGACCTTCGTGTTGGATAAACATGTGTACTTGTATAAGGAGGGGTTGGCGTCGCTGCCTAAGATTTTGGGTGAGTTCTTGTGTATAAAATGTTTGGTATTACAGCTTGTGTGAATTTAAGATGACCATAATATAGTTTGCCACTTCTGCTTAAGAAACTTGTATATCACTCCCTACTTATGTATCAAACTTAATGTTGAGCAGGAATGCTCAACATCAACTTTCTGTCAGATATATTGCGTTGTTTTCCGTGAACAGAAACTCTTGTTGAAATCTCAATCTCCTTGGCAACTGCGTATCGAAAGACGTAGCGTTGGAAGGCCTCCAACAAGGTAGAACGATGACCCTGAGACCTTGTGAAGGCCGCAGGAATCCGCTGGATGCGGGAAGCACAGAACCGGTTGAAGTGGCGGTGCTTGGGGGAGGCCTATGTCCAGCAGTGGACATCTTTCGGCTGAAATGATGATGATGATTAAACCTCAGTCTATGCGCTAAAAATATAATTTGGTAACAACTTGAAAAAGCTAAAGGATTTTCAACCGTCTGCCCTCATACACAGAGTTCATGCGCTGGAAGTTCCCATACAAGCTAGTAAGTGCGATCGCCGACGCTAACGTGGACGGCTTCGTGTCGGACTTCGAGGACAACAAGGTGAAGGCGTTGATCTTCGAGGAGCGCCAGACCATGCGCCTCAGATACCTCATCACTGCATTCCACTATAGAGATAGAGTCGCTTTTGGGTGAGTACCTTTAGTTTACTAAGCTCTTTGTTAAGGGGGAAGTGCCAGGGTAGCCCGCGAAATTCAACATACAATCTGGCACTGATCTGCCAATTGCAAAAAACGTAAAAAAAATATGAATTTTGCGGGCTACCTAGCGCATACCCCTTAACATTAATGCGAGGAATGAGAAAAATATTTTCTTTCCAAGTCCAGACTATCCTATTGAGCAAACCTATATGACACAAAAAAAATCTCTCCAGTTTCATAGACATGCGTTCCCACGACACCGCAAATGTAACCTCGCGCTACAAGGTACAGCGCCACATAGACACCATGGTGCTCCTCAAGGAGGACAGCATCGAGCCCGCCGCCACCGTCAGCACCACCGAGATCCCCACGCAGACGCTGCACCAGCTCATCGAGGCCAACCAGATGCTGACGCTGCCGAGACTGTCCTCGCAGGTTTGTGACTGAGTCACCTCGAGGATTATGGTTTGTTCCAAAACTACCGGTTGAAAATGTAAACAAATGAAGGAAAGAATAACATGTTATTTGGCAACCGTTCGTGGAAAACAAAATAAAAATAAAAAAAAGAAATGTTCTAACTACAACAGTTCGCCTCACGGTTAGCCAAAAACTTGACAGACAGATGCCGTATGCTGTCCGGCGCCGGTTTACGCATTATCTCCCATAAACCTCTCGAGATAGTAGCTGATGTGCTGATCCCGCAGAGCATCCTGGAGAGCGTGTGCCCGGTGGAGTGGCGCGCGGCGCGGCGCCGCCTGTGCTGCGTGCTGGTGTGCGGCGCGGGCGCGGGCGCGGGCGCGCGCCGGGCGCTGCGCGAGCTGGCGCGCGCGCCGCCCGAGCGGCTGCACTACGCCTACGTGTACGCGCACAAGCAGCCCGCCTTCATACACGCGCTGGCCAACGGCTCAGGTACAGCATACATACGTTGCAAGCCGGTTTCGGGTACGGTGACTTTCTAACGACTATATGTTACAAGGTATGACATACTTGGCTTGCGACGGATCGTTGTCGACGAGCACTTTACTTCGAGGTCCCATACTATCGCACGGCGTATAGCGAATGACGCCTGTCCCTTTTCCATGAATGTCATATCATATAAAATCTGACTTTCCTCAATTTTATTAACCCATTGCATAATATTACTAACAAACTATTCGTCTGACGCCTAGAAGACTAATTTAATTCTCGTTTGAGTCTTGCTTCTGTACCATCGCAAAAATCATTCCCTAATCGAACCCTCCACTCGACAGGCAGCGATATATCAGCAATGGAACATCGCATCGTCATAATCTGGCGTCGCGAAGCCACGCGCATTCAATACGAGTGGCTCAACGAGACGTGGCCAAGTTGCACGCACGTGCACTGCGCTAACGACCACTTCCCTTCAGACCCGGCGGTTAGGGACGAGCTACTGAAGTACCATGAACGGTTAAATGAGACTAAACGAGCGTTAGATCAGCTGATTAAGAGATTGTTGAAACCAACCGAGGTTATGGCATATGAAGCCCATGTACAGGTTAGTGGAATTTACGTATACAAAGTTTTTTTTTTTTTAATAGTTGGCGAAACTCGTCAAACTCGCCAGTGAAAAGATGTTTTGTACGGACGTCAGCACATCAAGCTACTACAATCTGTCAAATTTTCCCAATCAATCTTGAACCTTAATACTTTAGCGATAAAGTTGAAAACCTATTAAAGAAATTTGACAGATTGTAGTAGCTTGATGTGCTGGCGTCTGTACTTCCAAACAATGTTAAAGATGTTCCATAAATTTGACTGTTATTTTATGATTTTTGGAAGTTGATGATAATAGTTATTAAATATTTCTAACTCACCAAGGACTGAAAATGGAAATGGAAAACTTTTTAAAATTTAATTTTAGATATTTAATTTTATATCCATCTATGGGTAGTCGTTGAAAAGAGACCGTGTTACGTGGATTAGAGCTGTGCTGTAGCGCTCGGCCCTTATTCGGCTCGTGTTGTTTACAGGCTAACTTTGTTTATTAATCACAGCCTTATCATATTCAGGAGCTGTTAGACGAGGCAGCTTTAGGTACCGTATGGCGTGCAGTGCTCAAAGTGTGCGAGTGGACGGAGCGAGCAGCCGCGGCCATGCGCACACAGCGAGCAATCTCTGCTCTCTCTGTGCTCGCGACTGTGGGGCTTGTGCTTGCCGCCGGGTACTTCATGGCTTATCTCATGTATGTACACATCCACTTAAACAAAAATATCAACTTTACTCATGTATAAATTGATTTCAAGAGAATTTGTAATAATGAAAATGTTATAACTTACTTTATAGTTTATTATTGTACTTTTCCGCTATCGCATACATTTCAAACTAACACATAATACTGTCTTTGCTATCGCGCAGTCGGGTAATAAAATTCTGATCACAGTTTACAGTATCCGAGCGTTATTTGGCCCATTGAGACCTAGAAAGAGACTATCACACAGATATCATATCTGTCTACAACAACCGAAATGTTTCCCGATCTGTCATTCTCAACACTGTATTTCACTTTTATCGAACAGAAAACACAGAAACACCGCTTCCCCCAAAAATTCTCGATAAAACCTACATCACTACATTCTTTCACAGTCGCGTAGAAGAAGAATCAGTGCAGCGTCAGAAGGAAGAGAGAAAGAAACAGAACTGCACTACTAAGAAGAACAACAATGAACAGAGCTCTGAGCTACGACTGCACGAGTTACGAGCTGAGAAGTATAACGGACTGGTTAGGTATGTATTCGTCGGAAATTACTAGCAAACTGACGGTGTATCTTGCCGGTCATATTGAAAAATATCATAATTATGTAGTATTTGTCTCTCCTTCCCCTTTTTAATCCATCCAAAGGTTGTCTTTAAAAGATCGCTCTTAGCGATAAGACCGCCCATTGTGTCACCCTTTGTAAAATGTATATACTTGTGTTGTGTAATTTATATCATAATAAAGAGTATTCTATTCTATGTCATATTTTTTGGATTTTAAATAATATTGAAAAATTATTTTAAAAACAAATTAAAAATTATTAGAACTTTTTGTCATATTTTTTTCGATTCTAAATAATATTATAGTATTTTTATCTCACGAAGCGACGCGTGCTTTACTTGTGGTAACCAAGTGTATAAACTTCGTTCCTGACGGGTGTCCCTCGTTTCGTTTTTTTTAAAGTGAAAGTTACATCCAGCCTGATTTATGTTTTTCTTCAATTTGATCCTCTTGCAGACTATTGAAGCCTGGATGTCGAACGATCGTGTTGCTGGTAGACGTGCAGAGTCGCGTGCAACTGCTGTCCAAATTCCATAAGATTGTGTGGCCTTATCGCAAGTGAGTACTTTGTTTAACCGTGGTAGCACAAAGCTTTTTTAATTTGCATACAGTCACGCCTTTTTCCCAGGGGTAGGCAGAACCTATAGAACCGCCTGCTATGATCCTTACATTTTCCTTTTGTTTTGTTTACATTCATAAAGGAGATGGATACCGGTCCCATACAAGCTTGGCCCGGAAATTGCTAAACACTTTACTAAAAACATTTTTTTTTTATTTTATAAAAAACGTTGCCCCACACTAGGAATTACTCCTGTATCGTGGGTGCGTTTACAAACATTTAAACTCACATACACAAACATCCAGACCCGGAACAACTACCTGTAGGCAATACAAATATTTGTTCCGTGTGGGAATCGAACCCGCGACACGCAGCGCAGCAGTCGATCGCTCAGCCACTGCACCAACCGTGTCGTCATCAATTACAATGTAACAATTGTTTACACTAGTCTATGCTAAAGGTAACATGCAAAAGTGTGTATGTACGAAACAATGCATCAATCTTACGGTCATAAGTCATATTATTGGGATCGTCAAAAATAACGAATGCCATATATAACCACTAAAGGATTACTCTTTCTAAAGCACAGGATGTTTCATGTAGAAAAAAAAAATATTGCGTAGCATTGTTTATCTTTTAATGCCTCCTCTATGTCTTAAATGTTGACAGCCGCCATCTTGAATTTTAATTTTGACCCCACTATCGGCTTCAGCACCCTCAAAAACCATCAAAACGACACCCATTTTTATTTTGACTTCCGCCATCTTGGATTTTAATTTTGACCCAACTAACGGCTTTAGCGCCCTCGAAAACCAAGAAAACGACACCCATGACGAAAAATTTGGAAATTTTCTCGGCAGCCATCTTGAATTGTCATTTTTTTTTTACTAAATATATAACCACACGACCGTGGACCATTTGGCAATTCAAATCAGAAAGATCTATTAGATTAATAGCACCGCGTAATAAAAAGATCACAATGGGAATTTTCCGCTGCACAACTATAAAACTTCAGATAATTAAAAAAAATTAAAACCATATAAAAATACATATTGTATACAGGGAAAATCATCCTGTTTTATTTTATCAAATATGTATAAAATTGATTGTAGTATAAAATAATTTATAGTATAGTATAAAATTGATTAAATAGATATCTATTTACGAGCATATTTGCATACTAATAAAAGACTAAACGATTAGTTTAATTTCATAATCGAATATTTGAAATGTTCCTTGACTTACTTTCAATCAAAATTTAAAACTAAAACTAATTCAATCAATTAATAAATTTTATTACACGACAAAAATTGATTCAGTCGTTAATCGTTAGTTGCAACTAAATTCGTTAGTTTTTAATCGTCAATCAAACTAAATGCTTGCCTTTGGTACACGTGTATAATTAATGTAACAATCGAGCCCATGCGCCGCCCGCTCGAGCCTACCCCGCCGTGGGAACGATATGAATAGAAAAATGGGATGCAAACTTTATATCGATGAGTCCTGTACGCTTACAGGAACAAGACGCTGGTGTTCGCGTACCTGTGCGTGGACCGGCACGCGGGCTGGTTCGCGCGCGTGCTGCAGCTGTCGCTGGGCGGCGCCGAGCTGCGGCTCAACGCGCGCAACTGTGTGGGCACGGTGCTGGCCCTCAACCCGCACCGCAAGTACTTCTGTATCTACCACGCCAAGCACCCCGAGTGCACCAAGCCGCACAAGGTACACCCAACTATTATTAATAAAGGTTTACCTACTAAATACATACCAAGCAATCTTTGTGGGAATAGTTAGAGCATACAAAGTTTTTTCATGGAATTGGTAAGTTAGTAGGAAGTTGAAGATATTTGTTGTACCGGGCCATTTCCTACATTTTTCTTACTTCTAAGCCGCATGCACGGTTGACTTCTTTGTCGTGTGTTATGCAGAGCCATCAGGTGATGTGAACTTTTTGAAGCTTACGTTCCGAGCTGCCATACTGCAAATAGGGCCATACCTGAATACGTCTCGGAGCATACCCGAATCCAGGAGATGATCATGTAAAGTCGCAGGTTTTCCTGCATGAGAACGCTGTCCTCTTCGAGAACACCGAACTTAGCCTAAAACCCACATACAAGAGAACAACCGAGAAAAACGCTGTTCAAACGGGAGTGACGTAAATGGATACCCATTACGCCGACTGTCGCTGAAAACCAGCGCTGGGGTTCTGTCTCGCATAGGGTCATTATAATAATAATAATAAAGATCAACTAGGACCAGATTACATGGTAAAGTAATATAATATAAAGCACAAGCATGAAGTTTCTTAATCTAATTAGTGGGTGCCGAACTGCTCTCCTAGATAGGTTACAAAATAACCTGTGTTTAGGAAGAATTATGCTGAGCGATGGCCGTTTTGCGCGGATGGGACACATATTTTCCCCGAACTTATTCTTTTTTTGTGTTTGTGTTCTTTCTCTGCGTCATGTTTACCGCAAAAACGTATTTTCTTTCTTTCTTTCATTCGATGATTTTTGGGAAATTATAAACCCTTCTCCTTCCGGGAGTCCAAGCGTTACTTATTTATCGAAGCGAAATTCTTTACTCACGCTTGACTTGGGGAGTAAGCTGGCGAACGCGTGACGTAAGCGTTACGAAAAGTGTGATCGGGCGAAGCGAACGGGAGTTGAGTGGGGGATATAAGCAAGAGAAAGCAGTGCGCGCGCACATTTTCTTTCTCTCTTCCTCTCATAGCCAGATACGTTCCGTATATCTAAGCACAGTGCAGACATATTGTCTGTATCACAGTGTAGGAGCAAGAGAGAGCAGTGCGCGCGCACATTTTCTTTCTCTCTTTTTCTTATAGCTAGTACGTCAAAAATGTATATATCTCAGTCAGTAGTTCGTTTGCGAGTTTACTAGCGTTACGCGAACGGTGATTTTTTGGTTATTTTTCGTAATTCTATTTCGTTTTGAACAATTTAATGAATTAATATTTTGAGAAAGAAGTTTCACTTCAGTCGTGTGGTCATAAGCACACTCGGTTTTTTTTTATAATAAAGGTATACCCACAGCTTCTGTATAAAATTATATCATAAGTATAGGTAATAATTCCAGATTACTAACACAGTCGCCAATTACAAGTTTACCAGCATTTTCAAAAGTTTCATTATGTATGTATGTTGTTGTGTTCTCAGCGCATGAGTCGCATGACGCGGTCGTTGGGCGAGGGTGGCACGTTCGACCCGGAAGCGGGCGCCTTCATCGGCTTCCACACGTCGCCCGACTCCTCCTCCAACGACGAGGGATCCGACCCGCCCGTGCTCATGCAAGGTGAGTACACATAATTCGGTTATTTTATTTATTAAAGTTAAGAGCCATTTCACGTTTTCGCGCAAATATCTAAGACTTTAGTCGCCTAATTTACCATCTTAGGTAAAACTCTGGCATTGTTGAATACATGTTAAAAAAAGACTAGTCCTTCGTATTGATACATCATTTAACACATTTACAAAAACTTATGTTTTTACTATGTAGTGATTAATCTCCCACAACTAGTTTACTGAAAAATCATCGCAGAGTCAATTTCAGACTCCTATAACTATCATTAATATTTATAAAATTCACTGAAAAAAATACATAAAGCATCAGGCGTATAATTTTGTCGACACACAATTTACTAGAATATCGATCCGATACCGGATAATTAATAACATTTGTAGTCATGCTGCCTTGGATACAAACGAGCTGGGTTCGTCTGCCAAGACGAATTCCTGCCCACACCATGATTGTCCCGCCTTGGTATAAGTGGACCTCCTGAGGGTGCCGTAGACGGCTAACTCTCCCTGGAGTTCTCCAAACGCGTGTTCTTCGGGAATCCGGATAAAACCCAAACCGGGACTCATCGGTGAACAGCACCAAAGACCATTGTTCGTCACTCCATGGTAAATGCTCCCGAGCCCACAAAAGCCGCCGACCGCGATAGCCACGTCGCAATCGCTGTGATATTGGGTTGTTTTCTGGCGGTTATTTGGAGAAATCGATCCTATCTCTGCGTATTAACACGATATCTACCCGTGTGCAGTTCAGCTACATCCCCACTAGTGCGATAACGTGACCACAACCTAGATATGTATCTCGTTTTGGCTGGTGTGTAGGGCCTCAGAAACGACACGTTGAATAGCACCATTTTCTAAAATGCGCACGGTCTTGTGAAGTTTCATCTCGACTCAAATGACGACGTGACATCACTCTTAAAGCTCACACGGCACGTTAAATTAAAAAAAGAAAAATAATCCCTTTTCCTTAATTAATAATAATAAAACAATTTTAATTTTCCTTAACGTAACGGATTATTAACATGTTTGCCGCCGCATTTTGTTTTTTCTTTTGTTTATTTTATTAACATTTTTAAATTTTGAAAATAGGATAAAAGGTGTTTCAATTTGTATATAAACTTTTTATGGAAACTAAAAAGATTTAAAAATATAAATTCGTAAATAATTTAGGATTAAGTTATCCCTAGATTCTGTTGATGTAAAAAAAATACAAATATCGCAATAAATACTTTTTCTTTTCTTTCTTTTCACATATTTGTATTTTTTTTACTAGCTGCGCCCCGCGGTTTTTCCCGCGTAAGTTTCGATCCCGTGGGAATATCGGGATAAAAAGTATCCTATGTGTTAATCCTGGTTATAAACCATTTGTGTGCCTTTCATCCAAATCCGTTCAGTAGTTTTTGCGTGAAAGAGTAACAAACATCCATCCATCCATCTATCCATCCATGCAAACTTTCACGTTTGTAATATTAGTAGGATCAGTCTAAAAAGCTTTAATAGATTAATAGAATAAATAAATTATCTTTTTGCATAAATCTCAAACCAAGGTGCATTACGATTCAGCGGGATTGTCCGAAAGGGTTACCGCTACCCCGGAACATAAAGGGCGAAGGAAGGAACATGGGTGGGTTTTAGTCAGTAAGAGTCTGACACTCCCTTCCGCTCCACCTAGAGCGGGAGCGGTCATTTGATGATTTTCCACAAGAAAAAAAAAAAAAAAAAGGTGCATTACGATTATAACGGCTCAAGATTGTTTAGTCCGTCTCGACACTCGCGCTGCACCGTTTGCGTTGCGTATGTGTGGATAGCTACACACACATACACAATGCTGCGATCTTTTACCTAAACTCGAGCGTTGAAATTTTGTGAAATGGCTCTTAAGTAGGTGAGATTTTAACCTCCAATGTCTCGTTAACTAGCACCCTATTTGCGTAACACAGTTTCAATCACAATCTGAGAGTTTTGAAGGATATTGCTAATCCATTGCTTCATAGGTTTGAAAAATTCGTGTGCTCAACAACGTAATGAACGTGTGTGAAATGTCAAAATGAACCCATTGCGATCAATTATTTTATGTTTCATTTCAATCGCCCCGCTGATATGGTCTAGTACAAAAAAAAAATCACAATGACGGGGAGCAAAAGTGATCCTCGGCTTCGTGTAGGCGCGGGCTTGCGGGTGGCGAGCAATGGGCAGCTCGTCGCCCGGCAAGGACCAGGCCCGAGTCGACGACGCGTTGTGTTCCACGCGCGCCTCAAAGAGATGTCAGCACGAACTGACGGGGTCCGCTAGGGCCGATGCCTGCCAGGGCCGCGGGTTGTTCGAAAGAGATATCGTGGCCCCTGGCATAGGCAACTGAAGGAACACGGGTGGGTTTTAGTCAGTAAAAGTTTGATACGTCCTCCTGCTCCGCCCAGAGCGGGAGAAGTCATAAGTCGTATGATGATTTCCTACCCAGAAAAAAAAAAGCCTCGGCTTCGTTAACCTTCTATAAAACGTCCTGTAGTTATAAGAAACAAACATATTCCCATTTTATTTTTTTCTGATCGCAGTTTTTCCACCTTGCTTTGCAGAGAACCTTCTAGACGGGCTCGAGAACTGGCTGGACCGACTATTCGAAGGCAGTACCCACCGCTACTACATTAACTACTGGCCCGACATGACCACCAAGTGAGCCACGAGCCACTGCGAGCCAATCACAGTGAGCCACGAGCCACAGTGAGCCACTCAGTTTTGTTTAGTCTGTACACGTTGACGCTTTGGCGTAACTGGGAATGAGGGGAGAAAATAGGTAGAGTTTTTGTTATAAGGTTGGCATACCGTTTGGTTTGACAGACAGGGTTAGGGTTGCCAGGCTTAGAAACTTGGAATGTCTTATATATGTGCCTGTATTTTCATGATTGGTTGTGGGTTTAGTGGGTTGTTGATTTGAAGATAGTTAAGAGGTGTTTAATTCAAGTTTAAGCAAATGTTTAACTGTTATTTTACTTAACATGTTTAAAGTTTTTGTTAGTGTATTATATTATAATATCCTTTCGGGCTTCCTTTGAATTGACATTATATTAATTATTGATAATATTAAGTCAATGCGCTGTTTTTATTGTAATAAAAAGATAAATATATCAATATAAGATATTCCTAGTTACGCCAAAATGCATCATGGTTCACCAGTTATTTTAATAAAATTATTTCTCGTATTTTTTTCGTCGTTGTTAAGAAAATATACTGCCCGGTTATTGCCGTTTTCGACCATAGATTATAAATAAGTGTGATAGTTATTTGTAACGGTTTGCCTTAGAGCTGATACCCAAGGCAAGAGTTTCGACAACTTTTTCGAATCGTGGTTCGAAAAGATGGTAGGACATTGTAGATTAACGTTAAAATTAAGTTCGAAAATCCTTTCGATGTACGAATCGGATAATTGCGAAACAACGGGCCTCTGTCGCCACCACTGGATAAGTTCCGGTTAAATTATCTGGCAGATAATTTCATACAAGTTCGGTTCTATTTTAGGTTTTCGTACCCTAATTGCAAAAACGAAACCTTTTATTATTAAAGTGAAACTTCTTAGGTGGCGATTCGTTAATTGGACGAGAATTGAGAATGAAATTTCACGGACGTGTCACGTTTAGGCACTTTTCGTTACATGAGCGAGAAGAAAGATATAACTCTCTCTGTTCCTCACACAAAATCTCTCTTGTTCTTTTTTTTTTTTTTAACAAGTTTCACTTCTGTCACGTGTACAGTGATGCACGCGCACTTTTTTTTTTTTTTTGGATTCTGCCTACCCAGTGGTGGTGAATGCCCAGTATTGGGTTATCGCGCTTTCTCGTAACGTGGTACTTTCGTTGTGTGGCTGTACGGTGTAGAACGATAGATTCGATCGATACAGTCGGGTGGACAAGTGTAATACTGATCAATCGCTTTGGGTACACTTCTGTTGACAAGGGCTTAGTGAGATCGAAGGTAGCGTTGTGAAATCTTATGTCTACTGTTAGTGATTTTACTATCTTTAATCGGTTATAAATGTTACGTATCACGAATCGACTGGTTAATCTTGATACGTAACATCCCAACATACTCTCGATATTTTCTGGTACAGTCGATGCAAGTGTGATGCAGAGCGTGAGCTCCTGGGTTTTGATCCACAAGTCGGGCATTATTGATAGTATATTTGATTTTCTCTTGGGGAAATCTTGTGAGGAAAGTTTATGACAATAGCCTCACTCTTTCCGGGGTCCCCACGGGACTTGTAACGTAACTGACTTAACACGGGTGTAATTTACACCTCTGACTACCCCTTCGGGAAATACAGGCGTGTTGTTATGTCATGTATTAGTTCAAACGATTTCTGGCTACATCACAATGGTCCAAGTGCCCGTCAGTAGAAGTGTGTCCAGAGTCCTAGGCCAAATTGTATTAGTGCCTATGTTGGCTAGTTAGGCGAACTGAGTCTCCTACTATAGGTATTAGCTTTATTGTAGCTCGGATGATGAGATTTAACGTTCGGAGGCCGGTGTCTGTAACTCAATGTAAGAAAAGTAAGCAATTTTATTAATTGAATGAGGCGAATCAATTACAGGCGTACAAAGATAATTTCGCGCGTGGCCAAAATCGGAACTAACGACGCCATCTTGTTTTTTCAATACATTTTACATAAAATGTTTACTAACCCTATCAACGTCATGAATCGAGCGCCAAAAGATCCTTGAAATACTGTATTTTGATTGATTAAGTTATGTTTGAAGAAGTATTGTTCTGTTTATTGTAAAATCGTTTTCTTTTAAAGTTCACGTATTTTTTAAATAATACAAACATTCAGGCCGAAACGACAAAGCTTAAATCGCCAATTAAAACGTTCAAACCTGACGAAATATAGGTAAGTGCACCCCTGCACACCACTTCAGGAAATACAGGCTCACCAGAGTTCACACCGGCCGTTCGATTAAAAAAATAAAATAAAAACAAAATATTCACACTTTTATATAAATAAATAAAACTAGCTGTATATTAGCAGTTTGTCTTCACGATATCACAATAACTAGTCTTAGAGAGTACCTACGATAAAATAAGGACAGTATTACGGCACTGCACCTCATTGATGATAAACACTTCGCTATTACATGACGTGATAGACTCCGATGTCTCTTGCTATCACTAGGATAAATAGAAGGAATATAACAAGAAGCCGCGTGCCCGATGGGTTTTCCCATCGGTAAAAATTATGAACTTTCATACACTTTCGATCGCTTCCGTTATTTATTAAACCTTTGTGCTATGTTTCATGCTTCTAAACCTAGCAGTTTAGGCAGTGCGTTGTCTGTCAGTGAATGAATATAAGAGAATATACGTACTTGTCTTGATTCTCAACTTGCTGGGCTTTTTCGCTGGTTGTATTATTTATTAAAACGAATTTAATTTGAGTCAACAGTGAATCTTGGACATATAGTTACTCTTGTAATGAAACTTGGGATCAACAGAAATAAAACCAGTGCCAAAGCACTAGCATCGCACAATATTAACTTTTAATTAAAGAACAAACATACTGTGCCATAATGCCAATGGACTTTAAAAATGGCAATAGAAATCGGTATCTGTCACGACATGTAATAGCTACTTTACACGTTTTTAAATCTTTATACATTCTACCTAGGAACATTTGTTTGAGCTTCGTAATTGCCTGTTGAAAGCTAGAGAACAATATAATTATGATGCAGGGAAAAGAGGTCTTGATTATTAAAAATTTAAAAAGTCGTTTCTCTGACCAGGTTTTGTTACGATCAGGAAAGCTTTAAAAAAAATTAAGAAAACTTTTACAGATGGTAATTGGAATCATTTGTCTCCAAAAACTCGATTACAAATCAAACGGCTTTTCAGACGTCCTCGTGTGCGCTACTTTGCACTTTATGACACCGAACATAAAATTCTCTTTCCAATGTCATCTAGACTACGGTCTCTAAAACGTCACACGCTACCAACAACGTGCGGTGACATCCCGACGGATGCCAAAACGTTCGTTGCCGCCGTCGCACCTGGCGGTCGCGGGCGGCGTGCGAGCGAGACAGCGGCGTAATGATCCCGTGGGGTGCCTGCCGTTTTGCCGAAAAGATTTTGCCAAAATTTCATTACCCAAACAAATTTTAGCAACCTTTTTTTATACCATTGCAATATTTCGAATGATTTTAGTTCGCATATTTTCATTTGGTCAAATTTTTACTTGGCAAAATATTGCCAAGTATAATGTCATTATGGCATTTGGTCTATAATCAAATGATTTATTACAGCAAACAATCTTCAGACAATAAACGTTTGGTTAAATGATTTGTTAAGACAAAAAATGTTAAGGCAAAAATAGCATTTTTTGGTAATTAGGTTAGATTAAAACTGTGACCTCCTACGCACGAGCCGAGCGAGCGAAGCGAGCGGTGCCGCGGTAGCGGCTGGCGAGTGCCAGACACGACTTGCATTAATAGGAAAAAGATATTGTTTTTAGTAGGGTACCCGGAACTCAACTATTTAGATTAGGTTAATTACTTATTTTAAAAAAAATGGTTAGGTTAGGTTAGGTTAAAACTGTGACCCCCTACGCACGAGCCGAGCGAGCGAAGCGAGCGGTGCCGCGGCAGCGGCCGGCGAGTGCCAGACACGACTTGCATTAATAGAAAAAAAGATATTGTTTTAAGTTACCCGGAACTCAACTATTTAGATTAGGTTAATTTCTTCTTTAAAAAAAATGGGTAGGTTAGGTTAGGTTAAAACTGTGACCCCCTACGCACGAGCCGAGCGAGCGAAGCGAGCGGTGCCGCGGCAGCGGCCGGCGAGTGCCAGACACGACTTGCATTAATAGAAAAAAAGATATTGTTTTAAGTTACCCGGAACTCAACTATTTAGATTAGGTTAATTTCTTCTTTAAAAAAAATGGGTAGGTTAGGTTAGGTTAAAACTGTGACCTCCTACGCACGAGCCGAGCGAGCGAAGCGAGCGGTGCCGCGGCAGCGGCCGGCGAGTGCCAGGAACGACTACATTATATAGAAAAAAAATAGTTAATATTCACATTATTATTACCTGTTTAGAATTTTTGATTTACCTCCTACCCACTTAGCAGTTCACATTTTTGTCATTGAAGCATTTGACTGAATAGGAAAGGGTGAATTGAAAACTGACGATACTAAATATTTGGCTTATTTGATTTTGCGTAAAAACTGTTATTCCAACTGAAACATTTGATTAAATGAAAAATGTTAAAAGTACTAGTTGGTAAACAAGTTATAGTTTAAACGTTCATTTGCCAAACATTAGGTTTGCGTTACAATTTTTTGTCAATAGATTTTTTGCTAAGTAATAATTTGGCAAATGAAATTATGCAAAACATTTTTTGGGAAATGAAAATTTGTCAAATTCCTTTCGGTCAAACAAGGGAGACCCGATCCCGTGATCTACACTGAGCTAAGGATTTCTATAGAGTTAATTCTTACAAAACTTGGTCCAAGTAACGACTAACATTTTCTCGGATTGCTAGACAAATCGCTAAATTGTATTAGTATCGAGATAGTTATTGTAGCATTAACTTAACTTTGTTTATATTTCAATCAAAATCTTGTTTATTGTTCGTGTGAGTGAAATCGGTTGTCCCGAACGATGTACTAGTCAAATGTATTACCAAATGTTATATTTTATAATTTAGCTAAATATTATAGTTGTCGCCATAGTTAATTTGAACGTCAGTCATGAGAAACTCATGTGCAATGCGACTAAGTTTTGTCGTCGCATTATCTCACGCTGCGTTGACATGGCTATAGCAGTTATCTACGCATTGTTTACATCAAACTAAGCAAAAATTATTGCTGGGAAACGACTTTTATTATTGGTGTGAAAAATCGCTGTTTATGGCAGCGCGCAATGTAACCCGCGAAAAACATTGTGTCTATGGATGTATGCAACGGAATAGGAGTAGTGGGACTACCTATTTAAAGTTGTAACATTTAAAAAGTAAGAACTTCGACCTGCATTATCTCCGTGACCAGAAGGTTCCCCGGTATGGTTCAGTCCAAAAAGATGATTACAATGGCGGGAAAAACAATTGACTCTCGGTTTCGCTAAGCGTCTTTTTACACCCGTACGCATAGTCATGTCTCGCTTCGCCGCGAAATATTGCCACAACATTACGTCGCACGCGCATGTTGGCCCAGATTGTCGAAAGAGTGTTTATTTAATAAGATAAGATATTTACAATCTTGTGTTAAAATCGGAATGATATATCGAGTGTCACAGGTTTTCAAAGGTGTCAATAAAAAAATGATGTGGTATTTATTTAATTATGTAATGGGGAATTATATTTTTTTCTTACCAGTTAAAAGTATTTTTGTGTTGTTTAATAATGCATTGTCTATGATACTACAGTTATAGTATTTCGTTCTCGTATATTTAAATAATTTAATGGATTTTCTTCTGTACTTCTGCATGACAATTACATTAAGGAATCTATTTTCTTTTCCTACTTTTCGACCTTGTTTAAGGCAGGCGCGGTCGCAGCCCAATATATTGGGGGGGCTCACCAAGTACAGCTTGGCAAAAAAGTCGTGAAAATAATGGTGGCGCCACTATCGTGCATGTTGTAACCCTAAATAGTACGACTAAAACGGTTTTGATATTAGTTTTTTTTTTAAATTAATGTGAATATTGGCGGGTTTTATGAAAACAAGAAAAGCTCTGAAACGCTTGTTCAGCCACTGCCTAGAACGATAACATTTGCAGTTATTTAATTTAATGAATTAAAAATATAATTATGAGGTATTTCAAAATACTTTGATGTCAACTAATCCCACATTATGTGAGACAATTTTATGTTTCACAAGACCCCAGACCAATTCAATAGGGTTTAGATCCCAGTGACAAGTTAGAAGCTTTACTACTGTGTGACTGTGTCCCACAAATCCATGTTCTCCTCTAACCACAGGCAAAATGTTCCATAGTTGGTGTTCTAATCAAAAACTAAAATAAAAATCAGAATAATTTTTTTAATCAGAATCAAAAATTTTAATAAAAAATGTTTTCCTCTAAGTATTCCACGCCCGAAAACTCTTCATCCATGTCTTGGTGTGAGCTTTCACCAAAACTCTGCTGGCTATGTTCAGATGTGTCACTGTTGCTGCTTTCATCTTGTAGGTTTATGATATTTTTTTCAATGTCACTATACACAGTTTGCCCCCTTCGAAAATAACCTTTTTTCTAGTTTCATGACATGTTGACATTAATTTTTCCAGTCGTCAACTGATATGCTCTGAAACGCTTGTTCAGCCACTGCCTAGAACAATAAAATAAAAACAACTAAACATTTGCAATTACTTATTGTAATGAATTAAAAATATAGCCTTATAGTACTGATAGATTTACCTAAAAAATACTATAGTTATTTTTGTTCAGTGATTTATTTTATGCAATATTAACAAAAAGTATCAAAATTATACGAACGCGCTGCATTCCGAATGTGTTTTGTAAACATAACCTCAAATTCGTGAATGTACATTTCAATAATTGTATGAAAGGTTTATAATAGATATTGCACCTTGAAATACACACATTAGATCTGATTACATGTATAAAATATAATTTTACCTGTCATTTCAGCGGTTCTTTCATACACATCGTTGATTTCGGTTAAGATTTGTCCGGCCTCGAGTTCCGCCAAATATCTCACGTACACTTTATAAATTATTGCTCTTGCGGAGCTGCGAATAACAGATCTGTTCATTATGAACACAATGGGTCACCAGTATCACCACGATAAAGCAAATAAATAAATAATAACACGAGAAACAGTCACAGATTACAAGAAATGACAGAATATGTACCTTACTCGACGAGGCAAAGCGAGTGTTGCCAATGATTAAATATTTTAGTTCCGTTTCAGGACTTTCTTGCCAAGCTGTAGTAAGTTAGTAAGGCAAGTAAACCATGCAGACTAGACAGATTGAATGAATGGTGGGGGGGTGGGGGGGGGGAGGAGGGGCTCATCACCCCCACGACCCCCCTCGGACCGCGCCTGGTGTATGGTAACAATAAAGTGCATTTTATTACAAAATGAAATTGTTTGATAAATAAAAAGACAAATTTGTATAATCCTAACAAAATGTATAACTATGTGAATGTTTTCATTGTATTTGTTCAATGTTGTTTATTGATGGGACTTGTGAATTATACACGTTTGCTGCATGCGCATTATACAACACACTTCCATTCTGGACGTTGATTGGTTAAAAAGAACGTCTTTTGTTAATTTGTAGTTGAGACAATAGATGTAATTGATTAACTTTTTCAATCAATGGTTGTTTACGATTAATTAATTTGTATTTATATAGCATTGTTGTTGTTGCACTTGTTGAATGTTTACTTTTTAGATGTCACTGTTCTATGTTGCCATATCCTTTTTGAGGAAATGGTAATATGTAATACAATCTTCATTATGTTTGTGATACGAATGCTCTATCTCTCTCGGAGTGCAGCCGTCTCGTTCCCCCAATACGAAACTGTATAAATGTGCTGTTTAACCTGTGTTGCCTTGTTTTATAGTTATAATTATCACCACGTTGGGTGTCTGTATATGGGTTGTTGGTAAAGCTTGTCTATTCATACTAAAATATAATTATTGTTGTATTTAAATTATTTTTATTGTTAAGATACACTAAATATATCCTTTATCTTAATTCCAGTATCGATTTGTACAATAAATGATTAAATATTGTTCTTTATCTTTGTTTTATTTTATTTTGGAGGAAAACATCGTGAGGAAACCGGCATGTCCTAGAACGAAAAAATCTGAGACATGTAACATCCATCAACCCGCACTCACAGAGAGGAAACCTGTGTCTTACATTGGGAACATTATAGGCTGATTATTATGCTTATTTTTTCTTAACGAATTGGTGTCCTTTTGTAGACAACGTTCACCTAAGGGTCAGTTCACACCGAGACGACGCGACGCGACGCTGCGCGCACACTTTAAAAGAGTGACTCAAAATATACTTTATTTTCTACACGAAAAGGTACACATTGCATTGTGAGAGTTCAAAATAAGTTGCGCCGTGCAGCGCTGCGCCTCGTGACGCATCGCGACGCAGCGGTACTTCGCCGGTACGCGCGGCGTGCGAGAGCGGCGCTGCGCCTCACGACGCCGCGAGGCACAGCGCGACGCCGCGAGGCGCAAACGCGACGCCGCGAGGCTCAGCCGAGGCCGCCGTGGCGACTTGTCTCTACTATTATATCCCACGCATTATTTTTGCATTTCTGTCACTATACTGTTTTGACGATACATTATACAAACATTCGTAGCGCTGCACAAAAAAATTTAACTTCTCCTCGATCTCCATAATGCACCCGCCAAATATACGTCGTTCTCATGCGCTTGCAAATGGTAGACTGCGGGTGGACGCGGGGCGGGGCGGGAGCACGTAGCGAATGTAGACACGTCCCACTGCGCCGCGCGGCGTCTTGCTGCGTCGTGTTGCCAACGATTTTACGATGCGCCTCGCGACGTTGCGATGTGTCTCGCGGCGGCGCGGAGCGCAGCGCGAAATCACTGGCCTCTTCCAGTATCGTCGCGTCGCGTCGCGTCTCGGTGTGTACTGACCCTAACGCACCACAAGCAGATACTATTGGAACAGACTATAGGCCTCTCCTTTGAACTCGATCCATGGGAACTCTCATCCAGCTGCTACCCAGTCACCCTGGGAAGAGTCGCTCCTCCCAACCTGAGGGCGTCCTTCCTAAGGTTATTACATGCTTAAGATGGCCTCACTATGATAGCTCGCTACGTCGATGTCGCACGCACATGCCAGCCATCGAGGTACCCCCTAGCAGCCTGTGAAGTATCGCAATGAGGTGTCCTTAGGCATGTGCGTGCGCGTCTATTAGCATGCACTTGGCGATTATCACACTGCCACGCATCACGCTGCATGTTGCGTTTCAACGCACCTACGCGCGTACTTGCGGGAGTGCAGATCTGCATCATCGTGCGGGTTTTTTACGCTTTCACGGGCGTAGTTGCGTTTTGTGGATTCATGGCGGCTCTGATTCATTTCATTCAAAGCCGTTCGCTGTGAGTGCAGAGAAATAGGCACTGCGAGACTCGGTGTGCCATACCTTCAGTCTCGCCCCGCACACGCGCGTGTGCACATGTTTCTCCGCTTGTAGGCGCGTGATCTGAATGAACGCGTGTGAATGCATTTTCTGTGTGTCGGACTGTGCGTGTTTTCTATACAAACTGAGAGGACAAGCAACGTTAAAACAGGCATTCACGCGCTACGCTTCGTAGTGCGTGGCAGTGTGTTATTCGCCTTTGTTTTATATGTGACATCGAGGTGGCTAGCTAAACTGCGACCGCGAGGTATCGAAAGAATATCTTCTTTCTTCGTGTAATTTACCCTTAGAGGTTATAAAATTCACCTCAATTTTTACGTTCTCTGATCCATTTGTTTACATTTTCGTCAGATACTTTTGGAACAGAGACCACTTGTCCTGCAGAGGTCTGCTATAAGCTGTTGATTATGACGATGAATCCATCACAATGGTCCTCCATAAAATGGTTGTTTAAAATTGAACCTTAATAGGATAACAATAAAACAGCTTAATAAGTTAACTTAGGATAACAATAAAACAGCTTAATAAGTTAACTGCATCTATTTCATAACATTATTGGTCTATGTAGTTGTCAGTTTGTGTCAAAAAGTAAACGCTATAATAGGTGTCCCTGAGTGGATGCTTCCCCTTGGCGTGCCTTAGATAGTCATTTCAAAGCTGGAAGAAAAAAAAACAGTTATTTGAAAGAAAAGACGGTGCTTTTTATGTGCCTATTTGAAATAAATGATTGGACTATGACATAATATGCTATAAGTTGTATTTTCATTCATTCCAGGGGGTCTACTACGAAGTGCAAAGTGCGAATGATCGGATCGGACCGACACATGGCCGAACCGAATATTATTGAAAAATGCGAAAAATGTTCGGATCGGCTCAGTTGGGTCGGGACCATAGTCAATATTTGAAAGAGTGAAGGAGTGTAGGATCGGGACCGACCGAACCAAATAGTAACTTCGTAGCAGGAAACGGCCGAACATTCGGCCGATACCACTTCGGAGTAGACCCCCTGATGATTTTTTTGATCAGAGACTAATATTTTAAGCAAAAAAAAGGTTCTTAAATTCATTATAAAAACCTCTGGATATATTATTAACATCATAAATATCCTCCTTTTTTTATTATGGTTTACTTTGCTGCTTAGTGAGTGATCATAAACCCATTCTCACTCATTGTCTACTACAAGATGGGTTTATGGCCACATCACTACATGTTAATAATAGGTAATACGACAGCTTGTATTACCTATTATTAACATGTAGTGATGCGCGTATTATGCGTACGGATGTTAATAATAATCAATCTGAAGTTGCTATTTTAACAGATAAATACCTTAATATATTCTATTTATGTGCCCCGGGTTTGTGTCGGTTACACCATGTCCATCTGTAATTTATTAAAGCACTAAGTATGAGATAAAATCTTAATTTCCAGATTTCAGAAGGCTTTGAATCTTTTATCAAATCATTTCAGGCAGATTTACTTAAAAGCTGCTAAACCAAGTGAAGCAGCTCTTATTTAAATCTGATGTCAGGGGTTTCCTGCTCCCTGAATGAGGTATAGGATACAACCAAAAAAAAGTAGCTACCGTAATTACAGCTGTAGCTACATGAAATTAATAATGACATTCTAATTAAATTCAGTTGCAACTAGACTGCAGTTAATCAACAAAAACTGACACCTTAAAATATGTCACCATTGCCGTCATTGCCATGTTTCAAAATATGTTCCGATCCCCAAGATATAGACTGTCTAGTTTGGGGCTCACTGGCAAATAATATATCTAACCTAGCCTAGGTAATATTTTAAGCTACTCGTGTCGTCTCAACTTGCTGTTAAACCGTGAACCTGCTTACTGGACAATAAATACTTTCTATTCCTATATCAGGATGTTGTAATCAAATGCAGTCTAGTTGCATCCTAACATAACACTAGTAACTCTAGAAAAAAACTTTCAATTTACTTACAAGGACTATGATTCTTACTTATTTCTATTATAATGATGCCTACCTGACAACTGTAGACCCTACATGCTAATTATTTTAAATAGTATTTTTTCTAGGATTTAGATCATACTGGCAATTGGCGAAAGAAAAACCCATGCCTATGCCTAAACCCGTTGTGATGGGCCACCTCCTTTTAAAGATAAATATTGACGCGATTGTGCCCAGTAAAATACCACCACCTGTAACGCAAAAGTTATAGTCAGTAGAGAACAATTGAGAACATAACATCATATTTACGCATGTCAGCAAGTACTCTTGTAAGAATAATTTAAATTATAATTACTCACACACATATGATAAGGCTTTTATATAAGGAACTATGTAGAGTGTGCACCGTACTTGACTGATCAGATCCTAAAAATCACTGCTGAACATCAGCTTCATTTGTCAGGGAATGGGGTAATTACAATGATCCATGATAGGTAATCCGACACTATGTCGATAAGGGCGCATACCCTTCGGACACCCGGCCGAACAATGCAGGATCCTTATGGCAAGTACAAAATATGATGTATTTCAATATTTACCTCCTTTTACAATGGCATCGGTGATGCACATGTCCAATTTCATCCTGTATGAGTCTTCTGGATCTACTACTTTTTCTTTTGCCATTGTGTACTTTGTATTTTTTTAACCACAAATGCAAATATCCAAAAATAATTTAGATTGTCCCGTATTTATTCCTTGGATCGTTCACCGAAAACCGAGTTTATTGCGGCATTTGTGGCTTTTACATAATTCGTAGTGAAAATTGATAGGACGGCACGACACAGAAACGAAAGATTTAATGACATTGACATTACTGACATTGTATGTCACTAATCTATGTCAGTCAACTGTCTTGTCAGATGTCATTTTCTATAAGTGTTGCAAGTTCAAATCGCCAAAGTTGATTAAAAAAAGGTGTTCAGAATCCGCACAATAAAAGAAGTCCCGTGGTTATAATAATCATGCTAGGTGTACACACTTCCGGTACAAAATAATTATGGGAAACCGCTTAACGAATTCTGCTAAGAAACATTATTACATTATGTCGCGATTCGAGTAGCGGACCATCATGAGAGTCAGTCGAATTGTAGCAATCAGAGCAAAATATCGTCGCGTTTGCCCTATCAAATACAGTATAGATCTACTTCGAACCTCTTAGATTACTTTTTCCGTAAATTCAAAATAGCTGGCTGAGCGCGGAGTTGTAACTGGCTTCCGAGCAGATTGGCGAAATCACGCGGGATCTTCTTCTTTCTGATTCTTCGATCTCTTCGAAGAATCATAATCAAATCTATGCGTTAGAACAGGCAGTTTCACTTCTGCACGAGTGTGTTGTTGTGACTGCCCGGACAGTCGCTGACTATTTCGAAATCCCACGTCCACACACAGATTCAGACTTCACTGGCGACAGAAATGTGTGTGTGTGTGTGTCAGATTTTGAAATCACCAGCTAAAGTCGCTGCGTGAGTACCTCGCTTTAGCGAGAGATAATATGGAGACATACTGATAGCAACATTACGTCGCTTGACTGCAGCACTGACTTTGAAGAAAAGTCGGTACCGCACCTTCTCAGCGGTTAGCGGCCAGCGGTCAAAGGACTTTTCAATGGATATTCAGGTTTTTCGTGTTTCATGAGTAAGTACAGACGCCAGCACATCAAGCTACTACAATCTGTCAAATTTCTTTAGTAGATTTTCAACTTTATTTTTTAAACAGACGCCAGCAGGTCAAGCTACCCGAAACTGTCAAATTATCCCAATCAACCTTGAACCTTAATGCTTTAGCGATAAAGTTGAAAATCTATTAAAGAAATTTGACAGATTGTAGTACTTGATGTGCTGGCGTCCGTACATACTTTATTAGTGCGCATTGCGCATGCTTGCCACGAACACGATTATTATTTTTTTAAAAAAGCGTGTGCAGTCGAGGGATCCCCTTCAGCAACGAACTTCCTTACGCGATACTCGCACACACACACAATCGTATTTAATAGAAAGAAACAGGGAGAGAGAAAGTGGCATGGAGGGGCATAGGTAACGCTTTATCCTTATGTGACGATTTCTACAACTCCTATCGCAAGCCGCGTTATGGAACTTCATTCCAAAATCATTTGTAGATACTTATTGTTTTTTGTATTAGACTATTATTAAAATAGAATAGAATAAGTATCTTTATTTCCAAAGAATGTAGGTATTACCAATCAGATATTACAAAATAATATTATGTATTTTATTATACTACTTAAAAATATTAAAAAGGGATTGCCAGAAGCATCCACGGGTCCACCTGAACCTAGTTATACGAAAAAAGAAAGGAGATGGCTCTGCGATTCTAAGTAGCTGGTGCTTTGAATTATTTCCGTGCCTCTAGCACGACTAAACGTACTGAAACATGCTCGCTCAATGGCGTCTATTGAGTGAGCATGTTTTCAGTACGTTTAGTACCCTTAGAGTTGAAACATCATAGGAGAAAACTGAACAATATCTCTACTTCACTCAAATAAAGTCTAGCCAACTATAAATTGTGGAACTAGCTACAATAAAACTTACAATGAGAATCTAATGATTACAACAACAACAGGATCTACAATGTGTAAATAGGGTTATTAGCTTACTGGCAGTTGGCCCATGAAAAGCCCATGCCGATGCCTAAACCTACTATGATGGGCCACCTTTTCCGATTCAGGAAAAACATAGACGTTAGAGTGCCTATTAGAGCGCCTGATCCTGTAACAAAAAGTAAGCTATTATTCATCATCATCTGTCTAGCCTTTTCACAACTATGTTCGGTTCCAGGGGGGTACGGTTTATGGGGTCGTTTCCAGTCTAAACGGATGGAACTGAATATCAGTATTTTACATGGAGCGGCTGCCTATCTGACCTTCACAACCTAGTTACTGGGTAAAAACAAAACAGCCTGAAAGTACGCTAAGCGAAAACGAAGTAGTTGAATGCGATGCGATGCGACGCGGTGGATCAAGGGAGTTTTGTAAAAATGTGACTGTTTTTTTGTATATTGTGTACAGACGCCAGCACATCAAGCTACTACAATATGTCAAATTTCTTTAATAGATTTTCAACTTTATTCATAAAGCATTAAGGTTCAAGGTTGATTGGAAAGTTTTGACAGTTTCGGGTAGCTTGACCTGCTGGCGTCTGTATCTTACGACTTCCACGCTAACGAAGTCGCGGGCTGCTGGTATACCTAGTCTTGCCATAAATATTGTCACGAAGAAAAAACACTTTTTTTTATTGCAAATAATATTTATTACTTTTACAGTGTGTTAGTTTAATACATAAATATAAAACAATTTAAAATATAAAAAGCTTATTCGAAGTGGTCTCCATTGGCTGCAATACAGTCCTTTAAACGTTGAGGCCAGTTACCAATAGAAGCACGCACTCTTTCCATGGGAAAATTTTTCACTGCCAATCGTATGGATTGTTTCAGGGACTCCAAATTATCATGGCGTTTAGAGCAAGCCGTACTCTCTAAAACTGACCATAAATCATAATCCAGCGGATTAAGATCGGGACTAGACGACGGCCAGTCTTCAGCTCTGATAAAGTCCGAAACGTTCACTTCCAACCAAGACTGCGTGGACCGAGCTTTATGACCCGGCGGGCGCCGAGTCTTGTTGGAAGGACCATACTTGGTTATTGAACATGGTGTTGTTAAGGGGCTTAACTACCTTCTCAAGAATGGTATCTTGATACACTTGTGCCGATGTTTTGATACCTTTTTCACATAAATATGGCTCAGTCACTCCTTCATAGCTAACACCCCACCAAACCATCACTGAAGTCGGATAATGCCCACGTTGCACTCTGGCGACTAATTGGGAAGCTTCTTTAGAGCTTTGAGCATAAATACGGTCATTTGTTTGTTAAAATGTTGCTCAATTGTAAAGATTTTCTCATCCGTAAACAAAATTTTTCTGTCACATCCCTTTGCGTACCGCTTCAGTAGTTGTTTCGATTTTACCACCCTATTCTTTTTTAAATTATCAGTTAAAAAATGTCCAGTGCGTCTCTTATAGGCTGCAAGTCCTAAGTCATCTTTTAAAATACGCGACATGGTTCTGAAGGCTATCTTCATCTCCCGAGATAAAATCTTTTGCTTTCGGACAGGATTTCTTCGAATTCTTTCCCTTACTGCTTTGACCACCTTTTTCGTACGAACACTACGTGGACGGCCAGATCTTTTTCTGTCACAAACAGAGGAGGTCTCATTGTACCTATTAATAGCCCGGTACACAAACATTTGACTAATACCAAGCGTATGGAGTTTTAAAAATTGCATTTGGCTCCATACCAACTTTGTGTAATGCAATCACAGCGATTCGGTTCTCTTTATCACCCCACTCCATTTTAATATCGCAAAATATTGTACAATGTATTGGCGCCAAAATTCGAAAACTGAATGAACAATCGTATAAAAATGACAGATTCCAAATTCAAATGTAATATCTTTCTTATTTTTAATTGTAACAGTATTTATGGCCAGACTGTGTATAAACAAATAGGTAGTGGAATGAAATAGAAAGTTCTGACATTTCTTGTTCTTCTGTACTGCGAAACCTAGCTGAAGACGGCTGAACGTATCCGTCTATACAGCAAGCCAGCTTCCATAGGTTTCTAACAGCTATGGCTTATCAATATAGGGGGCGACATGCGTTTCACTGCAAAGTGGTGAAGAGAATCGAGACTGTTATTATACGTATTAGAGCATGTTGTCTCCGGGCAGGACTTAAAAGGGTTTTTCTAGGCAAACAGATCGGGCAGCATATTTGAGCATAATTATGTTTTGTGCCAGAAGTAAGTGGCACGAAGTAAATGGCTATGTTATGGCTAGGTAGCGTCAAAAGGACTAGAGCCGACGTGATATGTTAAAAGTTTTTTCCGCTAGACTAACAGTCTAAAGCCGTGATCCCACGTTAACTGCGTTGCTACGTCCGTCGAGGCTTGTCGCGGCCCTAGCCGAGCATTCCCACGGCGTCTGTTGGCCTGATGCGGCCTGTCGGCCGGTATTCCAACATATAAAGTGATACAGAGCGCATGGCACAGATTTATAAACTAAAGGGAGATATGGTGTGGCTGCCCAACTGTTTGAGTCCGGCTTTCGCCTTCAACTACATATGCACTACAATACGAACACGCGCTCACTCACACTATAACAGTCACCACACTCAACGCGAGCCAACCGCGTAACGCAGATCGCAACGTTGAGACACACAACTACATTGACAATTCTTATTGACAAATCAACGGCGCCCGCGTTTGTTTCTGTTTTGTGCATACATTGTTCGCACGCGCCACGCCCCCTTGGCATATCTCCCTTTAGTTTATAAATCTGTGGCGCATGGCTACGTGTGTAGCCGCTGCTGGCCAACATTCGATAAAGAAATCAAAAGGAAACGCGCCCTAAGACCGTAGCATAACTAAGCTAGTTACGCCTGCGATTTTTATTGTTGCGGTAAGTACGTATAGACCCAGCAGGTCAAGCTACCCGAAATGGCGCCGATTCCCTTGTTCACAAACTAAACTAAAATTAAGTTCAGTGCATCTTTTTCTTTCTATTTCAGTAAGAAGATAATTTGACAGGACTAAACTAATATTTATCTTTTGTCCTTTTCTTGCTATGCTGAGCGATGGCCGTTTTGCGTGAATGTGACGCATGCTTACCCCCAACTTGTTACTTTTTTTTTGTGTGTTTATGTTCTTTTTTATGCGTCATGTTTGCCGCAAATAAACGTATTTTCTTTCTTTCTTTCTTCTTTCTTCTTCATAATGAAATAGAAAAAAAAAGATGCACTGAACTTGTTTAGTTTGTGAACAAGGGAATCGGCGCCACTGTCAAATTTTCCCATTTAACCTTAAACCTTAATGCTTTAGCGATAAAGTTGAAAATCTATTAAAGAAATTTGACAGATTATAGTAGCTTGATGTGCTGGCGTCTGTACATAGTATTTAATTATTTAATCTTTTCGCACAAAAAGGTACAAAGGCCGACTTAATGCCTTAGGCATTCTCTACCAGTCAACCAAGGTTGGTGAAGAAATTAGATGGCAGGTGCTTTGGTTGAGAGGGACAATGATAAAAAAAAACTCTTAAAACTAGATACACAAATACATAAATAGGTTATATACACATACACACTATTACTATAATATTGTAATATATATACATATATATATATATACACAAAATCAAGGGAGAGAGGTGTTGGGATGACTCTACTCTATTTGTTTCGAAAAAAACTGCAATTTCCGCTTATATGCATACCGACTGGTGGCCGTCCTGATATCAAGAGGAAGCGCATTCCAAAGAAAAATGGACTAAATTTATGAAAGGAAGAATAAACAAAGTCAGGTGTATGAGAAGGACGGAGTAAGAGAAGATTGTTAGACGAACGCAGATTCTTAGCGTGTGAAGAACAAAGATATTGGAAGTGGGATACGAGATAAGAAGGAGGAGTGAGAGAGTTGAGAAGGGAGAAAAGCGTGATCAAAGCGTGCAAACTTCTTCTTTGGCGAATGGACATCCATTTGAGCTCAGACCTATAGCTCGACACATGGTCATATTTATAGTAGTAAATTGTAATAAAGATATTACAATTACCTCCTTTCATCATGGCATCACCAAAGCAGATGCGCAATGTGGTTATTACATTTTTATCGTCGGGGTCCGGGTGGAATTTTTTTGCCATCTGATATTCTGTTTAGAGCAATCACAAACCCAAACATCAATAAAAATTTCTATCACCACCTTCACCAAACACCAACGAATTTAATTCTTGTAATCATCGCGTTTTTTATGTAATCATTATTATGTAAAACATTTTTAATTTCTATTGATTTCCAATGATTTCTACAAAATTATGTCAGTCAGCGGTCAGCGATGTATATGGAATTAGTATGTACTATAAATATGAGCAATGTATGACATCTATGACATTGTTCATTTCATAGAGTATGGCGCAGAGGTTCATCTCGAGTTGCATATCGTTTAAGTCGACCGCCCTCCACTGCTAGATGTGCACGGAAGGCACGGATTGGTGAACGTTACGTGCGCGCTGAACGGTGCATTTGTTTGCTAGCCATAGTTTTGATGTGGAAGACCGAGAAAAAAAAAAAAAAGAAACTAAGTACCCGTACGTAGTGCAGCCGTGGGTTGCTGTGGAGCAACGCCTTTATGAGCTCGCTCCATAAGCGTCCGCTGCGCTTAATATGCTTATTTGAGAACGTGATCGAGACGATTTAATCAATATATCCAAACCGTGAACTTTTGTCATCCATTCAGTTTCCGCTTGGGCCTTGCTACTTACTTTGTATTCATTATGCGCGGCACTCTCGAATATTGACGCGCGGGGCTGCCTTGCGTTATTGATAATGATAAAAGTACGCGGGGTTTCTTCTCTTGTGTTTATGATCAAAGATATATTATTGTCCATATAAGGCAAGGAATACAAGGCTTTTGATTAAGCTTTCACCTAAACCGTTATTTTTTTTAACATGCATTAAAAAAACTTACCATATAAAATATATTTATCAAGTATGTATACTGAGAGATGTAGTCCCACTGCAGGGCAAAGGCCTCCCTTCCTCGCCAAAAAAGAGGGTGGCCCTCTTTTGAGCTACCAGAAATCAGTTTGTAAATCAAATATAAATCACAACTCTCATCATTAATATACATAATACCCTTTTTTTATAGGTCCATGCATAATACTAAGTAATGCGAGTAAGCATGCAATTTGCACTTATAAGGGTTCACAAATGGTTTTACTTAGGTGCTCAACGTGGCCGGCCGCTTTGCGTAGTGGTAAAGACCTTCTTGACACCCAGGTTTTGAGCACTTGGCAACACTGGCTTGAACTGTCATGTTCAGCACTGGGTTGGGTACCCAGCTGATTTTGACGGTTTGACCTTGACAGCTCGGTTCGTTTTGGTAATTTGGTTGCTAATTATGCTGCTGAAGCTGGTCCTCTGTCCTCTGCTGTAGCAGTTTGTTACTCTTGAAAAGTGTTCGAAAAATGTGATAATCAAGCAACCATTAAATAAATATAAAAAAATAAAAATGATATCAAATAGAATTGTAAAGCTGCACAGACATAAGCCATACTTACTTGTCGCAAGACATGCAAGTACTACGCAGGAAACGAAGTCAATTCAACCCCCGAATCCTAAAAGGATTAGTACGGACATGGTGGGCCCCCCAGATCCTGTGTCGAACCTAAGGAAGGTCATATTTAGAATACCGCCCAACGAAACTGATTTAGAAAGAAAATATAGAAAAATGAGATCGGAAGTACAAGAATGGAACCAGAAGTTTTGGGAGAAACATAATTCCCAATTTTATCAGGTATTTTTTTGTTAAATTACTATCCGAGAACTCGCTTTTCTCAGCTGCCTCTATGATTAATGTAGTTGATTGTAATTGTTAATTATTATCATTATTTGGTTAGACACACTAGCAGGTAATGCTGATGTGTTTGTATCAAATAGCTTGGAGATATTTAATAATTATGTCCAGTAGATTCTTGAAGCAGTTCACTATGGGAGCTGTCACAACATTTTCCGGGAGCCTATTCCTTGCTAGGGCTTAAATAATATGCTATATTATAACATTTTTACTGAGACTAAGTAGCCGTTAGAATAAATCCAAGCACATTTCCATGTTGAATTTCCCCCTTCAGGAGTATGTGGTGTTCTCGTAATATAATAATTAGGGCCACAGTTAATGGGCTTTGACAACCGTTTACAGTTATTTTACCTGTGACAGCAGCAACCTAACAGAAGCCTTATTGTAACGAGCCTAAAGATGCTGCATATGGATTAATTTATAATGTTAAGAAATGTGAAGACATGGTCTTTGAGGTCGGTGGCAAATGCCGTGAAGTGGGACCCGAGCTACTTGTAAACGGGTCAGTAATTAAAAGGGTATCCACTTTTAAATACCTAGGTCACTTTCTTTCCGACGACCTTAAGGACCATGTAGATATAGAGAGGGAGCGCATGGCACTCGCTCTTCGCGTTCAGTATAATAATGGTTTCAAGATGTTGTTGGGACTTCCTCGCTACTGCAGCGCGTCGGAAATGTTTGCGCTTGCTCGTACCAACGGGTTTCACGCGATTATTCGCAAAAAAAACAGTGTCACTCCTGAGGAGAGTGAGAGACAGTCGCAACAGCATCCTGAGAACTGTAGCGGAGAGTTTCGTTTCTCCAAATTGTAAAGCAGTTTGTGCAGAGGGTGATTGGTACTAACACTAGATAATAAGTTGTTTTAATATTATGTTACTAACACTCTATGCATCCTTTGGTCCGAAATAAAAATCATTATTATTATTATTATAAAGATCACAATGATTTTGACAGACTTTTTAGTGGCAGCAACTCAACAGGAACCTTATTTGAATGAGAATAAAGATCACTGTGTTTTGGACAGTGAGGTAAAATAACTGTGAACGGACTGTAATTATCTCTATAAAAAGCTAGTTTTTTTTTTCACTTTTCTATGGGTTAGCAGGAACAAGCCTGGACCTATTTTGGTAGAAGTTATGCTGGTGTTAAAGAATATATAGTGTTATACTCTTGGCTGCAGATTAATAAATAAGCATTAGTATATATTATTATTATATCAGAAACAAAATAGAAAATTCATTAGAATAATGTCGCGTCACGTCTCGGTGTGCACTGACCCTAAGCATTTGGAAATGCCTATTTTAAGTGGAAAAATATGGGGTCAAAATATTAATTTACTCTCTAAGTTATGGTAGTTTAATTAGATACTAAATTATTATTCATAAATTAGTAATATTTGCGTCATGGTGAATTGTATTAAATTGTGTTAATTTTTTTTTAATTACAGGAAAGAGAAGAATATGTAAAGAATAATATACCAGCGGATAAGCAGAACCTCACAGCGGATGAAATGAGTGTGTTTTACAAAGCTTTCCTGGACAAAAACTGGAAACTGCACCTGAACTACAACAAGGAATGGTACAAAAAAAACTTTGCCCTATTAGGATTAGCTATAAGAGTGAAAGTGAAGAAACTACTTAGACTTAAAGATTAGGACCTATTATCAGATTTTATACCTAGTTCAATTGTTTGGAAATTAAGAATGATTATTTTTATTTATTAAAAGGGAGTAAAAGAAAACAAAATATTTGTTTTTTTTTTATAACAAACCGATATATGTACTTATACCAATATGATAAGCTATTTTTATAGTAGGTTCAGACAACGTTTCTGACGTTTTGGCTTTGTTTGTCGAGATATTTTGACAAACCTAAGACAAGGTCCTTATTTTTGAACAAGCAGATAAAATCATTTGCCCAACCTGCCGCTTTGCTAGGTTTATCAAGATAAACATTAATACGATTATCAAGCAAAGCATTTCCAGCATAAGCTATCCTCTCGTTGTGTGCTTTCCATAGACATATAGGCAATAGGCTCGCCCCCTAAAGGGTTAGACGAATGTGTGACTTTGTGATCATAGATTAAACACTATATTTGTTATTACGAAACGAAGCCACCATTGAATTTTCGCGAAAATAAGCGACTATGTAATAGCAAAAATTTACGACCATGTAATCGCGAAAAGAAGCGATGTTCGCTTCTTTTCACAATTACAAAGTCGCTTCTACTTCCGATTACATGGTCGCTTCGTTTAGCAAATACAAGGTTGTTTCTTTTCGCGATTACATGGTCGCTTCTTTTTGCGATTTTAAGGTCACTTCTTTTCACAATTACAAAGTCGCTTTTTTGTTTGAACTAAAACATAACTAGTGAAACGTGGGTGTTCTGCCGTGTACTATAGCTAGGTATCTACACATTTGTCGAACCCTTTAGTTAGTTAGTTATGTATGCGGACTATGAGAGTGAGAGAAGAGAGAGTGCCTGTGCCTGTGCACCTGTATCTCCTGCGCCGAAATCTAGTCTGCGCTGAGATTGGACGACATGGCCGAAGTTCGGTTTGGAAGATATTAGATACAAAGCTACAATAGACAGGTCAGACGGCAGACCAACGGATGTTGATGATGTTGTGGAATGTTGTGCGAACGGAAATACGGAATTTCTAGTCGAGGACAATATGCAAACACAACACGAATTCCTAAGCCTAACTCTCGCAGAATATCGGTTCAATTGTTTATCATCCGATTTCTGTAACGAAAATTATGGACCTGTCAAAAATAAACGCAAGTCAAAAAAAAAAAAAAGTGATCCGATTCATTTCAGCCGAAAGTGATTGGCTGTTGATAATTCAGTCAATCAATCACAGCAGTTTACGATTCTGTTGATTTTCGACCGAGCCTAAGTGTGATACATAATTTACAATTCACGAGTGACGTCACAGTGCCAGGTGCAGGTAGGTAACTCGCACGGGTTTTACCTGCTTGGCCATGATTGTAATATAGAAAGGTCAAGAAATGATATGCCTGTGCGCTGGTCAAATCGCATTGCAACGGCCCTTATAATATTAGATCAATCAATTATTCAAAATATCCGGGTAGTGCCTTGAATTGTCTAACGCATTCGACATTGTCCTCAAGGGTGACAGTTGTGTTTATTCCCAAGAAGAGTAATAATTGTAAAGCACTTTTACATATTGTAATGACGTCGGTATATCTGAGAGTTCGCATCTCTACTAGGAAGTAGGAAGGAATAGCAGCTAAGATGTTACTCATTTTTGGAATGCCACAAGGCTCTGTTATAAGTCCTATCGTAAAGGTAATTGGGGTAATTTGGTAAAACTTAATGACAATCACTAATTGCGAATATTAATGTTAAAATAACAGCTTCATGGGTCGATGGAAAGTTAAGCTACGCTTGCCGAGGTTGGTCCATGGATGGGTGTGAGTGACAATATTGGTCCATACATTACATATTGGTACCCGTCCGAGCCTCGGATAGCATGTTAAGCGATTGGTGTCATTTGTAGCCTGCTGTCCTTTGTAGTACTTCGACAGTGGTTATAGGTAGTAGGAACCCTGAAAGTCTGACAACCAGTCTTAACAATGGGTATCGCAATACCCAGTAACTGGGTTGTGGAGTCAGATAGGCATTCGCTCCATGTAAAATACTGTAATCCATCTGCATCCGGTTACACTAGAAGCCGACCCCTACTTAGTTGGGAAAAGGCTTGGTAGATGATAAAAGTTAATCGTAGTAATGCCGCCATTCTCTTGGGTACATTACCAGTGGACAGCGATGTGGATGAATTTTTCGACGCTGTATTTTAGCTTGTGAAAGTTTTAGTTCAGTTAGGATACAATTTTGTGATTTTTATTAATTATTTAGGTACAGACGCCAGCACATCAAGCTACTACAATCTGTCAAATTTCTTCAATAGACTTTCAACTGTATCGCTAAAGCATTAGGATCAAGGTTGATTGGGAAAATTTGACAGTTTCGGGTAGCTTGACCTGCTGGCGTCTGTACTTATTAGTAATTATTTACATACATATTATTTTAATTCTAAATAAAATATAAACTATTACTTCCTTCTTACTAATGTTATAAACGTGAATACTATTACAGTTAAAATTTAACATGACTTATTTTAAGTTCATAAATCGATGACAAAATGAGAGCGGTTTGCAAACAAGCAAGCTAGTGTTATTCGAATAGCCATAATATACAGAATCCACTGAAGCCCATATTCTATATCTATTGAACCTCATCATTCTCCTGTCCTTATCCCAATTTATTTGGGGTCGGCGCAACATGTCTTTTTCTTCCATACTCCTCTATTAGCCGCCATCTCGACAGTCACCCCCTTTCTAACCATATCATCATTCACACTGTCCATCCATCGTTTCTTTGGTCTTCCCCTACTCTTATACCCATCGACATTCATACTCAAAACTTTCCTCACGACATTTTTCTCATTTCTCTGTAACACATGCCCATACCATGACAACCGGTTTCCACACAATTTTTCAGTTACCGGTGCCAATTTCAGACTTCCTCTTAAATACTCATTTCTTATTCTATCCATTCGTGAACATCCCTCTTAGCATTCTCATCTCAGCTGCATGCAATTGCCTTTCATTCATCCCTTTTGTGGCCCAACATTCTGATCCATACAAGACAGCAGGTCTAACCAGGTCTAACCATGGTTTTGTATATCTTCCCCTTAAGTTTAAGGGGAATGCGGGAGTCGCAGATTGTTCCCGTGACCTGCCGCCATTTCATCCATCCAGTGTTAATTCTGTGCTTAACCGTCCGATCTACTTCGCCATCGCTTTGCACGAGTGAACCGAGATACCGAAAGTCGGAGCAGACTGGGAGAAGCGCGCCATCAAGCGCTATGGCTCTAGAACTGGAGAGACCGCCGAAATCGCAGAACATTTGTTCAGTTTTGGTTCTGCTGATTTTCAAGCCAACATCCTCTAGCTTCTGTTGCCATTTCTCCAATCTGCTCTGGATCTCAGATCCATCTTGACCGACAAGAACAATGTCATCGGTAAACAGCATGCACCTCCAGGTGCCTCCTCCTATATGTCATAATCAACAGGAAGAGGTAAGGTCTTAAAGCCGATCCCTGGTGCAAGCCTACAGCCACACTGAACTCGTCGGTATTGCCAGCAGCCGATCGGACGTAGGTACGAGATCGACTGTACATAGTACGAATTAACTCTACATACTTCCCGGGCAAACCTTTCTCTTTCAAG
Source organism: Apamea monoglypha (assembly GCA_911387795.2). Taxonomy (NCBI): domain Eukaryota; kingdom Metazoa; phylum Arthropoda; class Insecta; order Lepidoptera; family Noctuidae; genus Apamea; species Apamea monoglypha. Next base: position 18,524,292 of record OU426924.1, read on the forward strand.
GCCCACTACAGCACATTCCGAGGTACCCTATCATACGCGTTCTCCAGATCCATGAACACCATCTGCAAGATCATAAGTGCCCGTCTCGCATAATTGGCGGAGTGCAAAAGTGGCATCCATTGTTCCTCGACTTGGCATAAACCCAAACTGGTTTGGGGTAAACTCACTTTCCTCTCGCAGTCTTTTCTTTATGACTTTCTCCCATACCTTCATACTGTGTGACAATAGATTTATCCCTCGATAGTTGTTGCAGTCCTGTACATCACCTTTATTCTTGAAGATGGGCACTAGCGAACTATTGCACCATTCTTGTGCGATGCCTCCTTCATACAAAAACTTATTGAAGAATAAAGTCAGCCACATACATCCATTTTCTTTTAAACACTTCCATACTCTTATACTGGTATATCATCTGGGCCCGTAGCCTTCCCATTTTTCATACCCTGAACTGCCTTTCTTACTTCATCCATGCTAATTTCCCTCACCAAACCCATATTTACTTGTACCTCTTTAAGCACACCATTCCATTTATTCTCTTCGTTCATTAGCTTTTTAAAATAAACCTTCCATCGTTCTTTTATTTCGTCATCTTTGTACAGAACCTTACCGGCGTCGTCTTTCATACATTTAATGTGAAGAATTTCTCTCGTTCTCCTTTCTCTTGCTTTTGTAATCCGGTAGAGCTCCTTCTGGCCTTTTGGGCTGTCCAGTGAGTCATACAACTTCTCCTGCGCCTTAGCCGTCGAAACTGCTACCGCCTTTTTTGCCTTTCTCTTCCATTCTTTATAAATCTTCTTCTTATCTTCTTTCAAACTATCATTCCCGTTTTCTACACCCTGCCATTCTTTAAACGCACTTTTCTTTTCTTTGAGCATCTTTTGTACGTCTTCGTTCCACCACCATGTATCCGTTTCTATCATACCTTTCCCTTTCGATTCTCCAAACGCATCTTTTGCTACTCTCCTTATACAATCCGCCATCTCTTTCCAACATTCTTTCACAGATTTTCCTTCCATATCCTTCATGTCATTCATTTTTTCTACCACTTGATTCTTAAACATACTGGCATATTCCTCTTTTTCTATCATACGCCATCTAGTTTTGGGTGGGGGCCGTTCCTTGTTCCTACTGGACGAGACACTGACTTTAACCTCCATTATCATCAGTCTATGTTGTGAGACTAGGTCTTCACCTGGGAGCACTTTACAATTTTTTTTTTACAGTTTTAAACCTGTTTCGTCTTACTAGGAAGTAGTCGATTTGAGTTGCGTGGCGGCCACTTTTATAACTTATTAGATGCTCATTTCGTTTCTGGAACCACTTATTTGTTATGGCCAGGTCGAAGGCCGAGGCAGCTTTCAGCAGGGCCTCGCCATCAGTGTTACGGTATCCATACCCCCAACCGCCACGCACTCTCTCATACCCATCCTTCTGTCTTCCTACATGCCCGTTAAAATCACCCCCCACATACACTTCTTCACTATCTTGCACATCCATCATCACGCAATCGAAGTCCTTGCAAAACTTCTCTTTTACATTATCCTCTCACCCTGACTGGGGTGCATACACACTAACTATATTAACCACCAAACTCTCCACAATCACTTTAACAGCTATCACTCTATCACTCGCCATTTTAACATCCACTACACATTCTTTCAACTGACTATCCAAAACTATTACCCACACCATTCCGCTTGCCATCGCTTCTACAGTAATAAAACTTATATCCTTCTCCTATCTCTCTAGCCTTTGCACCCTTCCACTTCGTCTCTTGCAGACACGCAATGTTCAGTCGTCGTTTTTTTAAAACATCTGCTAGTTCTCTTCCTCTTCCAGTCATAGTACCTACATTCCAGCTCGCACACCTCAATATAACTTCTCTCACACTTCGAGCTTGCGTCTTACGTCGCACCCACCCGTTCTGGTGCAACAACCCTTGTCCATTTCCCACAGAAGCCGGGTGCTGCCCCTGCGCGTCTCCTGTGGAGTACGCCCTGGTCCTATCGCGCATCATATTTTTTAACAGTCGGCAGTCGGCAAAGTTTGACAGTCGGCCGCCAGCCTGACACTAACCCTCCTTGGGAATGCTTTTGTTGGTAGTTTATCCGCCACCGCGCGGAATTAAACGGATATCCCACCATTTGTCGGTCTTCAGAACCTCGTTGGTAAGCAGCAGGGTGCACCGGGTGCAGGTGAGGTTGACGTTTGGGGAGTCTGGTTGTTGTGCGCTCCCCCTTACACCCCAAATCTATTTAACCTATTAACGGAAAATCATACTGGTCGTTAATAAATAAAATAAATTTGACAACGTAACATACACTGAAGATGTCATATTCCACTTTGTCACAAGTTTTGTAATTTGCAAAATATGGTTTCGACAGGTAACAATAAATTCACGGTTCGATGTCATTGGGACTATGATTCTATAGTACAAGTAAATTAATTTGATAATTTATTATTAAAACGTCATTATAATATAAAATGTATATTGCTTTCAAATGGCTACTTGGCCTGACCCTCGCCATGTGGATATCAATATGTAGTATTGATGTGATAGTCCAAAGAAGTTTTGAAATTAAACAAGAGGGTGAGTAGGACTTCTGAATGTACTTAAGAGAGAGTGGCATTTAATGTGTAATAGTGGTATAAAGTATGTATTGTCTACCAACTTGTTTTAGGTTTCCACCAGAAGATGTTAGAAAATACCAGGAATACAACGATTGCAAATCGTAAATTGGAGTTACAGAGAGGTAGATATTATAGGCACATAAGTGACAAGCCCTACAATGTCACCTTTTTACCCCTTTCTATGTTTCTCGCTGGAGCTCTTGTTGTATCTTTGTATAACAGGAAAAAAGAAATTGTGGTGTTTACAAAAAGGAAAATTAGTGAAATCGGCAACAGCAATACCGTTGAAAGATTACAAGTATATTCTAAAATAACCGTTAACGGGATATGTAATTGCTTCATAAAATACAGTAAAATATTATTAGTAAACATAAACAATGCAATAATAAAACTATGGAACCAATTATACGCCTTCATAATACGGAAAGAATTACAAAAGCCAAGAATAAATATGGTTTTACTTCAGAAATTGCAGGAAGTTGGCAAAGAGAGAAAAAATTTAGGTCAGCTTTTGGTCGCAGCTATCCGTGAAAACAAAAACATTAGAATGCATTATGAGTTAGAAAATATGGCAAAAACTAGACTCGTACGGCACATTGAAAACACACAAAAGGTAATTAAAGAAAACAGATCCAGTTATGTGAGTTTCCAACAGTTATATTTAGTAACACACCAAGAAAACGCGTTCCTGAAATCTCGGATTCAGAAACTGACAAACGAAAAAGAGGAAGCCGAGAAGAATCTGTTAGCAATAATGAACGAAGTATACAAGTCCAAAAACAATAAACTTAAAGCTTTTTGTAGCCGATTTATTGTAAAGTCTGCCGATAATTTATTAAATTTAGACGTAGGCGCAGAGATTAAAAAATTTTTAGGCAAGTCTCTAGCACCAGAAGCCACCACATCTAATTGGCAGCTAACCGAGCATCAAAATGTCAAATTTAATTCAATCAGCAGCTGGCCGGTTTGTGCTCAACCGTGCTTTGAAGAAATCATCCAAGAAGATACCCTCGTACCTCGAGGATCTGATGCACCCAAACTCAAGGGGCTTCCCGGGGAATTCGTCTGGACAGTCAAAGATAAAGATGGTCTTATTTCAAAGTTGTATGAATACGATTTTATGTCGGATTTAGATGACGGCGACACGATCCGAAGAATCAGAGAGTATTCTGTTTATTTCGACAAAGACTGTTTATTGGATTCCATTAAGTATGTTTTCAAAAATAAAATATTTTACACTGCGGCCGACGAGAGAATGCGTTCTTGATACTTGTCAGTTGTCAGTTTCATACGAACGAATACGTGTTTTGCGAATTTGATATTTATTAGCTACTAGAATTGTCAGAATGACAGGTGTCAGGAACACATTCTTTCGACGGCTGGACTGGAGTACCTAAAGTATACTAGTCAAAACAAAATAAGGGCCACTTGTAAATTTTAACATCCGGACTGATTTTATTATTTTAAAGCGTTCTTAAACGACATAATCTTTTGTGTGGTATTTCCTGAAGTGTTAACAAACTTATGGCCGTTTACACATTTGCAGTGAAACCGCCGCCGCCGCGGTGCCGCTATATTAGTCACCCTTTGCTTTTCATGAACCCTCACACATGACGCCGCCGGGGCGGCGGCGAGTTTTGAAGAATCTTGACATCGCGGCGTCAAAAAACGCTGCCGCAGCGGCATAATGTGTAAAAGGCCTTATGTGAGAATACCACTTGCATAATTTTTGAAGTGGATACTTTGATACTTTTTTTTTGTAACCACTTGAATTTACCCTATTCTAAGACGAATTCTTAAGTCATTTAAATTGTAGATTATTTTGTGAACAGTCTTACATTTGTTAAGTTAGAACGTGGATAAACATTTTGAAAGCGCTATGCCGAGGGTTCGAAGACATACTCGTATGGATCTGCAAACCGCAACTAGAGCAATCACATTGATCCAAGAGGGACATTCGCAGCGTTCTGCAGCTTTACAGCTTGGCTTTTCAAGGCGAGCGATCCAGAATGTTTGGAATCTATTTCAAGAGACTGGGAGTGTAACCAGAAGACGGGGATCTGGCAGGAATCGAGTAACCACCTCACAGGAAGACCGCTACATACGTTTGACTGTGCGAAGAGAGCGCGGCGTCACCGCCCGCGCCTTACAAAATCGTTTGCGCTGGGCGACCGGTACCCACGTGGGTGACCAAACAATTAGAAATCGGTTACATGAAAACCGGCAGTTTTCTAGGAGACGCGTAGTGCGGATTCCATTGACTAGTGTACACCGTGCAAACCGATTATCATTCGCAAGGCTGCACCTGGACTGGGACATAAGTGAATGGAGCACAGTCACTGATGAGTGTAAAGTGTGATTATTTAGTGATGATCGTCGCATTAGAGTGTGGAGACGAGAATGTGAGCGATTTTCGGATGCTAGTATCCATGAAAGTGACAGATTTGGGGGTCCCAATGTCATGCTATGGGGAGGAATCTCTCTATCAGGTCGAACCGAACTCGCAATACTCAGTGGAGACACTGTAACGGCTGTGCGATACATTGAGGAGTTCATAAGACCTCATGTGGTGCCATTTGCACAAAGAATTGGTGCAAGATTCACATTATTACACAACAATGCCCATGCTCATACAGCTAGAGCCACTAGGGAAGCCCTAGACGACGCTGGTATACGCGTCTTGCCGTGGCCTGCCAACAGTCCGGACCTTAATCCCATCGAACACATGTGGGATTTGTTAAAAAGAAGTGTCCGGGAAACAAATCAAGCCGTACATAATGATCGACAGCTCATTAACGTGCTCAAGTCAAGCTGGGAACAAATTTCAGAAGAGACAGTGCTACATCTGGTGGAGAGTGTGCCATCCAGGCTTCAAGAATGTGTTCAAAAAAGAGGAGGACACAAACGATAGGTACCTACTAAAGAAGTGCAAAAAAGATATTTTTGTTTTAACCCTATTTATCTATCAATAAATTTAATTTTAATATTTTTGCATTATAATTATCTAGCTAATTCAATTTAATTATTTATCTACCCGCAAACCCAATACATTTGTTAGAATACCTACAGATAATACAATGGTGTCCCTTATTTTGTTTTGACTAGATGTTGGTACCTACCCTACTCATCCAAAATTCAATATTTTTATGTCTTCCTTTCAGTTCGAGAACGGTTATCAATAATGACAGTAATGAAACTAGACCTACACAGCCACGACGGTACAGTCGTCGGTGCGATTCTACGAACTATCCAATAACAACTCAAAGATTCTTAACGGGCTCACAAGCGTTTCAGAAATTCATGAAAAATAATAAAAATGTAATAACATCAAAATCCACAACCCGGTTTCCCGGACCGTAGTTTTTTGAACGGTTGTTTTTGTAGAAGTTTTGCATTTGGGTGAGATATTATTTTAGAATAAATTGTATATCTCTTTTTTTTTATTCGTCTTATTTTTTAAACGATCTCGAACGTTAATTACTTTCTACCATAAAACATAAGGTTTTTTTTTTAAGAACTTTGCAACATTGGAATTTTGTCACTATCACCGTCAATTGTTTACTTCTTCTAGTTCTAACAGTTCTAACTCGTTCAGCGAATTCAACTAAGAAATTAAACTTGAGTGCACTGTCTTAACGTGGGTAAGTAAAGACCATATTGTAATCTGTGTTATTGCTGTAAATGTGAACTTGAACCATTGTAATGTAAACAAATATGAAACATCAACATTGTTTTTTTTTATAGCAGAATGTTGCCATGCCATACATAGGTACTTACCATCTCTACATTAACATAACCGTTTTTAGGGATGGAAAAATTAAAAGAAATCGACGTGAACACAGTGAGTTGGAAATCAATTAAACAAGATGGACTTGATATAGCGTATGCTGTTCCGATATCAAAGGATGCTGCAAGTAATATATTTCGAGAACTAGAAACCACGTTGGAATATTTTACCGGAGATTTGTCTAAAATAAAGTAAGATTAAAAAACACAAAAGCTTGATTAACTACTATTAGCTTTATAGGTATGTAAGGTATTTATATTTAACAGTTTACCCAAAGAAAACTAGGAAAAACTAATTGAAACAACTGAATGTAGCTGCGTGTGTACCTAGCATTACATACATTAGGAAACCTTCCCTCAAGTTTGCGAATTTTACATGTCTGAGTAGGTGAGTAGTTCGACATTTGGTGGCGATAAATAGATTAAATCTTTACAAATATTTTTGAAACGCGGCTTGTGGTAGAAGTTGACTGGTAGAAATCGTCACGTAAGGAAAAAGCGTTCTGCCCCCTCCATGCGCCTCTCTCTCTCTCTCTCTCTCTCTCTCTCTCTCTCGCTCTCTTTCTATTTTAAACGAGCGTGTGTGTGCGTAATACTTTTACCACCTTATTAATAAACGCGAAACCAAGATAAGCCAAATTGGACTCCTGCCGGAGGCTTTACGCGGGGGTCGTGCGGTCCATGGCCCTATACGGGGCCCCGGTGTGGGCGCGTTCACTGCGGCGGCGAGCCGCCCACTACCTGAACGCGCCCCAGAAGGTGGTAGCCGTAAGGCTAATCCGGGGCTACCGCACGATCTCGCGCGAGGCGGCAAGCCTCCTTGCCGGACTGCCGCCATGGGATCTGGAGGCGATAGTCCTCGCGCGCCTGTATGAGTGGCGCGCGGAGGCACTACGCCGGGGGGAAAGTCCGCTCCCGCGGCAAATTGCTGCGGAGCGGACGGACCTCCGGCTCGATCTCATGGTGACATGGAAAGAGCGACTGTCGCAACCCAGCACCGGGCACGCCGCGATAGCGGCGATAAGACCCCTCTTTGAGGAGTGGCTAGAGAGGCGCCACGGCGCCCTCACCTACCGCCTGACGCAGGTCCTCACCGGACACGGAAGTTTCGGGAGGTTCCTGCACATCATCAGGCGGGAGGAAACGCCCGGGTGTCACCATTGCCAGGATCGCCCAGAGGACACGGTGGAGCACACGGTGGAGGTCTGCCCCGCTTGGGCGGAGCACCGCCGTGTCCTCGTAGAGGCGATCGGCAGCGGCGGCGGTCTCTCGCGCCCGGCCCTGGTGCAAGCCATGGTCCGCAGCGAGAGGGAGTGCTAGCGAAGGAGGTGGCGGGACGGATGAGGGAGAGAGCCTCCCGTCCCAGCCGCCGCGGGAGACGCCCCGGGCGTCGGGAGTCGAGTGACGACTACCGGCCACCGTAGGCGCGGGCCTGCGGGCGGAGAGCAATGGGTAGCTCACCGCCCGATCAGGACCAGGCCCGTGCCGGACGGCGCGTAAGTGTTCCACGCGCGCCTCAAAGAGATGTCAGCATAACGACGGGCCCCTCAGGGCCGAAGCCTGCCGGGGCAGCGGGATTGTCCGAAAGGGTTACCGCTACCCCGGAACATAAAGGGCGAAGGAAGGAACATGGGTGGGTTTTAGTCAGTAAGAGTCTGACACTCCCTTCCGCTCCACCCAGAGCGGGAGGGGTCATTTGATGATTTCCCATCCCGAAAAAAAAAAAAAAGCCAAATTGGACCTCGAAAAATGTATGGTTAATTTGGAAATACTACTGGATGTAACTTTACCTACTCCGAGTTTCTTAGAGGGTTAGGTAATGTGTTCGTAAGTAGCAGTTGGCGAGGGGGGGGGGGGGAGGGTAATTAGTCCATCTTTATCCATATTCCAAATTATTATCATTTGTATACCTACCTATCCTAGCTGCATTTGCACTGAACATATTTACATCTACAATGCTTTTTATTTTAGAATATTCGGCAAGATATATCCTCTACCACGGCAGCAAGTTGCTTACGGCGACCCTGGTATAACGTACACATATTCTGGAGGAACAGTTCCAGCCCTACCCTGGCCGGCCCCTGTACTGGCTCTGCGAGACTTTCTAGTAGCACTTATAGGAATAAAATATGACTTTGTTTTAGTAAACAAGTAAGTTTTATTTCTATACAACGAATAAATATTGCTAACACTGATGAAATAAACAGCCTCAGGAAATAACAAAACGCCACACACATTTCTTAGGGTGCTAACATAAAGCAGCGGGTTTTCCGGTATAGATCGCTGCAGGTTCAACCACGGGAAGAAGCGGTCACAATGTTTTACATGTTTCTAGTTGCATAAGTTAATACGCGGATATTTTACCCGCACCGATCGGTACCGGCTTGTCTTTTTTGTCCGGGAACCCGCGTCTTTATGTAAGCACCCATAAATGACAAAACAAGAATTTACCTTGTAAATAACCCATTACATTACAAAACAAACCCTGCAGAGTCTCCCGTTCCGAAACAAGCGATGATTTACTGAAATAATCTTAGGTACAAGCGTGGGTTTCGAAAGTTGTGTTTAAAATCCAACCTCCTTAAATATTACCGAAGGCAAAGTTACTGCTAATGGGGTTTTTGCTACTGTAGCAATGCAATTTTTATGTAGATACCACCACCTGCATTCAAAATAAAGAAATTGTCTTAATGTTAGATATGTATATCTAGCTAGTGATATAGTAGCATTAGCATTACTCATATTTAATACGACTGTGATTTGTCTCGTTTAGATAAAACTTGCCTTTGACCTCGCAGCTCATTAGTTAAATTCAACATTCTCAATGAGAGAAGATTTCATTTCTGATTCTTAGGTATGGTCTAGTCCATTTGAATAGTATACACACGACTTAGAAACTAGCGTTAGTACTTACATCTACCAGAAAAACAACACAAACTATATTGTTACTACGTCACAGTGGCCTGTAGGCGTATCCAAAGCCCCAGTAGGTGGCTATCCCACCAATCAGCTATAGTTTTCAGAATACCTACTGTTGTTTTATGCCCTCAGTTTCCATAGAAATGGAAAGGAACACTGTAGTTTTGATAAATATTTAATAGCTGGTGCATAGCATTAGTAATCATAGATAAGTGAGTGTCGTGTAGTCGTTACTAATCCATGTAACGACTACAATGGACGAATTGACGTGTTCGACACAGTCGTCATCAGATTACTTATCTAATTAAACTATTCAAATAATCAATACAATAAAGTATTTCTATGCAGTGTTTATAAATAAAATATTCATCAGACAGCCGATGAACTAGGTATTAGGTAATTGAAATGCGTGTAAGTATACTAATTTGACTCAATACCAACAGGCTTAAGATATCATTGCATGTCTCCGATTCGCGGTCTTGTTATCTGAACATTCCTCTCATAGATACAGAAACGGGAACGACCATATGGGCGAGCACAGGGACAATGAACCAGAACTAGATCCTACGTGTCCCATAGCATCCATATCCTTCGGACAAGAACGGACATTCGTGCTTAAACACAGAGATGCCAGAAAACCAGGAAAGGACAAAAAACCAATACCTCCAGGTAAGCATTTATTTTAAATCTTCATACTTATTTATGGTCACAGAGTCATCGATATTCCTTAATTTGTAGAACATGTACCGCAACAGCCTCGCCTCATACGTCACCGTCTGCTTAGCCTTAGTGTGGGCGTCTTCTTCTTGAAATGGGTTCTCGATAACAGTACTCACGCGTCGCCCGTATGTCTCGCAACCTTCGAGAAACTGCAGACACTCCTTTATAGTGTTATCTTTGACAACAATCAAGTGCTTAGCTAAGTTCTCCAGGAAGGATAAAAAGCAACGCTTTGCGTAAAACCAAGTGTCGGTACCAAGACGTTTGTTGAAAGGTTCCAGCGATTTTATTACTCTTGATATCCCAAATTCGTAGTTTCCCTTTGCACAATACAACGTGCCAATGACTAAGTTCACGATGCAGAGGTGATAGAATTTCTTTTGAGGGTCCTCGAATATTTGCTGCTCTTCCTCTTTTTCTATTTTACGCATGATGTCCTCAGCTTCTTCGTTCTGCGACGTCATTATGTAAGATACACATAGGTTAGCTAAAACAACTGCGCTTACATCTAAAATATTATCGTACTGCTTCTTTACAATAGGTTCATAGAAACTGGCGGCTTCTTTGTACTTGTTTTCTTGCATGAACAGCACGTGTGCCACGTTCAACCGCCACACGTCTGACTCGTTGCAGAACTCCACTGACTTGCGGAAAATCTTTTCTACTTGTCCATAGTTTTCCATATCCCAGTAGATCTTAGCTTGAGCCATGACCACTGGGATGTATCTTTCTAGAGCTTCCTCGTATTCAACGACAGCTTTTTTCACTTGATCGTTATCCCCTTGAGAGCGACTTTCCTGTACCACTTTTGTGAGCTTTCTTAACTGTTCAGCGTGCTTAGAGGCAATGTCTTCATATTTCTGGAATGCTTCCTCTGGGGATGTCTGGCTAGTTATTATGGCGTCCAAAAAATCGTAAAGATATGGTGTTAAATACTTGTATGTGAACTGTGCATTTTCAGCCAAAACGTCAGCTGCTAGATCGAAATATTCAAACTTACAATATAGAAGCAGCAGGTTGGCAAATGTTTCTGCTGGGAAAGGGTCTTGCTGCAGCAAGAAATGTAGTTTCTCAAAGCCGTCTGTTGGCTTTATATCTATAGAGGTTAATGCTAGGTTGTGCAATGTTACCGCGTCCAGCTCGTGTTCATGCCTGGGTGGCATATCGTTGAGAGCTTCACGCGCCGCTTCTATGTTCTTCAACTGAAACTCAATAGCAGCTTTCAGATTGAATACTTCAGTTAGTGCAGTTTCGTGAAGAGTCAACGTATTTCCAACAGATTTTACTTCTGAAGTTTCTGCTTGCATGCCTACTGCTAGCTCGGGATGGTCCCGGATTCCTCTTTCAATCACTAGAGTTATGTGCTTTAATGCTTGAGGGTACTCTTTAAGCTTAAAGTAACAAAGTGCGATGTTGTAATGAAGATGTGCATTGAATCCCACCACGTTGAGACTTCGTGAAAACTTCTGTAACGCCTCCTCATATTGATTTTCTTTGAACAGCAAGCATCCAAGATTTATGTCTTTGTCTGGATCTTCTTGAGGATATGAATCTACCAGTCCTTTTGCGGTGATCGTGTCTTCCTCGCCGTATTTAATCGCAGATTGCAATTTAATGACCTTTCGTTCAAGTAGAGGGGCGGTTATTTGCACTGTGACTTTGTAAGATTCATCATACATGGAAGCTTCATGAAGTGCTTGGGCGAAATAGAGCTTATATTCAGGTATATCAGGATGCATTGCTGCTAGCTGTTCGTAGCAATTGGCTGCTTCAATGAATGACTGTGTTCTAAAATAGCAGTACCCGAGAAGGGAAAGTCCGGCGCGGTTGGGGCTGAAGTTGATCGCGTCATTAAGAGCCTTGATTGCTTCGTCGTACCTCGCCTCCTTTATCTGAAACAGTTCAAAGTTCGTTGTTACAAAATCGATTAATCAACTCGATAAACTGGGGGCTAACGCAATAACGACTTCTTTAACGATTATCTAATTAGATTATTCAAATTATAAGTGGAACATAAAAGGACATGCTACAACCGAGTGTGCCCTTTTCATATTTTATCGGTTAAAATGCTTAGTGCCTTGATAACACATGAATGTCCTTATAAATCTGAAAATAGGTTATCTAAGTGTTCGTCATCCTTACTTAACTTAGCTGTTCGCGGTGTATGTTTCATCGTCAAGACTCATGCGCAAGTCTTTGTCTAGGACTTGAGTTATCACACGGTCGAACTGATTGACTCGATTGTGAAATACGTAAACAATCCAAGGTTTGTTCCCTTTTTATGTAAGATGATAATTAATAATAGGTAATGATAAAATAATAATGTGGAGTTAATTATGTAACCTAGTGCTGAAGTTGCTACTTAATTATAATCGAATACACTTTGTATTCGATTATAATTAGGTATGCAATTAATCAAAGCGTTTCCTTTGTAGGTAACGCTGTGCATTGCATTGGAAATTCCTCATTGTTTACTGACACTAGATTTATCACCCTTATCGGCTTATTAGCACATTAATTTATATTCAAAGATATAGGGATTTAACGTTATCAAATTCGTAACGAAATTAGCACAATTATGAAGACAACAGCATAATATGCATTTTAGCATTTTTGGTTGTTTTGGACATAAACTCTCATCCCGAAAGCGTAGTTTTTTTTTGTGCTTGAATGAGATGACCTACTTCAACGGTTGTGTTTATTTTTGTGGTTGAAAGTTTTTTTAAATTTATCTGTCACTGTCGTTAATCTAATCAATCCGTCGTTATACCTACGAAAGGAACGTCTGCGCGCTAAATCCAAAAGACTTATCTTTATAACGGCGCGTGTTGGAGATAATTTTCGTTTTACTTTATTTCGCGAATGTACAGCCTTGGAACATAAGTATTTCCTTATTTATATCAATGGGTTGGGTTACATAATGTTTTGTTTGTTTGAAACTTGGTGTTATCGTTCTAATTCGAGATAAAAACTTGCTTCCGCTACTTTCGAAGGTCGAAGATGGGGCTTTTAGAATTATCCACCTCGTGCTTGGATTTAGTTAGTGGTCCGGATTTCTATGTGATTTCTTATGGACATGCAGGAAATGGGTGACTATACCTACCTATCAGGGCTTTTATAATCATTTATTACCGTTAGAGAATTCAGCGAGTCATCTTACGAACTCATACATGTGTGTGTGCCTTTATATCGATCTCATGCTTTCTCGCATGCTAATCACGTGATCAGTTGAACTGAAGTACCTATGCCTATTATTTGACCACTCCACTCGAATGGGTAACACTTAAGTGTCTTAAGGCTACATACAGCTCGGATTATTCTGAATTAATTTCAAGATTCAAAGATTTTAATGGGTATTACCCATAGGGCTTTGGTACAATAAACAGAAACACTTAAGTGACTCTAAAACCAAGATAAAATTAAAAAAAACACGCAAGTCAGAGACAAACGTGTCCAAGAATAGTCAACTGCACCCCCAAACGGTCAAGTGAGAAAGGCAGAGAGCTGAGTTTTTCCGTATTTCGCTTTCCCATTAGGTTAGATAGGCAGTCATTCCTTGTTTAAGCTTCATTCGGACTGAAAGCCGACCCTAATATAGTTGGGAAAAGGCTAGGTAGAGGCTGATGAGTAATTACCTGTAGGTATTATGTACATTATGACATACATGTGACTTGTCACGATTGAAAGATTCCGCAACCGTTCTCCTAAGACCAATTCGCCATTGGATTGGTCCTCGACAGGATAATTAATTTATTTCCGTTTCCCCAGCAGAATCTTTCACCTACGGACATTTCGCCGACACAACCTTTCATCTACCTACGTCATTTTCGACGACAGGCCTTTCCAGCAACAGAATGTTTCACCGACACGACGATAAACCTATAACTCTTTTAACTACAGACCTTTCCATCTACGGAGAATTCGCCGTCAATCTTAAGACAAGCGATATTACAAAAAATACACAATACATAATATAAAGCTTACTGTGTTTTTACTAAGAGATCAAGGCCGGCTACTTGCCCTAGAGAATCTAGACACGCGGTCGCGTTAGACGCCATAGTTGAGCCAAGAAAAAGGACGCAGCAGCTGTGTTAAATATGCACAAACCCTTTGGAGTCAGTTTTGACCCCTTAATATAAAAAATATAAAATAAACAATAAAACATCACATGCTACCTTTGCCTTGCCTTCATGTCAACATCATGGCAAGGGTAGCATGCATATATCGTAACAAATAAAAGTTTATATTATTTAATTTTTAGTGCGTGATAAAAGCGTGTGCTTTTAGTTTTTTTTTAATTATAATATTTATATTATAGGTAATCGTCATTGTGAAATTAAATGAAGTTGATTGAGTAAAACTGGTGTTAAATTATGTGGAACTAATGGCAAAGGTTGCAATAGAAGGTACAGACGCCAGCACATCAAGCTACTACAATCTGTCAAATTTCATAAATAGATTTTTTCAAATCAAATCAAATTTTCCTAATCAACTGGGAAAATTTGACAGTTTCGTTCGGGTAGCTTAACCTGCTGGCGTCTGTACAATATGGAACTCGACTATAATCTAATCACATGGAACCAAATAGTTGCAGCAGTTCCATATGAAAGAAATATCGGGCTATAAAAAATACTATAATATAAATAAAACTAGTCAATAGTTCCATGTGGAACTCGCTACATGGAACTACTGGGAATAAAGGACATGGAACTACTGAATACTCCGACTAGTTCCATACACGGAACTAGTGAGTTGCAGTAGTTCCATGTGGAATTAGCTACATGGAACTACTGGGAATAAAGGGTCGGTGAAACATTCTGTAGCTGGAAAGGCCTGTCGTCGAAAGTGACGTAGACGAAAGGTTCTGTCGGCGAAATATCCGTAGGTGAAAGACTCTGCTGGGGAAACGGAAATAAATGAATCATCCTGTCGACGAACAGTCCAATGGCGAATCGGTTGCGGAATCCGATTGAAACGGTGCAAATGCGTATAATACTATACCTACCTATTTCACGCAGGTAGGTAGATCAAGTATTTCGTTTCTTACCATAGTATAAATAGTTTTCGTGTACTGTCCATCTTTAATTTGCATTGTCATATCCATATTCAATTAATTGGAAATTATATGCGAAGCAAAAATATTACCCGAGAGGCCAAGATTGACCTCTTGTTTATCATTTTTATTACCATAGCAACCATGTTCATGCCTGTATCTATGACGGATAGCAATAAAAAAAAAAGGTTTTACATACCTAAATAACTTTACTATACATATAAGTTTTTCTTTGTCTATGATTGCGATATATCATGTATCCAATAATTTAATAAAGTATTTCTGATTTTTTGCAGTGAAGATTGAATTGGAGCACGGCAGCATCCTACTCATGAATCCGCCAACTAATGAGATATGGTATCACTCTTTACCGACACGTAAAAGGCTGATGGGAGCAAGAATTAATTTAACATTCAGAAAAATGCGCCACAAACGACAATAAAGATCATCACAATTTGAATGGTCGAAGTATTTTTTCATAATTTGAATGTTATTGTTCCTATGTCAATGTAGTGTATAATCTATGTCAATGTCGATGACGTTAAAAAACAAATGTCAAGACAATTGTCATTGTCATTTGTATGTCAGACGAAATAAGATGATTTGTTGTGTGCTGATGTTATAATCCTTTTTGTTATAAATAAATAATACTTAATAGATACGAGGTGTTGTTAAAATATCGAAGGTGAGTGTCTGTTACTTCTAGTATTCACACCATCCACGTAAACATAAATCTACATGTAGATAGATTCATTTGGTTATCAGATACTCGAGTATGTACATTTTCATGATAAGAGGTGCCTATATAACGGAGGAAATCGTTGAACGGCCACCGTTAACGCTGCATATTGAAATGAATACTGTTTTTCGAGCAAAACCGCTCTCCGTTCTCGTAAATTGCCAAACATGGGCTGAAAATAACGTGGTTGAAATTAATGGGAGATTAATCGAGTGCAGAGCTCTAAAAGTTGACTAAATTGTAGAATTATTATTGTTTGGTCGTTGAACGACGCGAGCGGGAATTCGGAAATACATGGTTGATGAATTTGACCCAAAAAAATTGTCGAGTATTTCTCCAAGTCATATTGTTTTATAAATTGTAACTGTGACAATGTGGTATGGTCCAAATCTGCAGAGGTCTTACAAGTATATGATGTTTGCGTCCAAGATGCCGTCGCTACGGATAGACCAGAGTGACCTGAAGTGCAAGAATGGCTGTGATTACTTTGGCAACCCGCAGTGGCAGGGGTACTGCTCCAAGTGTCATCGGGAACAGATGCAACGGCAGAGGAAGGCCGGTGAGTCATAAGTTTTTGTATTTACACTTTCAAATAAGCAGCAAATTCATCTTACATCCTTGTCACTAATTTAGACTATAACATTTAAAAAATGCTGGTAATATAACTTATCGCAAAACACAGTTTATGTTTTAATTGTTTGAACAATAATGTGAAACAAATGTTTTACGTGATATGACATCATGGTTCTAGTAATAACATGACCTGTGTGCAAACAACGAGTCAATTTATTTATTTACATACAGCCTACTGACACAATTCATTGTGATGTGTTGAAATGTAAAATTCAATTTCACATCATCATTTAAATGAAATGTTGGTCTCAAACCATCATCATCGTCATCTTTTTACCCTTACAAGTTTGTCTAGCACCATAATGATTATTATTATTGAAAGCCTATGATGTCCCACTGCTGGGCAAGGCCTCCCTACACTCTTTTTCTACTTTTCTCTGTTTAAGGTTGCTAAGGACCATTTCATGTTGAAGCAGTCCAGCCGATCGATTCTGTAAAAATCTCACCGTGAAAGGTTAGGTGAAGTGAGCTGTCAATAGTGTCAATCCCTAGCATTAGTTGGAATGATAGCTCACTCCACGCTCACTTCACCTAACTTTTCACGGTGAGATGGTTACAGAATCGCACTGCAGCTCATCCCGCCATCTGTATCTCAAAAATCTGTATCTGTAATAGATATTCTGAAAGAAATTGTTTCCACTTATTGCTTCTTGTTACTTTTCTGGTTTTAACATCATAATAATTATAATATCAAGATAAAATGTCTAGACATGCAATACTTGTAGAATTTCTACATTTATATCTATAATATTTATGTTGTACATAATAAAGAGTATTCAATCTATCTATGCATCCACTTGGGAAATAATCCACAAGTAAACAAATTTATAAGCTTTTATTGAATGAATGCTTTTGTCCTTAATAATATAAATAAATTATGATCATAGTAAAGATTCCATAAAGTAAATAATTCACATGCGTCATAAGACCAACATTAATCATAAATGAAATATTGGTTTATTACACCAACAACTTGAAATGATGCTATGAAGGTTTTTTGGAATATCAAATAGCAATAAGTTACAACGTAAGAAACCTACATAATATACTTACAAAACAAAGTTATAAGGGCTATTTTGCTATACTGTACTTCACGTTTCTGATTTGGATTTTTCGTTCATTTTTGTTCTTTGTCTAGTGAACCTGGTCTAGCTCTCCAGTTTTCGTTAGAGATGTGAAGTCTTATTCCATTTAATTAAATGCTCTTATATTTATCGCTCCATGTCCCCATGAGGGAGAGTAATTACACTATGTTCCCTTGAGATAGGGTTTTTAGTTTACCCTAAGTCTCCACGAGGAGGCAATTACCCTATGCTCTCACGAGTTTGGGTTTTTAGTTTACCCTAAGTCTCCATAAGAAGGTAATTACCCCATGCTCCCATGAAATTGTGTTTTTGGTTTGCCCTAAGTTACAGTGAGGTGGGAATTACCCTGTGCCCCTATGAAATTGGGTTTTTAGTGTACCCTAGGCCTCGATGAGCAATTACTTTGTTCCAATGAAGTAGGGTTTTTAGTTTATCCTTGAGTCTCAATACGAGTACAATAAAACAAAAATCAAACTGAAATGCTGTTCGTTGGTAAGCGCATCATTTGATTTTACCTTATGTTCCAATTAGATTGCGTTTTTAGTTTATCTAAGTTTCCATGAGGAGTGCAATTACCTCAATGCTTTTTTAAAGGCGGACTTAATGCATGATTAAGTCCGCCTTTGTACAGTATTTTTTTTTACTTGTGCATAAAGTTTTAATAATAAATTAACCTATTGCAATAAAACTTTTCATAAATAATTTGTCCTTAAAAAAATTACTGACGCACTTTGTAAACAGTTGTTTACACAAACAGGATACTCTCGCAACAATTATTGTGCAACATGAATACATGATACATATCAAATCAAATTAATCAAAGATAATGGTTTTGAACTAAAGGTGTTTACACTTTAACTGTTAGATAATGTGAACTTCACCTTCCTGAAAGTTATCTCAGTGATAAACTTGGTTTTTCACATAACATGTAAGATAATAACTGATTGAGTCGTCAAGGTAATTTGGTTGGGTGTGCCACAATATCATGTGATGTAATGCAGAAAATTACTGTGGGAATGTCATTGACTCAAATGGCCCCCAATATAGCTTTATACAGGTGGCAGGGACATTGGCGCGCAACCTGTTACCATGGATTTTGAACCCTCCTGCGTTGTAATTATAGGTAGGTTATTTTTAAAAAAAATTGCTGGTCCATACATTTTGACCTCGTAAATATTGCGCTTTTCTGTGAAACAGCAAATATTTTTTTTTGATAACCAAAATCAAAAGTCATTTATTCAAATTAGGCTGAGAATCAGCACTTTTCGAGAGTCAAAATTACAAAAGAGAGTCCCCCAAAACGCTTACCTTTCACCACTTCCTAGTTCTTTCACTGGGAAGAAGAAGTGGCGCAACAAACTCCCCAGCAGCACAGCTGTCTGTTCAGTTAGAAAATACTTGATTGTATACAATGTATGCAAAGTAATTGGAATTTACTTGAGCTTTAAACGCATTAAAAGGCAAATCTAGCAAAGAAGAGGGTAGCTTGTTATAAAAGGTTATACCAAGCCAGCAAATGAGTTATGAACCTTATGAAGTCGGTGAAAGGGAGCACGTGCCGACTAATAGTTTCTTCTCTAGGGCCTAGAATCGTGTGAAAAAAGTAAATATATATTTAATAGACTTCTCAATATTGATTACAGCTAAAGGAAGCTCTTAACCTAGCTCTTGTCTTTAAAATATTGCTCTTAGCGATAAGACAGCCCATTATGTCACCCTTTCTATAATTTCTATATTTATATCTGTGATTTATAGGGTGTACATAATAAAGAGTATTCTATTCTAACCCAAACATAAAAAAAAATACAATAGAGTATAAAAATACAATTCTACTAATATTATAAACGCGAAGGTTTGGAAGGATGGATGGATGGATGTGTTACTCTTTCACGCAAAAACAACTGAACGGATTTGGATGAAATTTGGCACACAGATAGTTTATAACCAGGATTAACACATAAGATAATTTTTATCCCGATCTTCCCACGGGATCGAAAATTATGCGGGTGAAACCGCGGAGCGCAGCTAGTAGAGTAAATAAACCAATAGGTAATACGGGCTGGTGTTCCCAACTCCACGTCATTGCGCGTATTTTGCACAAATAAACCAAACAAGTATATCTGGGAGATTTTTAGTGGAAGATTTTTATGTTTTTGTTGCACCTGTTATTGTCGTCATGTGTTTGTCCCGCTTCAGGTCATTTACATGTGGTTCACCTTTCAATGTTTTTACCACACGTGATGTTGATACCTAACATTCAGAATAACTCTTAAATAATAAATGAATTACATATTTAAAACTTTTAAACGAAAAGTTTACAATAGTTTTATTTTATTGATTTAAACTAAATGTACATAAATAACTTAGAAACTGCGACAGCACAGCTAACTAAAAAAAAACTGGAAAATCCGGTGGAAAAACGTTTCGGTTGTTAAGAGACCAGCAGACATCTTCAAATGCAGTCAGAATAACGTATTTTTTTTTTCTGACTGCATTTGTAGATGCTGTCTGCTGATCTCTTATAATTGTGACTTAGGTATTAAGCGCCACCCAGCGTCTTTAGTATGGATTTACTCTAAACCAGTAATATGATAATGGTTGCATTAGCTCTAAAGCGAAATCTATTAAGCGAACTTTGTCTTTACTTAGGCTAATTACAGCATCATACGAAAATGAACCTTATTGGTATAAAATGAATGTTAATTTTTTTGTATGAAACGCTTGCTCTGTCGCTTATAGAAATATGCACATTAAAGTCATAACAATAAGGTTGATTTTGGTATGAGACGTTACTTAGCTTGCGTAACGTCTAAGTGTGCTCTATAGATTTCAGCCTTAGTGCATCTTACGGCGCATATAAAATAAACCAAGGTATCCACGTGTCGTCGTACAGTGACTCGAGAAATATTTACATAAATATATTTATTTATGTAAATATTTTATGAATAAATGTGTGCATACTGCATAATGACTAATCTATTTTGAACGCATTTATGATTCTGTTTCTTAGTCCATATCTCTCACTTTTGTTCTAATTATTTATTTTTAGCAAATATATTGGGTTTTAATCATTTTTATTCAGCATTAATTATGTGAATTGGAGCACCATTATCAAGATGGTCGCTACTTTTACACTTTCGCAGATAATCAATTTTGATTCTTGGTTTCGTGAATTCGTTTTCATAATTAAGAATACAATCAATCAATCTGCTATAAAATAGCACTGCTATATTAATAGGATAACCGATAAATATCAACACTAAAAATGATGATCAATTTTATTTCTGTAATTTTTTTATTTTCTTACTAGATAATTTTTATATAAACATTCGTCCCCATTGCTGTCAATAAGAAAAATGCCCAAAAGGCTGGCAGCTTTGTCACGTATAGCGATGCTGATTCTTTGGCCAAAAAATAGGCCAGCCCCTCTGGTGACGTCACGTTTCTGTAAATTAGTTTAAAAAAAAAAACACTTACACTGTATAAACTTACACTGTGTTTCTGATGCACTCTGACAGCGGCTGCGCATATATGGCAGATGCATGTGCCGCTGCTGTTGGAGTATGTGCCGTTACTGATATTTAATTTAATTTATTAGTTAAGTAATTTAATTTATTATTTAAGTAAGTCAATTTTGAAAATGTGTTCAACAATACTCTATTACTAACTGTGGAGGCTTGTAAATAGCTTGTCGTTTATTATCTCATTACTACTTCTGTATTTAATAGCTGTAAGCCACCCAAAGACAATAA
Organism: Apamea monoglypha; assembly: GCA_911387795.2. Classification (NCBI taxonomy): domain Eukaryota; kingdom Metazoa; phylum Arthropoda; class Insecta; order Lepidoptera; family Noctuidae; genus Apamea; species Apamea monoglypha. The sequence goes on from OU426924.1 coordinate 18,545,610, forward strand.
AATAAATAAATAAATAAATAATTAGGTACAGATTTGGTCAGATCAAGCGAGGACCATGCAGATACAACAGAAATGCCCTTTTTATCACCTTTTCCTACCATTCCACCACAATATTATAAAACTCTTCACTTTTCAACAGAGAAAGCATCATCACTATCAGCGACGTTACCCAAGCCAGAGACGAAGAAACCGGAGCGAGGGCTGAAGGTCACCTCCCACTCCTCGTTCTCCAAGTTTGAGGAGAAACGTCATCGGCAGAGCGAGACACTGAAGAAGGCTAATTTGCTGAAGTTCAGCGTGTTCAAGAAGAGTAACGCAGGTAATTTAATTTTAATTTGAACAGGGCTTATTATTTTTGTTATGCGTAAGCGAATGGATGGCTCCACGTTCACGTAATTTGCCGCGGTTGGTCTGTGGATGAGTGACTATCTTTACATATCGAGACCCCTCCGTGCCTCGGAAAGCAGATTAAGCCGTTGGTCCCGGCTGTTATTCGTGGATCTTTGACAGTCGTTACGGGTCGTCAGAAGTCCGAAAGTCTGACAACCAGTCTTGCCAAGGGGTATCGTATTACCCAGTAACTGGGTTGTGGAGGTCAAATAGGCAGTCGCTCCATGTAAAATACTGGTATTCAACTGCATCCGGTTAGACTGGAAGCCGACCCCAACATAGTTGGGAAAAGGCTAGGCTATGGTCACCCATCCACGGACCAACCGCGGCAAGCGTAGCTTAACCTGATCGATCAACCCGTGCGGCTGTTATTACTTAGCCAATAGCCCCTCTGGTATTAAATATTTGGAGATATTTCTTGAACATCAGCAGGAACACCAATAAAGTGCCAACATTGCTATTGTTCTTGCAACTTGTTGTCATCTATATTTTAAAAGAACACCATGTTTTTTATTTTAATCAGTAGCAATAAGCTGGCCTTCTACTACATGGGGCTTATCACGACTAATATTTTGTATCAACATATTATAAAAGAGAGTCCATGGAGTTTTTTGCTCGTTCTTCTCCATAGGAACCTACTACGCTTTGGACTGGGCAACTGGCGTCATCTTTCTGAGTGACCGACTCCTTCGAGAATTCAAAAGTGCCTGTAAATAATAATAATTAATAATGTAGTGTAAGTAACTGGCGAAATGTACCTACCCCCTTCAGGGAGTACAGGAGTGATCTTATATTTTTCATCTTAACCTATTCATCGACAATCTCTCCAGATGAGCACGACCACACAGCGGAGAAACGTCCCCCAGAGTTCAAGATCCCAGGTCTGGTCAACGAAGGCATGAAGCGTGATTTTCGCGCCCGTTTCTCACAGCTGGGCCCCGCAGTGGACCGGGATTCGCGCGTTTTTGTGCACAGCTTTATCATGGACGTCATTAAGTACGCTAATATCATGAGCGTTGATGAGTTGTCTGAAAGGGTCCAGAGGCAGTACCAGGTGAGGATTTTAGGATTTTCTTATTAATTCAATCCATGTAGAAGACTTTACGGTGTGAAGTTTCATGAACTGATATATAATCAATGCTATGTACGCCATAATTGTCATGTACATTAGTCCTTTAGTTATTAAGATTATTCTAGCATAAGTTTAATGTACGGGATGTGGCTGTGCTTTTCTTAAATGAATAAATGAACTAATTTTCGACCTTGTATAAAATCAACGCTTATATTGTTATCCGCAAAAACAATCGACGACCTCATTAGTCAACATCGGATCAGTAGTTGTTGGGCTACGATCGAAAATCAAATACATATCCTGTTCCCAATTCTTTGCCGCGCGTTTCTCTGCAATCGGATGAAAATAAATGTGAAGCTCTAACATAGCTACTAACATGCATACTGTTTGTCAATAAGAAACAACGATCAATAACCCTATATTTCTGTCGGTGTGGTGGTCTCTATGAGCATTTGATAACTGGAGACAAAGGAAATCTACAAAAAAAAAAAAAATGGCGTCACTTTTAATACTAGCATGAATAACCTTATCAATTTTATTATCATTAGTTCGATAAATCTGTGCTTTGGGGGCTTTATCACAGTGCGGTACTTTTTGGTGGATTTATAACAAAGATAAACGTTTGTAAATGTAAACTCAGATGCTACATGGGATAAATCCTAGCGTGCGACAGAGAAAAGAAATATCAAATTAACTATCCCGGCAATTGTGTATTTCGGTTACTAGGCATGCCGCACATTTCTTTAATAATCTGAGTGTTTTGTTACTGTAAATTAATTTAGTATTAAAACATTTTTGAAATTACCCTAGCGCTTTTTTTTTTAAATTACCCTAGCGCTTTTTTTTTAAATTACCCTGGCGCTTTTTTTTAAATTACCCTGGCGCTTGATGATCTAACGACATACTGTCTCAATTTACAGCGTTTCATGAAACACATGGACACGTCGTCGCATTTCACGAATGTGGACGCCGACACCAAGGAACTGCTCATGGACTTCGTGGAGAAACATGCCATGACTTACTTGCACGAGTAAGTAGCAAGCATTTACCTGAAAATTATGAATATGGGGCGAAATTAACATTTTATTTACTAATTTATTATTAACCTCGCAGTTCAGTCAGAATTCGAGGGTTATTTTGGTCAATCAATCAAACTACAGATTTAATTTGCATCTTTATACCATAATCAAAGTTTAGAAATCAATTTATAGATCTACCCAAAAAAACATTTTTTTACGATAACTTTGTTGTTTTAATGCTAAGTTATAACGTATTCTTTCTATCTCCTTAGGTTGCCATCAATAGTCTTCTCTCCAAGTGGAACCGAAGACGAACGCCTAGACCGGACGATGTCAGAACGTATCCAGCAGTTGAGCTGGGTCGGCGAGCGACACCTGGAGTGCAGGCTTGACAGGGACAACGCCGAGTGTCGACAGCTGCTCTACAAGGCCATCAGTGGTGAGTGTCACATTAACAACACTATAAATATTTGCATATTATGTTGTTTTTTGGTATTTCAGAGTAGTTCCCATAGTCGAAATTTTTAACATTTATGAGTTTTCAACCCAACAACCAATAAAGTATACCAATGATTTCAATTATACCCTGTATGTATATTGCTTTTCGATATTATAGTTGTACGAGGATCTTTTGGCACGTGGCCAAAATCGGAACTAAAGATTGATTTGTCTTTTTTGTAAAAGATCGCTCTTAGCGCTAAGACCGCCCATTGTGACAGCCTTTGTAAAACTTCTATATTTTTGTCTGTAATTATATGTTGTACGTAATAAAGAGTATTCTATTCTATCGGAACTAACGTAGCTTATCACAAAATATTTATCCAACAGCGCCCCCTGGTATTGACGGTAATACCCCTGTTGGCATAAAATTTTAAGGCATAATATAGTTTGGCATAACGTTTTCGCATAACTTTTATTAGCATAATAATACTGCTGCATAATAATACTTTAGCATAATGCAAAGGTTAGCATGACTATCATTTAGTCTAATATGTTTTGGCTTAAGTTGGAGTTGCATAAATTTTAAAGGCATAATATTTATTCGTCTAATATACAATTATTAGGTATGTTGCTTCCTGATATTTACTACTGTTATTGAATCATATGGGTTAGGTTAGGTTAGAATAGTGACCATTCGATGGCCCTGTATGGGGCCCCGGTGTGGTGCCTCTGACCTGACGGCCGGCAGTATCGCAATACTGCGGAAACCGCAGAGAGCGATGGCTGTCAGAGTCATCAGGGGGTATCGCACGATCTCCTACGAGGCGGCCTGCGTACTGGCTGGATCCCCGCCCTGGGACCTCGAGGCCAAAGTACTCGCGTTATTGTATCGGTGGCGCGAGGAAGCGAGGGCGCGGTGCGAGCGACACATGGAGCTGCGTCGGTCTCAGTTTCGCGAGGTCCTGGTGGCGGAATGGCGGGACAGGCTCACACGCCCTACCGCTGGCCTCGTCACCATCGACGCGGTCCGGCCGGTGCTCGAGTGCTGGCTCGGGAGGAGGCACGGCCCCCTGTCGTTTCGGGTGACGCAGGTGCTCTCGGGGCATGGTTGCTTCGGGAAGTACCTGTGTCGCATAAACAGGGAGCTGGACGCCTGGTGTAACCACTGCGTCGACTGCCGGGAGGACACGGCGCGACATACTCTGGCAGAGTGTGCCGCCTGGGAGGAGCTGCGCCGTGCCCTCATCTCAGAAGTAGGCAGTGACCTGTCGCTGCCGGCCGTGGTCGAGTCGATGGTCGGCAGCGAAGAGTCCTGGGACGCGGTGGTTTCCTTCTGCGAGACGACCGATTCGAGGCTGCGGAAAGGGAGAGGGAGATCTCGTCCTTTCACCCAGCCCGCAGCAGGCGCACCGGGCGTCGGCGGAGGGCGGACAACGCCCTCTTCCAGCCCCCCTAAATGTGTCCAGGGGCGACGGACGCGGGGACGTCCGTCGCCCCCCACACATCCGGCCCCGAGGTGGCGGCGCGTAGTGTTCCACGCGCGCCCCTCGCCGACGTCGCGGGGGGAGTCAAACACCTCACCCCCCCCCTGACCCGAGGAGGAGGCACCAGTCGGGGGTTGCGGAAGGATCTTACGTTCCCGCGACCCCCGGCGTAGGTGTGAGATGGAACACTGGGGTGGTTTTTAGTCAGTAAGAGCCTGACAGACACCGCCGCCCGCCCCAGGGCGGCGGACATCCATGAGGATTCTCCACCCAGGGGAAAAAAAAAAAAAAAAAAAAAGAACAGTGACCATTAACGCCAGATTCCCCCCTCTATTGTTGGTGTTGTGGGTTGTGGTTTGGGTTATAACAAAGGTGAAATAGTGTCTACAATTTACCGTTTTGAGTTATTTATTAGGGTTTATTAGTTTTATTCCAAAGAACATATTTTGTTTATATCATTATACGTTTTTAACATTATGCTTTATAAAATCATGCTTCATTATTATTATGCTAGCAGTATTTATGGCAACAAGCATTATGGCAAAACATGTATGCCTAATAATATTATGCGTAATGATCATTATGCTGAATTTCGTTATGCCAATGTAAATTATGATAATATATTTTATGATTATCATTAGTAAACCGGTATTGACAAGGGACAATGACATTTGCCATTATCATTCAAGGGTCAAAATATCCTTCTTTCAATGTACTGAGATGATGAATGATTTCAGTTGCTTATTTAGCAATTTTCTTCCTTTCTTATCTTCTGCATAACTAAACATATTCGTATCCTCTTTCAGAACTACTAGGTATGGACAGTGCCCTATCTCCGGGTGACAAGCTGTCGCGCGTGCGTCGTTGTTGTCGCCACGTGCTGCGCCTGTGCGGCACTGCGCCCGCCTCAGCTGACGACCTACTGCCTGCGCTTATATTCACTGTGAGAATACATAATATACTACATCTTGTAATACATACGTCGCTTCATAGCTAGACTTGGGAAATTCACCAATGAAACTGAGCGCTTGTGCTGTCAGTGACTACAATCCACAATAATGATGACACTGACAGCTCTTGAACGCGATTCAGAAATTCAATTCTCGTAATTTAAAACGTTAAAAATTTCGGCGACAAACAAAACCTTGTCAAAATTGGAGGTATTTTTGACACATGGAGACTGAGATTAACGTTCTTAAAATTACGAGCATTGATCGATGTCATAAAGAATAAGAGAAATTTAGTGTGATAGACAGAGAATGAGAGAGATATATCTTTCGTCTCTCTCATGTAACGAAATTTTCCTAAACGTGACGCGTCCTTGAAATTTGATTCTCAATTCTCGTCCATTTTATCGTCAACATTATTTTGTTAAACATGACTGTGTTTGTGTTCAGGTGCTGAAAGCCAACCCGCCGCGCCTGGTCAGCAACATAAACTTCGTGACGCGCTTCTGTAACGCGCAGCGACTCATGACCGGCGAGGGAGGGTACTATTTCACTAATCTCGTAAGTACCAACATGTTTTACGGTCATTTTAGCTCTCCCTGCTTTTTATCCGATTGCAAGAAGACGAAATGCATGAATTAAATGTTACCTACATTCATTCATGCGTTTATGGAGCAGGATAAGTCTCCAGAGACCACTGACTAGGATAATTGAGACGTTTTAAACTGCATTGGGTGATTCTGGGCTGAAACTATGATGACTGATGAGAAAAAAAATCTAGATCCAGAAACCAGTCACCAGTCACTTGGTTTATTTATAAGAAACTTCTAAATAGTAGATCCGAGTTAATGGATAAAAGGGCAACATTATTGTTATCAGGGTTCCATTTATTTTCATGGCAATATTCGCTACCCTTAATGTACCTGACTCTATCATTATTTTGTAACAACTTGTATGTAAATTCTATGCAAATATAATGTTTTCTATTCTATTCTAAGAGCGTTAATGATATTACAATTACTTTTTGTGTTGTTTCCAGTGCTGCGCAGTCTCCTTCATTGAGAACCTGACGGCCGAGTCTCTGAACATGGACAAGAAGGAGTTCGACTGTTACATGGCCATGCCGGCAACCATTGGTGGCAGTGCTTGGGTAATATACCTGTTTTTTTTATTATTTTTTTTATTGTTTTTGATAGATAACTTCAGGGCGAAATCCGAAACTGTGTAGTAGTAAAGCAAAGTGGTCAAAGGATTCATGACCTCGATTTTGGAAAGAACTAAAAAAGTAAAAATCCTCCTTGTTTTAAAAAAGTTCGGAATCGACAAAGTTGAGCCAAAAAAAATAGTTGCCAGTTGTGATTATAGAGGTATGAGGAACAGGGTGATGACCAGGTATGCAAGCGGTCGCTGCATGCTGGTAGTCAGGATACCCGTTGAAGCTGTGGATGCTGGCTGGCTGGGTGACTCGCCGCTAAAGCTTGCGGGAGTGATGATGATGACGTCACGCTGAAGTATTTGCACGAAGGCTGCGCTGACGTTCATACTCGGGGTCACCAGTATTGAGGTATGAGGAACAGAATGTAAAGTTCACTCATACTCTATAGAAAAGAAAGGATCCTCCGACCAGACGGGTGTTGTGTCTGGCGGGCAACTGCCCAATGATTGATGTTGGGAAGTTGTATATATGCTAATTGCGCGGAAAACTGCTTGCGAGATGTAGTATTTGCGTGACGTCAGTATGACACGTTGTTCGCATGTGGCGTTGTAGATACCGCTACATGATTGATAATTCATGCAATAATATGAATATTTTTTTTTTGTAACCACCAGGCTGCTGCACTATCGCTGTGCGGCGCGGCTCGCGAGGCAGACGAGCAGCGAGCGCTGGCGCACAAGCTGCTCACGCACACGCAGAACATACACTCACGAGCAGACCAACTCGCTGCCAACGCTCTTAGCTTTGAGGTAACTAACTGCTCAATACAGGGCCTTTTTACCCGACTGCGCGACACCACTACTACGAAGTGCAAAGTGCGAATGATTGGATCGGACCGACACATGGCCGAACCGAATATTATTAGATGCCAATTCCCATTACTTAAAGTCTTTAATTTAAAGTTTCACCAATAAATTAAATAAAAATAATAACAATGACTGATTTCCTCTGATGTCGGTCGCGTTCCACACTTCCAGTTTGACTTTGATTGCGCCTTTATTTCTTAACAGTGGTTTTCGTGATTGACATGTTACCATTGCCGTTCTTTTGTACGTACAGACGCCAGCAGGTCAAGCTACCCGAAACTGTCAAATTTTCCCAATCAACCTTGAACCTTAATGCTTTAGCGATAAAGTTGAAAATCTATTAAAGAAATTTGACAGATTGTAGTAACTTGATGTGCTGGCGCCCGTACGTCACGCCAGTCGCACGTACGATAAATCTAAAATACGTTGTGGACACTATTTTGTGATGCTGACCGGCTGTTCCCCCCGGCTGACCCCTTACGCAACAGACGTCGGCGTTACACTGTTTTTTAATTATCTCTCTGAAATTGCGTTGTTCTGCGGTTATTTGTCACATTGGGAAATACCATCATGTGTAATTAATTTTGAATTGGTTTCTGTCCAGGAAAACCAATAAGGAAAATTGACGAACATTTTCCTTGATTGAATCTTAAATTCCCCTTTCAAAAGTATGTTAGGTAATAGTGAGTTATAAAAAGTTAGGTAACTTTTTTTTAAATTACCTATTACACGAAATTAATTAAAACATTTTATATATTTACAGGAGCAAATCGCCAAAAAAGTACAAGACGTCCTAGCGAAGACGCCGTTGGAAATAAAACCGCGTCGAGAGCTACCACGCATTGGGAAGTTCAAAGAAATAAGTACCGCACCACTCATCGACCTGGGCACCAGTCTCGCCCATGGAGAGCCACAGCCACCGCCAGATCCGAAATTAGAGCCAGGACCCGCAGTGTCCACAGAACCAAACATCACCATACAACCCTCAGATAACGAGCCAAAACTAAACATTTTAGGATTTGAAGTCATCGAAAGACAATCCCCATCAAAATCACCACAGAACCTTGACCAAACGTGGGATTTGAAACAAACCAGCTCACTGGAACTGCTAACTCCATCGCCTTTAGGATTCACACCCTTCGACTCCCGATCCATCGACGAACTGATGACTCCAGATGACTTTGGAGCAGACCAACTGCCTCCAGGTTTGAGCAATATAAACTACGATATTGACCTGTCAGACTTCAGCGGAGACAACAGCATAGCCGAGGATGCACCCAAATCCGACCCGAAGGACCCATTCAGCCCAGAAGCATTGAAAAAACCAACCTTCGACCCTTTCGCTCCACAGACTTCAAGGGGATACGAAACAGCTCTTGACTCGTTTGACGAATTCAGTTTTGTTGATCAGAGGAAACAGGAAACTGATCCGTTTCAGGTTGTACATAGAGGTCAAGATCCTTTCAGCCCAGTAGACATAGCAAAAGATCCTTTTTTCAGTCCACAGAAACAGTCGACTTCTATTCTAGACGATCATGACTCCCCGACCTCCGGCTGCTTGCTACCGTCGCCGATGCAACCACAAAGCAGCGAGAAACCATCTTAGTTGGTTTTCATTCGAAATTGAAATATAGATCTATAAACCAAATTGGTTGGTGCTAAAGTTGAAAGTCTATTATTGATTTGTTCTTGTTTATTAATTATTTATTTAAATCATAGTGTAATGTGTCCCAGTCGAAGTAATAAATGGTATGGCAGAAGTTTGCGTCGTTATTGATTTCCCAAACTTTTTGATTTACATACATACATAAACGCCTTTTTAATTTGTGTGAATGTAAACTACACATGTACATGACATGAAATGCATTAGTTCTATTCTAATGTCATACAGATGTTATTAAAGGTGCATAATCAAAACTACAACATACATTACAAAATTTATTTCAACTAGAATTTCTCGTAAAACTTTTATCAGTTTATTCTTACATACATATAGAAGATTTAAATAATATAGTTACGGCCTACGTCGCTCAGCGTAACACACATGCGAAGTGATATAGATGAGGCAATTAAAACTACACAATTAAGTAACGGTTGGTATAAATAAATGAAGCTAATACTAACGAATTACAGATACCTATAATATTTATTAACCATAACAGTCACGACGTAGAAAACAATATATTTCTGGTAATCTTGAGCTATTGTTCTCAGAAAACAAACTTAAGACAAAGCTACGTACACTGGGGAGCAATTAAGTAGCCGTCGATTTTCTAAGCTTTTCTTGTGGTCTTACAAAAACTTGGCAAGTCCTATAAAGAGTATTCCAAAGCATCCTAAGTCTTGGAATGTAATCTTTATTCGGCATAGCAAACTGAACGACACAAATCCAATACTCCTTAATATCCCTTATCAAGCTGCAGATTTATAAAAATAAACACTTATGAAAAACTTACACTATCAAGGAGTGCTATTTATTTGCTCGCCACTGTGAGTACTGTATGCTAAACACAACTTATAAATAAAATCAAAGATGATGGTGTGACGAGTGTCTCGACAGATAATGAAACATTTCAACCCCAAGTGCACTAGGTAATGTATAAAACTACTTCATAAGACAGGCAGTCAGGTACTGACAGAAAAATAATTCAAGAAATCTGTCTGAATAACTTGGTATTGGTGCCCAATTATTTAGAATAAACTGAATTCTTAAATGCATGCATGAAGACAGTTTATTTCATACTTAATTGTATGAAGGTAATCAAAATAATTGTCAATGTGTTTGTTATTGCGTATTACAGACTTTACATCTAGTATCCTTGGTATAAAGCGTATGTAAGTTCAAAATGGTCATATTAACACCATTCTTTAGAATATTGTGTGGCAATGTTTGCCAAGTTGACTTGATAAATCTAGTTAGCACTGGCAGTGAGACCGATAGTTTGCGCAAATGCAACGAATTGCTGCACACCTACATGACAGCTTCATGTGAAACACATTTGTTTAGATATCTGGCACAACGTGAGATGGCATTGCATATCTGATAAGTGCCTTGGGAGTCAGTCAACTCGTTGTGACCTTATAACTCAGGTGAAGCACTCCATGAAGCAACATCACTCTTTCTTAACATAAAATATGTTTATGCTCCTATATACAAATGATTATATTATGTTAGTACAAATTTGTTCAATGTTTGGAATAAAATAATCACTTTCTCAGTCGAGAGGTCATAATTTCTTTATAAGCTATGCTGACAAGGCAATTCTAAAGTGAATATTTTATTATTCACTCTGAGAATTTAAAACTTCCACTACTTAAACTCTAAAGTTGAACACACATTTACAAAGTAATGAGATTTAATAAAAAAAACATTATTTTTGGCTTACTTTGATGTTGATTATTCGATAAATTCAATACAAAACATGTCAAGTCAAAATTACATCTTAAACACCACAAACTGTAACAAAAATATGGATTCACTTTAATTCCAATATGTCTATCTTCTTTACTATTTTAATATTATGTTTATCATAATTACTACATTGTGGTTAAAACTCCATTGACTTGAAAACATAATTACATTATTATTAACAGCCAATGAAAGTCACTCAGGTTACTTTACTGTGCTATAAATAATAACAGTGTGGTAATGATTAGGCAATAGATATTGTGACATTTATTCCGAGGTTTCCATTATCCGCAAACAATTGTGCAAGAGATGTGTCAAACACAAGACAATCTGAATTCATGATGGCAGACGATACTCCTTCATGGATGGAGCGAGGCATGGCCTCCCATGTGAGTCTCCTACGATGCCCATTCAGCTCTAGTCTGTAAGCAAAGTTCTCTGCTTCTTTTCGAGATCCTATAAGTTGCACAATGGCAAAGAATTGTTGATGTCCATCAAACTTCTCTTGTTTTTCAAGTACTAACATAAAATGATGATTAAAACATGACTGCATCATAACCCAATCCACAGCTCCGGGTAGGTTTATGTCCGTAGCCAGGAATACTATATCCTCGCCCTGGAGAGTAGTAATGCTTTTATGGGACATCATAAGGTGTGGCATGACTTGATCAAGTCCTCCTTGCCATTTGCACGATGCACCGGGGCAGGGACACGAGTAAGGCCTGAACTCACAAGCTTCTTCATGCTCCGCCTTCTCTGTGTGCACTAGAGTTACAGTACAGCCCGTGTTGGAGTGTTTACAAGGGAACATAACATTGCTGGCGACTTTCTCCATGGCGAGGTTGCGTATATTGCCGAGCGGGCCGCGGCACGTGGGGCAGCAGGACAGCTTGGGCCGGCAGCTGGAGCATACCAGGTGCCCGCTCTGGCACTGCAGGATCGGAGGCAACACATAGTCGAAGCACACGGGGCACTCGAACAGCGAGGCGAGATCAGCAGACATGGCGTTCGGCGCGTTCACCAGTGCAGGCACCCCGGGGACAGAACAACTGGAACTGCTAGCTCCGCGCCGCTTGTTGTTTGTGCTCATGTCACCGTCACGCGCACATAAAACCCGCCTGTCGACGATCACCTTACTTCGCCGTGATTCAAAAAAGTTTCGCCGCTGGATGTATCATTTGTAGCCCTCTTCAGCTGATTCTTTCCGCCTAGAGGTCGCGGTGAAGTAAGTTTCCATCACAGTTCTTGAGGCCAATGTTATTCAGTACATACGACGTGAATAAAGTGAACTATTCTCAATGAGATTTGGGGCGATTGATACAATCAGTACCACTTTCTAACTCTTATAATTTAATACATATTTACTGTGTTGTGTTGGTATAAATAAAAGTCAATTTATGGCGAATGTTCTAGCTCATCACAAAAAGACGAAATTCGTCGTAAAAGCCAATGACGGTCAATCGAACAAAACTCATAAATGACATGATGACAGAAACACCATGATGTCACACCATAGAGTAGATGTATATACTTATAGACCAGCTGATGAATTTGATATTCTCGGATATGTTATCTACGCAACATGGTAGAAAAAAACTACCATCCAATAAATTATTTTGGCTAATAAAAGTCTGCACAAAGTATTGTATAAAATGTAATTATGTAGTAAAGTAAAAAAAAAAAAGCAATTTGAACATCTCTTGGGGGTTGCGATTCCTAACATTTTTGTTCTGTAAATTGGGTAGTTGCATGATATTGAATACTATATATTTTAGTAGATAATATACATGATGTATATATAATGTACATGCGTGTTACGATAACAGAATTCGAAATCAAAATTGAAATCGGTCGAAAAATAATAAAAATAATAATTTATAAAAGCTTTTTGTCTATCTCTTTCTCGCAAAACGAAGTTCTGCATGTAATTTATATGGCGATACTGAACTATGATGTCACAATTCAGTATTTCCCTCTCTGTCTAATTGAAAGTTTTGAACGCTTTACATCTTTTTAATTTCCGAAGATATTAAAAAACTGGTTATACCAAGCTATTGGTGAGGTAAAAAAAGCTTCAATTTAAATAATAATATGAAAATTTTACCTTCAAATAAAATTTGTATTATGTTTCCTAAGACGTTCGAAGTCCATTATGAGAGAGTGCACGCTTCGTTCCATGAACAGCTGTTAGAATTAGATCTCCTTACTTTCCGCCTCGTAATCGCGCCACGTGCGCCCCCCAACGTCATATCTGTGAACTACTTTCAAAAACCGCATACAAGCCGCCATGATGAAGTGTTATGTCATTGTTGGGCTCGTAATGATGCAAAGGTAGGTAGGTATGCACCAGGAAGACCTTACCTGGACTTCGGACTTCTTAGGAAACATAATACAAATTTTATTTGAAGGTAAAATTTTCATATTAATTGTTCAGTTTGACGTCCACAGAGTACTTTGTAATATACTGAAATTGACATCCGAAGTCCATTATGAGAGATATGTTTGTTATCTCCTGGTGGATTGTATGAATGAAAAGCAACAATGTGAATTATAAACCAATATTATTTTTAATCACCATTTTATTATACCTTATGTACCTTCATATACACAAGTTTTAAATATGAACAAAAATCTAGTCATTGAAGCACTGGCAGTACCTATACCTACTTAGATTAAGAGAAAACGTAAATAAGTAAGCAATATCTTCATGAGTAATTTTAACCTGAATCAATTTGATTTGACACATCGGTTAACTTAGAATCAATTCTGCCGTCAATAGCATAGTTGCAGTAAGTACGCTCTAGACGGTTTCGAGAAAAACGCGGTTAAAATTTTGGTGAGAAAATCTTTCATAAATCCTTTGTTTGTAATCAGATCATGATGGTTGATACCTTAAATGAAAGAGGACCTCAGCACCTATCTATTACTTGTTTGGAAACCAATACTGAGTAACTGAAAGACAAAATAAATTAATTATCTTAGTTATACTAGGTCTCCTAGAGGCTCTCTGATAGGTAATACTTAGCATAAACACAGTAAGTGTGTTTTTAACTGTATTTATGCTAAGAAACCACATAAATTTATGATTGAAATATGGTTTATAAGTTTTATTTTATCAGGCTGTAGTGATAATAAAACTACTTACTCATTTAGTAAATATTGGGAAACTGCTTAGGATCAAAACAGTATATCTTCTTAGTGTCTATTTGCTAGGCTTATATCCAATTTTTATACAGTAAATTACTTAAAATATTAGTAGTATAGATATCATACTGTACTTTGGCCGAGGGACTCTGAATAAGAACTTCTGCAGTAAGTGTACCCACTGTAATCATGCTTTGTGACGTAAAAAAAATGCTCGACTTACTGCAAAATTTTAATTGTTAAATTTGGTTTAAAAAGCGATTCAAATGAATGGGTACAATAAAAATGTAGATCTCATTACCGTGATCACGGCTGTATATCCAACTCATTTTTGACAAAAATCCGACTTACTGTAACTATGCTATTGAGGGCAGAATTAGGGACTTGAAATAGTCTTGATAATGAATGTGCCGAGGATATTATTTTCGTTATTAGATCTGATTTCTTTACGGTAAAATTTCCTGAAAGTTGATTCATGCCTCCAGTTGGCCTTAGATAATATGTCATTTATAGGATAATTTTCTAGCCAATTTAATGATGAGACATCCGATCTAAAACTACCTGGAGAGGCTTGTATACCAGCGTCAGATAGAACACGTTTTATCCAATCACCGATTATAGTTGGTGTGGCTGCTCTAAAGGGATCTCTAGTAAGTATGAACAATTTTTTTATTGAACCCCGTCTTTCCTTTGATAAATTTTTTAACGTGCGGAGCCAATATAATGGATTTGTATTTTGATCTTGGGATGCCAACAAAACCTAAATGGATTGCTAGAAAGTCGCACTATCTGTCTTTGACCCGAACACTGGGTGTAAATTTATGGAATCTCCATTATCTACAAAATGATCAGAGTCAATATGCAAAAGGGAAAGGTCGTGTACACGACGTCCCGAACATAATAATAAAATAGTCGCCGTTCGCTTAGACACCTCACACAAACTACTGATGCAAGGAGTTTAATTCGTTTTTCGTTTAATAAGTAATTAATTCCCTCGTGTGGTGGAAACGGCTTTGCAATTGAAATTGCTTTCAAAATGTGTTTAACAATGTGACTAGAAGAAATTTTAATATTTGAAGCAGTTTCACAAATAGAAGCGATAACGGACTTGTGCACTAGAATAGTTCTGTAAGCTAACTTTTGATTTAGATATAGATATGCTAGATATTTCGCAACATCTGTCGGATTTGGTGTACGGAAATTTACATTATTTTGACTACACCACAAAGACTACTTACCCCAAATAGGTGTGTAAGTTTTAAGAGTTGAAGGTCGCCAGCAAGATAAAAGAAGTTCTTTCTCTTGTGGAGACCAATCGCTTGTCATGGTGTCCCAGCCGAAATGAGCCAGGCTTCCAACTGCAGATCTTTGACATGAGCTGGTGGTAGGCCGGTCACCGTGTCCGCTAAGGTCTTCTTCAGGTCTCTGATCTTCAGTGGCCGTGCCACGGATCGATTCTTCAGGTCTGGTCGCCAAAAGGGTTTCTTCCACTTGGGTGCTACTATTATGTACCGACCTGATGCCGAGTTGAGGTGGTGAAGAACTCGTGGCAGCAATGCTGGGACATGCCAACAACAAAAAACTGGTGGGAACAGCCACGCTAGGTCGTTTCGCCAGTATCTGCTGAACGCGTCGTGATAACAGGCGTTGGAGTCTGAGGAATCTAGAGAAACGTAATTTGTCAAGACGTGTGCGGTTTGTGACGCGAACAAGTCTATGTCCGGTTTTCCCCAAGTCTGAAATATCTTTGAAGTTGCTGCCACCTGCAGGTGCCACTCGCTGCCGGCACGATTTCGCGACAAGTGGTCGGCTTCGGTGTTGTACACCCCTGGTAGGTGATGAGGGATCAGTACAACATTGAGGTCGTCTATCAGAGTCAACAATTCCCGCGTCAATTCCATCAAACGGTGTGATTTCGTGCCCCCTTCCTTCTGAATGTACGAAACCACTGTCCTGTTGTCGGTCTGTAGAATAATCCTGGAGTCCCGGAGGGCTCTGGATTCCTTCGACAATACAGCAATCACAGCATCCATCTCTTTGAGATTGCAATGCCATTTTTTCTGGTCGGGTTGCCTTGCACCTTGTACCTTGTTGACCAGGGCACCCCACAGAGTGTCGGAAGCGTCCGTGATGACAAAGTTTGTGGGTAGCACATCTCTGTGAATTGCTGTCTTTTGACCTACATTCTCCATCCACCACTTGAATTCTTGGTGAATGTCTTGTGTCAGCTGTACTGCTCCGAGAGGATTTTGACGCAGTACTTTGATGTGACATCGCAGCGCACGGCAATGCATCCTTCCCCGGTGGGTGATGAAGGACGCAAAGTTGAGAAACCCTAAGAGGCGTTGCGCCTGTTTGAGGGTCCAACTTCCCGCTGCGAGTCTGGTCGAGAGGAACTGTCGAATTTTTCTTACCTTCTCTGGTGGTAGGGACTTGCGGTTTGTGTGGGTGTCCCAATCGATGCCGAGATATTCGATCGACCTCGTTGGCCTGGTGATCGATTTCTCGTGATTTACACACCAGCCCAGACTGGACAAGAAGCGTACAGCTATGTTTAGATGCGTGCTGAGTACTTCCTTGTTCTGGTGGACTAATAAATAGTCGTCTAGATACACGACCAGGCGCAGACCTTTTGTGCGAAGGTATTCTGCAGTCCAGTTTGTTACAGTAGCAAATATTCTGGGAGCAGCAGCCAGGCCGAATGGTAGACATGTCATTTGCAGAAGTTGACCACCGTAGCTGATGCGCAAAAAGCGCCTGCGTTCTGTGTGTATTGAGAGGTGATAATAGGCCTGGCTGAGGTCCAACTTGACCATCCAGTCGCCCTGTTGCAGAAACGAAGGCATTTGTTGATGGTGGAAAAGATGGAAATGCTTTGGCTCCATGTATTTAGTGCTTGATATTCAACTTGAAAGCACTAAATTTATGGAATAAATTTAGTGCCCCCCCTTCTTTTTTGAAGAAAAATCGTAATAATAAATAATAATAAAATAATTTATTTGCTTAAAACATGGTATACAATGGTGTTAGGCATAGGTCAGGGTGGCACAAGCATGTTTAGCTAAGATAAAACATAGCATGCAAAAATTTAATGTTACAGGATAATTATAATTAAGTAATTAAGAATATAATGTCAATATTTTTTATCCATAAATTCTCTCAAACTATAAAAACTACATTCATTTAGCCATTTGTACAATTTGTTTTTAAATAATCTTACATTTAATAGTTTGAGATTGTTTGGTATTTTATTATAAATACGCACGCACATTGCTAGACAGCTTTTATTATATTTGGTTAGCTTTGGTAAATCATTTAGCACCAGTCCATAAGGATCACGTCTGCTCCGAGGATATACATCGCTTGCTGTCTTGAATAATTGTTTATTCTTGGTCACAAATACACATATTTCGTAAATATAGAGAGATGGAAGCGGCAACAAACCAAGCTTTTTGAATATTGGCCGACATGTATCATCCGGCTGAAGCCCATAAATTGATCTTAGGCATTTCTTTTGAGCGATGAACGCTCTATTTAGATCAGTGCTATTACCCCACATTATAAGGCCATAGCGTAGTAACGATTCAACATATGCATGGTAAGATATAATAGCAGTTTTTATGTTTGTTACATTTTTGACTTGCTTCAAGGCGTATACGAATTTATTAATTCTACCACTGACGTTATTTACGTGTTCCTTCCAGTTCATATCTTGATCAATTATTACTCCTAAAAATTTTGTATGTGGTACTTGTTTAATTTTATTTATATTAACTTTGATATTAAATTTATTATTATTAGATTGATTAAATTGTATATATACGGATTTGTCTAAATTTATTTTCAAATGGTGTATGTCAAGCCAGTGTATTAGTATGTCAATAGTATTATTAATGTCAGTCTCGTGATCTATAACGGTACTATGTTTTTTGTCAGATGTCACAATTATTGATATATCATCAGCGAATAAGATGCATTTATGATTGGTTATTGTTATGATATCATTTATATATAATAGGAATAATATTGGGCCCAGTACGCTACCTTGGGGGACGCCATATTTATTATGTTTATATTCCGATGCGTATGATGTGATATCTTTGGTTTCGTTCATTTTACTGATAATAACACATTGTTGCCTATTACTTAAGTAGGATGATATCCACTGGAGTGCAGGTCCCCTAATCCCCATTGTTTCCATCTTTTGAAGCAGTATATCATGTGACACCAAATCGAAGGCTTTAGACATATCGAAGAATAGAGCCGTAGTCAGATTGTTATTATTAATATTTGTGAGTACAATTTTCATAAGAGAATAAATAGCTAACGTAGTGGATTTATCCTTTTGGAAGCCAAACTGTTCGCTACTTATAATTTGAAATTTGTTGCAGTAGTCAATCAGTCTTTTAAACATACATTTTTCGTATATGTTTGATAGAATTGGTATTAAAGTAATGGGACGGTAATTATTAATATCATACATATCACCCTTCTTGAATAAGGGCTTTACTATAGATAATTTTAATTTTTCGGGAAAAACTCGGTCATACGGTCATAAACGACATATTAATTAAGTGAGTTAAAACACCAGTCAGCTCATTACAGCAAGCCTTTATGATTTTCGTGTTAATTTCATCGTAGCCTTCCGCTTTAGTGTTGCGTAGTGACATTATTTCTCGGCTCACCTCACTTGCCAACATTGGTAGCAGAAACATTGAGTTAACACTATTATTTTTCCAGAAGCTTGGGCCGACGCTTTTTTGTGTAGGTAAAAGCGATAGGTTTACGTAATGGTCATTAAATACCGAAGCTATCTCTACAGGGTCCGTAACCATAGTATCGTTTATCTTTATACTTTCTATATTGTTTTTAGGGTTAGTTTTATTTATTTCGTTTTGTATGACGCTCCATGTCGCTTTACACTTGTTATCATGCTTATTGATAAAGCTTATATTCGCGTTCTTTTTGGAACTATAGATACATTTTTTCAGTAGATTTGAATAATTTTTATATTTAGTTTTACTAGTTAAGTTTTTGTTTTTGTAGTACTGATAGCGCAGATTACGTTTAGTTTTACAACTTTGTTTTAAACCTTTGCTCATCCAGTTTTGTGTGTTCTTATTAATATTATTGACCTTGACTCTAATACTAGGAAAACACAGACAGTAGAATAGGCAGAACAATTCATGAAAATCACTGAATGCATAATTTGCATCAGTGGTGTTTGCATAGGTCTCGGACCAAGAGAGATTTTGCAAGCATTCTTTGAACTTCCGGATGTTGTCCCTGTTGAAATCTCTTTTATAAATGTAGTATCCCGGCGGTTTCAATGGTTGATGTTTACTAGGAAAACTCAACATTTGTGCGGTGTCATGGTCTGAAAGATGCAGAGGTAGTACGGTTGCAGTTGCATTGTCAATATTGCTTAATATGTGGTCAATACAAGATAGTTTGCGCGTAGGGACATTAATGTGAATTTTTAAATTGTAATTTTTACACAAGTCTTGTAACGCATTTGTGATGGTGCCTTCTTTGAGGGTATTTATATTTAAATCTCCGGCTATAACTATATTTAGTTTAGATTTGTATTTCTTGAGCAAATCATGTAAAAGTGTTTCTAATTTCGTTAGAAACTGACTTGGATCAGACTGAGGCGTTCTGTACACACATATAATAACTAATTTATTACTCAGCTCTAAGCCACATACTTCAAATGTGTTCTGTGTTGCATAGGATTTTATGAATGTCAATTTTTTGTAATTTAATCCTTTTTTTACTAGTATACAAGTGCCTCCCCTTTGTTTGTCTCTACAGAAGTTGGTAGCCATTTCATAGTTGTATACTTTGACATAGTTTTCACAGCCTTTTTTAACAAAAGTTTCTGATAGGCAAATTACATCAGGATCATTATTTGCTACCTTTAACTCCTGGATCGTAATTTCCAGTATCTCCTGTTTAGAGAGGATACTAGCGATATTCTGGTGAAGTATTTTAAGATGATGCATTTTAGTGACTTTGGACACGAAAAAATGAGTTTTGTCTGTTTACCACGTCGCCCTTGTTCAAAACAGGGAAGTAATATGGTATAGTCCCTCTATGACCTGCCTTGAGTTGTGTAGGGGTGCTACATTCTTGGGACTCTACTATTTCACGACGTTTAAAATAGTACGGAATTGTCCCTTTTTTGGGTTTTGTCAAACTGTCGTTTACTTTAAAACTTGACTTGCTACTCGCTATCCTCTTTCTAATTTCATTAGGGTTCAAGTATTTATCACTATAATCACTACAATCTATAATGTAATTTAATGACTTACAAATATGTACTAATTTAGTGTGTGCTTCATTTACAAAGTGACATTTTTTATACATATTACACATATTTTTTAACGAATAATTTAATTTGCTGACATTCTGATATGAGTTAGTTAAGACATTTAATACAATTACCGTGTTATTTTTAAATATATCCAATATAACTTGCAATTCAGACAAGACTAAGTTTATGTTCTGGTTATTCTCTCCTATGCATATTACAAGTTTGTCGTCAGTTGTCAATCTAATTTTTTTACATTTCGCTACTACTTCATTGCACGGCGCATTTGGCATTGTTTCGGCTACACTTCTGTATTTTTCATATTGTGTATTAGTTCTCGAATGTGAGATAGCTGCAGCAAGTCCGACGCAACGCTGAGTGCCAAAAACATATATTTTCTTCGTATTTTGCACATTTTCGACAGCACAATTCTGAACACAGGCGGTCACAGATTCCCGTTTTAGTTCCTGGATTTTTGGTTCATAGGTAGTGCGCTTCTGTTGCGTCAATACTCCTATGCGCTGTGTGAGCATTGCAATCTCCTGTTCTGCGATCTTTAGTTGTTCTTGTAGGGTTTTAATTTCTTGTTTCAAGTTTGATATATTGACATCCTCTTTGGTTTCGCCGCTCAACCTGGACAACAATGGGGTGGATGGCGTAGGACGCATGTCATTTTGATGTGTGAGAGCTGATTTTTTTTTCTTGCAGCTACCAGGAGTTCCAAGCATTGGGGAGGAAAGGTATAAAGATTTTAGAGTTTTGTTTTCTATGGTTAGCCTATTGAGTTGTTTATAAAGGTCATTGTTTTCCAATAATGTGTTATCCAGCTCTTTCTCAGTACTTTCAAGCTTAAGTGTAAGCTGAGCAAAAGCGTCTCCTTCATCTCTGAGGCTAATACGAGGTCAGATACTGTTCTGTCAATGCTTCTTGATAATTTATTGGGAGTACAATATGAGTACAGTAGTTTCGTTTGTTGTCTTTTTTGCCGTTTCGCTTTGGTTTGTTTTGTCGCGAACGAAAAGTATTATCTTGAAAAGACGTCGAAGGCTCTAAAGATATCGGACGACTAGTTCCCGCACTATTATTCTGTTTTTCAAATTTTTCTATACCCCCAATTTTTTGTAGGTAGTGCGATAAATTTTGAGGATTGAATATATATTCGATTGAGGGTGGAATTTTTTCGATCTCGTCGCGTATGTATTTACTTTTAACATTTTTCAAAAATGATCGGCGCAGCGTCTCTATGACCTCAGCTCTTTTACCGCAAATAATTTGGAGAATATCGTGAGATACCGTTTTATAAGATGACTTAGCACCAAACAACTCTTTTAGTTTGTCATATATGTTAATTGAAGAGAATTGGACGTTCGAATTAGCAGACCAATCAATTAGTTTCTGTAATGCCGCGTTCACATGCTCGTTTTGAGTTAGGAAAGCATTAGATAACGCCGCAAAACTGCGTTCCAACCATCCAAATTAATATTATAATTAAAACCATCTTAATGGTGAAAATGGATCTTCAAAACGCCGCAATTCTTCATTCACTTTCAATTCGACAAAACTAGGAAAAGCTACATATTTTTTCTGTACTTCTGTGTAACGTACCTACATCATTCCAATCCGGGGAATCGAACCTCTGCATTTCTGCTATTTTCGTTACACGTTCTGGATTTGCTTTAGGTACACTAGGTTCCTTAACGGAAACGTCTAGATTTGCAATATTTTCTAAGCAAGGGGTAAGGTGCGGCGGGCGTAAGAAATTTTCATGTAAATTGAGGGTAGGAACAGTCGATGTTGAAGGTAACGCGGTGCCAATATAATTTTGCGTGGCGGGTAGGCTTTGTGCTAATGGAGCACTATTTGTGATCATATAATTTGTTAAAACATTATTAACATGACTCACCAATCACCAACTGCTGGGATAGTAGATCAAACCTGCGGTCCAGTTCGGACTCTTTCGAGAGGGAGCGCTCGCGTACCTGACGGGGGCGTTTGCGCGGCGCTGGATCATCTACATCGCTCTCCGATGACACCGTGTCACCTCCTTTCGATGACGATGAAGAACTCGAGCTCCGTGTCCTTTTCCGCGAAGTATCGTTTGGCGCGATAGTTTCACCGTCCATTTTGTTTAAAATAAACACAGTTCACGAGACGGAAAACTAATTTAAATTATTAAAATACTAATGTAATGAACTTTCTACTTTAATCTCAAAAGTTCTAAAAATAAAAAAATTCGCTTGATACGATATAACTGACAGGGGTCTTTAAAAAAAGTGGCGAGTTTAGAAACATAGCGCGCATCTTAAAAAGTCCTACCTACTGCGCTAAGACGACACCGTAATTCTCATAGAAGTTGGGACATTGTCAAAACAAATGCGGAGATGGCCATGGCTAAGGTTATGATGTGGCTTAACTCGAACATCGAACATTAAACCTACAAAAAACAACGTTTATCCCCTTTGCGATACGGAAGAAAAGTAAACCACCACCTTCTTTGACTATTACTGCTCATTCCTGCTCGAGTCCACCCACCAACTGCACTTGTCCTCCACTTGAAACATCTGAAAGCGTTAAATACCTTGGAGTACAGATAGATGACGGACTATGATGGGACCAACAAATTCACGCTGTCACCACCAGAACGTTACGTCTTATACATATATTTAAGTCTCTCAGGGTATCCGCCAACATAAACATACTAAAGATGGTCTACCTCGCACTATGCCAATCGGTTAAAAATTATAGTTAAAAATTATTATTATTTATTTATTTCTCTCACAATGTTTTCGTGGCACTTTACAGTTTTTAAACTATATTAAATTCACATTGTGTTTGTGTTTGGCTATTGCATAGTTGCATGGGGCGGTGCCACAAAAACTAGCTTCCTAAGGGTGGAAAGAGCACAGAGAGCCATACTGAAAGTCATAGCGAAAAAGCCCTACAGATATCTAACGTCCGAACTATTCTCTGAATGTAAAGTACTTACGATTGTGACTACCATTTGATTGATATTGACAATTATGTTAGTAATAATTTATATTTGACAAAAGGTAGATATAACATTGATATGTACAGACGCCGGCGAATCAAGCTACTACAATCTGTCAAATTTCTTTAATAGATTTTCAACAGTATCACAAAAGCATTAAGGTTCAAGGTTGATTGGGAAAATTTGACAGTTTTGGGTAGCTTGACCTGCTGGCGTCTGTACTATCTTTCTAACTATTATAAAAGACAGATAGCTGTGTCGTTATCGTATTTTTTTTCTGTCACAGCCAAAAATTTGGATAAACATCTTGCTTCTTTTGAGCAATGCAATGACATTATGATTAATTCTGCTAATAATTTGGTCACAATTAATGACATTG
This sequence comes from Apamea monoglypha, assembly GCA_911387795.2. Lineage (NCBI taxonomy): Eukaryota > Metazoa > Arthropoda > Insecta > Lepidoptera > Noctuidae > Apamea > Apamea monoglypha. The sequence goes on from OU426924.1 coordinate 18,569,219, forward strand.
CTAATAAGTTAAATTAGAAATTAAGACAATAGAGGCAACCTCTAGCTATAATGTATAGAATTACAAAAACAACTCAATAAAAAGTTTAAAATCAGTGAATAGTATCAACCTGGTGCACCAAAATATTCAAGGATTTATGAACAAAAATTTAGAAGTAGAATTATTTATGAGTTTTAATAGTATTGATATTCTTTGTATAACAGAACATTGGCTGAAAAGTCACCAGTTCTTGTTCAATTTTAATAACCACCAGGTTGGTAGTTCGTTCAGCAGAATAAATGCTATATATACATGGTGGCTCTTTAATTTTAGTAAGTAACCAGCTCAAATTTAAAGATCGTAACGATATTGTGAGCCTATCTGTTGAGCTTACAGTTGAAATTGCCTGTATAGAATTGGAGTACTTTGTTGTATTAAGTGTGTACAGACCCCCTTCAGGATTGTATGACTGCTTGCTTTGAAAAGGTAATGGATGAAGTATTACACAGGATTTGTAACTCAAACAAGTCCGTTATCATTTGCGGTGATTTTAATATCAATTTATTAGAAAACTCAGGTTCTTGTAGTAAAATTATAAGTCTGTTTCAGTCCTAAAATCTATACTAACTTAAAATAGTTAAAACTTTTACAAAGTTTGGTCTGTGTTTTTGTTTCGTATATGTTCTCAGTTACATGTTTTTCATAATTACCGATGGGAGGATCACAGTTGACGTCACAATATTGGCGGATATATTGTGCTATTTGAAGCACGCGATTTCTAAGAAGTGTAGTGAATTGCGCTGTTATCTCAACAAGCCAACAATAGCAGCTAACACTCCTTTCTACGGAACGAATTTCACTGGGTTATCAAATTTCCCATTCCTTGGAATAGGTTTCTTTTGATAGAGCCATGGAACAGTGGTGACGGCGGCCCGCACTTCCTGCAATATATTTCTTGAACAATGCTTTTAAAACGGGGGAAAAAAAAACCGTAAGGAAATCGGCATGTCCTATACAAAATCGTTTTTAACCGACTTCAAAAAAGGAGGAGGTTCTCAATTCGACGGTATGTTTTTTTTTTGTGTGTTTGTTACGCCATTACTCCGCCAATTGTGGACCGATTTTCAAAATTCTTTTTTTGTTCTAAAGAAGATACTTCTGAAGTGGTCCCATAGTCACCAAGACAGGATCTGATGATTGGATCCTGGAGAAATCGAGGGCAACCCTCAAATTTTATGGGCCCACACATCGTTTTGTTAAACCAAAATTTTGGTGAAAATTACAACTTAAAGTGAAAAATAAAAACTTTTCTGCAAAAAAAAACCGACTTCCAAAAAAGACACTACAAAGTGTAAAATAACTTTAATTTCGGAAGTCGGTGGCAAACAACGAAAATGCGAACCCAACGACACCGACTTCCGAAATTAAAGTTATTTTTCACTTTGTAGTGTCTTTTTTGGAAGTCGGTTTTTTTTTTGCAGAAAAGTTTTTATCCCAATTATATTATAGACGGCTTCCAGTCTAACCGGGTGCAGCTGAATACCAGTAAGTATTTTACATGCACCGACTGCATAACTAACTTCCACAACCCAGTTACTGGGGAACACAATATCACTTGATAATAAAAAAACAACAAAATCAGTATATAATAAAAATATAGTCCCCTGACATCGGGGACAGGGTTCAAGCTTTCGGGGGCGTCGTTGGTTCTACATTGACCGAGAAATATCGAATTTCTAACCAAAACGCGTTTTTTGCACAAGAACCGTTTCCTGAAACATAAGGATCCATTTGCTGAGTAAAGCTCTTGATCCAACTTCTCAAGACAGGCTCTATTGTCGGTACAAAAGAGTGTGTCGTTCATTTATATGTTAAGTGTTAGTGAAAATGAAATCTGAAAAAGTGTTTCTTCACCGAAATAATTTTTTACAAGACACAATATTACTTCTGCCAAACTGCAAAGCAGTTTGTTGGCAGACGTAGCTCCTTCTTTTGTACATATAAATATATTTTCACACCACCTGCTCGAAAATGTCAAATTATATGTCAAGCAACCTTAACCTAAAGTGAGTCATTAGTGGCCGGGGGCACAGCCGGTCAATAATGTTGTACTGGATTTCATTATGACCCGCTGGTCAATAATGTGATTTGAATTTGGAATCTCACGTGCTCAGCTAAATTGGCAGTATAGTACTAACGAACACCCTTTGGTGCCAGAAAGAGGAAAGCTATTCTCGATACCCTTACTACGCGTGGATGATATTCTCGATTTCCTACAAAATCATAACGACTGCTTCTTCATATCGTTGCCATGTTTTCGAAGACATAATATTGTAAGAATAATTAGATAACTACGAACCATTTTTTAAAAGGAATGGAATAACATTAAAACTGGCATTAATAATAACAAATACCGTACCGCGCCGTAATACCGTAATAGTAATTGGCTGTAACATTAGTTAATTTATTTTAAGTAAACTGCGCAAAGATTGCTGTGGATTTTGTGAATAAATAAATAAATAATAAAACCTATCTATACTACAGTCGATTTATCACATTTTATCAAAAAAACTCTATTTTCACGAGCGTCTCCAATGACGTTCTAAATTCAAAATGCATACAGCCAATCATCCAAAACCATTCTACCAGCCCTGTATAAAGCTTAGTTTACACAAACGCCACTTCCATGAGAGTGATATCAATAGACACACACGACAAAACCGTAGAAGAGACTTTTTTATTGAAAATCGAATTGTTCGTGTCTTGGCTACTTATTGGTAGACGCAATAAAGGCGCGAACTTTTGGCATTTAAACTTTAAATTTATCAACAAAGTATTATAAATGTCGAGTGATGAAAGTGATTGTAATTCATTACAACCGAAGCTAATAATATTTCCAATGATTTACTGCCGTACTATGGCTATTATTTTCTCACAGTAGGTGTAAAAAGTAGAGTATCCTCCTCTGGGCTAAAGGTGTCTTTGCCTTGGGCTAGCTTGAATCCCTCGCTGCATTCAGGATTCTTGTATTAACTCCCTCGCTTCGCTCGTGAGTTAAACTCTTAACTCCCGAGCGCAGCGAGGGAGTTAAATACCGAATCCTTCATTGCGCTCGAGATTCAATATGACGCCCGTAACATAAGACACAACTTTAGCCCCTCGGTGCATAATCTACTATTATATACCTAATGACATTTTTTCTTCATATAAAGGTTAATAAAACTATTCCTTCATTTATTAAATTTAAAAAACAGACACAATCTTTTAAAAAAACTTTTTCTCTTTTTTTACATATTCTCAACAGTGAGGCTTTGACAAAAAATATTAAAGAGGTACTTAAGTATTTTATTTTTAAAGGCGGTAGGTATTTGTGATGTGTTTATATCGACAGGAAATGTGTTCCGGCTAATCTCCGAAACGGCTGGACCGAATTTGCCAGAACTTTCACTTCACTGGCAGATAGCTGAAGTTGTAAGGTGTAATTTAGGTTAGGTAATTAGGTTATCTAAAGTTCTGAACACCCGAAACCAGTGAGGAGTCGGTAGCTCGCAAGGGTTAGGGGTAGCACGCCAAAAGATTTTATTTTAATTCTTCGAGCACAGTTATGGTTGTTACATTTTTGCTCAAACGAATCTGAACTTTATTTGTTAGTATTACATGAATGCTCATATTCGTATAAAACGCATGTATATTCGGTTATACGAATTTACATTATTTACATAATGCCGTCCCCGCAGAATAAACGCGCAAATGTAAAAAGTCAATTTTACAGGAAAAGTAAAAAAACCCAAATTGATCCATAATTTTATGACTACAACGAATAGAAGTTGATTTTTTATGTCGTTTAATAGATTTTTTTTGTAGATAGTCTAATTAATATTAAGTGTTAAACAGGTACCGTTTTTGAGTTATTGATAAAAACACATTTTATAGAAATATTTTAGTTTTTTTTTAATCGGTAATGTTACTTTGAGTTTTTTTTCTTGTCAACTATTGTTTTTTTTTTTTTTTGTTTTGCAATGTAATATAACTTGAATTTTCTTTGCGTTTTTCGCAGTACAGTGATACCGTTAATGGGCGATTACGCGTTTATTCTGGTGCAGTCGAAAAGTTTTTGATAATGTAATAGGAGATTAAGTTTTTGTTATGGAAAATACATCATCAAGGTCGGAATTATAACATTATGTTGACAAGATTATAACAAGATGTCCCCCTTGCACCCCGTATACCGTATACGGGGTGTAAGGGGGAGCACAGAACAACCGGACTCCCCAAACGTCAACCTCACCTGCACGCGGTGACGAGGTGCTGGCGACAGACCGATGGCGGTATAACCATCCCATAAGCCAACCTAAATTCTCCAGAACAATGATGGGCAGCAGCGTCATCGTTGCGAAAGGATTGGCTCTGCGGTCACCAACCCGCGTGCCCAGTGTGTTGACTATGGGCATTAAACCTCCCACATGACTAAAGTGCTAAAACAAGGGCCCCCAGTTCCCGGTGGTCCTGCTATTCCTGGTCAAGGTAGCGTTCACGGTAAAGGTGAGACGGGGGGTGCAAAGAATCCCCGGGTTATGGCAGGCTACCAACGACGACTATACAATACAATGGACGTTCGATGAAGCTGGACCATCACCTTGCCGAACTTGAGCTGACGCGACGCAACCTTCGGTGCTCCAACACCCGCGATGTTAAGGTTGCGATTGAGCAGAACGGAGGGTACAAAGAGTTCGCCCAGGAATTAGGGAGGTCCCATATGACGAAACTAAGAACTGCGGATAGCAGAATCGTGACTTCGAAATCCGAGATACTCGAGGAAGTCGGTGAAACCAGCGGGACATAGTGCAGATGACCATCGAGTCAAATTAACGCGCCGCTACACGGAGGACATCCCGGATATCGACCAGTGCAAGATTAGGGCGGCCCTAGAGCAGCTAAAGAACAAGAAGGCACCTGGGGATGACGAAATAACGACAGAGCTCCCTAAAGCGGGTGGGGCACCTGTCCTGAGAGAGCTAGCGAGTCTCTTTAACTCCGTCATCCAAGAAGGTACAACGCCCGATGTGTGGAGCGGGGGTGCGGTGGTTCTGTTCTTCAAAAAAGGTGACAAATCCTTGTTGAAGAACTATAGACCCATCTCACTTCTGAGCCACGTATACAAGCTGATCTCGAGGGTCGTTACGAACTGTCTCGCCAGAAGACTTGATGCGTTCCAGCCCCCAGAACAAGCCGGTTTTCGAAAAGGCTTTAGCACCGTAGACCACATCCATACTATTCGGCAAATTGTACAGAAGACAGAGGAGTACAATCAGCCGCTGTGCGTGGCATTTGTGGACTACGAGAAAGCTACTAATATTTATCTTCTGTCCTTTTCTTAAAGAAATAGAAAGAAAAAGATACACTGAACTTAAATTTAGTTTAGATTGTGAACTAGGGAATCGACGCCAGTGTCTCATTTGGCATTAAGCTTCCTCCTGCACCCTAATTGCGTAACACACAATCAATCTCAATCTGAATCATTTTGAAGGATATTGCTAATCCATTGCTTCATATGTTCGAAAAATTTGTCTGCTCAATAACGTAAATAACGCAATGAATTTTGTTGAACTTTCAAAATGAAAGCGTCTGATAGTGCGCTACACAATTACGCCCCTGGTAATCAATTTGAGATCTTCTTATTTAAAAGCGTCAGATACAACTTGCAAGTCCTGTAATTTCATGGGCGTGGTAAAAGTAGACGCTCCACTTTCGACACAAGGTATTTTGCAAGCGATCGGAATGTTCTTCAAAATTGTCTCGTCACTATTATCTGACGGTTACTCTCCCAGACGTCGAAATAACAATTTTATCTTACAGATAAAGGCATCAGTTGATTCATGGAGCTGTTTACGATAACAATGACAGCGGAGTTGCAAAAGTAGATCATTTAAAATGTGGCGCAACGCCCTTTTCTATTTCAACGTGAGATGAATTCCAAGCCCTATTTTGATTGAAATTCTGTTCACCTAGCAACTCGTTTTGAAGTGACAGACTAGCCGCCTGTCCCACTGCCGGTGATAAGCGATAAAGCGAGTAGAGCTAGCAACTAAAACCGAGTTCGCGAGCAACGTAGCAGACGACTTTACTTAAAGAGTGGTGGCCTAGTGGTAACGGCCGCAACTTATAAGTTGTAGGTCGTAAGTTCGAATCCAGACAGGCGCTTTACATTGTGTAAATTATTTCATCACCACTCCTCTCAAAACGGTGAAGGAAAACATCGTGAGGAAACCGGCATGTCCAAGAACCAAAAATTCGAATACATGTGACATCTACCAACCCGCACTGGGCCCGCGTGGTGGATTACGGCGCCCGCTCCCTCACAGAGAGGAGGCCTGCGTCCCAGCAGTGAGAACATTATAGGCTGACTATGTTATGCCAAAAGACAAAAAGTTTTTATCAACAAGCGCAAAATGATACTGGCCACATACTTTTACTGATCATTCAAACCAATATTTATCTGCCTGGCAAAAGTATTAGTATAACTGAAACAATTTAAACACAAACTTCAAATTTAAAAAAGATATATATTTTCCTCATAGTTATCATAGACATAGTGTTTTATATATAGCACTATGTCTACTCGGAAGAAAGTACGATTCACGACTCGTGTGTATTAAGGCCCTCGGCTGAGCCTCGGACCTCAAACTACACCCTCGTAGGTAATCAGTCACTTTCTCTCCTCGGTGAATAATGTACTATATCCAAGCGTCCCGTGCGGAAACCGAAGTCACGACTAGCTGAGGCTTCAAAGCCGATTGCGGCATTGGTCACCAGGTGTATTAGAAATAAAAAAAAAACAATAATTAAGTACCTTGCTGAAAAAGTTAGATACCTACCCTAATATAGATCCTTTAGCTATCAGAACCATACCTACTTTCAATTCCACGAACCCCCAATTTTCTTATTTTATTTACCCTATATTTCTATAATTACCTATTGCTTCATTCAAATAAGTCAAACATTCATTGAAGTAATTCGCAAATTACAGAGTAAACGTCGGCGCCGGTCTCACATAATTTTTTTTCAACGAAATGATTCTATTAGGAAAAAAAAAAAAACAATGCCTTCGCTAACAAATCAAGTAATCACACGCATAGTTACGCAACGATTTGTAAAAGTAAATAAATGTAACAAAGTTTGTTCGCGGCTCACAGGTATTTGTCTTGGCCGGATTGTATACAGTCGGAGGGAAAAATAAATTAGTCTATGGAAAGTGTTGTTGTTGAACGCACGCTGCACCGAACTCGTGGCGCGAACATTGATTAATAATTCGTAATTATAATCGATCTTATTATATTTCGCGAGTGTCTGTTTACTGCTACTACTAAATATTCAGTGGTATTTAAGTGTTTTAAAAAAAAAACTTTTAGGCATTTTAGTGTGTTCCTTGGATTTTTGTGGCGTGAAAACTTGCTGATAAAAGTTACAGGTAAATAATTTCAGCAGATATTGTACCTACCTTTTCTTTTTTAATTTTATGACAGAGTTTCGTCGTTTTTGTTTAATGAATCCGTCGCGCGGGAACTGTAGAAAGTTATTAAATTAACTCGTGTCGTTGTTAAACCCACTTTGTTATTATAGCAATTACACGAGATAGTTAACGGAGCAACCGCTTTTTTTTTTTATAAAACTTGTTTTTCATTATTATAAAACAAAAAAAAACAGACCGGGTATCCATTTAATACCGTATTACCCAAAAAAATAATGAAACCAAATACGAGTAAAAAACCAAGCATTTACATAGTTTAAAATTCCGCGCATTGTCGTCGGTATTTCTTGAAAACAATTTATTGCTTGACCTTCATATGTTTTTCTAATAGTAAATGCATTCATAGAAACTGATAAGGGTTTTCCTTTTCAGGCATTGACGTAGGCACGTACCTACCTAGCTTGTACCTCTCTGAATGAATCGCTAATTCTTTAACTTCAAACATTGATGACACATTTTTGAAGTAAGATTTCTTAGGTTGATAATAATTGTACGAGAATTATTGAGAGTGAAATTTCAAAGATGCATCACGTTTAGGCACATTTCGTTACATGAGAGAGAAGAAAGATCTAACTCTCTGTCTTTCACACTAAGGGCCGGTTTTTTAATTTATTTGGAAAATCTGTCTTTTGATCAATTTTTAGTTCATCTATTGATATAATATCATTGCTAATGGCCAAATAATTAACTATTAGTTAAAAAAATAACCATTAGTGACCATGAGATAAACTAACAATTGATCAAAAAACACATTTTGCAAAAAATTAACCATTATTTACTCATCATTCTCCTGCCCTTACCCCAATTTATTTGGGGTCGGCGCAACATGTCTTTTTCTTCCATACTTCTCTATTAGTCGTCATCTCGGTAGTCACCCCCTTTCTAACCATATCATCATTCACACATTCCATCCATCGTTTCTTTGGTCTTCCCCTACTCTTATAGCCATCGACATTCATACTCAAAACTCTCCTCACGACATTTTCCTCATTTACCGTTCTTAACAATTGCTACGGATCAAAAAACCGGCCCTAAATCTTTCTAATTCTTTATGTTTAAGAAGTTTACTTCTACCACGAGTATGGTGCTGAACAAGCTTCTTTTATTTCTCTTCCTATTCGTATGCGTATCTAGGTACCAATATACCTACTCACACAAACTAGATTAAGGTATTTTTACCATCACGTAATGATTAGATTCAACAGATTAGATATACATATTCGGATACGGTTAATAGTTCTGGGAAATTTTAATATGATTGGCGGTATTTCCCATTTTAGGACATAAGAACCAATAAAATACTAGGTATATCATTTAGGCTTATCGCTAACTTTAGTGCCCTTTTTATCCTATCTCCCGTGTGGCAAAAAAAAAACCTTATGCGTGTGTATAATAGGCGTTATAAGTCATAAAATGATAAAAGGTTGGCCATTTTCAAACAAATTGTCATTACAACTGACTGGACAGGTTCTCTCAATCTGTTTGGTTCTTTCCTCAAAATACCATCTCAGACATCGATCTACATGGTCTTCATATGATCTGACCAAGTTTATGTCTGGACTTTAAAAGAGACTGAGTTTGTTTCGGCCTTTCTTTTCAGAGTGGTCAGATAGGAAACGCCGACCTCATCTAGTTTTAAAATATGATTGACGTGTAAAAGTGTTTGTGCAAACCTACTTACGAATTAAAATCATTTATCATTATAAGTAAATTAATGATTTCATCGTTTTTTTTGTTTAAATATGTTTTTAAAATAAGCCATATTGACAATAGAGGCTTATGTCATTACCAGCAAAGAGTCACGATTCTGCATGAATGTGTCCAAATCGAAAGAATAGCAATTCGAAACAACTCAAAGTATTTATTTCAATTATATCATTTACAGGCACTTTTGAATTGTCAATGAGTCAGTCATTTAGTCTGAAAGTTGAAGCTAGGTAGTAGTTCAATAGATTTTTTTTAAAATAATACTTGATTTTTTATCTAATTTCATTTAAAGTTAATCCGGCGCAGATTTGGGAGCAGTTCAGTGGTGGCCCAGTGGTAACGACCGCGATTTACGAGTTGTTATAGATCGTACTTTCGAACCCTGACAGGTGCTTTACTTTGAGTAAATTATTTCATCACCACTGCTCTCAAAACGGTGAAGGAAAACATCGTGAGCAAACGGCATGTTCAGAACCAAAAACTCAAAGACATGTGACATCTATGTACCAATCGGCACTGGGCTCGCGTGGTGGATTACTGCCCACTCCTTCTCACGGAGAGTAGGCCTGTGTCCCAGCAGTGGGAACATTGTAGGCTGATTACGAAGTAATACACTTTATTTGCTGTAAAACTGTCGAAAGTTATGCTGCTGGTGCACACAAGTAGGCATATAACCCTCCTCGAGTTAGCTAGTGTACTGGTGGCTGCGGTAAAATCCTTTGATTTTACTTTACATTGTTATCGTAATTTCATAAACCACATTAAATTAATAGGTTCATTTATAAAAGGGCCATCAATTAAAGGATAATGGTACAATTATGTTATTAATAACATTAAAAACGTCATTTGTACCTAGTTATCCCTGAAAAGAGTGGGAGAAAAGGTATCCCTCCTCCCTGTCCTGTTGACTGTCTTGTCCAAACAATAATTTATAACAAAAATTCCCGAATTTAAAAATTTTCCGGGCAACTTTTCCAATTTTTCTTTACATAAAAACCTAATTTGGACTATTATAAAAATAGCCAAATCGGTTTAGCCGTTCTCCAGTAATGCGCTTACCAACGAAAAGCATTTCATTTTTATTTATATGAATGCTGTTATTTGAATTGTCAATTCTGTACTACCTCTCTTGCAGCCATACACAGATTTCATTTACCTACCTATTATATGAGTAACCTAGTTTAATGTGTGATGCATAAATGTATATTTACTGTTTAAGATAAAATATTTACACGACAAATTTTCCCTACCTTAACCATATCAATATAATAATTATTTACACCTAATTTTGCCAAACTGTGTCAATCTGCGTCAGCGCATTATTGGGTATGGGTTGATTGTCCTGTACACCATCAATTGATGTTTATTTTTTGAAATAAATGACCTGAAATTCTTAAATAAAATCATTGTTTGAAGTGGCCTATTTTGAACCGTGAATTGTTTACACGTTATCCACGCCTGATAATAATTATGTGTTTCCTTATTCAATGTAATTTTATCGTTATTTCCTTTATTTCCATATAAATACATATCATTATATTTTTAAATATTAGAATATAAAAAGTATAAAAACATTTAAAAATATAAAAAATAGGAGCCCACCGGTATCGGGAACAGGGTCCAGGGAACAAGTCTTTTGAAGCTTTTATAGATTTAGGTAATTTGTTAATTATTTTTGGAGCCATTCCTAGGAGACTATTTGAGAATAGGGCGGTTTGATGGGGTTTTGATTTAAGAGCACCTTATTTTTTTTTTTTTTTCTCTTGGGAAATCATCAAATTACCCCTCCCGCTCTGGGTGGAGCGGAAGGGAGTGTCAGACTCTTACTGACTAAAACCCACCCATGTTCCTTCCTTCGCCCTTTAGGTTCCGGGGTAGCGGTAACCCTTTCGGACAATCCCTCTGACCCGGCAGGCTTCGGCCCTAAGGGGCCCCTCAAATTATGCTGACAACTCTTTGAGGCGCGCGTGGAACACTTACGCGCCGTCCGGCACGGGCCTGGTCCTGATCGGACGGTGAGCTACCCATTGGTCTCCGCCCGCAGGCCCGCGCCTACGGTGGCCGGGAGTCGTCACGCGGCTCCCGACGCCCGGAGCGTCTCCCGCGGCGGCTGGGACGGGAGTCTCTCTCCCTCATCCGTCCCGCCACCTCCTTCGCTAGCATGACTGCTTCGCAGAAGGAGGCGACTGCCTCCCCCTCCCTCTCGCTCCGGACCATGGCTTGCACCAGGGCCGGGCGCGAGAGGATTTAAGAGCACCTGGGTGGCGTTTAGTGGATATGGTTTGAAATTGGTTTAGGTTATTTTTAGTGAACATGACAACTTCAAAAATGTATAAAGACGGAAGTGTTAATAGATTTAAATTAATAAAAAAAGGTCTGCAACTGTCAGTGTTTTTAATCAAGCATACTGCACGAATACACTTTTTTAGGCCCTTAAAGGCCAATTCCCTAGTCGGTACAGGTGCAGCAGTCTCTGGTATTGCGTTGATATTCCAAACACATAAGTGAAATGTCTGATATGCCTGTTACACTGGACAAAGAGTTGATGGATGGACTGTGTGAAAGATGATATGGCTAGTAAGGGGGTGACTATCGAGATGACGGGACGAATATATATTCGTTGGTATTGTTCATCGAATCGTTGAGCTCCTCAAGTTCCGAGTTGAGCTGTACGATTTTTGATAAATACGTGCACTGAAAGGATAGGTCTACTCAATCTGTGTGGTCCTTTCCTCAAAAGACCATTTTAGACACCAATCTACATGGTCTTATGATAATCTTCCCAAGATTATGTCTGGACTTAAAAGAGACTGTGAATTCTGACTTTGTTTCGGCCTTTCTTCTCCTATATTTAAAAAAAAAATGTTTTTAAAAGTGTTTGTACAAACCTACTTACAGAAATAAATCATTTATCATGTAGAACATAAACTATGAAAACTGTTTACTTTTGTTAGTCCCGTCTAGCAGAGGTATAGTCGTTTTAGGAGTTTAAAACTTAAAATAATAGTCCCCTAGACCTCCGGACCGAATTTCGGTCATGGTGGCCAAATTCAGAAGAGACTGGCCATCTACGTAGGAAATATTACAGTGCACAAGTGTGTGCGCAGCCACAGATGCACTCACCCTTCCCTCACTCTCATAGTTCGATGGGATGGCAATCCGACACGGAGAGGAATCAGGCGCAGGACCAACGGCTTAACGTGCTTTCGGAGGCACGGAGTTTTCACACCACCAACTTCCAAACTCCAGGCTGTTACTGACAAATTCCTAATGGGCAAACCCAATAATACTTTGCCCGACCTGGGAATCGAACTCAGGAACCCACGCTCAACATTCGCGCTTGCAACCACGAGACGAACGTTGCTGTTCAGGGGTTCAAAACTTAACGTAAACGTAACGTTCAACATGTAGGTACGTTTGTAAAAACTGTTTTGTGCGTAGACGGTGAGCAATAAAGTTTATCTTGGGTTTTCTTATCAGGAGCAACAGAATTAGTTATTTGTTAGTTTCTTACTAGGTAACGGTTTTCGCAACTTCTCAGAAAAACAAATAATACATGACTACGGCGTCATCCATGACGAAGAAGACCTATTTCACTCCAATGATATGTATTTCACTTTTGTTTGACAAACATTTACAATGTGATCGAAGACTTGTACGAGACTTAAAACAATATAATAATTAATTGTGTCTCATTAGTTGACACATAAGTTATTAAGATTTAGAAAATTGTAACCTATTTTTGAAACCTTAACGACTTTCCGTGTTAACTTTTGACGGTAATCCGAACACAAACACATCTTTAACTAAATAAGCAAAATAAATAACATAAACATAACTTCACGCTTGTATTCCGCGAAGGGTTTGGCAGAAGTGTACCTACAATACACCCACATTTCGCCAGTTAAGTCCTATGCAATAGGGGGCGAGCCTCATGCTGTCAATTCACAAATTGAGATTTGAAATGAGAAATTCCGGGTGGAAAAACCCAAGAACCTGGGGTTCGATGCCCGACCTGGGAATCGAACCCAGAACCACATACTCAGCAGTAGCGTTTGCGACCACTAGAGCAACAAGGCAGTTTCAGTATTAAATATTGATAATCAATTTGAATAGGTAGAATTTTGCAATTCTCGACCTTGTGGTTACTAGAATAGTTCCCGAATGGTGCGAACATTAACAGGTGACTAAGATCATTGTAAACTCGCATCGCAAACGGTTCTAATACTTTCAAAGAAATTCGTATGACAAATAAAGCCACACGTATCAGCAGACAGCAGGAAATCATGCCAGGCTTATCATAAACCAACAACATCAAAATTGACTACTTACTAAGTAAATATCGCATTGCTCACACGCCACTGAAGAACGGGCTTGGCAAACGTACCTATTTGTGATAGCAGAATGACAGCTGGCCTTTCCACATTTTGGATATCTATCTATCTATATAAATAAAAATGAAATGCTGTTGTTTGGTAAGCGCATCACTTGAGTGTACGGCTGGACCGATTTGATTAATTTTCTTTTGTAAATGTTCGTTATATTTCGAAAAAGATTTTCAGGGAAAGATAAATTGGAAAAGTAGCTCAGAAAAGTGAAATGTCCTTTATCTATGCGATTTTGTATGAATTAAGGTCTTTACAGGTCACGTTACAGTCCGTTCTGATTTATTTTTCCTCTTTAGCAGCATCCGATCAGCAACCTTATTTCAACTACCATTAAATATCATTGTGATCTTGACAGACTTGGCAATAGCAGCAACCCGATAGCAACCTTATTGCAACAACAATAAAGATCATTGATTGGATTGATTTTGACAGTGATGCAAAATCAGAGATAAAATAACTGTGAACGGACTGTAGTTCTCAATAATTTTGTTTGTGTAGAGAAGCCTAGATAGAAAAGCACAGATGAAATATTCAGTAACTCTGAGGAATTCTTCACGAGAATTGTGAACCTCTTTGGGAAAGAGTATTCGTAAAAGAGCTTTTGCCATACCCATTCTTATCACTAAGCAGTTTACTATAAAATAATTTCGTTTTGTATAGTCGCTGGTTACACATAACACTTTTAATTTGGCTGTGAGTCATCAATGTCATCATCATCCTCTTGCCCATTTATCCCAATTTATTAATTTAGTGAATATTAGGCCTAATCTAATGACACGTTTAGGTAGGGCACATTGCTACGATGGATATGGTCGATGGGTTAGAATGAAATAGATAGAAATTAAGCAAGCAGTGGTGGCCCAGCGGTAACGGCCGCGACTGACGAGTTTGTAGGTCGTAGGTTCGAACCCTGACAAGCGCTTTACTTTGTATAATTTATTTCATCACCACTGCTCTCACAACAAACAAAGGCAAACATCGTGAGGAAACCGCCTAGAACCAAAAAATTCGAAGACATGTGACATCTACCAACCCGCACTGGACCCGCGTGGTGGATTAAGGCCGACTCCCTCTCACCGAGAGGAGGATTGTGACCTAGCATTGGGAACAATATAGGCTGATTATGCAAGCATTTAACGATTTAGTACTCCTATAAAAAGTCTACTACGTGTGAGTATTGCAGTAATATACAGCGCAGCATACAACAAGTAACTGTTAATTGTCAGGTGGGCTTGTCAGGCAGTTCGCCTTTGTAAAAGTAAGTCTCTATTATATGCAAAGTCGGGCCGTCCCTAAATTAAACCGGTGATGCAGGTTAGCCTTCATCTCTCGACTGCTTCAGATCGGAACAGTGTTTCTACATGTACGTCTATTAGTTTCATCCGGTGATCCAACAGTCGAAATAGGTCTATCTAATAAATTAAACCTGTTTCAGTCACCTATTTGCATATCCGATCAGTTCTGGTAATTAAAATATCCTCCACGAGAAGTGATTATTTAAATGTATGTCCGGCGGAACCAGGTGAGTTAGCCCCTTTACCAACTTACTGGATTGCCAAATTTTGCCACGGCATTGGCTATTCTTACGTTTGTGCGGATACGAGACGAGAAGTGCTGGTAATATCCTTAGCCTGAGGGCCGAAATCTGCGTTAATGGGAATTCAAGTCGGCTACGTGTGAGTATTGCTGTAATATAAAGCACAGTATACAAGCAACTGTTAACTATCAGGTGCATACCTGCATCGAACTAGCTAATATATCAAGAAGGGTTAGGCATAGGTGTACTGTAAAGGTTGTCTGCCGAAGGCGACCTTATGTAGTGCAGGCCGGCTATAATTTAGCGCGGGTTCCATTCGAACATTCAAGCAGGTTTAGAACGATGTGTCAAATATGAGATTAGGCTGTCAAACCAAGGAAATAACATGTAAAATACGTAATATTATTTTATAGGAATAATTATTCAAGATTATGAGATAAACCGTTGTTTGATTCTCCGGGTACCTTGAAGGGTTCGTCTAACCCCTCACAGTACTTACCTCCTATAGTACACCCAAGTCCCATGTAATAGGGGGCGAGTCTATTACCATTATCCGGGCACAAATCCAGACTCTTGACTACTACTGAGAAAAACAAAATATACTAGAATATTTAACTATAAAAATTGAAGAAAGAAAAAATACATGGAATTATTAGAACACCCAGCAACACAATAATTATCATTTTGTTTGAAACTGATATCGATACTTGCCCATAAATGCTTTGTTCAGACAAATATGGGATTAGTTTTATTTTTTCTTATGAATGCGTTCCTATCCATAATTTATATAAATCTCGATTGGTCTCGCCTCTCTCCATACCTTGATGACTATGCTTAAGCATTACAATACGACAATAAGGCACTTTACCGGTAAGGGCACTCCCATTTAGATAATGTTTATTATCTCTTGAGTCTAGAGGTTCATTCATAGGAATGTAGATAATAACATATGAATTGTTTGCTTGTCTACCTAAGGAAATATGTTTCTAACATTTTAAATGTTATAAACAAATTTTGTATGCAATATTGTTAAGTTTGATAGAGGATAGTTAACTCTGTTACTCGTAGCTTGTCATTTAATTTTTAACAAAAATCCCTTCTCTATCGCGGGGCCCTGGGCAACCGCCCAGGGCCCCATTCATATAAATATATATTGCACTCTAGGCAAGTGCCAAGAGTGCCCAATGGGAAAGATGAGACTGTCTACAAATCCCAATGCCCCCCAATTTTGTTGAGCCACCTTCAAATAATAATTGAAAACACCATCACCCAAGCCAAACGATGGGATTTCTCAAGGCTCATTGGAAACTGTCCACCATGTTAAAATCACTCGTAAAACGGTTCCGCATCAATTTGAATTGCCTTCGGTCACAGCACCGTAAACTTCGGTAAACTGGCGTTAATAATTGGCTTACTATGTTTAACCGATGACCGTGATTTAACTGCACAGTCTAGTAGTTAGAAGATGCCGCTTACCGAATGGTGCAGCTGGCAGTTCCCAGGCGAACCAGTCATATTGTTGTTTTAGTTTGAAAGTGTTGCGTTTGGAATGGTGTCCAGTGATTTTACAACTGCATACGAGTATGTTGGGGGAGGATTTCGGTTATATGCAGCTATTAGTGTTTTATACAATGTTGTAGCGGTATCTACATCGCCACATGTGAACAACGCGTCATACTGAAGTCACGCAAATCCTGCATCTCGCAAGCAGAGTTTACCGCGCAATTAGCATAGATACAATTTCCCAACATCAATCGTTCGGCAATTGCCCGCCAGACACAACACCCGTCTGGTCGGAGGATTCTCCCTTTTCTATGGAGGATGAGTGAACTTTACACCCTGTTCCTCAAACCTCTAAAATGTGTAACTAAATTGATTCACATTATGAAAGTAGTTTGTTCAGTATCGATTTCTGTCATTTTAAATCATCGTCATCCGCCTAGCCTTTTCCCAACTATGTTGAGGTCGGCTTCCAGTCGTACCGGATGCAGCTGAATACCAGTATTTTACATGGAGCGACTACCTATCATTTTGTCATTTTTAATATACATATGTAGGTAATTTATTATCCCAAAAATAATGAAAACTACCTAAATTACTGTCACACTGCCGCTGTACAGTCAAAACATCCAGGGTCTAGGCTTAGTAGGTACTTCGTAACGACGAAGTACCTACTAAGCCTAGACCCTTATACGTATGCGACTGTGTGCGTGCATAAATTTGTAATGTGGCCACAATTATCTCCCAAAATCAGTAAAACTAAAAATAAACAATGTTTATACATAATAGAACCAATTCAGTGTATGTATTATGATTATGACATAATATTCTAATATTTGGGGGTGCGCGGTCTAGCAGTTGCTCTATGCAACTGCTAGACCTATTGCTAAGGATTTGTGGTATGTTTTGTGACCAATCTTCTGCCTGACACTTCACCAACTAAAGCATTCCCTAAGAGGGTTGAACGCGTTGGGAATGCTTTTGGTGAATACCAAGATGACGGCTGATAGAGACGTATGAAGGAAGACATGCTGCGTTGACCTTAAATAATCTGAAAGGCTTAAAACGATTGCTATTTGGAGCAGATGTCTCTCAGACTATCTGACTGATCTGTTTAATAAAAAGTATTCGTGAATGGCAGCCGAGACAGAACGGTATAAAGTGTTTTCCCATGCATTGAAATAAATGTGACTACACGTTTTTCTACACTTAGATAATTGTCTATTAATATATAGTAATAGACAATTATCATAAGTTAGTTATTAGTATTACTAACTAACTAATGATGTGTGTACTGATCGTTTTCATTATATTAGTCAGTTCAGACAAATTGTTATACGTATTATCTTTTTAAAGAACTCTCGAGTAAATGACATGTCTAGTAATAAATATATTTACTTTTTTACCTTCACGAACAATGGGTTAATATGCGTAAATAAAGAGATCATTCGCTGCGCCAAGCATGACTGATGACTGTAAACAAATTAGAACATTATTATCTTTATAGAACCTTTTAAAGTCAATTGTGTGGTGGGAATTTATATTTCGTCTGCTTGTGATGTTGTGAATGGTACTCGTCATTGTGTTCTTTATAAAGAAGAGCCACCCGCAAATTTTCTTCTTAAAGTATGACTACGGATCCAAAATCCTTTAGAAATCATCCTTATAACCAACTACAGATGAGTTTTGTCGAAAATAGATCATCATTCATCTTCATTTCAGCCGAAAGATGTCCACTGCTGGACACAGCTGCAGCAGCTGCTGCTACATAGGTTCTGTGCTTCTCGCATCCAGCGGATTTCTGCGGCCTTCACCAGTTCATCGGTTCACCTTGTGGGAGGCCTTCCAACGCTACGTCTTCCAGTAGGTACGCGGCCACTCCAGCGCCTTTTGGCTCCATCGACAATCTGTTCTGCGAGCAATGTGCCCTGCCCACTGCCACTTATATTTGGTAAGTCTTCGGGCTATGTCGGTTACCTTGGTTCGAAAATAGGTACTAAATTAAAACAAGAAGGCATATGTGGCATTGTACTGTACTCATGAGTTCTTACCATGTAGTGGCAGCAATCAGAAATCCAATTAACTGATCAATGTCCACTTACGAGTATAACAGTGCAATAACAATTGCATTTCCGACTCGGATATCTATGATTTCCTACACTCAGTTTATGTAATATGTCACTTTCTTATTTCTTACTACATTTCTCAATGGTTTTGCAACTGAATGTTTTATAAGTCGTGCGCCCGATGAAATGGGGTTTCGTATCGGCAAAAATGACGAACTTCCATACATACTTTCATTCCCTATTTAACCCTTTTTGGAGACGGGGAGCACTCATGATGAATATCCAAAAATTCGTCGTGAGTGCTCACCTTCGTTATGAAAGGAACTCTTGTGAAAAATTTCATCCTTTTTAGACCCAGCGGTTTAGGCTGTGTGTTGTCTGTCAGTGAATGAATAAAAGAAGTAGTAATTAATTATCTATTTCATTATGAGAATAATTTTTTACTCGGCTCATGCTTATTTTATTATAACTTAGTGAACATTCAGATCTGATTCATCCATAGGTACACTTTTATGACTGAACATATTTCACACAATGCGATGATATCTAGAATCAACTTCACACTCTCTAGTTTCTATTAGCCCGTAGTCTCGATCTGTGCCGGGTTGATGGCAATAGGCGAAATGTGTGTGTGTACTATAGATACATCTCTGTCTAACCCTTCGGGGAATACAGGTGTCATGTTATGTAATGTTATTTTCTATTAGATTCGCAGAAGGTAAGGTAAACACGCCTTTATCAGAATTACATCGTCGTTTACATACTCGCAGTGGTCACGTCTCACCCATTAGAGACCGACGAGGTCTCATTATGCTGTTTAAAAAGTTTGTGTACGTGTTTTTAGATACGGCAATAGTATTCGCTGATGTAGAGTTCTTTTCTATTTTGTTTGTTAAAATTAATTAATGATTTCTTTTTTACATCTTTTACGGCTTTCATTTTATCTGATCTTTAAAATATGTTTTGCTGTTTTAGGGTTCCGCACCCACACGTGTGAAATAAATCATCTCTTTATTTCCATTTCCTAGAAACGTATAATATTCACATAGTTCCTCGAAGATTTTTGCAAGTCCTATGTAAGTAATAGGGGCAAACTTATTTTTTTTACCGCAGCCGAATGGGGTGGATTGCAGGGTGTGGTGTGGGTGCTGCTATAATTAGGTGTTTTTTCTTTTCGTATCGATGGTACTCTTACCAGTTGTTTCTTCTATATATATAGTTTGTGTCCAGTAGGTGGCGTTGGTTGCGGCATCGGTGGCATTCTTAAGTCATCCGGGGTGCAGGTGAACAGGCACTTGGGACGCTGATAGGCACTTGTGATATTTCTGTTATGGCATCGCATTGCCTCTGCTATGGAAGATTTTTTAATTTGTTTGTTTTTTGTTGATAACTTAGACTTCTCGTTTTTGTCTTGGCACATAGCGATATTATTTTTAATTATGATGTATGTATAATAGGCGTGATAATAATAATAATAGTGATTAACGTTCCGTGCGTCAGGAAGATAGTTATTTATTTTGCGGTATTACCGCGATTGGAGCGAATGTGCCAATGTCCGGCAGGAGCAGCGCGTGCGCGTAATTAACTAGTTTACGATCAGCTATATTTGAGCCAGCCCATTTGTCTGAAATTTACGATGTTATAATGTAAAGTAAATGGTAAATGTTCACTATAATTTTCACTTCTAAAGTTGTGTTTTCTTGGAAAATGATATAATTAAGTCCCCCTATTAGGTGCGTAGCATCTTCTATTATACCTGGCACAACGTGGGTGAAAGTCATCTTTATCAATCCCTTCGAAAAGAGAAAACGACGTGATTATATCTAATTCTTAGTCATTAATGACGTTAAACCGTTGGTCCCGGCTGTCATTCGTGGATCTTTGACAGTCGATATAGGTCGTCAAAGGCCCGAAAGTCTGGAGTGGAGCATAGTTTGTGACACAGCTCCACATCCACACCCTGCTACCGTTCTGTCGAGGTAGCCCACTTTTACTAGTCACGGCTTACACCTGCCCACTTGGGTTTGGAGACGGGTTATTTAGATTTACTAAGTACACATTCGAAAATACTGCTAATCATTTAGTCGTAACTAACTACATCTGTGCAAACAAATGGTTATTAATAACTGTTACTAATATGGACAGTAACAGAACCAATGTAATGTCTAGACAGAGCCAGCATTTATGTATTTTGAATTACAAATACCGGACCAGTACATGCTTAGAATTACTGATTCTAATTATGTACCTACTTCTGAGTGAATTATAAATAGCAATAAGGGAATAAGGGATGTTATTTCCCGGTGAATGTAATCTATAATACTTTTGAATAGCACAACAAATATTCTATTTTGTTAGCAAAGCGTAGCGGTGGGAAAGAATGTGATAAGATGAGATATACATAGCATATTTGATTGTTCATCATGTGTCATTTATTTATTTAACTGTTGGTAAGTAGCGTTGCTGTAAGATTTAGGCCATCTAAGATATTGCAAAATAAGATATATCTTCAAACCCAGGTTTAAACTACGGAGATATATTTTTTAAATATCGAACTTTTTTCCAACTAGGCAGTAAAGACCTTAATAAAAAAAAATAATGGAAACCCTCGACACAACCAAAAACTTTTTAAAAGTAATCCTACTAATATTATAAACGTGAAAGTTTGTATGGATGGATGGATGGATGGATGTTTGATACTCGTTCACGCAAAAACTACTGAATGGATTTGGATGAAATTTGATACACATATAGTTTATAGCCAGGATTAACATATAGGATACTTTTTATGCCGATGTTCCCACGGGATCATAAGTTATGCGGGTAACACCGCGGGGCGTAGCTAGTAAAATAATATAAATTGGTCCTTTAAGTTGTAGGTAATATTTTAATCCAAGCATCCTTGTGTCGTGGGTCGGTTAATGAAAATAGGAAGTTAATAACAATGGCTATCCTTTCTACAATAACAGACATTCATTATTGCTGGGTATATACGTTTTCATTAGCCGTAGCTTCCCATTAGTCAAAGATTTTTCGGAATTGCATCAGTAGTTCTGAAGATGATCCCCTACAAACAAACTCACAAAATCAAAAAATCTAAATCAGAAGTCATTTATTCAAACTAGGCTGAGATTCCCAAAACGCCTGCTCTTTTACTTGTTAATAATATTAGTAATCATTTTATCGTGTCTATTTACCCTTGATAACAATTATGGTGCATGCGAAAATGAATCAGTCAGACGTAAAAACATGACGATATATAATTTTATTGTAAAAGGAATGCTGTGATATTCTTATATTCTTAAAATTATCATTTTCTCCATTGTGTATTGTTTTATTGTTGTTTCTAAAAGGTACGCCTACAGGCATTGCGTGGTTTCCAACAATAATACCACCCCCACACTTTTGTTTAGTGTCGTAAAATGTGGGTTATATGTATGTACAGCATTCCCCAGGAGCATACATGGTATGCATGATCTTTGATCTTCATCTATTTTCTAACAGATAAAATTAAGGTACATCATTGTGTATGATACATAAATCAGTCTATAATGTTCCCACTGGTGGGACACAGGCCTCCTCTCGGTGAGAGGGAGCGGGCCGTAAACGCGGGCCCAGTGCGGGTTGGTAGATGTCACATGTCTTCGAATTTTTGCTTCTAGGACATGCCGGTTTCCTCACGATGTTTTTCCTTCACCGTATTGAGAGCAGTGGTGATGAAATAATTTACGCAAAGTAAAGCGCCTGTCTGGGTTCGAACCTACGACCTACAAGTCGTAAGTCGCGGCCGATACCACTGGGCCACCACTGTGTATGATATTAAAGATTATTAGCTATAGGTTAATTTCGATAATAATGATGATATGACAATTTTTCAACTAGATATTACTCTCTACGTCAAAAACTAATTTTAATTCTTCATATTCACGATCAAAGAATGACGTAAAACCATGAGTAAGCCATTTCAATGTAATTCTTTTCTCGGTACGGTAAGGTATGAATTACAATGATAACCAAAATTTTTATCAAACTGGCAATCATTGTAATTTTAAGGTACCGCAAACTGAAGACTTGAAATCAAAGTCTACGAAAGATATATTCAGTTAATTAATTGTACTGTAGGTAAGTAGTTACATTATCAGATCACAAGCTTAACATCAGCAGCACTACATTATGTTGTAACATTTACACACACAAACATCAAAGTCAGTACTCATGTTTGTAAATAATTTGTCTTCGTACAATCTTACATTTCCGTCTGCAGACGTAGCTGCAGCTTCCGGTGGAATTTACGATGATGACGTCATTGTACCTATATAAATTATGACGTCAGTAAATGCCTGCTGATAAATCATCTCGTCGGTATAATGTTTGGAGATATGTGGGGAAAATATAGAAGGCTCATATTTGAAGGCTCGTAATTGTCTAGGCAATTTCGAATTTATGAGGCTAAAATGCAGAGAATCAAAAGTCACCTATTATTTGATCATCAAATAGTCTGTGACAGTTTCCCATAACATCTATCATTCAGTAATAATCACCTGTGTCGGTCTCTTGTATGACTGCACCTTCTTGATTTCTCTGTGTTGTGTTAAGTTGTAGGTTTTAATGCCTGCTTTTACTACCCTATAGTTTACGCTCCACATATGGACAGGAGAGTAAGTTTTACTGTATGATTATTTACATGTTTTATTAGCACACCGGGTGCTGTGAGTCTTTTATGGCTGTTTTTACTATAGACGGTAAAAACAAGCTCTATATGCACGTGGTTGTACATAGTTTCTTCAGCTTTCCTCGATTTCGTTTAGACAAAATGTCATTAGTCACGTGGCTATAGAAACTGATTAGTTTATCAAATTTGTTACTGCAGTATTTTTTTTTCTAGAATAGCTAAATTCAATAAGTATTAACCAAAAATTATGATAGCAAGACCCATTCTTTATTCTTTTCGTATCTAAACATTTTTTTTTTAAATTAAGATATTAAATTACGTAAACACGTATTAATTAGATTACGTAATCTATTTAACATAATCAGCCTATAATGGGTTTAACTTCACATTCAATATAAGAAAAACAATAAAATATCTATAACTTAACTAAACCTTTTTAGAAGCTAAAAAATGGCGTCGGTCCTTGCATCGCTGTCTGGTATCTTATGTGCCCATAATATTGGCGCCATTGCTATACATTGTAATAGCAATGTTATATCTTTCTGTTTTCATAATCATATATTGTTTATTTGTCAGGAATGTAGAGTTCCATCCATCCATCTAAAGGCTAGTTTATCCAAATTGTTGTTTGTTGTGATCCGCACTGAACTGCCATTTATGTGCATATTTGATGACCAAGAAACAGAATTCTATTTATATGTAAAGTAAGAGTTTGCATTGCTTTCACGTGAATTGGAGTGACTAGAATTAGAATATGAGCATCGTGTTAGTCGTAAAATATAGAAAGGGTATTGAATATCTTCGAAGTCTTGCCGAGTTCCAATTTGCTGTGAGTACCTCGAGTTAAAGAGTGTAAGGGTAGGGCGAGTGAATGAGAGAAGAGAGCAGAACTCTAATAGCGTAACACTCTATCAATCTCCATCTGAATCACTTTGAAGGATATTGCTAATACATTGCTTCATATGTTCGAAAAAATGGTCTGCTCAACAACGTAAATAACGCAATGAATGTTGTTGAAATGTCAAAATGAAAGCCTTTGCTACTGATAGTGTGTTACGCAATTAGCTCACTGGTCTGAACTTATACAAAATTAGTTTGTTTAAACCTTGGTACGATAACAAATAAAAACCACATTTTTCAATAATTACCTACAACAAGTGCATTAATTTCAAGTACTTATAATAATATTCTTCATGCACCGCTGATGCAGAGTGCGGAGGTCGGAGTACCTCGCTCTCACAGTCACTTGTCCTGACTTAACCTTTGCCCGACTCGTCTTGAAACTACAGGGTTGTCAACTAGACTAACTTTGATGATTCAGGCTTCGGTGTAATCTATTTATTTGCATCAAACAATAGAGTATGGTTTACACGTTTCTATACAGGGTTATTGGTAAAACACTAACAACCTTGCAGGACTGGATTACTAACATCATAAACAACAAATTTTGTTCTATGACTTTTTACAAAATATAATACATTTTCCAAAAACAAACTTTTAAGTTTTCATTGTTTTATATAACTCCCGCCCCCCTCCGCTGAATTTCGTACTAGACACGGCAGTTTGTTTGCCTAACTAGCGCTTTCTTTTGTTTCGCGTAGAATTCGTAACAAAAAATCTAATATTTCAATTTTGTTAAAGTAGTTTTGTGTTTTGAAGAACAATATAGTTGTTTATAGCCAAAGCTGAAAGTTTCAGCGAATCGATATTAATCTAACTTCCTTTGAGGAACGCGTATTCATTAAAATAGGGAAACTGAAAATTATGTAAAAATGCTAAGTATATATAAGTACAATTTTCGTGTAATTTTCAGTTAATAACTGTATAACAACTCGTTTCTCGTGGTTTCGCCCGCGTGTAGGTCGGTAATTATCGTATGGGCGCATACTACAGGGATAAAAGTATCCAAGGTCCTAATCCAGGCAATGGTCTATCCGTGTGTATAATAAAAAGGTAACAGACTTACTTTCGTATTTTTAATAATAGTACCTATAGATCTTCACACACATACGACTTCTTTTAAGACAGTTCCGTTAATAACGCTCCTCTTTGCAAACAATATTCATTTTAATGACACACGCAGTATGCAATAAAAAACTTCGTTAAAAGCATGTTTCATGAGCTCACAATGTAGAATAATTTATAAATGTCACGATGTTAACAAACTTTTATGAAGTGCAAGCCCTACACGTTCATTACACTCTCAGGGCCGCCACATAATCATGGCAAGATTTTTTGCCACGGTCATCAAAGCATTGTTGAATCGATGCTAACCATCAGTTACTCGTTGAAGTTACGAACAACGAATGGCAGGACCATTCGTTGGACTTGGTAGGTAGTCTCATTTGCATCGTCTGATTATGCATATGCGAGTTGTGACTTCTATTGCATGCTATTAATGTTTTATGACCATTTTATGAACAGTTTTAATATAATCGAAAGTTATGGTCTAGTGAGACAACGTGCCTTTAATTGTGGTTCGTTAGAATATTGTCATAATTTTGCATTTAATTACTTAGTAACCAATGTTGTGGAGAGAATCAGTTGTATTCTTCAGTAAAATTGTACATTATTTAATTTTTCTAACTTTGACGTTGACTTTCGGCTGAAAAATAGTGTCTATAATTACAAGTATAGCCTTGGTTATAAATTACTGATTACTGATGCCGCGATCAATGTGGCCACCTATTGGGCTCAATCTATGTATATAGAACATTGAAGAAAAGTACTATCGACACGAAAAGAAGAAGAATTTATGAAGGACGATAAACCGGAAGAATGATGGGTCTTGACCCGAGACCCATCGTCGTTATTATAGCTGGCTTCTGGCTTGATAGTCTTGGACAGATGATGTGAGGAGACCGGAATAAATTTCTAGGACGAAAATGATCACCAGTTACTTTCATACAAGCGAAGCCACGGACATGTAACAAGTCGGATGCGACACGTTTTTGCTCCCCGTTGCGCGCAGTCATGCGTCCAGATGCGCAGTCACAATAATATGCACTTTCCTTCTGTTACATATTTTTCTTAACGACTTTCAACACGTAAGAACTTGATGTTCTTAATGAATATACTAATAAATCTACTTTACAAAAATCTTAAATTCACTGACAGACTACCTAAAGCATGGAATTTTGCGCAAGAGTTCCTTAGTACTTTGATTTTAGAGATGGGGCAGTAAGGACAGGCATCTTAACCGTTGTAGCTACAGGAAACTGTCCGTGAACTTTTTTAGGAGAACTGTCTTTAAAATTTAGTAATTTTTGACTGCATTCACAGTTTTTGGTACAATGGCACAGTCACAGTCAGCTAGAAACACGCAGGTGAGTACTAAGGAGGATTTTGTGAAAGTTCATTCCCTAAAGGGGGAAATATATTGTCTCATTTTGATGCTATCCTGAAAATTATCATAAGATCGAAACATGTATATGTGCATGGAAGTTCGTTATTTTGGGCGATTAGAAATCCCATCGGGGTCACAGCTCGTAGTTGAACAATTGAGCATGTCTTGGCTGATGATAATAGGTACCTAGCTACTACTTTATCTGTTGAGACTATCCTATCTCATTCTGATCCTGTCCAGAAAATTATCATAATGTCGCCGACTGCTCAATTCAAATAAGAAATCTACAGAACCGAAAACGAACTACAAAACCTTGAAACAACGATTTCAACTGCACATGTCTCGATCAAAGGATTTGATTAGCCAAGATAATCGGCTGCAAGATTTCCGTACATTTCTACTAATAATATCGTATAATTATGAAAACAATAATTTGCAGAGGTCAATGCAATGCTTCGAAGGATGTAGGAACTCATATTCCGCTTACCGACTAATTAAATCTTCCGATTTACAAAGCGAGTGTTAATCGATTTTATTTTTGTTTACGAATCGAATTGCACAAGTTGGCGTCAGTGCATACATTCCATAGATTTTAGCAATGCATCTAAACCTTTGAACTATTGTTTATACCGTAAAGATGATGATTTAGCTAATGCACTTCACAAAGAGCAATGGAATGGAGCGGAGTATTTTAAAAATAAACTCACCGATCGCATACGCGCCAATATCCATCTCCGATTTTGGCAATAGGTCTGCGAGGCTGAAATAGGACTAGGCAGGTCATACTTACAGGATGCACCAGGAAAGATGGGTCAAGATCGTCACACAGTGGGTGCCTGAAGACGAAACCACCGAAGCTGGCCTAAAAACTGCTGGCGTGATAATTTGGACTCGTTCGCGACCGATTGGCCCAAGAAGACAAAACACAAAGACAATTGGAACATCATGGGGGAGACCTTTGAGTAGCAGCACGCTGTTACGCAAAGGTCTCCTCCATAGTTACCCCAACAAAGGTTAATGATACAGGTCATTGGTCCCCTTGATAGAAATTCTTTCTTATATCTATAGTCCCGTTTGAAGGCCAAGGAAGGTTTGTTCAGAACTCTTATAGTCCGCTACGACACTAATTACCAATACACCTACACAACAACATTAGGTACTTTCTACATTTGTAACTTGCATGTTTATCAAGGTGAAAGGTGAACAGTCAGCTACCTGTCTTGATTTATGTCTTGTATTCAGCACTCGCATACCTTTCTTTGATCAAGAAGTCAGTCATGCTGACGTACCTTGAGTTGCAGCATTCGTGGGACTATAAAGGGGTCCTCGTTCCCTTGAAAACCAATTAAAACGAGATTTATATCCCCCAAATTAGGAAAACGGCTTGATCTTCGACTTTTACAAGCTATTCTGTTAAATGCATCTGCTTTTTGCGTGTTTGTACATAAAATGTCGCTAATTTCAGACTTAAAAAACAAAGAAGGCGTTGTAGAGCTTTTTATAATGGGCTGCAAGGGTTTATCAATCAGATTTCTTGTAAAAATGTGTTTGGAAACTGTTCCAACTTCTGCGATCTCCACTCTTTTATAATGCTAGTAGTCTACTGCTATTGGACAGTGAAATACTAAAATAACACGTAGAACGATGGATGGACGACGTGAAAGATGATAATAGGCTAGAAAAGGGGTGACTACCGAGATGACGACTAATACAGAAGTATGGAAAATAATGACATGTTGCGCCGACCCCAAATAAATTGGTACAAAGGCAGGGGAATTATGACTAGTACACAGTAGGTATATACTCTAAGTAGCGTTTTCTTTGTCGATGTGTTTTTTATCTTTTGGGTGCGCTGGAATAGCCTTCATGAGTGGCGATCGTCAGGCGCACCCTGCACGGTCAGCCCCGCTACGCTACTACTTACTAACTGGGTAATATTTTCGGTACTACTCAACTAGAATCAATTCCATTTTTTTTTTTGCAAATTTTGACGATCAAATGTGTCTATTAGCAATGAATGATTTGACTGTGACTTTTAGTAAGTTATTTTTAGAGTTCGTGCCAATACGAGATCGAATTTTCTGGTGTTTGACTGTTTTATTTTAGGATAATTCGTTGAAATCGCGCGATAGCTCCTAATTTTATTGCACAACGTACCTTTATCATACTTAATTAGAGGTTATCTTCTATATCTATACTAGAGTAATGATAAAGGTGAAGCTGCTTTGTTTGAACGCGCTAATCTCTGGAAGTAACAGTCGGATTAAAAAAAAATATTTTGCATTTTTTAGCCCAATTCTTGAGGAAGGTTACATGCTACTTAACATGTCGCTAAGATCCTAAGGAGCCGAGTTAAAAGAAAATAAGTCAGACAGAACGCTTAGCTAAAACGAAGTAGGTAATAGCGCGGGTGGGTCGGCGGAACAAGAAATTTCACGCGGACGAAGTTGCGGGCAGAACCTAATAAAAATATAGACCAGGGATCTGAAATTTCCACTTTATTTAAGTGTTCCTAAGCCAAACCTAAATCTAGGAGCGTTCATTTACAGGCAAATATGATGATGATAGCTACCAAATTAGACCTTCGCGTGAGTGAAGATATTATAGGAAGGTACCGGTTTATGATTAACATAACGATTTGAATAAAAATGTTACTCGTAGGTAGGTGTAAAGATAATGAAATTATGACATTAATTAAATTAAGCAATGCAGATCAGGTATGGGTTGTATAATTATGGTGTGAATTAATTTAAAAGTGTTGTTGAGATCTTGAAATAACGCCTCAAGGGCATTCCGGTGTTAAAAGTCTGCACTGGAAGACTGTGTCTGTGTTGAAAGTACAGACTTTTAACACCGGAATGCCCTTGAGGCGTTGGTCTGGTGGTCGCTAGCGCTACTGCTGCGCATGAGGCTTTGGGTTCGATTCCCAGGTCGAGTAAAGTGTCATTGGGATTTTCCATCAGGGATTTCTCAGTAGCAGCCCGGAAACTGGATATGTGCCCGGTTGAGTACAATAGGCTCGCCTCCTGTGGCGAAATCTGGGTGTTATATAGGCACATCCCTGCCTAACACTGCGGGGATTACACTTCAAACTACGCTCAAATAAAATCATAACTTGCTTGTCGCAATGAAACAATTAGCACTTCATAGACTTTTGAAATTAAACCTTGTTATCGCTGCTAGCTGGTGAATGTTGTCATTCAATGTTTGTCAAACATAGGTTGACTGAACTGCCAAAACTCTAGGGTCAGACAAAATTACGCTATTAGTTTAATTCTTTATTTTTCGGCGTGGAATATTGCTCGGTAAATGATTTTTTTAAAGTCATCAGGAAACTAAATATGCAGCGGAACTGCATAAGTATTTAATTTACTGGTACGGTAACTATATTTGTCGCAATTAACTTAGGTATTTTTTAGAGGTATAAATACGCAAATTGACTGCAATTTAATCTCCACATGCCAAGTATAAACAAACCATCTCTCCAGTTTAAATCTCCAGAAACACATAAATCAATCCGCTCTCGTTATTGCGAAACACGGCGATAAAGTCAAGTACACAATTATATTTTTACTGCCACATTACCGTTGTCTTAAACTCTTTTAATGCTAATTCCACAACAAAAATAGCGTGTGTACAATGCTTAGTATTTCACAGGGAAGTGAATTTTCCGTGAGAAACCGTAGCATTATGGTTTGTGTGATCGTTCGGTTCTGCGCTTGCGCTTCCTCAGTAATTAAGTGAAAGGCGGTAAGTATTCGTAAGTTATTGTCTGTCGTCGAACAAAATACCGGTAATTGCCTTATCTTTGGTAATAAGTCAGTATGTGTTTCGCACGCCGGTTTTTTATTCGTTAATTAAAGATCTTACGTGTACGATATAACTGACGTTCACATGGAACTCTCGTGTGTTATGGAGTGAGGGCGAAAAAAGTTAGCATTGTTTCTTATGATAATGATGGTATCTTTACTGATTACGATCGTGTAAGTATCCAGTAGTTATTAATGTGGGAACTTACGATCATTTACAAACTCTTGCGCCATTAATGATCAAGATCTCGAATTTTATGTGAAGCTTGACTTTGAACATTCTTTCAGACAACACAGTGATCAAAAGGATCCCTAATTAAATAAACAAACAATGAGATTCCAGGGAATTTAACGTTCTGTTGTACCATTTCAGTGCTAAAAATAGGGCTTTTTGCGGCACGCCACTGACTCGAGGCTCACCTTTACGACCCAGTTACTTGCGGACACCTTGAACGAATTCTACGGAACATTCGCTTTGATATTTAGGAAAACAACTGAAAAACATCCCACTAGTGTATCGTGCCAAAGACTCAGTTGGTTTTGGCTCAATTAAATATTTAGTATGAAAGTCCGATTGCGGAGGTGGGAAAACATTTATGAGTTTTCGTTTTGAGTGTGGCTTCAGATTCATTAAAGCATTTGCTACGATGGGGGTTGACGTCATACTTCTGCGCATAGAGTAGGTCATTGCTTGATTCCGTCTCCTGTCTGTAAATATGATCTAGACGGCCGCGGTCTGGTGGATAGGCCAATCGTAGACTAATTTGATTGAGAATAACAAATTGGCCAACAATATGAAGAAAATTCCCTTCGGAAAGTGTATGGAAAATGGCTACTAAAGCGGTAGATTAAAAATAGTTCCTACTTATGCTAAAGCAGTGTAGAGTTTCTGCAAAATATATATAAATAAATATATACCTACCTTTAATTCTGTCGCAAAAGTGACTAAGTAATTGAACTAAGATCCACTGGACTACGGCTGGACTGATAGTCATTTTGTGCTAACCAGCAGCCAAACCTGTCATTGTAGCCATCGAGACTAAGTACAAGGTTGCTGTCAACCATGTTTAGCAACTTAGGTAAGATCATCATCATTCCGCCGAAAGACGCCCACTGCAAGACATAGGCATCCCTCAAGCATCGCCACTCCGACCGGTTCTGCACTTCTCGCATCCAGTGGATTTCTGTCTTCACAAGGTCAACGGTTCACCTCGTGGGAGGCCTTTCGGTACGCCGTCGTCACTCCAGAACCTCTCGGCCTCATCGGCTATCTGTTCTGCAACCAATGCCCTGCCCACCGCCTTTGGCAATTCTACTAAACTAAACTAAACTCCAAGCATAGCCCTCTCCATTATACCATTTTTTGACTTTCAGCCTTCTAATTCAAATTCAAATTCAAAAATCATTTATTTCAATCCATTTAAGATCATATGTTTTACAACTGATATAAAATTAAAATTTTAATTACATTAAATACATATACTTAAAAATAATTACTAAAATAATATTAATTAAATTAAAATTATTAAAATATAGGTATTAAAATCGAATAAAAAAATAAAAAATGATTAATAATACGCCTGCCTTTGAGTTATTTGTTTGTTTGCCATTACATTAATCATATAACAATGGTTAATGTACTGACAATCAAACCTGTTTGCAAATACGCTCAGGATGGTGTTGGAGGTGCTCCGGAGCCTGCGCCCCAGAGATGAGCACCGCTTTCGCATCGTCGTGTAGAAACAGTCGACACGGGCGTCGGCGAACATCCCCGACGCGCTGCAGTGCCGGGGCAGCCCCAACAACACCCTGAACGCATTATGTATTAACGATGCCCATTGTGAGCGACAAAGAAAAAAAAAAAAAACACCTTTTTATCTCACCGAATGAAAATAAAACAGGAAAAGCATCAAACTAGCCGTCGCTCGATAGGTACTGCACTTCATTATCGCAGTCCTTTGTTTATGACTGTTCAAGATTCATGTCCATGTCCATATGCTAATGCCGTATCGCGCGTGTTTATACACCGCTATCTTTATATAAGTGTTCAGATATTGTGTGAAAACTGTGTTTTTTATAGTAGTAGCTCATGAATATATTTTCCTAGTATTATTTTCTGAAATAGAGGCTTTCACTTTCGAGTAGTGAAAGTGGTTTTGTGACAGATAATGGGTCTTTGAGTGTTTGTATGAGTGTTTTATCTTTATAGCCATTTATATAATAATTGTACTTGATGACCAATCGTCCAAGGTTAATGTATTGTATTATTGTTTACAATAGTAGAAATATTCTTGCTTACTGGAACACAAAGTGTTATAAAATAATCCATACTAACTATATTTATTTACTATTATTATAAACTACCTAACCGACAGACGTTGCCCAAATTTCAATAATTAATACAAAAATTCCATACAAAAAAGCATTTTCAAATTGCAGAAAGCTTGCACAAAACATTGCATTATAGGTACACTTTTAATTTTTGTTTGTATAGATACTGTAGAAGTTTTTGTTTGATTGGCTCTGCCAATCAACCAACACGAACGTTTTAAGTTAACATAACATAACATATCCAAATCCCTATTGCCATCAACCGGGCACACATCCAGACTCTATTTTAAGTACATGTCGTAATATTAAGAGATAAACACTTAAAAAAAAATATAGAGTCAGTTGGGAGCCCCGACAGCGCCCGTCTGATTGTAAACTAAATAGTTTTATTTCTAGGAATAATGACGAGATAATTACCAATCAATACGCCCTTTATTCTCCCGGTACCTACATCAATGTTCTCTGATTTATCAGATTTACTTTTTGATAAATGTTATCGATTCGCACCGTGATAATAATGTATTTTGAGATACTTTATGTATAATCTTTCCAACTGTTACACGCTCATTACGTCAATTCGTAAACAATAAAAAAAAAATCGTGGAGAAAATGAGGTGTGCTGTTACGCTGATGAAAAGGGATGACCCTCTAGCCAGACGGGTCATTCATTGGCGGGGCATAGCCCGAAGGTAGAGGTTGGGCAGATATATAAATCCGATCTCCTTCATACCAACTAATAATCATCTTATACTGCGGGAATACAAGGCATGGAATGTAATTGACTACTGAGTTTCTTAACATAATTCTTAAGTACTTACTAACCCATATGAAACTTGTTGTCTGAAATAAAAAGATTACTGTTACTGTTAGCCTGTATTATCCTACTGCTGAGCAAAGGCTTCTCCCCATCACTTCCAATGCAAATGTCGACCCCCGGTCGTTTGTTTTGTCCAGCTCGTCCTATTCAGCTGCATCTGGTTAGACTCCATGCCGGCCCCAACTCAGCTGGGAACTAAAAACGTGGTAAAATAAAATTACGACACAAACAGATCTGGTAGTTACCAGGACAATGATGTTCAATCTCTCGACAAAAATCTCTAAGTCTGCATACACACGAGCGGGATGCGTCATGTATTTGACTTCGGTGCTCAAATACACGAACGGCAATTTGTCAACGGCAGCCGCCGACGCGT
The DNA here is from genome assembly GCA_911387795.2 of Apamea monoglypha. Lineage (NCBI taxonomy): Eukaryota > Metazoa > Arthropoda > Insecta > Lepidoptera > Noctuidae > Apamea > Apamea monoglypha. The sequence continues at coordinate 18,603,275 of OU426924.1, forward strand.
TGACGGCAGTCGTCGATGGCTGCAGTTGCCTGTACCGTTGATGCGTACCGGTCGTGTGTATGCACACTTTGTCACAATTTTCATAAGAGACCCGTTTCGACAGCCATGGGAACTGTTATGAACCTTCACATGCTACGTAACGTTAACATAAACGTTCACGTTTTCTATACAATAGTGTATTAGTAGAATGAGATAATTGAGCAGTCACATGTCAGGGTTTTTATTGAATAACTAATAATAGATTAATCAATGCAATCATTACGTATTTGTCGACGATTATGATGTCAGTAATATCCAATGCTGATTTCTTAGGATTTCTTGTTTCTAAACGAGACTAGAAACCTTCTCTAATGACAAATTTTTTTGTTCGACCAATAGATAAACTCAATTATCACATTTAAGGGATACCATTGAATTGAGGGCTTTAAGTTTACGTCTGTGTGAAAATCAACATAGTTAAGAAAAGGATACGGATTTTTTTTTTATCCTTTATTAAAAAGAAGCAGGTTCTTAATAATTCATTACAATCTATCCTATAAGACTAATAACCAATTTTAATCTAACTTAATTTATTACTTGATAATTATTATAAAACTAAGAATAGTGTTTATTGTACTTTACACAAGTCCGTTCCACTTTCCTATAGGCTAGGGATACGAGACTTCATATCCCTAGCCTTTTCTTAACGATGTTGATTTTCAGTCAAACCTGATGCAGCTGAATAGCTACCAGTATTTTACATGGAGCGACTGCCTATCTGAACTTCATAACCCAGTTACTGGGTAGCACGATATCCCTTGGTAAGACCGGTTGTCAGACTTTCGGGCTTCTGACGACTGTCAAAGGACTGTCAAAGATCCACAAATGACAGCCGGGACCAACTGCTTAACGTGCTTCCCGAGGCCTCCTGTTTCGGAAAGCCTTGGTATGTAAAGATGGTTACTCATCCACGGACCAATTGTGGCTAGCCTGATCGATCGACCCGTTATTAAAACATAATTTTTCTGAGTCACTCACAAAAAATAGACATGGGTACAAAAAAAGCCAAAAGTAGTTTTAAAAGCGCACTATCCATAAAGATAATGCCTAAGTACGATTTTATGAAGTACTTCGATATAAAATATTATCATAGGTATTAGGTAGATGCTGTGTATTCCCGCTGTGACGTCACAAACATTTATTCAGCGCAAGTACGCTATAAAAGCGTCGATCTAGCGAGCAATGTGCTGCACCTACTGCATGAAGAAAAATTGTACAGAAAACCAACTTCTGAAAAGAAAGAGACGAAGATATAAAAACTCATCTTTTTCTTTCTTGTCTATTTGAGAAAAGCTCAAACTGTGGATCAATGGAAAGCGCAAACATTTATCCACATCATAAGCAGGGTCACCAGACGTACCTACAGTCGATCAAGTACAGCAGCTAACTTGCAATTACCTATATTTAAATATTTTTGCCTGTATATCTATCAAATAGCCTGTTTGACAGTACTTCAGAAGCAATACTTGTGAAAGTATAGGTTATATTATTAGCTACTAGCTTCTAGAACAGTGGTGGCCCAGTGGTAACAGCCGCGACTTACGAGTTGTAGGTCGTAGGTTCGAACCCAGATAGGCACTTTACTTTGTATAAATTATTTCATCACCACTGCTCTCAAAGCGGTGAAGGAAAACATCGTGAGGAAACCGGCATGTCTTAGAACCAAAAATTCAAAGACGTGTGACATCTACCAACCCGCACTGGGCCCGCGTGGTAGAATATAGCCCACTCCCTCTCGAAGAGAGGAGGCCTGTGTCCCAGCAGTGGGAACAATATGGGCTGATTATGACACTAGCTTCTGCTCGCGTCTTCGTCCGCGTAAAATTTCGGCAACCAACCCACCGCGTCGCGGCGCATCGATTATTTTCTTTTCGCTAAGTGTTATTTCTGACTGTTCTTGTTTTTGCTCGGGTTGTAAGGGTCGTAGCGTGGTGTTAACTAGCCTATAGCCTTTCTTTAGAATTGGGCTATCAAATGGAAAAGGGAAATCCTACAGGTAGTTCCAGAGACTAGCGCGTTCTTCTATATAAATAAAACAAAGTCGGGTTAGTTACATACATCATTTTTTACTCAAGAATGGCTGGACAGATTTTTATGATCTTCTTTGATTTTTTGTTTCCGCCCCGAATATCGGAATAACTATTAAAACATGTGAATAAATCACAAAAAAATAATTAATATAATATATGAATTTTCTCATACATTTTGTATGGAACAGCTTTTTAGACGACATGAAGTTCACCGGGTCTGCTAGTTCTTTTGTAATATGTAGTGATACAACCAATTCCATAACAGTTATCATAACATTAAACATCATACCAGCCTGTTGACACACGTTTTTAATAATAATGGGCTACAATATTTTCCCACGATCATTATTTGTATTCTGCTGCGTCCGACCGAAATGTGAGGAAAAATGTTGGAACTTTAATGATTTTGATCGTTGATTACTATAGCCAGACGACAAGTTTAATAGTAAAATAAGCACGAACTTAACTTTAAGTATAACCTGGCTATAAGTTAACTGTAATGCATACTTGCTGCGCCCAAACAGGGCCGTGTACTCTTAAATTTGTACTTGTACTGTGTTATGGCTCAAAGCCATTACAACAGATTTCCACACAAATTTTCAGTTACCAGTGCCACTTTCAGACTTTCTCTTATATCATCATTTATTCTTCTATCTATTCTTCTATCTATTACACATCCCACATTCTCATCTCAGCTGCATGCAATTGCCTTTCATTCATTCCTTTTGTGGCCCAACATGATGCAAGCAATTTCCCTCTGGTTAACTGGTTGGGCATTCTTCTTCTGCCAATATATCTGTCCATTGGTTGCTCGCTCCACCCCATAAGTACTCCTAAGTACTTGGCTATTGGCTTGGCCTTGTTCAAATGTTGTTATCCTTGTGTTTTATTGACCAGTGTTTGTCCCTCGCTAATGATTAAATGTAACTAAATTGAATTGAATTCTAAAGCAAATCAAGGTATACTATCGACTGTGTATTGTATAGTGATAGTAGGACTGATGAATCGTCCTTTTTTTCCATCAGATCTATAGATTCTCTTTTAGGTACATTCATTATTTGGACTGTGCTAATGTTTTAGAACAATGTCAAAAAGGGTTTGCCTCCTTTCAATAATAATAATGTACCCATCGATTTCCTTAATCTCGATGAATTTGTATGGGGTACAATAAAGAGTATTCTATTCTATTCTATTCTCGATCAAACTATTGTTACTGTAACACTAAAAATATATCACAATTCTTTTTACGGTACTCAATTAGCATAATTAAATAGAATAATATATAATTCGCACAGTTTATAAAGGGATTCCATCTAATGTCGCGTGTTATAGCATTTATTAGCAAAGACATGTGAAAATTGAAGACCTATGTGGGCAATTGTATCTACCTGATGTTAATGAAAATTTGGTTATTAACCAGTCACGTTCTAGAGACGTGTGTACAGTTAGTTTCGTTTAGCCTGTATGCAGACCCGAGTCGATGTATTTCATCGACTTGGGTCATCGAATCAGCCTACGATGTTGCCACTGCTAGGACACAGGCCTCCTCTCTTCGAGAGGGAGTGGGTTATTCTTGGTTCTATTACATGCCGGTTACCTCAAAATGTTTTCTTTCACCGTTCTGAGAGCAATGGTGATGAAATTATTTACCCAAAGTAAAGCGTCTGCCTGGTTTCGAATCCACAACCTACAACTCGCAAGTAGGGACCGTTACCATTGGGCAACCACTGGCCAGACAGACAAATAGCCTATCGCTTTAAAAAACTATGTTGGCATTCGCAACACAACGCAGTCTCGCAGTTCACAAAATGTACTGAAAAAATTGCTTTGAAACGGAACAAAAATCATCTGTTCACAAAACTGTGTTGACTCTCGCGTGCGCATTGTCTTAAATCGTTTTTAACTGTATTGGTTTTTATTGCAAAGGTAACTTCCGCATGCTTTTTATGTGACGTCTTTGTTATTCAAAGGAAACCCTTGTCCGATACTTCTAATTCTAGTCTCTTCTCCGAATATCTATTCGTCATTCATTAGAAATTATGCGGAAGGAGTTTCAAGATGTCGTCATAGGTTCTATGTATTTATTGTTTTTCCAGTGTACCCAAAATGATGAAATACCAGCACAAGCTTAATATCAGCTTATAATGTACCAACTGTTGGAACAGAAGCCTCCTCTCCGTGAGAGGGAGGGCGGGCACGCGGGCCCAGTGCGGGTTTGCGCATTTTACATGTTTTAGACTTTTTGGTTCTAGGACATGCCGGTTTCCTCACGATGTATCCTTCACCGAAATACTAGCTGCTGTTACAAAATTAATTTAGTACCGTTACGAGATAGTATAATAACGTAATTTAATGCCTGTAACTTTGATTACTTGTGCAAATATATTTCATATAAAACCTACCATCATTAGGTCCGTTGTGTATTTGCCATTTCATGGTTTGCTTGAATTGAATTAATTAATTTGCATCATTGTATTCATTAACACTCATTGTTAATTACCTTGTGGGTCTTAGGATCGAATAATAGCTAAATTGCTGCAACAAACATACTATCAAAGCGGAATATATGAGTTTTTCTGTCTGTTACACGAGATCTGACTTAATGCCCTGCTTAAAAATATGTCTAGATTAAAATTTTTAGGCCTGGTTAAAAGTTTCTGCAATAAATTAACGTAAGACACTCTTCAATGCGAGTCTGTGACAACATGGACCAGCGGGGTAATTGCGTAACACACAGCAGTAGCAATGGCTTTAATTTTGATAGTTCAACAATATTCATTGCGTTATTACGTTGTTGAGCAGACAAATTTTTCGAACGTATGAAGCAATGGATTAGGTATTTCCTTCAAACCTGTGATAAGGTTACGCAATTAGGGTGTTGGCTTGTATCGCAGAAAAAAATCGCCTAGTTACCACCAGATTCAATAAATACTTTCTTTTTTACCATCTTGGTTCTAGAGAGGTGGCAAATAAAGACTGATGAAGTTCAATTTCACACCCAGTCGGTAATTTATTAATTACATGGCACATGGCCAAAGCATTTATTACGTATATTCAGATTTTGATACACGTCTGCATGAATTGTGTATATAGAAATACAAGATATCATTATAACTATTCACAACTACTCGAAAGGGTTCCGATTCGAAAATGTCAAATTTTCGGTTACTTGATTTGCCTAGTCCCCGACGGGAGAATAGCGGTCGTCTATTTGATAAAGGGCTGATTTTGTGGAATAAAATTGACGTCTGGCAGTTTTTGTATGGAAGAACTGTCAAAAATTCAAAATTAATCAGTGTGTCAAAATTATTCCTCCGGTAAAATTATCTGGCGTTGGAAAAATCAGCCCTTAAACTGTCAAACTTTTCGGGTTTCGGATTTGTGATCAGCCCTTAGAGGACTCCTTCGATAACATTGATTGATGTTCGATTCGGCATGGAATCGTATCGAATGGTTGTGAACAGCTTTGCCAGTACCTCAGGGCTCCGTTCAAACACATCAAAAGGGAGGCTAAGAATAAATTAATGACTCATTTTTTCAATTATCTTTAGATTCTTCAGGTAAACATTATGACAGATTCTGGAAATTTGTTAGTAGCAAATACTTTCATCTCAAATGGAGGTGATGAGATTGTGTCGTCACATTATCTTGAGTAAATATTTGTCAGAGCGAAATGAGTCATAGGAGACGGCGATAAAGCACGTTATGATTCTGTTATCATTTGCATATTGTTAACACGAGATGTGTTTTGCAATTGTGTTGGTTTAGTTGAAGAGGCGTTGTTTTTTCCCATGACTTTAGGTGAGTTTTAGATTACATTCGCTGTAGGTAGTTTTTGAGTTCAATAACAAAATTTATGCTTAGTTTGATTAAGCAGGCAGCTTTGATTAACCACAATGCTTTCCTGTGTGTGTAATGACCTACATGTATTCCGCCATTACCAATCCGTGGTACTTTTGAGAAATATTTTTTTTTTTCGGTGAAGAAACCCAAATAATGTTGGTTGGCAAGAAGATAACAGGGGCCAAACTCACCCCGGGGGGGTTTTTGTGGGCTAAGCAATAACAGCCGCACGGGTCGATCGATCAGGTTAAGCTACGCTTGCCGCGGTTGGTCCGTGAATGGGTGACCATCTTTACATACCAAAACCCCTCCGTGCCTCGGAGAGCCGTTGGTCCCGGCTGTTATTCATGGATCTTTGATAGGTAGTCGTTGTGAGTCGTCAGAAGCCCGAAAGTCTGACAACCAGTCTTACCGAGTGGTATCGTATTACCTAGTAACTGGGTTGTGGAGATCAGATGGGCAGTTGCGTCATGTAAGATACTGGTATTCAGCTCTCAGCTGCACCTGGTTAGACCTGAAGCCGACACCAAAACAGTTGGGAAAAGGCTAGACAGATGATGATGTTTGGCTGGAATAGAAATTAGAACTCGTATAAAGAGAAACGATTTTCCAGATCTATCAGAACATTGAGTGGATAATTTATTCCCTTGACGTCGAGTCCCACTTATACCTATCCTTCGTGAAGTCAAGACTGTTTTTCTGTTTTGTTTATTTATTTACCTTTAAAAAACGAAGCAGGCAGATAATCATTTATATGGTTCCGTACCCAATGGGCCAACGGGATTCTATTACTAAGACTCTGCTGTCCGTCCGTCCGTCTGTCTGTCAGATGGCTGTATCTCATGAACCGTAATATAGGTAGACAGTTGAAATTTTCACAGAGTACCTATGTATTTCTTTTGCATAACAAAAAATAAAATAAAGTTAATAATTAAAGATGGTCGTTACAAGAAACGTGTTTTTTCGGCGTTTTTTGCCTTATGGTAACGGAACCTTTCGTGTGCGAGTCCGACTCGCACTTGGCTGGTTTTTTTGATTCACGAGAACGTACAAAAACGTCACCATCAAACGCAAAAAAAGTCACCATCAAACGTGAATTTTCGACAAAAAATCGCCCTTGACACAGATTTAGTTCCATTAGATCATAAGACACTACTCCTGACCTTTGCGGTTAGAATATTTCTTTTCCCAAAATGCCGTACTAATGGAAACTGATGACGTATCCCGATTTCTTACAATTAATTGATACTTATCACGCTACTGAAATTAACAAATGTAGGTAGTTGCTAGGCCAACTATGAAGGCTGAACATTCAAATTGCAATTTTAATACCTCGGTTTAAAATTGACAATTCTTTGGATATAATATCAGTGTTACCATTTTATCAGTGTTATCTTAGAATTAATTTATATTAGTAGGTAATTATGATAGTCATTGATATTTATAGCGGAAAAAGTAGGTGTTAATGACTGAATTTCTTTCCTTGTCGAATTTTATCACTAATTGATTAAATTGCTGTTGAGTAATATTTTGGAGCAAAACTATTTTACTATCCGGCCTAGGTATTAGGCTTTATTTTTTATTGTACAGATGTATTATAAGTTCATAAAAGGTTAGTCATCAACCAGGAATATACCTCTTTTCTCGTAAATAAAGTGAAAATGAATTTCTTATTAAAGTAACTACATTTCTTTCGGTGCAATTGCCAATCACAGTCGTGAGTTTAAACTAGCAATTTACCGCGTTTTCGTTCGAGTAACAAAAAATCCGGATATACAGCAGGCTTGTCATAATCAGACGTATAATGTCACACAGCGCTGACTTATGGGTACAAAAGTTAAGGCCCCAATTAAATCATGACCCCTTGACATCTGACGCGACACCCAAGAAGGTTGAGCAATTTGAGCATTCGCATTAATGACACTCTTTAATCTTTTCAGGCGAAACCGCGGAACAAGCAACTTCAAATACAGTGTAAGCAAGTTTGGACCGTAGTTCCTAAAGGATAAAGTCTTAAATGGGACTGTAAGATGAGCTGGCACAGAGGACTGTTCGTCATTCACGCTCAAATCACTTAAAGCAATGAAGGTGAGGAAACATTTTTTGTTAATTTATTTAAAACTACTAACTGTTCGTGGCTGCACTTACGCAGACAACGGTTAGGTATCTTTTAAGGAAAAAATGATATTTTATTTATTACTGATTACTGCCATAATCTGGCAATCAAATCAAAATCGGGTCATTATATCAGCTGTTTTTGGTCGACTGCCCGTGCCTGTGTGTGACAATCAGTCAGTCACCTTGGTGACAGATGGGTAAGTTAGGTTAGTTTTTTACAGTCCGGCCGTCGAGAGATTTCGTTCCTGACAGCTGTCAGTGCGACAATTCTAGTAGTTAATAAAGATCAAATTCGCAAAATACGTATTCGTTTGTATGAAACTGACAGGTGTCAAGAACGCATTCTCTCGTCGGCTGTACTGTATTAATAGGCTAATAAGGTGCGTTCAATATCATTTAACTACCTTTCTGCGTGGTGCTCCCCCAAAAACTCATGATTGATGGCAGAAGGGTTTCCTGACCACACACAATATGGCTACCTATTCAATGACATGGCTTATGGTTATGATGAATTTGTATTCAACAGTTCAAAAAGCTGGAATTGATGTGAAATACTTATAAGCACATTTCAGCAGACATTGTCGAAAACTTATTAATGACATGTGTAGGCAAAATAAACATATTTAATAACGACTTACGAGTTGTGTAGGTCGTAGGTTCGGATCCAGACAGGTGCTTTACTTTTTTTAAAATTATTGCATCACCAATGCTCTCAATACGGTGAAGGAAAACATCGTGGCATGTTCAGAACCAAAAACTCAAAGACATGTGACATCTATGTACCAATCAGTACTGGGCTCGCGTGGTGGATTACGGCCCACTCCCTCATGAACAAAGAGGAGGCCTGTGACCTAGCGGCAGGAACAATATAGGCTGATTATGACTTCAAAATAAGTACAATTTTAGTACGACTCAAAACTAGACTTTGTACAGCTAAACCTTGTGTTCGCCAGACGACAACAAAAAAGAAAAATTATATGTAACCTTAGAAAATTTTAAATAAAACAACTGTTTAAATACCTAACCTGTGGTTTGAATGTTGATGAATAAACAAACAAACAGTTTAATTCAATCGTAACATAAAATGGACCTCGCTTTCATGATTAAGGTCATTGAAATTAAGTTACAATTACGTCAGCATTTTTTTTCAACTTAATTCAATCTCGGACTGAATGCTGAGTGGATTGTTTGTAACGTTTTTACGTTAATGGGGGAATGCCACTGGTTTTAAATACTGTGCGTGTTATAATTACTTATACAGGGTGGCCGGAACATTGACGTCCAAAAATAAAATTTAGGTCCCTCGTATCGTGGGGTATCCGAATCACCCCCATGTATGTTCCGCGACTTTTCATAGTTTTCGAGTTACGAATTTTTTTCTGATTTTTTGAGAATGATCGACCTGACCAATCTAAAAAATGGCTTTGTCGAGATTTTTTTTTTGCAACTGAATCTTTGTGAGTAGTACTTTTATGCATAAAATAATCAGCTTCGTAACTGTGATGAAAGTTATGAAAAAGTTGGTCTTAAGTGCTAATTTTTTTATGATTATGAAAGCTGAGAGTCTGGCGCATTCTTGAAGCCTACTTAGGAACCATGAAGTTTCCTGTTTAAATTTTTTATTTAAAGTTAAAATGCTAAGTCATAATTTACCGAACGTAATTTTTTCACTTTCTCACGTTCTCAGGTTGTATACTGTACACATGACATAACACCACGCCTGTATTCCTCGAAGAGTTCGGCAGACGTGTACTTGTAATAGGTACACCCACATTTCGCCATTGTTTGTCAGGGACTCAGGGTGTAACTAGGAAAAATCAACCCGACTTTGCCTTAGTGACTCTGATAACCTTCAAATAGGAAATTCCACAAATTAAGGCAGAGATATGAAGTAGGTAGTGCCCTACACCCCACATTCACACGTTGGGGGCGAGTCTAAGGACGACCTGATAGAGGATTTCCAGAGAGGCTTCTTAAAGAAAGAGCGCGGAATATATTTGGTGCATAATCAGCCTACAAAGTTTCAATGTTCCCACTGCTGGGACTCGGGCCTCCTCTCGGTGAAAGGGAGTGGGCCGTAATCCTCAACGCGTGAAACAGGAAACAAGAGTTCCGCCCTAATCGATCAATGGCGACCTAATCAGGAGTTACGATAGCGGGCCACGCAAAAAGAGTGTTATCTGTTTATATTAATTACGTACGTGACATCTTTGAGAGATTGTACTACCTGATACTATGAGATTAGCTACTAATTAATGCTTTTAAACATATACATGGCGCTTAAAAACTCCAATTTTTATTGTTATCTATACTTTGCTCGCGATATTAGTAACACTGTTCTATTCTGAAATAGGTATAATGTGGACCACAAAGGACTAAGACCACATAAATGGTGCAGAAGAAATAATATACCGGTATGTGGATACCGGTAGATTATTCCTACTGCATTTTAGGATTAGGATTAAACAGTGAAACACAGACTTACATCCTACATAAACATGTCTTTAAATATAGATCAACCATTTTGCATATATATCCACATGCAGAGAGTAAACTATCGTAGCGTCCTGTCCGTTGATTGTAATGAAAAGCTATTAATCTTAACAGTAGTGTAGGTAAATATTGGAAAAGCCATGTCATCTTATGTTGATGAGTATTGGTGATTATTTAAAATAAAAATTGACTTTGGATCGATAAAACACGAGCTGAGGATCAGCGGGGTAATTGGGGTAATTGCATTGCACTATCAGAAGGAATGGCTTTAATTTTGATAGTTCAACAACATTACGTTGTTGAGCAGAGAAAATTTTCGAACATTATGAAGCAATGAATTAGCAATCTCTTTCAAAATGATCTGAACACAATTCCATGATAACTATGCTATATCGGTTTCAATATTCACAATAACAATTAAATATCACATCCGGTGATAATTAATAAATCAAAATTAATCGTTAATTATATTAAATTGCTTAAGTAGAACGTATTTCAATGATTCTATAATAAAATTGTCAAAACAAGATAAATAGCCGATAATCAAAAGTTATCAAACTATATATTGTTATTTCAAGAACTACTTATAAGTTGTAATGTTCTTTAAAGTGGGTGAGAAATCACAAATTACACTTGTGGTGTTTAATCAAACATGTCTTGATAACAGCGATTAGGCAGATTTTATGAAATATTTTTTTTTCAGTGAATCATATGTATGAATAAAAACCACACTTTAAGCAGTTGGAGGTACAATATAACAGTAAACAATCGACGTCCGTAGGAGTGCAAATTCGGAAATGCTAGGTGTTTAATTAACAGTCCCGATGCATTGATCGCAGAAGTCAATCAGCAAACTTAGCAATAGGAATTTGCATCAGTAGGTCAGCACGGGCTGTAGCTAAAAGCATTTTCGGAGTTTCTCATGAAGTATACTCGTACAAGGGTGGACATTGCACATCTTGCACTAAACATTACGTATTTTTTTAGAGAAAAATAAAGACTTGATTATATCTCAGTGTATGTGTGAAACAAATAAAACTTTGTATTAGTTTGTGTGTAGAATTAATTAAATTAGTGGCTAGTCTTACAATGACTGTGTAAGAGCGGTTTCGCCCTACGCCCGATCCGAATCCGAAAAATGACGATCCGAAGTAGCCATAGTAATATTTGTATGAGGGGTTGCGCACTACATCCGAACTCTGTCCGTCCGAATTTAGAACATTCCCAATTCGGATTGAACTCGGATCTTGAATTCGGATTCGAATCGGACGTAGTGCGAAACCGCTCTAAGGCAAGAGTACACCGGTAAACAGTACTTGACTGAACGTGACCGATTTTATTCGCCCGCTGAAACGGTTACCTAATTGGTTACGTCTTTGGAGACGTAATCGATTTAAACTAAAATAAGTATCAAGAATAACTGAAACAGGTAGTAACAAAACTAGAAGCTCGAGTTCTTACAATTGCACAAGTACGAGTATGATAAGGTGTTGGAAAAGTGCTATATTTTTTCCAAAATACTACAAAAATATTATAAAAATAGATTGTCAGAGATTCCATGAGAACGCGAACAGTTTTAGCAGAGTATTTGACACAATTAGCTGTGATAATGTCCGTAAATCGGTAACAATGTTGAGTGCTATACTGTCGAAATTATCTCATTGATGAGATAAGATTCGTATATGGTATATGATTCGTAGATAACTGATTCATGCTAAAATCCCAAATCATGTATGTATAAAGGAAAAGCTGTACAGTATCGATAATAATAATAACATATGCATTTTTCCTACACTTGAAAGATCTGAAAGCGTTTAATGCCTCGGAGTACAGATAGATGATCGACTGAGACGGGACCAACAAATTCCCGCCATATATTTAAGTCTCTAAGGGTATCCGCCAACATAAGCATCCTAAAGATGGTCTACCTCGCACTATGCCAATCAGTGTTGGCTATTGCATAGTTGCATGGGGCGGTGCCACAAAAACTAGCTTCCTAAGGGTGGAAAGAGCACAGAGAGCCATATTGAAAGTCATAGCGAAAAAGCCCTACATATATCCAACGTCCGAACTATTCTCTGAATGTAAAGTACTTACGGTTCGTCAGCTTTATGTGCTTAAAATACCCTTAGAAAGCACGCAGCCCTTCCACCTCCTATTCCAAACAAACGTACGTACCTTCCACAAACTATCCAACACAAGACTTCCTTATCTAAACATCAATACTTATTATATTCTAAGTACTCATATTTATATAAACATAAACAAACACCTCAATATTATAAACCTCAACTCACATGCACTAAAATGTAAAGTAACAGAGTGGTTGCTGCTTAAAGATTACTCATATACGGAGTCTTTACTTGCATATCTTGTGTAACATACCCTCACACACACACCTACACACACACAAACCTACACACACACACTACATACACACAACCCACGTACAAGCACACACACAACAACCCAAAACACACCCACTTACCTATACATAATGCATGCGTTTTTACTCTTTTTCTTACTTTTATTTAATCTTGTATACCAGTAATATGACACAGTCCACTTGAGATTAGTTTTTGTTGATCAGGTAAATCCCGACCGTAAATGCTCCTAAAATACAGGTATACCCTAGCCTAGGAGGTAGAGTAAAGTACTATTTCTTGTCCAGAACTTTCAACTTAGCGTTCAATGTATTTTAAACACTCTTATAAACTCTGTATGTTTTTGGCTAAATAAAGATTTATTTTTGATAAATAAAACCCATATCTGATCACATCAGCATCCGTATTAGTCATTTAATTCAAGTCGTAGAAAGATTTCAAAACAGTACACGTTTATGTAATTGCTCCCTATCATACTTGTTAGTCAGCTTGAGCAAGAGTGACTCTGGGACTCGGATAAATCTATAAGTAAATTAGATTTAATTTAACACTACATTTTTGTCTCATTCCAGATGGTCCAACCTCATCGAATACCCACCGTAGCTACGCTAATACTCCTATTGTTACTACAACCAGCACTAGAAGCAAAGAAATCAAAAAGAAAAGTGATATGTCCAATAGGATTCCAAATAGCTTACTCCAATATCAACGGAGAACCATTATGTTATCGCTTAAAAGGCCCAGAGAAGCTCACAGACAAATATGTCGGGTGTACCGGTAACCTGTACACTTCCAAACTGTACGACAGTTTGAATCTGACCAAGTCTGAGTTAGTATTATGGACGGAGTACAAATCATTGTACCCTGGGGGACCCTTCATTGATTACTCCTTTACAAAATCTACAGGGTCTCTTTTAGAAACCACGTTTGAAGTAGATAACCCGCAAAAGGGTATTGAAGAAGAGCTATGTGTTGTAATAGACCCAGTAAGTAATTTTACAACTACGAGATGCGACGAAGAGTTCTACAGGTATTGTCTGGTAGAGCCTTATGTTGATGAAGACGCAATGTCGAACGAGGGTTGTGATGAATTCAATGGTTCTTGGAGGTTTTGGTCTCCTAAAGCGACCTGCTTATCACCAGCCACTGCTGTTGGAGGTGGCGCAGTTAGAGCCACTTGGTTTCAATCAAAGGAAATTTGTGAGAAAAGAGGCGGTACAGTCCTCTACAATGGGTGGAGATACTCAAATAATCCACTGTTACACATCTCTGGATCGCTTCCTGTTTATCCGCTGGGCATTACGTACGACCCTCAACGTCATAGTCACATTGTGAATGAAGATGCTACGGTGAGTTTCGATTTCTTTCAATCTTGTTTAGCTCATGTCCATCAATGTTACTTTGACTTTGATCTTGAAACCGTCGATAAAAGCGTTCCTAAGTATTCCAAAGATTTGTTATTTTGTCTATGTGTACTACGTGTATAATTTTTGTGAAGTGTGGAATAGTTTTCCTTAATATTAGATTACGTCTCATTTCATATTTCTAATAACTCTCTAATCTTAAAACTTGATACTTCCATGGTATTCTTAGCCAGTGTCTATGTTCTATTCTCAAAAATGTCTTTGAGTATTTAATAATATTAATGTTAGCGACAAACCAAACACTGCTTTTGTTGTTTTAGAATGTTTTGTTTTTAATAGCTATTGGACTGTGGTGGCTGGTTTCCATTAGTATCTCCTTCGATCACGCAAAGCCCTTTTGAGCTCGAAACATGGGGCTGTTGTAGGTATGATACCAGAAATCCAGAAAAATGCAGTCACAGGTTGCCACCGCGAAGGGCTGCGCAACCCGTGTTCCTGGATGTGTGGGTGTTGGTGCGAACTTTTTCAAATTTTGTTTCATATAATCAATAGTCACTAATGATTCTGCATGAATGAAATTTGGAATAGCATATATGTTTAAAAAAATACATTGCTTAGCTTTTAACATCATGTATTCATAAATAAATGTGAGGCTTCTCGTGAGCTTGTTTAGTTTTTGAAGCTCAGTTTTGGGAGCGTTTCAGATAAATTATTCTACAATTTTACCTATATTTATCTTGCTTCATAACTGTCTTTTATGACAAGGCCCAATCAAAAATTGAGCTTCTAATATTTTCAAAATATTCACCCCTTTATTTATAAACGTAGCTTAAAACTAACAGACGTTTCAACCTCTACTTAATTTTAAGCAACATTTATAAATAAAACCAGTGTTTAGTGTCGTGTATGGCCCGTTTATGTAAGCTTTATTCAAATTACAAATACTAATCGTATTGATTAATATGCATTATTCACCTTATAGACGCCACCAGCGGAATGGGGCTTGGAAGACAATATTGGAATGATGAGTGGCAATGAAACCTCGTATGGAGCGATGCGAAACGGTATTTGGGACTTGGTGAACAGTTCCTATCTATTCTTCGACGTAATTTGTGAGAAAAACATCGAATTAAGAAAAGTTGAACTAGTAGTTAGTGCTGATGAGTGAGTACCTTCTTTAAATATTAGTATTAGAAAGTTTAGATAGGATTGAGAGCGTTTAGATTTTTGGAACGAAGCTCCTTATAACATGTTAATCTCTGCACACTTGGCGAATGAGAGTTAGGCACGTCACGACACTTTTACTGCAGTATGTGATTTTGTGTGTTTACAAGCGTATGCCTATTTATAGGTATATTACTGTAGGATAGACGTGCGGGAAGCGCTTCAGTTCTCAAAAAAAAAGTTTAAGCAAACGACTTTAGCTCTCGACTTTTTTACTCCTGAAATGTATGAGTAATTTAGACAACAAAGTAAAGATTACGTACAGAGTAAGTTAGTATCTTATGTTTTTATCTTAACTCCAAACCGTCTATTTTCACAGACAAAACAAGCTGATATTGACCGTAGGAGATAACGTCGATGAAAACAACATCTACTGCTTCACTGATTCCGAGACATTTACCCCAACTCCTGTCAAAATTAGCTTCGATGATATACACAACAAGTTATTAACCTACGTACTTAAGCCCATAGGTGATGGCTACTATTGGTGTGTTCATATAGATTCTAAGAGATTTCTCGTCTCAGAATCTAACAGAGCTCTCTGGCTAAGGGCGGAACAATCCCTCCGATATAACTTCGCTGTAAAACTAACTCTTAAGAAAGAATACAGGTTTGAAAGCGTGGAAAGACTGAAGAAGATTTGGGAGAAGAAGTTACGAGAATACATTTTCTATTCGACAAACTATAAAAAAATCAATGGAGCATTAGAACAGATTCAAGATCCAAAAGACTTTGAAGGTATTTTGAAAGACTTCAGAACGTCGCATCCAGATTTGAATCCAAAAGAGAAAGAAATACTGTACGGGTTTAAGTTGAAGAAACTGTTTTTGGATGGGAAGACGGTGGTGTTACATTTGAACCTGAATCCTAGGATGAAACCGGTTCAACCTGGAACTTGGGATGACATTGAAATTGTGTATATGAAGCCTGTTTATTATTGTATAGCTGGTAACAATGAATTTGGTGAGTAGATTCTTTTGATATACTAAGTATCGATCTCATTCTTGATTGGGTTAATGCTGTAGTTGATACCTTTCAAATTCTGTAATAAATTCTTATTTATTAATTTATTAAACACTTTATTGTACACCACACACAAACATGCAATAAAAGGGGCAAACATATTTTTCTCCTGTATCCGGATTTGATTTCCAATGGGAATCACCTTTGATCTTTTTATCATTATCATATCAAATTGTCGGTATCCTACAGTAGAAAACTTGCTCGGGATCATAGCTGATTAAACTACATTCGTATGTGTCCTAATTAGTCTCATTATATCCAAGTTCAGAGGTTAAATAGTCCGACAGACGATCGCACCGTCTGTATATAGTAGGAATAGGTTTTGTTTCGTCTATGATAACTACTTAAGTGTTAAAGTATTTTTACCTCACGAAGCGACGCGCCCTTTGCTTGTGGTTACCAACTGTACTCATGGTACCATCCGAGACAATGGCGAAGATGGACGTGTGTGAGGGTGTGCGTGTGTTCTATAGATGTATCTTATCTTGTCTCAATGTCACTGCAGATCAGAGAATTAAATCATCAATTAAGGATAATATCATTCATTGTTGACGGCAGGTCTTGTAAATTAAAATTCTTTTACGTCTACATTGTCTTGGTTAAGTACTCGAGATAAAACCTCGGGATAATTAAAAGGTCAGGTTGAGAGAATTAATTAAAAGGTTATGGTTGTAACTGTGTTTTTTATCTGGATGAGTAAGATCTTTGATAACTGATTGAAACAGGTATATTCTAAAAACCGCATAGTACTAGAGAGTACTTGTATAACGTTTTATTAATTTGTTACCACTCAGCAGACTTTTTTATTTGTGCGTAGGTTCTTAGTTCAACTCCAGGATCGGGCAAAATATTTTTGGGTATTTCCAGTAGTAACCCAGATTCAGTATTATATACAGGGTAGCACGGACAGCGACGCGCAACCTGTTATCATGGATTCATTATATGAATCTGAAACTATTCGCCTGGCCGGAAATTATTCGCCGCTTATTAAAAAAAAAATTGCTGTTCCATATATTTTGACCGCGTAATATTGGATTGTTTTTTTTATAACCGAATAATAATTTCAACGCTAGGGGGTCTGAGTTAGCGCGTCGATGTCCCTGCCACCCTGTATGTGCTCTGTTATTGGACCCCTTGAAGGCGGCGCTTATAATCTTACTGGTGAAATGTGGGTGTTGTTCGTATTTATCCTGACATGACATAATAACATTGTTACGATAATCTTTTCTAGTGGAATCAATCAAAGTGCAATGTCAGATCCACTCCTGCGTCGGTAACTTCAACGATGGCGTGCAGGTGGTAACGACCATCGACGAGAACTGTTTTATGTCTACCGAGCTGCCGACTCTGTACAACAACCAGGTCACCATGCTGGCGCCTGCTGGAGAACTCAGACCTGCAAATCCTGTGAGTGTACTTACTGTTACTAAATTTATGCAAAATTTATCTAAATAACTATATGGTGCGAAGTGTTCTTGGGAATGTTTATCTTGGGTCAGAGGATACACCATATATCTCATTTAGATAGGTTCTGCTTTGACTAGTCAGGGAAATGGATTATTTTTATTTTTCGCTCTTCTAAGCAGAAAGGTAGGTACGATGTCAGAACTTACAAAATGATAAATAATGTTAGCTTCATACATTTTGCAAATTTGCAATTGTTGACTAACGTGCATAGTCACAAACTAATTCAATATATTGTAACTAATTGCGTATGTTTTATTTGTAACATCAAACATACATAACCCAGGCAAATTCTGGCAACGATATTGATTCTTATATTTCCGGTATTTGGCTGAGTAATTTTACTGTAAGAAAAATAAACAACTGGCTTATCGTTAGCCCATGTCATCAGTGATATGAAATTATCATCACTTATTACAAAATGGTTCATCAAGTAGATACTACCCAAATAGCCAAATCTATTTTGGAAGTAAATTGCGAACGATTTGCGCTGAATATTGATTGATTGCGAATACTTATATATATATGCAATATCTCCGGGGACGCAGGCTCTGGCTAATATCCTGTAGGTATAGTTGATCAATCGACATAGTTGGTCTGCCCCTGTCAACCTTTAAAGGTTGAATTTAACGTACGTTACCTCGTCTCGTACTTATCCTTATCTTAAGGATGTAATTCGAATGAGTATACCAATCTAATTGAGTAAGATACAATAAACAATGATGCCATTAATAAGAAATAATCGATTGAATAATTCGATGACACAATAAACAGGGTATTTGAAAACGAAAGTCAGGTCAAACATACTACTAAACTTAATAATTATAGCTCTATTTGTCATAATTATGTACATCTAATAATTGCACTGAACTCATACTGCCCCGCACTAACTAACTAACTAACCATTTTAGGTCGTCAAGCTTCAAATGGAGGTCCAAGGTTCAGGCAGTTCTGAAGAGGAACCATCTTCAACGGAGATGACTAGCGTATTTAATACTTCAATGACTACAGTACCGAACATTTATGAGGAAAGTTCAAATATGACTACGTCGATAACAACATTGGCATCAAGTGAATCTACTAATATTTCTTCTTCTACTATTGCTACAAATATTTCTTCTTCTACTATTGCTACAAATATTTCTTCTTCTACTATTGCTGTTGTTACTTCTGAGACAATTAGAACTGACACACCGATAATAATAACTCCAGAATTGACGACTACTACTACTACAACTACAACTAGCACTACTACGCCTGCGCCATGGACACCTCCACCGTCTCCGCCACCAGTAAGTCTTCACACTTGTTTGTGGATGTCCTCTAGCTAGTTTTGTAAAATCACAAAAAATATATGCGATATACAAAGAAAATTCTTGTTGAGGGAATGAGGTATATTTTATGTCTGACTGAAAATAAAGCAGAGGTGTGTTTCAAAGATTATGTGTAGGTATCAATTTTAACATTTATCATTTAACAGTAACATTGCATGAATCGTTTGCATGAGCTGCATGAACATCATCATCATCATTTCCGACGTCCAGTGCTGGACATAGGCCTCCCCAAGAATCGCCACTTCGACCAGTTTTGTGCTTCTCGCATCCATCGGATTCCTGCAGCCTTCCAGGTCACCCGTCGATCTTATGGGAGGATATCATATATTTAATACAATCATTTGTATTGGATTTGGTGATGGTTCTTTCTCTATACACTAAAAACATTTCAGTGTCAAATTGTTTACTTTAAAAGAATGATTATAACTTTAAACTGTTTCCAGCCTTCAGAGCAACTCCAACAAGTAATGGATGATCTACAGCACCTGATCGATAATGACTCAGCGCCCGTGTTAAATGAAGACATCAGTACAGCATTTGACCAGGTAATTATTCACTTCGCTATTTTGACCATAATTGAGATTGGGGTAAGGATTAATAATGAAACATCCACCGCTAAACAACGTAATGAATGTTGTTGAACTGTCAAAATGAACGCCATTGCTACTGATAGTGTGTTCCGCATTTACCCCGCAGCATCCCCTCTCAGGATCACCTCACAACACTCACCTTTATCGTACAACGGCACAAACTCGAAATTGCACCCACCATAACCAATTCATTGCTATTTCCAGGTAGATGGACTTCTAGCAGAAGACTTGGACTTGTCCATACCAGGTGAACTTCTTCACCTCCTAGACCAGATTGGATCTCGACTGGACCTGGAAGGGTCTGATAATGCGACGACTATCAGAGATAATATAGCGCTGTTGGTGACTGATGCTGATCCAAACCTACCCGTGAAGGGCCTCAGGATCGCTGCTAGGGAGCAAGACACCTTCACTGATGGGGCTTTCGAGATTCTTAGAGGTATGTTTAAACGTAACGATGATCTGTAAGATGAGATATAGAATATTATAGTATAGTCATAAATACATATACTGAGTTTTTACTATTATGTATTAAACATTGTTTTTATTATTAAATTAGTTATATTGATTGAAATCTGACAACTAGTCTTACTAAATGGTATCGAATTACCCAGTAACTAGGTTGTGAAGGTCAGATAGGCAGTCGCTTCATGTAAAATACTGGTATTCAGCTGCATCCGGTTAGACTGGAAGCCGACCCCAACATAGTTGGGAAAAGGCAGGCAGATGATGAGTTATACTGGTTGGGGGAAACAATTGTGGTCACATTACAAATGTACGCACGCACACAGATGCACAAGCATAAGGGTCTAGTGTAGTCGGTTCTTAGTCCATTTTGGTTTGTTTTGACTGTCATTTACGTAGTTTATAATCATTTTTGGGATAAAAATTTCCTATATTAAAAAGGACAGAAATCGATTCTGATCAAACTACTTTCATAATGTGCATTAATTCAGTTATGCATTGTATAAAAATTACATTATTTATGATTATTGTTTAAAAATTGCCGTAATTGCCCACATTGTAAGGTACTCGTACAGTACACTTTCTTGCTATGGGGCCAAATTCCTGGGTTTTTCTCTAAGCCAGCTGAACTAACAACAGTCGTTTAATGAGAGATCATAATGACGCCTCGTAATAAATAATCCCAGCCCTTAACTCTACCAGGCCTAACTCTACAAACGTTTCATTTTTGTCAATATGTACGGCTCTATTAAAAAGCGTTTAACAGTAAGTATTTTTTCAATACTAGCGAGTTTTCTAGGGTGGGCAAACAAGTTTCTAGGGTAGGCATTGCCCATCCTTGCCCCCCTAGCTACGCCTATGCCTGGATTCGGAAACCTAACAGAATTTTGCTCATTCATTCAAGAGTAATTACGCAATAAGATTTGTCTGATCGTCAAATTTACTGGCTTCCGACTAGTCTTTGCGTACCGTAAAATTTCCCAACGTTTTTAAGTGTTTGTTCAGGTTTTATGACGCGCGGCATTGAACGCAACGCCGAACTAATCTGAATCAGTTGTAACATGTGTACCGTAATTGGCTGTTTAATGCAATATACGTGTGAATGATAGACTGTAAAGAAATACGAAAAATAATGTAGCTGTATAGTTCTTAGCTATTGTTATATTGCGCAATGAGGGGCCTCATTGCCACGGAACATGTTAACGAAACCATGATAATTTTTACTTAACAAGACCAAAGAGTGTATTAACCTTAGCCAAAATGTCTCTACTAGGATTGCATTTTAAGGAATGTAATAATTGGAGTTCTGCCTACCCCCATGGCATGCGCATACGCATTTCCCTACCCCTAACAACCTACCAGGATATTTTTTTCGTATTTTTCTACTTCTTTTTCTATATGTATGTATACCTGTATACCATTATAAGCGGGCAATAAATGATTTCTATTTCAACCATATTACTCCACAGACGAATTTGACTCTGCCAACTTACAACTGGAGAATAGTGAGGCAGTAGTAAGGCTCCCTGAATCCGTGGCCTCGTCATCTCGCCGCATCAGCTTCGTAGTCTTCCGCAACGACCGCGCCTTCCACACCCAGAGCTCTGATGACTTCTTGGTGAACAGCCGCGTTCTCAGCGTCAACGTAGAGAATGTCACCGAGTTTGAAGGGGGAGAGGTGAGTTTCGAAATACTTCATATTTAGTTTTAGTAATAAAAGAGGGTGGTTTGAGATGGGACTGCAGCTACGGTTTGCTACGACAGCGGTGACCGCCACATACCGGCCGCATTGACCACTGTCATGAAAATGCTGCGGTGTTTGACTTTACGGTGTAAAAAAACGCTTTCTAGAGAAGCACACCAACTTGCTTTCATGAATAACGTTTTAGTACGTCATTCAACGGTATATTGTGGACGCTCTATGGCGGCCATCGCAGTCTTAGGAAACTCTAGCTTTACGGGGGAAAGCCTGAACGATAATAAATTATTAGATCAAAGTGAAAGGGACTATGAGCTCAATTTTGGAGAAATTAGTTCTGCATTTTTAGTTAGCAAAGTACTTAAAGTAGTCCATTGTATGTAGTTGTACGTATTTATCAAAGAAAGACTTGTTCTCAATTCTTTATCTTTATTAAATTTAATTAATGACCATAATTATTTTCTGCTTTGCAGACGGTAGACATCCACTTCAGTTCTATCGGCGAGGGCCCCAACCGGAACCAAAGTCGGGCCTGCGCCTTCTGGCACTTCCTGGAGGGCGGCCAGGGCTACTGGTCGCAGGACGGCTGCACCTTCATCCGCGCCACGCGCCCAGGTATGCTCGACACCTGCCGCTGCGACCATCTCACGCACTTCGCCGAAATACTCGTCCCCCGGGCCGTCTTCTCCGAACAAGACGAAGAAGTCCTCGAAGTACTCTCCATCATAGGCTGCTGCTTATCCATGTTCGGTCTGATCATCATAGGCATCACTGCCGTCCTCTTCAGGTCTTGGCGAAGAGATTTCAGTAACAAAATCTGGCTGAATCTCAGCATCTCTGTACTACTGCTCATCGTCTGTTTCTTAGTCATAGTGTTTGCAAAGTTCGACCACTACGGTATAACCTGTATGTTGGTAGGGGTGTTGTTGCACTACTCCGTGTTAGCGTCCTTCTGCTGGATGTTTGTGGCCGCTGTGATATCGTACAGGAGATTGGTAATGGTGTTCACTCGCGACGCGTCACACAAACTGTTGCGAGCGTCCGCGTTCTCTTGGGGAGTTCCTTGTGCTATAGTCGGCATCCTTCTTTCAGTCGCCCCGCAGTCCTACGCGGGACGCTTCGAAGAGAAGACCCCGACGGGAGCTTTCTGCTATCCTTCAGGGCTCGGGCTCTGGCTGGCCGTGTACGCGCCAATCGCGGTCATGCTACTCGCAAACTGGACGCTATTCATTCTGATAGTGCGTTCCGTGTTTGCTTCTAACAGAGGGATCACGAGGCACGGCGACTCTAACGAAGCCATCCGCTGTGCCTCCGTTAGTTGTCTACTTGTGTTCTTGTTTGGTCTCCCGTGGATATTTGGTCTGTTTGCTTACAACGTCGTGTTGGCTTACCTATTCGCTTTGACGGCTACATTCCAAGGTTTTGTGTTGTTCATATTCTTTGTCATTGGCAACAAAAAGACGCGAGATCTTTGGCTGAACAAGTTGAAGATCAAGCAAACTCGCAAGATTCCAGTGACTTCTTCGACCTACACTAACAGGAGTACAGGTCCTGGCTTCCGAAGCGCGCCTCAGAACTCAGTGGAGGCGAAGGTTTCAAAGCCCAGGTCTTTAGCGACTCCTGACGACTCGAGGTTCTCTTGACGAAAGCAAGCGAGGTCCTCCAAAACGGACCGCTTGAGGAAAAGCTCCAGTGACATTTCTCCCAAAAATAATAAGTAGCGATTTCCTACAAGAATTGAGTTTGTAGCTTCAGCACAGATGTTATCTCTTTTAATTTTTGAGAATATTATAGCATTTACATTCCAGGAGTTTTGCTTATTATTATCGATATCTTCAGATCCTATGACGACATAGTTCCCTTTGAGTTGGTTGTTTTTCTACTTACATACCGTGTTACAATGAAATAAAAGATTATTTTTCTTGAGTGATATGCAGCAGCCTATTAATTTTATTAAACGACTAGAGAAACCAGAGATTTCTTGTATGTTTGTTATTTTATTTATATTCCTATTATTTAAGACTTCTGTTACCTTCTTCGAGTATCAAGTATGATTGTATTGTAGTAGATTCTATTACGTAATTTAATTGTATCTAAATATTTTAGATAATTCGACTTTCAGTTCGTAGAATCTGTTTATTTATTGTATTTTTGTAGTAGACTGTATTTCTTGTTGAAATGTATTCTTACTATATATATACTTTCATGTATCCTGTTAAGTGTAATTCGTTCATCGTTCATCAATTTTCATCTGTCAATGTGTGGTTTGATCGAAGTGTGGTAACTGATCAGCCAGTCAATTCTATAAAAATCTCACCGTAAAAACTTAGGTGAAGTGAGCTATCATTCCACATGTTAGGGATTGACACTATTGATAGCTCATTTCAAGCTCACTTCACGTAAGTTTTCACGGTGAGATTGTTACAGAATAGCTCGGCAGTTATGTCACAGAATTAATTCTCTCATTCATCTTCAAGTTTATCTTAGCCAAAAAAACTTAGGTACGAATATGTATTATTAAAATATGTTTCAATCATGAGCTTGCCATACACGAGACTATGGGTCTGTTCAGACTTGCCATAACCACAGAAATTCCACAATGACAAATGTTTGGTAATGTGGTCGCAATATGGTTACAAAATGGTCGTAATGTAGGTCCTTGTGAGTGGTTGCGTTTCTTGTCAAGACATGCTGACTCGTGAGCACACGATCGCAACATCCATTGAACGCGGCTGCGAAAAAAAAAACTTAAGTGTAAATTTAACTTTAAGCCTGCGGGGTAGTTGCGTAACACATTGTCAGTAGCAATGGCTTTCATTTTGACAGTTCGACAACATTCATTGCGTTATTTACATTGTTGAGCAGACATGTTTTTTAAACATATGAAGATGTTTAAGTAATATCCTTCAAAATGATTCAGATTATGATTTATAGTGTGTACAATTACATATTTGAGACTGGATACATATTATCGCTGCGGTGTGGTTATTGTATAGCAAATATGAACGGACCCTATATATCGTCACATTTTAAGCGCTAAATTCTTTAGATTAATATTCCTGTTTCCTATATCTGACGATATCAGTATTATGTGTTTCAAGGCAGGCTTCATGAAATTCACTTTCTAGTCTGTGTCTAAAAATACGTTCCGTTCCACGCTTATCTTTAAAACAGTCGTCAGATGACTTGTAAACTGTAGCTTCTAGCTTGTCACGGAACGCAACGGTAAGCATCAAAGATAGTTACCAAATAATTAATTTATGTCTAGATATATGCTAGTTTGATATTTTGAGTAAACGAGCTAATAATGTATTAGAACATTTAGGAGTTTATTCATAAACGTTGCTTAATGTTGCATAATCAGCCTATAATGTTCCCACTGCTGGGACACAGGCCTCCTCTGTGAGAGGGAGTGGGCCGTAATTCACCACGCGGGCCCAGTGCGGGTTGGCGGATAAGTAGTGATTAGCGACTGTTTAACCATACTTTTTTTTAACGATTAAACGTCTCTTATCTTTAAGCAACGTGCGCAGCCCCTTAGAACTTAGTTATTTAGTACTGAGTACTCTATAAGCTATGTAATGATTTTGTTATGTTAGACATAGTTTAAATAAAAGGCCACAATTAATTGAAATATCCCAGAACAGTGGTTCTACTAACGACTAATGCCGGTTTTCACTAACGCTAGGTGACACATAAATGAAAGCCTCTACAAAAAAAAAACGCTGTTCGATTTTCAACTCTCTGTGCCATGCCGAGCGTACAAAATCCAACAGGGCGCTTTTATTTAGGCATTTTTTTAGGTGTCGCCTACTGTTAGACAAACAGGTGTAAATAGTAAGTTATACTAAAAATGCGATTAAAACAACTATATTTTTAATATATTCCATTAATCTTCTACTTGCATACATTATGCTAAAGGGACAAAGAACTATGATTTCAATATAAATAATCGTTTTAGTTTAATAGTTGATACCAAATATAAAATTAAAAAAATTATTCGTATTAAGAAAATCTATGCTACGAATAGTATTTATATTTAAAAAAAAACTTATAAATTACACATGCAGCTGCTCAATGAGGTGTAAGAAGTTGTTAACTCGAGTCACAACGATAAAAAAAATCTTTTTTTTTAATAAAAGTGTGACCGAGGCACCCCAAGGGCATTGTTAGTGTTCTCTTTTTAAACACAGACTTTCACGCTCGAGGTATCACGACCTTATACACCTGGGTGGGCAGAAGCCTTTACTTAGAAAGGTAGTTTGAAAGAATGTAATACCTATTGTATTGTAAAACTGTAAATATATTTAGTAGATTGTATATAAAGAACAAAATAGATAAGAGAAACGACCAGAAGACTATATTCTCTTCATATTCAAATTTGTTGACCCTAATATATACGTATACATAAGCACACGCCTTCTTCCCATAGGGGTAGCCAGACACTACAGAACGTCACCTGATACAATCCTTACGTACTCGCGACACTACGCGCCCACTTTAAAACGACCTACTGCACCGCGCAACGTATTCTGAACTCTCACAATGCAACGTGTACCTTTTCGTGTAGAAAATAAAGTATATTTTGAGTCACTCTTTTAAAGTGTGCGCGCAGCGTCGCGTCGCGTCGCGTCGCGTCTCGGTGTGAACTGACCCTTATTATGCCTCGTTTACGTTTATACATCTGAGGGGCAATTCTCGTAATTTTAAGAACGTTCACAGTCTGAATCTGTCAAAAATACGTGTAATTTCCTCACGGGTTTGACAAGTTTTTGACATTGATTGTCGCTGAGATGAGATTGAGACTAGATTTTGAACGTTTTTAAATACGGGATTCGGCCTTCAGGTCATAAATACAAGCCGGTTGCGAGCAGTATACTCCTTACCTTTCTGAAGAACTTAATATACATTCGTAGCGAACACGTATCGCGTACGTCTCCCCACCCTTCACCCTTTCGCAAAATCTGGTGTTTCACTGTGCACATGCACATCCCCTACATTAGTTGCTGTATATTTTATTATAATAATAATTCCCAGGTCGAGAAAAGTGATATTGGGGTTTTCTATCAGGAATTTCTCAGTAGCACTCATACACTCGGAGTATGGATTTGTGTCCGGTTGATGGCTATTGGCATAACTGGCGAAATGTACGTGTTTTATAGGTACACCTCTGTCTAACCCTTCGGGGATTTCAGGCGTGATGTTATGTGTTATCATAGACTTAAAAATAAAACGTTTTGAAACGCACACGTAGGGACAGCTTTTTTCATTATAACCGATTCACATACTATTTGCAACATTAAATGCTGTAGCACTGTCTTACTGGTCAGTATAATTGTACTATTTTTGATAGTTAAATATTTATAATCACAAAGGCATTTACTATACTATGAAATTATTTAATAAAACTATTTTAAGATATCGCATGTGTTTTATTACAATGGTATTTTTTATACCAAATATACAGTGTTCTGCTATACCCAAATCGCTTTAGAATATAATAACGGTCATTGCCCTTTCATTAATATCTCTCCAAACAATAAACTATGTATGGTTTTTCGTTATTAGAACATGTTGAAGATCTCGGTAGATATTCATTTAGGACGTTAACGGGCTCTTTGTTTCAGTTTTTTAAATAAATAATTATTCTAGAAAATATAGGTGGGTTAACCGCTATTGCCACGCGAAAGCGATTCGGGTATATCATCATTCATCATCATTCTCCTGCCCTTATCCCGATTTATTTGGGGTCGGCGCAACATGTTTTTTTCTTCCATACTTCTCTATTAGTCGTCATTTCGGTAGTCACCCCTTTTTTAGCAATATCATCTTGCCCATAATCCATTCCTAGTGTTCTGCTATATAATTACCAGATTCTGACTCGGATCACCAGGAATCACCGATTTCTGGTGCACCAGCACGAATAGCTCAACCGAACGCCAGTGTGGCTTTGAGCTCAACAATCCTGATTAACGAAAGTAGGTAAGCTTCATTGCAGGTGTTTATTGTGCGAGTGACAGTCCCATAGAGGCTACCCGGGTGACATCCCCATAATATATAATGTAGACATCGCGTAAATACCACGTAGGCCTTCGTACACTCCTCGTAGAGACACTGATGTGGGACTGCATGCTACCATCTATTATAATCATGTACCTATCGAGATCTGTAATGCTATGAAAGAAAATAATTGTTCCGAGGTACAAAAAATCATTTCTTCAATTGTAAAAATAAAATCGTATGTCGCGGCACCGACTCTCGACGGTTGATGCCGCTGCTTATTAAACCCGCGATGGTTTGTGTTGGTATGTTTTAGTTATTACCACTTTACCACATTTTTAAATTAATTAACGATAAAAAATGGCATTGTGTTTTATCATATAGGTATTTTTTATGTCACCTACTTAGGAACTGTCGTCCTATACTTACCAGGTTCTGACCAGGAACTTACGCTGGTGCAGCAGCGCGAATAGCTCAATAGAACGCCAGTCGGTGGCTTTGTGCTCATCAATTCTGCTTGACGAAATTAGGTTCCTTTTGAAAAGAGGCATAATTATCCCTTACACTTTTACGGTGTACGTATAACCTTATATCTACATGTCTTTGCTATGACCTTATTGAATGTTTACAACTTTCTCGCCTCTTACGTATTAAAAATAGATTACCTACCCACGTTACAGGCATGCTACCCATCCGGTATAAATCGATACTTCACCTTATTCCCACTCGAGCGACTATCTAGGACCTTCACGATATTATTAATTAGCGATATAATCTAATATATGCATACTTTGCGGTGCGGTGCGGTGGCGAGCCGTTCGCGCGCCAATCAACCCGTAGGCCGAGTGCATAAATAGATCGTAACCATGGCAACGCCCCCTTCGCCTAATAAACATGCTCCATTGAGCGTCACCATGACAATGACTTTCATTCCATATCTGTCAGCCGAGGCGACGACACAAAATGTTCTGGGGCATCAGTCCTGCTATCGATTTGCAAGAAGAGTACTTAAAATACGGTGATAAGAATGCATACGAGCTCAACTTCCTCGTCATCGGAGGCTGCGATGGAAGACATCTCCTCAAAACGTTGGCGCAAGCTTACCGACAAAACAGGCGCTACATGAACTTGTTTGTCGTCGATGGGTGCCCGGAGCTGGTGGCGAGACAGCTCCTCCTCACGTCGCTGGCACTGGAGAAGACAACACGATGTGGTCTCTTGGAGAAAACCCGACGCTACCTGGAAGTCTACGGTAATATGTTGTTGCGACCTGCCACGTCAAGGTACTTGATCGCCAAGGCTCGTCAGTTAACCGGCATGGTTACTAACCCTGAGTACATGAACTGCCTGCTACCCAGTGTCTCCATTGAGCAGATGAAGTATCGTGAACGCGATTACATGGAAAACCTCATCAATTTCTGGACTACCGGTAACACTAATCAGTTCAATGCTTGCGAGCTCTGGGAACACCGTGTAAGACATAGTCTTGGAATAAGATACGACTCCAGAATGGGTGTGTACGACTGGGATTACCACATGAGGATGAAGGAAATCGGAAGCCAGATTTGTTATCCGGAATACAAACATTTTCGTGAACACGGTGTGGCTTTTACATGGCTTGAGACGGAAGTGTGTCGACCGAATGTGAGCCTTGCTGCAGGTGTTTATAAATGCGGTGACAGATACCTCCACAGGGGCTACCTAGGAGACATAGTAACATCTCCATACATAGGGTATGGTCTCAACTGTGAAGATACGGATATGTTGAAATCCTCGCACGGTGTCAATTACAAACGTGCAACGGATATCGCGGAAAGAAATGTAATGAGAATGCTTTACGAAATAGAAAATCGTCAAGAATTTGACGCAGCCGCTTTGAACTTGGAAACAGAAAAGAATTTAGGTATGGTGGTGCTCGCGCAGATAGATGCGAAGATATCCGAGAGCGGACCTGAAGCTCCGTTACTTTTACGTGAAGATCGAGATACTTACATAAATGTAGATTATGGGAAGGTACACTTTTTGTCTCTGTCAGCATTGGAGCATTATCCTCATAAGCCGCAGTTCCAGGGTCTGTTCCATGGAGTGTTTGTGGGTCATAACATGTTGCCTCGTGTGAAGCCGAGTGTGTGGTCGATGGCGCGTGACGACGCAGTGGTTCTCATGGAGTCGAGGAAGTATTTGGTGGAACAGAAGAGAGAGACTGTGAAGGCTTATGGTGAACAGATCCAGCAGGCGGCCACAGCAGCCCAGTGCGAAAGGATCGCCACGTTTGATGCAGAGAAAGATGATTTCGCCAGGTTTTTGATTAAACGAAGGAGTGAGAGTACTGATACGACTATTTCGTTTTAGATTTCTTCTTAGTAAATTTTATTTTAGTAATTTCAATTATGTTTTTCTGCTGTCACCAGTGACGTATTCTGGAAGATGTTGGTTTTGTTTTTAAGTAGCAACTGATGAGTCTAGTCTTATTAAATAAAATGTGTACCTACTTATTAATAAAAAAATAATAATATACCTTCCGTTTCATTTTCAAATCCTACTGAATTCATTGCTTGTATGTATTTTTGTGTAGTTCAACGTCTTGACTGTATCAGGCAAGACATTGGTTGTTTCAAGTTTTATATTATAAGATTTATTTGTTGGGATAGTCGTAAATAATGTGCCTTCATTGCGGGGCAAGGCCTCTTTCCAAACAGCGGGGGCACGACCAGTGATCCAACAAGTATTTTCTCCTATAGTGTTTATGTGTCCATCCACTTTCCTGGCTGAACACACAGGGTTATTTTATGGCAATATAATTTCAGCCTTTCAGTATTACTTTTATTCCATTACTCATTCATTTTCTCTTCGTCTTTGGTGGATTGGAAGCCCACATTGCATGATAATATGATATAAAGGGGGAAATAAAGTAAAAAAACAAACACTCAAAATGTTTCATCTATTTTTTCATTAATAATATGTTACATTCATTTAGTAAAATCATATAGCAAATTTATTTACAGGACAAATCAAACGGAAAAAAATT
Organism: Apamea monoglypha; assembly: GCA_911387795.2. Lineage (NCBI taxonomy): Eukaryota > Metazoa > Arthropoda > Insecta > Lepidoptera > Noctuidae > Apamea > Apamea monoglypha. The sequence goes on from OU426924.1 coordinate 18,634,373, forward strand.
ACAACGTCTTAACGTTTTTTTTTTCGTTTAAAATTCGTATTTTTATTATATTATATAATATCACTTAAGTTTAACATTTTCTAAATCAATAGTTCGGTAGTGGTGAACCGTTCCTACGAATCGTCGCAACTTCGCGATTGAGGATACGAAACTTCATTTTATTGAGCCATTCCTCGTTGCTTGTGCGCCGCTTTATTATAAGTACAAAACATTCAATATTCAGTGTACACGATTAATTACGGTTCGATACATACAAATCTTACTGCTGGTTGCCCGTGACTGTGCTATGCACGTTATCAAATAAGAACAGTTAGTATCTAGATCTAATTAACATATTATAGCACTCTCGCAAGTTAAGTCCCCGCGATTTAGTTCACAGAACAGCCCTGTGAAAAGTTAAGTGTTCCACAGTTGATCATTTCACAGCGCTGTGTGTGACGACGCCGGATATGACGTCATAGCACAGCACGGTAAACTAACTCCGATACATTAGTTACGAGAATTCGTATAAAGAACAGAGCACTACCGTGAGCAATGGCGGCGTCGGTCGCCGGTCGCAATTGACGTGTTAGGCCTACGCGTGCAGGCGGCGGTGCGCGGCGTGACACGAGCGACACGCGCGACACGCGACACGCGGCAAGCGGCCCGCGCGCCCCGCACCGCGCGCCGCACAGGACGCGCGCACGCGACGCCTACTGGGTGCTCCGCACTCGCGCTGCTCCGGCCCCGGGGGGCACACTGGACGACAGGTAGTGACAGACACGACACGTGCTGCCGGAGCGAGATATTGACAGACGGTGCAGTGCAAGGTTCGTCGGCGACTCGCTTACAATATCGAGTGGCCTCGGGAGTCGCAACGGACCCTGCACTGCGGCTGGCGAGTGCCACACCCAGTCACAGAGTATTGCAAAAACATCTACCCTGTACGTGTTCATAGTTCCTATTTAGACTTACTTAAGGTTTAACGATTATCTAGGAGAATAATTACGAAAACAGGCGACATTGACATCGCCAGAGAACATCGTAGTGTTATGCAACCATACACGGCCGCTCACTTTACATCATTATTCAATAATTTAACTGTAAGTTAACTACATAATGAGTTCATATTCGTGGCCGGGCCACCTAGCCTAGCGTAAACGCGAATCAAACGATAACTTTCTAAATTATCACAATAAAATAAACTTGAAAACTATAACATATTTCTTTAACATACGTCCTCTTCTAACTGTATCGGCATAAATTCGTTTTAAGTCAATACAATAATAATAAATATTCTGATAAAATCGAAATAACTTTTATTCACATTTAGGTTTTAGAATATGTGTACGTTAATGGCTAATTAAGTTATATCATTATGTCGTGCACGGTGATACGAGATCGCTGAACTGTCTACAGCCAATCTATTCTGTAAAAATCTCACCGTGATGACTGATGACTTAAGTGAAGTGAGCTGTCATTGTACTTGTTGCTAGGGATTGATACTATTGTCGGCTCACTTCACCTAAGTTATCACGGTGAAATTTTTACAGAATAGACCAGCAGGTCTACTCACTGACGCGAACACAACACATTGGAACTATAACACAAGGATGCGGTGATGAACTCATTGGTGTTCATAATCGTGTCAACATCGCGATCGTAACAAATGGAACACGAAGTTGGGCGTATATTCGGAGAGGTGATAACAGTATGAAAGCGATAGTTGTTGCTCTCCGGGGACGGTTGCATGTCGCCCACCTCCTGACATGACGATGAGACGAACTCAGACAACTTAACTACAACCACCAGCGAATGATACTCTAGAGCCTAGAGTCTAGGACAACGTGACGTCTAGACGCCACGTCGAGCTCAGCCCTCGCCTCTCCCGCTAACATTGTGTTACATTAAAGCTTCGCTTAAGAATTAGCTCAATTTGTTAATCGCCTATCTAATTTGCAAGCTACTTGAGCTTCGTCTGTCGGAAGTGAAACGAAATCGAGCTCGACGCGTCGGAGGACCTCGGCACCGTACAGTTTCACTTAACGCTACGTTCATACACCAATGGGTACTTACAGTTACTTTAGACATACAATCTGCCGCACCACCGCCGGGGCGTGCTGAGTTATAAAGCGTATTGATTGAATGAACGAATATAATATGAAACACGTCAACGTAACACATACCACCCTGCGGCGGCGCGACAGGCAACACTTCCAATCGAGACTTCATTCGACTGTAACTCTAAATCGTTTATGAGTACGTTACAAGTTCAGTCAAATTTTTTTATGTGCATATAGTACGTACTTCATAGTTCAATAATATTTACAAGTCACTAACGATAACTACGTATTCACAAGCGGCGGCGCGCCGGCCGGGGCCGACGCCGGCCCTACGTCCGATCACTATACCTTTATTAGATTAACTACGCGTGAAGATAATTATCGTGTTTCTTACTAACGGTTAAACTAGTCGACGTGCTTATCCTAACAGTGCAGACAGAGCTGGATACATCGATATCTAGTAGCCTAGGACGCGCGGAGAGGCCCCAGACGTCAGTGCGTGTACTCGGGGAAGGAAGCAGGCGGCGCGGGCGGCGCGGGCGACGCCGAGCTGTCGGGCGACGGCAGGTACCCGCGCGGGGCCGGCGGGGTCGGGCCCACTGCCTCCTCACTCGCCCACCGGGCTAACTGTTGTTGAGCTTGAATAAATTCATCACTAGAAAATGATAGAGAAGAGGAACGGAGAGTCGAGGCGCGGCACTGCCCCCCGGACCCTGAGCGCCCCGGGGCCCCGGGAGCCAGGGCGCCCCGAGCCCGCGCAGCGTGCCGGCCAGTGTGTCAGTGTAGTTATAAAGTGGTGACGACGTGGAAATGATTCTAATTCGAAAATTAAAGCTAAATATAAATAATTTTAAGTTCAAAGTGAATATCATTTTTATGATCTATTGATAGCTTTTGACTGTGTTAACCACACACAGCGCACCAATTAGTAATAAAAACGTATTCTTGTCATTTCTTATTTTCATACAAGAAAAACTTTTAATATAACATATATGCTGCTTTACAATTTAGCGATAGTCAGTAAAGATTGGTGTACTTGAAGCTCCAATTCTCAGACCTAAGTATATTATTTTTACGTATCATTTCCACGTCTATTGAAATTATATTTGTGCAGTGAGTAACCTAACAGAATTTGAAAACAAAAACCTGTGCGGTCTGATAGCCAATTGGGAGTGAGAGTCCAGCAAAAAGCCGGTCATAATTAGAAGCGACGCTCACCTCTCACTGTCGGGCGCGTCCCGCAGACGTTCGGCGTCGGCGGTTTCGTACAGCGCGTCGTCGTCGGGCGGCGCTCGCGCGTGCGGTGGCAGGCCGGCGTGCGCCGCGTGCGGGGAGTGCGCGGCGTGCGCCACGTGCGGCGCGTGCGGCGGCAGCGCCGCGTGCGGCGCGTGCGGCGCGTGCGGGGGCAGCGCGGCCACGACGGGCGGCGCGGCGCCGGCGAACAGCGGCCCGTGGTGGCGCCCGGAGCCGCGGAAGCGCGGGTAGCCAAACCGCGACTCCTCCTCGCCGCCGGTGATGCGCCCGCGGCATCGACTGGAAACAGATGGAGACAGAGTCATCGTCGTGACTCAATCTTCAACAGCGGGGTAATTGCGTAACACACTAACAGTAGCAATGGCTTAAAGTACAGTCGTCTGTAGTGAGATCAAGTAATATAGGAATTGAAGTTTATCATGTAAAATTGTTAAATTGCACTAATTTGGAAAATGTCATGTCTATTGGTTTATTGCCTAGGTGTATACTTATATACACTAACCAATCTGACTGTGATCATCTATTTAGCTTTAGCTCGGAAAAACGCTGATAGCTGGCGACTGGCTGGCTGGTCAATGGTATTTTAAAAATGACACAAAGGAAACACTTTGTTTTTCTGTTGTGGTGAATAAGGTTTTTTTATTTAAACGACGGTAGCCCAAGAAGAATAAGATTGGTTAGTGGAAACTTTATATTGTCTCCAGTTATAAAGTTTGCATCATCGGACACGCTGTCAATTGTAATTGGAAGGTAACTAATGAAACATTAGGTAGCGAGCATTCAATAGTAAAATCAAGTAAAAATATGCTTTTAGGTTGGCGAAAATATTCCAATCTTATTGGGAGCTATATGCTCTAGCCGTTTGGGGTTGAAACATGGGGTCGGAGTACCCACTTGGTTTTCGAGACATCGCTAAGCGGTTGCGGTAGCGATAGCCTGTAACGTGACCAGAGGGATGGCATGGATTTACAAAAAAAAAAAAAGTACGTACGAAGATGCCATATCCCCAGGTTCAATTCTATAATGTCTATCGGCCTCCGTTTCCGACATTCTGATGTCTTCGGAGCCGGAGGGGCTCATGTGCCTGCTCGAGTGGTGCTCCAGCTGTCGAATGAGGTCCTCAAGGTTCCTGATCCTGATAGGCCCGCACTGTGGCGGCTCATCTTCTTCATCGTCACCGGCTCTCTGTCGACGGAGCTCGGCTTCGTGTATCTTTTCAGCGGAAGGCGCACGCTCTCTCTTGTACTCGTACTCCTGCAATGCGCGCAGGTCGCCCGAGCCGCCCGCCGCGCCGGCGCTGGCACGCTGGGCTGCTGCAGTCTTTAGTGCCACGATTATGTTTTCGTGGTAGCCGTTCAGGTCCTGGAAGTGGCAGAAGTGGAAGTTAGTAAAGTTTTATGTTATTACAGAGCGTGTGTCAGTTATAATATCAACGAACATATACATAGCCATTTAAAGACATCCAAATCCTTTGTTATCCCAAGTTATGGTCTCTTTTATCATCTTAATTAGTACTAAAAAGCCACTATTTTAATCCTAGTCTTTCGCAACCATTCCTCTCATTATCACCATCAGTCCATAACACGCCAATCGTTCTCCTAACTCACCTTAAACTTATATTCCATATCAGCGACGGCCCCGGCAGGTTCCTGTCCATCAGACTGCGAGCCTGCCTCCAGCTGCTCCGACTGCGAGTCATCGCCCCACTTGTCCTTGCCGTCCACGGCCCCGTAGCCGTGCTTCTTCAGGATCCCCTTCTCTGGGAGCTTTGCCATCGAGTTGGCGGCCACGTCGATGAACGCTATGTCTTCTTCACCTGGAAATTCAGGTGGGGGAATGTTTAAAATATGTATTTGACAAGAACGTGGTTCAAAGTCAGAAAGCAAAATATATGTATTGGAAGGTCAACTACCACATACTAGGAAGTTAGGAAGAAGAACATTGATAAGGAATCTAATTATTAATTCTTGATCTTGTGATCAAGGGAGCAGGGTTATGGATCCAGAAAACCTTAAATTATGTCATAATACAAAGATAATCACAAAAAAAATATACTCACCTGAATGTGTCGGCTCATCTTCGCTGCCGGAGTGAACCCGTTTCATTTGCTTGTGATCTCTGAAATAATAGAAAAAAGCCATGATTTAGGGATCCAACCAAAGCCTATTAACGGAATGGATAATTTTATTTCAATTCCCAAAAACTAAAACGAACTAAAATAATGATTATATCGGTTGGTCTTTCAGAGGTTTCCATGCAATTTCACTTTTATTACACTGACTTGATCGTGGAGTTGCCTGGAAATCTAAGAAGGTACTGGGTTTATTTTTTCGATGGTCATTTCCATTTGGAGATATAAATTGCACTTACGGATATCTACTGCTACTGCCAGAGCCTGACATGTGGTTGCCATGCCGGAAGATCACACGCGTCGAGTCTCCACGACTGTACATACAAATAGCTTTTAGAAAATATCCTTTTGCCATACTTTATGATTAATAGTACTATGATGCAGCGTCAGATGTCAACTTATGTTATGATACCAACGCGAAAAACACCATAAAAATGGTTTGAGTGACCCAAAAAGCATGTACTTTTCATGTGATTTTGCCTTTCTAATTGAGACTGCAATGTGGTATGTAGTTTAGCAAATTATTCACATATTATGTATTGTTCTGAAAATCTGTATGCTTAGGAATGTAAAATAAGAAGAAATTGAGGTGCACAGTGTGGCTAAGTATGGACTAATCTCTTTTTTCTATCAACCAAAATGGATAAAGAAAAGCGTGTTTTGTGTGAGTGCTCTCTCATGTTGTGAACACACAAATAAAAATTGCAAAGTTTGCTCAAAGATCTGCTCTAGTCCAAAGCGTTTGGGACTTAAGCTCAGTGTAATAAAAGCGAAAATCGTGTGAGCGGAAATAAACAGCGGTGCGCAGTCCAATCCACGCGAAGCTTTCGACATACCTTAAAAGATTTCTTTGAGTAGACGAGTTCCGTTAAAAAGAGGAAAGAAAATTTTAATTTAAGGACACATATCGCGTAGCCACCCATTTACCGTATTTACTACGTTTGGCAATACGGTAAAACATTTGGACACCAGAATTGAACCAGCAAAACATTCGGTTGAACCAAAAGTTTCTTGAAGCATTTGGGAAATGGGTAACTACGTAGACGGAGAAATAAAAGGGGCTTATAATTTACAGAAACAAAAGTTAAGTAGTCGTTTAGTTTAAAGAAAATAAAAGAGTTGGAGTTTACTAATTTGAAGGAATTTAAAACATTTTAGTTATAGACACCAAGACATATAAAAAGAATTTAATTCAAAAGTAGCCGTTTGGATTTTAACATAATGCTGCCATTCATATTTTTCGAATTTATGAAGGAACCATATCATGTTTCAACAATATTTATCATTTCAGTTTTTTGTATGGCATCGTTAAGTTTTTCCCAAACGTCTTCAACCATTCAAACCTACCTAAACGTATTATTGAAGGAGTGCATCTTCCCTCCGTCCAGGGAGATGTCTTCCTGTGAGTTGTTGGAGGTCGTGGAGCCTGCTGCGAAACTCTTCGCAATCGGCTTCTTGACGTAAGGCGGGTCGTATTTCCGTGACGTACTCTTTTTCCTGAGGCAGGCGTGGCGGGGGAACGCACACTCAGATCAATCGATAAAGTTTACGAAATCGGAGGTCGGTGACGTACAACAGGTGCTGTCGTCACCGAGGACCAAAGGCGAGGAATAGAAGATGATAAGATATCATTTTATGGGTACCCAGAGTTCTGGATGCCACAAAAACGATGACAAGGTTTAGTGGTAAACGAGAAAGAGGTTCTAGGAAAAGTTTTTGATTTGAGGGTCACCTTCTATTCCTCAAAAGTATTTAAAAATTGATTTGACAGCAAAGACTGGCGCTTTTGGATATTACAAAAAACAAAGTTCTCTTATAAATTTTTGAATTGGACTTTAGAATCAACTTTTCGTTTCATTCCTCATGGGAAATGATGTCACATGGAAATTATTATCAAGAGATCGATCTTAGCTTAGTGATTGTAGGCTCCTTCCAGTAAAATAAAAGCGGGGGACATCGGGGTACATGTTTTACTTCCAGAAGCAAAATATAGAATTTCTGCTTGGCTTAGCAAAGGTTAGCATTGTTTGCTGGAAAGATCCTTGAGTCTTAAATGTAACATTAGGCGTTGCTAACTAGATAGACAGCTGCTTGAAAGAAGAATCCGTGCATCGCACATTCGCTTCTCGTGCATAAGTTAATAGAATTTAGTGGTAGTGGTAAGTGATTGGTGACGTTAGAGTCGAGCGATCTATATCTTCTCCGGTTTCATAGTAACTGTTCTGTACATACCTCGGCGTGGCACAACACCACGTACCGTGTGGAGCGGTCTCTGATCTGTAAGTCGCGCGCAAACGTATGAGTGACACATCGGAAGATATAGACGCGAGCGCGCCGCCGGGCCGAGTAGAGCGCCCGGCGGCGCGAGCTCCGACCAAGAAAGGAAACGAAAACGAGTCACAGTTCACATAAGCCAATGCATACATCCAAGAGCCCAGAATCTTAAGGGTTTGAGTCGAGGTGTCTCGAGTACAACGAGGAAAGCCTTGTCGGCATGCAGCGAGGCGGCCGGACGGCGCGGGCTCGTCGAGTACCGCGCGGCCCGGCCGCTCGCGGACACAGAACCACAGATCAAATGCAGTTGTGGCGCGCCAGCCAGGCCGACGCGCCACCCGCCAACTCTAACTCTACGACCACAAAGTAAACGACATAAAGAACGTATGTCCAAAAGGAAAAATAATAAAGTAAATGAAAACCAATCGCCGACGTAAAAACGAACAGAAACACCAACGCTAACGTCTAAAATAAACATACAAGTATACGAAGGTGACGATTTAAATTTCTTCTTAAAGACTACCTTTGGTCTGTTTTCTGCTCACTAACCTTAGGCACAGGGAGAAGTTTTTGTGTACTACGACTGACCTGTAGCAGAGAGCGCTCAGGGCAAATACTATGAATACCCCCCCTACCACAGACATGAGCACCGCCACGAGGAAAACCGTGTTCGAGCCGTGGTAGTTCTCTGCGCCCAAACAGAACGGAAGTGAGTCACGGCCGGCGCGGTCGGTGACGTCACGGGTCGCGTGACGTCAGCGAGGCGGGCGGCCGGCGCCGGCGCCGCGGGGGCTCGCGGTCGGCGTCGACACGACACGACACGACACGATACGATACGACACGACAGGCACGAGCGACACACACAGTGCGACAACACCGAGTTACCGTCCGTTACCTGAAGCAGTACGCCATCCAGGCGAACCCCACGAACACGGACAGCACGACCGCGAGCAACAATATCACCATGTTCATGGTGCTCATCTTATTCCCCTCGTGCTCACCTGCAAGAGAGGGGTCCCGCGCGTTAGTGCGCCGGCGCCGCCCGCCGCGTCGCGCCCTCCGAGCATTGCTCCTTGTACACGTATACGAACTGTGCGCACCTGCGCTACACGGCCACCGACGCGGGTACCGACAGTCTTACGTAAAGTGATGAACACACAAATTAAGGAGCTCAAAATGGTTTATTAATAACCCCATATTGGGTTTGTAGATGACCCCTAGATGGGTTTGCAAAAGACCCCAAAATGGGTTCAAAAACGACCTTTTAATGGGTTTGCAAACAACCCCAAAAATGACTTATTAATATAAATGACTCCAAAAAGGGTTATATCTACATAAAATATTTAAAAACAATGTACAAGTAATATCATCACCTTACATGAGACTCGGTAAACTCTACATTTTACTATTGATGATCATCGCAATTTCCAAAAGTTAACAATTCACGACTCGATCCGACGATAAACGCTTGGGTTAGCGTTATTTTGAAAAGCAGTGCTCGGATGTAATGGCCAGTTGATTTAGTTTAAAGTAGGGGGAATATTAATAGAATACAGTACAAAAACACCTGAAAACATAAACATGAATTATAGTAAAATTATATAAGTGTTAGAAGTAGTAATAGTTTTTGAAATCATAAGAAAAGAGGTGAAAAAGTTGACTTTATTTTTTATTGTTTTTGCCATATTATGTATTTGGTGCAAATTATTTTTGAACAGGTGTTAAATGTTATTTGGATCTTCATCAGCGTCAATAGTTCCCATGTTGTTAGGGTTCCGTACCAAAGCGATAAAAATAAACTCTTATGGTGTTTTATATTGTAAAAAATCGCGTTTGACCATTATCTCCACTGATTAGCTTATAATTTTCTGGCACCAGCGAAGGCTGGTTAAAAAAATATGTTTGTACACCCAAGAATTTTGAACATTATCTTGTTAAAATTGAATATTCCGAATTTTTCCTTGGGTTGGTATATTGATTTGGTTATTTAATTATTTATGGATTTATTATAAAAAATTGTGTTAATCGGCACACAAACTTGTGGTAACAGTGTTTCTAAATAAACCACATTGTATAGGTATGTTAAAGTCTGCAATAGATAAATAGAAGTAGAGAAGTAGTAGTAGTAGTATAAATAAATAACAGAAGAAAATATAAATAAATAAAGAAGGGCCAAATTATACAAAGGATTAAATTTACTTAAAACTAAGATCTTAATCTAAAATCTAAAACTATTATCGTCAAAAAGACACAAGTTTCTTTTGTTAAGTTAAATATTTTATGAAAAATGAATGACATTTTTTTTTTTTGTATTTTTGTCATGGAAACTAACTTTTTATATTAAATTGGTAGACGTCATATTTATCATAATTATTTTGCCAACATTATGAAATATTTAATTTCATCAAAAAAGTTGGATATATTCTTCAAACATCCCTAGAATATGACACAAATATATTTCTAGCTAATATTAATTCTAGCCTTAACTAAAGCGTATGTAACTGGTTTCGACTCACCATACGGTGTTTCCTTCTTGGTCATGTTGTAGGCAGCTTTAGTGCTGTTGTCGGGTACGTAGGGGGTGGGGGAAGGGGGGAGCGCGTCGTGGTGCGAACAGTCGGGGCCTGTCCAGCCACGGTTGCATACGCACTTGTTCATGTTTGAACACGCCTGGAAGTAAAAGAGAAGGTGGTATTTAAAAAATGGTAATACAGGTCAGGAGAAGATAATGTTTTGTATAAGGCAATATATACCATATATACTGTGGTTTCCTACCACAGTTATTATGATGATAAACACAGGCATAGTAACATTCGTCAATATACTGAAGCATACTTCAATAATTTAATATAATAGAACTGCAACGGATGAAGAGACAAACAAGACTTCCAGTTTAAAAAAAAATCGCTTCTATGAACGAATCTACCAATATATTATTGCCTATAACTGAAGTTACATCGTACGAGTATTGAGACCCTCTGTCGCGTTCAATAAATCCCATCCATGAAAATGTCACTATACTCAAGACAGTGATAAATTTAAAGTTGAAGTAAGAAAGAAAGAAAATACGTTTATTTACGGTAAACATGACAAAGAGAAAAAACACAAACACAAAAAAAGAACAAGTTGGGGGAAAATATGAGTCACATCTACGTAAAACGGCCATCGCTCAGCATAATGCTACGACCCCATGCAAGACAAGGCCTCAGCGCTGGTTTTCAGCGACAGCCAGCGTTGGCGTGATGATGTACAAAATAAATACAAAATATAATTGACTTTAAAACTCTCCATATAATCCTAACACCACAAATTTCTAAAGCCATCAAATAAAACGAATCTAAACTTATCCCATTTGGCTCCACAAACATGCTCTGTAACAGTCCAACTTAGTACCATCGAATCAATTCTAGACTTAGAACAAGTTTCAATGATATTAAGGGAATTAATTTCGCCGTGGAATCGATTCGTATTACCTAACTGCCACAAATTGGAGTCCGGTGATAACTACTATCGGTAACTCGTTGGTATGTGGAGCGACGTTGGAGAAATGTTTGTGGTTATAACTTTTGGTATTGGTTGTACAGTCGCACACGTGGCAACAATTTTACCTTGAGCTGGACTAGCGTAATATGGAGTTTCCTTAGAATAAGAGGTTTTCATACTGGTTTTGTTTCCACTGACGTGCAGCCTACCATACTTTCGTCATAAGCATCATCTTATAATTCTATTTCCGTATTTATTCTACTTTTAATCATCGTCTCTGTGTTCACGTCTTTCTAAGCTTCATCATCTTTCACATATCATCTGCCTAGCCTTTTCCCACACTATGTTCGGGTCGGCTACCAGTCTAATCAAATACAGCTGAGTACCAGTATGTTACATGGAGCGACTGCCTATCTGACCTCCACAACCCAGTTACTGAGTAATACTATACTCTTGGTAAGATAGGTTGTCAGACTCTCGGTCTTCTGACGACCCGTAACGACTGTCAAAGATCCACGTATGACAGCCGGGACCAACGGCTTAACCACATTCTCACAAAAAAACTACTGAAAAGTTTGCACTCATTAGCTTGTTATATTCAAATCCAATGAAAAATCTATATTTGCCGAATTATCCCTAAAAACATCGATAAATAAATCACTTTAGTAAGTTCCAAAGGATGCAAATGAACGAATTAAAAGCGACTTTGAAGCGAGTTGCGTCAGTAACTCGATTCCGACCGGATTGAGTTTAGGCACAAATCGTCGTCAGCCCGTGCGGAATCGTGTTGAATTCCTCTCGTCGCCACTCGAACAGAGGTAAGGAACGATTGGAGGACAATTATTAAACTTTATACGAAATTTATTCATGACAAAAACTCCTATTAAGTACTTTGTTCCTTTTATAATTTCAGATTTCAAACCGATTTGGAATTGAAGGCGGATTTGAGCGGTAAGCGCTCGCGCTAGTTGGAAACTTTTGATTTTACTTTTTCTTTCATAAGTCAATAAGTGGTATCTATTCATGGAGTTTGATGATCAGCTGTTAAGTCTTCCTCAAAATAGAATTACCTGAGACGGTTCGACTACATATCACAGTACGCCTGTAGTCCCCGAAGGGTTAGCCATACATAATATAGTACCTACCCCCAAATTTTTCAAGGTATGTTTAAATCCTATCCAATAATAAATCCAATCCCATTGCTATCAACGCGGCACAAATCAGACTCCGGGCTGCTACTGAGAAATCAGCTGTGTTAGTTAAATACAAAACTGATTCCATTAAAACTTCAGCATACGTTTACACCTCTCTAAACAGTCAAAGCAAACATACTCGTAACTCAAGTAATGATCAAATCTAACTCCGAACTCTTCCGGACGAGGCTACATATTTAACCAAAACCGTACGGAGTTACTATTTAAACTATTTACGTGCTAACTCGGGCCGTCGGGTCCAACTATTCGGGGTCGAGGCAGAATTCGGGGCACGGCTCGTACGACCAATGCGATTTTCTCGGGACCGGGCGCCCGTCACACCGAGATTTAGTTAAGGTGGCACTGCAGAATTTCCATACGTTTCCTACACAATTTTTGTGACAAAATTCGGTTTGTTGGATGACGTTCGGGGAATACGACGTTGTAAGTGCAATAAAGAGCAGTGGATGTTTATTATGGCCCTGTCCTACTGGGCCTAAGACTAGTGCAAAGGAGACAAGTGTTTGTGATGATGTAAAAGTTGACGAAAATATCATTCCACAGAGAAATTGGGCACCAGCATTGACGTTTAGCGTTCAGTGTTTGCCTTAGGAATTAAAACGTAACGTTGTTGATCTATGAACTTACTAGCTTTTGGCCACGGCTTCGCCGGCGTGGAGATCGGAAGTTATCCCACGAGAACGTACTACCAGGATAAAAAGTATCCTACGTGTTAATCCAGGTCATAAACTGTCTGTGTGCCGAATATCATCCAAATCCGTTCTGCCGTTTTTGCGTGATTGAGTAACAAACATCCATCCATCCATCCATCCATCCATATAAACTTTCACGTTTATAATATTAGTAGGATATTCAGAAGTAGAAATAGTAAGTTAATGGTAGCTTCCTGTTACATTGTAAATACGAAACTGTAGTAATAACAGCTGTACATAGCACTATAACGCTATTATATTAAGCAGAGCGCAGTCTTGAAATCGGACGCGAATATGTCATGTATTTGATTCCAATTTGCCTTCGGAAACAGGGAACTCGATAGCTAGACATAGTTCGATACACACGAATCTTCGATAGCTCCTCTAATACCTTTAGCATAACTTCAGATATTTGATATTGTAGATATAGTCAACAGGGTACTGGAAACTCGCGTTGTCCAAATTGTAGTAGAACATTGTTAATCTCATCATGCTGACATAGGAACCTTTTGGTCTCGTACAGGGAGGTAATTGCGTAATACACTAACAATAAGCTTTTATTTTGACAGATCAACATCTTCATTGCGTTATTTACCTTGTTGAACAGACAAATTTTTCGAACAGATGACGCAATGGATTAGCAATATCCTTCAAAATGATTCAGATTGTTATTGATAGTGTGTTACGCAATTAGGGTGCTGGCCGTTACATTCTTTTTATATAATTTTGTTTTTTTTTTTTAATATTTTTATCATTGTGTTTAGTTTACTTTGTGATCTTACTTTGCGAGTCACAATAAATACTTTTTCTTTCTTTCTTTATTACTGTTCAATCTTAAACTGCAGGTACGTTTTTAAACGAAATGTGTTTTGATGGTTTTGACAAATTACTTTTTTGTTTAGCCTTACCTTTGGTGCTTTGTCTTTAGGAAACAGGGTATCATTTTCCACACATGGTTTTTACGTCTTGACATAATATCGAAATTTCTTTAATATGTATAAGTTTATTAGTAACTAGCTGACCCGACAGACACTGTCCTGTCCAAACAATAGTTCAAAAATCCCATTGAAAAAAGTCAGTTTTCCTATTTTCCGGGAAGTTTTTACAATTTTTCTTTCCGTAAAAACCTAATTCGGACTATTTCACACATTTTTAAACAAAAAATAGGCGTTCTTAAGTGAATGACTAATAGGTACGAGTATACGCATAAATCTTCCGGAATAAATTCTCTGAATGATAAGTACTGACAACCGCATCAAAATCCGTTGCGTAATTTTGTAGAAACTGCATTCAACGATCACTTGGGTGTAAGTAAACTCTAGTCCATATGTTAACCCTTAGTTCATGTGTTTATAAACAAGGCTAACAACTTGGACGGCTCGCTCCGGTCACTAATTACAATTTTACGAATTCACCAGGCCCTGCTAATTATTATCAAAGCATCTGAAGCGACCTTAACGGGTCAAGTCACAAGAAACTGGGATGTGATTAATATTGTGTCTTCCAAGAGCAGTGTTAGCGATATAAGAATTTTGAGTTTTAGCTAAATGTTTCCAAAAACAAGGTATTTTTGACTTAATAAATAATTTTCTGTCTTATTTTTAGTTTAGAATTTTGAATCCCTTCAAAACAGAATAGAATACTCTTTATTAAGTATACCATAAGAATTATAGGTATAAAATTAAAAAAAAATACATAGGGTGACACAAGGGGCGATCCTAGCGCTAAAAGCGATCTTTTAAAGACAACCTTTAGGTGGAATTAAAAGTAGAAGAATAGACAATACTCCAGGTAGTCTATGGTGTACTAGTTACATATACAAAAACATTGCATGATTTTTGGAATAGTTCACGATACGGAAACCCGTGCCCTATCAGCGTAATACATTTTCAAGGATATTGCTGATCCATTGCTACATATGTTTGAAACATTTGTCTGCTCAACAACGTATATACAGGGTGGCCGGAACATTGACGTCCAAAAATAAAATTTAGGTCCCTCGTATCGTGGGGTATCCGAATCACCCCCATGTATGTTCCGCGACTTTTCATAGTTTTCGAGTTACGAATTTTTTTCTGATTTTTTGAGAATGATCGACCTGACCAATCTAAAAAATAGCTTTGTCGAGATTTTTATTTTGCAACTGAATCCTCGTGAGTAGTACTTTTATGCATAAAATAATCAGCTTCGTAACTGTGATGAAAGTTATGAAAAAGTTGGTCTAAAGTGAAAAAATTACGTTCGGTAAATTATGGCTTAGCATTTTAACTTTAAATAAAAAATTTAAACAGGAAACTTCATGGTTCCTAAGTAGGCTTCAAGAATGCGCCAGACTCTCAGCTTTCATAATCATAAAAAAATTAGCACTTTAGACCAACTTTTTCATAACTTTCATCACAGTTACGAAGCTGATTATTTTATGCATAAAAGTACTACTCAAGAAGATTCAGTTGCAAAAAAAAAAATCTCGACAAAGCCATTTTTTAGATTGGTCAGGTCGATCATTCTCAAAAAATCAGAAAAAAATTCGTAACTCGAAACCTATGAAAAGTCGCGGAACATACATGGGGGTGATTCGGATACCCCACGATACGAGGGACCTAAATTTTATTTTTGGACGTCAATGTTCCGGCTACCCTGTATAATAACGCAATGAATGTTGTTGAACTGTCAAAATGAAAGCCTTTGCTACTGATAGTGTGTTACGCAATTAACCCGCCGGTCATCAAAAAATAAAGCTTCGGGTAATTACACGCTGAAGATGCCTCACTGCAACACCTCGCGATCGCGGTTTAGCTCGCTACCCCGATGTCACCTTCATGTAAAATACATGCATGCTAATAGACACGCACGCACGTGCCGAAGGATACCGCACTGCGATATATCGCAGCTGCTTGGGGGTATACCTCGATGCCAGACTAAAATCCTAACGCACGCGCATCCCAGATGCGCGTGCGTTAGGATTTCAGTCTGGGTCAGTCCAACCTTTTTTAAAAACTAGATAGCAATAATCAGAAGAAAAAAAAAACTATACTTTGTCGCTTCCTCTCCTACCTTGGCACATCGTTAAGGGAGGCGCACAGCGTCCAACTTATAATTAACGATGTCCAAACTATAGTGCAAGCGGTCAATTAAATGATATTGAATTAAAACTCTCCGTTACGGAACTTATTAATCCCTGGGAATAATATTACGCCATGTTGAGGTATGTTCCAAGTTAATATTACATTTAATTTATAACATGAAATGTTCCGGAAACAAGCATTAATTAAGTTTAAATAGGTGCTCGTGGAAACGAGAAATTTAAAGGGAAAACATGTTGCTTATGATACAAAATATTAATATATGTTGTAATATATTTTATTTCTCATTGTTAGTGAAATGTTTTTAATTATTTTAATTATTGTGTTGTTGTTGTTTTTACTGTGTGGGTCATTGTTTTTATTTCTTTCCTCGATTTTAATCATGGTCGCACACACACACGCTCTTATATAATAGAAAGACAAAGAGAAGAGAGAAAGTGCAAATTTAATACGCGTTTTAATACAGAGCCATCTAGAATAATTTTCTAGAAGCTCTCATGAAGTTTTTGGCATCTTGGATTTTCATTTTAACCACATCGTCGGCTTTAGCACCCTCGAAAACCATGAAAACTACTTCTATCACTCTGATGATGACAGAGAGAGAAAGGGAAAGTCGCATAGAGGGAGCATAACGTTTTTCGTTACGTGAAGATTTTTACCAGTTTACATTGTTTAAAGAACATCGTTTCAAAAACATTTTTTTTGTTAATGGCGTTAAAATAAATAAATAATAAATAAATAAATAAATAAATCCCTGGACATTTCACACAGCACCATTTGTCCCAAGCTAAGCAACCTAATGCTTGTGTTATGGTAACAAGATGGCTGATAAACTACTTATATACAATTTTTTTAATATATAATATTAAAAAAATATTAAAATATTTATAATATCACAAACTATTTTTCTTGACGTTTGTCTGAACAAAATCAATCTGCCTAGGCTGTTCCCAACTATGTTGGGGTCGGCTTCTAGTCTAACTGGATGCAGCTGAAAACCATTATTTTACATGGAGCGACTGCCAACCTGACCACCATAACCCAGTTACTGGGTCCCCCCCCCAATCTCCCTTGCTAAGACTGGTTGTCAGACTTTAGGGCTTCTGACGACCCGTAACGACTGTCAAACGTCCACGAATGGCCTGGACCAACGGTTTAACGTGCTTTCCGAGGCACGGAGTCTTGGTATTATAAAGATGGCCAACCATTCACGGACAAATCAAGGCACGCGTAGCTTAACCTGATCAATTGACCCGTGCGGCCGTTATTAACTAACTCAAAAAACAAAAGGACACTTAGGCGTCGAAGTACTCGCATCGCTGTCATCCGGAAACGTGCCCAGAAAACTGGCAGCATTGCCTGCCGCGTTGAATGGCAATGCTATTATTATGTGAGACGGCACGGTTGGCGCAGTGGTTAAGCGATTGACTGCTGCGCTGCGTGTCGCGGGTTCGATTCCCGCACGGAACAAATATTTGTATGACCTACATGTATTTGTTCCGAGTCTGGGTGTTTTTCTATCTATAATATGTATGTATTTACAAAAAAAAAAAAAATTGTATATAAGTAGTTTATCAGCCATCTTGTTACCATAACACAAGCATTAGGTTGCTTAGCTTGGGACAAATGGTGCTGTGTGAAATGTCCAGGGATTTATTTATTATTATTATTATTTATGTTGGTACAACATATGAATTACAGATATAAATGTAGAAATGGAAAACCTATTATATACCAAAGGAATAAATCCGTTAGAAGATTTGTAGTACCCACTTGTATTAACTATTATGGACAAAGATGTAGAAAATGCTTAGTTCCATCCATTTTTAATGACATACTCGTACTTGTACCACTCGATTTAGAAAGCAGCTGTACCACAAAAATGTCTTTTAAAAATAAAATGGGGAAGTTTCTTTTTAATACCTTTCTTTTGGTCAAAGCCTCATAAATGGAGATGCATAGACTAAATCTATGCCATACTAGCTTATGACTGCGGCATCGCCGACGTGATTTGGAATGTTATCGCGCAATTTAAAATGTTATTAGCATTACGTAATAGTCAGCCTTTGTACTGCTGCAAAATTATTGTGTTTAGTTATAGGTAATATTTAGCGGTAAATGTATTGTTTGTTGTTGGAAAAGTACCTACGAGATAAAATTTAAAATTATATATGGGAGCTACTCAGCTACATCTGCCAAACTGCTCTGCAGTTTGTTGGCAGATGTAAAATTTGTTTGTAAATCTTGGGTTGTCACCACGAATAAACGCTTTCATTTTTCATTTTTTTCCATATCTTAGCAGCAGGAGAACCTAGGTCTCCGAGATAGCTGTATTCATGAAAGAACAGGTTGAAGTGACAACCAATGTTTACGAGCAGAGAAAACTATGATCGTCCCTTCCATTTGATATTGAAAGTAGCATAGCATTGGCTTTACGTAAAATATAGATTTGCACTAGCTGCGCCCCGCGGTTTTACCCGCATAAGTTTCGATCCCGTAGGAATATCGGGATAAAAAGTTTCCTATATATCAATTCTGGTTATAAACCATCTGTGTGCCAAATTTCATCCAAATCAGTTCAGTAGTTTTGGCGTGAAAGAGTAACAAATAAACATCCATCCATCCATACAAACTTTCGCATTTATAATATTAGCAGGATCTGGCTAGCCAGGACACTGACCACAGTCTAGTTGGTGGTTTTGATGATGATAAATGAATATCACTCTGAATAAATCCGTTTGATTCGCGGATGACATACAATACATTAATAACATATTTTTCCCGAATTTAATATTATTTGCCTTACTTTTGCTTCCTATCCAGCCTCGCTACGATATTGCTGACACGAACTATTCTCATGTCACTCGTGCCGATACAAGATAAAAATAATAGGTTCTTTTTATCTCGCCCACACACACGTGTCTCTTCTATAATATACATACCTATACTATGATCCAAAAGTATCTCATGAAAGTGTAAACATACCCAGTTCAGGATAATTCTTATGCAATCACTCACTAAAGGGAATTAGTAACACAAACATATTCCGTATTTAGAAGGTTTCAATTCTGTATATCTCTCTCAACAAATTGTAATTGAAAGGTCATCGACGAAAATTGAGGCAGAAATTAATATTAAATGTGTAATGAAAAACATCTTGAAGCATTAAGCTTCTTTTTACACTATTCCGTGTTTACGCTTAATGCTTAAACCCGGAATTCTAATTATAAATCACCTTAAAAATGTTTTGCTAATGTCACTTACAAATTGGCATCCACCGGTACGTTTTGTGATCCATTTGTTTACATTTTCACCAAATAATTTTAGAACAGACCATACCTACATATCGTATGTTGTGTATAATATTTTTATGTGTACGTAGCTCGCGGAGTTACTTTTTAATAGTTTGAGTGGTGCCCCGGGCGACGTGTTATTCAATTTTTGCTTCGCCGCGGCGCTGTTAGAGTTTATACGTTTAGTTATGATATGTGCGCGTTTACGAATGTAGGTACGTATGAAGGTAGGAGATTAGGTTTTAAATGTGGTACCTATGAAGTATGAGGGGCTTGCGGCTAAGTAATAACAGCTGCACGGGTCGATCGATCAGGTTAAGCTACGCTTGCCGCGGATGGTCCGTGGATGGATGACCATTTTTACACACCAAATCTCCTCCGTACCTCGGAAAGCATGTAAAGCCGTTGGTTTCGGCTATCATTCGTGGATCTTTAACGGTCTTTACGGGTCGTCAGAAGCCCGAAACTTTGACAACCAGTCTTACCAAGGAGTTTCGGATTTCCCAGTAACTGGATTGTGGAGGTCAGATAGGTAGTCGCTCTATGTAAAATACTGGTACCCTAACACAAGGTATACAGATGTACAGTAAAACGCACGTCCATGGTATCAGTTTACTTTGATAGTTGTAAGGGTGGTTTTCGGAGTTCAAGTGTTGGTACTGACTTGAGTTTGACCTTACGGACCAAACACAATCCGCACTAGGTCCGCGTGGTGGATTACGGCCCAGTCCTTTTCACCGAGAGGAGGCCTGTGTCCCAGCAGTGGGAACATTATAGGCTAACTGTGCTTACGGACAAAAAAAATCTTAAAGTAGGTACTAGGTACTCACCCCTTTCCCAGAGCACTCGTTATTGTTGTGGTCGGTGGGGCACTTGGTGTGGTCGATGTAGGGGAAGATGGAGGTGCAGGTCTGGTTGACGCACACCAGGTTGTCGCCGCACGGCGTGCCGTCGCGCACCAGCCCCAGCGGAGCGATCTCTGAGTGCTTCGGAAGACCTGTTGTGGCTCTGGAATAGTATGGAGGCGAGGGTTAGAAGCAGGCTATGATAAAAAGTTTAGAAAATAAATTTGGTACTAAAATAGGCTAATAAGTGGAGAGCTGAATTATTTCGCCATCAAAAATATTGTCTTCATGAATTAAGAAGGTTACATATTCATATTTATATATTACGTGAATAGACAATGTGGGTCCACTAGGTGTTTACTTCTCGCATGATATTTTATGTTAAATTAATTTACAAAGGAAAATTGAATTAATTTTACAAATTTCAGTCACGAACGAAGACATAATCATTTCCTGAATGTACTTCAATTTAATCAGAAGGACAATATTCCAGTAGGTAATAAAAAATAAAAAAATGTCAATCTGTCAATGTTAAAAACTTGTCAAAAAATGTAAGAAAATCTTTCAAAAGGTATTTTTGAAAGATTGAGATTAGAATGCGAACGTTCTTAAAAATACGGGAATCGCCCCTCTGCTATCAAATTTGATCTGTGTCAAACGTCAATGTCAAGGGATTAGATTGACTGGTATTTTTTTTTCGGCCCGACCAATCTTATGTAAACGTATGATTTGACACAAGATTTACTTATTGGAGTCTTGATCAGATTCCCGTAATTTTAAGAACGTTCAGTCTGATCTCAGTCTCAATCTGTCAAAAATACTTCTAATTTCCCTACACTTTTGACAAGTGTTTTGACAATGATTGTCGCTGAGATGAGGTTGCGACTAGATTTTGAAAGTTTTTAATTACGGGAATTGACCTTTTGGATTACAGAAACCAGCAGAAAATCTGTCTGTACCTAAGTTAAAGTCAAACGTATACTAAACTCATACTCCTTGGCGACTCAGTACAGTGCGGACGTGTGTTACAATTTCTAATTTGCTTTTTTGTGATTGGTTTATGGTCCACAATAACGATTCTCGCTTGCTCGTGCAGTGTTAGTATGGACTAATCCCGCCCAGTGGGCGTCTCAAGAAAAGGACAAATATACTTAAAGAAGCTTCCGCTATCTGGACTCCACCCGGAATCGAACCTGCGCCGCTTGGATTCGCGGTCGAACACCCTACCACCGCGCCACAAAGGTTAGTCATCTAGTGACAAATTACACGACCGCACCAAGCGCGCCCCACCACTACTAAGACGCTCCGCTGCGTCACGACCTTGAACTGGTCCTTTCACTGCGCCTGCACGAAATTTAAGAGACGTTTTTGGCGCCTACACTGGCACACTTGGCAATTGTGCTCTCACGAGATCCGAATTCGATTCGAATCCTCATACTGGTTAGGCGTTTCCTATAATCAGCTGATATGTTTGGGACAAAGCGTACACCTCCAAAGCCGGCCCAGCCGCTTGAACAATCGGTTTCTGAGCCGGATCTGGCAGCCGCTCTTCCAGACAAGCGGATAAATGTTACGACCAGGAAACGTAAACAGCCTGAGTGTGATCACGCTGCAATTATGTCTAGTATTAAAGCGGATCTAAGGAGTACTTTAGACGAATGGAAAGTAGGCTTGGATGCTAGTCTGGCTAATATTAATGATAACATCAAATCAATAAGAAATGATCTGGAATCATATGTAAAAGACATAAAAAAGGAAATAGACCATCTGCGATCTGAAAACTCGGTAATTAATACACGTATTACAAAATTAACTGAAGAGGTCGCTGGAACCGTAAAATCTGCTGAATACATATCAAGTCAATTTGATGATCAGCAGAAAAGAATTGATAAACTTGAGAACCGACCAAATGACACAAATGGGATAAAAGCGTTGGAAGCAAAACTAGAAAATTTGGAGCAGCAAGCAAGGCAGTGTAATGTAGAAATTTCGAATATACCGGAAAAACGTGGTGAGAATTTAATAGCATTAGTTGAAAACATCGGTAAAAACATCGATTGTACTGTATCACGAGGCGAGATCACTGCCGTTCACAGAGTCCCCCACGCGATGACTTCCGATAGACCCAAGAATATAATTGCAAAATTCACAACACGAATACTGAGAGACAACTTTGTAAGCGCATCCCGCCTGAAGAAAGGTCTTACCACCTCTGCATTGGGTGTCTCAGGTACACCCCAGACCATTTATGTTAACGAGCATCTTACACTCCAAAGAAAACAACTGCTGCGGGAGACTCGTGAAGCTGCGAAGAAAAGTAACTTCAATTTTGTATGGGTGAAGCATTCCACTATCCTAGCTAAACAGTCTGAAGCCTCTCCTACGATAGCCATAAGATCAACTGATGACCTCAGTAAGTTAAAAATGCCCAAGCAAAACTAAATTGGAAAAGGTCTATATTTATTAACTCTTATTATACAACGATGGCTCAATCACAAAGTGAATATAGTGTATATTACCAGAATATTAGGGGCATCCGAACAAAACTTAACACTCTTTTTATGAACATTCTTTGTAATTGTTATGATATAATTGTACTAACTGAAACATGGCTCATCCCTACTATACATAATAACGAATTTATCGACAATCGCTACGTAGTTTTTCGTTGCGATCGTAACAGAGCAGCAACAAACAAATCTGAAGGGGGTGGCGTACTGATTGCTGTTCTCCGTGAATATAATCCTTCTTTTATCCAGTTGCCGCGACAAGGTAACTTGGAAAGTCGCATTGAACACATTGTTATCTCTATCCCTTGTAATAATAATTCGGCTCAGACCCTAATTAGTGCGGTATATATACCCAATAATACACCATACTCCGTATATGACCTACATTTTGAAACCTTAAGCAATATCATCAACTCGACAAACTATGATAATATACTAATTTTAGGAGATTATAACATACCTACGGCTCAATGGTCATTACAAGACATTACACAAAATTCCTTAACTCATACTGGTACTACTCCTATCTGCAATCGCTTACGAGATTTCATGTCCGTACATGACATTAAACAATATAACAATTTAATCAACATAAATGGTCGTATACTCGATCTGCTTATTTCCAGTGCCAACTGCCGTGTACTCGATCCCATTCAACTCCTGCTACAGGCGGATAATCATCATCCTCCGTTTTTGGCATTAGTCCCCTTAAACATAAGTTTTGCCCACATGCAGCCTCAAGTAACGCCAAAATATAACTACTTTAAGGCGGACTATACTCACGTGAATGAGGATATCGACAAAATAAATTGGGACGTTGTTCTAGATAATTGTTCATCTGAAATATCAGTTGATATCTTCTATGACATGATATATGGCATAATAAAGAAGCATGTACCTCTGTCAAAGGCTAAAAACCCTAACTTCCCTGTCTGGTTTTCAAAATCTTTAATACATATTTTCAAATATAAAAAGAAAGCGTGGATTAAGTGGAAAAAATATTCTAACCAATCTGATTATGAATTATTCTCCCTTTATAGAGCCCGTTTTGCTACCGAATGTCTTACGTGCTATCGCAAGTACATACAGAGAGTTGAAGATAGTATTCCAAAAAATGTTAAATACTTCTGGTCATACATTGCCAATCGCAAAGGAAAGTCCGGCATCCCATCACGTATGCATTATAAAAACATTACCACCAGTGACCCCCGCACAATCTGTAATCTATTTTCATCATTTTTTAAATCTGTGTACGAACCCTCTAGTCTTTCGGACAATTGGAGCCCAAGTCTTGGTGATAGTAATACCAACAACAATCTCCTAAGCAGCTTGCACTTTAACCAGGATTCTACATTTAAACAATTGATGGCACTTGATATAACCAAAGGGCCTGGACCTGACGGTATCCCTCCATACTTTCTAAAACGTGCGGCTAAGAGTATTTGTAAACCATTACATATTTTATTTAATAGATGTCTAGATAGCGGCATATTCCCTACAGTTTGGAAAAACGCAAATATAATACCAGTATTTAAGAACGGTTCTAAACAAAATATCGAAAATTATCGGCCAATTTCTATTTTAAATACCCTCGCTAAACTCTTTGAAAAAATGGTACACCAAGCTCTCTATCTTTTTGTCCAAAACAATGTAATATCACAGCAGCATGGTTTCGTTAGAGCGAAATCTACTGTTACCAATCTAATTATTTTTACCAACTATGTCTTTGAAAATATGGATAAACAAAAGCAAACAGACGCTGTGTATACGGACTTCCAGAAAGCCTTTGACAGAGTCGATCACGAAATTCTGTTAAATAAAATTGCATTTAACGGAATACGAGGAAATTTGCTACGCTGGTTTTGGTCGTATATTTCTAATCGAAACCAAACTGTGGTGTGTAACGGATATAGCTCAGATACATTTCGCGCTACTTCAGGAGTCCCGCAGGGGTCAATTTTAGGTCCCCTTTTGTTTATAATATATATTAACGACATAGCCCACTGTTTCCTTCATAGTGAATTTCTGTTATACGCTGATGACCTAAAAGTATTTAAAACTATAACTACTACTAACGACTGCTCTCTACTTCAAGAAGACTTAAACAGAGTATCTACATACTGTGTAAAAAACAAACTTAAATTAAGCATTCCAAAATGTAAATTCATGAACTTTACTAAAAACAAAAACATAATCCAGTTTAATTATTCTCTTTGCAATGAGTTATTAATAAGGGAAACATGTATTTGTGACCTCGGCGTTCTTTTAGATAACAAATTACATCTGAATCTACACATAGATAAAATAACGACTAAAGCGCAGCAAATGCACAGTCTTGTCATGAGGGCCTCATCTGATTTTAAACGCCCTGCTACATTTCTTCATCTTTTCAACTTTTTAGTCCGCCCTCAGGTTGAATATGCCAGCGTGATATGGGATCCACACTATGATAAATACATTAAGGCCGTCGAAAAAGTCCAACGTAAATATCTAAAAGGAATGCAATTCAAATGCCGCTTGCAACGTTCCTCTTATGTTGAATCACTCAAAAAGTTTAAGTTGCTTTCCTTGCAATCGAGACGTCAGCTCTTACAGGTCATGTTCCTTTATGGACTCCTTCACCATACTATTAACTGCCCAGAACTGGTATCTGATATATTTTACATAGTGCCAAGAACTGTAATAGGGCGGGAGTCACGTGCGTATCCTCTTTTTGCCACCAATATCTGTCGTACAAATGCAGGTCAGCGGGCGCCCCTGCATAGAATTGTCAAAACTTATAACAAGTATTTTATAAAAGTTGATATATTTGCCTCAACTCGTTCTGGTTTTTCAAGGGAGTCAAGATCCATTTTGCAAATTAATGAGCCAACTTCAACTAACAATTGTTAAGTTTAGATGTTACGAATTTATGTATTATTTTGTTGATAAGTTAATATAAGTTTACATAATATTTAACGAACTATAGAACACAATAAATACGTGTCACTGTACATCATTCTGTAATACGTGAAAACGCAGTTGACTGTACATTAATATATTTGTTAAGTTTATATAATTAGGTTAAGATGAAATGTATAGTTGTTTGTTTTCCAAATAAATAAATAAATAAATAAATAAATAAACTCAGGCGCCACCTTAAAACATTTCCTCTTTGCAAAGGTAGTACTCACTTGCATTCATACTCGTTGCCCTTGATACTGATGACGGTTCTCGTATAGTATTCGTCCATGCCGGTCACTATGGGATACCTGTTCCCCTGCTGGCACTGCAGGGAGCCGCAGCGAACGTTCCTGGTGAAGAAGATACAAATGTTGTTACAAATGGCTGCCAATGTGTTTATGACACAAGCGCGCAGAGACGATCTTTACAGTGTCATTTTTAGTGCTAATGTAATTGTAGTCGCTGACGGCCTACTCAAATCTCTATAATTATTCCTTTTTTCATAATATATATAAACCTATACAACAAAGACAACAGCATATTCTTAGTGTATCAATCTAGCTATCGAACGAAAGAATCCATTACTATGATATAGGTGCAACTGTTTAATATCCTAAAAAGGCAAATTATAATGTCATGACAATACTCACTCAATCTCACACTTAATAAAATGTCCGTTGCCATCTTTCCCGCAGTGGCCCGTCACTGCTCCCTTCGAGTTGAATTGATCGAAGCACTCCTTATCAGCCCCCACCGTGCCCTGCCCCCAGATACTCTCACACTGCAGCGACAGCGTGGGGCACTGCCCCGCGAAGCAGTACCCCTTGCCCTCCTCACACGACTCGCCGTTCTTCCGGTGCGCGTCCGGTGGACAAGAGCCGGACGTTCCCGTGCACGTCTCGTCAAGGTCGCACTCGTTTGTGGCGTCCCGGCAGGTCACGCCGCGTGGTTTTAACTGGGGAGGTGAAAGGGGAAGATGCTGTAATTGTGGCTGTTGAGTTAAGGCTAAACGGCTTGCAATCAAAATCTTAGAACCAATAAAAGAAGTCATTTTGGTCCCTAGCGCCTGGGAAATAAATCAGGGTTAGGTTTAATCTAAAACTTGATCCAGCAATCATTAAGTTAGGCAACCTTCGTATTTAGCGTAGGCGTTAATCGGACGTAGTTATTTAGTCAAATGTAAAGCCAACATAAGATTCACTGTTCATATTGTGACTGTCTGTCACTTGTTCCTATTTAATAACCAAATGTTTTATTTTAAATTCTTATTTTAACATGGAAGCGCAATAAATCTCAACTTTATCGTCTGACAGCTTGACACGTTCAATAACAAAATATCCTATTTCTTTAAAATTGTAAAACAATATTGTAACCCTTAGAAACCCATTTCATTTATATTTTATGGGAAACAGACCGGCAATTATGGCGAGTCGTCAATAGAAAGCGATACTTTAAGATGCAATATTTTGTACGAATTCTAAGAACATTGAGACCCTTTATGCAACGGTATACGAGCCCCCACATCTGTTTAGGATAAAATGCGTCCAGAGGCGTGAGAAAGGACCCAGACAAAAAAAGGGATACGAGGGGCTGAACGTCGGAGCGAGGGATATTTGAGAGATGGGTGAACGAAACGGACGAAGGCGGGACACTCGATTGAGAACCACGAGATAGGACGGACTTCCTAGTCCAGGCTAGTTAAGTTAGGAGATTTAGGGAATATCAGGAGGCTATGTCCGAGTGGGTTGTCGCGAAATAGCGAATACGATTACTAAGTTAAATATAGCTGGGTTGGCGCCCAGATTAGGCTAATCTAGTATTTAAGTGGTGTGAGTGTGTGTTTGTTGGTGTGATTGGGTGAGTCCTTATTTATAATAATTATCCTAGGCTGATATTGGTATTAAAGTTCCTCTAACTAAACATACAGATACGTGTTGCTGGAGAGTTTATTACGCCCATTCTTCTCCTCAGCTAAACACTAGGAAGTAGTGAAGGGCGATATAGCTGAGAAGCTATTAGTGATGATTTATTTGGAAAATAAATCATCTAAATTGATTGTAATTGTAAATGATTGTAATAAGTCTTTCATGCTATTTTCTCTTGTAATATGTGTCCATCTCCTAATCCCTGCCTCGACAGATGTTTGTCAATTTCGTTTGGCTGTAGGGATACGGAGAAGGCCTTCCGCTAAACCTGACAATGAGCTTTGATGCTCCTGACTCTTGACGACTGTTGACGACTCCATAATATGGAAGGCAGAACCGTAAAAACTCACAGATCTCTTGGATCAAACTAGGCTACAAAACCAACCTATAACTAAATGATTGACCAAACGTTATTGATGACTTCTGCTTCCAAAAAGGTCTCGCCACAGAACACTTGCGTGAGGCTTGTTGCATGCACATTTCTGGGAGAGGTGTAGGCTTCACAAAGTACCCCAAACTTGTTTGGTAGTCGTTTTAAGAACGCTAGGGACCGTGTCTCGATAAAACCCACACAAGGCTGTTAGTAGGCCAATTACTGAATCGACACTATTTATCGAAACACGTTATTGGGATGCAATGCATCCTTCTAAATGGGGAAGATTAATGAAATGTGAAGTGACGAAATTCCACTTCGGTGTGCACCAAGTACGATCGCAATGAGTTTTGCTAGAGGCTGAGTCTACGGTGCGCTTGTGCTAGTTTGTGTACCTTGGAAAAGGGATAGGTTGCCGTAAGGGTGTCTTTCATATTAATACGCGTTAAAAGCTATTCAAAACTTGTCTTCCTCAACAACAGTTGGACTTCGCAGTACTCTGTCATAGGGTTGAGTAAGACATGTATTTAGTGCTTAGGGAGCGTGTTCTGTTAGAGTCGTATTAGTGTCCTCAGAGGTTCTATGCGTTAGGTCTAACAGAACACGTATAATGAGGCATACGTTTTAAAACGGTTCCCAGTCTCACTGTAGTGGGTAAATTGTTAAATTAACGTAGTTATAATTTATTCATTTAAGCGCAAGCGTAACGATCCCGTTATTTACTCCGTCTAATCATCAATACTATTGCAGATATCAGTGACGACCTGCGAGCAACATTTATAATACTAAACCCTATTATATTATATTATATTATATACTTTGCATACCCTCTTGTCTTCTTAGCTTCATATAACATTGATAATTGTAATACTTATGTTTCCTAACTGTGAATTCCCATTATTAACTTCACCTTGCATCCCATCCTTGTCCCCAAGCTTTCTAAGTCGGGACGAGGCACATTAGTTCATGGGAATTCATTTCTTATAACGGTGGGAGGGTGTCCAAGTCCGGTGACGAGCCCTACAGGAGCACGCGGTGGATTGGAGCGTGCTCCCTTTCCCACAGGGAGAGCCGTTCTTAACTGTGGTATTTCACACAACTAGGAAAAACGAAAATTTTATCAGCCTAGGGTAATTTAGGAACAGTCACATGTGGTGCCGTGACCAGGATTCTCGTCATTAAATGTACTGATTCACTTCAGTGCAACGAGAAAGAACAAAATATGGGTTACTATGAAAATAACACAACGAATTTAAACAAAAACAACACGACGTAATTTTATGGTTCTATCCATTGTTAGCAACGCGGCGACCGACGGCAAGCTTTACAACGGTTATAATACTTAGGTGTAAGTTACGGTTTGATAATGGTGGTTGAATTCTTCAACTACTGTTAGCGGGTTCAATCCCCGCATGATTTAATTGTTGATGTGCTTAGATTCCATTGTCATGGATCTTGGGCTCGATTCCCGACTGATGTTATTGGTTGATACAATAACTTATGTTTAATTAAGTTAAGTTTTGATAATGATGATTGAATTCTGTAAGTACTCGCAGTGGGCTCGATCCCCACCTGATATTCTTTGTTTGTAAGCGTTTGATTTCCATTACCATGGATATTGGGTTCGATTCCCGTTATATGTATTGCTCTTATCATTTTTTGGAATTCCTGTGTCACGGCTAGTGGGTTCAATTCCCGCATCAATTGTAGAGCTTTGGTTCCGACGTAGGTAATGGTACGATGTTGCTTGGGTGCCTGTGCTACTGTAATAATAGATTCGACTCTCTGCAAACGAGAGTTCAGTATCTGATAGTATGTGAATGTGAAAATGTGGTTGTGCGTTTTTGATTTATATTTGTGTGTATGTGGAATGAGGTTAGGTATAAGACACGCCCTTATTACGGGTAGATCTAATATTATTAGCGAGTAAGACCTACGAAGCGTGAAGCTTATAAAATGACAATTAATTTAGCAAGAAGGTACATTAAATATCGTCATAAGAAGTGAACATAAATCTTTCATCTCTGCAGTCGGCGACATATGTCGTATAATTGAATAGATACTCGTTTGGCCTTATTTCAAATTCCAGGATATTTAAGTCTTCACTCGGCTGCCACTACGCTATGTCTGAACCTTTGGTTTGTGAGTTGCGCTTGGTTTAAAGTTCCTTCAAAATCAGCAGACATCGGCTGACTCCAACAGCAGTAGCTATGGCGTGGCTCCTTTTGCGAAGCTAAGTTTCACTTTTATTACACACTACAGTTACCCGTAGTTACGCGGTATGATGTTTGTTATCTCATGAAATATTATAGATTTATGTTTAGGGGCAAAGGTACTGTACGATAGTTATCAGTTCAAATATACCAGAGAATGTTCATGTCAACACCTTTATAATCTGAAGGGATAGTTAACAGCATCGTGTGCTAGTAAGCCAATAATTGGCTACACAGTCTAAGATTCCTATGTTTTCTAAGTAGTATAAATTCCCAACTCTTAATAGAACTCAAAACTGTTCTAACCTCTTAGAATCAGAGGGGGGCGTCTAATTGGAATCAAATCTAATATGTTTATGTGCGGACTATTTCAGCTACTCCTGGATACGACTGCGAGCAGCTGATTAAGCTGGCTCAGCACCGAGGTGCATAAGGAGAGGCCTCTGTCCAGCGGCAGCTGCGACAGGCTGAGTTTAGAACGAGGGAGCAGCGTAGGTAGCGTGGCTCAATAACATAAATACTCTTAAAAGAGTCCCTGGTATGTAAAACTAAATAATAAGCATGCACGGGTTTACAGAGCTTAGCTGAGGCGCGGTAATTTTATTTAAATTATAATGGAAAGAGTATTTGCAAGAACCGTTCAAATATTAAAGAGATAAACATATCGATTGAAGATGCTTCTGTGATACAGTGATACATTATAGCAGACATTGCATCTTATTGGGATCGTGTAGGATTGAAACTAGAATACTTACAATATTCTAGTAAGTATCTGATTAGATAAATACAACAAATAAGCATAGGTCTATATTCTGTGACACTTTCGAGAGGCATAGTTCATCCTATTGTGAAAGCTCATACGCTGCACTGCGACACGCGTCTGATTTTCAGAGGGGGGAATGTGACTGTCTGTCACTTGTTCCTATTTAATAACCAAATGTTTTATTTTAAATTCTTATTTTAACATGGAAGCGCAATAAATCTCAACTTTATCGTCTGACAGCTTGACACGTTCAATAACAAAATATCCTATTTCTTTAAAATTGTAAAACAATATTGTAACCCTTAGAAACCCATTTCATTTATATTTTATGGGAAACAGACCGGCAATTATGGCGAGTCGTCAATAGAAAGCGATACTTTAAGATGCAATATTTTGTACGAATTCTAAGAACATTGAGACCCTTTATGCAACGGTATACGAGCCCCCACATCTGTTTAGGATAAAATGCGTCCAGAGGCGTGAGAAAGGACCCAGACAAAAAAAGGGATACGAGGGGCTGAACGTCGGAGCGAGGGATATTTGAGAGATGGGTGAACGAAACGGACGAAGGCGAGAGACTCGATTTAGAACCACGAGATAGGACGGACTTCCTAGTCCAGGCTAGTTAAGTTAGGAGATTTAGGGAATATCAGGAGGCTATGTCCGAGTGGGCTGTCGCGAAATAGCGAATACGAGTTATTAAGTTAAATATAGTTGGGTTGGAGCCCAGATTAGGCTAATCTAGTATTTAAGGTGTAATAAGGTGGTATGTGTGTGTTTGTTGGTGTGACTGGGTGAGTCCTTATTTATAATAATTATCCTAGGCTGATATTGGTATTAAAGTTCCTCTAACTAAACATACAGATACGTGTTGCTGGAGAGTTTATTACGCCCATTCTTCTCCTCAGCTAAACACTAGGAAGTAGTGAAGGGCGATATAGCTGAGAAGCTATTAGTGATGATTTATTTGGAAAATAAATCATCTAAATTGATTGTAATTGTAAATGATTGTAATAAGTCATTCATGCTATTTTCTCTTGTAATATGTGTCCATCCCCTAATCCCTGCCTCGACAGATGTTTGTCAATTTCGTTTGGCTGTAGGGATACGGAGAAGGCCTTCCGCTAAACCTGACAATGAGCTTTGATGCTCCTGACTCTTGACGACTGTTGACGACTCCATAATATGGAAGGCAGAACCGTAAAAACTCACAGATCTCTTGGATCAAACTAGGCTACAAAACCAACCTATAACTAAATGATTGACCAAACGTTATTGATGACTTCTGCTTCCAAAAAGGTCTCGCCACAGAACACTTGCGTGAGGCTTGTTGCATGCACATTTCTGGGAGAGGTGTAGGCTTCACAAAGTACCCCAAACTTGTTTGGTAGTCGTTTTAAGAACGCTAGGGACCGTGTCTCGATAAAACCCACACAAGGCTGTTAGTAGGCCAATTACTGAATCGACACTATTTATCGAAACACGTTATTGGGATGCAATACATCCTTCTAAATGGGGAAGATTAATGAAATGTGAAGTGACGAAATTCCACTTCGGTGTGCACCAAGTACGATCGCAATGAGTTTTGCTAGAGGCTGAGTCTACGGTGCGCTTGTGCTAGTTTGTGTACCTTGGAAAAGGGATAGGTTGCCGTAAGGGTGTCTTTCATATTAATACGCGTTAAAAGCTATTCAAAACTTGTCTTCCTCAACAACAGTTGGACTTCGCAGTACTCTGTCATAGGGTTGAGTAAGACATGTATTTAGTGCTTAGGGAGCGTGTTCTGTTAGAGTCGTATTAGTGTCCTCAGAGGTTCTATGCGTTAGGTCTAACAGAACACGTATAATGAGGCATACGTTTTAAAACGGTTCCCAGTCTCACTGTAGTGGGTAAATTGTTAAATTAACGTAGTTATAATTTATTCATTTAAGCGCAAGCGTAACGATCCCGTTATTTACTCCGTCTAATCATCAATACTATTGCAGATATCAGTGACGACCTGCGAGCAACATTTATAATACTAAACCCTATTATATTATATTATATTATATACTTTTGCATACCCTCTTGTCTTCTTAGCTTCATATAACATTGATAATTGTAATACTTATGTATCCTAATTGTGAATTCCCATTATTAACTTCACCTTGCATCCCATCCTTGTCCCCAAGCTTTCTAAGTCGGGACGAGGCACATTAGTTCATGGGAATTCATTTCTTATAACGGTGGGAGGGTGTCCAAGTCCGGTGACGAGCCCTACAGGAGCACGCGGTGGATTGGAGCGTGCTCCCTTTCCCACAGGGAGAGCCGTTCTTAACTGTGGTATTTCACACAACTAGGAAAAACGAAAATTTTATCAGCCTAGGGTAATTTAGGAACAGTCACAAACTCTTTGGATTTTTGTAAGGAGTTGTTACTTGCGTATGTGAGTTTTTAGTTTTGTGGAATTTAGCTTTAGTATGAGTTTTATAAGTTGCGTGTTATCCCGCGTTAGTGCGTTATCAATAGTGCATCATTATCAAAGACCTAGTTTCAGATAAAAAATATTTTTTTAGGATTTCTACAAAAGATCTGTGTATGCTTTTTTAGGAATATTGTTTCATTGTCAAGATGATTTTTCGTTTTAGGGCGGATTGTTTCACGTCCACTAGACGCACGCGTATACGTCAAAAATGGCGCTAACTATCGTCAAACCAAGAAAAGCGTTGTTTCAAATTACAATTACAAAATGATGGCCTTGCCTTACGTCAAATAGTAACGAGTACGTAATCGTTATTATCTGACGTACGTATGTTACGTTAAGCAACCGTTTGAAACAACTGGATGTTTTAGATCATTAGAAAAAGTATACAATGTACACATTTCCAAAGGCTGAATAGGAATGTTCGAGAAAGTTAACAGCCCGACACCAAACAGTTATGTCACATAAATGAATTCCCTTAAATAGGCGGTCATTAAGCAGTTGACGAACACCCGTTTTATACCCACTAATCAGCGGAAAACAAATTCGAACTAAAATTACCATCGCGTTGACTAAAACGAATTAATAACCCTAATTCCGTTGATGACCATTTATTGGAATTGGAAGGATGACGTCAATAAATTACGCGGTTGTTCCGTATATTTGGACTATAAAGTGCGTGTTTG